>CM062921.1:28852588-31832588 GCA_031878705.1 Tapirus indicus | reverse complement strand
GGGGCTGCTGATCCGGCTGTGGATCCAGGGAGCTCTAAGATGAATCTCTACCGTTCCTTTAAAGGTCTTTCTGGTTCCTCCCAGTGTTGTCATTACCGAGGTCAATCTCGTAGTTGTTCAGATGTGCTCCTTTTTACTGTCTTGTGAGTCTTAGCCAGTGATCCAGATGCCCAAGGAGATAGTCTCCGGAGGGCCTAGCCCCTTCTGGGGACAAAGAAGTCCTCCTGACCTATGTGAAGGTGGTCTTTCCAAAAGCAGTGAAATGAGAAATTCTGCAAATGGTAATCCAGATGATCAGCGTGTCTCTTGGGTCTGGATTTCCACTGTGTTAGTGAGTGTAGGAAAATACTGTGTCTTTAATGGATGAAAATTCAATGTATGCTGTGAATTTGTTGGTTTGAAATATTGAAAGTTTTTCATTAGACAATGTTTACATACCTCACCTGAAGAACCTTTGAGAGTGTATATATGAAATTTAAAAATATATTAAGTTGCTTTAAAACAATATGTATAGCTATAAAAGTTGGAGTTATTTTAACTTTGAATATGTACCAAGTCTCTTAAATATTGAAATCTTGTGGACTTTCTGTGCTCCTGTGTTTTACTGTCCTATTAGGCCGTGTAGGAAACTGTGTTCTTGCTCTTGGTGAAGGGCCTCACGGAAATCCAAGCTTGGAAGGGTTTCCTGTGTTGTTCTGGATTTCCTTGTTTGGTTTTGAGGGGTGGGGGATGGAGCTAGAGGATGTGTGGGAGGGGTTTCTCTAACATTGACATCTATTCCATGAGCTTTTTCTAGGCGCTTATTTTATTGCAGCGTATTAAACTTCTTTGATATTAAAGTGTGTCTGTGTAGTTACTGGAGAGGGCACAGAATGCATTGAAGCCCAGCATTCAATTTGTGGCCTATGACAAAGTCGATAAGTTGCCAAAAGGAACCAAAAAGTAATACTTCTTAATACTTATGCCTCAGCCACTGTGCCAGGACTTAAAGGAACCTTGTTTGCTAGATCCATGGCCATTTTCTGAGATGTGCCTAACTTCAGGGAGGAGAAACACAATGGATGAATCCCTGGAAATTCCCATGGCAGAGTTGGAAAGGTGGCAGTGCTTCGTCCTGAGGGCAGGGAGCAGTTGAATTCATGCTCCTGATCTCAGGTAAGCCACTGTTAAATAAGGGGGAAAGGTGCACAGCCACCTGGGACAGCTGCCCCAGCTCTCTGTAGCCCATGTTGGGGTATGGCAGAAAGTTGGCAGGAAATCCTTGCATTTACTGGCCTCATGACCTGTTTCATTCTATTCTTTCCACTCTACTTGAGATAGGTCTATTTAAGGATCCAGCGGGCCAGTGATTCCAGTGGAACCAGCCATGATTTCATTAACAAATTCATCTGACAGTGGCCATTGACATGCAGAACTATGCCCAGTGACAATAACCCCGCAGCTGGCAGACAGGCTACCTCCTCTTAATTTGAACTTGGAGAATTATCTTTTTCCAGATTAGGACTTTTCATTGTTAAAGTAGACCTCTTTTCCTCTAATATTCATTAGGCCGAATACCTAGAATATGACCCGGGAGGTGCGAACTGGGTGGGGTGAGGGAACATCTCTAAATTTAACTCTGAGGGCTCAGGATGTAGGGATAATGGAGATGCCTTATCACCAATCTCAGGAAAACATGGCACCTCTAGTTGGAAGCCTGGACATTCCTTCCATCGCCTCCACCCTCCAGCCAAGCCCAGCTGTGCCCATTCCCTTGGCTGGGGATTTCCTTTTAACTGAAATTTGCCACCTACTTTACTTAACTCAGAGTTTGCAAACTGGTGGCTCAGAGTTGTGTTTTATTTAGCCCTGTGATTAAAAAAAAAGATATTTAACACCTGTGAGTGTTTACATAAAAATTGATTTCTGGCTTCTTTAAAAAAAAAAAACGAAGATGTGACAAAATAAGTGCATGATTAGAATCTGCCAGAGCTCAGTAGATTGGAAATGTGTCCTGCAGGTCAGCACAGGTCCTAACTGGCAGTGACCATTTGTCCCTCTTTCTTTACAGTGGGGAACTAAGTCTCTCTACCTGCTGCTTTATCGGAAGTGGCAATACAGATGCTGGGCCAGAAGGGTGTGTGCTCACTTGACTGACTGGATAACCTACTGGCCACCCCAGGCACTTGAGCTTACAGCCATATTTTAACCCATTTTCTCTCCTTTACCTGCTTCATTACATTTCCTCCAAAATCCCTAATTGCTTTGAAGGCACTGCAGTTACCATCACTGCCCACTTTCAAGGTGAGCGTGTGCTGTTTTTTAAGGTGTGGCTTGTGTAACCATCATGACTTAGTCTCCTAGTGGGAAATTAGTCTATGGTCCTGGCATCAGAGGAGAGCCAACCAGGTCCCCTTGGTGTCAGGGGCCTCTCCCAGCCTGACTGCCAGGGCCTGGCCTCACCTAGTCTCAGGTCATACATCCTACAAAACTCCTGAGTACAATTTTGTAGTCTGAAATCGTAGTAGAACCAAAATAGAACTACGTTTGCCTCCTTTCTCCACTGATCTCTGAGAACCACTATTCTGGAAACAGGGAGGTTAACCTTACAGGACAGTTTGAGAAGCCACACTGTTTTCTAATCTGTTGCCCTGATGCTCTGAAACCTTCAGAGCCAGGTTAAATGTGGGTATGGCTCCGTACACACTTACAAAATGTGGTTGTGACAGCAGACACTTGTGGGGAAACGAGGATGAGCAGCCTCCCCAGATCGTGTGTGCTATGCTGTACCGGGCTCTGCCCTCCCACTGACATCCCCAGGGAGCTATGACGGAGCCATCCCCTAGACCTCCCCTTCCTTCAGGAGGAACTAACCTCCTTTGCCACTTCAGGAAGGCCAGAGAGTTCCAAGGGCAGATGTCCTACATGTGCTGGGTCTAGCACTGTCCCTGGACTGTGGCTGCCATGTGGGCCACCCAGAAACCCTCGCACCCTGGGAGGGTGCACGTCAACAGCCCCGGGCTCATCCTCGGTGCAGAAAAAGAGATCAACAAGGCAGAACCTGAGTGAATCAATGTCATGTTCACATGGAAGACAACAGACAATATCCAACATGTTCTAAAACAATACTTCTAGGAAAAGGGCAGGTGCAGCTCCCTCAAGCGCCTGTTCTAAGCAGTGTGTCTAAAAGAATGATGCCAACAAGACTTCAGAAACCCCCAAACAAAGTGTCACAACCACATAATCAAAACAAGACACTGGATGTTGACTTTAACATATAAAAATACTATAACAAAATGAAATACAAATATATATTAGAATCTGTTAAGTATTCTGTATAAAGAGATACTTTCGTGGTTAGGCTAACGGCAGGCAAAGAGGAGACAAAGTCCGGCGTTACCATTTCCCAACACCTTCACAGGGAGCCCGGGCCACTGCCGCCAGCGGTGCTGCCAGAGCAGCAGCAGCCTCAGGACCTGCCCTGCACGTGTCTCTTCAGTGTGGAAATGGCCAATGGCGACGTCAAAGTGAACTGAACGTCTTTACCAAAGGAGTGGCAGGGTGAGAGATGATTTCTCAGAGCAGTGATGTCATGGTAGCCTTCTGGGACTCAGTGGGCCCAAATGTGAACAGGCGAGATGAGTGGTGATCAAGTTCCTTAGCAACTTGCCGGTTGGTGGCTAAGTTGGAGGAAAAGTTGATCCTGGGGCTCACGGCTCTCTTGGCCCCTTACTGCCCTCACCCTTGTGGATCCCAACCTTCTGGCTTGACTGAGGGTCAGTGTGGAGCTGGCAGGGATGTGGGGTGTTGTGGAGGGGCAGGCGGGGGCAGCGGCAAGCTCACAGGGTGCTCCCTGGGAACAAAGTCCATTCTCTGCCCTCCCAACCCCGTGACCCTGGGAGTGCAGGACTCCTGGCAGCCATCACCTGTCTGCAGGTGCTCTTTCCACTTTCTGCTGAATGAAGAGGCCCCTGCCGGTCCTTGCCCCTCAAGCCCAGAGCGCTGCTTCTCCAGAGCAGTGCGGATGGTGGTGGCCAAGGGGAAGTACGTGTCTCAGGGTTGGTGGGTCCCAGAACACCTCTCATCCATGGAAGGGCAAGCTAGCTGCACTTGAGCTTTCCTGCCTATCCAGCCTTGTGCTAGCTGCTGTCCAGGGTCCCAAGTGACCCAGAAACTCCAGGTAAAAGAGGGATGCTATGCAGTCCTAGGAGAAGCCCCGCAAGGCCCAGGCTGCTGTCCATGGTGGGGAGGAGTTCTGTGGCCTTGCTCAGAGCTACAAGAAAATAGAGCCTGGCTCCTGGTGAGGGGCAGATCCAGCCATGAGGACACCTCCCCAGATGGGCAGGGCAGGATCCTCTTCCCATTATAGAGGTCCCAGTACTCAAACTCGCTGGCCTGAGTCCCAGTGTAGTGGAACATTCCAGCCTCCCACAGTCGCAGGAGGCTCCATCCCCCTAGTATTCAGCATCAAGGGCTCCCGACGCTGCCCACGGTGGCTGAGGACACAGGCACAACGCCATCTCAACCCCACCTCACCACACTCCCCCAACCCTGGCTTCTGTTTGCAGATGGAAAGAGCCAGGAAAGGAACATGCTCACCCCCCCTTGCCCACCAGGATTCCCGAGGGGCACACTCTCCTGGGGAGACATCTGGGACAGAAGAGCATGACCCATCTTCCTTCCGGCCAGCTCGCTATTTAGGCTCAAAGATAATCTTTCTACGTTCTCCTTCTAGTCAGAAGAGAAGCGTTTGTAGTCGCACAGTCAGGTATTCAGTGATCCTTCAAACACTGAGTCCTTCCTTGCAGACACCTGGGGTGAGCAGCCCAGCCCGGGCCAGGTCTGTGGTTGCACCCTCACCAAGTCTGCTGTCTTCCCGGGCGTCCTGGTCGCTCCTGTGATTAGTTCGCATCTGTCCATGAGGGCAGAACACCCACAGTACCCAGCCCCTTAGGCACATAAATACTTGATGTGATGAATGAAAATGGATCTTCTAACTAACTCTTCCAGCCTCTCTCCTGGAGCCACAGTGGGCGGGTCTACATTCTCATTCCGTTATCCCACCTCCACATTTGATGGCTGAGGAGACTGAGGCCCATGGGAAGAAGTTTGCCCAGAGTGACAGGGCCAGGAGGTTTTCTGATGCCTGGACCACTGCTCCCTACTGGTCCACGCATAAGGGGATCTGAACCTGGTCTCCACAGGAGGCAACCCCTCCCCGGCCAAGCAGCCTAGCCCAAGCCCCCTACACCCTGTCCTTTTGCCAGTGGCTCACCAGCAGCTGTGGCGGGCTAGTGGCTGAGAAAGCCGGGGACCAATGCCCTTTCCTGGCTAGTGTCTGGAAGTGGTGCTGTTTATTCAGCTGAAACCAAGAAATCCCCTGTCCTCTGTGGTGGGTCCCCACCCCAAGCAGCCCCAGTAAGCACTTCCTCCACATGAGCCCCCTCCTTGAAGCTACAATGGTCATCCCACAACTTTAGGATTCAGAGGTCTGGTCCTAAGACCCACCTCCACCCCCAGCCTCATTCGGGAAGGAGCAGTGGCTGCAGCACTGCCAGTCAGCCCGGGGGGCAAGGGTTAGTCCCTTCCTGGCCAGCAGGAGGGGGCCCTTCCCCTGCGTGGCCTGGCCTACTGCTAGCAGGCGCTGCAGCAGCAGAAGGAGCTGAGGGCTGGGCTGGCTGCTCCAGGGGAGGCTGAGGGTACTTCAAGGTTACCTGCAGGAGGCAAGGGGCTTCTGAGGCCAGCATGGGCCATAGGTGAGCGGGAAAGGCTGGTTTGGGAAGGAGCCAGTCCCTTCTGAGCCAGGTAACAGGCAAGGAGGGGGTGTCACCATCTGCACTTCTTGGTCTGACCTCACGCACGTATTCATTCAGCAAGTATTTATTAAGCGCCTGTTTGTGCAAGGCACTTCCGGAGAGGGCGGTCCGAGGCCCGGGCCACGCCCACCCGCTCCGCCCCCAGCTGTGGCAGACAGCTTTAGGAAGGCCGCGAGGCCCCGGGGAGGCTGGTCCCGCCCCACATGAGAGGGCCCAGCCGCCCGGGGACATCCTGGTGATGGCCCGCACCCTGGCCCAGCTGCCGGCTACTCAGGCTCCGCCGCGGCCGTGCCCCCTCGCCAGCCCTCACCCTCCCCGTCCACGCCAGCCCTACACGCAGAGGGCACAGCCACACTTGGTGGGCTTCTCCACCTCCTCGGCAAAAGAGGTCCCATCGCTGCACTCAAAGGTGAACTTCCTCCGCTTCAACCGCAGGCCCTGGCAGCAGCCCTGGCCTGGGCAGGAGCCCCGGCACTCCACCCACGACAGCGGGCGCGTGGTCTGGCAGATGGCATAGCCCCTCTGGACCTGGTGAAAGTCCCGGACAGGGTCCCCCCGGCACTCGGACTCTGGATGGGACAGACACCAAGAGAAAGCCTCAGGGCACACCCATAGGCCAGCGCTGTCCCGGGGAGGCAGGAGGAGGAAGAGAGCATCCTTGGACCGGGTCCTCCAGCTCTCAGACCCCCCCTCAGTCCCCAGCATCCTCCCTGCCCGACATGCACATGCACACACTTCCTCCTGAGCCCACAGTGGGATTAGTGGGAAGGAAGAACTTTCTAGCTGCCACGGCCCTCCAGGACAGATTGGGTTGCCAGGATAAGGTGGGCTCCCCGTTGCTAGAGGAGTGCAAGAAGCCTGGGAGGCAGTAATGTTGGCGAAGGAATTCGTGCCGGAGGGTGTGGCCCAGGGTCCCCTGAAGGTGCCTGGGTTCTGGATTTCTTAGGCTCTCCCTGCCCTCCTCAGTAATCTTGATTCCAGCAGAAGCATCTTGGTCATGCGGGCCAGGGAGGGCCTGGTAAAAGGTCCCCAACCCTCAGACTTCCTGCTGCTCCCCGGGTCCCGAGGTGATAGGGCCAAGATGTGGAGGTTTGGGCAGGAGCTGGTACCCTGGGCAAGAGGTCTCTTATGTAAGGAGAGATGTCAGCCAGAAGGAGCACCTACCTGGGATAAGGGGGCTGCAGGGCAAGCTGGGCCAGGGAGATACTGGGCACCTGTCTGGGGGTGGGGCTCAGAGCCCAGAGGGTGGAGGGCACTAAAGCCCAGTAGCAGCCCACGGTTCAAGAGTGGGGAGGGGCACAGAGGGGTTGCTGAGGTTGGAGGAAGAAAAGTCAAGTCACTAAAGCAAGTTGTGGGGAAGGACCCTGGAGAGGGCATGTCAGGAGGGGGGCCCCTGACCTTGCTCACACAGCTCGCCCAAAAAGCCAGGGTCACACACACAGTGTGCCCCCTTGGTGGCCGTGGCCTGGCAGTGGCCGTGGAGGCACTGCAGGCCCCCACAGGGGTCCGCGGGTGCCCCGGCTTGGTTGCACAGGGCCCCTGAGTACCCATCCTGGCACTGGCAGCTGTAGGAAAGAGCATCGAGGGGCACGCATTTCCCGTAGACACACCTGGAGGGGACAGAGAAATGGCACTGTGAGGACAGACTGGAGCCAATCCAAGTCCCCCCCCAAGGGTAACCCACACCCCCAGCTTGGGTTCATGGATGGGATGTTATCCTGTTCTCAAGATTGAAATGAAGGAAGCAAAATGTGATTCTGTGTCTGTCCCTAGGGACATTTTCCTCTCAATAAAAGCTAAAACCCAGAAAAAACTAATAAAACCCTGTGTTAGGCCACATGTTCCAATTTTGGGGTTTAAAAGTACAGTCTTTCCTCACCATGGGGAAGTGGAACTTGCAGGTGGACAGGGGTGAGGGCTCACTTGTGGCCATGGCAGGGGCCATCAGCTGGCTGGTCGCAGTGCAGGCCCCCCCAGCCGGTCTCACAATGGCACAGGGGTCCCGGGGTGGCATTGGGCTGGCAGATGCCATGCAAGCAGTAGAGCTTTCGACAGGGCTCGCAGCCTGGCACCACGCCTGGCTTCATCCGCGTCTTGGTGAAGTCCTGCAGCTCGTTGTTGATGTATAGGTTTCGGATGCAACCGTGGAAGCTGGTGCCATTGAGGATCTGCCACAGGCGGAAGGCGGCCGAGTTCACGTCCACCGGCACCCCTGGGTGGTGGGGGGGGGGCAGCGGAGCAGAGCTGAGCTGAGTCAGGCTCAGACCATGCCTGGCACCCGCCTCTGAGGTCCACTGGGCATATCCACAGTGTTCCCTCTTGCCCTCAGCCTCTGGCCTATCTCTGCAACCCTGGGCCAAGGTCCTTTGCCACCTTGGAGGGTCCTGACTCCTTTCCCAGAAGAAATGGAAAAGCTGCTTCCTCTGTGATCAGAGCCCAAGGGTGCCAGACCTGGCAGCAGCCAGCTGACGAGGGAGGCTCCAGGGGCCGAAAGTCTGGCTGCCCTTGCCCAGGGCTCCTTCCTTCCCTCTGGGACACCAGCCTTTACCTTCCAGAGACCCCAAAAGCAGCAAAGGAGCTGTGCCTAGAGCTCATGTGTATGGCACTTTGTCACCCATTTTTATAGTCACCACTTCACAGCAACCCTCTCAGGTAGGCGTTGCTAAACCCCATTTGACGGTTGGGGCTCAGTGACTTGCCCGAAGTTGTACAACTAATAAACAGCTGGGATAGAACCCAGGTGTCCATCCCTCGCACCCGCCCAAAGTCTCGGCAAGGCCCTCTGCAGCGCTGAGACACCCCCACTGCATCCAGAAACCTGCCGCGTAAGGACCTAGAAATGTCCTCAGATCATGGACAGGGTCATTTAGCCACAGAGCCTGTAAGCTTGCAGTGGCTCCAGGCCTCTGAGGGCCCCAAGATTGGGAACGGACCCTGAACAGTTGACAAGCCCCTTCTAGCCCAAAGCCAAGAGGAAAGGTGCCCACAGTGCAGAAGACAGCTGGGAAAGTCCCAGGGCCCCCCATCCACCCCCACCCTCCAGGCCAGGCCGTGGACCCAACCCAGGCACCCATCCCTCCTGGTCAGTCTGGGCTGGGCAGAGAGCAGCATGGGCTCCAAGCAGGGGAGGACAGTCCATCAGCAGCTTGGCCATTCACTCGGGCCCTCCTCCACCACCTTGGACTGTCCCCCATAGTCCAGTGCCCTGGGCACCAGCTCTCCTGGAAAGCCTCAGGCCAGAGAGCAACAGAGGCCCCACCTGGAAGGGCTGCCACTGTCCCCTGACGGAGAGGCCTGGGGAGGGCCAGCTGCAGCTCTCCTCCCAGGCCAGGTCCTCACCTCCCACATAGAGGGGGGCCTCGCTGTTGAGTGTGTAGTGTTTGCCGAAGTTGTCCATGGTCATGGGACTGCCGCCATCAATGGAGAGATTCACCATCTGGTCAAGGGTGACCAGCTCAACGGTGTGGAACTGCCCATCATTGATAGTCTCGGCACTGGAAGAAGACGGGGTGCCCCCACCCCAGGGAATGGGCTTCAGTTTGACCCATCCCTGCCTGGGCACTTCCCCAGAAAGACCACTGGATCAGCAGTGTCTTCCCAAGGGACCAAATCTCCTGGGGACTCAGGACTGGTCCCTCCTTCTCCCCTCGGGGGACTCCCTGGGGAAAGTGAGAAGTTTGGGGCAGGGGTTTCCAACTTATCAGTCTCCCCTTCCCCAATAAGGGGCCCCTGAGAGGTGGTAGTGGGATGGGGAAGGATGGGACCACTGCTCAGGCCCCAGAGAGCCTCAGACCCAAGCTGGGGCTGGACTAGATGGTTTGAATGCCCTCTCCATTCAGGCAGCCCAGGTTTCTGGTGGTCCCAATAACCACCTGCTTTTGGCCCAGGAGACACCTGAGGGCAGCTGGTGGGCATGTGGAAGCCCTACCTGTAGATGGCAGAGCTGGGGTAGCTGCCTGGGTCGTAGCTGACACGCACATGGCCCTGGTACAGCTCCACTGCGATGTGGTCATTGTCCCCGTTGTACAGCAGGATCCCATTGTCCTCTGCCGTGGAGACCTGATGGGCAATGGCACTTTCCTTCCTACCCCACCCCACGTAGCAGTGGCACAGGCTGGTAGGTGGGGCAGTTGGGGGACCCGCAATTGGAGGAGAGACGCTGTGTGCAGAACTGTCCTCCCCTGGCTGCCCAGCTGGCCCAGGTGACACATCCTCTAGGGGGCACTGACAGAGGCTGGCAGCCCCTGGTTCATATCCCATCCACTGCCAGTCTGGCCAGGGCTGGGCCGGGGAGGGCAGACGGGCCAGCTGAGGCCTGGAAACCGCATGCTGGGAGGAGCAGGTAAGTGACCTTGGAACCACCTGCCCGGAGAGGAAAGTTACACTAGACGTGCGGTAGCTGTTCTGTGGGCCTCAGGGAGCTGCCTTGGGGCGAGAGTGCGACCTACAGAGGAAATTCAGGAAGACTCTCTAACTGCCTGAGCCGCCCACATCTGGAAGGAGCCACTCAGGAGGTAGTGTTTGTCGCTGCAGCCATGCAAACAAAAGCTGGAGTAGTGCCTTGGGAGGGACAAGTCCTGCCTTGTCCCTCTTCCCCACTTTATCCTGGTAAATACTTGACTCCCTGGTCTGTAGAGCTGGCACATGGCCCAGGCTGGACCAATCATAGCACCCATCTCGCTGGGCTCAGTGGTTGGTCCAGGCATGTGACTGAAGGCAGGCCAATGAGAGATCTTCTCTGAGGCTGTTGATGGCCAGCTAGAGCTGGCCATGGGCCAGCAGGATAAACGGAGCCAGGCTAAGGTTGTGTGTGAGGTAATGGCTGCGCAGGGTTTTGGCAAGTTTTATTTTGTGGAGCAGTTAGGCTAGCTGTGGTCTTGCTGTGTGGACAGTGTGAGTGGATAGGATTTGGGGGAGGTGATAAAGGGAAGGAGAGCAGAGTGAGCATGTTTGAGAGGCTTAAGGGTTCTGAGAAAAAAGAGGAAGAAGAGGACAAAAGAAAGGAGAGAAGAGAGATGTGGCATTTGGGAGAGGGAATGGAATTTTGGGGAAAGAGTGAGAGGACTAAAGAGGAGTTTTAAATTTTTTATCATAAGATGTGCGATATAATCTACTCTCCTCTCCCTCCCCAAGAAATACTTAGCAAACAATGCTGTTGAAGTGGGACTTGCTGTTTTTTCCCTCAACATAATGATGTTCTGAGATGGAATTCAAGACATGAAATGGCAAAATAAGGGACCCTGGGGACATTTGGTTAAAGATGTAAGCCCAGAGCTAACTCTGGCCGTGTCCCAGCCACATGGGGAAACCTGTCTGCAGCCTGGAGGCTGAAGCTGAGCAGCAGTTGAGGCAAGAGGTGTGGGAGAGGATCCTGGTACGTCTGGTTTTCTGGATGCAGCCCCCCACGAAACCACGTCCGCCTCTGCCCTTCTCTGAGATTGGTTTTGTGACCCCATGACCTCTCCAGTTGTGCTTTAACTAGTTCAAGCTCAGATCCTGACACCCACATCCAAAGAGCTTTGACTAATACAGGGTCCTCCCAGCTGTCCTGGGTGGGGATGAGTCTTGATGCTCTGACTTGAGGCCAGGGTCCCCTGCTGCCTGACTCCCCTGTGTGATGGGTGCCGTGGGCACGCACCTGCAGCGTGATGTTGGCCCGCGGCCAGTTCTGCAGGTCGGTGAACTGCAGGTAAGTATCCCGATCCACGAAGTTGACACTGAGCAATTTCTCACACTCGGGGCCACCAAAGCCCGGGAGACACTGACACACCGGCTGGCTGCCCTGGTCCACACAGGCAGCCCCGTTCTGGCACTCAGTCCCCGCGCAGGGGTTCCTGGGGGCAGGCGGACGGGGAGGGGTCTCACAGAGCTGCCCACTGGGAGGGAAAGGACACAAGTCAGAGAGGGTGGGGCGAAGCAGCAAGTGAGCATCTTCCTCTCCCACAGTCCTGCAGAGAAACTCACTAACCATCTTGGGAACCTGGATCCTTAAAGCAACAGAAGATGCTCCCAATGAACACTTTTCCTGAGAGAACTATAAGCCAGAAGGATACTGAGAAACAAGTGTGGTCCCTGGACCAGCAGCACGACATCACCTGGGCACTTGTCAGAAATGGGAAACCTCCTGAGTCTGCCCTTTAATAAGATCCCAGGTAACTCATGTGCACATTAAAGTTTAAGAAGAATTCACTGCTCGTGTCAGTAGACTCTGCTAGCAAGTTTTACCATTTTACAGAAAGGAAAACTGAGACTAAAGACACAAGCAAAAGAGAAAAGACTCAAATTACTAAAGAAATAAGAGGGGACATTACTACCAACAGGTAATTCCAGTACATGCTACAAAAATCTGTGGCACCAAGTATTCACAGTAGCCAAAGGGTGGAAACAACCCAAATGTCTGTCAATGGCTGAATGGATAAACATATGTGGTCTAGTCATACAATGGAATATTATTCAGCCATAAAAAGGAATGAAGTTCCAATACATGCTACCACGTGGATGAACCTCGAAAACATGATGCTAAGTGAAAGCCCATCACAAAGGACCACAGACTGTATGATTCCATTTATATGAAATATCCAGAATAAGCAAATCTATAGACACAGATGTTAATAGATTAGTGGTTGCCTAGACCTGGGAGGGAGAGGGCTTGGGGGGACAGATAAGAGGTGTGGAGTTTCTTTCTGGGGTAACGAAAACGTTCTAAAATTGATGGTGGTAATGGATGCACAACTCTGGGAATATAGTAAAAACCACTGGATTGTACACTTTAACTGGGTAAATTGTATGGTATGTGAATCATATCTCAATAAATCTGTCAAAAAAAAAACGCACAAAAGCTGGGCATGGGAGGTGGGTGACCAGAAGGAGGGCAAGTGCCATCCCCTTCCAACCTCCCAGAGGAGCCAAGATGCAAGGTAAATGTCCTTAATGGCAGGACATGTCTTCAGAGGTTCGCTGGGCAGGTAGGTGATGGGGCACTGCCCAGTAATCTGTACCCACGTCCCCTCCCTCCATCAAACAGGTTAGGGACCCTCTGCCTATGCTCTGAGCAGCTAAGTCACTTTCCCAAGGCCACACAGCTGGTGACTGGCATAGCCATGGTCTAAACCCCAGGACCCAACTCCAGAGCTATGACCCTTACTCCCTCCTGCTAGCCAAGCCTGGGGGCTCCTGTCAGCCCGGGGCTGACAGCTAGGAGGAGTTGGTCCAGTCCCTCGTGGTGTGTCCAGCAGCCGCTCACCTGTAGCCCTCAGCACAGAGGCAGGAGTAGCTGTTGACTTCATCCACACACTGGGCCCCGTTCTGGCAGCGGTGATCCCTGCAGTCATCCTGGTTCTCACTGCAGTTGTCACCTGTGTAACCTGGGGCACACTCACACCTGGGGGGCAGGCAAGGGTGGTGGGAAGTCAGCCCCACACTCAGCCCAGAGCTCAGCCAGGAGCCTGTGGGGCCCAGGGGCTCAGTGTGTGACAGAGAACCTCAAGGCCCTGTGGGTCTACGGGGTCCCCAGGAGGTCAAATAGAGCCCTAGATATAAAGATGCCCCCAGCCCATCCTGGGACCCTTTTCTAGCACAAGAAGAGAGCTTGTGTGGGCTTGGCTGGGAGAGGAGGTGGAGGGAGGCGGGTTCTGGGCTGGGAGGGTGGACACCAGCAGCTGGAGGAGATGGGAATCTTGTCACGGAGGACCCACCCTCACCATCAACAGCACATCAAGGCCAAACTTCAGCCCCTTCTCAACCTGCATGGCTGCTCCCCCAGCGCACCGCCCTGTGCGTCTCATGGGACTCATCCATCCCTCTTCTCCAGCCTCCCCACCTCCACCAGGCAGGCCTCCTGGCCCTCAGAAGGGCTAGCGCCTGCCCCTCTGTGAGCTCCTGCCTTCAGATCAGCTCATGCTGTGCCTCAGTGCTCGCCTGAGTCAGCCCGGTTCTGCCTACCATTTGCCTATCAAAGAAAGAGCACCCTCCTCCACCCCCTTTGCAGCCACAGCCTCAAGATGCTCCCTGTCCTGCTGCCTCCAGAGCAAGCCCACCCTGTGGTCAGACCTGTCTCCACTGGCCGCAACCCCCACCCAGCGGCACTTCTCTGCCTTCACCCCTGTTGATTCTGAAATAGCCTCTTCTCTCTCCCTGCCAAAGTCCAGCCAGGCCAATATCTCACCTCCTCCAGGAAGCCACTGGTGAACACCCCAGCTGTCACTGAGCAATCCCTTGCTGAAACCCTTCCAAACTGTAAACTCCCAATTCCAAGCTTAACCACACGACCTGGCAGGTAGTGCTCCTGCCTGGACGTTTCACTCATTCCCAGTGTTTTTCAAGCTGTAAGAAATACCTTTCTACCCAGTACACACCCACCCACACACACGCACCCATGAACCAGTTTCATGCCACCATACTTATCCTTACTTTAGCAGTATCCTTACTAAAATGGCATGATGCTTGTTGATACTGTCTGTTTTATTCTTTTAACATTAATCTTGACCCACCCGATTGATCACAATCCACCACTGGGTCTCAAGCAGCAGTCTGAAAAATGTTACAGTAGCTAAGCCACCCATTTACACTCACTCTTTCATTCATTCAGTGAATGTATACTGAATACTTGCTGGGTTCTAGGTACAACGCCAGGCACAGCTGAGAGTCTGTTAGTTCCATCTTCACACCAAGACAGGAAGTTGAGAGAACATGCACTATAACCCCACCGTGTGCCCATTTTCTTCTGGTGTGAGGGCCTATCCCAGCAGTTCCACACTGGACAGTGTGCAGTCCTGCTTGATTCCCCGCTCTGAGGTCCAGCCCCCCTGAAGAGAGGGCACACCACCTGATCTGCCACTGCCCCTTGGTCTGCTGCACCACCCAGCAGCTCACCAGAAGTGCAGCATCTGTCTACCATGTGGATGGAGGCTCCCGTGCAGTTCCTCGATCTCGAATCCAGGCCTCAATAATCCCCTGGCTCTTGCTTCCTGCCCCTGAGCCCTGGGCGGCTCCTGCTGCACGGTGGGCTCCCTGGGGGACTCCACCCTCCACCCTGGGCGGGTTCCTCAGCCACAGACCCTAAGAAGCCCTGCCCTGACCACCTGTGCTGTGCTGACCAGTGGATGCAAAACTGCAGATGGGGGCAACATTTATAAAACCTGTGACCTTCACACGGCAGTCTTCAGGTGACCAAGCACTTCCACATATGCCAGTAACAACAATGGTCACAATAGCCAACGATCCCCCAGCAAACCTCCTGGGGCCAGATAGGTTTCAGAATTCAGAATTTTTTGGATTTTGGAAAGGTAACACAGTTCCTACAACTATGTATTACGTACCATGTCAGTGGGATCTTGGGCAGCCCTGTAATCAAACATGCTCAAATTTCTGCAGCAAAATCTATGTATGTTCCCAGTAATCTCATACCAGTGCAGGTCAGCTTTTATTACCAAACATCTTCAGGTCAGATTAGATTTTACTATCAAATGGGGTTTTGGTTTTCAGTATTGTAAATTTTGTCACTGGGGATGAAAAGTTGTGGATCTGGAATGATAATAGCTATGATGGAGCACTTATTGGACGTTAGACATGGAGCGAAGAGCTTTCCATGCATTTGCTCATCCGATCCCTACAACCACCCCAGGAGGAAGCTACTGGTGCGCCCAGTTTGCAGATGAGAAAACCGAGGCTCAGAGTGGTCAAGCCATCCATTCAGGGTCCTGCTGTAAACCCAGGCCTGTCTGGCCACAAAGCTGTGCCCATCACCACCCCCTGCACTGACTGGCAGGAAGCTGTATAGCTGAGACCAAACCCACTAGACAGATGAGGAATAGGATGTGGAGGGGGAGGGGGCAGAGGGTGGGTGACTTGAGGCCCATGCCCTTCCCCGGCCCTGGAAATGGGCAACACTGACCTGGGCCCAACTGGGGTGCCCACACACTGGGCCTCGTGCTGACAAGGGTTCAAATCCGGGGAGCAGAAGTCCACCAGCTGTTCACAGGCCCTTCCTGGGGAAGAATGAGTGGGTGGCAGAAGAGTAGCCGCCCCTGTGCTCTGCCAGGCAGCGGGCCCAGCAGCAACCCCCTGCAGACACTGAGGCGGGCCCCAGGTGTTCCGCACATGGGGACAGGGCTCAGGGGGTGTACGTGGGCCCTCGCCTCCCCGCCACACTGGAACCCCGCCAGGCTTACCCACATACTGCAGGGGGCACTGGCAGGTGTAGTTGCCCACGCCGTCCACACAGGTGCCCCCGTTGGCACACGGGTGCTCCACACAGTCGTTTGTGTTCACCCCGCAGGTTGGTCCTTCAAAGCCGGTGGGACAGGAGCACCTGGGCCGGGCACCGGAGGAGGGAGAGGTGGGTGGGCCCACGGCCAGGGCGGCAGCCTTCCTGAGGCACTGGTGGAACCCTGGGGCCACCAGTCAATATCATCATCCCAGAGCTTTGGTCTCTACTCCAGGCCAGGCCCTCGCTAGGTGCTGGGGGTTAGAGGTGAACACGACCAGCCCTACACTCATGGGACTCACTCACAGTCTAGTGGGGGAGACGATGAGGAGACAGGTGGCTAGAGGAGAGGCAGCAAGTGTCAGGATGGTGCCACACTGAGGCTGGGGAGGGTGGACAAAGGGGCAGAGAACACCTAGCTTCTTCTTGGTGGGGAGTAGTCAGGGCAGGCTTCCTGGAGGAGGTGATGAGTTAGCCAAGGACCCTGACAGGAGGGAGCAGGAAGAGGAGGGAAGGCTGTAGGGGCAGAGGCGTGTGCAAAAGCCCGGAGGAGAGAGCCCTCTGGCCAGTCCCATTGGAGGGGACCTGCTTGTCCAAATAGTTCAGGACTTGGGGAGCACAAGCTCCAGGGGTGGGGTGAGAACAGAGCTAGGGGGTAAGCAGGAGCCAGGTGGTGGAG
The DNA here is from genome assembly GCA_031878705.1 of Tapirus indicus. Lineage (NCBI taxonomy): Eukaryota > Metazoa > Chordata > Mammalia > Perissodactyla > Tapiridae > Tapirus > Tapirus indicus. The sequence continues at coordinate 31,815,910 of CM062921.1, read as the reverse complement.
ATCCCTGGAGATCAGTGATCCTCAGATTGGGGTTCACTTTCCTTTGGGGCATCTGGGATTTTCCAAGGGGTATGTGGGTCAGAGTGGTCTCAGAAATTAATTTCCAGATCTTCAAGTTCTGCATAAACTCTTCCCTAAACTGACCGGCCCTGGAGCTCCAGATAGGTGCATGCACCTCTCCCAGCCCGAGGCCAAGGTGGGACATGCCAGGGGCCTAAAATCCTGAGGTGCCAAAGAAAGGGACAATTAGGAATACTGATGTTTCCAAAGCGAAGAAACAAATGCTTTTGCAAGTCAAGAGGTTTCCAGTTCTGTGCATTAAAAATAACTGAAGGAGGACCTCATGGGATTGTCAGCTGATAGAGCATTAAAAGTAATTTTTGATGACAGATCACTCTGGGGTTTTGAGCATATAAACTCGGAAGAATTTCAAAATAATTGAGTGACATGGCTACAATAAAACTTCTGATCCCATTGATTTATTTATGTGAACCAACTTTCTCAGAATTTACAGTTTTATATATATATAATATATGTGTATACATATACATATATATACATATACATACATATATGTGTATATATATATATATATATATACACACACACACATATTTTCTTTTAACAGAAAAGATTGGCTGCTGAGTCCTCTCTCATTCTGTAATATTCACTCCTGGACACATGAACCAGTTAGGAGAAAAGAACACCAAAAAGAACCTCCATTTATCTCATGAAGAGATACATTCTAATAAAATTTTACTTTTAGGTGTAATAATTATCAATCAAATTTTGTAGTACAGTTATGTTGTTTTGATCAACTGTACAGTATGCTATTGATACAAAAAGGTTTGAAGCCCACTGTTGCAGGGCATGTCCTGGAGTTTAATTTTTTTTCCCCAAGAAGGCTGGGGGGGGACGACAGAGGGGTTTTAAGTGGGGATGATGGGATCAGCTTTGCATTTGAGAAGGTCCCCTGTGGTGGGGGTTGGGGACAGGGCGATGGTCATGGTGGGCGCGGGTACGGGTGACCCGGGAGGCCCTTGTAAGCCTCAGGGTTGAGGGGCAGCTCAAGGAGGCACCCTCTTTCTACCTAGAGGGCCCACCCTGATGGCCCCCCAATCTGTAGGGCTGCTAGATGTGAAGGGGGCTTCCCCAGCTCCCCAGTGCACCCCCTGTCTGCCCAGCAGGGGGAGTTTCTGGGGGGTGTCCTCTTGGCCCCCCATTCTCCACAGACTCCCCACCCAGGAGTCTAGCGAAGGAGGAGGGGGGCTTTGATGGAGCTGCTGCAAAGCCCAGAGGAGGACGGAGCCTATTGTAAGGACGCCGTCTCCAAGGCAGCGGCAGGAAAAGAGGCCATGTAGTGTTTTCTTCTTTACATCTGGTAATTCGGCTTTGCAGAGAGAGGTTTGGCCATTTCTGCCAGTAGATTCAACATCATTTTCTGAGGAGCCAATTTGTTCGGCTAGCGATTTATTTTCAGCAACTAAATACTATGTGTTCCTCCGGAAAGCTCTGGGTCCTAGAGATTCTGGGAAGGTTGGGGGTGCGTTGAGGGGTCCAGGGGAAGCAGGGTCAGTGGAGGGGCTTGCATGGTGATGTCAGAGAAGATTCAGGAGGGCTGGCCCTTCACCGAGCAGTGGGAAACGGGCTGCCCATGTGCAACAAGTGTGACCCATGAGTCGGGCAGCAGGGAGGCCCCACCTCTGGGTTAGTGGAAATTATAGGGGTTTAAAACACCCCCAAACTGCCCTTGGGCATGGCCAGTGCATATGCCCTTGGCCATGGATTCCCAGTGCCATCAACAGACCCTCCTGGCACGTGGCAAGAGCAGGGAGAGGCCTGGAGCAGGAGAAGGCAGTGCAGCTCCAAGCCCCAGCCCCACCCCTGCCTGCTGTGTGCCTGGGGCAGCCCCTGATCTCTCTGTGCTTCCACTGCCTCTGGGCAACAGGGGCTTGGCCTGGGTGGGCATGGCGAGGCCTCTAGTGAGGGCCTGCTCCCCCTGAGCCTGCCACCCATCTCCTCCCAGAGCACAGGGGGACCTGGGCCATCTCATTTGGAGGAGGGGGCACCGAGGCTTGGGTGCTGGACCTCATCAGCACCCCGCGCACCAGGTTCCAGCCCCTCCAGGCAACTCACGTGAAGCCTGCGTCCTCACCCTCCCGTGGGTGGCAGGTCCCGCCATTTCCACAGGGGCCACTGGAACAGCTGTCCAGGGATACCTCACAGTCTCGACCCTGGAGAGAAAAGTCAGTGATGGGGACCCCAGGGAGACCCAGGGGCTAGTGTGAGCCAACAGAGCCAGCCGGCCCCCTCAGCAGCTTAGCCCACCTGTCCCAGGAGTTACTTGTTCATTCTTTCATTCATATATTTGGTCATTGATTAAACCTCTCCTCAAGCACCTGCTCTGGGCCAGACACTGCTCAGGGCACTGGGGGCAGAGTGGTGAACAAGACAGACCCAGCCCTGCCTACCCTGCACACGGCAGCCCCTCCTCCCCACCCAGCCTCCTCTCACCTTATAGCCGCTGGGGCAGGCACACCTGTACACCTCGAAGGGGTCATCATGGCAGGTGCCCTGGTTCTGGCATGGGCTGGACAAGCAGGGATCACACTTGGCCTGGACAGCCAGGTTGGGGGGACCTGTGGCCAGGGGGAGGGTGTCAGTGCAGGCGGAGGGGAGGGCAGGACCGGGCTGGCACAGAGCCCCTTACCCCCAGCATCCCAGCCCTGCAGGGACGTGCTGGAAGCCCTCTCCCCCAGGAAATTTTTGCCCCTTGCTGTATTTCCTCTGGGTCTTTTCACAGTCCAGCTCTCTGGCCTCCGGACCGTCCTCTGTAAAAGGGGGTTAATAACAGCCCCTGCCTCAGGGGCTGTAAGAACTAAATGAGCTAATCCACAAAAAGTGCTTAATGAGCTCTGGACACCTAAGGAGCCCCCCACCTGGTGGTCAGGGCAAGGCCATCAGCACGCAAGCGTCACAGTCGCTATAACTGACGTTGGCTCTCCGTCCCCTCACACCCTTCTGAGGCAGCTTCCCCGGCCCTGTGACCCGCCAACCAGGATAACGAGGGTGGCCACCTGGGCAGAGAGGAGACGCAGCTTTGCAACGAGGCCGTGCTTAAGGGGAAAAAGGTCCATTTGCCTTGAAGTTGTTTCTCTCCCAGACTGAACAGGGAAGGACCTTTCCCATCACCTCTCCGGCTCTGGGCAAGACCTTCTCCAGCCCCTTTAGGACTCCCTGGTCGCTCTTCCCTGAACTTGGAGGTGGAAGAGCCAGCAGCCAGGCTGCCTGGGGCGCCACCAATGAGAGATATCAGGACCTTCCAAGAATAAATAGTCAGACTAGCTAGTTAACTCAAGTTTCCATTGAAGACTCCTTCTAGAAGTGGAGAAATATGGGTTCTGCTGAAGAGGCATGAGCATAAATAGAAAGAGAACACTTTTCAGTGATAACTGAAGGAAGTGTGAGGGGACTTCTTGGGACAGGGCGGGCTCTGTTTCATGATCCGGGTGCTGGTCACCTGGTGCATTCAGTTGAAAATGCAGAGAGCCATTCAGTTCTGATCTGTGTACTTTTCTGTTGTATGTGTTATATTTCAATAAAAAGTTTTAAAAAACCCCAAAACCTCTCACCAGTACCAACCCCATCCCATTAAATAAATACTGAGCAAATGTTTCAACATAAATTAGCCTGCTCCCAACAGCCAACAGCCAAGCCACAGATGGAGCCCCTTGGAACTGTTACTTCTGTGACAGCATCCTGCACGCAGGGTGGCCTGGGGCTTCCTCATTAACCTACGGCTGTCGGTTTCACTTCCAATGGTGGTCTATGAGATTGCAGAGGGCAGGGGCCGCGCCCCATGGCCTCCTGTGCCCTCCCCCAGCTGTCCCCCTGCACACAAAGCTGGGCCTGAGGCGGCCACTCAGCCACCTCCCTCTGCTCAGCAGGGCTCCCTAGGCTCGGGCCGCCAGGCCATCAGTCAATCAATCCCTGCACAAGTGTTTAGTGATGCCTGAGTGAGGTGCCTCCAGTCACACTCAGGCCCTGTATTGCTGCAAATGTCAGGACAGTGGCCGCTGGGTCCAGTGGCTCAGGGGTTTAAGCTAATTGCTGAGCACAATTCCTACCGAAGGGAGGCCTGAGTGCTTGCACTGCTGAGAGGCTTGGAGCTTCCAGAAACACTGCTGCTATTTTTATGTTCCTTACATAACCCCAGGGAGAGATTAAAGACCTTATGGCCCAAGATTTTCTGCCTGGCTTTTTTGTTCATTGGATGTCAGGACTAGAAGGCAGCCATGCTAACAAGCAGCAGTGTTTGCTGCCACCTGACCCCCATCCAGCTGGTCACCGCAGGGACATAGGAGTGTCTGGAAGGCCCCGCCAGCGTTGGGCAGGTCCTGTGGGCCCCCTGCAGCAGGAGGGGAGGGATCAACCCGGGATCCACCACCCTTCTCTCGTGCTCCCGGGCTCACCTTGGCATTCAAACTTCTTGGCAGGTGTGGTGAGGAGCAGCTTGCCCTCCATGTCTGGGGGCCCTGCACAGCGGGCAATGCCTGGCTCCTTGTAGCCTGTCTTCACCCAGCTGGACAGCCAGCGGAGGTGGCAGTCACAGTATAGGGGGTTGGCACCAATGGCCCTGGGTCAGAGAACAGAGAGAAGCAGGCATTACAGCTCCATGGGCTCCCATTGGGCACCTAGGGTACCAGGCACTATACCAGGGACTGGCAAAAATCCAGCAGCCTCCACTTCATGAGCATTTTTTTTTTTTTTGCCAAGGGAAGATTCGCCCTGAGCTAACATCCACTGCCCATCTCCTTTTTGTATGTGAGCTGCCACCGCAGCACTGCCACTGACAGACGAGTGGTGTAGGTCCATGCCCAGGAACCAAATCTGGGCTGCCAAAGCAGAGTGTGGCTGAACTTAACCAATAGGCCACCAGAGCTGGCTCTTCATGAACATTTACTGTGTAGCCAGCACTGTTCTAAGCACTTCATACGTGAGATCTTAGTTCTCACCACACCCTACGATCCCCATTTTATGTGTTGAAACTGAGGTTCAAAAAGGTTGAGGTACTTGCCTAAGATTGCACAGAGAAAGCAGGGAGGTGAGATTTAAACCCATGCCATTGAGGCCAGAGCCTATGAACACTTTTTCTCTGGCGTGAACGGGGAAAAGGGAACCACCGTTTACCACTGCGATGAACCAGCTGCTTTTCCCATAGTAGCGCATCTAATCCTCTCAGCCCTGCAGCGTGTTTTCTTTTCTCCGTCTCAGAGATGTGGCAACTGAGCCTCGCATGGAATAAGTAACTTCCCTGGGGTCACACAACTACTGAGGGGCGGCCCCTGGATCCAGACCCAGGGCTGTCTGACTCTGAGGCTTATACTCTTTGATTTTCCTTCTCATTTTTAATTAAACAAGGAGCACACGAATGCATTCTCACTGTAAACCACTTTCAGACCAAAGTCTCCACCTCACACAACGTTGTGAAGGTACGAAGTGCCACTGAATTATACACATTAAAATGGTTAATTTTATATCGTGAATTTCACCTTGATTTTTTCAAAAAGGCACATTCCCGTGTTACTGATGGGAGTGCAAAATGGTACAACCCCTAGGGAGGGGAATTTTGTGATATCTGTCAAGTCAACAACGCAGTTGTCTTTGACCCAGCAATTCTGTTTCTGGGAGTTTATCTCACAGAGATACCTGCGCAAGTGTGTAAAGACATCCGTGCAACGGTATCGATCACAGCATTGTTTGTAATAGAAAGACCGGAAATGCCTTGTGTTCGTCAATGGGGAAGTGTGTAAATAAACTACAATACATCTACATCACACAAAAAAAGTCTACATCCACCCTTGCCTCCAACCACAGGACACATGGCCACAGGGTCATGCTGCTCAGGCATGTAGCCTTCCAGTCCTTTCCCAGATTTACACATAAATGAAATCCATCCACTACACAGCATTACTGAGCAGCTTGCTTGTCACTCAACAGCACATACTGGAGATCTTTCCAGGTCAGCATATACGGATCTACCTCATTTTGTCATACTGCTTCATAGCATCCCAAAGAATGGATGTCTCATAGCTTACTGAACAATTTCCCTGTTGTCAGACATTCTGGTTGTTTCCAGTGGCCGTGGACACTCTTGGACATGCCTCTGTGTGAGATGTGAGCATTTCCCTAGAACAGATGTCTAGAAGTGGGATTCAGGTCACAGAGGAAGTGCACATAAGGAAATGTTAACAGCTGCCCTCCAGAAAGCGTTGTATCGACTTACACTGGCCGGCAGTGTAAGGCCACGCCGCTCCCTCACATCGCCAACCCAGCACTGTGTGTGGCCAGCCTCTTAATGTTTTACCAGTCCGGTGGGCAAGCTAATAATCTTCTCACTAACCCTCACAGATTTAGAGATGAACAAGACGTGGATTCTGGGGTATGAAGGAGCCAGAGTTCTTTGATGCAGCAAATAGAAAAATCAGCATCCTGCCTGAAGTTCATTTATATCAACCCTATTTTGAAAATATAAGGCTGTATAATGTTAATGAGAACAGGCACCGTTATTAAGTAACCCACAGACGCACTGCCATTTTCCACCTGTTTCTGGTCAATACAGAGGAAGTGGTTCCCCCTGAGAAGTGTGTGGTGTGATGAAAGCAGCAGATGAATTCCTGAGCAGGAATTCCCCGAAATAGCACAGCGGATGACTGTGTGATCTTATAAAGCAGGCTGAACATGACTCGGACTGTGGCCCCAGCGCAGCTGCTCACTGCCCGGGTGACCTTGAGCGGCTTGCTTAACATCTCTGGGGCTCACTTTATGATGTGATAAAGAGCCTGCAATCTGGAGAGTGGAGAAAGAGAAGCACATATAACCTAAAATGAGCGCCGAGGGAACAAAGCGGCTTGGAAAAGAAAGCCGTTTCAACCTCGACATGTATTTAATTTTTTTCTGTCCTGATTTGCTGACAGCATCCATCCTGGCTAATGGGACAAGGGAGACACCTTCCTCTTTCCACTGAATAGTGCTAGCGCTTCTCAGAGGCAGAGGAAGCTCAGATGCTTTGATTTTTTGAAGCTCCAGTGTATTAAAAAAACAAAGACTTATTTTTAAAATAACAGGAATACAAAACTATATTTAAAATATATTTTAAATATTTACATTCACTGGATTAATATTTCTAATGTAAAAAGTGCCAGGTAACGTAATTATGTTATTCAAAAGATAAATACAGAATTTATTTTAAAATATTTTTTGTAGGACACTGCAGGAGTGTGGTCTGGTAACAAGCCACAAGTTTAAAGTTTATTATGAACGGCTTCGTCTTTCAGCCCTATGGCTTATTCAGAGAAAATACCCAAAAGACTAAATTTGAGGCCATTATGAATGGAGGGACACTTGACATGTCTTAGGATCTTCACAATTCCAATTCCTGCTTATATTCCCCCTTGAATGGTAGCAAAGTTACACCTCAAATGTAAGTGTCCCTTTCTGACTCTTAATATAAAAATAAAAATAAAGAAGAATAAAAACTAGCAAAGTCAATATAAAGCTAATCAAAACTTTAAATTCTGGCTTTACCAACACAGGGTTTCCTCGTTTCTGTACATGCAGGCTCTGAGCCACACCTGAATTCAACATTTCAAGCTTTAATTTATCCAAAGGCCAGTTTTTTGTGGCTACTTGAGTAGTACTAGTAGTTCGCTTTCACCTGGCGACCATTTTTCCCAGCAAAAACTTCTGTGAACTCAGCGGGGAGTGGAGGGCCACAGGCCCAGCTGAGACGCGGGGGTAGGGACGGCCGCCAGGCCTCTCATCAATCCGAAAGGACTGGATGCAGGGTCATACCCCAACAAAAGTATAAATAGCCCTGTGTTGTTGGTCTTCGGTATAACTTGGAAATAGTTGAAACAGGAGATATGCAGTGTGTTCATGCCAAGGCCCTGCTGGGCTTCTATTAATGTAACCAGGACCAAAATAGCTTTCCTGTGGCTGTTTCACAGAGGCGCCGACTGTAGAGTTTAGCATATACTAAAACTTCAAAATCTCCCTCACCTGAGCTATACTGCCTCTGCCCATCCTCCTCCCAGGCAACTTATTTGTGTGCATCACTGTCTCCTTCTACTGGACTGAAGCTTCTTGAGAGCAGGAACCATAAATCCCCCGCTGCGCCTGACACCAGCAGGCATCCTGTAAATGTCTGAGGAATGAATGTCTGCCTACAATCATGAGAAATGCACAAATCTCAGTATGAAAGCAAAGGAAACTCAAAAAAAAAAATCACCTATCGTCCCATAAACGTAACTAATTTAATTTTCATGTATTCCTTTCCAGTTATTGTGTTCATATATGTACATCATTGAAATCAGAGTGTACCATCTTCTTTATTCTGCGTTTCATCAAATAATAAATTACAATGCCATAATTAACTACTTGCTATTCTGTCACATGGGCATACCATGATTTACTTAATCATTCCATATTCAGTTTTCACACCGAATTCTTAATGCATTCGGAAATCTAACTTTCCAGCATGTGGCAGATTAGAGGAAACAAAACACCAGATTTTAGAAATGAATGACGTTGGGGAACCTTGGCACAAGATCTGGCACGTAGTAAATCTGTGCTGATGGATAGATGGATGGATGGATGGACGGACAGACAAATGGCAATAACTGCAAAGTAAATATAACAGTCAACAGCAGCAGAGAGATGTGCAGGGTATTGAAGCTCAGGGCAGTGATGAGCACTCACAATCATTACGGCATGTTAGAACCACAGCGGACCTTAGAAATAACCTTTGTACAGGCGAGGAAACAGGCCTAAAGAAATGAATGAGGGGCCGCCCGGTGGTGCAGCGGTTTAGTTCGCGCTTGGCAGCCCAGGGTTCGCGAGTTCGGATCCCAGGGACCCGCAGACGCACTGCCTGTCAGCCATGCCGTGGTGGCGTCCCATGTAAGATGGAGGAAGATGGGCACGGATGTTAGCCCAGGGCCAGTCTTCCTCAGCAAAAAGGGGAGGATTGGCAACGGATGTTAGTTCAGGGCTGGTCTTCCCCACAAAAAAAAAAAAAAAAAAGAGATGAATGAATCGCCCCGAGATCCCACTGGAAGTTGATGGCAGAACAAGGACCTAACCCCAGTTCCAGGGCTTTAAATACGGCAGCACACCCTCCACCACACCCTCAGTCCACCCTCTCACTCTTCTGCACACTGCTGGTGAAAAGGAGAGGCCCAGGCCAGAGTCACAGTAGGAAGAGAGGGCACATCCAGGGACCAGGAACACTGGATACTAATCCTTGGGAAACCCCTCACTTGTTACTGAGCCATGGGCACATCCCTCCCTTCAGATTGCACACGGCCTTTGTGAAGCCCAGAGTGAATGTGGTCAGTCTCTGTCATCATTTTGCCATTCCTTGACTCCCTGTAAGTGCTCAAGAAATCCTTGCAGAATAGTCACAGCTGTTCCATGCAGAGGAGAAAATGGATACATGTGTGCACATGCACATAATTCTATCAGTATTGCATGTGCACACACCTGAATACAAGCACATGTACATCATCTCCTAGTTCCATTTGAAACTGAGTATAAAGGGCAATTTACTCATGAGATTATTTGATAATAATGGAAGATTTCTTTCACATAGATGCTGTCTTGTAGAGAAATGGGGCTTAGGTGCAATTAGCAAACATATCTAATCAGTAATGCTGATGCCCTGTTCTACAATCACTGCTTAACTGATCTTTACTTACTGGTTTATTTCTTACAAATTGGATCTGACTTCTGACCTGATGTCACTGTTCTCCTAAAGAAAGTCTGAATTTATAGATAGGCGTGGGCTCCAAATTTGTTTTTGCAGCTTTGGTTTTTCTGTTTGTACAAAACGTATGTGGTTTGTTCACTTCCCATTTGAAAAACAAAGCCTCTCAATTTTGAGCTGGGGACAAGATCAGAATATACTTGGGTATTGTTCAGTTTTCATGGGAAGGAGGAAAGGTTGCCAACTGTACATTGAAACCCCAAGCATAAGAGATACACGAAGGGGGAATCCACAGGTGGGAAAGGTGGACCAGATACTTGAAAAGGCCTTGCCTGCCAGGTGGAGAACTGAAGCAGATGCTCAGCATAGCTCAGAGTAAGCAAAGGAGGCTGCATGGGCCCAGAGCAGCAGCAGAGCTGGTGCCCAGCAGAGACAAGAGCAAATGCTCTCTGGAGAGATATATCTCCAGTTTCGGTCCTTGGAATTCCTAACATCAGCCAAAAATGAGCTCACAACCAAGAATTATTAAACACACTTGGAAACAAGCCCCTGTGAATGGGCGTCATCAAGAGCAATGAACAACACTATCCCTGCCAGAGGCACCTTCTCCAGCCAGCCTCCCTCCTGCCTCATCCCATCCCATCCAGCCTCCACATGTCACTATGGCTTCCCTGGAGTTTTCTACAGCTTAATTCTTCCACGATCCCCTTCTATCTATAGAATAAAGTCCAAAATCCTTAGTATGGCACAAAAGGCCCTTCACAACAGAATTCCAATGTCCCTTTCCATATTCATCTCTTCTCACCTCACACTCCTCACTGAACCAAACCCCCTATGTCCTATCCTGGACAACATAGCATCCCTGAATATGTCATTTACCTTCTTGCCTCTGTGCCTTCACACATGCTGTTCCCTCTTCCTGGAATGTCATTCCCATCTTATCCAAATGGCAAAGTCCTAGTCCCTTTCCAATGGCAGCATAAATGATACCTCCTCTGTGAAGCTCCTCAGACTTCCCCAGAATTAGTCACTGCTGCCTTTGAATTTGCTTTATAATATCTCAGATGGTCACAGAGGGCAGAAACCTTGTGTGGGCAAATTCTTCAGCACTTGCATCACTGGGGTCACTCAGGACATATTTATTGAAGCAATAAAGAATAAATAAAGAGCTTTGGAATCAGACACACCTAAGTTCAAATCCTGTCTCTGTCATTTCCTAGCTTTATGACCTAGAGAAGCCGCTTAACTTTTCAGAACCTGGGACTCTAAAATAGAAATAATAAATCTCACCACCTAGGACAGAGCCCCTTACTCCTTCCACTCCCCTGGAAGACATCGCTAATCAATCACTGCACTCTTCCCACCAAATCCATGGAATCTTCAGTGCAGGCTCAAGGCAGTCCCTGTCAAGTTTGTAGAGCTGGTGCACAGCACAAAACCTACTTCCCACTTTGGTCATGGAGTAAACACAACACCAAAAAGTATTCACACATAGTAAAGTATTTGTCCCAAGCAGACCCTCAAGGAGTGGCACTTATGACCACTTCATTTCTTCAAGTCAGATTGTTAGATGCACTACTGATTTAACGAGCTTTGGGAAGGGTGGAGAGATATTACCTTATTAAATATACAGATCATTTGTAAGATACAGTCTGATTTTAGAGATTAAAATGTGGGAAAAGTAAGTCTTAGAACTGAGAAAATCCAGTGAAATTGTTGAGTGAATGACCTTCAAGTAGAGGTGCTGGGACCCCAAAAGGCTCTGTGATCTGGGTATGCCGGCCCTCTCAGGCCCTGGGCCCTTGGCTGTGGGGCAGAGAGAAGGAGGACGCGGTAACACCCAGCTGCCGTCCACCTGGCCTGAACACTGCCTCGGCCTGTGGTGGGGATGCTAGGAGGGAATGTGTCCACTCTGCGCCCAGCCCAACCTCCAGAATCAGGATGGCTCTCCCACGGCCCATTGCTTTTTTCTTTCTTTGTTGTTGTTGTTGTAAAATACATATAACATGAAGTTTGCCATTTTGAGGGTACAATTCAGTGGCATCAACTACATTCAGAGTGTTGTGCACCCATTACCATTATCTGGTTCCAAAACTCTTTCATCGCCCCAAACAGAAACTCTGTACCCGTCAGACAAAAATTCCCCACTCCCTCTGCTCCCAGCCCCTGGCAACCACGACTCTTCTTTCTGTAGCTGTGAATTTGACTATTCTGGGTACCCCATATCAGTGGAACCATACAATACCTGTCCTTCTATGTCTGGGTTATTTCACTTAGTATGTTTTCAAGGTTCCTCCGTGCTATACACGTATCAGAACTTCATTCCTTTTCACAGCTGAATAATATCCCACTATATGTATGTACCATATTTTGTTTATCTGTCAATGGACACTTGATATGTTTCCGCCCTTTGGCTATTGTGTGAATAATGCTATGGGTGTACAAGTATCCATTTGAGTCTCTGCTTTCAATTCTTTTGGGTATATACTTAGGAATGGAATTGCTGGGTCACATGGTAATTCTACATTTAGCCTTTTGAGGAATCGAGTGTACTGCTTTTCAAGAATCCTCAAGGTGCTGCCAGCTAAACGGTTTCTGAAGCAATTCTACGTCCAATTATACCACTTCTTGGGGGTAGGAAATTTCCAGAACTTATCCCCCACCATGTGATGCCAGAGGCACAATACTGATGTCGTGCTTAGGAGCACGGGCTTTCAAGACAGAAGACTCCACCCCCACCAACTATGCAACTTTGGGTGAGCTTCCCACATTTTCTGGTCCTGTTTCCTCGTGTGTAAAATGGGAACAACACCACCTATGTTGTAGGATTTCTGTGAGGATTGAACCAGCTGATGCAGGTGAAGTGCTTGGCAATCAATAAATGGTCATTATCGCTTGTAAAGAATTGTTCTCAAATTCTATTGTTGCAAGTGGTAAAACACTGAATGCATAAGAGTCTGAGATGGGGAGCATTTGAAGTTCACAGGCCTAATTATAGTTTCAGGGTAAAAGCAACAAACTCTGACAATCTCAGGAAGTGGGGTCTTTCCCGGAATCCAAGTTCTGTTTAAATCCAAAGAGGCCCCGAGAACTGGGCCGGAGTTACTTACAGGTGAGACAGGGAGGTGACATCTGCGAAGATGCCCTCTCGGAGGGTGGAGATGTCATTGCCATGCAGGGATCTGAGAAGAGAAGAAGTTGTCAGCGCCTCAACTAAAGAGAGCGACGTGAGAACCGATGGAGGGCGGGTGCAGCCATCAGCTGAAAGGGACTTGGCGTCTCCTTCAGATCTCTCGGTCTGTGAGGGAGATGGCCCCCATCCCAGAGACCCTGCCCTCTTGGCCACCAGCAAGGGAGAGGGAGCCCCTAATAATCCAGGTAGACCACCCTGCCCCTCAGCCCCTCTGGAGGACTGTTTTTGCCATCATAACTCAGGCACCATTTCTGTTTGGACAACACATGGGACGTGTGCAACCGTGGGCCCTCCCTCCCGTGGCCCAGGAGCCTGAGGGAGTAGGCTTCTTCCTGGTAAGGAAGTTACTACGGGAAGCCACAGGTTGGGGGTGAAGAATGTCATCTTGCCCCAGGAGGGGCTGCCAAAGCATTCTTGTGCATGGTACAAGAGAGGCCATCATAACAGGCGTGACAGAGGGCTTTGATCACAGGGCAGAAACCTCACAGTGGGAATTCTTAGAAAGGGTTCATGAATCTCTTGCAAACAAACATTCTCCATCTGAACAGGAGACTCACAAATGAGGGGCTAGATTATCTTGGATGCCCCCCACATCATGCCCCCACACACTCATCCCAAACACGACTTGGGGCAGACAGCAACCCCCATTGCTCAGATAGTTTCCCATTCATTCCTCGGCCTCCATTAGGGGCTTGAATGAGAGTGAACCGGCCTCCCACCTTTGGACATAGTTGGCCCTGCTGGGGCCCCAGATGTGGGGACATTTCTGCCCATCAGGTGGGTGGCGGGGCCCTGATGGGGCAGGTTTCCCTGGAGGACTGGAGAGTGGGGAGACTTACAGCAGGCGCAGGGAGCGCAGGCCCTGGAAGGCCAGAGGAGGGATGCACTGGAGGGCATTGTAGCTGAGGATCCTGTGGAAGGGAGGGAGGGAGAGAAAGAGAGAGGGAGGAGGGTGGGAGGAAGAGGGGAGAGGGACAAGAGCAGGGAGGGAGGGCGCTGTGTTACCGCCCAGGCCCCTGCAGGCCCAGCTAAGTGCTGGGATGCAGGGGCCACTGTGCTCAGCAGCTATGTGAGGGAGGCCGAGCAGTGGATGAGAGCGTGGGCTGAGGCTCTGGCCTAGTAACCCAGCGATCTTGGGGATGTCCCCTAACCCCTTTATGCCTCAATCACTTCCCTCAACCGTAGAATAGGGACAAAAACAATGCCAACTTGATAGGCTCGTCCGCGGGTTAAAAGAGATCCCCCAGGGGAAGCTCCCATCCCGGGCCTGGCTCCCAATAAACCCTCAGTCACGGGAGCCGCTATTTCAGGACTGAGAGCGTTCCTGGTGGAGGCTGCACCAGCGCGGGGCACAGGTGGGCGCCCTGTGAAGTTGACCCTGAAGGGCACCTGCCTCGGGAGCGTCCCCTCTCAGCGCATCACTTCCGGAGCGAACAGGGGAAGTGGGGCACGTATGGTCGTTTACCATTAGGAAGCTGTGATGTGAGGAAGGGGCTAGTACCACCCCATCTTCTAGAATGAGGAGACAGGCTCTGCGAGGTGCAAGGACTCGCCCAGGGCCACGTTATTAAGTTAGTAAGCTGGCTTTCCATTCAGTTTCTCAGTTTCCAGAGCCCACAGGCTAAACCACTCTCCCCAAATGGTTCCAAATAAATGAACCCATCAAGGGCAGACAGGCAGACTGACAAGGGAAATGATACTTGTAGTAGCCCCCAGTGGAAACAGCCCAAATGTCCATCAGCGCATCAATGGATAAACGAACTGTGGGACATCCATGCCATGGTATAGCGCTCAGTGACAAGAAGGAAGGAACGGCCAATACGTGCAATAACGTGGATAAATGTCAAAATATTTATGCTGGCTGAAAGAAGGCAAACAAAAAAAGGGTACTATTGGATGATTCCATTAATGTAAAACTCTAGAAAATGCGAACTCATCTTTAGAAAGCAGATTGGTGTTTGCCTGAGGGTGGGGGCTGGGAGGGGCCGGGGGGTAGGATTATCAAGGGGCAAGAGGAGACTACTGGGGGTGACAGAAGTGGTCACTCTTCATTGTGGTGATGCTTCCATGGATGTGAACATAAGTGAAACTGTATCAACTTGTACACATTAAGTATGTGCAGTTTATTATATATTAATTATACCTCAATAAAGTATTTTTATAATAAGAGAAATAAGACGTTCCTATCACAGGAAAGGGCTCTGTTTCCCTTGCAGCTGCAGGATCGCTTAGACCAGGATGTCTCAGCCCTCAGCACTATTGACAATTCTTTCTTGGGGGGCTGCCGTGTGCATTGTAGGATGTTTAGCAGCATCCCTGGCCTCTACCCATAAGATGCCAGTAGCTACCCCGCCCTCCTCCAGCTGTGACAACCAAAAATGTTTCAGACATTGCCAAATATCCCCTGGAGGGCAGAATGGTCCCTGGTTATGAACCACAGCCCTAGACCACGGCAGCTTCACACACAGGCTCATGAAGGCTTTGAAAGGGAACCAGCTGACTAGTAGAGCCTGGGGCAGATAAGCGCAGGTGGGTAAGCTGGAATCAGCACTTCACAGCCTCAGGCCCACATTCGACTCCCGGGGGCCTGGCTGGGTCAGGACCCCATCCCGGCTCTACTGTTTGACTGCAATAGAACCTAATGGAAAATTTTAAGTTCTTGACACACTATCTGTTAAATAAGTGTGGAGAAGGTGAATGAGACACAGTCTTAAGCTCCAGACAAATATAAGCAATGCTTGTTAATACTTTCCAACCAATTGCTTGGAATATAATTAAAGCAATCATTAAAATATCTTAGAACATGGGCACAAAGATGTTCAGAGGGTCACCGTTCACAACAGTCCAAACTGGAAACAACCCAAATATCCCTCAATAGTAGAATGGGTGAGGAAGGTATGGCCTACTCCTACAAGGAAGACTATATCGAAATGAACATGAACAGATCACAGCTTCACACAACATGAGTGGATCTCACAAACACAATGGCAAATAAAAGAATATATGCTGTATGATTCAATTTATATAGGGTTCAAAAATGGGCAAAATTAAATTTCATCGTGTAGAAATGATATGGAAATAGCAACACTATAAAGATCAAAGAAGAGACCATCCTACAAGTCAGGGTGGGGACTGCCTTGGGGTGGAGGGCGGGAGGAATAATGATCAGGAAGGGATGGGGGGACTTTTGGGGTACTAGCTGTGTTCTATTTTTTGCCTTAGGTGTTTACACTTGTGCTAGCTTTATGATGATCTGTTAAACTAGACATTTATATTTTTGCAGTTTTCCGTATACATGCTGTATTTCACAATAAAAATATTTTTAAAAGTCTTTTCAGCTGACAGCCCTGGCATGCTCCCTGGCGGGGAAGGGAGTCTGCATGCTGCAAGTGACCCCTGGGGCTTGGGGAGTGTCTCAGGAGCTACGGCCACGTGCCCTCCCCCGCCCTGGGACTCACAGGGTGGTCAGCTGGCTCATGTTGGTGAAGGAGGAATTGCTTAAGGAACTGATCTTGTTGTTACTCAGGTCCCTGGAAAAGAAAAAAGGATCATCGTTAGAAAGAAAGAAGAAAGCACCCCTGGCTGTCTGTTATGGCTCTTCCCCCTCCCCCACTCTGCCCATGGCCATCCCCCAGCCAGGTGGGCCAGTGGCTCCTCTGCGAGTGTGGGCAAGGGGGGAGAGGGGCACATGGTTCCAAATTAGCGACAGCCCTCCCCTCTGCTCCCTGGACTCCCTCTAGGTCCCCAGGCTTTATGTCTCCATTTCCTCACCCTCCACCCCACTCAAGGACAGCCCGGCTGTCCACCGTGGAAATGCTCCCACCTAGGGCATTGGTTGCCCCCAGCTGCCAGATCTAGTGGCACTCTCCTTTCTCTCTTGCTGGCACTCTATGTAGACTGGTTCACTAGCCCTCCCTACAATCCTATGAGGGAGATAGTAACCCCATTTTACAAAGGAAGACACAGGCTCTCAGAGTGGTAAAGTAACCCACCCAGGGTCACACAGCTGGTAAGAGGCAGAGCCAGATTCAAACCCCAGTTCATTGGCCGCGAAAACTCAGGTCACTGAAATTGTTCTCAGAGTGACCCTGCAGCGTTTGGCACAACTGACCACCCTCTTCTCAAATTTTTTACCTCCCGGACTCTCCTCAGACCGCTGACCTCCCGCTCTCCCTTCCTCTCTGACTGTGCCTCCTCCATCTCTGGGTGAATGCTTCTTTCTCCCCCACCCTTAGGCACCGGGATTGCTAAGGCGCCACCTCGCTCTCCCTCTTCCTCTAGTCCACTCTGGGTGCCCTCAGGGATGCTCCTCGCTTCCCTCACCATTGTGTGCTGACAGTGCCCTCCTCCGTGGCCTCAGCCAGCCCTCTCCAGAGACCTGATGTCCCACAGACACTCAAACTTGCATCTACATCTTGTGCTTTCTCCCACCCCTGGGCCCTGCGCTGCCCCCCATCCCAGTCAACAACTCCAACAACCTAGAAACACTGCCCTATCCACTCACATCCACCACCACATTCCCTCTCAGTCCCTCGTCTTAGCCATCACTGGCTTGTGCCTCTGCTCATCTGTCACATCTGTCCCCTCCTTCTAAGTTTCTGCTTACATCAAGCCACCATCATCTCTCTCCTCACACTGTGCCTCAGACTCTCACTTCATCTCTTACCCACAGCTTTGCCTCCTTTCGACCCATCTTCCACATGGGTGGGCACCTCGGCAATCTTTCTATGACACAGATCTGACTAGGTCACTTCCCTGCCAAAAACCTAAAGTGCAAACTCCAGACCCCTTAGCCTGGCCACCTGCCAGGGGCTCCAGGGTCTGGCCCCACCTGTCCCTCGTTGCTCCCCACATACCTTGCATGGATTTGCCCCTGGATATCCTGTTCCCTCTGCCCACCCAGTGAAGTCTGACTCCCTCCGAGCCCCCTACCTTGAGTTCATCACCCCCCACTTTGAGCCACAGCCCTAATCTGCATTTACCTCTGTCGGAACACACACTCCACACAACTTCACGTGCTCCCCCAGACCATGACATTCAGGGGGAGGGCCCATGACTTAGGGGCGTTCATATCTGCTCACTTCGTGCAGCTCTTGGCTCAGTAAATGTTCGTAAAATGAAACCACGTGCCCTGCCTGCACTTTCTCTTAGTAAACATTCCTCCGACCCATCTCATTCAGAACCGTTCCACTGTTCCCAGAGACACGTTTGAGCACTGAACATTCAGCACACTTTGTGGTCCTTCCTCGCGATGAGGAGGTGGTGGTATTTCAGCCCCCCGACAGGCAGTTTCCTAGTAAGAACTGGCCTGATGTTAGTCCTCTTTCCCTCCTTCCCTCCTCAAGTGTATCCGAGCCACTAGTGGAGCTGCCTCAGATTCGACCAAAGAAAGGTTGTTTCTCTCTTTGGCACTCTGTCACCAGCCACCAAATCACTACCCATCCTCCACTGGAACAGTCAAAACACACTCACTAAGTCATTGGAAAAGACAGAAAACCGGAGCTTTAAAATTCTGTAAGCCGGTGCTACTCAAAATATCCAGTACTTGAACTGAATGTCCCACAAAAAGCATCCTGTGCCAAAATGCAATCACCTATGTCACTAAACACACAATTAGTTTAGTTAACATTTTTTTCATAGCAAGACTTTCTCAATGAAGGAAGCAATATGTTGATTTACGTTCTGGTGCAAGTTCCTTATCTAATTGCAGATCCACTACAGACAGTTCTCAGGCTGCTGTTGGTCCATAGACCACATTTTGAGTAGCACTGCTCCAAGGAACGTTCTCTGGACTTCTTTTTGGTAGAATCTGGCCAATGAGTAGATAAAGACAACTGAAGTGAGATGTTCATTAGGCTGGAAGGATAAGAGGAGCTGAACTTATTCTGAGGCTTAATTTGTATATTTTCATGGGGTGGAAAGAGTCAAAGGTGGAAATAACAGAAAAGCAGATGTTAGTCTAAAGAAAAACTTAGTTACAGATGGGTATCGTAGCTGCCATATTTCGTATTTGGTGTGAGGGCCAAGGGTGGACTGAGTTTCCCATCACCCTCTCCTTCTGCTCTGGTGCCCACTTTGCAAGGATTACCCACATTAACAATAGTTACCAGCCTAGAAGGAGGCTTGGGGAGATGGT
This sequence comes from Tapirus indicus, assembly GCA_031878705.1. Classification (NCBI taxonomy): domain Eukaryota; kingdom Metazoa; phylum Chordata; class Mammalia; order Perissodactyla; family Tapiridae; genus Tapirus; species Tapirus indicus. The sequence goes on along the minus strand of CM062921.1, from coordinate 31,796,815 downwards.
TGGGCAGAAGCAGACGGAGTCCAACCCAAGGGAGCCTTGAACAATGCAATTCCCAAGCATGGCCACTAGGTGGCAAAACAGCTCTATGCACAGATGTTCCCAGAGGGAAGGGGTGAAATGAAAAAAACGGGATCAGCCAGAAGTGGGGTCTTAGGGAATTCCAGGAAAGCTGGAGCCACAATGGTTAGATGCCAATGGTCCTCCTGTCCTCTGAGGCAGGTCTGGGATCCTCAAGCAGGCTGGATACTCACACAAGCTGCAGGTACTTGAAGGTGGACAGCTGTCCCGGAACCAGTGTGAACTGGTTCCCGTCCAAGTAGCTACAGGAGAGAACACAAGCAGTTAGTGGCCATCTCGGCCTCTGGCAGTGCCGGCACTGGGAGAACGCTTCCCTGCAGCCCGGGCCTTCTCTCTCCCCCTCTCCTAAGTGTAGCCCACATAGTCGGCCCAGAATCGCTAATGGGAGGAGAAAACACATAAATTTCTTAGGCCATTTGGGTAGGTGCCACCCAAAGAACTTGGCAAAAGCCACTGAGACATGAAGCCTCTCTTGGCTTCCTTCCCACCCCACCCACCCCGTCCCCTCTCAGCCTCCTCTCTGTCTGTGGGCACTACCCAGGGCTCAGTCCTGGGCCCTCTGCCCTTCCCTCTCTGCTCAGCAATCCTCCTGACCAAACAGATCAATCTGCATGTTCATACCTCTCAGGCCCACCTGCCAGACCCCTCACCAGCTACTAGGGCCCCCCTCTACCTGCTGGCAAGGTGTGTGAGACCAGTCCCACGGAAGCCCCAGACCCAAACGTGCCCAAACCTGAGCTTAGTGTTTTTGCACCCAAACCTGCTTCCCCTGATTCCATCAGCGTCACGCTCCATGTTCCTTACCATCCAGGCTCAGGAGCCTGACAGAGATTCTCCACCTCCCTCCGCAGCCAGTCCTACAGCCACCAGCTTCTCCTGCCCACTGGTCTCTCATCATTTGCTTCTGTTCTGCTCTCACATCTCCCCTGACTGCACACCGTCACCCATGCCTGGGCCCCTGCAGCAGCCTCCTTCTCTTCTCCTCACCTTGGTCTCCCTTCTGTGACCCACTATATACATGGCCACCCTAGTCATTGTCCTTTAAGCCAAGCCCACCAAGAATCCTCCTAAAGCTTCCCAAGGTTCCCCACGTCTACAGGGTAGAACTTGGGATTCAAGATGCTGTGAACCTGCCCTCCCCTCCCCCACTGCCACCAGCCATCCTTGCTAAGCAGTGACCCAAGCACCAGGAGCTGAAGCTCCAGCTGGGCTCCCTGCAGAAGACCCACCAAGTGCAGCCCTCAGGATGGCTCTCCCCTCCCCCACCCAAAGATCCAGAGAGCAGCAACCTCACTTTACTCACCCTGACCATCACCCTATGTCACACAAAGGGACTACCCGCCCTTCTCATTTGCTCCTCTTGGCAGCCCTGTCAATACACTTGAGTAGCCCCATTTTACAGCTAAGGAAACTGAGTGTCAGAGAAGTCAAGTGATTTTCCCAGTCTCTGCACCTCAGCATCCTCAGTCAAAGAAGGCAGGCTGTCCTACCCGTCCCGTTATTCTCAGGGTTGCTGTGAGGCACCGAGGAGGAAATGGGGACACTAACATTGTGATAGAAATCTACACAAGGGAGAGGGAAGATGAGTCACAGGTGAGACTGCAGTGGTTCATGTGCTTGTGAAGAAATAGCCCGGCTTGCTGGTAATGAAAGAAATACAAATGGAAACCTCATGTGCTTCCCACAGTGAAAAGAAAGGCTCTGCTACAGAGGCCTGGAGGGACCAACCCCAGGGGCAGGAAGAGTCGGGACTGGCCAAAGACTTTCATTTGGAGGTGAAGAAGCCCAGCTCTCCAGCCCTCTGTCTGTCACATACGTTTTCATCCATGCCCCCACACGAGCTCAGATACCAAAGCGAAAACAACAAAGATTTTAGCCCCACAACACCCAGCGTTGATGGGCGGGGGTGGGGGTAAGAAGGCCATTTCCACACACGTCTGGTGGGACTGCAAAGGAAACAGCTGTTCTGGAAGGCATCAGACGAAGGCAGCAGGAGTCCTAACAAGGCACTGCTCTTTGACTAGCAGTTTCACTGAAGGCACATTCCCCTTGATGCTATTTGTGATAGTAAAAAATTGGAAACAACTTAAATATCCAACAAAGGGGGATTTGTTATATAGATCACAGTAGATTCACGTCATGGAATATTATGCAACCAGTAAAAATAACTTTTGGAGAGTTTTCATGACAGAGGGGAATGCTTATGAGGTGATATGAAGTGGAAAAAGCAATGTTATTTCCTATTTTACAGGCAGAGCTTAGTTTAAAGGGATGAAGTGCTCGCCATGGGTGACTCACGCCATCAGGTGACTGCACAGGGGGTCAAGGAGAAGCTCAAAGCCTTCTTGGAACCAGTGCCTCCCGCAAAGCCCTAGCTCCAAGCTCCTAGTCAGCTAACACCTGCTCTTGTTACCTTCTCCTCCTGATGCCAGGCCTCGGGGTACTCACAGCTCTGTGACATTCTTGGGGAGGCCCTTGGGCAGGGCCTGGAGGTGCTTGTTGCTGCATCGGACCACGGTGTCCAGGCAGGCGCACTCCTGGGGGCACTGCGGGCGGGGCAGGCAGCCCCCCTCCTCTTGGCCTGGGGAGGAAAGTATGAAGCCACATCTGTGAGGGGACAGGCCTTCTTAGGGCCTCCTGCAGCCGGGGCCCCACGCCGGGGCACCTCAGAACAGAAGCCCCCCTCTGACACTACTCCTGCTCCAGGAAGTCTCCTCTTGGTGCACCCCTCCCCCACCAGGGACAAAGCCCCTTGGACCTGTTTTGAGGTTCTCTTCTGCCCCAGGTCCAAGGTAGATTCCGGCATGGCAGAGAAGAAGGATGGCAGCCACACCATTTCTTGAGCATCTACCACGTGCCGGATGCTGTACCTCCACATAACCCCCTAACAATGCACTACGGGGTGCCTCTACTCTAGGGGTGCCCTAGAATGCAAGCACCACGAAGACAGAGACTTCTCTCTTTCTTCTTTGTTCACTCAAGGAGCCCAGCACCCAGAGCAGGGCCCGGCACACAGTAGCCCCCAAAATAGATCAGTTGAATGAACGACCGACTGAATTTCTATCTTGCTGAGATCTGGAGAGGTTAACAACTTGCTCAGGTCAGAAGGCTGGTCAGAGGCAACGCGGGGTTTGTACCCAGGTCTGGCTGACACAGAATCTGAGCTCCTCTATCACACCGTCCTTCCTTGATTGATTGATTTATCCAATAAATATTATTAAGCACCCTCTGTATGACTTCCTTTCTTCTAATTGGGTGTAGAAGGGACGATAAGGACACCACAGTCACAGTCGCTGAGAGCGCTAGGAAGCAGGTGGCAGTGACGATCGGTTATGGAGGGCGGCCATGTGCAGGCACCGCGTGAGAAGGATGAACTCACTGGGTCCTCAGAACATCTCTCTGGGGAATGTGCTCCTATCAGCCCACTTTAGAGACGAGGAAGCCAAGGGCAGAGTGGTTGAGTAACTTGCCCAAGGTCCCCCAGCCCGGAAGAGGTGGCACCAGGACTGGAGTCCAAGCCGGCTGCCTCAGGAACCTGCCCTCCTGACCACTACGCTCTCCTGCCTCCTGGCAGCAACATCTCAAAAGCAATCACATCCTTTCCCTCCCAGGAAGTTATCTTGGGGAACCTCGTATATGCGCAGAGCTATCTCCAGGATGTTCCCGGCAGCGTGCGGCGGAACAGCAGAACTTTGGAAGGATCGAAACGCCACACGGCAGGGGGCGGGTCACCTCCGCTGTGGTGCCCTCCAGACACGAACCATCAGGTTGAAAGGTCTGCACAGGCGGCATTGCAAGACCCACGTGCGTCGTACATACGCACACGAACACATAGCAAAGATCGGGACGGTCCCACAGTGGACGAGGGTTGGGAAGTAGGAGTGGGGACACACCAGTGACCTTTTCATTCTCCTTCTATCTGTTGTTGTTTTTAGAGAAACGACGATGCACCACTTCATAATAAGAAGAATAAAAAGAAACTGTTTCTTGGAAAAAATAATGCTTTCAAAGAATGCTTAATGGCATAAGAAAATGCCCAAAGTATACAATTAGGTTAAAAAAACACACAATTTTTTAAAAAAGACTAGCAAGTTACTATTATATAAAAATATATATGTGAATAGTACAGAGTTTTTCTTTTTAAGTTGGAAACAAAATTGCTCTTAGAAAATCCATTGATTTTGTTTAGAAAAACACCCTGACAGTGTTTCTTGGTGTGAAAGTTGAAGGTCCCCACCAAGTGTCACCCTCACCTGGCCTGGATGGGCCAGCCTGGGAGCTGAACTGCAGACTGGAGAGAGGGCAGGAGCGGGGCTGAGGAAGGGGGAGACCGGGGCTGGGGGAGCAGGGAGAGGGGCTGGAAGCCGAAGGCAGTGGGGAGAAACCCCCTGTGGCAGGGCTGAGAACAGTGACGGCTGGGCTGAGATGCAGCCTTCTTCTGTCACCTTCGGTAAAAATCTGCTTCCAACAGCTGCCGTGCGTGATGCTCTGGGTGGAAATCAAGAGATGGGGCTACCTTCTGTACAGGTAGGGAAAGAAGGGAGTGGCCGGAGGAGAGAGACTGGACAGAAATTGGAGGAAACAGGGCATTAGCTCTGTGACCAAGGTTTGCCACATGGAGGATGGGGGCCCAAGAGGGTCCTATTGCATGTTCCTGACAGGGTGAACCCATAAGTCTGGAGCACTTAAGAACAGCCAGGATGCAAGTCTCTGGGTTAAATGTACATATATGAAGAAAATACACTAAAATGTTAACTGATTTTCTCTGAGTGATGGGATAATAGGTACTGTTTATTTCCTTCTTTGATTCATATTTTCCATTTTTTTTTTAACGATAAGCACATTATTGCTCTTATAATCACATAAAGACCCCACCAGGCAGGGGTAGGCACAGGACTAAGGGGGGGTGTCCCTGCTCCTCGCCCCCCCCCCATCAACAGAGCCTCCCTCCCTACGGGACCACTCCTCAGGGGCATGTGAAGGGGTGCCGCCGGCCACTCCCCATCCCCCTGACCTGGCCAGCTCGCCACCTCCCCTGCCGCCCAGGGGCCCACGAGTTACCTTCCTCACACCTGAAGTCAGGGAAGGCCACGTCCTGCAGGGGAATCTGCCGCAGGAAGTCTGGGTTCTGGCACCGCGGGTTCCCCGTCACGATCTTCCTCTTCCGCAGCCAGTCGCCCAGCCAGGCCAGCTGGCAGTTGCAGTTGAAAGGGTTGGCCAGAAGGTTTCTGGAAGACGCAGGTCGTGTGACCACGAAGACACCTGCCAGTCCCACCACATACTGGCCACACAACCACCCGACACTCTTTCCCAGATCCCCGACAATGGGGATTCTAACGTGGCGGGACCCGTGCGTCAACAAACAACGAGGCCCCGAACACCCCCGAGTGAGTCCTTTAAAGTAACCACCGAGAAGACCATGCCCTTGGGATGGCGGGTGGGGGTTCCTGGGGTTCAGACGGCCGATGCCAGAGCTCCAGGCCCGCCTGCCCTCTGAGGGCCAACTTACAGCGTGGAGAGGGCCTGGAGGGTGTCGAAGGCTCCTGGGGAGATGGTGGTGATCTGGTTGTCATAGAGCGAGAGGAGGCGGACGTTGCGCAGGCCCGTGAAGCTGTCGTTGTGGATACAGCTGATGCGATTGTTCCTCAGCATCCTGGGGAGGGCGGGGAGGGGGGAGAGCCCTGCTGTGCCCTGCGGCCATCTGCCTGCACTGTGCTTTGGCCACCACGGGCCAGTTCACAGATTCTCCTTTGGAGGCCCTGAGCCGCAGAGAGGGGAGCCACAGCACCAGACTTCTACACACCTGTGCTCCCTCTAGGCCCTCCTGCCTCTGAGATGCTCTCCTCTCCATCCTGCCCGCACGGCCCCCACACCTACCGTCACCCTCACTCCCCAGATGCCCAGTGCCTCCCCCACCTCCAGGCCATGCTCCAAGTCAACGCCCCAGAGACTTCCCTAAAACCTAAACCCAGTCATGTCCCTCTCCTGCCTAAAGCCCACAGCAGTCTCCAAACTGCCCACAGAATCACGTTTAAACTCTTTACTGTGACCTGCGGGAGCCAACCCAGCCCCAGACCAGCACCTGCCCACCTCCCCGGAGAGCGACACACCCTCAACTCCTCTGTCCTTCAGGCAGGCTTCACGGGCCGCATCACCATGCCTTTCCCCAGCTATGACTTCCTTCTAGAATGATCTTCTTCCTCACCTACATCTGCAAAAGTCTCTGTTCACCCTCAAAAACCTGGCTCAATTCCCCTCCCCAACCAAAAACAAAAACCAAGCCTGATACAGAATAGGCAATTCATGAAAGAAATTAAAATGGTTTATGAACATTCATGAAAAATGTTCAGACTTACTAGTAATCAAGGATATTTAAAGCGATATTGAATCTTTGCCTGCCAAATTGCAAAATAATTAAAAATATACCAATAATAATGCCCAGGGTCGGCAAGAGTGGGCCAATGGGCCCTCTGCACGGGCCAGCAGGAGGACTTGGGACCCGCCTGGAAGCGTGTTTGCTGAGACCCTTTTCGGCACGGTAAGCTTTCACCCAGCAAGTCTACTCTTAGGAATTTATCACAAGGGAATAATCCTGGACGGGCACAGAATTCCATGATAAAGATATTAATCGCAGCATTGCTTACAGTAAAAAAATTAGAAATAGCCTACATTTCCAATAATTATACAATATATAGTCATTCAAAATGTTGTAAAAGAAATTTAATGATATGTAAAAGTGCTCACATTGTGTTTAAAGAAAAAGCAGGTTACTAAACAAAATGTATTACAGGATTCCATTGAAAAATATCTGTATGGATGCATGCATGTGTGTGGGTGTACATATGTTACATGTATGCAAATGTGTGTGTGTGTATATATCTATATATAAAAGACTGGAAGGATAGTTGTTTCTATCAACAATTAACAGTGGTCGTTACTGCATAGTAGAGGCGTTACGGGCATTTCTTTTCCTGTGCCTGCACCGTCACTTGTGCACTCTCGCTGGCTCTGGCCCATCCCAGCCCTTCCCTTCTCCTCTGTCCCTATCCAAGTCTTCCTCAGACAGGACCCCAGTGGCTGAGCAGTTCACAGCAATACTAGGCAAGTTTAAAGAAGAATGAGGCAGCCCTATATGAACAGCCTAGAAAGAGACCATTCTATATACACAAATGAAAAAAGCAAGCTGCAAAACATAGTGCATCATAAAATCCCCTTTCTATAAAACAAACAAAAAGCCGCAGGGAATCCCTTCACACGTTCGTTTACCTTACACAAATTCCATAAGACGTGCTCAGAAGACAAACCTACAGCCCTACTATAGGGCTGGGACTCAAACCCAGGCAGGTGACTTCTAGAGCCATGTTGCCCAACAAAGTAGCCACTAGCCACCTGTAGCTATTTAGATTTAAATTAATTAAAATGAAATGAATTTCACAATTTAGTGCCTCAGTAGCACTAGCCAGGGGTCAAGTACTCCATAGCCATGTGTGACTATTGGACGGGACAGTGCAGATGTGGGACACTTCCATCACTGTGGGAAGTCCGATTGTCTATTAGACACTCCAAGGGTCTACATGACCATCTGAAGAGCTGGTGCTGCCTGGGCAGAGAGGGGGCTCCCTGCAGCCTTCAGGGTGGGTGGATGACCCCATGATCCCACTGAATTCCAATGTTTGGTTAGCTGTGGCTGGGCTCTGGGTCATGGGATCCCAGAATCCCAGGGATGGTGGGCCATCCTTACTCCTCATCTACATCCAGTTGAATCACCTCCGGAATGTCACCCTCATGGGGCCATCCAGCCCCTCCTGACTGCAGTAGTGCCGGCCACTCCTGAACTGAGCACACATGTGGTACTCCTGCAGCCTGGCCCCAGGGAATGAGAGGGGACCTCCAGAAGGGCCCACCTCCCTCCGCCCCTTTACCAGGCGTCGACCTCACACCCCAGGGAACAAGAAAGCAGGCCTCGCCACAGTCACCAACACCTGATTACTTGGCCCACTGCAGTCAGGGTCCTCAGCTGTCACCCCTCCTGCAAGTTGGAGCCAGGGGGAGGGGGTCTCCCATCCTCTCTCTTCCTTTCCCTTTAATGCAGACACCCACACTCTGCCTTGGCTTCTGCCTCCCGCAGTCCGGCCGCCCAGTCCGCTCCCCGGCCTGCACACTCACAGGGTCCTCAAGCCATCCAGGCCCCGGAACATGCCGCTCCGGATGGACTCCAGCTGGTTGGCAGTCAGGTGCAGCTCACTCACAGAGGCTGCACCCTCGAAGGCCCCGTCTTCGATTTCCGACACCTTGTTGTTGCTCAGATTGCTGGGAGAAGAGGCGGTGGGAGGACGATGGAGCTCAGGACCCTTCTTCCTGCACCCAGCCCCCACACACGGGAGCCCTGCCCCCACGCCAGCTCCCCCACACGCAGTATTCTCCTTCTCCATCCCGGCATCCTTACTGCAACCTTCCTGCCAACAGGTAACTCACATTTTCTTCAGGTGGGTGAGTTTTTTAAACATCCCAGTGGCCTCCAGAATGGAAATCTCATTGTTGTTTAGTCGCCTGTAAGAGGCAATGAAGAGAACTTACACAGCCATCAATGACAGACACTAAAGCATCTTCCGAACTGAGAATATTTGGGACTCAAACAAAGGGGACTCCCCGAAGAATTTATCTGGAAAGGCAAATTGATCCTACTTCCAAGGAAGGCTTGGGGGGGGGGGCTAGTGGGGATATTTTTAACATCAAAAATGCCATGAAAATTTACATACATAAATGACAGATATGTGTAGGTATTTACGCACATGCATATGTATGTGCACAAGTTTTTATTTGTAGAGAAAGAAAAGTAATAGTTAAAGGATGGTTTAAGCCCCAACTTGATCTAATGGAATCATGTCCTCCAAAGAAGGCAAAAGAATGATTGAGAAAAGTCACCCCTGGTTCAGGCTGGTGACCTGCCCCGGGTGCCAGAGACCGCTTCAAGGGCGTGTAGGTCTGTGAGGCAGAAGCAGAGGGGCTGCAAGGGGGCAGCTGCTTCCTTCCAAAGCCAGCAGCTCCCCTGCTGGTGTCTCCAGTGGTCCCCAAACAGAGCCAGACCAGAGGGAAACCCAGAGAAGGCCCAGGAGGGTTAGTGAACTGGGGGCAGGTAGGGGCGTGGAGGGGCTGGGGGCCCTCACAGCTCGGCTGTGGACTGGGGGACGCGCTCAGGGATCTTGCTGAGCTTCAGGCTGGAGCACTCCACCACGCTGGCCTCACAGCGGCACTTGTGGGGACAGACCACGTCGCTGTTGCATTCACTGTTCAGCTGGTAATCCTCCGTGCCTGCGGTGAGAGGGTGGGGGCTGAGGGACCGGGTGCAGGCTCCAAGCAGCCTTGAGTCTCCCAGGCCTCCACAACCCGCCGCCCCAGCCCCCTGCCCACCCACTGCCACCGTCCCACCCAGGCTGGCCTTGGTCTCCCCTCTCCTACCTGGAATGAAGTACTGCTCTTTGGCTGGGGAGAGAAGCAGAAGCGCCGTGATGCTGAGATCATCTGGGACTTACAGGAAGAGCTCAGGCCCCAGCCCTGCTGCCCAGGTGAAGGCACCGCAGGAACAACACTGGGGCCCCAAATCAAGGCCCAGAGCCCACCCGCCCAGCCCCTGTGTGGAGAAGGCCTTGCTACAGGGCACAGATGTTCCCTGCCCAGGCCAAGGCTGGGGGCAGCACCACACCCCATTAAACCTCTCAGGGAACACAAAACCCTGGGAACTCGCACGCGCAACAGTGCAAGATGGGGATGGGGCAGGGAGGCATCAGGCTCCTGACCAGGATCTGGGCTCAGAAGCTGACCCACACTGTCCCCAGCCAGACGCTGTCTCTGCTGCCCCAGAGCCTTGAGGAGGCAACTATGTCTCTGAGGAGGGTTCCCAGGCCTCCCGAGTGTCTTAAAAGGCTTGAAAGTAGCAGCATGAAAGAGAACTGGCCTGGGAGTAGAGGGACCTGGGTCCTTGTCTGGGTCCTGGGGGACCTTCAGCAAGCTCTGCTCTTCCCTGGGCCTCAGGAAAATGGGGTGGGACGGAACAACCAAGTCTAGAATTGGGGTCCTGCACTGTCCAGCGGAACCAGAGTGGCCAGGACAGCCTTGTTGGAGTCATCCAGGAAGCATCACAGGGTCCCTGAGCGGACTGAAGACAGACAGGCAGGCAGGCAGACAGGCAGGGGGCGGGTAGCTACCTGAGCACCGGAACTTCTTGCTCTTGATCTGCCCGATGCGCTTGTTGGCGAGGCGCCGGGGGCTGGCACAGCGGGCCCCGCTCGTCTCGACGGGGTTGGTGCGCAGGAAGTCTGCCAGCCACTTGAGGTTACAGTCGCAGATGAAAGGGTTCTGTGCCAGATGCCTGTCCAAAGGGGGCCGATCGGCGATCAGAGACGAGGGCTACAAACCTGCACTGACTTCCACCTGCATGAGGCCTCGCTGCTTGCTCGTGGCCTGAAACCCGGGGCTGGCCCCCGGGAGAACGCACCACCTGGGGGCACCCACCAACTACGGAGAAGTCTTGCTAGAGCATCACAGCGGGGAAGGATCTCTGCAGGCTCTCAAGCTTCCAGCTGTCCCTGGCACACACCCCCTTGAAGCCTCACTCTGTCCCCTCTCCTAATCACCTGTCCCTCCCTCTGCCCTGGGACATTTCACAAACTTGAGTAGAGGCAGGGTGACCTGGAGAATTGTCAGAGCACCTTGTCCTTCCACAGGTGAGGTGACAGAACGGGCACCAGAACCCAGGACTGTCAATGCCCAGAGGCCTTTAGACACCCCAGTGCCATGAGTCATGAGCTGTCCCCTCCCTGTGGCCTCGAGCAGCAGCAGCCTCTCTCCCACAGCCTCTGCCAGGAAGGGGATGGGGCCAGTGGTGGCAAGGCTGGGCCTGTAGCTGGGGTGGGAGGGTCTCAAAGGGCCTGCTGCAGCCCCTCAGCTTTACATGGAACCTCCATTGCCACCCCAGGCCATAGGGGCTGCTACGCCCCTTGACCCTTTTACAGGCCGTCTCTTGACACAAGGGAAACTCAGAACAACTACTCAAGCCACTCATATTCCCTTGCTGGGCTGCCTGCGTTACCAGCAGGATAAATACAGGGAGAGGGCCAGCTGCCAGGTGACACCAACTGTGGGAACCCGGGTTGCTGTGAGCGACCACCTGGGTGGCTTTCCCACTTGAGGGTCCTGACTGTCCTGGCAGGCTCAGACTAGCCACATCTGAACCGCCCCAGCCGCCGGCTTGCCTGCCTGTGTCTGGGCCACCACAGCACTGGGCATACCCTGCTTTCCAAACCAAGACAGCCAAGGAAGAGTATTCTGGCACCTGTCCTGGCCACCATACCGGAGAGCCAATGCTTCTGCACAGAAATACAGGGAGATAGAGCAGAGGCCAGCTCAGAGGACTCACCGTGCCTCGGCCATTTTTCCTCCATCTAATGTCATCAGTTCAGGCCATCTACTTACTGGCCTCAGCCCAGCCCACTGCTGGGGCTGCAGAGCTCTCCAAGCAGAGGCAGGAACCCTGCCCAGGGTCTGCGCCCAGCTCAGCTCAGACCTTGGCCGCTCTCTCTCCTGTCCATCACCTCCTAGGGTCTGCCCTCTGGCTCCTAGTTGGGGAACTTGGTCGGAGCCTTTTCCACCCAGCCATCTCTGCCACTCCCCTCCCCAGTGCCCCCCACTTTCCTGCCTGAGTCCTGGCTCCTTTGAGCTTTACCAGGTAGGCTGAGCACCTCCCACCCCTTCTTCATCCAGTTTGACATTTGTTTGCTCATTTAAACTGTCAATTTGCACAGAGAAGACAGGTTTGCTGACTCCCCAGAGCAGAGTTTGCAGCGAATTTAAAATACACTAGGATTCAGGGATTGCTCTGGGATGCTCCCAGCCGCCCATCCACATCTATCTGTGCCTTAGTGCCTGGCCTCAGCCTGAGCTATTGCTTCCCTTTATCACAATCTTAGTAGAAAACTCTGTTTAAAATCAATTCAATTACGTCATTTAGAAATGTATAAAAATGTTCAAGGGGTGCAGAGTAGAATACATCCTTAATAAGAACAAGTTATTTGTGTCAAAACCAATCTATAAAAACTTGAACCAGTGGCTTCTGTATAAACTTAAGCATTTGACACAAATTAGAATGTTTAACAGTTGCAAAGGATAAGGAGCTGGGGAGGGAAAATGCTTAGGAGGAAGGAAAAAAAAATCTGTTTGGGAAAAGAAAATTGTGTCAAAGGCACACCCAGAAATGTGCTGCGCACGTGGCCATGCAGTTATCTCCACGAACATTTCCGATCGTGGAAGGAAGAAGGGAAGACTGATTCTCAGTGTCTTTCTTGGATTTCGCATTAAGAATTCAAGTAAAAATCTTTTGGGGCAGATGCTCAACATCATTAGTCAAATTAAACCCACGATGAGATACCTCCTCACCCTCACCAGGATGTCTATAATCAAAAAGACAGACGATGCCAAGTGTTGGAAAGGATGTAGAGAAATCGGAACCCTCATAATGCATGGTGGGTGAGAATGTAAAATGGTGCAGCCACTTTGGAAAATAGCGGCAGTTTCTTGAAACGTTAAACATAAATTTCCCACGTGACCCAGAAATTCCAAGAGAAATGAAAACATTTGTCCACACAAAGATTTGTAAATGAATATCCATAGCATCACTATTCATGATGGTCCCAAAGTGGAAATCCAAATTCCATCAACGAGAATGGATAAACAAAATGTCGTCTATCCACACCAAATTGCCAAAATTATTTGGCATTAAAAAGGAACAAAGTACTGATACACCCTGCAACATGGACAAACCTCAGAAACACCATGCTAAGTGAGAGAAGTCAGGCACGAAAGATGATATATCTTATGATTCCATTTTTATGAAATATCCAGAAAAGGCAAATCTATAGAGACAGAAATTAGATTAGTGGTTGCCTGGGGATGGGCTGAAAACAGGGATTGATTGTAAATGGGCACAAGGGATTTTTGGGGGGTGTCGGAAATGTTCTAAAATTGGATTGTGGTAATAGTTGAGCTACTATAAATTTACTGAAAATCATTGAATTGTACACTTAGAACAGTGAATTTTATGGTATGGAAGTTATACCTCATTAAAGCTATTTAAAAAAAATTTTTTTTAATCTCTTGGGGCAAATAAAACTGCAGCAAAATCAATTCTGTGACCCAGGGTGCTCAGCCACAGATCGTGGAGCTGTGGACAAATCAGCCAAGATGTGCTGAGTATAAACCCGCTCCAGTCTGACACAAGACCCAGTCAAGGGGTTCAACCACCCGAGGCTGGAAGAAGAATATCAGATTGCACTTCAGATTTGCATTTCTTTTATTCTTGTTCCAAATTGTAATTCGGTTGTCAACGTATAATAGTTATTCATGAAAGTTCAGTTTTGCTTTACAGCCTTAAATAATGAGGTCTGTTCTCACGGAAAAAGCACAATTGAGGGGGAAGCTAACTAATTTCTCAGTGATGGTGAAGAGATGCCTGAGACCAAATCCTGCTCTACTGGATGCTGGGTGACCTGGGTGAGTCACGTAACCTCCCTCTGCCTCAGTTCCCTTATCAGTCAAGTCAAGGATGATAAGACCTACCTCCACAAGCCATCGTAAGTATTAACTAAGATGATACATGTACAGAACACTGGCTGGGCATTCAGGAAGGGCTCGAGACACAGGATGACTGTTGTCCTCACTGTTACTACTATGACTGTCTCACCTATGGGAAGCCTAACATTCTGCTCCAGCATTGTGCCCCACTATCACCCTGGTGGCCGTGGCCAAGATCTCAGGTATGGTGTCTGGAGGGCAGAAGCACTCCCTGAAATCTAGTCAGATAAACGGACACAGACAGAGGCCACCCCCAGGTCCACTCCAGGCAGCACAATCTGTTTGATTGATTCACTCTCCTTCCACCTTGAGAAGGAGATGGCTCCTCACGTGAGACCCTCAGACCCATTCCCCATCCACAAGGCTTTCCCGTGTGTAGGTCCCCTTGAAATCTCCTTAGTGCGTTTCTCTGGGACATTCCACCAGCTGCGTAAAATAATCCACTTTGCCAATGTCTCTGTAAACTCTACTTTCAATACGTACTTGGGACGATTTCCCTGTGGTGCTCCCTCTCCCGGGCTATGAGTAAATTAATCAGCAGGAGTGGGCTGCAGGTGGGTGCACGGGCTTTAATGAGTTTGTCTTCTGGCTGACATCCCTGCTGAACGTGCGGGATCCCCAGGGAGCAGGAGCTGTGCCTTCTACTCGACCTTTTCATACCAATCCCAGCACTTCATAATACCATCTGACAGAGAGCACTGCCCAGCAGACTAACAGTGGCAGGGATGGCAACAACAACAACGGCCACAGTGATATTAATAATAAATGCCCATTAAGCATGCCTCACAGGACCCACGGGTCAGTGCATTGAGTCAAACTCCAGGCTCAGAACTAAAGCTGTAGAATGGAGGAGACCACGTAAGTGATTGAGTTCATCCAAATAGTAGATGAAGAGAAGTTTCCCTCTACAGAAGGATTCCAGCTACAAGACAAGGACTCTTTTTTTTTTTTGACATATTTATCCTTTACACAAGTGTACAATCCACAACATTTATCTAGATATCACTCAGTTTTTTTATTTATTTATTTATTTTTTTTTTTGTGGGGAAGACCAGCCCTGAGCTAACATCTGTTGCCAATCCTCCCCTTTTTGCTGAGGAAGACTGGCCCTGGGCTAACGTCCGTGCCCATCTTCCTCCACTTTATATGGGATGCCGCCACGGCATGGCTAACAGGCAGTGCGTCCGCAAGCGCCTGGGATCCGAACTCGCGAACCCCAGGCTGCCAAGCGCGGACTAAACCGCTGCGCCACCGGGCGGCCCCAAATAAGGACTCTTTTTGAAAGCATAACCACAACAGCATTATCAAGTGAAGAAGGATGCTAGAATTCAAATGTCACTGCTTCAGGATCCCTAATGGACGAATAGGTCCAGGCACTGAAATCAATAGCTGTGTTTATTACACAAAGAGGGACAAGCAGCCATCACACGCCTCCTGCTGGAAGTACACAGCCCCACCTATGAGGTCATCCTGCCAAAAAAAGAAAAAAAATCTGAGCCTGACCAAGCTCCTAGATGACATTTTCTCCACAGAACATAGGACACAGGAGCATGTGAAACTACACCACGGGGATGCAGTCAGCAAAGTCCAGGCTGCAGGGCACTCTACAGACCCAATAATGCAGTGTCCTCCACAAGTCAATTGCAAGGAAAAAGGAGATGGAGAGGACATCTATAGACTAAAAACGACTCAGGTGAGACATCAACCAGTGTCAGCCAATTGCATTGCACAGGCCTTCTTCAAATCCTGACTCAAACAAATTATTTTAAAAATTGTATAACATATACAAGACACTTGGAAATTTGAACACTGATTAGATATTTGATGAGATTAAATAATTGTTAAATTTTTAGATATAATAATAGTGTTGTGGTTGTGTTTTTAAAGAATCCTTGCCTTTTATACATATGTATGAAATGATATCTGGGATTTACTTCAAAATAGTTTGGGAGGCATGGAAGGGGGGAAGACTGGCCATGAGCTAAAGCCGGGTGATGAATCCTGGGAGGTTTATGATGCTACTTTTCATGTGCTTGTAATTTCCTATAATAAAAGATTAAAACAAATTCCTAGAGTTGTTGCTATCTAATTTTTACTTTATAATCATCATTGCTGCTACTATATTTCATCTGACTTAAGACATTATAAGCTGCAAGATGCACTATTATTTTACGTATTATCAAGAAAGAGCAAAATGCTGCCAATTAAATGATATGCCATCGAGTGTAATACGCATCCCAATTTCAGAGCTGTTAAGGTAAAAATAATGTGTTTTAGAATCAATGGGCCATAATAATGTTATTATTATTACTAACTATAGCCAGCATTTAAGAAGCATTTATAATGAGCTAAGCTCTGTACAAATATCCCCTTTAATCTCATAACAACCCTATGTAGAAGACGATATACTCATTTTATGAATGAGTAACCTGAGGCCCAGAGAAGATAATTAACTTGCCCAGTGTCACACAGCCAACAAGAGGCTGTATGGGATTTGAACCCAGGATTGTCTTACCCAGAGTCTGTGCTCTTTCCTGTATAAAACGCCACTCCCTGTGAGCGAAAGGCACAGAGCAGGAGAGCTGTACCCGGAGGCTGTTACCTCCCCCTCAGTCCACTGCTGGAGCGGAGGGGAGGAGCACAAGAGGACACTCACAGGGTCTGGATGGCCCGCAGGGAGGTGAAGGTGCCCTTGGCGAGACTCTGGATCTTGTTGTCATACAGGGAGAGAAGAGAGAGGTTCTGCAGGTCCTGGAAGGCGTCGGGCCGGATGCAGTTGATCTTGTTGGCGTTCAAGAGCCTGTGGGCAGAGCCAGGGCCAGGTGGTGAGGGAGAGGCACAGAATCGGACTCATCAATATGTCCTGGGCACCTTCCTAGGCACGGGGCATGTATTATCTCAGGGAGAAGTCCACGGGAGCAGGCCCAGGGAATCCGGCCCGCTGGATGTCCCCTCCCGGTGGAGGAACCGAGAACTCCAACTGCCCTCTCTGTGCACAGGGACCATCTTAGTCCACCCAGTCTTCTCTCCTTCAGGAGCGGTTAGGGGTGCCCCACAGGATTCTCGGACATCAGAGAGCACAGTGGTAAGGCCACCTCACGAAGGCATTTTGGGGGCCCCTCCTCCTTCCCTGAGTTCTGCTGGGTTCCCCAAGCAGCTGAGATGGAGCTTTTGGGTTCTGTGCTTCTTGGATCCTGGGAGAGAACTCTTGCCTGAACTCTCATGATTCAAGGAGGCTGAGCTGGGCCTGGGTGTGCCCTGCAGGAGACAGCTCTGTCCGCAGCCATGCCGAGCTCCTCAGGAACGCAGGCTGCATCTCAGGACCCTCTCAGCTCAGGAATCCTGCGGTCAGCTCTGAAGATGCCTCCGAAGATCCCTCCCTCTCTGGCTCTGCAGAGCCCACAGCCTCTCACAGTCCTAGCAGGTCTGCTGCCCTCCAAGCTCCCTGCCTCAAGTGAGTTCCACACCCCAAACAGGCCAAAAAGGCCAGTCTGAGAGGTCAGAGGAATACTGGGTCCCCTCCCTGGGCCCCACCCAAGGACACCCGCGGATGGGTGCTTACAGGAGCTGTAGGGTGTACAGGCCTCCAAACACACCGCGGGGGAGGTCTGTGATCTTGTTCCCATAGAGGACCCTGGAGAAAAGGCGGCAGAAACAGAGAGTTAGAGGACAGCCCTCCAGGCCGGGGCCTAGCCCCGTAAGTCCTGCCCACACAATGGCACCACCTCCGAGCCATTCACAGCGCACATTGTAGTGGTGTAGGTTTGTTGTAACAAATTGCCAGCAGATGGCAGTAAAGTGTGCTAGGAAAGGGTCGCCTATTTCCAGTTTGCACACAGGTACCCTATGCGCTAGAGGCGCCGGGACCCCATTACTGCAGGAGCAGCCCCCCAACCCCGACTGTCTGCCCTCACACACGGATCCCACAGAAGCTGCAAAGGAGCCCTTAGGGAACCTCATGGGAAATTAACCTGGTCCGGGATCCAAAAAGAAATTGTTCAAAGAGGAGAAAATCCCAAGGGTAGGAATAATTAACATATCTTCAGAGAATTACAGCAAAAAACTAGAATGTCAGATGGCACGTGCAGTATGAGCTCTAGAATGTCGAGCAAGTCTCTACAGAAGCACCAGAAAGGAACGGACCCAGGTGTTAGCTGTGCTGAGATCTGGGTGGCAGGATTGCAAGTGGGTTTTTTTATACTGTAGTATTTTCAGTTTTCTACGCTGAGCATGAATTCTGTGTATAATTAGAAAAAAAGCAAAGGTTTGCAAAAGGCATGCAGGCGGAGATGGTTCCGGCAGGCGGTGGAAGCGCTGGGGGCTCGGGGGGTGTATGCCACTCCCGGCATCGCTAGAAGCCTCCACAAGCCGCCCTGCCAGCATTCGGTGTGAGTGAAGACAGTGCACGCTGCTCTCCAAACGCGGCTTCAAGAGCATTCCCGGAGGAGAGCACAGGAGTGGAGGCCCTGCCGTGGGGTCCAGCTGGCCCGAGTGGAGAGCTCCCGTGTGGCTTGAGTGGAGACAACAAGAGGGACAATAGCTTGGATGTTACCGAGCCAGCAGCAGGAAGCCTCTGAGACGTGATCAGATTCACATTTGGAAAGATCCCTCAATCGGCTGTGTGGAGAATGGAGTGGAGGGGGCAGGAGACGAAGCAGGGAGACAAGGCCAGGGCCTGCCGAAGTGGACACTGACAATGAGATCTATCTGCATGACATCAGCATAAAAGTTCCTATATAGTGGGGAGGTGGTTTCGGTCAGGTACCCACGATCAACAGGAACCCACTGAAATGGGTTACTGTCATGTTCCAGCTTGGGAGGAATTTCACTCACTTCTCAGAGGAATAGCCCTGCATTTTGGCAGGCCCACCTCCAGGATATCATCTCTTCAGTCAATGATAGTGACCCATCACCAGGCTGTCAGGTACAGCTGTGTAGGTTGTACACTGCACAATTTAAAGCATGTCATTCACAATTGGCCCCACCCACTACCTCAGACTCTACTCCCAGAGAAGAAAGTGCACAGAGAAGACACTGAGCTGGCAGCCTCCTGCACCCCCCGAGGGGGGATTCCATTCTGTTCCATTTCCCAGGCCCCTAATCTACATGAGGCACGTGTCCAGTGCTGCTGAGGGACAGGTGAAAACACTCATTCCTAAAAGCAACAGATGGCCCTACCCACAGGGAGCTCGCTAGACTACAGGACACCCTGAGTGCCGCTCTGTGGAGACAAAGTGCCATGGACCTCAGAGAGCGAGGGGCTTGGTGAGCCTAGGGGTGCGAGCAAGAGTTCTTGGAAAAAGAGAGATGAAGTAACATTTCTGAGATGAATTTTCAATGCTGCTCGACGTTTTGTAGATTGACGGACCCCCCCAATAAACCCTTGAAGGAAAGGGAAGGGAAATACTAGAGAGAGCTGGAAAAACACCGACTTCACATCACCCACCACAACTCGCGATCAGAGCACATTTGGGATAAAAGGTACAAGGTGTGGTAGATGTCACAACTGGAGCTGGTGGTTGCTGCCCTTGTGGGTGACTTGGGGAAGGCTTAGGAGCACAAGTGCTGGGCTTCTGTGGGGAGGCCAGGCCAACATGAAGTCTGGGCCAAGTCAGACGACTACCCCAAAGAATGCTGGGAAAATCCCCACTATGGCCAGTGGCAGCAGTTCTGCCTAGCTTTTCCATGCACTCAGCCTTTGATTCCCTCCACCCTTTCCCAGCTGCGGAGGGTCCACGAGTGAGGAAGAGGGAGCTGGGCACAGGACCCTGGACTTTGCAGCCGGAGGGAGACCCACTGAGGCCAGGGTGGGCAAGGACTGTGCTCCCCTGCCAGCACCCACCAGAGGGACCCTGGGCCCTGCTGGCCTCCTTGGGGGAGGCCCTGGACACCTGCGGGAGCCTTGGCGCTGCTACTCACAGCGAGTTCAGGGAGCGGAGGCCCTGGAAGGCATCGGGGGCGATCTCCGCAATCTGGTTGTTGCTCAGGTCTCTGCAAGGTGAGCAGAAAGAGAGAGGGTGGCTGGATCCCTCAGCTACCACCAAGCCCTGCCTGGTCCCCTCTACCTCCCAGAGGCCATGGGAGGGCAGGGGTTTCTTTGATGTTAGAAGTGAGGGGCCAGTTCTCCCATCCATCTGAAAAACCCATGGCCACTATTTCCCTGTGCAGTCGTGCGGGGCGGGGAACTCCAGCCTTGATTCGTTCCTGACAAGGCTTCACCCCTCATCCCAGCTGTTGCCTACACCCCCCTCACATCCACAATTGCTCCTATTGGTGCCTGAGCTGAAATGGGAGGGTGACAGTCAGCTCTGGTCATGTGCCAGACTCGGGCTCAGCACCCCATTTAGGCCTCATGACAATCCTGCGAGGGGGTCACACCACCACCATCCACACGTCACAGATAAGCCTGGCAGGAAGGTCAGGCAGCAGGTTGCCCAGGGCCGCTCAGCAGTGGGAGGCAGAGTCAGGATCTGCCCCTGGGCTGTGGCATGCCTGGTCCAGGCCCTTCCTCCCGCCCCAGGCTGACTCCCAGGGAGCAGCAGGAGGCACTCACATCCTCCGCAGCTTTCTGTAGGGAGAGAAGGCTCCCGGGGGGATGGACTTGATCCCGTTGAGCTCCAGGCGGCTGAAGAGAGAGAATGCAGAGGAAGCCTGGGGTCAGGCCACCCCAGCCCTGGCTGTTGCGTGCTGGGCTCACCCACTCAAACCAGGCCTTTGCCCCTCCTGCGCCTGCTCCCACCCTCCGTCTGGAGTAGATGGGCTGGCACGGGCAGAGAAAGGGGCTGCTGTGATTCGGGCTCCATGTCTGAAAGGAGCCCACAAATGATGCTAATCAGCACCAAGTAACTGATTCTAGCAGACTCACCCAGCTGGGCTGGACAGATGGAGCACAGAGGGACAGCCCTCCCTAACCCTCCAGAGTTGCCCAGCCTTAGGCAGAGAGCTCAGCACGCTGTGTCTTCTCCATTTGCATTGAAAGGCCTCAGCAAGCTCCGGG
This sequence comes from Tapirus indicus, assembly GCA_031878705.1. NCBI lineage: Eukaryota > Metazoa > Chordata > Mammalia > Perissodactyla > Tapiridae > Tapirus > Tapirus indicus. The sequence continues at coordinate 31,776,114 of CM062921.1, read as the reverse complement.
GTGGCAGCTGCTTGGGCTCTTCCCTGGACCACCAGTGCTGGCCCAGCCCGAGGGCCTATGTCCCGGCGCCTGCCCTGCCCTGTACTCACATCTCCGTCATGGTCTCGGGCAGGTTGGCGGGGATGGCGGTGAGGCCTTTGCCACGACAGTCCACGATGCCGTTGCTGCAGGCGCACATGGCCGGGCAGGAGCCGGAGGAGAGGGTGCAGGAGGGCACGCGTCCCGCGTCCCCCTGGCCTGCGGAAACAGTGGGCTGTGACCTCAGGGTGTCCCGTGTCAGCACCTCCCTCCCCAGATACACACCGATGGGTGGGGACAGGGCACACGGTGTTTCTCTGGGTGAGAATGAAGCAGAGGAGACCAAGGAACGCAGCACATCGTGGGGACTTGTTCAATGTTTGCTGAACTTGCATCTGAACCTAGCGGTGTCGCAGGAGAGTGTGATTTGCACGCTAGGAAATCCTAGTCTAAATTCTGAAGCTCTGGGTTCTAGTCCAAGTCACTCCACACTTCTGAGCCCCAGTCTCCTCATCCGTCACCCGAGGATGACAAGGACTACGTTTCTTGAGCGCCCACTCTGTGCCACACGCTGGGACGAGTGTTGTATGTGTGGCATCTCATTTAATCCCACTGCTCAGCACGTGAGGAGCGTGATGTTACTGTGGCCATTTTACAGGCAAGAAAACAGAGTCTTTGATATTCACTAATTTGTGTATACACATTTTAATTGAAGAACAAATTACATAAAGTGCACTATCTTGTAGAGCTGGATGAATTTCTACTTATGGCTACACCCAGGGAACTGTGCCCCAAACGTGGACATTTCCATCACCCAAGAAGGCTCCCGCAAGCCCCTTCCCCAAGGTCACCACTGTCCTGAGATTTGTCCTGCTCGTTTGCAGACTTCACGTAAACGAGATCAGACAGCAGGTTCTCTTGGGTCTGGCTTCTTCTGCTCAATATAAAATCTCTGAGATTCCCCCGTGTTGTTGTGTGTTTCAGTAGTTTGTTCCTCGTTATTGCTGAGTAGTGGTCTAGTGTATGGATATATCATAATTAGTTAATCCATTCTCTCGTTGATGGACATCCAGGATGTCTCCAACTCTGGGCTATTATGAGAAAAGCTGCCTTGGACAGTCTTAGAGGTGTTTTTTGCAGAACGTATGCACATACCCAGCAGAGGAGGCACAGGGTCACGGGGCAGACGAATGTAGAGCTTTCAGAGCTTCTGCTAGACAGGTCTGGAGAGTGTGAGCCAATTTACACTCCCACCGCATTTTAACCTCTAATCCTTTCCTTGGCCACCCCAAAGGTGGGCACGAAGATCAAAGGAGACAAAGCTATAAGAACTTCTGGAAATTGTGAAAGTGTCCTTCTCGGGAAAGGGGTTGCCAGGGTGAACAGACTCCAGAAGAGAAAAAAATGCCTGAATATAGAGACCAAGGTATTCCAAATGCAAAGAAAAAGGTTTCTTTTCAAAATAAAAACTAAGTGAATTATCCATTCCTATTTCTAAAACCTGTGGCAGCTGCCACGACTCAGAGAAGCAGCCTCAGCCCTGGCTCTCCTCACACACGAGTACCTACCCACGTGTGCACACACACTATCACACATACACATGCTTGCACACTCACATGCACACACTCATTCTCTCACATACACACTCATTCTCCCACACACATATACATTCTCTCACACACTCATTCTCACACACTCATACACACAGACATGCTCACATACACACTCATATACTCTTGTATACACACTCACTCTCACACACTCATTCACACAGGAGCCCTGAGCACCATGGTGTTCAAGCGCAGTCTCAGGCGCTGCCAGTGCCGTGGAGGAGGTGACAGCCCCCCCTCCCCAGGAGGCTCACACTGAGGAGAGGAGGCCGAGCCCAGTAGACATCTTTCCTTCAGCTCTTCGTGGCCGGCAGGTTCAGAGTCCACAGATTTGGGAGAAACGGGCAGCCCCTCATCCTCTGTTATGGATCTGAGAACCATTCATTCACTCAACAAACATTTCTTGAGCATTTCTGTGCCAAGCGTGGGCCAAGTGCAGAGGATATGGCCAGAAACCTCGACACACGTACTCCATGTGCTCATGAAGCCTCCAGTCTATCGGGGACCTCCTCTCGGGTCAGAGAAGGCTCCCTGGGCTCTGCAGGGTGAGGAGGAGTTGGCAGGCAGCAAGACGGAAAGGGTGTGCCCAACAGGCTAACAACCTTCAAGAAAGCCAGGGTGGGAGGCACCTGCTCCAGGAAGGGGCAGAGGCGGGCACGGCTGGGACGCAGGGAGTGAGGAGGCTGAGATGAGTCTACTCTGGCCTTGCAGAGCTTGAGGGCAGTTTGGACTCTCCCAGGAGCACTGTGGGGCAGCGAGTACAAAGCAGCAATGACCTGCCCAGACTTGTGGGTCCTTTTAGGTCTTTCTGGCTGCAGTAAGGAGATTGAGGCATCCAGAGAGAAAGTGGGGTGCCATCAGGAGGCTCTCCCAGGACCCCAGGTGGAAGATGGACGGTACAGACTCTGGAGTCCACCTCACCTTGAACCGAGGCTAGAAGGCCCAATTCAATGACTCTTCCAGGTAGCAGGGGTGAGGCAATGTGAGGAGGGAAGAGGTGGTAATGGGGGGTGGTGTAGGTGCGAGGATGGGAGAGGGTGCGAGGAGATGGGAGGAGGCATTGAATGACAGCAAACAGACTAAAGGGTAGCGCAGAGGGGACAATGGTGGAGGAGCAATTGATGAGGGACAGGAGAGGCTGGGTAGTGGGGCAGAGGGACAAGGGAATGGAGGCAAGAGGTGATATGTAGGGACAAAGGTGACAAATGAGAACAGGAGATAATGGATGGGGCAGGAGGGGGAGATGGGTGGGGACAGGAGGTGATGAGTAGGGACAGGAGGTGATGGAAGGGGACAGAAGATGGTGAGTGGTCCAGGAGGTGATGGGCAGAAAACGGAGGTGATGGGTAAAGACAGGAGGTCATGGGTGGGCCAGATGTTAATGTGTGGTGACAGAAGGTAATGGGAGGGAAGATGTATGTGTGTGTGTGTGTGTGTGTGTGTGTGTGTGTTTGTGGGGGAAGGGGTGACAGAAGGCAGGTGATAGGCAGCCAAGAGTCCCAGCAGGGCCCGCACCCACCTGAGCAGCTGAACTCGCTCTTCTGGACCTCGGCCACGTTGAGGCCGCGCAGGCTGGCGGGGCCTGAGCACTGGGTGAAGAGCCCGATGGTTGGCCGCTGCCTGAGCCACTGCGAGAGCCAGGCCAGGTGGCAGTCACAGAACAGGTGGTTGGAGTGTAGGCGGCTGCAGGGGGACAGGGCGGCTCACAACCCACCTGGGCCCCCAGCCCACAGCCAAACAGTGGGAACCCATCCACCGGGGCGGGGCCAAGCCCCAGCACTTCACTCGGCCCAAGCCCAGTCTACGCTCAGTTGGCTGGGCAGCCCCACTCCAACTTGGGGATTATCTGCAACAGTGGGAACCTTCCCAGCAGCTGCTCCTTCCCTCCCAGCACCCGCAGGGGCGCCCCTTTGGTTGGAGTGTGCCCAGAGGATATCGATTCATCCCCCTGAGCTCACACAGACCCACTGCCCCAAATCACAAAACTCACTTCCAAACACAAAGACCAATCATTTGTTTTCCAAGGAAAAATCAAATATAAATGACATTCAACATCCTTCCATTTTAGATCACCTCCCTCTCCCTCTGACTCCAGTCAGCCTCCACCCTGGGCTGGCCTCTGGGGGTGCAGAGGAGAACGAGCTCTCTCCCCTGCCTGCAGAAGGCTTTGTCCCCTTTCCCCACCGCCCCTGGCACCGGCCCGCGCGTGGCGCTGTGCTCCCGGCCGCCCCTGGGCCGACTCACAAGGTCCGTAGCTTGGGCATGTGGTTGAAGCTGGACACGGGGATGGTGCTGATGTTGTTGTTGTTCAGGGTCCTAAACCGGGAAACCACAGTCATTTCCATCTGCCCAGTAAGAAGCTACGTGGGAAGGGACAGGGCTTCTCTCCAAGAAATGAGCAGACTCTCATACTGTGTTCCCTCATTCGCCCTTGAGGTGGGCCAGCACTGGGCTGGACACAGGGGCTACGCTGAAGACACAGAGCCACCCTGAGCTGGGACAGTGATTACGAGGCAGCTGCACCATAGACTCTGAGTCGGGTAGGACAGGGCAGATGGAGCAAGAAGAGGGAGAAGATGCCAGGCTTGGGCTGGCTTGGAAGACAGGATGGGGTTTAGATAGACAGAGGGAGAGGGGGAGGCTCTCCTGCCTCACGTGCCAGAAATTTGTGGAAGACCCAGCCACCGGCCCTGGGCCGCATGCTGAGCAGAGTGAGCCTGGGTCCCACTGCTGCAGGGTGACCCCATGAGTGCATGTCCTCCCATCCTTGGTGGCGAGTCCAGGAGAACAGAGAGCATAGCCTCCGCCTGGGCTTGGAACCCGTCTCCCCGTCTCTTGCCCCCTTGCTGCTCCCAGGCCCCAACTCCAGCTGCAGGGGCCCTAGCACCTGCGGTAGGCGGGCCCTCCACGCCTCTGCCTCCCGACCCGGGTTTTACTTACAGCACCTCCAGCCCCCGCAGAGCCCGGAAGGCCCCCTCCTCGATGCAGCTGATCTGGTTCTTGTCCAGCTGTCTGTGAAGCAAAGGAAAGTTGTCGAGCTGAGGGCATGTTGCCTAGAGCAGGCGTGTCCAAACGTTTTGATCAAGCCCCCCATTAGTTTAAAAAAAAAAGAGGCCTGACCCGAATCATTTATTCAGTACATAGGTGTCAATCCAAATAGTAAATATTAAAAGCTTAATTATTTTTTATGTTTAGTTAAAACAATAAAAATAAATAAAAGTTATATGATATTCCTCTACCCAATTTTGCATATCTCCCGGGGAGCAGGCACCTCTCCCCCCATTTTGGAGACCACCTCGAGGGTGCTGGCGGTTGAAAAATGAGTCTATCACAGGAGCAGTGGCAGCCAGACCTGGCAAACAGATTTCAGCCTGAGAGCCAAGGGAGCCCCACGAGCGGTGGCTACCTGGAGGGCTGCTTTCAGAATAAACCACAGCTGTGATGTGCGCTCCTTGGGAAAGAATGCAGCGATTCATTACCAATGTCTACTACAGGCATAGGGGGTGGGGGGGTAACAAACATGCCAGGCATTTGTCATCTCTGCTGCAGCCAGGCCTCGGGGAGGTGGTAAGCCTGGACCAGAATAAATTTGAATATTAGAAATAAACCATTACGTCTAAATAGCATTTGACAAAGTGCATTTATTTCCATATCTCATTTAAACCTCAGAACAAGCCTGTAAAGTAAATATGATATCCCCATTTTACAGAACAATACATGGAGGCTCAGTGAAGCTAACTGGCTTGCAGCACCTTACACAATATGTACCTGGAAGAGAAGATTCAAACCCAGCCCTCCCGATCCCCTGGAGGGCAAGGGCACAGAGACTGTCCATTTAAAGGGACTGAGAACATCACCCAAGGACCCCACAGTTCATGACACTCTCAGTCCCCAAAGGCTACCTGTTTCGTCTGACCCCAGAATGTTCCAGAAGACCATGCTGGCACCAGCCGTCTCAGAACCCAGACCAGCGCCTTGGCTGCCTGGACCACAGGGCTCGGGGAGGCCCACAAGGATGCTGCCAGGGCTGGCCCGGCAGCCCCCAGCCCCTCTCCCTCTCAGGCCTGGACTCACAAGTTTTTGAGGTCTGTGGCTCCACGAAAAGCTTTTCTGGGGATGGCCTGGATGGTGTTCTCACTCAGATCCCTGCGAGGACAAAGCCAGAGGTAGAGAAGACACTGGTCAGAAAAGATTTCTCCAGAGTGCCCTGATGAGTCAGGGAGGTCAGGTGGGCCAGACACCCCCAGAGCAGTGACAGCTGCACCCCAGCGCCTGCAACAGGGCCGGGCACACAAAGTACACATTGAATGAATGAATGAGCTGGAGCTCTTCCCCAGCCATCTCCCCTTCTCTAGGCAGGGGGGTTGCAGCTGGAGGGAGAAGCCTGGGGCAGGGCACCCCAACCCTGCCCTCCAGACCCATAAAGGTCAGCTTGGCCCTTGCGGCATCATCCAGAGCTACAAAGGAGGGGCTTCTCGATGGCCCACAGCCGCCCTGGGACCTGGGGGTGGAGGCACCGACAGCTCGCTCTGTGTTTTACTGATCAGGAATGGAGACTTCGGAAGAAGGCACAACTGGATCCCAGGAAACCTGGCCAGTAGGTGCCCAGCCCAGGTCTGAACTCCAGGCTGAGTCTGACGTCTGACTCCAGATCCTGTGCTCCTGCGGACTGCAGGGAGCAGAGCCACCACGGAGAGCCTGGGCCCACACCAGGGTCTGGAGCAGGCTGGTCCAGGGGCTGCAGGGCTGCATCCCTGCCCTGAGGCTTGGAGGGCAGGGACCACCGAGGACTTCATCACCTCCGCATTATTAATGTCCTGATGTGAGGGGGTAGGCAGTGCAGGGACTCTGAACATCCCTGGCCTCAGCAAGCCCCAGGCCAGCTTCCGCTTCCCGGCAGGATTGGGGCTCTGGCACTGTCCACCTGCCTGTCCCTCCCTCTCTCAACATCCTCACTACAGACTTTTACAAATGCCCCTTTCCAGTGGGGTTTTCCTTCCCACAGTGGAAGTAGCAAATGCTGCTGTGTTTTGAGCACGTGCCCCCGGCCGCACTGCCCAGCACTTCACATGTGTGAACACGCTTGACCCTCACACTAGCTGTGGGGCAGATACTATTCCCATCCTCAGTTCACAAAGGAGGAAAGGGAGCCTCAGAGAAGTTAAGCGGCTTCTTCATGGGAACACAGCTGGTGGGTGGTGACTCCAGAATTTGAACTCAGGCAGTCAGCTCCCAGAGCCTCCCCTTGCGCTGCAGCCCTGGGAGTAGAAGCTGGAATGGGAACTGTTACCTCGTGCACTTTGCAGAGGAGGGAACTGAGCTCGAAGAAGTTGAGTAACTCACCCAAGGTTGGATCAGGACGGGGACCCAGGCGGTCTGCCGGAGAGCCCTGCATCAGACATCAGACAACCAGAGGCTGACTGTCCTGACATGGGAGCCAGTGCTGGGCAGTTCTGCAGACCCTCAACCCCTTCTCCTGGGCCAGGCTCAAGGGGCTTTGACCATCTCCCTCCTCTCAGCCATCCACCCCATGGGCCTCAGGGTTCGCTTCAAGCCCCGAGAACACGGCCCCCAGGGCCCCCCCCTGAGCTGTGGGGGCTGCTACCCCTCTGTCTGGGTTTTCCTGCTGAGACAATGAAACAGAAGCGCCACAGCAGAGTGCACGGGGCCCTGAACTCAGGAAGGCCAGTTTGAATCCCAGCTCCCCGACCCCCTGGCTGTGCATCTGTAGATCAGCCCTTTTCCCTCCTGAGCCTGTTTCCTCCTGTGCAAAGTGGGGGACTACAAGCCTGGCAAAGACTGTCCCCCAGGCCCCGCCCTGCACAGAGTGGGACCAACGCCTGCGAGCCCCCTCCCCTCCAAACCCCAGTCCTTCTGTCCCCACCACCTAACCGCCGCAGGCACCTGGTCTGAAGAGGCTTTGTCATCATCAACACCCCCGTTCCCTGTTCTCTCCTTGAAGGAAGGCGTCTTAAGCCTGTGACACAGATACCTCTCTCTCCTCCAAAACTGTAGAGTCTTCCATTCCAGCCTGTGTCCTGCTTCACTGTAACCGGCCTGTCTCCGCCCCGAATGCTCTAGCAAGCATTAATGCAAGAGCAGCATTAGGCTCCTGGTAGGCGAACCATTGCCTCCTCCTCCTGGCGGGCAGCAATAGTTTCCAGCCAACCCTTGTGTCCACCTTCCTCTCCTTCTCCCAACACCGCGTGCCCCGTCTTCACACCCTCCTCTTCCATCTTTGATCTCAGTCATTTGTGCCACATCTCTGGCTGCCCTGTTTAGTCCGTCCATGTTCCTGGAGACATCCTCTCTATTCCATGGATTTAGGCTGCTCCCGGAATTGCCCCCAGTGTCCCCACTCCTCATCGCTTGTCTCGGTTTTCCTTTTCTCTGCAATTCCCGCCAACCCCCATTCGTCTTGAAAGGAGAGGCGAGCACATCAGCCTTTAATTATCTGCCTAATCCTGTCATCCCTTCCTTGCCTGGAGAGAGCTCCTTGATCGCTATGTCCCCTCCCAGTTTCTCTGCGCTATGCAAGTGATTGCTACCATGGCGGTATATCCCGCACTGGTTCTATTGTTCCCCCGGTCTGTGGACTTGTTCTCTCCCTCTTCTTAAACGGGATGCTGGCACTGGGCAGGGTGGTCTGATAGGGAAATTACTGGATAGGCAGCAAGGGCTGTGCAGGCCACACGGGTAAACAAGAGATTGCCTGCTCTCCGGGGCTCACGGTCACACAGGTTCCTAAGTAACTGGAAGCCAAGGCAGACGTGGGAGCTCCACACAGAACCAAACCCGCCTTGACGGAGCGCCCACAGCCACCAGCGACAGCTGGGCTCACACATGCAGAATTAACCACAGATGCACAGTCCACCCTAGAGCTCTCACAGCCTGGAGGAGGACACAGACGGGAAATCAGCAAATGAATTCTCCACTCCTTCATTCAGCAAGCCTGTGCTGAGAGCTGACTCCCTGCTGGGGATACCACAAAGACTCACAGTCCAGCTTACAATAATTGCTGGAAGAGCAGTATTTCCAGAGACGTGAGAGCTCGGAGAAGTGAGTGACCAACTCTACCTGACGGGGAGGAGGTGAGCTGTGAAGTGGATCCTGAAAAGTAAGTCAGAGTTTACCAGACAGAAAAAGGAAAAGAGGGAAGCACATCCTCAGCAGTGGAAACAGCATGTGCAAAAGCCAGAGTCAGGAAGGAACGAGGCAGGCAGGCTGGGGGAATATCATGCAGTTTGGTATGGCTGGTGTGTTGTCTCTGGGAGCTTGTGGTAGCTTAGAAATATGTCCACAAATTCTTTGACATTCCTCCCTTCAAAAGATGGAGCCTAATTCTCCTCCCCTTGAATGTGGGTGGGATTTAGTAACTCACTTGTAAAGAACAGAATATGATAGAAGTGATGGTGGATAACTTCTGACACTGAATCATAAAAGACATGTAGCTTCCTCCTCACTCTCTCTCAGATCTCTTCCTCTGAGGGAAGCCAGCTGCCATGTCAGAGGGACATCCAAGCAGCTCTCTGGAGAGGCCCACATGGAGAGGGACTGAGGCCTCCTGCCAACAGCCAGCACTGCTCGCCAGCCATGTCAGTGACCCATCATGGAAGTAGGTTCTCCAGCCCCAGTCAAGCCTTCAGATGATGCAGGCTGCTATGATCGGAATGTTTGTGTCCCCCCCAAATTCAGATGTTGACATCCTAATGCCCAATGTGATGGCATTAGGAAGTAGGGCTTTTGGGGGGCGCTCAGGTCATGAAGGTGGAGCCCTCGTGAATGGAATTAGTGCCCTCATGAAAGAGGTCTGAGAGGGCTCCCTGCCCCTTCTGCCGCATGAGGATGGGAAGCAGGCCCTCACCAAGCACCAAACCTGCTGGCACCAGGATCCTGGACTTCCAGCCTCCAGAACTGTGAAAAATAAATATTTGTTGTTTATAAGTACCCAATTTATGGTATTTTTGTTACAGCAGCCCAGACAGACTAAGACACAGCCCCAGCCAACATCTTGACCGCACTCTCATGAAAGACCCCAAGCCAGAACCACTCAGCCACTTACAGAAACCATGAGATAATAAATATTTATTGTTCTTTTAGGCCACTGCATTTCAAGGTAATTGGCTACACAACAATCAATGACTAAAACAGGGGTGTTTTGGGGGAATGGTCCAAGCCGTGCTGGAGAACATGGTCCTGACTCTGAGGGCACGAGGACCCCCTGGAGCATTTGAGGAAGGCAGGGCCGTGCTTAGATTTGATGCGAGTGAACTGAAATATGGTGGAGACTCGGCTTCATCACTTCCCTCTTTGGGCCTCAGTTTCCTCATCTATCAAATGCGTCAGCCGGACCAGATGATCTCCAGCACGTGGGCTCACCACATGCTGATTACTCAAGACACAGCGAGTGAGGCACTTGGTTCTTAGGGCATTTGAGATCCCAGGGGGAAGGTGGGAAAACGGGAGCCCGTTGCTGACAGTACAACTTCTGAGAGGAGTGGGATGAGAGAGGACAGGTGCAGCCACCCGCCTTCTCCCACCCACAGGGAATCAGGGAGAACAGAGCATGTGTGGCAAGGGCAAGACAAGGCAGGGAGGGGCGGTGGCCTGGAGACTTCCACAGAGTCAGGAGGATGCAGGGTGCACGGAGGAGGGGGGCACGGAGGAGGGGGGCCTCCAGCAGGACCCTCACCTGGGCCCCAGCCTGCAGTTTGCCCTTCAGCGATGGCTGGGAGGGAACTCCATTATTCCATTTAATCCTCACCACAACCCTGCAAGGAAAGGTTTTTATTTGTATTGATTGGTTTATTGATTTAGGCCAATCTTGTTCCAGAAAGGCTTTAAGGTGGCTGGTAGGGATTTATAAAACAGCAAGAGAGCAGGACTGAAAAGTAGGGCAAAGAGAAGAAGAAAAATCAACGGCAGTTACCAAGATGGCAGCACCACGTGACCCACACACCTGCCAGGTCCGGGCAGAGTGTTGGGCTCTAGGCTCTCTGAGAGCCGAGGTGGAAAGGGGCAACTGGTCAGTTAACAGCACCCTCGGTATATACATAAATTTAAAAGGACAGTTTCTCAGGTGTATAGCTGATTTGGGCACTAAGATGAGACAAGAATTTCTCCAGGGGTCTTTATAAAAAAATGACAGTGTGGCCTAATCAATAACACTAGATCCTTATAATAAATGGATTTCAAGTGTCTGTTTCTTATAATAGCATCACACCAAAGTACGATTCAGGAAAAACAATTTTATAAGGACTCACACCGGGAGCTAAGTGAGGAAGGGAGGGGCAGGGACAGTCTGTGCAAGGGCAGGAGCCATCACAGAGCCCAGCACGATCCGGAAAGTTGGGTGTGTCTAGAGCGAAAGGTGCTGGGAAGAGGATGTCGGCAGGAAAAAGCCTTGCAGGCCAGAGAAGGTGACAACTTGGACCAGAGAGGGGAGTGATCTGATGGCCTTTAAGACTTGGCTCTGGGGCACCAAAGCTCACAAGGAAAGACACTGCCCCAGGCAGGCACGTGATGGGACACCAAGAGCCAGTCCATGAGGTCCAGGGCGGGTGTGGACCCACCCAGGGCCAGCCCACAGCAGTGAGCAGATCACACTGTTGAAATGAGTAAAGGAAACTGAATTTGAGACCCTGGAAGAGGCCGGCCTCTAGACCAGAGGAAAATGGGTGAGCCTTGGAAGTCTGAGGAAAATGCAGCGCGCTGGCAGCAGAGGGGGTGGAGACAGCCTGAACTCTGCAACGAGAAGGTTCCAGGTTCAAGTCCTGCTTCTACCATTTATCAGCCATGGGCCCCGGGAGAACATACCCGAGAGCTTCAGTTTCCCTATTTGTAAAATGGGGATAAAAATACCTGCCACACAGGGGTTTGGAGAAGACTAAGCGAGTTCACGTGTTAAGCTTCTGGCCTAGTACCTCCAATTGGTAACATTTAAGAGATGCCGACTTTCATCGGCCAATCCCTTCCCTAAGGTTCTGACTGTTGTTTCCAGTTTGCTCACTAGGCGGTGCCAGAAGCCTTCCCTGAACTTGCCTTCTCCGCCACGTTGCAATCCGAAACAAAGCTATTCTCATTTTTTTGCCCCAGTTGACCTCCTACCTGGTCAACAATTGTCTTGTCTTTCCCAAACCTCTTTGAAATAAAGTTTCTCATCTCTATTTCCACCAGGTTGACACGCAAACCCAAAAGGCACCATCCACATCCTTCCTCATCACATTTTCCTGGGCTCTGACTCTCCTTTACCTTCCTCAAACTTGTTCATTTTTGCCCCATCCTCCTCCCATGGCAACCTTATCACAGGCCCTGGAGTGAGGAGCGTGGCCTGGGGTGTGTCAGGGCAGAATGAGATACACTGAGAGAGGCCATCCTGGAAGAGGGAGGATTCTGGAACTGGAAGGACAAACCAAAACCGGGAGTAGCTGGTGGACTGATCCCGGCCCCAGGGGGAAGCAGAGGCGCAGAGCCATGGGGCGGACAGGAGCTCAGAAGAAAGTCCCAGGCAGAACAGTGAAAAGAGATTCCCAGAGCAAGGACACAGCAGCCGGACAAGGGACGGGACTGGGGAGACAAACACCAGCCTATGGACAGATTCTAACGGTATAGATGAGGTCCTGGATTTCTGACAAGCTCCCAGGGGATCGCATGCTGTGGTCCAGGAAGCACACCCTGGGAGGCCAGGGTGTAGAGGACAAAGCCCACAGCTGAGTGTCACAATGGAGACTTGGGTTCACAAGCCCTGGCTTGCCCACTGAAATCATGTGGCCTTGGGCAAGTCACTTAACCTCTCTGATCTCAGTTTTCTCATCTGCAAAATGGGGGTGAGAAGTGGCATCTACCTTGCAGGATCTAATGTGACAAGCACTATGGCTTTCACCCCTGCTTACTATTCCACTTGCACTGGCATCCCTTCAGTTCCTCAAATCCCTCCTGCCTCAGGACCTTTGTACTTGCTGTCCCTCTACCCATAATATTCTTCTTCCACTCTTCTCCCAGTAAACTCCTATTCATCCCTCGCATCTCAGTCTACAGACGCCTCCCCTGACAGCTCCCTCTGCTCAGGCTCCCAGGATCCACATGCTTTCCCTTCTCAGCACTAATCCAGGTTTATAATGAAATACTGATTTTTGGTTAACATCCATCTGTCTCTTTTGCTACCCCATCGCAACCCTGGACCTGGCACATTGCAGGGGCTCAGTAAATTTTAGCTGAATTGAAGTGAAGTGCATCTTTATGTCATTGTCTTGCTCCAATCCCTCTGCATTTTCCTGACCAAAACAAGGAGTGAGGACAGGCCGTGCAGCTGAGAGGGGAAGGGGAGCTTGGGGCGGGACAGGCTGGCTCTGTGTCATCTTTGGGAGAGACCAAGCCTCCTCTCCCGTGCGCTGGAAAGACTTGTACCTGCTCTGCCTAATGGGCAGCAACAGACCCAATGGGATGAGGCTCTGAAGGGAAGGGAGGCGCTGGAGAAGCCCTTGTCGATGTTGTTAAATCAAACCAGCCCTCCTTCACACGTCCTCACTGAACATCAATAATCCACCCCTGGTGGTTCTGAGGCGGCTCCAGCAGCACAAGCAGGGAGGTGTGGGCGGCCTCTGAGGAAGGCGAGCGGCTCTCCTGGGACCCAAAGGAGGAGAGGGAGCTGGAGCTCCTGAGAGTCCACCCTCGAGGGGGGCTCGAGGTAAGGGTCCTGCAGGCAAAGGTCCCCCTAGCCTGATCTAAGCTCAAGGACCCTGAGAGGCAAGCTGCTGCCAACAGCAGCCCCCTGGGTCTAGGAACACCCCAGCGACCCCAGCGGGGCCCCTGTCCCTGCAGAGAAGGGGGCAGCCAGGCCCCACCCTGACTCAGGCACCATCCCAGGGGCCCCGCTCCTGCCCCCTCCTCCTGCACACTCGCCAATCACTCCAGCTCTGCCAGGGCTGGGGAGGCAGGGGCTGGGAAGCTGAGGTCAGGACCCCATGTTCTCGCTGCTAATCCCCCTTCACGCTCTAACCAGATTGGGCCCTGCTGGCAGACCGGCCTCTAAGGGGATCAGCGGGGGGCCCAGCCAAAGCCAGACTCGGCCCTGGGTTCCTGCCGCCTGCTTGCTCGGAGCCTGCTCTGTCTGCCCCAGCCTCACACTGCTGCCGCTGCTGCTACTCGTGAGCGAGCCCGGGATCCCACAGCGGTGACTCAGCCCCCACGTCTCCGGCACCTGGACCAGCATCAGCGGAGCCACCTGCCAGTTTGCTAGAAATATGGACTTTCTGGCCCCACCTGCTGAATCAGAATCTGCATTTTAGCGAGGCCCCCAGGTGATTCATATGCATATTAAAGTTTGAAAAGTGCAGCATCTGACAGAGGGAAGTCTAAAAATGTTTTCTGTCCCCAGATAGGGCTAAAGCAAACTGGGCTGTAGCCCCTGTACCCGGCCAGCATTTCAAAGCCAGGGGCAGAGGCACCAACTCCTCTTCTTTGGAGCGGGGTCAGGGAGACTTGGACACAGACACCCAGTGGGTAGAGAGGGAAAAGCAGCCTCTGACCTGTCACCTGCGACATGCCACTGCCCACTTTCACGGGGACCAGAGGAGGTGCTCACAGGAGCAGGGGAGCAATGATGGCTGCTACATTGGCACCACGGTGCTCCCCGCATTCCTGAGAGCGCCGGTGAGAACCAGGGGTGGTGATCAGCTCCTGTGAGGAGGTCACGAGTCACTGCTCCGGCTCTAGACCCGGGGCCAGGGGCTGGAAGACAGAGCCCCGGGCCTGCTCAGCACCCCAGGCCTCTGCTGCAGGATGCACTCTCAGGGGCGAGGCTGGCGGTGCCCCCTAGGTGGGATGCCGAGGTGCACACCCTCATCCGAGGTGTGGGATCTGGTGGGACCACCCCTCCCTTGTCTCTGCCTGTCCACCAAGCCTCCCCTCAAATCCTCCCCTCCCCACCCAGGAGGGAAACTAATTCTGCAATTACCCCTCCCACCCTGTTCTCCCCGGCCCATGAATGACATCAGGTGCCCCAGATCCACCTTGTGTGGCCGTATTGTGTATGTGTCTCCAGGTGACCTTCAAGGCTGGTTCTTGAGAGGCATTTGGTGACAAGGACCTGAACCTGCTGCCTCAAGGAGTGACCTCAGGGCAGGGACCAGGGCTTTGTCACTCACACATCCCAGGTCCCCCAGGAGATGCAGACTGAAAGCTCATCAGCAGCTGGTTCACAGTGTGAAGGAGTTTGTTCCACCATCTCCAGAAGTCACGTTTGGGTGGGGGCAAGGGGAGGGTGCTGAAGAGACCAGGGGGCAGTGTCAAAGGAACACACCAGTGGGGTGAAGGAGGAACTGGTCCCCTGGCCACAGCCTAGTTTCCTTTGCTCTTGGGCCCCGCCCCCCTGCTGTTGTCCAAACAAAGGAAAGACGGCCTCAGCCTCTCCCTCTGCCTGGCTGCACTCTGAAGCGGCCGCTTCCCAGTTCCCCTTGCTAATCCTGTGTGCTCTCCTGACCCCTCTCCCCTGCTCCCCTGACGGCCAGTCAGGCCAGCTGACATAAACGGCTGAGAAGCCAGTGTCCCCAAAGGGAGCCTCAGCAAGGGCGAGGCGCTGGCCGGCCAGTAGCTGGTCTGGGAGGGGAGCCAGGTGACCTGGGTTCAAAAGCAAGCTCAGCACCGACTGGCTGCCTCTTTGCGCCTCAGTTTCCTGCTCTGTAACATAAGCTTATAAGAGGTGTGGGAAAGCATCCAGAGGACTAGCCGGCACACAGCAGGCGACAATCAATTGCACTGCTGGTAAGGCTTCAAACTACCCCTACTGACAGCTGGGCGGTCCAGCTCCGGCCCCTCTCTTTCACCACCTCTCCTCCCGCCGCCTAAGGTGGTTATAAGATTCACGGAATTAAAGCTCACACATGCTCTGTGAGGTCTTGAGATTTTAACAAAATGTTGAACACCCAGCCTTTCCCCAGGGAACTCCTGTAGGTGGTTTTGGAGGCTGACACCATGGACAGTGGGGTTTGAGCTTTGAGGAGAAACGGGCTGGTCTGAGCACCCAGTGTGTGCCAGGCGCTGTCGGCTGGAGAGACGCCCTCCCTTCCCTGACCACCGATCGCCCCGAAGCCACGCATCCTCCTGTGGCCGGCCCCCCTCGCTCCAGCCCCACAGAGTTAATGTTGCAGAAACCTCATTAGGAGGAGACATTAGCAGCTCTGGATGCTGGCGCTGTAAAACCAGCCTGAGGAACATTTCCTTGAACCGGGCTGTTTGTTATGCAGCTACCGAGCATCACTGCAATCAACTCCCACAACAGAGGTATCGGAGGAGATGTGCACCCCACAGAGCAGCCACAGAGCCCTGCCAAGGACAAGCTGCTCCGAGGCTGAGTCCCATTCGGAAGTGAGTGGTTCGGGGACAAACAGGAAACAGAACCAGCAGGCACAGGTCCTAGCCACCGTGGCAAGAACACAGTGATAGCAAAAGGGCAGATGAAGAAGGCAGGGGGAATGCAGGCCCCTCTTAATTTGAGTGCCAGGCAAGGCTGTCGCTGTACTCAACCATCATGGCCTGAGCCCCCAGGAAGCCCCAGGCACTCTGCTGAGTCCTGAGCCAGGATGCACTGGGGGAGACAGGGCTCTTGTCTCTGACACCTACAAGTTGTTAGGACTAATAACTTCAGAGATTCCCAGCCTAGAGACACAGTAGTGAGGGTGCAGCAGGAGAAAGAATCGAGATATAGAGGAAAGAATACGAACTAGACAACCCTGGGTTTGATTCCAAGCCCCACCATTTACTGCCTGTGTGACCTTGGGCAAGTTATTCAACCTCTCTGAATCTGGTTGCTCATGTGTAAAGGAGAGTAAATCTCAGCTCCCTCTTGCTGGGTTATGATGAGGATTAAATACCACATGTGCCATTCACATAAGCACAAAAACAGGCAAAACGAATCTATGCTGTTAGAAGTCAGGATGGTGGCTACCCATGCTGGGGGGGATTAATGACTGGAAGGAGGTGCAAGGGGCTTCTGGGGGCCCATGATGTTTTACTTCCTGATCTGGTGCAGGTTACACTGGTGTGTTCACTTTGTGAAAATTCAGTGAGTCATATATATGAAAATACATAACACACACAGAGGAAAGTTGCACTTTTCTGCACGTATGTTATACCTCAATGAAAAGCTTTTAAAATGACAGGTAAAGCACTGATTCCAGCGTGTGGCTGTTTGCAGGAATTCAACAAATGCCTGTGCCCTGCCTCCCCGATCCCCCACTGGAGGAGACAGATGGAGAAAAAAATCTTCCGAGGGGACAAATACTCGAAGAATTGGGACTCACAATTCTACGCGGTGGGGAGATTCCCAGGCTGAGGGGAAATCGCACAGAGGGCAGCGCGGTGGAAACAATGCCCACCCCGAAGGGGTGAGGGACTGGGGACCGACTTCCAACAGAGGTGGAGGCAAGAAAGCAGGCGCTGTGGGCACGTGAGCATCCTGGCTGTGCAGGGTGAGGATGCTGCATCCCAGGGAGGGGTGTCTGTCTCTAAGGGAGCCTGGGTTCCTTGTCTCCCAGGAGAGCAGGTGCTGTGCCCTGCTCCAGGACGAGACCTCGGGGTCAAGTGGGGGCGGGGGCTGAGATGCTGGCACTGGAGGGACGAGGATCTGGGGGAACCCAGGGCAGGAGTCGGGGAAACAGACAGAACAGCCTTCCGAGCAGATCTGGATTCCTTTTCCACCTTGTTTCAGGAAGGGATTAAGGCAGTTTTAAGGATACATTATAAAATGGAGTAAGACAACAGGAACCAGAGGAAGAGTAAAAGAGAAAAATAAAGACAGAAATGGGTAGAAATATCAAATGAGAAAGAGAAGCACACCCTACAAAAGCCTTTGTATCTGGTACAAATGGGCCCGGAGCTTCTCCCAGCCTAGGGGATGTGGGGACTGATATGGTACATGATTTACCACGTCTGTACATGAAAACAAGCCTGGGAGACGCGTGGCCTTTCCTGGTTCTAAAACCAAGCATGGAGGCCTCCCACGGGTCCCCATAAACAGGAGGCCATAGGATGGAAAAGCAAGACCCTCACCAGCATCCCCAAAGGAGGCTCAAGGACATTAGGTCACCTCATTCCGAGTCACTTCCCCAGAAGCCAAATTACAGATCAGCCAGTTCTCCAAAGGGTCAATTTGCTAAATTTCTTTGTTTCCTTCACCAAGTTGATTTTAGCTGCGTTGTTTCCCATTTGTCTTCACAATGACCTGTTGGGGCAGTTGGGTTACCCCTGCCCCAGCTCTCCGCAGTCACAGGAAGAGACTGGGGGTGGGTTCACTGTAATTCAAACACCAGAAGTGGGGACAGAGACAAATGAAACAGTCCTTAAAATGCTATAATAAAGACAAAATGCAAACCAGTCGACTCACACCAAATAGTTAAAGGAAGTAAGTCAATTTGATGAATAGGTCATTTGACAAATTGGCCATTCAATGAATTGACTTTTGGCAAATTGGCTTTTAGCAAAATGACATTTGGTAAATTGGTCTGCTTCTGACACAGCAGTGTGTTTCACAGGGCAATTACTTATACACTCCCAGTCCTGGCTCATGGCCTGGTACCGGAGCTCAGGAGAAGTCATTCTGCAGACAGGTCAACCCCACACCATCTAGTACACTGCTCTCCACTGGGCTGCCTTAAGCCAGGGTGGATTTTAGGATATTTTGAGGGATGCACTGCCTTGCACAGCATGCAGGCCATCCCCCATCTGTATCGCTTTTCTCAGTTAAGCTCATCTAGACTCTGAGGGCAGACTCTGCGTTCTCCCTGATAAGGACGTGGGAGTGCGATGGGCAGGATTCAATGTGGTTTGCGAAGAGAGGGAATGAAGGAGAGGGGCAATAGGGCTGGGCAAGTAGAACCTATGCTGTGCTGGAGGTGGGAGGGCTCCACTCAGGGCAAGTGACCAAGTTCCCAGTGTGAGCTTCCTCAGGGAGAAGTCAGGGGCCCTGGCCAATGCGGCAGGGTATCTCATGCCAGAACAGACATCCGATTGAAGCTGATGGCAAGAGCAGTCCACAAAGGAGGCCAACAGAGTATCACTGAGCACCTGGGGCATTCCCAGTCCTCTCTTCCCTGGCCCCCCAAGGGGAAAATGGGGCCCATTTCTTTACCAAAGACCACGCCCATTGTCTCCAGCCCAGGCCTGTCAGAGTCGTGGTCTCAGGAGTTTCTCAGAGGAAAAGGGAAGGTTGAGGGACTGGAATGGCAAGAGGTCAGCCTCCCGAGCACATCCACAGCCCCTCATGTCCCCTCCACATACAGTCATAGGGATGCCCCAAGGGCATTAGAGCCCTAACTACCTCCTAGGTAGGCAGAAAGACAGATCCCTGCCATGTTATGGGGCAAGGAAGGTTTCCAGTGGGCTGAGTGAGATCTCCAGGCCACAGCAAGGAAAGCAGAGGAGCAGCTGTCTGTGGAGCTGTCCGTGGTCCTGAACCCTCTTTGTAGCTCTTCCTCTGGTCAGGGCTAAAGACAGACTTTGGATCCTAGCCACCTACAATCCTTACCCATCTGGCCCACACACCAGACCTTGTCTACTCAGCTTTTCTTTTTTCACAAGCCCACAGGGAGTCCGGCTCATAGCACACACACAGAGGGTCAGGAGAGCACCATTATGAGCCTCAAGGGACCCACCCTTACACTCTTGGGAGAGGCATGTGCTGAGTCCTATCCACGTCACTAAGCTACTTCTAGATGGAGGTGAAGCTTGGCCCTGACCCACTTCTCCAAAAGCCAGACCTCCCACTGCCTGGACACAGACCCAGCACAGAGAGGTGCTGAGAAGCCGTCTGACCATGTGCCACAAACTTCCCCCAGATCCTCATACAAAAACCACTCACTTTAATACTTAGGACCTTCATGATCATCACTGGCTCTTGTGTAATGCACAGGTATTATTAATATGATGACAGCTACATAAATTGAGAATTTATTATGTGCCTGGCACTGTGCTGGGTATTTTATATGTTTATATACATTATCTCATTCAATTAAAACAACCTTCTGAGATAAATACTCCCACCACCTTGGTGTGGATGTTAACAGTGGGAGAGATTAGGCATGTGTGGGGGGTAAAGAGTATATGGGAACATTCCATGCTTTCCACTCAATTTTGCTGTGAACCTAAAACGGCTCTAAAAAATAAAGCCTATTAAAAAAAATACTCTCACCATGCCTATTTTCCAGATAATGTAATTGAGGATAGTAACTTTCCCAGGCTGTCTGACTGCAGAGCCCACAAGCTAACCCACTCTGCTGCACTGGCTAAGCACATTAGAATCATCAAAGTGACGGGCAGGTGGGTGGGGAGGCGTCTAGAAGCAAATACATGTCAGCAGTGACATCTGACAGATGAACTTGGAGGGAGGAAGTGAAAGCCTAAAAAGCAGAGTATGATAATGAACATTCATAATGTTGACACTGAGTCATCAAGAAAAGGTGAAACTCTGTTCAGGCCCTCTGTCTTAGAACTTACATAATTGTATAATAAATTTTAGACGTATCTCATCAAAAATGGCATGAGGTTTGCACATTTTCCCTGAGCAGCCGTGCCATGGGGAGGGCAGAATGCCAGCCCCTGCCTGGAATGAGCATTGTCCAGGGACTTCTGTTTGCACCTGGATTCGTACAGTATCTCAGGAACTGTCACTCCTTCCAAAGCCCTGGAGGTTCGAAAGACAAGGAGGTGAGCTTTGGAATCCTGTGGTGAGAGCCTTCAGTCACAAGTCAGTACAGACAGGTGGCATCCCCTGGGCCTCTGAGAATGAAGGGATCCCAGTGGGGGGAGCCAGGAAGGAGGATCCAAGGCCATCAGCCACTGGCTTCGCACAGAGCCTCTGGAAGTCCCCCTGGGCCCCCACGCATAAGCCCCCAGCAGAATGAATGACCACCAGGGCTCCTGCCCCCAGTCTTCTAGGGGTGGAAATGAAGCTAACTCTGCAAGACCTGGAACACAGAGGGCGCCCAGACCTCCCGGTGTGATGGCTGTGGCCAGCTTCCGGGAGAGATGGGCAGAGGATGGGGGACTCTGACCACCAGTGTGAACACCAGAAACTGATGTTTAGGCTCTGGAGCCTTCATCTTAGCATTCAAGTTGCTCCGATTCCTGATTCTCTAAGGAGGATAGAAACACCCTGCAACTTCTAGGAGGCCGGCCCCAGCAGCCCTGCCCACCCCAGGGAATGGCTTGTGCTGCCAGGTATCCTGCTGTCCTGCCTCATCCCCTCCACGCCCCAGACCAGGGGTCCCCAGGGGTACAGCGCCTCAAGGGTCATACAGTGGTTGCAACACCTGGGCATCATTGTGCACCCCTAGCATTGTCTGCAGACTACATGAGAGTTATGTAGAAGCTGAGCTTCCCCTCTCTGAGCCTTATTTCACATGTCTGTAAAATGGGGACAGAGAGCCATCATCTCAGAGGGGGCCGTGAGGATGAGGTGGGGGGTTGGCAGTTTAAGGCCCAATAAATGGGAGCTATTACTATTGCTCTTCTTCTCCTTCTTCTTCCTAGATGGGTGTAGACGCTGTTGTGATAAGACACAGATTCAATTAAAAGTGCTGCTGGATTGATCAGGTCTTCTTCAAACACATGAAGTGTTTTCTCAGTCACCTCCGAACTGTACCCATGCTGTTTTCTTCTTAGCACTTACCATAGCTTTAATCAATCGATTTTTCATGGAATTATTTAATTAATGTTTACCTCCTCAATTAAATGATGCATTCCATGAGGCAAGGGCCATGTCTGTTTACTGCATGCCTAGCAAAGAGGTGAGATTCAGTAAATATTTGATGATTATTTTGGCCACTCGGAAGGTCAAACTAGCATTTAGGCGGGGGTCTGCAATGTGTTGACATTAAAAACAGGTCCCCCTTGGGGATTGTCAAGATAGGGGTATGAGGTCCCCTGCCTATGAGCCCCCCCCACCACATAGCTGTTGTTTCTCTGAGGGGTCAGCTGTCTAGCAAAGGACAAAGGATCTGAACTGGATCCAGACTGCCTTTGTGACAGCATCAGGTGGGAAGGGCCACAGCCCCTGGGGAGCAAAGCTGAACATCCTATCAGACTCCCCTCTCGTGCTCCTGGCTGCCCCCTCTGTGTCTCACAATATCCTCCGCTGTCTCCATCACTGCACTTGTCACATTGCATGTCTGTGGGTCTCTTACCTCCAGATAATAATGACAGCACAGACGTGGAGAAGGACACACCTGCCCCCTGCCTGCCTCCTGGAGGAAGGCACACTAACGTGAGTGAGGGGACAGGCCATCACCTGAGCCACATCTACAAGTGGGCACAGCCATGCCTTGATGACACGGCAGGCACAAATGCACCCTCCCCTCACTCCCCCAGGCCTGCCTGAACCTGCCGTTCACTGCCACGGTTTCTGACCCCAGCGCCTGGCCAGAGGCGGTAACATCCCAGATCTCTGATTCCAGCTTGGGGAGCCCGAGGCCTCTGGTCAAACCTTGTGCTCCAACTGGGATCACCAGAGCTCTGCCCTGGGGGCATTGCGTGTGGAGAAGCCCAGCCAACATTTCCCGCCTTTCATTGTTTGGGAACAAAGCCGGGTTGGAGGACAAGCTGTGGGAACTACAGCCTAGCTGCTCCAAGTGTGATGAGAAGACACGCCGTACCAGCATTGACGGAGATGCGGGGTCTCAGGCCCGTCCCAGCCCTGCTGAATCAGAATCTGCGTTTAATAAGGTGACTTGTGTGCACATTCAAGGTGTGAAGCACTGGACAGAGCAGAGGTTCTCAAACTTGGCTGCACATTGGAACCACCTGGGGGGGGTTTAAAAAACACTGATGCCTGGGCCCCTACCCAGAGATTCTGATTTCATTGGTCGGGGGTGAAGCCTGGGCACTGGGATTTTTCAAAGCTCCCCAGGGGAGTCCAATGTGCAGCCAGGATAGAGAATCCTTTCTACACATGTGAGCTTTAATACTGTCATCTCTGCCCCTCAGGCTCCTCACCTTGTCCCCTCCGCAGCACCCCCCTTACACAAACCTAGATACCTATATACATACTATCTATATACCCCTATCTATATACCCTGTATATACTATATACCCTTACAGTGCTACTTCCTTCTCCAACTCTGTCTCTCTCAGTATTTCCAGTCCTCCAGGATGACTGGTACTAATCAGGTGTTGAGGAAAGTAGGTCCAGAAGAGTTCATACTAGATGGTGAATGACTGACAGCCTTGATTTCCATGAAGTATATGCATTTTAAAAAGAGGAGAGTTCCTGACTCAGCCTTCATCATTGGTGACATCTGATCAGTCTGAGGAATGTAAAGGAAACATTTTGAGCAGAAAGGACCTTCCTGGTCACCCCGAAATTAGCCTTTTCTATTCAGTCAAACTTACTATTCGGGAAAAGAGCTATTTCTAGCACAGAGGAAAGTCTGCTACTAAATCAGGATGGTTGAGCAAACACATCTGCGTGCTTATCTGTGCATATGGGCCCAACTTTCTGCCTCCTACTGAGCTGTCCCAGGACATTTTTGGTAGGAGGAAGAGAGAAGAAAAGGGCACCTTGGACGCCAGGGGCAGGGGCTGGGGGCCAACGCTGCAGACGCAGGACCAGAAGGTGACCACCTCCATGAAAGGAACAAAGTGCCACATCTGCCACGCCTTCGTGATGGCTCTGGCGTCAATGTCCCTGCACAAATACACTCCCCTCATTCTCACGGGCTGCCATGGGGAGCGGCCAGAGACCAGACCAAGCTGATTTATCAGATGAGCAGTGGAGGCCCAAACAGAAGCCAGAGTCCCAGGTCACACACTCCAAGCCCACCAGGGCTCCCTTGGGTTGTACCCCGGAGGGAGAAACTACAGGAAAGCAATGCGCCGCAGCACTGGGGGAGCAGCAGCCAACAGTCAGGCTCAGGCTCCGTGGAAGCCATCTGTGGGAAAGCAAGGGAACCAGAGACAGAGAGGGAGATGGAGACAAGAGTCCAACAGAGAAATAGGCAAAGAGAGAAGGAAGAAGAAAGAGAAGCTAAATCAGAGAAAAAGACAAAGAGAGGCAGACAGAAAGAGAGGAGAGGGAGAAGCCAAGACCCCCATGATTGGGGACGAGGCTCTGAAGCAGGAGACTGGGGGCACTGGCTTTTCACAGCAGCAGTGAGAAGCAGCAGCGAGTCTGCGCCTGACAACCAGCTAAGGTGCAAATGAGAAGCATGCAGTGTGTGAGCCTGCGGGGGCCTCCGCCCTGTGTGTCGGGCTCTGCCATCCCCTGGCCTCTCCCAGGCAGGCTGGGCGGCCAGAGAATAATTTGCCACAGCTGGAGGTGTAGGCTCTGATGATGAGTGTGAAGCCAGCAGGTGACCTGCCCGAGAGGACATGTCTTGTGTGACTAATCACCAGGCAGAGGTGAAAATGGAGTTCCGGCCACTGCAGCCCCTTCCCGGCAGAATCGATTCCCTGTGTGTGTATGTGCATTGGGGTGGGGGGGGGCAGTTCCTGTTCTCACTCGTGGCTGGGGAGGGAAGGTTTTTGGAGCAAGAAGGACCTGCAGCTCAGACGGCTGTAGGCTGGGGGACAAGGCCACTAGGGACAGGCTGTCATCGTGGACAGGTGGGGGTCACTGGGGAATAGTGGTGTCCGGGTGCACGGTTCATGTTCTCTCTCAGCCACCACAAATCCAACAAATACTTTACACGTAAGTGAAGAGCAGAGACTCTGGAGCCAGACTGTCTGGGTTTGAATCCTGGCTCTCCCTCTTGCTAGCTGGGTGACTCTGAGTTTGTTGCCTAACCTCTCTGTGCCTCACTTTCTTCTTCTGTAGAATGGGAATAAATAATAGTTATACAGTCATGCACCACATAATTATGTTTCAGTCAATGACGGACCACATATACGACAGTGGTCCCATAGATTAGTACCATATAGCCTACGTATGTAAGTAGTAGGTTTATAGGTAGTAGGCTATACCATCTAGGTTTGTGAAAGTACACTCTGTGATGTTCACACAATGGCAAAATCGCCTAACGATGCGTTTCTCGGAACGTGCCCCCATCATTAAGCGACGCATGACTGGATCTAGCTCATAGGCTGTTGTGAGGATTCGGTGAGTGCACATGTGTGATGTGTTCTGATCCGCCCCTGCTGGCTCGTGGCAAGTGCTAGATGGGTTAGTTATCATCATGCTTGCTGCTGGTATTCACGCAGGCCCCGTAAACGCTGGGCACTGGGCTGGGGGCTTGGGCAGAGCAGCAACCGAGACAAATGAGGCCTATGCTTCCATGGGTTTCCATTCTGGTGGGGGAGAGAGAGACAATAAACAGCACAACCAAAACCCATGAAGCTGATGTCGGAGATAGATGAGCACCATGAAGGAACCAGAGCAGGGCCCCACACTCGAGAGTGACTGGGAAGGAAGGGCCTTCTGTGGCCAGGGTGGTCAGGGAGGGTTGCCTGTCTGTCTGAGGAGCCAAATGGTGAGAAGGAGCCATGCAGAGTCGGGGAAGAACACCGGGGGCAGGGGAAGCAGCAGGGGAGAGACTGTGAAGTGGGAATGAGCTTGAAGTGTCAGGGAACAGAAAGAAGGCCAGCGTGGCCAGTGTGCCACGAGGGAGGGAACGGAGGCAGGGACCCGGCAATCAGGGCCCCAGGGACTGGCCAGGACGTGGGCTGGACGCCACATGAGTTAGAGGGTGTTCAGCAGGACAGGCAGGATCTGACTGACATTTGTCAAGGAGAGCTGGCTGCTGGGAGGTGATTGAATTATGGAAGTGTGGAGGGGGCAGCAAAAGAAGAATTGAGCCCTCTTGACAACCATGGGAGATGGGTTTTTTGGGATGAGGAAACTGAGGCCCAGACAGCTGCTGCAGGATGAAAGGGGTATAGAGACTGACCACAACAGCTACCATTTATTGAGAGCTGACATCTCCCCAGGCTCTGTGCCCCGGTACTTTCACCATGGCCATTTACAGAAGAGGTTAAATTGGGAACCCAAAGCCACCCAGCTGGCACTGGAGCATGGTTAGGTCCCAGGTCCTGCTGCCTCCAAAGCCCACACCCTTGCCCCCTGGGGCCAGCCCTCTGCAGGTGCTGGGGATGGGAGAAGACCCCTGAGGAGGCCTGCTTCTGAACACAGCTGCAGGGCTCCCTCCTGCTCTAATGCTAGAACATCTGCCTACTTCACAGGTGGAAACTCCCCACCCTGAAGGGAGGAGGTTCATTCAACGTCAGAGGTGGTGCTCGAGGCAAAAACCTTTACAATGTGTTTGAAATCACTTACCCACATCAAAAAGATACCTACTTGTCTCATCAAATTTTGGTCCTACCAAAAGTTTACTCTGGTTTGATATAATTCTATCACCCATCCCCAGAACTCAGAATCTGTCCCTTGCAGAAGGCAAGTGCTAGAGATTCACAGCATGGATTTATTTGGATTTTTTTCACTGAACATTCACTTTGTAGCTGCATCAGAAAACCCATCGGTGTGGGCCTGTTGAGACACGTTCCGTGCATCATTTCCACCATCTTCTCCCAGGAAAGGAGCTTCCCCTGATGTCTTTCCGTGAAACTAGCCAGGTTCCCTAGGGAACTGCCTCTGTTTGTCTCACAACTCACGATTAGGACTTAAACTCTGTGAAGTGACACGTGAACCTGTAGATTTTTGTGTGGAGAAGAGATAACCTCAAGGGTTAGTTACTGCCCTGTAGGACATTAAGCAGCTTTGTATCTAACTTTGTGATTTTATTTCAATGTTCTCTGTCTGCCGTTGATTATAAGCTCTCAGCACCTCAAATTCTCCTTGAAACCACTTTGCCATCCTGCTGGTTTTCTCATTAATGAGTTAAATAAACCTTTGGCACACGATCACTCGATGTTGGTATGAGAGTCGTGTTTCTAACTTTTTTACAATTACACTTTGGCAGTAGTTTTATCCTCATCTTGCAGATGAGACCACTGGGGCTAAGAGAAGCCAGTGAACGAGCTGAGGAGCACAGAGCCAGCAGGTGCAGAGGCAGGACTTGGACGCCCCTCGGTCTGATGCCAAAGCCCATGGTCCACCTGGCCCTGCAGGTCTCACAGGTCATCTCAGTTGACAGGGCCTTAGAATGATCTGATCAAGCTCCTCTGTGTTACAGGAGAGGGCCCTGAGACCAAGAGGGGCGAGAAATCTTGCTCCCAATCACACACAGGGAAAGGACAAAGGTCAGCTTCAGCTGAAAAGATGTTTCTCCTTTAACTACTGCCTCGTCTTCTTACACTTAGCTCAGGTCTTTGCTCAACCCAGGCCACCCGCCAGGAGCAAGAAAGAGTGTCTGCCACACCATGAAATCTCACGTGCTTGCTGGAGCAGGGAGGCGGCTCCTTCGAGTGCCAAACAAGGCTCTCACCGGAGTCCGTGGAGGCCCTGGGGGGCCAAAGAGGGGCTGCCCAAAGGCTGTGCATCCCCTGAACTGTGTGCAAAGTTGCCCACGTGCACAGAGCATCAGGTTTTAAAGGGTTATGACTCCAAAACGATTACGCACCATCCTTTGAGAGACTGTGTATAGAAGGCCTCTGTTGGAAGCAAATGAGCTGCCTGAGAAGGAGGACACGTGGATCCCAAGCACTGGCCAGGTTGGCCTGCTGAAATGGGCCCGAGTGTTTGTGACTATGAGAACGACGTCATCTTTGATCTGGGGTATTTCATCAGTCACACACCTGAAAGGCTCAGAATCTATAAGTTTGCATGGGAGAGGCTGGGGCCTAGAGACACACACACCCACACGGATGCCACTTCTGGTGGCACAAGAGCAGCCCAGGGCCAGAAGGTCTCACCCAGGGCGATGGGGCCTCAGCTCCCTGAGGTAGGGATTTTTGTCTGTTTTGTTGGCCAATTATCCCAGGACCTAGAAGAGAGCCAAGCATATCACAGACGCTCAGTAAATATTTGCTGACTGAATGACACCTGTCCAGAAGGAAAGAGACACGTCACTCACTGATGACACCTATAAAAGCCATGCCAAGGGCAAGACCCAAAATGATAAGATGAACAGCAGCTAACACTTACTGAGCCCTTTCCTGTGTGCCAGGCTCCATGCTGAGGGCTTCTCTGCCCGCCTCGTGCATTCCTCACAGCAGCTCCCCAAGGTCGTTTACTATTGTTGGCTCCATTTCACATATGAGGAAAATGAGGTTCAAAGACGCTCAATGACTTGCCCAAGGTCACAGAGCTGGGGAGCACAATGCACAGCCTGGATCACGTCCATCACAACCCAGATCTGAACCACTGACAAACACTGCCCTCCCTGGATTCCTGCAAGAAGTGGCAGAGGAAAGAGCCAGAGCAGGGAGAAAGAAACCGGCAAGTGTGGTGAGGAGAAGGCAGTGCAGCAGTCAGAAGACGGGACCTAGGCTGCAAAGCTCTGCTGGGACAGCGCTGACGAGACCCTGGGAGGGGAGTGGAAAGGGAAAGGGAGAAGCGCCAAGATGCAGCAGAGGCTGCCAGCTGTCCTCCAGCCAAAATCCAGTCTCCCCTTTTTCCTTCTACTACAGCTGTAATTTTTATTTTGCCAGCAGCGTGCCCAGATAAAAAGTTACCTTTCCTACTTCCCTTGTATGTAGGAGTAGCAAGAGGTAAACGGAAGTTGCTGGATGAAAAAGCTTCCAGAAAATCTCTGAGGAGGCTGACTCAGTTGGTAGAGGTGCCCTTTTATCCATCCTTCCCCTCTTTCCTTTTTTTTCCTGCCTAGAACTCATATGAGATGACTGGAGCCCCAGCAGCCATCTTGAACCACAAGGTGACCTTAAGGATGGATGATAAAGCCTAAGAAAGTTGGAGCAAAAGATAGAAGGATCCTGGGACCCTGACTCCTAGCTGACTCTGGAGCTGTCACACCTTTATGTGAGAGAGAAACTCCTATATTTAGTTGAAGCCACCTTTTAAAATTTTTTTATTTTTATTTTTTAGCTTTCTGTTATATAGAGCGAAACCCAATCCTCCCAACTGGCACAGAAATCAACTTTGAGGAGGAGACCAGCGGAGCCATGCGGCAGCCAGCACCACACATACAGAAACAGCAGACGGAGGAGCTGCAGGCCTTGAGCTTGGGCCTGACCACAGCAGAGAAGCAAAGTCCTGAGATGAGGGGGCTATGCCTCCCTCACACCCCAGACTCTCTCTTACAGCAGGTAACAAGGGAGGGTGGGAGGACACAAACAAAAGTGATGCTAAAATGAGAGAGAATGCCAGAGAAGCTGACGACAGCAGACGAGGATTTTCAGAAGGCAACAAAAACCACCTGAGAGAAGACTGTTCCAGTGCTGAGCCTGTCACTCACTTTGCAGAAAGGCAGCTGGGTTACAACGCCCCAGAGGGCCCTCTTCATCCCTTCCAAAAGAAAAGCCAAGGCCGCACAAGCACGTGGATCTGTGGGAATAATTCTAAGCAGCAAGTTCCAGGGCTAGTGCTGGAGCCAGAAGCTCCAGGACCACTGCCAGGCCACAGGAGACCTTTGTGGGAATTAGAAGAAGATGCCCCTTATTCAAGACACTTCCATATATTTGGAAATTGTCAAAATAAATATACAAATCTATATCTATGGTGTGAATGGTGTCTCATAGAGATGGCACCCTTGGACAGTGCACAGCCTACACAACTGTACACAGTGACTTTGCATATCTATCCAGTCCTACCACACCTGCATCTAGCTCCAAAATTGGCTGAATGCTAGGCTCCTAAGGATGTGTAGGCCTTATTGAGTGATGATTACATGAGGCCATGTGGACCCCGGTTAGGAAGGCAGGAAAGATTTCTACTCTAAAAAGAAATGCAATGTCAAGTTTGGGCCCCTGGGTTAAACGTCATTTTGAAGGAAAATGCAGCTGTGTGGAGCAGGCAACAGCTACACTAAGACCAGAAGTTACCGAATCTCTTGTCCACGAGTGTGATAAGGACCAAGCACAGTGCCTAGGGAGAAATCAATCTACTAAGCATTTGTGGACTGCATCAATGTATGACAAAAGGAAGGGGGGCATGGATAGCTTTGAATTCTATTATAATTAGTTAAAGTTACTTTATGTCATTTCATTGGGATTTTTTTTCCCTTGGAGGGAAAGAAGAACTTTTACAATTAAATGGAATTATTTTAAATAAATAAATGCAAATGAGTATATCTCAATCAATACATTATTCCAACCTTAATTCCCTCCCCTTGCCCCAAATGCCAAAAAAAAAAAAAAACCCTAATTAAACTTCATCCACGCTTTCCAGCCGGGGCCCAGTTGCCGACCTCACCACGTCTTAACGCTGTTCCTGCAGACCAACCACTATTTCCCATGGAAGGTCCCTCTGCTTGGGGCCCTCCAGGCCCTCCACACCCCTGCTGTCCCTCACAGCTTCAGATGCCAACACTGGGACAAGAGAGGAGAAATTAGCGCGTCCCAGATGAAGGAAGGGGTGGGACTGAATCAAGTGCCGGTGAGACTCTTCACGGGAAGAAGTGGAGTTCACCTAGCAATGCCATCGGTTCCTGAAACTAGTCCCCAGGGCAGAGGCAAGCCACCGCACCTTGGCAGGAAGAGAGGTAACACCTGTACTTGCCGAACTTGCATTTGTACCGGGCGCTGTAATGGATGTGAAGCTGATGGGGAAGAATGCTCCAGACCCTGATTCAGAGGCCTTTGTTTCCTGCACGTAGCTGTGTGACCTTGGGTGAGTCCCTCTGCCACTCTGGGCCTCACTGTCCCCACCTGCGAAATAAAGGCCCTGACTATCGTCTCTAAGGCAGTGCTTCCCAAGCTGTAATGTGCACACAAGTCCCCTGGGGTCTTGCTCACATGCAGATTCTGACTTGCGGGTCTCCGCTGGGCCTGAGAGTCTGCATATCCGACAAGCTCAGAGGGCCCTCCAGGATCTTGCCTGGTGCTTTGCCGCATTCCCGCCAATCAAGCAGAGAAAGAATCCACCCCCCTGAGTGAGGCTGGCAGCTGGCCCCTCTCCTGCCTCTCCTCTGGCACCCGTTAGAATTTCAGCCCAGCAGACAAAACAGCCAGCTGTGGACAGAGCCCAGGGACCCAGCCAGCTGTCTTCTGCTTTTCCCTTTCCAAACAAAATTTGAGATGTCACTTTTTTAAAATCACAGAACAGCTGAGAAAAGAAAACAAGTATTTCCTCCACATCCATCTCTGCTTCCCACCCCCACTCACCACTTGCCAGAAACTAGCCTTGATATTTTCCTGTCATCTTCCCCCAGCCCCCACACAATCACCCTCATCTGACAGGGTCCCCAACTCCTCCTGCCCTCCCCACTGCTCTCTGAGCTCACCTCTGGCAGAGCCAGCTTGCCAGGCTTATTTTTAACAGCTCTGATTGAAGCTAGGATCCCGCTGACATTTACACTCCCTCATCATTATCAGCTCGAAGCTTCCAGCAGCCAAGCTAAAAAGGCTTCGCCGAGCAGGAGGGGCCAGGAGTGAAATGTCAGCAGCTCGGCCCTCCTGCCTTTGGCGGAGCTGTCCCACCACCTGCCCGGGGCACCGCCCACCTGCCCCAGCTTGACTGGGAGATGGGAGAGGCGGAGAGCCCCCGCCCCCCACCAGCCCAGCACTGAGCAGCCAAGCGGTTTCTTGCACTAGTGACCACACTTTCTCCCCCAAGAATCAGGACACGTGGTGTGATTTAGAAATGCATGGATGTGAAAAGACTTATAGAGGCAGAAAAATTAAATCCCATTTAGTTGTGTCTTTAATGAGAGCCACCAAGAACCCCCTCCTGGGCAGCTTTCTCCTCATTTAGACAGACGTAAGCCGCCCAACCATGGCTCTGCTGAGCTTACAGCCTTCCTGCTCCTCTCTTGAGTTCTGGAAGATCCAGAGCTCCCGCTTTCTCATCTCTAAAAGAGGGATCATCATTCCTGTCTGCATAGGGTTACAGGGAGGATGAAAGGAGAAGAGGCAGCGCACGGCCCTCAGCATGAGGCAGATGCTGGCCCCCTGCTCCCGCGTGGTGCCTGGAGCCAGGCTCCGCACCAGCACCCCAAGCTCCACACCCACAGCCGGTCCTCTCCCCCAGGGGCCTCCCCCCTCCCGCACATCAGTCATCAAATGCTACAACCACACCCCATCCTTCAAGCTACTGAACTGTTGAGCCTCAGAAAGAAGAGACACGAGAACAAGGAGGGCCTTGACGCTTCTCTGTCTCTGAAGATATTCATGATAGTGTTTTATGTCTGCTCAGCAAGGTCAGAGTTCACGGGAATGTGTCTGACTCATTGTGAAACTCCAGTTGTAGAAGGTCTCAGAGACCACTAAATAATTTACTCCTGGGTCATAGAGGCAATAATTTTTACAGAGAAAGCATTTCCAACTCAATACAATAAAATGTCAGTTCATTAAGATTGTGGGGGGTTGGGGTTTAGAGGTAAGAATCAGGATCACGGTGACGCTTCTGTTGGGAGGAGAAATTAGCTACTAAAGCATAGAAAGAACACCCACCATTTTTCTTGTTGGTTTGTTTCTTTATCACAAATGTCTTGCCCTGCCTATATGGATACTAATATAAAAGCAAACAATCTAAAATTTTTTATAGTGGAGATCTTAAAACAACAAAAAGCCCCATCCATCTCAAGGAGCCCCCTCTAGTCTTTCCTAATTTACCCCACTCTGATCATTCACGATTACTTTGCAATGTTGCAGCACCTGGCTATATGGTCTGGTCTGCAATCCACTGCACTTCAGGCAAATCATTACATTTCTCGTTTCCAGTGTTCAAGAAAGGCCTTTCCTAGCCATACACTGTCCATGGGCAACCATTGGCCTTGTCCTTCTCTGCCACTTCCTGTGAAGAGAGGTAGCAAGCTGGGTTTGGTTTTTTCAAAGCACTGTCTTCCACTTCCACAGGCACAGCTGTGATCACCAGCCTAATGATTTTGTTAATGTTATCGTTTTGATATTACCATTCCAAGTGAATCAGGAAGCTCGCTTTATAGTTCAGTTTGCAAAATTCTGATCACACTGCCAGCTATCAAGTGTCTGGCACAACCAGCCTTGAACTGTCACAGCCGGAACAATTATTCCCTGAGTGCATTCCAGATAAAAAACAGTGGCCAGATTGTGTGAGGGGTGCACAATGCACGCAGGCACAGGCCTTGCCCTCACAGAGCTCATAGCCTAGCACTGAGAAAACAGTAATGGTGATGATCCAGATAGCTAAGAGTTCCAGAACTCTTGCTCTGTGCTATACACCATCACATTTCATCTTCACAAAAGCCCTACAGTTCAGGGCTACTACTCCCCAAGTCAGAGCTGGGGAAAGAGGCTTAGGGAGATGGTAACTAGGACCACACTTGACCACACTGCTAGGAGGCAGAGGCCAGGTTTCCAACTCCAACATTGTCACTCCAGAACCTAAGTCTTAACAATGATGCCAACTTTAACACCTTGAACACAGAGACACAGGACCCTGAGAGACAGGACCTGAGAGAGACAGACCCTGAGAGACAGGACCTGAGAGAGACAGATCCTGAGAGAGACAGACCCTGAGAGAGACAGATCTTGAGAGAGACAGGACCTGAGAGAGTCAGGACCTGAGAGAGACAGACCCTGAGAGACAGGACCTGAGAGAGACAGATCCTGAGAGAGACAGGACCTGAGAGAGTCAGGACCTGAGAGAGACAGACCCTGAGAGACAGCACCTGAGAGAGACAGCACCTGAGAGAGACAGACCCTGAGAGAGACAGGACCTGAGAGAGACAGGACCTGAGATAGTCAGGACCTGAGAGAGACAGACCCTGAGAGACAGCACCTGAGAGAGACAGCACCTGAGAGAGACAGACCCTGAGAGAGACAGGACCTGAGAGAGACAGGACCTGAGAGAGTCAGGACCTGAGAGAGACAGACCCTGAGAGAGACAGGACCTGAGAGAGTCAGGACCTGAGAGAGACAGACCCTGAGAGACAGACCCTGAGAGACAGGACCTGAGAGAGACAGGACCTGAGAGACAGGACCTGAGAGAGACAGGACCTGAGAGAGACAGACCCTGAGAGACAGGACCTGAGAGAAACAGACCCTGAGAGACAGAACCTGAGAGAGACAGGACCTGAGAGAGTCAGGACCTGAGAGAGACAGACCCTGAGAGACAGGACCTGAGAGAGACAGGACCTGAGAGAGTCAGGACCTGAGAGAGACAGACCCTGAGAGACAGACCCTGAGAGACAGGACCTGAGAGAGACAGGACCTGAGAGACAGGACCTGAGAGAGACAGACCCTGAGAGAGACAGATCCTGAGAGAGACAGGACCTGAGAGAGACAGACCCTGAGAGACAGGACCTGAGAGAGACAGACCCTGAGGGACAGGATCTGAGAGAGTCAGGACCTGAGAGAGAAAGACCCTGAGAGACAGGACCTGAGAGAGACAGACCCTGAGAGACAGGACCTGAGAGAGACAGGACCTGAGAGATACAGACCCTGAGAGAGAGACAGACCGTGAGAGACAGGACCTGAGAGAGACAGACTCTGAGTGAGTAGGACAAGCACTTGACAGCCACTCAGAACTCACAGATAGGGCTATAAAAAAGAACTGACAATTGAGGGGAAATCAGAGAGAACACCCCTGGGCTGAGAGGCCTGGGAGTGCATTAGGATGTGAGGTGAGGGCTCCTGGAGGGAGAGCGAGGATTCGGAAAGGCAGGATGAACCGTGCCCACTTCGCTGGGAGCATGTGCTGGCGGCAGAACTGCCAAACAGTGTGTGGGGAGAAGCCGGCCTGGCAGGGGCCTGGTGCCAAGGGCCCTTGAAAGCCAGCATGAGGAAGGTGGACTTGAGCCAACAGCAAGGAGGACCCCTGAAGATTTTTGAAAACAAAAACAACCAAATCGAGTGATGCCTTAGGAAGGTGACGCCTGGTGCCCCAAAAGGATGACTAGAAGGGAAGAAGGGCAGAGGAGGGAGGTGGGACCACTTGGGAAGCCACAATAGTCCTTAAAGCACTAGTGATGGGGCTCCCAACTCATAGGACCTGGCTTCTCCCAGAGGTGAAAAATGTCCAGGGAGGCAGATCAACATGGCCATGAGCATGAGGTCTGGAGCTCACCTAGCCAAGTGGCCCTGGGCAAGACCCTTAGGCCCTCTTGTCCCCAGTTTCCTGAGTGGTGAAACAGGGATAATACTGGATCCCCACGTGGCTCTGCCAAAGGGCTGAATAAGCCCTTGTTGTGAAGCACTCAGCCCAGCGCCTGGCTCGGAGTCCCACTCGGTGATCAGCTGTTATAACTAACGTTAAAGAAAAACGAGCTGGCGGGGGGCCCTGAGAGGTGCTCTGACTGCACCTCCATCAGGCACTTGGGAGTGTGAGACAGGGCTAAGGAGAGGAGTCAGGGTGAGCCATCTTGAGCTGGGAGTCACCAGCTGAGAGGGAAGGCTAAAGCCCCAGGAGAGCGTGAGATCTCCCCACAGGGTATGGGAACCATCATGGCACACGGGCCCCCAGAGCAGCAGGTTCCACAGCAGCTGCCACCTGGCAGTTCCCAACAGCAAAAGTTGCCCAGAGGGAATGAGACTCTCCAGGGGCAGAGACCAGAAGTTACTGGATCTGTTGTGCGTCTGGTCAGGTGTCCGTCTGTCTGTCTCCGGCCGCCGCCGCCGGCTCACCCCATTTCCACCTCTGCCTGTGGCCTGGCCCTGGCCCTCTGCTGCACACATACGTATACCTGTGTTAGGTATTCAGGGAGAGGGCGCTTCCAACCTTTTCCTTTTAAGCACGTCCAGTTTGACAGTCCCTGGGCAGCTGCCCTGACCCAGGAGTGGGGAAAGGCAGTCCCGGAAGGCGAGGGAAACTGAGGCAACTTCCCGCCTGGGGGAAGCAGAAGACCCCAAGCGGTGCCCCTGCAGCGTCTGGTTGCCGTGAAATGGAATTTATACGTGGAAATCAGGAGAGAAGCGGCCCGGGGCACCCCAGTCAGGGCTCTGACGGAACTGACAGCTAATTGGAAAGATCCATTTGAGCCTCCTGTTGAAAAGCCATTTAATAATTAAATGTCTTATCTGTATTTAAATTCCTCTGACAATATATACTTAGAGTGTGACCAGGGAACCAATTTTCTCACTTCCATCACTCTATAAGACACAATATTTGAATCCAGGCATCTCCCCCATGGACAATAAGTGACATGACGTCACTCGATTTGTATCAGGAGTGTTCCAGCGTGGGGGGGGGGACTCTTCCTCCCAGCTCTTGGATTGATGCAGCACAGAGACTCTGACTCAGAAACAAGCTCCATATGAATATGTCCCTTCACAAGCCGCTGAGCTGGGACCTGACAGGAAAGGAGTGGGTGAGGGGACCCTCAGCCTAGTGGGGTGCAGGGAGGGGCAGTGGGATCAGCTTGGCTGAGTGCAGCCAAAAGGAGTGCATTGTCTGTAAAGCAAGAATAAAGTCTTTAAAATAATACATAATAAAATAACAAAGTATTTATTTATTAAAATAGTAAGAAAAGTTGGTCCGCTTTTCATTACCACTATGCACAGGCAATTCTAAACAATGTCAGTGATAAATTACTGGCCCCTGCTAAGAAGGCGCTCCCAGTGCACCCCTCTGCATGCTGTCTGGAAGCCACAGGGCTCCCTGGCCTCCTGGGGAGGAAAGAGGAGGCCGAAGTGGAGAAACCGGTTTAAAGGGAGGAAAAGAAAGGTGTGCTGCATGTCTAAAGGGACAGAGAGACACAGGCCAGTTTGGCCCCATGGGTAGCTCTGTCCACCCTGCAGAAGCAGGAAACAATAAGGGAGGTGACCTCTGTATGGTCCAACGAAGCTGCACTCTGTCCTGCTGGCAGTAGGGGCCGTAACGCCACCAGTGTCCCCAGGTGAGCTGTGGTGGCAGTGCAGAGCTATAGGGGATGGGTAAGCCCCAAAGGAACACCCAGAAGCCTCCAAAAGGAGACCAGATTCAGGTAGGAGAGGGTCATGGATGTTCCAGTTTGGGACACGATGGAGCAGCTGGAGAAAATAACAGAGAGGGAGGCTTCCCACATCCTCCTGCTGTTTGGAGCTCTCCTCCCGGGACAACCCAAAACACTGCTTCTCCCTCTCCCCAGGACAACCTTTCCAAGAACACAAGACTGCACTTCCACCTCCCCTTCTGGAAGTTTCTCCCACCATCCAAAGGAGCCAATGAAACCCCAGACAGAGAGTATGCATTCAAAGGAATAAGACCTGGAAGAGAATTTAAACATGACCTAGTTCAACTCTCTCTTCTGACAGATGTAAAAAGCCCAGAGAGGTCAAGTGATTTCTCCAGAGTCACCCAGCTACTTAGCTGGTGCTCTTTCCATCCCCCCTGCCTGCCATGCTGTTGGGAAGCATTCGAGTATCACAGGGGCTTTGCAGTCAGTAAGTCGTGGGATCAGCTCCTGTTCTCCTCTTACAGCCATGCAACATGGGACACACCACGCATGCTTCCTGGCCTCAGACAGCAGCCTGGACTGACCATGAGCAACCAGAGCAGCGCCCCGGCACCAGGCAGCACCGACCCTGCTTTAGGGCTGGATATGACTTTGCATTTCTGGGGTGCTTGTGTCACAACACCCCTTGAGTCACAGCCAATAAGACCATGTAGCTCTCTTTGGGACTCAGTCTGAGGATCATTAAAACTCACTCGGACTATCACTAAATTCAGAAGTGTCAAGGATCTTGGAAAACACTAACCTCATCTGTCCCAGCTCTGATCCTGCCCTCAAGGTGCTCTCCTTCCAGTGGGTTCAACTGCTGCCTCCCAAAGTGTGGTCTGCGGACCAGCAGGGTCCAAATCACCTGGGAGCTTCTTGGAAAAGCAGGATCTCAAGCCCTTCCTGGACCCGCTGGATCAAGATCTGCATTGACACAAGACCCCCAGGTGACTCGGGTGCACATTCAAGCTAGGGAGGCACTGGTCTAGGGCACTGTGGGGACACCCAAAGGTGATGACCTTGGAGAGAGGCCAACGCTCTGCACATCATCGGAGACCATCACAGATTGTCCATGTCAGGGTGTGTGTGACATGGTGCCGCCATCACTCTGCTCTCGCACAGGGGAGGATGGGGACAGCCGGGCTCGGCAACAGCTCAGGTGGAGAGGCTCAGAGTTTCACATGACGAGCTTGCCGTCATGTGTGCTCCAGGGTGAGATGTCACAATGCAGCCAGCCACCAAGTTAGGAAACCTGCTCTTCACAATGTCTGGGGAGTCCAGGCTCTGGGGCCCCACAGACCTGGGTCTGCATACGTGCTCTTCATTCACTAGCTCTGGGACCTGCCACAAGTCCTGTAAGTCTGCAGGACTCATTTCCACGTCTCTGCTGTGATGTAAGGATGCAAGGAGATTCTGCAACAGATGCTGGCACTGTTTTGGTCCCCAGCAGGTACTCTTAGTAGTAACAGCTATGAACTGGGGGGAGCGGGGAGACTGACTGTTTCTCCCACTATCCTAAGGGGGCAGACCAGGGCCAGGGGAGCAGTGGTTGCATGTCCCAGGACAGCAGGTTGGCCTTCGTGCATGTAAAGACCGTGGGCAGTGAACTCCTCAACAGCAAACGCTCAGCAGGGGGTGGGGGTGGGGTGCAAGCATTTTGGGAGTTCAGGAGAGGGAGCGCTGCACAGGGGGAGGAAGGATGAGATGCAGAGGGAGGTCCTCGCCTCATTTCTGCTTCCCTAAGGTAGGGGCTCCAGTCTCTCCCAAGATGCAAAGTGTCTCCCACTTCCTCTCTTCTTGCAACAGAACAGACGAAGCTGCACTAGAGGGGACGCCACAAACCTGCCACAAACACTCTTTTCCCAGCAGCAGCTTCCAAGCAGGTATCCAAAAAGGAAGGTATAATTGGTCTCCTTAGTAACCACTTCCAAGGCCCCTCGGTAATGATTTTCACAAGCTTCCAGCTCTCTCCCCCAACTGCTTAATTTTTATAACAATCATACTCTTTTCTTCTCCTCCAAACGTCCATTTTAGCACATTGAACAGAACACAGTGTGATTTCCAAACCAAGTTAGACAGCGATTTATCCACAAAATACAACGCCCTTCATTAATGAAGCTTCTGGGAACCCTTTCTAACACAGCCACCATTAATAACAAAGCCGGAAAAAACCTCACACAACCCCTAAACGTTTGTCACCCAGTCACCACCAACAGGGGGTGTGCACAGTGGGGGTTACGTGGATGGCTAAGATTTGAGCAGGCTCCAGCCATTCCTGGCTGCTGAAGGAAGGAGGGAGCAAGTCATGTGGGTGGCTGGAAGACAGAGTAGTCGATGCAGAGGGGATGGCCAGTGCAAAGGTCCTGAGGCAGGAGCATGTATGGTGTTCAAGGAAGAGCAAGGAGGTAAGGGTGGCCAGAGTGGGAAGGGAGAGAGCAGTAGGAGGGTAAGGACTTCGGATATCATGCTGAAGGAAACAGGAAGCCATCGGAAGGTTCTGAACAGAGAGCAACTTAGATTCAGAAGATGATGCACATAAGGCACTAGGAAGAGTACCTTGCAGAGAGTAAGTGCTCAAGTAACATCAGCTATTATTATACATCACCCCCTGAATTTCTGTCTGGTCATCCCACATAAGCAAATGCACACACCACTCAGAGCCCCCCAGTAACACCCTTCCACCTACTGAGGGGTCCCAGCTCCTTCCATCTGGGATTCAAGCCCCTCTATAACAAGGTCCAGTGCACACTTCCGGCCACCACCCCAACACATGTGCCCAGCTACAGACTCGCTCTCGCATATCTTCCCTCTTCTTCACTTTCGCCTGTGCAACTCCCTTCCTCCCAAAGGCCCTCTTCTCTCAGCACCTCCTAACATCCTATCCAATGTCACACCCATCTCAAAGGCCACCTCCTCCATGAAGGCTTCCATCATGTAGCCCTAATGTCACAGCTCCACTGTTAGCCAAGCACTCCATGCCACTCATGGACCTTCTCATCCTTAGTGCTGGTCTCATCCCCCCACTGAACCCCACCTCCGGCCCCCGCCACCACCCATGAGGAAGTCACCTACCAAGCTCCTCAGCAGGGCTGGGCCAAGGCACTGAATAAGCCATTACGAAAATCAGCTGAATAACACAATAAATGCACAGTCCCTATTCGGCCCCATCCACTTGACAGAGACCTGGCCAAGACTCAGCCAAGCAGTGAAGGGGGCAGAGTTGGCCTCTCCCAGCCTGTCCACGGGGCCGGAGTAATTATAAATGGAAGGGGTCGGGGGCATTCCTCTTCTGTAACATACGAAAACTCAACAGACAAAAATGAATCTAACGACTGCCTAGTTCACTTCACCAGTGAAGCCCAAAGGCTTCGGCCCCTCTGTGACATAGATGCAGGGGTCTCACATGATGGAAACAGCCATGATAAAGACGATGAGGAGACTCAAGACTTCTGCCCAACACCACACACACAAAACGCCTAGCATGGCTGCGTGGCCAGTCACGCTCTTGCGTCCAGAGAAGGGGCATCCTTCACCGTCCAGGAGGTCCTAGAACAGCCACCAGGTGAGAGCCAGATGAGAAGGGACCAAGGCTGTCCTTGCAGAGTCAGTGGCGGGGAGACCCGCGGCTGCCCCGTGGAGGCCTCCAAGGACCATGGTGTAACGAGGGCAGGGACGCAACTCGCCACCTTGTCCTTACAGGAGACACATTGAAGAGCGACAAACTACCACATGGTTTCCTGAAGCAGGCAGAAGAGATGCCAGATCAAACAGGGCTCAGAATCTTCTAGATGGCTGCTTAGCCAGATGCAGATAGATCACAGGACCACAGAGCAGCCTCCAGAGGTCTGAATTAAGGAACTCCAGGTGAAAATGGGGCCAGGACTCATGAATGGTTGTTCCAGGGCCTCTTGGGGAACCTCTGTCTCCTCTAAGCCATGTCACCACGTTAGTCCCTGCTCAGGGCCAAGAACCCAACAAACAAGCAACCAGCCAGAGAGGCGACCAGCACCCAGAGTCTGATCCAAAGGCCTTTGCCAAGGGCACAACAAGTTGGATCCCAGGTACCATGAATGGCACCTATCATGGAAATCTAGTGGCTTTGGTTCTGTTTTGTTTTTGTCTGCAGCATCTGCTCACCCTGCTTCCCAGTGATAACCCCAATTTTTCTGTTTGGGGATCCATCCCTTCCCACTCTGCTCTCGTGGTCAGGTGGCGATGCCTCCACTCCCGGCTCCAGGGCCACCCCATCATCTCCCTGGCCGTGGTGATTGGTTCCAGATGGCCACAGAACCCATCAAAGCCAATGTGATGGTGTGAGACTTTGGGGAAGAGGCTAACATTCTTTCCTGGTGGACTTAGAGCTAAAGCCTGGTGCTTCTGTAGCCACTTTGGAACATGAATGGAGAAAGTGCTGAGAATGGGGTCAATGTGGAGGAGATTAGGGGGAGGAGGGAGAGAAAGAATGGATGGATGAATGAATGAATGAATGAATCTGGCCCTGGTACCATCATTTGAGCCGCTGATCAGGCCTCATCTGATTCGAACACAGGCCTGCCTGACCCCAAAGGAGGGAAGGAAGTTAATGGGTCTTGAGTGTTTATTGCTGGGCATAGTGCAAATGTGTTAAAGAGGCCGATTCACAAGAGGCGAAACCAGGGCTCACCCCCAAGGCTCTGATCTTTGTGCTGTGCCGCTCCACCCCTGGGCGAACAGGCCAGAGCTCCAGAGAGGGCTGCGGGCCCCGGGGAGTTCACATTTTGATGACTGAGCCAGAGGAGGGCTGCCAGTGGAACATCTGCTCGAGGGACTAACAGACATAATATTCTTTGGGAAAGAAATGCCATGTCTGCTGGGATGTGCTTCAGAAAGATCTCTCGGCTGCAGAAACCTGCAGAAGAGCAGCGGATAAATGTCAATGCACGCAGTCATCCTGGGTAATCCACACAGAGCGGGCAATGATCTAAACTTTTTGAACAGCAGCGATTCTGAGCCATCAGTTACAACGCAAGAGGCAGCCCTGAGAGTCCTCCAGGGTGACTGCCAAGGACATGGGCTCAATGCCAGAAAAGGCACAAAGCAGCGACACCATCAGGAAGGTGTCAGAAACAAAAGAAAGCACGTTACACTGGGGAGAAAGTACTCGCTTACCTGCTGCGCCTACTGCTGCCCTGAGGTGAAGGAAACGCCAATGGCACCGTGTTTCAACAACAGTAACGTGTTGTAAAAGCGAAGCAGTGGCATTATTTGAACTCTTCCTTAGTTTGTGAAGACTCGGCCTCCTTTGTTAAAATGAAACCCTGGTCTTTCCCCAGGGAGGGCAGGGCCACAGCCCCAAAGGTCTGTTGATTCCCCTTGACATTAAAGCCCATTTGGTCCTGGACCAGTTCCGTTCACCAACACACAGCTTTTTACTGCCTAGAGAGGAGTATTTGAAGACGGCAGGAAATTCTAAAGAAGAAAACAGAGGAAATAGCCAGGAAACTCCTCCAAGGTCTGACTGGGGAAGCTCAGGACTACCCCCCTGCGGAGCGCTCCCTCCACCAAAGGCTGGGAGACCCTGCCCGCCCATGTGCTGCCATCCCAGCTAAGAGTGGGCGGGCTGGTGGAGGCTGGGAGCCCACTCGTAGGGATAAAGCAGGGGCTGGGCTGGGGGCAGCGAGGTGCCAGCCCACTCAGAGGGGGTCTTGTGCGCCCACCCACACTCCCTGCTCATTTCACCCACAGGGAAGAGGAGGAGAAAGGCCGCCCTGCCTGGGAGTCACTAGCATGAGGGTGGAGCAGAGGCTGCTGCATGAAAAGTGCTCAAAGGCTGAGGCTCTGGTCAGGGAGGAAACAAGAATCCTAACGGAGGCGCCCATGTGCCGGGTCTTTCCCGCCTCGGGCACTGCCTTCCTCCCCCATCTGCCCAGGAGACCCCTCCTTGGGGAAGTCCTCTGGGACTTCCACCCTCCTCCTCCTCTCTCCACCCTACCCCACCCCTCCACAAACGTTGGACATGCCCTCCCCTGGGGCTTCATCAGCTCCCCACAGGTGCCCATGTAAAGCACTTTTTGGAAGGAAGGAAGCAGAGGAAGTAGGGTTAAGAGGGTGGGCTCTCCTTGGCTGCCTGCCTTTACACCCCAGCTTTACCACTTACTCTGTTACTTTAACCAAGTCATGTAGCCTCCCTGTGCCTCAGTCTCCTCATCTGTAAAATGGGAGGAGAATGGTGCTGAGAGTTAAATAAAATCATCCATGGAAGGCATCTGGTCCAGTGCCTGGCTTATGCAATAAATGAGAGTTTTCATGTTTCTAACTTACCCTTTTCCTCCATGAATTGAGAGCTCCTCAGGGTCTCAGGCTCTGTGTCACCCCGTCTGTGTTCCCAGTGCACACCCAAATCCACCTCCCCAGTGGCAACATGGAACAACCACCCCACATGGTCATGATGAAAGGTCCAAAATGGAGTAAGGGATATGGGTGATGGCTAAGAGCCATGCTCTGGACTCAGAGGTCCTGGGTTCGAGTCGGGGTCCAGGGTCGGGGTGCAGCGACTAAGGACAGCTTCCTTTACTTCTCTGAGCCTCGGCTTCCTCATCTGTAAGCCTGAGAGGAAAATGACAACCTCACAGGGTTATTGTAAGGAGTACATGGGAGGATGTTTCTAAAGAGCTTAGCACAGTACCTAGCACATGGCCTCAATCAGTGTAACAGGTTCTGTCACTTTTAGTAACAATAATGCTGGCATTGCCATCTGCAGTCACAGCTCCTCTCTCAAGAGGTACTTAAAGGAAGAAAGCAGAACAGAAGGAGGGCCGCCTCTGAGATGCTAGGAGAGGAGAAGTGCCTTCCCAGTCAGGGCCCTAATCAGAAGAAGGTTCTGGAAACATCCTGGCAGGGACCCTTCCCAGTGAGAAGCTGCGGGCCCTGCCACTCTCTGCATCTCCTCTTTCTCTAACTTGTGGTGAGCCTTGTCACACAGAGAGGAAGACATGAAAGGATGGAGCCTGGAAATTAACATTTCAAAGTCGATACTGGAGGAGCTAGTGCGGCCTTGAGCTTCCTGAGTGGCACGTGTGGGAGCCCCAGCACAGGGGAGGGTCGAGGGGCGGACCTGGCGTGTGCGATCCCCACAGCTTTTGCGCC
Organism: Tapirus indicus; assembly: GCA_031878705.1. Taxonomy (NCBI): domain Eukaryota; kingdom Metazoa; phylum Chordata; class Mammalia; order Perissodactyla; family Tapiridae; genus Tapirus; species Tapirus indicus. The sequence continues at coordinate 31,732,466 of CM062921.1, read as the reverse complement.
TGATCAGTCATCTCTCATTTTCCTTCTGTAGCACATTAAAGAGAAACATCGCCAAAAACCTGCCCCAGCCAAGCTGAGCCGGCGTCCAGACGCAGCCTGGTCCTCTCTGCTCAGGAAGAGATGGAGAAACCTTTCTGGCCTCCTCTCCTCTTGCAGACTCCATCAGCCTGGATGGGCCAAAATTTGAGGCGAGAGAACATTGTTAATTCAGATACCCCTTCAGTCAGCAATTCAGTCAGACAGCTACTGACCTCTCAGACTGGCCCAAAGGAAGCACAGAAAAGCATCAATCGCTCATTCATTGATCCACTGTCCATCCAACAACCAAGGAAATTAGATTTGACTTGCGAAATATTTGTTGGCTCGTTCTCTGCCCATCAGGGATCACACCTGCAGAGAAGGCACAGACAATCCCACAGCCTGCAGCCATACAATGGGACCAGTCAGCCCCTCACTCGGTGTGCAGTCACAACAGTCATGTGACAGACTCTCCTGAGAGCCTTGAAAAAGATGTGGGGGACAGTGGACGGATAAACCGGTAAAACCATTTTGTAAATTTGCTGAGAGCCAGTCAAGTTGATGAGGCACATGCCTGTTACTGAGCAACCCCACCCCCAGGTATTCACCTAAGAAACTCTCCCAAAACTGCACCGGAAGCACACATAAGGATGTTCTCAGCAGCACTGTTTATAGCCGAAAAACATGGGAACAATCCAAATATGCACCGGCAAGAAAATGGATGCATTGTGGGAATTCCATACAATGGTGACAATGCATGACCCACAGCCACACACATCGTCATGGATGAATTTCAGAAACATAATGCTGAGTTAGGGAAAAAAACCATATTGCAGAAAAATGTACATAGTTTGGATCCTTTCATAAAAGTTAGAGAATAAGCAAAAGTTGAACTAATGCTTACATATACACATACACGTAATAACACTACAAAGGAAATCACAAACACGAAAATCAGTGTGGCCATTCCCTCTGTCGCTGAGGTTGGGGGTGGGGAAGAGGCAGGGGGCCTCCCAACAGCACTGTGATGCTCTTTTGCTTAAATTAGGTGGTGAATTCATGGATACTCATTTTACTATTATGCTTTGCCACTAACATATACATTATTTATAACACATAAATATCCTTTTGTATTATCAAAAATTCACTTAAAAAGTATTTTCAAAAAGAGGGCTGGCAATAATATTGATAGGGACATCTGAAGGCAAAAAGGGGCTGGAATTCTGAAGAACACCAAAGCCGAACTGGACGACCACTACCGTCCTGCCAGCTGAGTTCGGGTTATTGAAAACCACAGCGCCAAATGAACCATAATAAAAGCTGCTTTTACCCGGTGCCCATCACGTCATCGGCATATGCTGGACTCATTACACAGATTATTCTCATTCTCATCCCTGCAAGATGAGTGTCACCAGTGCCATGGAAAGTACAGCTCTGAGTGGTGAAGTGACAAGGCCAGGGTCACCACGCTGGTCCCACCGCTGAGGGAGAAACAAACGCACCCCGTCTGTCCACGCCGGCAAAGACTGCGTCTTTCCACGATGCCAAGCAGCCTCTCAAATATTTATAGACATAAATGGTGAATGAACCAAAGCACAATTCAGTCCAACACATATTTATAAATATTTATAACCAAATGTTTTGCTTCGATAAGGCCTATTCTCTGCAGTGCCTGGCGTCAGACAAACAGGGCTTTGTCTGTGGGAGCAGGCTGCGGCTCACCTGGGAGTGTTCGCTCATTTCTATGAACACACACTCATGTCTGCGCTCACATCCATATCCAGATGGCCCACCGCCCTGTACTCATCGTCATCCATTTAACACATCGTGAAAATAAGACTCGGGCGCTCGGACCGCAGGATGCTATGACTGTGAGGGAATTCGTGCCTCTCTGCCGTCTAAAATCCGCCAGAGGCTCCTCCCCATCACTTTCAGGATGAAATCCAGACCCTTCAGCCGAATGACACGTCCTGGCCGAACTCCCCAAGCTCACATCTTCCCACTCACAGCTCACACCCACACCCTGACCAGACGGCTCGGCTCCACCGGCAGGTTGTCAAATGCATCGTGCTCCCTTTCGCCACCTGCCTTGCACAGGCTATTCCTTCTGCCCTTCCCATCTTCACCTCTCTCCCGACCTGGCTAATGCTTACTGGATGCTCAGAGCCCAGAGGTGGTGCCTCCTCCTCCAGGGAGCTTCACCGAGCCTCACTGCTGGGCTCCCATCACTCCCGCACAAACCACCCCCTGGTACCCAGCTCCAGCTCTCTCCGTCTCTGGTCTACCCTCCCCACAGACTCTAAGCTCCCCTTTCTGCATCCCCAGCCTGTAGGCTGGGTAGACATGAACTCAGAGCCTGCTATAAATAAATGCTTGTTGTCACCTGCGCCTCCCGTCCCAGGGCCACATCAAACAACAGTGGGCTGGGACGGAGAGTCCACGTTCATACACATGCCCCAGCCTGTGCTGAACATTATTATCTGACCTAACCCTCAGAACCGCCCCATTTCACAGATGAGGAACTGAGCTTCAGAAAAGCCCAGTGACAGGAATAAAATCACGCAGCCTGTCACCCAGGGCCTGTAAGACCCGAAAGCCCATGACCTGTGATTAATTTTTTGAATAAATCATTGAATACACTCAGAATCTGGAAATCAGAGGACATCAGACCTGAAAAGCATCTTGGGAGGCAATAACAACTTTTAGGGTCATTTTTGTGTCTTGAGAGTTTTTTTTAAATCATCTGCAAAGATACACTAATGACAACCTCTTAGATTTTGTACAGCACCTTGCAGTTTCAAAGAATTTTCCATCTAATCAGCTTTTCTGAAAATTTTCCTTTTAGGACTTTTAAGGTGAGTTTTGTGGGGTGTCCCAAGGGCGGCCTGACCTGGCACCAAGACTTGCCCACAGACACGTGAACAGTCTCACTGCCCCCCACGGGGGCGGAGGAGTGGGCGAGGCAGGGAGGGGAGGACAGCCCCTGCCCCACCCAGCCTGCTAGGCCCTTGGTGCTGCCTGAGGCCACTCCTGCCTCTCCCAGGCCGTCAGGACCCCGGGACCTCCCTGGCAGGGCAGAAAGTGAAGACGAGTGACCCAGCACCCTCTGCCCAGCTTCTAACCACTTCTCCACGGTGCAGCTGTCCATGGTGGCAGTGTTATAAGCCAGAAGACCAAAGGGACAAGTGAGAACAACAATTCACCCCAACCCTCAGGGCCAACACGGGGGCAGCCAAGGAGGTCCCAAGTCCCCCACAGAATAAATGGGGCTGGACTAGGGTACATTAGGGCTGGGAAGGTGGTGGGGTGTCTACCTCAGAAGCACCATCTCTGGGGTCTGCCCAAGGGGGACAACTCAGCCTAAAGGGGACCCAAGTGAGCCCAGAAACAGAGGGAGACTCATTATTGCACACTCCCAAGTCTTTCCAGTAAGGACATCGAAGATCCTGGGAGGACTATCCCAGACACGTGGCATCATGCCTCGGCTCAGAAAGAGTCCCAGGGGGCTCGTCTTCCCAGCCTCCTCTGAGCTCTCATTAGCTGTGGGGTCTTCTGCAAACCCTTGGCTTCTCTGAGCCTCAGTTTTCTCCTCCATAAAATGGCGATAATAATAATTCCAATCTCATAAGGCTGTTGAGAGGATTAAATAAGACGAAGCATACAAATCCCTTAGCACATAGGAGGCACCTGATAAATGGTATCTCCTATCGTTCGAAGGTTCGGCTGTTGCGTACAAGATCCTTAGCCGCACACAGCAGGAGAACAGGGACCGTGTCTACCTTGTCACCATCAGATGCCCAGTCACAGAGTAGGTGCTCAGCAAACAGCAGTTGGCTGAGTGAACCATCAGGACATCAGAGGCCATTTCTGGGAGGAAATGTAAGATGACAGAGTGTGGGGGCTGGCCCAGCTCAGGAGCCCCTTCCTGGCTTCCTGGGAGGTTGGTTTACGGGCTCACTATTGCTGGAGGCCCAGCATCCACTCTCAGGCCGTTCTGCTTTAGAAGTGACCTAACGCCTGCCGGCCAGCGCTGATCCTGCTTCTAGAGAAGTGGAGTACCTGACACCCTCTCCTTCAAACGCTCTCAGCAGCTCTGGGCCCCACCCCCTCTCCTTCTCTTCATTGGCTAAAACCTCTCCAGTGTCTTCACTGACCCCTCACAGGTCGATGCCGTGTGCTCGTGGGTTTGGTAAACTTTCTCTCAAGGTGAGGAGCGTGGAGCCCAGCACCGCGGTCCGGGGAAGGTGTCCTCTGCTGCCCTCAGCCCCTCTGCTGGCCCTCCCTGACCCCCAGCCCCAGGCCTGGAAGACCCTTGGGAATCCTGACCCCTGAGTCTCCCATCTTTCTATGAGTGTGGGGGCCTTCTGTCACTCAGGTCATTGCCGAGGGGAGGGCCAATAAGCAAGCTCCATCACTGGGCACCTGGGTGCACTGGGTCCTTCCCCTCTAGAAATCCAGTCCCCACCTATGACAGCCCCGACCTCTCACAGCACTACAGAAACAGTATTTCTCTGCCCTTTCTTCTAAGGAGCCAAGGCTCAGAGAGGAAGCCCATCTCAGATTTCAAGTCTTTTGAAAACTAAGGAAACATAGACTCCTCCCACAGGGACTAAGGGCTAGCTGGGGCAAAGGGAGCCTTCGTGTAAGATCAGAGGGCTCTGTCCTTGTCAGGCAGAGCACAGGAGGCACAGGCTGAGCAGGCCAAGTACAGCCTCTGGAGTCAAACCTGCATACAAACCTGTGTCAAGTCACCTGCTGTGTGACCTTGGGCAAACTGCCTGACCTCTCTGAGCTTTAATGTGAAAGGAGACTCAACAAAACATACCTCACAGGGCTGTTGGAAGAATACAATGAAACAATGCATGGAGAGTCATTCTCCAGCCTGAGTCAGGGCGGGTACTGAATAATAGTCGTCAATTATGATGAACAAGAGGGAGGAGGAGGAGAAACGATCACCACATCACACCACCTCCTCCCCACCAGTAGAGGACCACCTTCCGAAACTGTTGGAAGCCCACTGCAAGCAATCCAGGTTCCTCCTCTCTGAGCTGTCCGGAGGCCTGGGATCAATACCCTTTCCCACCGTACAGAGGCTGGAAGAGTGGAGACCACTGGAAGGGGGCGCCCGCTGTCCACAGGCCTGGCCTGGCCTCCTGGACCCTCTCCCCAGTCTGCTGAGCAGGAGCCTGTCTCAGCTCCTTGATGCACGGTGGGCAATGAGGTGTGTCTCCCTGGCCTCGTTCATTTCTGGAGACAGTGGGGCCAGGGGCTGGGCGCCCTGCCCAATTAACACTCTCAAGAATGCCAGCGGAGCAGCTGCGGTGGCAGTTGGACTCCCCAGGGAGAGGGGCCCAGGTGTTCCCGCCTCCACCCCCGTGCAGGCTGGGGGAGGGCCCGGGAGCTGCAAAGAAGTGGGGGAGGCAGGGTGCCTGCGAGAGCCTGCCACCGGGCCTAGCCCCCGCCCAGGACGTCTGGGCTTCCTTTGTAAGGGTAGGGGAGCATCTGGCAGCCCATGTCCCCTCTGTGACCTGCACACCATGGAGACAAGAGATGGGTGGGCTCTGGAACTAGAAACACCTGGGATTCACTGCTGGCCCCCAGCTGACTGCTTGTCTGTAAAATGACAACACCCTCTGCTCCACTTTGTCTCAAGTTGACACGAAAGTGCCTGGCTTGGAACTCGGTCCCCAGTCAGTCCCCAATAACATGCTGGTTTTCTCTCTCCCCCTCCCATCCCTATTTAGAGTGGACGGCAGAAACATGCCGATACCTTGCTTTATAGAGAGAGAAGATGGAATCAGTAAAACACACAAAAAAGCACTTTTATCTCTGGACTTCTGAGAGACAGACTTGAAAGAAAAATGCTTGACAAGGAAAAACGTTAAAGAGGCTCTGACATTGAGGAACCCTACCCTGGAAGGTCTGAGAATAAGCACATGAAGGGGACGTGCAAAAAACTAAGTAGGTGAAAAAGGGACCCAAATACAGGGAGAAGAGGGATGAGAAATAATATCTATTAAAAAATCATAAGGAAAGACAGCTTCTTGCCTCTAATAACTTAGTTGCTTATAAAATTTGCTCTAAACATACTTCATTCAATATTTGATTTATGTCTGCTTGCATTTAGCTAGTTTAATAAAGCTTTTTATCTTTGTGTTAAAAAAGATGTGACTATTCAAGGTATAAAATTCCTGAGGGTGTGGATTTCCAGAAACTCAACCCTCAAGCATCTATAGGACACTACTGCCACCTGGTGACAGTGTACCTAAATTGGAGGAATAGAATTTGAGAAGTACATATATAAATCTCTGGTTGCTGAATCTGAAAAAGGCCATGAGGCTTTGTCCGTATCACCCACATGCAGGTCACTCCTCAATTACCAGCAACTATTTTGAAAAATCAGTGGACTAAGGTCCATTCCCAGCCCTACTTGAAGACAACTCATTTCTGAATTGCAATCTAACCTTTTCTTTCTCTATAAAATGAAGGGAGGGGGCCTAAAAGATCTCTGACATTGCTGCTGGCTCGACATTTGAAGGTTCTATGAATGTATTTCAGAACCCCCAGGGGTGTCTGTAAAAATGCAGATTTCTGGTTCCAGCCTCAGATTCTAAGTTAGAATGTCAGGGAAGGGCTCTGAAATCCATATTTTTAACAAGCAGGTTCTTATCTTTCTAATGTTTGAGAATGGCTATCCCAAGTCCTTGCATGTAATATTTAAGATGCTGCTTTATTAAATCTAGAAGTTTTGAGGTGTCTGGGCCCATCACGGCCCCTCACATTTCTTGAGGGCCTGAATATCACACAGTACCCAATGTAGCTTCACAAGGACCCATGGTGTAAGAGGGCTATAGGCCCATTTTGCTGATGGGGAAACTGAGGCTCAAAGAGGTGACATGAACAGCCCGAGATCATGGGCTGAGTAAGCTGTGGCTGGGTCTGAACCCTCATTTTCGGTATGCCCATCAACTTCCCAAAGAACCCAGAGCCTTCTCGACTCCATCCTCTACTTCTCGGTGCAGTGGGGCTGGGGTTCCCACCAAGCAGTGGAGTTCAGGGCCCACTCCCAGCTCTCAAGGGCTCTCCTCAGCCTTGTGGGACATACTTCAAACTCCAGCCCAAACTCACGGAAGGTCAGCACCCCGTGTCATCCTGTGTCACTGATCAAAGCGCTCGTCTAGCACTAAAATAATCACTGTGGGTTTTGACGTTCAACTATGAAAGGTGAAGGTACAACCAAAACCTGTGCTCATTCATCTCCTAGGAGAACACACGTCTTCAGGAGGAAGAAGGTGGCTAGCCTCTCCTGCAACTGCTGCTTCCACTTAGCCAAAAGCAGCATGCTGAATGATTCAAACCCCAGCTCTGTCACACACGAGCTGTGTAACCTTGGGTAAGTTACTTAACCTCTCTGAGCCAGAGTCTCCTCATCGGAAAAGTGGGGATAAAAAAAAAATCCTCACCTCGTAGGGTCGCTGTGAGGATTAAATGAGATAATATATGTAAGGTGTTAACCATGATGACTGGGATACAGTAAGTGCTTAATAAATGGTAGCTTTAAAAAAAAGTATCCACACACATTCACAACATATGGCTTAGAGAGAAATGGAACTAAATCCCTGCTCTGATCTGTCTGTCACCCAGACATGCACAGGGTCACCCAGAAGCTGGAAGGGTCCGTACACCCGACGACAGTGCTCACTAAGGACGATGTAGGCAGGCACCATGCTAGACTCACAGCTGTTCTCTCACAGGCCCAGTGCCTGAGACCGGCTCTGGCTGAAGTTAAATGAGGAAGAATTCCCTTCCCCACACCCCCCACCCCCCATACACCCACAGGGACATCTCTGGGGAGCCCCGCCTTCACCGTGAAGGTCAGGAGGTTGGCTCATCACCACTTTATCATCACACAAGCCGGCAGGCAAACCCCTGTCCCCGGTCCTCTGAGGCGGGGGTGGGTCTGTCTGTCTTTTAACGGGAAGGGGAGGGGACGTGGGCCTCGGGCCAACCCGACGACTGCCTGTGTCCTTCGATTACTGGTACAAAACGGTTTGCTGAGAGGAACCAAGCCCACACCTGGGTTTCAGTCGGCATCCGACGTGGGGCCCACTGATTAATCTGGAGACGTGAACAGACAACGGCTCAGACCTGAGCGCAGTCAGGGAGAGAGGCCGCTGGTGGCCGAGGACAGAAGGCGGCGTGCGGCGGGGGCACATGGAGGACCCGGAGACGGCGCTGCGGGCTCACCCATCCTCCCTGGCTTTGTCATCTGACCCCCAGAGGACAAGCGGGAAGTGGCCCAGCAGCTGCTGGGAGGGGCACAGCCACGCCCACTCTGTGTCAGCAGCCAGCTAGGAAGACAAAGGGACCCAAACATTTCAGCCCCATCAGCCAGATAGGCCATCTTGTTCCCACCTGGCCTGGGGCTGGCACATTGTTACATCTTCCGGCTTCAAATTCTTCCTCATGTTGTCTTGAAAGTAAAAAAAAATAGAGAGAGACACAAAAGGACTTACCCATTTAACAATCTCTTATCTGTAAGTCTCCTTTGTAGCTGATCCCTTACTAGGCACTGTGCATGGAGCTAAGACTTTACACACCTTAATCCTTATACCAACCCGATGAAGTTTTATCTCCATTTTACAGTTGAGCCAAATGAGGCCCAGAGAGGTTACGCTAGTTGCCTAGGATTGCACAGCTAGCAAGTGCAGAGCCAGACTCCAGCCCAGGGTTGAGCAAATGAGGACGGTGTATCAGACCCCTGGTTAGCACACACAGCTCTCCGCACCCTCCACTCCTGCCTCCCCTCCCTACAACAATTTCAGTGTGACTGTTTGGGGGAGGAGGGCCGGAGCCACAGAATCTCTGGTGATTAGGGTTGAGGAGGCCCGAGAGGTCATCAGCGGGTGGCCGTCCAGGTGCCCCCCCCCCCGCCCCCGCCCCGGCTCTGGAAGCAGCCTGAGGCCGAGGAACAGAGAGCGTATAGACAGGCCCCCGCCCGGCCCCCTTGTCGATTTATATCACGAGTTCCCTGTGAGACTTACTTTGAATGAACAGGCTGCTGCCTGTAAAATCTGCCCTGCTGCGTCAAATCCACCACGCACGTTTTATAGCTAAAGAAACAGAAGTCCGGGAAACAGAACAGTAACCGATTTCACAAGACTGGAGCTGAATCCCAGGTTTCCTGACCCGAATCCCCATGCTTCACACCGTGTCCAGCGGGCAGCTGTGAACAGAGCTGGCACCATGTTTTCGTGGGCTTTGCATCCTGCTAAGAGCAAGGGGCAGGTGCCTCCCGGCTCGGGTGTCTGTGATGCGAAGTGGACAGCACCTACAGAAGTGCTCAGCAGAGTGCCTGGCACACAGCACACGCTCCATAATAGTAACTATTCTTACTGCTTCGCCTCATTGCTCCATGGTGCTAAGATAAAGGCTCCCACCTGCCCCCGGACTCTGGTCCTCCCTCCCCGTCTCCCATCCCCACCCAGTGGGGGAAGCTGCCTATCTGAAATGAGAGCTGATCCAAACAAAACACTTCACACAGTCCCAGACATGGGAAATGCTCAGTCAAGGTTGGCCAATATTGTCCTGACTGTTAGGATATTACCTGGAAGCCTTCTCCCTCCCTTCCGTCCCTCCACGACTATAAGACATCCAGATCCGTCTCACTGGCCTGGAAGTGCCAGCATCTCACACCTCTTTCCCGGCTGACAGTTGGCACCACGCTGCATTCTCTCCTTCTGTAGACCTAGTCATGGCTCCCCGGCTCCCTTTGGCTTTTGAAAATTAATTATCAGTGATTTGTTAAGTTCATTAGCTCTGCCTCCCAACAGCACGGAAGGCCTGCCATCTGGACCCGTATTTTCATTTTTACGCGAGTTGTTCCATAATTACACAATAAGCGGCGTCACCCTATGAAGCCGTGCTGCACGCACTCAGCTTACCCCTCCTTTCTTCAGACTTGCCCTGTCTCTCACCAGGACCAGCGGATTCATCCGCCCTGCTCTTCGAGTCGCCACCGCTTCAGACAGGCGCAGAGCCCCCACCGTCTTTCTCTTCTGAAGTGTTTACTGAACCTATGCTACGTGCCAGGTCTAGCGTAGGTGCTGTTTATACGTTCTCATATCTGCCCCACAGTAATTCCCGGAGGTTACTCTCCTTAACCCGTTTGCAGATGAGGAAACTGAGGTTCAGATGGATGAAACAACTTGCCCCAAATAACGCATAATTTTCAAATAGTGGAGCCAAGATTTGAACCCAAGTCCTAAGTCGACACCAGAAAAACCTGAGGCTGTGTCGTGTGATCCTACAAGGCCCCCCTCTGCCTTTTGGCTAAATCCAGTTCCCTCCTGCCTCCACTCCAGGACCCGTCAGACATGTAGTCCTTACCGGAGTTCCGTTTCATCCTCCCATTCCCACCTGAGCCACTAGAGTCCACCTCAACTCCATTGCTTTACAGACACCAGATTCTTGACAGGGTGGACACATATGAAACAACATGAAGAAGGGATTGTACTTACTGAGCGCTCACTACGTGATAATTGCTAAATGCCTGGATTATCTCACTGAACCCACACAACGCCCTTATAAGGCAGGCAACTATGGGAGTTACCATACCCATTTTATAGAAGGGAGACCAAGGGACAGAGAGATTGAGCCACTGCCCTTGGTCACCCAGTTCGTAACTTACAGACCCAAGATTTGAACCCAGGCACTCTGACTCCAGAGTCTTTTAGCCATCCTCCCTCACAAGGAAAGAGCCAACTACGTTCCAGAGAGGCTGCTACACACATAAGTGCACTGACCGCAAGGACGATGGGTCTAGCATGTCAGGAGGCGAGTGCAGACAGACTCCACAGCTCCACTGTAGGCAAGCGAAACCCTGTTTTCAAGTGAACAATAATGTGTAGGGAAGATGATTCTTAGAACATTCATGCAACAAACAATTACTGAACACCCACTAGATAGCAAGAGCCATGCCAGTGTTGGGGACACTGAGAGCATAATAGCTGTGCACCCCATTTCTCCAAGAGCCACAGACTCTGAGCAGATAGTTACCAGAGTCCAAGGGCCTGATGCATGCTATGAAGAGGTAAAGTCACCGGCGTCGAGGGAGCACACAGCAAGCAGAGGAAGCCCGTCCAGCCCAGGAGGTGATGAGAAGCTTCACTGAGGAGGCAGTGTCTCAGCAGAGATGTGGAGGATGACAGAAACTGTCCAGATGACATGTGTGTGTGTATGCGCATGCTCACACACGTGTGCATCTCTCCAGCACGACGTTGTTCCAGGCTGAGAGAAGAGCATGTGCAAGCCCAGGGGTGAGCGCAAGGCTGGCACATCTGTGGCACTGAGAGAGGCTGGGACCACCTGGGAAGCAGCAGGTAACCCATTTGTTGAACAAACGTTTACTGAGTGCCAACAATGCTCCCTGGGATTTCCTCGTCTGGCAGCTGCTTTGCTAGGCCAGCCAACTTGGTCCTGTTTTGGAAGTCAGTCCTGGAGCTGCCTCGTTTTCTGGGTTCCTCGGACAGTCTCCGAGTCCGTGCCTCTCCCACTCCCCAGCTCTCCCTGAAGTCTGTTTCATGTCTCTATCTCAGGGGCTGCTCCTCCAGCACTCCTAACACTTCAACTCTAGTCCTCGTCAGTGGGTGCAGCAGCCATCTAATCCGGAAGGGAACGGAGCTAATGTTTGTTGAAGACAGCCCTGCACCAGGGGCCTTCAAACACCCTTAGATGAACCCAAACAACACCCATATAAGTTCTGTTATTATCCCCATTTTACAGATAAAGAAACCGAGGCTCGGGGAACTGCGTAACGTTTGTCCCACATCACAGAGCTCCTCATGCTCTTCCCAGCAATCCTTGCTCCTTCTTTAGCAGAGAAATGATCCTCAGAAGTTAACATCCTGTCCTCCCTGAAGGATTGCCAAAAGGTCACAAATGTTGAGCAGCGTCTCCCTAAAAATCTGACATCTTTTATCAGCATGCCACACTTCAGCAAAATGAATAGATTCCTTCAAAAGTTTTGTGGAATGTAAAAGTTTAAGCCACCCAGCAGAGGGGAAATGGAGTGACGCCCCTTCATTTGGCAAAGAATGTAACCCATGGGGAGACTGGACCATTAGATTTCTCCAGAACATCTGGATTATGCCTGCTCAATTCAGAACAAGCACCTACTATGTGTCAAGCCCAGCTCCAGGCACATTTGGAGACAGAGAAGAAACCTAGTGCAGGGTCCCTGCTCACGAGAAGTTAATAGTTAGCAACCAAAGCACAAGAAATACTTACATACCACAGCAAAGTCCTAAAGCCTTGGTTCTCTACCAGAGGTTCACCAACCCTCAGGAGGGTAGGATGTATTCTAAGGAGTCCTCAGAATCCCTCCACCAAACACTGTCGCCTGAATACACAGCACGCCTTTCGCCTGTACATAGACTCAGGGGGGATGAGTAAAAAAAAACTCGCTTAAAAGCATTCCTGCAGTGGAAGCCTCGCGGGGGACCGCACAGGAGCTCCCCTTTCCACAGGACACAGTTCTGGGATGTTTGAGCTTTTATAACAAGATGTATAACCTCTATAAATTTTTTAATATCCTAAATGAAAACAGTCTTAAATTCATGGGAGCTTTGTCCCTGCATATTTTCTGAAATGACACACGCTCAAAGTCCAGTTGTGACCCGGCAGGGCAGTGGAGGGGGCTCCGTGAGCCTCCTGACACTCAGAAAGGACCACTGGCCTTGGGAAGGTTGGGCCCCGGGGATGGGGGCCTTCCAGCCCTGTGCTCCCCCTCAGCATGGTGCCCTTCTCCCAGAGCCCTGCTATCCAAGCCTGAGGCCATTTTATGCCGTATTAATAATTCACAGGTACAAACAATGGTGCCAGCTGGATCGCCTCCGTGGGTGGGGGAGGGGCTCTGAGGAGGCTGGCGGGATAAACCTTCTAGAAGCAAACATCCACCCAGGTGCCCACCCAGCCCACCAGAGGGAGACAAGGCCTGGAAGGACGTTAAGAGTCAAGTTCCAGCCCAAGAGGGCTAAGCTTTGGAAACACTCTTAAAGGCCCCCCACATTCTTCTCAGGGCCAGTGGGATTCCCAGGAATACCCAGCATGAGATCCATTTACCTCCCAGCAGCACTAGGTATAGCCAGTCCAGCCCTTGTACAAGGAGTCAGCCTGGGCACTAAAAGGACCACTAGACCAGGAATCCAAAGAGTGGGTTCTAGTCCCCATTCTGCCACGTGCCCCCTGTGTCACCTAAGATAATTGACTTGGCATCTCTGAGCTTCAGAATACTCCTATATAAAATGGAGGTGGAATAGAAAAATGGGGGAAGGACTCAGACAGACAGTTTAACAAAAAAGGAACACAAAAGGCCTTAAAAACATTAAAAAGGGATGCTCGACGACACTTAGAATTAAAGAAATACAAGTTAAAACAAGATGCTTTTTTTAGCCCATCAAACTGGCAAAAATGAAAAACATTCATAATGCCCAAGACTGAAAAACGTATGGAAAAACAGAGATTCTCGTACACTGTGCAGATGGTACAGCCCTCTGGGCGGCAATTTGGCATAGCCATCATAAAATACAATGAGTTCTGACTTAGCACCTCCACTTCCAGGAGTCTGTCCTATAGACCTATTGATATAAGCACAAGAGTCAGACACACAAGGATATTTCCTTGTAGCGATGCTTTTAAGAGCAAAAAGACGGGCCAGCCTGGTGGCGTAGTGGTTAAGTTTACGCGCTTGGTTTTGCAGCCCAGGGTACGCAGGTTCAGATCCCGGGCACGGACCTACACACTACTCATCAAGCCATGCTGTGGCAGGTGTCCCACATACAAAGTAGAGGAAGATGGGCACGGATGTTAGCCCAGGGCCAGTCTTCCTCAGCAAAAAAGAGGAGGATTGGCAACAGATGTTAGCTCAGGGCTAATCTTCCTCACAAAAAAAAGAGCAAAAAGACTAAAAACAACATAATGAACAACTCTATGAAACACACAATGAGAGCCTGTGGTGCTCAGAACAGGAAGGGGCAGCTGTAAACGTGCTGACACGGCGTGAAAAGAACAGGACATGCTCCCATTTGGGGGAGGGAGAGAGAGAGAAGTGGAGAGGAGCACAGCTCTGTTTTCACGCAGAGAACACTTCTGGAAGTCTCCACAGGGAGCTGTCTCAGTAGCTGCATCTGAAGGGGACCAGGAGATCCAGAGTGGGACAGAGGTTTCTCTCCATTTTATATGCTTTTGTCCTAATTAATTTTTAAATCAGGCATTACATTTTCAACAGCTGTAAGACACTAGGGTTTGGTTTTGTTTAGATGGGGAACATCCCGCCTGTGTGAAAATTAAAGACAGTCGACGTGAGAGCGTTTTGTAAACTATAAAGGACCACGCGCATGCAAAGTGCTGTTAGCCCACACACACGTACGAATTCCCACACATGACGTGGGTGTTTCTTGAAGGTCCAGGTTAGTGGTGGATTGGGATGGAGTGCTCCCTGCTTCCTGGCGTTCACACCACCCTCATCCCCCGAGGTGCTTCAGGAGCCACTGATAACGACAGGGTCCCAATTGGCCCAGGAGGTTCAGGGTGGAGGTGGGAAACAAACACCTCTTCGTGGATATATTTCCTCTGATGGACTCACTTCAAGGCCAGAGGCTGGCTCTCAAAGAGCAGGGTTAAGGGATGCCTGAGGGTTTTGTCTTGCCAACTGACAGATGCAAACCCCAGGCTGTCTGCAAGCGCCACCTTACAGCTGGAGCAGGCGTTGTTTCCCCATCTCCCTAACACCCTGCTCAGTGCCAGACCCACAGGACCCACTCAGCAAACATCTGTGGAATGGATGAATGAGTGGCCCTGAATGGGCAACCTTCCCAGAAGCTCGCAGACTGTTGGATCTAGAAGGACTTTCTGGAAACCCCTGAGCCCCACGTACAGATGTGACTTGCTCAAGGCCCATGGCAAGAAGGGACAGAGGCAAGACTCAAACCCAAGACCTGTGACCCTCGCCTCATGCTTCCTGCCCTGCGCGGTCCCTGAGGGTGCGCAGAAGTCACGTTCCAGATCCAATGTGCTGCCAAACATTCCTTCTGTCTACACCATTCTCAGACTCTTTAAGTTGGTCTCCAGTCTGACATTTTTGTAAAGCATCCAGACCCACCAGAGCCATCAACCCAGCCTTGTACTTTAAAACAGAAAAGGAAAGAAAAGGCCTCTCGCTGCCATGTGCTGTACCTGCGTTCGGCCAATGTCTATCCAGTCCCTACAGGATGCCGGGAGGGTGCAGCTCACTGTCCCCTTAGAAGGCGGATGCAAGGTTTCTCCCCAGCGAGGTCAGAGCACTCCAGATGTGCAGAAGCAACCCTGCGAAGACTTACTGGAAACGTGTCCTCTGGGTACAAAGATGAGCCCAAGGGGCCATATCGGCTCACTTCTGTGTATACTTCACAAAGAACCACACACTGCAGTGGAAATCGGGGGTCCAGGGTGTGGCTCCCAGCTCTGCTCCCACAGCTGGGAGACTCTGGGTAACTCCTGCCACCTCTCTGGGCCTCAGTTTCCTCATCTGTAAAGTTGGGGTGTGTTTTAGAACCTCTCTCAGGTTCTCTCCAGTTCATATAGGATGAAAGCAGTGATTCCTTGGGGATGAGACGTGGAAGCCTCAAAGGCAAAGATTTTCAATGAACTGACAAGCAACAGCCCAGGACAGAGCAGCTCCCACACCGGCCTCCTAAACAAGCCAAACAGAGAAGCCCCTGGGAACCCACCATGCGGTGTCAGGAAGAGTCACGCGCTCCGGGCGACGCTGCTCTGAGCCTCCCGGTTGACGCCTTCTTCCCGCCCTTCCTGAGGTCAGGCTCCTCTGCCCCACCACCGCTCACGAGGAAAGCCGGCCTCAGCCCTGGCCCTTTCTTTCAATCCTCGGTCCACGCTGCCCTTTCTCAGCAGACCCCCACAGTCTCGGCCCCGTCCCTCCCCTTCCACGAAAAGCCTGAGCCAGAGAGTCCCAGGGGGCTCTTCACTGCATTTGAGAAACAAGCCTTTTGAACAAACATGTGTAATCATAAAGACGGGCCCAGCGGGATAACCAGGAGTGTTCTTCTCTCACCTGGCACAATGCCTGCCTCAGGGCAGCCCAGGCCCGCCACGGCGACACACACACACACACACACACACGCACATGCTCCCTAAATCCCGCTCCTCTTCAGCAAAGTGTGCATTGACCAGCTCGCAAAGTGTGCATCGACCAGCTCACCCCACCCAAAGCTCTTCCTCCTAACTTACAGAGAGGGCCCCTTTCCCCCGCTGACTCCGGGAGTTCGGGGTTAACACGCCCCTCCTCCCCAATGCCCACAACCTGCATTGTGTGTGTAGGAGCCACAGAAAGTACTGCAGCAAAGAAACGCACGCCTGGAGCCCAGAGCCCAAAGCCCAGGGCTGATGGCGGTTGCTAAGAGACAGAGGATGCCCAGCTGGAATCGTGACTGAGGTTTCTTGTTTGTGCAAGAGCAAGATGAAGAGGGAAGGAGAGGACGTGTTTGCTGTGATCCATTTCAGCCTCCACCAGATCCTGCTGGAGGGAGAAAAGATCTCACTTAGGAATATACCCAATGAGGTTCAGTCTCTTCAGCCTTCCGGCAGCAGAAAAAGCTGTAAGTTCCATTCTTTCCCTATTCCTTAAATATATGCCCTGAAAAACTAAGCCAGAAAAAATCCTAGGAAAGGATAAAAGTTAGCCATTCTATTTTGCAAGATGCCCTGCTGGAGAGGAGCAGTTTCAAGTCCAATCTGGCGGCTCAGGTGGTCTCCATTCAATCCTAGCTTCTCTGCTTACTGCTGTGTGTCTTTGGGCAAATTGCTTAGCCCATCTGTGCCTCAGTTTTCATGTAAGCAGGATGGAGCTACTACAAGTTCTTACAGGGTGTCGTGAAGATTAATCCCAGTAACGCACATAAAGCACAGTGCCTGGTCCTCAGTTAGGACCCACAGATGTTCACTTTTACTCCGTGTGGATTGTCAGAGCCAGATCGTCCAGGGCTCCTTATTCTAAGATGAGGAATCTGAGCTCCTGGTCCAAACCAGGAGTCCTGTGACCGACTGACACTGGGTGAGGGAAGAGAGGGTCCTTTCCACGCCACTCCGCCACCTCATCTCTCCACTCCCATCTCCCCAGCCTCCCAAGAAGGGAACCCTGAGCCACTGTCACCGCAGCCCGCTCTGCTCTCTTCATTCCTTCATCCAGCCGACAGGTCCTGAGCACCTCCGCCCAGCTGGCACCATGCCAGGCCCTGGGCATGGCACGAGAAGGTGACACAGCCCTGCTCCCCATCCCAAGCTTACTACTGATGAAGCCCGCACACGTCCCTTCACAGCCGGATGCCGACGCAGGCCCTTCCAGTCCCCCAGCAGACCCTCGGCCAGAACTAAGGTGACCTCTCTCCTCACCCAGGCCCTGTGGCCGATCTGCACACATTGCCTGGCCCTGGCGTGGCCCCTAGATCCGAAAGGAGGTAAAGGAACAAGAAGAGGAAAATCAGATGGAAGCAAACTTCTGCAGCAGAGCAGGAGGCAGGTCCAGGAAAAGGGGATGTCAGAGGAAAGGGAGACGTATTGGACAGCGCCCCGAGCGGGCGGGTGAGCGAAACTTCTAAATCCTAGATCAGGCATGTGCTCTGATGGGTGGATTTATTTGTGCAAAATGTCTAGCACGGTATGGTGGTTCCCCCAAAGATCAAACATAGAATTACCATTTGATCCAGCAATTCCACTTCTAGGTATATCCCCAAAAGAACTGAAAGCAGGGACTCGAACAGATTTGTACAGTCATGTTCATGGCAGCATTCTTCACAACAGCCAAAAGGCAGAAGCACCCAAGTGTCCATCAATGGATGAATGGATAAACGCATGCAGTACTGACATACAATGGAATATTATCCAGCTTTAAAAGGGAGGGAAATCCCGTCACATGTTGCAACATGGATAGACCTAGAGGATATTATGCTAAGTGAAATAAGCCAAATACTGAAAGACAAATACTGAATGATTCCACTTATATGAGGTACATGAAGTAGTCAAATTCATAGAGACAGAAAGTAGAATGGTGGTTGCCAGGGACTAGGGGTATGGGGATGTGGGGAGTTAGTGTTTAATGGGTACAGAGTTTCTGTTCGGAAAGATGAAAAAGTTCTGGAGATGGATGGTGGTGACAGTCGCACAATGTGAATGTACTTAGTGCCACTGAACTGTACACTTAAAATGGTTAAAATGGTAAGTTATATATATTTTACCACACATAAAAAAATCTGGCAAAGGTTTCCAACACAAGGACATTTAGCGGCACGTGTAGTACAGGACCCTCCTTGAAAAGACTGAATAACAGGACATTTGGGAACAGCACAGAAAATCTGAGAGGGTGAGCTGTCACCTGTGAGATGGAAACTTCCAGGAAACATCCTTTAAATAAAGCTCACAGAGTGCCCACCCCAACAAGTCCCATGTCCCCCAGAGTGGCTGGAGCCAGGAAACAGGCATCCTTGGCTGCTGACGGGAGACAGGAAGCCGGGGGAGAACACAGATCACTCTCTGAGCGAGCATCGTGGAGGCTGGGGCACTGCTGCCGCCAGGAGGTCCGATGCAGACAGGACTCCAAGTGTCCTGCAGGAAGAGCCCATACTGGGGCTCCAATCCCACCAGCCAAGTGGCCTCAAGATCAGTTACCCTGTGGGCTTAGTGTTCTCATTAGAAAAACCAGGGACGATAAGCCAACTCTGCAGAAGTGTTCAGAAGATTAAGGAAATGCGAGAAAATAATGTAATGGTAAAGAGCACAAACTAACTCTGCAGCCAGACTGGCTGGGTTCAAATCCTGGCTCTCTGCTTTCTAGCTGTATGACCTTGGGCAAGTTACATAACCTCTTCCTGCCTCAGTTTCTCCACTTGTAGAATAAGAATAATTGCACTTACTTTGGAGGATGACTGGGAGGATTAAGTGAATTGATATCCGTCAAGCACTTAGAACAACGTGGGGCACATGGAAACACCACATCAGCACTGCTATTAGGCTTGGTGGTGATGGTGGTGTCGTGGCCATTCTATCTGGAGTCTCGATGTTTAAGGACATTTCTCTCTTCCTTCCTTCTTACCTGGACTTGCTCAGGGAACATGGTCTGTGGTCTGGACCCCTCAAGGAGCCCAAGTTCCCTGAGTGGGTGGGACCTCGGCCGTGTGGACAAACTCATTCTTGGTCATCAGATTGTGGGTGGCCGGGACATTGAATGGAGTCTGTGGAGCCCAAGCGGACCCTGATGGGTGAGGATCGCAGCACAGAACAGGCCAAATGAGGGCATCATGGATGATCGTGACCTTCCCCATTGGTCAGCACCAAAGCAGGGCACTTCCTCCTGCCCAAAGGGCTGCTCGGCCAGAAGCAGCCTTTCGCTTTCCGTGCAGCTGTCCATCCAGGGCCCATGAGGCATCTCCTAATGCCCGTTTCACATTCTGCCAACATCTCTCAACACACGCACTCTCATGACAAACAAGCCCATTCAAGCAGCTCCTCCCGGGTGCTGAGTGCCCCTGGTGGACAGGAAAATGCAAACAAGGCCTCTCTTCAGGCCACACCCACCCAGCCCTGGATGGGGCAGGAGCGCGAAGCAGAGGCCCTCAAAGTGCACAGGCCCACACCTCTGCCAGTCGCATCGGGCGCAAGCCAGCAACACACTCGCCACCTTCAGCAAGCATTTCTGGTGACCCCTCTAGGAGCCAGGCACTGGAGACTCTCTGCAAACAACAGATGCGAGTTCTGCCCTCTGGAGCCTGTGACATTTCCCAAACGGCTCCACAAAAGTCCCTAAAGGCAGAGGACAGCTGCCCCCAGCACAGAACTTCTTGGAGGTCTCTCGTTTTATCTTAAACATTCTAGTTCATTTTGCATTCTCCTTAATGTCCCATTTTTGGTTTTATCAACAGTCATGATAATAACCAGCCACTAATATATAGTGAGAACTTGTCTTGTTTCAGACACTCTTTGAGCTCTTTATATACATCACTTCATTTGCTATATATTTGCTTTATATATATATATACTTCATTTGTATATATACATTTGCTACGAGTAGTGTTATTGGTGCCCTAATGTTACAGATGAGGAAACTGAGGCAAAGAGAGGTTAAGCAACATGCCCAAGGTTACACATCTTGCAAATGGCAGAGCTGGGATCAGGAACCCAGCCTGGCCCCCAAGTGCACTCCATCAACCGCTATCTAAATGTCATACGCAAACTGTTTTCAATCACTTAACTGCCCATCACCCCCAAATTTTTAAGTAAAACCGAAGCTCAAAGACAATTGCCCCGTTTTGTCCTGTGGCTGCATGCCCAGACTGGCTCACTGACCTGGC
Source organism: Tapirus indicus (assembly GCA_031878705.1). Lineage (NCBI taxonomy): Eukaryota > Metazoa > Chordata > Mammalia > Perissodactyla > Tapiridae > Tapirus > Tapirus indicus. Next base: position 31,712,052 of record CM062921.1, on the reverse strand, counting down.
CCCCAGGGCAACCAAACTCTTCCAAATTCAGGTTCTAGGTGCTGTGAACTGAGGTACCCCTCTGCCAACCACATCCCCCTCCTCTGGCTTCCCAGACCCTGCCCTCTGCAGGCTCAGGTTACCCCAGTTCCCAGACAAAGCCGACTGCAGTCTCAGTCCCGCCCCTCCCCACCATGATGAGAGAATTTAGAATTGTAGCATGGCTTGCTTGGCTGCCCTCTTGGAGGTCCCAAAGCTGACCCCTACATTTCCCAGGATGTCCCAGCCTAGCCCAGACCCCTGAGTTCTTGGTTCCCTGAGCCTCAGGCCACCTCCAGAGCTGTCCCCATATAACATGTGCTTGTGTCACAGTCCCATGGCCAAGACCTTCTACCCGAACTTCCATCTGACCTCCACCTTGGCTCCCACCTCAGGCTACAAATCCAGTAACCAGGCCGTTTCCCCCCCTTGTCTGAGCTCCAAGTTCCATCCTTAAAATCCAAACGATGACTGGGCAGAACCTAAAATGCTAAACGCACCCTCACTGTATTTCCAAGGTTCACACACCCCAGTTTTCACAGTGTACTCCCCTACCTAATGGGGGCCCAGCTACCACTGGGCTCACCAGGACCTGCCAGAACATGCTGGAGAATCCTGTGCCTCTGAGATACTGCGCCTAGTCAACCTGCCTACATCCCCAGCATCAGATAGGCCAGTGCTCCTGGATCTCAGCCCACCCCTTTCCCTGCCTGAATTAAGACGTTCTTTACAAGAGAGAACGGCCATGTTGTCAAGCAGGAGGAAACAGCCAGGTGAGCATCTTTGGTGGGCGTGAAAGGAATCACTGACAGTCCCACTTCCAGGAGGCCTTGAGTGTTTAGATAAGGAGCAAGGAAAACAGTGAACAGTTCATGTCCCCAGGTTATAAAGGAAATCAGAGTGAGCCTCAAAAGTGAGGAGAGGCACGTTCACAGCAGCAGCATCCACAATAGCCAAGAGTGGAAACAACCCATCAAGAGATACACAAAGGAATATTATCCCCCCTTAAAAAGGAAGGAAATTCTGACATATGCTACAACATGGATGAACCTTGAGGACATTATGCTGAGTGAAATAGCCAGACACAAAATGACAAATATTGAATGATTCCCCTTATATGAGGTACCTGGAGTAGCCAAATTCATAGAGACAGGAAGTAGAATGGTGGTTGCCAGGGGCTGGGGGCAGGGGAGGATGGTGAGTTGTTATTTAATGGGTACGGAGCTTCAGTTTTGCAAGACAAAAAAGTTCTGGAGACTAGGTGCAAAATAATGTGACTATACTTAATATTTCTGCACCGTACACTTAAAAATGGTTAAGATGATAACCTCTGTGTTATATGTATTTTGCCTCAATAAAAATCTAAAAAATAAAATAAAAGTGGATAGGGCTATTTTGCAAGATTACACATAATCTACCTTCTCTCTATTCACTCTAAATTGTGTTTATGAGAAGCTGTGCTTAGGGTTTGGGGAGGGAAAGATCTGGATGTGTCATGGACCTGCTATAAAGTGATGCCCCCACGCTACCCCCAGGTGTCCTGCCCCCCTGCTCACCACTGGGTCCCCTTAGTCATTCTGATTTGCTATCATTTTTGGACAGCCTAGTGTCCTTGCTATTTCAGATTTGGACAGTCTCTTCGCTCTAACTGTGCCCTTGGGCTATCTGGCCTGGGAGCAGATATCCCATTAAGTCGTCGAGCATTTCCTGAAGCATTATCAATCGGGAGGCCTAGCAGGCCCCCAGCTACCAGCAGGCGGTGCCGAACCTTGGTCAGACCCTTCACAGGCCTTCTGAAGTCCCCAAGAGGCCGGGTCAGCCTTACTTCCTCTCCCCAAAGGGGTGTGTTTGCTCTGCTTCAGTGGGGGGGGGGGGGTCATAAGCCTGCCCCATCTCGTGCCCCTCGCCCCATCCTGCCCCCGCCCATCTCCTCTCCCAAGCCCCCATGTCTCCACTGTCGTTGGGAACCGCAGTTGCGTGACAAATGACTGAGGAGGTCCTGGGGATGTCATTTCATTCTGCAGGCATTCTTGCGCCTGACCTAAACCCAAATACCCAGGCCCCAGTCTCCCGGGTGACACCTGAAGGCCCCAGTTTCCTGGCAACCAGGAACAATGGCCCCTGGGAAAAGCACACACAGTTTGGGAAAGGGCAGCCTTTTTTCTGTGCGCCCCTGGGTAGGATGGGGACCACTCTACTTCTGCAGGCAGAGCCTGGAGGGAAATTTAAGCCATGAGGGTATTCAGGGCTCCTGTGCCCACCTCCCCACCCTAACCCTGAGCTGCAGGAAGTCTCCCAGGCGAGCTGGAGCTCACCCACCTGGGGCTTTATTAACTGCCTCTTTATGGGACAAAAGCCCATTTGAACAGACTCACTGCCCTCCTTCCCCTCAGTATCCCTTCACTCCAAGGCTGAGTCGTACTTCATTCCGGAGCTGACTCAAGGCATTCAGAATTCTGTTGTGGTCACCCCCAGTGTCACCTTTTGCCTGCAGAAGTGACATTCTCCTTTCCCTTGGAACACCCTCAAAGGCTTGGAGGATTAACAAGAGCTCACGTGCACAGCAGGTGCTCAACATACAGCAGCTGTCATCAAGACCACTTTCTGGGTTCTGGAGCGTCACCTCTTTCCCAGTGGAAGCAGAGAACCGCAGTGACCTGAAAAGACTGAGGAGGTCCCAGGCTGACCTGTGCCCTTCACTGTACGCCCCTCAAACTGCAGGCATCCAGGAGGGCTGAACCTCACGGGTGCAGAATCTCAGCCCCCTGGTTCCCCAAAGATGCAGGGTGCTCCGAGGATCTCAGAAGCCTCCCCTTGAAACCAGGAACTCTCCAGCGAATTCCAGTGTGTCGGAAAGGTTGCTGTTTGTGACATACCTCTTGCCTACATGCTAGGAAAAGGGGATCACACTTTTTTTTTAATTCACTCAAGTCCTGCTCATCTAAAAAATTCCTTCCGACTGAAACCCACAAAGCAAATTCTGCAACATCAGCTAACTGAATTTTGAATAATGTTCTTTGTAGCCTTTTTGTTTTAGCTCTTGGGACTCCATGTTGCCTCCCATCTCCAAGAGGACAGGAAGGGAGGAAGGGTGTGGCTCCTATTTTACAGATGGGATACCGGAACAGAAGAGACTCAAGGCCTCCGGGTCACAGAGGGGTAATGTCACAGCCAGGACCAGGAGGCGGCCATGCACACACAGCTTGGTCATCTTGTTGGCAGAGGGAGCCAGGAGCAGAGGCAGGAGCCCAAAGCACAGGTTAGAGGGGTCGGCGGGCACCTGGTCCAGAGGAGCAAGCCTAAGTCCAAATGATAGACAAGGGGAGAAGATGTGCAGCAAAAGTGCAATAGTTAGAAGACGTCAAGGCCAAGAATGGAGTGAAGCAGGAGGGCTCCAGGCTACCTGAGCTGCTAAGGAAGGTGAGACAAGACCTCAGGATCTCAGATCTGACCTCCAAAGCTGGACGGGCAGGCACACAGTGGGACGCAGCAGCTCCAGTGAACAGGAGGGCAGAGGGCAGGGCTCAAGCACCCCTGCCCGGAGAAGCCTTCCAGAACCTCCCGCCAGCCCTGCCCCACCCCCGCCAGTGCCTCTGCGATGGCTCCCAGAGACCCGCAGTCCTTTCCTTCATGGCCCTCCTCACTGCTTTGTCATTGATTAGAGCTCTGGACTGCTCACTTTCTGTCTCTGCCCTTCGTGATGCAGTTCAGTCCTGCACCATCGGCCATCGGAAGTTTTGAATAAAACTCTTTTTCTCTAGCTCATGTTGACTTCCATCCCCAACATGACCCATCAGCTGTGGAAAGCAGAGACCACATCCTATTTTTCTCACCGCTGTCCTCCCCAGAGACTGGAACAAGGCAGGCACAGAAATATTTGTGGAGTGCGTTACAAATGAAAGATCAAAGATCAGACCCAAGAAAACCAGCGGCCGACAGCCAGCCTGAGGCAGAGCCCTGTGCCCACAGACTCGCAGGCACGAATGTCACGAACGGCACCTATCACAGACGGCGAAGCACATTGTCCAAGTGACTTGCTCGAGATTTAGTTCCCTTCCCCATCCCTTAAGCGTGTGCCTACGTCTTCATCTGACGGTAACAGGTCAGTCAGCTAACGTGTGGTTCCGAAATACTGAGGCTCAATGTCCACGCGCTATATGACCCCATCAGCTTTCTCCCTGGGAGAGAATGCAGTCTCCCTGGGACTGCACGATTCCATCCTCCTCCCTAGACGGGAAGCCCCTTAAAGACAGCAGTGGGCACGAAGGGCCAGGGCAACAAGAGAGCTGAAGTTGACAAAACCCAGGCACTGCCGAGTGCGCCGTGCACTGCCTCCCGCAATCCTCACTCCAGCCCCACGACGGAGGTCTGTTATTATCCCCATTTTCCAGATGAGGAAATAGGTTTGGGGGTTCCACTGCTGGTCCACGGTCATGTGGCTAGAGTGGCCACCGCAGAACTCGAATCCAGAGCCCTCCCTCACAACCCCAATGCACTGGGCTTAAATGTAGGATTCCCTTAGGAGGTAGAGGGAGAAGCAGAAATCCCATGACAAACTAGGATCAGCAAGGGTGAGGGAGGGCAAGTTTGATGCCTCGGGGACCGGAGTGACAGCGAAGATGCCCAGGTGGCAGTGGTTTCTTGCTGGGCAGCACTGAGGCCTTGGGAGGCAAAAGGCCCCGATCCTGAAAGCTGAGCAGCCATAAATCCAGGGGAGGCTGCTGTCAGCACCCTAGCTCAGGAGCTCCTTCAGCCTCTCGGCAGCTCTCACTGGACACTGTGCTTAGGGCCTCCTACCGCTGGGCTCTCTTCCCAGGGGGCAGCTCGTCCAAGTGAAGGGAGGGCTACAGAAGCACGCTTAAACACCACGGGTGTGTCCTGCCTCCTGTTTCCAAAAACAGCAATGACTGGGACCAGGTTGGGGGTGGGTCTTCAGTTAAAAATCTCTTCCTTAGGCATGGTTAAGATATAATCCTATTTTCCCTGTCCTTAAGAAAAACACCCCATGAACTGACCTGCCATGCTGTGGGGAGGGGAAAGAAGGGGTGGTGGCTGGCCAGGCACTCCAGACCCCTGGGTGGACTCCTGAACTTCTGGAGTCCTTGAGGTGATCACGGAATTTAACGTTGGATGGGACTCTAGGGCTGGCTAGCCCGAGGCATCAGCATCTGCATTTGGCATTGATGATAAATAAAGAACGGAGACACACTATTAAAACCATATTTTGTAAAAAATCTCCTTAAAAGAAAATGAGGGGCTGGCCCAGTGTCGTAGCAGTTAAGTACGTGTACCCTGCTTCGGCCCCCTGGGGTTCACAGGTTCAGATCCCAGGCACAGACCAACACAAAAGCCATGCTGTGGTGGCGTCGCATATAAAGTAGAGGAAGATGGGCACAGATGTTAGCCCAGGGCCAGTCTTCCTCACACACACACACACACACACACACACACACACAAAAGGAAATGAAAAGCAAACCATCTCTGCCGGGCTTTTTACAGAGTGCTGACAGGCATGATCTGCTTACCCTGCAGCGCTGCTAAAGCTGCTAAATGAGCAGAAAGGAGTGATGTTCCCATGTTAACAAAGCGCCTAATTTCGAGCTTGCAAGATTTGAAGGCACATTCTTGGTGTATAAGAGGCAGCACCGCATCCCTGGGGCATGATGTGACATGCCTGGGGGCGGTGGCCGAGTCACACAGCAGGCGTCCCACCCCCAGGTGTGAGCCGATATTCACAATGGGGACAGGGATTGGAACAGATTGAACAGGGCCAAGTCCTCCCTGTTAGAGTCAAAACGGATAACTGTCAAGGCCTACACCTCAACAAAGGCTGATGCTCTCCAAGTTAAATGAGCTGTAAAGACCAGCATCCTTCGAAGCTGGGCCCAGTGGATACCCGGTGAAGTCATATAAGAGAAAAAGGAAACTTTTGCTGATTAAGCTCCAGTCCCCTGGGTCAGCATTAAAAACAACCACATTTTAATTTTATTTCTTTAAAAATAATGTTTTCCTCCTCCTAAATAATAAAAGAAGCTCTGTACAGAACTTCTACAGTCAGGAAACATTAGGGATTAACTGAAACAAACACTTTGGAGAGGCATTGTCTTCATGGCTCACTTCTTTCTTGCTGGAAAGAAAGAATTTCCAGAATTTCCAACCAAATTTCAGCCACATTTGGTTGCCTTTTCATCTTTGTTTGAAACAACAAAAAAAATCCAACTACAAATCATCAAAAAACTACCTTTGAAAAATTTTGCTCTAATATATTCTAAACAGAATGAAGATGAGATGCTGGTTATTGGGGAATGGAAATGGAACTGTTTTCTTTTGTTCCCTGCATTTCCTACTGTTAGAGGGACTAGGACTTAATTACCAAGAAAAATATAAGCTTCACATTCCTTGATGTTTTACCACATGAGAAATGGGGGCCAGAATCCCAAGCCCCATCACTGGCATCATCTTATTGAACCCCTGCTCAGCAATTTGACAGAGGTCTTTATGATGGCCTTTTCCCAGATGACAACACTGAGACAGCAAGGTTAATCAACCTGCCCAGGCCAACTAGGTAGTAAGTAGCAGAGCTGTTGGGTTCCAGAGTCCAAACCCTTAACTTCCATATTATGCCTGATCCCCAACTCTGGGTATTTTGGCAGCACCAGAGGATATGGAGAAAGTCCAAACGGAAGCTACAAAAGGGCTTCCCCACGTAGGGCCTCTGGGTCACCTCTGCCTTCAGAAATGCACAATGACACCTGCATGCACCTCCACTATCAACAGATGGCACTTATCAGCAAGGGACGTGCTCCTGCAGGGAACCCAGGGAACAGAGCCATTTGCAGTCTGTGGTCACTGCTTAAATGACCACAGCCTTCCCCTAGAGACAGCTGAGGTCTCTTACCATGTCCAGCTGGCTGTGAAGGGTGCTATTAAAAATCATCAATAAATGAGTTCCGGCCTTAGCTCACAGTTTTCTGTAAGGACCTGCCGCAAATGATTTCTTGTCCTTTGTTTCCTATGAATGGAGTTGACGACTTGTAGAAAACTGGTTTGTTTTTTCCAATTGCCTTTAGAGGAATAAGACATTCAAATGCCCAAATATAGTGACCACATTTCACTTTATCTGAAACAGAAGATGAATAGCATGGGGAAGTTTATGTTTGAACAGCTGTGTAACCGATATATATACATTTGTCCCTGGGAAATATGATTTTTCACTTCTATTAGTTTTCTTTCACATTTCTTTTCTTTTTTTTTTTTTTTTTTTTCCATTTCATGGGCATTGGGAGGGAAAAAGTCAGGCTACAAATCAGCCATCAAAATCTCACGGCTTACGCCCACCACCCACTTGAGAAATGGGCAATCACAGAACCACCAGTCCACAAGCCCTAGACCATATCTAATTCATCCTGATACTCCTCACGCCCGACAAATCAGTGTACGCGGCAGGCTTGTAATAAATGGTTGGGTGAATGAATCCACCCATCCATCCAGGCGGGCAAGCCAGGCCCAGGGTTCCCACCACCAGCTGGGGAAAGCAGGGCTGCCTCTCAGCCAGGCAGCAAGGCAAGAGGTGTCCCCAGAATTCCCGTCTCCTTCAGGAGGGACAATCACCATGGGAAACTGCAAGTCCTCAGGAGCCGAAGACCAGCTGCGGCTCTGCAAACATCACCCAGGAATCGCAGTGAGGATTCCCGCCCACAGCAGAAGGCAAGGAGGAGAGGCTCCCAGTGTGTCCCCATCCAATGTGGCCCCTTTAAAAAGGCTCTAGACCGGCACTTTGGGAGCAGATGCCTCCGCCTTTCTCTCCTTCTTTCCTAAATGTTTCCTAAAGGTTATGAAGAGGAGAACTGGTCACCCACACACACAAATAGATAAGTCGTTTTGCTGTTTTATTTTGTTTTCAAAGAAAAGAATATTAATATGATCAAAAATGGTTTGTCTGCAACAGACAGAGAACTAAAACCTCCACCGACAAGCCACTATTCTGGGTGCGAAGATGCCCCTGGTTGTTTTGGGATCCTCGTGGAAGCCATAAAAGTCCAAATACAAACTGCTAAATGGCTGCCTGCAAGGGCCCCCTGGTAATAAATACCGCCCCCTTCGAGAGCTGACACGTTCAAAGGATTAGTTGTGCGCAGAGTTCCAGGGCGTTGAATAGGCCGCCCTGGGGTCTTGGGGTCTCCTCCGCAGAGCAGCTAAGGGCCCCAGGGCTGGTCTCCGTGTGCACACGAGGCATCGGGCCCTTGGCTCCCGCTGGCCGGCTGGGGCTCCCAAAATTCGGCCGGGGGTGCAAAGCCTCTCTTAGGTGAGTGCCCTGGGGTGGTACCAACCGCGGGGTCTCAGCACGGGTCGCCTCACCGCCCCACTGCGCACGCCGCGGCAGCCGGCAGCGGTGGAAACCTCTGCGCTCCTTGCGGGCTCTCCGCCTCCTCTCCGTCCTTTCTGGGGCCCTGCGGCGCAACGGAACCCCAGCGCGGCTTTTCCCCTTCCAGCCATTCCTCACCCTGGCGTCGGCCCTGGGAGCGGGAACATCTCTGGCGTTGGCTTTGGGGCGGGTGAAAGAGTGGCCCCTGTCTCCCGGCCATGGGGGATGTCACGCCACCAGAATTTATGTGCCAACTTTCCTTGTACCGGCTTTTCCCAGGTTACCTCCCCACCCATTACTGCCCCATTAGTAGCCATGTGCGTCCCCCTAACTGTCACCAGCCCACACTGCCTCTTTGTTACCCCGCAGCTCTGGGGCCAGCCCCTCCCCAGCAAGGGGCTGAGCTTAAACTCCGCATTGTGAAGTATTTCCTCCCTCTCTCCTGTCCCCTCTTCCCGCCGCCTCCTCTGGGCCTCAGAGCCTTTAGTAAAACAAACCCGCCGAAGGGCATTCTCCGCTGTTTGCGCAGCACGAGCGGGCCCCCAGTTGCCCGGTGCCCCTCATCCTCCATGAACACACTTCCCCTCCCTATTGGTATTCACTCAATACCTTCCTTTTCTGACCGTTCCCTGCTTGGCCTCCGAGATCTGCCGACAGAAGGGCCTTTGTTGAAGAAGCGGAGGGTGCAAACACCAGGGCTCCGAAGACAAGGAAGAGACTTCAAAGGGGAAAATGAGTCATTGCTGGTGGGCCCCCGAGGGAGTGGCTCCTCTGAGCACCTCTAGGACCAGATTCTTCCTGAGGACAAACCTTCCGCGTCTTTTTACAAATAAGATGCCATTTCTGGAGCTACTCGTTGATTTTTATTGTTCCAGATTTAACTCAAAACATGGGCCAGAATGCGGGGTCTGGTCAATATTTTGTTCCACACTTGCTGGGAGCACTTTGCTCTAGAGGATAGCTTCCAACAGTGAAGCTCAGGCGAGGGGCCTTCCAGGCTCCCACCGTCTGCCTGTTTCATGTCTGCCAGCAGATGAACCATCCCAACACCGTTGGGACCGGCTTCTCCCCTGCTCACAAGGCCTTGGTGTGTCCCTGGTTAGCCAACTCTGCATCTAAAAGCACCCCAGGGCCGTCAAACCCAGGCTCCCCCAGCATTCTGGGCATGCAGTGCTGACAGATGCAGATTCAGTCCTTCCTTGAACTCTTCCAGGGATGAGGTGACAAGCAGAGCAGCCCACCCCTTGGCAGCCAGCTTTTCTGGAAGCCTGCCTTGTACAGAACAAAATCCACTTCCCCACACCTTCCGCCCACTGTTCCCACTTCTGCTTCTGGAATAAATCGGCTCCCTTGTCCTCATGACAGCCCTTCACATAGATTTGAAAATTACTCTCAGAGTTCCTCTACATTTGTTTTCATCACACCAAACAGCCCAGGCCCCTTGACTGTCTCTCATAGGAGATGATTTCCAGGTGGCTCCCCATGTTAGCCACCCTCCTCCAACACATGTTTCATGTTCTCCTCACAGCCACCCACAATACAACACAAATCCCAGTACTGAACACCGTTCTCTGGATGTGATCAGATCAGCACAGACTAGAACAGACCTATTTCCTCCCCTGGAGAGGACACCTTGCCTCTATTAATTCAGCCTAAGACTATATTCTTTCAGTCAATTACTGCATTCTTGATTCATCCTCAGCTTGAAGTCTCAGACCCTTTTCATAACAAGTGTTGCCAAACCAGTTCTCCCCCATTCAGCACTTTCACAGTCATCTTCACATTTAGATCTTCAGTATTTAATTTCTCCTCATTGATTCCAGCCTAGTTCATGGAGATCTTTTTCAATCTTACTTCTGTCATCTTAGGTATAATGGCCATCCTTTGCAGTTTTGTGCCACCTGCAAATCTGTTGAGCATCCCTTCTGTATGCTCATCCAATTCATTAATAAAAAATGGTAAAGCAGAGTCCAGAGATGCTAATGACTTGTCTAAGGTGTCACAGCCAGGCAGGGACAGAGCCAGACCTAGAACACAAATGTTCTGACTCCCAGTCTAGTGCTCATTTCTATCATGCTCTGCCAAAAAGTCTCCAGGACCCCTCAGACTGCTCTCTCTCCAGCCCTCTACCACCCCCATCTCCTTATTAGTCCATCCCAAGAGGCCCTGATCATAGACAGGAAAGTCTGGTAAGGGCTGGCTTCCTGGAGGAAGATGGGAAAACTGCCCCCTGGCTGAAGGATCCTAGTTTGTTAAATTGTACCAGTTTCCTGCAGCTATAGCTCTATGGGAGATCTATGGCTTCTCAAGGGAGCCGCTGGAGTAGCCCACCCACCAGACCAGGTCAAGCAGGGCTGGGAGGGCAAGGAGGTCCTGGGGTCCTTCACAAAGCTGCCTGGGATAAATGAGATAGAACAAGGGGGCTTACAGAGATTCTGGGGATAGCTCTGAACCTTGGAAAGAATCTATACAATGGACAGTCACTTACAGATAGCTTCAGCCCTCTCACAAACAATCCTCACAGATCTGTCCTGGAAACATGCATGGTCCCTTGAAGAATCTGCCAAAGATAGTGGCCAGTTAAAGGGCTGACCCGTGGCACACATCCTTGCTCTGAGTATACTCTAGAGAACAACACCAAGATCACTGGGCAACATGCCAGGAAAACAGGTCAAGGGTAGTGTGGGGATTCCTAATGATCAGAGATACCCACCAACAGGATCAGATGTCTTGTGAAGTAGTGAGCTCCCCATCAGTGATGTGTTTAAGCAGAGGCTGGAGTAGATGACTTTTGTCCCATTTGCATCCAAAGATCTAAGCTCCTGTACCCTCTTTCTGCTGTAACAGATCCCTTGTGCTTCCAAGTAAAAAGCCATCACTGGACCCTGAGTAACCAAAACAATTTTTAAAAAGTAGAACAAAGGTGGAGGACTCACACTTCCTGATTTCAAAACATAAAGATACAGTAATCAAAACAGTGTGATACTGGCATAAAAACAAACAAATAGACCAATGGAATAGACTAGAAAGTCCAAAAATAGATCCTTGCTTATATGGTCAAATGATCTTTGACAAGGGTGCCAAGACCATCCAATGGTGAAAGGACAGTCTCTCCAACAACTGGTTCAGAAAACTAGATGTCCACATGCAAAAGAATGAAGTTGAATCTTTATCTTACAGCATATTTGAAAATTAACTCAAAATAGATCAAAGACCTAAATGTAAAACACAAAACTATAAAACTCCTAGAAGAAAACATAGGGGAAAAGGTTCATGTGATTGTACTTGGATATGACACAGACAACAAAAGCAAAAATAGACAAATGGTACTATATCAAACTTAAAAAATTCTGAGCATCAAAGGACACAATCAACAGAATGAAAAGGCAACCTAAGGAATGGGAGAAAATATTTGCAAATCATATATCTGATAAGGGGTTAATATCCAGAACATATAAAGAACTCCTACAACTCAACAATAAAAAATTAAATAACCTGATTTAAAAATGGACAAAGTGGGGCCGCCCGGTGGCGCAGCAGTTTAGTCCACGCTTGGCAGCCCGGGGTTCGCGAGTTCGGATCCCGGGCGCCCGCCGACGCACTGCCTGTCAGCCACGCTGTGGTGGCGTCCCATATAAAAAGTGGAGGAAGATGGACACAGATGTTAGCCCAGGGCCAGTCTTCCTCAGCAAAAACAGGGGAGGATTGGTGACGGATGTTAGCTCAGGGCCGGTCTCCCCCACAAAAAATAAATAAATAAATAAATGGACAAAGTATCCCTGATGAACATGGATGCAAAAATCCTCAACAAAATATTAGCAAACAAAATCCAGCAATACGTTAAAAGGATCATACACCTCAGTCAAATGGGATTTATTCCAGGAATGCAAGGATAGTTCAACATCCACAAATCAGTCAATGCGATACATCACATTAACAAAATGAAGAATAAAAATCAAATGATCAGCTCAATAGATGCAGAAAAAGCATTTGACAAAATTCAACATCTATTTATGATAAAAACTCTCAACAAAGCAGGCATAGAGGAAACATACCTCAACATAATAAAGGCCATATATGACAAGCCCACAGCTAATATCATACTCAACAGTGACAAGTTGAAAGCTTTTCCTCTAAGATCAGGAACAAGACAAGGATGCCCACTCCCATCACTTTTATTCAACATAGTATTAGAAGTCCTAGTCAGAGCAATTAGGCAAGAAAAGGAAATAAAAGGCATCCAAATTGTAAAGGAAGAAGTAAAACTGTCACTATGTGCAGATGACATGATATTATATAGAGAAAACCCTAAAGACGCCATCAAAAAACTGTTAGAACTAATAAACAAATTCACTAAAGTTGCAGGATACAAAATCAATATACAAAAACCTATTCCATCTCTGTACACTAAAAATGAGCTATCAGAAAGAGAAATGAAGAAAACAATGCCATTTACAGTTGCATCAAAAAAATAAAATAAAATACCTAGGAATAAATTTAGCCAAGGAAGTGAAAGATGTGTATACTGAAAACTATAAGACATTAATGAAAGAAACTGAAGAAGACACAAAGAAATGGAAAGATATTCTGTGTTCATGGATTGGAAGAATCAATATTGTTAAAATGTCAACACTACCCAAAGCAATCTACAGATTCAATGAAATCTCTATCAAAATTCCAATGGCATTTTTCAAAGAAACAGAACAAATAATCCTAAAATTTGTATGGAACCACAAAAAGCCCTGAATAGCCAAAGCAATCTTGAGAAAGAAGAACAAAGCTGGAGGCATCATGCTCCCTGATTTCAAACTATATTACAAAGCTATAGTAATTTAAAAAGTATAGTATTGGCATAAAAACAGACACATGGATCAATAGAACACAATAGAGAGCCCAGAAATAAACCCATGCATATATGGTCAATTAACTTATGACAAAGGAACCAAGAATAGACAATGGGGACAGGACAGTCTCTTCAATAAATGGTGCTAGGAAAAATGGACAGCCACATGCCAAAGAATGAAACTCAACCATTGTCTTACACCATACTCAAAAATTAACTCAAAATGGATTAAAGACTTGAACATAAGACCTGAAACCATAAAACCCCTAGAAGAGTTTTATAGGTGGTAATCGCCTTAACATAGATCTTGGTGATGATTTTTTGCATCTGATACCAAAAACAAAAGCAAAAGTAAATAAGTGGGACTACATTATTCTAAAAAGCTTCTGCACAGCAAAGGAAATTGTCAACAAAATGAAAGGTGACCTACTGAATGGGAGGAAATATTTGCAAACCATATATCTGATAAAGGTCTAATATCCAAAATATATAAAGAACTCACACAACTCAATAGCAAAAAAACAATAAAAAATGGGCAGAAGATCTGAACAGACATTTTTCCAAACAAGACATACAGATGGCCAACAGTTACATGGAAAGATGCTGAACATCACTAACCATCAGGGAAAAGAAAATCAAAACCACAATTAGTTGTCACCTCACACCTGTCAGAATGGCTATTATCAAAAAAGTAAGAAATAACAAGTGTTGGCGAGGATGTGGAGAAAAGGGAACCCTTGTGCATTGTTTGTGGGAATGTAAATTGGTGCAACCACTATGGAAAACAGTATGGAGTTTCCCCCCAAAATTAAAACTACAACTACCATATGACTCAGCTATTCCACTTCTGGGTATTTATCTAAAGCAAATGAAAACACTTACTCGAAAAGATATTTGCACCCCTATGTTCACAGCAGCATTATTTACAATAGCCAAGATATGGAAGCAACCTAAGTGTCCATCGATGGATGAATGAGTAAAGAAATTGTGGTACACACACACACACACACACACACAATGGGATATTATTCAGCCATAAAAAAGAATGAAATCTTGCCATTTACAACAACATGGATGGACTTCGAGGGCACTATGCCAAGTGAAATAAGTCAGAGAAAAACAAATACCATACGATCTCTCTTACATGTGGAAACTAAAAAAAAAAATCAAGCGCATAGAAATAGAGAACAAATTGGTGGTTGCTGAGGTTGGGGGAGATAGCAGAAACAAAATAATTTTTTAAAAGTTGGCGAAAATCAGTAAAAAAAAAAAAAGTGATGAACTCAGGCTGCAGACAAGGAAGGAAAGATAAATGTACTAAGAGAGGTGCTTTCAGCCTTTGGCTTGCAATTTAAGTTTACTGAAATTCCTGTAATTTGCAGCCTTTAAGGACTGAGAAAGCTAAAGGCTTCTGTACTCCAAAAGAAGCCATTGACAGTGTGAGAACAAAGCTGCAGCCTTAGCAGGAAATAAGATTGATGCTCTGCTGGACAAATTCTCTGATCAAATTAATAGTGTTTTCTTCTCGACAAAGTTTACTGTTTCAAATGCCCTGAAAGCGGTGGCCATTAAGTTAAAGGAGAAGAGGAGAATGGATAGAGTGCAAAGAAAACCAACTGAAAACCCAAAATTGTCAAGTTTGGAAAGTTTGTCTGAATTAGTGGTACTCAAAGTGTGGTCCACTGATCAGCTGTCAGTTCATGAATTTTTGGTACTGGTCTGAGGAGAGATGGTTGAGCCAGAATGTAAATCAACTTTGACACTAAGATCGTCATTTAGTTCAGCTGATTTTTTAATGTCAAGACTTTCCCAGCGAAGGAAGCAGTATGTTCATTTGCATTCTGGTGCAAGCACCTTGTCTTGTCACAGTCTGGAACTTTGAGTAGAACTGTTCTAGAAAAGATCCTCGGCTGAGGCTACTCACACATGGATTGATTAGAAATAAATATGTTAGACATCTACTAAATTTTGAGGGAATATAATGCCAAAAAATATCCCAAGCCTGGCTGGAACATTCTGTGACTTTAAACTCCATAACAATCCTGCACCACAAGAAGCAAGCTGCCCAAAGCTACATGGCTTCCAGAAAGGACATCCTCGACAAAGCTCTGCTCAGATGTAACCAGGAGGATAATGGACAAGGAAGAACTAAGCAAAGGCAGCATCAGGTAAAACAGAGAGCGATAGGCAAGGGACATCCTCCCAGAAGATTTCAAGGGCTGCCGGCTGGGCTAACCGAGGAAGTCACTCTACTGCCGAGGCAAGGAATCGTCACTCTCCCTGTTCAGAATGACTTGACAATTGTTCGGATCTGGAGTTTTGCATTCTCCTTTTTCTCAATGGGAACTTTTACTTTGGTACCCTCTGCCACACCCAAACCTGATGGAGAGGACTTCACATCACCCAGGGCGGGAAAATGGACAGGGGATTTGAATGAGCATGTCTCCAAAGATGATATACGAATGGTCAATAAGCACATGAAAAGATGCTCACATCACTAATCATCAGAGAAATGCAAATCAAAACTACAATGACATGTCACCTCACACCCATTAGGATGGCTACCATCAAAAAACCAGAAAATAACGTGTTGGTGAAATGGTGCAACCACTATGGAAAACAGTATAATGATTCCTCAAAAAATTATAAACAGAACTACCGTATGATCCAGCAATCCCACTCCTAGAGATATACAGAAAGGAAATTGAAAGCAGGGTCTTGAGATATTTGCACACCTATGTTCATAACAGCGTTATCCACAATAGCCAAGGGGCGGAAGCAACCCAAATGTCCAAAGCAACAAATGAATGGATAAACAAAATGTGGTATATACATACCACATACACATGCACATGGAATATTATTCAGCCTTAGAAAGGAAATTCTGACAGATGTTACAACATGGATGGACGTTGAGGACATTGTGCTAAGGGAAATAAGCCAGTCACAAAAACACAGATACTGTATGATTCCACTTATGAGGTATCCAGAGTAGTCAAATTCATAGAGACAGAAAGTAGAATGGTAGTTACCAGGGGATAGGGGGAGGGGAGAATGGAAAGCTGTTTAATACGTACAGGGTTTCAGATCTGCAACATGAAAACGTTCTGGAGATCTGGTTCACAACAACGTAAATATACTTAACACTACTGAACTGTACACTTAAAATGATTAAGATGGTAAATTTTATGTTATGTGCTTTTAATCACAAATTTTTTAAAAAGCCGTCACTCACAAGTGGCAGGACAGCCTAAAACTGGCAAGGACGAATGGGAACCTGGGTTTCAAAGAAGCAGAACTGAGCTACAGGTCCATCAGTGAAAGCTGAGGAGCCTTTAGGAATATCAATACCAACCCTTCATTTACATGTGACGACCTCTGCTGCCCCCATGGACTTCCCATACCAAAGTAATAAAGTCCCAAAGTAATATGACCCATGTGTATGTTCTAGGAAGGACTTATGATGCTAAGAGGCTCCACATTAAAGTTAAGATTAGATTAAACAGAGATACCAGTCAAGAATTAATGAAAAACGTAATGCACTGTATCCAGGCATTTATTTCTTTAAATCTCGCACTATTATAGATCCCAAATTTAGGTGTAATGAGTTCTAATTTGTGTTAATATTCATGCCAAGTTAATCTAGTAAAGAGCTCTACATTATAGTCAACTCCTGGGAAGTTCATTCAGAGAAAGAGCTGTAGAAATTCTTCTTCCATGTATATGAAGTCCCTCTCTCATCTTCAGTCTATAAAACCAAAGAAAGAAGAGACTGCATGAGGAAAACTCGGGCAGCAGGCTAAGCTGCCGAGTGCAGAGAGAGCTGAGGCGAGACGCAAAGGGAGAGCAGCAGCTCTGTCCCCCACAGAGAAGACAGGCAGCAAAACAGAGGGCAGGCCGAGCTCCGAGAGGCCCAGCCTGGAACCTCCTGCTGAGGCGATGACGAAAGGGGAGCCAGACAAGCCCACTGGCCTGGGGCAACCCGTGAAGACTTCTAAGATAACAGATTGTCCTCTATGTCCAAAAGCAGCTGGATGGGGCATGCCTGCCCACCTCCCTCCATCACTTCCAGGGTGATGATGGTATGCAGAGCACCTGCACTGGGTGGTCCATACAAATCACCCCTAATTCTCACAACATCCCTCCCATTTTTTGTTGTTAGTTCCATCAAGTCCATTCCAACTCCTAGCAACCCTGTGTAGAGCAGAGCAGAACCGTGCCCGGTCTTTTTGAGCCATCCTCTCACCTTTTGGATCACTATATCAGACAACACGCTGCTGCTATTCAGAGGGTTTTCATGGCCAATTTTTTCAGAAGTGAGTGGCCAGGTCCTTCTTCCTAGTCTGTCTTAGTCTGGAAGCTCCAGTGAAACCTGTCCACCAAAGGTGACCCTGCTGGTATTTGAAACACCGATGGCATAGCTTTCAGCATCACAGCAAAACACAGCCGCCACAGTATGACAACCGACAGATGGCTTGTGTGGGTTCCTTGATCAGGCAATGAATCTGGGCCATGGCGGTGAGAGCGCCGATTAGCCACTAGACCGCCAGGGCTGGCTCCCCACCCCTCATTTTACAGATGAAGAAATAGACGCAGAGGGGTTAAGTAACTTGCCCAGAGTCCCACAGCTAATCAGTACCCACAATCATGAAGGAAAAGAAAGGACTCAATGCCAAGAAGCTAACTGCGACCAGGAGGAGCCAGGAGAGCTGCCCGGAGGCGCTGTTCTTTGGTGGGCTCCTGGAGCCAGGATGGTGTGTGTGCATAAGTCCATAGCCCCAGCCAGGGAGGGGCTGGGGCATGCCTCTGGTCACTGAGGATTATTGTCCTCCAAAGGGAAGACACAATGTGGCGGACAGAATGATGCCCCCCACATCTACATCCTGATCCCTGGAACCTGTGAATGTTACCTTATATGACAAAAGGGGCTTTACAGATGTGATTATGTTAAGAATCTTGAGATGGGGAGTTTATCCTGGATGATTTAGGTGAACCCAATAGAATCACAAGGGGCCTTATAGGGGAAAGAAGGAAGGAGGCAGGAGAGACAGAGTCAGAGAAGGAGATGTGGCAGCCAACGTAGAACTTGGAGTGAGTGATGCGGCCACAAGCCAAGGAACGCAAGTGGCCTCTAAAAGCTGGAAAACGGAGGGAACAGATTCTCCCCTGGATCCTCCAGAAGAAACAGTTCTGCCAACACCTTAATTTAAGCCCCATGAGACCCATTTCAGACTTCTGACCTCCAGAACTGTAAGGTAACACATTTATGTTGTTTTAAGCCACCAAGTTTGTGATAATTTGTCACAGCATCAATAGGAAACTAATACAGTCAGCAAGGACAACGCTGACTGCAGCTGCGCCCACATCCCAGCACAGGATCCTGCAAGAGGAGGAAAATCCAGTGAGTCCACATCCTTGAAGGCGAAAATGGTTCCGGGGCCGTGAAACTGTGACAGGGAAGCTTGGGGAAATGGGGTACATGTTCTTTATCAGCTCGGAAGAGTCAGCGAATCTCAAGTTGCCTCATTAAAATGTGAAAAAATATGCTGCATACCAAACTCTGAGAGTTTTTCTAAGAAGCTTTTTGAAACTGTTAAGTGGCTAAGGATGTGCAGTGTTATTTTTATGCTGCCCATTTTCCCTAAAAGGCAAGAACTTCCTTTCAGGTTAGTGCCCACCTCAGCAAGCTCTGGTGAGGCCCAATTCTAGATGTGAGAAGCCCAAGGCCTCCTGGTCCAGCCAGAGTTCGCTCTCTTCTCCAGGACCCGCATGAGGGTCAGCTCACACCAGGCCACTTGTCAGCACCAACAATTGGCCAGATAGAGGCCTGCATCTCCGCAGTAAAAGTCTGGACCCCACAGAATTATGGGGAAAAGAGCCAGAGATTTGGGAAAGACTTGGAGACGGGTTTATCAGCTCCTTACCTCTCCCTCACCCACCCCACTCCAAGGCCCCTGCAAGAGTAGGAGACCCAGAGCTGCCCGGGGACAAAGAGTCTGCCAAGAAGCCCCACATTAACACTGGGGCCAAAGCCAGACTGACCATGGAGGCGAACAGCCAGGGGCTCCCCGCCCTCCAGCACAGGGATGGAGGGGTGGGATGCAGGAACATGTCCAACCATATAAGGCAACGGTTCCTGGCTATTTCACCAAAAAGATGCCTTTTGATACCTCCCCCACCACACCCCCTAAACCTAACATTTGAAAGATCTGAGCCATTAAAATATCTTTATTAATAATATATCTTTCCTGGGGCCGCCCGGTGGCGCAGCGGTTTAGTCCACGCTTGGCAGCCCGGGGTTCGCGGGTTCGGATCCCGGGCGCCCGCCGACGCACTGCTCGTCAGCCATGCCGTGGCGGCGTCCCATATAAAGTAGAGGAAGATGGGCACGGATGTTAGCCCAGGGCCAGTCTTCCTCAGCAAAAAGAGGAGGATTGGACGGATGTTAGCTCAGGGCTGGTCTTCCTCACACACACAAAAAAATAATAATAATATATCTTCCCATATTTTTATTATTAATCAAGAGCCAATTAATCAACTGCAAGTCAGGGTTTCTTGTCAGCGTCACATAGCCAATGTTGCGCCACCAAACTGATAAATGATTCCAGCTAAAAAGCAAAGAAAATACATTGGAGTTAGCACATTTGGCCTTACTGCATACACTGCGGAGAGCTTGAGGAGCCTTGTCATTTCTTCTTTGAGCTTCTCAAGACCCATAGACGCCTGGCTGGGAATCTCAAGTAGAAAATAGAACCACCTGGGCCACAGTGTTCCGCCTACGGGAAGGTCTGACTAGGAGATACCGGGTCCTGGCCCATTCTAATCAAAAACTCAGTCAGTCAAACCCTAGTGTGTGCAAGTCACCCTGACATCACCTGAGTCCAGCCTCTCACCGACTCACATCCGTCTCCACCAATTAAAAGGTCCATGTTTCCTCCTTGACTCCCTCCTCCCTTCACTCCCAGCTCAAGCTCCTCTGGCCTCCCAGGAAGCAGGGGCTCCCTGCAACTACCGTCCACACCCCAGGGGACCCTGCCCGCTTCTGCAGAGACTCCATCTAACCCACCCCCAGTAGATTTTACTTCTCCAGTGAAGCAGCACTGAGCTCTGGAACAACTGGCTTCATGTTTCTAGGCCACAAGTCAAGGCCAACCACAGGTCAAGTAGAACAAGGGTCAGCTGGCAAGTACTCCAGGAAGCTGAGGCCCAACACAGACCTGCTAAGCACCAAGCCCCAAAATCAGAGAAGGGAGGGAGGAGCTGGTGAGCCCCATGTGAAGGGCAGAAGGTTTACTCTCTTCCCGCAGCCTTCGGAACAATGCCTGCCATCAGAAAGACACGGCATGCTGGTCCTGCTAAACCCACTCACACTGACCCAGGACAGGTGGGCCTGGGTCCCTGCCCAGTCTGGTAGGGAAAGCTGGGAAAAGGGTTATGACGGCTGTTGTGGGGGCTCCCACAGAGGTGTGAGCAACTGCTAAGAGGGCACTGAGAGGTGGAAACAAGCCAAGCATCCATGAACAGCTGAATAGATAAACAAAATGCAGTACACCCATACAATGGAATATTAATCATAGAAAAGAAACTTTGATATCTACTACAATATGGGTGGACCTTGAAAACACTAAGCTAAGTGAAATAAGCCAGTCACAGAATGGCAAATATTGTATGATTCCACATATCTGAGGCTCTTAGAATAGGCAAATTCATAGAGACAGAATGATTACCAGGGCTGAGGGGAGAGGGAGAAATGGGGAGTCGGTGTTTAATGGGTACAGAGTTTCTGTTGGAGATGAAGAGAAAGTTTTGGGCACAGATAGTGCTGATGGTTACACAACATCATGAATGGAATTGACGCCTCTGAATTGTACAAGTGGTTAAAATGATAAATATTAGGTTATACATATTTTACCACAATAAAAAAAAAGTTATAAAGAAAAGAGGGCACTGAGGAGGCGACAATTAATTCTGCCTGGGGAGGGAGGAGCTGAGGAGCTGTGACGGGAGGCGGCATTTCGGGCAAGCCAAGAGAGAGCTGTGGGCCCGTCTGTCCCTGCTGCTCCCGTCTCAGGTATGAAGAGCAGGAGGAGGGGGAGGACGGCCTGTGGGGGGGTGGTTGAGGAAGGACGGCTTTCACCCTCTGCCCAGTCACTCTGTTCTTCAAGAACCCTCTGTGGCCCCCTCTGCCTATCACCCATTCCAGAATCCTCACTTTAAAAGACAAAGCGAGTCTACACTCCCTTCTGGGCCGGGACCCACACGATACTCTAGTGTTGTGGGGCCTCTGCTCACGGGGCAACCACATTCCCTCCATCCACCTGTGTCTCCCACATCCTTCACACCTAACAGGAAACCCACTTCCCCGGAAGACTCCTGAGCAATCTCCCTCTTCTTCCAAGTTTCTCTGTTTCCTATAATGAAAGGCAGTACAGCTTGGTGGGTAAGAGCATGCTCTGGCTTTGAAGCCTGGATCTACCAACAGTTAGCTATGCAACCAATTTACTTAATCCCTCTGTGCCTCAATTCTCCCAAGTGGAAAGTGGGGATAATAATAGCACCCATTGCACAGGACTGTAATAATTAAAATGAGAAAATGCACATAATGTATTTGGCATATAAGTGCTTAACAAATGGTAATTATCATTATTATAACAATTACATATTGCTTTGGTATTAAACTTTACTTTTAAAAAAATTTGAATGGTAGCTCAAGCATTTTTAAATGCCTTATTTAATTGAAAAAAACTAAACCCCTTATCTCTTGCCTTTCTTTGCTTTTCCCTATTTTCCAAATGTTCAATATCATAGCAAAATTATTTATATAATTTTGAAATAGTTTAAAAAAAATCCTCGCTCCCTTAAAAGTTATTCACAACAGCCCCCTCCTGTGTGCACTCCTCTCTGTTCAGAATCTTCTCGAGCTTATGAATGGTTTGTTCCAGACCAATTTTTGTAATGCTGTAGGAGAGGACTGGCAGCTTTTCATTCCTTTGCGCCCCTGTAAAACGTCCCCAGCAGGGCACTCTGCCCTCACTGGGCTTTCTCCCTGTGGTGACCCAGAGACTGCTCTTCCTCCAGCCCTCCTGCAGGCCCTGGGTTCCCTTGGCTGTTCGCATTTGTGAAGGCCTGTGTGGTTCTGAGACAGCGAGGGCAGAGCCTGGGGCCGGGGCTGTGTTTAGGACATTAATCCACGCTGGGCATGTCAGCCCACCCAGCACGCGGATGTCAATCTCCGGCTGGCCGCTCTCTCCGGCAGAGGCTCTTGGGCCCAGTGGGACGCTTGCCTTTCCACTCGAGCCTTGACAGCAGGCACAGATTTAATGATTGGAAAGCACTTTGAGAATCCAGAGTGCTCCATAATTGCCAACTCATAATCCCCAAATTGTTCTCTGCTTGGCTGCGGGGGGTGAAGCATCTGTCCTTGGGAGGGTCTTTGTTCACGTGGCTCTCACACCAGAACTAGACCGGGCAGAGGCAAACAGGGGCTCCACCCGAAGAGGGACACTGACTAAGACTCATCAAGCATGCTGGGGGGCAAGGCTTCTCCAAGTGAGACCCAGGTCAAGAGGGGCAGATGGTTGGGCCCTTCGACACCTACAAACTCATGATCTGATGACAGTGCCCGAGAATCTGCATTTTAATAAACTCCCCAGCCGATTCTCACTCATACTAGGCTGAGTACTGATGCATGGGTTAGAGGTAGGCAGATGGGTTTGGAGTCAGGAGGACCTGCGTTCAAGTCTCAGTTCTGATCCTTATTGTTTGAGACCTGAGCAAGTTACCTGACACCAGACCCACAAGATGGAGGTCTTCCCTAAAAAAATTTTCAAGAGTTTCACAATCAAATCAGTTTGGGTGATGCAACACCAGACATGCCCCCTGAGGGCTTTATTATGTACATGAGCAGATTAAAGGGGCTAAAAAGTCCCTCCACAAAGAACCCTGTTTGACCCAGCACTTTCCCGAACCATCTAACCAAGGAAGCTGCTTTCTATCATCAATACCAAAAACATTTCACGGACTTAGCACCCCCCACCCAAAGCTCGTGAAATTCTTTTCTGGGAAAAGGCTAGTCTAGGGAGTGAGGGACAGCATCTTAAAACGGTTCAAAGCAGTTCCGGCAGGAAGGAGCCCCTATCCCCCCATCCTGGAGGAGGGTGGCCACGGGAGTCCCATTTCCCATGCTTAGGGTCCTCGGTGGTGGCAAAGCTGGTTCAGTTCCACAGATCTGCTGCCTGGAGTGGAAGCATCACAACAGCGAGGTCACCTTCCAGCTTCGGGTAATTTCCCTTGGAGGCAAGACAGATCCATTTTTAACAGCTCTTCATTTCAGCAGAGAATGCCCTCCTGCCTCTGATGGGGGCTGGGGAGCAGGATGGGAAGGGGGGCTTTGTTCTTCCGACCAGTGCTGACAGTTTAATTAAACCCAGCTCAAGCCGGGGTCGGCAGGGTCAGGCACTCTTCAACAGGGCTCCTGTGGAATATCACGTCCCAGCCTCTGGCCACCAGGGCCCTGTTAATGAGTTATCCTGGTCCTTACAGCAGGGATATAAATAGAGGAAATAAATGCCCTGGGCTGCCCTTAATCACCCACCCCCACCCCTTCCAGGCCCAACAGAGACACAAAAGGTCGATCTTGTCAGGACACAAATTGGTTTCAAGGCTAAAAAGAAGCCCAGAGGAAGTGGGTATCAGAAGTGACTTCTGGATGAAGAAGGAAATGCAACCAGCAAGAGGAGAGATTGAAGGCAGCAAGAGAGACCCCTCCCCGGATCAGAGGGGACAGAGACGTGGGGGGCTGACACTCACTATGCTCCCCACCCAAACATGGGTGAAGACCGGATTTTGCTGCTATAAGAGAAGCAGTCAGGTTCAAACGTGTCTGATCGCTGTGTGCATCCATGGAACAACGTCTCCACATCCTCTGGTGGTTGACTGTCAGGTGATGGAGCTGACCCCAAATCCAGGTAACCTGCCACTAGGTTATAACTGCCCCCAGATTATAACTGCCCCCGGCAGGGGACACGGGTCCAGCCACTGAAGCATCTGCCCTCTCCCACTCCAACCTGCTGGTAGATCAGAGAATGGCAGATTGCTCTCAAAGAGAGCTGATGGTAACCTCTCACCTCCTAGAGAGACGGTGCCCCACCTGTCTGTCTTACACAGCTGTCACTCCAAGTGTTCTCAGCACCTAGAACAGTGCCTGGCCCACAGGAGGCCCTGGGTAACTGTTGGATAAGTGGGTGGGTGGGTAGACAGACAGAAGGTGAGTGGGTGGCCAGACGTGGGGGAGGGGATAGGGGATGGGAGGATAGGTGAGGAGTAGGGGAATAGATGGGTGTTTGGGTAGGTTTATAGGTGGGTTGGTAGCTGGGTAAGTGGAGGGTGAATGGGTGTGGGACTGGATGGGGAGGATGGTGGTTAAACGAGTGCACGAGTAGATAGGTGGGCAGAGGGATAGGTGGGTGGGAGAGTGTTAGATGGGAAAACAGGTGGGAAGAGATGAAGGATGGAGGAATGGGTAAGGAGTGTGGAGATAGATGGGTGGATGGCGCGTTGATTGGTGGGTTGGTAGACGGGTAAGTGGGAGCTCAGATGAGTAGGAGGATGGCTGGGTGGCGGACAGATGATAGATAAGTGGATGGGGAGGGGGAGACAGGTAGGTGGATGGGTAGATGAGTGGGTAGACGGGTGTAGAAGGTGGATGGGTGGTGGGTAGAGGATGAATGGGTGAGGGGGTGGATGGATGATATGTAAGGATGTGCTTTAGCATCAGACAGACCAGGTTTCAAATTTGGCTCCGCCCCTTGGGCATGTCACAAAACCTCTGAGCTTGCATTTCTTCATCTGTAAAATGGGGGAAATGCTGACCTCATAAAGATGTTCTGATAATGAAATCAGATCATTTTTTAGGTTGGTCAGCATGAGCCTGGTGCAGAATAACCTTCTGTTTGTTCTAACCATTACTGTAACGACTGCAATTCCTGAGACCTTTCACGACGGTCCTGGGGGACGGAGGTGGTGAGAGGATGTCACAGGACAGGCACGTTTCTGCAAAGGCTTTGACTCCCTCTAACTGTAGACAAGGAGTGGGTGAGTGCTCCCTTCTAAAGAGATGGGGGTGGGTGCTGAGCAGGAACTCCGGGGGCATCCCTAAGGAAGCAGAGAACACACCAGAACTTCAAGGCACTAAGAAACATTTCCAGGGGCAGCATCAGCTACTTTCCCCATGTACTCAGGAAAGTACCCCAGAGCACAACAGGCAGATTCTCTTGGTCAACTTCCTGAACCTATGCAATGATTGTCCCAAGCCACACTCCAGCTGTTGCCTGCGAGGGCCCTTCTGCTGGACAGCCTCTCTCCACGGCCGGTCGGGTGCCTGTGGGAGGAGGTCCCTGCAAAGGGAGGGGCTGATTCTGAGTTAAGAGAGGTGAGGCTGAATCACCATAGGGGTTGGGGGGACCAACATTGGCAGTGGACAACTGCTCAAGTGCAGGGTCAACGTGGGGGCTGTGGTGCCGCCTCTGAAGCAATTCCCATGTGGATTCATCTAATGTTCCCTGAGCACCTACTATGTGCCACAAAGTTTATACCTGACCCGAGAGCGGTTACACCTCTCTTTAATCCCCACAACAGCCTGTGAGGTAGACGTTGGTATCTTTATCTGACAGAAGAGCAAACAAGGCTCAGGAGGCTTCAAGGAAGGGCTCCAACATCACGTATCCAGCATTCGCTTCAACTCCGACTACAGAGGCTTTTCAAAACTGGGAGGTTTCCTACCATAAAAATAATACATGCTTCTTATAGAACATCTGGGAAACGTAGAAAGAAAAAAGGTCACCCGAGACAACCCCTGTTGGCATTTGGCCGTCATTTTTCTGTGCATTATTTAGAGTGATTTATTAGTGATCATGTTATCAATACAGTCTTACATCCTGGCTTTTGAAATAACATGTATCTGCATTACTTTACATCTTTCATAAAGGCCATTTTTGATGACAATATAAATATTCCATCAAGTAGACATATCATAATTTACTTAACCATTCCCCCAATGTTGGACATTTCAGTTATTTCTATATTCTTTTCAGTATTCGATATTTCAATGTAGAACTATTCTGTATTTCAATACTATAAATAATGCTGCAATGAACATGTTTGTGCTCATGTTTTATTATTTCCTTAGGGTAGATCCCCAAACGTGAGATTTCTAGGTCAAGGTTTAAGCCTATTTTCAGGCTCTTCATGGACCCTCAAAGGCCTGGTGTCTAATTCCAACCCTATCACCAAACTGCTCTGTGGTCCAAGCCAAATCACCTCTCTGGGCCACAGTTCCCACATATGGAAAGAAATGGACAGATTAATCCAACACTGGGGGCAATATTAGTGAAGAATAACCAATAACAGGATTTAACTCCTGGAAGCTACACAGGCAAAATCAACTGAAATGCACCACCCGACAGACTGTGTGACCACACCATCCGTGCACATGTGATCTCTCTCAAACTTGTTTTCATGCTGATTTAGCGTAATGGCCTCTACGTGAAAGTCCATGATACACTCCAGGTAGAAAGGATTAGTAATGGATCCCTCAAAGAAGAAGGAAGGTCAACAGGTGAGAGACCAGAAACACCAGGCACTGCCTCCCCTCTTACCCCACCTCCTAAGGGAATGTGGCCCCCCTCCAGCTCCTGGAGGAGGGTGGGCTCCAGAGTATGGCTGCTCCAGGTGATCCCACAAGCCCCCAACACAGCTCCTTGGCCCAGGGGTGATCTCCTGAACTGAGTGGACCAATCAGATTCTTTCCCCAGAAATCTGGAGTTGGGATCTGAGACACTGTGGGGATCTGAGCTCCAAGGTCACAGGAAGTAGGAGGGGAGTCGGCACTGTGGCTAGCAAAAGTCAGGGCGGAACTGAGATGTTGCCAATAAGCCCAGGATGCTGGTTTGCAGAGAGGAGCAGCACAATAAGGTAGATATTTAGAAAGAACTAGAAACACCCTTCACATCTCAGTCTTGGTCCTAGCTGTGCCTCACTTCCTGTCCTGGGGAGCCCAGGAGTCTGCTGGTTGTGCCCGTCCAACACCCCACCCTACCCTTATCCTCACCTGCCTGTAGGGGTTTCTGTTTCTGGAATCAAGAGTGCCCAAGAGTTCCTTGGCCACATCAACTGGGAGAATGAACAGAGATGTTTCAGAATGACAGATGCTCAGGTCAATGGATTAGGGGTGGAGGTGAGGCAAAGAATATTAGCAAATAAGTCTTTAAGCACTTGCTCCTGTATCCTTCCCTATAACCATCACCAAGATGAAAAACTCAGTGAGCCCAGACACCAAGAGCAAACAACCAGATCAATAAAAAGGTCTGTTTAATCACTTCCCCCACAATGTGCCCTTTTCGAGATGGCCTGAATTGGAAGAACACCAGGTTGCACTGTCCCCAGTCATGAACTCAAGTCCTGGGCTGACCTAAGCAGGGGCGTGTTGCACAAAAGTCCTCCCCAAAGTCCTGCTAGCTTGTCCATCTGTGCTTACAGGTGAGCTTAAGAGATATCAAAAGGAGAGCTCAAGAAAAGAATCTCCCTTCACCCAGGTCCGGCCACGCTCCTAGATAAGAAATGTCTCCTGCCAAGTTAGGGACCCAAAGCCTGGAAAGAAAAGGCAGTAGGTGTTCCAGAAAAGTTCTGGCTCTAGAGCCTGGAAATATTCCCCAAAGGGCCACCAAGCCTTCCATCGAGAAAGCCCTTCCTCTGGAAGTCCCTCTGTGACCACTGACTGGTCCCCTCCCCAAGGCAGCCAGCCCCAGGCAACTGGAGTGAAAACATGCAATGTTTCTGGAGGCCACTGCCCCCTGGCTGCCTGCCCCGTAGGGCACCAAGAGCAGGCGTCAGGCAGACTCCTGTCTTCTTCAATGGCTCTTCCACTCCTTGAATGGACTCCCTTGTTATTTGGCTATAGAATCCAGTGATTTAATATTCGTTAAAGCATAGAAGTCCTTTTCTCCAGGACTCTTGTTAAAATATGAAGCCCTGAAGAGCACTGGGCAGGGAGTCCAAAGGGGCATCAGTACTGACTCTGAGTAGGTCGCTTCACCTCTCCAACCTTGACTTTTGTCTTAACTCTCCAGGAGACACTGCCTGCCCCACAGGGTCCCAGGTATCAGACGAGACAGCGTGCACAGGAGCACCAGCCTCACTGCAGGGCCATTCAGTCACCCACGCCGTCAGGGACGCAACGACCATCTGCTGCAGGCCAGTGCGGGCCTGGATGCTTTACGTGCATAATCTCAGTTCAGCCTCAGGATAGCCCAACAGCAGACAGGTAAGAAAAACAGGCTCAGAGAAGTTAGACCAGCCAGAGTTAGACCTTGAAAAACCCAGGACCATCTGACTTGATTTTCCACTCCCCCAGGCAACCTCCCATTCCACTAGGAATCCAAGGTCTCCAGACACAGGCCAAGAATGCAGCCAACCTGGCCACACAGTGTCACTGCCCTCAAGAGGGGGCCCGGGGACCCCTGGAGGAAGGTAGACCCAAGTGTTGGAGGGGACAGAGACCCCTGTAGAGCTGACCTCTCCCCTTCAGCCCCAGGAGCTGGTGGAAGGCTATGGCAAAAGATGTCAGTGACCCAAAAAGGTGAAGAGAGCTGGAGGTGATCTCAAGCAAAAGGCTGGAGGTTTGTGGATTTAGATTCACAAGAGGGGGGTCTTGGACATTTTTAAATAAATGAGGGATAGAAACAACCTAAGTGTCCATCCACGGAGAAAGAAGATGTGGTACATATTTATACAATGGAGTACTACTCAGCCATGAGAAGGAAGGAAATCCTGCCATTTGTGACAACATGGATGGATCTAGAGGGCATGATGCTAAGTGAAATAAGCCAGACAGAGAAAGACAAACACTGCATGGTATCACTTATATGTGAAACCTAAAAAAAAAAAATTCAAACCCATAGAAACAGAGCGTGGAAAAGTGGTTTCCAGGACTGGGGGCTGGGGGAAATAAGGAGACATCAGTAAAAGGGTCCAAACTTTCAACTATAAGATGACTAAGGTCTGAGGATCTAGTGTATAACATGGTGACTATAGCTGCTAACACTGCACTGTATAATTAAAATTTGCTAAGAGAATAGAACTTAAATCTTCTCACCAAACAAAAAAAAAGATAAACACATGAGGTGATGGATGTGTTAATTACCGAGATGGGGGTCCATTCACAGTGGACACATATATCAGATCACCACAAGGTACACTTTAAATATCATACAATTTTATTTGTCAATTATACCTCAACAAAACTGAAATAAATCAGGAGAGGTCAGAGCGGGCACCCGGGGCTCGACGGTAACCGTCCACAGCGCATGTGCCCTGAAGCCCAGGTGGTAGAGGACCGCGGATCAACATGGCTGAGGGGAGGGGACCTGAGCAGTAAATAACGCAGGGAGAGTGACTGCAAGAGCTTGAAAGGCTAAGAGGGCTTAGGAGAAGGAAAAGAAAAGTACAGAAGGAGACCAAGAGAAAAGATGTTCAGGGTGAATTTGTGCAGAGAGGCAGAGCTGTGACGACCCTTGCAAGAGCAGCTGCAAGGAAGGACGGGTGGAGAAAACAGGAGGGCCGGGGTCAAGTCAGGGCAAGGCCAGCCACCTGCGTGTGACCAGGACCAGCAGGGCCACGGTGAGCCAGTGCTGGCTCCAGGTTAGAGACACGAGAGCAGATGCATCTGTGGGGAAGGGTCTTACGGCCCCAGCAGTCAGGAAAGTAAGGCTCTGTGCACCTGGCACCAAACGGGGGGCCGTTACAGGGGACTGAAGGAGAAGGCCCAGCCCCAGCCCAGGGGTGGCAAAGACCAGCAGGAGGGATCGTCACTGAGAGTCACTGCAGAGAGGCCTCCAGGCCAGAAGGAGAACAGACTAAAAATTAGAGTTCCACCTTAAAGACAAAAACTTAAAGGCAGGGTCCACGACAAATTCTGGAGCTGCCTGGAGACCCCTGTGCTTACCAAGAGGTCTGGAAATCACGACAGAAGAGGAAAGAACTGGCTGTGTTTAATCAGAGGAGACGAGGTCAAGCTCCAGGCTCCAGGAGCCCACAGGCACACCCCTCAGCACTCAGGCAGCCGCAGGGTGCCGTCCCCACCCAGCCCCACCCGGTGTCTGACCTGCACCTTGACCTAGGTGCTGTCCTATAAGCATCCTTAGGGAAGAACCACAGCCCCAGTATCTCACACTGTGCTTGGCTGGGCGTGCAGAAGGTCCCAACCAGTGGCTTTTCAGGTTGTTAATGACAACTAAACCTCCCTCCCAACTCAAAATTCAAAAACCTGGCAGCCCTTCAAAAATCTAACAAGAGTACATAGTTGTTCTAGGGACTTACAGAAAGCAAAGCTAGGAAAAACATAAATTATTAGAAAGCAGATTTAGAGCTCAAAGTTAAGAAAATGTTTCTAATATGCAGACCTGTCCAATAATGGAATTGATTACCCTGGGAGGTGGTGAACTCCCCATCACTAGAGGTAGCCAAGCAATGACTGAAGGACCATATGCTAAGGAGCTGCAGAAGAGATTCCTTAGATAATCTCTAAGGTCCTATCCAACCCAAGATCCCCCAAAATGAAATATACAGTAGAACAATTACAGACACATTTGGTAAATCACGGAGCAGCAGAATTGGCCACTACCCTTTAAACTTGAGGGAAGCACATTGACAGTAAGTAAAAGTGTGACTTTATGCCATGGTTAATAAACTTACAGATCTCATTACTCCAAACTGAAAACAGAAAGAGTTCAAGGAGGGCTTAGTTGAATGACTAAATACTCGACCTAAGGCAAGTTACCAAAGGCAGTGAGAGATGCATAGGAACGTCCTCCCTATAAGGCAGGGCAACACGGTTGACAAGCGGGCCCACCCCCAGAACATCCTCACCCCCGCACTGTCAGAGGCAGCACATGGAACTGGATCAACTGCAGATTCTGTCAAGTGCTTGTCATGAAGAAATGCCCCACACAGCACCTTCCTACAGAAAGGGCCTGGCCTCCGATGCCCTGAATGATTCCTGCCAGGTGAGGAGCATGGGAGTCATGGACATGGGAAAGTCCAGGTCCCACTGACCAAACACCGCCCCTCCCACACGGTATGGGATAAGACCACAGAGAGCTTTCTGGCCACAGAGAGTCACTCACAGCCTCGACAGCGCCTGGTTATTCTGGAACAGCATTTCTGGTAACATGTGCAGCTGGTTCCGGTTCAGTCGGCTGAAAAAGAGAAGAGAGGAAGAGTTGGAAATTGCCTAGCTGTCCAGGAGACCCAACAGACTTTTCAGAAAGCACTGGATTCAGAGTCAGAGGGCCCAGGGTTCAAATCCTAAGAGGGTCACTGTGTAACCCCAGGGAAATCACTTTCTCTGGGCCTCAGTTTCTTCATCCATAAAGTGAGAACTCCACCATCCCACACTTTGGGAGGATAAGAACAGAATATCTGTGAAAGCCCCTCCCCAAGGACCTGACGTGTTGTGGGCAGTCAATAAATAGAGGGTCTCTCCTCACAGTACTTCCTCCCATGCCCATCATCGTCATCACCTTACATGTGCAAGACCCTTTGTAATTGAAAAGGCACCGATTCAAATATTATCTCAGTTGTGAGTTGGATACCTGACCACAGGTGAAATGGGAGATGTACCCCATTTGGCTCAGTGGCAACTTAACTTTTTTTATTGTTTGCTTTAGGTCTTTTTTCAAAATAAAAATAGCTTCGTTGATTTTTTTATTACTTATGAAAATGCTTGCTTAATTTAAAAAAAAGCATCGAATAATAAAAGAAAACATATTCGTCCACCTGCATTATTCTCTCTCAACAATTTGTGGACATCTTTCCCTGCCAAACAATAGAGAACAACCCCTTTATTTTTAATGACTGAATAGTAGGTCCATCACTTTTAATTCCTCTACTGATGGACAGATAACATTTCAGTGTTAAAAACAGGCAGGAGTGGGAAGTCTGGTTCTGGAATGCGGCCTGATGAGAAGACAACGCAGGAAGGACTCGTACTTGTCCTAGGAAGGCTGGGAAGTCTAACCAGACTCATCTTGCCACGTTAAGCACCCCGCTCTCTGACAGCAGAGTATAGGACTCCAGCCCATCAGGGGATGTGAACCTATAAAGTATGGAACCTTGGTACCCACACTGTGTCTGTGGACCACCAGGCCTCACCTGGGAGTTGATAAGAGCTGCAATAGCCCAGGCTCTAGCCCAGACCTGACACAGAATCTGCACTTCAGCAAGATCCCCAGGATCTGTGCACACATCAAGGTGGGAGAAGCACTGGCGTAAAATGCCGCCTCTGCCCTCCAGTCTACAGCGCAGTTTGAGCTCCACACAAGGGTCTCCTTTGACAGTTCTAGATGATGACAAACCAACTCGGCAAAAGCTTTCCTTTGTGGGGAAAGAGGAAGAAACATAATTCTATGTGGCCAGCAGTAACTGGTCTGTGGTTACCTCCTAGGTGGTCACCTTCACTGATATGTGAGAAAGGTACCATTTTCTAGCACAGTACGGACAATTAGAGCTGCAACTTTAGACCAGCTGGAAGAAGTTTACTCTAAAGGGCAGGCTGCTAGGGAAACACATCATTGCCTTCGAATAAAAGGGACCGCCAATATAATCCCTAAAACAACAGGGGTGGACAGCAGATCGCTCCAAGTTCCTAACCTCATCCAATAAATTAATCCTGTGTTCACACTGCCTGGTAATCCTTGGTTTGGGTTCTGTTTTGTTTTCCCCCAAGACTTTCTCTGTTTTCCAGCTTCAATTTCTGAAAAACACTTAAGAGGAAAAAGGATTTGATAGCGAGTTTAAAGTGGAAAACCAAAGGACACCGAAGGAGGGACCCAGCATGGTGAGGGACCTGCAGGTGGCTAGGAATAGTAGCAGCAGCAACCGCAGTCCTTATTAGCCCTTACCATGTGCCAGGCACCGGGAGAAATGGTTTGGAGGGAAGCAGAATGTAAAGGTGGGTTTCCTTCTCTTGGGTCTGACAAGGCCTTACATTCATGCGTATCCCTTCCTGTCTCCTCCCGGCAACAACCCCACAGGGAAGGTTTACCACCACCATCCTGCATGCGGCTTGGCTCAGGATACGTGTGTTGACTTTGTTGAGTTGTCTCTTTGATAGTTGAGGGAACTGGGATGCCCAGAGGCGAGTGACTCACCCAAGTCACCACCAGGTGGTAGAGGTGGGGTTGGGAAGCCTGCCTTTCCCCAGCTCCCCATCCTGGCTGCCTCCACACGACACACGGACCCCACTCAGCCGGCTCAGGGTGACTGAGCGCTCCACTCCCTCCCAACATCAGATGGACTGATGCCCACGGCACGCAATCCTCACGGCCGGCAGGACTGGTCACTTCTGCTTCTGCACTCAAGTTTGTAACCACTTACAAGAACCAGTTATGTCTGTTCCCATACCTATTTATGCCAGAGGTACTTATAATTATAATTATATAATTTAATTAACTATTACATAAACGAACAAAATTCTAGTGTGAAAAGAGAGAGTCGTCTCTATGAAAACTAAGTTGAATGTCTTGGAAAGAGTCAATGAAAGGAAAGCTGGTAATTAAACGGCTGTTGGATTAAGTGAGATGGGAGGTCAGGAGGGTCATAAAAGAAATTCAGAATTCTCCACCCAGATTGCTTCCAAGGGCCTTTTAAAAATCCCACTCCACCTTAAAGAAACCAAAACCAAAATCATAAGCAAGGTATACGTGTGTGGTGTAGGCAAGGAAAACAATACAGAACTCCAATCAGCATCTCATACTAAAAAGCAAGGCCTTGGCAAAAAAAAGATGAGGGGGAGGGAGAAGGTCAATAAATACACGTTTATATGTTTTAACTTAAAATGAAATGTTTACAGCATGTATGGAGTTTATGACTCCCCACTTTATCCAACTTTTACGATTAACTGATCCACCTGGGCCCCGACAAGGCAGAGGAAAGGGCACCGGCCATCCACAATGAGCACCGGACGCCCCCAGGGACAGAGCAGTCACATGCCCCAAAAATAACTGCCCACTGTGAAGTTGCTGGTGACCCACCCCGGAAGAAAGAAACTGGAGAAAGACAGAAGGGACAAAGTCTGCAGTGACAAGGTGTGACTCAAAAAGGAGGGCCCTGCCCAGCCTTGGGTGGCGGCAGCAGGTGTGATGTGGGCCACCCAGCCGTGTCTAGACCCCCTGCCCTCCTCTTCTCCTCCCCCAGGGCATGGCAGCACCAGAGCTGGAGTGGGAATGGGTTAGCTCCACACCGGCCCCTCATAGCCAGGTCACGAATATGTATTTTGTTCTGACCTTTTAAGAAAACAAACACAAGACTAATGGGACCGCTCATCACTCCGTTTTAGGCCTGGATGAGGAATGCCAAAGAAAGATCACCTTGATTTTCCTCCAGGCTACGGGAAGGCAATCAGACAACTATATTCTTTCCTTTTCATTTAATACCTTATTTTCTTTGATATAGCAGAGAAATGTGAGGCATTAGGTCATCGTCATTAAGAGCTCAGGCTGTGGAGGCAAAATGAACCAGACTCTAATCCCCTCTTCTGCACGTAATCACTTAGGAATCACTTAATAAGGCAAGAGCCTTAACTTCTGTGCACCTCTGCTTCTCATCTGTAAGATACCACCGACTACAGTGTTGTTGTAAGGATTAAAGGAGATATTGGGGGGCAGAGAGCTTATCTTGGTGTCTGGCATAGAGTAAAGCAGTCAATAGAAGCTATAAACTCTATAAAATAGAACTATATAAACTCATTGTAAGAAAATCCACAAAAATGAAAAGCACAAAGAATAAAATTAAAGTTACCTGTTATCCCACCACTCAATGTAATGAGAGTTAATATTCTCAATTATTTTCCTCCCCCATACTCTGTACACATATCAGTTGATTCTATTTATACAAATGTCACTTCCTGCCTTTTCCACTTAACATTATATTATGAGCACATTCCCATGGCCTTCATTGTTCTTCAGAAATGTGATTTTACGGCCAGCCCTGGTGGTCTAGTGGTTAAGTTCAGTGCACTCTGCTTCAGTGGCCTGAGTTTGGTTCCCGGGTGCGGACCTACACTGCTCTGTTAGTAAACATGCTCTGCTGGCAGCCCACATACTAAAAAATGGAGGAAGACTGGCACAGATGTTAGCTCAGGGCAAATCTTCCTCAGCAAAAAAAAAAAAAAAAAAATGTGATTTTATATCTTATGTCTCCACCAGAATGGCTGTTTCCAATGTTTTTTATTGTACTTAAATAATGTGCAATGACTATCCTGATATATAAATTTTTAGCCATGTCTCTGATTATTTCCTTAAAATAAAATGGACTTTCTGGTTCAAAGAGCATAAACTTTAGGACTCTTGACACCTACAGCCAAACCAAAGCAGATAAATGAGACCAGTGACCCCGTGACTGTGAGTGCCCATCCCCCACCTCATCCATGCCTCATTCCTCTTTCTTTCATTATTGCCAATCTGAAATGCAAAAACTGATCACGACCCATTTTCAAACTCAAAAGCCCTGTAAGGAACAAACCATGCAAATCAGAAACATGCCACCACCTTCCAGTTCTGTGCTGTGGCCCCGAGCACCCAAGACAGGGCCTTGCAGGTGGCCCTTGGGGCTTCCCTGAGGGTCCCCTCGGCATGCCAATGCTTCTTTTGAGGCCATGTGAATCAGTACACAGTGGTCACGCCCGGGGTATGATAGATTATAGGAGGAAATTTCATTTCCTCTGTACTGTGTGGATTTTTTGTCATAATGTATTTTCAGGGAAAAACAACAAAAACAGCTGCATTTAGAACGTGGGGTGAGGACAGTCTCCAGCTCTCTCTTTGCCATCATCTCACGATGACTGTGACCGCTTCCACGGCTGCAGCTGCCCCTGGCTCCCGTCAGAGGGCGGGAGGCAGGCTGGGCGTGCGGTCCTGTCCCTGAGCAGCCCCTCCTTGACGCCAGGCTCAGTCTGCTCGTGTCCCCTCAGAGCCAGCCCCCACCCCCCTCCTGAGCCTGCGCCCACAGATACTCACAGCCGCTCCAGCTCCTTCATGTCGTCGAAAGCCCCCCTTTCCACCACTCCAATCTGGTTCTCCATCAGCTGCCTGGGGAAGCAAAGAGACAAGGACAGCTACGGGATGTTGGACAAGGACTTGTAGAAACAGCTGGCACGATGGAGTGACACAGGAGCAGTGCCCGAGATGCATACAGACCCATGTCCCGGCCTGAGCCAACAAAATTTTCTCACAACTTTGCAAATTCCCTGGTATGGGCTCCCCAGCACACCCATCCCTAACAGTGAGATGCGCTTCCGGCCCCGGCCCCATGCTGACCCCTCTGAAGCAGCCTGCATGGCAGAAGGCCACAGGGCACCAGAGCACCAGGTCATCGCTCCAAAGGCATGCTCGGGGAAGCCCAGACCCAGGCAGCAGGCAGCAGGGGCTGGCTCTGGGCTGCTGGCAGAGCTGCTGGCTGGAAGCCCAGAAGGCCAGAGCAGGGGGGATTGGCCAGTAGTCGGGGGGAGGGGAGCCGGTGCCAACTAGGCAAAGCCCACACATGCAGCAAACACACTCTGCAGTTGGCAGACGACACCCCCTCTGCCTACACCCCAACTCTGCCTGGCCCCATCTGCTGCCAACTGAACCACCTGGCTCCATAGGACTCTGCACGTCCTCACCACCAACGCGCCCTGAAACCCAGAGCATCCGGCTGAGGGGGGCAGCATCTTTCACCAACAGATCACTTGTTGCGTGGTGATTTGAGATCATCAAGTATGTTTCTCCCTGCGTTTTCCCCTCTCCACTCTGAAGCCGATGGCTTATGTGCTCCCTCCCGCAAGGGCCTCAGACAAGGTTTGGAGCAGGGCAGGGGGCAGAAGCTGCCAACAGACACTTCTCTTCCTCTGCTTTGTTTCCAAAAGCCTACACTGTTGAGGAGCTCCTGCTGGAGGCCTTGGCGGGGGCGGGGGGGTGCAGAATGCCAGAAGGGAGGGCTTCCCCAGACTCAGAAGAGGTTCCTGGAGCCTGGGAAGGGGTTAGAGGTCAGTGGGTTCTGGAGCAGCAGAGACCCCTGCCCAGCAACTGACAGCTATGACCAGAGAAAGGATCATCCACAAGTTTCCCAGCTCCCCCCAAGATTTTGAGAGCTACAAAGTCAGTAACTTTGAGAGAACTGAGGCCCCAGGACCCTTGCACTACCCTGGGAGTAGAGGGTGAGGGATCCTATGATTGTCTGATGTTGAATTTCCTGCCAGCCAGGTGGGATGGGGGCTCGGAGTGAAAACTGAGTAGATGCAGAGAAAATAAAGAAATGTGATCCTTCCCTGCACACCTGAGTTTGTGGGCTGAGCCATTCCTGCATCAGAATGCATGCATGCCAGGCTGTCTCTGTACCCCGATATCACGAGAGCAGGAGGGGATGAAGGGATCTACCCTCCCCCCACTTCTCCCCCCTGCCCAGCCTGACAAAACACGTGCCATGGATGGCTCCTTTGCTGGCTAGTGGCCAAGCCCAATAGAGCCATATCCACCACTTCCAATATCTGCAAGTGTCAGGCGCCCGAGAGGAGTCACCTCTGTCCTCAGCTGCCCAGACTCACCTCCCTCTCAAGCCAGGGGCTCTAGCCTTGCTGGGGAGTCTTTCTGGGGCACAGGTTTAGAAGAACTATGGAGACTGTTATGGACTGACTTGTGCCCCCCAAAATCCGTATGTTAAAGCTCTAATCCCCTTTGTGACTGTATTTGGAGACAGGGCCTTTGGGGAGGTAATTAAGGTTAAATGAGCTCATAAGGGTGGGGCTCTAATCTGATAGGACTGGTGTCCCTATAAGAGAAAGAGACACCAGAGATCTTGCCCTGGCCACATGAGGACACACGCAAGGAGGCGGCCGCCTGCAACAGGAAGAGAGGCCTCACCACCAGCAGCCCTGACAGCCGCCACCTTGATCTTAGACTTCCGGCCTCCAAAACTGTGGGAAAATAAATTTCTGTTGTTTAAGCCACCCAGTCTGTGGTCTTTTGTTATGGCAGCCTGCGCAGACCTGGTCTTCCCTCACCCCAGGAGAGAGCCAATGGACAAGACAGCCCCACCTGCCCAGCCAGGTCCTGCTGGCAGCGACAACTGATGCCCACACCATGCCCAATTTTTTAGCCATGCAAGAGGCAGTGGCCACTCTGGGTCAGAACTCACCATCCCTTCCACCCTACCCCACTCAGGGCGTCCCAAGACTGACTCCACAGGGGAGGGGCACAGCTGGCCCACAACCCTGCGACGCTACAACCCACAGCCAGGGCTCTGCCTAGGACCCACAAAGCCATTGCTCAGGGTGGGAGCAGGAGGGAGGTTATGAGAGGGGGCAGAACCCCATACTCACAGCACCCGCAGCTGCTTGAGCCCCGCAAAGTCATTCTTGTGGATCCGAGTGATGTTGTTGCCGTTGAGCTCCCTGGTGGAGGAAAGGAGAGAAGGAAATGGTGAGAGGTCCAGGGGGGCTCCCAGGCCAGGGGCTCAGCTCCAGGCTCACTCTCCACCTGGCTCAAGCCAGTCATCTCACCAACAGATCTGCGAGCTTCCCAGCCAAGCCCTGGACCCCCAAGTCTGTGTTGGGGCCTAACAAGCTGAGGTCTCTTCACAGCAGATGTCCAACCAGCAAGAACCCACCAGGCACGGCCCACTGCTGGGAGTGCTACAGCAACCCAAAACACGGCTTTGCCCTGAGAGAGCACAGTCTTGGTGGAGAGACAAGACATTCACACAGGAAAGAACTTGGAAACTAGCCAATGAGAGAGGCTATTCAGGGGGAATCTTCACTGAGCCTCAGTCTCCTCATCTATAAAATGGGGATAATACCTGTGTCTACCTCATAGGGT
Organism: Tapirus indicus; assembly: GCA_031878705.1. Taxonomy (NCBI): domain Eukaryota; kingdom Metazoa; phylum Chordata; class Mammalia; order Perissodactyla; family Tapiridae; genus Tapirus; species Tapirus indicus. The sequence goes on along the minus strand of CM062921.1, from coordinate 31,672,922 downwards.
TAGTATGAGGCACAAACAAGTAAAGAGCAGGGCCAATGCTTGGAAAGGCCCCCTTGGGGACACTGATGCCATCATCTGGTGGCACTGGCTCCCAGGAGCTGTCCATATTCTGAGCAGAGAGAGCAGGAGGGCCGTGCCGTTTACAGGAGCTAAAGAAGTGGGACTCAAGCTAAGGCCCAAAAGACAAGGCAGATCTGCAGCAAGAGGGAAAGAGCAAACGTTCCAGGGAAGGAGGACACCCGGAGTATCAGAGGGCTGGGGGCGGAGACAGCCAGAAGGTTGGAAGCCGTGGTAAGTAGGGTTGTGGGAAGGTGGGTCCAGATCACAGAGGGCCTGAGAAAGCAAGCAGAGGAGAGAGAGGGAGCCAGCGAGGCCTCTGGGCAGGAGCTTGCCATGCGGTCAGTCCTGCAGGGGGGGCAGGAGGGCAGGGCCGAGGAAGAGAAGCCGAGCCCACTGTCCAGATCCAGGGCCAGGCCGACAACTATGGTGGCTCCTCCTCTCACACCACCCCAGCCTCTGGCCTCTTCCTCCCTTCCAAGGCCACATGTGCTCCTCCCTCAGCCCTCCCAATCATCCCCTGGGTGACTTGGACATGGATACCACCTTAGAGGGACACCACCTTAGAGGCTGTCTGGCCCCCTCTCCCTGCCAAGCCTCCCGGGGAAGCTCACTTGGCCTCTGCGGGGCCACTCCTCTTCACACGAAGCCAGTGCCGCCTCACCAGGAGTCAGGCGCTCCACTCCCCAGAAAGTTCTTCCACTGAGCCACACACAGCAGAATCTCACTCGGGCCTGGCTCCAAACCCAGCTGTCAGCTCTGCATCTAACCTGTCTCCCTGGTGCAGCTCCGTGTTCACAGCCACACGGCCTCCTCCTCTTTCTCACCACCATCACAGTCACCCGAGTGCTTGGCAACAACCTCGGTGCTCCCATCCAACACACACACACACCACGTTCACCTGCTGCCCAGTCTCCTCACTTACCAGCTTTGGTCAAAGGTTGCAGGTACAGCCACCAGCCAAACCCGAGTCCAAGCTACTTTGAAAAACAGCAAGTTCCCTTTCCTAAAAGCGTTTCAGAAGTGTATTTGGCCTAATGATGTTCTCGAGTTGCTTCCACTGAGAACAACAATTTGTTATTAGTTTTCACACACTCTGGGACCTGGGCTTGGTGTCCATCCTCACGAGACGCTGGAAAGTAGTTACTGTGCCCATCTTACAGAGGAGGAAAGAGTGGTTCAAAAAGGTTAGATGCCTTCCCGAGGTCACCAGCTGGTAAATGACAGAGCAGGGCTCTGGACCATGACTGTCTGATCCTAGGGCCCGGGCTTCTTCCACCAGGCCAGGCTGTCTCCCCATGTTGACAAGCCGATAATTCATCTAACTTCTCTCTCTCTCTCTGCCCTTCCCCGGGGCCTGGCTTCTGATCCTTCAGAGCAGCTGGAAAACTCATTCCCTGCTGCTCATCTCTTTCCTAACAGGATCTCTCAGAGGGGCTTGCGGCCTCCCCAGGGTGACAGGGCCATTGGTGAGAGCCCCAGACGGAGCCACCTCCTGGCCTAACCGCTGTGAGGACGCCCTCTCCATGGGAGACAGGCTCTTTTCAAGGTGAAGGTCTTTTTTTGTTGAACTAAATGTTCTTCCCTGAAACAGCCAGCTCTGAGCCTCACTTGCGTTGCACCCCAGTCTGCTCCTTCTGCAACGTGACCACTCTTCAAACATTGAGAGCGTCATCACGAAGCCCCTAAAATTGGTTCCCTCCGCGAGCAGGGCTGGCTTCCTTTGGGCCATCCTGCTGAAATTTTCATCCCCAAACCTAAAACCACAAGGAATTTTTGGTTGTCTTATATTTTGATTACAGTCACGCGTTGCTTAACGACGGGGATACATTCTGATAAACGCGTCATTAGGTGATTTCTTCACTGTGCGAACATCATAGAGTGAGCTTACACAAACCGGGATGGTATAGCCTACTACACACCTAGGCTATTTGGTACTAATCTTACGGGACCACCATCATATATGCCGTCTGTTGACCGAAACTTCGTTATGCAGCGCATGGCTGTATAAAGATATGTCAGCACTGGTTATAAGAGCAAAAATGTTACAGGGACATCAACAGAGCGTTGCTTAGTTCCCTCTCAGCACATCCATAAAACCAAATACTATGCAGCCATTTAAAATCATCAGTTTGTATTGACAAAGGAAGCTGTTCATGATATAGGATGTGGAAAAAGGGTCAAAAGACATATTGCACTCCACGGGCCTGCTGATGTGAAAACTCACGTGCGCATCGATACAGGTACATGTGGAGAACCCGCTCGCTGGGGCTGTTTGCCGAACATGAATGCCTGTAACTGCTGATTGGTGGGACTTGAGGTGATTTTAGTTTCTTTTTGACACTTTTCTGCATTGTTTGAATTTTTTTTAAAAGACATCTATATTTTTATAAGCCAACATAATATTCAAGTTATTGCATTTAGAAATAAAAGTAATATAGGCATATTATTGAATGTTTTCAATTTCCTGAAGAATAAAGAAAAACAATCACATGTAAACTCATCACCGGAAGTAACCCCCACTAACATTCTGGAATACTTTCTCTCAAGCCTATTTCCTTTGGATACAATTTTTATATAGTTGGGATAATTCAACAAATATTTATTGAAGACTTACTCTTTGCAAAGTGTTTTGCAAGGTTCTGAAGATCCAAGGATGAATGAGACATAAATGGCATGCTCCCCTTCTAGAATGTGACAGCCTGTTTGTTCTCCACTTAGGATTCTGACTGTCCATGAAGTATCCCTTCATCTGGATATATCAGCTACTGGGGCAGGCCCCGATCCCCTGCTACTGGAACAGCTGGGCCGTTGTGATATTGTTCATTTTTAAACAATACTGCATAAAGCTTGGTGGGCATGTGGGAGGAATACATTTCTAGAAACGGAATTACCTAGTCAGAGGTCATGAAAACTCTGATGAATTTTACAATCATTTGCTCATTCCTTCTCATGGTAAACATGGTTTATAAGGCAATTGACAATTATCCATTTCACAGATGGCAAAACTGAGACAAAGACAAACATTGAGACTTGTCTGAACAAGGCAGGGCCCAACATAGAACTGAGGAATCCCTGAGGATGGAATTCCCATAAGGCAGGCAGGGGTGGGTGGGCTCACAGGGACTTCGGATGATGGCTCACATTTACCTGCCTCTCCTCTTACTCTTTTGCAGCAGGCTCCACTGTGCAGACTCCGGGACGCATTCCTTAGCCCACCCTCAGTTGATTCCAACACCTCCTCCTTGCTTCCCTCACCCCACTCCACCCCTGCTCGAGAAAGACCTGGGACAGGCAGGCAGATGCAGGCAGTAGAGCAAACAGCCTCCCGCGCGAGGCCCTGCTGGTGGCTTCCAGGCAAGAACGTTCATGGAGGCCCAAGCCCCCCCAGCCCCCAGCCTCCCCCCGTCAGCCTTGCTCTCTAACCCTGGAGCTAAGTGCCTCCTCTCAGGGGAGAGCCCTCGAGAAGGCAGCCTGGGAGGCAAAGGCAGCTCTCATCAAGCTCCCAGGTCTGAGGGCTGCAGTTTAAGGAGACATGATCGCCACTTAGGCAGAGAGAAGGACCTCCACCCCGCCCTGTCCCCCTCAATGGGGCGGCCCACTAGGATTGAGTTTCCAACCTGGCCCAGCCACTTCCCCTCAAACCCTCACCAGAGGCTGCTGGAATGAGGCAAGGAGGTCATTTTTCTCCAGCGCCTGATTCCTCCAACAGGTGGTCCCTGAGTGTTGCCATGGAGACCCCCGTCCCCAGCAAGCCACCTGGGAAAAATGGGAGAAGCTGCTGCGACCTTAAGACCTTTGCAGCCAGAGCAGCCAAGTTGGGGGGTGGGGGGGACCTCTGGAGCAGTTTCCAGCCTCCTTTCTCAGGAAGAACCCAGGATCCAGAGGTACCCTGGGCTCCCTGAGGGTCTTGCCACCAGAGCCCACATCCACCACTTCTCTTTATTGGGTACCTACTGTGTGCAGGCTCCAAGCCTAATTCCCAGCATGCTCATCTCATTTCACCCTCCCAGTAACCTATGAAATGAGTCGTGTTCTCTCCATGTTGCTGATGAGGAAACCGAGGCACAAACTGGTGAAGCAATTCATCCAGTGCCACACAGCTGATAAGAGTTGGGGCGGGGATCAAACCTAGGTCAGTATGATTCCATGTTCTTTCCTCTACCTCAAGAAGCCTTGTGTTGCTGGACCCTGTCGAGCACACCTCTCACCCTAAGTGGTCATGCCTTGAACAGAGCTGACGAGCAATCTGGATGCTCTGGATAGGACACACTGGGGCCTATAATAACACCGGCGCTCTGTCTAAGCAACAAGATCAGGGCAGCTCCCCGGACAGCTGAGCTAAGTGTGTCCTTAGTGGTTAAGAGCTTGGGCTTAATGGCTAAGACAGTCTGGCTTCAAATTCATGCTCCACCATGACTAGCTGTGTGACCCTGGGCACATAGCTTAACTTCTCTATGCCTCAGTTTCCCCACTTGTAAAATGAGGATAATGATAGTACCCCTCCCCCTTAGAGATGTGGTAAGTAAATGACTTAATATTTCTAAAACACCAAGCGCAGTGCCTGGCACACACAAGTGCTCTCTATATCAGTATTATCTGCTGCGATTATTTTTACCACTACTACTGTTGTTGTTTTCCTCAAAGACCATGGCTCCACCAGAAGGGTAGTGTCCCAGGCTCAGCTCAGGCTGGTGCTGGACTGGCTGGGCCACACTGAGCGAGAGGAGCCAGTTACTCACGCCCTGCAGGCTCTAGGATGCTAAGACCCAGGGAAGACGCCCTGAGACTGTTCTCTCTCTTCAAAAGTTATGAGTCTGCACCATCCTTCTCGCCCAGGAGGAAACACACTCCACTGGCAAATGGCCCTGATTTCCATCCGTTCCTGTGTGGTCCTAACCTGAAAGGAAACCCTCGGTGGTAAAAGATCCTGGAGAAAATCCTCTGAAGCGAAGTTACCAAGGAAAAAACAAAAACACACCAGGATTTCTTGAATCCTCTCAGGAAACAAGAATCTGATCCCCAGCATCTAAGTGTTTGTGATAAACTGAAAGAAACCCTCGGATTTCCTAGAGCTGCAGGAATAAACACCCTGGACCCCTTGAGGGGTGTTCTGGGGGCTCCACGTGCTTCACAAGCATTTCTCGGCCCCGAGCTCCAGCCACTCCTGGCGCTGGTTCCCTGAGGGCCCAGAATATTCCCACAGCAGCCCAAGCCTGCAGTGGCGATGGGGTGGCTCAGGCTGCCCTCCAATCCCTTCCTGCTGGGTCTCCAGAAAATAAACACGCACACTCTGACTGTGAGCGAGACAGGCCTCTGGCTGGGGAACGGATACCTCGGCCCTGTCCTTTGAAATCTTACCCTCACCAAATCTACGGAGGTGAGCGTCTGCAGAGTCAGACAGGAGAACTGCGCGAAGGAAGAATTTCCCTACCCAGCCACCACCCTGACAGCAGTGGAGGCGCCCCCAGATGCCGAACCCCCCGACCTGCAGGCCAGCTGGGCTGCGTGCCCATCTCTCTGCCACAGCGCCCGGAGCCCCCCAGAGCCCCCTAACCAGGCGCCCCACATTCACTCTGGCACCCCTCCAATCTGTTCTCCAAGCCACAGCCAGAGAGATCTTTTCAAGATGCAAATCTGATCATGTCACTTCCCACTTAAGCCCTTCAATCCCCATCGCCCTTGGAATCAAGACAAAAATCTCCTTAACATGAGCTACAAGGCCCGCGTGGCCTGCCCCCACTCCCTGTTCTGACTCGCTCCCTCCTGTGGCTGGGCCTTTGAACTCACCATCCTCTCTGCCTGGAAAGCGCCCTCCTTCCTCTTTGCCTAACTAATTCCAACTTTTCCTTCCAATGGATCAAACCTTCCTATCACAGCCCCACAGAGCCCCCAACCCTCTCCTCTGCAGCACAAATCAGTGGCAATTTTATACAGATTTGGGGGCTTGCTGGACAGACGTCTCAGCCCCCACATGAGATTATAAACTCCTTGACGGCATGGACTGGGTCAGTTTTGTTTTTCGTTTTTTTTTTTTCTTGAGGAAGATTGTCCCTGAGCTAACATCTGTGCCAATCTTCCTCTATTTTGTATGTGGGTCACTGCCACAGCATGGCTGATGAGTGGTGTAGGTCCGCGCCTGGGATCCGAACCTGGAACCAGGCCACCAAAGCAGAACATGCCGAACCCAACCACTACACCACGGGGCTGGCCCCTGTCAGATTTTTCTCATTATTGTATCCCCAGGGCCTAACACAGTAGTAGTACATGGCACCTGACAGATGTTTTGGTAAGTATTTCTTGACTGTATGAATAAATTTACATTAAAACTGACATATTCCAAATAGCACTGGGTTGAGTGGGCTTTCCATGCTTCCCTGCTCCCCCATTCAAAAAAAAAAACCAAAAAACCTACACTAATTAAGAGACACTCTCCACCAATGGACATCGGCCAAGAAAAGCTCCACATACAGAAGTTGCTGCTGTTGTATCAACAACCTCCCATAGTGCATGGGGTAAAAGACTAATTTCTCCTCAGCTCCTTTCATAGGAAAATACCAGCCCCCAGGGCTTCAGCCTCTCTGTTCCTCCACTTTCTTCCATACACCAGTGCTTCTGCCTCAGGGCCTTTGCCCATGTTGCTCCCTCATCCCAGAATAGTCCTCTCCTCCTCAGCTGCCCACCAACACACACAGCTGGCTCACTCCTAAGATCCTTCAGGCCTCATGTAAATGTCTCCTCTAAACCAGCCACCTCCAGTAGATGTTCACTTAGCTTCTCCCCCAGAGCTGGGATCTCGATTTGGAGTTGTGTTCCCTATGAGGTCCTTTGTCAAAGGCCAGACTCCTCTGCCAGGCTGTGAGGGGCAGAGGCCACAACTGGTTTGCTCACTGCTGTATGCCCGGCACCTGTGAGGGGGCCTGGCACACAGTAGGTGCTCACTAAATAGAAGCTGACTGAGACTCCTGCCCACTGAGCCCGGCTGCTGCTGGCACATGGAGGCCGAGGCCAGGCACACGCTCCATCAGCCGACCAAGCCTTGCCCGCAGTCCTCAAGCCTCGGCGGGTCATGATCCAGAGGCTCCTCCCCCTCAGCAGAGCCCACAGGCCTGGCACCAACCGCAGTGCTGGGACCACCCTCCACCGTGTGACAAAGAAGCCCCAGGGGTGAGGAGTCAGGGAAGATTTGCCACAGATCCCGCTCCGCCCAGGCCCTGGGGAGCCATCTTGTCTCCTTGGCTTGATTAATAGCAATAGCCAACGAACTATCACAACCAAGCCAGCTCGTTTAAGCCTCACAGTAGCACCTGGCACAAAGGTTCATTATCAGTCTCGATTTACACAGAGGAAACTGAGACGTGAAGAATTTAAGTGACTTGCTCAAGATCAACCAGCCAGTAAGTAAGTTGAGGAGGTAAGACTTGAACCCTGGCAAGTCTGACTCCAGAGCCCAGCTCTTTTTTTTAATTTTAATTTTTTTAATTTATTTTGTATTGCAGTAACATTGGTTTATAACATTGTATAAATTTCAGGTGTACATCATTATACTTCTATTTCTCCATAGATTACATCATGTTCACTATTTTAATTTTAAATTGCGGTAAAATATACATAATATAAAATTTACATTTTAATCATTTTTAAGTGCACAGTTCAGTAGGGTTAAGTATATTCACATTGCTGTACAACAGATCTCCAGAACTTTTTCATCTTGCAAAACTGAAACTCTGTTCCCATTAAACAATAACTCCCCTTTCCTCCTTCCCCCTTGACCCTGGCAACCACCATTCCGCTTTCTGTTCCTATGATTTTGACTACTTCACGTACCTCATGTAAGTGGAATCATACAGTATTTGTCCTTTTGTGACTGGCTTATTTTTATTAGCATAATGTCCTCAAGGTTCATCCATGTTGTAGCATGTGTCAGAATTTCCCTCCTTTTTAAGGCTGAATAATATTCCACTGTATGAATATACCATATTTGTTTATTCATTCATCCATTGATGGACACCTGGGTTGCTCCCACCCTTTAGCTATTGTGAATAATGCTGTAAACATTGATGTACAAATATCTTTGAGACCTTGCTTTCACTTCTTTTGGGCATCTACCTACAAGTGGAATTGCTGGATCATATGGTAATTCTATGTTTAATTTTTTGAGGAATCATCATACTGTTTTCCATAGTGGCTGCACCGTTTTACATTCCCAGAAACAGTGGACAAGCGTTCCAGTTTCTCCACATCCTTGCCAACGCTTGTTATTTCCCATTTTTTTTCACAGTAGCCATCCTAATGGGTGTGAGGTGGTCAGAGACCAACTCAACCCCAACTCCGTGTGTATTCTGTTCTGAGACCCAAATGCACCCCAGTCCCTTCACTGCTGAGGCAAAGCTTTGCTCTTGACAATCCTCTTCCCAGGTCTGGGGCCCACCCCAAAACCACAACCCTGCAGCCAGGGCCCCACTGCCAGCCACCAGGCCTCCACCTCCATGGCCTGCCAGCCAGCTCTCCACTCACTGCCCACCCCAGACCCCTGAGAGGCCTCCCACCAGCTAACTCCCTGACACTGACCCCCACCTGCAACACCCCTTCCCTGCATCACCTCAACTCTGCTCACCTCCCTCACCCCCAGGCCGGACAACCCCTCCCTACACCAGCCTGCAACCTGAGTCCACCCCGTAAACATGTGCAGGCAGGAATCAGTTGTGGCCAGTTTGCCTTTATGGCCCCAGTGCTAAGCCTGACAGGGGTTTTGTAGATGCTCAATGAATGTCTGATGAATGGATGAGTGAATGAATGAATGAATGAATGAAAGAAGCCAGGCCTTATTAAGATGTACGGAGCGGGAGTCAAGTTTAAGAACTAAACACAAACACATCTCAGAACCTCAAGACTCAGGGACCCTCAGAGCACCACTTACCAGCCTGCTGTTTGACCCCAAGCAGATGACTCCACCTCTCTGAACCTTCTCCTCATCTGCAAAGCAGCAATAGTAATACCTTCATCCCAGGACTGTTATGAGGAATAAAGGGAAGACATGGGTAATGCATCTCTCTCCGAGCCTGGCACAGGTTTGGGGGCTCTAAATGGTGACCACCACCATCATCACAACTCCCTCTTTGCTGCTCTCCTCTCAGTTCTCTGACCTGTCACAGGGCATCTTCTCTGACTGTCTCCCCCATCCCCAAGGGCTGTGGCTCCTCCTTTCCACAAGTGCTGGCTTATCCCACCACCCCCTCCATGGGCTTCTGCCCTCTGCCCCCAGGGGGACTCCAGTCCACCTGCCCCTACACTGCAAACAACTCGTTCCCCCTCGGAGCTCCTGCTCTTGTTCTCTCCTCCCAAAAACTTCCTCACCACCTACTCGCTCCCCAACCATCTGCCTTCCGCCTTCCATTCTCCCAGGAAACCGTTCTGCCCAGCTTTGCTGTGACCCCCGTCACAGTTCCAGAAGCTTTCCTTGGCCCTCATCCTCAGACAGACTGGCTGCTCTCCACCCTGTTAGCCCTGCTCCCCATCTCCAAACTCCTTCTCCAGCTTTGGCAACAACTGCTCGCCCAGGGTCCAATCCACAAACGCTCAGCCGGTGCTCCCCTGCACAAAACATAGGGTGGGAGCTCTTCCTGCCCCCACCAGCTCCTCCTCTGTCACCTTCCCTTCTTCCTGCCCTCCTAACGTGGGCGGAAGCTGAAGGCAATCCTCGTGAGTCTTGGAAGGATGGACTTTCCTCACCAGGAGACCCCAGCGCAAAGCAGAGTTTCTCAGATCATGTTCTGGGAACTTCCTGCATCCAAATCACCTGAATCACCTTCGCCAAAGAACTGCCGAATCAGCACCTCTGGAATGTGACTGGGAATCTGCATTTTATACCAACTTCCCAGTAGATTCTTATTCCCATTGAAGTTTCTGCTCCACTGTCCTCAACCGTTTCCCTGGGAGGCCTCCCAACTGTCTCTCCAGCCTGAACACTCTCCAGAGTGACCATCCCCCATTCCTACCTCGAGGCTCATCTTTTTCACGTAGCCGTTTATTGGCAATTCAAACAAAACAGGCAAAAGCCGACTTCACAGCTTCTCCGGGATAGGTCACCATCCGATTTCACTCCATTCACAGGATCATTCTCCCAGCCTTGAGCCCGAGGGTCCCCCACAACCTTGCTCCCTCTGCACCCTCTGCCTTGGGCCAGGCCTGCTTCCTCTCATGTCGTGGCCTCTGCAGTAGCCCCCTAATTCCATGAGGACTGCAGTATTTCCTGCTGCTGCTATAACACATTACTACATGCTTAGTGGCTTAAAACAACACAAATTTATGGTCTTACAGCTCTGGAGACGAGATGTCCAAAATGAGTCTAACTGGGTTAACGTCAGGGTGTTGGCAGGGCTGCACTCCTTTCCGGAGGCTCTGGGAGAGAATCCATCTCCTTGCCTTTTCAGCCTCTAGAGGCCGCCTGCATTCTTTGGCTTGTGGCCCCTTCCTCGCATCACTCCAACCTCTTGCTTCTGTCCTCACATTTCCTACTACTGACTCTGACCCTTCTGCCTCCCTGTTATAGGGCCCCTTGTGATTACGTTGGGCCCACCCAGATAAACCCATCTCCCATCTCAAGATCCTTAATTTAATCACATCTGCAAAGTCCCTTTTACCCTGTAAGGTAACATATTCACAGGTTCCAGGGATTAGGACGTGGACATCTTTGGGGACCATTATTCAGCCTACTACAATGACCCTATTTTCTAAAGCAAAGATCAGAACCAAGAAATGTTTTACCAAAGATTAAAAAAAAAAAAAAAAAACTCATCAAATACATCTTTCGAGCACCTACTAAACACCAGGTGATGGAGACACAAAGATACATGAGACACAGCCCCTGCCCTCAGGAAACTCAAAACCCAAGGTACCCATCAAACAAACCACCTGCTTAAAAAGGATTAAAATTCTCTGCCCTACAGAAGAATTCCAATTAATGAATGTAGAAGAAATGAGGGAAACAGAAAGTCAAAATTGGATAATAATGGTTGCAGGCAAGATCCATTAATGGATGCTAAAATTAGTAGGTGAGAATTTGAGGACAAAAGGATCTCACATAGTCTCAAAGTATCTACCCCCAAATATTGCAATTGCAATTCCAACTGCAAACGGAAGGAGAGTAACGTTACAGTGGGGAAAGCTGGCAGACACCACCTTAACCAAGAGATCAAGGTTAACATCTCCAGCAAGGAGACATGTCGATGTCATCGACCCCCAATAGGATGCTCCGAGGACCCCTCACCTCTATGGCATTCTTGCCAAAAATGCACAACCTCAATCCAATCATGAAAAACACCAGACAAACCCAAACTGAAGAATGTTCTACAAAATAACTGACCAGTACTTTTCAAAAGTGTCAAGGTCGTGGAAAGCAAGGAAAGACTAAGAAACTGTCACAGATTGAAGGCGACTGAGGAGACGTGACAACTAAATACAGTGTGGAATCCTGGGTTGGATCCTGGAACAGAGAAAGGACATTAGTGGAAAAACTGGTGAAATTCAAATAAAGTCTCAGGCTTAGCTAATAAAAAACTAAATTTCTTAGTTTTGATAATAGCACTATGGTAAGGAAAGGTGTTAATAGTAGGGGAAGCTGGGTGAAGGGTGTATGGGAACTCTGTACTATTTTTGCAACTTTACTGTAAGTCTAAAATTATTTTAAAATAAAAGTTTTAAATTTTATAAAAAGAATAAAAATACAGCAATGACAGCAAAACCGCTGTCACAGAAAAGCCAGAAACCACACTCACGACAACCAACTGGTCTTCTCACCGCCAGTTGGTCACTCCTTCCATTCATTCTGCACCAAAGCCAGGCAACAGAATGTCTTCAAACACCATTTTGCACTTGTCACTCTCCACTCAAAACCCCAGGGGGCAAGTGCTCAAAGGGTCTTGTCAAAAGGACACAGGAGCAGTTTGAAGGGGCTCCCACTGGCCAAATGTGGGATGCTCTGAACATCAAAATAAATAATGATAGCAACAAATTATAACCCAAAGAACAAAATAATAATCCACGAGTCCATACTGTAACAAACAAACAGATGGGGAAGGGAAAGTTCCTTCTTACAGTAGAATGCCAAGTAATAAGTACAGAAGAAATGATGGAGTTAAAATTTTCTCATCAATGGGCACTAAAACTAGTGGATGAAAGTTTGATGAGGAATAGGATATTTACAGAGCCTCAAAGTATCTCCCTACAAATCATTTATTAATAACAAAGGGGAAAATAGTAATTTTTCAGCAGAGAAGCCTGGCAGACACCAATTTACCAAGTAATCAAAGCTAAAATCACCAATATTGAGACAAATTGACATCCTGTGTCTTCTGACATGACCCACTGAGAGGGCACAACATCATTATCTAGCATTCTTGCCCAAAACGCATAACCTGAATGTAATCATGAGGAAAGGGCAGGTGAAGCCAAATTGAGGGACACTACAAATTACCCAGCCTGTATTCTTTAAAGATGTTAAGGTCAAGAAAAACAAAGAAAGGCTGAGGAACTAGTCCAAATTAAAGGAGACTAAAGAGCCATGACAAGTAGATGCCATGTGTGATCCTGGACCTGGAAAAAAAATAGCCACAAAACACATAATTGGGACAATTGATGAAATTCCAACATGGACTATGGAGTAGATAATAGCATTGTATCAATCTTAAATTTTCTGATTTTGATAGCCTTATTGTTCTTAGAAAGTACACACCAAAGTATTTAAAGGAAAAAAGTGACAATGTCTCCACCTCATTCTTAAATGGTTCAGAAAAAAATGTGTGTGTATGTGTATAATATATGATAAAGCAAATGGGGCAAAATATAAACAACTAAATATGGAAAACAGATATATAGGAGTTCCTTATATTTTTGTTGCAACTTTCCTGTAACTTTGAAACTATAACAAAATAAAAAGTTACAATAAGCACAAGGGATCTTTTTGGATGATGAAAATATTCTAAAATTGAATTGTGGCAATGTTTGCACAACTCTGTAGATTTAGTAAACATCATTGAATAGTAAAAAGTTTTTTGTGTGTGTGAGGAAAACTAGCTCTGAGCTAACCTCCATTGCCAATCCTCCTCTTTTTTGCTTGAGGAAGACTGGCCCTGGGCTAACATCGTGCCCATCTTCCTCTACTTGATATGGGACGCCGCCACAGCATGGCTGACAAGCGGTGCGTCAGTCCGTGCCCGGGATCCGAACCTGCGAACCCCGGGCAGCCTGAGCAGAGCACACGAACTTAACCACCACACCACCGGGCTGGCCCCATAAAAACAAGTTTTAATAAAAAGTTTTACACTCAGCCACCCTCTGACGGCTCCCCGTTTCCCAGCCCCACGGCCCAGCGTCCACCCATTACTGTGACCTCCTCTCTCAGAACTCACCAGCACAAATGTTCACCCCATCAGCTGGGTCTGCTCCTCACTCTTTTTCCCAAATATATGGCACACACCTTCTCAGTGCCCTCAGAGTCCCTTGTCCTCGCTTCACCTGTCTACTTACCTAAGTCCTGCACAACTTCAAGGCCCAGTGCAAACCCCGCCTCCCCCGTCACTGCAGGGATCCAACTCCTCCTTCTGATCTTTCACTCTCGTCTCCTCATCCCTAACAATGATGGGGCACTTTCCACGTGCCAGACATTATTCTAAGCACTTTACATGGAATACAGGAGTCGCCCTGTATCTGAGCGGGATACGTTCCCAGACCCCTGTGGATGCCTAAAACCGAGCATAGTACCGAATCCTAAATACACTATGTTTTTTCCTATACATACACGTTTGAGATGCAACAGCAAAACTAGCAGGAATTTCTTTTTCCTTCTTCACAATTTCACAGATAGGAGATTCATTCTTACTGTAGATCTTAGTAACTACAGCATATGATATTTTTTCTTTCCTTATTAAGCCAAAAGCTTTCACCTTTTCACTTAAAGGAAGCACTTTATGGCTTCTCTTTGGCATCTCCAAACTGCCAGCATCACTACTCTTGCAATTTGGGGCCATTATCAAGTCAAATAAGGGTTACTTGAACACAAGCACTGCGATACTGTGACAGTCGATCTGATAACTGAGCTGGCTACTAAGTGACTAACGAAGGGGCAGGTAGCTTATACAGCGTGGATAAGCTGGACAAAGGGATGATTCACATCCCAGGCAGGACAGAGTGGGATGGCCTGAGACTTCTTCATGCTCCTCAGAATGGTGTGCAATTTAAAACTTATGAATTGTTTATTTCAGGAATTTTCTATTTAATATTTTCAGACTGGTTGATTGCCACTGAAACAGAGGAAAGCAAAACTGCAGATAAGGGGGAACTACTGTATTTCATTTGAACTCACAGCCCTATGAGGTAAGTGCAGGCAAGTACTACCGTTGGCCCCGTTTTACAGATGAGGAAATCGAGTCACTAGTGAGCCAGCCAAGATCTCTGAGGTGGTAGCTGATGGAGCCAGGATTCAAACCGGGCCATTCTTGCACCAAAGCCTGCACTGGTAGCCATGGTGTCTACGTCCCTACAGACAGCCTGACACATTTGTTCTTTTGCAGACAGACCTGTCTCCCCCACCAGGCTGCAAGCTCCCCGAGGACCTTTTTTGACACACTGCTCACGGCAGGTGCCCAACAGCTGTTTGTCCGCCACAGGCTGGCTTCCAGAGAGGAGAGGAGGGGGGCTCAAGCTCTGTCAAAAAGAGGAGCCAATTCTCCACCCCCGAGCACAGCCCAGCTCCCTGGCTACTGCCCAAGGCCCGGCCGTCATCTGCTCTGGGTAATAAGTATTTGTATGGCGATAATTACAGCATTTGGGAAGAAAATCCCATTAAGCAAGAGCCCTGCCGAGCTGCTAATGCCGGCACAGAACTGGAGGCGGCACCTCCGCCAAGCTCCCGTCTGCTCCAAATAATGCAGGAGCTGCCTGGCCCCGCTGCCCCTCACCCGGCCCCCAAAGAGCACGGCCGCCCCTGCTGGCAGCCTCGGGCAGCCTAGGCCACCACAGCCAGCCCCCTGCCTCGGATCGGGGGCACCAAGAAGGGGCAGCCCCGTCTCCACATGCTCCAGGGTTCCCAGGGGATCTGGAGCATCCCTGGCTGCCGGTGAGGGAGGAGAGAGCAGGGCCACTCTGGGGTCCAGCACTGAGTGGTGCCCAAGTTCCTTTCACGTACATCCCTGCAATTCTGTCACCTTAATAACCCTAATAATACTACCATTTATTGGTCACTTGCCATGTGCCAGGCCCAGAGCCAAGTGCTTCTCCCAGCATTACCACATTTAATCCTCACGACCACCCTTTGAAGGTGGTCCTGTCATCACCCCCACTTTACGAGCGAAGAAATGGGGTCTGCGAAGTCACACTTTCCTCCAGAGCACTTATCCCAGTTTGCAGTTATGCATTTATTCTCATATCGTGTCACTCATCTCTACCTCCTCTGCTGGACTCACACCCGGGAAGAGAGGGGCGGTTCCGCTTTCCTCTGGCACTATTCATTCCGTGTGATGCAGACATTCAATAGATAGCTATCCGTGGAATGAGTGAATTAAACCCCATCACGGGCCCAAGGTCCTGCCACCTGCTGAGTGGCAGAGCAGGGCTAAAATCCCAGGCCGTCTGGCTCCAGAGCCATGCCATCACGCCGTCTACACTGCAGAGAGTCCAGCACAGCACCGCCCTGCTCCCTGTGTCCTGCTCCCAGGATGTGGGGCCAGGATAACCAGGTACCGGGAAGGAGCACTCTTGAGCAGCCAGACTCCAGGAGAGCAGCTTGCAGCATGGCCAACACTCAAATGCTTACTCCCCGGCCCCACCTGAACCCTCAAACCTCTAGCTTGAGCTTCTCAAATAATAAAAATAATATTAATATCATCTAATTGAATCAGAAAGCATAGTATTTTCACACACATAGCATGAGTGAATCCTGGCAAAGGCTCTATAAGGTAGTACGTGTCACTATCCCCAGAGGCCGTGGGACAGCAGCACACCAGCCATGTGCCAAGCACACTGCCAGGCGCTCTACTGCATTCACTCACTTCATGCTCACTGTCAACCTGCAAAGCTGTCATCATCCCCTTTTAGCAATGGGGACACTGGGTCTCAGAGCAGATGGAGTGATGGCACTGGGGCCCTGCCACCAGTCATTCAGAGCCCAGCAATAAGGCCAGTGCACCTGCTACTGGAGACACAGCCCCACTGGGAGGCAACTCCCCCTGCACAGCGCAGGTCGCCGCTGAAGTAGACCACAGTGCCCCGCTCAGAGAGCCCAGGCTGGCCAGGCCCTGCTGGCAGACGTGGCTTTGGTCTGGCCCCCTGACCCTTCTCAACACAGCCACCACCTAATCATTATTTGGAATTCCAAACAGGCTCCCAGACAATCAGCCCGGGGGTGCTCTGGGCAGTCTTCCTCGGGTGTGACCACACAGCCGTGTTGAATGGGGCCTCCAGACTCAGCGGGCCCAGCCGGGAGAAGGCATAGGCCCCTGAGGCCTCTGCAACAGGTAGGGAGCTAGGACAGTGGAAAAACTGGCCACGAGGCAAGGGGACACATCGAGGAAGGCAAGAGAGTGGGCCCCCCCAGCCTGACAAGCAGTAGAACGTGCTGGGTGGGCCTGGGGGCAAACGGAAGCCAGGGCCCTTCCCCACCGCCCCATCCTCTGGCCTCTCCCCTCTCTGCACGCTGCACCCTCCAGGGGCATCTGTAGCAAGCCTAGAATACAAGTGCCCAGGGTGGAGGGGAGAAGCTACCTACCACACTCTCTCATCATTTCTCCTGGGCACTCTAGTCCAAAACATTTTTTTTAATTTAAAAAAAAAAGCCAACTGAGGGGCCGCCCGGTGGCGCAGCGGCTTAGTCCGCGCTTGGCAGCCCGGGGTTCGCGAGTTCGGATCCCAGGCGCCCGCGGACGCACACTGCCTGTTAGCCATGCCGTGGCGGCGTCCCATATAAAGTGGAGGAAGATGGGCACGGATGTTAGCTCAGGGCCAGTCTTCCTCAGCAAAAAGGGGAAGATTGACGACAGATGTTAGCTCAGGGCTGGTCTTCCCCACAAAAAAAAAAAAAAAAGCCAACTGAAAGTCAAGGTCCCTGAGTGGAAGAAAAGCCAATTAATAGTGGCCACGGCTGGGTCCCTCTGAGTGTGGCCCTACGAAGAGAGGAAGCTTTCAGAGGCCTTCCATTGCTGTGAATTATTCAGCATCCCTTCCCCACCTGGCCCACCAGCCCCACAGCCCCTCTGGCTGAACCAATTTCCTCAGCAGCTCTGGGACCTGCACAGCCAATTCCCAGAAGTCGCCGCAGCAAACCAATGACAATTTCTTCCCACTTGAGGGGACAGGCCTGGACCCAGAGTTATGGAATATATGATCATAAAGTTGCCGGGCCTCACAGGCTGCTGTAGAAACTGCCCAGAGGACAAAGGCGGATGCACAGCTGCAGTCCATAAAAATTTCACAGCCTCAGAAGGAGCCGCCGTGTCAGACTCTGATGCTGCGACACCCATATTGATTAGAGAGAGCATTTGCCACAGTTATTTCGAGTCCGCCCAGGCTCTCACCAAGGCCTCTTTTCAGGATGTTCTTTTCGTCTTCAAATGGCTTTTTCGAGGCCTGCCTGTTGAAAAGGCAGTCTCCCTCTGCTTTCCACATCCTTTGCCAATCCGAGAAGTTTCGCACGCAGCAAAGGTCAGATGTCCCCCCCTCCCCCCATGATAACTCACCCCTGGATTCCAACCCTGAAACCCCCAAAGGAAAAGTCAGACAGAGAAAGGCCTTTCTGACGCTTCCCAACCTTCCCAGCCTCACATCCCATCACATCCCTCTGGACACAGCATGTTTCACCCCGGGCAAAACTGGTCCAGCTGCCCACTGGGCCAGGCATGCTCACACCTGCAGGCCTTTCGCTCCTGCGTTCCCTCTGTCTGGGCTGCCTGCCATCTCCACTTGGCAAAATCTGACCCAATCACTGTTGGGTCCCGCAGCGCCCTGATAAAACGGTACATCCTCTGAGAAGCCCCTTTCCCTCAGAAAAGCGCTTCTCACCCCAGTGTTCCCCCACACAGCCCCTTCACGCTGGCGCCCAGCCCTCTCCCAAGAGCTTACAGTTAGGGATCCCTTGCCAGTCCCTCAACTGCACATCCCCTGAGGGCAGGGACTTCCTCGCTCCCCACTGGAGCATCAGCACCCCGGGCAGTTCCTGGCTCTGCAAACATTTGCAATAATGAGACTCTTCTCCTGATCCTATCATAATAATGGCTTTCATTTAGCAAGCATCATAATGTACCAGGCACTTCCCATCCATTATCTTCAGTCCTCACAAGAACCAGAGGGCTTCTGTATCAGCAGCCCCTGATGGAAAGCAACTAAGGCTCAGAGAAGTTAAATAACTTGCCCAAGGTCACACAGCAAATAACTCACTGAGCTGGGGCTCCAATCCAGGCAGTTGGAGCCCCAACTCTTTCCTCTGCACTAGGAAATTTCACTCCCACCTCACCATGATCGCAGAAGAGCTCAAGAGTTCATAAAAGTCAAAACAGACACTGTTCTCAAAACTAAAGGTGGAGAAGTGCTGGCCCAGTGGCGCAGCGGTTTAGTTCCTCGCTTGGCAGCCCGGGGTTCGCGGGTTCGGATCCCGGGCGCCCGCGGATGCACTGCTTGTCAGCCATGCTGTGGCGGCGTCCCATATAAAGTAGAGGAAGATGAGCACAGATGTTAGCCCAAGGCCGGTCTTCCTCAGCAAAAAGAGGAAGATTAGCAACGGATGTTAGCTCAGGGCTGGTCTTCCTCACACACACACACAAAAAAACTAAAGGTGGAGAGAGAACAAGGAAGGAGATGCCTTCAAGATTCAGATCCAAAAGCAAAGGCGAGGGGTTAATGTGTCAGACCTAGGCTGCTTCCAGGATAGCAGCTGCAGGAAAAATGCCCTGTGGACGAGGCAAAGGAATGGAGAGTAGGTCCAGAGGGAGCAGGCAGGTGACCTGCAACCACATGGGTTCTCTGGACAGATTTCTGACCCTCAGTCCCTCTCCAGGGCCACCCAGGATAATGCACAGGCTGCCCCAGTGAAACTTGGTGGTGTGGTCCGACCTGTCCCCATGCCAGCATATTTCCCCAGCCCCTCAATACACGCCCTCACACACAGTCACACATACACATCGACTCCCATCTAGACTGCATCCAGACTGCATCTAGACTGCAAATTCTCTGAAACCTCCATAGCAATTTTTCAGACTCAGTCAAGAAGAGTCTGGGGCAAAATCTGTGCTCACTAATTGCCGACCTTGGTACAGAGTTTGATCCAGGAGACAGCTCTCCCCAGGGTCAGATTTCTGCCTCTGACCAGCTGGGAGCCATGAAAATTACTCAAAAGTTATCAAAATATGTACGCCTTTCCTGAGAGCCACTGCAGTCGCCCAGGATGGGGGGAAGGAGGCAGGTTTCAAAGGACCCAGCAGCCTTCTCTGAAGTCCAGTTCAAAAATCCCCGGAGGTGGCCACCTCTGCAAGCAGCACAAAGGCCCTGCATGGGACCAAAAACTACACACACTGCCCATGTACAGGGACTCACAGCCTCGCACTACTGAGGTGACACCACGGATACTAGGAATTCACACAGACACACATTCTGCAGGAGAATCTAGGAAAACAAATTATATAGGTTTGTGAGTACACACACACTCACTCCCCCTACAAAGCTCAGTGGGTCTAGAAAGGGCCGAGTTTCCTCAAGAATTTAGAAGTAAGCGAGAACAGGGGAAGGGAAATGATGCTTTTTATGACTTTTCGTGGTCAATGTCTTTAACCTCGTGTCTCCCGACCTCTCGGCATTATTCACGGGCTCCTGGTCCAGAACGCACCTACCCCTCTGTGGATGCTGAATGTAACACACCCCAAGCCCCAAACCCAAATCCCCAGGTCCCATTGTCTGCCTGGGTTGTGGATGGCTGGACGTGAGGTGGGGGACCAGTGCCTGACATCTGCAAGGGAAGAATCCTTAAGGCTCCAGGGCAAACAATGGGGAGGAAGGGGGAGACTAGAAACTTCAACTTGGTCCCATCCTGCTGCCCATCACCAGCCTGCAAGCCCCCAGAGCCAAATCCACACACCCCAGTCCGAACACAGCCCAAGCCTCATGTGCCCAAGAGGAGACATGGTGCCTGGTGAGGACAAGGAGCTTCCCTCTCGGGTGCCAGGAGGCTTTCTGGCACCAATCACAGGCACCCTGCGGGGATAAAGCGCTGGCGCCGTGGGAAGGGCCTGCCGGCGCTGAGCGCGGGGTGCAGGTGTGAGGACGGGAGCTGACAGCCCCGCCGAGGGCCCTTTGAATCCCGGGAAAGGGAAACAGTGGCGCTCCTGGCTCCTGGCTCGACAAGGACCCTGGCAGGCACTGACTCGTCTATTGGCTGCGGAGCCCGGGCTCCAATGGTCCTGCCCCCACCCCCAGCCCTGAATTGCATCGGGGTGGGAGGGCAACCTCGGGGTTCCCTGCGGGCCGGGGATGGGGGCCATACTCACAGGCGCTCGGTGTTCCGTGGGATGTTCTTGGGGATGGCCTGCAGCCCCGTGCCGTGGCAATCCACCGTGGTGCCAGTGCAGGTGCAGAGGGCGGGGCATGCCGTGGCACCCAAGCGCCACGCGGCTGCCCACAGCAGCAGCCAGAGCTCGGGCCGGACAAGCCCCGCCGAGGGCCCCCTCCGGGGCGTCAGCGCCATAGCGCGCTCACCGCGTCCCGCTTTCGTGCCAGACGGCGGCAGCCGCTTACCATCCCCGTCCGGGGCTGCTTCCAGGTGCAGTCCCGGGGCAGAGCCACCGAAGACACCGCGGGCTTGTGCGCGGTGCCCTTGCGGGCTGGAAGGCACCTTGCTCCTCCAAGCGTCGGCGCCTGTGCGCGGACGCAGGGAGGGCGCCTTGGGCGGAGGGCGCCTTAGGCGGAGGGCGCTCGGCTCCTCTCCGGTTTCTCTCTGGCTGCCTCTCCCTCCCTCCCTCCCTCCAGCTCCCAACTGACTGCCGCGAGGAGGAAAATGGGCAGGCCCCGCGCGCGCACGCACCCCGCGCACACACACAACACACGCACACACGCACAATCACACACTCTCACACCCGCACGTTCACTCCCACCCGGCAGTCATCCATCAATCGAAAAGCACACATCCAGGGCCAGACTCCTCCCCGCCCTCCCCTCCCCACACACCCCTCCACCCCCTCCCCTGCCTCCCGACCACCACTCGGCGGCTGCTGTGAGCAGCGTACAGTTTCAAAGGTGGAACCTCCGAGGAGCGGGGGGCTGCGGGCAGGGGGCTACGCGGGGGAGGCGGGAGGCCAAGGTTCGACCTGTCGGGTCCCGACCCTCGCCGGCTCTACACACACACACACACACACACACACACACACACACACACACACACACACACACACACACGGCGAAGATGAGCACGCTTAGACGCACGCACCCGGCACCCGCAGCCCCAGATGCTGGTCAGGAGCTGGGAGGGGATCTTATTTTGCCACCTGGACCCCTTCCCCGGGTCTCAGAGAGGCTCTCTCCAACGACAGAACCGGCTACCAGGCCCCACCAGACTTGCTTTATCAATCCTTGGTGAAAGGAAGCCCTGTGCCCCAGATGGACGTCTCCAAGCCACCTACCTTACTTAGCCTGGGACCTCGAGGGTGGAGCCTGGGGGGGGCCTGGAAGTCCTGGGCCAAGTATGTCTCCTCCCCTCCCTCAACACAGTCTCCGCCAACATGGCAGCAACCCCACTCCTCAGAGGGGAACGCCAAAGCTAGCTGCACCCAGAAAGAGAAGAGGCCTGATTTGGCCATTTGCACAGCGGGGAGATGTTATTTCTGCCCGTTCGGCTCTGCTGGCTTCCCAGGTGGTGGGCAGCAGGGTATCAGGGGGGCTGCAAATACAGCAACTCTTCCGCCACTCACACCAGCCATCCTCCATTTCTGACAGGTGACAACAGAAGAAAATGAATATTCAGTCTGTCTCCAGAGGACTGCAGAGAGGGCTGCAAGAGGGCTAGGCGGCCTGCTTGGGAGAGAAGCACCGCGGTCACCCATGTCAGACCCTGGGCCCTACACTCCACTGGGCAGGGACTTTTCTCACACTATCGCAGGTGTGGACATGAGTATGAACAGGAAATCGGGGGCGGGGGGGCGGGCAGGCAGAGGGAGGGAATAATCCTTAACTCAGTAAAGATAAGAACCTCTCCCAAGTCAAGGTGATCTATAGGGCCCAGACATCCTTTGTCCATCAGTGGCGGCCCTGACTCCAGGCTGCCTACAGCTGGCAAGAAGAAACAGTGGAGCAGTCAGAGAAGCACCTCCCCTCAGAGGAGATGAGTGCCTGGGTTTCCCCTTAAAGGTGGCTGGTCCGGGAGGTGCCAGGGGTGGGCGCAGCACGGATCCAGTTTGCTGGAGGGGTGCTGTGGTATTGACAGGCTCCACAAGATTAAGCTTTATCACCCACCAGCTACCAAAAGGCTCAGGTTTTTCTTGTCCATCTTGACGAAAATTTTGCAGTGTCTCTACTGTCACAGCACAGATAGAAGTGTGGCCAGTATGTCTGTCACAACCAATGTGGCTGGTGTTATGAACTTTTGATGGTTCTTTTGAAAGTTTTCATACACTCCTGTCCATGACCTCCATCCAGGGCCATAGGTCCTTGAGCATCAATTCAGTGACAGTGCAGGGGGAAGGGGCTTTCTCAGGGGTCCGGGTGTGGTGTGATCTTAGAGAACTTTCCCACAAGTCAGGCCAGAGGTCCTCGGTCTGCAGGAGCCTGCTCACCCCTCTCCCTCAAATTCCCACTCCGCCTCCATGGGGTGCTCAGCCCCCCTCCCTTGCCCACCCCTCCCCAGCTGCCTCCGGCAGAGTTAAATCCTCATTCCTCTGAGCCTGCTGCTTTGTTTACCCGCTCTTGGCTGGAGCTCTGTTTACACATGTGGCTCCTTCTCTGACACTCCTCCTTAGGCACAGCCCACTGCCACCCCCATGGCTTCCTCACTTTGGCACTTTACCCAGCACCTGGTGCTTAGTAGGCCTGTCACAGATGGCCCTCAGACTGTTGAAGACGTCTGGCCTCCAACCTTCTGCTCCAGCGGTGCCTCCCTGGCCCCATGACCTCCGAGGGCTCCTGGGAAGCCAGGACCCATGTGGGGAAGACAGAGTGTTGATTAACTGGGCGACATGCCCTAGGGGCTTCAGAGTGGCAGGGGGAAGGGTGGGAGAGGGATGGGAGCGGGCAGGGGGCTGTAAGATCAGCCCAGCCTGTGGCTCCTGAGAGCCAGCCATGGCCCTAGAAGCTTCCAGACTACCCTGGATAGTGAATCCCAAGCAGGCCTTGAGCCAAATTGTCACTGCCTGGCAAGGCCTGGCCTTTCCTTTAAAGGGGGGAAGGAAGGAGGGTCCCCTCAGACCCAGGACAAAGACTCCCCTCGCCAGCCCATCACAGGAGGCCCGGCCCCAGCAGCCAGGCCACTCCCCAGCTTGGCTCCCATTCCCAGTTCCTCCACCCCAGAAGCTGGCCAGCTCCGCAATTGGGGAAGCAGCTCACCATGAATGGACGCAGTTCATTAGCGTTCCCAGCACATTGACTTGTTAAACAACCGCCTGGCCAGCCACACACTCCCAACCCCCACTCTGCTTTTTCAGTTTCCTCTCCCATGCCCCTCGCGCTGTTGGATCTCCCTACCCTCTCCCTGCAGCCGGGCCACCTGCTCCCTCTGCGCGGGTGGGGAGGAGGCGGGCCTGTCACACTGCTTCTGCCAGCAATGCTCCGCCAAGCCCCGCTCTGCCCACTGGCCACTGGCAGGGCAACCCACCGAAGGGAAACTGGGGGCTGGGTCTCCCCATCCCAGAGGCGTGAGCATCCTCTGCCCTGCGTGCTCAGGAGTTGAGGGCCACCTCCTGCCTGTGACTCAGGGAGAGTGTCCTCCTTCTGGCTTTCTGCACAGAGTCCTCTCCTCCACCTCCACCAGCCCCTTCTGGAGCACAAGAAGGTGGAGAGCCTGTGTGAGGCTCACTGTGGTTTGGATTTCCAAACTGCAAAAGGCAAGAATGAGCCAGAATGCCTGATGTCTAGGTATTCATTAAACACCATTTACTGAGTATCTCTGTACTACGTACACTGTCCTGGGACTCGGCAACTCAACAGGGAATAAGAAGGGCCCTGGCCTCGCAGTGGGCTGACAGTCCAGCAAGGGAACAGAAAGGGGAAAGCCCACTTAGCATGATCAGTTTGGTAATGGAGTGTGGAATTGCAGAGAAGCAAGAGTGTGGGGCCCGGGGTAGGGCTGGAAGGCTCCCTGGAACAAGAGGCACTTGAGCTGAGTTTTGAAGGGTAAATAGGCATTGGCCAGGCAGCAAAAAAAGGAAGAAAGGCTCTCTGGGCCAAGAGAACTGCATGAGGTAAGGCACACTGATGGCAGCATCATCCGCAGCAGCTGAGCAGCCGCAAGTTCAGCAAAGCCGGAGCGCGGCAGGGGCTCAGGGGGCAGGGCTGGCAGAGGCCGGAGAGGTGACAGGCACATCCCAGAGACCCTGGCACAGCGTTCTCTGGCTTTACTGGGGCTGCAGAAACCCCTGGCCAGTCCCTGTGCTCAGCACATGCCTATATATGTATGTGCTTGGAATTCACTATCCCTGGAACCAGAGGCTGTGCTTGCTTCTAGGGAGGGGACTGGGTAGTGGCCGCGGGACAGTTTCAGCATATGCTTTTTTTCTACTGTTTGGATTTGTTTACCTGTGTGATATGACCTAACCCTCCATCACCACCAATATATTTTTTTTAATCCCCAGGGGTGCATATTATAAATGCCAATTCCTAGGACCCATCCCAGACCTTCTTGATCAGAATCTTCCCTGTGTTGGGGGGTGAGGGAGGCAGTACGATTCTGATGCTGGTGGTTCCAGGGACCATGCTCTGAGAATCAAGGCCTGATGTGCTGAGTTAATGAGTTTGAACTTGGACCTGAAAACTCTGGGGAGCCATTGAAGGAAGAGGCCTGGCAGGGACAAAGGGTCTGGGGCCGGCTCGCCTCCCTCGTCTCCAGTTTCCACACACTGTTAGCAAGGATGAGACACATCAAAGAGAAAGATTGCCACAGGGGGAGTGAAGGGGGGACTGGAGGGAGGGGACAGAAGCTGTGTGACACTGGTGCATAGTAGCTTCAAACCCAAGATGTCAGAGCTGGAAAGGGATTAGGAAACGATCAAAATCCAAACACCACTGTACAGTTGGTGGCCCGGAAAGTGAAGTAACCAGCCTAACCTCACATGGTGTTGCAGAGGTGGGCCAGGACTGAGGCTGGCTCTTGCTCTGCCACACACCTGGGAAGAACACAGCATCCAATCCATCCTGGGCCCACCACCCCCACAGGGGCTGAGGACCTAGGAGTCCCAGGGAGGTCATGCCAGCAGGACTCGGGATATCTTAGCTTTAATCTCTAAACTCCTAGATGGACTCAAATTTGAAGGAGGCTATACCGCTTGACAAAGCCTAAAGCAGAGACAAGCTCCTAGACTTAAGATCAGTGGCTTTTCTAGAGACCACCACATGCATCCAGGACCACCCTGGTAGATGAGAAGCCCTGGGAGCAAGAGAGAAGCAAGGAGGGGAGGGGAGGAAAGAATAGGGGATGATAGGGAGAAAGCAGGGTGGGAGAGTCTGTGCGGGCAGCAGTTTGCTCATTCACTTATCAAACATGGACTGTGTGCCAGCTGTGAGCCAGGCAGTGGGAACAGAAGAGATTTTTGCTTGGGGGTCATTGGGCTTCGTGTTCATAGTTTTCCTCAAGTTTGAAAAGTTTTCAACCATTATTTCATCAATTTTTTTATGTCCCCTCGTCTCTTTCCTCTCCTTTGAGGACCCCATTATGCATATCTCAGGCCACTTGAAGTTGTCCCATAGCTCACTGACGCTCTGTTCAGCTTCTTAGTCTTGTTTCTCTGTTTCGTCTCGGTGAGTTTCTATTGCTGTGTTTTCACATTCATTATCTGTTCTTCCACAGCGACTAATCAGCTGCTAATCCCAGCCAGCGCAATTTTTATCTCAGATATTGTGGCCCTCACCTCTAGAAGTTCTATCTGGGTCTTTTTTAATCTTCCATGGAGCTTCTTAATAAGGTTATGTTTCCCTCTACCGTCTCATACGTATGGAATACAGCTGTAATAACTATATCAACAAACTCTATTATCTGTATCATTTCTGGGTCAGTTTTGATTGGTTGATTTTTCTCTTCATTATGGGTCATATTTTCCTACTACTTTGTATCCTAGTAATTGTAGATTGGATGCCAGACTTTGAGGATTTTACCTTGTTGGGTGCTGGATATTCTTGTATTTTGTAAAAATAATCTTGGGCTTTGTTCTTAGAAACAACTTGATCATTTTGAGCCTTGCTTTTAAGCTTCCTTAGGACAGCCCTTAGTCTAGGGCTGATTTCCCCACCACTAAGGCAACACCCCCCTGAACACTCTACCCAATGTCCTGTGAATTCAGAGGCTTTTGACTCTGGCTGGTGTGAACACCAACTCTTCCCAGCTCTGTGGGAGCTTGAAGGATTGTTGTGCTACTCCATTCAGGTGGAACTTTCCCTGGATTCAGAGTTTACAGCACGCCCCGATCGGTGCTCAGCTGAAGACTGGGGGTGGGATGGGGCACCGCACAGAGGAACCATCTGCAAAACCCTGACTGGTCTCTCTCTCTGTGCAGCAGTTTCCTCTCCTATCTCCCCTGAGAACTCTTGCCACCTTGGCCTCCTGAACTCTCAGCTTCAACTCTGCAACTCAGCTTCATGCTGGGTTCCACCTGGGTGCCCCTCTCACTCTGTGGCCCAGGAACTCTCTGCGGGCTCTCAGCTGGGCAGTTACAGTGCCCACCACACTGGCTTTCCCCCTCGAGGGAATCACCAGTCCACATTATCAGTTGTCCAATGTCTGAAAACAGTTGTTTCATATATTTGTTTCTGGCTTTTCAGTTGTTGAAGGCAAGAGGGTAAATTTGGCCCATTACTCCATCTTGGACAGAAACAGAAGTTTGTAAGAGATTTTTTAGCAATACTCTGTGCTCTCTAAACCCTGCCAGTGTGCTGTGGAGAGAGAAGCAAACAATCACTTGAAACTGGCCAGAGAGGAAGGGGCCTCAGCCACACGGGGCTTCTCTTGCTTTATGAAGCACCTCAGGCTCTTTGTGCATGACAGTCCCTATGCTGGGACGCCCTTCCTGCAGTTCCCAGCCTGGCTCAGTCCTCCTCATCCTAAGCAGCACCTCCTCGGGGAAGCCCTCCCTGACCCGGGTTAGGTCAGCCCCTGCCTGTCACATGATCTCCTAGTTCCCTGCCTCCCCTCAGAGCACCATCCTGTCATTTGTAATCACTTGTTTATCAATGTCTCTCCTCCCTCCTGGGCTGAAGAGCCATGCAGACAGGTTCACGGCCATCTTGTTCCCTATGCCTAGTTGACGGCCTGGAGGGAAAATGCTGAATAAATATTGCTTACTGAAGCGCAGGGGTGTCTCGAGAATAAAGGTGAAGAAAAGGCAGATCTCCTGTCAAAGTCGGAGCAATGAAGAGTCACATTTCCCCAGGGGACAGTGAGATGGGGTGGTGGGGAGAGACCAGATGCTGAGGGACCTGGAGACCAGGCTGAGACCCTCGGATGTGATCCTGGGGGCACTAAAGAGCCACTGGGCGGTTGTGAACAGTGAGCACCAGACACAGGTTGGGTTCCCCGGGCAGAGCCTTTGGGATGGAGAGGAGCCTGCAGAGCGTCTATCGGGAATGCCCTCAGGACAGTGGAGGGAGGGGCAAGGGCGGCGCAGGGCAGAGGGCCATGCCTGGCAGTGGCAGCCTCGACCAGCTCTACAGGAAGTTCTGAAGACAGCTGACCCTTTGGAGCTGTCCCAGGTTGTGGCGAGAGTGCTGGGCCTCTATCCCATGACAGTGACCAGTCATTGGACGAGGCTGCCCCTGGAAGGAGGTGTAACGTTGGGTGAGGCAGCTTTCTTCAGCTCAGGGCAACCCCCAGGGAGGGCTGGCCGCTGAGGGCCGTCCTCGGGCAGCTCTTCCAGCAGCTGGGGGATAGGGCCTTCATTCCTGGAGGAGGATCCAGAGACCGCATCACAGCGTCCACCACACCACGTGTACAAATAGCATTTATGGGCACTATGGGGGCCAGGGGAGCCCACAGGAGGAGCGGTTAACCTAAGGGACCAAGGAAAGCTTACAGTAGTGAGTATAAGCTAAGACCTAAAGGATGATTAGGAATTAGCCAGAGGAGTAGGAGCAAGGGAAGAGTGTTCCAGACAGAGGGAACAGAGTAGGAGAAGGCCCAGAGGCAGGAATAGGAAGGGACGGGGTCTTTTGCATGACCAGAAGTAGATTTTCAGGGGGGAGATGAAACTGGGGTGGTGGTCAAGGAGGGGCAGATCCTGAAGGGCTGAGTAAATCTAAGGAGTTGAGCTAAATCCTGAGGGGAATTGGAAGCCATCTGGGGGGTTTAAGCCAAGGAGTGAGATATGATTAGTTTTCTCTCCTCTGCTTGTCCTCTGGTTTAGCCTCTTCTGCCTTCTGTGGCAGATGGGAGAGAGAGGGCCCTGTTTGGAAACATGTCATATATCCAAAACCTACCTGTGAGAAGGAGGAGGCAGCCTTCTCTATCTGAACCAGGCTGTAGTTCTCCAAAGTTCAAGAAAATGACAAAAATTGGCGTCAGGGAGCTCATTAATCCCCTCAAGTCTCACAGGCTTCATCTGTAAAGAATAATCCTAGCAGCTAATGAACACTTCCATTGTGCCTATAAATTCTAAGGGCTTACACTATTCCAAGAGCTTTACATATTAAATCATTTAATCTTCCCAACAAAATTATGAGGTAGGTACTATTTTTACAAATGAGGAGCTGAAAGCACAGAGAGGTTTAGTAACTTACCCATGGTCACACAGCACATGGGTGGCAGAGCCAGGATATAAAATGGGAATAAGATCGACCTCCTGGGGAGGGTGTGGGATTGAATGGATAGTACATATGAAAGTGTCTTATGCTGACCCGGCACACGGTGTGTTCATTTCAAAAAATAGCCCAAACTGGTAATAAGAGTTTTAGGTTAGAGAAAAGGTGTGTCTAGAGAAAATTCCTTTTGACAAACATTATACAATTAATTTTGGAGGGTTCCCTCCTCTCCTTTTTGCTTAGCCCCTTCTGCAAATGAAAGCTTTCTGGGTCCACTTGGCAATGGAATGGACACAAAGTCCAGATATTCTTAGCCTTCTCCTTGCCTTCAGAGACCGCAGGTGAGCTCTGCTAATCTCAGATGTGCTCATGCTTCTCAAACTGACCAAAACCTCAGTTCAGCAGTTCTGAGCCTAAAAACATGAATTTAATTGTAAATCTAATTTCTTAAAAAACACACCAAAATGGTAGCAACACTGGAATTATGGGTGACTTTTAACCTCTTCTTTTATCCTCTTCTTATATTTCCCATATTTTCTACAATAAACAGGCTATAGCAAAAAATTAAACATTATTTTTGAAATAAAAAAGGAAATTAGTAAATCTATCATGATTGCCAGAATAAAATTACCATGAAATTTATACACCAAATTTAACGATTTTATGAGCAAACAAAATGGTAAACAATACATTTTACATTCCTGCACTGACAGAGCTGCTGTAGATCTGCAGAGGGTGCTTAAAAAAAGAAATGACGACTTGTATGAAATATCTAGAACAGGCCGATTTGTAGAGACAGAGAGTAGATTAGAGGTCACCAGGGGCCAGAGTGGGGGCGGGATGGGGAGCTATTGCTTAGGGGGTAGAGTTTCTGTCTGGAGAGATGAAAAGTTTTGGAAATCGTGGCACTAGTTGCACAGCACTGTGAATGTAATTAATGCCACTGAATTGTACACTTAAAATAAAATAAAAATTTTTATTTTTCTATGTATATATTTACAATATAAAATATTAAGTGATGGCTCAGTTAAGAGAGAGGATGTGGCCCAGATGCCCTGTCCTCCCACTGGTCCTTGTCTCCTGCTGCCCAGGATGGCCCAATAAATGATGAAAACAATAATGATCACTAATAATAAGTGACTGCCACCCAGAGGTTAAATAACTGATCTTCGCCCACTGAGAGGGACAGGGGATTTGAACCCAGGCAGTCTGACTCCAGAAGTCACATCTTTAACCATGTCACTGCACAGTTACAAAACTGCTGTACAATTCCTATATGACAGGAACCATCTGTGGGTAACCTTGCAAAGGAGGCGCTGTTATCCCCACTCACAGATGGAAACCTGAGCCTTAGAGCCAACTGCGGGCGGGGTGACCACTGGTGGGGGCAGAGCTCCGTTCTCAGACCCAGGCCAGCGCCTGCAAAGGCCAGACAGGGGTGTAAATGACCGCAGATTTGAAACAACCGGCGCAGTGTTTCAGTTGCATCGGGGAACCAGGAGAGGGGGACAGGAAGGGCTTGGAGGGGTTTTCAGGGAGTGCTGGAAGAATTTTTAGAATCGATTGTTAGGCTGCTTTGGGCTTCTGCCAAGCTAGTTTGGGTCCTTGGAGGGTCTCATCCTCTTCAACGAACATCCGTCAACTGGCCCGGCTCGGGCAGGTTCGCAAACACTTGCCCCCCTGCGGGCTCTGCCTGGCGGGACGCGGACCGGGCGCTGCCGCTGTTCCCGGGAGACCCGAGCCAGGCGAGGGCAGTGCCGACGCGGAGGGCGGGTGGGGCCATCTGGACCGCCGCCTAGGGGTGGGGGCGTCTGCTCAGAGGGACGCCCAGCAAACGGAAACCACGCGCTTTTGTTGGATCAGTCAGAACAGCGCCTCTGGACAAATGTTGGGGGCGCGGCTCAGAGGCCCTCTGGGAGGTTTCAGGCACCATCTGCGAGGGCCTGACGGCAGACTTGCACCCAGGGAAGCTCCGAGTTGGTCCAGCTCTGTGATCAGTCCAGTTGTCCAGCCACCGTCCTCAGTTTCCCTCCGTGAGGACAGATGCAAGCGCCCCAGCACAGCGCAGCTGAGTGCTTCTCCAGAGATTAGCATTGCAATCCCTCCATTTTACAGACAAGGAAATGGAGCCCCTCGAGAAGTTAACTGACCCAGGTCACAGAGCTGACTGGCTGGCTGTTGGCTTCCGTGCTGTTCGCGTTTGCAGTCTGGCGCCCAGCCCGATATCTGGAACCTAGTAGATGCGCAATAGATGTTTGTGAAACCAAAATGAACTGAGGTGGGAGCAGAAAACCCAGGTCCTCAATCTTTGAGAGAAGACAGAATTTAGAAATCTAGGAGTAATAGTTGTTTAGAGCCACCGCAGCTAGAGTCTGGATAAATAGACCCAGCCCAGGGACCCCAGACCACTGCCCACGCAGCTCCACTCCTTCTTGTAGTGAAAATAAGAACTCCTTACTCCCTTCTCCAGCTGCCCACCCCAAGGGGGTTGGGGTGAGGAAGTCACCTAGGGCTTTGCCTTAAAATCTTAGATCTGGAAGGAACCTTCCATGGCCTCTGGTTACAGTCTGTGTGATGTTTTCTTTAAAAACTTTCATTAAGTTCATTCAATCAGTATTTATCATGCATCCATCATGAACAAGGCCCTGTATTGCTGAAACAGGAAGTGTGATCCTTGTTAAAATTAGAAGCAACTTTATAAGTCCAGAGTTTTCTACATCCAGAAGTATTTTGTGAGTAAACATGAGCATGCAATACTAACTGTACATACAGCAGCTATTATTTCACAAAGCAAAGAGCTAAGGTTAAAAGAGATCGTTTTTTGGAGAAATTATTCTTTTCTGGATGGAAAACAACAATTTCCAGGCATATAGAACTGCTGGTGGACTGGGGAGGTAGCAGATACAGAAAAGATCCTCTCTAGGACAACTAAAGAGAGCTGAAGATTTGACATCAAGCAAAACAAGCCTAGACGAGCCCCTGAAAAGTCAAGAAAGAATTAGAGGGAATTCAAGATTTATTCAAGCCTACAGAAAACCAAAGTTCAATTAAGCAATTGAAGAAATGAAATATTGCAAAAATATGAAAATGGTGAAAGGTTAGAGAATAAGCTGCCTGGTTGTACAGGGGTTTGCTTTTCTTTAAGTCTTGCTCTAAGTTGATATCATATCTCAGAGTTGGAGTCTGAGTTCAACAGCTCCATGTGGCCCCAGAACCCACCACCATGTTTGAGGTGAACAGAGACTCTGTTCACATTTGATGCAGTTCAGTGCTTTGTGAGTAGAAATCCAGCTAAACATTCGCCTACCCTGTGACCGAGCAAGTCTTCTCCTGGACAGATGTACATTACTGTCTTAGCTCCAGCTGCTATAACAAAATACCATAGACTGGATAGACGGGGTGGCTTGAACAACAAACATTTACTTCTCACAGTTCTGGAGGCTGGAAGTCCAAAATTATGGTCAGGTTCTTGGTGAGATCCCTCTTCCTTCCGGCAGATGGCTGCCTTCTTGCTGTCTCCCCGCATGGCAAAGAAAGGAATCTCTGGAGTCTCTTCCTCTTCTTATATGGGCACTAACTCCATCATGAGGGCCCCACCCTCATGACCTCACCAAACCTAACCAGCTCCCAAAGACCCCACCTCCTAACACCAACCCACTGGGGGTTAGGGCTTCAACATATGAATTTTGGGGGGACACAAACATTCAGTCCATAAAAAGACCCAACAGAAATGACAGGTTTAATCCACCAAAAGACATGTACAAGAATATTTATAGCAGCCTCATTCATAATAGCCCAAACTTGGAAATGACTCAGATGTTCATCAACAGGAGAATGGATAAAATGTGGTGTACCCACACAGTGGAATAATGAGCAAGTACAAACCACCCAACAACATGCATGAATCACACAGGCATTATGCCGACTGAAAGAAGCTAGACACAAGTACGTATTGTTTAATTTAATTTATATTAAGTAAAACACAAGCAAAACTAATCTACGGTGATAGACATCAAAATAATGGTTGCCTTTGAGAGAGCAGTGACTGCAAAGGGGCATTATGAAGCCTCTGGGCTTCTGGAAATACTCTGTATTTTGATCTAGGTGGTGGGAATGTGTGTGTGTACAAATACACCAAGCTGTACACTTAAAATTAGTGTACTTTATGAAGGTTATAGCCCGATAAAAAAAGGAAAAAACATTTCTATCAGGGATGACAAGGACATGGTGGGCATGCTACCACTTTCCCTCTCTTGCCCATGGCAGACATTGCTAATTAATCACCAGACTCCTTCTCATTGAGCTCAGCTGCAGAACTCTTCTCCATCCAGAACTCCAGCCAGTTTGCTTTGAGACAAAAAAATATTAGCTTTCCCTCTTGTGTACACAAGTATCTTAATTAAGAGAGAAGGTTTGCTATCATCTCTGATGTGTTGAGCCTTGCTCTGGGGAAGCCTGGCTTCCACTATCTGACTGGTGGCAGCTTCCTTGAATTCCAGGTTCAGTTCCCAGGAGGAAATGGCTTCAGAAGAGCAGACTTGGAAGCTGGAGAATGAGAGCAGGAGGGGCACACAACTGGGAGGAAGCCCCCTGACGGAGGGCTGAGGGGTTAACTCAGGCAACTATGGGGCCCAGCCAAGGCTAGCGTTTGACTGGGGCCCACTTCCTACTGTGTAGAACAAACCGCTTTTTCTCTACTAGCAGGGAATGGAGAAGGAAGAGGAGGGAAGTAAAGGCTGGACTGCAGGAAATGATACCCTCTTGATTTGCCCAATGTCCTCTGGCAGATGGAAACAAGCCTCCGTGTCAGCAGTCTCGCAGGCTCATCTGCATCTTATCAGGGATGCTAACACTTCTGTGGGTTCACTCTTCACAGCTTACGAAATCTTCTACATCCTCTCTCACCATGTGATCTGGACAGGGTGGGAATACACCCTCCCCCCATTTTAAATAAGAAAACTGAGGTTGAGAGATATGTGACTTACAAACACCCCGTTAACTTAGTAAGGGATTCTGCCTTACTCCTAAGCCCAGCCTTCTCCTTTGTCTTTTCCTTTAATTTTACTTTTAATTTTTACATCAAAAGTGTACATGCACAAAAACGGTCAAATTGTTCCATAAGATTTACAAAAATGGCAGTCCCTGCCCACCATTGCCCTTCCCTGGAGCCAACAATTTTCACCTCTTTAAACTGATTGTTTTGGTATTTATCTCCACAGTGTATGAAAATAGATCCACACCAAGTTGAATCACTGTGGAATTTCAAGTTACTGAAAGCACAGAGAAGATCCCACAAGCTTCCAGAAAGAATAAAAATAATGTCACCTACAAAGAGCTAGGAATTAGAACAGTCTTGGTCTTCTCACCAGTAACAGAACACAGAGGGCAGTGGAACAATACTTTCAAAATTCTGGATGAAAATGATCCCTAACTTAAAATGCTATACATGGTCAAACTGCCAATCAAATGTGAGGGTAAAATAAAGATGTTTTCAGAGATTAAAGGTCTCAAAATATTGTATCCTCTCTCAAGAAGCAATTAGAAGATGCCAAATCCTTTACAACTTAACCAAAATGTTGTTGCTGCTGGACCTCTTCTGCTTTCCCTAGCCTCACAAGTGTTGCACCTTCAAAAAAATCCTTTTTTTCTGTCAATTTAGTAGGATTTTGAGAGAGTGAAAGCTGATGGATTCAGTTATCATTACCTAGAAGTCCTCTGCTCTTTTATTCACTTTTATAAGCAATGGACCCTTTCTTCAAACAAAATCTTCACAAAAGACAAATATCTGAGACACACAAAAGCAGTATTGCACTGGCTGTAGTATTGTTTACTCGCTGACTGTTAAGAAAGTTACTGCAGCTAATTAACAAAAAAGGAATGATCAAATTAGAACAACATCATTTTGTACTCATAAATTAATTAATGGATCTAGACATTGAGTATCAATGGCTAACATCACCCTGTACGTGTACACACACAACACAATAACACATCATATGTGCCTTTTGATGAAAGAACACTTCACCACCTGTAGTTGCCAAAAAATCAAAATTTGAATTGCTCAAGGCTCTGGATCCAGCTACCAATCTGCTGGGAGTACAGAGGACAGAAGGAAGTGCTGAACTGCACCCAGTCAGCAAAGCCGGACTGCGGAAGACCAGCTGGTCGAATGCCCTGGGTTCTTCAACATATAAATTAAAAGATGAAACAAGGGATGGAGGGGGAATCTTTGGATTAAAAGAGACTTAAAAGGTACATCAAATAAAAAAGTGGGTAAGTGCACAGCCATGTTCATAGCAGCATTATTCACAACAGCCAAAAAGTGGAAGCAACCCAATGTCCATCGACAGATGAATGGATAAACAAAATGTGGTAAATAAATACATACAATGGAATGTTTTCAGCCTTAAAAAGGAAGGAAATTCTGACACATGCTGCAGTGTGGATGAACCTTGAGGACATTATGCTGAGTGAAATGAGCCAGTCACGAAAAGACAAATACTGTATAGGAGGTATTCAGAGTAGTCAAATTCATAGAGACAGAAGGTAGAACGGAGGTTACCGGGGTGGGGGGGAGGGGGAGCGGGAGCTGCTGTTTAGTGGGTTCAGAGTTTCAGTTTTGCAAGATGAGAAGTTCCAGAGATGTGTTGCACAACAATGTGAATATGCTTACATTACTGAATTGTACAGTTAAAAATGGTTAAGATGGTGAATTTTATGCCACATGATTTTTACTACAATTTAAAATTTTTATTTAATTTTAAAAAGTGAGTAAGGCTAAATGGTAGAGTTTGAGAAGGCTTTTTCAGGAGATTAAATTGTAAGGAATGCAAGGAAGGGATTACCATCCAAGTCGGGATGGCAGCTACTTTGGGGGAGAGGAAAGGAGTCGCATTTGGGATCCATTTCTTGATGTAGGTGCTAATTTACCAGAGTGGTCCCCTTACAGTAATTCATTACGCTGTACAGTTGTCTTCTGCAGTGTTCTGTTTTAAATACAATTAAGAAGTAAGAAAAAAAAAACAAAAGAAAAAAAGCTGCTGCAATCCTGTCAGTCAACGCATTCTGGTAAAACGGCCATTTCACCTGAATTCACAGGGGACAATTCCGCAGCACAGTAGCCTGAAGCTGGGCCCGCTGCACCCCTGCCTTGCCCCACTGCGCTGCACCCGTCCCGTACCTGCACTTGAACTGCAGGACCTGTCCACAGCCCGCCTCCCCCCAGGGACATTCTCACGGAGCTGAAAGAGCTGCGCTCTGCCTGGGGTCGCGGAGCAAAACAGGACTGCCGGCGTGACACCCCAGGTCTCACCCACGTGAAGTGCGGAAAATACGACTTGGACGCCTTTGTTGTCGGCTGTCAAATATCATTTTCTGGTTCCCAAATTCCCTAATGTGACTTCTGCTAAAATCTTTGTGCCGCCGTGACGCGCTGTCACAGGGTCAGGATTGCAATAGCTCTCTGTCAGTCTCCGGTGATGAGTGTCCCAGCACGGAGTCCCTGATGCTTACACAAACGGCCTCCAGCACACACGGGAGGCTGCCGTGGAGGCGCGGTTAAGAACACAGCTCTGGTTCAGGCCGCCCAGGTCCAGATCCCGGCTCTGCCACCTGACAGGGCAACAGGCTGCTGATGATTTCTGGGCCTCTGTTTTCCCACATGTAAAGTGGGGGTCAGGACAGTATTTATTCCATGGGGTTGTCATGGGGCCTCAATAAGGTGAAATATGTCAAGTCTTTAAAAAGAGAGCCTGGCTCAGGATAAGTAATCAGTTCTTATGATTGTTTCATTTAAAGCCACAGCCCCAGGCTCACAATGACCAGGGAGGAAAAACAGGGAGGAGGGGAGTGCTCCATCAGTCTTCCCTTGTGTCCTGGGGATGGGAGAGCTTGAGAAGTCTTGCTGCTTCCAGACCTGTTCATCCAGCTGCCTGCTTGATACCTCAAACTGGACATGACTAAAACCCAGTTCATGTGCTTCCCCTCCCCCTGCCTCCAACCCTGATCCTCTTCTAGTGTTTTCTATCCATCTGAAGGGCACCACTGTCTATCCAGTAAGATGAACCAGAAACCTAAGCAGCACCGTTCACTCCTCC
Source organism: Tapirus indicus (assembly GCA_031878705.1). NCBI lineage: Eukaryota > Metazoa > Chordata > Mammalia > Perissodactyla > Tapiridae > Tapirus > Tapirus indicus. The sequence goes on along the minus strand of CM062921.1, from coordinate 31,635,807 downwards.
CTCTTCCTCACCTCACTGCTGACCCATCATCATGACACATGGACTTCACCTTCTAATTACATCGCAAAGTCACTTGTCTCCATCTCCCCACGTCTTCCCTGGGTTGCTATGGGAATGGCTCTCCCTGGGGTTGTCCCACATGCCTCCCCTTCTTGTCACTGCCATAGTCACAATTTAAATTTACTTCTGCGATTGCTTGATTAATGTCTGCTTTCTCCACTAGACTGTAAGCCCCAAGAGGGCAGGGGCCACACCTGTCTTACTCACCACCGTACCTCCTGGATTTAGCACAGGCCTGGCATATGGTAGGTGCTCAGTGAAGACACACTGAACGAACTAAATATTAGATTGAAAAAGGAGCTTGGTTCCCCCATTTACATGCTGTGGCCCAAGGGAGCCTGCCATCTTCTGCTTAGGGCCCTCCCCATAGGAGCCATGTCACCTTTCTCCTCCCGCTCCCCTCCCCTTCGCCTCCTTGCCTGCTCCTCCAAACCCCAGGCCAACCGGGGCGGACCTGGATCCAGATTGTTTCCTGGAACTGAGGCAGCCATGGAAACCTGGCTCCTCTGATCCCACCGAGACAACACCTCCACTGCAGGTCCCCACTCCATTCCTAATAAGCCTGTGAGTTTGGGTACTTCCGCCAAGGCTGGAAAAATTCTTAAAGACGTGAAGCCACAGTCATCTGAAGAACCTCCTCCCCACTCTACCCTGCCGGCTGGCGCCAAGGGCTCACTGCACACAGTTCCTTGAGCACCGACCGTGGACCAGGACTGTGGAAGATGGTCCGGGCACCTCAGTGAACAAGCATCGTAGACTCAGCCCAACAGCCATTCTCCCCCTCCTCCTTACCAGCAAAACCAATTTTGTTCAGACCCCCCTGGAGTCTTTCTTAATCACTCTAAACCAGTCACCTACTTTATTCCCCTTGTAAATGCTTGGTTTAACAATGGGCATATGCCTATTCTAGGGGAAGTCTGTTGGGGAGCTGCTGGGAAGTTCTTCCTCACTATTACAAGGGAGATAAGGAAGAAACAGCTTCTCCTCAGGCCTACATTGTGTGATGCCTGGAGCTGGGGCAGCCATCTCATGACCTTGAGGGAAATGGATGACCCTCTGAGAATGGCAGAGCTGAAAGACAGAAAGAACCTAGATCCTTGAGGATACTGTTGAGCTTCTGAATTCACCACCCTGGAACTGCCCTGCCCCTGGTCTTCTTGTGGCATGCAATGAGAAAAGCCCCCATTGTTTAAGCTGATTCTGGATGAGTTTTCTGCTCCTTGCAGCTGAAAGCCACCTATATGGGCGGGGCAGGCAGCTAACACTTCCTGAGCAATTGCTGGACACCAGGCGCTGACACTCAAACCTTACTACTCTCTCAGTACTCTCCACTCCCACCCTAAGAGTTGGAAATGATTGTGCCCATTTTACAGCTGAGGAAACTGAGACTCAGAGTTGAGAGGAATGTGCTCTGTCACACGCTGAGTGCCTGGTGGAGTTGGAACTGAAACCCAGGTCTTTGGCTGTCTTTCCACTATACCAACAGTGGGAGCAGGTTTGATCACCATGTTCATTGGAACTTTCCGTTACAAGTGCAAGGGATGTGAGCCAGGCCAGTCTAAGCTTAAGAGGGCATGGATTGGCTCTCGTTTCCAACTGCAGAGAGGGCGAAGGGATGCCTGTATCCAGGAACTCAGAACCTGTCTCTCTCTCATCTTTGCTTCTCTCTGACACCATGCCCTCAGACCAGCTGCCCCACTAGGCTAGAATCACAGCCACCAGCAGCCCTCATCTCACATCCCAACAACCAAGGGCCGAAAAGGTCAGAGGTCTCACTTTCCCCAGCTTGAGTTTTTATCTGCCAAGCTTGGGTCCCATGCCCACTCCTTGGGCTGCTCACTCTAAGTCTGAATCCTGGGTGCCACCTGCTGGCTCTGTGGTTCAGGTGATCCAACCTCTCTATGCCTCAGTTTGCCCATCTTGAAAGGAGGAAACTGATAGTACCTGCTTCACCAGGCTGCTGTGAGGATCATTCATCTATTCAACAAGGACTTGTGCACGCCAACTCCATGCCAGGCCGTACGTGAGGTGCTGGAGCTACAGTCGAGGGCACAGAGACCCAATCCCTGCCCTCATGGAGTTTGTAGTCTAGCAGGAAGACAGACATGAAACAAACAAACGCGTGAATGAGTATCTCTATTACAGGTCTGATAAGCCTTGTAAAGGACAAGCACAGAGCCCTGTGGGGGAGAAGAAAGGGGATCTGGCTCAGCTTAAATGAGTAGCATTCACAGGCCTGACACTGGGTGGGGGCGGAGTAAGCATTCAGTCTATGACAGCTGTTATATTGGTTCTTGCTCGGCATCTTCCCAACCACCTCACCTCCGCACAGTGACTTCCTGCAAAGAGAAGAACTGGTGACTTGGCTGCCCTGCTCTCCATCTCTGCGACCAATTACAAGCCTCCTGGGGGACAGAGAGTGAGTGTGACGCATGTGGTGGGACAGAGGAAGTGCAGCAGACTCCAGGGTGGCCTGTTCCTGGTGGACGGCACACAGCCAGGTCTCATCACCTCCGCTTATCCGGAGGGGCAGCCCCTTCCAGCTCCAGCGGAGGCCCCAGCCAGGAGGCCTGCAGAGGCCCCAGCGGCTTCTCAGGCTCCAGGCTCTCCCAAGCTGCTTCCCCTGGCTCTGAGTCAAGCCCTAAATGAAGGAGTGTGGGGGAGAGATTTACTGCATAACAAGCCAACTTTCCATTCACCACTGCCAGGCTCTGCTATCACACAGCATCTGGCCACAGGGACGAGGGCCCTGCCTCTGCCCCAAGCCGCTGAGCTGTATAATCATTTCCCAGTGACCGCCTCTGGAGGGACCATTTACAAAACTCTTTGTGATCAAACGATGTGTCTTGGAACACACTCTGTCCCACAAGGCCCTCTGGGGCTCCCTTCCCATCTCTCTTGCGCAGACGTACTGTTTCTTCAGGGAAGAAGGGCCAAGAGCCGCTGGGTTGGATTAATTGCCACAAATGCTGTATTCCCATCACCACGGCCCTGACCTCAGTTCCAGCCCTCATGACCCTAATCAGGACTCTGGTGCCAGCCCCTCAGGTCTCCTGGCCCCCCAGCTCTCCCCTCCCACCATGGGATAGCCAAAGGGGCTGCCTGCAGCACACATCACACGCCCCTTTGCCACCTTTCCTACTGTGTCCTCAGCAGCCCAAGTATGTCATACAGGGTTTTCCCAGAATATCATACACTTTTTTCATCTAAGACTTTTCCAGCATGTGCCTTCCTCATGCATTAACTACTCATTAAACAATGGATGGCCAGCCCAGTGGTGTAGTGGTTAAGTTCGCACACTCTGCTTCAGTGGCCCGGGGTTCACAGGTTCAGATCCTGTGCACGGACCTACACACCACTAATCAAGCCATGCTATGGCAGGCGTCCCACGTATAAAGTAGAGGATGATGGGCACAGATATTAGCCCAGGACCAATCTTCCTCAGCAAAAAGAGGAGGATTGGCCACAGATGTTAGCTCAGGGCTAATCTTCTTCACCAAAAAAAACAAAAGAAGAAGAATGGATGCCTACTATGTGCCAGACTCTGTGCTGGCTCTGGGATGCAATGATCAGCCACACAGCCACTCCTTTTGGAGTTCATGGTCTAGTATGGGAGGCAGACATCAATGAAAAATAAAGAATCAGAGTTTACAATCACCAAGAGTAGGGAGAGCTAGGAAGGAACCATGTAGGATGCTGAGGGTATTAGCAGAGAGGGGTGACTCTGCTGGGAGTCCGAGAAGGCTTCCCTGCTATGATGCTCAACCTGACAGCAGATGAAGAGTAGGTGCCATCTGGGCTTGGGGTAGGGGGAGAGCTTCCAGACAAAGGCCCTGAGGCTGGAGGGCACCTGCCAGCTCTGGCTCTGAAAGCCTGGGTGGTAGGTGGGCAGAGGGTGCAGAGATGGGCTCGAGAAGGAAGTGGGGACAGCCCGGCAGGACACGTTAGAAGACTTTCCTTGACCCGGACGACCGGGGGGGAGGGCGTTGAGGGACACGAGCCCTCTGGACTGGGAGGGGGTAAGAATGAACACAGTGAAGGCTATTGAGATGTGACGGGGGCTGGACTAACGTCACCACAGTAGAAATGCTGGGTCAAAGGGGACTTTTTATTTTTTGACTTTGTATCATGGAAATTTTTTAAAATATATAAATGTAGAGAGAACCATATAATGAACTTCCCTGAACCCTCATCCAGCAGCTTCAACAGTAATCAACTCAGAGCCAAGCTTGCGTCAGCTACACCCCACCCACGCCCCTCATCCCCACAGGATTATATTGAAACAAATCCCAGATGCCGTATATTTCATCCATAAATATTTCAATATGTTTCTCTACAACAAAAGGACTCTTTTTAAAACATAACCACATCATCGCACCTAAAAAATTAATGATAACGCAAAGGGAAATTTTCAAGCCTTGATACTTGTTGCCAAACTACCATTTAGAAAAAGTCTCCCCACCTCACCCCAAGAGTTCCCATCTCCCTGCACCCGTACCAACACTGGGTATGACGAGAAATGGATTTCTACAAGTGACTCATCCTAAAACCCAAGAGCGAAACCTCCAATTACAGGTTCATTTAATGAAAGGAGGCAGCCACAGAAACAAGTCTCGTGCACACACCCACTGACAGCCATGAGTGGCCAGCAACCAGGGGTTCTAGAGACAGGAGGTGGCTGGCTTCCCAGGGCAGGCACAGCGCAGGCCCAAGGAGCACAGCACCCTCTGCGCATCCTTCATCTCCCACACTTACCCACGTGGCCCTGAGTCAATGCAGCAGATTGAGAAAGGGCTTCCTTAGGCCATAAGAGATTCCAGAAACAACCCAATAGAAACAGAGAGGGAAGGATCATCAGGTGCTCCCTTCCATGGTCAGGTCTGTCTGCCAACACATCCACCCCATAGGCCTGCAAGGGTTTCCTATTGGAGCTGAAACCCGGGGACTCACTGCCTTGCCTCTCCTCACGACTGTTCCCCTCCTCACAGTGAATCGTGGGCCTCACGTTCACTCGGGTACTTGGAACATACAAAATACACAAACCACATGACGGGTTTCCAGGTTCAGAAAGCAGTTCCATCTTATGTAGTAAGATGACAGCATCCACATTTCCAGAACTCTGCCTGAGCCCTGGCCCTTTATCCAGTCAGGTTTGACCTCCTAGTCCAACCTTATGTCCTCAGCCCCAGATAGAGGTAGCTTTCCATCTTCCAGGTCCTTCATCCATTTACAGAGCCCTCACTATGGTCCAGGCACTGTGCCAAGCCTGGGAGATGCAATGGTGAGGAAGACCCAGGCCCTGCACGGAAGTTGCTCACCATCTACGAGAAAAACAGTCATGTAAGCTCAGTGCAACGTGGTCAGGGTTGGATTCAGAGATGAATCCAACCTGCTGTGGGAATTCAGCCAGTAGAGCCAAGAGCTCTGCCTGTGAGAGGGAGGGCTTCTTGGGGGAGGTATCTTTTGAGCTGGGTCTTGAATGACACCAGGAAAAGTCAAGGTCAGGGAAATTGTCCCATAGATCCAACATGAATTAATGTTCTTTGGACACAGGCAGCAGAACTAAATTTCAAACATAGGCAGAAAAGGAGGGCTCTGTATTTCTTTGATCCTGCGAATTCCACTTCTATGCTAACTTATAGTTTTACTCACTCATATGTGAAATGACGTATGTTCAAGGGAACTTACTCTAGCACTGTTTGCAAAGCAAAAGATTAGAAATAATCTAAATATTCATCAGTATTAGATGGTTGTATTAGTTTCCTATGGCTGCTGTAACAAATTACTACAAACTTGGTTGCTTAACACAACAGAAATTTATTCTCCCCCAATTCTGGAGGCGGGAAGTCTGAAACCAATATCACTGGACTGAAATCAAGGTATTAGCAGGGCCCGGATCCCTCCTGAGGCTCTAACAATCCTTTCCTTGCCTCTTCCAACTTCTGGTGGCTGTTGGCATTCCTTGGTTTGTGGCCACATCACTCCAATCTCTGCCTCCTTGGTCATACTGCCTTCTCCTCTTCTTCTCTGTCAAATATTCTGTCTCCCTCTTACAAGGATACACATGATTGCATTTAGGGCCCACAGATAATCCAGGACCATCTCCCCATCTCAAGATCCTTAACTGAACCACATCTCCAAAGTCCTTTTTTGCCATAAAGGTAACATTCACAGGTTCCAGGGATTAGGATGTGGACATCTTTTAGGGGGCCATGATTCAGCCAACCACATGATGCATCCACACAATGGAATAGCATGCAGACATTAAAAAGAACAAGGATTCTTACTGTGTACTAACAAGAAATGGGTTCGAAGATATATTAAACATTTTAATAATTAAAGTTTATAAAATTTGTGTAATTAAAATATATAAAATTTAAATAATTTTAAAATGTTTAAGTGAGAAAAGGAATGAATTCAAAGGATAGTGAGCAGTTTACAGAATCAAGAGGAGAGAAGCAAGTACAGAATAGTCTGTATGGTGTGCTACCACTTGTATGAAAACCACATATGTGTGTGTTTGTGTGTACATCTCAGGAAGCATACACAAGAAACTGAAAATAGTGGTTACTGCTGGAGAAGGGAATGGAGATCTGAGGGGGGCAAAGGCAGGAAGGAGATTTTTCGCTGAATATATTTTTTTAAAACCAGCTTTATTGAGATATAATTTATATACCCCACAATCCACCCATTTAAAGTGTACAATTCAATGGCTTTTAGCATATTTGCAGAGAGCTATGCAACCATCACCACAAACAATTTTAGAACATTTTCATCACCCCAAAAAGAAACCCCTGACCCATCAGCACTCACTCCCCGTTTCCCTCAACTCCCCTGCCCCCAGCCCTCGGCAACCCCTAATCTACTTTCTGTAGATTTTCTAGATTATAGATATGCCTCTTCTAGACATTTCCTATAAATTGAGTCAAACAACATGTGGTCTTTTGTGTCTGACTTCTTTAACATAGCATGTTTTCAAGGTTCATCCACGTTGTAGCATGTGTCAGTACTTCATTGCTTTTTACGGCTGAATAATATTCCATCACATGAATATATCACATTTTGTTTATCAGTTGACGTACATTTGGGTTGTTTACAGTCTTTGGCTATTATGAATAATGCTGCTGTGAACATTCATGCACAAGTTTTTGTGTGGACATGTTTTCATTCTCTTGGGTATATACCTAGGAGTGGAATTGCTGGGTCATATGGTAACTCTATGTTTAAATTTCTGAGGAACTACCAGATTGTTTTCCAAAGTGACTGCCCCATTTCACAATCCTATCAGCAATGTAGGAGGGTTCCAGTTTCTCCATGTTCTTGCCAACACTCGCTAGTATCTGTCTTTTTTGCCTATAAATCCCAGGGAGTGTAAAGTGGCATCTCATCATGGTTCTGATTCACATTTCTCTGATGGCTAATGACGTTGAGCATCTTTTCATGCACTTATTGGCCATTTGTATCTCTTCTTTGAAGAAATATCTATTCAGATCCTTTGCCCATTTTTCAAATTGGGTTATTTTCTTATTGTTGAGTTGTAAGAGTTCTTTATATATTCTAGACACGAGTCCCTTATCAGATATATGATTTGCAAATATTTCCTCCTATACTGTGGGTCTGAATACCCTTTTATATCTTTTGAATCCAGTGCCATATGCATATACTACTTATTAAAGTTTAAATAACTTAATTTTTTTTTTTTGGTAAGGACGATTGCCTCCGAGCTAACATCTGTGCCAATCTTCCTCTATTTTGTATGTGGGACACCACTAGAGCATGGCTTGATGAGCAGTGTGTAGGTCCACATCCAGGATCTGAACCTGCAAACCCCAGGCCACCGAAGAGGAGCGTGTGAACCTAACGACTACGCCACCAGGCCAGCCCCTTAAAGTTTTTCAAGTGATAAAATGAATGAATTCAAAGGATAGTGGGTAGCTCACAGAATCAAGAGGAGAAAAGCTGGAGGACCAGGCCCGGCCCGAGGCAGCTCTGGGGTGTCCAGGAAGCAGGAACCACTGTTCTCTTTGTCAGGGCCCACTGCTGAGATGAATACACTCTGCTCCCCATCTCTTCTTCAGCATGCTCCATTCAAAGCTCAAAGTCCTGGGCGAGAGGCAATCTAGTTAGTCAAACCTGGGCTAGACACCCAACCTCTGACACAAGAAAAGAAGACAGAGCACCTTGATTTATACCAAGATTTGACATGGAGGGGCAGAGGTAATTCCCCCCAAGGAAAGTGAGATAGAAGTCCACTCTGGATGCTGAAGAGCAGGCAGTCTGGTTCCCCCACACCTGCCCCAACTTAGGCAAATTAACTATCTAGACCAGCACCATCCAGTGAGACTCACAGAGGTCTTTTAAAAGTTTATGACAGGCACAATAAGAAAGTAAGAAGAAATAGGTGAAGTTAGTTTTAGTAATATATTTTACTTAACCTAAAACATGCAGAATATTTCAATATGTAATCAATGTAAAAATATTAATGAGATATTTAACATTCTTTTTTGTACTAACTCGTCAAAATCTGACATGTAAGCATTTACAGCACACCTCAACATCGTACACGCTCTTATAGACATCTTCACACTTTCATCTGAAACAATACAACACAGGATGCAACTGTCCTCAGTACACAAATGCTCTTGTCTCTTCCCCAAAAGGGAGATACACAAAGTCCCAAGAGTCGTTGCATCTGTGTCTGGCCAACAGTCACAACATCCATCTCTGAAAGCTTTCAATTACTCCTCAAAGTCAGTCATAGTCCCACTTGAATAAGTTTGTAAAGTTAACTTGTAACAATAATCCATATATATAAAATAAGAAGAAAAAAGAAGTTAGTTGATACTCTAACACATGCACAACACAGCAAGCAAGGGAGAAAATACACAGAGCCACTACAGAGTCCCCAGTTCTGTGACTGGTCACAAGTCCACAGCTGATGCTCCTAACTTCCTTCTTCCTTCACTCCCTCCATGTTCCCTTTGCCCTCCACCAACACCTCAGCTGGTCAGGGTCCTTTACTTGGTGGAGTGACCAAAACCTTCATTGCTGAATAGTCTGAATTGATTCTCAGTGGCCCCACTTTTTGTTGGTTAACTTTTACTATTTACATGGAAGCACTAAGAGGTGCCCCAAAGTTGCAGATATAGTTATTCTTCTCCCTTGCACAGCAGCAGCCCAATTTCCCCCTGGTTCAGAGGCATGAAGAGCCCAGCATGGCCAGGTGGCAGTCTCAATTCAATGGGATCACTATGGTGCCCCTGATGGAAGCATTTCTCCATCAGAACTAAGGCCTTCAAGCCAGCGGAGCTCAAAGTTGCACAGACAGGGGAAACAGTTCTGCAGGTGAGTTATACGTTGCGATAGTGAGAGGAGCCCCTCCCATTTCTACCCCTTGATTACTACAGAGAAACAGTCACAGAGTCAAAGCACATAGCACATCCTGTAAGACAGAACCCCAACATCTCAGGCCAACTGGTAACATAACCAAGTCTTCGGGAGGCCATCCCATAGTTCCATCAGGCCAACTGCTTCCGGGTTATAGGGCATGTGGTAAGGCTAGTGAATTCCCATGAGCACCAATCTGTTGCTGCACTTACATTGCTCTGAAATGAAATGAGTTCCCTGGTCAGAAGCAACATCATGTAGAATACCAGGACAGTGAATGAGGCATTGTGTGCACACAGATGGTTGGGCTGGCAGAAGTACTTCAGGAAGGAGTGGCAAATCCATATCCAGAATAAGCGTCTGTTCCAGCGAGGACCAAATCAATGCCCCTCCACGATGGAAGGGGTCCAGTGCAATCAATCTGCCACCAGATGGCTGGCTGACTGGTCCTTCCACCTCCAAGGATGATAAGCTTTTAAAATGTCTGGAAGGCATTCCTTTTCTTCCTTTCCTCACTCACTCAACAATTTTCTGAGGCGCCCTGGGCTCAGTCTGTAGGTGACACAGCAGGGGCTGCGCTGTTGGCCACCATTGTCAGTCTCAGGGCTTTTGTACACAGAGACATGAGGAATGAGACAGCTGCAACTGCCACTACTTCGCAAACAGAATGGCACAACAAAAAGAGCACTGGACAGGGAGTCTGGAGACCCGACTTCTAGTTCTAGGTCGGCCATCAGCACCCGTGTGACGTGAATGGAGGCACGTTGCCTCGCTAGGCTCAGTCTCCCCATCGTCAAAACAGAACGGAAGCCCCAGGCGAGCAGGTACCAGTGGTGGACCAAGGGTGGGGTGGTTGGACCTGTTTTCCGTGGGTGCAGGCACAAAGGAGTCAGTTGTCCATGGAGAATTTTTAAATAATCAACTAATATTTGGTCTGCTTTTTATTATCACTACATACCTGCAATTCTAAAAAATGTCAGTGAGAAAATACTCCTCACCAAAAAGTCTTTTGCTTGCCTAAATTCTGAACAATTGCTACTGTAACTAGTAAGTTTTAATAATTTATGTGTAAGCTCTAAATTGTCATGCTTTTACTACTTGTTTTTTAACAAACATTGTATTTTACATGGATGTTAACTTGGAGAACTCTCAGTTATCCCTCTGGCCCCAGATGCACATGGTCCCAGCTACATGTGTTTATTTCTAGGGTAAGTTTATAATGGTTTAGAATCTTTCAAGCTCACTTCTGGCTAAAACTTAAATAAATTAAAGACAGGGAGATCCAAGAGAGGTCCAAACCCACCCAATCTCCAACTACTGATGCATTAACTGGGGGAAAGGTCACCTCTGCCATCTAGTGCCAGAAATGGTGATTACAGGCACATGTACATTTCACCCCTGAAAACAGCTCTGTCTAATAAGGTAGTGACTGGCGGGTATTGAGCACTTGAAATGTGGCTTGTCCAAATTGAGACGTGCTGTAGGCGTAAAATATGTACTGGATCTTGAAGACTTAATACGAAAAAGAAATGTAAAATATCTTACTAATTGTTTATAATGATTACACATTGATTTTTATGTTGATGACCTGTTGAAATGCTAATATTGGTGTGGGGGAGCCGTGGGGAGGTTTAATTAGACCAGTTGACCCAGGGCTGATTGCATCCCAGGTCTGACTAGATAACAATGAGCAAGTTCCTTCACTTCTCAGGGCCTTCGTTTCCTCATCCTTACAATGGATCAATGATCCTACATCACAGGATTGTGACAATTAAATGCAACAAGGCATATAAAATTCCTGAGATGCAGTGGTGCTTGGTAGAAGTTGGTTTCCTTCCTCTCAGAGCTGATCAAACTAGAGCGAGCAGCCCCCCAGGCACTGTCAGAGGGTCTTGATCCGTTTTCCCAAGTTATTACTTCGCTGCAGGTGCCATGGCGGAGGACCAGTACCAGCTGTGCCCTCCTGGGGACTGCCCCTTCTTGGCACCGACTGTGCACCCAGCACCAGGTACCAATTTGCTCTGCACTCTGCCAGGCCAGGCTGAATCTGTCTCTCTGCCCAGGTGTCTCCCGGTCCACACACCTGATCCTCCTCTTCCCGCGGTGAGCTGCCCGCTGCCCCGCCACACCCACGACTGGGCACAAACTGCTCACCCACTGCCACCTCTACATCAGCAGTTCTCAGTGCGGTCCCTGGACCAGCAGTATCAGCATCACCTGGGAACTTGTTAGACATGCAAATTCCTGGGCCTCAGACCTACCGAATCAGAAGTTCCAGGGGTAAGGCCCAGCAATGCTGCAACAACAGGTCAAGGCGTCCTCCAGGGGATTCCGATGCCTGGGGAAGTTCAAGAACCACTGCTCTCCAAAGCCCCGACTCAGCCACCAAGCCCATTCCTCTCAGCTTCCTGCTGTCAGGTCCTGCCTTCTCCCCTGCCACCCCCTCCATCCAGCGACCCTATTCTCTTGTGGAGAAACTCTCCGGGTGCCCACAACTGTCCTCTACTCTTCCCCTTCACCACTTCACTTCTGGTAATGCTGAGTGAACCTCAGTCATAGCAAACCTTCGACATCTGTCACACAGGTGGACCACTTTTCTATTTCTTACTCAACATTTTTAAATTTGACACTAACTCAAATATACACTTTAGCCTGGTCCTAAAGAATCTATAAATTCAGACAATATACAAGTTATATTTTCCTGTTGCACATTAAAATAAACACTATTAAAATTTGAACAGTTCATCCAAAGTACCACTTAAAAGTCATTTAGGGGAAACAATGCCTTAAGTGTGGCCTGGCTCTCTCAGAACACACTCCATCCACCCTGTCCTCCCCCCAGAGCCTCAGTTTCCCCTCTGCTTCTCATCTAAACTCCATGCTTTTGTCAGTACTACCTTCCTGGACCATTTAGAACCCCTCCCATCAACCCCACCCATGACTCTGACATCCCTGAGGACTCCCCATGAAACATCACCAGCTCAATAAATACATGTGGACCCCCAAGATGTCCACTTCTGCTCCACAGCACCCCAATACCCCATCATTACGTACTCTGCTCTAAGCACTACCTCCAGGAAGTGTCCCTGGACTTCCGCTGCCCCAGTCTTTCCACATTCTCTCCAGCCCTCCACACACCCAGCCTCTCACTCTACTCTTTCACCCTCCCCAAGGCCAGGAGCTAAACACTTAATTAGTAATAATTCAGTGAATCTTCACAAACTGAACATACTTGTGCAACTAGTGCCTTGGCACTTCTTCATGACCACTTCCAGCAACAACTACCCATGGTCCGCCCCCCCCACAGAAATCCCTCTCCTGTTTTCTAACAGCATAGATTTGTTTTGCCCGTTTCTGTACTTATATAAATGAAATCATACAGTACGTACTTTTATGTCTGGTTCTCAGCCATACTGTTATATGTAATTGTAGACTGTTCTCATTGCTGTGTAGTATTCCACTGTGTGAATATTTCATTGTATTAGTTTCCACAAATTTAGTGCCTTAAAACAACACAAAGTTATTATCTTATAGTTCTGGAGGTCAGAGATCAGAAATGGGTCTCACTGGGCTAAAATCAAGGTGTCAGTAGGGTACATTCCTTCTAGAGGCTCTAGAGAAGAATCTGTTTCCTTTCCTTTTCCAGCTTCTAGGGGCCACCACACTCCTTGGCTCATGGCCCCTTCCATCTTCAAAGCCCGCGAGGACCAGCTGAGTCTTTCTAACACTGCCATCTCTCTGGTTCTGACTCTTCTCTCTCCCTCTTTCCCATTTAGGGAAACTTGTGATACATTTGGCCCACCCTAATAATCCAGGATAGTGTCTTTACTTTAAGAGCAGCTGATTAACTCCCTTAATCCTATCTGCAACCTTAATTTCCCTTGCTATGTAATATAACATATCACAGATGTGAACATCTGGGAGGGGGCCTTATTCTGCCTACCACATCCACCATGCGTGTACAACTACTGCTGATGGGTATTTGGGTGGTTCCAGTACAAGTCTGTGGGTGAGCATATTTCTGTTGGGTACAGACATACCAGTGGAATAGCTGGATTATAGACTAGATGCTCAGCTTCAGTAGATGCTGCCAGTTTTTTCTAAAGTGGTTGAACCAATTTAATACTCCCACCAGCATGTATGAATTGCAATCGTGCTCCATGTTGCAACACTTGGCATTTTCCACGGCTCTCACTGACACCAGAGATGCCCTTGCCACTCTGCCTTTCTTCATGTCTGCAGGGCCCAACAGTGTTTGACCTCAACCATCCATCCATTTCCATTTCTGTTCTTAGGATGCAAAACACTGTTGGAGAGAATCAGGCCATTTTCTGACCCAAACCTCAAATTTGTGTGGATACTTGTGGGCACTAGTGCCCATTCAACAAACCTATTACTTACAGAATCTTACGATGACAGCAATTTCACGAGCCACATATATTCCATCCTCTCCCTCAGCAGTTATGTCACATGCACTGTGGTCTCGTGTGCTGCTGTGCCTTTCCTTATGCTGTTGTTCCTGCACTTCTCACCATCCTTCACGGCATGTGCTCCCCAGTAAAGCTTCCCCAAATCTCTCAGTACTGTCTTACCACATACCACATCATACTAGAATCCACCGTCTCTCCACTGCACTGTGCCACAGGGGCAGAACCAAGATGACCAGACATGGTTCCTACCCTTATGTCTGTCACTCAAGGCCAGAAAGCTCAGATTCACCTGCGTTCGTTACTGATCAGCACCACCACTCTCAGCACATTTTCATCCAGGATAGAACTGAACAGCTTCTCCAACAGATGATCATTCTACCATTGGACGGATCTGATTCAGTTCAGTACATTCACTAAGAGCCTCCCATGTGCCAGGCGTGCACTAGGTATTGTAGAAACAGAATATAAGGAACAGCTCCTGCCTTCAAGGAACTCAGGTTTCCGTAAGCCAGAATCATTCTCCTCATTTCCTGCCATTGGTCTCAGAAACACAAAACCTGGGTCTTCCCTACTCTACATGGAAACACTCAGATATTTAAAGTCATCCAGGGAATGAAAGGAGGCACAGTCACCACACCAGCTGCAAGTTAGGAGATGGGATTGGTGATAATCTCCAGTAGCAGAAGTGAAATGGCAGCCTGGGGCAGGCACATGGGGGACTGACTGTAAAGTGGCATGAAAGAACATTCTGGAGTAATGGAAATGTACATCTTAATTGGGGTGGTGATTACAGGGATGAATACATCTGTCAAAACGTATCAAACTGTATGCTTCATGGAGTTGATTTAAAAAGAGATGGATTCAAGCCCCCGCACTACCACTCACTGGATGTACCCATCTCAGATGCCTAAGTCACCATCTTTCCAAATCTCCATTTCTGTCTGTAAAACATTGTTTGTGAGCTAGTTTGGTGATTTTCAGGCCCCTTATTTAAACAAAATCCTACTCTAAACCAGAGACAAGGGAGCTCCCTGGCTGAAGTGGGCATGGGGAATCTGGTGTTGCCCTTCAGAACCCCTTCCCTCATCACAGTGACAGTGAAAGGACGCCATTATCTCTAAGTCCCAAATAGCTCTAACTGGCTCTGGTTCTAAGCCTCTGCTGAGGATTTGCTTCAGACTAAATATATCCTCTTTTCCTCCATACCAGATGGTTTCTAGACTCCTCCGGAAAAAGTAGGCTTCGTGCTCCCATGGAAGAGGGAAGCAGAGACAAGAGGGCCATGCCTCTCCTCTCCGTTCTCCTCCTCTTCCCGGTTCATTCAACACAATCCACAAAGCAAGTGTTCAAGAAGTGACTGCAATACAAGACCTCTCATTAATGGTCAATTTCAGTTACGTTAAAGTATTTAATAAAGCCTGGATTACTGGGTCAGCAGGTTTCCAGTAAATCCCAGTGGCTCTTCATCAGGGAGAGGCAAAATGCCCTGGCCCTAGGCCTCTAAGCTGAACAGAAAGACTAATGGGTCTTTACTCCCAGAGAGTGTGGGTCATGGGGGAGGGAGGTTACATTTTTAATATGTTCTCTCCTTCTCTAACACAGCTTCCCCTTCTTTTGCTTTTAGAGAACTGTATCAGCAGTTCCCTGCATGTGGAAACATGAAGACCCTTCTTAACACCAACAAATTTCAGCTTCTAACTTCATAGCTGCATTTTTATCCATATGGAAAATACAGGACACACACACACACAGCCTATTGTGAATTCATTAACTTAAAAAATATCTTGATGGATCACAATACAAACACTGAACAGCAGTGCACCCTCTGGGAGAGGTAGGTAGTACTGGCACACGCCCTGCCTTGAAGTCCCCTGGCAGAGACCCCACCGCCCCCTAGGGCTGCAGCCCACAGGTGCGCACCAGTGAGCTGGATGACACTGAGGCACTCCTGTAGCCAGCCACGGAGGCAGGAGCCAATCCCAGAGAAGCCAGGGAATAAACCTTTCACTGCTTTCCCTCTGACCACCCCTGCCCTCTCCAGGGTGGTCTCAGGACTAAAGGAAAAGAAGAGATGTGGCCACAGATGACGATGGAATTGAGGAGCAGGCTCTGGGGGAGAAAGGATAGCCTAGGATTAGATCCCCAAAGGCTCTGGAACACAGGAATATAACATGATCCCTATGTAATTTAATGTTTTCTAGCAGCCACATTAAAAAGGCAAAAAGAAACAAGTAAAATTAATTTTAATGATATAATTTTATTAACCCAATATATCCAAAATATCATTTAACATGTAATCAACGCAAAAAATTCAGACATTTTTTACATTCTTTTTTTCTTACTAAGTCTTTGAATTCTGGAGTGTATTTCACACAGAGCACACCTCAGTTCAGACTGGCCACATTTCAAGTGCTCGATATCCACACGTTGGCTGGAGGCTACTCTATCAGACAGAGCATATGGGAGAGGGAAGAAATGAGGACAGACTCTCCCTAGGCAGTTCCCAGCAGCTGTTTCAGTGGACACTCACCCTCCTGTGTCTGAAGACCATTCCTAGAAGGCACACTTGTTGCTGTCACCCCAGAGCCAGCACTGAGCAGCTCTGGAGAACATCCTGTGCAGACCCGGGACCCAGCCAGAAGACAAGCAGCACAGCGTGGTGCAGAGGACGCCAAGTGGAGCTTGTGGGCCAGATCCAGGCTGCAGAGGAGCTGTGTTTGGCTCCCATGGTGTTTTTAAATCCCTTGAAGTAGTTGTTTTCATGACCTTACATTTCCTTCCTGGCTCCTGTAGACACTGGGGTGTGTAACCCCTGCATAAGACCACAATTATTAAAGTCAGGCAGCCCTGGATATTAATCTTGGCTTCACCACTTTTCAGCTGACAAGGGATACATTAAACTCTTCATTTGTGTCTTCCACTATAAAATTGGAGACAACAATACTTCACAGAGATGCATGAATTTAATAAGACATGGAATTACTTGGCTAGTGCAAAGCTTGGTACATAGTAAGCACTCGATAAATTGTGGTATTAATTTTCCATTCACAGGAGGCTTGAACTCTTTAGAGGCTCTACCATATTCTTCTTCCAATGTTGGAAAATTGGGAGGTACCTGGGCAGGAGGAGCTCTTAAAAACAACCCCCACTTCTGTATATTGGTGTTGAGGAAGAGCTTCTGGGCTCACAGTTTTTAGACGGTCTGTTTCCTTTCTCTGTTGCCCACAGGTATGTTTCAACTGAACTAAGCAGTCCTTGGTACCAAGACTCTGAAAATTTTAAAAGTTCAATATCTGGGAATAAAAGGGGAAAGCTAGCAATGACACGAGTGGCCCCTCCTATTAACCTCCATCCAGGTGGAAGACTCAGGACCTGGGCTGGCTGCTGATGATAAAGGATAAGATACTAATGGTCAACTTGGACCAAGACTTGGCCATTGCTCAACCACAACTTTTGTTTTTTGTCTTTGCTATTTATGGGGAAATCAAGAGGCTGGGACTTAGAAGAAGCATCTAAACAAGCATGCTATACTCCACACCATGACCCTCTAGCCTGAGGTTCAGGCTTCTTCACCATCTCATCCCCATATGCTTCTAAATCAGGAGTGTAGGTAAGAGCAAAAAGTGGGCCGCGAAACTGGCCCAGAAAGAAGGGGAGAGTAAGGAAAACTCTTCCCCATTCTCTGTTTTCCCATGTTCCCTTTCTGCTGTTTAATGTATGTCTGCTTCTTCATTCCTTCCTGATTTAATTATTAATGATCATGTGCTCAGCACTGTACTGGGCATTTTGATCCCATTTCTCAAAATAACTCTTGCCCCTCCACCCATTTTCTGTTCTTCTGCATGAGTCAGTTTCCTGTGTACTATCCATAAGAGTCTCTCCATGCTTCACTTTCAAGGAACAGACCTGGCTCCTTTCTTTACATTAAACAATGTGAGTTGGTCCTTGGGAGATGAGGAGAGAGGGACAGACAGTTCTGAGCAGCACCTAGGGAGCTAATGTGGCAAAAGAGGAGTGCGTAGGCAGTTAATGGAGTAAAGGTGGCTGCAGAGTCTTTATTTCCACTATGGATTTAAGTAACTCCTTTGTTATCAAAAATAACTATACCAGCATCAATAACCTGCTGATTATAGAATTTATTCTTGGAAGAGAAAGAGAGAGAAAATTAACATCTAACGAATACTTGCCACCTACCAGGCACTGTGTAAGGCTAGTAGTTCTCGGTATTTTAGTGGTCAAGGACTCCTCTGGGATTCTTGTGGAAGCTATGAAATCTCTCCCTTAGAAAAATTCTAATGCACACAAAAGTTTACACAGGATTACAGGGGCAAATGATGTCCTGAAGCACAAGCAAAGACCCCAGATAAAACTTCCTGTACTAAACCCTTACATCTGAGAGCATGGCATTATTGAAACAAGACACCATTATGCCCACCCTACAGATGAAGGGAAATACCCACGGTCACATACATAATAAGTGGCGGAAACATTTCAACCAGCATTGTCTAAACTGTAAAACTTGCTGACTAGATGAAAATACCATTTGGTTTTCACTATTACTGTAACTATCACCCCCTATTTTTAAACAAAGAAATAAAGATAATGTGAGAAACTGAAATCTGTGCAAAGCATTCTAGACTCAGCCACGGGGAATCAAGAAGCTCAGAATTCCCATTTCCTACCACCCAAAATCCCCCTCCCCCTGAACCCACCCACCCAGCTGGAACACAAGCCAAAGAGGCACTTCTCTTAGAGGTTCATATTCCTCAGAACAAGAGGAAACCTCTGTCAATAATATCTCAATAAAACAGGGGAAAAAATTTTTTTAAAAAGAGGCGACCTCTCTTTAAAATAATCCATCAGTCAAAATGTGAATTAAGAGACCAGTCAAAGCCTGTGGATATAAAACAAAGGATATTTAATTTCAAAATATTACATGAATATAAAAGAAAGACAACGCATATAATTGTTTCTTTACAGTTACATATATATAGGCTATATGGTCAAATAAGAATGATAAATAGAAAATGGTGAAACAGTTAAGAAATCCTGTTTCTCTTGTTAAGCGAGTTCAGGGATAGTGCAAAAGCACCCTTGCTATGAAGAAAGGACCTGGGGAGGGAGTGTTTTTCCCAACAGGTTCTGCAGGTCCCAAACACATCTGGGGGAGTGCTCAATGGCTCTTTACCACTGGCTGTGGCCTCACACACTCCAGTTTCCATGGTAACCAAGCACTCAGGCTATTATGTACCCCACCTCCTCACTACGCCTTCCATCAACTCTCCACTGGTGGAAGGATCTCAGCATTAGCTGTCTAGGAAAGCCAGCTTTTCTAAATTGAGTTTTAGATTGGGTTTATTACCACTGGTTTGAAAAGCTTGTGCATCTTAGGAACCCAAATCTTCCCCAAATTTTAGGGCAATCCTGCCAAATGCTGGTCTGCAGAATTGGATCAAGGTCCTGGCTTCAGTACAAAGGCTTCAGGGTGGAGGAGGGCAGGGATGAGGCTCTCTCCTGGGGAAAGGAGTTCTACTTAGGAAAGACCTCAGAATGAGAGCCATCAGCTTCGAGCCTCTGTGCAAGGCCCTAGATGAAGTAAGGAAGCAGACAGAGTCTAGAGAAGTCTGTTTCCAAAGACGGCTTCCCCAGTTATGCACAGCCACACAGCTAGTCACCGTGGGGCACAGTCCCAATGGTCACAGGTTCCCCTAGAAGGCAGTATTTTAAATTGTATCCTAATACAGATTCCTGTGAGGGAAGCTGAACAGACACATTGCTATTCAGGAGAGAACAGCTCTGCTCTGACACTCTGGGATCAACTGGCTTCCTTATAGGCCAACAAAACAGCGACCTCTGGATCACCTAGTGGTCACCGCAGTCAACAGCTCTGCACCACTCCATTTCCCAAAGTGCTCCCTTGTCATTCCTGACTGACTCTGGAAGGACATTCAGGGTAGAGGGCTTGTGCAGATCAACTGTGGTTTCAGTTATGACTCCGTAAGTATCAGCTCCTTTAATACGTTTTGGCACTCAGGTACAATCAGTGTCTCCCGATCCTCTTTCACTGCTGCAGTGGAGGTTTTCAAACCAGGTCCATCACTATCAAAGGTTAGAAACTCCAGTGCCTACGGTTTTCACTGATTCAACCAATGGAGCTCACCCAGCAAAGATCTGAATCAAGGAGGTGGTCTGCAATTTTATGTTCGTGCCCCTGGCACAAATACACTACCCCATACCGACACCACATGAAAACCCATTGCAACTGACCCCAGAAAGAAATGAAGTTTTAAAAGCCACAAGAAGAGGCATTTCCAAAGAGATTGCTCCAACAAGAAAAATAAACATAACAAAACAGATTAAAAAAACATCTTATGGATTAAAAAAATTATTAAATACTGGCTCAAAAATTCCCACCCACCAAGTCAGAAGGGAGACAGTACCCTTCAGTGACAAATGATAAAGGGTTTTTGTCTTTCAGTTCTCCATAAAATTCCACAGGATTAGAACAGTTACATATTACAAGGCAGAAAGTTATGCTATTTATTTCTCAAATTTGGATTCCAACTGGATCACAGCTTCTATAAAAAAATGACCTATCATACCCTTTTTAAAGCAAGGGAAAGCATATTTAATAAATAAACACATATACCCAAATACACACATACACTGCCCCAGGGGGCGAGCTATATAAGGGTATGTGCATGTGACAGACATCTCTCTCACCACCCTGGCCCCCAGAACACGACTCTGGGTTACCAATTCCATTCAACCAAGACAGGCTCCTAAATCTCAGCCACCTCCCTCAACAGAATCACAGAACAAACTCAGTGACAAGGAGTATCAAGTCACTGCTCTGCTCTCTCTACCCGATGCCATGTTTAACATGTTAACAGACCACACCACTCTGGAGGAAACACTTAGACGAACAAAGAAAGGAAGTACGGAGTGAAGGGAGAACCCGGCTTCAGTTTGGTCATACCAAAAGGGGTTTCTGTTTGAATTCACTGATGGCTGGTGCAAGGAATTATATTTCCTCTCAATAAGAAAAAAAAGTAAAATAGAAAGCTCACAAATGATTTACTAATCAGTATTTTTGAGAATGACACAAAATTGCTCTAGAGAAATGGGCTTCTAAGCAGTTTTATACCCCTAACCATCTATTGTTCACGATCTATCAAGTTTGAAGGCCAAATTTTACTCTTTTTTCACTATTGCTGTTAGAGCAGCAAAAGAAAGTATAGAAGAGAAGACTGACAACCCAGACACAAAACCAAATCTGCTCCCCCAGTGTCATCTTTTATTTCAGAATAATGCAATTTCAATAGTTTAAAAATAGTTCAGTCAACCATATTTGGCTGGGCAACTGCTTCCCCAGAGGCCTGACTCAGCTCCAGCACACAGGTGAGAAAGGTTACAGAGCTTAATAGAGAAGACACAAACCGAACATTCTTGCCTGCCACATGCTGCTCTGTGGGCAGTGAGTATTTACACTAGATCAAAGCCCTGCCATTGCTCACCTCAAACACATGTGAACATCCCCACCCCAGTATTAGCTCCAGCCCCATCTCCAACTCCTCCCCATTCCATTCTAACAAGGAGAGGGACGGTGCAGCAACCGCTCCTTGAACATTGGTGATAAGCCACAGCTGCTTCCAAATGAGAACATTCTCTCCTTTAAATCCTCTCAGCCCTGCAGAGACGGATGCTCACTTCCTTCCTCTGACTCCAGCTTGCTCTCGGGAGATGGTCCAGCCTGCAGACCCGACCCCTTAGCAGGATGCAATATAATCCCACCCATAAGGAGCCGTCCTGGACATAAAGCCACCAGCCCCATCCGGGTCATACTCCAGAGCTTCCACTACATACAGATATTTCAGCAAACCTCTATTAAGCTGTCAGTGACTTTCCTTGAGTCACAGTAATTTGGCACAGAAGTATTGGCACCAGAGATGTTTCAGAGAGGAAACTGAATGAAGGAAACAAGTTCAACAACCACACAACTATTTTGGCATCAATGAAGAAAGGGGAAGGGGGAGAGGGGGTGGGGAGGGATGGAGGAACACTGTTTAATAATTGACATTTGTTAAAATATTATATCATTCTGAATTCTCCTTTTTCAATACTGCAGGCCAAATACCCTGCAATCTCAGGCCCAAAAAATAAAAAATTTCCAGGAAAGCTATAAATTCTTTGGATATCAATAAAGTATTAAGGAATACAGCCTCATGAGATAAAAGCTTAAGGTAAAAAAAGAGGAGAAAGACAACTGGCTTAGAGTCCATTTAGATTACCCATCCAAAAAAAATGGCTTTCAACAAAAAAATTAACAAACAACAGATAAACAAGAAACATAACCAAAATACCCCCCCAACACTATCAAAAAGAGAAAAGCCCAAAATACCAGTTAAAAATAACATCAATCTACTAGGATTGATAGTACTTTTTAAAAAATCACTGGCAGTTGAGCACAAATTTCATATTTTTAAAAAATAGAATCTGCCCAAACAAATACATGGAATGTGCACTGGAGTCCAACTGATTCTGCCCATTTACTGTGCTATGTAAGCTGGTTGGTTGGTTAGTGGTTTCCCGATAATATCAAAAAGAGAGAGAGAGAGAGAGAGGCAGAGGGGCCAGCGCTGGTTCAGAAGGCAGAGCCTGCAGACACCAGCCAGTGAGCCGGGTTAGAGGTATCAGTCGGGTCAGAGGATTAGTTGACTTTCACAATTCAAAATGCAGCAAGGGAGCTGCAAGTCCAAGCTTCTCTGCGAGCGGTAACGACACCTGGCCCACTAAAAAGAAAATTCTGGGTGGACAACAGGAGAACTCTGGATTCTTCAGAGGAATCCTAGGTTGAAAGAGAAACAAGAGCATTAAGCATGTTTATATTTCTTTTTGCAAACATCCCACCTAAAAGCTAGAGAATCTATACTTAATATTTTCTACAAACTGAGGGTTAAAGAGTTTGAGAATTTATGGTTTTCCACCAAGTAAACATCACTTGGTCTGCTTGCTCTAATCTCAGTTCATTAAATCATCTTAATGGCAATAACAGCTTCTACTTTACTAGGTGCATATTTTGTGCCAGGCACTGCTCTAAGTTCTTTATGTGCGTTCTCTCATTTATCCTCACAACCACCTGTACATGAGGTATTGCTCTTGCCATTTCACAGGTGAAGAATCGGAAGCCTACACAAGTGAACTTGCCCCAAGGCACACAGCTATTAAGCAGCAAAGCTGAGAACTGAACCAAGCCTAACCGAATGAACAGCCACGTTGTTGCCACCACTGCGCCTCTCTCCAGCCAATGTTTACTAAACACCTACTAGATGCAAGGCACTATCACTGTTGGGGAGGAGAACAGAAGACAGAAGGTCACAAATAAGGCTGGCCCATGTCTTCCAGAAGAGAAACTAGCTACAGAGATAAGACAATACATGTGAAGTAAATAACTACAATAAATCGTACTAAATGTCAACATTTTAGTAGCGTTAATAAGAGTTCAAAGGAAAAAGTCTATCTGGCTGGGTTAGCCAAAGAAGGTTTCAGAGAGGAGGTGGGGTTTGGGTGGGGCTTTGAAGAATGGGGAAGATTCTGACTGCTGAAAATAACGCCCCTTAATAAGTAGGTGCTAAATCAGCAGTTCTCATCTGGGGGTGATTTTGCCCCCTCCTCTCACGGGAACATCTGGCAACGTTGGAGGCATTTTTGGTTGTCACAACTGGGGGAAGGGTGCTACAGCCATCTAGTGGGTAGAGACCAGGGATGCTGCTATCGTACAATGCACAGGACAGCCCCCACAACAAAGAACTATCTGACCCAAAATGTCAATAGTGCCAGGTTGAGAAACCCTGTGCTGAATAAATGTCTTTTTGGAGTATACTATTGACAATGATAATAAAAACGCATTATCATCTTCAAAAAATATTTGTTCCTTTTATAAAATCACCATGAAAAAATCTAGGGTTGTATTCATTGTGTAAAAGAAATAGATGGCATGGGCATCTACCCAATGGACATGAAATCAACCATCACAAGAGGCGTATGCACCCCTATGTTCATTGCAGCATTATTCGCTATAGCCAAGAAGTGGAAGCAACCCAAGTGTCCCTCAACTGAAGATTGGTTAAAGAAGATGTGGTATATACATACAATGGAATACTACTCAGCCATAAGAAAAGACACAATTGTCCCATTTGCAACAACATGGAAGGACCTAGAGGGTATTATGTTAAGTGAAATAAGCCAGAGAGAGAAGGACAGACACTGCATGAACTCACTCATATATGGAATATAAGTGATCACACGGACAGAGAGAACTGATTGGTGGTTACCAAGTGGAAGGGGGGTGGGGGGGGCACAAGGGGTGAAGGGTTACATCCACAAGGTGACGGACAAAAATGTACAACTAAAACCCCACAGTGTTATAAACTAAGACATCAATAAAAAATATATATATAAATAAATAAATAAATAAAAGAAATAGATGGCAGGCAGCTGGATCTGTGGGCTTGGAGACTGAAGAGAGTTTGGATCTGGAGATGCAGACTTGGGAGCAGTTATTATACAGAGAGCAGAACTGAGCTGTAGAAGGAGACCAAGCTGCTACGAGGGGGAAAAGCAAGAGCAGAGAACTTAAGATAGAGCGCAGAGAGACACAAAGGTAGAGGGGTGGGAGACAGCAGTAAGCCACCGCAGAGATGGAAGAGAACTCAAAAGGAAGGAGGAGCACAAGAACACTGTGACACTGTGACAGCCAAGGAAGGCAGTTCAAGCCAGAGGAAGTAACCAGGGAGAGTGAAAATGCCATCACCTGATCCATTAGAAGGTCATTCATTATCTGCAGGCCTCCACTTTTCTGAATCATTAACATTTTTGAGAATCTAATAAAGCTATATATTCTCTCCTCCAGAAAAATGCACATATTCCCCTACACACAAAATTACATCAACAATACCAGGAACTTTATTAGGGCCCTTAGGAAGTCCACAGTTAACAGGTCAAGAACCCCTGCTCTAAAACTTCCTGGCAAAATATTAAATCGGCTTAATTTTTTAATGCATTTCTTTCTTCTAAAAGTAGAGTTGTCAATATAGAAAGACTTATTATTTCTTGATTATCTTCAAAAATGAAAATAACAAAAGGTGTAATTGATACAAAACAATGTGTCCTTCAAAAATAACTCATGCTTCATTTTGACTTATGGACAGATAGGTAGAAATATTTAGACACACATAACTCAAACAGCAAACTTGCCTTAATCAGACAGCCCAGCCTAGAAGTCAGAAGCAAGGTAGAAAGAAAAGAGAGTTCCGATAAATTCATTCAGGGATAAGTAAGGAGACTATACTGAAATCTAATCTTCTAGAAAAAATCAAGATTTATCCATAAGGATTGGGCTTTGGTTCTCTTTCTTTCACTGATGTCTCACACAGCAATCATGTTCATGTCTCAGTGGTGAAATGAGCATATCAAACCAGGGACCACTTCCCCTGCCACACGAGCCTCATAAAACAAGACCACGTCTCATCCAGTTCTCTTCGGTAACAATTATGACTTCTTGTTAATGCTTTAACAATCACAATGTGCTTCCAAAACACTCTTTCAATTGAGCCTCATAAGAAACCCGTGAAGCAGACATAACTATCATCCTCAGTTTCAGAGGAGAAAACTTGGGCTCAGAGAGAGTGAATGGTTTTCCTGGGCCAGAGGAATGATGACTCAAATCTGGTCTGACTACAAATCCTCTGGTCTTCCCAGTGAACCACATGCTTCAGAGGAAAGCCAGCAGCCGCTGCCTTTTACCAGAAGAGCCCAAGGCAACCAGCAGTCCCAGGACCAAATAATCCTTTTTGTCCTAAATATCCTCAAAAACATGTTGTACGAGATGATTTCCAGGGTCCTTCAGCGTGAGCTGTTTATCTGGAAAGCTTCACTGAACAAACACAGCTCAATCTACGCAGAAAAGGAACATAACTATTCCACGTTTACTGAGCATATTCTCAGCACTTCTGCACTTGGTTTCACAGATTAGTTTACACTTGCTTTTAATTTGCTTCACAAGTATTCTTAAGGTATTTTTCACACGTGCTCCGTCTGCCCAAGAATGCAAAGACCATGTGGGTCTGTGTTCACAGCTCTACCCCTCGGCACCTGGAACAGTGCTGAGCTGCTCAACAACCATCAGCTAAATGAACTCCAGGGCAAGGACCCAGCCTTGTCGTTTTCACGTCGCCTCTGACCACCACCACGCTATACTGTGAATTCAAAAAATGCTCTGACTAGATGCAGAAAGGAACTACATTCAGGAAGAACACAGAATAAATACCATTAGTACCTTTTTTCCCCTCTTTTTTCCCCTCAGACCATTTCAATCTTGTTGGTGTCATCGTGACAGCTGGAGAGCCAGAATATAACTGTAACAAGAAAATTTTATAGTGGTTTAAATGTTCTAATGTTGTTCCTATAGACAGACTTTCCTAGCAGAGGAATTATTTACTTGTTCAATTTCAATGTGAAGAGTTTCACTGATATGTCTATATCTCATTAATCTTCACTGATTTTATTGCTGGCTTAATGAAGTAACCACACCAGGGACACCCTGAAGGATGACCCCATGGGTAATACAGGGCCAGGGGGACCTGGCTCAAATGTACCCGCCCTGTGGGTCTCCCCATCAGAGCTCCTCCCTCCAGCACTTGGTTTGTGGAGCTATTCCACTGTATTTGTCATCTTTCCTTATGACTGGCTATATCCTCCTTGAGCTCAAAATGTGTTTGTTGAATGAATCAATGAAAACCTACAGAAAGAAGATAGCATAAATGAAAGGATTAATTGAGAAAAATGCATAGTTGAATGGCCCAGAGAAGCACAGTAAAACAGATGATACTATACAAATTTTCCTCCTTTCTACAAATGTACACGTACAAAGAGAAAGTGCAAAGAACAGTATCTTACTAAGTTCATATTTTCTTTGCTGGCTCTCTTCAATTCACCAATGGCTAGAGATTCCGGAGTAGCGTACTTGTTTTTCTTTTCTGACATCATCTGATTTCCCAGTACCTTCCGCTGGTTTAGAAAGAGAAAATATTTGATTTATAAACATCTACTATGTCTTTATTATAGCTATACTGGCCTTCAAAACTACAGTTTCTTGGGTTAAAAAAAATCTCGGCTTTCTGATGAATTCTCCCAGGCCATCCTACACAAGGGAGGATAAAGCATGTTACCAAAAAACCCTAAAATCATTGCCTTTCTTTAGGTGACCACTTTTCCTCTACATTTAAAAGGGCTGAAATGTTAGAAGCAGCTGTATAGTTAACATAAACTAGCTGATACAGGCCAATTACAGTGTGCTTCTGAGACCATAAAAGAAATGCCAGTTACTTATCAGTATATACTATTTTTTCCCCAAAGACATGTTGTCTCTGGCAGCTCTTAAGAGTCCCCTTCTCCCCTCCTCACTAAGGGATACTCACACTGGGTCCACTCTAAGACTTTGCTTCCCTGTCATTTCCTCACACAAGATTGGAAAATTTGGAGAAATTCTATAAAAATTTCTAGTATAGCCACAAGAGGGTACAGGCCTTCTTAAGAGGGTCACATGACTATACTGACATTCAAGGCTAAAAGCCCTTTAATCTCTGAACAGCTTAGAAGCTGATGTAACCTACTGTAACAGCTGACAGTGACAATTCTACCATCTTTGGAGAAATCCTCCCTTTTTTCTCCTGAGAGAATAAATTTGAAATCCAAAAAAGAGAACATATCAAAACTAGAACCTTAAACTCCACGATATACTGTTAGCAGCAATATTCTGATGTAATAAATTACTCACATGAGAGGAATTTTTGAGGAAAAAAGTCTAGCCAAAAAAAAGGGATCAAAGCAGGATAGAAATCAAATAGTTAAAACAAAGAAATGCTGGAAGAATAAGACCAGTCTGTCTTCCTTTCAGAAGTCAGATATCACCTCAGAATAAGCTGAATTGAGGATGCCAGGAGCCATAGGACTAGCTATAAATCTTCCAGTGAACTTGTTAGAAGACATTTCATTACTCCATTGCTATTGAGCAGAAACCTACATCTATAATTAGCTCAAAAGTCTCTTCCTTCATAATGAAAACACTTTACCCTTGTTTTTGAAAACTTGCTAACATTTATATTTAAAAATTGTTGTTCCAAAATGTTTTATCCTGATAGAATTATAAGCTCTTTTATAATTCGAAAGTTCTAAATTCTCTCTCAGTAAAGAAGTGGGCAGCGGCCAAGAGGATACTATATATTTACATTTCAAGCAACAATTAGCAATACACCTAGAACCAACTGCAGAAGAGCTCACTACGAAGAGAAAACTACACCCATCTAACTTCAGTTAAAGAAATACTTGTTTGTCTAACACACAGAGAAACATTTATTTGACTATAACTTTTCTTATTATCAATTATCTCTAAGACAAGGAGAGTCAGAGGGAATGACAGACTTCCAAGTAAAATGAACCAAGAATTATATTCATTTTACTTGCCACGTCTAAGCAGGTAAATGTGCTTCTAGGGTTCTAGCAAAGGTAATTTTTTTTAATTGTAGTAAAATATACATAACGTAAAATTTACCATTTTAACCATTTTTAAGCGTACAGTTCAGTGGCATAAGTATAGTCACACTGTTGTGCAACCACCAGCACCATCCATCTCCAGAACTTTTTCATCTTCCCAAACAGAAACTCTGTACCCATTAAACAATAACTTCCAATTCCCCCCAGACCCCTAGTCCCTGACAACCACTATTCTACTTTCTGTCTCTATGAATTTGACTACTGTAGGTACCTCACATAAGTGGAATGATACAATATTTATTCTTTTGTGTCTGGCTTATTTCACTAGCATAATGGTTTGAAGTTTCATCCATGTTGCAGCATGTATCAGAATTTCTTTCTTTTTTAAGGCTGGACAATATTCCACTGTGTGTATGTATATATATACACATACATATATACATACATACATATATATATATGTATATATATATATATACACATACACACACACACATACACACACTATATTTTGTTTATCCATTCATCCAGCAATGAACACTTGGGTAGCTTCTACCATTTGGCTATTATAAATAACGCCACTACAAACATGGGTGTACAAACATCTGTTCATGTCCCTGCTTTCAATTTTTGGGTGTATATACCCAGAAGTGGAATTGCCGGATCATATAGTAATTCTATTTTTAATTTTTTGAGGAAATGTCATACTGTTTTCCATAGTGGTTGCAACATTTTACCTTTCCACCAATAGTGCACAAAGGTTCCAATTTCTCCACATCCTCACCCACACTTTTTTTCTGCTTTTTTTGATAATAGCCATCCTAGTGGGTATGAATTGGTATCTTATTGTGGTTTTGATTTGTATCTCCCTAATGATAAGTGATATTGAGCATCTTTATATGTACTTATTAGCCATTTGTATATCTTCTTCAGAGAAATGTCTAAGTCCCAGGTTGTTTTTTCTGCTGTTTTTGTAAGAGTTCTTTTTATAGTCTGGATATTAACCTCTTATCAAATATATGTTCTACAAATATTTTCTCACATTCTGTGGTTGCCTTTTCACTCTGTTGATAGCAAAGGAAATTTTGATGTCAAGTAAACCTAATGTCCCAGAGGCTATTGGCCCCAGTGGATCAGGATTGAGAGTGAATTCTAAACTTCTATTAATGATAATAACTAGGACCAAAATTAGAGTTAGATGAAGTTGCAACTGATAATAACTGCAGCTTAAAGAAAAACTGTATATATTACAAGGTAATTTTTTTAGGGCACAATTTTTAATTTTAAGCAAAGAGCTCCTTAAGTGTTGCTGGATCTATAGATTTTAATAATGCTAAAACAATTTTAAAACGAAAAATAGTAGAACACAGAATACTGCTAATCTCTCTCCAAGTTAGCCAGAACCTTGCCTTAGTTTATTTATGCTTGGAAATTTGAACTCCATAATCAAGTTATCTACTGCCACCTGATGGCAAGATCCCTTAACTACAAGTTCAGATCATCCATGAAGACTGGTAAATTGAATCTGCAAGCAGTGACAGCAGCAACAGCACAGAGTGTATATTGTATATGTTTTAAAAACAAGATTTTTAATGAATTTGATACAAAGGAAAAGAATACAACAACTGATCAAAATATTACGCTCACAAAAATTTGAGATACCTAAAACTCATTAGCCTATTAGAAAATCCATTTTCTAACAATTTCCCTAGTTCCTGTCAACTCTCTTTCTCACTTCTCCATAACTTTATAGCAAATTGCACAATGAAGTGTGTAGCACAAAGCAGGTCGTGAGCAAAAGAGACTCTACACTGCTCAGGAATGAGGACTCTGTCCTCAGCCCCGGAAGAGAAGGAAGAACCTTTATTTCTTTTACTCCTCACTTCTCCCATCATAGAGCCCCTTCTCTGATTTGAAACACAGCAATGTGCTTTGAAAAATAAAAGCTTTTCTACATTCTATCCTTATCCCCCAACAAATGAACCCTTTATAGGATCCCAAAGAGTGAAGCAAACTGTTTATGCATAAGAAAAGTCAGACTGTTAAATATTCTCACAGCCAATGCTGAAAACGACAACACAGCAGACCCACCTTAATAAGGCCACTGAAGGAACGAGAACGGGCCCTCTTCTGTGCCCGGGGAGTAGAAGGTTCCTGCCGTGGTGTCTGGGTCACAGACTGCTTATTAAACTAAAAGAAAACATAGAGAACATTTTGTTAATATTCTCCTATCAGGAGATAGCATTCTGTGACAACCAATAGCTAAGTGTAAATACCCAGAAAAGTCCAGGAATAAGCGAGTCTGTACATATATGGATTAGCAGGTTGGCAAGCAAATCACAAAGGCAGAAATCATGCTGCCAAAAAGAAGTCAAAATGTATTAAATTAGTCTGAGAGTTAATTAAATTAAATTAAATAGTGTGCACCAAAAAAAAAATCGAATTGGAATCAGATCAAACTTCTAGAATGAGATCTAACTATCAGTTCATAGCAAATACAGAGGACTGAGGAACATCTTAAATAACACCACAGGGATGCAAACAGCAAAATCTAGGCTGTGGGAGACAAACAATCCGGTTTCTTTCACAAATAAAGTGCAGAGAGCGAGGGAGAAGGAGAGAATGTGTGTATGGGTATGTAAATGCAGTGTGGTATCCTGGACTGGATCCTAAAACAGAAAAAGGATATTAGTGGAAAAACTGGTAAAATCTGAATAAAGTCTGTAATGTTAATAGTACTGTGCCAATATTAATTTCTTAGTTTTGGCAACATTAACATTAGGAGGAACTGAGTGAAGGATATGTGGCAACAATTCTCTGTACCATCTTTGCAATTTTTCTCTAACTCTAAATTAGTTCAAATTTAAAAGTTTATTCAACAAACAAACTTTGGCAATTTTTTAGCAGGGGGAGGAGAGGATAGAAAGAGGGACCTACATGGTAAAAGGGACCTACCAGATGTATCAACCAAAAAAAAGCATATTCTTTGATCATGCCACTTCTAAGAAATACTCTGCAATAAAGATACTTAGGAACAAAAATGTATGAACTAAAAAACGACCTAATTTCCCCAATACATCCAATAGAAGGCAAACTATATATACATTAGGTTATATATGATGAAATATTATATAACCATTAAAAATGTTTATAGCCTTTTAATGACAGGGAAAATGTTCATGATATAATGTTAAATGAAAATGGTAAGATATAAAAACCTCACATATATTATGATCTCAATTAAGCAAAAGAAAAAAATGTGAAATACATATTCATGAAAAGAAACAGTAGAAGGAAATACTCCAAAATGTTATCAGTGGTTGTCTCTGGATGACTATAGGTGATTTTTATTTCCTTCTTTACACTCTTCTGGAGGTTTCAATGTTTGTTAGTGAGTACTCATTATTTTTATAATCACAGAGAAAAAATTAAGAAATAGAAAATTATAGTTTCTTCAAAAAGAAATGGCAATATTTTAAACATATGTGAGGAGTTTGCAAGCATGCATGAGAAAATGCTTAGGCTATAATGTTTAGCGAAAAGGGGAGAGATAAAAGAAAATATACGGCATGATCATAACTATGTAAAAATATATCCAAAGGAAAAAGACTGAAAGAAATACCCAAAATGTAAACACTGGTGGGATGAGTGCTTTATTTTCTTCATATCCTTCTCTATAATTTCCTATTTTTCTAAAAAGAGCAAAAATAATGTTAGTTTTTTCCTTTGAATTATCTTTAACCCTCAGTGTTCTTCAGAAGTCATAACACTTGTCCTACCTGAATTGCTTAGTTTCCACCAAGAATTAAATCACTACACTGCTTTGAATCTATAATAACACTCAGCCAACATCCTGTAAAACTCCAGTCATACCACAATTTGCTAGATCTCAAAGTAACTTCAAAGAGAGTGACAGAAAACTTGTCTTAAAGGACTTTGTCAATTGTTACGAATGGCTCAGTTCAACATTTTCTGAGCATTTGTTTATGTCTGGCCCTATGCTAGAGAATAGGTATAAAAAAATACATAAAAACACAGACTCTTCCCTCAAGAAGGTCCCAGTTGAGGCCGGCCCAGTGGCATAGGGGCCAAGTTCGCGCACTACATTCGGAGGCCTAGGGTTCGCAGGTTCGGATCCCGGGCGCAGACAGACACATCGTTATCAAGCCATGCTGTAGCAGCATCCCATATAAAGTAGAGGAAGACGGGCACGGATGTTAGCCCAGGGCCAGTCTTCCTCAGCAAAAAGAGGATTGGCAGCGGATGTTAGTTCAGGGCTAGTCTTCCTCACAAAAAATTGGAAAAAAAAAAGAAGGTCCCAGTTGAATAAGGAGTCCAGAGGCTGATCATGCCTGTTCAGCTAAAATTCAAGAGAGACTGAGACAAAGTAAGTTTCCTGAGAAAGAAACTAACCAAGTCATTAGAATTTACTCAAGCTGCACTTTGAGTTTCAAAATGGCAAATGAAAGTGCTAATTTTGCTGCCCTAGCTCCAAAATAAACAAACTTAGCCACAAGAATTCCTACTTCTAGTATCAGACCAGGCCCTTGATTTACAGTGTTTTCTAACTGCAAACAACTCACTAAGGGCTACCAGTTGTGCTCTGCTATCCCAGCCACTTTACACAGATTCCCTCTAATCTTTACAATGATGAGACATGGGCATTACAACGACCATTTTACAAACAAGAAAATTGAAATTCAAAAAGATTAAGTTATTTGCCAAGAAAATCTGCAGGGTTTAAACCTTAGAGCAATATATTGTAACTGCTGGTTCTCTCAGCAAACTTGGTACATGACCAAATTAGAGAAACTAACCACACTTGGATCCTTCTATTTAACTCTAGAAATCCAAGAGCCTCTACTCCTTCCTTTAGCAGGGCAGTAGTACAGAGATCACCACTGAAGTTCCATAGACAAGTTTGCTTTCTTGGCTGAGCCAAAGTTTGGACCAATAAGAGCCAAAAAGCAAATGAGATTCTGAACAATATTCCCGAATGATTCTACAACCAAGATCACATTCCTAAAGCCCCGTCACTGTTTCCCTGCCTTCGGGCACCTGTCTGATGAGGTGTTTCTTCTTTGCTGACTCTGGCATATTGTGAACATGTTGGAACAGCTCTCTCAGCGCCTCTTCCGTACGCTGCTGAGTCTCCTCTTGCTGAGAGCAGAAATCTACCTGGTTCCGTTTCTGAGATTTTGCCAGTTGGAAGGACTTAGAATGACATGAAGCTGTTAGATCAAGATCATCCTAGAGAAAATTTAAAAGAAAAGTGAATTAACATACCCTGCCAACTTTGTTTTCAGATTCCCACAACCTGGAACAAAAAGAGGGGGTGGAATGGGGAACATGGTATATTCTTATACCGAGGAACAAGAAAAATCTAAATACTATTATCACATAAAGAGATACCTATAATTATAGACTACCTTAATAGCCCACTCCCATGACCTGCCCAGAGAACCTAAACTCATTTAGAATACTGCCATCAAAAGTTATATTTATATAAGAGTTCAGTTTTCAAAGCATCTTTTAATCTCATGTAATTCTCACTGCTATCCTATGAAGTAAGCAGGGAAAGTACCATTCCCATTCGATAGAAGAAAAAATTGAAGTTAAGCTATAAATTTAAAGTCATCTAGATACTAAAGTGACAGAGCCATCTTGGAGCCCAAGAGCACTGGCCCTTGGCTGGTGCTCTTTCCCACACTCAACAAGATGACATGATAACTACACGGCGGTGGTGGAGGAACAAAAACAGCTCTCTAAGAAAACCCACACTGCAGTTAAACTAGTTGGAATCAAACACTGTTTCCATGGTCACACCAAATATTTGCTGAATGAGAGGTAAAAACAAACAGGAGCAAGAAAAATAGCATAAAGATAAAAGCTTAAGTTTCTAACCGAGACAGACTAAATAAAAATCATCAAAAAGTGCTTGTGAAGTTTTTTAAACTTCTTTTAAAGCTCAATAATCATATGTAATCTTGTTAATAAACATCATACATTTGCTTTCTAAGCTCATGTGGTCTCAAGTCTTAGCTATTTGATAGAGTGTTACCTTACTACTGAACCTGAAATAAGAATGTATTACATAAAATTGTACTTTTATTACGGTAAAATATTTAATATATCTGCTATTTACAGATTGCTTGTTTATATCATATGCTATAAGAATGCATATGGGCTTTATGAAAAACCTTTTCACATACAGTCTATGCCATCACTCATACGTAGAGGGTACCATCCACCAGTGGAGCACTTCTGAAAGCAGACAAGAAGACTGTGTGTGGCGGCATTTTTATTTCAACATATAAATTTCTTCTCAGTCTTTTTCATTATCTCAAAATGACTAGATAATTTTGAACTAGAACATTAAAAACATTTTATTTTCCATGGTTTTACTTTGATTTCATACTTTGTTTTAAAACTCCACTAATCTTAATTAACTCTCTTCTTCTTTAGACTAAGAGCAATTTCCTATTTTTACCTTTGATGCTTGAGTTCTGGATCCCAAATAGTGCAATCTGGCACATTCCCGAATATAAACAGGAGCCTGGGCAGGATACAAAAGAAAAGCAAGACCAAATAATTCGTAGTGTCTAAAATTCTTTCAACACAGAAGGACAGCAGTTCTTAAAATGATTTGACTGGCAGATTACTTTGGAAAAACAAAAGATCCTCAAAATGCCCTATTCCATAGCTTCCACCAAAAAGATATCTCAACAAATCTGATGGAAAAACTGTTCATGAGAAGACACCACTGTAGTTGTTGCTGTTTTAAGATTCAAACATGGCATTATATACTTAAATGAGCCAGCAACAAAAATATAGATATTTGTAGTAATGTTTATATTTGACAAAAACCACCCACAAAATTCTTACAAATTACAAGTGGTCCCCAAGTTACATTTTAGAATCACTGTATAGAAAATGCCATTTAGAATTACTATGGGGTAACAACAGACAAGGAAGAATTTAACTTACTGATATATTTTCAAGAATCCTGTGACAAATACCCTGATACAGTTCAAGTAGAAGTCTAAAATAATATAGCCAGTGAGATATATTCAAGGGAAAAGGAACTACAAGGAAATCTTCAACTTCTATCAGCAGGTTTATGTAGGTTTACTGCTACTAGTACCAGTTGTATTATTTTGAAACCAATTGATGTGTATTGTAGGATAAACCAAATAACATATATAAATGCTATGAAAATCCGGAAATTGCAATGTAACAAAAAAAGAGATACAAATATAAAGAAGAAAAAGCTCTGTAATATTAAATCTAAATTGGAAACACTAATATGAACTAATGATTTCTTTTTAAAAAGTTTTAATCTACTGCCTTACCCTCAAAGAGCCTAGATGCAATGACACCCCAGAAACAATGAGTATACCTAGTGTTAAAAAAACCAAGCCTCCTTGGAGAAAATAATTGATTCCAGGCCCAGAGCAAAGCAAGAACAGAAGGAGCTAAGGACATTTTACGCCAGAAAGGAAACACCCAGAGACTAATGAAGTCCTGTCAAAAAGACACAACAGGAACCAGCTTACAGGGAAATCACTGGCCAAATTTGGGACAATATGAATATCAAAATTAATAACTGAAATTGACTAACACTTTGAATAATTAAAAACCCATGAGTCTATAAAAATACTCATAAAAAAGAGAATGAGACAGAGAAAAGGAAAAGTTTTAAACATGACAAAGACATTATATCTATAGTTTAATTTTTAACTTGAAAAACTATAAAGCAGAGCTCAAGACCAAAAGAAATTTTCTGCAAACAAGAATATGACAGAACCCACACCACCTATTCTATAAGTTTAAAAAAAAAAAACCTCTGCCCCAAAAGATACTATGGCTGAAGGGATACCCAGCAAGGGAGCCAGAGGCAGGTTTAAGTGAAAATTTGAGGGTCTTAATTATTTTACAATTCATAGGGAAACAACAAAAAGACTTCCCAGATAAAATGGGAATTGGCCTTAACTGTATATATGTCACTAGGAAAAGATGTGGTGACTCATGCTGGGGAAAGACCAGACTTGGTCAGAGAGTACGGGACAGAACTATAACTAGGTAAGAGGAATTTCAGGAAAAACAGCAGAGCAGGAAAAAAATACAAAGAACACAGAATGAGGCAACACGGGCTCTGAGGATTAAGGAGGTAAAAAGTCCACCCAAAGAAGTCTGAGAACAAGAAGAACAAAGCACAGGAACAAAAAGTCTGGGGTAAAACAGGACCCAGAAGAAGTGAGAGCATGCAGCACAATCAACCATTCTTCATCCAGGAGGAAAGCTCAGGAAGAACCCCATCAGCCAAAGTGGTGAAGCAGGTGCCCACAAGGACAACTGTCCTGACCCGAATCCAAAAAGAAGAGACCTAAGATGAAAATAAATCTCCAGAAACATTCTTTCTCTCCTTCAGTGATCAACAGAGGCTCAAAGAGTGCTCACACTAGCCAGGAAACAAAAATAAAGTAGCAACAAGAATCAAAATCCCAAGGACGAGAAGCTGAAGGAGGGATCTGTAGAAAAGAAAGGAAAAGTAAAAGCAGAGAATGTTTGAAAGAGTCTAATTATTAGAACTTGTACCCAGCTGAATTATATCTAGGAGACTGTACTCTTGTTTTATCTCTAAGGTTTGTACAATCAGTACTCTCAAAACGCTACACAGTGATATGTTATCTTACATGGTAAAAGGGACTTTGCTGGTGTGATTAAGTAAATAACCTTGCAATGGGGAGATTATCCTAAGTTATCCAGTTGAGTCCAACATAATCACATGGGTCCCTAGAAGCAGAGACCCTTTCCCAGCTGTGATCAGAGGGAAACATGACTACAGAAGAAGGGTCAGAGAGATGCAACACTAATAGCCTTGAAAATGGAGGAAGGAGGCCATGAGCCAAGGAATATGGGCAACCTCTAGAAGCTGTAAAAGGCAAGTTAACAGATTCTCTCCTAGAACATTCAGAGCCCTGCCAACCCCTTCATTTTAGCCCAGTGAGACTCATGTTAGACTTCTACAGAACTGTTAAGATAATAAATTTAAGTCACTTAGAAAAAAAATCCTTCACAGTGAACTACAACTTCACTGTATACTCTCACTGTGTACACTTGACAATGGGCAAGGGAGAAGGGGCTCCACAGTCAAGAGATCAGAAGGTGGAAAGGCTAGAAACCATGAGGTGGGGTGAGATCTCTGAGATCCCACCTCTCTTTTAACTTGAGGGTGGTGGCTATGAAAAGTTAACCCCATATCAATATTAACAAGAGAACTCAACAGAAGGAGATATCTATCAGTAACTGCACCTAGAAATTCTCCATTTTGATTCACAACTACTATAGGTAAATGCCTTACTCTCCACACTCACAACTCCTCTCTACTTATCTCCCATAAATCTAGTTCTTCCCCTAAATAGGAAGTATATAAAGAACTGGTTTGAAAGATCTTTGTTCATCACTAAAAACCATTCTTTCTCCTTTTGTCCTATGCCTAGTGCTCTAACTCACTTATCTAGATCTTGACCTCTTATTGACCATATCTTTGGCCTGGGTACCTAAACCCATGATGCATCCCTGACCCTTTGTTTTCCAGCCTACTAAGCCAAAGATTCTGAAATGAAAATTTCTAAACTCTGGACTCCGGAGCACTTACCATCCTGTGGTGGATAAATCCTAGGGTGGCCTCCATGTTCACACCCTGAATAATCCCCTCTTCTTGAGTGTGGGTGGGACTTGTGACTTGTTTCTAGTCAATAGAATATTGGTGACTGAATGTTGCTCTTGTAATGATTAGGCTACATTATATGGCTAAGGTGATGGGATGGCACAACCATGATTAGGTTATGATTTATATATATACATATTATACACAATACACGTGTGTGTACGTATATATTCTTATACACATTATTCTACATATACATGATTTTATCTTCATCTTGTTAGCACACACTAGAAAATCAACCTGCTATGATGTGAGAGAAGAGACAAGCTGAGGGAAAAACTGTTAAATAAAAAAGAACCACAACTAGCCAGAGCAATTAGGCAAGAAAAAGAAATAAAAAACATCCATATTGGAAAGGAAAAAGTAAAATTATCTCTGTTCATAGATGACATGATCTTATATATAGAAAGCCCTAAAGATTTCACGGAAAAATTGTTAGAACTGATAAATGAATTCAGCAAAGTAGCAGGATACAAAGTTAACACACAAAAATCAGTTGTATTTCTACACACTAACAATGAATAATCTAAAAAGGAAATTAAGAAAACAATTCGTCTTATAATAGCATCAAAAAGAATAAAATACTTAGAATTAACTGTGAAAGGTAAAAGACTTGTACAATGAAAACTACAAAACATTGCTGAAAGAAATTAAAGAAAACGTAAATAAATGGAAATATATCCCATGTGCATGAATTGGAAGACTTATTATTGTTAAAATATCAATACTACCCAAAGTAATCTATAGACTCAATGCAATCTCTATCAAAATCTCAACAACAGTTTTTGAAGAAATAGAAAAATCCATCCTAAAATTTATATGGAATCTCAAGAAGCCCCAAATAGCCAAACAATCTTGAAAAAGAACAAAGGTGGAGGCCTCACATTTCCTGATTTCAAAACTTACTATAAAGCTACAGTAATCAAAACAGTATGGTACTGCATAAAGACAAACATATAGACCAATGGAACAGAACAGAGTCCAGAAATAAAACCTCGCATATATGGTCAAATGATTTTTGACAAGATGCCAAGACTATACAATGGGGAAAAGAAAGTCTTTTCAACAAATGGTGCTGGTTAAACTGGATATCCACATGCAAAAGAACTAAGTTGGACCCTTACCTAACACCATATACAAAAATTAACTCAAAATGGATTCATGACCTAAATGTAAGACCTAAAACTATAAAACTCTTAGGAAAAAAGCATAGGACAAAAGCTTCACAACATTTGATTTGGCAATGATTTCTTGCATATGACAACAAAGGCACAGGCACCAAAAGAAAAAATAGAAAAATGGGACTTCATGAAAAATTTTAAATTTTGTGCATCAAGACACTATCAACAGGGCTGGCCTGGTGGCGCAGCGGTTTAGTTCGCTCTTTGGCAGCCCGGGGTTCACGGGTTCAGATCCCGGGCACCTGCCAATGCACTGCTTGTCAGCCACGCCGTGGCGGCGTCCCATATAAAGTAGAGGAAGATAGGCACAGATGTTAGCCCAGGACCAGTCTTCCTCAGCAAAAAAAGGAGGACTGGCAATGGATGTGAGCTCAGGGCTGGTCTTCCTCACAAAAAAAAAAAAAAAGACACTATCAACAGAGGAAAAAGGCAACCTACAGAATGGGAGGAAATATTTGCACATCATATATCTGATAAGGGATTAATATTCAGAGAATACATAAAGAACTCCTACAACTCAACAACAAAAAAAAAACAACCCAATTCAAAAATGAGCACATGGCCAGCGCTGTGGCACAGTGGTTAAGTTTGCACGCCCTGCTTCGGCAGCCTGGGGCTCGCAGGTTCGGATCCCGGGTGCAGACCTACACACCACTCATCAAGCCATGCTCTGGCGGTGTCCCACACACAAAATGGAGGAAGACTGGCACAGATGTTAGCTCAGTGACAATCTTCCTCAAGCAAAAAGAGGAAGATTGGCAACAGATGTTAGTTCTGGGCCAATCCTCCTCACCAAAAAAAAAAAGTGAGCAAAGAACTTGAACAGACATTTCTCCAAAGAAGATAGGCAAATAGGCAGTAAGCATATGAAAAGATGTTCAACATCACTAATCATTAGGAAAATGCAAATCAAAACTATAATGAGATACTACCTTATACCCATTAGCATAGATATTATCAAAAAAAAAAACCTCAAAAACAAAATAACAAGTGTTGGCAAGGATGTGAAGAAAGGAGAACGCTTGTGCACTATTGGTGGGAATGTAAGGGGGTACAGCCACTATGGAAAATAGCATGGCAGTTCCTCAGAAATTAAAAATAGAACTACCATATGATCCAGCACTACCACTTCTAGATATACACCCAAAGAATTGAAGGAGAGTCTTGAAGAGATATTTGTACACCCATGTTCATAGCAGCATTATTCATAAGAGCTAAAACATGAAAGCAACCCAAGTGTCCTGGACAGATAAATGGATAAGCAAAATGTGGTACATACATAGAATGGAATATCATTTAGCCTTAAAAAGGAAGGAAATTCTGACATAAGCTACAGCGTGGATGAACCTTGAAAACATTATGCTAAGCAAAATAAGCTAACCACAAAAAGACAAATTCTTTATGATTCCACTTATATGAGGTACCTAGAGTACTCAGAAATCATAGAGACAGAAAGCAGAATGGTGGTTTGCCAGGGCCAAGGGGAAAGAGGAGAATGGGGAGTTATTGTTTAATGGGTATAGAGTTTCAATTTTGCAAAATAAAAAGAGATCTGGAGATGGATGGTGGTGATCATTGCACAACAACATGAATGTAATTAATGCC
This sequence comes from Tapirus indicus, assembly GCA_031878705.1. NCBI lineage: Eukaryota > Metazoa > Chordata > Mammalia > Perissodactyla > Tapiridae > Tapirus > Tapirus indicus. The sequence goes on along the minus strand of CM062921.1, from coordinate 31,594,858 downwards.
ACTGAGCACTTAAAAATGGTTAAGATAGTAAATTTTGTCATGTGAATTTTACCACAACAACAACAAAAAATTGAAGAAAGAAAAAAAAGAATCCAGAACTGGATGGTCTTAAAAATTCTCAGCCTTTTCAGATGGCAAAAGATGCTAAAATTAAGAAATTCACTATCAGGAAGTGTGCTCTAAAGAAAAGGACAAGGATGTGACTGTCTAACCTTTTGCTAAAAATCTTAGAAATATCAAAAGGTCAGAATATTCAGTTACAGAAAGGGCCCTTTCATGGGAGTAAAAGTGTGCCTCATAGATCCTCTCAATCAAACCAGAGGGCCTCTAGGAAGCTTACAGGTATTGTCCCTCAACCTTCTCAGCAGGAGACCAAGGTAGAGAGGGTTTATTCTCAAAAGATTTGTATATATGGCTCTTGTCTAATGGAGTGAACCCCATTGAAACCCACAAAGTTCATGAGAAAATTATGTTGGCAGAAACACTGCTAGTTTGGACTAACAGGGACAAAGAGTACAAAATAAAGGAGGCTGTCAGACCCTCAAAATTCTATTGGCAGGAAGCAGGAAGGATAAAACTACTCAGCTGCCAATGTAAGCTGCCTTTCATGAAAAAGGAAGGATGACTCAGAGGGTAGAGCCGTTACCCAGAGGGCGGAGCCCTACTCAACCTCTAGGTACTTTCCTATTCCTCCCCACCTTGGTTGTTCCTTCTGGGTTTGCCACTGTCCAGTCTGGTTTCCAGTGCCAGTCAGGGCTTTTCTTATCTAGTCATCTTTATAGCCCTGCTGAGCATCCCACCTTGCTCCATCCTCCTTGTCCTGTTATCACCCAAATCCCATCTGTTACCTACCTTAAAAAGTTTCTGGGAATGTTTAATCATAAAAGCCATGCCATTGTTTAACTTTGTGATATTCTCTTGAAGGTCATTTGCAGTGACCTATTCAAAGGAAAAGAAACCAAAAAGGGGGATTAAGAGCTGGGAAGTGGAAGGCAGATACTTCATTTATTTACCAACAAACTTATTCTTTCACACGTACGATAGTTTCAACCCCTAACACAGGTGACTCTAATACAGTGTTTAATTCCGGAAAGGCTTTTTGGCTCAGGAGGTTTCCACTGGATGAGGTATAATCTAGGAAGAACAATTCAACCCTAAAGTGACCAGGAAATCCCTGAAAACCAATCTTCATTTCCTAAATCCGCTTGTGAGTTAGACATGCAAGCACAGTTGCTAAAGAAGATCTAGTTTGGGGAAAGGGGCAGGAAGAACAGAATCTGTACCAACCACCAAGGACACTGCCTCTTCAGAGAAAGTAGAGCTTCTCCAAAGACAAAAGAGAACCGCCACTACTAATTGATAACAAAGGTGACATCTGTTTCTTAAAAACACAGTCAAGGTCATTGATTCCCTTCTCTTGTTTCTCCTGCCTCTTCAGCATCTCTACTAACCCAAAGCCCTTATCCCCAACATGTACCTGTTACTTAACGTTTGCTTTTCCCAAGACCTCTTAAATACTTCCCTTTATAGGCAAAGATTACGCTCTCCTTTTTCAGTCTCAGTTAGCCGGTTCTAAAATTCTTTCATTATGAGGCTTGATTTCCTTAATATGGACAAATGCTGCTGTGCCTTTTTCTTCTCACTCCACCCCCAACCCGCCGCCAATCTTTCTCTGGGCAGAGGCTCTTCCTGGCCCAGATTTTTATACTATTTTTTCACTAGTTACTTGTGAGGTAAAATGTTCCACAAAACCTCTCTCCTTTACCTTCCTTTTCTCATTTCTTATAATTCCCCAAATTTTTTATAAGGCACTGCATCCTATCTATTTCTAATATCTTCCCAACAACCTTATCAGGTAAGTGGGAAAGGTCCTATTATGCCCAGTTTACAGAGGAAGAGCCTAGTCATAGACAGGGTAAAGGACACAGGTAACAGCTGGTCTGCAGCTTCCAACCCACATATCCTGGCTCCCAGTTCCATCATTCAGTAAAATCTATATTATGATTGAACAGGAATATGAAGCTATGTGCCTCCAAGTCAAGAATTAGTTCAAAAGACTTTAGATAATTTATTTCTCATGTAAGTTACTGAGAAGTCCATGGTTTCAGTAATACGCTGTATCCAAGGTGAGAATATCTAGAGGAAATAGACAAGTTAGGACAAGGCAGGATTGCTCTGTGTGTCATCTTATCTAAAAGCTTAGCGACATTATCCTGTAAGATCATACAGCTCTAGTCTAAATTTATACCATGCAATCTTCAGAAATCAATTTGATTTCCCAAGAAGGCTTTCGTGTTAAGAAGGAATTCACATTGATCAGCCAAAATGAGTATTCTAGTTTATTTAGTAGCTATAATTCTCCACTAAAAGTTTCCACTAATGAATTGCCATTCAGGTTTATCAGAGATTGATTTCTAAGTGAGGTTAACAGGAATTGACCCCCTCAGGTTTAATGACTATTAAATGAACTAATAAAGTAAGTTTCTAATCTTGTAAAGCTGACGACTAGACCCTGGACCCTTGATAACCTCACCAAGGTACAACCCTAGCATGAGGCCCAGCCCAAGAAAACCAAGCAGTCTTTGCTCTTCCCCTCAACACTCACATTTTTGGGCCACAGGACATGGGGCGCAAACATAAGGGCAAGGTTATAGGCAGACATCTTATTCTTATCTTGTTTCTTCGCCGTCTGGTATAGGAGATCAAGCAATAACTTCAGCAAGTTACGATTGGGTGGAGGCAGAATGAGGAAGAGCAACTGAAGAGCCTCAATTTGCCGCTCCTTATCTGGTACATTGGTCTTGTTTCCTTTATCATCAAACTGCATCAAATCTTGAAGACCAAAGAGATGATTGCAAAGGAGAAAGAAAATACAAGCAAGAAAAATCAATACTCCTACTATTATCATCCCCACAACTCCCATCAAAGAAAGAAAAAAAAACAATCAGGCATAAACAGATTATAGCAAAATACAATAACAAAATAATGTCAATACAATTCAATACTAAAAAGACAAAAATGCAATCAAAAATGGGCAAAAGACTTGAATAAACATTTCTTCAAAGAAGATATACAAATGGCCAATAAGCATTTGTATACTCAGTATCATTAGCTATCAGGGAAATGTAAATCAAAATCACAATGAGATACTACTCCACAGTCACTAGTATGGCTATAATCAAAAAGACTGACAATAACAAGTGTTAGCAAGAACGCTGAGAAAATTAAACCCTCCTACATTGCTGGTGGGAATGGAAAACAGCGCAACCACTTTGCAAAACAGTTTGGCAGTTCCTCAAAAAGTTAAAACATAAGAGTTACCATATGACCCAGGAATTCCATTCCTAGGTATATACCCAAGAGAAATGAAAACATGTCGACACATATCTTTAATAATGCCACTCCCTTCACTTTTCCTCACCCAGATATTTTACTGCTAAAAGAAATATGAGTGAATTATGCTCTGATAACAGGATGATCCAGGCAGCTCCTCATGGAGTCAGAATCATTGTTTCTCCCCTAACAGGCTACACACCTTATCAATAAAAACAGTCCCGTGGATAATCAGAATTTCAAAAGACACTGATAACCATTTGGATATAATTCATATAGACCTGAAAATGATTACAGTGTGCTGTTTAACTTCAATAATAATTCCAGCTTAGGGAAGGGAGGTCGTATTTCTAGAAACTGTCCCCTGCCAATGTGAAATTGAAAACAAAAATCCCTTCCAGTTATCAGCAGGGCATATCAAACACTACAGCTGCGCCACACCTCAATATGACCTCAAAGAACAGTGAATCACAGGGTGGTGGAGGGCAGGATTTCAAAGACTGCACTGAATTAACTCAACAGGAAAGCAAACAGAACACGCATTCTTCATGTTAACTCTTACAAAAAGAACTTGTCCGTATTTTCCATATCTTTTTCAAAGAGTCAACTTTATTTCTCTCCAAAATAATTGTAAAGTTATATAACATTCTAGCAATATTTATTCATTTGTATCATCTTGATTGTTACTGAAAGTGCTAAAAAAAAGTATCTAATCTTGTTAAATTTTAGAAATTCAGAAGTAGGGTTTTTTTTTAAGTAGTAAAAATTATTTAAAAGAAAAAATCTTATATTTATTTTCCTTAAATTAAAAGCAAGAGGAAAATGCTCAAGGGCAGAAAACTAAGTAAATGCAGTAAGGATTTTGATGCTGTGTGCACATATAGCCTAGAGCAGCATAACAGTTGTGCAATTTAAGAATGAATTCCCTACCACACAGGCATAAGGGAGAATGAGGAAACTATGAGCTGAAAATGGAACATTCTCCAAGATACATTAAGTGAAAAAAGCAAACCACAGAACCATGTATATAATACCCTACCATTACATAAAAAGAGAAAAAGGAATATATGTTAGTGTTTGTAAGTGCACAAAATTCTCTGGAAGGATACATTAGAAATCAATAGCATTGGTTGCCTCTGGGAAGAAAAACTGAGTGCTGGGAAACAGGGGTGGGAGATAGGCTTTTCACTGTATACTCTTTGGAACCTTTTGAATTTTGATCCATGTGAATATATTGCTTATTTAGAAAACAAATAAAATTCTTTTTAAAAAACAAATTTCCAAGAGTAGACATGATCTCAATTAAGGCATAATAATACTTAGCAAAAGCCCCAAACCAAGGCAAATATACCAAACCCATAACCATCTCAGATATGTGAATCAATCCAGTGAAAAGCATACATTTATTGAGCAACGAAAATGTTCAAAGCTAGGTTCCATCAGGAATACAAAAATCTTCAAAGACACTTATTTAGCAAGAAAAACATCTGATTAAATCAAACTTAACCGGCCAATACTTATGAGTACCCAGAGAGCCTAGAAATATCATGAAGTCTTAACCAATATTAGTAGAAGTATTGCTGTGGGTTACAAACAACAGAAAATTCCAAATGACTTTACTAAATTGAAAGAAATGTATTTCTATCTCCTTCTAACCTCCTATACTTACCAGCAATCTTGAGGTGTGCATGGAAATGTTTATGTGTCAGCAGAGGCTCAGGTAACTCTCCCAGAAACATCTTCAGCAAGGTGGCAACATCATTTGAGTGAAACTCCCCTGATTCCAAGTCAATATCAGTTCCATTATTGAGAGCATCCCTTAAAATCTGCTGTCGGACACTATTCCCTGGTACTCTAAACAAACCCTCTACTCGCAAGTCTGTTTAGCATGGAAGAAAAATAGAGGACATGCAAAAAGGAAGCAGAAAGAGAAATTATAATTAAAATAAGTTGTCTACAAGACTACTTTACACTTGAAAGACCCTTTACAAAGACCCTAAAGGAGGTTAGTTTTTCCCAGAGTAGTTTAGAACCCACTGGCCCCTGAGGAGACATATCTAAACACCCCTGAGCACCAGACTAAGAGATGGTCCACCCAGGGGTCATTCAACCTCCCGAGTGACATCTGGAGACTGAATCTAACCTAAACAATGGTTGAAATGAGCTTGAAAAACAAGTTGGAAAAGAAGCCAAATCTCCCTGGAGGACTCTTCCCTTTGGTCATCCCAGACTTTGCATGGGGCTGCTAAGCTCATCTGTGGAGGTTTCTTGCTCCTCTAAACAGTTTCCCAGCCCAAAATGAATCTAGAGTCTCTGCGTTGCCCCAGGAATTAGAACTCTAACCTGTCAGATCACCTTTCAGTCTGAGATTCCCAGAAGCTTCGGGTCATCCCAACTAAACTATTCTTCCCTCCCAACTAGGCTCTAAGCTAATCTAAGGGGGTAAAAAAGATGGGACACACAGTTTTGGTTTGATCTGGAAGAAGCATCAGAGTTCATGTTTTCAGCTTAGGTACACTTATCTTTGTATAGTCCCCTAAGGAATCCAAGTTCAAATGCCTACAGGGCCAGGCAGGTAATAGTAAATGAGTGAATGGGAACCATAACAAACTGAAGAGCACATACCTGTGCTCTAGCTGACTGTGTCAAGTAGCAACGGGGCCCAAGGGTGCTAAATCTTCCTATGATCCAGAGAAGTTGGAAACCTAGACTTTCCCCACTTTAAAACATTGCTAATTTTATTTTTAATTTAATCCTTTGCCAACCAAACAAAACATGAATGTAGATGACTTAAGCCTTTATGCTGTCAGTTTGCAACCTCTGCTCTAGCTCCTAGCACAATGTCCCACATAGAATAAGCCATAAATAAGTGTTAGTGTAGAATTTATCAAGGCATTACATAAAGCCACACATTTCACATACTCAGCTGTACCAAGCACTTAGAGCAATGACATAACCAGCATGACTACTAAAAAATGAAATAGGAATTAAGTGAAGAGTGTATTTTAATCATAGAATTCTAGAGATGAAAAGTATCTTTGGTGATAAATTATGCTCCCTTGAGTAAATGTTATGATTCTTTAGGGACAATGTATTTTTCCAGAAGAAATATCTCTCTGAGTCAAGGGAAAAATGAGATTTCATAGACATTATCTAACATATATACATCTCTGAGAGTATAAAACAAATCAATACACAAGATAAAATTTAAAAGGAATTATATTTAAAAACACGCCACCTGAAATTACCACTGATAAGTGTCTTTGGTGATGGTTATTTGGCATCTACCAACTCAAGGATGTTAGCTCTCAAGAAAAACCTGACAATTCATTAACAAAGAACGACAGCATTTTGAGTAGTCTTACTTTTGTGTAGATATTCAATCAGTTGGTATATCTGGGCAATGCCTTCCTCTGTCAGTGGGGATCCAAATACTACTCCTTTTTCTAAAAAAAACCATATGATAGGACAGGGCTATATTTTCCACAAACAGTACAAAATCACATACTGAAAACCCCAAGCACCCTATGTTACAGTTCAGCAAATGTCTTCACAGAGTCAGTGAACAAAAACCTTAGAGCTGGAAGTACACCAGAAAATGCAATCAGAACAACTCTCAATCAACTCTCTGCAAGTTTAATATTAGATGGGAGGTTCCTTGAAGGCAAAGACCATCTTCTTATTTAAGTAACAATACTTGAATGTTGATATTTAATTTAAAAACAAATAAAAATCAGAATGACTGTCAAAGCATGACAGATTATCCAATAGAGCTGGCACACGGTCTGATCTGTTATGTTTAAACTTTTTTGCTACCTGAATGATTTCCTTATATTTAATAAAATAAAATTGTACCTCTTTAATATCTTATCAAAAGCAGGGCTAGAATTTATTTTCTGGGAAGGATTTTTTTGGGTGATTCATAGGTATTTGCCTTGTCAAAGCATTCCATGGAATGAAAACATTTGAGAACTACTGCAATAAAAAATATTCAAACTTTCTTTACTGTGAAACTTTGTGGTGGTATTTTGTTGGGTTTTTTTTTTGTTTTTTTTGGTGAGGAAGATTGTCACTGAGCTAATATCTGTGCCAATCTTCCTCTACTTTTATGTGGGATGCTGCCACAGCGTGGCTTGATTAGCAGTGTGTAGGTCTGTGCCTGGGCCACAGAAGCTGAGCATGCAAACTTAACCATTACGCCACCAGGCCGGCCCCTGAAACTTTGTGTTTTTTTTAATATTATTTAGTACAGTATTAACAGGGCATGAAAATCAAGGTGTCCCTGATAACTACCTAAACTAATGACGTCATCTCCCAGGGACTGATATCTTTGCTTTAATTTATCTAGACTGTTTTTGTAATTTTTATTAATATTATTCAGGTTTTACTACTTAAGAAAGTGAAAAAAATGACAAAAAATGCTTTACGATAACGGCAACTCCTCAATCAACGTGCAGATGTTAAGACTGAAGCCCAGGAAGCAGCTGAAACCTGCCCACCCTACAGACACATCTCCTACCCTTTCGCTTGTGAGACATTAGAGACCGGAAGAATCCTGATGCTGGGCCGGCCCCACCAGGCAACTTAAGGTCCACTTCTCCCATCAGCAGAGCCAGCTCAGTCCCAGGTAAATCGATGAGCCTTGTGATATTGCTGACCACCAACTCGGTGAACACCTCAGGTTTCTCATGTCGGAGCTTCTCCACAAAAAAGTCAGGATTGAAGATAATGGGCTGACCTCGAAGGGAAGAGTCATTGCAGATAACAAAATTGCAGATGGCATCACTGAAAAAAAGAAACAAAAGAATCTTTAGGAGATCATTTTTGTATGTTTCTCACGCCCTCTCAACCAAACAATTATCTACTCTTTCTGTGGGTTAATCTATATACCGATCTTTTGAAAAACCTAATCCTTAATCTGCTGACTGCACAAAAGAAGATAATTTGGGCTTGTTGCTGTTTAGGTTATACCCACCCAGATACTTAGGAATTTAGTTTAAAGAAAAGACACCAAATAGCCTCTATGACATGATCTGAATTTGCCTCTTAATTTCAGGCATATACCGTAGGAAGATATAGATCCTTACAGCCTCCAGAGTCTAACAGTGTATAAGAATTGGTAGTCACATAGACCACATTTCCTTAATGAAACAGTCAAGCTCTGAATTATTACTATTAAATACTTGTAAGACATCAGACCTGCAGCTGTTCCCCTAACACAGCAATGGGTAACCATTAAATGAAGGCCTTCTTGGGAACACAGCCAGTACTATACAATATTTCCCATGCAGTGATCCACTGCTGACAATGCCACATTCAAGCTAGTCTCAAATGCCACAGAAACCATGTGACAGTAAGCATCAAACTATTTAAGAGCTAAAACTACATCTAAATAGTGTAATAGACATTTGGAAGACATTACTCTATCCATAGGGTTCTTTGGTTCCTGGGTCCCTACACAGGCAGGTGTTTCCTTCTACTGAGCCAGGTGCCCTTGGATTCTGTTCCTCACAACCAAAAAGCCTTCACTAGAATGGAAGGCACTTACAGACACATAAATTAGATATTAATTCAGCCCTGCCCAGGTCCAGATATAGGTTTTATTTTAACATCCTTCAATTCTGGATGCCTCTGGCCCATCATCTAAGTCCAACCTTTGCTCCTTTTACAGGTTCTTCTCTGTAGGGCACTTGGAAAAATTCTGTATTTTGCTTCTCATTTCACTCTTCTATCACTAATACTAAGCAGATATGTTCTGTTGGCCCCTGATCTTAGCTGGTTTTCCACTCCTACGTTACTTGGGCTATACTCCTAGCAGAGCTCCCTGACTCAGAAATATTTTCTTCCCTATTCTTTGTCTCCTAATGCCTAACTACCATACTCCTTTTTACTTTTAATATGATATATATAAGAACTGTGTTATTCCATCTCTTGTAGCAGACACATCACCACTGGTTTGTATCCATTATTAATTATCTCTAATGGCTGGTTCTAACCCTTATTATATAAACAGTTATCTATTACATAACCGATGAATAGATATAACACAAGCCAGAAAGGACAAGTCATCACATCAGTCAGGCAAAGCTGAAATTCACCTGACTCATACAAACATTCCCACAATAAAAACAATCACAACTGAAAAGTCTTCCACAACACCCTAGGTACTAAAGCACTGTTCCAGGAAAAATGACACCTCAAAATATTAAATATAACACACTTTGCCAACACTACATGGATGATTTTTAATAATGGTAAAATGAAAACAAGGCATGGGTAAACTTCAAAGTTCATCCCTACTTCTTTGAAAAATTATTACATCATTTTACTCAATAGCTCAAATCTTCAGTTGGTGGCTATTAAATTTCTTCTTTTCTCTAAAATGATAATATATTATCATAGATATTAAGAATTCACATAAAAATTAAAAATTATGAATGTGTGTTCTCAACTCAAAAAGTCATTAAAGAAAGAGAACTTAGAATGTTTGTCTAATCAACCTTTTCACACACTAAGATAGGTTATTTTTCCTGTCTAAAGATGCCAATGATTATAAGCCAATTGAAATCAAAAGCAACTTCATCCTAAACCATTGACAAAGCCTCTTTTTTTTAATGTCAGCTTATTTCAGTCAAAAAACAAGAGTCAATATAAAACCATTGTTTATAATCACTGCCAATAAGAAATTACTACTCTACTGAGAGAGCCAGAAAATCATGAAATGCGTTAGCACTGAAGAGTCTTATAACTTATTGGGTCTAAACTATCATTTTATGGACTTCACCTCACTTTTAACTCTGAAAAACAGATTTCAGGGTAAATTAGTTCCAACATATAAATGTACATCCATTATATTCCTAAAAAAGAAACACATACACACAAGTAAACTCCAGATCTTTATTTTATTAATATCCAGAGCAAGACTCAGTTAAGATTCCAAAACTTACATCACAGTTGACATCCAGCACTAAACTGAACCAAATACACAAATGAGAAGGGAGTTAGAAGCACAAAGCAAACATTGTTTCTCACAGAATCCCTTCTACCTGGCCATCACCCCCCACACCTTCTCCCTCCTAAATAGGTAGAAGAATAATTAAGTTCAGGCTACCCCTATCTACTCACAAAGAATACAAGAAAAAGATACCTTGGGAGTCCTAACATAAGTAATAAGCAATCTCAGTTTCTTTTCCCCTTTTGCTTTTTCTCCCCTTCCTTCCTATGATCATTCACTCTTGTTTTGCCTCACTTTAATTCCTTTAACCTAGTTCTTTTTTCTTCCTCTTCCTCACTCTTTCTGAGTGGAGCACCTGCTAAGACAAGACGTAAGAGAGAGAAATGGTTAAAAAAGAAGTAAGGTGGAAGATGAGAGATGGAAAAAATAGACATAGTGGGTTATGTTTTTAAGTTATCCTCCTATCACAAAATCCACTAAATCCCTTTCTACAGAATACACACCACAATATAAAGCTGAGAATATCAAGGAACATGATAAAGAACTTAAAAGATTCCTAGGACTAAAGAAAAATATATATTTAAACAAAAACAACTTTCTACTCTACATTATCCTATTTTAAAACAAACTCTAATTTTGCTCAAGTTCAAGAAGAATAAATAAATTTCTTACATAAGTGCTGAAAGCTTCTGATGAGGCATTGGTAACTTGAAGAGACAGGAAAAAAGCTTTCTCCTTTGTTGTGACAAAGGAACCCTCCTTGCCCTGCCCCATCACAGCCTACACAAATTCCAGACATGTTAGAGGACACAAGGGCACATTATGGAGCCTGAAAGGCAGTACTTATTAGGACTCTAAGCACTCATCTGCAAGTAGGAACAAAACAGAAATTAAAAACTGGACCAGTTAATTTTATTTGCCAACGTGTAGATGAAGCTCAACAGTAGTCTCCCATCACATTGGAAGCTGTATAAGATGAAACAATCACATAATGTAACAGTGTAAGAACAAGTCATTTTATAACATGGAGGGAAGGGTGATCCCTACCTCACATCACACATAAAAAATAAATTCCAGGCAGAATAAAGATCGTAATATGAAAAGCTAAACTTTAAAAAGTCTAGAAAACAATATAGAAGAGTAAATTAATGAGGCTGAAGAAAGGTTTCTTAAACAAGACATAAAAAGCACAACCCACAAAGAAAAGATTGAAACATTTAACTACATTAAAATTTAAAATGTCTGTACAACAAATGACATTTTAAACAAAGTTCTTAAAAAATGAAGTCACAATGCCTCTGGAGAGAGGAACTGGATAAAAGAACAGACGTGGGAGAGAAACTTTTCACTCTATGCTCTTTTGTATTTTCTGGATTTTTGATTCATGTGAACATACTATCTATTCATAACAAATAAATTTAAAACTTTAAAAGTAATAACAAAAGACAGGGCATAAACTGGAAAAAAACATTTATCATGCACATAAAAGAATTAGTATTCAGAATTTATCAGCATGCCTAAAATTTATAAGAAAAATACACTCAACTCAAAGAAAATTAGTCAAAGAATATGGACATAGAAGTAATTCATAGAAGAGGGGGCCTAAATGACTAATAAACATGAAAAGATTCTCAACTTTAGAAGTTATAAGGGTAAAGCAAATTGAAAATTGGTATCTTCCCCATCCATTACTTTGGCAAAAACTATCAGATTTTGGTGACATTTTTTTATTCCTAGCTTGCTAAGCGTTATTTATGTATTTATTTATTTATAATCATGAGTCTGCTTAATTTTATCAAATTTTTTGCATGCATCTATTGATGATGATTTTTCTCCTTTGTTAATGTGGTGAATTATACAGATTAATATTAAACCAACCTTACATTTCTAGAATAAACCCTATGTTGTTATGATGTATTATCATTTTTATATATTGCTGAATTTGGTTTGCTAATAGTTTAGGTTTCTCCACATACATTCATAAGTAAGATTGTCACGGAATTGTCCTTTCTTGCACTGTCTTCATTAGGTTTTGTATCAAGGTCGTGCCAGCCTTATAAAATTAGTTGGGGGCTGTGTCTTACTTTTCTATTTTCTAAAAAAGTTTATGTGTGATTGGTGTTATTTCTTTTTTAAATACTTGATCAAATTGGCTGATAAAGCCATGTGGACCTATAGTTTTCCTTGTGAGAAGGTTTTTAGTGATATATTCAATTCATTTTGTTATAGGAGTACTCAAATTTTCTATTTCTTTTTGCATTAATTGTGGTAAGTTGTATATTTCTAGGAATTTATTTCACATAAATGTCAAACTTTATTGGCATAAACTTGTTTATAATATCCTCTTAGGAACCTTTTAATGTGTCTAGGTTCCATAGTGATGTCCTCTTCTTTGCTCCTGATATGGTAATTTATGTTTTCTCTTTTTTAATTTATGAATCTTATTAGAGGTTTATCAATTTTATTAGCTTTGTCAAGGTTCCAGCTTTTGATTTTGTTGAATCCCTCTACTACATGTTCATTGTTTATTTCATTAATTTCTGTTCTTATCTTTATTACTTCCAGTCTTCTACTTTCTCTACTGGATTCAAGATAAAGGTGGCACTACAAATCAGTGGGGAATGGATGACCTTTCACTAAATGGTGCTAGGACACTTGGACATCTATAGGGGGAAAAAATCAAAACTGACACCTATCTCACTATATACAAAGATCAATTCCAGGTAAATTGTAGATCTAAAGGCGACTAGCAAAACAATAAACCTACTAGAAGATAATATAGAAGAATATATTCTTGGACTCAGGGTGGGGAAATATTTTTTAAGTAACACATAAAAAATATAAACCATAAAGAAAAAGATTAATACATTTGACTTCATTAAAATAAGAACTTGTATGTATCAAAAGACACCATTAAGAATGTGAAAAAGCAAGGCACAGAGTGGGAAAATATATCTGCAATATGTATAGCAAAAAAGGTCATATTCTGAATATATTAAGAATTCCTACTAATCAACAAGAAAAAAACAACCCAATAGAAAAATGGGCATGAGGTGCCAGCCCCACAGCCTAGTGGTTAAGTTCAGCACACTCCACTTCAGCAGCCTGGGTTTGGTTCCCAGGCACGGACCTATACCACTCGTCAGCAGCCATGCTATGGTAGCGGCCCACATACAAAATAAGAGGAAGACTGACACGGATGTTAGCTCAGGGTGAATCTTCCTCAAGCAAAGAGAGGAAGATTGGCAACAGATGTTAGCTCAGGGCAGATCTTCCTTAGCAAACAAAAAGAAAAGAAAAATAGGCATGAAATTTCAATAAAATCTCATAGAAAAGGACAGCCAAATGGCCAATATATTCATGAAAAAAACTGCTCAATATCATTAGACATCAAGGAAACACAAATTAAAAAGCAATGACATACTATTATCCAACAGAATGGCTAAAATTAAAGAGTTTGACAATACCAAGGTTTAGAGAAAGTAACAGTAACTCTTTTATACTGATAGTGGGGCTATAAATTGGTAAAACCGTTTTGGAAAAGTGGTTTTATCCACTAAAGTTAAACAAAAGGGTATCCTATGATCTGGCAATTCTAAAACATGCATAACATATGTAGCCACATGTACACCAAAAGTCACAAACAAGAATGTTCATTGAAACATTCATTTTTAAACAGCCAAAACTGGAAGCAAAATGTCCAGCAGAATGGTTTAAAAAATTGTGCCATATATAACGGCATATTTTACACCAATGAAAATGGACAAACTCCAGTTATATGCACCATCGTGGATGAATCTCACATATAATGAGGAACAAAAGAAGTCTCTGTCTCTCACACACACACAGACTACTACTTACCACATAATGCCATTTATATCAAATTTAAAAACAGAAAAAGCTATAGTATTTAGAGATACTAGCTTAAGTGGCAAAATTATAAAGAGAAGCAAAGATGTATTTACCACAAAATTCAAGATAATGGTTATCTTCAGGAGTTAGTGATTAAGAGGAGGCAAGAGGGCATGAGGGGAGTTTCTAGGGTGCTAGCAATGTTCTTGTGAGAAATCACTGAGCTGTGGGAAAAAGGGAGGGATTCATTTGAAGTAAATGTGGCAAATGTTAAGATTTGTTGAAGCTGAGTAATAGGAAGAAAGAGTATTGATTATATTATTCTACATAGAATTAACATCTTTCACAACAAAATTTTTTAAAGAAACCAAGTAGTTTTGACCTAAATCTTGCTACAACTTGATGTAAATATGAAAATCAAAGTACACAAAAATTTTTGCATAGATGGCCAAAACCAGGAGAATTAGCAGTTAGGTATATAGGCATACAGAGATAGCAAGGGCCCTAGTATTTAAATGCATATACCAGGCAACTGTTCCCAAGAACGATAGAGGCAAGACCTACCTCTCAAAAACGATAATTTTTATAACCTACTTATAGTCTGCAATGATTACTTTTACCACTAGATGGAACTCTACATGTAAGGTGATATGCTTAGTGAAAGGACTGGAAACAGAATCCACAGCTGAAAAATTACAGAAAAATGAAATGCAAGTGATTTTGAGGCATGTTGAACCCATGAATCTGCAAAATTCAAGGCAGTGGGGAAAAAAACCCTGTATCCTGCAGATGTATCTTTTGGCTGACTACTACCAAAACTGCATACCCACAAAACTAAATGTTTCCTCCCTAGTGAATTGCTTAACTTGATTTGTTCTCCAAGAACCACAATCTTGGCAACATCTATCAAAACATGAGCTATATTTAAAGTTGTCTAAACCTGACTTACTACTGTGAGAGAAGTATGCTCTCTCTTACTGCTTTTTCAACCCTTTTGCTCTGAAACATAGCTTTAATTGTGTCAGTTTATCAGAGAGCTGTTAGACAGGAATACATACAAGTATTAAACAAGACGCCATTATCCCTCCCTTTTTCTATATATCAAATTTAAACTGGTATCATGAAAGTTATATATAAAGAGAGAGTACAAAACAGGCTCCATGTGCCCAAGTTGGCAGGTTTGCTTCTTTAACTAAGAGAAACAGTTCAAAGTTGATAAGCAGTACCATCAGATTTGAGGGAATAATATCCAATTTCTTAGACAAAAATTTTGAAACATTTACATCCTAGGGTCTGACCTTGAAAGTAGCTGTCCAAGGTTTTGTAATACGGACCTCTTATCTCTAATTTAGACTCCAATAGTCTGCAAAAATGTATTTAGCCCCTATATTTGATCTCAATTTGAACTAACTTCAAAATACTACAGCAACTTGATCTGACAAACTATTTAGAGATGAGAGAATTTCTAATTGCTTACCTTCTTTCTTAACCTAAACATTTTTGGAAACCTGACCTAAGATTTTGCCCTATTGAATGACAATGTAATGTTCTCAGTCAAGAAGGCTAATTATACTTCCTCAGAGGATCAATAACGCAAATTTATTGACACATATTTTACTTGTCAATTTTCAGCCTTTCAGGTGTCACAAGAACTGATATTAATTCTGTTGCTGCCACCTCCCTTAATTTTTCTCTCCCAGGCTGGTGTACAATGGGGAAGACAGTTTACTTGTATTAGAAAAGTACATCAAAATTCCCTATTTAGGGGTTGGCCCGGTGGCATAGTGGTTAAATTCGCGCACTCCTCTTCAGCGGCCTGGGATTCACAGGTTCTGATCCCAGGTGCAGACCTACACACTGCTTATCAAGCCAAGTTGTGGCAGGCATCCCACATATACAGTAGAGGAAGATGGGCACGGATGTTAGCCCAGGGCCAGTCTTCCTCAGCAAAAAAGAGGAGGACTGGCAACAGATGTTAGCTCAGGGCTAATCTTCCTCACCAAAAACAAAACAAAACAAAAAATTCCCTATTTATTTGGAGAAAGTTCTATAGGATGCTTTGCTGACAATACAGTATCTCTCATCATTATCTAAAAGCTGTTCACCCCTCAAAAATGTATAATCAAAGCTTCAACTTTACCTGCCATAAGCCTCAGGCAACTAAAACACAAAGTACTTCTACATATGACCAGATTAGGTTCCAAAAGACTACTTCTAAATCCATTTGTTCCAAAGTCCAGAGTGATACTATCCAAGAGCCAGTGAATGCTTTTGCTCTGGCATGTGACCTATTCATATCTACAAAAGTTCATATACTGACAATTCTTAAGAAAAGAACTTCCAGAGGCCAGCCCAGTGGCGTAGAGGTTAAGTTCACAGGTTCCACTTCAGCGGCCTGAGGGTCGGATCCTGGACGTGAACCTACTCACCCCTCATCAAGCCATGCTGAGGTAGCATCCCATAGAGAAAAACTATAACTCTACAACTATGATACACAACTATGTACTGGGGCTTTGGGGAGAAAAAAGAAAAAGAGGAAGATTGGCAATAGATATTAGCTCAGGCCCAATCTCCCTCAAAAAAAAAAAAAAGGAACTTCTTTACCTCAGTCAATATTTCACGAACCTAATCATAAGTCTTCATCAACTAGCATAAGAAGGTGAATTGCTTTTCTAAGACACATGTAACCAAACAAGAAATCACAGGCACTCGCGTGTCATTTAAAATCCAACTAACTAACCATGATCTAGAGTGCTTTGTAATTCAAAAAATTCTAAGGTATAGGGACAAGAAACCAAGGTAAGTCTCTGGCCTCCAGAAGCTTAAAATTCATTAAGCACTACAAGATTTTATTTATTTATTTTTCCACTACCTCTATTTTCAAAAATAGCCAATTCCAGGTTTAATTAGCACATGGCCACCTAGGAGGCCCAATGAGATGACTTTGAAAATCAGGTTGCAAACAATTTTTGTTTTATTGTCTTTGCATATACATGTTAGCCTTTTAAGCATCACTATTTTAAAGAGATCTTTGGGCATTTGCTAAAACTCCTTTGAAATTGGAAGCGATAATGGGACTTTTTTCACTGTAATAAATCTTAAGCAACCTCCACTTTGGGGAAACACAATATACTCTCCCCCTCACAGTCTGAATGACACCAACTGTTAAGATGACGTGATGTTGAAAAGATGGCATTCTAATATATGAGATTTTATGGTGCATGAAGTATATAATATTTCTGAAATGAGGTGTTTAAAAATTAACTATTCCAATTTCTTTTCAACACTCTTATTTCTCAACACTTAAAAAGAATATATTGAGGGCCTGGCCCGGTGGCAAAGCAATTAAGTTCACGTGCTCCACTTCAGCGGCCCGTGGTTTCACAGGTTCAGAGCCCGAGCGCGGACACACGCACTGCTTGTCAGCCACGCTGTGGTGGCGTCCCATATAAAGTAGAGGAAGATGGGCACGGATGTTAGCCCAGGGCCAGTCTTCCTCAGGAAAAAAAAAAAAAAAACAAAAGGAGGATTGGCAACAGATGTTAGCTCAGGGCCCGTCTTCCTCACACACACGCAAAAGAGAATCTATTGTGTCAGTTAAAGTCTTTATGCTTTAAAAAAATTTAGGCTTTATCCTCTGTACAATCTTAATGCATATACCCTGTATTCAAATTTTCAATGAAAATTATTAACACAATGATGTAAGTGTATGTTTCACACTGGTGGACTTGTTTTTAACATTTAAAAGCCATGTTTATTTGATGAAAAACACAGATTGAAAAATGGCTGATTTCTTGCTTAGGGTCATCCCAACAACTGAAGCTGATGAACAGCAGATCTAATTGATTGAAAAAGTTTGGTTACAAGGACAGCTGCCACAAAAAGACCTTACCAAAAGAAAAAAAATAAAGTAGACCTTGTTACTTGAGAGAAGGAAATATTATTGCAACAAATGAAGAGATTGTAGGGATAAAGAGGCAAGTATACAAAAGCTAGCCATACTTCAAAGGGCTGCTTATAGTACATGTAGTAATCTCCGATTAAAGTATTAAAGGACTTTCTTGGATAGCAGAAAGTATTTGATGATAATGTCAAGTAAAACATTACTAAATAATATTGCTGTACATTTTCTTGTTTTCTGATCTTCCCCTATTCTCCATTTCCTGTTATTTGGTGAGTTGTTCTTTATTTTCATTGTTATTACTTACTTCATTTTATTTTGGTAATTCTGTTCAGCATGAAAATAACACAAGTAAAGAACTTTTTCATTATATAATCCCAACGTCATTCTTTAGTTACAGTTTCCAAATTAATGAGGTTTCCCCCTCCCCAAAGGTAAAATTAAAACACATACAGCAAAAGTAGCTGTCATTATAGTGGCATGCAATTACAAATTTAATATTAAGAACTATGTGATTTTTACATTTCATTCATGAATTCTTTTTCTCTTTTTATTGATCCTGACAGAACCCAGCTGAGACACCTTTATCTCTAATCAGATGACATTATTTTAAAGCATGTCAAACAATGTTTTACTTCTTCATTATAACACATTTCAGAAACTTTGACAAAGATCAACCAAATCATTTTAATTTTCTATGGTGAAAAATGAAAAGAAAAAAATTGGGATCATATAACTAGGAACATTTTTGAAGTGGATGTAGCTTTATATGGTATGTTGGACAACATTTTCTATTAAATTGGGGGAAAGTTGATCTGTTATAGATTGGCTCAGATCATTATCGTATTTTTGTAGTCTTACTGAGTCCCAAGAAATTAGTTTTATGCTATGTAATATACTCTGGTCAGTAAGCAAAAGAAATAAAGCCCGAAGTTAATTAAATTTATTTGAAACTGATCTATATGCCTTTAAGGGAAGTATCTCATTTTCATACTTTTGAATATAAACAATATTTTAATTATGTATTAATTTTTCAAAAGTTCAAGGGTTACTACTATAGCATAACTGAACTCAGCTGGCAGGAGACTGAATTTTTCTGTGGTTGTAACTGTTGTATCATTCTTGCGATAACGAAAAACTGGTGTCTAGCTTTCAGGTAATAGTTCAGCTTGATAAATCACCTGTATTTAATTTGGTAACTATTATTATTATTTATTATGGTTTCATCTGATTATCTTAAAAGCTATGGCTTTATACAGTGCTATAGTTATGAATTTGATACTAACACATTTTCCATTATAAAATGTACTGTCATTAACCCACTCTATATTTGAATAATTATTTATAAGGTAGATCACAAAACCTGTGAGCATCTGACAAAATTATTCTCTTTTTCCCCACTGCATCCCTATAGTTTTATACTTAAGTACAGAAAAGAACACGGTTTTCCTACAAGATCTTTAAGTAGTAGTTAAAGACCATAACACAAAAGATGACACAAGATCATTAACTGCCAAATGCATGTGCAGACAATAAAAGCTCTAAGAAGTCAGAAGTAGAAGAGAAACTTTCCCTCTTACACAAGAGTTGAGATTTGAGGTAGGTCTTAAAGATGAGTAGGGTTTGGACAGTGAAAAAAAAAAGATAAGTAGTTATTAAATAAGGGGCTTTTTTTGTTTGGTTGGTTTTTTAAGAAACCTAAAATGCATTCTCTACACATTAGTGGCAATCCCTTTTCAAAACATAACCTTAAACAAAGAGGGGTATACATGGGGGTTACGGAGATAGTATAGGACACCTGTTGTTTGTGCTACCTAACATCTATTTTCCCCCTTCCTCTGGTAACAGCAACCCTATTTTCCTTTGGGCAATAACCTCTCACCATCTTTTAATTATGCGGTTTGGTGGGTTGACCCTACTCCTTGGGCACGAAGTGTGAGCATAAGGCCCAGGATTAACTAATCGAAACATTCTACCCCATTGCTTCAGGCAAAGGTCCACAAGTCAAACCAGGACAAAAAAGACTTAATCCAAGATTCTTGCTAGATCCTAAGATTGCTAAATGGGTGGAATGTAAGACTGAAGCTGCTGGTAGTCCATCACTGCCACCTTTTGTGAAGAACTTGCCTTCTTATAAAGCAAATACAGAGGAAATCAAGATCCAAGAGAGCAAGAGGCAGATGCCTAGTGACACTGTTTGAGAATTGAGATTTTCAATACAGATTAAGCCGTGCTTGATCTATCCCTGGACTTTCTAGTTTCTTGAGCCAATCAATAACATCTCTTTTCGCTTAAGCTAGTTTAAGTTTCTATCCCAAATAACTAAAAGAATCCTAACAAATAAAAACATGTACAACTGTCTGCCTCTAGCATGAATCTGAGCCTCCCTTTCCCTACCTTCACCTTCAAGGAGAGAGTGGTCATCTTGGGTATTCTGCCTCCCTACCTCCTTCTTGGGACGTCTCTGTTCTCCAAGATCACTTCTTGCTGGGCTCATTATCACCACTGCCTCCAAAGCCTGCCCCCATGGCTGTGGCTGGCAGCCTCTACTAGGAAGTCACCCTCTTTTCTCCATATTTTCCTTTTTTAATTTTTGTCTTATCTCTCGTGCTTCTCCCTTCCATACCATTTTCCCATGTTTCTTAGTTTTTCATAAGCCAGGCTTGGTTTTTCCTACGAATGTGAACTGCTATTCAGCCAAATGCACCAATGACAGCACACAGAATGCAGCCTTTGGTTCTTCAGCTCAACTCATTTCAGCTATTTTCATTGTTCCACATTATTCAAAGGTTCTTTAAAAAAATAATAATAAAACTTCCAAGCTTAATGCTGTGTTACACCAAATAACTGATGCTGCTATTAAATCTAAATTCAGGATAAGAGGGTATTACTCTAACTGATAATTATAATTAAAAACTACCCTTTTTCTTTTTTTTTTTTTTTGTGGGGAAGCCCAGCCCTGAGCTAACATCCGTCGCCAATCCTCCCCTTTTTGCTGAGGAAGACTGGCCCTGGGCTAACATCCGTGCCCATCTTCCTCTACTTTATATGGGACACCGCCACAGCATGGCTGACAAGCAGTGCGTTGGCAGGCGCCCGGGATCCGAACCGGCGAACCCTGGGCTGCCAAGCGTGAACTAAACCGCTGCGCCACTGGGCGGCCCCAAAACTACCCTTTTTCAAAAGATTCACGTGCAATACCCAGGCCTAAAACAAGACCAAAGAAAGATTACTGTATATTAGACCTTGGAAGAAATGTAATTACTCTTTTTTTAAAACATTTTTTTAATATTTACATATTTTTTACATTTTTAATAATGGCTTTTGTGTGTGTGTATGTGGAGGACGATTGGCTCTGAGCTAACATCTGCTGCCAATTCTCCTCTTTTTTTTGCTGAAGATTAGCTCTGAGCCAACATCCGTGCCCATCCTCCTCCACTCTGCACATGGGACGCTGCCACACATGGCTTGACAAGCAGTGCGCAGGTCCGCGCCTGGGATCTGACCTGCAAACCCCCAGCCACCGAAGCGGAGCACACAAACCCAACCACTATGCTGGCCTGTGATTCCTCTTTTTAAATTATATATATTTCAAGATCATTACAAACACAAATTTCTAAAAGTTCATATAACTACATACCAGTAGCCCCATGTAAAAAGATAGAGAAATGTGAAAGCAGCTTGCTCAAAGACACATACTACTTGAATTGAGGGAAAAGAATCAATAAACAACATACCCTCTGGAATCTTTGCAAGTTTGAAACTGCAAAGATCAATAACGTAATACTATATACCTTAAACATCAGCATGCCTCAAAAAAATAAAATACAGATAAACAATAGTTATTAAGTTAAACATAATTTAACAGTCTTGCTTCAGGTTCTTCATTCCAGGAAACTGTCATTCCATTTGGAATGCACACAGACTTTTACAAGCTTACATGCAAATAAGTGTGTCAGTGCAAATTGAACCACCAATCACCTTCTTGTACTCTCTGATTTGTTTCTGTCCCTCTTCATTCATTCAGATCCTACAAACCACTTCACACTTTTCTAGAGAATAGATTTAGGAAGTGCTGCATAGATTTAGCAAGGGAAGCATAGGACTTGGAGATAAGATGATTCTCCACATGTGCCAGTTACCAATTTATTGCCTCTCACCCATCATTGCCTACTCTGCAAAAATGAAGCTAGAGCCTTTAAATATATTTCCTTTTCCGCCCGGCACAGTGTTCAGCATTATTAACAAAGAACAGTGGAGATACTGCAGAAGGAAGGCCTTTCCCCTTCCAGTTCCAGGGCACTCCTCTAGGCGAGTTCAGGCAGTGTGAGCAGCTTCTCCAGCACCCAGCTCCAGCAGCAAGGGCAGCTTCTCCAACGACAGGCTCCTGCAGTATATGGCAAGCAGCAGCACCCACAAGCCAGTAGCTTCCCCCCAAGACACCTCCCTAGAAACAGCTTTCTCCAGTACCCTAAAAGGTGGATTTCTAGTAGGTTCCATAAACTGAATTTCCATCAAGTTCCACCATAGCAACTTCTCTGCCATTCACTGAGCCATAGCCATGCCTTCTCCAACAAGGTCTGAATATCTGCCCTAGGAGACCTCTTTCCTACACATTCTATCTCACCCCTAAGGATTATAGTGGATTCTTTTTTTTTTTTTTCAGCTTTAACAAGGCATAATTGGCAAATAAAATTATAAGATATTTTAAGTGTACAATGTGATTATTTGATACACATATACACTGTATAGCTGATTCTAACATCTGCTACTTGTATATTCTTTAGAGATCTCTTTACTTCTTACTGACCCATCGCTTGTTACTTCAAACCCCTTTATAGTTAATATATCTTTATAGTAAATGTTCTTTGTTCAAATTACTTTATAGTTTCTGTGTCCTAGTGAACCTTGATATATCAGGTAAAACTAGCAAAACATCAGCACAAAATAGATAGGCTCTGGCATTTCTAGAAACAACCCATCCTAAAAGATGGTTAATAAACATGTAGTTAAGAGGGTTCACTCAAGGTAACCAGAGGATATCTTCAGGAAGAAAGTGCTGATAAATGCTGATAAAAAAAAGATCTAGCCATCTCTGATGGCCTAGTGGTTAAAGTTCAGTGTGCTCCGTTTCAGTGGCCCAGGTTCAGTTCCTGGGCACGGAACCACAAAGGTTCCATGCTGTGGCAGCGGCTCACACAGAAGAACTAGAAGAATTTACAACTATACACAATATGTACTAGGGCTTTTGTTGGGGAAAGGGAGGATAAAGAAGGGAGATTGGCAACAGATGTTAGCTTAGGGTGACTCTTCCCCCGTGGGAAAAAAAAAAAAAACAAAGAAAGCAATAATCTAATCAACTGTAAAGTGTCTCTCCCAAGGAGAAAATGAGCAACCTGACATACACACCTGGTATATTCTTCAGGCAAATTACCAAATTTGCATTTATCAGTTGGCTTCTTGTGAGCCTGGAGTCCATCTCCCCAAACCCACCTAATGGATAAAAAAATTTCTGGACTTGCAATAACAACAAAGAAAAACTGCCACTCTCTGAGGACCTTCCACACAACTAACCAGAAACTTCCTTCTTTACAACCAAAGGTTAGAGGCAAAGAAAGGTAGGCCACTTACCAGTTTATGCAGATTAATTTTAAAATTCTATTTTCTTCTTCCCCCCTCCTTCCACCAAGACTAGACGTATCTACAAATACAATGATCAAACTCTCTAAGCCAGATAATTGGTAAAAACGTAAAATAAAAAAATTCAGATTCAAGAAAGACCCTTGGGGCCACCCGGTGGCGCAGCAGTTTAGTCCGCGCTTGGCAGCCTGGGGTTCGCGAGTTCGGATCCCGGGCGCCCGCAGACGCACTGCCTGTCAGCCATGCCGTGGTGGCGTCCCATATAAAGTGGAGGAAGATGGGCACGGATGTTAGCCCAGGGCCAGTCTTCCTCAGCAAAAAGGGGAGGATTGGCAACGGATGTTAGCTCAGGGCTGGTCTTCCCCACAAAAAAAAAAAAAAAAAAAAGAAAGACCCTTGAAGAATCCACTCATTACCCTTCAGATATAATTTGACAGCACAAATACAAAACTGGATTCAGATATTTAAATCAGGTTTTCGCACTTGTGCATGTAAGAACAGACAAGTCTTCCTAAGATCAATAAAGGTTCCATCGATCACTTTTCTTGCAGGGCCACACTGCTGTTTTATTAAGGATAGAACAATATAACAAAAAAGGCTTCAGGAAATCATGAGTTTACTCACCAATATTCCATACTCTAAGGCATATGTAAATTAGCAGGATATAGGACCCTTTCCCCATCTTCACGCACCTTCCTTATCCTCTAAAAACATTTCCAAAATGGGATGTCAGCATCCTGCAGTCTGTTCCCAAGCTTCCTGCTGTTCCTAAGTTCCAGGAGCAGGCTTGGGCCCCACAACTTGGACACTGCTGGCACATTAACTGTCACCAGCTTTTGACAAGTGCTATCACTACCACGGCTGGCTCTGCCTCCCTCCACCCCTTTATGTTCCTGTTTGCTTTTTCTGCTTCACAGTGGGTTTCTTTTTTTCCAGTGAATATTGAGGTTAAAAAGCCTGTGACTCTGTTATCAATTTCCCCTCTTCATCTAATAATAGTTAGCACTTTCTTTTTATGTCTCTTTCCAATTCAAAATGTACTGAGCTGTATTTCCCTCCTGCCAGTTATGTGGGGAGGTGGCTATATTTCCTTTCCTGCATTAGCTTTTTCTCTCTTGAGAGTCTCTATTATTTTTCTACTACTATTGGTAGAGTGGATAGCTTCTATCAACGGATTCCCCTTTAGAATTGTCCACTTAAGGGTAACTTGAAGGTGTAGTATAACAAGGGAAGTGAGTTAAATTTTAAAGCATCATTCTACCTGATGAAGGTCAGAAATAGAGGGGAGGGGATGTTACCATCAACAGGTCAAAACACAACCTGAGAATTTCTTTCAGGCAGAGCAATTTTTTCCTATTCAATTCTTTGATTAAAACAATTTAAAGCATTTCTAATTATTAAGAGCAGGCTTAAAATAATGATGAAGAAAAGAAAGCTAGACAGTTCTAAACGGATGATCAAGTAGTCTTCATTCAACACGTAAATATGTATTGACTTGTGCAAATCAGACAATTCTTTCATCTTCTTTATGGAATACAAGGGGCCACACCACCAAGAGAACATTAGAAAGGTTACTATCTGCAGGGCAAAAAAGAACTTGTATGGTATTTAGCACCACAAGGTAATGTTGTATGTCTTAGAAATGACAGACATTCATTCATTACTGACCACCTACAGGAGGCTAAGCGTTGGGAATATGTAATACTAAAAACACACAATGTGTCCTCCCCTCAAAAAGCCTTACAGCAACCCGACTGCTCTGTTAACAATATAGAATTGATAAAACAGTTTCAGGTTCAGACAAGATTCTGTGAATACCTGTTGATCATGTAACTAACACTATCGCCCAAAATTTAAATTCAATTGGCAACATCCTTTAAAGGAATTCAGACTACTCCTGCTATGGAATAGTGTTTTGATTTTAAGTTTTCATTGCAATTCAGGATTTGAGAGCAGGATGAGGTATGATCTAATCAAATTTATCCATCCCCTCTACAGTTTCTGGGCGAAAATGGTCAACCATTTATAGGCAGCTACAAGAGTAGAAAATTCTTCCCTATAAAATATTAAATAACACATTCAACCACACCCATCTCGGCTAGGGAAGGAGTCTGCTGTCCGCTCATAAACCCAGCTTCCCAAGACCTGGAATCTCCTATTCAGTACAAACGGCACCAAGAGACATCAAACAGAAGTGTTTTATTGGTTTACACCAAGCCAATGTAAATAAACTCACTCTACTGAATTCTCATATAGATATAGAATCAATTAATATAACTACGGTCTCAAGGCTGGGGCAAGACCACCTGGAAATTCTTCCCGGGAAATGCTACATTTCACTGTGCCTGCTTGGGGGAGAATGCTCTGCAGAAATCAAGTAACCATTTCCTAAACTGCAGATCCCTCTGATCTGTTCTTTAGTTGTTCTACTAGGAAAAAGAAAATCTATCTTGTCTTGAGTGGTTATTATCTGCTAGGCTCAGTTCTAAGAGCTTTAAAAGGATTGTCCAATTTAATCCTGACATTCTCTGGAATAGACATCATTATGTCCATTTACAGATGAAGAAACTAAAGCTGAGAGAGGTTTAAAAATTGGCCCAAGTATTTTATTCTTTTTGATGCTATTGTAAATGGGATTGTTTTCCTAATTTTCTTTCCAGATAGTTCATTGTGAGCGTATAGAAACACAACTGATTTTTGTATGCTGACCTTGTATCCTGCAACTTTGCTAAATTTGTTTATTAGTTCTAAGTTTTTTTGTTAGAGTCTTTAGGGTTTTCTATGTATAAGATCATGTTGCTTGCAAACAGGGACAATTCTACTTCTTCCTTTGCTATTTAGATGCCTTTTATTTCTTTTTCTTGCCTAATTGCCCTGGCTAGGACATCCAGCACTATGTTGAACAGAAGTGGCAAGAGTAGGCATCCTTGCCTTGTTCCTGATCACAGGGAGATGTCACCTCACACCTGTCAGGATGGCTATTATCAAAAAAACAAAAGACAACTGTTGATGAGGATGTGGAGAAATTGCAACCTTTGTACACTGTTGGTAGGAAGGCAAAATGGTGGGTGCTGCTGCTATGGAAAAGAGTATGGAGGTTCCTCAAACAATTAAAAATAGAAATACCATATGGTCCACAATCCCACTTCTGGATATTTATCTGAAAGTATTGAAATCAGGACCTCGAAGAGATACTAGTACTCCGGCGTTCTTCACTGAGGCACGATTAACAATAGCCCAAATGTGGAAACAACCTAACTGTCCCTGGGCAGAGGATAGATAAGCCAAAGATGGTATATGCAGCGAATGGACTATTATTCAGTCTTAAGGAAGGCAATTCTGACACATGCTACAACAGGGATGAACCTTGAGGACATTATATTGAGTGAAATAAGCCAGTTACACAAAGACAAATACTGCATGATTCCACGTACATGAGGTATCTAAAATAGTCAAACTCAATAGAATTAAAGAATGGAATGGTGGTTGCCAGGGGCTGGGGGTGGGGGAGATGGGGAGTTACTAATTAACAGACATAAAGTTTCAGTTAAGCGAGATAAGCTCTTGAGATCTGCTGCACAACGCTGTACCTAGAGTCAACAATACTACAGCGTACACTTAAAAATTTGCTAAGAGGGTAGAACTCATGTTAAGCGTTCTCACCACAAAAAAAAATTAATTTTTTTTAAATTAGCCCAAGGACTCAAACTCATGTCTAACTGACGCTCAAATCCTTGCTCCCACTTAACCACATAAACTGCCTCAGAGCAGACTGAAAGGTACTGACAGCGTTCTCTCCCAGCTGTGTGACGTTGGGGAATTCGCTTAACAGCTCTGGGCTAGAGTTTCCTCACCATCATGCTGAATCTCAGCACAAAGGCAAGCAGCGCTGCCACCACCAACTGATCGGTTTGCAGCCAGCGCTGCGGACTGACCTCCCACGGCCATCAGCAGGACCGAGCGGAGACCAGCGCCCGGGCAGACCACCGCGCCTCAGCCCTCTCAGGCTGCGAAACGCCGTGGAAGGAAGCAACAAAGCCCGGCCCCGCTGAGTCACCGTGACCCGAGAGAAAGGCAGCAGTATGACCAGCCCTCGGCCTCGTTTCCTAGGCAGCTGGACCAAGAACTCAGCTCACCTCCGGCCGGATTCGCGGGCTGGCACCTCCCCTTCACTCTGTGCCTCGGTCGCCATCTCAATCAGCAAACTTCTTTCACCGCCCTCACTTCAGGCCCCGCCCCCACGCCTTTGGATTGGCTAAGATGTTTCCCGTTCTTCCACGCAATTGGGTAACTTGGCCGCCCCTCCTCAACCCGAACAGTCTGATATTATTGGTCTATTCAAATAACTAACCGTCATTGGTGCCCCCAGCCCCGGCGGAAAAGAAAAGTGGGGGTAGCGGGAGGAGACCCAGCCCCGAGGCCTGCCGGGAGTTGTAGTTTCTCATTTTGATTAACCCTTCGGATTCCACTGACTTTTAGGTTCAAGTCAGAAATCCTCAGCCTACGCTCAAATTTTGTCCTGCTATGTAAATCTCAGAATTACAGATCTGTCGAATTTGAAAGTGACTGTAAAAGTCACTCTCTAAAATGCAAGATTCGTTTTCTGTCTTGACACAGAGAGATACCTAGAAGAGTAGGTACAAAGTGGCCACCAAGAAGTACTTACTATTAAATGTTCACCCCCGGCTTTCTTCAGTCACACAGCACAGCGGTGGGTCACTTCTGCTTCCTTCCACCGGCTCCCTTCCGGCTTCCCAGAGAACCCACAGAGTTTGCCTCTCTGGTCTGAATCACGAAGCCAAAAGCTGCATAACTTGTCCCTGGCTGAGCTTTAATCCTCAATGATAGAAATAACCACAATTATGCTTGCCCTGCCTGCCTCATGGACTTCTGGTGAAGATCAACTGAGGCAACAGATGAGAGAACATTGTAAACTTCAAGCATTAACTTTTGTTCTGCATTGTTTTTCTATGCTGGATTTTTCTAGGGATGTTTGTTCTGTTCTTTCTAATATACTTTCACCTGAGGTTCTCCCAGCACTCTCTTTCACTAAGCTCTACCCAATGTTTCAGTTTCTCAACAAAGTCTTCCCTGCCTCAGAGCCTTTGCACCTGGCCCATTTTTCACTTCATCATCTTTCAGATCTCTGCTTAAATGCCATTGATTCAGATGCCTTCCATGGCCTCCACTGCATAAATCACTTCCGCTACTAAACTTTCACATACCACTCTGTAGTCTTCCTTCAGAGAGCTCATCACAATTTATAATTACATAGTTATTTGTGTGACTATTTGTTTCACGTGAGGGTTCCCATCTTGGCTTCCTGCCACACGTGGGCAGAGGCTATATCTATTTTCTCCCAATGGCATCTGGCACATAATAGCCTTTCAATAAATATTTTTTGAACAAATGAATAAACAAGTCCTCAGACT
The DNA here is from genome assembly GCA_031878705.1 of Tapirus indicus. Classification (NCBI taxonomy): domain Eukaryota; kingdom Metazoa; phylum Chordata; class Mammalia; order Perissodactyla; family Tapiridae; genus Tapirus; species Tapirus indicus. Next base: position 31,565,745 of record CM062921.1, on the reverse strand, counting down.
ATATTATCCAAATCAAAAAGTGAATCACATATTGTAATAGATTATTTTAATTGATAAATTCATATTAAAAGTTTGATAAAAGTGTCAAAATAAAATTGCATTTAGTTTGTTTTTTTTGTTTTTTTTTTTTTTTGTGGGGAAGACTAGCCCTGAGCTAACATCCATTGCCAATCCTCCCCTTTTTGCTGAGGAAGACTGGCCCTAGGCTAACATCTGTGCCCATCTTCCTCCACTTTATATGGGACGCCACCACGGCATGGCTGACAGGCAGTGCGTCTGCGGGTGCCCAGGATCCGAACTCGCGAACCCTGGGCTGCCAAGCGCGGACTAAACCGCTGCGCCACCAGGCGGCCCCTGCATTTAGTTTTATGTTTAAGAAATTGTCTTTATTGAGCAAATACATGAAAAGAAACACAAAATTCAACAACTATGTATCAGTGAAATTTTTCATTGAACCCCAGACAGCCTTGGAAAATCTGGGCTGCATAATTGCTATATATGCAAAGCAGAGAACCCAAGGTCAAAATCCTGCCTTTTCCCCAAAGTATGAATAAGTGTTTTTTCCTGGCCCCATGACACCCAGCACATCAATTGATTGAGTTAAATTGATGCTTTCATATAGAAGAAATGTTCAAAACTTTAAAATATTACAACTAGGAAGAGCACCATACAACTATATTTTTGATTCATCTGTTTTGATAACTTTATCTAAAATCCATAACTTGGGAGGAAATACAGCAGAGTAGTTAAGAGCACGGGCACTGGAGTCAGCCTAGGTTCAAACCCTGGCTCCATCATTTCTAGCTGTGTGCCCCGAAACAAGTTACTCAACTTTCTGATTCCATTTCCTCTTCTGTAAACGGAGGATAATAATAATTCTCAGAGAGGTATTGTGAAGATTAGACGAGATAATCTCTGAAAAGCTGCTTAGCAGCACAGTGTCTGGCACATACCAAGATGAGATAAATGTTCAAGGTGATATGATGAATATTAAGAATGCTAACCTCCCTTCTCAGATAACGCTTCCAACTCCATTGCTGGGTGATAAGGACCACCATACATCACACTTGTGGTTACAGTTTAACCAGTTACTCTGGAGAAGGGAGTGTTTTTCCTCAAAACCAACTGTTCCGCTGTGACTTGTGATTAAAAGCAAGTATCACTGCTGAGTGCTGTAAAAGTACCCCCAGCTGACATGGCTGCACACCCTGTTTCTCCAAGGGTGTCACAGCTCCCCGAAATCATCCTTACTCCGCCTAGGTACTGATTGCCAGCCTGGCGATCCTGTACACAGGAATTCACGAAAGTTCAGAAATTCATCTTGTTTCTAACAGCCTGGCTGAACAAAAGGTCACAGAAAAGAGGCCCCAGCCCTCAAGGAGTTTACGATAAACTTGGGGAGACAAAATGAACACACGTAAGACACATACAACAGAAGACAGTTTAGAATTACGGAAGACTAAATATCAAAGTAGAGAACAGACTCCTAGGAATTCAGAAGTGTGGAGAAGGGAAGAAGGCCAGGGCTCTAAAGAATAGTTTGAGCAAGAGCATGGACTTGAGTCGGCCACAAATGTCACCGCAAATCCATCTACCTACCCCAATGGGCTTTGAGCTTTGGGGGCAGAAGTGGTGTTTTAATCATCTTTGCTTTTCTAGGCCCTAGCTTTAATGGAGGGAGAAAAAGGAGGGAGGGAAGCAGAAGATGGAAGAGAAAGAAAAAGGAGGATCTGCCCCTGACCCCTGTCCCAACATCGTCCTCCCCACACCCCCACCTCTAAATTCATCTTCCAACAATGCAAGTGACTTGCAATCCCTGGATGTGTCTTTCTCTTTTCCACCTTTGTTTTTGCTGTTCCTTCTGCCTAAATTAAAGCAGGACATTTTGATGCCCACATCAAAATATAAAAGTATTGCGTGTACAAGAAGCAACTTTGAGCCTTGCATCAATACTGAGCCTGGTTAGGGATGGGGTGAGGGTACTAATTGAACATTAAAAAAAAAAAAAAAGACTAAAAATTTAATGGTTTGTTCTCTTGTCAAAAGGGCCAACAGCCCCACCAAAATATCATACACCCATCTGGGAAATGCATGCTTTCCCCCTTTCTTTGCCAGCTAACTTGTATTTATTATGATAAAGTGTTTGAAAGCATCATTTTAATGGCTTTCTCATCACCTATTAATATTTAGTTTTTTTCTTTTTATATTGTTCAATTACACAAGTAATACATAAAGACATTTTCCTTGTAAAACAAAAATTCAAATAATACAAATAAAATCTCCCTTGTCGACCACCCCCACATTCTTGTCCCTCTACTAAGAAGCCCCTGTTTTCAGTTTGATGTGTGTCCTTCCAGATCTTTTTCTATACAAATACATTCATCCAACAACTATTTATTAGATGCCTACTATGTGCCAGGCCCTGTTCTAGGCCTGGAGATTTAAGTGTGAACAAAACAAAGTCCCCCTTTTGTGACATTTCATTCTAATGGTAACACACACATACATAGAGAAATAGTTCATTTTGTTTTAATTTTTAGATAAGTGATGATATACTGTACATATGGTCCTTATACATACATCTTGGAAATCTTTCTGTGTCAGTACACATAGATCTGCCATTACTCTTTGAACTGCTGCGTACTAGTCCACATTACAGATGTTCCCCGGTTCATTTAAACACGTTTAGGTTTATGTCAATCTGGGTTGCAAGCACTGGAAACTGACTTTGGCTAAAATAACAGAAACTGGATTTGTTGGAAGGATTCTAGGTTGGAGAACTGGCAGGAAGTAAGGGGATTAGGGATCCGAAACCCAGCCAGCATCACACAATTCAGTACCACTTGATTCTCAGCACAGTCGCCCCTCCACTGATTTCTCATCCTTCCTGGGGTCTCTGCATCACTCCCTGGGGAGGCAGAGTCCAGGGTAAGAACATCTGATTGGCTGGGCCTAGGTCAGGTGCCTCCACCCTTCTTCCCTGTCTCCCACCAAAGCTCTTCCACTGGGGAGTTACCCCCAAGAGGGGGAAAAAAATCAAAAGACAAATCATTCCCAATTTTTTCTTCCTGGGGCACCTATTTATTCCGGGCTGGGGCAAAGCTTCAGTCTCCATCAGACACACCAAAGACTAACATTTCATTATTCCATAGGCCAAAAAAAGAAAATAAAATTGTCTTCAGCTTCACTTTGGAATCCTCTTCAAGACTGGCCACAAGGCCAGAGAGTGGGGGAGGGAGCTCAGTGAGGTGAAGGGAAGAGGAACCAATTCTGTGCAGCTAAAAACGACCGAGTTCAGGATAGAACCCCAGAGTAAAAACTCTGGGGGTCATTTTCCCCAGCCAGGAGAACAAGGTAGGGAACAGCCAGGTCACAGGCAGGAGGCTGGCAGAGAGAAGGACTGGAGACACATAGTCATGGAGCATTTGTGATTGGGATTCACCATCTGTCAGGCATGAACTCAGCATTGGGGCTGTAGAGTTGAAGGAGCTATGAATCCTATCCTCGGAAAGCTCAGACTGTAGCCAGAGGCAAGTGCGCTGGGTTGTCTGGGCCACAACAGAAAGCCTGAAGGTACCACAAACAGCCAGGCCTGGCATGGGGGCTGGGTCTGAGGACTCGTGGGGTGGTCCTGAGTCTTGCAGGGTGAGTAGGAAGGCTTGCAAACAGACCAAACCATTTTGAATTGTAATCTCTTGACCCTCTGATCACAAACACCCCAGACCTCAGGTCAGGAGGCCCCAGGTGCTGAAGGTGAGTTTCAAAGCAGTAACACATATGTGATGTTCAGGAATGGGCTGGTACATTATGAACTCGCTGTGTTGAGTGTTATCTCCACGGTCATGTGAGCTGAACCTTTTTTTCTGCCACTATAACTGTTCTCACAGAGGTTGTTTTGGTGTGGAGAGAAATTTTACACATAAAGTCCCTATAGCTGTTAGGAAGTAGGGTGAAGATCAGGAAAGGCCCCAAGGCTTCCCCTACTTCTCTGTCCTCTAGAGAGGAGTCTTCAGAGTCAGCGTCAAAGAGTCCCTTATTTAACAGTGAGTAAAGGACACTCACTGTTCTTCAGCCCTCCAGATCTACACCTCTACAGTCATCCCCAGCCATAGGATCCATCCTCATTCAAGGATGTAGGAAGAAAGAGCTGCCTTGCCATTCATTCACACTTCCCTGTGAATTAAATCCAAAGGTTCCTCTTCTGGAACACGTGAATTTAAAGGACCATCTCTAATCATGAAATAAAAGGCTTGTTGCCTGTTAAAATAATTTCACATGGTCATTTGGATTAGGAAACATGAAAACCTTCTGGGGACTCAATAACTGTGTCTCAGATGACCGTTACATTTGCTGCGTGTATAAAGTGGTTCATAGGATTGCTTAATTAGTGTTGGCTTCTCTCACTGGACTGTAGGCTCTGTGGGTTAAGGACTATATTTGGGTTTTTTTACCCAACTATTTGCTGAGTGAATAAAGGAACAAATGAATCAACTAAACCAAAGTATAAGTGAAATAATGAGGTTCCCCAGCCTTACAGAAAAACGACATTCCACCTGTACCGGACATAGGTTTTGTTTTGATGCACCCAGCATCTCTTTAGGGATCCTCTGCTCCCCTTTCCTCAGTCCATGCGTTTTGGGTAGCACTGACCCTATCTCTGGCCATAGGGGTGGGCAAATGACTCAGGCCTGGCCGATCAGAGGACCCTCTGGACTCAAAGACCTTATAGTCTAGACCAGCCCAAGTAACTCCAGAAAGGAAGTTTGTGGTAAGAGCTCAAGTGGGGGAACTGAATGGGGTGGGAGGGCAGAGGGCGAGAGGACCCACGGCCTACTGGGACAGCAGACACAGCTTCGTGGAGGAGGTTCGCAGCTAGACTAAGATTTACATGGGTGGAGATTTGGGGGTGGGCATTCTCTGCACAAAGAACAGGACCAAACATGGGGAGACAGGAACATGTGACATGTGTTCGAAAGCTGGCAAGGGCCCAGTCTGACAGGAGCAGAGGGCTCCTGTTGGGGTGGAGGACAAGGTAACTTTGGAAGAGGGGACCAGGGCCAGGCCTCTGAGAGTTCTGGATACTGTGTTAAGGAGCTGAGGGTTTTACTCAGGAGGCAACATGGTGGTAACCTGAGCAGGGTTGGGCGTGAGGAAGCTGATCCACCAGAAGAGTGGATTAAAGGGAAATCCACTAGGGCCCAGACACAAGCTGCATGAGCCCAGCCAAGGAAACATGAAGGGCATCAGCAATGGGACCAGAAATAGGGCATGACCACTGGCAGAGGCTCTGAAGGAAAGAATCAACAGATCTTGGGGAATAAGAACCAGGCAGAGTTAAAGACCAGATTGCAAAGCCTGGGCAACAGCATCAGGGTGGTGGTTTGAGAAGGGCAGGCTTTGGCATCAACCAAAATGAGTTTGAATCCTGGTAGTCTGCGTAATCTTGGGCAAGTTTTCTTATCTCTGGGCCTTGGTTTTCTTATCCATGAAAAGGGAATAATAATACCAAACTCAGAGGTTATCAGAAGACTAAAGGAAATCATATCTATCTGTAAAGCACTTTTCAGAGTGCCAGGCTAGGGTAAATACTCAGTGTAGCTAATAGGTACAGTTTCTTTTTGGGATGATGCAAATGTTCTAAAATTAGATTATGGTGATGGTTGCACACCTCAAATATACTAAAAACCACTGAATTTACATTTTAAGTGGGTGAATTTTATGGTATGTAAATTACATCTCAATAAAACTGTTTAAAAAAATAACCTATATGTGGTAGTTACTATTATTATCTGCTTCGTTTCCTGATGTGAGCACTTCTCATAATCCCGCCTGATGGGCATTGCTCTCCAAACCAATTTTGCTGATTTTCTGATTATATTAGCATTGTCTTTATAAAGTACCTGGTTGGCTTAAACAAGATAGACTGTTATTTCTTTCTCACATAAAAGAGATCCAGAGGTAGGCAATCAGGACTATATTTGCATCTACAGACATTGTTTGAGATCCCTTCTAATTCACTGCTCTTTCATAGTTCAGTATGGCAGCTGGAGCTCCACCACATCCATAATCCAGGCAACAAGATGAAAGAAGAAGAGAAGAGCTTCGCCGCGCTCCTAATAGGGAGACTTTCCAAAGGTACCACACTACACTTTCCACTTACATCTCATTGGCCAGAACTTAATTACATGGCCCCATCTATCTGCAAGAGAAGCTGAGAAATGAAGTCTTACGGCTCTGGTGCTGCTCCATTCCCACTGCCATCCGTTTGGCAAGGGGGGTGCAGTCATTTCTGCAGTCCCGGAAATGGGAGCACTAACTGCATCAGCTTATGCAGGGCCATCCTAATAGTCCCTGCGGAGATGAGTTCCTGACATGGCCATTTTTTATTTACGATCAACATATCATGCGGGGATTATTGGCCCACGTCTTTCCATCTCTTCATTTTTTATCCCTGTTCTAATGGCAGATCTGGCTGGGCCTAGCATAACCCAACATCCATCAGAGAGGCTCTCAGCTCTTCAGTTTTTCCACGGATTCTCAGAACTACCCCAGAACCTTCAATAAATTTCTCCATGGCTTATACTTTTTAAACAACTGCTCGAAACTACTTGCATTAGTTTTCTAGGGCTGCTGTAACAAATTACCACAAACCTTAAAACAACCAAGATCTATTCTCTCCCAGTTTTGGAGGCCAGGAGTCTGACATCAAGGTGTCAGTTAGCCAGGGTTGGTTCCTTCCTGGGGACTCAGAGGGAGAAGGTGTTCCACGTTCTCTCTTAGCTTCCGGTGATTGCCGGCAATCCTTGGTGGTCCTTGGCTTGCGGCAGCATCACTCCAACCTCTGCTTCTGTCCACATATGGCCTTCTCCCTGCACGTCTCTGTGTCCAAATGTCCCTCTTTTATAAGGACACCAGTCACCGCATTAGGGCCCACCCTAATCCAGTTTGACCTCGCCCTTACTTGATTATATCTGCAAAGACCCTATTTCCAAATAAGGTCACATTCACAGATTCGGGGCGGAGTGGCACAGTCACAGGGTCCCAGTGGACATGAATTTGGGGGGGGACACTCTTCAGTACACTACTCAGGTCTCCACCTCTGGGGCTGCGTCCCTCTGAACCTCCTCCCCAACCTTGAGTCCTTTCTACTTTTATAAATGGCAAAATACTCCACACTGTTGCATCAGCGTTAGCCCAAAGCCGCCCATCCATCCATCCGTTTTAACTGCAGAGTCACAGACGCAGCTATCCCTAACACCCTGTTTCACCCGTGGCCGGTTATCTTCCCTACCCTATCAGCAGCCTGAAGACATTTTCAACTTATGCCTTCCGGGTTTCTAGTTTCCTCAGCTGCTAGTCCACTGAGAGGTGTTGAATATCTCATTAGCACCTCTTTGCATCTCAGTGTGAATCCCCTAATCTCTTAAATTCTCTCAGCACAAATCCCTCCTCCCCAACCAGTCCAGCTCCGAGAACCTTCCAGTCTGGGTGCTGGGAGGCAGTGAAGGGACTGGGAAAGGGGCAAGCCCCAGTCTGCCTTGCTGCTTCCAAGGCCCATCAGTCAGGGCTGCCGCTGGCCTCAAACAGGGTCAAGCCTCATTCCTGTCAGTTTGAAATCCTCCACAGAGGGCAAGAATTTACTCAACCCGCAGCCAAGTGTCCACGCCCTTTGAACACTGTAGTATAAGTCTACACAATTCCCTGTGTGCAAGAGGCAACCTGTCAGCAGGGGTACACTTCCTCCCTTCCTCCCCAGTAGTCAGCCCCGAGCCCTCCACGCTCTGGGCTGTTCTAAAGGAAGTGACAAAATTAATCACACCTTTTCTACAGCTTATTTTTTCTAACATTTTAATCTGAAATTTTTCAAATAATAAAATTAAAAAAAAATTGACAATAAACACCCTATTACCCAGCACCTAGAGTCCACCTAGATTTTACCATTGATATTTTTTAGCATTTAAAAAATTGAGATATACTTCACACAACATAAAATTCACTTTAAAGTGAATTTAAAAGTATATATTTTGGGGGGGCCGCCCGGTGGCGCAGCGGCTTAGTCCGCCCTTGGCAGCCCCGGGTTCGCGGGTTCGTGATCCCGGGCGCCCGCCGACGCACTGCCCGTCAGCCATGCCGTGGTGGCGTCCCATATAAAGTGGAGGAAGATGGGCACGGATGTTAGCCCAGGGCCAGTCTTCCTCAGCAAAAAGGGGAGGATTGGCAACAGATGTTAGCTCAGGGCTGGTCTTCCCCACAAAAAAAAAAAAAAGTATATATTTTTGAAGTGTACACTTCAGTGGGTTTTAGTATATTCACTATGTTGTGCAATCACCACCACTATCTAATGCCAGAACATTTTCATCACCCCAAAAGAAACGCCCTATTCATCAGAAGTTAGTCTTAATTCTCTTCTCCTCCCATCTTCTGGCAACCACTAATCTACTTTCTGTCTCCACGGATTTGTCTATTCTGGACATTCCATATAAATGGAATCATACAATAAATGGCCTTTTGTATCTCGTTTCTTTCACTTAGCATGTCTTCAAGGTTCATCCATGTTGTAGCATGTGTCAGTCCTTTATTCCTTTCTATGGTGAATAATATTCCACTGTATGACCAGACCGCATTTATTCATCCATTCATCAGCTGGTGGACATTTGAGTTGTTCCACTTTTTGGCTGTTATGAATAATGCTGCAATGAATGTTTGTGTACAAATTTTTTTTTTTTTGGTGAGCAAGATTAGCCCTGAGCTAGCATCTGTTGCCATTCCTTCTGTTTGCTGAGGAAGACTGGCCCTGGGCTAACATCTATGCCCATCTTCCTCTACTTTATATGTGGGACGCCTGCCACAGCATGGCTTGATAAGTGGTGCGTAGGTCTGCGCCCAGGATCCAAACCTGCAAACCCCAGATGGCAGAAGCAGAGTGCACGAATTTAACCACCACGCCACCGGGCCAGCCCCTGTGTACAAATTTTTGTGTGAACATGTTTTCAATTCTCTCATGTATATACCTAAGTGTCAAATTGCAGGGTCACACAGTAAGATTAACATTTTACTATACATGCTTTATCATCTATCTACCTGTCTTAATCATCTTTCTATTCATATATTATCCATCTCACATTTTTGTGTACTTGAGAAGAAATTGCAAACATCAGTATGAGGCTGGATGCCTGAGGGTTACTGTAAATATTCAGTAAGACCTTTCGACCTGGTTCCCAACACAGACATAGATGAAAAGAAGTTAATCTTGTCAATTTGCTATTTTCTTGTTTAACCTGAGGGGTGACTCAAGGGTCACAAGGATTTATGAGCTTGTTTTACTGAAGAAAAAGAATGCCTTCAAGAAGTTATCACCAGATAACCAGCCTCCAGCTGCCCCCTTGACGCCCAGAAGTCAGATTGCCCAAGGGCTTATCTGGAGAGAAAGAAATAAGGATTACCCCTTTGTGTCTCTGAAACTCCTCCTGCCAAGCCTCTGAGGTCTATAAAACCCCCTGCTTTCTTCTCTTGTCAAGGTGGATTTGAGAGAATTTATCCTCCTGCCTTCTCGTTTTGCCAAATTTGAATAAACCTTTCTCCATCTCCAAGCATATCTCGGTGATTGGCTTACTCCGCATTGGCACATGAACTTGAGATTAAGAGGTTCAGTATCAAGTACAGCTCACCCCTAAATTCATCAGCACGTCTATTAACTAGAATTCAATATTTGTTTACAGTTTTTTATTTTCATGTAAAATTTACTTACAATGAACTCAAAGTATACAATTCAATGAGTTTTAATACATGCACACACTATAAAACCCAAATGAAGATATCAAGATAAAGAACATTACCACCACCCGCTAAAGTTCCCTCAGGCCTCTTCCAAGCCAGCCCTTACGCTCATCCCCCCCACCCCCAAAGACAATCAGTCTTCTGATTTTTTCCCACCATTAATTTTGCCTGTTCTGGAACTTCATATGAACAGAATCATATGATATGTGCTCTTTTTTTGTCTGGCTTCTTTCACTCGACATACTGTTTTTGAGATTCATCCATGTTACTGCATGTAGCAATACTCCAGTCCTTTTTATTGCTGAAGAGTATTCTGTCATCATCATCGTATGAATGTGCCATAGTTTATCCATTCACCTGTTGATAAACACTTGAGCTATTTCCAGTTTATGGCTTTTATGAATAAAGCTGCTATGATCATTTGCCTATAGGCCTTGAGGTGGACCTATGTTTTTATTTCTCTTAGGTAAATATGTAAGATTGAAATTGTATCATAGGGTAGGTGTATGTTTAGTTTTGTAAGAAACTGCCAGACCTTTTCCCAAACTGGCTGTACCATTTTTCATGCCCACAATAATGTATGAATCTTAACATTTTTGAGCCAAAGAATAAAAACACAAATTGTAAACTGCAACTAATTATTTTCATCTTAAATAATTAGGTTCAGAATATTCTAGCTAATAAATGGCTGCCTTGACCACACTCTCAAATGAACAATGATTTGAAATGAGGAGATGGTGGCTGGCCTGCTGGCGTAGTGGTTAAGTTTGCACACTCCGCTTCTGGTGGCCGCAGGTTTGGATCCCAGGTGTGGACCAACACACCACTTGTCAAGCCATGCTGTGGTGGCATCTCATACAAAGTAGAGGAAGATGGGCGTGGTTGTTAGCCCAGGGCCAATCTTCCTCAGCAAAAAAAAAGGAGGAGGATTGGTAATGGATGTTAGCTCAGGGCTAATCTTCCTCACAAAAAAATAAAATGAGGGGATGCCTTAAATTTACACAATGTTATATGTCAAATATATTTCAATTAAAAAATAAATAAAATGAGCAGATGACCTTTTCATGATAAAAAACACTCAACAAACCAGGAATAGAGGGGTGCGTCCTCAACCTGATAAATGCCATCCATGTAAACCCACAGCCAACACCACACTTAATGGTCAAAGACTGAATGAAAGCTTTCCCTAAGATCAGGAACAAGGCAAGGATGTGTGCTCTCACTGCTTCTATTCAACATTGTTCTATGTTCTAGCCAGGGAAATTAGGCAATAAAAATAAAAGACATCCAGATAAGAAAAGAAGAAGTAAAACTATCTCTATTTGCAGATGACATGATCTTATATGTATAGGAAATCCTAAGAAATCCACTAAAACAAGGCGATGAATTTTATGACACACTGTAGAAGAAGTCCCATTTCCAAGATTTAAAAATTCATTTGCTTTCTTCAAACTGCCTCTTCCTTTAGTCTCACATTCTTCCCTCCACACTTGACAAAAATAAGCCAAACTCTCTTTTTAACAAGTTCCCACCTGTTCCATCAATCCCATCCCTCCCTAAAGGTTTGCTCCAGTAATTATCATCCTTGGAACCTCCCACCAAGACCCTTGTTTCTACTTATCTGGATCCCCAGGCTCCAGTCTCTTCCTCCTGCACTCCCTTTCTAAATCCAGCTGCTCCCCTGCTCAGTATTTTAAAGTAGCTCCCTTCAGCCTGGCTTCTGTGTTTGCATGTGTGTGCTTTGTGGCTTTTAAACCAGCTTTTTTGATGTACAATTTACATGTAAAATTCACTCATTTTAAGCGAGCATTCAATGATTTTTAGTTCAATTTACTGAGTTGTCCAACCATCACCATACTCGGGTTTTGAATATTTCCATCACCCTGATAAAATCCTCCCCTGGATGGCTTGTAAAGGCTGGTCACCAAAAGTCTACCTACCAAGTGTAGTGTCTGGAAGTTAGGTCTAAAACCTCCAGGTAACAAGACAATAAAGGATCATTTTTCTGCCCGTCCTCCTTTTAAAAAATGAAGGCTTGGTTAATCATTATATCTTGAAGGGTTAAGCTGGCCCATATCTCCACTTCCATCCAAACAGCTCACCATTTTCCTCTCCTGCTACCCCCTCAGAGACGATACTCCCCTACTAGGCTGAGGCATTCTTAAAAGAACTTTCCAGCTCACAGCCCCTCCCAAGACTAGAGACCTCCTCCTCTCCAGTAATGCGAGCCTCAATTCAGGCCCCCACATACTCATGCTCCTGATCAAGAAACATTAATCGCCGGCCTGTCTTTACCAATTCCACCTCCGCCACCCCCGTAACACCGCGGGGGCCCCATCTTCCTTTCCATCCCTGGCAGCCTCGTTTCCCCAATCTCCAGACAGATACCGAGCAGACTTCTCTCCATCCTCGCCTCAGTCACCTGGTCATTACTTCCCAGAAGCTGGCACCGGGACCTCAAAAGCGCAAATGCCGAAACCAGAGGAGTAAACGCGCCTAGAGGAGGGAAGCTTGTGGTTGTGTAGGTGTAAGTGTCTGTGCTCGTGTGTGGAAGAAACCAAGAGTCCACGCCGGCGTTCATCTTCTGAAAATACCAATCACGCCTGGCTGAAAGAGCGAGGATCAGCTCCTCAGTGCGCCCCTGCAGACAGCATTCGGAGCTGTAGAGCTCAGAGGGAACAAGGCTTCACCTCAGACCCCGGCCCAGCGGGCGCCCGGCTCCCCAACTGTACAGCGCACCCCCGACCCCGGCGCGGTGGTCGGGCCCGGCGGCGACGTCACCCATTGTTTACAAATCAACCGAGCCGGTAGGATTCCGGCTCCCGCGGCAGCAGGCGCGCGGCGCGAGTGCCTGGCGGGTTGAGGCTTCCGCGTCCGCCCCGGCCTCCGCTTCAGCACCGTGCCCGGCTCCGCCGCGGCCCACCGAGCCCCGCAGGCAGCCGAGCCGCCAGCGACGCCCGCAGAGCTCCGGGTGCCCGGGCGGGGGGCCATGCCGTGCCGGAGAGAGGAGGAAGAGGAAGCCGACGAGGAAGCGGAGGGGGAGGAAGAGGAGGAGGACGACGACAGCTTCCTCCTGCTCGAACAGTCGGTGACGCTGGGCGGCTCGGGCGAGGTTGATCGGCTGGTGGCCCAGATCGGCGAAACGCTGCAGCTGGACGCGGCGCAGGACAGCCCGGCCTCCCCGTGCGCGCCCCCGGGGCCGCCGCTGCAGCCCCCGCGGCCCCCGGCGCTGCCGCAGCTTCTGCCGTCCGTGCCGGCCGAGACGGTGGGCCCGGCGCCCCCGGGGGCCCTGCGCTGCGCCCTCGGGGACCGCGGCCGCGTGCGGGGCCGGGCTGCGCCCTACTTTGTGGCGGAGCTCGCCGCAGGCCCCTGCGTGCTCTCCCCACTATCCCCTCAGCCTGGCCTTGATGGGCCTTCGGGAGGCGACAAGCGGGGCGCCCCGCAGCCTCTGTCGGGCCCGTGCCGGCGAGGATGGCTGCGGGGCGCCGCCGCCTCCCGCCGCCTGCAGCAGCGACGCGGGCCTCAGCCCGAAGCCCGAACCGGCGACGACGACCCGCACCGGCTCCTGCAGCAGCTCGTGCTCTCGGGGAATCTCATCAAGGAGGCCGTGCGGAGGCTTCATTCGCGACGGCTGCGGTTACGCGCAAAGTTTCCCCAATGCCCGCTCCTGGAGCCTCTGTCGGCCGCAATATACGAGCCCCCTTCGGCCCGCAGCCCTCGCGCGGCCTACAGCGACCCTAGCGCGTCCGACAGGAGGGCGCAGCTCAGAACTGGCGACGGTGTTCTTGTCCCCGGCAGCTAACACCGCAGGAGTGGCCACAGCGCCAGCCTCTGCCTGGAGGGCAAGGGGTTCCCCTAAGGGCTATATTCCTATTCACACTGGTAAAGTTGTGCTTTTGGAAGCGGGAAAATAAGCTTATGAAGATGAGGAATCGAAAATCGCGAATATTTTCGCTGGGAACTGAGGTCGAGGGCCCCGGTGTGTTGGAAACACAGGACTTGGTTGGCCCTATTTAAGGCAGATTACAGAGTGCACCCCAAGCTCACAGTCAGTAGGACTCCATATTTGGCGTGATCAGTCCTGGCGGCGCAGCGTGCAGTTCCACGCAGCCTCGCAGGGCCCTCCAGCCTGGCGACCATGTGGCCACAGTCCACGCTTCTCAGGATCGCCGAGCGCCTGAAGGACGAGGATGATCCCAGTTACTTGCTTTACCTTTTCAGGGCTGGTTCCTGATCCACTTTGTGGGAGGAGAACATGACTAGACCATCATTTCAGGGAGTACCTTAAACTACTAGACTTGAAAATTTACACTTAAAAAAACCATCTCGTGTCTTTTAGGGTGCTGGTTCTTAGTATAAAACACGCAGTACCATGAAAGGACCTTTTTGGAAGTTGAACAGGAGTAACCTTTTCTCTGTCCCCGCTTTGCAACTGGCTGCGGTTCTCAGCGTGGCAGGGGAAAGCGGTGCGCCCCGGGTGCAGATGGGAGGCGGGGGCGGGCAGTGCTGGGAAAAAGTAGGGCGAGGCGCGGAGTGAACCCTCCGTCCTCTCTAAAGTATTTTCACAGCCAGCCGAGCCTCCTCGGGTTCAAGGTCACTGTTTCCTGGGCGCATACGGGATTGCGGGGCTTCAGCAGGGTAGAGAGTCGCCCGATTGTGCCTCTACTTGGAGAAGAGCGCGGTGTTTTGCAAGTGCTGGAGTCTCGAGGACACGCGCACCGCCACCACCGCGGGTGTAGAGAGGCGGGGACGTGACGGGCGCCGGTGTCTCCAGCGGGCGGCCGCACCCCGGTCTTTCACGGAAACTGTCCCGAGACATGGCCTCGGATCCGTCTTCTCCCCCTCGGCTCTGCTGCCCCACTCAAGCAGGTGGCGCTGGCGCTCCTGGGGGCCCGGCCTGGGGGCTGGGGAGAAGCCACATGACTGGCACTCAGGGGAGGCACAGCCTCGCATTGCAGCTTATAATGGGCTCTCTGGGGCCGTTTGCAATAACAGCTGCAATTCCTTGGATAGACCGAGTTGGCCTCCTCCCTCTGCCCCTCCCCCAGCCGTGCCAGCTCGCCTTTGTAAGTGAAGGAAACCGAGTAGAAAACGTGACCTTCCAAATGGAGAAGCTGCGGGCTCTGCCATTGTGAACCGTGGTGAAGTGCTTGTAACAGCCTGTTCACTCCCTCTGAGGGAGCTAAGACCGTTTCGTTGGTATTTTGGTTTTATAAGATTCAATGGCTTGTTCATCATGCAGATGCGGCTATTGACATATCTACACTTCGCACCGGAGTGTCTGGAATTGTGGCTATCCTGATTATAGGATTTTAACTTAACTGAAATATCTTTTTAATAAATGTGTTGGGGTTTTGGTTTGGTTTTATTCTATACTTGCTGTCGGTGGGAAAGATGCACAGAACACATTTCTCTGATCTCCGTAAACGTGAAAACACTTGAAATCCTCTCAGCCTGGCTTGTGGATGGTAATTAGAGTGCCTTTGTGTCTGAGCAGCTCACTAGTTAGACAGGGTCTATGCGGCTGGGTGTGTATTGGTGCTGGCGTGAAATTAAATGAAAGTGAGGTCAGATTTTGGACCAATCCCATTCACTAAAACCTTAGAACCTTTTGGATTACTCGTCAGTGATGGAGATGTTTTATGAAGCTGCCTCTGTTTCAGCAAGGACATCAGCTCAGTCACTGCAGACTGGGAGGCTTACCACTTTTTTTTTTCTTTCTACTGTGGTCATTAAGTGGACCTGTCCCACAAGGTGGCCCTTTAGGCTAGGGCAGCTCTTGTTGGAAGCTGCTTGGATGCAAAACTGTAGCGGGAAAGCTGGCTGGGAGTGTATAAGGGACTCCTCTCTTTGCCCTTGGCATGTCTGCTACCATTCTCTCCCTAAGCAGTGACCTAACAGCCGGTCTCTACCCCTCCTGTTCTGAACTCCTTCAGTCTGTTCCCCCCAGGAAGGAGCCACGCTGGGCGACACGGTATCCAGGGTTCAAGTCCAGTTATTAAATGGGGACCTTGGACAAGTTGCTCAATCTCTGTGGGCTTCGGTTTCCTCATCTGTACAACAGATGAGAAGTGAGATGATGAGAAAAGAACAATCTCTAGTCCCTACCCCTTCCTTCCCAGGACTGTCCCTTGGTAGTCAAGCGAGAGGGGCCTCAGTTTCTCATGAAACAAGGGCATGCCATGATCCCAAAAATGCTTTCTGGTTTGAGTGCTATATGATTTAGAGTCCTGATTTTCCAACTCCCCTTTGGACTCAATGTCTGTTGTCTGTACCTCCCCATTCTCTCTCTCAAATACACACACAGACCCTGATGGTCTCTAAGAAGTACTTCCAGAACACACCAGGCCAGCCATTTCCCACAACCTGCCGAGAGAGAGTTGTGGGGGGCTCAGTCCATTGGCATCCAGCAAGTGGAGGGTGATTACCGAGGCTCTAACACAAAGGGAGGAAGGGGGACCTCCAACAGCGCAGTGGGCTACCAACTCTGGGCGCTGAGCAGGAGCAAAGTGGTCAGGGGCTGACTTCCCCATCATCGGAGTAGCCCTGAGGTCCTCAACTCCACTTAGCTGAGGTGGGATTTCCCAGAGGTTAAAAGGTTAGGAGTAATCCAGGGCCGAATTGGCCATGATTCGCCACCAACTGTGCTGGCTTCTTGGAATGATTGGTTAAGTCTAGACCCAACCATAGGGCTTACGCAGGACAACCCCCTCCTTAAAAAAGGAAGCCTGAGAAAACTAATGCCTACTCTGAGGCACTTAAAATGCACTATAACCGTCCTCTTTTTATAAAAATCCTGCAAGGTCTTACTAGTCGCCCCCAAATCCTTTTTTAGAATAAGTCAAGGTTTACATAAATGATGTTTTTAAAGGTTATTAGACCATTTCATAGGTGAAAAAATAGTCCAGGAAGGGGGCATGGCAGAGAGACCTACCGAAGTCACTGATGAAGTCAAGGGCCTAACAGAGTCTAGAACCTAGGTCTCCGGGCTCCCGGTTCAGGCCTCTTTCCAATAGCCTGATAGCATCATGCGTAGTCCAACTTCACACATATATTACAATGTGAACAATACCCCAGCAGCTGTCCAACGTGATGGCTCTGCCATGGGAATCCTGGAAAACCGTGTCCCACTCCCTAGGCTGAGCTAGGGAAAGCCAGGTATGCCATAACCATTTTCTTAGAAAATGTTCAGCATCCTGTGAAGACAGCTGGCCACAGAAAATGGCCTGGGTGAGATAAAAGACCAAAGCTATAAACTCAATGAAAATAAAATAAAACACAGAAATTGGCAAATAATGAGTGATTTGGAGAAAAGAAGGCCATACCTCACAGAGAACTCCAGTCTGCCACCCCAAGATTTCATTCTAAATTAGGCATAAATACTACAATATTTAGATTCAATTTTTACCCTTTTTTGCTCTTTCCTTTTCCAGCTCAGAAGCAGAAACATGGAGCAAAGATCAGACACCACTTTCCTATCCAGCAAAGTCTGTGTTGAACCCTGTGATCCCTTCCTTCCAATCAGGAAAGAGTTACCCTGGCAACCAAATTACTAACTCACTCAATTAGCTCCCCCCTCTTCCACCAATGCTCAGTAATCACAGAATGTCAGCCCGGGGAGAGCTCAGCCTTCGGAGGGCTAGTGCTACTGCCTCATTTAGAGATGAAAGCCCAGAGAGGTTTCCCCTCGGAGGTGCACTCCATTTGAACACCATGAAGGCTAGTGAAGGCAAAGGGGCAAAAACTCTCCCAGGCAGCACTTCCTCCTGGTTTTCCATCCATAACTGAAGGGAGAACAAGTGACCTGCTCATAACAGTGCTTCCCGGGAGGCGTAATAGAGAGAGTGTGGGCTCTGCAGGCAGCCCTTCATTGCTAGCTGTGTGATTAAGGACAGTGTCCTTAACCTCAATAACCTCAATTAACTTGTCTGCAAAATGGGGATCAGAATAGACCCTACCTTGAAGAATTTGGTGAAGATTAAATTAGATAATGTATGGGAAGCAAATAATAAAACAAAACATCATTTCTGGCAGCTATTACGTGAAGGCCACTACTTAAGTCTTTTGTCGAAAATCCTGCCTCTTGATGACTTGTTCAATTTGTTTCTTAAAAGGCATAAACCCGTTTCCTCTGAAGACCAGTTTCTTGATCATGTACTCCTGTTGTATAGGGAAGTGCAGAGGAAGGGAATAATCAGTCTAGAAGAGGTGGATCAGACTAGAAGAAAAAGGGGGTGGTCCCCTTCAAGCGAAACCTTGAAAGCAGCTCAGGATTGCAGCTGGTAGAGAAGGGGCGGCGGGGAATATTACAAAGAGGAGGGTTTATGGGGAGGACAGCCTGGGGCCACAGCTCTTAACTCCCCCATTCCTATCAGAAAACCCATCTCTTTCTAATACAAATTCAGGGCTCAGCTGAAGTTCTGCACGCCCACCCTGTCCACTCCCGTCTATAATTTGTACTGAGAAAATCTTGCAATTTCTTCACAGGAAGTGATCTTGAGTGAATTTTGTTCTCACTCTTCATTTTATTTACTGTCATTACAGGGTTATCACAGGGGCTCATATGTGAATGTCTTCTTTTCCCCAAGAGATTATTCTTTGATGGCAGAGGAGTGACAAGATGAAGAGGATGTTTTAGGCAGATTATCAGGCAACATGGCATGGGGGGATGGACTGAGGTTAAGGGGGAACATTATGGTCAGCCAGATCGGTTGGTTGGCTGTTACAGCATCCAGGCACCAGGTGATAAGGGCCTGGGCGGGAAGAGAGAGGAAAAGACAAGAAGGGACATGTTTTGAAAAGAAAACCCATAAGCCTCAGTACAGGATAGCTGTTAAAATGCTGTCTCTGGAGCCAGACTGCCTGGATCGCAATCCTGGCCCTTTCCTTAAAGCTCCTTCCCTTGACCTTGGGCAGGTCACTTCACCTCTCTAACCTCATGTTCCTCATCTGCGGAGTCCAGTAATAATCAAGTCCCTGCCTCAGAGGGTTGTGAGGATTCATTGAGCTAATGCGAGTAAAAATGCTCAGGCCACTGCCTGAAACAGAGCTGCATTTAGTAACAACGCCTGGGTATTGGCATTTAGTAAATATTTGCAGAGCAAACAAATGGGGCAATTTCAACAGACTTGTGAAGGCTAAGAGAGTGCTTCGGGCATAGATGATGAATTGTGGTGCCCAGAAGTTTGAAGAAGATGGGAAAGGAGGGACAGCAGCTAAAAGGAAAACGGGGCCAAGGGAAGGATTCCCTCAACCAGAAGAGACCTGTGCTGACCCAGCTGCAGATGGAGGATCTGCAAAGGGAGAAATTGAAGGACAAGGCTCCTTGAGGGGGCAAGAAGGGATGGGGTGCCCAATCGGGACAGGTTTGAAGGGCAGGGTTCAGGGGGATTGTAGGGGTGGGCGTCCCATGTGCCAGCACCCTAAGTCACAAACTGTCCTACCACAGCAAGGACGGAGACCTGAAGGTTGGCTGTTAAACAACATTGTATAATCCTTCATGCCTGGGATGGCTGGGTCTGTATTTGTTTTTCGTGTGAACAAATCCTTCTTCTCTGTGTCTTATGCTACAATAGAATGAAAACTAAATCTGATACCAGGGAGTTTATTAACTGCTCCCCCTTATCAATTAACTAACTCATAGGAGGTAAAATTCACAACCCCCGGTGGATAGGCTGTTCAGGCAGTCTGTTTGACTTATTGATTTGGGTGGGTTAAAAAAAAACACAAGCTGGTTATCGTCTTGTTACCTTTGCCCTGCCTTTAGCCTGGTTCTTTTTTACTGTCTAAATTAGATTCCACTGCCTAATATGGATGAAAAATGATTTCCTAGGTTTTCCTGAAAATCTTCCCCAGTCACTGGACTCATAATCACCTTTCTCCAGATGCACCATAAATAGTACTTTTCTTCAGCTGGGTTAAGGGGAAGAACTTACAGTGCGGTTGTTCAAAACACACTACTTAATGGTGCTGATAAAGGGAAGTTGAATACCTTCAGGGCTCAAAATGGATAGTGAACGTCACTGAGCAAGATCTGATTCCTCATACCCTGGACCTGCCACAGAGGATATATACAGAGATGATATGGATAGAGCTCTGTGTGTGTGTTCATGCGTGCACACCCATCCACATGTGTAGATACACTCAGCCACCATCCGTTACAGTCACCCTTCAGCCTCCCTTGGCTTCTCTTAGTTCCACTCTTACTGTCTGCTCCTTTTGTTTACTCTTCTTCCTCCCAACGTGATGAGTTGGTCTTTGTAGAATGCTTAGAACACAGCCTGGCGCATGCTAAGCACTATGTACATTAGCTACTGTTATTACTTCCCAACTGACAGCATCACCAAGGCTCCATCCACACCTCTTAGCTCTAACTGCCAAATCTTTATCTTCAGCCCTGATCTCTCCTCCAACTCCTAATCATTTATGAGGGACCAGGCTGCTGTCCCTGTAACTTCCCACATGAAACTACTAATCAACCCCTCCCCCACTACTACACACACATGCACACACATACACTCACACAACCAGCTTCTCCCCTATTGCTCTTGTCCTTCTGGGCTCAAGACTTGTACAATGTTACCAGGGAAACCTAGGCCTCGGCCCCTTTAGAGATGAAGGTGTCTCAACTCTGCCCCCAGTTCTGTGCCCATCCACTCCAAAGGGCTAGGGATATCCCAGCCAGTCATTCCTGGGCCAAGTACTAGGAATGGGCTATCCTAAGCTGCAACACCTTGGAAATGGCCATTGCCTCCTGATCGCAGAGACTCTTCCCCAGGCCCAGGGCCAGGACTACGCTCTCTACAGCCTTTGCAAATGACTGAGCCGTAGCAGGGGCTGCGGTTCATGAGGAAAGGTGTGAGTAGGCTCAGACAGGAGGCAAGAGGATGGACTTAAAGAGGCATGAGTTCAGATCCTGCTCTACCATCAATAATTCCTACTTCTCCCCATTGTAAAGAGTGAAGTAACATCTTGTAAAAGGTGCCTACCAGAGTGCCTGCCCACAAGGCCATTCCCTTTCCCTCGCTCTACTTTGCTTCTCAGGTCCTGTAGATCTTCTCTCCTTATCTATAGTCAACATTCTAACTTCATTCCTGAGTGCTCTTCTGGCCATGTTGCAGACCACAGGACATCTGCACTGGGTGAGACCTCACCACCTCAGCCCTATGCCTTCATTACCGACGACTTGAGGGTCTAAAAGCAGCAGCCGTGCACCATTTGTTATCCATGCCTCTCTTATGCAATTCCTATTACCTTAAGTGAAGATCTCAGCCCCAAATCTGCTTGTGGGTTCTTCCAGGATGCCTGAAATCCTGCCTAGTCCTGGATCCCCAGTACCTTGCACATACGTGGCTGGCATACAAGAAAAGTTTGAGAATGGTGATGCTATCGTGTCGAGGTATTTAGTGGGTCAAGGACTGTGGGATGCTCTTAAGAACTTGAATAAATCCAACATGGGTGAAAATGGTGTCCATCAAGTCTCATGGATGTGGTACAGTATGACTGGAAGACCTGGCTGAGGGGAGGAGATCCTAGAGCCAGACTGCCTGGGTTTCAAATCCCACCTCCACCACTTACAAGGTGATGACTTCAGGAAAATCATTTAATCTCCTGGGCCTCCATATCCTCATTTACAAAATGGAGAAAATAGTGTCTACTTCATGGCAAATAAAGCCACAACATAATGAGCTGATATGATTGAAAGCACCCAGAAGAGTACCTGGCACATGTGTGTTTGGTAAATGCCACCCCCCTGAATGATGAAAGCAGAGAAACAGACCATTTGGAAGGTGTGTGGAAGCAGCCTTCTGGAAGTTCAGGAAAAGGGACTTACAGGATACAGAAGCAAGAGGTAGCAACAGCTGGTGCTCATAGTGGAAGAGAAGAGGTGGCTGAAGTGTTAGTGAGGGCAAGTGGGGAACATTTAGGAGATAGATATGGGCCCCATGAAGGAGGAAGGGGCAGTGGTGGTGCCAACAATTAGCAGCTATCATTTTTTGAGCACTTAAGTGTCCCAGACACCTCAGGACCTCATTTTACCCTGCCAGCTACCCTATTATCTTACAAATGAGAAGAGGGAAAAGCACAGAGCAGTGACTTGCCAGGTATGACACAGCTGGTGAGCAGCAGGGCTGTCAACCAAGTCACTGAGCAGTAGCCTTGCCCCTGCAGCCCCAGTGCAGGAAGGTGCCGGGCGGGAGAGGTCCCCCAGGGGCTGGTTAGCAGAGCTGGGCTGTACCAAGAAAGGCTTCCAAGTAGGAAGGGACTCAGCAAGGGTTGCATGCCTGGAGAAGACGCAACTGAGGGCAGGGAGCGAGGAGGGGCCACTTCAGTTAATCTAACCCCCCGCCTGCTCAAACCAAGCCATTTTACAAACACCAAATACATCCCTGTAAAACTCTGTTCTCCTTTCCCTAGGCCACAGCTCAAGACTGGGCCAGTCTCGAAGAAAAAAACAGGCTGGCTCCGCCTGTGCCCTCATTCTTTACACAAAAAAATCCAGATGAAAACTCACCTCCCTCCAGACACAGCAAATAGCCTGGCCTCAGCCCTCCAGCCTAGAAAGTGTTTCTGGAATATGTTCTTATTCCACAAAGGGAGTTGAAGCCCATCTAGCAGCTTTTAAAAACCTGGACTTAATTTTCTGATCTTGTGGAATATCAACTCAGAAGCACCCAAGTACTATAGCTCGACCAGTATCCTGCGCCAAGCCCAGGCCCCCAGTGCATTCTTCATTGTTAAAGGTGTTCCTGTGCACTTCTCTTTCCCCCACCTTCCATCAAAAAGCCAAACCATGCTCCAAAACAAAAACCAAATTTATTCAGCAGACATTTTCATTAAGAAATCCTATAAATCAGGACCACCACAACTTCAGACACTCCGGTGCGAAGTGTACGTCAATAGCTACATCTGGAGGATGAACAAGCCATTGAATCTTTTTAAAAAAATTGGTTTAGCTACCTTAAAGTTTGGGGGTGGCACCTTACTTAAAGCGCCGTCAAGTTTCACAAGGGTAAAGCCAAAGGTTTCTCCTCTCAGAGAGTCACATTTTAAAAACGGTTTCAGTCACTCACAAAGAGCTGGTGGCAGGACGAGACTGTGAGGGGTGAGGACCCACGGAGGCTCAGAACCATGACTGCAGAGGGCCAAGAGGGGAGCAGAAAAACATCCAGGGTCTCATCCATCCCGTGCAGACAGCAGAAAGGGCGGAATAAGAAAGGCCAGCTCGGAGGGCAGGAGAGACTCAAGAGATTGTTTATGATTTTCTCAGAAAGCTCATGGCATGGCCAAGAGTGGCCTCAGGGGAGGAGGAGGAGGAGTTCTGGAAAGAGGAAAGCACAGGAAAAACAAATAACTCTCCCCACACGTCCTCGCGGCCTGTGTGTCCACGGGAGACTCCAAGAGGTAGCAAAGCACAGACAGGGCTCTTCTTAGAGTAAGAGAAAGAAAAGACACGGGGGTGAGTTAGCTCTCCCAGGAACCCCACAGCCCTGCACGTAAAGCAGACCGTGACCTTGAACCGCAGGTGGCAAGGTCAAGTTATTTAAAAGTCCACATTCAACTTCAACTCCACCCACCCTCAAAATTCTCCGCCTCCCCCGACCCCCTAACTGGAGTTCACATGTCCCACCTCCACCAGCCACCGATTAGGTGGGAGAAAGGGGGCGATGCCAACCCACCCACCACCCAAACTTTTACATTCTTCTTTCCTCTGGAATTTCTTTGCACGGCAATTGTAGCACCATTTTCACTAAGCTTCTCCACCGAAAAATAAAGAAAATGTATTCGTATCATTCGTTTTCAAGTATTGTTATAAAGCCCTCGCGATTCCCGCCCCCCTGGAGCCCTATCTTTGAACAATCCAAGCATACGACACCCCCAAGGGTTAAGTCAGGTACAAATGGATGCAAGTAGCTGCCATAGTTCTCCCAGTTTATTCCAGGTCCTTGGCCCGGAGGTGGTCGGGGAAATTCTCACGCGGCACGGACGCGTCCTGGTCGGTGCCTTTCTCCACGCTTAAGTTTTCTCCGACAGCCTCGCCGGGGCCGATAACTTCTCGACTTGAGGTCTCTCCCCACGCGCCTCCCCGCAGCCTAGACGGTCGCTCCCAAGACGGCGACGGCGGCTTCAGCTCAGGGTTGATGAGGGCAGGACGCTGTTGAGTCTGCGCAGCGGCCTCCTCTTCCTCCTCCAGGGGCCCCGGGTCAGTGCAAGGAGCCGGAGGGCTGCAGGGCGAGGGGGTCTGGTCCGCTGCGGCTGCCCCCGGCCCCGGGGGCTCCCGCGGGGCCGGTGGCTGCAACCGCGGCGACGGCTCGCTGGAGCCTCCGCACGGCCTCCTTGATGAGGTTCCCCGAGAGCACGAGCTGCTGCAGGAGCCGGTGCGGGTCGTCGTCTCGGGCGCGCGCCCCGGCTGGGGGCCATCGTCGCTGTTGCAGGCGGCGGGAGCCGACGGCGCCCCGTAGCCATCCTCGCCGGCACGGCCCGGGGAGCGCGCTGGGCCCTGCGGCAAGCTCGGCCACAAAGTAGGGAGCAGGCCGGCCCCGCACGCGGCCGCGGTCCCCGAGGGCGCAGCGCAGGGCCCCCGGGGGCGCCGGGCCCACCGTCTCGGCCGGCACGGACGGCAGAAGCTGCGGCAGCGCCGGGGGCCGGGACTTATCAGCCCGCACCGCCGCCGGGGGCCGCGGGGGCTGCAGCGGCGGCCCCGGGGGCGCGCACGGGGAGGCCGGGCTGTCCTGCGCCGCGTCCAGCTGCAGCGTCTCGCCGATCTGGGCCACCAGCCGGTCAACCTCGCCCGAGCCGCCCAGCGTCACCGACTGCTCGAGCAGGAGGAAGCTGTCGTCGTCCTCCTCCTCTTCCTCCCCCTCCGCTTCCTCGTCGGCTTCCTCTTCCTCCTCCCTCCGGCACGGCATGGCCCCCCGCCCAGGCACCCGGAGCTCTGCGGGCGTCGCTGGCGGCTCGGCTGCCTGCGGGGCTCGGTGAGCCGCGGCGGAGCCGCACGGTGCTGAGGCCGGGGCCGGGGCCGGGGCCGGGGCCGGGGCGGACGCGGAAGCCTCAACCCGCCAGGCACTCGCGCCGCGCGTCTGCAGCCGCGGGAGCCGGAATCCTACCGGCTCGGTTGATTTGTAAACAATGGGTGACGTCGCCGCCGAGCCCGACCACTGCGCCGGGGTGGGGGGATACGCGCGAGGAGGCGCCGCGGCGCGGGGCAGTTACGGGAGGCGTAAGGCCGTGGCCGGAGCCTTCTCGTGTCTGCGCTCGGTGTCCGCATATAGGGGGATACCAGGCGTGGGGAGAGCTTCGTACTTCCCTGACCCGATGAGAGGCACAAGAAAATGGAAGCTCCGCGGTGGCCGGGGTTGGTTTCTCCCACTCGCGGACACACCCACCCGCACACCCAACCCCGCCTCCTCCATCGCTTCCTCCCTCCCCACGTGTCAGCAACGCTTAGGCCGTCCCTGCTCCTCCCCCGCGCACCGCAGTCACCCGGACCCGGGCGTGTTGGGGGAGGGGCCCGCCACCGGTCCGGCCTCGGAGAGGTAGGGGCAGGGTAAGGAGGAGGGAATTGGGGGTGGAGAGGTGATATTGCTCAGGAGGGCGGAGTCGATCCCCTCCGCGGAGTCCTCAAGCCCCCAGGCACATCGCGAGAGAAGGATGCGCCACCGCCTGGCTAAAGAAGAGTTGACTTTGTTCATTAAAAAAAAAAGGATTCAAATAGAAATATAGGGCGATGAAAACATTTTTCATAATCATAGGACTCAAACGTGGTTCACATTTAAAACATTTTTTTTCTTTCCAGACTTTTTCTATAGAAGTGTTATACAAACAGCCACACATACACTATTATACACTTTTCCACTTCGCATTACACCATAAATGGTGACCGTGTTATTGCAAGCACTTGGAGAACATGTAATGATGACATAAATTTCCATCAAGTGGCTGTACCATAAATTATTAATCAATTCCTTTAACTTTTGCAGTTTACCTGATTTCACCGTTGTAAATAAATGTGTGACTAACATTTTTGTGCGTAAAACTTTTTCCATGTTGGTGATTCTTTCCTAAGAACATATTTCCAGGAATGGAATTTTAGGTCAAAGGATATGGATATTTTAAGGTTTCTGATAAATGTGCCAAATTGCTTTCCGGCAGTTGGGTAAATTTACTCCCCCCACGGTTAATGTGTGAGCATTCATTCATTCATTACACTTTCACTAGTACTATTTGAGTAGTACAGTTAATTTTTTTTTGCTGATTTCATAGATGAAATTGATAACTCCTTTCAGTTTTCACTTCTTTGATTTTGAGTTAGTTTTCTAAATGTTTGTTAACCAACTGTACTTCCTCTTTTTGTGAATTGTAGATATTTGCATGAGTCCTTTACATATTAGAAGTTAACTCTTTTCTTTCATATTTTGCTGCGAATATTTCTTCAGGGTTTTTTGGGGCCCTGGACAGTCATTTTTTTCCACTAAAACGTAACAAACTTTAATGTAGTCAAATCTATAAAATCCCTTCCTCTGCACTTCTAATACAATGCTAAATTTAGAGTGAGTCTTCTTGCCTCCAGAAAGTTATTAAATTTTCAGTTCTATTTTCCTTAGATTCTGCTAATGCCTTGACTTTTTTCAAATCCTTCTAGATTAATTTTGGTCTTTGGTGCAGGGAGACAATGTGAAATAATTTTTTTCCTCCAGAGAGCTTACCAGTCAGGACGGTATTTCTTCACAGGACAGAGGTGTGTGGGCAGTGTAAACACAAACTCAGTGCTGGTGAGCTCCAGCTGCTGGTTAAGCTGCTGGTTGTGAGGACTGGGTGGGGCTGGGAATATTTTGATCAGTCTGTTGAGTGGAGTCAAAAGAACCCTGAACAGGTTGTACAAAGACCTAGGTTCAGGCCTCATTCCTGGGTGTGTGGCTCCTGGCAAATCACTTTACAAGTGTTTTCACTTGTAAAATGGAAAAAAAAAAAATCCCTGCCCTGCCTCCCTCTGAGGCTTGTTTTCAGGATCAAATAAGATAATGGGAACAGGCTTTGTCAGGCATTACACAAATGTAATGTGGGATTAGGTCCAATGGTTTACTAACAGAGGTCTGGCTCACTTCCAGTGATTCCCCCGGGGAAACAGCTAATATATTAATGATAAAGATTCCCTCTTGCAGCCCACTAAGTAAAACGTACCCTGAAGGCATTACTTCCTTGCACTTGCCGTGAATTCTGCCTGTGTCTACCCAGACCTTGGATGGTTTGAGGCCTTCGTGAAGTCAGCCCAGAGGTTCCCAAACCCCAAGGTGTGCCGCCACGACTAGTTCTGCAGGTTTTGGTGACGGATCCTTTCCCAGCAGGCAGCCTTCCTCCTCCATCTCTGTGGAGGGCACTTCACAGACTTTACTGTTGAGGATTGGAAACCATTCCCCCCAGAGAGAGTGATTCTCATTTTCATTCCGATGGTATTTACTGGAGAATTTCAAGGGGAATGAAAATTAGGGGAGGGTTTATGGATTTCAGTAGAGTTAAATGGTAATTTTTTTTCCCTCCTCTCTGTAAGATGATGCCTGCCTGTAAGTAGAGAAAAGCTGTTTTATGCTCCATTGACTTTAAACATTAATGGGGCTGGTGCAGCTATTGTCTCTAATCCAGCATCCTGGGAAGTCGTTTTTGTCTTCTTGTCAGGGTAATTCCCATAGTGTTCTTAGTACTGCAGGAAATGGAGCTTTGAGCTGGCATTCTTTTAAAAATCTTCCTTTTGTAATGTTGCTTTTGTGTGGAGATTGCTATGTAAATATGCCCAGGACTTGGATGTTATACTCTTCATCATAGAGATGAATTCATTTCAGAAGACCAACTCCATTTTCTGGGGTCACTTCTCTGGAGAGCCCTGGGAAAGGGAAGTGCTGTGCTGGACCAGTGGGAGGCAGAGAAATGTCCTGGATTAGGAATAAAAATACAAGATGCTAGAGAGGCTCGGATGCAATTAAAAGTAATGAGAAGGTATCAAAAAGGGAAGCAATGAGAGCTGTGTGCCTGGCACCCTGTCTGGCTGCCTGGAAAGAAACACAGAGAGTATTCAGAATCACCTGTGGAAGGACACAGAATTGAAGGATTTTTCTTTCTTTCTTTTTTTTTTTTTTTAAGTGGAGAAGATTGTCCCTGAGCTAACATCTGTGCCAGTCTTCCTCTATTTTGTATGTGGGACACCACCACAGCATGGCTTGATGAGCAGTGTGTGGGTCCCCACCCGAGATCTGAACCCATGAACCCGCGAACCCGCGAACCCCGGGCCACCAAACCAGAGCACAAGAACTTAACCACTATGCCACCGGGCTGGCCCCAAGGATTTTCTGCATTAGTTTAGACCGCATTGAAATCCTTCCCAAGGACTTTGCTTTCCACAAAGAAGTGGACTTTGTTTTCAGATACCTGCACTCAAAAGACAGCAGCTGGGGTGAAGAGGGCTGGATGCTAGGCTTGGAGTCCCACCTGGATCCAGTCACTTCATCCTTCTGTGCCTCAGATTCTGAATCTGTAAAATGATGAGTGATCCCTTCTTTAAAGAATTGTTATATTACATGTACAGGAACGCTTATTGCATGGATCCTGGGGGTGATATTGGAGTTAGGCCCTGGGGAGCAGGAATAGTCTTAGTGATGTTCAAGTCCAAAAGCAGGCAAATTCTATGCTGTGGTCCGGCCATGGATGAATGGATAAGCAAACTGTGGTGTACCCATACAATGGAATATTACTCAGCCATAAAAAGGGGAAAAGTGCTGATGTGCTACAACATTATGCTAAATGAAAGCAGCCAGACACAAAAGGTCACGTATTGTGATTCCATTTATATGAAATATCCAGAATAGGTAAATCTGTAGAGACAGAAAGCAGACTCGTGGTTGCTTAGGTCTGGAGGGCAAGAATGGTGTGTGTGTGTGTATGTGTGTGTGAGATGACTGCTAATGGGTATGAGGTTTTCTTTTGGAATGTTGAAATGTTTTGGAGCTTGATAGAGGTGGTGGTTGCACAACACTGTGGGTGTACGAAATGCCACTGAATTGTACACTTTACAATGGCTAATTTTATGCTATGTGAATTTCACCTCAATGAAAAAAATTATTTGCTGTATCTGGTATTTGATCTAGTTCGTTCTTTCTTTGTAACTGTAACTGCAATCTATTTGCTGATGTAAAGTAATCGCGTCTTCACCATGCTTCCAATGCAGGTCGCTGATCTTTTTCAACTTTGAAGTCACGTTGAAAATGTCAGATCACCTGATTCCCTCACTCCCGTGGCATGGTTTTCTCTCCAAGGTGCACTGGATCTTTGTTTTCCCTCAGCATGGAAGCGAAGGCTGGTCCAGAAGCAGCCAGCGATCTACAGTGGGCCTGGCAGTCATCCTTCCCACCCCAAGTGTCCATCTGGTCACCTGCCTCTCACCTTTGTGCTAAGGATGGAGGTTGGGAAAGTGGATACGATACATAAAGGGAAAGGAACTATTTTTAATAAAATTACTACCTAGGTAATCATGATTACAGTTTGCCTTGGACAAAACTGTAGGTTCAGATAACAGACCAGTGGTGACCAAAGGTTAAGGGAGGGGAGGAAGCTGTGACTACAAAGGGGAGCACGGGGGAATTTTGGGAGGTGATGGAAATGTTCAGTGTCCTGATTGTAGTGATGGTTATACATATCCATATAGGTCTTAAAACTCAGAAATGTACACCAAAACAACAAAACAAACTAAACAAACACACCACATATTGACCATAGTGGTGGTTGTATGGGTGTAAACATTTGTCAAAACTCAATGAACATTTAAAATGGGTGAATTAATTATATGTAAATTATACCTCAGTAAAGTCGATTTTTTTAAATTTGCCTTGGAACATGAAGGGCATATGCCCTGTGACTTCTCTATAAATCACCTCACATGGGGAAATAGGAGAGATGACAAATGGGCCGCTGGCTGCAGGCCAGACCAGGCCTCATGGGGAGAGAGAAGTCCTGGCAGGGTCACCACAGCTGGGGCTCAGCCTTGGAGACTGTAACCACCCCCCCATTCCATCGCTCAGGACATTGAAGAGCACTTGCACTGTCTCAGGAATTGTGCCCACTTCTAAGGCCACAGGAACAAACGGTGGAGGTGGTCTTCACGAAGCTTAACAGTCTGTGGTGGGCAAAATAACCACCCCCAAAGGTGTCTGTGTCTAATCTGTGGAGCCCTTGAATGTGTTACCTTACATGGCAAAAGGGACTTTGCAGATGTGATTAAGTTAAAGATCTTGAGATGGGGATTATCCAGGTGGGCCCAGCGTAATCACAAGAGTCTTTATAAGAGGGAGGCAGGTGGGTCAGAGTCAGAGAAGGAGAGGTGAGGATGGAAGCAGAGGTTGGAGGGCTGCAACTGCGGGCTTTGAAGATGGAAGGGGCCGTGAGCCGAGGAGTACAGGGAACCCTTAGAAGCTGGAAGAGGCAGGGAAACAGATTCTCCCCTAGAGCCTCCAGAAGGGATCACAGCCCTGCTGACACCTTGATTTTAACCCGGAGAGACCCACTTCAGGCTTCTGGCCACCAGAACTATAAGATAATAAATTTGTGTTGTTTTAAGCCATAAGTTTGTGGTATTTGTTACAGCAGCATTAGGAAACTAATCCACAGTCTAACACAGAAAAATGCGTAAATAAGCCATTATTGTACCCTACCTTAAATGTGGGTTATAAAAGGATTGGGTACCAAGGGTGGTGGTTCCACCAAGAAGGGGCAACTCAATCCAGTCATGAGTTAGGAAACACTTTCTGTGAACGTGACTCAGACCAATACCTCAAGGATGGTGTGGCAAAGTATTCTCAAAAACCCGTTCGCTCTTCTCTGGGAACACAGCTAGAATGTATCCCAGGCTCTCTTGCAGGTAAGTGTGGCCAAGTGGCTGAGTTCTGTCCAGTGAAACAGACAGACACAAATGACAAACCTCCTCATACGATCATCCAGTGCGCTTTTTTATTGTGCCAAGGGGGTGTTGACACCCTGGGCGATCTTGGAAGCCACATGTGGAAGATGGCAACCTCCACCCCCACCCCCGTCACACAACATCTAGGAATACCACTATAGATTCTTAGGAGAATTTGAAAACAACTTTATTGTGTTAAGCGCTGAAAATCTGAGATTTGTTGCAGCATCTAGCATAACGCTAATTAAGACAGAGGGGAAAGGTTAACAGGGAAAAGAGAAGCGGAGAGAGGAGCACACCTAAGCAACTTGGAAAAGCTCAGGATGGCTGGAACATAGTGTCTGGGGTATGTGAAGCACAGGGGTGAAGGGCGTGCTACACTGGTAAACACTGGTCTGGGGGTGAGCACAGGAGGGTCAGGAGAACCAGTTTGCATTTTGAAGAGTCGTACCCCCAGAAGTGCGAGGGCCCTGAGGAGACAACCTTCAAAGAAGTGAACATAGAGGGCAGATGCCGGTTCTGACTGATGGCAAATACAGGCCTCCCTGCACCAGGAAGGGCTCGACGGTCTGATGGTCTGATCGAGTGCAGCCCAACGCCCTCTTTCTGACAAGCCACAGCTGGGCTGAGTTACCGCGGCCCTGACTACCAGGCAGTCTTCTTCCCAAGTCTCACAGGCCCTCTGTTCCCCAGAATCGCAGAGAGTCTGTCCTAGACGGGGCAGGTTGCTTCAATTAGGCCAGTCTGCGTTTTCCTCCCTGAGGAGCTTTGCTTCTGGTTTCATGGGGGAGGGAAGGGACAGGTGAGTCCAGCCCCCAGGCGAGTACACTGGAGGCCCTCTCTTTCCCATTTCAGATTCCCGCGGGCAGACAAGGAGGAGTCCCCTGGAGACTGTGCTGGTCTCATCCACGGAAGAACCACATGGTTTCATATGGGAAAATATAAACCCCGCCCACCTACCTGCCCGTTTGGAAATGCAGACCTGAGGACATGGTCTAAATTCATTCCTACCTGCTGCAGGTCTGTGTCCCCAGGCTTAGAGAGCTGTCCCAGGCCCACATCCTCTCTGTGCAGTCCTGACCAACTTTGGAGGGGGCACCGGCTCGGGGGCTGGGCGACCCGGGTTCCAGTCCTGGTTCCTCCAGTACCCGGATGCTGGGAACAGCAGTCCCGCCTCTGGGCCTTGGTGTTTCATTTGCAACGCAAGGGGATTGGACTCAATTCTGAAGCCTCCTCTGGCTCTAGCATGCTGGCTGAGCGGCTCGGCTGTGATATCCAGGCCTGTCATTTCTAGCCCTTCCTCGTGTTCCTCTTACAGAATTAGGATGGGCGGCAGCTAGTCTGGAAAAAGTTGACAAGAGGACTGGGAGACAGCTCACAGACTGGGAGCTTCTATGTACTTTTTACCGTGTTTCTAACTCCATAAAATGGACAAAAATAAAATAAATAAAATAAAAACATCTAAGTCAGGAGCTGCTCAAAGCAGGAAGGAAGAGCCAGCTGGTACCCGGTGATCAGCTTCCCAGCCCCAAGTGAACCACCGCCCCTCCCTCTTTTTTGTGTGTGAGGAAGACTAGTCCTGAGCTAACATCTGTTGCTAATCCTCCTCTTTTTGCTGAGGAAGACTGGCCCTGGGCTAACATCCGTGCCCATCTTCCTCTGCTTTATATGGGACGCCGCCACAGCATGGCTGACAAGCGGTGCGTCTGTCCGCGCCCGGGATCAAACCCACGAACCCCGAGCTGCCGAAACGGAGCACGTGAACTTGACCACCTCGCCACGGGGCGGGCCCCACCACGGCCCCTCCCTCCTAAGCCAGGACCACTGAATGCACACTTCTAGAAACCTATTAGACTCGATTTGGGGTTCATTCTTTTCTCTCTTCTCCTATGTGGTTTTAATATTTTCTTTTTGGCAGTCTTGCTGTATATTTGGCTTTTATTATATAAATTTGTGGATGTAGATGGACCACATATTTAAATAAATAAAAACTGCTGTCTCCCCAGAAGAACAGATAAATCTTGGAAGGTTAAATTTGTAAGAATTTAGGTAATAATACCTAACATTTATTCATAGTTATTACATACCATGTACTGAGCTTAGTCCTTTACATGTGTTTTATTTTATCCTCAAAACAAATGTATGAGTTAGACATGATTATCCCTGAGGATATTATCTCTGGGGAAACTGGGGCATAGAGAAGTAAAGTAACCAGCCCAGGGTCACACAGCTAGCAAGTGGGGGACTGGACTTAGGGCGACTAACTGTCTCAATTTGCCTGGGACTCTCCTGGTTTTAGCACTGAAAGTCTGGTTGCTGGGAAACCCCCCTAGTCCCAGAAAAACCAGGACAGTTGGTCACCCTACCTCAGTGGTCCTCACGGGGGGTAATGTTGCTCCTCAGGGGACATTCCACAGTGGTGGTTATTATAATAGTGGTCGTTATGATTATCTGTATTACTATTACTACCACATATAATTTTTTAACCACTCACCCTCCCTCTCCTTACCACCGTGCTATCCCTATGAAAGTATTATTAGCTCTGCCAAACCACTCCCCACGCTTGCAGGAGGAGGAAGGGAGTTGACTAGGGAGTACTCAGGGTGATGGGCGCCTACTTTTACTTTTTTTTTTTTTTTTTTTTACTTTTAACCAGAACTGACTGTTCTGGCTAAGCCAGTGCTTGCATGAGAGCTCTGAGCCTGCCACATCGCATGCAGCCTCTGGCCAGGAGAAGAATGTTGGCTGCTGGCTGCTAGGAAGAGCAAAGGCAGCAAATACATCAGTAAGTAACCCCCCTGAGCTGCAGCTGCAGAGTGACAGTGCTCTCCTCTAAACCCGGGTCCTCAAAGGGACTTTCCTTTTCTCTTTTCCAAACATGGAAGTCTGCTGCAAATAAACCCATTTTAAAACATGGTTGATTAGCAGTTTCCACACAAAGGGAAAATCCTCTAAAAGGTAAACAGCCTAACACAAGTGTCAGGTAGGAACTTCAGAGCAAAATGTGTTCAAGTAGTGGCCCCCGCCCTGTAGAAGTGGCTCTAAGCCTCAAAAAATTGAACAGAATGACCATTGATCCAGCAATTCCACCTCTGGGTATATACCCCAAACTGAAAGAATTGAAAGCAGAGACCCAAATAGGTATTTGGACACCCAGGTTCATAGAAGCATTATTCTCAATAGCCAAAAGGTGGAAGCAACCCAAATGTCCATCGACAGATGAATGGAAGAACAAAATGTGGTATATAAATACAATGGAATATTATTCCGCTTTAAAAAGGAAGGAAATTCTGACACGTTACAACGTGGATAAACCTTGAGAACATTATGGTAAGTGAAATAAGCCAATCACAAAAGGACAAACATGTATGATTACACTAACATGAGGTACTCAGGGTAGTCTAATTCATAGAGTCAGAACGTAGAATGGTGGCTTCTGGGGCTGAAGGGAGAGTTACTGTTTAATAGGTACAGAGTTTCAGCTTGGGAAGATGAAAAAGTTCTGGAGATGGATGGTGGTGATGGTTGCACAACAATGTGAATGTACTTAATGCCACTGAACTGTACACTTCAAATGGTTAAAGTGGTAAATTTTATGTTATGTATATTTTACCACAGTGGAAAAAAAAAAGGCAGGCTGGCCCTGTGGCGTAGTAGTTAAGTTCGCACATTTCACTTTAGTGGCCTGGGGTTCACCAGTTCGGACCCTGGGTGCGGACCTACTCACCGCTCATCAAGCCATGCTGAGGCAGCGTCCCACATAGAAGAGCTACAACTCTACAACTGTGATACACAACTATGTACTGGGGCTCTGGGGAGAAAAAAGAAAAAGTGGAAGATTGGCAATGGATGTTAGCACAGGGCCAATCTTCCTCAAAAAAAAAAAAAACAGTAAGAAAGAGCTCAGATCCAGAAAACCTGGCTCTCTTGACTGAAAAAAAAAAAAAGAGTGCCAGTTGGCTGGAAAAAGGAGAAAAAAAAAAGACAGGCAATAAGTGTTGGCAAGGATGTGGAGAAATCGGAGTCCTCATATATTGCTGGTGGGAATGTAAAATAGTGCAACTGTTTTGGAAAACAGTTTGGCAGTTCCTCAAAAAGTTAAACATGGAGTTAGCATATGACCCAGCAGTTCCACTCCTGAGTATATACCTGCAAGAATTGAAAGCATGTGTCCATACAAAAAGTTGTACACAAATGTTCATAGCAGCATTATTCACAATAGCCAACAGGTGGAAACAAGCCAAATGTCCATCACCTGATGAATGAATAAACAAAATGTGGTATATCCATACATGGAATGTTAGTTGGCCATAAAAAGGAATGAAGTACTGCTATGTGCTACAACATGGATGAAACTTGAAAATGTCATGCTCGTGAAAGAAACCAGACCAAAAAAGGCCACATATTGTATGATTCCACTTATATGAAATGTCCAGAATAGGCAAATCCATGGGGACAGAGAGTAGATTTCCAGGGGCTAGGGGAGAGGGGAGTAAGGCATGGGGAATGACTGCTTAATGGGTCTGGGTTTTCTTTTCAGGGTGATGGAAATGTTCCGGAATTAGATAGTGGGGATAGTTGTACAACATTGTGAATATACTGACAAACACTGAGCTGTACACTTTCAAAGGGTGAGTTTTATGGTACTTTACTGTCTCCTAGTGTGCTGGTTATCTTTGATGGAATACTGACATAATATTTGAAAAATTATCTATAGGAATAATTTGGGACCTAGGATGATGTTGCCATCCTCCATGGAGGATTTTTGTTTGTTTCTGCCCAGTTCCTGGGGACACTAGCAGTCCAGAACCCCCTTAAACCAAGTTCTAGCCTCAAGATTCCCTGGGCCGCCCAGACGACATGATAGTAGTTTGCAAGTGTATGTGATGCACCTTTATCCTTACCCCTAGGCTGTAGTCCATTAGGGTCCCAGCCTAAGGTGTGCACGTGTAACTTATTTGGGTCTCTACTCTTGGTGGTTTCCAAACTTCAGCTTTTGTCCCCTTAACCCCACGAGGCCACTACAATTACATCTCAGCCTCAGAACACACTTTTCCTAATTTGCACCACCACCACCCATGGTGTTTCATCCTACTTTTTTTAGGTGAACTTCAGACAGAAGTTTGGACTGCGTTGCCTAGTTCACAGAACCAGCAAGGACCTTGACATCACTCAGTCCAGTAATCCCCATCTTACTTGACCTCTCAGCAGATTTGATGCAGTTGATAACCTCCTCTTCCTTAAAACATCATCTTTACTGAGCTTCCAGGATGCCGTGTTCTCCTGGTCTTTTGTTTATTTTTTCTATCTCACCAGCTGTTCCTCCTTATCTGCTCTTAATGTTGGCGTGTCCCAGGCTCAGGCCTTAGATGTGTTCTTTTCTCTATCTACACTCACCCACTTGTTGATATCCCAGTCTATTTGCTTGAAACATACACACACACCCCTCCCAAATGTACACACCCAACCTGGAGCTCTCTTCTGAGTTCCAGATTCATGTATCCAGCTGCTCCGTCTCCATTTGGATGTCTAATAGCCGTCTCAAACTCAACAGTCTAAAACTGAACTCCTGATTTTCCTCCCTCCAAATGCTCCATCTGCAGTCTTTCCCATTTCATGGGATGATGATGGTCACTCCAGATCATGTTCACAGTCTTCCAATGGCTTCCCCAATGGGAGGAAAAGTTAAAGTCCTTACAGTGGTCTACAAGACCCTATGCCATGTGCCCCAGTTCACATCCTGATCTCATCTTCCATCTCACTCTCAGCTCTAGCTGCTTTTCTTTGAACACCCAAGCACACATCTACCTCAGGGCCTTTGCACTTGCTGCTTTCTCCATCTAGAGGAGTCATCCTCAAGTCTTTTTTTTTTTTTGTGAGGAAGACTGGCCCTGAGCTAACATCCATGCCCATCTTCCTCTACTTTATATGGGACGCCGCCACAGCATGGCTGGACAAGCAGTAGCGTTGGCAGGCGCCTGGGATCCGAACCTGCGAACCCTGGGCTGCTAAGCGCGAACTAAACCGCTGCGCCACCGGGCGGCCCCATCATCTTCATGTCTTCAACTACCTTTTCTGATTGCCCAATTTAAAGTTGAAACTACCCCTCCCTCCCATCCAGTACTCCTCATCCCCTTTTCTGCTTTATCATTCTCCGTAACACTTATCACTACCTAACATGCTAAAATTCCACATTTGTTTTGTTTGATCCACCATGAAGGCTGGGAGTTGTTTTATTCTCTGGTGTATCCCCAGTGCTTAGGACAGTGCCAGCCATACAGGGGGCAACAATAAAACATGGTTGAATGATTGAATGAATGAACTTTGTCCAGCCTTTGTGGTCCAGTAGACAAGGGGCCCGGTGTCCCCCTACTGAAGCTGAAGACCCCTCCACTAACAGCAGTGAACTTCAGGTTGCGGTTTTCATACCACTTACAGCCACTTCTCGCCATCGCCACCACTGGCACCACCACCCACCGGCCCAGCCTGATGCCTCATCTCCTCTTGTCTGGATTGTAACAGCAGCTTCCTAGCAGGTCTTCTCATTTCCTCTTGCCCTGTTCCAATCTATGACTCACACAACAGCCAGGGGTCTTTAAAAAAAAAAAGCAAGTCAGATCAGGTCAGTCCACTGTATACCTCCCCCCACCCCACACACACCATTTTAGTTAGGTTAATTCAAGGCCCTGTGAAACACCACCACCTGCAGCTTCTCCAGTCTTTGGCAGCGTCACTCTCCACCTTTCTCCCATGGTCCAGCAACCCTGGCCTCCCGTCACTTCTTTGAAGAGGCCACACTTCACCTCCAGGGCTTCTGCACACGCTATTCCTTAGTCTGGAGCATGACCCAAAAGTGGGTGAGAGGAGCCCCCCAACCCTGACCACACGCACGCACATGAGCTCACAATCTGAGTAAAAACGTGAGCCTTGCAATTGATCGATCAATTGATTGAGCAATTGATCTCAGCTTCCTAGCCCAAAACGCAACAGAGCTTCAAGACAGGTCCCCACCCAAGCCCACCTTCCCACTAGATCGCTGCCCTTCGGCCCCAGGCTCTGGAACTCTTGGAGCCTGGGTTGTTTAGGCAAACAATCTAAGCTAAAGCCTGCTCACCCTTGAGGTCTCAGACAAACACCATTCACTCCCAGAGGCCCTTTCCCCACAGCCCCCTTGTCCAAATCAGGTCCCTCTGTGGCATCCACACTTAAACTTCATAGCATGATTCCAATCAATCCAATTTATTTATTTACTTTATCTGCCCCCTCCTCGGGAACTTCATGAAGGTACACAGCCTGTCTGTTTTGCTTTCTACTGTACCTCCTATGCCTCACAAAACCTTTTATTTGGATGGAAGTCCTTTGCTCAGAATAAATGCACAATGCAAGTGTGTGTGTGTATGCGCGTGTGCATGTGTGTGTGTGAGAGAGAGAGAGAGGATGAAGAATGCGGAAAAAGAAAATGATGGAAAGTAAGAAAGGAAAGACTTGCAGGCCAACTCCATCCCCCTCCTTGAAAGGGGAAGAGGAAGGAAGAGGAAGGAATACCCAGCAAGCAGCCCTGCCCTGCCTGGGCCCAGCCCTTAGTCATCAAGAAAATCACTCCTGGCACAGCTCCACCCTCCTGTCACCAAGTACAGAGACCTGCTCTGTAATTGGTTTTAGTCCAACTCGCAGGACTTTGGGGGTGAAGAGCCTGCAGGGTGATGATCGGAGGAGAACGGATGCTGGTGTCCCAACTGCATGCAGCATTTGGAAATTCACAGCCAAGCCTTTTTGTGTCCTCCCCGGGGCTGAGTTATGGAGGTGGCAGCAGCCTCAGCTTGAATCTGGAGGCCTCGGTGTTACCTTGTGCCGCCTGCTTCACTTTGCCTTTGGGTTCTCAGCTGTAAAGTAGGAACCGTGATAACCACAATCATCACGCAGCCATTGCGGGGCTCGAAAGAGATGGTGTGTGTGATCGTGTTTGAACTGGAGGGCTCCGTACAGTTCAAGTTGTACTTGCCTCTGTGCCTGTGCAGGAGATTTTAATCTGGCAGGTGTGGATCAGGTATGACTGTGCCCCTTTCTGAAGTCTTGAGGGAGGGGATCCACGTGACCCTTGTGATAGTCCTCATGTGGGCAGAGAAGGATTTTCTTCAGAATAAGTACTAGATGTCAGCTTTGCTAGCTGATTATTATTTGTTTTGGTGGTGTACCCCACCTACTTGCAATGAGCTGAACTAGGTGCTAGAATGATTAAGGAAGGCATTTTTAGATAAGTATTATCTATCATACAATGATTAAATCAATACACGTGGCCGTGTGTAATCTGCTTAGGCAATATGTACCGCTCCTTGTCATTTTTATGAGCATATTTACAGCTGAGGGCTGGTCCCAGCTTATCGGCTGTGTATGTACTTCAGGCTCAGTGGCCTCAAGTCTAAGATCTGTGGCAGAGCAACCGTTCTGGTTCAAAGGAAGATTTTTCAAGCGCCTGTAAAACTACAGGGGAGCCATAAGGATTGTACAGGCTATTCCTGGCACCACTCACAGATCCATCTGCCTGTCATTGATACCTTAGATCCTCTCTGAAATTCTGACCTAAAATCATATCAGCTCTGTAATTGGTACCTGTGGGTCTACAGGGTGACGTCCCTGGAATCTGGAAATCAAGCTGCCCTCTAGAAGTTAAACCCTTCTATCCACACGTGATGGACAAGGCCCCAGAGGGAACAGGACATCTCCCTGGTGAAAGCCAGAAGAGTTGGGCTTGGAAATTCAATCCAGGCACGCCTGCCTGTGGAAGCAGGCGCCAAATTAAATCTCAGAAGAGATTCTGAACATCAGGTAAGTGGCTCCGTAGGGTCTAGAAGACACCAGAGAGGACGGATCTGGCCCATTCTGCAGCACTAACCAGAATAGAGGGGGACCCAATGAGCAGGTATATCCCATGCACCTAGAAAGCTGTCCTACCTCAATGACGTCACTAATATGTCACTCACATGATTCCCTTTGCCCTGTTCCATGCTCACTAAAGCCTCCGATTCTGACTTCCTATGCAGGGGAGTGTACGTCCTGAGCAGTCACTATGACACCAAGTCTCAGGCCCCTTGGCAGTTACATTTCTCATTGCAAATTAATAAATTACAGTTTTGACTAGGTCTCTTGTGAGTCTGTGTTTTCCTTTCTGAACCTGATCAGCTCTGATTTTAGACGTGCGAAGCTGACATCCAGACCTCAGCCCAGGAATGAGTATGCAGCCTGAGGTACGTGATGGCAGGCCACCACACCCTCTACCCGTGTTCTTAATCCACATTTACTGATTATTGACCACAGCCTCAAAATCCTGTTGTAGGCACTTCCATGACCCATCAGTAGGACGTGGCAAGGGAGAAAACCTTCTGCACCGCGGCCCCGGCCCTGGATGCCCATCCAGCCACTAACAGCTTGGTAAACGTTTCTAATGGCAGGAGCTACATTAAGCGTGATTTCAGAAAATGGCGAGCCAGCTTGCATTGCCCCAAATCAGGGTTATTTTCTGGAGTACAGTCATCTATCTATTCATAATAATGTATATCAAAAATAGAACAAAGAGCAGTCATCATGTCATTTTCTAAATATTGCTTTGCTCGTGATCCAGCATCTAGCGACTGCATCAAACTCCTGCGTACATCAAGGAGCAACAGACTCGTGGACTCAAAGATCCTTTGTAAACTGAGCTGCGTGCAGCGGGCAGATGTTTAAGCCAGGCCATTGAAAACAATTTTTATGAAGTGTTTACATCAGTAGAGGAAAAACTTTGTGATAGCCAGGTGCAAATTTAGAATATAAACTTGTATTTTAAAACTCGATGTGTCTATCAAAAAAGCCCTGTGTATAGAAAAAGAAAACAGGGATGAAATATACTAGGGTTAACAGTGAGATTTGGTGGAAGGATTCTAGTGCCTGCTTTTACTTTTCTGTATGTTCTGTGAATCTTTATTACTTTTATAGTGAAATATAGGATACATTCTAATTTTCTAGGTTACCTTTTGAAGAAACATATGAAACCAAGAAGAAGAAAGAAAACAGACTACTTGAACGTCTTCAGTAATGTTCTCACGTGTTGCAAACAACACAGAAAAAACATGATCAAGCATGTGGACTGAGGGAGCATTGCAAATAAGACAGGAGACCTAATAAGACAGCCACTGCTAGGAATGAACTACGAGGACGGTCACCACCAGGCCTCCTGCCACAATCACAAGAAACTACATTTCCTGAGAGGGGGTAGGGTTGGTTTAACCCGATCCATCTGTGTCCAGAAGTGTCATGATGGGGTACACGAGCAGACTGCCTTTACAAATCCCCAGTGTCGCCCACACGCTTCGCCAACACAAGGGTGGCTGTTTTGGTGCAGTCAGGTAGGGTTTGTTCTGTCTTCCATTTCTGAGAATGAGTAGAGGATGGACCCCAGAAAAGCAAGCCTGAAGAAGCCTCAGATTCCGCCATTGCCAAAAGCATCATGAAAGTTGTGAATCTGGACCTTAGTGGAGGCCCTCAACCACTCTGGTTGCCCTGAAATTGATCGAGCCTTGTCTTGATGAATACTCCCCATTCCCCTTCGCCCCCCACTGCTGAAACAAAAGCAGCACTGACTTTCAAAAGGGATGTTTCAATCACCTAAAGTTTCTGGGGCTGATTAATTCCCGCCGCTGCATCAAGATAATTTGCTTTGAAGTCTATTTCCAAAAGGATATGGAGTTGAGCACATCACTAACACCAACCTTTCTAGTCCACTTGCCCCTCCCACCTTTGAAAGACAACAGAGCTTCTTGAAAAATATGCTACAATAAGCAAGGTGGCTTCAAACTTTTTTTTTTTTGGTGAGGAAGATTAGCCCTGAGCTAACACCTGTTGCCAATCCTCCTCTTTTTGCTGAGGAAGATTGGCCCTGGGCTAACATCCATGCCCATCTTCCCCTACTTTATATGTGGGACGCCTGCCACAGCATGGCTTGATGAGTGGTGTGTAGGTCTGACCCTGGGATCCGAACCCGTGAACCCCAGGCCAACAAAGCAGAGGAAGTAAACTTAACCACTATACCACCAGGCTGGCCCCAAACATTTTTTTTGACATCAATACTAGGCAATTGGCTCATACACACACCTATTTTACATGAAGCTTCCTATTGTATGTGGTTACAGTTCCTGAGAAAGGAAATAAGAAAAGGCTGGGATAGACTTAATTTGACCCCCCTTGTGTCCTGAAGTATAATGATGGGGGTCATGGTTAGACAATTTTGCGAATCTCTAATCTCTTTTGACCACCTTGCTTGCTTGCTCTCCAATTCTAGACTTTCTGTGAGCATGGCATGTAAACAGCGCCACCTCTGGGCAAAGTGTGGTTCCTCTCAGCTTCCTAGCCCAAAATCAATATGAGGAAACGCCCTAATTTGGGTGCAGTGGATCGATCAAGTCAAGACTTGAGTCCCCTTAGAAGATGAATGGAATGGTACACATGGCCTCCTGGGAGCATTACCAGAGCCAAAGGCATTAAACTGGAATGGAAACTATTAAGGAGTGTGAGTGTGAGTGTGTGTGTGTGTGTGTGTGTGTGTGTGTGTGGTCTCATCTCAAATGGGGAGATTTTGAGATGAGGAAAACTATTGATTGGACAAAGCAGGATTCCTCATGTCTGGGGGTGGGGAATAGCCGTGAGGTTCTTTGCTTCTTGATGCTTGCTGGGAAAGCACACACAGGGGTACCCTGGGCTGATGGACAGTGATCTTAGGAGCAACTAGAGATCTGTACCACTCCCTTCTCTGCTCCAGACCAACACAGCTGGCCAGTAGGAATCACACTGCTCTTTGTACACACCTTGATCCACTTGTCTGGGAAAAAGAGAACGAGAGGATCAGGGAGGTGGATGATCAGGCAACGCATGGCACACGGAGGGACTCAGCAAACACTTTGTTGAATCAATGAACAAAGCTGCTGGGAGAAACTCGGGCCCAGGGGCAGCCTGGGGCGGCCAGCGCTGCAGCTCTAAGCAGCTCTCAGCCGGCTGCCTCCCCTTTCTAGTCAGAGTCCCCGGAGCTCAATGACAGCTCCAAGGATCAGACCCGGAGCATTCGCTGACCATCCTGATCCCCCAAACACCTTCCGACTGGGACTGTAAAGTTGGGAAGACCTCCTGACACACGCAGGTGTCCTTGGGCAAGATCCCAAGGCTGACCTAGGGCTATCATGCTATGCCCTAGACTGGAGGCCAGGATCAGAGGGGATGGGGTCAAGCCACTGATGCCAATGACCACACTGTTCCTGTCTCTGAAGGGGGCAGGTGAAGAAACGTACAGTTTCTAGGGACCATGCATGGTGGTACATGTTTATTTCACATCTGGTCACAGCAAATCTGACACCCAGACCACAGCCAGGCTGAGAGTGCCACGTGGCTACAAGCAGCTGCAGGAAACGGAAGACTGTCCACTCTGTTGCACGTGGTCACTTGAGGCAGAAGGCACAGCTGCCTCTCTGGCCTACTCAGAGGCACTGAGGCTGCATTCCCATCTCCAGGCCCCAGGGACATCTCTAAAGGGCGAGTCCCATTTGGAGCTTCCGAAATCCTGGGCACCTCTGGGAGCCATGCCCTGGTTTCAAGTCATTCTGAGTTCAGGCTCAGCTCAGGCTCTGGAGCACCTGGAGCCGGTGTCAAGGCAGCTTGGGAGCTGAAAAGGGGCCTCAGGCTGGACCACAGAGCAGCCCTGGGGGCCCTGGGGCTCAGGGCCGACGATCCTTTCTGCGGAGCTTGTGTCCCACCTGGGACCCCCGCTGGGCTGCTTTCACCAGGCCTTTGAACTGTCCCTGTAGCTTCACCTTCTTCCTGCAGGGACAAGGAACAGAAGGGTCACATCTCACTGAGGACAGGTGGCTCCCCTTCCCGTGTCAAAAGATGGGTCCCCCCAGCATCAACAGGAGCGGGAGGAAGGGCATGGCCAGGCAGTGGGCAGCACGTGGTCTGGGTAGACCACACTCTATCATGTGTAAAAGAGCAGTCGAGGGAACAACACATGTAGGTACCAACTATGTGAAGGTGCATGTTAAAAAGCAAAACAGAAGCCGG
Organism: Tapirus indicus; assembly: GCA_031878705.1. Classification (NCBI taxonomy): domain Eukaryota; kingdom Metazoa; phylum Chordata; class Mammalia; order Perissodactyla; family Tapiridae; genus Tapirus; species Tapirus indicus. Next base: position 31,521,947 of record CM062921.1, on the reverse strand, counting down.
AAGAGACTTGAGCAATTGAGTTGAAAGTTTAAGGAGAATAAAGCCCTTCAGAGCACCGCCCCCCACCCTGCACAACACCATACCTGCGGTTGAGCTTGGTTCTATTGAGGGGGATGTAGGCATAGGGGTCGAGCCGACCTTTCTTCTTCATGTCACCCTTTGCTTTCTGCTCAGCCAGAGAAACAGAGTCAGCTAGGAGTGTGGGGCTCCCCGTCCACACCTGCCCCCAACTTGCCATGCCCTGTATCCTCCCTTCCCTTCATTCTCTGCCTTAGGTGGCGCCAAAGAGTTCCCGTAGGACCAGCAGGCCATCCAACAAAGGCCTGGACTTTAGATGCTAACCAGACCTTGGTGTGCCCCCAGTGCGACCTCAGTCCGGCTCAACAGAGGCATCTCTCCAGGATGGTGTGGGCAGGGCTTCCCCGCCCTTTCCCGGGGGCCTCTGCCAGGAGACCCCCACCCCACCTGCAGCTCTTACCTTGGCCTTGTATTCGGCCCCAGGTGTAGCCTTCTTGGCCATAGGGCGATGGATGCCAGAGCCTCCAGCTAGAGGGGAAACAGAGCCCAGGAGTCAGGTACAGCCAGGGCAGCCGCCTCCTGGGAGAAGGCAATGGGCACCTTCTCTTCAGAGAGCTGCTGGGGAGATGAGTCATGGCCAGGAAGCTGGCTCTAACCTCGACCAACCAGGGACAAAGACCTTCCTCGAGGAAAACCCAGAGACCTACCAGTGATCTCTGGGAACATATATATTCACTACTAACATGAAATACCCCACAGTCTCCAAAGCTACATCTGCTCCATTTGTTCTAGAAAGAACACAGCCTTTGAAGTCAGACACACCTGGGTTCAACTCCCAGCTCTAACTTCAGGCAAGTCTCTTAACTTTCTGGAGCCTCTTAGCCTCATCTGTGAAATGAGGCACCATCAGCTCTGTTTCACTCAGGCTTCACACCAACACTGACAGACGGAAAGGCAGCTCTGATCCCCTCGTACAGACGTGAAAACTGCGCCTCAGAGAGCGATTAGGGTGCTTCCACGGCCAGCATCATTTCCAGCATGGACTTCAACACAGTGGTTGATGGAATCCTACAACCCCACCTCAGAAGGACTCTCTGAGATGACAGAGATGAAGCCCTTTTACAGGTGAGAAACTAGAAGCTCAGAGAGGCAGCGTGACTGGGTCAAAATCACACAGCTAAGAGCAGCTGGGCACGCAGTCCTGAATCTAGGCTTCTTGCTCCATTGTCTGGTACTACTGCTTCTGCACCATGCCATCTCAGAGCAGAGGTGAGCTGAGCCCTGGCCTGGGCGCCACAGAAGGAGAAGGAGCTGTGAGGCTCTCCAGCTGGGTTAGGATGCCATGGGGCTCTGAGGACACTTGCCATAGGAGCCCCTGGACCTCCAGATGCATAAGGGCTCTGCTGCCAGGACTTGGGGCGGGGGCCTGCAGGGGCTGCCTCGGGGGGGAAGGAGGAAGAGAAGAGGTGACAGAGGCCTACCCTGGCTTTGGGAAGTCACCCTGGTACCTTTAGCAGAGACAAACGTTCAGGGGAACCCCCTGGGCAGGCCCAATATTAACCCTCCACACAGGCCACACTCGGCCTGACTCAGGGCCAGACAGGAGGCAGACCCCTCCCAGGAGGAGGGGAGGGTTGCACGCCTTGCGGAGGGCCTGGGTGAGTAGGGAAGAGATGGGGCCCGGCGGCTCCCCAGAGGGCAGGGGGTTCCACGCACAGATCTCCTAACCCCCAGGCTCTCTCTCACCCCTAGACCCTCTCGGTCCCCAGCCCGGTCTCAGGTGACACATCAGCCAATCTTTGCCGATGCCAACTGAGTGCAGTCGGGCCTTGTAACCTCGCGGCTCTGCCTGCAACAGACCCTGCCTAGCGCAGGTGATGGGACGGAGTTCCAGGAGAGAAGAGTGGAAGCCTCACCTTGGTACTGAGGGGGCATCTCCAGCTCCTCGGCCTCAGCCTCTTTCTGATGCTTGAGCTTCTGGTGTTTTTTCTGGAATGAGGTAAGCAAAGTCTGTGAACAGGGAACGTGACCATCCTCATGAACAGTAACAGTGAAAGCAGTCGTGACTTGCATTAGCAGGAAAGGCTCTCTGCCAAGAACTCAATCCCCTACTTACAGATGAGGACACTGAGGCTCAGAGAGGGCAAGTAACTGACCAAGATCACACAGCTAGGCAGTGCAGAAGTGAAGTTCCAGCCTAGGCCCTCCCTGCAGAGCTCGTCTCAGCTGCTCTGCATGTCTATACTGAACTCCCCCGACGGGGCCACAACTGCCTGTCTGGGCACCTTGACCTCAGCTTAGCCCCAGACTTCCTAACAGAGAAAATGAGGTCCTCAGCCTCTTCGGAGAGAACAGCTTTACCAGTTCTTGGCCTCACACAAACTCCACTCCACCCTCCCCGTTAGTCAAACCCTCACTCATCCCCTATTAAGTGCCAGGCCCTGGGGATACAGGGGACAGGACCCACTTCCTGTGCTCCTGGGGCTCTCAGGCAGGGGGGCGACCCCTGCTCAAGTCAGTCATCACAGTCCCTCAACAGTGCTACTGTCCCAGGAGCTGTGAGCGTGGGGCCATGGGACAGGTCAACTGGTCCAATTATACTCAACAGGCAGTGATTGGCACTTACTACCTGCCAGGTACCATGTCAGGTGCTCTGAGGGGGAGAAGCGGGCCTGACAGCAGTCTGGCTCACCAGATCTGAACCTAGAAACTGACAACCAGGCAAGGCAGAACGACGTCGGCTCACAGGGCTGGCTGCCACACTGCCCAGGAAGCTTCTTCAGACTACAGATTCCTGGGGCTCAAGTTCCCCGGGGATCCTGGGGCAGGGGGGCTTCAGACTCCACTCTGAGGAGCATTCACTCACTTAGGGGCCAGGGAGAGGGGAAGGTATGCCAGGTAAAGGGAACTAGGTTGGAACCCACACAGTGTGTCCAGGGAATGGGGGCACCCAGTTCTGTTGGCCAAGGCCCAGCAGAGTGGCTTCTAGTGGAGAAACAGAAACTGGCGGGGAATGTGGCTCTGGCCGCAGCAGGGAGGGTGATGGCTCAGCTTGTTCTTGGTTTAGTTGGCACCTGGCGGCAGCTCTGCCCACCGGCACCTGCAGTTGTTACTTGTACCCCAGTATTTTATGCTCCCACAACTGCTGGCAGAGGAGTGGGACTTAGCAACTGTCATGTGAAAAAGCCCCTGGGGACCTCGATGGCAGGTGATGACTTGCCATTAGCCAACCATGCAGTGTGGCCACCCTAGGTCTTCTCGGTGCCTTGAGACAAAGTGCCCCAGTCCTGCTCTGCTGACCTGTGGGGCCATCCTTCGAAGGCCATGGTCAGTGCCCCCTGGCCAGGAACAAGAGTAGGTGGCAAAGGGACTGCAAAGCCCTGTGCAGATGTGCTGTGGCTAGGGGAGGAACTAGGGAGGCTTCGGCCAGAAAAAGATTTCCAGGAAAAATGCAATAGTCATAATAATAAAAAAAGAATAGCCACTACTTTGTGTGACAAAGTGCCCCAGACTTCAGATACGAGCCAGGTTTGAGTTTGGGCAGCCTGGGCCCGGAGACATACACATTTAACAACCTCTGTAACCTGGGCAGGCTACCTACCATCTGTAAGCCCCTCTAGAAACAGGGATGACAGAGTGCGCATCTCCTGCGAGAATTAGGTGAGGGAAAGCGTGGGGACCCTGAGCACCCCTCAGTGGTGAATGCCCCCGCCCCATGTGGGAGCCTGCCCCTTGGAGCACGCAGGCCAGCCGTTGCCCCTGCAGCCTGCGCAGCACAGGCCCTCGGTGGAGACAAAGGGGCTTTGTCTCCTCCTTCCTTCAGCGGGAGCCAAGCCCCCTCCCACGCCCCGCAGAGCGGTCAGCAGGACACTGCCCCTGCACACGCACACCACACCCTCTGGACTGCCTGCTGTGCATATCCTCGAGGCTCTGCTGAGCAGTCAGGAAGCAGGGCAGTGAGTTACTCACACTCCTGATGCCCGTCTCTTCTGTCAGGTCAGCCATCTCTTCGTCCTCCCCTGAGCCAAAAGGAAGAGAGGCCTGTGAGTCCTCAGGGAGCCCTCCGTCTTCCCAAAGCCACACAAATTTCATCCTGCCTCCTCCTGGCTCACCAGGCTGAGGAAGCCGCTAACTCCAGCCCCAGAAAACCTGTGTCCTTCTGGGGGAGACAAGACCCATGAACACTGCCCCTTTCTCCTTCCCACCTAGGCCCCAGGGACGATAGCCCCTCAAGGAAGTGGTGACCCCACTTCTGAGTTAAGACAGCTTTTTCTGACTCTCAGAGAACCCCAGGTTACCTGCAGCCCCACATAGACCCCACTTTGCTGGGAGGGCGGTTTTGTTTTCCTACTTGAGAATCCTTTTTTTTTTTTTTTGCCCTATATGTGCTGGGCACTGTTGCTGGGATATAAAGAAGTATGAACAAACAAAAAGCACAGGCAGCAAAAGTAAAAATAGATAAAGTGGTTAATATTAAAATTTAGAAACTATGTGTCAAAGGACACATCAACAGACCAAAAAGGCAACTTTCAAAATGGGACAAAGTATTTTCAAATCATACATCTGATAAAGGGTTAATATCCAGAATATATTAAGAACTCCTACAATTTAACAACAAAAACCAAACAACTTAATTAAAAAATGGGCAAAGGATATGAGTAAACATTTCTCCAAAGTGATATACAAATGGACAACAAACATATGAAAAGAACCTCACTAATCATTAAGGAAATGCAAACCAAAACCATCATGAGATACCATGTCACACCCATTAGGACGGCTACTATTAAAAAACCAGAAAATAACAAGTGTTTGTGAGGATGTGGAGAAATCAAAACCCTTGTGTCCTATTGGTGGGAATGTAAACTGGTGAGCCACTAGGAAAAACCGTATGGCAGTTCTTCAAAAAATTAAACACAGAATGACCATATGATCCAGCAATTCCACTTCTTGGTATATACCCAAAAGAAGTGAAAGCAGGGTCTTGAAGAGATATTTGTACATTCATATTCATAGAAGCACTATTCACAATAGCCAAAAAGTGGAAGCAACCCAAGTGCCCACCGATGGATGAATGGATAAACTAAATTTGGTACAGACATACAGTAGAATTACGCCAGCCTTAGAAAGGAAAGAAATTCTGACACAAGCTACAACGTGGATGAACCTTGAGGACATTATGCTAAATGAAAATAAGCCAGTCACAAAAGGACAAATACTGAATGATTCCACTTACATGAGGTACCTAGATTCATATTCAAATTCAAATTCATAGAGACAGAAAGTAGAATGGTGGTTGTCAAGTGCTGGGGGAGGGGGGACATGGGAAGTTACTGTTTAATGCGTAGAGTTTCAGTTTTGCAAGATGAAAAGAGTTCTGGAGATTGGTTATACAACAATGTGAATGGACTTAACACTAGTGAACTGTACACTTAAAAATGGTTAAGATGGTAAATTTTATGTTATGTGTATTTTACCACAATTTTTTAAAAAGCTATCAGTATACAGTCATGCACCACATAACAATGTTTCAGTCAACGATGGACCACATATACGGCGGTGGTCCCATAAGATTAGTACCAGATAACCCAGGTGTGTAGTAGCCTATACCATCTAGGTTTGTGTAAGTATGCTCAATGATGTTTGCACAACAACAAAATTGCCCATTAAGCAACACATGACTATTAAAAAAAAGAAGTATGAACCTGATCAGTTGGAGGGAAGACAAACTCAAGTGAAATCAATCAACAACCAAACGACGTCACAAGACAGCATGTGACCAAGTGCTGAAGGCTGGACAGTCCCTGGGCTTGCCAGGAGCTCTGAGGGAACAAGGCCTGAAGGCTGAGGGGTCATGGAAAGGCCACAAAGAAGGACTTGGGGTGGATCTAAAAGAGCCTGGAGGGTCTGGGAAGGCAGAGAGAGGAGGAGCACTGTCAGCATCAGGAACACACCCACCAGAAGGGAGCAAGGAGATGGGAATTATCAAAGGGCGAGAGGGGAACAGTGACAAGACCAGACCAGGAAATAGCGTCACCCAGCACACACATGTGCTGTAGAGGTCACCTGTTTCATCTTCACAACACCCTCTGAAGTAGGTACTGGTATTATTATACCCATTTTGGAGTGAAGAAACTGACGCACAGAAGGTTAAACAATTGTCCAGTCACACAGCTGGTAAGTTGGGTGCATGGGTGGCAGTGAGACAAGGGATCACAGCAGTGGGAACCAAAAAAAGAGGAAGACAGATAAAATTTAGAAGACGCAGGTTTCTGTGATCTAATGAATGCAGAGAGGCAGCAGGAAAGACAAAACAGCACTCAGACACGTTACCCCTGAGTGGCTCCTGGACAACAGGAGATAGTGGAATCAGGAAGCCGGGAGGGTCTGAGTCTGGCTCTTTCCACCTTTAAATGAGTTGGGCCTCAACCAAGTTTACACTTTTGAAAAATGAAAAGAGGAGAGGGAAAGAAACAGAAGAGAAGAGAGGCCAACAGAGGGCATACACGGTAAGAGGAAGTTTTGAAAGTTGTTTGAACTATAACAGTATTGTATAGATGGCTGGGTTACAACATAAAAGGATTTCTTAATGTGGTCAAAAAAGTTTGAGAAACTCAAAAAGTTTGAGAAAGTTGCCTTAGATACAAGCTCCTTATATCCATTTTTACCTATGTTTCCCCAACAAATGGTCACTGAATGAATGAGCGAGTGAACAGCTGAGTGTAGCCCTGGCCCAGGCCAGAAGCAGCTGCATTCCCAGAATGGGCAGGTGGCCCCACCTTTAGTGCCTTCCTCTTCCTCCATCTTGGCATTGTCATCCTCCTTCTCCCGGATGATCAGCCGGCCATCAGCGCTCACCTTGAAGCCATGGTCCTTTTTCTTGGCCCGGCCTGGCCCAGGTTGTGTAGCTGGCATGGCAGAGTCAGGCAGTGAGGAGGTGGAAGGCCGGTCCTAACCCACTCACACCCTCATCATAACCAACAAGCCCAGGTCTGTGCCCCAGAGGAGTGCCCGCAGCACAGTGATGTGGACACGGGAGAGGTGAGGGTGCCCACTGGCCTCCACGGAAGCCACCCATCCCCCAACCCCCAAACCTGGCACAAGGGCAAGGCTGTTCTCTATGCTCGTGGGCCAGCTGCTTCTTGCTTACCTAGGACTCGCTGGGCCACCCTGGGGTCCAGGAAGTTGAGAGGCTCATCGCCACCACCCTCCTTCAGCCACGCCTGGCTCCTCTGTCGGGCCAGCTTCCGCTGCTCCCTGCCCCGGCTCCTTTCCTCCTCCTCACTGTCCTCATCCTCCGAGTCGGCCAAAATCTCCTCGATGCTAAAGACAGAGAAGCCCCAAGTTAGGGTGCTCTCAAGAGAGGCAGGGGGGAGTGACATCAGCATCATGGCAGAGTGAGATTCCCCCTTTGAATCTCTGCCCCCTAAGACACAACAAAAACATCATTTTCATACCAACAGAGGACTATCAAACACTACAAAGGACTTCTAAGAGATCCATGCAGCCGTAGTGGAGGTGCAAGAAGCCCCAAAGGACTCCAGCAGAGGTAAGGAGATTTACTTGCCCTCCCCATTCGATTGGCCAAGCCAGACAGCACAGCTCACAGACGGGGGTGGGTGAGGGGGGACCTTCCTCCAGAAAACTATCGCTCTCCAGGTGCTCTCACAGACTGTCCAAAGATTCCCACCAGGAAGCAACGAGGAACTCTTGTGGGGGTGTGGTCAATGTCCAAACGCTCCAGGAGAGCAGATAATCAGGGAAGAAGGAAGCCCTGGGGTCGTGCAGGCAAAAGAGAGAGCCCCTGCCTCCACACACCCTGCGCTTCAGCACAATCTCTCTGGCGACTGCAGCAAGCTCAGAACACACAGCTCGTGACCTCCACCCAGTGGCGGCAGGTGGAAATTGCAGAACCAGATATCCTCAAGATGAGAAATAGCAAAGGAAAATCAGCCAGCTCCATGCAAAAGTATCCTGAGTCTCCAGACCAACAGGAAAATGACAAACACCCAGAAACCAACCCTGAAGGCACAGAAATCTATAACCTAAACGACAGAGAATTCAAAATAGCTATCATAAAAAAACTCAACGAATTACAAGGGAACTCAAAGAGACAATCCAAGAGAGGCAGGGGCACCTGGGCATTGCCTGGGAAGGCTTGGGTTAGGGGAGACCAGGTCCCCAGGACCCCCCCACGGGTCTCACCTGTCGCCTCTGCCCTGGGCAGGCTCCTCCTCCTCCTCCTCCTCCTCCTCCTCCATGGCAGCCTGATTCAGAGCACGGTGCCTCTTGGCCCGGGCCTCAGCTTTCCGAATGTTCACCAGGACTTTGTGGTACTCCTGAGGCAGCAGCCCCTTCACCAGCTCAAATCTGAGGGTCCCAAGAAGGGCTGGTGAGGGGCACTGGATAGAGCACCATCCAGAGGTAGGCATTCACCCAGAGCCCTTCCAGCCACAGGGGAGGGACTCAGTCTCCAGGCCTGGCCCCTTCTCTGTAGGGTCCCTGGTGGGACCGGAAACCCGCCAACTCCTCCCCTGCTTCCCACGAGTCAGTGCACAGACCCAAACTTGCGGATGAACTTGGTTAACAGGTTCCGGAGCTTCATGCGGAAGTGCCGCCGCATATCGTCCGAAAGCCTCCCGATGGCTTCCATCTGCAGGGCAGAGCGCCAGGGTTTCAGGGGAGGACACTCTTCCACCCTGCCTGCCCTTTCCCTGAGGTCCAGACCAGGGACACAGGATGATCGGGCTCGGCCACAAGGTGAGGGTAAGAGCAGCCCTGCTCCTGGCCCACCCCTTGGTCCAATCAGGCTCCACAGTCTGGGCAGCCCCCCAACTTTCCCCTAAACCCTCCTTTGTGACAATACCCAACCACCCTACCAAGATTACAGCTTCAGAGTCTTTTGAACAATTTGGCACCTTCCATGCTATCTCACTGAATCCTTAGAACAACCCAGTGAAGCAGATACTATCGTCATCCCCAAGTTATAGACGAGGAAATCGTGGCAGGGAGAGTCAAGTGGCTGCTAAGTGGCCACAGAGGCAGGAGTTAGCCCAGGTCTATCTAATTCCACAGCCCACACTCTGCTGCCGACTCCACCAGGTTTCTCTTGGTTCCATACGTCCCTCTATCACCCTACACTAATCTCCAGCTGGACCACTCTCAAGTCTTCGTGTGGCCTGGTTTGGGGCTGTGTGGGTGGCAGATATTATCTGCAGTGTTTCTCAGTGGGGCTGCGGGGGCAGGCCCCATCGATCCTTTGACGGGCCTCTATCCCTGGAAATTCCATGACAGAAACACTCTAGCGTTTCTCCCCATCCTCAGTCCCAGTTAGGTTGTAGGCCGTGGAGAGCAGGGGCAGGCTCCCCTGACTCTCATCTGTCCCTTCTTGCCTTCACCCAAGGCCAGATACATAGGCAACAGGCAAGAGGGACATGGAGGTCTGATGTGACTCAACCCAGCTGGAAATGGGAAACTGAGGCAGTGGGTAAGTGGACAGAGGGTTTGGACAGTCCCAGCTTGCTGCATGTGTGCCTTATGCCCAGCTGGGGGGCGGGGGCAGGGGCCCAATATCAGAGGACTCTTCAGGCCTTTCTGCAGCCCATCAGGGGCGTCCAGGAGCCTCCTCAAACCCAGGTCAAAATGCAAGAGGGAAAAAAACAGTGAGCTGAGGGGCCCTGCCAGGGATGAGCCCAGAGTCTCCGTCCTGAGCCTTGTTCCCAGGGCTGTCTCATGAGCACTGTGACCTGAGGAAGCCTCTGAGCTCAGCTGCCCCATCTGTAAAATGAGGGCTGGGCCTGCCCACTGGCCTTTGCCCTGCAGAGTCCTTGCTTCTGTGGAGGGGCTGTGGGAGGTGAAAAGAGGTAGCTTGGGCATTGTGTCTCTTCCTCACCTCCAGCAGGCTGGCATTCCCCTACTGGACCCTTCCAAGGCTCCTGTATGACCTGCTGTTGCACAAGCCAGCGTGTAGCTAAAAAAATGTTTGAAACTTGCCAGCCTCTAGGCTTGCTGCATCCATGCCGGCAGCTCAGAGGCCATGTTGCCATCTGCCAAGGGGAAGGCGGGCACTCACCACCAGCTGCACGTGCTTGGCCAGGTGTGCCACGTCCATGACAACTACGGCCACCTTGATGAAGCCCAGTGCCGATTTAACCACGTCACGGGTGCGGGAGGCCAGGAGCAGGCACACATTCTCCAGCAACTGCTCCACTGTGCTGGTCCCCATCAGACCTGTGGTGGCCGGAGGGCAACTGTCAGAGACACTGAGGACCCCACCCAGACCCAAGGCCCCTGCCAGATCACAAGAACAGGAGCTACCGTCTGGGGGACCTCCGTGTGCCCAGCACAGTTCTAGTCACTTTCCATGGAGTATCTCCTCTCATCCTTTAGCCACCCTATGAGGAGGTGCAGTATTCTCCTCCACTTTAGAGCTAACATAGAGAGGTTCCAAGAGGTTCATAAAGTCGCTCAAGGTCTCATGTGGTTGGTAAGAGGCGGAACCAGGGCTGACATCTGGGCATGACATCTACCTCCTCTGGTCCATTCTGATAGTGGAATGTGGGGCAGCTGTGCGGAGGGAGGAAGGCCGAGCTGGGCAGCAGAGGAGGCGGGAGGCAGCCGGGTGGTTCTTCTTCCTCCCCTGGGACCCTTTCCCATTCTGGTAGCCACCGTGTTCTGACGTTCTGGGCATTTTCCTACCCTGAGGGCTTCCCAAGCCTTTCCAGAAGTAGCATTTACCTTTAAACTCGAAAAGGAGGTGTGTCAGGGCCAGGATGCTGCAGCTGACCATGGTCACAGCGCCCACAAGGCCAGGGTAGATGAGGATGAGGAAGCGCTGCAGGGCCTCTGTGAGGGCAGAGACCAGGACGAGTCACACCAGGCAGAGCCCACTCTGCACGCCGCATCTCAGGCCCACCAGGGAGGGGGATTCCAGTCAGAGAGGAGCAGCCTTCCCAGGGCCAGAGTTAGATAGCTCTCCCTACCCTTTCTCTTTGACCAGTGGTTTTGAGGGGGTGCCTCCTCCAGGTGAGTAGAGAACCCACTCTAGCCCTACGTCACCCGGGACTCACCTTCCTGGTTTGGGCCAAACCGAAGGAAAGCACAGCCCATCTCCACCAGCAGGGCAAAAGCGTTCTTCCGAGCACCTACTGACACCTCCTTGGTACACAGGATCACCTGCCCAGACAGCCCCATTAGCGTGTGCTCCTGAGTTGGCCACCCTGGGGTTAGCAGCCTGAGGCAGAAGGGGGCCGGTAAGGGCACCCACGCTTTCAGCAAAGAACTGGGTCCACCCCCACCCCTAATACTGTCCTCCCCTGATCCTGACAGGCCCTCGGAAGCCACACTCCAAGGAACCCCTCAAAACACACCAACACCCCCACTCCTGCCCCCCTCACCTCAGGGACAAGGGCAGCTATGAACTCCTCGTGCTCAGCTGAGAGCTTCTTCACGATATGTATGAGGCACTTCAAACGGGGCTGCCGGACAGGGGAACAGTGGTCAGGACCCCTTAATGCCTCCTCCACCCCTGAAGCCCCCTAACTGTCTCCATGGTAGTTCTCTCTTAGTGTCGCCCATCCTCCCTGAGGCCGGGCGAGGCTGCCCCTACAGTCCTCACCCTCTTGGCAGGGGAGGAAGTGCTCCGCAGCGAGTCCAGTAGGGTCTTCTTCAGGTCATCCAGGTGGCTCTGCACGAAGCGGGCCCCGGGGCCCTGGGGGCTGGCACACACCTCCTCCAGCACGCGGTAGGCCTTCTTCTGTACCCCATGGGCCTTGCTCTGGGAGGGCGCATGGTGGACAGGGATGGGTGAGGAGGGGGGCTGGAGGTCCTCCACCCATCTGACGACATTCACAGAGTAGTCACCATTGACTGTGGCGGGGATTAGCAGCACTGGAGGGGATTCAGAGAAGCTGACTCTGCCCTCTGGGGCTCATGGGATCTGACAAGAAGGCCGTGGAATATGGAAGCAAGAGGGTGACTTTGCCAGGCAGGCCATGCTTCAGGGAGTGAAGCCTACTCAGCTCTCCAGTCCATTCTGCGGACCTGCCTCTAAGTTACGCTCCCTCCAGCAGCAGGAACTCGCAGGGCCTGGAATGTTCCAAGGCCTGTGCTCCCACTCATCTTTCTAGCTGGAGCACTCTTCTCTCTCCTTCTTTGCCTAACTCCTTGCTTTTCCAAAGGAGCTCCCTGTCACTCCCCCGGAACACCTCTCCTGAGGTTGGGCGGCCCTGCCCAGGACTTGTGTCTGTCTGCACGTTCAACCCCAGAGTACCTCTCACACTGCTGAGTAACTGTTTATTACACTACTGCAGTGGTGACAGCTTTCAGGAGGTCACTGCTGGCTTGAGTTCTGCCTGGTGGCTGGCCATGCCCGGCAGGGACAAGCATGTCAGGCAGAAGACCTGGCATGTGTGAAGGCACAGAAGGGGCCATCATATCTGGAACCCTTAAAACAGCCTAATGAGGCTAGAGTGGTGGCGGGGGGTGACACTGGTTGGGATGAAGACCAGGCCAGGCTGGGATGGGCCCAGTGAGTGAGCCAGGCAAAGGAGTATGGCCTTGGATCTACAAGAGGCATCTTAGCAGGAGAGGCCTGAGCACAGCGGGCAGCCATGCCATGAGGAAGCAGAGGAAGACCTGATCTCGGGCAGCAGCAAGGGATGAAGACAAGAAGACAGGCCCACCTTTCCAGGAAGCCCACCCTTCCCCGAAGTGTGGCTGTGTGGGGCTCCTGACCTCTGTGGCTCACCTCTAGGTAGGGCCGGATGGTGGAGTACAGCTTGCTGATGGCAGCTTCATCAGCGTGAGGAGCCAAGGCCACAACCAGGTCCAGGACAGACAATCTGCTCAGGGGCAGGAGACCAAGGAGGGGGCTCAGGGGGGCTGGAGAAGGGCACAGACCATCAGTGTTCTTATGTCTACTGGGTATGGGGGAGGTGGGAAAAGTCACGGTGAGGAGGACGGGAGGCCCCGAAGGAGCCTAAGAACAATAATCATAGCTTACACCTAATTTGGCACTCATTAGGTGCCAGGCACTTTTCCAGGTGCTTTACAGGTATTAACCCCTTCAATCCTCACAGCAACCCTGCTCTAGGTACTACTGTCATGTCCATTTTCCAGAAGAAGACAGAGGCACAGAGCAGGTAACTTGTCCAGGGTCACATGGCCCATAAGTGGTGGAGTGGGGATTTGAACCTGGGCAGTGTGTCTCCAGGGTCCTCATTCCTCCCTAGTAGGCTATAATGCCTGTCCGGGAAGGAGTCAGTGAGGCCTTGCGGCAGAGCTGGGCCATTCGCTATCTCAAGACCTTTCTAAATAATTCCAGAGAGAATGCACAAGGCTTCTGCTAGACAGCCCCTCTAGCTCTCTGGGCTGCCCCAGCTCAAGTGGGGCATGTTACCTGGTGAAGTCAGAGCTAGCAGGGTCCAGCACCTTCTCACTGGCTTTTTCCAGGAAACCATTCACCAACTGGCAGCCCCAAGGGGACAAGAAGGAGGGAGTCGTTGAAGAGAGAAATACAGAGCAGCTGCAGGTCACAGAATTGCACCCTCTTCCCCCCCCCCCCCCCCCCCATTTTAGAAGCCTCAAGCCCAGCCTAAGCCACCACCACTGGTATCTGGTCCCCTGTTCTCCAGATGGCAGAGGCCCATGGGAGCCATGGTGGGTAGGGTGGGTCTCAGCCTTTCCAACACGCCCAACCCAGCAGCACTCGCCCCCCGGAGAGCATCCCTTACCCCCTCCACCAGCTCACCTGAGGCTCGGTAACGGTGAGGTAAATTTTGATGGTTTCCAGCACAGCCCGGCGAGGGGCTGGAGTGTCCCCAGCTGCAACAGGCTGCCCGTACAGGTTGAAGAGGATTGGTAGAAAGTTCTTGGCAAAGCGGCTCACTTCGGCATGGTCGGCCTCTGGCAAGAGGACCAAAGTTTGCATAAAAGAGGCAGGAGTTGACCCTGCTTCAAGGGCCACTGGGGCTGCAGCCCAGAGGCATCCTTTTCAGGAACCCGTATAATACCATGGGTTTGTGGCTTCTCTGGGACAGGAGAGTCTGAGGCCAGAGCCAAGAGAACTAGGGTACCACTCTGGTCTGTGCTCCTCCATGGCTCCTGTCCCCGGCCAGCCAGTACTAGCCCCACAAGAAAGCCTTCAACACTGACTGGACAACTTTTAGCAGCTGTCAGCACACTGGGAGTAAGACAAGAAAGGGGCAGTTTTCAGTGTCCTACTAGTTCCTTGGGTCCCCAGCAGAAGCCCCACCACCTTGCAAAGGAGGAGCTACGTCTCAGGCAATGGGTCACAGCAGGCCAGCTGGGGGCCAGAGGCCTGCACCATCGCAGCCATCCTCCCATCAGCCTCCCGCCTCACAGCTCGCACATACCCGCCTCACAGCCCTTGGTGATGAGGGTGCGCAGGGCCTGGCACACAGTGACCCGCAGGTCTGGGCGCTCGCTGATGGCTGTGCCCAGCGTCCGTGCCAGCCCTCTGAAGGAGGTGGCCACGTCTGTGGGCCTTGTGCAGAACCCAGGCAGGAGGGTCCAGATCTGGGAGGGAGGGGATGGGAAAGGAGGGTGATGCCCAGCAATCTGTGCCCCTGCACTGTCCGACCCACGGCTCCCCAAATGACCTCTTACCTGCCACTGGAGCGTGTCATAGATCTTGGACTCCACTGTGCTGCCTGCCTGGGCCAGGTCCATTGCTGGAGTGTGACACAAGGACACAGAGTGACCCCAGGCACCCTCCTGGCCAGCAGGCCTCATTGTTACCAAAACCAAAAGCCCAGTGACAAGGACAGAAATATGGGTGATGCCCCATAAACTGAGAAAACTAATTCATTCTAAAAAACTAAAAAGACCTGTATAAAACAGGGAGCAGGTGACTCTCCATAATCTTACTCCCTCAGGGATGGCCTGTCTCCTCTGACTTTCTTCTGTTTCTTTAAATACAAACTTTTAAAAACATAAACAGGACTGTACTATATTGCTCGGAAACCTTGTTTTACTTGACAGGCTATGTAACTTACACGATTTCATTTAATCTTCATAACGTCCTCATTTTACAGACAAGAAACAGATCCAGAGAAGTTGAATAAACTTGCCCAAAGTCACCAAACTGTGGAGTGGCTGAGCTTTGAATCTAACCTGCTCAACTCACCATCTACTAAACAAGTCCATTCACACATAAGGTCCCTTTCTCTCTTTATAACGAGCACTCAGTGTCCCACAGTGGGGCTTTACCATAAATAACTCCACCGGAAGCCTACTGAGGGTCGCGCAGGTTGTGTCAGGTTATTTGCTAGGAACATAAATAAATTTGCATACATAAATCAGTGTGTACTTGTCTAATTATTTCCTTAGTGGGAGAGGAGGCCCATGTTTTCCTGCACAGTAACGAGGGAAGCCTGGCCATGCCTCAGAGCAGAGGGGAGGGACAGCCCCATGGAGGAAGGCACCCAAGCACTGGCTGGCCACCTGCTTGGCAAAGGGAGGCTGCCGAATGTCCTAAGGCTGGGGGTGCTGGACGAGAAGCCCTTCCTGACCCCTTCCAGCTGAGGCCCCAGGACTGTGGCAGGCCCATACCTCTACTCTTCAGCGTGTTAGCCAGGGGCAAGAAGTAGGTGGTGAAGAAACCAAGTCGTGTTTCCCGGACGTGGTCCCGGATGACGGGCAGCAGCCAGCTCCGTGGGAAATCCAGAGTCTCTCTGGGAGGAGGCAGGGAAGGCCCAGTGAGGAAGAGGTGACAGCCTGGAGGGCAGCATACCCAACAGCATGTCCCGTGCTGAGCTGAGGAGCAGCACGAGTCCTGCTCTGGCCTTTCCCACTGACCCCCACACGGCATACGGAGACTTCACCTGAAGGAGTGGACCCTCCCTGGGGGAGAGCAGCCCATGTGACTCTCCTGGGGCCCACACAGAAGCCAAACAGGGTCACACTTACTCAGAGCCATCAATTTCCAAAGGCACAGCCTCTAAAACCACCTCGGGTCCCATGCTGGCCACCGCGGCCCCCACTGCCTGGTCCAGAGCTGCCGTGTGGGGGAAGTGGGGGGAGAGGCGCAGGTCACCCAGGGACTGGAGGCACTGGAGCAAAGAGATGAGAGATTATACATCAAGACATGCTCGCAGAGCAAGTACCTGTGGCCGAGCCTGGGCCAAAGTCTCCAACGATGAGGTGAGGAGCGTGGGCCCTGGGTAAGCTCTAGGTCAAAGGTCACAAACCAATAACCAGATTTACCCCACTGATGTGTTTGACCCCTCCCCAATGCCCCAGGATTTAAAAAAATTCTGTTATTTGTTAGTAACACATAAAAATCAGTAGATTTTACACACAGACGTAGATTTCCAGTTTATCTTGGAAAACGGGAAGGTCAGCAAAGGTAAACCCGCGTGCAGCAATGAGCAAACTAGCAGGCACTGAGGGGCAGCTGCCCTTGAGACAGAGCTGTGCCCTAGTTCACCAGGGCTCCCCAGGGCCCTCCCACGAGCCTCGCTCCTCATGAACCTCTCTGAGCTCTTGAAGGAAGCCAAGTGTGCCAACCTAATCTATTCGGGCCCAGGCCAGGCCTCTCAAGGAAGCCCCTGCCCTCCCAAGGTGGCTCCTTTCTTCCACCAGCAATGGGAGGAATCAATGAGGAAGACCCCCGGGGCTGGGAGATGCTCCACCTGCTGCTGAGGACAGGCCCCCCACTCCGCCCCGAGCTGGGGAGGATCCCTGGGTGAGCCCTGATCCTTAGATGGTTAACTCTGGGCTGCAGTCACCTCCTTGAGACCTGAGACTGCTGAAAACAGTAGCCTCACTCGTCAGAGAACACTCAGAGAACTAAAATTAGAAGATAACAGGTAGGGGTGAGGGAGAATCACACTGGTTCCCTGAGAGTTTCAAAACCATCAACTCTGGCCAAGACCAGTGAGTGGATACTGGGGGGGAGGGGGGAGCTCCCGCCCCTCTTCTTGTTCCTCCAACATTGGCCCAGTAACCGTCCTGGGGACACAGCACTGGGCACCTGCTGTGGCACTGGTGCAGAGGTAACAGACACGTGCCCCTCCAGGAGCCACGGTCCAACCACCAGGGTGCCACCTCCTGTGCTGGCCCCAGCAGCTCCCAACGCACCTTCTTCATCACAGGGTGGGCCTGCCTCCCACACGCCTCGAAGAAGACACACAGCAGCTGCAACACGGAGCTCCATGCCGCGTGGAACTTATATGTCAGGCCCTCCTCCACAGCCCTGCCAAGGAAGCAGGCAGTCAGGGCCATGGTCATGTGCACCTGGGCCCAAACCATGAAGTCAACGGCTGGCACCATGAGCTACAGACCACCAGCTGGCCAGTGAGGGTGGGGCTCTGGGAAAGGCTAGGGGGAAACTAGCATTTATAAAGTGCCTCCTGAGCTAAGAGTTTAATTTATGTAATCCTAGCGCTTGAAGAAAAACACATGAGGAGGTTATTTGTTGCATCTTCAGATGGGGAAACTAAGGCTCAGAGAGATTAAATAACCTGCCAGGGTCACTCTGCTAGTGGCTGAAATGGGCCTCCAAAGCCTATGCTTTGTCACTGTCCCATGCTTTCTCGGTCTGACTTGAGGTGGGAGGATGGGGTTGGAGCAGGTGGTCTGGGCAGGGGGGGAAGCTGCAGCAGGGAGGGGCTGGGCCAGCCACTAGCTCCTTCCAGCCTATGCACACCGCAGTCAGCCCCATCTCCCAAACTCTAGGCCCCTGGAGATTTTAGGCCAGAATGGTCAACAGGGTTCACTGTGGGAAAGAAGGAGCTAGGGGAGGGGGCAGCTCTGTTCCTGAGTCTTCCTGAAACTTCATCCCAGAAGCATCCACAGGAAACAGGCCTATTTCCTCAGGAGGAATGGTACCCAAAGCACCACATCTTAGATCTGAGCAGACAGACCCAGCGGAGACACCCAGGATCCCAGACCATCTCCCAAGACAACTCCAGTGTGTCTGGTGCTGAGGTTCCTCACTGCCCACTGGGAGGGTGAGGGTGGCCAGTGGCCGTGTCTGTGAATGGCTCCTCCTGGAGGTGTGGGGGGCAGCTCAGGCCACACTAGTTGGGTGATCTCAGCTTTCCCACCTGTAAAATGGGGTCAGTACCTATCTCCTGGAACCATAAGGACTACTAGTAGCCTCTATTTATTCAGTGCTTAACTACGTGCCAGGTACTATTCTGAGAACTTTACACGTATTACCTCATTTAATCCTTACCTGCATTAGCCACCTCTGACTGATGAGGACCCTGAGATATGGAGAGGTGGAGGATCTAGCCCCAGCTGACTGGCCCTAGAGTCCTCACTTGTGAGCACTACAGTATGGCACCTGGAATGTGGCCAATGCTCAAATCGACAGCAGCTGCGCTGGTACCATGTGCGTGGCCCACAGTAAGCGACAAGTGGAGTACCTGTCTTATAAGGAACTTTCTACAAGGTACACCTTATTCCCTCCTAACGCAGATCCCATGTTCTCACCTGAACATCTTGGCAACGTACTGGGCAGGGCCCGAGGCCGAGGAGGTCACGGAGCCAACGTCGGCCATGTGGGGAGCAACACATTCCTTCAGGATCTCCTGCAGAAAAAGGCCACAGTTGTCTGGGCCCAAGGTAGCCCCCCAGGGCCACTCAGCCCTCTCGGAGACTGCTTCCTGAAACTTCTAGGAAGCCTATCCCCACCCCCGGAACCTCCTCCCCAGGATGCAGCTGGAGGTCTGCGGTGAGCTCTGAGACAGACAGGGCACAGGCAGAACCTCTTCTGCTCTCTGCCTTCCCTGCTCAAGCTGGGGCGGGGAGCGGGAGCAGGGAGGGGGGAGCTGCGGTACCTGGAGGCATTGGGTGGCAGC
Source organism: Tapirus indicus (assembly GCA_031878705.1). NCBI lineage: Eukaryota > Metazoa > Chordata > Mammalia > Perissodactyla > Tapiridae > Tapirus > Tapirus indicus. The sequence continues at coordinate 31,503,099 of CM062921.1, read as the reverse complement.
TGTGACCACCTGAGAGTGAGGGGAAAGGAGGCAGGTCATCGCAGTTCCAAATAAGCGAGGGAGGTGGCCCAGCCCCAGGTCCCGCTGCAGCCTGTCAAGATAGAAGGCTTTTGTGGGGCCTGGCCCTAGGCCTCAGGGACCCAGATGGCCCAGGTCCAGTGACAGTCACTGATCTGTGGGGCTCTACAGGGCCCTTCTGGTAGACGATTTTAAAAAGTGCTGTGATTCATGTAATAGTTACATGTAGCAAGCTAACCCTCTGATGTATGTCCCAGGGGAAGATCAAGGTTAAGTTTCTCAGATACTCTTCCTGAAGTTTTGGTGCTTATATAAACATATAAAATAATAACTGCTAACATTTATGTAACACTTATCACATGCCAAGTACTGATGTAACGACATACATTAACTCATTTAAACCTCGCAAAAAAACAAACAAAAACCAAAAAACAAAACCTTGCAACAACTGACATTAAGTCCTATTACAATTCCCATTTTATAGATGAGGAAACGAAGACATAGAAAAGTCAAGTAACTTGCCCAAGGCCATCCAGCTAGTGGCGGGGGCAGGGGGGTCAGTATTCACACCCTGGTAATTTGGCTCCAAAATTCGCAGATAATCACACCATCCAGGCTGTTCTGCACCGCTTTTTCTCAATCTATCTTGGAGGTCTTTCCACTTCAGCATGCGCCATCTACTTCAATTATTTCTAATGGCTACAGAGTATTTCACTGTTTGTATTTAACTGGTCCCCTCCTGGGGCACATTTAGGTTGTTTCTAGGTCTTTTAGTGCCCCAGCAAACATCCTGGGACACACACCCTGGCACAACTCCCACACAGTTGTGGGAGTCCTCCTGTAGGATTAATCCTGAGAAGTGGAGAACAACGCTATTTTGCCATTCTCCAGGTGAAAAGCAGTTTGGTGCAGGAAAAAGGACGTGGGCCTTGTGGACGTGGGCTGGAGACCTGGCTTTGCTCCTTAGGGGCTGCACAACAAGCTAACTCGGAGCGCTTCGCTTTCTGGTGAAATGGGCTAAGACCTTCCCCAGGAGGTGGTTATGATCAGTGAGATGAAACAACAATGCAGAGGCCCAGCACAGTGCCTGGGGGAGGCAGGCCAACGCAAAGCCTTCAGCAGAGGGGAGGGGAGGACAGACACAGCACGCTGGAGACTCAGCGGCTTAGAGACCCTGGCTCCAGGCAAAATGCAAGTCACCAACTGATATATGTATTTTCTTCTCAGCCTTATTGGAGGAAAGTAGAATTATCAAGGGGCTACTATTAAGTGGCCAAGCTCAACTGTGAGTGTTATGACAGACACAAGGCAGAAACTGGGTTCACAGGACTGTGAAATCCAGAGGAAGAGACTTTAACCCAGGTGGGGAATGGGGTGGAGCCACAGACAGCAAATGACATCCTCTGAGAAGGAAACCAATGGCATGGCTCGGGATGACAGTCAGGGGGTGACAAGATCAGGATGGAACTCGGGCCGACCCTGAGGGCGGTGCTCTGAGCCCGCCCTGCTGCCCCTCACAGCGACTGGTAACTGCTCTGGCAGGAGAGGCATCAGCCCTGGCTAACATAGGCTGTGCTGTCCTGCCCCATGCCTCCTAACAACTGGAGCTGCTCTGCAGCTCACCTGACGTGGAAACACCCCCCCCCCTCCAGCTTCCGGCTCATGTCCCTCCCATCTGCACCGCGGGGCAGGTAGCCTGGCTGGAGGCCCTGGGACGTCCCTCCACCTCACCCTACCTGACCAGGTTGATGTGGGCTTTCTCCATGACCTTAAGCCAGGCCAGCAGGGGTTGTAAGTCATTTTCACTGGGAACGTAGTCATACAAGGCCTAGAGTGGGACAGGGAACAAGCAGGTGTCTGAGCAAGTACATCTAGCAGCAGCCCAATGACAATGACCCCTTCTCATCCGTAGGCACCAGTGTGTCCCAGTGACAGGCCTACCTGTGCAGCCCCAGAACTCACAGCCCCCTTGGCCTTCCTAGCTCCTGCCTTTCCCTGCTCCATGAAGCCCTTCCAGTTCTGCTTCTATGGCAGAAAAGTCTCCAGGAGTAGTCGAATATAACTTGGGTCACACAACCCTTTGTGAACCTGACAAAAGCCACAGAACCCTTCTCTGAAAAAATGCATGGGAACACACACACACGTTTTGCAAACAATTTTGGGCATTTCTGCCTCCTTTCCCAAATCCATCCACAGATTCCTAAGGTTGAGAGTATCTGTTAATACCGTAAGACCATGCTGAAATAGCTTATTAAGTTAACTCACTAGATCAAGAGTCAGGACTCCCAGCTCCCGTGGACACTGATGTGGCTTTGGTGGCCGGTGTCCTGGCTCCCTGTCTACTGGCCTCCTGCAGTGGGGCAGCCCAGCCCCGCCAACCCCACTCTGCAGACAAGTAAAGGGGCCCCCTGCCACCTCCCACTCCCAGCACAGCCATGTCACTCCCCGCCCCACCAGCCCTCACCGTGATGATCTGGGCGTTGAGCTCTGCCGGCAGGGTACCCAGGCTGGGCTTGGCATGGAAGAGGCTGTGAAAGGCCTGCATGGCACAGGCTGTCACCAGCTGGAGAGGACATGTAGGCTTAGTGGGGAACCACAAAGCCCACGGCCACCCTGGGCTCCTCAACCTCCCACTCCAGCCCCCCGAACCTCAAACATGCCCCCTACACCCGGACTGTCACTTTAGTAAGCCTTGGTAGCCAATAATGACATACTAAAAATGTTAAATGACTTAAACAAAGACAATGGAGAAACACGAACAAACTTTTAACATAAGAGGCTAAAAATCCAGGCTATAAATGGTTTGTATACTATACATATAGCTGTATTTTCACATGTTTTTAAATATGTTTGTTTATCCAAAGAGAAATGTCTGAAAGGATACACAGCAAGCTGTTCCGAATGATTCTCTCCTTATAAACAATGATCACATTATTTATATAATACACACTTTAAAATACACGTGAGCAAATACTACAGGAAAATATATAAAGATTCACAGAATTGTGCTAGGATGAGAGAGATGCAGGGGATTGTTTTTACGTATCTTTAAGCCACTATTTGGATTTGTTAGTAAGTAAGCCAAGAAAAAAGAAGAAATAATGGTGACTGTGGCTAGAGCAAAGCTCGAGGCAGGAGAGGACTGACACCTGGCCAGCCCGCCACGGTTCCACCCTCGCTCTGTGCTGACCTCTGAGCCAGCTCCCAGCTGGACCAGGACCCTGAAGACGGCCCGTCTGGCCAGCTCTGGGGATGAGACGGTGTCACAGATTGTAGCAAAGAGCAAGATCAAGGCGGGGAGACCCCAGGCCCTGCTTCTGGCCTGACCAGTGAGTTCCCTGAGCGCCAGCACTGTGGGCCTGGGGTCTGAAGCTATCCCCCCACCGCCCCACCAACTTGAGTGTGCCCCTGCCCACTGGCTCTTGGCCCGAGCTCACCACATGGCTCAAGGTCATGACCCTGAGGAGAGTCTCGCTGCAGCTCTTCACCAGGCCTTCTGGGAAGCAGGGCAGCAGGTCCTTCATCAGTGTCAACATGTGCAGGGTGGTGGTGGCCTCCTTGGAGCCTGGCAGACAAAGGGGAGTTGAGACTCCAGCCCACTCTCTGCCGCAGACCCTGTCCTCCCCTGCTGGCCACCCCTGCCACCCTGCCCTCAACCTGGCTCCCCACCTCCAGACTTCTCAATCTCCTGGACGCAGAACTTGGCGGTGGAAACAGCAGCAGGATGATGGGCAGGGGCCTTCTCACCAAACATGAATTCACTGCCCTTGAGGACCGAGCACACTCCATGCTGGGCAGCCTTCCGGATCTGAGGGGCAAGGAAAGGGCCATAGGTCAGCATTCAACCAGCAGTTTGGGTGGCTGGCACAACCACCAACCAACAAGGCTGACTGCACACCTACTACATGACTGATGCTATGCTTAGGCCCACTACGGGCATAGACTCCCGAGCTGTGGGGCAAGACAAAGCTCGGTTCCGATCCCCACTCTCCTACTGACTCACCAAATGGCCCTGAGCAAGCCAAGCCACTTAATCTCTGAGCTTCAGTGTCCTCGTCTTTACAACAGGGACTTATTCATTCATTCAACCATCCAGCAATACGGCATGTCCACCAAGCCAGGCACTGTTCTCGGTGTTGGCAGTTTGGCCGTGAACAGAGCAAACGACTCATATTCCAGTTGGGAGGCAAAAAACAAACAAATGCAAACGAGAAGGTGAAAGGGCTTTGCAGACCATAAAGCAGGGTTGTTACTTTTTATATGGTGGTCAGGAAAGTGTCACTCCAGTGAAGTGACATTTCAGCAGAGACCTGAAGAAAGTGAGGGACAGACCCCACGAATACACAGGGAAAGAGGCACAGGCCCACCGGGGATAAGAATGCCTAGCATGGTGAGTGATTATTATGACCGTTATTACTATTATATGCTTCCTGCCCTGAATTTCAGGAGGCAGCAGAATGGCCAGCCTCCATGTGCTGAGTGCCTGCGATGAGCCAGAACTGCCCCAGGCCTGGGAGGCACAGTGGAGTCAGCCACAACCTTGCAGCAAGGTTGTATAATTACCCCTATTTCACAGCCAGGAAACTGAGGCTCAGAGAGACAAAGTAACTTGCCCAAGGTCACAGCACAAGCGGTGAACCCAGAATCCAGCTCAGGCCTGTGTGACTCCAGAGCACCCCCTGCCCCCACCACTGTAATTAAACACGTCACTGACCGATGAGGCGGCAGAGACTCAGAAGGGCCCGACAGTGAACATCCTTCCTGTAGGAGGAGCTGCCGCCCGCCTTCTGGAGCTAAGCAGAGGGGGCCTCAGGGGCAGGAAGGAGAACCTCAGGGCAAGGGCCCAGGACTCCCGGCAACCTCCCCCACCCCACTTAGACAGGCGAGTGTCAGCCCCAGCCCCATTACTGGAGTGGGCTGGCCCCTCCCATATTCTGGGGGCCAAGCAGTCTCACCTTCGGCTTGGCGTGCACAGTGAAGCTCAGCAGCCCATGGTACACCTGCAGGGTCACTGGGTAGCTCCAGGCCTCCGGGCCCTGCTTCCGCAGAAGGGTGGCCAGGCAGGAGAGGACCTTGAAGATGAGAGTCAGAGTCTCTGAGCTCCACCCACTGCAGCCAGGCGGGAAAAGAGCCCAGGTTCTCACCAACTCCAGAAGATCCCAAAGGGATCCATGTGAGGGTCCACAGAGTGCCTGCACCCCTCCCAGGAGCGTCCAAGATTTAGCCAAATCAGATGGGCTCTGGAAGACGGCAGAGGGGAAACTGAGACCCAAACACTAACCCATCGGAGGGCAGAGGTGGAGCCACTGCTGGCCTGGGCTGACAGGATATCCATGAAGGCTTTGGAGGTGTCGGAGAACTTCTTAATGAGCACAGGGCTGGGCACGCTGTGGGAGATCAGAGATGGTCAGAACCCCAGAGGGGCCTCTGAGAGCAGCTGGTGTGGCCCCAGCCCTGGTCTGAAGGAAGCTGGACAGAGGGAGGCGGCACTGGCCCAGTCAGTCAGCGGGTGAGCAACAGTCAGGACAGGAGCACGTCCTTTCCAATACCCGGTTCAGTGAGCTCTCCATGGCTCCAGCCTCCCTCACCATCTCCGCTACCCATTCTCTGTACTGCCCAGAAGATGGGCCCTAATAAACGCACCCCAACCCTCTCCCCACCTCCCCCGTGGCAGCAGGTCTCCAGGTATCCTACAGCCAACATTCTACCCGACCTTATCTGCCCCACACACGGCACCAGCACTCACACTCCGCCGTACAATATCCCAAACCACCCCCCGAGCCTGAGGTTGTAGAATGCCACCTGATACTTAAGTATCTTTTTAACAATTCCCAGATCCTGTTCCTCAGGTCCATCCACACTTCCTTCTCCCCTCTATATGAGACATGGGGTTCAGGCAGGAGCCAGGACTCACCGCTTCAGGACAAGGTTCAGCAGGTAAGCAACAGCGGCTAGAGACTCCGGGGACTCCACTGCTTCCATTGTTGTCATCTGAGGGCCAGATCACGGGGTGTGAATAGGAAATGTGTCATGCTGGGCAAATGGGGGGCTCGGGGCACCATGTGCCCAGAACAGTTACGACCAAGAACCCTGGTGTCAGAGGTTCAAATCCCAGCTCTGCCATTGTGTGACTTTGGGCTGGCAACTCAACCTGTGACTCAGTTTCCTCATTTGTAAAATAGGGATAATAGAGGTTATGAATTAATGCATGTGAAACACTTAAAATACTGCCTGGCAGATGATAAAAACCACATATTGCCATCTAATTTATTTCATTATTCTAGAGCAGAGGTTGGAAAGCTTTTTCTGTAAAGGGCCAGATAGCGAGTATTTTAGGCTTTGCAGGCCACATATGGTCTCTGTTGCATATTCTTTGTGTGTGGTTTTTTTTTTTTTTTTGTGAGGAAGACCAGCCCTGAGCTAACATCCGTCCAATCCTCCTTTTTTTTTTTTTTTTTGCTGAGGAAGACTGGCCCTGGGCTAACATCGTGCCCATCTTCCTCTACTTTATATGGGACGCCGCCACGGCATGGCTGACAGGCAGTGCGTCAGTGGGCGCCAGGGATCCGAACCTGCGAACCCCGGGCTGCCAAGCGCGGACTAAACCGCTGCGCCACCGGACGGCCCCATGTGTGTGTTTTAACAATCCTTTAAAAATGTAAAAACCATTCTTGGCTCTCAGGTTGTACAAAAATAGGCCACAGGTCAGATTATGCTCATGGGTTGTAGTTTGCCAACCCCTTCTAGAGAAGTGGTTCTCAAACTCGTACACTCTTATAAGTTACTGAAGATTCCCCAAAGGGGTTTTGTTTAAGTAGGTTGTAACTATTGATATTTACCATATTAAAAATTAAAACCAAGAAATTTTTAAAACACAGGAATATGCAAGCATAATTCTATTAACTGTCAAAATAATGTCCTCGACATCATGTAACTTATGGAAAACACCATGGCACACTCCTGAGTCAGTGAGAGTGAAAAAGGTAGTGTTCTAGTATTATCATGGAAATAATTTTGACCTAGCCAACCCCCCAAAGGGGCTTGGGGACCCCCACATCACACTTTGAAAACCACTTTTCTAGAGGATCCCCTGGGACTAACTCAGCTTCATAGATCACGGAAAAATAAGAGTAGTGGATTTTTGTTTTCCAAGAATAATGTAGGAGATGCCACCAGCTTTACTAAGCCACCTGAGAAGGACTAGAGCCCTTCCACCTGTTCAACGTTGTCGTTCTCGATCCCCACATGCCAGGGGGCACCCATCTTCTCTCTACATCCTGAATAACTTGCTGCTCTCAACACCCACTCCCAAGTCACAGCCACTCACCAGGGCAGCAAAGTATTCAGTCTCTGTCTCCTTTCCTCCCTGGGAGCGAATCACCTCGGTGACAGCAGCCAGAACAGCACAGATCTGCACGTGAGAAAGAAGGCACCTATGACACCTCTTTTAGACCTAACTCCACCCCAGGGTAGCCTCTTTTCCTTGCTCCTTCACAAATTAATGTCCTGACAAAGCTCAGAGATAGACAAGATGAGCAGCATTCAGAACCAGGGGTGCACACCACAGGCCTAGTGAATAGGAAGCTCAGAACACATCTGCCAAAATTCCACCTCCAGGACTCTAATGTCTTACAGAAATGTGTGCAGGTATTTCTGTACAAGTGTGTTCACTGCAGCAACAAACTGGAACCAAGCAGCCATCAACAGGGGATTAATACCGTACTATTACCATATAATAAATAATGATAGATGCAAATTCTATGCAACTATTGAAAAGAATGAGGAACTACATATTAACTGAGAAATACTGTTCAGTAGGGAAAAAAGTTGCAGAACAGTGTATACAAAATATAATCATGTTTCAGTAAATGTAAACAAAGTACGGGTAAAAAATATACAAAAAAGTCTAGAACAGTAATGTTGCTAAGAGGCTATTGAGCCCTTGAAATGTGACTAGTGTGGCTGAGGAACTGAAACTGCATTAAATTTTAATTAATTTAATTTAAAAACAAATACTTGATCTAGTTATTGGAAAATAGATTCAGAACAACTTGGGTATATGAATCTACTTTTGAGATTATAAGTTTTACAAACTCTAAATACAAACTAAGTATTTCCAATGAAGATTTAGCATTGAAATGGAGATGTAAGGGTAAAATATACACTAGATTTTGAAGATAGTATGATAAAAATAATGTAAAACAACTCAATAATTTTTATATTGATTATATGTTGAAATGATAATATTTTCTATTTGTTGGTGGTGGAGGTGCTGTCGAGTTGATTCTGGCTCCTAGGTACCCCGTATACAGCAGAGCAGAACCCTGTCTGGTCTTTCTGAGCCACCCTCACACCTTCCAGTGCTATATCAGAAAATGCTCTGCTGCTATTCATGGCCAATTTTTTCAAAGCGGGTGGCCAGGTCCTTCTTCCTAGTCTGTCTTAATCTGGAAGCTCCACTGAAACATGTCCACCATGGATGACCCTGCTGGTATTTGAAATTCTAACGGCATAGCTTTCAGCATCACAGTATGACAGCCACCACAGTATGACAACCGGCAGATGGTGGTGTGGTTCCCTGACCTGGGCCAAAGTGGTGAGAGCTCCAATCTTAACCACTAGACCACCAGTGCTGGCTTAATATTGTGGATATATTAGGTTAAAAAAAATACATTATTAAGATCAGTTTCACCAGCTTTTTACTTTTTCTTATCGTGGCTACTAGAAAATTTAAAATTACTTACGTGGCTCGCATTATGTTTCTGTTGGACAGATCTGGTCTAGGTACATACACAACGACCCATTAATAGTAGCGACCACAAAGGCGTTAAGTTGGGAGAACAACTTTCACATTCTATTCTACTCACATAACTTTGGTACCGTTTATAATTTTGACATCTTTCACTTAAACAAAGAAAAAATATAAATATATACATTTTAAAAATATTAACTTGGAAGCAACCCAAGGGCCCATCAATGGCTGAATGGATAAAGATGTGGTATATATACAATGGAATACTACCCAGCCATAAAAAAGACAAAATTGTGCCATTTTTGACAACATGGATGGACCTTGAGGGTATTATGTTAAGCAAAATAAGTCAGACAGAGAAATAAATACTATATGATTTCACTCATACAAGGAAGATAAACAAACACATAGATAAAGAGAACAGATTAGTGGTTACCAGAAGAGGAGGAGGCAGCGGGAGGGCAAAAGGGATAAAGGGGCACACATATGGTGATGGATAAAAACTAGACTATTGGTGGTGAACAGGATGCAGTCTATACAGAAACCGAAATATAATGTACACCTGAAATTTACACAATGTTATAAGCCAATATGACCTCAATAAAAAAGTTTTAACTAAAAAAAGTAAATAAAATGTTAGTTCTTGTTAGGTAAAACATTTTCTAATCACCACTATTCAGCATTAATTTACTCAACAAATGTTTTCTTGAAAATATTCTATGTACAAAGCCTTGTGTTATACAGCAGAAGAGAAAAATATTTAGAAAATATTTCTACACTGATGGACTTTACACTTGAGCAGGGGAGATGTTAGAAAAAGCAGAAAACGGAATCTGCCCTGGGAGAGGTAATAAGTAGGGGACACGAACGGGAGGAGGGATGACACATCATCCAGAAATACCAGCTGCTGTCACTGGACACCAGTCAGCCAGCGCTGGAAGAAAATAAAAGGCATGAGTCCGGCCCCTCCTCACCATCCCACGGCCCTCCTGACGCTCCCCCTACCTCCTTGTGAGCAGCCGAGTTGGACTCCCAGAAGCGCTGCACTTTGCTAAAGGTGACGTTTGTGCAGTCAGAGAGGCCGCTCAGGAAGGTGCCCGAGGACTTCTCGGTGAGAGCCGGCGCCACCTCTTCTTCCATAGCCGTCTCAGGGGCTTCGCTTTTGCCCAGGCGAAGGGACCCCGACTGCAGCTCATTATGCAACCTCACCGCATCAACTGTCAGGTCGCTCCTTCCTGGAAACCGGAGGCACGAGGTAAGGCCCCCCACTTCTACCCGAACCTCCTTCTGCCCAAGAGAACAAGAACCACCCCTACGAAACAAACCAGCGGAGTCCAAGCCCACATCCCAGTGGCTGAATTCCGATCGCGGCCCGCCTCCTCAGCCCACTGTACGCCTAGAACTTAACTCCAGGTAAAAGTCTCTGCTTTCCTGTCCAGACGGCATTAAGCGCCGGTGGGCGTCGGCTGGGGGCTATACTCAGGAGGCTTGGGAAAGAAATGAAGATGAAAGCGCCTTGTAAAGAGCCACCCATGGTTAACACTGATACTCGTGGTACCCTAGACAAATCATTTCCCTACTGCGGACTCAGTTTCTGCATCTGTTAAGTGGGGAGGGTGGGACTTTACAGCAGGCTCCAGATTCGACATTCTAAGAGACGAAAGGTCCAATGTCTGAGCCCCGGGGCCTCCAGAGTCCCAGAGCCTTGCAGACCCAGGCCCACCCACAACCCCGCCGCCGGCTGCGCCCGGGTCTCGACTCCGCTACCTGAGGGCCGGCTGAAGAAGCGGCTGCGGGCGGCCTGGCGGTGCCGGCAGACGGCGGGGTTGCTGTCGCTGCTATGGCCTTTCTTCCAGCGCTTCAACTTAGCCGAGACACCAGACGGCAACTTCCCCGAGCGACCCATGCCGACTCAGCTTCAAAGACCAGCTTCCTCGGACGCAGAGACACACGCAGAACCCACGTGGGCCCGCAGCCCACTTCACTTCCTCTTCCTCTGGCGTACCTTCCGGACTCGCATCCGTTACCATGGCAAAACAGGCAACATCCGGTTTTACGTGCTCTTTAGGCTCCGGATCCCAGAGTGGCTCCGAGAGGATCTGTTGCTAGGGAGGGAGTTCTGTTACTAGGGATTCCCTGGAGGTCCTACTCCAGGGCCACGGTTCTTGGCGACAGGAATGAGCCTTATAAAACTGGAATTCCTTTGTATGTTAAAAAGCAAACGTACATCTATATCATTTTTGAAAATCTACTTTCAAAAGTTACGGTAGAAACAAATTTATTTGAGAGTCAAAACCTGTCCAGACCTGAAAGAGTGAAAATCAGTTTGGCCTGAAAAGAGAATAGAGCAACCAGTGATGCTCTAAACCCGTTCAGCTATTTTCATTTATTACTGGGGATACCCAATTGCTAAGCCATCCTTGCTTCATGGCAGTGCTCAATCCCCTCTGGTTAACCTCTTCTTCTCCTAATTCCCCTTCAGAACCAGCAACCAATCCAGAAATGATTCCCACGCGCTGCGACCCACCCCAAAATCCTTCGGCCAGCACCCAAAGATGCTTCCCTCCCCTTCTTGTGGAGCAGCACTCTAAGATTCCTCTGCAGTTTCCTTCCTCACTTCAAATCAGTAAGTCTAATTTTGTCAGACTAAGGCTTGATCCTGGTGGGTTTTGGCTGATTTGGTTTTAACACATTTATTTTACATTTCTTAGTTCCCACTGGATAAGATGCTTCAATAAGTCAGTCTTCTAAATGAGCCAGATGTTGACAAAGTTTTTGTATCCTACTTCTTTCACTTACATGGTCTGAATTTTCCCCCTTGCTATGGTCTGAATATTTGTGTCCCTCCAAAATTCATGTGTTAAAATCCTAACTCCCTAAGATAATAGTATTAGGAGGTGGGACCTTTGGGAGGGACTTAAGTTGTGAAGGTGGAATCCTAATGGAATTAGTGCCTTATAAAAGAGGGTCCAGAGAGATCCCTAGCTCCTTCCACCATGTGAAGACATAGCGAAAAGGTGCCAGCTATGATCCAGGAAGTGGGCCCTCACCCAATCATGCTGGCACCCTGGTCTCGTACTTCCAGCCTCCAGAACTGTGAGAAATAAATTTCTGTTGTTTATAAGTCATCCAGTCTGTGGTATTTTGTTATAGCAGCCTGAACAGACTAAGACATCCCTTGTCCTTAAATATATTCTTAAATAGCTGAGTTCTTAAATATCTTGAAAATATTAGTTGCAGCTGATCTCTGGATGCTTCTGAAGAATGTGGATTTCTGGTGTCCTGTCCACAATATAAACTCCATGAGGATAGGAATTTGGTCTTTGCCACTTCCATTCCCAGCACCCAGGACAGTGCCTGGCACATAGTAGGCACTCAACAAATTATTGTTGAATGAATGAATGAGTAGATGTGTGTTGTGGAGGGAAGAAAAGGGTCTAAAATAAGGGCACAAATTATAATAACTCATACATAAATGTAAATACCAATAATGGTAATTAGTCTTTACTTAGGCAAACTGAGATGGTCTTTCACTCCACAGTTAGAAATGCAAAGCTCAAAATGTACATCTCTGAGGGATTTAAGAGGTGCCAAAAAGTGAGTTTTGGTCCAAGAACCAAAGAGCTGGGAATGAAGAGTAAATAAATGGCCACAGTGCAATTCATGAACCTGCAATGTTGGTGCTGGAAGCAGGCACCTGAAGGGTCATCTAGGTCACAGGTCACATGCTGGTCAGTGACAATACTTTTACTGCTCTGAGTAAAATAAGTACAATTAGTGATGCTGGTGTTCAAATGCCCATCTTTCTATAAAGCAATAGTGAGAATAAATGGAAGGGTTTTTTTTTCAAAGACTGTTATTTGCCAAAATAAAGAATAGTCAACCTTTTGTCAGGCCTATTCCTTTTTAAAACAAATTTACTAATCTGTGAAATTCAAAATATCTGTAAACCAACTCTTCATTTGAATATCTGAACCAACTCTTCATTTCACCAAGTCCAGAAAAGTGAAGTGATTTGCACAAGTTCCCACAGCCTGGTAGTTTATTTGATGAGACACAGAAAGCACAAAGGAAAAGATCAATACACCAGAATGCATTAAATGTAAGATATTCTGCTCATAAAAAGATACCATAAAGAGCACTAAGAGGTAAGCCAAAGAGTGGGAGAGGATATTCACAATACATATAACTAACGAAGTACATCAGAATATATAAAGAACCCCTCCCTACAAATCAATAAGAACAAGGCAGACAATCCAATAAAAAGAATGGGCAAGAGACATGAAGAGGCACTTCACAAAAGTGGATACCCAAATAGCCAATAAACATATGAAAAGATGCTCAGTCTCATTAACCAAAGGGAAATGCAAATTAAAACCACAATGAAATGCCACTACACACCCACCAAAATGGCTAAAATTAAAAAGACTAGTCATACTAAGTGTTGGTGAGGATGTAGAGCAAGTGGCCACATATGCTGCTGGTCGGAGTATAAACTGATACAACCACTTTGGAAAACTGGTAGTATGTACTAAAACTGAATATACTGACTATACTCCATAGTCCAGCAATTCACTCTTGGGTACATATTCAACAGAGATGTATACTTATATGCATAAAAGACATGTATGATAATGTTTGTAATAGCCAAATACTGGAAAAGACCCAAATGTCCATCCACAGTAGAATGGATAAATAAATTGCGGTATATTGATATAATGGAATAATATAGTATTCAGCTGTATACGGCAAGAGAACAAGCAAACTACTGCTATATGCAGCAGCATGGGTGATCTAAATTGAGTGAAAGACTCCAAACAAAAAAATACACATTGCATAATTCTACTTAGATGAAGTTCAAAACCAGGCATAACTAATCTACAATATTAGAAGTCAGGATAGCAGTTACCGTGGCGGTAATAGCTGAGAGTGGGCACAAGATGTGCGGTAATATTCTAACTTTTTATCAGAAAGGAGTTTACATGGATGTATTCACTGTGTGATAATTCATTGAGCTGTGCACTTATAATTTGTGCATTTTCTGTATATATGTTTCACTTCACTGCTTTACTAAAAACAAAAAGTGCTCCTTGCACACAGAGCGTAAAGACTGTTAACGTGAGAACGCATCATTGCAGAGGAGACAGCTCAGCACTGACTCTGGGCCCCGCACCTCCAGCCGCAGGAGTTGACACCACCACCCTCTGGTCAGCCCCACTCCTGGGACGCAGCCTGAGACCCGGGCAGTAAGGCTGAGATACGGGAACTTATCTGGAGGAAGAGGAAGCCGAGTTTGGAAACTGTTATAAGCGAGCTGGTTTGCACGACCAGAGGTCTAGATGTGGGGACAGTTACTGAGAGAGTGCACAGAAAGTGTTGGGTTCTAGTCTAAAGTTATTTTACAGCGTGACCCTGGGCAAGGATTTAAATTCGCTGAGGCTCCATTTCATATTCTGTAAAGTGGTGATAATAATACTGAACCCACTGAGCTGTTCTGAGGATTCAGTATGAAAATGTGTGTCTATGTCAAAATACGTACAACTCCAAAAATGCTGTTAGTGGTACCTTGCGAAGGGTGAGGTGGTGCACCTTCGCCACCAGAGGGAGCTCTGCAAACAACCAGTTAAAGCTAAAACCCTGCAGAGAGGCAGCAATAACTGCTGAGCAGGCTGGGATTTTGCAAATCAGATGGAGAGATGAAGAGGCCCAGGGTAGTGGCAGCCTTTCCATCCTTTTCCTAGGGAGCAGACAACTGCTGGCCTCCAAACTGAGTCTGCATCATAACTGGATACAGCCCTTGGATGAAACACAATCTGGAATTGGCATTGCAGAGGCCACAGGCCACCTGCTGGCCCTCCATCCTGAGGCATCTGCTCAGAATCTCCCCCAGAGGGCATGTGGTGCCAGGAGAGGGGACAAGAGGCATCTAGATGGCCTGAGCATACTCTCTCCCACCCTGCACCCCAGGGTTCACCTTTTTGATGAAGGACCAACCTCCTTGCACCTGAATTCCAGCAACATCCTCCACCCAGAGGAATTAGCCACCTCCATGATTAGCCATGCTACATATGGCTAATGAGGACCACTCACATTTGTAGGATGGGTCCTGAGTTAGACCCTCTGGGTTAGAATCCACGTACTACCACTACCTGTCTGACCTTGAGCAAGTCACCTTACTCTCTGAGCCTCAGTTTTCTCATCTGTAAAATGAGATAAGAATGCCTTCCCATAGGGTGTATAACAACAAAATAAGATAATACATGTAAAGTGCTTAGAAGACTGCCTGGCATATAGTAAGAAGGCAATAAATGTGAGAGACTTATTATCCAAAAAACTCTTCTTGAATTCCAGAACACCTTTTCACCTATTATCTAAGTGAGGAGGACAGAGCAGGTGTCTTCATTTCACATACGGGGAAACATGGTTCCAAGAGGTTCAGTGACACCCCCAAGGTCACACAGTCAGTAGATAGACAGAAACCGGGAGATCCAACTCTTAGCCTAGGAGCCCCCTCTGTAGCCACTGCTCTTAAAACCACCTGTGAGGCTCCTGTAGAGGGAACAGGGCTGCTGCACCCTGATAAATAAATGAAAAGCAATAGGATATATTGGAGTATATGAGGAAACTATTTGGTTTAAAACTAATTTGGCCTGACCTTGTTTTTGCAAAAGGGCCTGAGGTGGCCTGTTGAGCATGCATTGTACATCTGCTTTAAACATTTACTATGTCCCCAAAACAAGAATGATGCCCTTAAAGATAGGGATGTAGCTTCCCCCTATATCGGCATTTCTTTAAGGAAAAGCATCTCTTCCTGGAAACTAAGGATTAATTACCAACCTGCTGTGCTCACCTTGTGACTACTGATCTGCTGACCACCAACCTGCTGTGCCAGCTAAGCATGTCATGACAGTAGTAAAAGAAATATTCCTGTCATATGTGATCTATGCTCTTTGTTCCAAGATGATATATAACCACTCTGTACACCCGACTTCTTTGGTGCCCTTCCTTCCTTTGGGAAGGAAGGCCCTGGGCCATAGTCCTCAAACCTGGCTCATAATAAACTCACCCTAATTTTGATTTGTAAATTGATTATGGATTATTTGTGTCAACAACCCAAAGCGCTGAGCCCAAGGGGAGCAGGAAGGCCATTTTTAGGTCAGCAGGGCTGTAATTGGTTATGACACCGGGCAGGAGGAAAGGGAAGTTGAGGCTTAGCCTCTTGCCTCAAAGAAGAAGAAGATAGTTTGGGTGTTTAACTTAGGGCTCAAGCTCTGGGGGAGGGAGAAGCGCTTTGTCACCCTGAGCAGTCATCATGACCAAGGTGGTGGAATTGCAGCTGCTCCGGAGGGTTTTCCTAACTGCTGGAGCTGTGTTAAAGCCCGAGCTTTGGACTCAGGCAAGCCTGCATTTGGAGCCATATCCTAGGTGTGACCAGGGGCAGGTGGTTGAACTTTTTGAGCCACAGTTTCCTCATCTGAAAATGAGGGTGCCATTCTGTGGCTAAAATGAGATAGTGCATGCAGAATGCTTAGCACCATGCCTTGCACATCACCACTGCAGAAGGCCAGGTGTCCCTTGGCTTCTGGGGCTTTAACATTCTGTTTGGCCAAAGAAGAGCTTTTAGAAAGAAGAGCTTGCCTCCTAGAGTAAGTCTGGAGGGACAAGTGGATGGCCTGTGTACTAAAGAGGATGCGTGTTTTCCTCCCAGTGCAGAGGGGACTGGAATCTGGGCATGGCAGATGTGCTTTTGCTCAAAGGGGGGACTGTCCCCAAGGTGGAGTCCACCCTTTTTTCCCACCTGACAGTAGGTGTCTGTGACTGGCAGAAGGGAGTCTGGGTGAGGAGAGACAGCGTGATTGTCACTCTAACCTGGCACACTGATCCCCCCAAATTCATTCTTACTCCAAAATTAAACCTTTCCCCACTACTACTTCAAACTCTCCATTCTTGTCAGGGCCTCCGTTTCAGAAAGGAATCATGTTCAGCTGCTATAACAGAGACCTCACTACAGTGGCTTAAACACACAAGGTTAATTCTTTCACATTTAGGAAATCAGGAGGTAGGTGGGCAGTCCAGGCTGGTGTAGTGGCTCCACAGAGGGTCCTGGGCTCCCTCTTCTTTTCTGCTCCACCCTCCATGGTATGTGACTTCCACCCTCAGTGTCACGTCATGCTCCAAAGTTGGGCTGCAAGAGCTCCAACCATCACATTCACAATCCAGGCTGAGGCCCAGACTCAGTAAGATGGAGCAAGAGCCAAAAGGCACACCTCACAGCCAAGTCAGACCCCTTTAAGCCAGTTCCACTTAAATCTGATTGGCCAGAACTTAGTAATTTGGCCAAACTTAGCTGCAGAGGGAGCTGAGAAATGTAGTCTTTTAGTTGGGAACATGCAGCCTCACCCTTTCCTCCAAAATGAGAGTTCTGTTGCTAAGGTAGAAGAGAAGAATTGATATTGGTGGTAGGCAACGAGCAGCCTCTGGATCTCAGCTAGGTGTTAGGAGGACTGGTTCTCATCAATTTAACTCGGTTACATACCCAAAGATTCTTTCCTGAGCACCTATTATGTGCCAGGCACTGTGCTAAGGAAGCATATGAAGGTATGTGAAGATGCTTAAAGACTCTCACCCTGCTCTTATGAAAACTAATGGTTAATGGTGCTAAGATAAGCACAAACCCCTCCAGTCTTCTTATTTCTAAATTGGAGTTGTTGTATCTAATGCTCTCTAGGGCACCTAGTAACTTTAATACTCACTGATGCTTGATTTGTAGAATTGCATTTTGCTTCTCTCCCTGCCCCCCTGACTGTGAACCCCCTGAGGACAGGGACCATGTCTGGTCCACTCTTGTGCCATCAGAGCCTGCCACGGTGTCTGGCACATAGTTGGTGTCCAATACATCTATTTCCCAAGTGAATACATGACACAGGTAGAGCTCAGCTAGAGGCGCAAGAGAGGTTCAGGTAAAGCTTTGGGGGTCCAAGAAGATGCCCCCACATAGGGGGGCTGTCAGAGGGCTATCTTTGATGAGGAGGTGACTTTTTGAAAGTGAAACTGGCAAAATAGATTAGGAGCAGATCCTGAAGGGCCTTGAGGGCCACGCTAAGGAATCTGGATTTTAATAGGGAGCTTTTGAAGGTTGCAGTCTGGGAAAAGAACTTAACAGGCTTACACTTTAGGAGTATTGGTCCTCCATTTATTCAACTGACATAGATTGCCGCCAAGTATATTGGGCATTGTGGCAGAGAGGAGGAGCGGAAAATAGCATTTAATTAGTGTCTGTGTGTCAGGGACTCTTCATGGTAATAATAATAATAACCACCATTTATTAGCCCTCACAGAGCTGGACACCATGCCAAGCACCCTACACGCACAATCCTGCCAAGTCCTCACAACCACACTGTGCAGTAGATGCTGTTATTATCCATAGTTTACAGACGGGGAAGCCAAAGCTGGGAAAAGTCAAGTAACTTGCTCACGTTCCCCACAACATTAACAGAATTGTAACTTACTTTTCTCCCAAGTTCTGTTCTTCATAACCACCTGGTTACAAAGGGATGAAAGTAGTCTAGTTCTCATGTCCAGTGCTCACAGGCGGGTTGGGGTGGCAGCAGAGAAACCTGGTGGTGAGGCTCAGAGCAGTCATCCAGGTATGCCCAGGAGCTATGGGATCCCTGAGCCTGGCAGGGTGTGGTCAGTCCTAGGAGGAGAGTCGGGGACGACTTTCAGGTAAGGTGACTGTCTTAGCCTGTTCAGGCTGCTGTAACAGAATACCATAGACTGGGTGGCTTATAAATAACAGGAATTTGTTTCTCACAGTTCCAGAGGCTGGAAAGCCCAAGATCAAGTTGCCAGCAGGTTCAGTGTCAGGTGAGGGCCTGCTTCCTAATTCATAACCATCTTCTTGCTGTGTCTACACAGGGCAGAAGAGGCAAGGGATTTCTGTGGGGTCTCTTTTATAAGGGCACTAATTCCATTCATGAGTGTTCCACCCTGATGACCTGATCACTTCCCATAGACCCCACCTCCTGATACTATCACATTGGGGGTTAGAATTTCAACACACGATTTGGGGGGGACATAATCATTCAGTCCATTGCAGTGGCATTGGAGCTGAATCCTGCAGGCTGAATTGGAGTTGACCAGGAAGGTGAGGGCGCAGGTACAGGCCAGGCCAAGGGAACAGCAGCTGCAAAGGCACAGGGGCCAGTAGGAGCATGACTTGTTTGCTCTAGAAGTAGGCAAGACTAGAGTCAGGGATGCCAGTTAGAGACTACTACACCAGTCCAGGCAGGAAATGATGAGGTTTGACACTAAGACTGTGGCAGTGTGGGCAAAGAGGAGGGGGCAGATTGGAGAATGTATTTAGGAGGTAGAATGGGCAGCACTCGCTGGCTGACCAGTTATGAGGAATGAGCAGGGTTGCCATATGCAGTTGTGCAAACTGTGGACTGCTCAATTTCCCAGCTGAGGGATCTAAAATCCAGTCCTCACTGGGGCCTTGTCTAGAAGGAGGGTTGGCCTTTTTCTAATTCACCAATGATACTGTAGAGGCTAGCAACAGTCCTAGGAATGAGGATAAATTACTCCAACGAAGGCAATATTCTAGAATATGGGTGTATCTAAGGAAGAGACCACCTCTCAATATCTGAAACAAAAAGTTGAATTTATGACTTACTTAAGGAAGGTGGAGCAAAGCCTTTTGGGTGCAGTCTCTGTATGCAGAGCAGGGAACTGATCTGTAAGGCGCTGGGAGGTGTGGAGGGCAGCGATGGGCACACTTAGAGGAGGGAGTGTTTAGGGATTGGTTGGTGAACAGTGTGGCTGTTGCTGCTTGGCTGTCTTACAGAAGCCTGGCCACTGAGGCAAACCATCATTGTTTAGTTGAATGGAGATGAGATGTCATTGATTAAATGCTTTAAAACCATTGCCATGGCAACAGGACAGTCTTTCCTTGGAATATGAGAACTTTTTTTTCTCAAATGACTGCTAGCTCTAACCATTCACCCTCCCAGGGGCATTCTACTTTAACAATGGTCCATGTCTGCTCAGGGGGATAAATCTCCAGAGGAATATAGAGGCTGCCTGGGGTGAGGCACCTGCCTGGTCCCGAGTGTGGCAATAAGGCCCAGCCTGTCATCTCCTCCAAGATCCTGGGGCCGGGGTGTTTGCAATACAGGGATCAAGGAAATTAGTTGCATAGCAGGGGAAGGCCCTGGTCCAGGGTCACATATCAAATCAGAAATGGGACCTAGGAGCTCGGATTCCCAGTCACCTGTTTAGGAAGGAGATGTAAGGTGCCAGTGCACAGAGTTTGGGGCCCGTGGCCAGACCTCACAGCCAGTTTTTGTCCCTGCCTCCCCCGAGGCCACTCCTTCATGTCTCACTGTTGGCTCAGTAAGAAGCAGTGTGCTCACCCAGCCACACCCCGAGGATCATCCCTGGAGCTGCCCCCGGGGAGATTCAGAGCTGCTTCAGGACTGGGACTGAAAGAAGACTGCTGTTTTCCTGCAGAACAGCAGCCATTTCAGATTCCCCGAAGTCCCCACCCATACCCAGTTCCCTGCCATTGAGCAAGGGCTCTTGGGCAAGGCTCATGTGGTTTTTTTGGTTTTGTTTTTTTAAAATAATTTAAAAAAATGTTTTAAGAACAGCTTTACTGAGATAAAATTCACATACCATCCACTTCACCCATTTAAAGTGTACAATTTAATGGCTTTTAGTTTACTCACAGATATATGCAATCATCACCACAGTCAATTTTAGAACATTTTATCACCTCACAAAGAAACCCCAGACCCCTTATTTATCACCCCCAACACTCCCAGCACTAGGCAACCACTAATCCACTTTCAGTCGCTATAGACTTACCTATTCTGGACATTTCATAAATGAAATCATACAATATGTCACCTTTTGTGTCTGACTTCTTTCACTTACCATGATGTTTTCAAGGTTCATCCATGGTGTAGCAGGTATCAGTACGTTGTTCCTTTTTATGGCCAGATAATAATCCATTGTGTGGACATAGCACATTTTGCTTATCCATTCATCAGTTGATGGACAATTGGGGTTGTTTCCACCTTTTGGCTATTGTGAATAATGCTGCTATAAACATTTTCTGTGAGATTTTGTGTGGACATATGCTTTCATTTCTCTTGAGTATACACCTAGGAGTAGAATCGCTGGATGATATGGTAACTCTGTGTTTAACCATTTGAGGAACTCATGCGGCTTTCTTATGGTTGTTCTTTCTTGTCCCTGCTTCTTAGCTGGGCAACCCTGAGCTGGCTCCCATTGTCATCTCTGGGAGACAGGCATTTTCCTCCTTCCAGAAACACAACAGCTACCAGCTCCCCTCCTCTACCCCTGGCAAAATCCTTAACAGTATATTGGAAACCTGGTCACCTTGCTGTTAGCTGACAGGTACCTTTAGTAGCTTTCCTCAGTCAATCAGTAAGTAGTCACTAGGTGCTGACCTAAAAATATTTCTGACAAATTTATAGAATGTACTTGTGGCAGCCATAAGAACACACCCTTCAGATCTCATATAGCTGACTGACCGAGGGCCTCAGCTGCATCCCTGTGAAATCCTTCATGGCATTCAGACAGAGGTGCCCATGGGCTGTCCAGCCATGACTTAGTATCACTGCATCAAGGATACAAAGGCCAGCCTGGTCCTGGGAGACTGGGGACTCCTGAGGGGTGATTTTGGTTCAGGGATTCCCCGAAAGGCTTACTGAATTTCCCTCAGAAATATACTGCAGTCTAAGTCGCTTCCACCCACCTAACTTTCCTTCCCTCCTCCCTTCATTTGGGTCACACTTGCTCCCCGAGCTTTGTCATATTCCCTCCCCATTTCCTGTCTCAGGCATTTCCCCTAAGACATTTCCTGCAAATCCTGTCTTGGCAACTGCTTCTCAAGAGATCCTGGACTAACACACTACTCATCGCCCAGCCATTCCCTAAACTTCATGCAAATTAATCTCAAATAACAAAGTGTCTGCCTGTTTTGCACTTAGAATTTAATCCAAAGAAAATATAGACTAGGAAAACAGTTTTGTGTGAAAGAAAGTAGAGAGGCAAAAAGGTTAACTTACTGCCCCATTATAAGCATTTTTATCATCATAATTATCACATGCAGGGCCTGGAGGCAGAGAGCCTGGCACACACCTCGTGGTTTCTTTTCAGAAACCGAGAGAGTTCCATACATCCAGAGAGAAGGGCCTGGACTACGGCTGGGCTGTACACTCAAGTCTGAAGCTGGTTTTTTTTTTTTTTTTTTTTTGCAGGGAAAGACTTGCCCTGAGCTAACATCGTTGCCAATCCTCCTCTTTTTTTTTTTTCTCCCCAAAGCCTCAGTGCATGGTTGTATATCCTAGTTATACGTCCTTCTAGTTCTTCTATGTGAGCTGCTGCCACAGCATGGCAACTGACAGACGGGTGGTGTGGTTCCATGACCCGGAAACAAACCCGGGCTGCTGAAGCAGTGAGAGCACTGAACTTTAACCACTAGGCCATCAGGGCTGGCTCTGAAGCTGGGTTTTGAGGTCAGAGAAGAAAGGGTGTTGTCAGGAGAGTCATAAGAACACAAGCCTGCAAGAAGCCACAAGCCCGCAGCAGAACTCTCCTCTTTCTGCTCCAGCAGCACCAGTTCCAGCCCTGTTTATCTTCAGATGGCGACTGTCGAGGGCTGGAGCATGCGTTTTATCCCTTGTTAAGGCACTGCTTCCTTTCCTAGAAGCTCTGAGTCTCGAGGCATCGACCATGTTCACCTGGGCTCACTCCTTCTGGGAGTCAAACATCCTCTTCTTTGCAGAGACCTGCTGAACTGGGGAGATCTGAACATCAGGCGATGAGTTTGCAAGATGTTCTACAAGTAAAGACATGTGCCGTCCTGATGGGAGTCCTGTGGGCTGGATGGCAGCTGCCTCTCCTTCCACCCTGCAGAAAACTTGGTTTGCCCCACTGAGATTCTAAATTGGGCCTTCACTGAATGTTCCATACTTGATAAGGGAGTTGTTCTTCTGTGGAAAAAATAAATGGGAAGGGAAGGCTGAGAGAGGCTTTTATGGTTTTAAGGGACAGTGGAGGGTACGAGGGCTGTGACCACTGATTATCCTTATCGGAGTTTTTAATCCTTAACCAACAAGCTGGTTGTTTGAAAGCTGTTACAGTCCTGGGAATTTCCCTGAGGCCTGAGGAATTAAAGCACTGCACTCGAAGGGAGGCTGTCAGCCCTAAGGTTTTGAGGCTGACTTGAGGCCCCAGGTAGAGATGAGGGCTCATCATTGATGAGTGCCCCTGGCCCAGGAGATGACAGCTAAGAAGGCTCTAGAGCACAGATCCCCACCCCCACGCCCACACTCCATGCAGGAAGGGGGACTTATTTGACCACAGTTGCTCCCTGCAGGGCAGAGAGGGAGGGCAGTGACCTAACTAGGAGCTGCACAGTGGGTCCTTGAGGCTGCTCCAAGAGCTGGACCCCAGCTGTGATCACTGCCCCTCACCCGTTTTGCTCTCAGGATATGTGAATGCCCTCCTGCATCTGCCCAGTTCTTTAGAAGGGCCCAGGAATCAGCCCAGACAAATGTGTCTGTGTGTCTTGTGTTCAGTAGAGATAATAATTAAGATTTAAAAGAAAAAAGAAGTAGGGGAGGGCAAAACATGCTGGTTTATCCTTACCCTTACTGACATTTGAGAAATCTCCTTGGTTTGATAGGCTCTAAGCTTCTTCCCAGATGTGTGATACTGTGATAGATGCTGAATGAATCCCCATATCTGCTCAGGAATTCTGGTTTCCAGCTGTAAATCTTGCACAGTCCTCCCCATCCCCCTTCCTCTCCGGATCTCTACGAGCTCCTGTCTCTCTCTTCCTGACACAGCAAGCCCCAACTCTGGGGCCCTTCCCCGTGGGTCATCTCTGACTTCTCACTGATGAACCTGGTCCCTTGCTCATCTCCTGCTCTTTTGAATGGTTTGCCTCACTTTCCTCATCTGTTATATGTGAATTGGGGGTGGCTGGAGGTGGGGACTGGCAGTGGAGGATTTTCAAGGTCTCTCCTAGCTCGGACACTTAGGGATACTCAGGGAGTCTACTAAGAGCAAAGGCATCATGGTAAGTGCATGTGTTCGTGTGGGTGTATAAAATAGTTAAGATGTGGTGCCCATCCTCAAGGAGTTTCTAAGTGAGTAGATCTGATGTATATATTAAAAAAAACCTCTGATGATCCAAGGTAGATATCCTGTAAGTGAGGTACATAAAGTTGCCAGAGTTCCTCAGAATTCCAAGGAGATGAGAAATTCCTTCTGGAGGCGGAAGGGGTTGGTGAAGGGAATAAAGCAGGATTCCTAAGCTCCTTCCCAAGGCTGGTGGCACAGATGCCCTTGGCCTCCTGCCCAAAGTATCCTAGTTATCTGCCCAGTTCCAATCTCAGTGGGCAAGACATCCTCTACCAGGCATCCTGCTGGAAGGGAAGTCTGTCCATGGACCCCCAGACTCACACCCTCTAAATTGGTGCCCCTCATTAAATCCTTTTTGCCTTCTTGATCACACTGCTCTTAATATTTATTATTAATGTTAATAATATATTTGTTATTATTATTTATGACTATTTGCTAGGTACCACGCTAAGTGCTTCCCACACATCATCTCATTTATTCCTCACAATAGTGCTTTAGGTAGGTATGAATATGATTATTGTCCCAGTTTACAGATGGGGAACTGAGGATGGGAAGCTGAGAGACCCCTCTTAGGTCCCATGGCTAACCAGAAACAGACATGTTTGAACTCAGATTTCTTCCTACTCACACTTCCTGCTCATTGCAGAAATGTGAGAACCCGACTAAACAAGAGCCCAGAAATCTTGAAGAGAAGCAGAGAGCAAGGGAAGGAGAAAGGGACATGGCAGGAATTAGACTGGGAGCATGGGTTAGGGCCAGGGCAGAGGGACAAAAAGTGCAGTCTGAAAAGCCAAGGTTAAGGCCAGCAAAGCTCTCCCTGGGAGGGCCTGGACGTCAGGATGGGATGACCAAGCAGCAGGAACGACCAGAGGGAGAACTTCCTAAGAGGGAGTCTTTCAAGGACCCCCATGTGGGCCACACTGAGAGCTTGAACAAGGAGGCCTTCAAAGGCAGTTCTCGCTTTGCAGCCCTGGGATTCTGTGAGCTCCGGTGCAGCTTTTAGTGCTGGACCTCATCCCAGTCACCTCTCCGGTCACTGAATTCCACCCCCTCCCAGCTGTAGAGGACAGAGGCAGTGGACCATTGTGGTTAGAGTGCACACTAGGCCATTGGACTGCCTGGGTTTGAGTCCTGGTTTATCTTCCACTTCTGAGCTGTGACTTTGGATAAATTATTTCTCTGGGTCTCGGTTTCCTCATCTGTGGAATGGAGCTATAACAATTACCTACATTATATGAATTGCTGGACAGTTGAGATAATACATTCAAACACTTGACACACTAAGCAAACAGTAGCTATTATGATGATTTATCGGCAAACCAGTCTTATGTTTTGGTTCATATTGTTCCCACAATGCCTTTTCTCTGCCTCTCAAATCCCTCCCACTCTTCAAAGTCACAAATGCCTAAAATGCAACAAAAATGTGGAGGCCACAGAGAGTAGTTGGTAAGACCATACATGGACTTGGGAGCCAGCCAGCCTACACTTGAATCCTGGTTCCTATAACCTTGGACAAATGACCTCATCTCTCAGTTTCCTCATCAGTAAAGAGGAAAATGATAGTAACTGCCTCATAGGATTGCCATGACAATATGAGGATTAAATGAGTTAACATTTGTAAAGCACTTTTAACACCGCCTGGCACATAGTAATTGTTTTACGAGTGCATGTTAGAAACTTTTCTAGGATCTCTGTCAAAATACAGCACACAGCACAATTTCATTGTTAGCTATTTATATGTGGGTCTTATTCAAATTCCTCCTGCTGTGAAGCTCAGAAAACACACTCAACCCGTCTTTGACCCTAGCCCACTGCCTGACTCACGTTTATTGCTTCATAAAGTAGCTAGATTGAAAGAAACGGGCAGAGTGTGGCATGGGCAGCAGACTGCTGTCCAGACAAGTACATATTTAAACTGCTGATCGGGTGTAGAGGAGCAACAGGCAGTGACTCTCCTTTCTGGAACGTTTGCCAAGAACCTGGAGTTTGCTTCACTGTTTGGAGGCCCAGGAGGCACCGACTAAACGCTGTGCGAGACTGGACGAGGTGGGATCAACAGCCCAGCATTAGTTAAAGAGTGGGGCTTTGAACCAGCCGTCAGAGCCAGTTTCCTTTTGTGTAAAACAGGAGATCAGTGTCCACCGAAGTGCGATGGCAAATGGTAAGAGCTGTTTACTGAGCACCTTCCAGGTAGATAGGCACCAGCTAAGTATTTATGATGTCCATTTACAGACGAGGCTGGGCGAGGTTACACGACCTGCCCAAAGATACAAAGCAAATAAAGTGAAGATTCACACACGTGTGTGAATCAAATTTTGCGTCCGGATGGGACAGTGACCTAGCAGGAGCTAATGATAAAAACCATTTTATTACGAAGAATGGCTTATGAAAGACAATACCAGGAGAGCACTGTAGCCCCCCAACACTCTGGCCGGCACGCACGCCCCAGCTCTGCCACCACCCCTCGGTGCTTACGTGCGCTCCGTGACCGCCGAGACGGACGGGCGGCCGGCGGCTGAGGCCGCATGCGCCCGGGCGTCCTCGAGCGTGCCCTTTCCCCGCGGCGGCCTCAGCGCCGGCACGGGGCGCATGCGCACACTCGGCGGGCGGCGGGCGGCCCCGAGCGAGCGGAAAGATTTGGGCGAGCAAGCGCTTGGGAGCCGGGCGGTAGGGCGCGAACGCGCAGGCGCGGCCGGGGGCCGGGCTGCGACTCCGGAATCTCAGCGAGCCCCAGTCTGCGCCGCACCCGGAGTCGCCGCCATGGCCGCCTACAAGCTGGTGCTGGTCCGGCACGGTGAGAGCGTGTGGAACCTGGAGAACCGCTTCAGCGGCTGGTACGACGCCGACCTGAGCCCGGCGGGGCACGAGGAGGCGAAGCGCGGCGGGCAGGCCCTGCGAGGTGCGGAGCGGGCCGGGGCGGGCTGTGGGTGGGAGCTGCGAAGGCCCGGGTGGGCGCCGCTCGCTCAGGGCTGCCTGAGGTGCCCCAGCGCCTCCGGAGAGCGCCGAGAACTTGGGCTTCATCTCTCCAGCAGTGTATTTTACAGTGGGCCCAGGATGGGGCATCGACTTTCTCAAGGTCACCCGGTAGAGTGTGAGGGGCCGCGCCAGGGAGAGGACCCGGGGCGGTGGCCCCGCAGCCCACTGCGCTCTCCACACCACCTTGCGAAATTCTCCCTCTTTCTAGCCTAAGCATTTCGTAACTCGGGGACAGGTTATTAAATTGGATGCTCGGTATCTTACAGTAGCTGTAACCAAGCCTTCTCGGGAGGAGGCTGCGGATCCTAGTGAAGCGCTTGCCATGCGCTTATCCCGCGCTGTGGGGGGAGTGACGCGGCGCTGGGGGGCCCAAAAGGCTTCAAGGTACAAGAAATCACGTGCTTGCGTAGGCCTTTGCTATTTAGCAGTCCACAAATTCTGTGTCTAAAATACATCCTCAGATGTAACTGAGTGAATGAATGAATGAAGGATTTGAGTTGATCCTCTCCACAATCGCATAAAGTAGACAGATTTTATCCTCCTCCTTCCCATCCCTCCCTGGCCCTCTTTTATAGTTGGGAAAAGTGAGGATTGGGAAGATGACTTGTCCAAGGTCCTATCTTCTTCTTTCTAGTCCAGCACCCTAGCCCCAATTCTGGGGTTGAGTAAGAGGTAAGTTCGAGGAGCTGGTAGGCTGCCGGCCAGGGATGCCTGGGCAAAGGTGGAAGTGGCAGTGAGATAAGCTTGCCTATCCAGGCTTGCCCCCTGCTGCAGGCAGGTCTCTGTGATTTTGGAATGCTAATAAGGAAGCATTCCCCCCTGCCAGCAATTCAAAGCATCTCTGGACTGAGGAGGTGCTTCCACTGATGATTTGGGCAGATCTGCCCTGCTCCTTTCTAATTTCTGGACAAAGCAGCAGCCATTTTAAAGGGTCATTGATGCCTGGTTGATGTGGAACAGGTATTTGGCCGCAGGTTGCTCTC
The DNA here is from genome assembly GCA_031878705.1 of Tapirus indicus. Taxonomy (NCBI): domain Eukaryota; kingdom Metazoa; phylum Chordata; class Mammalia; order Perissodactyla; family Tapiridae; genus Tapirus; species Tapirus indicus. The sequence goes on along the minus strand of CM062921.1, from coordinate 31,475,190 downwards.
TAGCTCCTTGCCCTCACCGGAGATCCTTTTGAAATGTAGCCACGGTTTGGAAAGCCTGGGAAATGTAATCCTGCTGGAGGTATGTGTGAAAGCTTTGGGATGGTCTCGTGTGACCTCATAACCCTTTGAGAGAGTCAGGGAGAGGGAACATGCTGGTAAAGGAGGCCATTTTCTTTCCTGCTGTCTGGCAGGAAGAACTGATGGGTCTGTGGTGGTTTGCTGATGACTAATCCAGGACAAAGGAAATTGCATCTGTCTTCTAAGACTGATCAAATGGTTAAAGTTGAATCTCTCTTTAAAATAACAGACCCTATTTCAGTTTTTAAGTAAATGTTGGTAGCATTAGTTAAAAAAACATGCCATTTAAAAATTTAATATCTTATGGGCATCAGATGATTATATTAAAAAATGAAAGACTAAACAAAAACTGAATGATGAAGACCATTATGATAATCTAAAAATACAAAAGACCTAAAATCAATGTATGAAATTCACCAGAGCTTTAAGTGATAATAGGCTTTATAAAATCTTGACTCCTTCAGGAGGAAGCTAGTGAGAACTGAGCTTCCCCATGCAGTCTTACTCCTGGAGGAGGATGAGGTCCACTGCATCTCTGGGAGTGTCCTAGGCTATGCTTTTGTTTTAATGGGCAAATTAAAGGAAGAGGCTTTAGAGTTCTCTGTTAAGAGCCCTAAGGGGAACTGCTTTTCTCCTTGGGGACCTGTTTGTGTATCTAGTGTGAGGCAGTCCATTGCAAGTAGAAATAATTGCAGCGAAACAGCCAGTAGCTTTTCAGTATGGGAGCTGAGGCTGCCACTGTGGATATTCACTTCGCAATGACTCAGCCTTTTATTGGGGAGCCATTGTGGTTAGGCAGGAGATGGTAACTGAGTCTACTAGGACTTGTCCTGAAGCCCAGTGATGAGATCTGTCTTCTTTTCCCTTGTGGGTGGTGGTGGGTTTCCTGGTGGTTGATTAATTCTCCCTTCCCCCATCAGTCTGGTTCTTATTGGCCTCCTTCTCAGTTGAATGACTGGCAGGAAAATTCACTTCACATTTTATTAATTACGTTGGCAACCTCGATATGAGGCAATACCCAGGAAAGTTTGTGCTGAGTTTCAAAGAGGGCCTTGTAGCCTCATGGAGAAAAACAGGAAGGTTTTCCTGCTCACTACATAAGGAAAGGGCCACCCCCCCCATTAAAGTGGGAGGGGCAATAATCTTTCATGAAACATGAAATAAGATTGATTAATTGTCGTAACCTAGTGGTTGGGCCAACATAACTCTTGACTACCATCCCTCAATGACTACTGTGTATGAAAGAGAGATTTGTTTATAAATGAATCAGTGCACAGCATTTGCTCTTTCTCCAGTGAGTGGCTTCTCCTGAACTAGGTACAACAGTTGACCTAGGTAGACACGTTCCTCTGAGGGTACTCAGGAATAGACTGGCACGTTGACTATGGGAGAGAGGAACAGTGGGTGAGGAGTTTGTGATGTGATTTCCACACTCTGTAGTGAAAGATGCAGCAAACTGAAGTTTTATCAGCATCCTCTAAGAGCTCTTGCTGTGTCCTGATTTTTGGGAGGTCAAAATCCCATTTCCTCTAGAGCAGAGGTTAGAGAGGACTGAAATACATTAGTAATTATCAATCAGAAGTAACAACTAAAATACAAACATCAGGATCCTTAGGAGTTAGGAAGATATGAAAGTAGCTAGAGATGGTGGTTATGAGTTGGATTTTGGAGTCACACAGCCTGAGTTCTAATCTCCATCACATAATAGCTATGACCTTGGATAATGTGCTTCAGTCCTCTAGTCTTTGTTTTCCTCATCTGGTAAGACGGGTTGTAAGGATTGCGACCTCATAGGATTGTTAGGAAGACTAAATAAAAACACATACAAAGTACTTAGTGCCTGACAGACGGTAAGCCCTCTATATAAATATTAGCTATTGTTATTAAGAGATTCCAAGTGTTTAAGATCCTTTTCTTGAAAGAATTGAAGCAGAAATAAATTCTTTTTTTTTTTTTTTTTTGGTGAGGAAGACCAGCCCTGAGCTAACATCCGTTGCTAATCTTCCTCTTTTTTTTTTTTGCTTGAGGAAGACTGGCCCTGGACTAACATCGTGCCCATCTTCCTCTACTTTATATGGGACGCCGCCACGGCGTGGCTGACAGGCAGTGCGTCAGCGGGCGCCCGGGATCCGAACCCGCGAACCCCGGGCTGCCAAGCACAGACTAAACCGCTGCGCCACCGGGCCAGCTCCCCAGAAATAAATTCTTAAAATGTGCTTAAGCATAGCATTCTGGGGATTAGGGTAAGCAGCACAGATTGCAGGTTGGCTGGTTGATAGTACGTTTAGGCCTTGGGTTAGGTGAATTACTGGGGAACCACTGGGAGGTATGTTGTCAACTATAACATAAGTCAACAAATTGTATCTTCTCTGAAGGCAACATGTTATTTTTCCTGCTAGGGTATATAAAATAAAATATTTAGCCAAATAATTTTCATTTGGACTACCTGTATGGGAAATTTATATGTAAGAAAATTCTGGCTCCAGAGTAGACCTGATTAGCTTATCACTTTGAACTTACAATTTCCAGATGCTGGCTATGAGTTTGACATCTGCTTCACCTCAGTGCAGAAGAGAGCAATTCGGACCCTCTGGACAGTGCTGGATGCCATTGACCAAATGTGGCTGCCAGTAGTGAGGACTTGGCGCCTCAATGAGCGGCACTATGGGGGTCTGACTGGCCTCAATAAAGCAGAAACTGCTGCCAAACATGGCGAGGCCCAGGTAAAGATCTGGAGGCGCTCCTATGATGTCCCGCCACCTCCGATGGAGCCTGACCATCCCTTCTACAGCACCATCAGTAAGGTATGGACAAACCAAGGTTTGGTTCACTCCACCCAGGACCAGGGGATTAGAATCTGGGCCTTACTCTTTTGCTAGCTTTTATTAGTGTCTGCCTACTCCCATTGAATGTATAATTTATGACAAAATAATTAATTGTAATCCCCTTTCTCCAAGGAATGACCTTCACTTGTTGAAGGATTTAGTTGATTTTTTTATGTTTTGTTTATCTAAGAGGAATTTATATCTCCTTTTGTATATCTCCATTGCCATATTTTATAAAACCCATCTGTAGCCATAGCGCCTTCCTAAGCCAACTGCAAGATAAAGTGAATTGGGAAGAGCCTTGTAGCCTTTTTTTCCTTCCTTTTCTAAGTTGTTTCTTTTGAACTGTTAATCTTCCCAATAGTGGGTAATGAGAGGGGGGCAGGATGATAATTATCCCCTTTCCCAAGCTCTCAGCTGCATTCTGTGCCCTGATGAGAAACCTTTACCCATCACTTTGACTCCTCAGAGGATGAGGAATGGGCAGAACAGATGCAGCTGCTAATAACTGGTGAGCTTTCGTTGTTGTTTAGGATCGCAGGTATGCAGACCTCACTGAAGATCAGCTACCCTCCTGTGAGAGTCTGAAGGACACTATTGCCAGAGCTCTGCCCTTTTGGAATGAAGAAATAGTTCCCCAGATCAAGGAGGGGAAACGGGTACTGATTGCAGCCCATGGCAACAGCCTTCGGGGCATTGTCAAGCATCTGGAGGGTATGTACATTTTTCAGAGGGGCCCTTAAGCAGGGATAAAGCAGACCTGCCACGAATCAGAGACTTAGTACGAAAGAGACCTTCAGAAAGGGCTGGACATATTGACAGCTTTAGAGACCGTCTAAACTGACTCCTACTGGAAACACACCCTCCACCCTTCTTACTCAAAGCATCAGCTGCAGAAGCAGAGGCGGCCAGATCCCCTGGGTGCTTGTTACACATGTAGAACCTCAGGTCCCACTTCAGACCTGATGCAGAAGCTGCATCTATCAGCCAGGTGATTCAGAATACACATTAAAGTGTGAGATGCCCACCTCCAGACTAGGATTGCCAGTTGAAACTGCTGATTAAGCCCTCTTTAATCACAACCTGGCACAACTTCACACATGAATCTCAATTTGCATCTTAAATTATTTTCATCTGCAGGCATAGAGGCCCAGATGTGCTGATTTTTGGCAAGCTGGGTGGACTACGTAGGACATTTGAGATGTGTGTAGTCTTGCTTCACTGTGGGCTTTCACATTTGGGAGAGAGATCTGCAGTACACACCTTTCATACTTGTTGCTTGCTTTTCAATGGCTGAGAAGTATTGGGGGCATTCCTTGGGTGATCTATAACACATATCATTACTGTTAATACAAATATCAGAAAAGATGTCTTGTTTTAATTCCTAGCAAAGTCCTTTGTCACCTGGAGGATAAATAGTAAACCTGGAGGGGTGATGTGGATTCATATCTTGCTCGGCTGATCACAGTGGGTATTTTCAGGTCTCTCTGAAGAGGCTATCATGGAGCTGAACCTGCCAACTGGTATTCCCATGGTCTATGAATTGGATAAGAACTTGAAGCCCATCAAGCCCATGCAGTTCCTGGGGGATGAAGAGACCGTGCGTAAAGCTATGGAAGCTGTGGCTGCCCAGGGCAAGGCCAAGAAGTGAAGGCAAACAGGCAAACTACTTTCCCAAGGACACCCTCCCTGCCCATCCCATTCCTCTGCAGCTCTCCCCTGCACATGTCACACCACATCTGTAGGCATCTTAAATTGTAGCCGCAGATGGGGACTGGTGGCTCCCAATTTTCATTTAAGCCATTTTGTCTCTTGCACCCACTCTCTTCACAATCTAGTCAGAATGGCACCTCTGGGACATGGGTCCTCAGTCCATGCCGAGGGAAGACTCTCAGCCAGGAGAGTTGAGAAGTAACACCTCTGGGGTTTTTGCTAGTACTTTAAGGACCTCCTTGAGTAGGGGATAGGGAGGAGCCATGCCAAGGCAGGACCAATGAGGAGAAGCAAGAGAGCCTGTTTATGTTCCCAGGAGCCAGTCCTGTACTATCCTGTAGTCAGGTGACTACTTGAGGGGCTCTAGCCATTCCAGTGGAAGATGAATGTAACTTGCATGGTGATTAAAACAAACATTTCCTCCCTGACCCCAGAGGAGCTGGCTCCAGCAGATCGGGATCAATCCTGAATGTTTACGTGTTGCATTTACTTTTACAAAAAAAAGATATATATGTATATAAAAAATACAAAACAAAAACCCTTCTGGGGTTTCTAGTTGCGGTTGAAATATTCCCACATGTGGTCATCAGAAAATAAACCATTCCTCACACCAATATGGGATAAGCTCCTTGACTTCTAAGGTGTAGGAGTTCATCGTGCTATGTGTTTTAGAATCCCTCCCCTGCCATGTTGTTTTACTGCAGTGAAATGCCTCTTGATCATGTCCAAGTGTGTCTTTCACTGTCTGATTTCTGAATCATGTTTCAGTTGCTTGGCCCTGACGCTTGGGCCCAGTACTCATTTTGAGCATAACTGTACTAAATCTTTTTTCCAGATCAGTATAATAAAGGAGTGATGTGCAATATTTTTTGTGTGATGTGTAATATCTGTCTGAGGAAATCAGCTTGAACATTCCACTTGAAATGTCTCATTATCTGAGTCCTTGTATGACAGGTTAAGAACTTTAGGACAACCAGTCACAACTACATAGGTCCAAAAATCGTGTATCTCACTAGGTTTTCCAGTTCAAGTGGGGGTGGGCAGGTCTTCCTGGCTAAGCTCTCCATTCCTGTTGCCTCTCTATAGCTCTTTTTTTTTTTTTTTTTTTGGTGAGGAAGATTAGCCCTGAGCTAACATCTATTGCCAATCCTCCTCTTTTTGCTGAGGAAGACTGGCCCTGGGCTAACAGCCAAGCCCATCTTCTACTTTATATGGGATGCCACCACAGCATGGCTTGACAAGTGGTGCATTGGTCCGTGCCCAGGATCCAAACCTGTGAACCCAGGGGTGCTGAAGTGGAGCACATAAGCTTAACCTCTACACCACTGGGCCTGCCCCTATAGCTCTTGCTCAGTGTTGCTGGTTACTGACAATCCCTTCACTGGGAAAGTCAAATTCTGAAACTCCATTATGCCCTCTTTCTTTAGAGTAAGGCAAAGGCTTGTCTACCAGATTTTTTTTAAAGCTATCCTTTTCTACTAGTAACTTGTAAACTTGATTCACACCTTTCCTTTTGGCCCCTAAAGTTTTAACCCTGTCAGTCAACTACTTAACATCCTCAAAAATTATACATAACCTCATATAATGACTTGATGCAGGAAAAAAGGAGTATAATTACATTATATACCTAATTGGGAAGGGGCATGCTCACACTTACCTTCTCTAAGGCCTTTGAAAAGATCACTGGGGCAAGAGACAGCCCCGTAATGCCTTTCTCTTCTACTAAGAGCCAAGTAACAACCTCCATCTATTAAGCTCTTATGAAATTCCTCTGTGTTAGCCATTTGGTGATTACATACATAATCTCTGATCTTGACAACCTCTGAAAGGGCTGGTATCCCCAGTATACAGAAGAGGAAACAGGCAGAAAGGGATGGAGAAACTTGCCAGAAGGTACACTACTAAGTACTGGAACCCAGATCAAGGACATTCAACTAAATGTTTTTATTCTAAAATTTAAATACTTCTAAGCATCTTGCTTTTCAGGTTTAGTTTTCCATTTGATCTACACAGTAACCCTAGGAAGACCTTCAGTAATATCAGTCTTCAATAGCCTGGTGGGATGTTTACTTAGCCTGTACTGAATCCTAGACCAAAAGATGGTAGTTTTGTTCATCAAGTGCTCTTCATATAAGTCAGACTGGATCAACTTGGATTAATGTTACGTAACGTCCTGACATCACTTGAGTTTACAGCAGTCTCCATTCCTTGCAACTTAGCGTTCTGACTAGAACACCTGCCTTATGGGCAGGAAAATAACAGCCAGCCAGCATCATTTACCATTACCACCAGGAGGTCAACCACCACTCTCCCTCCAAGGCAGTGCTTAGCCAGGGCAGCACATGAGAATCACCCGTGGAGCTGAAAAAAACCTCAACACCTGCTCTGGGTTCACCCCTTGAGATTTGGGAGCAGAGCTAGGGCAGCTTTTTTTTTTTCCCTTTAAAGCTTGATAGGCAATTTTGAAGTTCCCCTAATCCAGGCCGAGAACCACTATTCCAAGGCACAGAAAGAATATCCTTGCCTCTAGAACCAATTTCAGGTTAGCAAATGTCACAATCACTAAACATCACTGTTGGGGCACAGCTGTTCAGTCAGCTATCCAGACTTTAAAAAAATTTTATTGAGCATTTGCTATGTGTTAGGCACAGTACCAGGATTCTGCCCTAAAAGCTCAAGCTAGTAGGGGAGACAGGCATATAACTAACTAGTACTGCAATATTGGATGGTTAAGGGTGAGAAGATCTAACCTGGTCTGCAGCAGATCAGAGAAGGCTATTAGCCAGTTGTTTCAAATGCTCCTCTTTATGACACCTTTTTTTTAGTACTGAGATGATAACATTTCTTTATTGTTCACTTATCCTCTCTTCCTCCCCCAGCCTGTGAGCTCCACAAGGAAAGGATTCTATTATTTTCATTTTCACTGCTTTACCCCCTGGCTCCTGGAACAGTGGTGGACAGAGCAGTTGCTCAATATATATTTATTGGATGAATGAAGCACTCATAATTAATGAACCAATGACAATTTGGAGAGCCTCTAATTGCATGCCCAAGCTTCTGTTCAATACTTGGAAAAAGGAGGCACCATAGTACAGGAGAAAGAATCTGGGCTTTATAGTAAGACAGACTTGGGTTTGAATACTGCTTTGCCACTTGATGCGTGTGTGACTTTCAGCAAGTTAGTTAATTTTTCTAAGCCTTAGTTTACTTCTCTGTAAAATGTGGAAATGGCTGCTACTTTCCAGGGTCACTGTGAAGTTCAGAGATAACATAGTAAAATGGCTAACACTGTTGTTGAGAGAATCAATTGGTAGCATCTTTCTGTAAGGCAATAATGGAGAATCTAACCAAAATTCAAAATATGCAATATTCTTTGACCCAACATTTCACTTCCAGAAATCTGTTTGGCAAAAGAATCATAGGCATGAAAAAGATTTATGGTATAGAGGTCTTCTCTGCAGCATTGTCTGTAGAAGAAAAATCCAAAGTTTTAAAATACCTATCAATAGGGGACTGATTAAACAAATTACATCAAAGTGTCTAGCATAAGGCCTGCCATTCAGTAGATATTTGATAGAAGGCAATCGGATATATAATAGTGACAATAATACTGGCATGTACTGAGTACTGTATGCATTTCTTCCTCACAATAATCCTATGAGGTCATACCAGTCCAGATGAGGAAATAGACTTAAAGAAATAAAAATAACTTGCTCAAGTATCAGTGTCAACATCCTGATTGTTATAGTATACTATAATTTTGCAAAATATCACCATTGGGGGAAACTGGGCAAAGTGTACAAGGGATCTGTCTGTATCATTTCTTAAAACTGCTTGTGGACTACAATTATCGCAATAAAATTTTCAATTAAATAAACAAAACAACCTAACCTGCTCAGGGCTAACAACTAGAGGATACAAAGCCAGGTGGGCTCACTCCAAAGCTCACCGTCAACCACCATCACTACACACAAAAGATATGGGTTTCTTTTCTTTTTTTTTTTTTTGTGGGGAAGACCGGCCCTGAGCTAACATCTGTTGCCAATCCTCCCCTTTTTGCTGAGGAAGACTGGCCCTGGGCTAACATCCGTGCCCATCTTCCTCCACTTTTTATATGGGACGCCGCCACGGCATGGCTGACAGGCAGTGAGTCGGTGGGCGCCCGGGATCCGAACTCGCGAACCCCGGGCTGCCAAGCGCAAACTAAACCGCTGCGCCACTGGGCGGCCCCAAGATATGGGTTTCTTGAATAACATCTCAAGAAGCAACATCTTATAATTCATCTTTCCTTCCATTCCCTCTGCAAGCTTAACCCTCATCCTTTCCTCATCCTCAAACTTATGTGTTCATTCCTGCTTCTGCACTTTGCTCAGGCTTCTCTCTCTGCCTTGAATATCTTCACTTATTAAAGTTCTTTAGTTTCTTTTACTTTATGTCACAAATCCTTCCCTGGCCACCTCACATGATAGTGCTCTGTCCCTCTTTTCAATTCAGATTTAACAAACATTTCCTGGAGTACTCACTGTATCAGTAATACTATGTTTGCCAAATTACTTTCAGAACTACTCACATACTGCCTGAATCACCACATGTGTCCTATAATTTTCACTAAACCATAATCTCTCTAAATGAGGGAATGTATATAAAGTGCTTGACCCAGTGCCTGGCACACAGTAAGGACTCATAGTAGAAGTACTTAGAATATGACAGATACAAAAAAGATGAGATTAGGCTTTGTACAGAGCAAGCAAGCACTTGACACATGTCAGTTAATGTGTGCCACCAGGCAAACCCCTGCTCTAAATGTCATGACACCATTTAGATCCTTTTCCCTACTCAAGACAACAGAAACCATAAAATCCTTTTAGTAAAAATATTTTCTTTGTCAACAGCAAAAAATAATGTATTTATAAGACTGTCAGAAGGAATAGGCTATTTCCAACATTATACAGTTTGTTTGCTGGTGCCTCCAAAGGAGAAATTTATCGCTCAAGAGAATGAAATCCACTGAAAGGTTCACAAGAAAATATTCTACCTACAAAGTTAAGTTTCTGGCGGATTTCTCTAGAGGTGGTTGTTGGTCGACTCGAGGTGTTTGAATAAAGACAATGGCATCTTGATGTTACCTTCATACACACTCTTGGAAACAGCTTACCCCCCTCCATGGGGTAAAATGTGACTTCTTAGGTCTGCAGGAATTCGGGCTGTACTCGGGCTACTTTCCGCAATTCTTTAGTGTGGGTCTTAGGGCACTGCATCTCACACCAGCTGATGGGAACCATCTGGACACCTGGAAGGGAAAGGCTGGTATTGGAGCTGGGATCCCAAATATTTGCCATTACACCTTTCTTTTTTCAGCTAGGTATGAACTGAAGTGTCACAAAGCTACCTAGTGAACCTCACCCCTTACAGAAAACTTGTTTATTCCACTGATTTATGGAGTGAGTCCCACTTTTCCTTAGATTTATATAAGGAGAATCATTCTAATCTCAGTAGTATCTACACACATATTGTTTCCTAGATAATTAAAAAACAAGGGAAAGGAGGAAAAACAATGGATTAATCCAAAACCATAGCTCCTAGGGAAAGGTAAACATGTGGAAGCATGGACCAACTCACCTGATTCACTGTGGGCCACCACCACCCCCAGCTCATTTTCGGCAGTGGTCAGGAGGTAGTTGGACTGTGCATCACCTAGGGAGATCTAGTCGCATAACATTGGTGAAGGAAAATGAAAGGTTATAAGTCTTCCCTCCCATAGCCACTTGAGTTGTTTCTCTACTTTCATTTCTTCTTTTTGACAAAAGACCACAAGGCTCCTGGGAATAAAGGATACTACTTTGGCCAAGACAATGTCACCTGGGCGGAAACTCTTATAAATCTCAACCTGTAAAGAAAGAACAGGAGTGTTAAGTGAAAGCTCTCAATCAGGTCTACATGAAACTATTAATCCCTCTGGTAGAGCCAGTCTACTTTCTAACCCCAGAGGGTAGAAGTCATCATTACTCTAATCAGTCTACAACTTTTATTGTTTCTACAGCATCATCATATAAATGAAAGATTTTGAATTCAGTAACCTGATCAGGAATCTGACTTGGACAAGAGGTACTACAGGTGGCTCTGAAAGGATCCAGAGTAAGTCTGAGGGAACAGCAATGAACAAATACCTGGCTTCAAGAGCAAAGAATAGACTAGCCCCCTTCTGGTTAAAAGAGTGAATACAAATTGTATGGAGAGGAAAGGGACAGTGAGGTGAATTCCATACTTTCCAGTAGGGAACACCTTAAACTTTCTTAGACTCTACATTCCCACAGAACTTTGAAATTAATTGGAATAATTTAAAAGGACTGAGATTCCTAAAGCCATGAAAAAAAAAGAAGCAACAAACAACCTTGTCTTTTTCAGTAGCTCGGACATCTTCTTTGCTATAAAAAAGAATTAACAGAAAGATTAGTTGTCTCTGAGAAAGAATTATCCTGCAGACACCTAGTAGACAAAAGCTATAAGAGCAGAGAGAACAAGTCACAACTGGGTCCCAGCTGCCACCCAGAGGAGCAGGGTGGACAAGCATCTCCAGTTCTCACCTGGAAGAGAAAACCACATTTCCCATTCTTGGATCACACAGAGCAGCAGTACCAATACCTCTGACCAGAGAAAAGCAGATCAGATTTGGCAGGAAAGGATAAGGAACTTTGCTCCTTTAGGAAAGCTTGAACAGAAGCACTATAGAACCACACAGAATCCTGAGAGTGGAAAGGACCTCAGAAGTTAAACCATCTAACTCACCAGAACTGTTTGTCCCTTCTCAAAGAACCCACAGGGAAAAAAACATCTACCATTTCACCCACTACAATCCTTGGATTTTACAATCCTTGGGTTTAAGCTATATTAAATTCAAGATAGGAAAGTACTTCCTAACATGCCTTCTACTTTGTTTATGAATCATCCCTGCTCTGATAATCTCTAGCTTTGCTCAATTCTTTTTGCTTTATTTTAAAGCCCTATCTCATTAATATTCTCCTTTTGTCTGAACTCACATACTATAACATTTTCTTTGGGTACTACCTGGGGAGAATCAAAGCACAAAGAGGAGAGAAATGGGCAGAAGTAGGAATTGTAGTTGTTCCTAAAAATTCCAGTCTCCCGTTCTATCCTAATCTCATTCCAGGTGCTCAGGCAAATGTGAAGACAAGAATACTTGTTACCGGATAGTTCCTCGAAAAGAGTTCTTAAGTGGTGTGGACCCCACATACAGGATGTGTACTTTGGCAAAGCGCGAATTGATGCTAGAGACCTGTGGAATAGAGAAAAGATCAGCATTAGAGTATTAACAGTTGTCAGCTCAAGGAGGCAGCAATAAACTAGGAATTACCAGGATTTTAGTCTAAGCAACCCTACTAAATGTAGAATTTAAGACAAGTTAACCCCTACTTATCCCTGCATAAGTGATATACGTAAAGTGGAATAAGAGCCAGGCTGACCACTTAACAGAGTTACTGTGAGAATCAAATGAAATAATATGGTATAGATTTTCAAAAATACAGAAGCCTAACATAAATAGACATAGGATATTACAGCAAATGTATAGACCTTTATAATAGATCTTAATAAGAGGCCTGTATAGTGGATGGAATTTAAGCCTACATTTCAGCTGCTGCATAATATTTGGATCACTGCCTCTCCAGTTATTTTCAGGATAACACACAGATTTTTCTGCTGGAGCAATTTATGCCGTGAAACTAAGAGCTACATGTTAATTTAACTTGGCAGAGCGTGGGGATAGGCAGGGAGTACTGATGTAATACAGTACTGATTAATTTGTACTTCCCCTGAAACACCCTAAAAGACTTTATTTTTGTTTGTTTTTTTTGAGGAAGATTGGCCCTGAGCTAACATCTTTTGGCAAGTCTTCCTCTCTTTTTTGTTTTTTTGGTTTTTTTCTCCCCAAAGCCCCCAGTACATAGTTGTATATCCTAGTTGTAGGTCCTTCTAGTTGTTCTGCGTGGGATGCTGCTTCACAATGGCTTGATGAGCGATGAGTAGGTCCATGCGCAGGATCCGAACCGGCAAACCCCAGGCCGCCAAAGTGGAAAGCATGAATTTGACCGCTGTGCCACAGGGCTGGCCCCCTAAAAGACTTTAAACTTAACAAGAATGCTAGAGTTTAAAATCTTTTGCTTCTCTGCAGAGAAAGGTCTCACTTCAGATGTTCAAAAATAGGCCTCCCAATCACTCTTTGGTGCCCCTGTTCCCCAGACACAGGTAAAACTACATACTCAGGGAATCAGCTCTGCGAAAGAACTATGCATACCTGAACTTGCCTGCATTGATCATTATCTAGAAATCTCTAGACCACCACGGTCCATTAAAACTTTCTGTGATGACAGAAATGTTCTGTGCTGACCTATATGGCCTCTAACCACCTGTGGCTATTGAGCACTTGAAATATGGCTAGTGGAACTAAGGAAATAAATTTTTAATTTTAGTTTATTTAAATTTAAATGGCCATATGTGGTTAGTGGCTACCATACTGGACAATGTATTTCTATAATGATCATGATTTCAGCATTGGATGGGTGTCCTAAGTAGGGAGGTCAGGACCAACTTACCTTACAGGTTACAATAGCCCCCACATCGGGCAGTAATTGGGACTCTGTTTCTCTCATCACAGACACGACAGGAAGCTACAGAGAGAACAATAAAACATGAGTATCCGGCTAATCCTTGGGTAAAGTTATCTGGGGCTTGAGAGTACTACAGGAATGCCTTGGCCACAGTTGAGGTCACAGTTGCTCTGCTTTGGAGCCCAGAGCAGAAAGCCTTAGAAATTTTAGGAAATAGGAGGGCCAAGAGGCCAAAGGAAGAATGCTGCTAGAAGGCATAATCTGACCATTTCAGGTTAGTTCTAATAAGTTTTTGGTGATTTTCTTAGAATTTGTTGGGAGACAACCATATTGCCTGTGATCAAGGATAATTTGACCCTTTCCTCCAAAGTTACACCACTTCTGTTTCTCATTTTATTGTACAGGCTAGAATTTTCAAATAAATGTTATATAACAGTGGCCATACTTGTTTACTTCTATTTTTAAGGGAAAACCTGTAGAGTTTTCTCTTTGAGCATGGTATGGGGTGCTGGTGTAAGATAAGATATTTTTGAGCCTCATCTTTTATTACTCTCTCCCTTGTTCACTATGTTTCAGCTCTCCTAGCTTTCTTTCAATTTCGCCAACTCACTAAATTTCTTCCCATTTCAGGATTTCTGTTCAACCTGTTATTTCTGCCAGGATTGAGCTCTCCCCAACCACCCAACTCTTATTTATCTTTTTGATTCAGGTTAAACATCACTTTGATGACTAGGGAAGTTTGCCTATTATATGAGAACATGGTACCCTAAAATATTCTTTCAAAGCAGTCATCACATTTGTAACCATACATTTATTTGAGCATTTATCTGTTAACAGTTGTGTTTGTGCCCCTTGATAGCAGAGATCATGTGTATTATCATATCCCTAGAGATCAGCATTGTGCCTGGCACATCAACAGATATCTGTATCTATGAAACAAACAAACTCAGGAATGTTAAGGACATTCCCAAAACTGATTGAATAAAAAGCCTCTCATTTTACAGATGAGGAAGAACCTAAAGTCAGAGAGTTTAAGTTTCTTATCCAAAGCAGAATCAAGGTCTAGTTAGCCAGTGCCTAAGCTTCTAATTCTGAATCCTCTTTCATATTATGCTACCTGTCACTTCAAAGACTGCTTATCTGATCCTGAGTTAATCCTGGATCAGTCTCTGGGACTAGGCAGGATAGTATTACTCATGCATTCAACAAACATTTATTGAGCATTTATCTTGCACTAGGTGCTGAAGGTATAGTGGTGAAGCCTGCTTTTATGGAGCTTAGAGTCCAGTAGGGAAAGAGCCCAGTGGGCAACATTTAACTGTGTTTATAAGTGCTCAAAAGGAAAGAAATACAATTCTTTGTGAGTGTTTAACAAAACAAGCAACAAACAAAAAATAAAACTCCTCTCCTCAGCTAGCGGGTCTAGGAGGGCTTCTCTAAGAAAGTGACACCAGGGAGGCTATCTGAAGGACAGGTGGGACTCAAACAGGCTAAGGAGGAGAGAAGCATGTTCCAGACAGACGGTGTGTGTACAGAGGCTCTGTGGTAGGAGAAAGTCTAGCGCATTAGCGACACTGAAAGAAGCCCGGAGGGATGACTAGATCGCAGAGAGCCAGTGGGGGATAGTGGAGCGAGATGAGGCCGGAGAGTAGGCGACATTTGGACAGGATTCAGCTCACTGCAGGGCTGAGCTCGCCTCTGCTCTTCCCCCCACTTCCTTCCCCGAGTGCAGCGACACAACCAAGCGAGACCAACACAACCGGTCTGTGTGGCTAAGTGCCCGGCAGCGGGGACTACAGCGGAAGACACTCAGAGACCAGCTTGTTCTACCGGTGAGCACTAAAGACGCGTCCGCGGTGCCCCTGCCTGGGGACCGCGGAATCCAAGGCGGCCTAAGAGAAAGGCAGGGACGGAGGAGATGGGGTGCCTCCTCCTTTACCGCGCCGTTCTCGCTGCTCTTCGTTAGGCAGCCAGCAAGCGACGAAAAGATGTAGCCGTGCCGGGTGTAGGTGCCGCTGCCCGGCCTGCCCTCCTCCAAGTTACACAGACGTTCACCTGAAGAAAAACCGCTGCATCAGCCACGGGGCCCCAGGAGCTGCTGGCCATCCAGCCTTCCCGCCTCGGTCCCCAACCAGGATTCGCTGTAGGCGCCGCTCACTTACCGGGAATGCAGTATCTCACGGGTGGCGCCATGACTGCCACTGCTCCTAATCCGGAGGAAAACCAAATCGGCTTCTCATTAGCCAAAATCTAAGTGCTGTTCCGCAGTAAGAAGCGCGCCAATTGGTGCCATTCATCACGTGCCCTGTGAGGGCCTCCTCAAAGGGTAGACTCCATTTCCCAGGTTGCCCCGGGACGAGCCCGGGGGCGGAGCTCCGGAACGCCTGCGCTTGCGCTTGCGCCTGCGCCTGCGCCTGTGGCCGAGGATGGGCTGGTGCCTGGTCCGGGTCTGCGGGCTGGCGCTGTGGGCTGCGAGCCATGCTTGGACTCTTTGAGCCGGGCCGGGCCGGGGTGCAGAGCTGGAGGGGGTGGCCTTGAGCGGCGGCGGAGGCTGCGGGATTCGATTTGGCTGACTGGAGAGTTGGCAGCCGGCAGGTAAGAGCGAAGCCGCGGCCTTTGCTCCCCAGTCCTGTCCCTTTTTCTAGGGTCGGGCCCTGTTCCGGGGCCCTCTCGTGAGCCCGGGTTCCTGCTCTCTCCTCACCCCGCCTTGCACGGCTGTGCCCTCCTCCAGCCAGGCGGAGCGCACCCTCCGGGCACCCGTAACGCGCCGAGTTGGGAGGAGGTCACCAACCCAACTCGCCCATTTCACAGATTTGGAAACTCAGATCCAGGGATAGGGTTTGACTTGTCCACTGTCTCGAAGATAGTTCAAGGTAAAGCCCAAACTGGAACCCGAATTTTTTGACATCCAGTCCATCGCGCTTTGAGCACGCCACCCTCATTGAGAAAGCCACCCTCATTGAGAAAACCTTTTCCCGGTTTTTGTAACTGCAGCTTCAGATCTTGCAGTCGGACCCTCTCAGGTGGAGCTCTAGTGTGGGCCCATCCTTAACTTTTTGTCTTCCCAGAAGGGAAGTCTGCACATGAATGAAATGCTGCTCTTGTTGATGATTGGCCTCTGCTTGAGTCTGCGAACATCCTGAGAGCAGCATCTTTGTCCAGATGAGATTTGCCACGACTTTCATTTCAGTTTTCTCTGTCTTCTAGTGGCTTTGGAATCTGTCCCTTCCTGTGCAAATTCCACCCTCCCGCCCCCCCATCCAGATTCCCCTTGAGAAACAGTTGGTGACTTAGAGCCGTGGGAAGAGGGGAATGCTGTGGCCTGCAGTCCCCTCTGATCTGGTGGAGATGTTACTATGGCATGTCGCTACTACTGAGGGATCAGAGTGTTTAGGGCTTGTGCTTAGGGTGAAGATGTGCTTCGCTTTGTTTCCTCCCCTCTTCACTCTGAGGTCAGCCCCCTCCCCCCAACACAATTTTTTGAGTTCTGCTTTACCTCAGTTTCCTGAGATGAAAACTCCCTATGTTCATTTGTGGCCCCATGGACTGCATATCTCTTCCCTGGCATTCCATATCCCCCAAACCCCACTAGCTAAAAGGGGGAGCTTGGCTTCAGACTCAAATCTGATGTGTAGCTCTGCATCTACAAGCTTTCTGTTTACATGTTATGATTGATTTCTGGTTGGACTTGTTTTCTAAAATGCCTTCTAGCCCTTAAGTCTATGATTCTAACAACGGTTTCTATTTCTCTCTTTGTTGATCGTGAAGGATGATAGCAGCAGACACTTATTTAGTGTTACCACATTGGCAGGGATGCCTTTGTTATTTTTAGGACAGATAGACATCTGCCCAGCCTTCCCACTTTAGCATCCCTCCAGGTCATTCATTCAGCAAGTGTTTATTGGGTACTTCCATGATCCAGATTTGTGCTAAATACTTTATAAACATTTCATTCACACCTTAGCAGGTGTCTATATAGAATCGTAAAGGGGTGGAGCTAGAAGGGACTTTAGTATTTAATCCTACCCGTTCATTGAATGGGAACACCAGGAAATTGAGTTTCAGCAGAGTTTGGAGATTTGCCCAAGGTCAGAGAACTACTTAAGGCAGAACTGAACCCTAAGTAGTCAAGTTACAGGGCAGATGAGAGTTGGTAAGTTAAGTCTTTGAGGTAGGCATTTCTTGTAGAGCTCAGGAATTCTGGAGGTGGTTGAGAACATTCCGAAAAGTAGGGAGTCTGAGAAGGAAGATTTTTTTTGGTAGAAAGGAGAGATGGTATATAATTCGTGTTTATTACAGATGAGGAATGCATCTTATTTGCAAGCTATTGCAAATAGGAAACTATTAGTCATGGTAAGAGAATGAACAGGGGTGTGGACAACCTCAGTCACCTGCATTGGTTGTGGGGTAAAATGTTTTGTTCCACTCTTACGTTTGATTGGGCTAAATATTCTTTTGAAAATTCAATCTTCGAGCCAATCCATAGTTCCAGACAATAGGAGTCCAACTCAAAGGAGGTAGGAAGTTTGAGCTTTTCCTTTTTCTCTTTTCTACACTGCCCCTTAATTCTCTTAGCTCTTAGGAGGTGATGGGAATGGCCAGTTTCTTTATCCTGGTGTGGAGAGTAGGTCCCTACTGGATTGTCTTTCTTTTCTTTCTCTGCTGGTCTGTCTGCTGAATTTCTTTTTGCCTGAAGTCATTACAGAGCTTGTGGAAGGAGGTAATTAAATGTTTTCTTTGACAGGCCTCTTGTGGGGATGAGTCAGGTGCAAGGAGAGTACTTTGCTCCAGTTACTGAATTGAAACTATCCCTATAGTGGAACAGCCTCCTCCAGTTTCTGCTGGGTTTCGCGCTGCCTGTTAAATAAGTCAGTGAAGTTGCTGAGGACAAAGTAGCTCTAGGGGGAAATCGGATAATTTCTTTCCTGGTAAGGACTTTAATCTGCGGAATTGATGAGACTATCATCAAAGGAATCTATGTCTTCTTGTGGGCAGGTGACATCCCATGGCTGTTGGATGAGGTAGAGACCACATAGATGAGATGAAGGCGCTTGCAGAGGAGCTGTGCAGAGGGCTAAAGAGCTGGGAAGGCTGGTTGGGAAGCTTGGGGCCAAGGGCAGCAGCTGCAGAGAAGGCTCTTGAGTGTCCAACTAGAACAAGGTAGGGGAGACTCATCACAGAGAGGACAGGCCCTGTGGTCTTTATGAGCCATCAGCATGGAGACTCCTCCCACTGCCAGTGGTCACCTGCCTGCAGTGTTATTCTGCTCTGCATACCTGAAGTTGTCTTGGCTTCTGTGTCCTTGGGGTGGGGCTGGGACTGGAATTGGAAGCAGAGCATCTGATGTCATGCAAGGGGTAGCTGAGCTGTCCTGACAGGATTCAGGGACTCTTGTGCTACCAAGTTGGGCCTGTACTGTCAGCCCAAAGGGACTTGGAAGGCTGAGTATCTTTTGCCAAGACTCAGATAGCACCAGGAAGATCTAGGTGCAGGGTCTACATGCTGTGCACGCACTCCCTTACTGGCTGTTCCTTGGTGAAGAGCAATTGTTAGGAGGTAGGTTGATGGGCCAGGGCAGATAAGAGACCCCGAGAAACCTCTGCTACAGTGGCCATGCCCACAGAGACATAGTGGGCAGCTTTGTGCGCATTGGCTGTGCTCCACCGACCCTACTTTGGCTTGGAGCCACCTGCCTCTCCCTCACCCATTTACTGTGGCCCTTTACTCTAGGTGTGCATCATCTTGGATTTCCTGTGCAACCACATGGTGGAATGTAAGTAGGATTTTTGTAGACTCAGAAATTCCAGATCCTACCCCCTGTAACCTGGTTGGGACACTGGCACCACACATTCCATAGAGAAGTGAAGTGACTTTCCTACTTCCCACAGCTGGTGACTGGCCCAGCTGGGCCTCAGTCTTAGGTCTTTGCCTCTAAGCTGGTGCTCTGGGCCCCCCCACTGGCGGGACAGGGAGGGACAGGACCCAGGCTGGCCCCTCACAATGGTGTGCTCTCCTAGGAGCCATGCGGGGCCAGCGGAGCCTGCTGCTGGGCCCTGCCCGCCTCTGCCTGCGCCTGCTTCTGCTCCTGGGCTACAGGCGCCGCTGCCCACCTCTGCTCCGGGGCCTGGTACAGCGCTGGCGCTATGGCAAGGTCTGCCTGCGTTCCCTGCTCTACAACTCCTTTGGGGGCAGTGACACCGCTGTCGATGCTGCCTTTGAGCCTATCTACTGGCTGGTGGACAACGTGATCCGCTGGTGTGGGGTGGTGAGTGATGCTCAGGGAGCAGGAAAAGGGATGTTTGGGGTAGCAGAGGGACATGTATGATGGACCCACACCAGATTTTGGAGGCCAGACCCTGTGCCCCCCACCCCGGAAATTCCTGAGTCTCCTCTCAGTGTTGGCAAGTTGTCTTTCTGCATCTGCCTGACCTCACTGGTATTGGCAGGTGTTTGTGGTGTTGGTGATCGTGCTGACCAGCTCCATCGTAGCCATCGCCTACCTATGTGTCCTGCCCCTCATCCTCCGAACCTACTCAGTGCCCCGACTCTGCTGGCATTTCTTCTATAGTCACTGGAATCTGATCCTCATCGTCTTCCATTACTACCAGGCCATCACCACTCCACCTGGATACCCACCCCAGGTGGGTCCACTGGGGTATGGGGGAGGGAGAGCGCTACAGGCTGTGGGAGCCAGTCCCAGAAGTGGGGAGGGAGAGTGCCTTGGTATCCTTTGAGATACAAAACTGGTGCTGCCACATGATGGTGGTTGTCATGATGCTTTTCTCCCTTTGCACAGGGTAGGAATGATATTGCAACAGTCTCCATCTGTAAGAAGTGCATTTACCCCAAGCCAGCCCGAACACACCACTGCAGCATCTGTAACAGGTGGGTTTTGACTTTGCTCTCTGGGAACCCCAGCTGAGGCCCTGTTGCTGTAGCCCTAGGCAAAACCTAGGCCTGGAGTTGGATAAGACATTTGTGAAGCCCCTGTCATGTGCCAGACAATGTGACACCTGGTCCTGAGAGTTAGGTGTTATCACCACTCGTAGAAACTGAGGTTCAGAGAGATGAGTTACCTTGTTCAATATCGTGTAGCCAGTGAAGCAGGGTTTGAAGCAAGGCCTGGCTGTCTTCAAAGTCTGTGCCTTTTCCACCTCAGCAGGATGCTGGTCCTTGTAGGAAAGGATTGGCACTGACATCTCAAGAACCTTGGCCACCGTAACAGAGCGTGTGTCCCTCCCTCACAGGTGTGTGCTGAAGATGGATCATCACTGCCGTATCCTTTTATTATTTTTTCTGCCTGAGTGCTCCAGAGCACTGCACAGTGTTAAGGGCCACAAACCTAAGGCTTCTAGCATCACCCTGCAGAAAATACTGGGCTGATGAGAAGTTAGTGGAAGAGGAGTTGTGGGGGCTGACCATCTCCCGGGGGAAGCAGGAGATGTACCGGCTCTCTGGGACAGATCTTGGAGCAAGGCCTCTATTCTAACAGCTCTGTCTTTTGTAAACTCATGCTGACATCTGTTGGATGGAAAGAGATGTTTGGGCTTCAGTGGTTGTCCACTGGGTGTACCAGATAGAACCATTGGTCCCCTTTTCCTGTCCGATACAGATGTCTGGTTAAGCCCATCTAGGTTGAAGTACTGGCAGATTCATTTCATTGAAGGATTTCAGTTTTCATGATTTCCTGGTGGGACTTGTGAGGGCTCTGAAGAGCTTAAACACTGTCACTTCAACCTCTGGAAAGTCCCATATTTTCCTGACTTTGGAAAATAGTTCTTGGTGACTGGAAGCCCTGGGCTTGGATGATGTCATGAAGCAAGGATGAACCAGAGAGGCCTGGACACCCCCTGAAGTTGTGTGTTTGATCTTGTCCTTAATGCTTCTTCCACCAGCCTGGCTAAACAACTGTGTGGGCCACTATAACCATCGGTACTTCTTCTCTTTCTGCTTTTTCATGACTCTGGGCTGTATCTACTGCAGCTATGGAAGTTGGGACCTCTTCCGGGAGGCTTATGCTGCCATCGAGGTGAGCCCAGAGTTAGGAGCAGGGCTGCTCAGTAGAGAGAACTTGGGGTGTGGCATCTGTCCCTAAGGAGTGGGGCTGGTAGCGCCCCCATCCTAAAGGCCTGAGAGTATAACCAGCACTGTTTTCCATCCTCTTAGAAAATGAAACAGCTCGACAAGAACAAACTACAGGCGGTTGCCAACCAGGTGGGCCGTCCCCACCCCACTGCCTCCTGCTGCTCAGGCCAGGGGGTATAGAGTTGCTGAAGCAACTGGGCCCACCTGCTAGTTGAGTTGTGGAGGCTGAGGGGCCCCAAGAGACTGGATTAGGGGTATTGTGGGAGACTGTCTGCTGTGGCAGATTAAGGGGGCACACTGGAAGTCCCTGGTTTTTGGCTCTCTATCCCATTATCACCTTCTTTGGGCTGAGCAAGGACTCTGCCTTGGTGATGGCCTGAGCAGCAATGAGTCTGTGTTAGTCTGTGTAATGGGGTTCCAGGGGACAGAGATCAGGCTGGGCCAGTCTGATCATCCTTCGCTCCTGGTCTGTCTGCATCCACATCAGGACCATCCCTTCTCCTCGGGCCTTTTATGACTTCTTATTGTGAGCTGATCTTGGGCTCATAATTGTACCTCTGCTGCCCTTTCGGTCCTTAGTGGAGCTCACAGTTCTCCCCCTTGCAGCCATTCCATTCTGGTCCTCTCTGGGGATTGCAGCCACACAGTGCGAGTTCTAGCTGGGAAGTGGAGTGGCTTCCCCTGGAGCCCCATTTGTGTTGTCAGATCGACAGGCCCAGGGTCGACTCCTCTTGTGCTTTGCCATCCTGTCCAGACCCACTCTGCCCACAGTGTTTGTCCACCTGATGATGCCGCCAGGCTTGGTCCACCCATCTGGCTGCTGCCCTGACTCCTTTGTAACTTAACCCCCTATTTTCTCATCCCGGGCTTGAATCACTTCCCTGCCTGAAGGTGCTGGGGGCTCTGGTGGAGACCTGCAGAGCAAATGAGCCAGACTTTGCTGTTTTCTTTTTCTAGACTTACCACCAGACCCCACCACCCACCTTCTCCTTCCGAGAAAGGGTGACTCACAAGAGTCTTGTCTACCTCTGGTTCCTGTGCAGGTATCTCACTCTCATTTTTGACTTTAAGGGAGGGGCAGCTTCAGAGAAACCTTTTTAGGTGCCCACATGCAGACAGGAACCCATTCTTCTGGGAACTGCTGCTGTTCTTAGTCTGATTTATGTTGGCAAAGAGTCAGCATTTAATTTTTGTCAGCATTTTGGGGCAGGGAATGCTAAGGATACTGGCATTGAGTGTGTGTTATGTGCCAAGGTCAGTTAATGTCCTACCTAAAAGTTAGATGACTGCATTTTATAGATGAAGAAAACCGACCAGTAGCGGGGTGAAGTGATTTGTGGCATGATGCATGGCGAGGAGTGGTAGAGCTGGGAGCTGAGTTTTGTGCCACCCCATTCTAACCCCTGGTGCCTTTACTACCCTCTACTGTCTCCCACCTTGATTGGTAATACAAGCTTCTTTCCCCACTCTCCTTTCCACATAATTTAGTTTTAGCCCATGTTGATACTTTTTATAGACACAGTGTAGTTCATCTGGGCTCTGTAGGCTGGGAGTAAGGAAGATTTAGGCAGAGAGGTCCCTAGCCAGTCATTATTGCTCAGCTTAATTTCAGACCCACTTGTAGCTTCCAGCCCCCTCTAAGCTACCCACCAATCTTTGCCCCTCTTTTCTTAGTTCTGTGGCACTTGCCCTGGGTGCCCTAACTGTATGGCACGCTGTTCTCATCAGTCGAGGTGAGACTAGTATTGAAAGGCACATCAACAAGAAGGAGAGACGTCGGCTGCGGGCCAAGGGCAGAGTGAGTAGGGCTGAGGGCTTGGGGAGGAGGGGTGGGAGGGTAACTGAATCTACTGTCCTGTGAACAGAGGCCGTGGTCAGGGCCAACTAGGGTAGGCATCATAAAAGGCCAGACTTGCTTAGCTGAGCTTTAGCTTAGCCAATTTAGGCTCAAAAATTAGAAGGGGGTTATGTCAAAGGGGTTTGTAGAAACCTGTTTTTCTTGCCTCTAGGTTTTTAGGAATCATTACAACTATGGTTGCTTGGACAACTGGAAAGTATTCTTGGGTGTGGACACAGGAAGGTAAAGTAAAACATCTAGACCAGTGCTGTGCAATAGAACTCTCTGTGATGAGAAAAATGTTCTAGACCTATACTAAGACATTAGCCGCTAGCCACATGTGGCTACTGAGCACCTGAAATGTGGCTAATGCACCAATTAATTTTCCTAATTTAAACGGGCACATGTGGCCAGTGGCTACCATATTGGACAGTGCAGCTCTAGACTCTAGGAATAGAGATCATTGCTCATTTGAGCCAAAGAGGCTTAAGGCCAAAGCTGTGTGATAGAAGTAGCAGATGAAGCCTACAAATGACTACAATAGAATCCCAGGAAAGCTGTTAAGAAGGGACCTCCAGGTAGGGTATGGTGGCCACCAATCACCTCTCATTTGTATGGTAGTCTGGAGTTCAAGCCAGTAATTTGTGTGATTGAAGTAATCTATTTGTGACAGAGGTCCTAAGACAATAAATGAAGCTAGCTCCCTTAGCCCAAGAGACAAGGGTAGATCATTTCTCAAATTGCAACTATTGAGGCAGTACTAAGTAGGTGTACTGCTGCCTTCCTATCCCATCCTCGTTACATTCCTGCCTGTCACTGTGCTTGCAGTGGCCCCTTAGAAGTTTAGCTCGAAACCTCTAAAGCCTTCCAGCGCCAGAGGGCCCATTTATTGGACAAAATTAGAACTTTTGTCATCCTTGTGATTAATGCCAAGGTAGCTTCAGGATGTCTTGATGTATCCTTGCTGAGGAAGGAGGATCAGGAAGACCAAGAACTCTCGGAACTCAGAGATATTTGTCTTCTCTTGTAGGCATTGGCTTACTCGGGTGCTGTTACCTTCTAGTCACCTGCCCCATGGGAATGGAATGAGCTGGGACCCCCCTCCCTGGGTGACCGCTCACTCAACCTCTGTGATGGCAGTGTGAGCTGGATTATGTCAGCCACAACGTGAGCATCACCCTGCTTCCTGTGTTATCTCAAGGGCCTCCAAGGGTAGCTTCTTGGAATCCTTGAGCAGAAAGAGCCAGTCGGCCTGCCTTAGGGTACCATGCAGGGACAACTCAAGGACTAATCTCCTGGCCACTGCAGAAGCAAGGCACCGTGTGGGAAAATCCTAGGACTGATGTCCCTTTACTCAGGCAAACAGAAGCTCCAGCCCCAGCCTGGAGATTAGGCAGCTAGTAACCTTGCCAGGTGCTGGCCCCCAACCTCCTCCAGGTTACAGCACTGGGGTTGGTCACCACCTCTTCCACTTGCTGTCTGAGAAAACACCTGAATGGTAGAGCTGAGATCCTGGCTTCTCAACAGGGCAAAGATACCAGGCCTACTGCTGAGGTCACTGCCACTTCTCACATGCTGCTGAAGGGAGCAAAAATAAAGGTATTTGATTTTTAAAGATATGTAGCTTCTCATTCTTTGCCTTTACTTTAGGGCAGGGAAGGGGAAAGTCAGGGTCAAGGCCTAGTGAGTAGGTGTTCTGGTCATGCCACCTATGCCCTACTTGGAGGGGTTGGATGCCCTGAAGAATTCTTGGCCAATCGCTTTCATTAGTGTTCTAGTGTATGCAGTGATGCTTCTGGTTATGTGCTACTGAGGCATAAGTGGGGAAGGGGAAATATCTGAATAGCCCATTACCAAAAGAAATCTTTATTCTCCAGCAGGTACACACATCCACTATCTCTGGTCCTCGGGGCCACACTCATCGGCATTCACCCCTCAGCAGCATCTCTCTCTTTTCCTGACATAGAAATGGAAGACCCCCAAGACCAAGCTCTTTCTTCAAACACAAGTGGTCTCACACTCAGTTATTTCACAAATCCGTTAGAAATCAGGATTCCTATGTTTCTTGTACAGCCATGCAACAGAAGCCCAGCATTTGTGCCATGTCTGTGGGGAAGACAGTCAAAGGCCAGTGGTCTCCCTGCCTTGGGCAAGATGGCTCGATAGTTAGTAATTCTGGGTTAGATTGTCTGTCAGAACAGTCTAGGCCAAGACTGAGGGCTCAGCTGCCAGGGCTCCCTAGCAGAAACCTGTAGGCAAAAAGAATATTGGCAGCATTAGTGGTGAGGCTCATTTCAGTCCCATCTCTCCTCATAACCTAGAAACTCACCATTCTCCCCTGGCTGACACTGCTTCCTTGCGCACCAGTCTCTTCTTGTCATCCAGGGGTTTGGCTAAAGCCCGGATCACCTGTGGTTTGTACGGCAGCAGCTGTGGAGTTAGAAGAGTTAATCTTAGCCTTGCTTAACCAATGCAACGTAAAGCTGCTTCTCTGACTACAACTAACATTCTTTCTATTCTTTAGTGATTCCAGAGGATGCTATGTGGCAGCATGGCGATTCTATCCTACGGTAGTCAGGCAAATCCTTGCCTATCTGTACCTTGCAGTTCACACCTCAGTCACACAGCAGGGTGGCCAGTCCCACTTGACTAAGGCCAAAAGGTACTTCTCTTGCTCTTCTAAGAAGTTTCCAGGCCAGAGACGGACATCTGAGGTACTCACCACAGGGGTGGGCAGGCGAGTGAGAGCATGCATACACTGCAGTGCAGCAATCCGGACAGCCTGGAACACAACCATAAGGAAGTGAGGGGAGACATGTGAAGGAGGGACGTAGGTGCCAAAGAGTTGCTGGGGCTCAACGCACCATGGAAGGGCTAGAGCTGAGGTTCAGGAACTTGGTGACGAGGGTGTCAATGTGAAGACTCATGACTTGGGGTGATTCCAGTAGAAGAGGCTGAAGGCAGCTGAGGGTGGAGAGCTGTACCACAGAGTCGGGGCAGGACAGGGCTTCCAGCAGCAGGGAGAGCAGCTAAGGGGCCACAGGAAAGGTAGAGATGACCACATAGGTGATGAGCCCAGCTCTCCTCCTCCTCCCCTTCCTAGCCCCAGCTGGGGAATAATGGCTTGGTCCCTTGCTTAGAGGCTCTGACTGCAAGGCTTACCGTGGGCAGCTCTGGCAAGAGCACAGGCTTAGGCAGCCTGTTAAGTACATGAGACAGACCCTTCAGGTAATTTGGCTTCACATCTGTAAAAAATGGAAAAGTTCAGAGGAGAAACTGCTCAGATGTCGAGCTTGAGAATTCAACTCCAACCTCTGATGAAGCTGGGACATCAGCCTACAAAGCAGGTAAAAAAAAAAAAAAAAAAGCTCCTCAAGCTCAGAATAAGCAAGATAAGCCTATCAAAGGAAAAGAGTAGGGAAAGTATCTGGAAACTTAGCCCTTTAGGTACAGCCCACACTATAGCTCTGAAGAAGCACTGAGGTCCTAAATTATTTCAGAGAATGTGGCCTGAGCAAAGGAGAGGTCTATATTTTGGGGCCTTTCTTTGAGATTCTCCTCACCTTGGGGAGCAGCATGGAAGCCCTGGACCAAAGCAGGCACGTTATCCGTGAAGAACCGCTGGCGGAACATGATCCTCACTTCAGCATGGCCAGCACGAGTCAACACATCAGTGCAGTCAGACATGAGCAGGGAGAAGCCAGCAGCTGCTGCTGGGCCTAGTTCTGGATCACTCAGGAACCCCATAAGCTGGAGAAAAGAGAGCCTTTGAGGTACATCAGGGGAGAAGAATTTTAAATACCCAAGAGGAGGATGGCAGTTGTTTCTAGGAGGAACAGGATTAACAGGGAAGTTCCTTTTAGGTTCTATGTTCTGTCTCCAGAATGGACTTACCCGGTTTGTAAGGCAGGAGCTGAGAGGATGATATCTGAGTAGTAGGGCCTTTGTTACCTGTAATCAGACAGAAAGAGAATGGTCAGGGCATGACAGTCAAACTCCAGAACCCTGAGAAGTATGCTTACAGTTCAAGGTCAAATGGAGAAATTTTATTTAACCAGACATAACTGTGTCTAACCAGAATCCATTCCAACTCCTTACCCAGAGAAGCAGTGTGAAGGCCTGACTACGACAGGGCCCAGAGCCCAGCCCAGCCTCCACTTTGTCCAAAGCCAGCTGTAGGAATTCATCCAGCTGTTGCCCTAAAAAGGAGGGAGGAAATGCTGATGCAAAGGCTACATGTTTTTCCTTTAATAACAAAGGATATAAATCATTTAAACGCAGTGCTCCCTGAGAAGTCATTAGAAAAGAACAATATTCTGGCTGTGGACTTTGCCCACTCAGCTCTAGACACCAGCGTGAGAGCCTGGTATTCTCATAATGCAAGGGTGCTGGCATTTGAAAAAAGTTATCTATTTCTACTAAAGAATTATCCCTATTAGCTCCCTGTAGGGAGTAGGATGACAGAACTAGATAGAGCACTCTGCTTGTATCCCCTTATCTTATGTCCTGTAATGCTTTGCCTAACTCTGGTCTTGACTCTTGTCCCAAGAGCTGTCCCTTGGGAAGCCCTATTATATTATCAGCAAGCTCGTTTTATAAAGAGAATGAGGACTGAACTTGAAGATTTCACCAGTAGTTGATTCCGGGAGGCTCTGACCCACAGCCTCATTCTAGTACCTGCAGGGTGCTTGTTGAGGAGTCCTGCAAAGCACTTGGCAGCAGCGGTGGAGGAGAAGACGCAGCTGTGGCAGCAGCTCAGCTCTAAAAGCTCCCGCATGAGTTGGTTCAGCTGAGGGATTTCCACCTACGGAAAAGCTGGCCATGTAATGAACCCAGAGAACTCTTGAACTCCAAGAGATACCCGGTAGAAAGTGGCAGCAGGGACCAGGATGGATGAGAACTAAATTCTCCAGTGGGGAAAGTAGAATGGTCAGCTTAGCCTGTGACAAATTTCAGCCCAGAAGTCACCTGGGATCCACCTCCCCTTATCAGGGTTAAACTAGGGTACTCCCCAAATGTGCCCACTTACATTTCGAGGCAGGGAGCAGACAAAGGCCATAAGCAGTGCAACCAGCCGCCTCTGCCCTGAGGAGCCATCCTATAAAGGAAGAAAAGCTCTATCAAGCCTGTCCTGCCAGCAATAGGCTTGTCTGCCCCAGTACCCATACTAGATTAGTCCTAAAAATTTGAAGGACAGAAGTCCCAGGATTCTCCCCCATCTGATCCACTCACACCCTCACCTGGAATGGCTGGAATCTGCAAGGGAAGCTGTTTTCAGGCAGAAAGGAGATGTTGCCATCCAAGAAGAGGGGCACAATGCGGGCGACACTCTGGGCAGCTAAGCTGGGGGTAGAGCACTAGGTATCACCAAGGAGCCAGGGTTCTAAAGCAGCCCTGTGGTTCCCATTAGAGTCACTGAGTCAGTGACCCTGAGCATGATCATTCACACGTTCAACAAACATTAATTCAGCACATATTATATGCCAGGAACCATTCCCATTCTAGGCCCTCATGATACAGCAGTGAACCAGACCGGTGAAATCCCTATTCTTCTGGAGCTTACAATCCAGAGAGAACTCAATGTATGGTTAAAAAATACTCCATAGGTGATTCTTATGCACGTCTGCAGCTACATTAATCCATGGTTCACCCAGCCCCACAGTCCATGGTGCTAAAAGCCCTTTCCTCTCTTTCTCTTGCCAGCAAAACTTAGAAAACGAGTAACTGCCTTCACATTTGATTCTGGGTAAAAGGACAGGTCAGAAGGCAGCTGTCTGCTCCTTCTTCCCAAGATTGCTGTCCTTCCTGGGATAAAGCCACATCCATGATTATACTCACTCAGGGCTCAAGTGGGTGGTGGCAGTGCCAATGACAGACACCATGGCAGCCAAGACCTCATCCTCCAACAGCACTTTTCTTAGAACTGAGTGCTCCTTCTCTGCAAAATCAAAACACACACAGAATCACAAGACCATCACTATGGTTCAGATGATTAGGTCCTATCATCGTGACACAACAGCAGTAGTTCCTAACCTGTCCCCTAGTAGTGCTGTAACACTGAGAACCAGCAAGCTATCAGAAGCAGGAGTGGTCAAACACAGAGGGCTCAAGAACTTTGTATACAGTCCTTAGACTGGGCAACAATGGAAAATAAGGCTAGCTAATATGAATGTTCTTAATATCAGAAATAGTTATGATAGTCTTTTCAAAAACTTGAAGATAACATGGATTTATCTTCATGAGTCCTAATATAGCAGCTACCATACATTGAGTTATTTAACATGTACTGTATTGCCCAGCACTATGAATTATTTAATCCTTTCCAACTGCCCTGTGATATAGATATTTGTCTTTATCTCCCCCTTACAAGTGAGGAAACAAAGGCTTAGAAAGGCTAAATATCTTCACCTAAGTTAGCAAGTGGTGGAGTTGAAGATGAAACCCAACCAGGTGTGCTTGACTCAAGAGCCCAATTCTAACTAAATTAATTACATAGCAATTGAAGGGGGAAAAGGTGTGCATCCTTTTGGGCATTGCTAACATTGGATTTTGATTCCTGCCACTGGTCAGGTGGGCACCCTTTGTTTAAAGTAAAATCTCACTTTGGGGAGAAAGGATTCAGAATAAGCCTCTGATGGTACAAATGCAGTACCAGCGGTACCCTGAGGGTGGCAGTGCTGTTCAACACTAGTGGAAGGCCAAAGTCCAGAGGAGGGGTAGGAGGGGAGGTGGAGAAAGTTACCTGGCATGGAAGCCTGCACAGCCAAGGCAAGCAGGCAAGGTATAGCTGTCTGATGGAAATACCAGTAGCTCTCAGGGTCCAGCTGACATTTTTCTGCCACCTGCTGGAGGCTGTGACAGACAGCAATAACTTCACTCAGTCCTGCAGCCATATGCCCTATGTGGTGAGAAAGTTTCTCTGTAAGGTTTTCTCAAAAGCACTTCCAGGTATTTCAGTTAGAGCAGATGGGAAGAACAATCAAAGATGAGTGACTAAAGAGACCAAGAGTGTCTTATTCAAGAGCCAAGTCATTTTATTCTCTTGGATGTTCTTTTTCATCTATTCAGACTGCAGCAGAGACCTGCTCTGTGCCAGGCTCTGCAACAGAAGCATTCACATATATCTCATTTTTCATAACCCTAGAAGTATCATTTTATAGAGGCGGATGTGGGGGCTGAATGAAACTACCAGTGGTTTTTCCAGGGTCACAGTAAGTGCAAAGTTCAGGAATCAAACCCAGGCCACACTCCAAGTTCAGTGTTATTTGTACCATGTAACAGTAGATCATCCACTGTCAACTGGCTCTACCACAAGGGCTGGGCAGTGCAAAGCAGGGAGCTTAGGAAATTAGCGAGGGCCATGGTAAGTGAACATGCATAAGTTAGTAGTAGCAATAGCTGCTGTCACTTAAGCCTTGGAGCAGTGCTTCTCAAACTAGAGTGTGTGTACAAGTTACCTGGAGTTCCTGTTAAAATGCAGATTCTGATCTGTGGGGCCTGAGATTCTGCACTTCTAACAAGCTCCCAGATGATGCCCATGCTGCTGATTGATGGACCATATTTTGAGTAGCATGGTCTTAAGAGTGGTGCTTTTCAATTCTGGTTCCACATTAAAATCTCCTGTGCCCTCTTACTGTTGCCCAAGTCCCATCCCTCCTCAGAGACTGATTTAGTTGGACTCAGTGAGGCCCAGCTATTGGTATTTTATTTTAAAAGTTTTCATATGACTCTTATGTATAGCCACCATTGGAACCACTGCCTTAGAGGCATCAACTTCAAACTTGACTACAGCTACCCCATTCAGCCCAGCTCCTTGATGATTATTCCTGGTAGTTACCTTTGTTCATCTGGCAGAGATGCTGCAGCAGCAGCGGCAGAGTCTCCTTGACAATGCTGGGATGTGTTGATACAGCTGACAAGGCTTGGAGACAGCACAGATGCCGGGAGCATTTGGTGGGCCCATCCCCTTTGGCCAAATCCGACTCCCCTGAAAGCAACCCAGGAGACAAGGTTTCACTGTGTGATGGCAAGCATGAAGATCCCCAAGCCTCCCTGGAAGCTGTGGGCCACAGAAGATCAGAGACACATACCTATGCACAGCTCCTCAGCAAGCTTGGGTACAAGGTGGCTGCTGAAGGCCACAGGATAGAGAGTGGCCAGGGTACCTGATGCTTCCAGTGCTGCCACCCTGCTGGGGGCACAGGGCAGATAAGCATTTAGCTGAGCCTTTGCCCACTGTTCTCTTGCCTAGGCCTGCCATTGGGCAGATTCAGAAGCGTGGGCTCCTGAGGCCGCCTTGCTGAAAAGCAAGACTCAAGTTCCTACGCCACTAAGTTGGACAGAGCTTCTTAATGCCCAAGAAAAGAGAGAGCAGTCCCACATCTCCAACAGGTTGGCACCCAGAGCCAAGCACAGGGCCCACCTCCCCTAGGGAGAGCCAAGGTTCAGAAGGACAGAGCCCCAGTCCTTGCTGGTTCTGTTGCTGCTAACACAGAGGCAGGGAACAGCTTGCTCTATCTCCCTGCTTTAGATTCTCACCAACTCTGGGAATCCTCCTCCAGGAAGCTCAGTCTGTATAGGTGACCCACTGCCAGCTCTAAGTTCCCAGAAGACAGGAGATCTGTTAAAAGGGAACACAAACCTCATCTTTCTTCCCCTGCTGCCACCACCACCTTTCCAAAAGTCCTATTAGAAATCCCAAGTCAACTAGAGTTGTAGTGAGAACAAGGGAATTAAGACTGCTCTTCACTTCAGACAGAAAATCACACGGAAGGGACCAATACCCCTATCTTTTCTCTTTCCCTTAAGTGTACCTGGCTGGGCACCCAAGACTGTGAGTGTACGGATGCCAACAAGCTGAAGCTGGGTGTTGGGGTCTGTCAAGGCCATGAATACCAGTGAGCACAGTTGGTCCTTGAAGCCACTCAGAGGCCTTTCATCTAGGGAGAGACAGAGTCCAGGTTAGAGGGAAGCCCTGACTCAGCAGTGATACAAAGACAACTTGGGGCAGATTGAAAGAGCTTAATCCATTGGGTGTTCAAGAAGTAAGTGGGAAAAAATAAACAGGTCTCATCCATTAAGTGTTCTCTTATGCTACAACCTCAGAAGGACAGGACCACTGTTCTAGACTACTTCTCCATGGCACTCTGCCTGCTGTCCTTTATAGGCTGCAGTGCTCAGCAGCCCCCAGGATACCACATCTGGAAGGTGACCTCACCCTTATCTTCATAGCTCCATTTCTGTTGCAGCTTCAAGAAACCCAGAGTCATTTCAAGGATCGTCCGCCGCTGGTTGCTCTGTAATATTTTAAGGTTACTGGAGTCAAAGGATATATTAAAAGGATTTCAGTCCTGCTACTCTGAAGTGGGGAGAACTATCCTTTTATGTAAGAGTGTCAAGAAAAGAGAATAAGGGAACCAGCAAGAGCTAGTGGGAGCAAAACCTAGGATCTACTATCTAAGCCTAAGCTCAACGCCTAGCTCTCTCTCTGTGAGAAAGGGATCCTAGCAAGGGGCACCATCATTTCCTCAAAAGATTCCGCTCCCTTACCTGACTGTGCTTGTGGAACTGTTCCAGCAGTAAAGGCAGCACGTTGCTAGTGATGTGGTCACAGGCCCGGGCAGAGGCACCTGCAGCGGCCTGCAGCAGTTTGGCACTAGGCCACACCAGTTTCATGTCCGGTTCACACAGATGGTGCCTGCAGTCTAGAGAGGCAGCACATCACAGACCTGGGCGCAGGCCAAGCTCTGCCTGATCCCCATAGTCATTGTAAGTGGGAGACCTGAGACCTGGGCAGTTTGCTAGCACTTACCACTCAAACTGTTTTCAATTCAAAGTAGGGCTCCAGCCCTCAAATCACTGAACATGGGGAGCTACACATGCAAGGTCACTGGCCCATAAGGAATTTCTCTCTATTGTGCTCACTCCCCTTTCTGGCTGCCATGGCCCCATTACCCTGTAGAATGTTGCTAAGGAAGGAGTCCAGGAGGTCCTCAGCATCAGCCCTCAGCACAGACCGAGACAAACACGCAGTCAGAGAATGGAGGGCCGCCAGGCCCTCAGACTCCACCCGCTCACTTGCTGTCTGGAACACCTGTCATGGAGGGATCCCATGGCTACTGAGGTGAGCCCGTGCCAGGTGACACCCCACCCACCTACTGCCTGTTTCCTTTGGGGGTGGTGGCGGGGGAGGGTTTGAGAACCTTTAGTGCACAGCAATGGAAATTAACCCCTCACATGAGTTTCTTCTCACCTGGTATATTATCACCAAGTCCCTAGTCCCACCAGGATTGATACGTACAATTTTGAGAAACAAAATGCCAACTTTGAGCAGCGGCTATTGGGATCCCCTATCCTAAGTCTCTTCTTCTCCCCCTCTATTCAGCATGGTGCCACAGGCACCATCACCTATGTTCCTCACCATGCAAGGACAAGAAGTGGGCACTGTGCAAAGGTGATCCAGTGAGATCACCAAGCAGCTGACTCTCACGCAGGGACTCCCTCTCGTCACTCAACTAGAAGTATCCCCCACTGTTTGCTTGCTGAATAACCAGGCACAGCAACAGAGGGAATAGGACAGGGTGTATTATTTCCCCTCATGCCTGACAACTGGGAGTTAACAGTAATGAGTTTATCTAAGTAACTCACCTCCCTGCGGATAGAAGCCCAAAGGCTGGGAAGGAAGTCCTTCAGTTCCTTCTGTCCGTACACAGCACAGCAGGCATTCTGCCAAGGAAAGCACAGGGATCAGCCATCTACACACTCAGACTTCCTAGGATATGCAGACGTCTCAGTGTAATGGCAGCTGAAGGAGCCTGGCTCTCAGCAGAAAAACCAGCAGGATTTTATAACAATTCTACCCAGAGCACAGAAAAATAGGAGCTCACCCTGACTGATGAAAAACAGGCATCAAGAGGGAACCCTGGTCAGTCTTTCCTCAGCTGCCACTCAGTTACTACAGGACAAAATAATATGTAGCTGCAGGCTTTAGATCAACATATAGGCCCAGATCCTGGGTATCCCTCTTTTGAGGCCCACTAAACTATTCCTTGGCTCTCAAGAATCTATAATCCTTTAGCATCCCTAATTTGTCTAAAGGCAGCTGGACCTTAGAAGGAGGAAAATCACTCACCAGAGTCTGCAGAGAATCCAGCTTGGCACTCAGAATCTCAGAATCCACTTTCTCAATCAGCAGAGGCAGCAGGAACTGTGGAAGAGAA
Source organism: Tapirus indicus (assembly GCA_031878705.1). Classification (NCBI taxonomy): domain Eukaryota; kingdom Metazoa; phylum Chordata; class Mammalia; order Perissodactyla; family Tapiridae; genus Tapirus; species Tapirus indicus. The sequence goes on along the minus strand of CM062921.1, from coordinate 31,440,809 downwards.
GGAAGAACTGAAGCCTGCCATGGATAGCGTTGCAGCTACACCAAGGCCAACCATGTCCTTACTGCCACCAGTCCCCAGGGTAGGTGCTACATCAAGGAGCTACACTTGAGTTAGGAGTTGCGACTGTAAGCCAACCTTCTTGCTAAGATGTGGCCAGATCCCCAGTTACCTGAAAATGGGTTAGTTGGCAAAGCTATAGGATTTCAATAGATAACACCAGATAGGGACTACATTACTATTTTAAAGGAAGAGATGGTAAGGTTTGCCACACAAGCCTGAAGACACCTGCGGGATGTCATACCTTAAAACATATACTGGATCTTTCTTTTTCCCCATGTTTTTACTGTTCTTTCTTCAGAGCCTTCTATGGGCTAAGGCTACATACCTTAACCTTGGCTAGACCCACCTCAGCAAATCGTGGTGTAGAAGCCAGCACAGCTCGAAGACTCAGGATAAGATCTTCTCTCTGGATACCATGGGGATCATTAGGTGGCTGGAAAAGAGAGAAGGACCATGGGTTTATACAACCACCCTTGGACACAGGCTTGAATCTGACAACCCTGCGGAACAGGGTGATAGATATACCCAGTCTGGCAGATTAGAGTGATATGAGGCTCCAGCAGGAAGACATGCTTGCTCTTACATGTTCCTTGGGAATTTTTATCGTTTAGGCATTTCTTTTCTTTTCTTTTTTGTGAGGAAGACCGGCCCTGAGCTAACATCCGTTGCTCATCCTCCTTCTTTTTGCTGAGGAAGACCGGCCCTGGGCTAACATCCGTGCCCATCTTCCTCTACTTTATATGGGACGCCGCCACAGCATGGTTGACAAGCAGTGCGTCGGCAGGCGCCTGGGATCCGAACCTGCGAACCCTGGGCTGCCAAGCGCTAACTAGACCGCTGCGCCACCAGACCAGCCCTGGGCATTGTTTTCTGATCAAACAGCTTCTCTCTGATCTATCGTCTCACCACTCAGAGATAAGCACCATTAACTTTCTGGTGCATTACTTTCTTCTCTGTATATATATTATGACACTGTGTTAGCAGACACTGTTTCCCTTTAAAATATATCTACTTTTAGAAAATGTGATTGTTTTGTACATAGTTTTTTAATTTATTTTTTCACTTAATACATTAGGAACATTTTTCTGTGGTATTTAAATTATTCATTCATGACATTAGCTTTAGTGGCTGATGCTATTTCATTGTGTGGTTGAACCATAATTTATTTAAATATTCCCCCTTTGATGGACATATCTATTTTTTCACCCTTATAAAAAGTTGTAATTCTGGCAATATAAAAAGCATTGATGGTTCTGTGCCAAGAGGGCAAATTGAAAATGTGCATCAGATTTTCCTTCTCCTCTTTAGAAACCCCATCAAAAATACAGTTAAAGGTGGGGCCGGCCTGGTGGCGCAGTGGTTAAGTTCAGTGCTCTCTGCTTTGGTGGCCTGGGGTTTGCAGGTTTGGATCCTGGGCATGGACCTACACCACTCATCAAGCCATGCTGTGGCAGTGACACACATACAAAATAGAAGAAGACAGGTACAGATGTTAGCTCAGGGCCAATCTTCCGCACCAAAAAACCCCGCAACAAAACAAACAAAAAAACCAAAGAGATTTTCTATTTTTTAAAGACATAAAGCTAAAGGTTGAAGAGAGCAGGATAAGAGATGTTAGCAACAAAATTTTAGAAGCTGAAAAGCAGATAGATAAGAAGAAAATGACTTAGCAAAGCCAAGACAACAGAATCCTCAGTAGGCTTGGGGAAAGCTGAATAACTACCCATATACACTGCACAGTCCTCAAAAAACTTGGCAACTGGCATACCAGGTACCTTTGGAATTGGGAGTGGGGTTAGAGAAGCAATCCGACCTTCTAGATTGCCTCCCAACTCCTCCCTAACTGCAGCGGAATCTAGAGGTTTAATTCTCTGGAGAAGGTAAGACAGAGGTCTCTAGTCCTGGAGATGCAGATGCAGTTGAGGGCTTGGGTGCTGTACCAAAAGAGGAGGTCTAACTGATATGATACTCAGTGCTGAGATTTTCTAGCCCTTCTAGCCCCATCTGCTTGTAGCCAGACCTCTCCCTCTAGGCAGATCTAAGGTCTTTTTCTAGAAGAACCTGACTAGCCCAAGAGGAAGAATACACTGGGGTCCATGTAAGCCACTCTACAATGAAGCTCCTACTCAACAAGCCCATTGTATGTGCTCAGAGCTCCCACTCAACTTTATAATCCTCACTTAGAAATATGTGCAAACTCCCAAGATTACCAGATAGCTGAGGAAAGCCTCTAACCTGGAAATAGAGACCAAAATAAATTGAGAAAAACTTGGAAGAAATAAAGACCACATATGTGGGGAGAAGAAATATTTTAAAATTTCATATTATTAATGTTTTTTAAAAAGATAAAGTAATTCATCCATGAATTAAATAAGATCAGAATGCTATTTGAAAAAAAAAAAAAACACCACCACCAAAAACATTCAGAGATCATCATCAACAACAACAAAAGGCTCTTGGAAATTCAAAGCATGAGTGCAGAAATGAACAAAAATCAAAGAAGGGGTTACAGGGAGATGTGCTGGTCCTGGGCATTTCTGTCCTCAGATCCATTCCTTGGGCTGACCACTGCAGGCTGCATTTCCCAGGCTCCCATACTGGCCTGGGATCAGCCAATGGGAGGCACTTGTAGAAAAATGCAGGGCAGAAGGAAGGGAAAAGCCAGGGCATTCCTTCCCATTCCTCCGATTCAGTTGGCATCTTCACCATTGGCAGCATCTCCTCCATGGCTCCAAATCCCACTGATAGGCCCGCTATGGTTCCAGTTTTTGTCAGACATTCTCAGCCCCTGGGGTCCAATAACATCAACTCTTCCCTTTGTCGCTCCAGCCTAGAGGTGGTAAGGCTTCCTGCTATTGATAATCTCTGGGTTATCCCTGTTTGGTTTCTCAGCTCTGCCATCACTTGCGTCAAAAATTTCCTACATTAAATTATTTGTTGTAAATAACCAAAGTGTTTGTTTTCATTGCTGGACTTTGACTGATAGAAAAGATAAAACTGTGGAATTCTCTTACAAAGTAACAAAAAGATAGATGTAGAAAATAAGAAAGGAAAGGTAAGAGATTCAGAGGTCTAACAAAAGATTAACGGTTCCACAAAGAAGGACAGAGAAAATGGGGGAAGAAATCATCAACAGAAAGAATGCAAGAACATTTCCTAGGACTGAAGGACATGAGTTTCCAGATTGATAGGGCCTACCAAGTACCCAATACAAAGTATGAAAACACATCATTGTGAAATTTCAATATATTGGGGGCAAAATCAACCTTCATAGCTTCCAGAAAGGAGGAAAAAAAGTGAATACAAAGGTTTACAAATCAGAAGGAATTTAGGCTTCTCCACAGCAACTGAAAACTAGAGGTAAATGTAACAATGCCTTTAAAATCGTGGGGGAAAAAATTTCCATTCTTGAATTTTATACCCATACTTATCAATAAACGGGAGGAAAGAATGAAGACATTTTAGATTTACAAAATCTAAAAAATTTTCACTCTTTTACACACTCTCTTAGGAAGCTAAGAAAGTATTTGCATCACTAAAATGTGGGAGTAAACCACAAAATGAGGAGTACATGAACAAATAAAATAGGTGATCTGATCCAAGAGAAAGGATAAAGGACTCTCAGGGATGATGGTGAAGGAAGATTCAATATCTGCTCGGCATTAGAATTAGGAAGCAAACAGTTGAGACTGTATGGCCAAGTTAAAAATGGTTTTTCCATTTTTAAATGGTTGGGGAAAAAAATATTATCTTGTGACCATGAAAAGTATATGAAATTTCTGTCCATAAATAAAAGTTTTATTGCAATACAGCCACGTACCATATCCCAGTGTCTATGGCTGCTTTTGTGCTAGAACAGCAGAGTTGAGGAGCTGCAACAGAGACCATATGGGCCACAAAGCCGAAAACAGTCACTAATTAGCCCTTTATAGAAAAAGTTTGCCAACCCTGGCTCTAGAGTTAGCATACAGGAATAGTGAAAGTCAAAGGACCATCACTTATACTGATGTACTCACTATGATGATGGCATATGGCCAACATGGGTTGATAAGACCATAATAATATTTCTAACACAAATAATTACACTAGAGCCAGGTGTCTCTATTTTAATCTACAAGAGCTTCCTGCTTGCCATAGACTGCAGTGCAGACCACCACACAAAAATCTGCTCAAATAAGAGAAATTCTCTTATCATTATATATAACCTTGTTTTGCCTAGACTATCTCTGAGAAAATATGTAAGCAGCTGGGAGCAGTGATTATCTTTAAAGGGAAAATGGGTGGTGGCAGTAAAGGGGTAGAAAGAGGCTTAATTCGCTAGCCTTTAAATGTTGACGCATGCTCATTGACTCACCTTTCAAAAAAAATGAATGACATATTCTTCCTCACCCCAAAATTATAAATGCATACATTCCTGCAATTCCAGTTTTAGGAATTTATCCTACTGTTATACCCGTATATATGTGAAATGATATATGTACAGGGTGTGTAAGTTGCAGCATTGCTTGTAACAGAAAAAGATTAGCAACAAGCTTTGTCCCATAGAGGACTAGTGAAATGAATTAGGTATTTTCATGCAATGGAATATTACATAGCTGTAAAGAATAAAGAGCTAATTTATATACTGATACAGAACACTTTCCAAGATATAGTGTTAAATAAAAAAGGGAAAGTATAGGAAACGTGTATATATATGCTACCATTTGGGTGGGGGATAAAGCATTTGCTTACATGTGAAAAAAACTGTAAGATATAGACATAATTGATAAAACTGGCTGACAATGGAGAAAGAAATTTGATGGCAGGTATTTTTCACCTTTTGGATTTTGAATTATACACATATTATCTTTTCAAAACAAACACAAAATAAAACAATGTAAAAACAGAGAAACCTGGTAGCCTAACCAAGAGCTTTCAAGATTTCAAAGGCATAAGTTCTTCTGAGTTAGAAATAGTGATGCTGATTACAAAAGAGATAAAAAGGATTTCAGGAATGAAGTGGTCTTAAGCAACATGATGTCAACTAGAATAAGCTGGTAAGCAATTCCCTGCAGCAAAGATGGCTGTGTAACATTAAAGGCAGTGAGTCAATACTCAGATGTTCTCTGGTGTGCTGTGATGTAACTCCTTTCATTTCTTTGAAACCCCTAACGCTTGCAGTACACATACCCATGCATATCCATAGTGACGAGACCTTGAGTATTTGAAAAAAGAAGGGAAATCAAGACGCAAAGTGGGAGGAAGGTCCAAGGGGGTCAGAGCAAACATACTGTGCTCAACTGTGTCTTCTTTGTTTTTTCAATTTGTTTCTATTGCCTGAGATGCCCCCTCGGACTCCAGGATCACATCCTACACATCCCTCAAAAACCAACTGACATCCTATCTTATCTGTCAAGTCAGTTCCTGACTACTCTAGCTCGCAGGAAACTCTTCTCTGAACAACTATGATACCACTTGTTTGTCCCATAATCTCATACTGTTACTTAAATGTTTCAACCTCCAAGGTCAGGAACCATGTTTTACAATCCTGTAGCCCTCAACACTAAGTACGTTATTAAGGAGCTTAAGGAGCCCCCCAAATACCTGCTAAATTGAATCCTTCCTCTGATGGCAAATGCTTCTCTCCACTTCCCAATTTACTAAAATGTAAGTTCATGAGGGCAGGGATTATCTCTTTTTTGTTCATTACTGTATCCTCAGTGTCTAGAATGGGACCTGGCACATAGCAGGCACTCAACACATATCTGAATGAATAAATGAATGAAAGAATGAAAGGTGCTACTTACAGGAGTAAAATCAATAGGGAAGTAACAAGATGTCACTTCAAACAACTCTTCCACAAATGGTCCTAAGGCAACAGAGAAAAAATGAGGTTGACTTATAAGCTTCACTCATCTGACAAGCCCAACCAGCTAATTCAAGGCTACAAGGACGTACCCAGGCTATAGTCCCTGGAGATGAGGTCATGGACGATGTGGAAGGCCACCAGAAGATTACGAGGATCCTTTTCCCCATCCATCACCTGGATGAAGCCAAAGGTGAAGTCAGCTCCTAGGCCCTTCAGCTCTGGGGAGGAGAGAACAAGGTCACTACTGGCCCACAGGATAGACAGCTAGGGCTTTCTTCTGGCCTGTATGCTCCTTCTCCTATCACTACCTCCTCTTTCCTGCCTCCCAGAGAAAACCATTTTTGTTTTTCTATTCCAAGAGAGTACTCAGTGAATAAGAGATGTGCAATACTATATAATTGTTATAGAGCTAAGAATTTAAAACATCAGCTCAAACTCTACCCTTCCTTTACTGGGAAGTGAGGGGACCCTCAGTTTCCCTTTATCACTCTCTCTCAGAGTATTGGCTCTTCTATATAACCCTCAGGCTAAGATGAGTCCGGGTAACGAGGAAAAAAAAGATGTGCTCACTTCTCAGATTTCCCAGAGAGCCCTGCCTCTTACCTTCTTCCCGTGTTCGCATGAAGTTGGTGATGATACTGTAGACTGTATGTCGGTCCACCTGTGGCAGGGACTTGGGGGTGGGAGAGATAGGAAGTAAGTAAAGAAAGTGCTGAAAGAATATCTCAGCTGACAAAACTACTTCCTGCTTCACAATCTCAAAGTGGACAGTGTTCTTTATACCTGTATAAGATGAACCTAAGAGGAAATGCAGAGAAAGGATATGGCTCTTGGCCCAGGAGTACAGCAGTGGGGCCAATAACCAAAACCTGTCTGCTGCATGCCTTACTTTCTTTAGGTGTAAGAGGACACAGGTCAGACATAATAGCATGCCTTTCTCTCCTTATACAGGAGCAAGAAATAGCATGTAAACGTGGTCAAAGACCTGAAAGAGTTCAGAACTTAGGAGCCAATATTTTTTTTGCTATCTAATTCTAGTTACATCTAGGGCTGGGAGACAGAGAATACCAAAGTGACTGTTATCACTCACCTGGACATGTACCTCCTGGAAGATGGCTTTAAGCACAGAGACAGCCAGCCCTGGGGGCAGGGACACACACAGGCTCTAGGGGAGAAGATGAGTTACGTGAGCACCGAAGGAATTATAGCACAGCCTTCAAGACACAATCCTAAAACTGGCCGAATTAGCTACAGTGAGAATCAGAACATCCAGGTTCAGGAAGAAGTGCTAACAGTGAGTAGCATGGTCCCTTTTCTCAAGGTGATTAGTTTTCTGCAGCTCCTTCTAGTTTGACTCTGAATTCCAGTCCCCAAAGGACACTTTTATTCTCTAGACTAAAAACAGAAGTGAAGCTGGCTGACAGTAGTTTAGTCCCACATTTGGGCATCTGCTTCTTGGCACTTGACGTCTCACCCCCAAAGAGCAAGAAGAGAATTCACTGGAAAAGGGCTCCTGCAAACAAGTACATAGTGAAAAAAAGGAGAACTCACTAGTGCCCTCAAACCCTGCAGGACAGATGGGATCACAAGATGATGGTCCTTCAGCCGGTTCTCATAGAATAGGATCAGGTGTATAACTGCACAAACCAGAAATTCAGCCATTAGTTTACACAGGCTGGACGAGGGCCCACCAGCTTTGCTCCTTCCCAAAGTTTGTAAGGGCTGTTCCTGCTTGGGCTTCACTATAAATTTTCTCCTTCACCAAGGCATATGTCCCATGCCCTCCCATTTGAGGGGGTCTTGATCAGTCAGGAAAACAAGTGAACATCTTTTTTTTTTCCATTTTTATTGATGTCTTAATAGTTTATAACATTGTGGGGTTTTAGTTGTACATTATTATTTGTCCATCACTATATGGATGCATCCCTTCACCCCTTGTGCCCACCCCCCACAAGTGAACATCTTTTATTATCCATTCTCACAGAGGTCCACAGTCAAACCCATTCTTGACCCCAGAACTGCCTTTCTATAGAACTAGGGTTGGCAAACTTTCTCAAAGGGCCAAATAGTAAGTATTTTAGGCTTGCAGGACATAGTATCTGTCACACCTACTCAACTCTGCTCAGCTCGGCTGCTGTAACATAAAAGCAGCATAAACAATAGGTAAATAAATGGGCGTGGCTATATGCTAATAAAATTGTATTTATAAAAACAGGCTGTAGTTTGCCTCCCCTGCTATAGAAGATAAGTTGTTGGCTTTTTTCCTTAGGACTTCAAAGTACTTTGATATTTCATTATTCTCCAACTCCATCTATGAAGCACTACTTTGTCCATTTTAAAAAGAAGGGAAGATACACTGAAAACAACTGTCTAAGGCTACATTTGAAATCCATGTGTCTTGTGTCTCAATTCTTATCACCTCTGCCACATATACCAGTGAAGAATGAAGACCCTGAATTAGTAGTTCACAGATACCTTATGCCCTCCCTCCCTGTAAAGTTGGCTTGAATCAACAAGGAAGGCTTGGCTCAGCAATCTGGGAAGACACTCCTACTAGTGATGCCAGTACCTTCCTTCTCCAGGAGCAGGGAGTGACACTGGAGTAGCACCTGTGACAAAAGCTGGATTCCTCGTGCCCGAGTTCGGGGTTCTGGATTCTCTAGAGAGGACCTGGGGGAAGTAGGATAGAGAGAGCCTGACATTGCCCAGGTGAAACTTTTGAAGAAATAAATATTTTGCATTAGTCACACTCACCCCCTGGGCATGGAAGCCAGCCCAGGGAGGTGTTCCAGAGGTACTTAGCATTATAGATAGCAGTAAGGCCAGAGCCTAAAGAGCCAATCCCCAGATTGATCTGGCATCATTAGAAGCACATGTGACACCACAGCCAACAGAAGTGTCTGTCTCCAGGCAATGACTGGGCATTGGGCTTATTCTTTCTCCCCAGTGGAATGATTGTGACATTCCTCTGAAACAGAGCTTAGCAGCTACCCACAGGGATCAAGAGATGATTGGCAGCTGCAGCTTCTACCAAAACAAGAGGAGAATATTTTACTGCTAAAGAAAAAATGCTGAGAGAAACCACAAGGTCTTAGGAAAAAAAAAACCTTATAACTGGAAGTTTACAAAGTAAGATGGCTAGAATAAAGGTTTTAACTATTTAGGATTATTGATATGGGAGGAGCTGAAGCAACAAGGTGATTTATCTTCAAAATAGCTCTATAGAGATTACATTTAAACATACTAAAAAGAATCTAAGCAACTTAAAGTAGAATTCAGAAGATTTTTGAAGGAGAGTTGGCCAGAACATTTGAGTAAAACCTCAAGGATAAGGATATCTATAACTAGGGGTAAAGGGGCAAAAATAAGATCACATTGACAGAATCCCTAGGATAGGAACTTGTAGAAAGGTCTCTGCTCAGAAGTAGAAAACTGTGCATTCAGAGCATTTAAAAATGGACCAAGGAATACAAATCTTCATAGCAGCATTATTTGGAATAGCCAAAATGTAGAAACAACCCAGATGTCTATCAACTGATGAATGGTTAACAAAATGTGGTATAGCCATACAATGGAATATTAGTCAGCAAGAAATGAAGTACTGATACATGTGGGGATGAACTTTGAAAACATTATGCTAAGTGAAAGAAGCCAGTCACAAAGGTCACATATTGGATGATTCCGTTTATATGAAATTTCCTGAATAGGCAAATCCACAGAGATAGAAAGTAGATTAGTTGTTGCCAGGAGCTGAGAAGAGGAGGGAATGGGGAGTGACTTCTAATAGGCATGGGGTTTTTTAGGGGGGTAATGAAAATGTCCTAAAATTGATTGTGGTAAGAGTTAAACAAATCTGTGAATATACTAGAAGCCATGGAATTACATACTTTAAAATAGTGAACTTTATCATATGTGAATTATATCTCAATAAAGCTGTTATTTAAAAAAATGGACCAGCCACAACATGAATAGAAAGGGCAAATGGTCTCTTATGTGGGAGAAATGCATAATAATGACCTAGTTTTTTTTTCCCTCAAATTTTCTAGTTTTCTGTTTCAGAAGATATGCTAGCATGACAGTTAACTACTTTTGCTAATAAGACTTGTCAATTTAAATGGTCTACCAAGTATGAAATATGAGAAAAGCAAGCATCCGACTATAAGCACGTACTTCCTCTGGTGCTTGGAATATCTAGTTATAACATTGATCTTGCAGCTGTTTCCCTAAGCCTTTTCCTATAGTGGAGATCTGGTGCAAGGTCAGCCTCCTGGCAACTCCCCAGGCAGGGCCCAATGGCAGGTCTGAGTCAGATCCAGGCAGACTAGAATCCCATGGGGGCGGTGGGTCTAAAGATGCACAGGATGAATCCCAGCTCTAATTAAATAACAGTTGATGTCCTTCAACCACCCACCCACCCAAACCTATGGGCTGATCCAGGAGCTGATACGGCCCACAGGCTGTGTGCTCCCAACACTTCCTTGGAGTCTCAGGCGGGTGGCATGAAACTTTTTTCAGGAGAAACACAGACTTAGCCTGAGATACTGACATGGAAGTGGGGTGGGGGGGCGGTATTGGGATACAGTAGGAGAAATTCAGGACCAATTCACTCCAGGAAAGCAGCAGTGTACAAAATAACTTTTTCAGAGTGCACAGGCAGGCTGGAGAAGGGCATTCTAGAGCAGAGGCTCTTACCCAAGGGCTTCCACGACTTGTAACACTGTATAGCTCCCAGATTTCACGTCTAGAGGAAACAAAAGAAAGAATTATGAAAAAACAAAACCAAAAACCCCATCCCAGGGTTCAATGGCTCCAATTACCAAAGTTTCCTGCCCACCCTAGGGCTGTACCACGGGGCCCACTATGCTTGCCAAGAGCCCCTCCTACATGAGAGGTATTACTATAACACTTCAAATATGAAGCTTCAAGTATAAAAATTGAAAAGGAAGCAAATATATCATCTGTAGATAAAATGATTGTATATCTGGAAAATCTAAGAGAAACAACTGAAAATATATTACAAATAAAATAATTCATTACAGTGACAGGGTACAAAAGTAGTATTATGAAATTAAGAGCCTTCACATATATACACACAAAAGCCTGTAAAATGATATAGAGTAAAAAAGATCCTATTTATAATAGCAAAAAAAAGAAAAATACCCGGATATAAACTTAACAAAAAAATGTGAAGATCTGAATGGCGAAAACTTTAAAGCACCAGTGAGGATCACAAAAGAAAACTTGCACAAATAGAAAGGCATGCCATATTCTTGAAAGACTCAAGATGACAAATTTCTCAAATTAATTTATAATTGTAAGATATCTCCATAAAAACACCAGTAGAATTTGGGGGGGAACTAGATAAGCTTATTCTAAAGTTAAGGTGCAATAAATAGTACATAATTAGACAGGCAGATTCTGAAAAAGAGTAATGGAAGGGAGAGGAAAGGTAGCCCTTTCGGATATTAAAAAGATAAAAATCAAGTGACAATAATTAAAATGTGAATACTTTCGAATATACTTGAAATTTCCCATAATAAAAGCAAAAAGCAAAAAACAACCAGTATCGTATGAATTCATATTCAGACAAGGAAATCAATGGTACAGAAATAGAATAGAAAGTCCAGAAAGAGACACAAATACATATGAGAAGATGATTTTTAAAGTCATATTTCAATTAACGGGAAAAACACATACTGGTCAATAAATGGTGCTGGTAATGATTGGGTAAATATTGGAAAAAAAATAACATTGGCTCTGAATCTTTCACCAAAGTAAATAACAAATGGATTAAAGAAAAAAGCACAAGGGAAAAAAGTATAACAAAATCCAGAAGCCATAAAAGAAAAGATTGGTTAAAATCAGCTACATTAAAAAAAAATGGATTTTCTGCAGGGCGAAAAAAAAAATCATAAGACAAACTGGGAAAAAAATATTTGCAATTCTTATAACAAAGGGCAATTTTGCCAATATATAAAGAGCTCCTACAAATCAATGAGAAAAGGACCAACAACCAATTTAAAAATGGACAAAAACAAAAAAATGAACAGGTATTCCACAGAAGATGCTCAACCATATTCACAATAAAAGAAATGCAAATTAAACTACACAAAAACTTTTTCTTTAACCTACTAGATTGGTAAAGATCAAAAACTTTGTAACACACATATTTGGTGATAGGTACTCTTACACACTGTAGGTGGGAATATCAATTGGTATAATCCTTTTATAGAGGGCAATTAGACAATATTTTTAAAATTACAAGTGTACATATGCTTTAACCCAGGGAATCTTCTTGAACTTTATCCTATATACTTGTAAAAGTGCAAAACAATGCATGTACAAGGTTATTCATTACAGAATTATTTATGATAGCAAATGACTGCAAACAACAAGTGGCCATCAATAAGAAACCAGTTAACTAAATCATAGTACATCCATACGATGGAATTCTCTGTAGCTACTTAGAAAAAAAAGAAAAATTAAAAAAGACTGACAAAGCTATATATATATATACACATATATATATGTATATATATGTATATATATATACTGATAATGGGGCAAGATCTAAAAGCAGAACAGTGTACATAAATAGTATATATAGTATGTGCACAGCATTGTTTTCAAAGGGAGGGCGGATTGTTTCCATTTGTATCGATTTATATCTCGAAAGATAAAAGGAACCAGTAACACTGCTTGTCTCTAGGGAGGGACACTGGATATATAGGGGGTTTGACAGGTAGACTTTTTAAACAAATGTTTTATTTTGGAATAATTCTAGATTTAAAGAAAAGTTGTAAAGATGTGTAGAGTTCCTGTATACCCCTTGCCCAGTTTCCCTGAATGTTAACATCTCGTATGGTACATATGTCAAAACTAAGAGATTAGTATTGGTACGTTACTATTAATTAAACTCTAGACTTTATTCGGACTGTACCAGTTTTTCCACTAATGTCATTTTTCTGTTCCAGGATCCAATTAAGGATACCACATTGCAATTGGCCATCATTAATCCGTAGTCTCCTTTGACTTGTGAAAGCTTCTCAGTCTCCCTTGTTTTTCATGACCTTGATATTTTTGTGTGTGTGTGAGGAAGACCAGCCCTGAGCTAACATCCAATCCTCCTCTTTTTGCTGAGGAAGACTGGCCCTGGGCTAACATCCGTGCCCATCTTCCTCCAGTTTATGTGGGCCGCCGCCGCGGCATGGCTGACAAGCAGTGCTTCGGCGGGCGCCGGGGATCCGAACCCGCAAACCCCGGGCTGCCAAGCGTGAACTAAACTGCTGCGCCACTGGGTGGCCCCCAGGACCTTGATATTTTAAAGAAGTACTTTATAGAATGTCCCTCAGTTTGGGTTTGATCTTTTCCTCATGTTTAGACTGGGGTTATGGATTTTGGGAAGAACAGCACAGAGATGAACAGCCTTCTCATATCATATCAGGCAGACAAGATATCAACATGACTTATCTATCACTGGTGATTTTAACTTTGATCACTTGCTTACGGTAGTGTCAGCCAGGTCTCTGCACTATACAGTTACTATTTTTCCCTTTCCTGTCTTTTCTCTGGAAGGGAGTCACTAAGTCCAGCCCACACTCAAGGGGGAGGGGGAAATTAAGCTCCATTTCCTGAAGGGAGGAGTATCTACCTACCTATATTATTAGGAATTATTCTGTAAGGAAGATTCATCTATCTCTTCTCTCCCCTTTATTTATTCAGTTGTTTATTTTAAATCAGCATAGACTCATGTATATTTACTTTATACTTCGAGTCATAATCCAATACTAGGTTATTTATTTTGTTGCTCAAATTGTTCTATCTTTGACCACTGGGAACTTTTTTAGGTTGGCTCTTGTGTCCCTTTGACATGCCCCATCCTTTTATTTTTAAGCACTTTCTTACTTTCTAGCACTACAAAATACTACAAGCTCATCTAGTAATTTCCCCGCCCCAGCCCTAGAATCAGCCCTTTCTCCAAGAAGCCCTGGTTCCTTTTATTGGAGAATGGTATTAGAAACCAAGATCTGGGTGTAGATGTGTTGTCTGCTCTTGGGGTGTCCCTGGTCTAGGGTGTCTAGGCCTTCTCAGGAGAGACAGCTGGGAACTATAGGCGGGTATTCTAACCCATATATACCCGCATATCTATCATTATTTCTGTATCTATCCATAGATATTAAACTAAACATAAATCATATTAAAGCCTCCAACTCTAATCCAGTGCCACAGGGTTCATTCTAGCCTTCCCTCTTGCTTATCTGTAATTTCTCTCTCTGACAGTGAAAAACCTGGTTCCCATTACCTGCCATGTATTATTTTTTCAACCCTAGTATGGCTATAAATTACTTTCAGAATTGTCAGCCTCTGTGAGAAACAAATTTATATGAAGTGTGCACTATTTATGTACAGTTTGATCTTTAGCCTTACAGTTTCCAGACAAAATACTGTTTTCCAGAGTCACTTAGATCACTTCTTTTTCCCCTACCCCTTTTAGTGAGGACATGTCATACACTGGTAATACAGTTAGATCCGTCTGTCAGTCTGCGTTCTATCTTGAGATGGAAGGGAGACTTCTCACTGTGTATTCTTTTGCACCCTTTCAATGTTGTACCATGTGAACATATTACTTATTTTTAAAAATGCAATTTTAGCAGCACAACACTAATTCACATAGATCTAAGAGAAGCATCTTAGGATACATTGTCAAGGGAGAAACAAAGAGTAAAAGGTTAGCAATCTTCCTAAGGGTTTGGTTAACACAGGGGAGTTCTAGCTCAATAAGGTGTGGCGATCAGGGAATGACTTCCAGCGGCCTAAGTTCCCAACCCACCTACTCCTGAACGCAGGACCTAATTGGTTAGCTCTTGCCAATACTGGACTTTGGCTAGAGTGAAAAAGAGACTCAAGAAAACTCCCAAATGTCCAGTTCCCCTTAAGTCTGTGGTCTCCGATTAACATCTGTGAGCTGAGCTGGGCAGAGGCTCCCTCTGGTACTAGAATAAGGAGAAGCCCAATCCACTTGACTGAGGAAAGGAGCGCTTTAGTCAGGATTCATAGTTCATGAATGGCACCAATTTAGACATCAGGCACTCATAGTCCTACTCGTGCCAGGATGTGGAAGGCCCAGCTGCCGCCCTTGCTCCTGAGGGAAAAAACGCACAGGCTGTGGGGTGGGGGAAGGGGCAGCAGCCAGACTAACAGAACAAACCAAGGAACTGATAGTTGGGTTCCATCCCAATTGCTTAACGGCAACACTTAAGTGAAGAGAGATACCCATTTCTGGGTTATAAACCATAAAAGAGTGTTTCACCATTTGGGAGGGTGGAAAAGAGTAGTACTTTCTGGGAAACTCTTGGCTAGAGCCCAGGAAACTGCTGAAAAACCCATCTAGAAACTAATTTCAGTAGCAGCCAGAGAAGAAGTTAGTAATTGCACATAGGAAGCTATAGGGGACTAATGACTGTTACTAGCAAAGAACATGACTGAACTGAATCATTCTTCAGCAACACCATCAAAGTCCACTGTGGATGCTGGCCCGGGGCTATCTTTGGAAATACCTCAAGTGCTGTTAAGACAAAGACCTGTCTAATACTAACAGGCCCCACTCCGCTGTCTCTAATTTTTTCATTTTCTAAAAAATTGAGGCATAATTTACATACTGTGAAATTCACAGATGTTAACTGTATAATTTGATGAGTTTTAACAAAAGTATACCCTGAGTAACCAACACCCCAATCAAGATACAGAATATTTCCATCACCAGGGAAAGTTCCCTCATGCCCCTACCAGTCAATTCCCACTCCTATAGGTTGCCTCAAATTTTATAAATGAAAAAGACTTCTTCAGCATTCAGTATACATCGTTATGAAACTAGCTGCTTTATAATTACAAAGAAACATCCATTTGCATGTGATTCCTTGAATCCCAGTATATGGGTGAACTCTCCTGGCAGAGCCCTTCAGTCTTCATACCTTTCACAGGGATCCCATCTTGAATTAATGCAGCATAAACATAAAAGAAAAATGAAGTACAAAAGCTATACAAAAATTAAGAAAAAACCAAGAGATATTATTTATATTAGCTTTATAGCTACCACACAATGGTAAATAAAAGTAAGAAAAATGGTGAGTAAAGTCACAAAAAACTAGAATTGGTATTTTGAAGATGTTTTCACAAAGGTGACTAACATCTTATTCTAGTTCTGTTGAGTCTACCTCAGAAATGTCTTTCAAATATAATTCTTCCTTTTTGTCCCTATAACTGACAGCCTTCAACATAGCCCTCCTCTTTTTGGTGAAAAGTGATAAAAATGTTCTGGAATTTTTAGATAGTGGTGATGGTTGCAGAACATTGTGAATATACTAAAAGCTAATTAATTGTACACTTAAAATGGTTAAAGTGGTGAATTTTACCTTAATTTAAAAAAACAACCCTTCCACTCCAACCATACTCTGTCTAGAATCACCTCCCTAAAATGCACAGTTACTTCCCCGCCCACCAGTCTCCATTTGCTCCTTCTTGCCTGAGACCTGACTTCTTGGCTTGATGTCCTTCACAATTTAACCCCCAAATCCACTCTAGCGTCACCCTTCATCATGACTCCTATTATTCACTCACACAAAATCCCAATATGTCAACCTCTTCCATATCCTTAATCCTTTAAATATTCCCTTGGATTGGAATGGAATGCCTCTTTCCTGCCTTTGTCAGTCTGAAGAACTTCTACTCTTCAAGACCCAGCTCAAATATCAACGTTTT
Source organism: Tapirus indicus (assembly GCA_031878705.1). Taxonomy (NCBI): domain Eukaryota; kingdom Metazoa; phylum Chordata; class Mammalia; order Perissodactyla; family Tapiridae; genus Tapirus; species Tapirus indicus. Next base: position 31,424,143 of record CM062921.1, on the reverse strand, counting down.
TGTGAAACCTTTCTTGACTCCCAAAACAATTACTCCCTCTTTTGTGTTTCCTCCATAATTCTTTAAAATAGCTGTCATGTGTGTTTTCCTTTATTCAGTCAACATGTATTGGACACCTATTATAAATTAGGTACTGTGTTAGGGCTGGAGACAGGAAGCTTTTAAGAAGCCCACAGTCTGTTAGGGCAGAAAGACATTTAAAACAATCACAGTGTAACAAGTTCAGTGTTACCATAGTGATATAAACAGAGACTGGGTTAACGTAAGAAAGGAGTAAAATTCCTGGGTTTATGGACCATCCATCACTAACTATATGTGATTAATTCTCCTAACACTGTAAGTTCTCCCAAATGAAAAATACCTGAATATCTGGAAGTACTGTTAACTATGCACTTGGACTCCTGGGATGAAAGAAGCTAATAAAGAGTTAATTTTCCTAAGGTTAGTCTCACTGGCATTAAGGAAAAATAAGTGTAAGTTCCTTTCCCTATATAGGTAGGTCTAAGTTTTTCCATTGTGTCCAAGATTTGCTCTCTAAAAATGGATCTACTAGCACTTCCTAACTACCCATACTTTCCTCAGCGGGGCACCAGTTCGTGTGGGGCACTGGGAAATTGTCAAAGGAGTATTTATATGAGCACTGACATAGAATGCACAATCAGACCTCTGTCTGATGGAGTTGCAGCCTCTCAAGAATCTGGAGTAGCAGCCAAGGGGTAAGGCGGGGAGGATGTGAAGGAGCAGGAGAGAGAAAAATCTCAATCAGGACTCGGTTCCAATCAAGTTCTCAAAATGCCCTTTCTGCTGACGATACCACAGACAGTTCTCAGAACTAAATTTTACTGTTCTTTAACAATCTTTTCATTTCAGGAATAGTGGTCTCCTCAGGGAATCGCAAATGTAGGAAAACACAATATAATAAAGGCTAAAATGAAGGAAAATCCAAATAACTAAGAGGAAGAAAATTTATATCCATCACCTGTAAACTCAACATGTCCAAAAATCACACTCTTCAAAATCAGTTCCTTTCCCAACCTCCATGTTTGGACAAAGTATTTCCCTTTTGCTCATCCTCAGGCTCAAAGGGGGTCATCTTAAAGTCCTCCCTTCCCTTGAAGCCCTATAATCAGTTAGGCCTTGAATTCCACAGATTCTTCCTTCAACATCTCTTACTCCATTCACTTACGTAGTTTTTATTGCATACCTACTTATGCTAGTCTCCAGGAGACTCTGGTGGTAGAAATGGGAGGATAGGATATGGAGATGTGTACAGAAATAGCTACTAAACAAGTCTGCTAATAAGTACATGAATGGTAGAGAAATAAGTATCACAAAGATTCTGAAGTGTGAGATGACATCTGGCTGGGGTAATCAGGAAATGCTTGGGGGCAGGCAGCGAGCACTCAAGCTGGGCCTTGAATCCTAGGTCTAACTTTGATTAGACGGAGCTAGTGGAGGGAGCTGGGAAGGAAAGCACTCAGGGAATAGAAAATCAAGGTGGCTGCCTGAAACTAAAGGTCTAGGAGGGAAGTGGTGCGAGTAAAAGCAAGCTGGGGCCAGGTGTTGGCAGCCTTTGAATGCCTGGCCGAGAAGCCTTTAACCCTTAGGCTGCCAGGTCATTTCTCTTCCATCATTTGCACATTTATATCTGACAACTACTTTCACCAGGAACCCAGGTGCAAAACAAAGTTGGTGGTAGCTGCCTTTGGGATCACAGGGTGTTCCTTCTTCATTTACAATTTTTAGGAGCGGAGGCTGCTGCTGCTGCATCGAGTGGCTGAATAGAAAGCTGGTCCCTTTAGCACTAACAAAGCTTGACAGGCTGGAGGATTAGAAAGCACATCTTACCATGGGGATGCTTTAAAACTCTGTCAGCCTTCAACAACCCTAACCAGGGCTGTGATCTAAGATTGAGAATATCAGTTTAATCCTTCTCAAATTTGCTTTCATTACATGACTGACTCCTTTGCTCAAGGATCTATAAGGACTCCTATTACCTACAATAGATCATTCAAATCCCTCTGCCGGGAATCCAAGGTTATGCATAATCCAACCCCCACAAACCTTTTCAACTGCATCTGTCACTACCCCTCTGTTACTTATCTGCTACTACCAGCCTGCTTTCCTAGTCAGGAGGGCTCAATTACAGCAGGGCTAGTGTTACAGTCTTAGCTGAGCTGAATTAAATTTAAACTAGACAACAGTTTAGGCCATTTTTTTAGGCATAAAAAATACAAATTTTACAAAAATATTTATAAGACCTTGGCTGTCTTCTCAAGTGTGTTCTTCACGCTGTCTTCTCAAGTGTGTTCTGAATTTGAAAAATCCAAAATTATTGTGTTTATAATGTATAAGCGTGAAAGAATAGTCACAAATGACACATATAGTAATGTTCTTTATCTTGGTAGGGGGTTGGATTGTATAGGTGTATGTATTTGTCAAAATCTATGAATGTACATTTAAGATTTGTATACTTCATTGGATATAAATTTTACATCAAAATAAACTGTAAACAAGCTCTAGTTAATGATATGCATACCAAAGTATTCAGGGGGAAATGTACTGATAACTGCAATTTAAATGGTGGATGGATATGTGATAAAGCAAGTTATATTAAAATGTTAATGGCAGTATGTAGGTGGTGGGTGTATGTGTTTCTTATGAAATTCTTTAGACTTCTCTGTATGTTTGAAAATTTTCATAACAAAACATTGGGGGAAATGACATTGATAACACACTGTTCTTGTTCATTGTAAGCACTGATAACACACTATTCTTTGTAAAGCCATAAGAAGTCAAGCTTAGTGGAATGGCAGCATCAGGCATCTGCTTCTCGATGCTTCCATGCCACCTTGCACACACCTCCTACAGCCCCTTTCATGGTGTAGTGTACTATCTGTTTGCGTGGTTGCCTCTCCCACCACACTACAAATTCCTGGCAGGCACAGATCTAGTCTAATCCGTATTTATATTCCTATTGCTTTGCACTGTAGTTGGAGAATAATATGTGTTTAATAATGGTGGAAAGATAGAATGAAAGTGGAATACTGCTAAGGACCAAAGTATTATACTTCTAGTAGATTCACCTTATTCATTTCTCACATATTCTAAAAATTAATATGTTCAATTTTCAAGAGAAACGTGTCCTTTACTTCTCCCCAAGCATGCAAAATTTCCAAAAATAAAGACAAAGCTCATCTGTCCTCAAGAGATTATTTTGTATTCTATTACTTAAACACGAGGTCTGAAGGCCTCTTAACATTCAATAATTTTTAAGATTTTTTCCTAAAAGAGTAGGTCTCAGAACTCCAAGGAAATCTGAGATTTTGCTTTATTCAAACCTAGATAAGCTGTCAGAACTGAGAGATCCCTGAACTGGTCAAAAGCAGGGAACTGGAGATCTGGGGAAAAGCTAAAAATAAATACCACATTAAAAAGTCATGAACAGATTAATCAAGAACTTTACCAAGAAACTGAGGGAAAGGTTTAGGGAGGATGCGCAGAACACCTCTAACTCTCCCCAGACTGGCATCTCTCCTCCTCTCTCCAATTACAGCCAGTCAGAGACCGGGCCGCCCGGCCACTCCCAACATGCCACGCGACTGGAGCTGATGCCGCTAAAGATGCTGCTTCTCAGGTCAACCTCCCAGAAACAAGTGCTTTGGCGGCGTGAGCACCTGATTCTGAACCGGAGGACCTGGGTCCGAGTCCCAGCTCCCCCACCTGCCTTATCTGCGAGTCTCTTGCCTTCCGCTGGGCCTCAGTTTCCTCATGTGAAATGGTAGTGATTCTCCTAACCTGGCCAGCGCACAGGGTGGCTATAAACGGAGATGAGGGTCGTAAAGGCGCTTTAAGGAAGATGCAAGCGACTCTCAGTCTGTTATGGCTCTTAAGCACGCGATGCTCACAACCAGCCCCAGACCAATCTCTCAAAGTCACCGCTGTCCCTCACTCACTCCGTTCCCGCCCAGCGCCTGTGCTGAGGCCGCTCCCACCAGCGGCCCCCATGCAGAAGCCGCGCGGCGCCGTCTGCCGTACCTGCAGCCACTTGGTCAGCGGGGCCCTCCTGCTGACCCATGACGAAGTCGTGCACGAGGCCCCACAGGGCGCCCGTAGGGGCCACCGCCTCCAGAGCGGCGGCGGCAGCCATGATGTGAACCGCGGGAAGCGGAAGTGGGCGGTGGTGCGGGACGGGCCTCTCGGCGCACGCGCCTCTCGAGCCAATCGCCTGGAGGAGGCTGAGGGGGCGGGGCGCTCCCTGGATCACGTGCCTGCCAGCTCGGGGCCAGGCAATTCCAGGGAGGCGTGAGACGGTCCCTCCCCGAGGGGCGGGGCCTGGAGTCGGGGCGGAGGCGCGGGGAGGGGAGGTGGCTGCTGGGCACGCAGCCGGGGGCCATTGAGGGCGAATAATTCCCGGCCTGGCTCCCCGGGAGACGGGCGGCGGGGCGGGCACCTGGCTGGGTGGGGCCGAGGGGCGGTACGCACCCTGGGGGAAGCCAATGAGAAAACCAGGCCCAGCTCGAGGGGGCGGTGCCGTCGGTCACATGCGCACCTGGGGCGGGCGGTGGCGGCGGCGGTGGCGGTGGCGGCGGCGCTGGCACCGCGAGCCGGCGGCAGGGAGCGGGGCCGGGCTGGGGCGGGGTTAGGCAGGTGAGTGACAGGCTCCAGGGGACCGGCCCCAGCTGGGAGCCCCAAGCGAGCCGGGAGTAGCTGCGGCGGTGCCCGCCCCCTCTCTCCGCCCCTCCAGCGGAGCTGGTCTCCGGCCGGTCACCGTCGCGGGCCCCCCTGGCCCGGCCACCTGGGACTGTGCTGCGGAGTCGGCCACCTCCCTCTCTCCCCTCGTCCGCAAAGTTTGTGGCGAAGCCGGCGCCGGGGCAGAGCGCGACCCCGGGGGGAGATCGGGGAGCGCCCAATGCCCGGCGGCAGGAGCCGTTGACCTGGGACGCCGCCGTCCGGGGCAGGGGCGTGGAGCAGCCGACCTGCCCGCCGCCTCCAGTGCATGGGGCCCGGCTGAGGAGCCAGCATGGGCAACTGCGTGGGGCGACAGCGCCGGGAGAGGCCAGCCGCCCCGGGACACCCCCGCAAGCGAGCAGGTAACGACCGGGAAGGGAGCAGGGCCACGGGCGCCCCACCAGTTGTCCACCTCCTTGCCCGAGCCCTGACCTCCGGGAGCGACATCCCAGAGCTCCTGGCGCCTGGGTTTCCCCGGTGGCTGCTTCCGAGCCACACGGGGGTTCCTTCCCCAGCCTTAGTGGCCGGGGGAGCCGAGTTGGGGCAACTGCGAGCGCTGACCCGGCTGCGAGCCCAACTCGCTCCAACTGGGAAGCTCCGGGTCGGGGTGGGGGCAGGGGGCAGGAAATGTTTGCAGACCGCAGCGGGGCAGACGAAGGGGAGGAGGGCTCGGGGCGGAGGCACCGCTGGCCTGGCAGCCGGGCTGGGGTCGGACGCCCGCCCGTCGGGGCACGGCGCGGGCGGCCAGGCGTCCCCAGAACTCTGAGCGAGCGAGGCGAGAACAGTCGCTCCTTCCAAAGACTGTCTGTGTCATTATCCGGCTGCAGATCGTGTCTGCCGGAATCCGACTTGCAAAAGCAGCGCAGGACTCTGGGAAAGAAATCTTTATTTTTCCCGCAGGCTTTTTAAAGTCTCCTGGCCGTCTGGGAGCCTTGGAAAAGTGGGGTGTGGGGTGCGGGGTGGGAATCGCCCTGGGTACGTTGGGATCTTTCCCAGCGTTGGGAATGGGATCTACTCGCTGGTGATCCGCGAGGGCCGACCAGCGCCTTCTCACTTTCTTGGTACACTCCTATCCTGGCGCTTTGCCCCGAGAAGAGGTCTGGCGGTCGTTTCCCCGTGTCTTGTACTCACTTCCTTCTCTAAGGATGTTGCAAGGACCTTCTGAGAATGATAAAATCGTAGACTTTAGAGCTGTAAGAGACCTTCGAAACTTGTCTAGAGTCCAGATAGACATACCTCCTCCTGTCTGTGTAAAAGCCCAGATCCAGAGAGGTTGATCAACTTGCCCAAAGCCACACGGCTAGTTCGTAGTACAGCTAGAGAGCTAGAACGCAGTCTCCTCTTTCACCCAATTGCCACATATCCCTTTGTGTCAGAGAAGCCACAGGCAGGATTGTTAATGAAGTGGAAATTCTAGTTGGAGTTTCCTGTCTGTTTGACGTTGAAGGTGTATTGCTTGGGTTGTGGAAACCGGGAACTAGAATGAGGGGAAACATGGGGGAAGCAGGGAAGGATGTCTATGTGGTGGACAGGATGACTTGTGGAAGAAACATGTTTTTGTGGGGGGGACAGGGTAAAATTGAACATTGAAATCCTCTTGTCTGAAGGCAACCCTGGCCATTCTTCTCACTGAGGAAAGTTGATTCTCAAACCCAAGGGCTTTCTTCCTTTCATTCATTCATTTATTCAACAAGTATTTATTATTTATGTGCTCAGTCCACATAATTGATTTGGTAGCATTTTTCACTGTTAACAACCCTCTCCTACTTGAAATAATCCCTTCTTCCCTTCTTGTCATTAGACTATCTTGGTTTTTTTTCTCTGATCACTCTTGCCCACCATCACCTCCTAGGTGTGGGCACACCTGTGATTCAATATGACGTTCCATTTTTTTCTCTCATTATACTCCCTCCCAGAGAAATCGTATCTAGTCCCACCACTCTGTCTATTGGGAAGACCCCTAATCTGTATCTTCAACTATTACCTCTTGAACCCCAGACTCCTATCTAACTGCCCACTGGACACTCTGATATAGATATCCTTAGATTCAACACTTCTAAACCCAGCTCTGCATCTCTCTCCCTCAACCAGCTTCCCTCTACTCTTTCATTCTTGCAGCTGCCTAGCTTTGTATTTTGAAGAACTCTCTGCTGACTTTCTCTGCCTCCATGTCCTCTGCCTCCCAGCCAGCCAGTCACTGGAACCTGCTGGATCCTCCTTCAGCAGGTCATACGAATCTGCCCCTTTCCACTCTGCTTTACACCGTTGTCACCTCAAGCTCAATTCATCTCCCAGGCTGAAGTTAGTTCCCCATCAGAGGCAAGTTCATCTTCAGTCATTCATCCAGTGGTGGTCCCCCTAGAAGACGTTTGTTAAATTAACTTGTTCCAAATCCTAAGTTCTGTGCTCAGAAATCTTTCTGCCCCTCCCCATGTCTACAAGAACTTGAGCTTTCAAGGCTGTTCAAGCTGGTCCAGTCTGTCCTTTTAAGGCATGATTTCTTTTTCTTCCATGATATTAAGGCCACCAGTGTTTGCTCCTACCTTTTCTCCCTTCTTACCAAGAGGCTTTCTTCCCTTCAAGGCACACCTCAAGTCCCTATATCTTTCTAGAAGCACCTTGCCTGACAATTCCATCCCCTCCCCCCAGTAGACATGATTGCACCTTCTGAGAACTCCTGCAGACACATTATGCCACTTACTTAACAATTATCTGCTCCATATTATTAGTCATTTCTTTGATGTTTACAGTCCTATATCAGCAACTGCATTGCAAGCTTGAAGACCTGGGTTCTGTCTTATCCTTGTGTATCTGTCTGTCTCTCTCACTCATATAGCCATACACATACACACACACATATGCATGCACACGCATACTCAATACTTAGTGCTATGACTTGTACAGAGGAAGCACTCAATATTTGTTGATTTTAGAAAGCTAATCCGACTCCATCCTACCCTCCAAATTTTTCATGTCAACATTTTACTGAAGTATATATCTGCATTTTTTTTAATTTTCATTTTTATTGATGTCTTAATACTTTATAACATTGTGGGGTTTTAGCTCTACGTTATTTTTTGTCTGTCACCATGTGGATGCATCCCTTCACCCCTTGTGCCCACCCCCCAGCCCCCTTCCCCTTGGTAACCACCAACCAGTTCTCTCTGTCCGTGTGTTCGTTTATATTCCACATATGAGTGAAATCATACGGTGTCTGTCCTTCTCTCTCTGGCTTATTTCACTTAACATAATACCCTCTAGGTCCATCCGTGTTGTTGCAAATGGGACAATTCTGTCTTTTCTTATGGCTGAGTAGTATTCCATTGTATATATATATATACCACATCTTCTTCATCCAATCATCAGTCGAGGGACATTTGGGTTGCTTCCACTTCTTGGCTATAGTGAGTAATGCTGCAATGAACATAAGGGTGCATAAGCCTCTTGTGATGGTTGATTTCATGTCCATTGGGTAGATGCCCAAGAGTGGATTGCTGGATCATAAGGTATTTCTATTTTTAATTTTTTGAGGAATCTCCATACTATTTTCCATAGAGGCTGCACCAGTTTATCTACATTTTTTTTTTACCTGCTAGTGTACCATTTTTTCAATTCTGTGGGTCCTACTATGAATAGCTTTATTCATAAAGTCCAAAGCCAAGGGGAACCCTGTAGGATGACAAGGTTGCTATAAGGGAAGGAATCCTTCTTAACTTCACAGCGTGCACCTGGCATTCCTGTAACATCTGCAGCTTACCCTTTGACAAGGACATAGTTTTATGTTGTAACATTAATGCTTAAAAGTCCCCTAGCTCCCACTGTAACTCTTACCTTTCCTTTGCTACTGGTGTAATGGGAAGAAACCCTTAACAGAGAACTAGAACCTGAGTTCTAGTCCTGGGCCTGTAGCTGGGTGACCCTGGGCAAGTCATCAAACCTCTCTGGATCACGCTTTCAGTATCTCAGAAAGGGAGGAAATTAACAGGATCATTAGGGCTGTTTTTATCATCTTCACAAAGGCAACTGTTCACAACTGGAAAGTTATTGCGTTGAAATCTTATGCCTTGTTATGTCACCCATTGGCCTTAGTTTTGTCTTCCTAGTCACTTGACAGGTGAAGCAGAGGCACAATGCCCACTTGTTCAGGGAGTCTTGCATTAGCTAGAAGAATTAGGTGGTCCTCTCATCTCATCAAGTTTTGTGGTTGTCACTCTTTTTTTTTTTTTTTTTTTTACTGTTACTCTTAATGCATCCTCAGTAGGTCTGTGTTCTATCCTGCAGGTGCTGAGTGGTCCTTGCATGCTTCAGAGAATACTTGGGGATTTACTTCTTTGGGGGGCCCCTGCCACCCTGTACTTATACCCTGGGTGGATCAATATCTCTGCCCATGAAGTGGTTGAGGCAGCCCCTCCCCCAGCCGCCCCAGGGAGAAATAGAGGTGGTAGAACAGGCAAGTCTCTTGCCCAGCTCCACCCTTTGAGAATGTGGCAGGGCTGAAACCCAAATATCTGACTCTCTTATGTGCCAGACGTATCCACTTACGTTCTGGAATCTCAAGCTCAGGGTGGACAGACCCAGGGCCCTGTTTTGGCTGGTCGGGCTCGGCGCCGTGGTTGCAAGAGTCTGCCTCTCATTGTGTGGCTTGCTATGGCTATTCTTGAGGGAGTAATTGGGTAACTTCTCCATTTGCTTGGTAAATATTTACTGAGTGCCAGGCACCTTGCTGGCTGTGAACAGGCACGGTCCTTGGCCACATGGAGCTTACAGTTTGGGGGGGCAGACAATAAACATATAGATCAAATTACATATGATCATACATGGAAATCCTATATGATTATATATACAATTATGTATTATTATATATGCTGATGACTCCCACCTCCAGCCTTGTATATTCTGCTGCCTACTCAAAACATCTGATGTCTAGGAGGCTTCTCAGTTTAATGTGTCCAAAAGAGAATGAGCCCCTATCCCCACCCCCTGCTCCTCTCCATCTTTCCCATCTCAGTTAATGGTGACTTAATCCTTCCAGTTGCTCCGTCCCCCAAAACTCTAGCGTTATCCCTGACTCCTCTCTTTCTCTCAATCTCATATTTACTTAATTAATAGATCCTGTTGGCTTTGCCTTAAATATATCCTGAACCTGACTCTCACCATTTTCACCACCATCACCCTGGTCTGAGCCTCTTAACTGACCTTCCCGCTTCCTCCCTTGTCTCCCGACAGACTATTTTCATCACAGCAGCCAGAGGGATGCTGTCAACTGTAAGTCAGATTTTGTTACTCCTTTGCTCCCCATCTCATTCAAAATCCATGTGTTGGCCTACAAGACATGAGATGATTTTCACCAGCTTACCTTTCTTAAGCCACTTCTTGCTCTTCACCCCCTCTTTTACTCCTGATGTCTGAACTCCTGTGTCTCTCCCTCTCCTCCCCCAGGTCTCCTCAAATGCTCCTCCTCAGTCAAGCCCTCCCAGGCCGTCCTTTTTAAAATCTATCTTCTTCCCTCCTTTACCGGCTCTCAGCTTTATCTACCCACCCTATCCTATTTTATTTTTCTCCACGACACTTCCCATCATCTGACGTTGGCTGTCTCCCCTACTGCGTGTGGTCAGAGATTTTTATTTGTTTGCTCCCTGATACCTAGAGCAGTGCCTGGCATAGAGTAGCTGCCTAATACTTGTTGGATGAGATTAGTGTGTCTAACAGGATTGTTGAGGTCTGTAGAAGAGCGGGAATGAGCAGACCTGATTGCTCTCCTGTCTTAGATAGGTATTAGAGCAGGTATCTTATTGAAGTGACTTAAGCTGCAACCTCTGAGTGATGTTCTTTTCCTGGAACTGGCTTCTCTCTCGCCACAGTCTCAAATACCTGGGATATAATTCCCTGTGGTTTGGGAGCCTCTTGCTAGGAGATACCAGGCTGAAGCAGAAGGGCAGAGTGAAGCTCCCTATTAGGGTCCTAACCAGGCACAAATATTTCTTGTCATTTTATGTGTGCATAAAATGGACCCCTCTCCTGGGCACACAGGATATTTGTAGTTATTACCTCCAGGGCAGGGATGGGGTCTAACAGGCTGTGAGGCAGGCAGGCAGGTGACGTGCATTCCAGGCCTTTCTACCCATTGACTTGCTGGAGAATTTTTAGAATCATAGAATTTTAGAGCTGAAAAGGAACTTAAAGATGTCTTTAACCTCTTTTTCCTTTTCCAGCTATTAAAAAGAGAATAAAGGTATATCTATTCCCTGCCGAGTTCACAGAAGTGTGGTGCAACCTATATAAAAACTGCATGGGCTCCTTTAAGTTTTGAGTGTGCTGAGGTCAAGACATGGTAGGGAAGTGGTCAAGGTCAAGTGCTTTCAAAAAGGAGGGGGTCTAGTCTCTGCCACTTTCTTGAGGGGTGATCTTGGGCAGGTCATTTGTTTTGTGCTTGGCTTATCTTCTATTAAAAAAAAGATGATAATATTTCCAGTTTACTTCAGAGAGATGTTATGGGGATAAAATAAGCTAACGCTGTTCTTCAAATTACTTTCATGGCTGCGTGGTCTGCTCAAATATGAGGTCCCAACCCAGAATCTCATCTGGCATTGATGAGAAATAGGGCCTTGGTTCTCCGCTCCTTTCTAGTTGTGTGTGTGTGACGTTGGACAAGCCTCTTGATCTCTCTGAGCCTCAGTTTCCCCACTTGTACAATGGGATGACTGCTACCATGCCCATCTCCCAGAGAGGTTGTAAGAATCAAGTGAGATCCTGGATGAAAAGAGACTTTGTGAACTTATAAAGTTTCTATTATTCAAAGCTACAGGATTTTTACACACAACACCATAGCCAGTGATTTTCCCCACCAGATCATTGAAGCTTACTCTTTTTTAAAGAGCACAACTATAAAAGAAATGTTTCAAAACTATTTTTGGATGGGAATCTTTCTGAAATGGATGATATGCTTCCAAGCAAAGTATACTGAGCATGAATAACCTCTCTTTGCGACTCAGGAGTGTTGGATTTGTACCTGTATGTACAAAGCACCTGCTTGTTGGAGGTGGGGACCACAAAAGCTTCCTTCCCTCAAAAGCCTTTATCTCTGAAAGAGGACAGTGGGGGATGGGGGTGGACTGGTGGCCGACAGATGGAAATTGCTGGAGGAGAGAGCCCTTTCTGAAATGGCCTGTCTCAAGGTCCTGAGCAGCAGTGTTGGCAAAGGGAGGCTCTTGAATCCTTGCTGGGGCTCTCAGTGAAGCCTGCCGGGTCTGTTACTATGCTTATGACAGTGTGAGGCCTCTGGGCTTCTGAGACTGTAGGGCAGTGGGCCCCAAACCAAATGGTTCCCGTCAGGGTTCATGTTTCCACCTGTAATTGTTGCTCTGTCTTCTCCCTGGTAGTCAGTGGTCGCTTCTTTTTTTTTTACCCCCATTTGAAAACAATTGTGGTTAAATATACATAACATAAAATTTACCATTTTAATCACTTTTTAAGTGTACAGTTTTGTAGCATTGTTGTGTAACCATCACCACCATCCATTTCTACAACTTTTTCATCTTCCCCAGCTGAAACTCTGTCCATTAAACACAAACTCCACATTCTCCCCTCAGTCCCTGATCCTTTCTGTCTTCATGAGTTTGATACTCTAGGTGCTTCATACAAGTGGAATCATGCAGTATTTGTCCTTTTGTTTCAGGCTTATTTCACTTAGCATAATGTTTTCAAGGTTCATCCGTGTTGCAGCATATGTCAGAATTTTCTTCCTTTTTAAGGCTGAATAATATTCCATTGTATGTCAGTACCACATTTTTTAATCCGTTGATCTGTCAGTGGACATTTGGGATCCTTCCATCTTTTGGCTATTGTGAATAATGCTTCTATGAACATGGACATACAAATATCTGTTTGAGTCCCTGCTTTCAGTTTTTTTGTGTATATATCCAGAACTGGAATTGCTGGATCGCATGTTAATTCTATGTTAATTTTTTTAGGAACCGCCACACTGTTTTTCTCAGTGGCTGCAGCATTTTACATTCCCACCAGCAATGCACAAGGGTTCCAGTTTCTCTACATCCTCGCCAATACTTATTTTCTGTGTTTTTGATAATAGCCATCCTAATGGGAGTGAAGTGGCGTCTCAGCATGGTGGTCACTTGAGATCTCGTCTACTGGGCTCAAATAGCAGCCCCTCCAATTTCCTGGGAGAACAGATGGCTGGGATTGTTAAATTGGTACCTAGAGAAAGAGTGGAGAGGCTCCCAGTGAAGCCTGGTGGGCCCTCCAGAGAAGTATGGGAGTTTGAGTAGATTCTGTGATGTCTTTTCTGGTCAGTCAGAATTTGGCTTTCTTCTGGGTTTCTGCCTATGTGGTCAGTGGTTGCGATGGATGAATAGAAGGACGGATGGATGGTGGCTTCCAGTTAAGCAAAGCAGTCTGTGTTGTTATAATTCATCTGGCTCCCAAAGAAAGTTAATGCTATCTTACTCAGGTTGAGTGCCAATTTTTGTAGCTGCTTTTTGCATGTAAGAGGTGCAGGACTATGGTTCAGATGGGAGAATGTAAGAAGCAGTAAAAGGTCGGGAGCATTACAGTGACCTGGCAGTGTGGCACTTGTCTGCTGCTCAAGGCCATATGCTTCTCTCTGATCCACTGGGGACAAGATCTCCCTGCTTTCTGAGCCCACAAAGGAGGGAGGCTGACTCAATGGGTATCCACACCTTTGACCATCCCTAGCCCCTCAACTCCTCTCCCTTGTTGCCCTTGGGAAGGAAAACCTGTCGGGAAAAGGGCTGGAGCACCTTCTGCAGGATATGGGCTGGGGAAGTCGGGGGACAGAGGTGGCTCCTCATTTGTGCCTTTTTCCTCTGGGAGACTGGCACCAGAGCCCAAGCCTAGCCAGCCAGCCAGTCACCAAGCAGCCTGCATCTTAGAGGTGAGCCAGTGGGCTTGGAGTTTTGTTGTTTTTCGGGGCTCAAAGAGATGCAATAGCAATAGCAATAGCTCACCTTTGCAGGGTGTTTACATGTGTCCAGAGCATCACGTGCAATGTCTCGGTGAATCCTCATAGCCTCCCTAGGGGTGGATACTATTATCACCTTTTTACAGATGAAGAAATTGAGCCTTAGAAAGGTCACATCTCCTGCCTAAGGCCATGCAGCTTGTAAACAGCAGGGCCAGGACTGGAACCCACGTGGTCTGATCTCAGGCCCTGAGCTTTTGGCCACTGTACAGCTTATTTTTGCTGGAATGGGGCGGGGGGAGAGAACACGTGTTTTTTGTTTTTAAAATAAGAGTTTATTATTGAGTACCTTCAGGCACTGTGCTACGTCCGTTCAGACAATCATCTCATTTGATTCTCCCTATTTTGCCTCCCGGCACATATCTGTTTTACATATGAGAAAGCCAGTGGTCAGGAAAGTGAAGTGATAGCTGGTGGTCATGATGCTGAGAAGAGGCACAGCTGGAACTCAGCTTAAGTACTTTGACTCGAATTCCAGTGCTCAGAGCTCATTTCATCGTGCTGTGAGCTGCCTCCCTTAACCCCCATGAAAAGAATCTGGGAGGTCAGCTGTGAAGTCTGCAGAGCTCCAAGGACTGTAACCTCCACACCCAGGAGCCACATATGTTTGGCGCATAGTAGGTGCTCAGTGAATATGCGCTGAATGTTGTTTGAGGCTGAGTGTGCTGGGAGCAGTAGAAGCCCAGCCAAGATTGTGTTCCTAAGGAGAAACACAAGTAGAATGCAAACATCGTTGTTTCCTCCTCCTTCTCCCAGAATGAACCTCCGCTTTCCAACTCCCAGATGCCAGGGACTTGAAGAAAAGAGTGCCCTGGCTCTGCAGACTTTGAATTATTCCCAAATTCCCAAGGGAAAAGAGGCACCAGAGAGTCACATTAGCAAAATGCTTGCAGGATCAGGTGTCGCTCTTTGTAATTAACAAGACTAATGATCCCCTGCTTTGCTCAGCATTTTGCAGTTTTCAAAGTGCTTTCTCAAGTATTATATATCATTTGATCCCCAAAACCATCCTGTTAGGTAGGCAGGATAGGAATCATTTTTCCTCTTTTCTGGATGAGGATACTGAGATTTAGTGAGGATGTTAAGCTGCCCAAGATTATTGACAAGTATGTGGCAGAGAGGCAGAAGCCTTGGGGGGCAGTGGCTCCAGTGCTTTCTCACTGGTGAGAAAGCCTTGGGCCAGAGCCTCAGTTTAAACATCTGTAAAATGGGGTCAAGAGTACGACGGTTTTTGTTGTTAGTGCCATCGAGTCGATTCCAACTCCTAGTGACCAGGGCAGAACTCTGCCCATCATTTCACACTATCCTCTCACCTTCTGGTGCCATATCAGACAATGCTCCGCTCCAGCAACATGCAGCTGCCAGAGTATGTCAGCCGACAGGTGGGTGGTGTGGTTCCCTGACCGGGAAACGAATCAGGGCTGTGGTAGTGAGAGTGCCGAATCTTAACAGGCTGGCTTCACTTCGGGTAGTTAAGGATTAAATGTGATGATGTGTGTGAAGTGATCAGCACAGTGCCCACACTCAGCAGATGCTTAGCGAATGACAAGGGGTTTTTAATGACAATAACCAAGGCCAAGTTCGTTGTTCCTTTGGGGCCTTGTATTCTACTGACTCTTGTTCAGCCCAGAGTGTTGGGAGGAGCAGGGTGTAGCCTCCCCTACCCCATCTGGGAAATCTGATTTTGGCCACCCTCTGGCCCTTTCCCTGGAGTCAGAGTATGTAGAAAGGGCTGGCCATAAATTTCTTTTGATTCACAAAATCTGAGGTCTTTCAAAGACCTCACTAGTCCCTGGCATCTGGGAGTTGGAAAGTGGAGGTTCGTTCTGGGAAAAAGAGGAAACAAGGATGTTTTCATTCTACTTGTGTTTTATAAGGTACAGTTTTCTTTTGAGAGCAAGTAATTGTGACAATTATGACAAGTATTTTATTCATTTAGTATCCATTTGCATTTTATTATCCCAGCTCCTCCAGCTCGTTAGCTATGAAACCTTGGGCAGGTTGTTTTAGATTTGGGGGCCTCACTTTCCTCATCTGTAAAATGGAGATAACAGTACCTACTCTGTAGGGTCGTTGTGAGGATTAAATGAGTTAATGCACGTAAAGTCTTTAAAATGGTGCTTGGGACATAATAAAATACTCAATAAATGGTAGTTGTTATTTTAAACTATTACCCCCATGCTTGTCACTGTATTTAAGCCAGCTGTCCCCAACCTTCCTCCTCCCCCCAAGTTGAGATGCCTAGCTGATGAAGTTTATATGCAAAACCTAGTTTCCTCCGTGTACCCTGGTTATCTGCCATTCTTGTAATTCCAGTCATTCATCCAGGAAAGTAAATCAGAAGCAAGTTGCACAAAAGTGGTATTATTATAGAAATAGCCTTAAATCCAGCTTCATTTTTTAAAATGTGAATCATTCACAAAAACTTGAGAACTTCAACTCTTGTTAGTAACAAATCCTCACAACACCCCACGCTCTTGCTGATCCCAGCAACAGCCAGTGGCTACTTTTCTGGGTTGTCTCTGTACAGATCAAACATTTCTTGCCTGGTAGGTTAAGGCTCAGGAGCGCCCTCAGTTTTCATGGCCCGTCTTCAGCAGGGCGTCTCTGGGTCCACTGGGGCTTCCTTCCTGGGGCTTTGCACATTTCTCTGTTACACTTTGTCACCTGCAAACACCTCCTCTGTGAACTTCCAAGAAACTGGTGATAAACATCCACAGCAGAGCCACTTTTCCACACTTGATCTACAGCCCCCTGCAAATGGATTAAAAAATTTTTGTAATTATTATGTACTGCTAATTATTGAGCACTGACTGTGTGGCAGGGCCTGAGGTAGGTACTTTATACACATGTCATCTAACCCTCCTGATAATTCACTGAAGGTGAGATCATCCTCATTTTAGGGGAGAAGCTCAGTGATGCTCACCATCAGGTGCAGGATCACACAGTGAGAAATGGAAGATTTTGGATTCCAGACCGCTGTTTTTGATTCTCCGTGCTGGGTTCCTTGCGTGCAACACCTACCTCACTGTCAATTTCGACTAAGGGCTCACTGGGCCCTAAACAGGTATAGCTGGTTTACTGATGTCATTGCCATCCATGATTAGCAAGTAGTCTACTTCTGCCAGTTCTCGCACTCCACATCCTGAATGTGCCAGCAAGCGCACTTTATGACAACATTCATGGGTTTGTCCCTCCCTCCGCCTCTCCCCAACCCCATGCTATGTCTGGGAAGCAGACCACACTGTCCTCTGTAATATGGGATATCACGCATGGCATTGATTTTTTACTTAGCAAGTGCGCTCTAGACTATCCAAAATAGACTATCACATGGCACGAGCATTTCATTTCCCGAGTCCTCACAGCAGCTCCAGGCATCATCATCACTGAAATCAGTACCATTATTAATCTTCTACCATGTCTGTGTTAGGCACCCTACTAGGTGTTTGATATCACCGTCTTCAATTTTCACATCAGCCCTGTAGAGTAGGCATGATTACCTCCATTTTACAGATAAGGAAACTGAGGCTTGGGGAGGGTAAGACACTTGCCCATGAAAATGGAGGAACTGCTGTCTGAATCCTGGCGGTTGTATCCCAGGGGCCTGTACCTTAACCACTATGGGAAACTGCCTCTAAATAGTCCCTGCCTCTGCCTTGTCCCGGGCACTGTGTTAAGCAGGGAGCGCATCATGAAGAGTCAGTTCCTCTCCTCAAGGAGCTCACAATGTGAGGGACTGAATGATACTGGAGCTTCTATGATTCGTTTTTACTTTTTCCAAACCCATTTCCCCCTGGGCACACCCCGATGGGCAGATCCATGACCCACAGTGCCCACGGTCCAGGGTGAGCCAAGGAGGCAGTCCTCAGGGAGCTGGCCACGCTTTGCACGCAGTGTTTACTCCCAGGCTGACTCGCTGTTTGCTCTTTGCCCTTCTTCCCTCTGTGCTCTCCCATTGGGTTCACAGAACCCAGAGCGCATCTGGGCCTGGCCCGGTGTGATACTCCTGTTCGTGGTCTGGTCCAGGGCTGGCTGCTGAGGAGAAGGGGGGTCTTATTTGGCTGGGAACTTACTGCTACTGTGGCTTTTTATAAGGTTTTAAAAAACCTCCACATGCTGTGTGCACGGTTATTTGGGCCCTCTCCCTGGGGAACAGGATAGGCTAGTCTTTGGAGTCAACAGGCAGAAGAAAAGCTACATTGGGCCCTTTAATCTGCACCTGACCCTCCTGTTTGAAGCTAAGCCTAGCTCTGTCCTGCTATGACACGTGTCCCATCGAAGATCGAGGTGTCCGGTCCATTGTTGACCATTAAGCACTTTTCCTGCAGCCCTGGGCAGAGATGCTCAGCCTGCTACTTTTGACAGCAGCATTCCTTGGGCATTTGTCTATGCCAGGGGCCCTGGCCCAGAGGAAGTGTCCAAGGAGAGACTTCAGGGTACAGGCCCCATTCTTCACATGTCCAGCCCACCACCCACTGCTAGTTTGGGTATGGATGGGGACTCCTATTGTAAGCTGAGTCTGGGGCTTCAGTTTTAGAGGTGGAATGATCCCTTTTCCAAAAGCTGTGAGGTTGGCAGACTTGCTCAGAACCCATCCTTACCTTTTAGGGGAAGAGGATTGGCCTTAATAAGGAATTCAGCTGGAGGAACTGATTCAGAGAGGTCAAACCACTAATCTGTGGTCTGCCCTGCGCGGTGGAGGTGGAGCTGGTGTCTGACCCAGGAAATCTGATTCCATTTCCTGTACCTTTTCTACTACATCCTGTCTCATTCCTGCAAACATGTGTGCACATATTGTACATGTATGTCTCATCATCCATGATGGTTTACTGTCTAGGGGAGGAAGCAAAGACAAATAAAGGTGTGATGCCATTTCAAGCAAGAGAGTGTGTAGACAAGTGCTATATCATGCAGTGTAGACAAGGAGAGAGAAAGGCAATACGTAGACACTTTAGAAAGAGTTGAGGTGGGATAGGGCAGGTATTAAGGGTAAGTGAGGAGAGGTCAGAGGGTATGGTTGGAAAGAAGCAAGTAATAAGATTTTCTTTATTGTAAAAGTAATACGTGTTCATGTAAAAAGTGTGAACAGTACCAGAAAGCCCTCTCCTTCGTACTCCCATGACCCAGAAAGTCCCCATTCCCATTTGGTGTTTATACTTCTAGACTTTCTTTCCTTTTTTTTTTTCTTTTAGAGAATAGAATAAAATTGGCTGTGTACACCAAGATGGGGGAAGGTCTTGAATAGTAAACGGGGGCAGTTAGGTCAAAGGGAACCCCTGCTGGTTCTTGCACATGGGGTGCAGATGAATGAAGTGGTTTGGGAAGAGGCACCCAACATCTGTGAGCAGGCGGGACTGGAGCCTGTGACCAAGCAGGGGCTCCAGAACCCCAGACTTCAGACTCAGTTTTCATCACCCATGCGCAAGAGTCTCAGATTTACTCCTCTCTGCTGCTGCTCGGGGGGGTCAAGGGGAAGAATTTCTCAAGAGTTGTCTCAAAAGCCTGCTTCCCCCACCCCCCACCCCACAGACTCTTTTGTTTCCCAGTTACCACCTGGTTTCTTTAGCAGAATTCTCCTCCTCTGGAGTTCAGGACACAGAGCCAGTTTCGCCACACCACAAAGCTTTGCCGCTGCGTGAGGTCATTTCAGGGGAGAAACTATATATAGCGGAGGACTAGCATCAGGACAGCTCCATATCGTTCGGGCCATTTAGCATCGCCCTTCCGCTGATGCAGCCACGGTCACCTCAGACTCTGCACCCGCCCGGTGGACACTACGTTGTGTCTTCAGTGCACACTGTGCATCCCCCAGCCAGTACTCACCACACAGGACTGGGGTTCTGGCCCTGCCCAGGCCCAGCAGCCTCAGGAGAGAGGCAGCAGGGAGTGTCCTCTTCCAGCTCTGCCACTTGGTACCTGTGTGGCCTTAACACCCACAAATCTCTGGTTCCTCATCTGAATGAAGGAATTGGTCTGGAAGAGGACTTTTGTACTATTTTTTAAGCCCCTGGAACCCTTTCAGATGCAAGTTTACAAGGTCATTTGATATATCAACCAAATGGCTGCTACATTGGTTGATGCCAGGGAGACTGGGGCCCCAGGAAGTTCCACTGAAATCTTGCGGTCCTGCAGAGCACGCACTTTGAAAACCACTAGGCAAGATGACCCTCTGAGATTTCTTCCAGCCTTAGGATTCATGGGTCAGACCTTATGATGCTCTCTGACATAAATGACCCATCAGCAGGGGTCCAATGTTTGTGATCTCTTGGAGACTTTGATGGTCATCTCAGGTAGCCTGGGGATGTGGCATAGGGACAGCAATCTCGGGGCAGAGTTTTTTGTAGTGGGGGCTGATAGGGGGTAGCACAGAGTTTGCAGATCCAGTTTGACTTGCTGACCTGTACTGCCATGGGCTGTTTTTTCTGGCCTGCTCCCACCTGCCTTTCCTTTTAGTGCTGTTTTGTCCCAGAGAAGAGATGAAAATGAGGATTATAATGCATTTCAGGCAAAGAAAGTGCATTTAATTTAAGTTGCCTGGGACTGAGTGACACATTTTATATGTGGAGTAACTGTAGAGCACGCTGGTGCCTTTGGCAGAAATCGGAAAGCCAGGATCTGGAGCCAGTTTTCTTTCATTCAGCAAGTTTGTTTGTGGCGCACCTGCTTTGTATTCCTGGAGAGGCACAAGGGAAATCCCAGTCGTGTTAGACCCCCGGATTGCAAGTAACAGAAACCAACTGAATCAGCTTAAGCAAAAAAGGTGATTTGTTATAGGGTTTCAGGGGGGTGCTCAGGACCCCACAGCAGGATTGCTGCCGGGCTTTAAGCAGGGATTGAAAAAGCCTTGTTAGATTCTGTCTCTTGTCTCTGCAGCCTGGCCTCCTCCCTCCTCAGTCCACACGGGCTCAAGTGTTCCTGTTACAGTTCCAGCAACACTCAGAGGGACTCAGATCTCCCAGTCCAAAATCCAGATTCCCAGGGGAGCGAGTCCGCTTGGCCCATGTCTCTACCCATGGTCCCCTCAGCCCCAGCCTGAGAATGGGGTCACATGCAACAAAACAGGCCTGACAGGGGCCACTCCTAACTCCTTGAGGATTGGGGGCAGCTCCAGAAGAGGGGAACTTGTGAGCTGCACAGATAGCCCCAAAGCTGTCTGCTCCTCCAGCCCTTAATTAGGAGCTCTAGCCCTGGGAGGAAATCAGGTGTATGTGGGACACTTACTAGCCATGTAGGGAGACAAGAAGAGAAGTGACCCTGGGCAGAGCCTGCTTGTTGTCAAGTACACGGCTCCTCCAGTTGGGGCTGTCAGACAGAGGGGACGGGGCTCCCCGAGCTGGTGTCAGTAGTATTCCACACAGAGAGCAGAGGCTTCTCCAGGTTAGCTCAGGGAAAGAGGGTTTGTTGCAGGATTACGGCGAGGCAGCCTGGCCTCGTGGGAGCTGGGGCTGGAAAGCAGTCAGGAATGGAGGTGTCTCTGTCTTTGGGGGCTGGTGGCCCCCCTGCTTTCATCTGAGCATCTGCTCCTGGCTTCCCTCTGTGTAGACCCAGCCTTTTCCTCTTCCTCATCAGGTTGTTTCATGGCTGAACACACCAGTGCCAAGTTCTGGCATCCAGTGGATTGGCTTCTCTGGGTCACGGGACCACTCAGGTGCAGGCAGCAGGTGGGGGGGGTCTAATTACGCAGGATACAAAGCTACCCCTTTCAGGGCTTGGGGCAGGGCAGGCATTAAGAAACAGTCTCCTCGTTTCTCCTGCAGTCTGGGGATGCTTATGGATACCGGAGAGCAAGCCTTGAAGGATGGAATAGAGGAGGGGGCTCGGGAAGGGGCCCAGCCTGAGCTAAAGCAAGGGTTCAGGGAGGGGCCCGGGGCATGTGTGTGCTTCAGGGAGGGCAGTAAGAGGTAAGGCCTGAAAGGCACCTTGAATGCTGGGCTGTGGGGCAGAAGTGTGGCGTTGATGGGAAGCCACTGTGAATGTGTGATCAGGGGGATGCTGGGGACTTGGGAGGGTACTTCTGGACTCAGGGTGAAGAGGATGAATAGGGAAGGGATGGAGCAGGACAGAAGACAGGGAGGCCAAGTAGGAGGCCAGCAGTGCTCAGACAGGAGGGAAAGGGTCTGTGTTGACACATCAGGAATAGAAGTGCGAGGGATACAGAAGCCCCTTTGAAGCAAGAGTCCACAGGATTGGGTGACTGGTTGGCCTTAGTGGAGGGAGGGTCAGAGAGGTGGCAGGCAGGGGGTAGGTGTGTTGGGAGGGTCTGGCAACTCTGGGGACTTGGGGAAGGGGAGCTCTTTGAAGGAGAGAGATTGTTAGCCTTATGGAGCAGTAGGTCTGCTGGAGTGCTTGTTTGTTAAGCTGGGAGGGCTGAGTGTATTTAAAGCAGAAGAGGAAGTCTCAGGATAAAGGAGGAGACTTCTGGAGAATGGGTCTTGGGCCCGCCAGCTCTGCTTCTCAGGAACTATGATCCTGCCCAAGTCACCTCAGCTTCCTCATCTTCAAAATGGGAACAATAACTGCCTGTTCCCTTGTAGAGATGTGGAGCAGGTCAAAGGTTACGTGCATGACAATGCTTTGTACACAGGAAAGCCCCAAGCAGGTGCAGGCGCCTTGTTACTGTTGCTGCTTAGGTGCTGGCCTGCACAGTGACCCCTCTGCGGGGTCAGGAAGCCTTCCTTCCTGGACCTGCAATGACGAGACCTGACACTCCCCCACAGTCACCCCAGACTCCCAGGCCATGACTGCTGACTCCGTATTTCCTGGGGTAATGTCGAGAACAGCACCTGTCTGGAACTGGAGTCTGGGGTTACTTGAATGACCAGTTAGGTCTAGGGTTAGTTTACCCCCTACTGACTTCCCGCATTCCCCTGATGGGTGCTGCGTGTGTGCAGAGCCCAGCGGGCAGGCCTGAGGCAGGAGGGAGATGGCTGAGCTGTGCCTCCAAGACAGAAAGAAGCAGTTGGGGAGGAGGGTGGCTGTGGGCAGGCTTACCCCGTGTACATTTCAGAATGGAAATGGAAGGTGATTTGTCCCCCATTGGGCCTCCTTGGCCTGTTCCCCACAGAGAAAGCCGTGGAGCACTTGTTTCAAAGTTCCCAGGAAAAGGGGAAATGATAAAACCTGCATCCTGTTGTGTCGCCAGCCTAGAAGAGGACCCAGATGGGGACAGTAGATGGTGGCGGTGATGTGAATACTGGTGAAATGCTGGGCCTAAGGAGTCGGGGGAACAGAGAGGGCTTGAGGAGGGGACCCAAGGTCAATCAGGGGGAGAGCTGAGGCCATCCTTCCTGTTCTGTCTTGACCTTTCTCCACCCAGTAGCACCAGCAGCCTGATTCTTTCTCCCCAGCTGTCCCTACCTCAGGATGGGGCCCAGCTTTCCCCTGCTGCCCACATCCTGCTCTTCCTGGCTTCCTTCTGACTTACCTGCAGCTTCCTCTTCCCAGGAAGGCCAGCTTCCTGTGCCCACCCGTCTTTGGTTTGGGTCTCTCCCCCAAGCTTTCTCTTCCTCCCCCTACAGCCCCTTTGGCTATTTCCATCCATTTCCCTCCCACAGAGCCTCTGCCGGAGTCGCCTCCTCCCCCTACCCCAGGCCAGATTTTATATTCTCCTGCCAGCTCCTTTCCAAACTCAGACCCCTTGGAGTATTACTTTTCTTAAAACGCAGCAGCTGTCCATTTTGCTGGCCTGCCCAGCTGTTCTTGTCCTCGGCCACAGAGGTCATGTCATTTGTGACAATAAATAGGAAATGAGAATGAGAGGGTTGCCAGGTGCCTCTGGGCGGCCCTTCCAGCTGCTTGCATTCCTGCTGGGAAACAATAATAGTAATAAAAATAGTAAAGCTAACATTTATAAGTACTTTCTATGTTCACTTATTTTCCAGATGCTGTGCTAAACATTTTACATGTATTATCTCATTTAATTTTCATAATAACCTGGTGAAGCAAATTGCATTATCATCCTCTCACAGTTGAGGGAAACTGAGGCTCAGAGAGGTTATGTAATTTATCTGACTTTATCACGAGTAAGTGGCAGAACAAGACTAGAACTCGTGTGGGTCTGATTCCCATGCCCATCTCCTAACTGTGGCGATGTTTCTGTCCCCCACTGGAGGAGGAGAGTTGCCACGGGCCAGGCATCCCCACAGCCCACTTAAACTTCAAATGCTCCTTTCCCTCAATTGGCTATTGCAACTAGTAACCAGTCCAAGTAAGGAACCCTTGCGGGGTTGTTTTCAGAGCTGTGCTCTGTTTCTCTTTTGTTTGTACCCCAAACAATGGAAAGACCTTGGGAGGGTAGAGGTCATAGTATTTCTCTTTGCTGTGTCCCAGTGTCCCATTTTACAGCTGGGAAAATGTCCTCCTAGTCTTAAGAACTTGACATTATCCTGACAAAGGAGCTTCAGAACTGGAAACACTAGCCTCATCTCTTGGCTTCTATCTGATACTCTTCCTGCTTAGATCATGTTGCCATTCTATTCTGAGAGTGCTGGAAATATGCCCCAAAGGTTGCCTCTTGCACACATTCTGTATTGACTTAGAACAGTTCTACTCTTGGCCGTAGGCCCTTTGCATTCTATCGTTGTCTGTGGGTTGTGATTGTCAATGGGGGAGAGAGAGAGAAAGAGTCTCTAGGGATTGGGGCATATAGGAAATTTGAAAAGACATATTCAGTATCATAATCACATTTTAGGTTTGGAAAAGTATATTATTTTTTAAATGTAAACTATTGAATGTAGAGTTTGACAAAAATTTTGCTTGATATTGCAGTAATTCTCAAGTGGGGCATGGCACAGTTTTGGGTGGGAATGTGTATGTGAAGTCTGTATCAAAAGGGAGTGTGTGCTTAAAAAGGCTGAGAAACACGGTCTTCCGACAGGAGACTGTAGTGTTCTGTCATTCTGTGTCCTGCGGCCCTGCAGGTATTTACTGGAGGTCTCTGGGGATGGTGCGCACTATGTGGGGGCATCCTGCTTGCCTTGCTCAGTTGAACCAAACCCTCCTGGGGCTCTGGGTCACCTGCCTGATGGCTTTGCCACTTAATTTCTGGGATATGCCAGATGGAGGTGACATCTAGTACAGAGGCCCGGTCCTGGAGAGTTCAAGGTAATCTGAAGCATATACCTCTGTAAAGCTCAGATGTGCATTGAATTTCCGCATGCGGGGCCCTGTGCTTGGCCCTGGGTATGCAGCTAAACAAAACAGATACGGCCCTGCCCTCATGGAAGCCACAGAGTAGGGGGAAACAGATCATGCTCAAATAATCAAAATGTAACACATGCTATGAAGGAGAAAAGAGGGTATTGGGAGAGGATTATGGGGTCGGGGGATGAATTATTTTGGGGTGGAAGATCAAGAAGACTTCCCTGAAAAAGTACCTAAGCTGACACTAGAAGGCCGAGACTGAGGTAGCCATGTTTGTCTCATGTGGCCCCACCCCTGGCCAGGGCTACTTGCTGGCCCATGTGACACCTTTAGGTGAATTAGAAAAAGATACCTGCCCTGGGCAGAGACAGCCCTGCCAGGGCCCATTGCTGGTGAGTGAACAGGAGCTAGGTTTCAGCCCCCGCTGGCCCCTCGTCCTGGCGCACATGTGCTGGGCACAACCCAAGGGGAAAGCCCTTACCCAAGCTGGGTAGAAGGAGCTGCATGAGTGATGACCCATGGACAGCAAAGAGCTCAATGCCATATAAGAAGGGAAAGAAGCCATTGGAAGAAGCACCTCAGCTTTTCTCCCCCTGGTGAGGAGGTATTTTCCCTTTGGAGGAGAAAGGAGAGGGAGACCATGTCTGGAGTACTGTCCGGAGCTACGAGGCTGGCCAGCAAGTGCTTAGAGTCTGGCTTCCATGGGACTGTAGTTGGTGAACGTCTGCTCTGACCTTCTTCCCATCGCAGATGTCCCTTCCACAATGTCCTAGGAAGAGAGAAGGACCATTAGAAAGGTGTTCTGTGGAAGCTGGGACAGAGACTGAGGCCCAGGGCTTGCCAGCTTCCGTTCAGCCTCCCCAAGACAAGTGCCTGCTTTGTGTCAAGTTCTGTGCTAATCTTGTTCATTTGGAATATCATGGACCTTTAACCTTTTTCTCTCTGTCTTCTCACCTGGGACACGCAACTTTTCATTCCACAGGTAGGGATAATGGACTCAAATGCCAATGATGGCTGGTAAAGAGAGCTCTCTGGGTAGAGAGCTCAGCTTGCCTTGGGAAAGGTAGCAGGGCATGCTTGAGGAACTGGCATTTGAGTTCAGTTCTAGGTGTTTGGACGCACATGGACCATTAACTTATAGAGGAGACTAAACTCTAAGCTCTTGGAGGGAGGGATCAGATCTTGTCGACCGGTGAATCTGCAGGGCTTAGCATGATGCCTGGCTCATCGTAAATGCTCAGCACAGTTTGGAGATTGAGTAGTCCCCTCCAGCATCTCTCCAGGAAGGCTGTCTGAATTCTAACCCAGGTTTTCTGTCCTCTTGACCAAAGCCTGCCATTGCGCCACAGCTGCCTAGTGGCAGCAGCTAAGGGATGTTTGGGGAACTTGAAATCATGTCTTGAGGAACTAGGACTGCTTAGCAAAACACAAGGCACAGGGAGATCTGGAAGGCGGTCTTTGAATCCTCAAAGAACTGTTGTCATGGTGTTATAACCATTTACTGAGCGCTTCCTGTGTGCAGGCACTGTGCTAGGGGCTTCTCAGCCACCATCTCGTTTAATCCTCACAGTCATCCAAACCGGAGGATAGTATTATCTTTATTTAATAAGGGAGGGAACTGGGGTTTAAATGATCCTCCCGAGATCATCTACCTGGGATTTGGAATGGGCCTCTGACTCCCAGACTCATAATTACTCAGAGATTTTGACCACCACCCAGTGCTGCTTAGAGATGTGGTCATGTGGTTTCAGAAGGTAGAGCTGGCACTCATGGGTAGAAGTTCCAGGAAGATAGTTTTCTGTTCCCCATAGGGCAATTTCTCTTCCTAAAGGAGAGCAGTCTGAAATTAGAATGGGCTGCCTTCTGAGAGCCCAGTTTCCACTGTGGGACCTCCCAAGACCTTCCAGCTCCAATGGGATCTGGTTCTGCAAAAGTTGGAGCTCTCAGAGCTGGCCCAGTGGCATAGCGGTTGAGTTTGTGCACTCTGCTTCTGTGGCCTGGGGTTCGCGCATTCAGATCCTGGGCGCAGACCTATGCACTGCTTATCGAGCCATGCTGTGGCAGGCGTCCCACATATAAAGTAGAGGAAGATGGGCATGGATATTAGCCCAGGGCCAATCTTCCTCAGCAAAAAAAGGAGGATTGGCAACAGATGTTAGCTCAGGGTTACTCTTCCTCACCAAAAAAAAAAAAGTTGGAGCTCTCCTACCCTAGCCTGGTAGGGGTTTTTTCTGAATTGAGCTGTGCAGGCCTCCCTCAGCCAGGCAGGAGCAGCAGTATCCAGACTTCCCAGGTCGTCCCAGCCCGGGTCTTGTGTTCTGTTCCCTTGTTCTCTCTGAAGCCCCAGCTATAGGGCTGGGTCCAGGTTTCCACCAACAGGAGCTGGCTAGCAGTGTGTGCCTGGCCCCCTTTGGAACAGGCCACACAACCACCTGACCAGGTGTTTGGACCCTGGCATGGAGGCTGGCACTCAGGTGGGCTTCAGGGGAGGGCAGACTGGGGTGAGCCCACCTGTTCCAGGCTCCTTGGGGCTACAGGTGTTTGCGCAGTTGCATTGATTGCCCTTTGACTTTTGCTTTGCCTCACAGACTTCCTGTGGCCATGTGGCTGGCTCAAGGGTGCAGACGGGTGTGGTGTGGTTCTAGAGCCCCTGCCACAACGTCAAGTGAGTTGATGTAGGCGGGAGCCCTTTTGTAAACCGCACAAGGCTGCAGGAGCAGATGACAACTGATGGAAGTTGAGCCCTACAAGACATAGATGAGGTCACCTCTTCAACTGTACAACATTATGGCCAGAAATCAGAATTGGAAAAGCCCTAAAGGTGATGTTGCCCAGCTACCCACCCAGTATGAAGTTGCTGCACTCAGCACCCCTGCCAGGTGGTCAGCTGGGCTTTCCTTGAGTGACACTAGCTTTGATGGCTCTGAGAAAGGCTTCCTCGCACTGGCTGGCCCTCTGCAGAGTGTGTTCCTGTGTGCTCCCTCACAGTGCCTCGTGAGACGGGGTCTGCACTCCGTGAGCGTGGGTAAGCCCAGGTGGGCCTCTAGTGTGTCTCCCACCTGCTGGTTCTGCACGAGCAGACCTGCTTCCCTTTGGTGAAGTTTTCCTGTTTCTGTTCCTGGGATTTGAGTCAAGGGTGAGCATTGGTGACCTGTCATACAGCGTGGTGAGGGTCAAAAAGAGAGCATGGCCCTTGGCCAGGTCATCCCAAATGTGTGGCCAGGCAAGAAGCACAACCCCAGAGATGCTCAGTCTTGTCCTTTGCTGCTCAGGCACATTCTGCCTCCTTCCTGACCTCCGGTGTGTTTTATGGGCAAGATCCTGAAAGCCCTTTCCACACAGCAAGGTCAAAGCTTTAGGCTTCCTTCCTCTTTAGAGTGTACCTGGTTGGTGGGGTAAGGGTGGGGATGGACACGTAGAAGCCATACGGTGCCAGAAACAGGACATAGCAGCTGGAAGGAGGGATCTGGAGGGGAGCCAGAGTGTGACGGGTAAGTGCCTCGGAGAAGGGCCACCGCTGCAGGGGGCTGGGGCCACCCTGGTTTCTCTCCTGTTTCTCCTTTAGAGGGCTTTCACCTCCCTGCCTCTTTCTTTTTCTGCTTTTCTCCTTTTTCTCTTCTTGTGAGGCACCCCTGAGCTGTTCTGCCTTCCAGCTCTTTAACATCTTCTCCCCTGCCCACCTGGAGATTCCCAGATCTTAAGATTTAGCATCTTTGACACATCATCTTTCTTTATGACATCTTTTCCTTCAGGGCTCTGCAGCCATACCTGCCACTTTATTTATTTATTTTTGTGAGGAAGACCAGCCCTGAGCTAACAGCCATTGCCAATCCTCCACTTTTTTGCTGAGGAAGACTGGCCCTGGGCTAACATCCGTGCCCATCTTCCTCTACTTTATATGGGACGCCGCCATGGTATGGCTGACAAGCAGTTCATTGGCGGGCGCCCGGGATCTGAACCCGTGAAACCCAGGCTGCCAAGTGCGGACGAAACCACTGCGCCACCGGGCCAGCCCCATGCCTGCCACTTTAGAGCAAGTCCTGTCTGTACCTGGGAGCTTTAACATCAGAGCCTCAACCAGCCGCTCTGGATGCCTGCCTGCTAGCCTGCCCAGAACATTCAGTTGGCTCCTGCAGGTGACATCGTACTCCACAGGGTCATCTCACGACAGCACCTTAATCCTGAAGGACAGGTCCAGTGGTAGGAATTGTATGTATCGTGGCAGGCCAATAAGGAGGACATTTGGGGGCAATAGAAGGAAATTAGAAATTTGTGGAGTACCTTCCATGTGCCGGGAACATACTGTAGTTTCTCCTTAGAGTGACCCTGTGAGGTGGCACCATCATCTGTTTTATAGATTTAAGGACTCAAGCTAGCTTAGGGTCACAAGGCCAGTTGATGGGTGGGGTCAGAATGTGAATCCTCTTCTGCTTGGCTCCAGAGCCCACGCTCCTTCCCCTGGTCTGTGCTGCTTCTCTGCAGGGCCTCCGTCGTCTTCACTGTTTCCTCAGCAGCGCCAAACCAGCACATGGCGTGAACCTGTGGTGATGGTTCTACAAGGAGGGATAGAGCTGTCAGGCAGATACCGGGTAGAGCTGGTTGTTTGGGCAGAAGATTCTGGCTCCTGGGGCTGGGGCAAGGCAGTAGCTGTCCTCTGTCCTCATCCCTTCCAGTTGGGTGTGACTTGGTGGTCACCAAAGCTCAGAGTATCCAGAAGTGGAATGACAGAGAGGTGGTGCTGGGTGCCAGGATTGTGGCAGGACTGTTGATCTCTGTGGGCTCCCGAGGCTGACAAAGACAGAGCTTCCCTGGTTCCCAGTTCCTCCGTGGGAGGTGGTATCAGTGGTTCTGCCCCCACCTTCCGGGCCAACTCCCTCCTCGCTTCTCTTATACTCCCTTTCCTCCCCATGACAGCTAGCAGTCTGAGTGTGAGAGACCCACAGAGGGGCTAGAATAAGTGTTTGTATGCCTTTGGTTTTGAATCCCTGAACCCTTTCTTACCAGTGGGAGTCAGGCATTTAAGCTTTCAGGGACCAGGTTTGTCTTCCTGGTCCCTCTCACTGGCTCGGATGCTGCCTTTCCCCTCTCACCATGGTGTTCGTCCACCCTGTTTGTGCCTCCCTGTGAGTTCCTCACAGAGTTTTTGCTCTAACTTGTTCACTCCTTTATCTCGCCTCCTCTCCTGACACTCCTAGGTCTTAGTGGGTTGCCTGGGGGCCAGGACTCACCCGTCCCTGTAGGCACTGAGAAAGGTATTTGAGGACGATGCTGATGCTCGGCTCACCTGTGAAGGCGAGTGCATTCATTCACGTGAAGCTATGCTGCTGTGTAAAGGGGCTTAACGATACTGTGGCTTAAAGAATGAGAATTTTAGGGGCCGCCCGGTGGCGCAGCGGTTTAGTCCGCGCTTGGCAGCCCAGGGTTCGCAAGTTCGGATCCTGGGCGCCTGCCGACGCACTGCCTGTCAGCCATGCCGTGGCGGCGTCCCATATAAAGTAGAGGAAGATGGGCACGGATGTTAGCCCAGGGCCAGTCTTCCTCAGCAAAAAGAGGAGGATTGGTGACGGATGTTAGCTCAGGGCTGGTCTTCCTCACAAAAAAAAAGAATGAGAATTTTATTCTTCTGTCTTACGTAATGGCCCTGATGTCCTCGATGTGAACAGATCATGTGAGAGGGGCAGCTCTGCTGCTTGTGGTCATTCTGGGATCCAGTTCCTTTGGAGTTGTTGCTCCATGACAGGACATTGTTGTCCTCATGGTTGAAATGGGGTTGCCTCCATATTTGGGTTCTGGCCAGTGGAAGGGAGAAGAAAAGGTGGAGGAGGTATGCCACTGTCCTTGGGCCCAGATCCTCTATGGCTCACATTCCATTGGCAAGAACATAATCACGTGGCTACCTTGAGAAGAATGTTTCCCTGCCAGTCACTTGCCCGCTCTCTTTGATAACTTGCACACATACCTCCTTCCTTAGGAAACATCTGTGCACCAGACTCAATGCTATACAACCTGGGTGAAGCAGAAGCTGAGTAAGGCAATTCCTGCCCTTTAGCAGCTCACTGTAGCCTGGAGAGGGCAAGTGTGGAGACCAGACAGTCTGTAAGTGCCAACACAGAGATTCTCTGGTTTTTATGTGGCTCTAGAGCTGCAAGACCACCATGGCCTCGATTTGCTTGCAGTCATGTGAACTGGAGATGGAAATGAAGTTCTGGGAGCAGGTCTGGCTTGGGGAATTAGGAGGGCTTCACAGAAGAGGTGATGTTCGAGCTGGACACAGAAGGTTCAGTTTCCACAGGTGGAGGAGGGGGACCTTCAGAAGAGAAGACCGACAGCAAAGGCGTGGAGACTTGGAAGTCCATGGACGGTTGGTGGCTCAGGTGTGGTCTGAGCGTAGTGGGAGGGAGGGAGGGAGAGAGATGTCTGCTTGGCTCACTCTTCGCTCCATTCCGGCCTCTGCACCTGTCTCCGTGTACCTGCCTTCCCTTCTCTTTCTAAAATTATGCCCCCTCTCATCACTTTATTTTGCTGCTTTATTTTTAGTATAACACATACAAATACCTGGCACATCTCTATTGACTTGGGCATCGTCTATCTCTTCCACTGGAGTGTAAGCTCCATAAGAGCAAGGATTTTGCTTTGTACAGTACCTGGCAAATAGCAGGCACTCAAATATTTGTTGAATGAATAAGTGAATGAATAGAAATGTGTACAGAAGATCATATTTTTGGAAAACCTTGACTTCTATGCTAAAGAGTTTAGCTTTTATTTTGTAGGTAGTGGGGAGCCATGGAAAGTTTTTGAGCAGGGGAGTGACATTCACAGTTAAGAATGTTACAGCAGCAGGAGGATGGGCTGGAACAGGGAGAGAGTGCCGCTTCCTCTGCCTCAGCCCAGCTCTGCAGCAACATCCCCTTCATACCTGTGTGCAGTCTGGAAACCTATTCCTGGGCACAGTCATTTTGTTTGAGGCCGAGCAGAGGATTCAGTCTCTGGCAAGTCTTCATCCCTAGCAGGGGGTGGATGTGAGCTGACCTCTGCCTTTCTTTTTGGGGGCCAGAGAGGGTCTAACAAGCACTCTTGTGCACTGCTGGTGGAAGTGAAAATTGATACAGTTTTTCTGGAAAGCAATTTGGCAAAAGGTGCCAAGAACCTTAAAAATATCCCTACCTTTGACCTAGAAATTCCACAACCAGGACTTTATCATAGGGAAATAAGCCAAAGTGTGTGCAAAGCTTTATGTATGAAGACTTTCATCCCAGTGTGAAAAATTAGAAATAATCTACATGTGTGACTCAAGTATGTCTCAAATCCGTCCCCACTAAAACTCTGCCTGCCACATAATAGACACTCAATAAAATCTGAATTTAGGCCCTTATTTTCTCTCCTGTGCTAACGCAGCAGCCTCCTAACTGGTCTTCCTGCCTCCACTCTAGGCCCCTTAAGTCCACCCTATATACGGATTCCAGAGTGAGCTGTCAAAAAGGCATGTCCTGGGGCCGGCCTGGTGGCCTAGTGGTTAAGTTCAGTGCACTCTGCTTCAGCGGCCTGGGTTTGGTTCCCGGGCACAGACCTACACCACTCATGGCAGCCATGCTGTGGCGGTGACCCACTACAAAATAGAGGAAGATTGGCACAGATGTTAGCTCAGGACGAATCTTCCTCAGCAAAAAAAAAAAAAAAAAAGCATGTCCTTCTGCTTCATCTTTTCAGGGGTTCTCCCATCCCTAAGGGGTAATGTCCACACCATTTCACCATCCTAACAGTTCTCCATGACCTGTCCCCACCTCCTCTTTTTTTTTTTCGTTTCTGGCCACCTCCTACCCTGCATGATACACTTGGCAGCACTGCTTGTTGTTCCTCAAACTCCTCTACCTCCGAGCCCTTGCTCACATTGTTTCCTCTGCCAGGCTACTCACTGCTCATGCCTTAGACCCAGAGCAGGCTTCAGGCCCTTCCACTGGCTGGGTGAGACCCCGTCTCTGTGTTCCCATGATTCTGTACAGATCGCAGTCCCTGCATTTTTACCTTGGTTTCTATTATCTCCTTACGTGTCTGTTTCCCTTACCAGCTCTGACCTTGAGAGTTTATCTTATTGACTTTGTGTCCCTGTTCCCCGCACGGGGCCTGGTACATGGGAGAAGCTCAATGCATGTTTCTTGAATAAATGAATTGATGAATGGAGAGTGACACAAGCTTTTTGTTTTGAAGAAATACATCCTGTCCAGTGCCTGGCACATAGTGAGTTGTCAGTGAATATGTATTGAATGATTCTATGAAACAAAAACAATGGGATTTTTTAAAGTGTCTTATTTATTCTGGATTTCTTTTATTTCCTGAGTCGATCTCTAGGAGTGACCTGGCCACCTGCATTTTTATGGAGCTTCCACAGGTGAATCTGACAAGCAGCAAGGGTTACAAATCACTGGGCTAGCAGCTGGTATCAGATTAAAATAAAAACAGGATCGAGGACATACGAATTCTGGCAGTTTCACTTGTACACGCCATGTGATCCCAGCAGTACGTATGTGCACTGAGAAGAACTGAAAGAAAATCCTCACCATGTTATTGCTCGTTCTTGTTGGGTGATAGGATTCACATGACTTAAATCTTTTTCTTTTTGTGTTTCTTTTGTATACTTTTTCTCCCTTTAGCATATGTCACCTTTTAAACAACTTTAAAAAAAAGGAGAGAAGGGCAGTTGGACAAGGGAGTCCTGACCGTGCTTGGCTCTGCAGGTCCTGAGGCCAGCTCCTGGGCTGCAGCCTTTAGCCGGCTCCTGAGGCTGATTCCAGCTTTGGGTCTAGAAGCTGACCCTTTGGCCCTTTCTGAGCACCAGCATCCTGGTGTTCTGAGAAACGGCTCGGTGACTGAGGTTCTTGGAAACTGCTGTAGACACTTCCTAGGCCCAGAGCAGGCTGCCTTGTGGTTTCCAGGTCCCTAGGTGAGGAATGTTGATGAGATTTTGGTAAGAATTTGCCACCACAAGGTAGACTCCAAATGGGTGCAGAACAGAAAACCTGAGCTGGGGTGGGGCCACGGCCAGCAGGGACATTGTGATCCTGGGGGCTGGGTAGTCAGCAGACTGGCAGACATGAGGAGGGAAGGGGCAGCCCAGTGGGACAGTGAGAGTTAGAAAGGTGAGACAGTTGGGGAGCAGGCAGCAGGGGACGGACTGGGTTGGGGAAAGTAGCACCCTGAACCAAGGTGCTCTCGGTTTGTGATCTCTTGGCCCTGGAGGAAGCAAGCAGCTGGAGTCGACCACGAGAGGATGTGTTTGCTTGTTTGTTGTTGTTTTGGTGAGGAAGATTCACCCTAAGCTAACATCTGTTGCCAATCTTCCTCTTTTTTTTGCTTGAGGAAGACTAGCCCTGTCTTCCTCTATTTTGTACATGGGTCGCCACCCCAGCATGGCTGAGGAGTGGTGTAGGTCTGCACCCAGCATCTGAACCCATGAACCTGGGCCACTGAAGTGGAGCGCACCGAGCTTAACCACTACACCACGGGGCCGGCCCCTGGTTTGTTGTTTAATGCCATCTTCCTCCCAGAAGCCTTCACGAATCTTTTTCCCTTTATGTTCCCTTCAGGGTGAACTCTTTCTCTCCTTTAAAGCCCCGGTGGTCCTTGTTCATGCCTCCATGGCCTTCCTCACTTTCTGATTTTGTGTTCTTGTTTCTGAGCGTGTCTTGGGCCCTCCTGAAGGCAGGACTGCATCTCATGCATCTTTGTGGTCCACGTGGGCCATGGTCAGGTCCAGGGAACGTGGCGGTGTGCTTCTCATCCGCTTTCCTAGCTGGAAAGGTCAAGGCCAGTGCTCCAGCAGGGAGGGCTCTGCTCCTGGCCTTGTGTCTGGCTCCTGCCTGGTGCTTCCCTGGGTCGCCACGGCGACGAGATGCTCTCTCACAAGCAAATAGCATCCCCCAAGCAGGGCTGCCAGCTTCAGCAGTTCTTGACCTCCAACTGAGTTGAAACTGAGAGGATGCCTTTTCCAGCAGCCCGCAGCCAAGCCCACAGGGCTCCCTCCCTGTCCCTTTGGTGGCTGTGCTGAAAACAGATACCTCCTGCTGCCCAGGGTTTGCCGCCGCCGCCTCCGCCTCCCGACCCCACTGCCAGAGCCTGTCTGTGTGGATCCGTGGCAGGGAGGAGGCTCGGGGTAAAACAGGTGGCCTCCTCCTCACACACAGCCACCAGCCGCATCCTGTCTGCAAGGGAACCTTCCCAGGGCCTTGCTTTTCCCTGGGTGTCGGCACCTTGGAAGCGTGCCTTTCTCCTGTGCCCTGGGGCTGGCGGGATGGGGGGGAGGCTGAGGAGCTGCTCCTGCCTGGCCTCAGCTTGGTGGAGCACCCCTGAGAGAATGAGACCTGACCTGTCTGCCCTGCCCCCTGGCAGCCCCCTCCCCGCAAGTCTGACTCAGCTCTTGCTTGACACAGATCTTAAGCTCTCATCAGACTGGTCTCAGGGAGGGCAGGTGATGTGGCCACAGCCCAGCTGCCCCCACTGGGCCCTCAGTGGGCCAGGCCCTGCAGCCTTCTACTCTGGGAAACGCTGCAGGCAGGGCCAGCTGCAGCCTTTCTTGGCCACCCAGCTGTCTGTCTTCCCCTGAAGCAAAGGCCTAAGGACAACTCCACCAGGAGGTCAGCTGTTTTCTGCCTTTTGGCAGGTCCTCTCCATTGTCCCCTTTCCCACACTCACCCTCACCCCTTCCCAGGAGACCTGAGCTCTCACCACCCCCATATGATCCTTTCTGGTTCCTTCTCTGTCTTTATTGTGTGCCAGGCACTGGCCTGAGCCCTGGGGCTCCTGAGATCCGTGAGGCTGAGCCCTGTTCTTATAGCTTATTTGCGGTGCAGCTCATACAGAGTGGCTCAGATGGGAGCTTTATTGGATCCAGGACAGCTACAAAGAGTCTTTCCTTAGAGATGCCTTATGGGTAGAAGACACCCAAAGGCTCGGCTGAGCTGTTTCAGCCTTGTCATGACAAGGATCTTTTATTGCCTTTCCCCATAAGGCTTATAAAATTTTCTCCGAAACCACATTTAAACAAAAGCTTAAGGAACACACACACGTGCACACACACGCACACAGTCCTTATTTTTGTAAAAGGTCAATACATATACAAATATATATCCTAGAACATAAAAGGCCCATCACCACACCCCTGGTGGAAAGACTGGTGTGTATTCCCCCAGATTTTTTTCCTCAAAGATGCTAATGCTCTCTTTATAAACTTGGGCTCATTTGGAGCTGCCTGTTTTCTTGGGAAGCATACAGCCCCCAAGGGCCCCCATCTGACCCCTGGCCTAGACCTCTGCCCAGAACAGAAATAGTGTCAAGCTCACAGTCCTCCTTGCTCCCCCCACCCCCTAAGTTGTACAAGTGAACATCTAAAGCCATGTGTTGAAAACCTTTGATTGGCCAGGATTTCGGCTGCCTTCCCCCCCCCCCCCCACACCGGCTTTGAGCCCCAGCCTCCTCTTCCCTTGAAGAGGAGGACTGTGTGGGCAGTGGGGAATTCTTGCCTGGATCTAGAAATTGGGGACCTCTGGATTTTTCTGCCTGTTCTTCCTCCCTCTGGCTATATCTCTCACCTCCTCTGTTCCTGCCCCATCTCCTGGCCTTGAGAAGCTGAGTCACAGAGACATCATAACCTCCCAGGTTGACCACAACATCTTTTCTGAGCTGGCATTCTGTCAGCTCAGTGTGAACCACTAGCTTCCATATGCTGATCAGAAGCTTTAGTTGATAGATATGTCTTAGCATTTCCATTTAAAAAATTATAATCTAAACATATTTGGAGAGAAATTCTTTTGATACCTGGAGGGAAGGTAATAAAAGGTCTTTGTCATGACAGGGTTGGGAGTTGCCCTTCAGTCTCAGTGGTGGCACAGATGTTTAGAACCAGAAC
Organism: Tapirus indicus; assembly: GCA_031878705.1. Taxonomy (NCBI): domain Eukaryota; kingdom Metazoa; phylum Chordata; class Mammalia; order Perissodactyla; family Tapiridae; genus Tapirus; species Tapirus indicus. Next base: position 31,387,373 of record CM062921.1, on the reverse strand, counting down.
CCGTCAGCCAGGGGCGGAGGAAACTAAAAAAGAAGAAAGGGCAGTCCTGTGGGTGCCACAGTTAGATCTGATTTAGAAATGACCCCTGCTCACCACACAGCAGACCTGTGTTCACATATTTATGTAGTCCTGACTTTGTCAACGAAGAGTGAAGAGCCACTGTTTAGTAGGAGGCCAGTGGGCCAGGGAGCAAGGCACCCATCAGCCTTGCAGGGTCTGAGCAGACTCCTCGGGCCTCAGCCTGTCTTACTGGCCTGCACTCGCTATCTCAGCCTGACTCCAGGCCTTGGCTCCTTCTGTACCTTCCGCCTGGAACACTACCTTCTCCCTCACCTTCCTTCAAGGCCCAGCGCACGATGTTATACCTCCTCCATGAAGCCTCACAGATGTGCGCCTTCCCTCCTTTGCTTCCCCACAGCCTTCTGAATTTCTTTTATGCCACTTCCTCTTGTCTGGTGGTGTAGTCCTTCATTCCTTCATTCACCTAATACTAAGGACCTATTCTGCGTAAGGTGCCAGGTGCCATTGTGAAGGAGAGACCAGGGCCCTGCCTTTGAGCAGCTGACATTCTAACGGGGGGACAGACAGAAAAATGAACGAAGAAACCAGGGGGTTTGTTTGGGATAAACAATTGGGACAGACACTACTTAGGAGAAAAGGGGTGCAATGGAGAATGGGGGAGCCCACTTTAGTTAGGTCAGTGGGGAAGGCCTGAGGAGGTGCTCTTTAAACCTTGAGACACACTTAAGGTAGTTAAAACATCATCCGCATTTTCTCAGGCCCCTCAGGTGCCTGGAGGATCTTGAACACAGTGGGTGCTCAGGAATTGTATTGACATGAATCTGGGCCATGACCCCTTTGTCTGGGCCTCAGCACCCTAGGAGCCAGTAATCATCGCCCTCTCCTGCCTTAGGGCTCCCTAGCCCCACCTCCAGCTGTCATTTGACCGTGAAGAATTGGGTTACCTTGGGGGTGGGGTGGCAGGGTCCTGTGAACTTGGGTGTGGGCCAGCAGGGCTGCTCCCAGGCCAAGCCCATGAACATCAGGGGCAGGATAGAGAGAGACCGAGAACAGGGGCCGATGACCTCCAGACAGCCTGGAGGCTCTCCCTGTGACTAGTCCTTTTGCACCTGGAGCCTCCATCAGGGATGCTTCATCTCTTCTGTCACCACCATTATCCCAGAGGGAAACTGAGGCATGGAAGCTACCTCTTCCTTTAGCAGCAGCAGAGGCCAAAGGGGGGCAGGTCACTGTATGCAGGGAGGGGAAGTGGCAAGTCTGAAACGTGGGGATGAGGGTACGGCTTGCCCCCAGCCTACTCTCCCAGCCAGCTAGAGCCTGCTTATTTCCAGAGTCACACAGGGTCAGAGCTGGAAGCGGCATAGAGGTGGTTTCTCCCACCTCTGGCCTAACCCTTTGGCAAATGCATGAATGAAGCCTGGTTGGTCAGGGTGTGGGCTCCCGATATACTTTCCACATATCTCTGCTCTGGCTTGAGGCCATTGGCCTTGGGGGGGGGTTGTCTTTGAATGAAATTTGCATGTATCATTTATTTATTATGCATTTGTTTATTTTTTAAAATGTGCCACAGGGTAACACATTACAAGTGTTTCCTGAATTATGCATTCAAGTCTTTTCAAAATAGTGAGCATGAACATAATGTATCACAAACTAAAAAGGATCATCGTGCATCATTTGTGTGATTCAGCCCCCGGCCCAGACAATGATCTGAGCTCGTCTGGTCAGGGACTTGTCATGCTCACCCAGGTGTCCACAGTGCCTGGCACTGGTAGATGACTCTCTGAGACACTGGGCAATTTCCCCTTTGTCAGGGTCCCTGTGGGTGTTTGAGTCTCTCTCCTCCAGGTCTTGCAGCATTCTTTTGCACAGAATTTTGTAGCTCTTCTGTGTGTGCGCACGCGCATAATTGCACGTGTGGTTTGCCTTGTGGTTTTGTGCAGGGGCCGTGAGTTTTTGGAGGGCGAGGCTCTTGCATTAGCTGTCTTTGTGCCCCTCGTGAGCCCCACACAGGTCTTTCCACAGGAAGGATTTGAGTTTAGTCTTAGAGCTAGAAGGGGCCATGGAATTCCTTAGTCCAGCTGCCTCATTTTACAGATGGGGGCCCAGATGAGGGGCCCAGGTCACAGGGGCTGAACCAGGCAGGCGGTCCTGGGGCTGCAACCTTTATAGCTGGGTTGGGAGCTGCCCTGGAGGTGAAGGGCGTCTGTGCCTGAGAGGCCTGGGTGGGCGGTGTGGGTGGGAGCTGAAGCTCATTTGTGCCTTGGGAGCCTGGGGTTTGAGGGAGCCATCAGGGAGGTGTGAGGGAGGTGTGGGAGGAGTGGGCATGTGGGTGTGTTGCCCCTTTCCCAACCACAACAGATCCACTTTACCTACTTCACATGGTAAGTGGGCTTCTCAGAAAGCCATTCACTATTTTCTTTGAAACAAGGGTTTTGCTGCTTAGAAAAGAGCTCCCCTGGAGCTGGCTGAGGAGACCCTTTCCTTGTTTGGTCTGAGGGCCTGCCCTTGTGGCCTGGCTGGAAGGTGGGGATGTGCTGTGTAGGAGAACTAGGGGGCCCGGCCTCTCCCTGCCCTCCATACAGACACAGGGCCAACTCCTAGAGGCTGCTCAGCCCCTGTGAGCTCCCTGCCCTCCAGAGCCACCTCCTCCTCAAGTGTTGCCAAAACAAACAGCTCGGGATGAGGTGCCTGGGTGGCCCCAAGGCCCTTCCACACAACCACCCCCAGCGGCGCCCTGGGGAGTCACGCATGGCTGGCACCTTTGGCCATTTCCTCCTCCTCTTCTCCTGAGGGGCTGGTGCCTCCCATCCGGAACCTTCTCTGAGACAGGGGGCGGGACACAGAACTTCCAGGGTTGGGATCACTGCCTCTCGCTCCAGCAATCTGGATCCTATTACCCTTCTGTAGTGGGGTGAGGAATCCTTGCTTTTTTTTTTCAATTTTTCTTTTTTTACTTTCTATTTCATAGAAACTTCAAATAACTCAGCTAGGCTGTACATAGAATAGGACTCAGTAATAAATGCTTGTAGATGGAAATGAAATTAGACCAAGGTTCATTCATCAATTCGTCTTAGAAATGCTTCCTGAGCATCCCCTAGACTAGCCTCCATGTACTTTGCCCTTATGACCTACCAGGCACTTGACACTCAGGAGAGGTGGTGTGTTGTAGGGGTTTCAGAGCCAGCCCACCACCTAGCTGTGTGACCTTTGGATTAGGTGATTTAATACTTATAAAGGGCTTAGAACAGTGTCTGGCGTATGATACGAACTTAATCAATGTTAGCCATGATCGTTAATGTCGTGGTTAATGCCATAGTTCTCATCGTAAGCCGGTAAGGTAGGAACTGTTATTATCCTCATTTTCCAGATAAGGAAACGGAGGTTTTCAGAGGTTAAATAACATGCCCAAGTCATGCAAGTAAGTGGCAGAGCCAGGGTTCCATCTCAGGTCTGGAATCTGAGGCTTTTGGCACCCCGACTGTACTGCTTATCTGGCTCCAGGCCAGGGGCCGGGCATTCAGATGCCAACACTAACGGGACCAGGTGCTGCCTTGAGGAGCTCACAGCCTGGCGTGGAGGCCGACACAAGCACAGGCATCAGTGAGTGGATTTCCGGAGGCACCATGTGGGTCAGAGTCAAGCCAGGCTGGGTGGGGGGCAGGGCAGGACTGGCAGCAAGGCAGTGCCATACTGCACGCAGGACGGGTCGGTAGTGTCACCAGTTAGGCCTTCACTCCTGGGCTGGAGGCAGCGCTGGTTCTGTACTTGTCAACTGTGTGGGGTGGGGGAGGGGGTCACCTCCTCCCCCATCCCCAAGCCCCAGCCAGGGGCTTCTTACTGCCCTGAGAGGTGGCATATAGGATAGGATCTGGGACAAGCACTGGGCTGGGGGTGAGAGGATCTGAAACCACTCACTGGATTTCTGCCACTGCCCTAGGGTCCCTGAACCTCAGTGTCCTCATCTGTAAAATGGGAGTAATACTTGCCGTTCAGGTTGTTGTAGGGATTAAGTGAAATGATGTAAAAAAAGTCTCTTTATAATCCTAAGTCTAGTACTTACACGACTAGTAATAATCACTACCATTTTTGAGCTCCTACTTTGTGCCTCACACGGTACTAGAAGGTTTCGTACAGTGTCTTATTGAATCCTCACAATAGTCCCGCAAAGTGGGTATTATTGCCCTCATTTTATGGATATGGACGCTGAGGTCCAGAGGCTCAGTTGCCTGGGGTCACACCTGTGAGGGGGTGGAGTTGAGCATCAGACCCAGGTCCTCTCTGATTCCAAAGCCACCTCTCTATGTTCCAAACCTGAGTTCTCTCCCACTCCCAGCACCACCCCTGACTAGTAAGTTACTGAACCAGCCACGGGAGGGTGTGGCTGTCCAGAGGCCAAGCCGAGCAAGGCACTCCTGCCAGGCCAGCCACCCAGGCCTGGCAACTGGTGGTGAGCAGGGATGGAGGGATGGGTTCTACCTGCCCACGGCCCCCGGTTGTGGTGGGAGCAGCAGGCTCCCCTCCCTGCCCGTCTGGCAAGTAAGTTTTGTCGGCCTATGAGTCACACAGCACTGATGAGTCAGGTTTTTCCCTTCTTCTTGCCCAGAGCAGCTGGGGAGGGGGTGGGGGGTTTTCTTAGGAAATAGGACCTCCCTCCCTCTGCTCTCCCACCAGCCCCCTTGCCTTGGAGCTGTGCATTTTCTCTCCAGAGGTCTGTGGCTCTGCCCTAGAGGAAGAGTCCTTTGTGTCCCTGCAGAGAGGGTGTCTGGATGCTGGCCACATGAGAGATCAGGCCTCCAAGAGGGAAAGGGCCCTCCTTATCAGTAAGGAGAGCAAGGTAGCTAGTCCAGGGCTGTATGACTCCAGAGCCCCTGCTCTTGACCTCTTGTTTTGGCTGACCCTTTCCTTTCTGCACAAAGGGCCTTAGCTCCATATCCTCTGGACAGTACAGCTGGGTTTCCCCAGGCATAGGGTCCCCTGAGCTATCTGCTTCTTGCCTTATGACCAGTCTGGCTGTGAGCCTTGAAAGAATTGTTCAGATGGTCAGCCTTAGGCGGGCCTGGGGTTGTCTCTGATTAAACACAGTCCAAGCAGCCAGCCAGGCTGGGTGGCCTAATTCCAGATCAGTACTGCTCTGCCCTGGCCACATACTAGAATAACCTGGAGAGCTTTTAAACCCCTCTGATGCTTAGGCCATACCCTAGAGCAATTAAATCAGAATCCCTGGGAGTGGACCCCAGGCAACTGTGTTTTTGATATGCCTCACTGTATTGCCTCTCGAGAGCCTGCCCTTCAGGATTGACAGTCAAGTTGCAGGAACAGCACAATATGCAGGGAACACGCACACACGCACACAAGGCAGTGTGTGACTCAGGGCTGGTATGGGATGCTCACACCCTGCAGGGTCAGGGGAGAGGTGTGTGTGGGAAGAGGGCTTCCATCCTTCATCCTGATGGATGGAGGTCAGGACCAGGCAATGCTTGGGAAGGAAACCAGGGAGGACACTGACCTGACAGGGCTGGTGATTCACGGCTGTAGAGGAGGAAGGGGAAAGAATGAGTCAGGCGCATCTGCCTTCGAGGCCTGAGCCTGGCTTTGGAGGAGAACAAATGTGCTCAAACGAGGCATTCTCTGTTGATCCACAAACCGAATGTTGTGGGTCCTAGCTGTGCTATTTAAAGAAGTGAGTGAGCCTTAAAAAGATGGGGTTCCAGATCTCAGGGATGTCAGGCGTCTGTGTGTACTTCACACTTGACCAAGGCTCTTCTCCCAGAAACTCTCAGGAGCATTTCAGCATGTCTGTAAGGCGCAAAGAAGAGTGGCATTCACATTTGGCAGGTGTGCTTGGAGAGGTTAAGTGCTGTGCCCTGGGTTAGACAGCATGGGTCACAACGCAAATGGACCCAGGTCTTCTGACTCCAAGTTCACCCCACTTAAGACACAGACCTGAAAAACAAAGACAGTAACTTAGGGCCAGTTGCTGGAGTGTGGACTGTAAATGAACACTAGGCTTGAAAGAATGTGGAGCCACAACCAGGGGAGGGATTCTGGGGTCTTTTCTAGCTGCAGCCCCAACAGTTCTGGGCAAACTTGCTGTCAGCTTTGCTGTGGAGACAGAGGGGTCAGTGCTCAGATCAAGGAAGCAAGAGCACGGTGGGGCTTGGTGCTGGGTAGACCTCACCAGGGCTGTTAGGTTAGTTGGGAGGCGGGGGAATGGGATGGTAAGGAATCTGGAGGAACAGTGGAAGGGAACAGGGGTCTTCAGTCTGGAGAAGAGCAAAATGTCAACCCCATGAAAGAGGTTGTGACTTGCTCTGTGTTATTCCAGAGGGCAGAGCCAGTGTATCCCAGGTCAAAACAATATTAATAACAACAGTGGGGAAAACAATTTCAATGACAGTAATAAGTCCCTACTCTGTAGCATGTATGGTGCTGGTGTGTGTGTGTGTTTCTTCAGATTGAGGAAGCAAGAGCCTGGAGGGGCTTGGTGCTAGGGAGACTGTACCTGGGGTGTTAGGTGAGTTGATTTATTATGTATAACCTTCTTGATTCTATTAGTTAATTTAATATATGTGTACATATCTTCAATCCACTCAACCTCTCTAAGAAGTGGGCTGTTACTACTCCCTACTTGCCACGAGAGGAGACTAGAAATCTTAAGGCTTTACCCAAGGTCACTTAGCTAATTTATGATGGAGCTGATGTTCAAACTCAGGTCTATCTGACCCCAAAATCTACACCTTCAGCCTGTGTGTTTCTCTGTTCTAGCAGCATAGCTAGTGTTCAGTGAAGGATGACTGTAAGACTATTAACTTTCTAACCATTTGATCTACCCAGTGAGCAGGGCCTCATCCCCAGAAGTGCCCACAGAGGCTGACTTGCTTCCAGCAGGAGTGTCGTAGGGAGTGGGAGGTTGGTCTCCGTCACTAAGACCCAAACCAGCCATGTGGAATTAGAGTCTCAGGCTGGTGACCCACGTCTGTGTTTCTGTCAAGCCTGCAGGAGACCTGGGCTCATGGTCAGGCACAGGTGTCCTGGGAGGACCCAGCTCTTAGATTCTGTTCCGTCAGGCGAACTTGTAACTCCTCCACTCTTGGTCCTGATGCATGTTCTGCTTGAGGCTTTTCCCATTGGCATATTTGTTATCTCTGAGCCAAACTCCTGGCATTTTAATATTCTAGTTATAATTCAACTTTCACTGGCAATGGAGTGGTTTGATAGAATTTACCTCCCACCCCCACCACACACACACACACACACACACACACACACACACACAGGCAAGAGCTGTGGGGTTTGGGACAGGTCACATCCCCTCTCAGAGCCTTGGTTTCTCACCTGTAAAATGAAGGGGCTAGGCTAAGTGACTTTAAGGTCACTCCTGCCTTAAGGATTCTGCCCTGATGGAGTGGCGCACATCTGAGTGAAGCGCTTGAGGCATTTGACACCCAGTGGGACAGAGTCGTCTTGGGTGTCAGAAGTCAGGCTGTGCCATTGGCCTCCAGGCACCTGCTACCAGGCCGGTGCTGGCCTGGATCCTCCCTGCAGGACCCTCCTTGACAGCAGGGCTGTGGAAAGCACAGTGGCAGAGATGTCCTGTCTCTCCTCCCTGGAGTTCTGAGGTAGCAGGGGGAGCTGGCCAGATATCGGAGACCTTTCTAGCATCCTCATGGGAGTCCCTGTTTTATTTATTAGCGCCATCCTCCCTCTTCTGCCCCAGGAAAAGTGCTGACCCTGTGCTGTGCAGCCACACAAGGAAGTGAGCATCCATCAAGCCTGCTGTTAGTCCCTGTCAAACTTAACCTCATTTAACCCCTGCATCCTCCTGCACTGTGAGATAGAGACCAGGAGTTCTCTACATCAGGAGTTTTCAAAATCATAGTAACTTTGTGTAAAAAAAAAGATGGCAACCTTTAATTCTTTTAATTGTGTAATTAAACATTATTGACTTGGCTTAATTACTAATTACAATAGCTACTGTCTTTGTAGCTGGGCAGAGTGGTCTCTGTAATCCTTACAGCAATCCCGTGAGGTGGGAGTTATATCCTCTTTACAGATGGGAACACCGAGACTTAGAACAATGAGGTCATCCGCCTGTGGGTGCCCGCACTCACACTGGCGGTCAGTAGCCGAGGCAAACCCTCCACTGTCCATCTCTGAAGCCCATGTGCAAGTGAGTAGCCAGATTGCAGAGAGAGGCTACACTAACATCTCTCTTTACTCTTAATTATCCACAATCCAGGTTGCCAGAAAACAGGTGTAATCAAAGTTCCCTGTAGAGCTGGCAACACTGGAACAAGCCAGGACTGTTGCACTTGGGAATAAACACATCAGTACATGGTGAAGATGGGAATATAGTCACTACAAGAAAGGAACAGTCTGTATTTTAAAAAAATTCATATGGGGGCTGGCCCGGTGGCATAGTGGTTAAGTTCACATGCTCTGCTTTAGTGGCCCCCGGGGTTCACAGGTTCGAATCTCAGGCTCGGACCGACACACTGCTCATCAAGCCATGCCATGGCAGGCGTCCCACATACAAAATAGAGGGAGATGGGCGTGGATGTTAACTCAGAGCCAATCATCCTCAGCCAAAAGAGGATAGGCAACAGATATTAGCTCAGGGCCAATCTTCCTCTCCAAAAATAACTAAAATAAAATAAATTCATATGAACTTAAGGAAAGTGCAGTAATTTCCGCAACACCTGATGTTTTAACTCTACTTGTTGAAATACAGTATTCTCTCCCAGACAGCCTCGGAAGAGTAGCTCTTGGTTGCATGGCAGGTTGGATCCTGGAGTAGACCCTGAGGATTTGGGGGTTCTGTTTGTGGTTGAGATCAGACAGGCCAGTTTCCCATCAGGAAATGGGACGGGGGACGGCTGGGGAAGTCACCGGGGTCAGGGGAAGAGTTGGTCAGAGCCCAGCCCTGGGATGCCACTGCTCACCCTGCCTGGCCGCACGTGCCGGGAGCCCGGGGCTGGAGGCACAGAGCAGAGAGCAGATGAAGGTCCTGCTCCCCCTGAGCACACTCCAGTAAGTTGGTCCGTTGTGTGCAAGCGCAGTGAAAGCGCCCACTGTCTCCACAGTTATGTGTGCCCCCTTGTCCACACACGACTGCCCAAGCAGGGGGGCCTCTGCATAGGTTTATTTTTCTTGGCTGCACTTCTGTCTCTCCAGCAGCCATGAAGTTTCCAGGCCCTCACTGGGCATAGTTTCTGACATCCAGCCTCTTATCCTCCAAAAGATTTCTTCACTCTACACATCAGGCACTGGTTTTGTCCCTCCTGGACTCCCACCTCTGCCTTCCTCCCTCTCTTCCTTACAGAGAATTCTTCCAGGCAGTTCCATCTGCTCCCCATTGCTCCCCCATCTCTGATCTTGCCTCTCCCCTTTCCAGCTCCTCCCACTTCTCCTAAACTTTCTGCTCACTTCATTCACTCGCTCACTGGGCAAACAGTTATTGAGACCTGCTGCATGCCAGACCCTGGGCCTGTCCCCGGGATCCCAGAGATGGACTGGAGGTGGTCTCAGCCTCAGGGGGACAAACAGGGTCATTGCAGAGAACTGCAGTTACCCCAGGCTGGGCGCCATCACAGAGCCAAGTACAGGGCTCCCAGAGGAGCCTCGATTCCTTCAACTCTACCCAGGACCACCCGGGACCCAACGTGCCCCAGGAGGGGATGCAGTTTAGGAAGCCTGACTTGTCACTTAGCAACTGGCTCCACCCCTTTTTGTTCCTGCACTCTGGAGCTGGGCCTGAGGGAATGAATGGGGAAGCAAGGCCCACTCTGTAAAGAGGTCACATGGGGAGGTCCCAGCTCAGTAGAGCTGGGCCAGCACCTTCCCTTCGAAGGTTACCCAGGCTCTGAGGCTCATCCTGGGCTAAGTCTGACTATAAATACCGCGCTTCCTGAAGGGATTACCTGGGCTCCACCTCCCCTGGCTGCACTCTCCCTGGCTGGGCTGATCCTTCTTCTGGGGCCTGCTGTTCTTTCCAACCTCTTATCCCCTCCACCTGGTGCCATACTTCGGCCACATCTCTCTAGACCCTAGCTGGACTTCATCCCAGCTATGACTTCTGGGGTTGGAGGGGGAGAGAGACTGAGTCTGCATCCTGGCCAAAGGGCCCTTGCAGCCCATGCTGTTGGGACGAGGAGGCCCTTGTCCCTTCTCCTACTGCCTGGAGCCTCATCTCTCACACCAGCCAGATTAAGCCCAGACTTGTCGCACAATCAGTACTTCTGGAGAGGACACTATTGGCCTCATCTCTAGAGCAGGGGCCTGGGGATGGAGCTTGGTAACAGAGTGTGGAAATAGAGCTTGGGAATTGCACAGGTATAAATAGGGTTGTCTCCTGGCTTGGGTGGACCAACTGTCCTGGGAAATCTCTGATTCCCTTGGCTGGTCTCAGACTTGGTATCACATCCCAGTGGCTCAGTTATGCCAGTCCCTGAGGCCACAATAAGGATCTCTTGAGATCTGAGATCAAGAAATGAAGAACTAACTTCTCTCCCATGCAGACTTTTCTCTTGCTTCCCCTCCCTGCTCACTGCTGCTGTCAGCTCTAAGTCCTCCACCATCCTCCCCACACCATTCAGTGTGCATTTGTCAGTTTCATTTTCAACTCAGGGAACCCTGGCTGAGAACCTGCACAGGGCCAGGCAGGCTGTGAGGCCCTGGGATATTCAGAGGGAAGCAGCCAGGGCCTGTTGTCCTTCTGTGGGTTCTTGAGAACCCCCTCTTTTATGTAGTCATTCTGAATTAAGCAGTGTGAATCAGGTAATGGGAGTACACACACACTCGCATGCACACTCATAGACACACACCAGCTCTAGGCAAATTGGAAAGGACCTTTGGTGATCTCTCTCCCACTCTTCTTTCAGTGCCCTCCCTTAGGGTTGTATCACCAGACACCATTCATTATCGAGGCCAAACCACAGCATCCACCATCATTATCCTCCTCCAACCCAGACATGGTGCCCTGTTGCTCTCTGCCCTCTTTACTCTCCAAATCTCTCAGCAGCAACTTTGCAGATGATCTGTTGAACTAACTTAAGGTGTGGATGAGCAGCCATTTCCATTTCTGTTCTGCTCTGTTTATAAGTGGGCTTCTTCAGTCAGAATCATGTCCATATCCCCACTCAGCCCTGACGACTCTGATTCTGTGGGTCTGAGGTGGGGCCTGGGAATCTGCCCTTTTAACCAGCACTCCAGGAGATCCTAATGCAGGAGGTGTTTCAGACAGCCCGTCAAGACCCCAGCTTTTGCCTCTGTACTCAGAAACATACATTCTCTGCTCGGTCCAATCCTGCCCACCACAATCATAGAAACTCGTGATTTTTGCGGGTGTTTTGTACCTTCCCATGCAGGTGTGTTCCTCGACTACAAAATGATCTTTTATTGTTTTTTAAATCTCTCTTTTGTCAACTTTGTTAAAGATAAGGACCATTTCTGTTACTCTGTCTTTAACCTGGAGCTTATCTAGGACAGGTAGAGATGTAAGTAGAAGCCACTAGATGCTCCTGTTGCCGAAACCAGCAGAGCCTGGACAGAGTCGCCCAGAGCTGCCAGCCACTGAAATCCTAGAGGCTGTGGGCCTTGGGCTTTCTGGCTCCCCACCACCCTCAAACCCCCTCACTCAGCTCCCCAAACACTTCCTTCTTTTCCGTGGCTGCCCCCCGGAACTTTATGTACTCTTTTTCCTTGTTAACAACTTTCATTGTATTATTCCTATTACTAAAGTAATAAATGCTTGTTGTAGAGAACTTGGAAAATATAAGCAAAAAAGATATATATATATCTTTTATATATATATCATTGGTAACTGCCAATCTGATATAACCACTGTTAATATTTTGGTATAAATCCTTCCATTCTTTTTCATCTATATAATTTTACATACTTTTTTAGAAACAAAAGCTGGCTCATGGAGCGCTTGCTGTTCGGTAACCTTTTTTCAGTGTATCGTGGACGTTTCCCATGTTACTCAGCATCCTTCCATGCCATCACAGAACGGCTGCCCCGGATGCACAGGTTTTATTTAGCTTTTCTCCTGGTGGTGTGCATTTAGTTTGTTTCTAGCTTTCCTCTGTCTAAAACCATGCTGAGTTAAACAGCTTTGTAGAGAAACCTTCGCCACACACTTGTGATTATTAGTATACATTCTTAGAAACCAAATGGCTGAGCCACAGGGATGCACATTTTTAAGTTTTTTGGTACCATACCAAATGCCTTCCAGAAAGTTTGTACCAATTTGTGCAGCAGTGAGAATGTTCATACCCTTTCTACTGCATAGTGGTTTTTGACTCCACTAACTACAAAACATTGGTTTTTTTTTTTTAAGTAAATGAAATTAAAAATATTCATCATCCATTTGCTTTCATGTTTGGATTAAAATCTTCCTTTTCTGTTTTTGTCTGTATCTTGTGCCTAAGATTGTAAGCATCAGTGTGTAGAGATACAGACATTTTTGCATGTCTCTTATATATGCTTGCCTTGGGCCAGGAGAACTTGCTGGATATTTTTATGCTGTATTTGACTCACTGATGAAGGGAGCCAGCCCCTGGCCCAGAGGTGCTGCTGCTGCCCCCTGCTGGCTCCAAGGTGCAGTGATGGCTGAGAAGGCAATGGCTGGGCTCCTGCTGCCCTTTTCTGACGTCAGTCCTTCCCTTCCCACCACCATCACCCCATTCTAATATTTTCAGTCTGAAGGGCCAGCATGGAGGGTGAGGAATTTTTAACCCCCTGTATCCTGGGTGACTGCAGATGCTGTTAATACTTGGAGAGGCTCGCTAGCATTGTGTCCACTCTGTGTGGGATGTGTGTCTGTGACGGTTAGGAAAGCGTGCTGCTGTCTGTGTGGAAGGGAGGGGACTCTGAAATGGAGGTATGCCAGCAAGGTATGCGTGGCGTCCTGAGGTGACAGCTTTGAAAGATGACACCACAGGGCTATGTTTATTTTAAAGAGAGAGACGCATGTATACACAGTTATACATCAGGTTTCCTGGGGTCACCAGTCCAGCAACCTCAGTTGTCAGGAACAGAACCAAAACCTGGCCATTTACGGGTGGGAGGCATCTGAGCAGGAGCAACAGATGTCCTGAAGCCTAGTCCCTTTCTTCATTAGGAAACCTCTTTTTTAGAACTGGATGCTCTTATTTTCGACTGTGCCAACAAGCTTTCTCAACCCTCAGCAGATTAGGAGTGGGTCATTAGCTGGACCTGACCTCTACCCAGAGGAGCAGCAGATGGATGGAGAACAGCAAGAGGTGACATCTGGCAAAGAGGAAGAAGATGGGAAAACTATAGAAATCAGCTGAAGACCTTAAAAAGCCCTGACATCCGGGTCATTGAGTGGAGGGGCAGAAGTCCCACATCCCAGAGGGTGTCACTGCATGATGACTGTGAATCACGTTGGATCAAACCTCTTGTTAGGGAGTCATCAATGCCAGAGGATCGAACAGAAAAGGAGTCAGAAATCATGAAGCAGAGCTACTTCCTTGACCCAGCCAGAAACACCTCCGGGCCAAACTTCCACAAAAAACACGTGGACAAAACTGTGATCTTCTGTTTCTCCAGTGCCTCCTTCCTGTCTTTCACACCTAAGCCTTTGATTGATCTGGTTTTGATTTTCGTGGCCTGTGTGATGTACGGATTCTGTTTCATGTTTTCCTATATGGAAAACTTGTAGTTCCAACACCATTTATCAATAGTCCATTGTAAAGAAAAAGCCCCTGTGTTTCTCCTCTACTGCTCGCACAGAATATTTCTGACACCAGTTGTGTGGGTGTTTTTCCCACACCAAGCAATCCTCCAATCCTCTGTGGACACCAACTGGTGTCCTACAATTCTATTCTATTCTGACACTACCCAGAGTCAGCAGACCCCACAGGTTAAGGGCTCAGTCCCACAAGAGCCCCTCACTTCAGACACCAATCGCAAGTAGTGGGTCCCCAGGTTACCCACAGCTTCTGTTCAACTTGGCTGCAAGTCGGAGGTTCCCATGACCCCCTCCTTGGGTTAGATAATTTGCTACAGCAGCTCACAGAACCCAGGAAAACAGTTTACTTACCATTGCCAATTTATTACAAAGGATGTTTTAAAGGATACACATGAACAGGCAGATGAAGAGGTACACAGGGTGAGGTCTGGAAGGATCCTGAGTACAGGAGCCTCTGTCCTCGGACTTGGGGTACACCACTCTCCCAGCACATGGATGTGTTCGCCAACCTGGAAGCTCTCCAAACCCCATGCTTTGGGGATTTTTATGGAGGCTTCATCACATAGGCATGATCAATTATTAACTCAATCTCCAGCCCCTCGCCCCTCTCCAGAGAATGGGAGGCGGGGCTGAAAGTTCCAAGCTTATCATGGTTTGGTCTTTCTGGTGACCAGCCCCCATCCAGGGCCCACCAAGAGTCAGCTCATTAGAACAAAAGAGGCATGTATCACCCAGGAAATTGTGTATCAGACATTCCTATCACTCAGGAAATGACAGGGTTTTTGGAGCTCTGTGTCAGGAACCAGGTCAAAGTCCAAATATTAGCAGGAATCAGGGGCAGAGACCAATATATATATTTCTTATTATTTCCCATCCATCTTACACACACAGGTGCGCGCACGCACACACACACCCCATCTGCAGTGGTCCTTCTTGCTTTAAGCGCGTTTCTGTACATCCTGGTTCTGTTTCTGGGCTCTGTTCTATTCCATTGGCCCATTTGTCTCCTGTTCCAGTACTACACTGACTATAGCTTGATAATCAGTATTGTTAATGGTAGTGCAAGTTCTTCCACCTTATTCTTCCCTAGGAGTATCTTTGTTCTTCTATATAAACTATACAAACTTGCCATGTTCCTTGAAAAAAAAAAATCCCAGTTAGGAATTTTATTAGAATTGCTTTAAATTTATAGATCAGATTAGAGGAAAATGGACATCTTAATGATCTCATTGAGCATTGCTTCATCCCCATTCTTCCTATTGTATCCTTCTGGAAATTCTGATTAAGTGTTAGACCATCTGAATTTTGATTATTATATTTTTCATTTCTAGAAGTTTCATGTGGTTCTTTTAATTTCTGGTTGGTCATTCTTTATAATCTCTTTTTCTCTGTTCATATTTTTAAGACTCTCATTTCTTTAAAACTTGGTATTTCATAATCTGTGTCTGATAAATTCCATATCTGAAGTCTGACTCTCCGTCTGCTGATTTTGCTGGCTCTGGCTCACATTGCCTTATTTCCTGTGTTGTGATTTGTTTCTAACTATGACGTTATTTATTTTCCTTGGAACTCTTCTCCGGAATCCTTTGAGGCCTCTGTTTGAAGTTGTTTTCCTACAAAGAGGATTTGCATTTCCTTCTACTAACCCAGGAACACTTTAAATTAAATGTCTGGCTTGAGAGTTTTGTGCCTGCACAGGTATTAGCAGCAAACCCACAGGAGGGTCGTTTGTGGATTCCATTCTGACCTGAAACCCTCACTCTTGTCACTTAACTTACTGTGTGACCTCGGGCAAGTCATTTAATCTCTTTGCGCCTGTCCCATCGTGTCTGTGAAAGAATGATAATAACACCTCCACACAAGTCTATTGCAAGGATGAAATGGGATAATGTATATAAGGTGCTTGCATGGGGTCCCCTACACAATGGGTAGGCAGCGAATGTCATTCTCCTGTCCTGAGGAGCCCCCCTCTGCTGCCCCAGCCAGTAGGGGCAACCTGAGGGCAGCCCCGGCCTTAGTCCTGCCTCGCCTGTAGCACCTGAGTTAGAGGGAGAGCCTCGCTCCTGGGGCTCATTCTGCCTTCAGCTTTGAGGTGACTGAGCCTCCTAAAGCCTTTGAGAGATGCTCCTGCCCTCAGTCTTGACCGCGGTCTCGAGTTGTCTTAGAGGTCACTTGGGGCTCGGTACCAAGAAAAATGACAGTTCACAGAATTGTTTTCTTCTTCAGATGCTGTGGGGATTTTTTGGTTGGTTGGTTATGATTTCTTTTTATTTTTTTAATTTTTGGGGGGTTGGCCCTGTCGCATAGTGGTTAAGTTTGGCTCACTCCGCTTCAGTGGCCCAGGTTCGTGGGTTTGGATCCTGGGAGCGGACCTCCACCACTTGTCAGCCATGCTGTGGCGGCAGGCCACATACGAAATAGAGGAAGATTGGCACAGATGTTAGCTCAGGGCAAATCTTCCTCCACCAAAAAAAAGAAAAAAAATGTTTTTTTAACTATATGGTGGAACACTAATAATAAGACATAACACCTGTTTATAATTTCTAATCCTGAGAATATACATTGACAGTAATATAAGTGTGAAATAAACAGAAAGGTGTATATTGACATGAAAATGTTTTAAATCCTTTCTGTAACAAGGAATATAAAAAAATAAATTTAATAATATGAACTCAACTATATTGAGAAAAACAGGAAAAAGGAAGCTGAAAGAAAATATGTCAAAGTATCAGCAGTGGTTACTTCTGAAGGATGGAATTCTTGAGTGATTTTTTTTCCCTGATGGCTGTGTGGTACAGACAGCGGTCAGAGGGTAGCCTCGAGAGTCAGAAAGTCTTGGGTTAAATTGGTCCCTGTGTGGCCTGAGCCAAAGGACAAGCTCGCTGGGTCTTTGTTTCCCCATCTGTTGGGTGGTTTGGAGCGTCAAATGAAGAACGGGTCTAAAGTGCCTAGCCTGCAATCTGGCACAAGCTGGCTCCCTAACGGTGGCAGTTATTATTTTTATACATCCACATTCTTTCCAGAGTTTTGAAAACTGAACATGTACTACTTTCTAATCGAAGAAAGGGTAAAACTGAAACCTAACAGTAGCAACAACAACAAAGGCAGTATATGCTTTGCTGACGAAAGTATTTTACATCCCCAGATTGGGTGTGTGCAGTTTCCAGACTCTTCCCTGACCCCAAGGAAGGGCCTATAGACCTAAATACTTAGGAGTCACTGCAGTGGGGTGCTGGGCAGGGAAGAGACTGGGGAGGGGGCAGACTGCTGCCCTGGCTTTAGAGATGCTGAATCTCTCCCTTCTGTCCTGCCCAGGACGCAATGAGCCCCTGAAGAAGGAACGGCTGAAGTGGAAAAGCGACTACCCCATGACCGATGGGCAGCTGCGGAGCAAACGGGATGAGTTCTGGGACACGGCACCTGCCTTCGAGGGCCGCAAGGAGATCTGGGATGCCCTCAAGGCCGCTGCCTACGCGGCTGAGGCCAATGACCACGAGCTGGCTCAGGCCATCCTGGATGGAGCCAGTATCACCCTGCCTCATGGTAAGCGGGCAGGGCAGGGGCTTTATCCCCACTGGAGCAACAGGGCCATCAGTGCCATTTAGGGTGGAGGAGAGCTGGTGGCCGGCCACACATCAGGAGTTTCTATCCAAGGTGGTTGGTGGCGGGTGTGGCTATTGACTTGTTCATTCAAGCAACTCTTACTGAGCATGGACCAAGAGCGGGACACAAAGGAAAACGAAACACAGTCCCTGCTTGCCTAATGAGGGGCTAGAAAGGCACCAACAAACCTCAAAGCAGTGTGATGAGAGCAAGCTAAAGATTGCTCAGGGCGCTTTGGGATTCCAGAACATCTGAGGTACTAGCCTTCTGTTGGGTGCTTCCTGTGTGCTGGGCACTGAACTAGAAGCTTCCGCTGCATTATCTTATTTAAGTTCCTAACAGCCTTATGGAGCTGTATAAAGTAGAAGGTAACAGTGGAACTCTAGAGTCATAGACCTGGTTTAACACGAGTGTCTCTATTTCCTAGCTATGACCTTGAGCAAGTTGCTTCTCAAATTTAAAGCCTCAGAGACGTACAGCTGTGAAGTAGGGATACCTACCTCATAGGGTGGTTGTTAGGATTCAACAAGACACACATAACATCACTTAGTCCAGTCCCACACTTAGTAGGTGCTCACGGCACAGTAAATATATTTCTACATGCAATACATTGTACATGTAAGGAAACTGAAGCCCACTAGGGTATAAAACATGAAGAGCAGGGCCTCTGCTGTGTCATTCATCCTTGTAATCCCAGCACCTAGCACCTATGCTCAGGAAGGAGTTGTTGAAGGAACAAATGGAAAGTTAAGTAATTTGCCAGGGTTGAACGAGCCGGTACCTGGTGGAGCCGGAATGCCAGCCCAGGTCTCCCTGACTTTACCCTGAGCTCCTGCCAGCTGTCCCAGGGAGACCTGACTGTAGGGTGGATTTGGGGAATGTGGGGTGGCCATGACAGGTGTATTAGTCTGCTCGGGCTGCTGTAACAAAATACCACAGATTGGGCAGTTTATTAAACAACAGAAATTTACTTCTCACAGTTCTGGAGGCTGAGAAGCGCAAGATCAAGTACTGGCTGATTTGGTTTTTGGTGACAGCTCTCTTCTTGGCTCATAGACGCTGCCTGCTCACTCTGTCCTCACATGGTGGAGAGAGAGAGCTCTCTGGTGTCTCTTATAAGGACACTAATCCTATCGGATCAGGGTCCCACCCACATGACCTCATTTAACCTTAATTACTCCCATATAGGCCCCTGTCTCCAAATCCAGTGACATTGGGGGTTAGGGTTTCAACATACGAATTTTGGGGGGACACAATTTAGTCCATAACAGTGGATCCCCAAGCAGACTCTGCCCGCCTTGCCTTTCCCACAGGCACCCTGTGTGAATGCTACGATGAGTTGGGCAACCGCTACCAGCTGCCCATCTACTGCCTGTCGCCACCCGTGAACCTGCTGCTGGAGCACACTGAGGAGGAGAGCCTGGAGCCCCCTGAGCCCACACCCAGCGTGCGCCGTGAGTTCCCCTTGAAGGTGCGCCTCTCAACGGGCAAGGACGTGAGGCTCAGCGCCAGCCTGCCTGACACAGTCGGGCAGCTCAAGAGGCAGCTGCACACCCAGGAGGGCATCGAGCCGTCCTGGCAGCGATGGTTCTTCTCCGGGAAGCTGCTCACAGACCGCACACGGCTCCAGGAAACCAAGATCCAGAAAGATTTTGTCATCCAGGTCATCATCAACCAGCCCCCACCACCCCAGGACTGATGAGCCCGCGGACCCCTGGGCAGAGAGGCCAAGGAGGGCCTCTGCGGGGCTGAGGCCTCCCGGCCAGAGCACTAGGCCCCCAACCCTGCTGCTGCCTTCGAGTGCTGTTTTTTCTTCAGGTGCACCTCCCCGCTGTATGGCTGCTGGGCGAGCCGTGGAGGGACCCTGCCTCCCAGGGGCACTGTGGGCCACCAGTGCCCGGCATCCAGGAAGCGGTGTGCTGCCACGCACAGGCCTTGCGAACCTTGTCAGAGAAAAGGCAGACCAGGGCCCTCCATCCTGCCTCTCTCCTGCAGCAGGTTCGAGCCACGAGGGCCCGCCTGGAGTCCGCCAGAGCCCAGATCTGTCATCTGGTGCTGCCGGCTGTGCTCACTCCGGTTTTCTGCTCAGGGTCTGAAGCAGCTGCTGTCTCCTTCCCCTGCCCCCACCCCCTGACTCTGCCCTGGGTACAGTGCCGGTCCCCTGGAGGGGAGGGGACCGGACTGCTTGTGAGCCCCAGGGGCGGGGAGCCCGAGGCTGGCCTCTGCCCCTCCCTGCCCCCAGCACAATTGGCAGAGGTGAGGCGGGTGGCCGGATGGCAGGGCTGTTGTGGCAGGGGTCTGCACAGGGCCATCTCCTGGCTGTCACCCAAGTGGTGGTGGGTCCGCAGCCTGGTCGTGGCCCCACAGCAGGTCCCTGTGTACAGATGTATCTGCATATTTATCAATAAAGCCTTTTGCTCCTTCCTTCTCTCTTGCCTGGCTTTGACTTTGGGTTCTCCTGTAGCTCAGCGGAGTCCCCTGAGCCAGTTCTGGTGTGGGAGCAGGTGGGTGCAAGGCCTACCCAGCTGCTCTGGGCGCAGCAGAGAGTAGGGTGGAGCGAGCCTTGAACTCCTAGCATTCTAGGCCCTGTGTTCTCATGGGTCCTCAGGAAAAGCCACTTAACCTCTGAACCCACTTTGCTTATCTTTAAAGAGGAAATGATGCCGCCTGCCCCGCCTCCTCTCTCAGTTGCTGGGAGGATTAAATGGGATAGATGTGAAAGTGCTTTGAAAACAAAGGCCGCATCTCAGGAAGGTGGTGTTAGTTACCTGCTGGTGTTAGTTGTCCTGCTCCTGCAGGACAGAGGTGTGTGCAGAAATCCCGGAGATGCTGCACCTTTGGTGATGTTAAAGCAAAATCTCTGACAAATTTAGATGATGAGCATGCGTTGGCTTGCCAGCAAAGGAACCAGAGAGAAAAAGGAGCCAGTTCCTGCGCTTCCTGCGGGGAAAGTGTGCGTATAAGCAGAGCCGGGGATCTCAGATAAGGTTGTTTAGCTCAGGGCAGGCCACGTGAGCGTTACAGCACCACAGAGCTGTGGTGCTGTGGTTCACTGGCAGGTTAAATGTGGGTCATGGTGACCCAAGGCTCACTCCCACGGTTCCAGGTGTGGAACTGAGCAAGTACAGAGCTCCTTTGTCTCCAGTTGGGAGTGTTTTCCTTTCTGAGTGAGCATGGCCAGTCCCCGGTCAGGGTGGTCTAACAGGGAAACCTGGAGGGGCGGGGGAAGGATGATCAGTGAGGACTGATGATCAGGAAAGGATGATCACGAGGACTAGTGTCCTCGTCAGCTGGGCTTGGCACTGCACTCTGGCCCTTCCAGTGGCTTCCTGAGATCCCTCTTGAAGCAAGACCCTGTAAGTCCCGCAGAGGCTCCCTGAGGACTTACCCTGATGGGGTGAAGTTTGTCAGGGACTAATGGACATGCAGCCAAATGCAGTGATGCTTCACTAGGGGGCGCTGTGGGAGCCCAGAGAGAGGCAAAGGCCTGTAGGAGCTATGGGTAAAGAGGGAGGCAGCTGCCCTGACCCCCACCCACCACCTTGGCACTCCAGCCTGGACGAGGCAGATCTGCCCCTTTCTAGAGCCAGCAGGGCAGGCTGGGACTCAAGCCCAGGCCCCCTCATTGGCATTGACTGGGCAGTTTCCAGGTGTCCAGCAGGTGGCACTGCCATCAGCACTAGGGACAGCCAGCGGGTCCTTTGTGCAGCCCAGCTGCCCTGGCTAAGGCCCAGCTGAGCCCAAGCACTCAGGACCACGACTGGGCAGGCTCCTTCCTGCAGCCCCTGCTCTCATGGTGCTGTGCCGTCCAGCTCCAATAGGCCAGGGGTTGGGGAGGCAACTGTCCCTGCCTCCCCCTGCTCCCTGGGGCTGTCCAGGGTGAAGCTGACAGGTGGGGGAGGCAGGTGGAGAAATGGGCCAGTGAGCTCATAGCAAAGGCGCCCAGTGGGGTGGGGGTGGGTGCCCTAGCCTATAAAGCCCCCAAGGCCCTGTGGCCGGCAGAGGCGGATTACAGACGGCACCATGGCAGACTCCGAGGCAGTGCAGAGGGCCACGGAGCTTATCGAGCAGCGGCTGGCGGAGGAGGAGGAAAATGAGGTAACGGGCAAGGGTGTGGGAACCCAAGAGGGTTGTGAGGAGATGCAGCTCTGCTGTTAAGGGAAGGGAGAGCCTGGCTGCCACACCTGTGGTGGGGAGGGGACAGGTGTTCCGACTGGTTCCATTCCTGCCCCAGGTGTTCCTGGCAGAGGGGAGACTGAAGCTTCAGCCCTAAGAACTGAGAGACTCAGGTGGGCGAGCCAAGCTGGGCTCCCCAGGACCCTGCCCGCCCACCTGCATTTTGAGGAGATGGGCCAGGCTGCACAGACCAGGACAACTGGGGTGCTGCCTGGGAATGTGGGGTCCTGAGGTCCCCCAGCTGCTGGGGGGGGAGCCTGGGACAGGAGAAACTCCAGTGTTTGGTCCCTGAAGAAGAATAGAGACGGAGCGGAGCGAGGGAGAGACGCTGGAAAGGGAGGCGTGGGTTTTCCCAGGACTGCCAGCCACACTTGGGGAGGACTTGGGAGCATGGGGCTTGGGCAAATGCATTTTCTCTGAGACAAAGAAATGGAGGGAGGAAGGTGTAGGCTTGTTCTACTCTTCATTTTATTTAAACTAATACTTGACCTAGAGTCTGCTGTGAGGAATGAGAGGATCGGTACCGGGCCTCGTGGTAGCAACCCCTCATTCATTTGAGCCAACATTTGCCAGGTGCACGGTCAACTAAGAAACAAGGCAGAGTGAAGAAATGGTGAAGTAGAGGTGTTAAGTCAGAAGTGAAGGAGCACAGAGGGTGGGGGAGTCATTCTGACTGTAGGCCCTCGAAGACTTCTCCCTGGACAGATGGTACTTCAGCTGGACCCTCAAGGATGGCGAGTGGAGATCAGGAAGTGGGAGGGTATTGCAGGCTAAGGAAACAACAGTTGCTGACGACAGGGTGAGTGAAGCATGACTGTTATGAGAAAGTCTGGTAGTAGAGACTAAGGCTGGGAAGGGAGGCAGGGCACAAACCAGAGAGGGCCATGTGGGAGGGATTTGTTCTGTGGGCAGTGGGGAGCCACTAGATGTTGTTGAGTGAGGGAAAGTGGTGCCATCTGACCTATTTTAGGAAGGCAGCTCTGACAACCCTGGGAAGGACTTGGAGGTGGAAAGACTGGCCCTGATAGGAACGGGAGGGAGGAGATAAATCAGTCTAGAGGTATACTCCATTCAAAAAAGGCAGAGGGACTGAATGGGGGTGAGGAAGATGGAAAGATCAGGACTCCAGTGGAAGAGAAGATGAGGACCAGGGAAGGGAGGGCAGCTTTGTGGGGGAAGAGCTTGGCCTGAGCCCACTGAGCCCTGGCTGGGGCATCCCTGGATCTCCAGGAATCCACATAAGGGCATGTGCACGTGGGCTGGCCAGTGCCAGGCAGGTGAGTCATGCTGCTGTGCCATTTCTGGAGTGCTGCCACTGGACACACAGACCTTCAGCAAGGGGACACAGAGCAGTCCTCATCCACTCATTCATCCAACAAATATAGCAACAAGGCTGTCAGGACGCCAGGTGCCCACAGAGCCAGCCTTCCCACCGAGTGCCTCCCACGTGCCAGGCCCTGTGCTGAGCACCTTACCGGCATCCTCTCATTGAACCTGTGCGATGATCTCTGAAGTAAGGGGGTGTTTTGTTTTGTTGTGTTTCACCAGCTAGCATGCAATTCAGTAAACTTTTATTGAACACCTACTGAATGCAGCCCACAAAGACAAATCTGAAGCGAGGGGCTGTAGAGTCTGGGTAAGGTGTGGGTGGGCATTAGAGCCCCCCAGTTGTTTCCACCAGGCCCCAGCCCAGCAGGGTTCTCAGAGGAGAGCTCCTGTCCAGCCTGCACCCCCTTCCTGGGGTGGGAGGAGAAGGAGGGCCCCAAGGCCAGCCCAGGGGCTGGGGCTCTGTTGTGGGGAGCTTACTGGGTCAGGTCATCACTGAGGACTTAGGGGTGGGCAGAGATGCTGAGCCCACCTGCCATCATGCATTAACTTGTTCATTTACTCTGCAAACATTTGCTGAGCACCTACTATGTACGAGGCCCTGTCAAGATGATTAAGACCCAAGCCCGCCCTCTGGATGCTCCAGGAGGAGCCCAGCCAGGGTCCCACATGCAGCAGTAGCTGCAGCCTAGGTTGTCCCTTGTCCCTGGAAGAAGATGCAATGTTTCAGGCGAGGCCAGCACTGGGGAGGCCTCAAACCATGTAAGACCAACACGGAAGGGAGAAGCCAGTGGACAACAGGACCTTCAAAGTAAAGACCCAGGAAAGCAGCCCTCAAAACGACCCTTGAAGAGTCTAACACCAGAGCTCGATGGGAAATGTGAAAGGCAGCTGAGAGCTCTGGAAGGGTGGCCTTCGTCCCCAGCCACCATCTTGCTCAGCCCCCTCCAACCTCGCAAATATTCCCGGGTCATGGGGACTTCAGAGACGGGGGCGCCAACACGTCACAAACAGTGATTCCTTTAGAAGAGAGAAGGAGGCTGGAGGAAGTAGCCCAGGCAGGTCAGAACTACAGATGGAGATGGCCTTGGAAGGAGTTTCACCTGCATTATTACAGTGCGAATGAGGTTAATACTTAACTTACTGCAAGCTGAAAGCTGGCGGCTGTGGCTCCCATCCCTTAGCTTCTCTGAGAGCAACCGTTTCCATGCTCTAGGATTTCACGGATCAGTAAAATCTGAGGGAAAAAAGTCGGTATTTGACATATAGTTGCCAAATTTTTGTATTGACAAGTAAGCCCATTTAAAAAATAACTATCACCTCTTATCACAATTATTTCATCAGTGAATTTTTAATGCCAAAAGTAATAATAATCTCAGTGACTGAAAACATGAATATATTTAATTTCATGAAACTCACTCCAGTAGCCCTTAACCTTGTTTTGCCGGGGGCCCAGAGCAGTCAGCAGGCAGGTGCTTGAGCTGGGGTTGGGGGTGAGGCTGAGGTGGGCAGCCCTACTCTGGTGGGGCCCTCCAGGACCAGTCAGGAGTGAGGCAGATGAAGGGCTGTGAGGCCACACAGGAGGAGGTCCTTGGGGGTGTCCTTGGAGTGACGGGGGGAGAGGCTGCCTGCCTCCCCAGGTGCTGCAGGCAGGCCCCGGAGCACGACCTCTCCTTGGCTCACCAGAAACTCCGAGGAACCACCCATGGAAAGAAGCTGCCCATGGACATGCTGGTGTTGGAGGATGAAAAGACCCACGGAGCGCAGAGTCCGGCCTTACAAAAGGTTAAGGTAAGTGCGAGAAGAACCCAGTATCTGTGCTCAGAGGACAGGCCCAGCAGTCATGGCCTCGCTCCTCCTGGTGTGGTCCAGGAACCAGCAGCTCAGCACCCCCTGGGAGCATGTCAGCAGCATCTCGGCCCCACCCCAGACCTGCTGAGTCAGAATCTGCACGTGTACAAGAGCCCAGGGGACTCATTTTGGAAGCCCCGGTGATGGGGCAGCCATACAACAGGGCATGATGCAGGTGTTGAGGGGCTGAGGGAGGCTGTGTGTGTGACAGAGATCTCCACGCTGTAAGAGAAAGCCAGTTTCCAGACCACTATGTGGAGAACAATCCCATAGGACGCATGTCTGCAAGGGCATCAACTGGGCCATGGTAGAAGTTACCTCTGAGAGAGAAGGCTTTCTCTTCATACCTTTTATGCTCCTGTATTACTTTTATTTTTTATTTTTAACATTAATTATGTATTACCTTCATGATCATACACACACAAATGGAATTGCATGGAGAGCTGATTCCAGCCCTGTTGTGAAGGCCTGGGTTAAGAATTGCCTCTGAGATTCCCTCATCAACTCCCCACCTTATGTGAAGCCTTGAAGCTGGGCGGTTTTGAGGCAGCCCCCTCAAGCCTCCCTTGGCCCCTGATCTGAGCCATCTGTGTCCCAGTCTTGCCTACTTTTCCTCGTCCTCTGCAGAACTAGACCTGGATTCCTTCTCTCTTGAGAAGGTCTCCCTATCCTCCCCCTCAAGCTTAGCTC
Source organism: Tapirus indicus (assembly GCA_031878705.1). Taxonomy (NCBI): domain Eukaryota; kingdom Metazoa; phylum Chordata; class Mammalia; order Perissodactyla; family Tapiridae; genus Tapirus; species Tapirus indicus. Next base: position 31,361,989 of record CM062921.1, on the reverse strand, counting down.
GGGGTGCAGGGTAGAGCTAAGCCCCCAAACTCTGTGCCCCAGCGTGGGGGTTGATGAGCCGTCCCCACGCAGGGCCAAGAGCGTGTGCGCAAGACATCCTTAGACCTGCGGCGGGAGATCATCGACGTGGGCGGGATCCAGAACCTTATCAAGCTGCGGAAAAAACGGAAGCAGAAGAAGCGAGAAGCCCTGGCCGCCCCCCAGGAGCCGCCTCCAGAGCCTGAGGAGATTGTAAGGGTCCCGGGGAGGACACCTGTGTGGGCATGGGGAGCCCGGGAGGGCCTGGGATCACTGCGAGGCAGCCCTCCCATGGCTACATTCACACCTCCAGACCGGCCCTGTGGACAGCGAGACATTCCTGAAAGCGGCAGTGGAGGGGAAAATGAAGGTCATTGAGAAGTTCCTGGCCGATGGGGGTTCCCCAGACACCTGCGATCAGGTGATGTTCCCACGGGGTCCTGCGCCTATGCCTGCCTTCCTTTCAGACTTGCCACCCCCACCCCGCCCACTTGTGGGCCTGTTTGAGAGCGGGCATTGGGTGTCCTTTGGGGGGAGCCCTCAGAAGACTTGGGATGCCCCCTTCCCCACACAGGGATTTATCTAAATCCATTTCAGCTTGAACTGCCTCAAAAGTAACAAATGTCTGGAGGTTTTTTTAGGGAAGAAAGAGAAGGGGAATTAAATAAAAAGAGCCCAAGACCAGATTTGGGCTTGAATCCTTTCTCTACCACTCCCTAGTTTTGTGACCTGCAACTAGGCCCATCACCTTTCCGTGCCTCAGTTTCCCGCTCTGTAAAATGGCCTACGTCCCTCAGGGCATGTTCTGGGGATCAAATGGAACATTAGCACCTTGATAAGTACTTATTGAATGAATGAAGAAACTATAAAGCCCATGCTAGGATATGACTTTTGTGTCACGTATCGTATCATACTTCCTTTTTAAAATTATTTTTATTTTATTGTGGTAAAATATGTATAATATGAAATATGCTTTTTTAACCATCTTAAGTGCACAATTCAGTGGCATTAATTACATTTGCAGTGTGGTGCCACCATCACCACTATTTTCAGAACGATTCCTCTCACTCATTGTTCTGCTTTTTTTTCCCCTGAAACTGTCTCTCTCACACTTTGTAGGGTGCTCTCCCGCACTCGTGTCCTGGGATTGAGCAAATTAATGGTCACCCCTTCAGCCGGCATTACTGTAGGCTTCGACCGTGCGTCCTTTCCATTCTTTAGACTCTGGAGTCTTAATCCTCCTGGTCCAGCTAAGCATCTCCTACCTCTGAGCACTGTGCCAGGTGCTGGAGGTACAAAAACCAAACAGACAAGGGTTCAGAGTAGCTGGGAGACTGGTGCAGAGCCAGATTATTAGAATATGGAAAGATATGCCCACTGACCTGAATGTTTCAAGAAACCAAAGCAGAAAGCCGACTGCATTGGGGAGGGAGGAAATTCATTCCTTCTTTTTTTTTGGTGAGGAAGATGAACCCTGAGCTAACACCTGTTGACAATCCTCCCCTTTGCTGAGGAAGATTGGCCCTGGGCTAACATCCGTGCCCATCTTCCTCTACTTTATATGGGACGCCGCCACAGCATGGCTTGACAAGTGGTGTGTCCTCCGCGCCCGGGATCCGAACCTGCAAACCCTGGGCCGCCAAAGCGGAGCACGTCAACTTAACCACTACGCCACCAGGCCGGCCCCAGTTCATTCCTTCTTGAATAAGTAATTGGGTTGCACCTGCCCATCCTGGCCCTGGGCCAGCACTCGGGAAATAGAGTTACGTGAGACTTGGCCTGCCCTCGAACGCTCTCTCACGTGGAGTGCTGTCTGGGCCCCCAGGACAGCTCTGGCCAGCGCTTTCAAGATGATGGCACTTGAGCTGCATCCTGATGGAGCTGTGAGAACTCATCAAGCACTCACAGGGAGTGAGGGCAGAGTGGGCATTCCGGCACAGGGAGCAGCCTGTGCAAAGGCCTGGCTTGATGTGCTTGGGGGGCAGTGAGAGGGTTGGGCAGAGGGCCCCAGGGCAGAGGAGCACTCCAAGGCTGGGCTGGATAGAGCATAAAGGAGCCGGCAGACATGGAAGATATGGGGATCCAGCACAGGGGTCAGAATCAAGTTGGGGCAAGGCCTGGGTCTCATTTGGGTGGGAGATGGGCTCAGGCCTGGGACCAGAGGTCAGGCTCTGACGGTCTCTCTGGGGACAGTTCCGTCGCACGGCACTGCACCGAGCTTCCCTGGAGGGCCACATGGAAATCCTGGAGAACCTTCTGGAAAGTGGGGCCACTGTGGACTTCCAGGATCGGGTAAGCAAGAGGGCAGATATTGGGTGGGAGTTGGGAGGTGGGTCCAGCACCAGTAGACTCCCTCTCCCTGCAAGCTTGTGCCAACCTGGGACACAAACAGGCTGCCTCGGGGGCCAGGTTCCACCTCTAGTGGGTTGTATGACCTTGGGCAGGCGTCATCTCCTCCTGGAGCCTCCTCTGTAAATCTGGCTTGGACTAGATGGGCCCCAAAGGTTCTTCTGCTCTGCTTGATCTGTTGCCCAGGCACTGGAGTGCCCCATCCCTTCCCTGTACCTCCCCCTGGATATCTCCCTGCCCTCTTGGCTGTCCTTTCCCCGGGGGCACTTTCTTCCCTAAAGCTCTGCAATTAGGCCCCATCCTTCCCTTCTAGCTGGACTGCACAGCCATGCACTGGGCCTGCCGCGGGGGCCACTTGGAGGTGGTGAAACTCCTGCAAAGCCGAGGGGCAGACACCAATGTGAGGGATAAGGTGAGGCAATAATGCTCACAGATATTGGGGTGGCTGTGAGGCAGGGGGGCAGGTGGCAAAGGGCAGAAAAGCCCAGGAAAGCAGGAAGGTAGTGAGATAATCTGGTTTCTGAAGTGGCTATAGAGCCTAGGAGTGGGTCCCTGCCATCAACTGCAGGCCCTCGAAGACCACCGTCTTGGAATAGGAGCAGGAAGAGCAGAGGAGAGGGGAGGAGAAGAGATCCACTATCTTGGGGGCTTTGGGACCACCCCAAAGATGCAGGATTTGTTCATCCATGCAATGCTTCATCATCCTTCTATCTATCTGTCTATCTATCCCTCTGTCTAGCCATCCATTCATTCATTCGTTTACTTATTTATTCATCCACAATTTTTATTCATTCATTTCTTTGTATGTGTAACCTTGAACAAGTGACAGCCTCTGAGCCTCTGTTGCTCATCTGTAAAATGTCTTACAGAGCATAGATTAGATGGGAAAATCTGTGTAAATTAATTATTTATTCAACATAAGGCTAATGTTTTGTGAGCTTTTGCCATGCCCATCACATAGTCATCTCTCAATAAATGGCATCTACTATAATTAAAAGAAAGACAGAAGAGTGAGCAATTACTTGCAGCTGAGTGAGAGGGGAATCATAGAAGGTATCCCAGAGGAGGTGGCACGTAATGCTTCCGAGTTAGATCATTGGATAGGATGGTGGGGAACTGTAGTATTCCCTGCCTGTCCAAGGCTCAGGCCTTGGCACTAGGACTGGGGGAGGGATTAAGCTGGAGTTAAGACAGCCCGCCTCCCAGAGGCACCACAGTCCAGGCCCCTTCAGCTAACAGTTCCTGCTTCCTCCCCACCCAGCTGCTGAGCACCCCCCTGCATGTGGCAGTCCGGACAGGGCACGTGGAGATCGTGGAGCACTTTCTATCCCTGGGCCTGGACATCAATGCCAAAGACAGAGTGAGTGCCCCGGTTCCCTCTTGCCCAGCCCCACCATAGGGGTGCATAGGACTCCCACGGACCCCGTGGGGGCCATGCTGATTGTCACACTTGCTCTAGGAAGGGGACAGCGCCCTGCATGATGCCGTGAGGCTAAACCGCTACAAAATCATCAAACTGCTGCTCCTGCATGGGGCTGACATGATGACCAAGAACCTGGTGAGTTCATTCCTTCCCAGATTCAGCAATCAGTGTGCACTGCTCACCCAGGCCTTGTGCTGGGCACTCGGAGGAAATACAGAACTGAGCAAGACTCAGCCTGCCTGCCCTAGGAACACTCACAGTGGAGGGTGTCTCTGGGCCCCTGGGGGTTTGAGGCCCACCCAGCTTCCCAACTCTCTCCATGCTTCTCTATGTCCAGAGTGCAAGTGCAGAGAAACAGCCAGGAGGGGCAGTAAGAGGACTTCCCCAAGGCCCTCAGATAGACCAAAGGGGGCCCTACTGTCCAGGTTCAGAGAGGCCACAACCATGGAGGGACAGAGCTGGAAGGAAGCTCAGCACTCGGTGGGCATGACCGTTCCTAGCACACTGTGCGGGTTCCTGGTGGTCCTCGAGTTTTCAGGATCCTGTGTCCCCTAGTCCAAGCTCTTCTTAGGGGTCCAGAGCAATCACAAAAGGGAGGAGACTGGGGGGGTCCCCCTGACTCAAGAAAGGCTAAGGGGATAATAGGAAAGGCAGGAAAATATGGGAGGGTGTAGAGGAGGGCTTCTGAACCCCCAGCAGTATTGACATTTTGGACTGGATAATTCTTTGCTGTGGGGGTCCCATCCTGTGCATTGTGGGATGTTTAAACAGCATCCCTGGCCTCTACTCAAGATGCCAGTAGTACCCACCCCCAGTCGTGATAGCCAAAAATGTCTCCAGATGTTGCCAATTGCTCCCGGTTGGGAACCACTGGTGTAGATGAGTGCCTCCTGGTACAGACTTCGGACAGTGACTGGATCTCCTCTTGGCTCCCCCAGGCAGGAAAGACCCCCACTGACCTGGTGCAGCTGTGGCAAGCTGACACCCGGCATGCTCTGGAGCATCCGGAGCCAGCGTCAGAGCAGAACGGGCTGGAGGGGCCTGCTGAGAGTGGGCAGGAGACCCCCCAGCCTGTGCCGGTCCAGTGAACACCAGCCCCAGCCCAGCCAGGCAGCTGACCCGACCCCTGCATGCAGCTGGAGGGTCTTAAGAATGGCCCCCAGATCTGAGGACCCAGCCATTCCTCTGCGCATGACCTAGGAGCACCCACAAGCTACCGCAATAAAAAAGTCATTTTTACTATGTGTGATGTTTGTTTCTGTTTGTGTCTGAAATATTTAGGAATGAAAGAAGACCAGGAGCAAGGATGGGTTCAGGGAAGAGGGGAATTGGAGCCCTTTGGCCCTCCTGAGCAAGCCCTGTGGCTTTTCCTCCTGAGGTCTCTTCTCCTTGCTTCCTCCCTGCCACACCTCCCCCCAAGTCCCAGCATGAATCAGCTTTGTGATGCACTTGCCCTGGGCCCCCCTCTTGGTGACTGCTGTCCTGTGGGGCTGTGTGTGGCCAGCACGGGCTTGTCACATGGCAGCCTTGGCAGGAGGAACCTGGTGGGGAAGTGGGGCAAGCCAAGGGGCGGTGATCACAGGCAGCTTCTTACCCAGCCCTGCCGCGCCTCCCACAGGGCAAGGCCAGCCCAGCCAATGGGCTCCTGCAGCCACGGAACTGCCAAGTGGAAGCTGGCAAGCTCCTGGCGTTAGGGCTGGAAATTGTGGGAGGAGGGCCCAGAACCCACTGGAGATGCCTTTTGGTGTCAGGACCCCAGGAACCAGCCCTCTGTCTGGCCAGAGGGACACTGAGTTCTGGCATTTCTTTAGCCACTCCCCAGGAAGTGGGAGGACGCCCTCCCCCCTCCCCAGGGCCTACAGGCCTAGCCTCTGACCCTGGGGACACAAAACCCAGGCCTGCTCCAGCACTGACAAGTCAGGGGGCAGCAAATATTTAACTAGACCCGTTGATCATTAGCAGGGGTAGGAAGGAGTCCAAACTCAGCCTCCCTCCAGGGCAGAGACCAGCTGGGCATTGGGCCTCCTGCGGAGATGCTGGGCCCCCAAGTCTGGTTCTCTGTGAAGCAAGGGCTGAGCAGGGGCTTGTGCAGGAACATGGGGGGCTGGGCCTCAGGGGAAGGGAGGAAGGTGGACATTGCAGGCATCTACCCCCCTGTGACCACCCCCTTCACTGCCACCGCAGAGGTGGATTATGGGAAACTGGAAGAGAATCTGCATAAACTGAGCACCTTCCCCTTCCGAGGTAAGTGGGGCCTGTCCACTGTGGAAGTCGGGGGAGATGTGAATGGCCCCGGTTTTCTCAGCCAGAGACCAGAGGAGGGACACAGGCTCTGTCAACAGGGACAGTTGGCCCTGTGCTCAGGGACAGTTGGGTACCCCAGGGGTCATTTTAGTATGGGAGAGGAACAGGGGGCACTGGTCTGGAGTCAGGAGACAGGTGGGAAGCTACCTGCAGGCCTATGACCTTGGACTGAATCTCTCCTGCCTCAGTTTCCACAGCTGTAAACTGCTGAAGTCCCTTTTTAGCCCAGCATTATCGTGGGGATCAAACTAGATACTAGGTGTGAAAGCCCTTGTCAATAGGCACCGTGCAGACGTGAGGGCAGCCGGGGTATCAGGCAGCAGCCCTGCCACTCTCTCTTCTGGGCAGGCTCCCCTTGGCAGAACTAATTTCTATTGTGGATCCTCTGACTCATTTCCCCCTTTACACATGGGCCTCCCCTCTCTGAGGTCAGGAAACAGATCGTATTTGTGACTCTCAACATACAACACAGCCACAGGCCCAATAAATCAAAGTAGAAGTGGCAAATTCCTCCCGTCCTGCCTTGCCCACCCTCATCCATGACCCACAATGATTCACCAAGGCAGTACTCTCAATAGTCCCGTTTCACAGATGGGAAGCTGGGGCTCAGAGTGACACGGTCACTTGCCCAAGGTCACTCAGCTAATAAATGGCTGAGCTGGGATTTGAACTGGGTGTGACCGCACGGCCATGCTCTGTTTCACTCCACTGCATTGACTGCTGAGTTGCTGAACCAAATGATTGCAACAGAGTCTGGTCGGCACCAGCTTTGGGAACGGAGTGGCTCCGAGTGGGGCAGAGCAGTGGAGCAGTTAAGAACATGGACTCGAGTCAAATTGCAGCTCTGCCACTGACTTACTGTGAGATGATCTCTCTAAAACTGTCTCCCCATCTGACACACGGGAGTAATAATGGCCATCTCATAGCATGGTTGGGAGAAAAATCTGAGAGAATGCAAGTGAAAACATGCTGTAAATTGTAAAGAGTGATGTACATTAGAAGGTATTGACCCAAAGAAAACAGTTATTAGGATGACAGTACAATTGACATTGTGGGCAAAGCTGCTTGGGGATGGCTGGCCTGACTGAGACCCCATTCATATCTCAGTGCTGAGGTGATCTGACCCTTCCATGGGGAACAAGGAATGCCCTGGGGACACTGACATGGAGCAGTGACACAAACTCTGAGGAAATTTCTGCCTGGCTCAGCTTATTGCGGCCTGAAGGTGTGGGCTGAGACCTGGTTCTCTTGAAGCAAAGTGAGAAGCTCCTTGAATCTCTAAGAGGAGAGAAGACTCTGCTTCACCTTCCAGGTTCAAGGACACTCTAGTGCAGGGAGTGGGGAGGGTGAACTTTGCAGCCGGTGTCTGCCTGCCACCCAGAGAATCCACAGAGACCCCCAGGCTCTCTCTGGATCCTTCCTCCCCCCTCCCCACTCCTGCAGAGGGCATGGGGGTACCCAGGAGCGCAGGCTGCGGTGGATTTGGCAGCTGCTAGTCCGTCTCCCATGCAACCCACGCAGGCGCCTGCGCTCACCCCATCTCTCTCTTACACTCGTGGAGGGCAGTGGGCCATGTAGAAAGAGCCCAGCATCTGCAATTAGAAGACCTGGGTAAGAATCCTGGTTCTGCCTGTTATGGCGACCTTGGAAAAATCGCTGACCCTCTCTAATCCAGATTCCTCATTTTAGAATGGGAACTGAGCCACAGCATTCAACATGGCCCTCCCAAGAGCTCTAACCCGAGGACTGGACACAGAGAACGTAGAGCTGTGGGGTCCTGTCACGGCTCCCAGGAAGCAGCCAGAATGCCCAGGAAGGGAGCAGTGAGCAACTTTAGCTCTAAAACCCGTGTTTCTCTTGCCCCATCCTGGCCCCGGGGTAGGCTTTGCAGTCCACACTCAGGGGCAGAGGAGGAAGCCATCACATGTCACTTCACAAGGGCCTCCTGCAACAAGTTAAAGGTTCTCCAAAGAGGAGGTGGGAACCTGCCCTTGCTGAATCAGTGAACAGTTAGAGATTCTTCTGGAAGGCATTGCCTGAAACTGTGTAGCTGTTTTTATTAATTTTTTTCAGCAGTGTTAATTTGTACTGATTAGTCTAATAAAGAGTATTCTTTTTAAATAAAAGTTATAACTAGAGACTGGAGGGCGGGGCTGTTGCAGAAGGGCCATTTGGCCCTGAACTCACGCCCCAAAACAACCTCAAAGATGAACTTTGAATTGTTCTTTTCAAATGAGGTTAGTGGATGACCATAGAGCTACTCCAGCAGGACTGGGCAATGATGTTCCCCATAAAACTTCAAGCTTGTCTCTTATTCCCTTAGTATGTAGAGTAGACCATGGTTTTTTGTCATAAGACATAATATTTTTATGTATATTAAATCCATTACTTTGTTAAATAAAATATTTTGTTTAAAATATCACAATTTTTACAATCCTATTTTGGCATTTCTTTATTTTTTGAAATGTGTTTTAGATACCTCTGGGAGAAAAAATAGAGTGGCCCAGGCCTGTTTCCACCCCAAGAGGCTCTGGGTATAACTTGGGATTGTGAGCCAGACTCTGAGTTGTTGGTACCTACGGAGAGACTGGCCAGCTGGCCACATGCTCACAACCTGAACTATGCCCATTTCCCGGGGTAGGGGGGAAAATTCTGGGTTTGCAGGCACATCACTAGGCAAAATGTAGCAGCCCCCGTCCTGGAATGGCCCCAGGGACGTGGGACTTGGTGAAGTGTCCTGTCCTATCCACTCTGCCTTCTCAGCCCACTACTTGTCTCCCCCTAATTGTGTAACCTTATGTTATTCCAGAATGAGCTCCTTCCTGGGTCCCTTTTCCTTCCAGACCCTGCTCCATAATGGGGCTGAGGGCTGCAGGTGGGGATGGAATGTGCTGAGCTGGCAGCAGGGGTGGGCCCTGGATAGAGGAAGACACTGGCCTCAGCTGGCCAGGAATGGATGCCAGTCTAGCCACAGGGGTCCTTCAGCCATGGCCAGCCTGACCCAGCAGCCCCTGCCCCCTGGGGTCATCAGATGGGGAGGGAGAGAAACCAAAGACTGGAAGATAAGAAGGACTGAGTTGCAGAATAGGTCACAAGCGGAAGGCAGAAGGGACTCAGAGTTGGGGAAGTTGTCCTTCCACTGACCTTGGAGACAGCTTTCAGGGTTGGAAACAAGTCCTAGGCCTCAGGCAATGCCTGCCAGGGTAGACATGAGGGCTGTGGTGGCCTCTCCTCACCCCGCCCCCCAACCACCTTCCTCACAATGGGGTTCATTGCTGAGGCGGGAGGGGTATCCTAGGGAGGGTGCAGAGGGGAGCCTGCCTGCCAAACACCCTCAGGGAGCCTGCCCTTTCAAGCATGCACCATACTATCCAGGCTCCCTCACTCCCAGTGTGCTCTTAGCTCTGCCTGTGTGGGGTCCTGGAGACCTTCTTGGAGCTCATCCAGCAACCATCATGCAGGGTGGTGCTGGGCACTGCCCTCTTACTCGGAGGTGGAGGCCTCGTGTTGTGGATTCAGAGGAGGAGGAGAAGGAAGACAGCCCCTGAGTCGGCACCAGATGAGCACCAGCCACAAGAAGGCCATAAAGCAAAGAATGAGGACTGGATCAAATCCCACTTTAGCCGCTTTTCAGAAGAGAAGCTAGCCACCTGCAGCAACACTGCCACTGCCAGAGGCAGTGCCACTGCCCCCCAGCCTAAGAGTGGTAATGGAGAGGCCAGCACCACGATTCACATGGAGACCTTCACCACGAGGCAAGAGGGGGGCACAGCCCTTCACCGGGAGTCCCTCACCAGCAAGCAGAGGATGTCTGGGTCCTCAGTGATCAAGGAGACCCACAAGGAATCTGGAAAATCCTCATCCACAGATGAGGCCACATGGGCCGCCGTGGCTGCCTGTACCAAGGAGATTGACACCAAGGGGCAACAACTGGCTAACTCCATGTTGCAGCGTGCCACGGCTTACCAGAACTCAGGCCACCTGGAGTCCAAGGACATCAACCAGGAGGAGCTGAAGGCCCTCGAGGAGGTGGAGATGAAGCTGAAAGGGAATTTCCTCACCCAGCAGGAAACCACTGTAGCTGGCATGAACCACACACACACCTTCCATGGCCATGGTCACCATGGTCATCAGGGTTTTCCAAGCCACCAGAGCCACCAGAGCCACAGCCTGCCCAACCGCAGCCACCAGACCTACCACCCCTTTGAAGCCACCTAACCACAGATGGAGATGCCCCTTCCCCCAACAGGGCTGGCACACAATCACAGGCCTGTTTTCTCTCCTATGGGGCAACCCCTGTGGCCCAGGGTGAGATGCTGCCACCCAGATCCCTTCTTCCTCAGGCCCCCACAAGGGTCCTGAGCCCCTTGGACTCCATGAGTGGGATCTGCCACAGAGGATGGCTCCTGATGGAGGAAGAGCTGGGAGGAAGTGAAGCAGCTGAGACAGACTCACGGGCCCCTGAAGACCCACTGAGAGAAGACAGATGAGGCAGATCCCAGGAGCAGCTGAGAGCCCCACACAGATGCCACATGCCTGGAACTGAGCCAATAAAGCCTTGCATTCCCCTCCCTCTGAGTCTGGGGGCTCTGTGGCCAGCCTCGGGTCTGGGCAGGGATTGGGGAAGAAGGTTCCTTCTCCCACAGTCCTCTTCATGTAGTCCTTGGCCTGAGGCCTTTTCACTGGGCTGATTCGAGACTCCATAAAACAGCTTCCCCGGGTCTCAGGTTGGGGGATGGGACATCTCCACGGGGCTCAACACCCACCAACCTGCTGTTGCCAGGGTAGGAGGAAACAGCCAGGTGTTGGAGGGGAGGGGAGAGACAGGCTTTCAGAAGCGAATAAGCGAGGTGGATATACGCCTCCTGTCCTCTTGGTGCCATCCTCACCCTGTCTACTGCTTCTCAAGTTGTGTAGCAGGTCTCCCTCCCTGCCCCACCTGCTCCCCGGGGCCACTGGGATCTGTGTTCGTGCCTCCCACCACCTCCCTTCAGAGCTCTTGTGCCGTGTTCTCTCTCTCCACGTTTATATTGCTATTGCCGGGGCTGGTGCCAGGGCTGGGGCTGCCGCTGCTGCCAGTACTAATTCGTAGTATTACTAGGACCACCAGCAGCTTCCTCCTTTTGAGTTTCTTTTTTTGAGTTTTCGGTATATGCCACACTCTGTTAAGTGTTCCAGCACAGCCCCGCAAGGAAGGTGGTGTGTTATCTCCATTCCACAGATGAGGCACCTGAGGCTCAGAGACAGCGTAGACAGTCAGTGTGTTGCTGGGGTTGGCGCCCAGCCTGGCCTGACTCCACAGCCTGCAGCTTAATCTCTGCCCTGTGCTGCCCCCCGTCCCCAGCTGGGTCCGCCTCCCTCGTGCTTATACCTGTCCCCTTCCCACACGTCCTGACACTTGGGCCTCCCGCAAGCCCAAGACTCCCTGCCTCCTCTTCCTGGGTCCCAAGAAGCCATTTCTGAGGCAAGGGGTGACCCCCTGTTAGGCAGTTAAAGGGAGGCAGCTGTCTCCCCCATGGAACTTGAAAGAAGTTAGCTACAGGGGGCCGCCCGGTGGCGCAGCGGTTTAGTTCGCGCTTGGCACCCCGGGGTTCGCGAGTTCGGATCCCGGGCGCCCGCCGACACACTGCCTGTCAGCCGTGCCGTGGCGGTGTCCCATATAAAGTGAAGGGAGATGAGCACAGATGTTAGCCCAGGGCCAGTCTTCCTCAGCAAAAAGGGGAGGATTGGCAACGGATGTTAGCTCAGGGCTGGTCTTCCCCACAAAAAAAAAAAGTTAGCTACAGTCTAGCCCCCAGTGACTCCTTTACAGAGAGATTTCTTACCATTTGCATCTATTATGGATTTACCAGAGCTTCCCAACCTGTAGGCCTCAAACTCCGGCGGGGAGGGTGCCCAGAATCATTGCAAACCATGGATAAATCTATAAACACCCTCAATGTTGTCAACTGATTTTACAGGGCATAGTTGGGAGTATTTTAACATTTTGACATTACTAATAAGTGACTTTATATACACGCTAATTTTTATGTATGTATATTTAAAATATTTCATAATAAAAATATTAATTTCAGAAAATGGGGTGAATCACACTGGAAAATGTTGGAGGCTGCTAAATTAGATGAAAGGCAAGAGTGGTGGGTTGGGCTTCTGCAAATGATTGTTAAAATGCATAAAACACATGCATTTATCTGGAAGACCTTAAAGCCCTTATTAAAAGCTTATTACATAAAATTTCAGATTAGCTAATTATGACTTTGGAATATTAACTCTAAAAATTCAAAATTCAAATAAAGTCTGTAGTTAGTATTGTACCAACGTTAATCCTCTGGTTCGGATAATTGTACAATAGTTAGATATGCTGTTATCATTGGTGGGGGCTGGGTGAGGGATGTCTGGAAATTCCCTGTACTATTTCTGCAGCTTTTCTATAAATTTAAAAGTAGTTCAGAAATAAAAGTCAAGAAAGTCTTCAGACAATTTAGTTGTGAGTGCATGTCAAAGTTTCATTACAGCTGTGCTGCAAGGAAAATGGTTTCTATGCAGCCAACCTAAGTATGTACTCTTGGTAAGGATATTTTTATAAAAAAGAGAACAGTCAAATCATCCTTAGACTAGATACACAGAAGAGCGGTTAACAGCCACTAGACTTTTGTCTGAGAGTCAGCTGGGAGGGTGGCTGGTTTCCATCAAAGCTCATCAGGAAATTGCCAAAGCGTTTGATCAGGAATGGTCATTTCTTCCCAGTGGGAGGTTATGAATTATATCACACGAAAAAGTTCTGCCCCAGACCAGGTTAGGAACAATTTTTCTTTCACACAACAAATTGTCAACACACACCTCAATAGGCAGTGTACTAAGGTGTCACGGAGGAGGCCAAAACGAGGGGACAACATCCCTGAACTTGATGATTCTAGGCAAGGCAAGAAGAACAAGGTGCAAAAGGGAGGGGAATTGAGGAAAGGCCTTGTGGCCCTTGCAGCATTTGAGGGGCTGCAACTAGGGAGGTGCTCTAGGCAGAGGGCAACAGCATAAGCAAAGGAGTACAGGCAGGAAGGCGGAAGTGGTCTGAGGGACCTTGACAGTCAGTTTGGCTGAAGGGAAACATTTAGAGGTGGGGAAAAGGTAGGAGGAAAAGCCAGAAAAGTGACTCCGAAGCCTAGAGCCAAGGAGGATTTAGGAGAGCGTCCAGTCCAATTTCCTTGTTTTACAGCAGAGGCCAGTGTGAGAAATTTTGCCTAGTCCCACAGGCAGGGGTGGGCGAGATGGAAGGGTTCTGAGGATCTCTGTGTATTTCTGAGTAGGCCACAGGGAAGGACAAGGAACAGGTAATGGAAGTTCAGAGGAGACATGTCCAGCGGAGGGATTCCAGGAAGACTTCTCAGAGGAGGTGGCAGAGATGATGGGCCAGGGGGCATAAAGTAAGAGAGACTGTGACGCCTTTTGGTCACAGTAAGTCACATGTAGCTTGTGCACCCCCAGCCCCAAACACCTACTCCCCTTCCCAGGCCACTCTGGCTCCCCAGAACAGCCAGAGTAACCATGGACAACAGAGAGAAGCTTCCGAAATGAGCCTCTTTCTTCTTACAGCTTGATGGGGCCTGAGAAGTCCCAGAATGCAGCCTCTCCACTCACACCAGCCATCGTCCTGCTCCTCAAATTGAAAGCTGACACTCTCCTGATTTAAGGCCTGAGCACTTTCTCCTGACACCATAGTAGTTACAGCTAACACTTACCGAGTGTCCTGGGTTCTATTCTAAGCACTTTACAAATGGTACCTCATTTAAGCTTCACAACTCTTTAAAGAGGGTGCTAATATTATCTCCATTTTTCAGTTGAGGAAGCAGCGGTTTGGGTAAGCCACTTGCCCAAGATCTCATAGCTAGTGAGGGGCCACACTGAGAGTTAAACCCGGGTCCCCTGACTTCAGAGCCTACACATCTGACCACTCTACTAGACTGCTCGTGCTTCTCCATCACTCACTTCCTTCACTCCCGACCCCTCAGGACCCTGGCCTTTTCCTCTCCTCTAGCCCCTCTCTACACCAGAGGAGGCACATTGGGCCTGAAACTGGACATCTAGCCAAGGAGAAGGAGGGGGCTCTTGGCAGTATTAGTTCACAGATTTCAAAGTGCTTTCTCATACATTTTCTAGTTTGAGCCTCTAAGATAGCCCTTTAAGGTAGGGTTGAAATGATTTTATTGTCATCACGGAGAAAAGGAAATGGAGACTCAGAGACGTGGTGTGACTTGCTCAGTAAACAGAGGTGTCTTCGGTGCAGTGCTTCCCCGACTCTATTCCACTCCCTCTTCCCCAGCCTGGGCATTTCTTCCTTCCTGGGAGTCAGGCCTGGGTCAGATGCTCCCTTAAATGAGACAGGGGAGAGGGCTGTGCCACTAGGAATCTTGAGCACAGGGGCTTGCTTCACCCCCTGGAGTGTAAGACCCAGCTGTCCTGCTGTTTAGTCCAGGTCCACCGTGGGACCCAGAGGCTTCTGGAACTGACCACCAGAATGAAGGTTGACTTGGGAGTGAGTTTCTGTGGCTGGAGAAGTATGTGAAGCAAGAACCTGCGCTGGCCCCCTTTGATGGGGTCTGGCAGGCAGGATTGGGGAGGGAGTAGCAAAACTTTTCTCTAAACCCTTAGAGGGTGCTGGTACAGGCATGGCTGGACTGGAGTCTTCTCTGGGGTTGGCAGCACTGAGAGTGGGATGACTCACTGGGAAAACACTGGCGCCTAATGTAGTAAGACAGAAGGAGGCTCCCACCATCGGCTCCCAGCCTGACACAGAGGAATTGATGCTGAGGAGGCAATCCAACAGAAGCCAAAAGCTATTTGCCTCAAGATCTTCCCTGAGATGTTACCGAGGCAAAAAACTGGGGGGAAAAAATGCAAAGTACCCAGTTAGCTATTCTGGCAACCCATTCAGTGGAATCTAATGGTGTTGCAAACAGCATAGAAAAAGGTTTATGGTATAAAGTTGACTCGACATCACACTGTGTCCCCTTAAGGATGACTCACGGAACAATCTCTCTTGGTCCCAGTGCCAAGAAACTCTGTGTTTCTCTGGGGCAGCTGCCTTGCTTTTATCTTGAGTTCTACATATCTGTCAGCTGACCATGTGTCCTTTTTAGCTTTGACTGTTGGGAAGCTCCAAATCAAATTTATGGCCCATCTCTCACCACTGCATGGCAGGAATTTCATATACCAGTACTGTCCCCAGCTTTCTTTTCTTTCCTTTTTCCCAGTCTTCTATTTATTAATAATCTTCTTGTATTGTATGTGGTATTTGTCAGCTATTTAAGAAAAACTTTTTTGGGGTGGAATGGAGTAGAGAGGAGAAAGAAAAGAAGAGGAAAGAGAAAGTTAAATGAAAAAAGCTGAGAGGAAAATGGTTTTACTCACATTCCCTTCAGATTCAGCTGAAGAGCAATTCTGCTGGTCTCTTGTGGAAATAAAAGGGTTGACACCTTTGGTTATGTTAGAAACCTCTCAAATGATTGATAAAGCAGGAAGATACAAAATAAAATAACGAGGTGTCACTTTTCACCCAGAAAATTGGCAAAAATTAGTTCTGACAATACCCAGTGTTGGTGTGGATGGACTAACACTCTTCTATGTGTTGATGGGGTAGAACTGGCTAACTGCAGAAAAGCTTGGCCTGTGAAGATGCACATACACGTGACTCAGCAATTACACACCTGTGTACCTAAACTGTAGAGAACTCTTAGACAGGTTTGCTTCAGCATTGTTTGTAATAGCAAAAATGAGGAAATATTCTAAATGTCTTCAAAGGGAGAATCAAAAGTAAACTGTGGTCTAGCCTGACAATAGAATATTACACAGCAATGAAAATGAATGAATCAGAGCTACGTGTCCTGCAACGGACAAAGCTCAAAACACAATACTGAGCAAAAATGGCAAAGAGCAGAAGTTTATGTACATTTGATTCTGTTTCTATAAAGTTTTAAATGGCAAAATCCGTATTATATCATGTTTATGGGCCCATGTGTATGTTTTAAGGTATTATAAAGACGTGAATGGGAACAATAACCCCCTGGGACAGGACAGAGAAAAGGAAGGGAGAAGGACGATTGGAGGAGCGTTGTTGTGGGTGCTGGGTACACCCATGTGGATGAGACTATTATCTGTTCTTTCTGGTATGGCTAAAACATTTCACTAAAACACAGAAAAATGGTGTGAACACTGTCATTGCAACTGGTAAGACATTCTGCCTGCCTCAGGACAAAGACAGGAGGGAAACGTGTGTGACAAACT
Organism: Tapirus indicus; assembly: GCA_031878705.1. NCBI lineage: Eukaryota > Metazoa > Chordata > Mammalia > Perissodactyla > Tapiridae > Tapirus > Tapirus indicus. The sequence goes on along the minus strand of CM062921.1, from coordinate 31,345,617 downwards.
ATGGTGTTGGGGAGGTAGGAAGGTGGCTGAGTGTGACACCAATTTCCCGGTTGTTCAGAAGAGGATGGAAGGTGTCGGCCGGCTGCAATGGGGCCTCTCTTGCAGGCTTCCTGGTCCAGGGCTCCAGCGGCGAGTTCCCCTTCCTGACCAGCAGTGAGCGCCTGGAGGTGGTGAGCCGCGTGCGCCAGGTCATGTCCAAGGACAAGCTCCTGCTAGCCGGCTCTGGCTGCGAGTGTGAGGCCACAATGCTCTGGGCCCTGGGCGTGGCTGGCTGTTGGGGGCCAGGCTCCTTGGCCCTGGGGCTGGGTCCAGTCTGCTTGTCCTGTCTCTTGCACACCCCTTGCTTGCTCCAGGGTCCTAGCCCAGCCCTTCTTCCTCCTGCTCTCGCCCTCTATGGCCTGTGGGGAAGACTCCCTCTTTCCTCTTGCAGCCACTCAAGCCACGGTGGAGATGACCTTGAGCATGGCCCAGGTTGGGGCTGACGCTGCCATAGTGGTGACCCCTTGCTACTATCGTGGCCGCATGAGCAGCGCTGCCCTCATTCACCACTACACCAAGGTGGGTGTGAGGGGTGGGCATGAGTTTGAGGCCTGGGACCCAGAGGAGGCTGGATGAGGTGGAGACTGCCTGGGGAGGGGAGATGAGACGAGCTGGGAGTGGAGTGGTGGGCCTGCTTCCCATGAATGGCAACTATGGGAAAGGGGAGAGATGCCACTATGTACCAGCTGTGTGACATTGGGCAACTGACCTAACTGTGCTGTGTCGCTGTTTCCTCCCCTCTCAAATGGGAGGAATAATGCTGCTTTCCTCATAGGCTTGTTGTGAGGACTAAAGGCTATCAGAACATAACGGACTTAGAACTGCATGTGGCACACAGAAAGCACTCACCAAGTATTACCTGTTATTACTGCTAACAATCAGGGGACGCAGCACGGTGACTTCTAGTCCGGGAGGTGGGCTGTCCAGGTAGCCCTGCAGTGACCCAGGCCTGGATGTGATGGGGGTAGGCAGTGCCTTGGGTTCCTCAGACCGGGGCGGCTGCCCTCTCCCCTCTTCTCTGCGCCCCTCAGGTTGCTGACCTCTCTCCAATTCCTGTGGTGCTGTACAGTGTCCCAGCCAACACGGGGCTGGACCTGCCTGTGGATGCAGTGGTCACGCTTTCCCAGCACCCAAACATCGTGGGCATCAAAGACAGCGGTGGTGATGTGCGTGGCAGCAGCTCCTGGCTGGGGCTCCCTCCTCCTCTTCTGTCTTCTTTTTGCTACCAACTTCAGGGCAGCTCTGGGACCCGCTTCAGCCCTGGGCTCCTATTTGGGTTCTATCTGTTTTGAGGGCTCTCTGGGGCTTCTGAACTTTGGGACATCTCTCTGGGACCTGGGCTCTCATTCTCCCGCCATTCAGGCTGGCAGTGGAGGCTCTGGGCCCAGCTCTCACACCAGGTTTGCTGTTGCAGGTGACCAGGATCGGGCTGATTGTTCACAAGACCAGGAGGCAGGATTTCCAGGTGTTGGCTGGATCGGCTGGCTTCCTGCTGGCCAGCTATGCCATGGGTAGGCCTCCTGCTGCTCTCGCACTGAGATGAGTGACCAAGGTAGATCCAGGAAGCTGGGGTCTGCTGGGAGAGACCGTGAGGGCCGGGCTGGGGCTGAGGAGGGCGTTTGCCAGGATGCCTGCTTGGAAATCTCAGAAGTCTGGCACATTGCTTGCTTGTCTGAATACCGGGTGCTTATGAGTGACCTTGTTGGGTGGAAGAGGTGGGTACAATCTCTGGCCTGCAGTAGGGATGCCTGCAATTTGCTCTAAGTCCCGAGCTCCCTGCCTAGGTGACAAATTTAGCTCCTCTGATCTCACCTTGTAAATCATTCTCTGAGAGAAGAGGCCTTGGGGCCCTCCTGTCTAGTCCAGGAGTCCATTTTCCTCTCTCCTGGTCCCAGGCCAGAATGAATTGTCAGACTTGGAGACTTGGGCCAGGGATCTTCAGCAGCCTGATCAGATTCTGTTCCAGTCCAGGATCCCAGGAATGTCACCATCAGACCAACCGCTCTTGTCTGCTTTGGGTCAAGGTCCTTGGGTTCAGGTTGGATCTGAACCCAGGAAGGGAGTAGAGGGAAACATCTACTCCCTTCAGCTGAAGCCGCCGCGAGTACAGATTGGAGTTACTGTCCCAGCACTGCAGGGGACGATGCTGGCTCCTGTTCTCTCTGGTCTCTGCAGACTTTGGCTTGTTGTCTGGGTCCTTGCACATCTCCCCTCTGCCGTGTCTCAGTTTCTAAAGTGCGGGGAAGAAAAGGGGACCCTTTATGCCTCGTTCCTGAGAGTGGGGTAGATGGAAAGAGTCAGGCTCTGGAGGCGGGGGGGATCTGAGCTGGAATCTCAGGTCTGCCATTTATTCACTGAGTACTGCTGGGCAAGGTACTCGACCTCTCTGGGCCTGACTTTTGACTCTATAAAGCAGGGCGGTGTTGTGAGGATTAGAGAGCATTGGCCCTGTGTCTGCCATAGTGCTTGGCACATAGTAGGTATTCAATAAATGGTGGCTATATTAGCTCATTCCAATTGCCTACTCACTCTCCAGTCTTGAGGCCACTCTGTTTAAGGTCACTCCTAACAAGCCTTAGAATCATACTCGCAGGCTGGCAGGACCTTCTGAGATCACAGCCAGACCATTTTCATTGCCCAGATGAGAACAAAGAGGACCAGAGAGAGTCTATGGCTTGCCCAAGTTCATGCAGCCAATGGGAGGAAGCGCCCAGTCTCCTGAATGTGCCCAGAACTCTTTCCACCCCCTCACCCCACCTGTGCTGCTGTCCCAGGCTGAATTCACTGGGGGGAATAAGATTTCAGAATAGCAGAGGCTTCCCGTCCACTCCACCCCCTTCTAGGACTGATGAGTCAGGGGACTACTGGAGGGGCATGGAGGTGTCAGCTGGCAGGTGGGACTTTACTCTGAGGGTGGGGGGTGTAGGGAATGAACTGTCCTTGAGTTAGCCTTCAGGCTCTGCTCCCTGCCCCTCACAGAACAGCTCCGAGCAGCGCTCAGCCTGTGGGATTCTACTGCAAATATGCTGGCAGCTTTTTTCTCTGGAAAGCTGTACTCTGTGCACCCACAGAGCATGCCTTTGATGTGGCCAACCAGTGGCATAGAAATCCACATCCTATCTCCCCAGAATAAAGAGGTGCTGGGGACCAGGGTCTGGAATTCTCTGTGAGAAGAGGCTCTGGCTGATGTTCCGCATTTTATTCTGGAGCAGGAGCTGTGGGAGGCATATGTGCCCTGGCCAATGTCCTGGGGGCTCAGGTGTGCCAGCTGGAGCGACTCTGCCTCACAGGGCAATGGGAAGATGCCCAGAAGCTGCAGCATCGCCTCATCGAGCCAAACACTGCGGTGAGCTCCCAGCCAATGGCCCCAAAGGGGGGATGTCTGTGTCCTCATTGGAGCAGGAGCCAGGGAGGGCACAGGGGTCCCCACCCAGTCTCTTCCCTTTCAGAAAGTCATTTTAGAGAACATCCCAGTGTAGGAGCTCCTTGTGCCTCCCCAGAAAATCTTGACTTCAGACAAAGTTGAGCCCCATTGGTTCTCAAACTTAAGTGTGCATTAGAATTCATTTAGGGAGCTAGTTAAAATTCTAATCCTTTAGGCCCAGGACTATGCATTGAGACAAGCATCCTGGGTGATTGTGACATAAGTAATCCTGGGACCTTACTTAGAGATGCACTGCCTAGAGAGAGGGAGCCATGGGCCTTTATATCAGCTTTATAAGGGGCCAGATCCTGAAAGACAGAATGATTGGGAGTGGTAAAGGAGGCGTTGGAAGGCTGGAGGTATTCAGAGCCCAGATTTCCCAGGAGACTTCTGTCTTCAAGTAATCTATTCTGCAGTCAGAATATGTACCCCAATTCTGTGTGGGCAAGTCAAGGAGAAGAGCCAAGATGGAATGCCTGTCAAGTGCCAGGAAGTACTGTGCAGAGCCATATTGGAGTCTGAGGCAGAAAGAAAAATATATGTCCCTATAGACAGGCTTTTATCTATATTTTAAATTAAACTTTTTATTTTGAGATCATTGTAGATTCACATGAAATTGTCAGAAGTAATATAGAGAGGTCCCATGTACACATTACCCAGTTTCCCCCAGTGGTAACATCTTGCAAAACTATAGTACAATATACAACCAGGATTTTAACATTGATATGGTCAAGATGCAGAATATTTGAATCACCACCAGGATCCCCCATGGTACACTTTTATAGCCACGCCTACTCGCCTCCTGCCTCCACCCCCACCACAACCCCTGGCAACCACAAATATGTTCACCATTTTTATAATTTTGTCAGTTCAAGACTGTTATATAAATGGAATCATACAGTGTATAACCATTTGAGATTGGCTTTTTTCATTCAGCATAATTCTCTGGAGATTGATCCAGGTTGTCACATTTATCGGTAGTCGGTTCCTTTTCATTAATGAGTAGTGTTTCACGGATGGCCTTCCACAGCTTGGTTAACCACTCGCCTGTTGAAGGACAGCTGGTTGCTTCCAGTTTCTGGCTATTAAAAGCTCTTATGAACATTCAGGTTTTTGTGTGACCATACATTTTCATTTTTCTGGGATAAATATACAGTTGATGGGTAGTATGATGGTTGCATGTTTAGTTTTTTTAAGAAACTGACAAACTGTTTCCAGAGTGGCTCTACCATTTTACATTTACATCAGTGTAAATGTGTGAGTGATCCTGTCTCTCTGCTTCCTCGCCAGCATTTGATGTGACCGTTTTTTATTTTAGCCATTCTGATGGGTGTATAGTGACATCTCATTGTGCTTTTAATTTGCATTTCTCTGATGGCTAAAGCTGTTGAACAGCTTATCATATATTTATTTGCCATTTGTATATCCTTTTAGATGAAAAGTCTGTTTATGTCTCTAGCCCATTTTCTAATCGAATTGTTTTTTTTACTGTTGAGTTTTGGAAGTTCAATATATCTTCTAGATACTAGTCCTTTGTCAGATATGTGGTTTGCAAATATTTTCTCCCAAGCTGTAGCTTATCTTGTCATTAACAAGTCTTTTGCAGAGCAAAAGTTTTTAATTTTGATGAAGTCTAATTTATCAATACTTTCTTTTATGTTTATGCTTTTGATGTCAAGTCCAAGAACTCTTTGCCAAGCACTAGATTGTGCAGATTTTTCTCCTAAACGTTTTGTAGTTTTGTACTTTACAAGTCTGTGACCCATTTTGAGTTAATTTTTGTATAAAGTGTGAGACTTAGATCAAGGTTTTTTTTTTTTTCCTGCCTAGAGACATCCACTTGCTCCAGCACAGTTTATTGAAAAGATGATCTTTCCTCCACTGAATTACTTTTGCACCTTTGTCAAAAATCAGTTGGGCGTATTTGTGTGGGTCTATTTCTGGATTCTCTATTCTTTCCACTGATCTATCCCTTTGCAATACCACACAGATTTGATTACTGTAGGTATATAATAAATCTTAAAATCAGATAGACTGATTCCTCCCACTTTGTTCTTTTTTTTCCCCAAAATTGTTTTAGGTAGTTTAATTCCTTTGCCTTTCCATATAAATTTTAGAATAATCTTGTTTATATCTACAAATACTCATGCTGGGATTTTGATAGGAATTGTGTTAAACCTGTATACCAATTTGGGAACAATTGACATTTTTACTATGTGATCTTCAAATCCTTGAATATGATATGTCTCTCCATTTATGTAGAACTTTGATTTATTTCAGCAGCATTTTGTAGTTTTTGGCAAACAAGTCCTGTACAGGTTTTGAGAGATTTTCACCTAAGTGGCTTATATTTTTTGAGTGATTATAAATGGTATTGTATTTTTTATTTCACTATTCATGTATTCAGTGTTAGTATAGAAACACAATTGATTTTTGTGTGTTTATCTTGTATCTTATGACTTTGCTGAACTTACTTATTAGTACTAGGAGGTGTCCCATAGATTCCTTGGGATTTTCTACATCTTATTATAAGATAATCATATCATCTACAAACAGGGGAAGTTTCATTTCTTCTTTTCTGATCTGTAGGCCTTTTGTTTCTTTTTCTTGCCTTATTGCAGTACCTAGAACTCCCTGCACTATGTTGAATAAGAGTGGCCTTGTTCTTGATCTTAAGGGAAAGCATTCAGCCTTTCACCATGAAGTATAATATTAGCTGCAGGTTTCTGCAGATGCTCTTTATCAATTTGAGGAAGTTCCTCTCTATTTCTAGTTTTCATTTAAATCATGAATGGGTGTTGATTTTTGTCAGATGCTTTTCTGCATCGATGGATATGATCCTGTGATTTTTTTTTTCCTCTTTAGCCTGTTAATATGGTGGATTACATTGATTAATTTTTTTTTTTTTTTGTGAGGAAGACCAGCCCTAAGCTAACATCCGTTGCCAATTCTCCTCTTTTTGCTGAGGAAGACTGGCCCTGGGCTCACATCCGTGCCCATCTTCCTCTACTTTGTATGGGACGTTGCCACTGCACAGCTGACAAGCAGTGCCTCGGTGGGCGCCCGAGATCCGAACCCGCGAACCCAGGGCTGCCAAGCACGAACTAAACCACTGCGCCACCGGGCGGCCCCCCCATTGAGTAATTTTTAAGTGTTGAACCGGACTTGCATCCCCGGAATAAACCCCACTTGGTCGTGGTGTATAATTCTTTTTATACATTGCCAAATTCCATTTGCTAATATTTTGTAAAGGATTTTTCTGTCTATATTTATAAGGGATATTGGTACATAGTTTTCTCTCTGTTTTTGTACTGCCTTTGTCTGATTTTGGTATCAGGGTAAAAGTAGCTTTATAAATTGATTAGGAAGTGGTCCCTCCTCTTCTATTTTCTGGACGAGACTGTGTAGAATTGGTGTTAAATCTTCTTTAAACATTTTTCAGAATTCTCCAGTGAAACCATCTGGGCCTGGAGATTTCCTTTTTGGGAGTTAAAAAAAAAAAAAGTATCGTTCTGCACTCAGCCTTTACTGATACAGGCCTGGAAGGGGTGGGAGCGCCTCCTGACTGCTCCCTGTGTGGCCTCCATTGATATCACCACAGTGCGTGTGTGTGTGTGTGTGTGTGTGTGTGTGTGTGTGTGTGTGTGGCGGGGGGGGGGGGGGGCGGGGAGATGAACTGCTTAAGGGTGGGCAGTGGTGAAAGTTCTGACTCTTCTCACTAGGCCTCTTCTGAGACCAGCCCTTGTGGATGGGGAGGGGCACTCTTTACTGCTGAGTGTGGGGTAGAAGTTCTGGCTCCCAGTTCAGCCTGTGCTGGCCTGGGTCGGGGTGGGCCGCAGTGTTTTCTGTGCAGTTTGGCTGGAGTAGAGGGATTATTTTCTAAAAGTTTTCCATCTTGTTAAGCTGCCCCTTTCCTGGTCCTTGGCTAGAGAGAGCAGGCTTTTGTTGGGGCATTTATTGTCTGTACCCGTTGGCATTCCAGGGTTGCCGGCTCCTTCAGCAGCAGGTCTGGGCCAGGGAACTCACTGCTTGTTCCTTGGGTCCTGAGGTCCCTAGTCCATCTTCCTTCTCTCTACCTTTCAGACTCTTATGTTTGTTTTTATATAATGTCCTGGGGGTTTTAGTTGTACTTATTAGGAGGAATGGGGGAAAGTACACCTATTCCATTTTCCCGGAAGTGGAAGCTCTAAGTAGTTTTCTAAATGGTGATTTTTTTCCCCCAGAAGATAAAGTTGGAAAAAAATATTGAAAAATTTAAAAATAGGTATATTAAAATTCACAGCATTCTTTTAGTTTTAAATATCTTATCTATACCAAAAGCATAATTTATTGCAATTTTACTTCCCTGGCTTGAATGGAAGCAAATGCATCAAAACAGTTTTTTTTCCAAATCTACTTCTAGAAAAAATTAACCATTAAAAACACACAAAACACATATAGAGGGGCACACGTTTACTTTGCCTCAGGCTACAATATGGTAAGGCATGGCTCTGTTGGAGCCTGTCTTTATTTAAAACTTTGACACATTATTGTGGATTTTTTTTTGCATTGATTTCGATGTTTAAAAAAAACACTGTTGGGGCCTCCCAGTGGCGCAGCGGTTTAGTCCGCACTTGGCAGCCCGGGGTTCGCGGGTTCGGATCCCTGGCGCCCGCCGATGCACTGCTCATCAGCCACGTCGTGACGGCGTCCCATATAAAGTAGAGGAAGATGGGCACGGATGTTAGCCCAGGGCCAGTCTTCCTCAGCAAAAAGAGGAGGATTGGCGACAGATGTTAGCTAAGGGCTGGTCTTCCTCACAAAAAATAAAAATAAAAAAAACACTGCATTAAATATTTATCTTGATGACTGAGACTTTTGGTGTCCCCTTAAGTTTGCATCCGAGACGACAGTCCCAGGCTGAGCTAGGCAATATTTTGTTTGGGTAAAGTGGTGGACAGCCTCTAGATATCTTTACCTCAAAGGGGCAGATTAACTCAGATTTAGAGAAAGGACAACTGAAGAGGCAGCATAAGTCTTCCTGGATATGAAAGTTCTCCTGGGATAGGACGCTCTATAAATAGGATTGTAAGAACTGTAGAAATGAGGGTCTTTCAGCTGAGCCCCACCAGGGCACAGGCTGTACTGGACATACTGGACATTCCATTGGGGTAGGACCTCTGCTCTCCCACTCCCATCTACCTGTGAGAGAGAAGGCTCCAGAACCTGCATACTACCAGAACAGGAAAAGGAGGAGCTTCCAGGACTCTTGGGGACTGGTCTAAGAGTGGTATATTTCTCATCCGATTCTTATGACATGGGTAGGTGTTGTTATCACTTCATTTCAAGACTAAGCAGCTTAGGCTGCCCCTTGGGAAGAGAGGAGGCTTGCTGCCATCCTAGCTGTCTGTGTGCCATCCTGCCTTTCCTGTCACTCTGTGCCTCTCCTGTGCCAGCTCTGGGCACATACGCAGGAATGCCTGGAATACGTCTTGCTGCCTGGGCTGTAGGCTCAGCCACCCCAAGAGCAGCTTGATGTCACCTATTGCCCTGCCCTGCTTGAACACAGTGTGCTTCCTCCATTCCTGCCCTGGCTATATTTAGCACTTTCCATGGTCTTCACCACCAAAACATTCAACCCTTTCTCAGGTCTGAGGAGGGGCAAATCGGAGATCTTCAGAGACCTGTGGTGGGAGAAAGCTTTTCTCTAGCTACTTCTTATTTCCATCCTCACCCCTAGGTCTTTCCCACACTACTCAGGTTTTTGTTGAAATGCCCAGGTTATTAGAACATCACAGCTGGGGCCAGGCCTGGTTGGAGGCTTGCTAAAGCCTGCTGGCCTCTAGTGGTGAATAGTTATTAGTCAATCATTCATCAGTGATTCCCAATTTTTTATCCCAAACAACCTCTTTTATTATTTTTACCTTCACGAAGCCCATAAGTTTTAACTTCCCTCCAAATAAAACTTTATTAAGTAATGATTACTTTCCTAGTTTTTAGGTAGTCAAAGATTCCTCTTACACTTCTGATCAGCATGAAATAACCAGTTGCTACACTAAAAGCAGAGAAACTTGGTGTTTCATTTTCTGTAAAACTCCGTGCATGATTTTAAATTACGACAATGGTTCTGGGTCCCCCATTACAATGGAAAAGACTAGAGATTGTGTTGTCATGCTCCCTCATTTTTTAGGCAAGAGAACATGCTCAGAGATAATAAGTTGATGATACAAGGTCACACAGTGAAACTTCTTTGGATGATGATGCATTGTTTTTCTCATGGGAGTGTTTAGAGTTGGGGTCAGGGATGAGCTGTGGGGGGTGGGGGGGGACACGGGGCGGGGACCCTGCTGCAGGGGCAGTAGAGGTCTAGCTATGCCTGACTTCCCAGGCATGCTGTGCCTGGGTCAGGTTCTAGGGAACTGGGCTGCAGACTGGTGATGCTCCATTGCCCAGACCTGCAGCATCGCTGCCTTCTCTCGTCCCAGCTTGAAGACTGAATGCCCCTCTCCTCCCAGAGGGGGTGGATTTTTCTCCTAAAATCAAAGGAGGTGTCTTCCTTCCTTAATCTGAGGTTTTGGCATTGTGTTCTCCACTGCTGATCTGCCTTCTGGTCTCTCAATCTGGATCCCCGATCTACTCTGCATGTCATAGATTTGGTAGTTACTTTACTGGGGGAGGAGGGTAGGATCCCTAACTTTCTGAAAGTGACACATGTCTCAGTCCCAGATATGTGTGTGCAAGGGATTCCCCAGTCTCTTCTAACAGGCCCTGTCTCTCAGGTGACCCGGCGCTTTGGGATCCCTGGGCTGAAGAAAACCATGGACTGGTTTGGCTACTATGGAGGCCGCTGCCGTGCCCCCTTGCAGGAGCTGAGCACCGCTGAGGAGAAGGCCCTGCGCATGGATTTCACCAGCAATGGCTGGCTCTGAGGGCAAAGAAGGACATGCCTGGCCTGAGCCCATCTCAGCTTCTGCCTTGCACCTGCAGCCGGAAGTGGAACATGGGGGGATGAGGGTTGAGGCTCCTTTTCCTCCTTCAGTCTCCAGGTAACCTCTCACCAGGCACTGTCATGCACGCTGTCCGGTTCTCACAGCCCTATGACTTCTCACATTTTCATATACTAAACTCTGGATCTCTAGAGACCTTCAGTCTAGGAAGGAGCAATTGCTTGTCTCTCTGCTGTGCTTTCCTATGCCCCAAGACACGTGAACCAGAGGGGAAGGGCAGGGGGCAAATGGGTGCAGTAAGGCCGGGTGTTTTACTGAAGGGAAGACTATTTAGACTTGGGGATACAAATCTGAGTGTAGGGCAATGCAGCGAAAGCCATGGCTATTCCTACGAACCCAAGTTCTGACTCCTTTCAGGGGAAGTGGGAGGTTAGGATACCTGATCAGGAAAGTGCCACTGATCTTTGAAAGGTTCCCAAGCTGCATTCCAGTCACAGTGCCCTTTCCTAAATCCATTTTGATTGATCTCATATTCTCGTCTCTAGCCTGATCTCAACCATCAAGTGCACGGAGACGGCCCAGTAGCTTGCCAGAATTGGTAAATAGTGACACCTGGTGGATAAATGTTACATTCTAGAAAACTATTCTAGCCAACCCAGGTCTGAAACATTAGGGAAGGGGACTTGGCCTGAGACAGGACCACCTTCTTGCCTATAGGCATTCTGCTTTTATTGCTAAAAATAATTAGTTTGTTATTGCAATAAATTTTAATAAGTAAAACTAGCAATGGCTATGTACAGAATGACACTCCACTGCTATGCAGATCTTAAGTTTCCTGCCCGGATGTCAAGAACCTTCTGAGAGGCAATTTAGCTCTCCAGGTCTGCTTTTCCCAGCTCTGACAGACGCCCTAATAATACTGAGCAAACACAGGCATTGGATTAACAGCAGCCTAGGGAAAGGCTTATTGAAGTTTCAAGTGGGAGAGGTAAGAGGCAAAAAGGTTCAACTGAGATATTTAGAAACACTTAGTGCATTATTCAGAAAGATTGCTTTTTCCAAAATGTTTAACCTTATTCAGTGATATCTGACTAGTGGCCGAAAACCTGAGATGAATTTTTTAAAAATTACTCTGGTTAAAAAGAAAGGTGGGGCCAGCCCCATGGCCTGGTGGTTAAGTTCAGCGCACTCTGCTTCGGCGGCCTGGGTTCAGTTCCCGGGCACAGACCTACACCACTTGTCAGTGGCCATGCTGCTGTGGTGCTCACTTACAAAATAGAGGAAGATTGGCAACAGATGTTAGCTCAGGGCAAATCTTCCTCAGCAAAAAAAAAAGAAAGGTAAGCAGATCCTTATTTAGGGCAAAGGCTGGAGAAGGGAATAGAAAAGGCATCCATCTTCAACTGAAACTGGCCATCTGGCTGGCACTGAAGCGTGGGCTTAGCCCCTGGGCTCTTCTCAGAGGCAACATCCGGAGGATCTGGGCTCAGAGGAGAATCAGGTTTAGGGTTGGAGCAAAAAGGGCTCGGAGGGCAGGCTAGTGTATTGATGAAGCACTCAGCCTCTGGGCTTAGACAGGCCTAGCTTTAAGATCTTGGATCTGCCTTGGGAAACTCCTTAGTGTCTACAGGACCTTGGGAAACTCCTCACCCACCCTGAGCTCACCTTTAATAGGGGGCTAATGACGATACCTTCCTCTCGGGGCTGTGTACGATCACGCATATGAAGGGGTTGGCGTGGCAGGTGACGGTTGCACATTACCTCAGTTGGGGACGTGTTACTCTACTTGTTGCAGAGAATGGGAACCCCAGGCAGGAGCTGACGTGCCTAAGGTAAGCCAGCAGGTGTGACAATGACTGGTCTCAGGACTTGGGCACTCGGATGCTCAGGGTGAGACGAGCACAGTGGGAAGTGCTTTGGAACCAGAAAGATGGGATACAAATCCCACCCAGCTCTGCGGCTTACTAGTTTGGGCAACCTGAGCCCATCTGATTTAAAAAAAAAAAGGTTCCTACACTGCAGAGTGAGAATTAGATATTATGTAGTAAAATGTGCAGTGTCAGTTCTGAATCTCCATCTGTGATTAACTTTTAGAAATGGGTTAATACTCATGAGGATGCAGAGTGAAAATGTCAAGAAAACAAAGTATAGGCAGTTCTGGTGATTCGTTTATTCCTCATAAGCACTTGTTTCCACAGTACAATTCAGAGAATAAATAGAGGCACATGGCTATGATTTCCACCACAATCTGCTGTTGAGGAGACACTCAGTGTGAGGATAAGGGGCTGGGGCGAGGGGCACGTTTGGGTCACAGGGTAATGCAGGCCCCCGTGAAGAACTGTGCACAGATCCTATCCGTCAAGATCTGACCCCCAGGTCTGAGGGCCAAGGCTCCTGGTAGCAGAATTATGGCAAACCAAATACAAGGAGCCAAATGCTCTTTAAGTTCACCACAGTCCTAGGATGGGCCCAATTCTATCTAAACCCCAAGGAGTTGAGGTGGGTCTGACCTGTTGGTCCATAGGGAAGGAGTTGTGTCAGCCTAAGCCATCCCTAAAGAGTCAGTTTACTCCATGACAGGGTCTGAAATGGCCCAGAGATGTCTGCCTTTTGCCCTGGAGTGAGGAATAAATATAAGTTATAAGAAGACTGTTTACATCAATTTCTTTCATGACTATCCCAAAAAGGGATCCTGTCCCATGTCTAAGGAAGGAGAGAGGCACAAATGGGGCACAAATTATCTGCTGAAATTCAGGTAAGGAAGACAACTTGTAAAGTCAAGGGAGAGGGAAACAGCACTCTTACCGAATCCTTCACGGGGGGAATAAGCAGACACAAATACCAGTCTGGTCTGACAAAGCGGAAGGCCCAGAGCCATGATGCCAACCAGAACGAACGAGGGGCTAACATACAGAAAAGCTCTGGCCTTGACTCTCAGGCAGTACTGTCGTACTGTCTAAGCCACCCTTGTTTCCTTATTTCTCCTGGGTAGCACAAAGTACTCGCCGAAAGTTTGGGTTAGTATCGTCTGCCCCAAATATAGGCAGAATGAAGAGATTCTGCATCACTCGGCAGGAAATGAAGTAGAAGGCAGCAGCGCGTCTACCCTGGGTATCCAAGGTGATAGGCACAGAGAGTCTGTACCAACAAGTGAGCGAGGGGAAGACAGGCTGGAAACAAGTGCTGCAGGGCCTGGGCCAGAACCTTCAGAACTTGTCTGTGGCCGAACTCCCAATGGGCAGGCAATTGGCACATCACAGGGCTTCTGCTCCGTGGCCCTTTTCATCTCTCATGTCTGGGGCATTTGTTCACCTCCAGTGAATAAAGGGGCATTTGCTCCACCCAAAACCCATCAGCTGTGTACACCGCCCCGTCAGGCAGTGAGGTTTCTGGCTGACTTGGAGGCACTCTGGGCCCGCTGGACGACCGCCGAACACTTCTCACGCCGCAGCAGCTTGTTGTTCTCAAACAGACCTTCGTTGCGGGGTACTCCATGAGAACCGTCAGGGAAGGTCAGCAGGCCTTTGAGGGGGACAGAGAAAATATGGGAGTGAGATGGCATTAATGACAGAGATCAGCTTGCTGTTAGAGGCCCAGGAACAGAGAACCTGGCCTCTTCTCAGGAGAACTCCATCGGTAGGGTCAATGGCGAGGTGTCAGGACATCATCACTATGGACTGCTGGACACACACACAAGGGTTAAAGCTAAAAAAGTGTCCTTTCACCTATATTATGCCCACCTAAGTCACCCATTCTGCTGGGCTGCAACTTACCAAAACCATCGACTCTGCCATTTTTAAATTCCCCCTCAAAGGTCATGTTGTCGTGTCGAATGAAGACTCCGACACCATTAAACTTGCCCTGGGCAAACTCCCCCTCATACCTGTAGAAACACAAGACGTTAGCTTTCGTGGGTAGTGAGCTGTCCAGGTGAACTGAGTCAAGCAGCTACTGATATGTGTTACTTACCAAAGCCAAGGAGCAAAGCTGATTCCACTTGTCTCAGAGCTCCCCCCAGCCCCACCTGCCCACTCCCAACTGGCAGAGAAGGGTCAGAGAGTATGCACCACAAGAGGCCCTAATCTCAAGGAGAAAACACAAGAGAACCGCGGTGGGGTGGAATGTCACTCACCTCCTTGCCACTTCAAAGTTTACATCCATTTATAAAGTAACCAACAAAGAACTAATGCTTACTCCCTGCCTGTTTTCAAGCTCAGGTTTGATCAGATATTTATCATTATCATTTTTAAGTCAAAGCCTCTCTAGTTTAAGGCTGAGAAACGAATGACCCAGTACCCACCTGGAGCCATCTGAGAAGGTCAGTACCCCGAAGCCATTAAAGAGCCCATTCTCAAAATGACCCAGGTAGGTGCCACCATCTGCAAACATCAGTTGACCAAAACCATGTCTGCGGCCTGAGCAAAGAGAAGGACAGGTGTCAGGTTTGGACAGGGCAGCTTCAGGGTCCCCTCTCACTGTCTAACATCCCTTGCCTTCTGTTGCCCTATCCACAAAGGAAAACAGAGAAGCAGTGACATTAGCAGGCAGAGTAATAACCTGGCTGCTGGGACCTTCCCATCTTAAGTCACAACCATCGGATTTGGGGCAGCTCTCTCCAAGTGTGAAAAATAAAGAGCTCGCTTAATAACAATAGCGAACATTCATAGCGCCTTTCTACGTGCCAGGCACTCTTCTAAGCGCTTGGTATTTATCATCATGCCTTATCTTCACGACACCCTTACAAGGTAGACACAGTACTATTATTATTCCCATTAACAGATGCAGAAACCAAGGCAAGGAGAAGCTAAAGAACTTAAGATCACAGAACCATTAAGTGGCAGGGCAAGAAGGCAAATACAGCAGGCAGCCTGACACTTACCCACATTGCCACTCTGAGAAAAAATAAAAGTACCCTCAGTGCCGTGAAGCTACTGGGCAAACCTAGCAGCATGACTGGCAACACTGGTTTGAGCTTTGTTACAACAAGAGGGCTGACCTTCCCCACTGAACTGACCAGAAAGCAGAGCCAGATGCTGGAGGAGCAATAACGCTCTTCAGAGTACGAGGGAGGTCTTTTGGGGGAGAGAGACGGCCCAGTAGAGCCTTGGGAGTCTCTCCTCTAAAGGGTCATATTAAAGGGGACAGCAAGTGTTTGGGAGACAGGAGAAAAGGCTGGGGATGTACGGAGGCAAGGTCACATCCCACCTGCACAATTTCTCCTCTCAAGGCTCAAGAATTCATCAGCTGCAGGCATCTACGGTGAAAAGAATGAGGTGCAGGTCTTAAAAAAGCATGAACTGCTCTTTGCTGGCACAACTGTGGGAAGTCAAGTCCCCGCAGGGCAGTTCCTGGCTTGCTAGGACTGGACCCACGAGACTTTAAGTGGCCAGACTGTTTCCAAACCAAACATCATTAAACTGCTTCCCGTACAGTCTCAGGCTCTGAAGAATTGTACCATTCCTATGAATAGAATACTTCCAAACGTAATGAGCTGTCACAGGAAACTCAATGCAATGAATGTCATTTGCTCGAGTGTCTGCCCTAATTTCCAGACCTTCCTTAATTTCTTACGATTCACTGGAATCAAGTCACTGCAATGAATTCTGTATTTTCTAATTTATGTGCACTAAAAATAATTCATTATGCTCTGCTGAGTACGTTAGCATTTATAAAAACAATTCCCAAATAATACCACTAAATGATAAAAGGATGTTAAAACACTTTAAATTTAGAAGTGGAAAGATTTAACTTATTTCTGGAGGTTGGATTAATAATAACATTTTCTAATTCCTTTATTTATAATCCTAAAAGTGAATAAAGGAAAGGCACTATTCAGATTAAATCTTGGAGTTAGAAATGAAGACTCATAAAGGTGGTTTATATATCCTGATGTATATGTGTCCTCCAGCCAAATGAAGAGCTCACCACTGGATACCCCCCAGGGGCCTCTCACCCTCCTTCCACTCGCCACGATATTCCTCCCCACTGGAGTAGGTGAAGGAACCTTTCGTCAGGGTCATGGCGACAGCTTACAGAAGGATGAAAACTGCAGGAAACAGAGGAAAACCAGGGTCACAGGAAGGCTGGAGGAAGGCCTGTGAAGCAATTTTGTGGAGACATTCTAAAGGCTACCAGCCTGATAAGTATATACTTCCCTAAGTACATTTAACCAAGACACCTACTTCTCCAACCACCACCACTGTTATCACCACCTCTGCCCAAGCAGTCTTCTCCTCCTACTTGTCTTAAAAGTTTTCAGCCAGTTCCAATTTTCTATGACCTGGGATGGAAATTTAGGATTAATCTACAAATATTTACTTGGTATCTACTATGTGCTTAGTTGACGTATAAAATATAGTTTCTTCCCTCAATGAGTTTATAATCTAATTGATAAGACTAACAGTTGAAACACTGCATAATATGAGATAATATAATTCAGTGCCAAATTGGATGGCAGAGATTAACAAAGACAAGGGATGGGCAGAATTTAAAACAAACAGTGAAGAAAGCAGAGGGCAATTCCAGACTGAGAAAACATGGGGAATGAAAGCACAAAGAGCAACACAACATGGATGTTCACAGAAAAGAAGAAGCCTGGTCTTACTAGAGTTGAAGGCTGATTCAGGGAGTCATAAGAAATAAATTTGCTGGGGGCTGGCCCAGTGGTGTAGTGGTTAAGTTCGCAGGTTCTGCTTCCGTGGCCCGGAGCTCACCAGTTCAGATCCTGGGTGCGGACCTACTCACCGCTTATCAAGCCATGCTGAGGCAGCATCCTATGTACTGGGGTTTTGGGGAGAAAAAAGAAAAAGAGGAAGATTGGCAACAGATGTTAGCACAGGGCCAATCTTCCTAAAAAAAAGAAATACTATCCATTAAAAAAAAAGAAAGAAAGAAATTTGTCTAGGTGTACTCAGCCTAAATTTTAAATCTGAAAAGAACCTCTCAGATTTAATCCAAACTCCCTCATTCCATTGATGGAGAAACAGAAGCCCCGAGAAGTTAAAAGCTAGTTGGTGACCAAGCTGTGAGTAGTGCCCAGTGCTCCCCTGACTGTTGCTAGTTCTTCTTCCCCTGTACTATGCCCCCTGCTTGTAAGGTGAGGCTAGCTCAAGGAGACCTTTGAAAGCGAGGCTGAGGCTGAAGAGTTGATAGCTGATAAGGTGGGGAAAAGAGGAAGCCTCTGGGGGTTGTGAACAGGGATAGAATATGAAAGCAGAGTTTAAAGAAAAGGAATGTGGCAGCAGGAAGCAGGATGGGTTGGAGCAGCAAAAGCCTACAACCAGAAAAGCTTGCAAGGCAAGAGACATGATAATTCAGTAGACTGTGAAAATGAGGACAAATTATTCTCCCTTGCAATGTGACATGGCAAATCCTCCATTAAGGGGCGGTTTATCTATTCCTCCACCCATTGGATCTGGGTGGATTGTATGATTTGCTTTGGCTAATGGAATGTTAGCAAAGGTAATATAGCAGAGGTGTAAAAAGTGCTTGTACATTGGGCTTGCCCTCTTGCTGCACCTGGAGCTGTTCTGCCCCCATGTGAATGAGTCCAGGCTAGTCTGCTGGATGATGAGAGGCCATGTGGAGCACCTGTCCCACTTGACCACAGATGCATGGGTAAGCTTGGGCAAGACCAGAGGAGCTGCTCTTCCGAGCCCAGCCCCAAAGTACTGACCCACAGAATAACAGACTAAAGAAATGGTGGTTGTTTCAAGCCACTGTGATTTGGGGTGGTGTGTTATCACCTAGCAAAAGCTAACTGATACACCCAAGTATGAGATCATAAGGGGGAAAACAGGGTAATGTGAGCAGAAGGAATGACTATGACAGATACATCATAGAAAACAACAAACAAATCACAACCCAATAACATTTGGATACTGGCTAGGCATGGCTTCACATTAGTCTAAAAGAATGCTTATATTCAAGAATATCCTATAAGAAGGGAGTTAAGATACCCAAAATACCATTAAATATAAGTAGAGGGCCAGCCCTGGTGGCCTAGTGATTAAGTTTGGTGCACTCCACTTCAGCAGCCCAGCTTTGGTTCCCAGGTGCGGACCTACACCACTAGTCTATCAGTGGCCATGCTGTGATGGCAGCTCACATACAAAATAGAGGAAGACTGGCAACAGAGATTAGCTCAGGGTGAACCTTCCTCAGGAGAAAGGGGAAGATTGGCAACAGATGTTAGCTCAGGGCAAATCTTCCTCAGCAAAAAAAAAAAAATATATATATATATATATATACACACACACACACATATATATGTATAAATAGAGACAAATAGAACCACTTGACATATTAAAAAATGCAATCCCTATTTCTTTTTTAAAATTCCCTAGGTCTTTTTACTCATCGCTTCATCTTTTCCAGATCTAAACAATACAATGTTTTCTCAAGTGATTATGACAATGCAGAGTCCTAGGCCCACACCCAGATCTGCTGAATCAGATTCTGTACAGTTAGAGCCTGAGAATCTGCAGTTTTAACAAGCACATCATTAGATTCCTACACATTTGAAAACCTGTGGACTACTACTCCAATAAATGGAAATACTGTGTGTGAAAAGCTCTCTGACCAATAAATCACCATTGAAAGGTCCCTGTTATTAATAATTAACAGGGTCTGACCCTCAGGCACCTGCTGAGTTCCAGCAGGACAAGTACACCTCTTCTTCAAAGCACTGAAGAAGGCCCTGGAGGACAAAACAGGAGTGGAGTTTTAAACCCCTGTGGGCCTAGTGCCAACAGCTAGCTTCCTTTTCCTTCAAGACCCAGAGAAGCCCAAATCACACACACTCTCAAGGGTTGTATTGATGTCTCCATTATGGAAAATCAAGACATGAATACAAAGAGTAAGTTCCACAATACAAGAGGGATCTGGCATATTTTGTACAAAAATGATGCTTTAAATTTTCAACTAAAACAAGACGTACATTAAGTTTGTTTTCTCCAAATTGTGGTGAACAGTGCTGGGTTATTTATACTCCAGGTCAGCCAACACAACCCTCTATAATCAACTGAGCTAACCCCAGAGAGGTTATTTGAAATACCTTTATAACAGCAACTATCATTTATTGACTACTTATTGTGTGCCATAAATGTTTTTAAAACAGATTATCTAATTTCATCTCACAACTTTATGAAATGGGTATTATTATTATTTCCACTTTACAGATGAGGAAACTGAGGTGCAGAGAGGGTAAGTAAGTTAAGTAAGGTCACCCAGCTAACACGTGCAAGTTAGAATCAGAACACCAGCAGTTGGCTCGAGGGCTCATGCTCTTAAACACTATCTTATCCTATCCTATACTGCCTCCCAGTATACTATAGGGGTACTGTGGACCCCAGGAGCACAAAGACCTGGGTTCAGATCCTGGTTTGGGCAAGTTACTTAAGCATCTCTAGACCTCAGTTTCCTCCTCTATAAATGAGATAATATACCTACTTCACAGAACTGGCACGTGGGTTAAATTAAATAACATACACAAAAGTACTGAGAACACTGCCTAGCCCTGCCCATTAAATGTTATTCTTTTCCTCCTTCCAGAAAGAGACACCTAAACTCACACATTTATTTACTATAACAGAAATTTCTCTAAAGCCTCAATACAAAAATGCTACCAACATAATTCAAATAATATTTTGAAAGAAAAAATTCAGCAATTTTGACTAATGAGGTAAATACCAAGCAGAGGAAAAGCAAACTACAGTTGCCGCTCAGCTGTTCTTTATCGACACCCTACGGGATATTTTAACTTTGGCCTAGGTCATAATGATTTTTGATAGAGGTGCCGCAAGCCCAGAAACGGTCTGACGTGAAAAGAGCCTGGCCTGAACAGGGCAGGGCTCAGCCACATCTTCCAGGCCCTGGCCCTGTCTCCAAGCTCAACATTCAGCCCAGCTATGAGGACAGGTGAGTTCTGAGAATCCCTGTGTTCTCCCCCCAAATATGGAGGAACACTCATTTCTAACCCCATAATGAGGGCCAGCTTTGTGGAAGCTCTTCTGGGGATATCTGGGAGTTCTTCCCATAAGCCCATCAGGAATTTCCTCACTTTTCTTACTCAGAAACTCCATGTTCAGGGTCTTTCACACAGTAGAAGATATTCTGAGAAAAAGATCATTTTCTTCTTTCTAAAAGCCCCTCAAAACCTTGGGGGCTATTTTCTCAGAGAGGTGATGCTGGTACTTGGTATGCCTTCTCTGCCCCATCAATGTTCCACAAGGCCAGCATCCAGTTTCAGGCTCATAAGCCTCTTATCGTCAGCCCAGCATCAGAGTGTGCCTGGGGTAGAGGTCAACACAACTGCATTGCAAGTACGACATTAATGAGAGGAAGAGAAGCAGTTTTCCATCAAAACCACAGAGGAAAATTCTTTCCAGTCCAGCTATGCATTTTGACAGCCAGAGGCCGTCTTCCCTTCTTCCCAGAAATAATTAAGTCAGAGTACTAAAACTCAGCTTATGATACAAATCTGAAATATTTCATTCCTTCAAAACAAGTCAGAATCTGAAAGGCTGTATCTTCTATTAAATCTTATAACTAAACAACCATTCCAAAACATAAACACAAAACCATTATTTATACAGGAAGATGATAAGGGCATTTCCTTTAAATGTCTGACAGCAGTTAACTAACTTGTCCTCACTCAAAGCTTTGGAAGGAATTATTGCTGTGCAATCTGAGTTAGACTGACCACACGGGGGCTCATGGGGAGCAGCCTCTTGTATCTGTTTACTTTTTCTCAAGGCTACATGAAACTTCCAAATACTGGCATCCCACCTTGTTTCAGAGGGAACAAAAGAAGGTCCCTGAAAGAAAGGGAACAGTGTTTGTCCAGTTTGAGGATTATCTATGGATGAAGTACTAGCCAGCCCTCAAATTGTGAACCTAGCCACTCTTTTGGTATGATGTTAGCTCTGGGGGAATATACTCTATTTCAAAGAAGTCAATGAAACTTGAAAGATTATCTTATTACCAAATGTGGCAAATAGGATTTTCCAAAGAATTGGACCTTGCAATTGCCCCTTCAAAAGGTGGAGTCTAACACCTCTCCTTTGAATCTGGGCAGGCTTGTGACTGCTTCGACCAATAGAACACAATGGAAGCAATGGTATGTTCTGAGGTTAGATTACAAAAAGTGAGGCAACTTGCCTCTTGCTCATTGGTAGGCTTGTGCTTGGAGACCTGAGCCACCACATGAGAAATCTGACTACCCTGAGGCTACCATGCTGAGAAGCTGAGTCACATTTATTGGTGCTCCAGTTGGCATTCCTCATCACTGAATCATCCTAGCCCAGGGAAAGGAGCCTTTGGATGATTACAGCCCCCAGCCATTGAGCCTGCATCCCATCTGAGGTAGTATGGAGCAGACAGAGGTCATCCCCACGATACCCTGTCCAAATTCCTGACTCACAGAATCTGTGAGCATCATATGATTGTTTTAAGCAACTAAGTTTGGGGCAATTTGTTACACAGCAATAGTAACTGGAACATCCTCTCCCATTTGCTTTAAAAAGTACACGCTACAAATTTCCATTCCTTTTTGATCTAGGGAGATACAGCAAACTTCCATCAAGAGTTGCCTGTCAGGGGCCGGCCCGGTGGCACCTGGGTTTAGTTGGCACTTTGGGAGCCCGGGGTTCGCCGGTTTGGATCCCCAGCGCCCGCCAACGCACTGCTTGTCGGCCATGCTGTGGCGGCATCCCATATAAAGTAGAGGAAGATGGGCACGGATGTTAGCCCAGGGCCAGTCTTCCTCAGCAAAAAGAGGAGGATTGGCAGCGGATGTTAGCTCAGGGCCGAGCTTCCTCACAAAAAAAAAGAAAAAAGAGTTGCCTGTCAGAATGATGTCCATTCCCAAGAGCACAATCAGAAGTGCTAATTAAAGGGAACATATGTAGACTCCATGGGTCTTAGGCCATGGTTGAACACATTTGACTAGAAACTTCTACATGTCCAAATAACTGATATTGTTACTGCCTGGGACAGTGTCAGGATTTTCATATGACTTCGGTAGTTAGCCATGCTAATTAATAGTCACTGGCATAGCCACTGACCCAAAAAGGAACTTCACCAGTAACCATGGTCACAGAGACATATCTAATTTAATAAAGGATAGTCAGTGCTGTGGAGACTGAAAAACCCAATACTTTAATAAGGGATGCAAAGTATTTGTATCAGTTATTCAAAAAATCTTTTTCAAGAGAATAGATGGCCTAGGAGTTTAGGCTTCAGATATACATACGGAATCTAGTTACAAAGCCAAGATGATTCATGCTTCGAAACAGATACCCACCCTTCCTGCTCTCTTGATAGATCAGTTGCAAAGGATTAATCCAAACGTTTATCTAAAAGAAAATGATGATTTTGTCCCTGTAAACCAATACACTATTAGCCTGCACGACAGACTATATCCCTGCTATCCTTATTTTTTCCTGCCCCAGACATTTCCAAATAGAACACGGAGACAGGAATGGGAACTTTTATTTCTGTTCCATTTGTCTTTTTTTAATTTCAGAAATCAAACTTGTTAAAAAATATTTATGCATTCACAGTAACCTGTGTCCAAATTCAGGGGGGTTTTGAAAAAAAAAAAAACTAACATAAAGGAGAATAGATTTTCAGTTTAAGAATATTGTTTGGAGGCAGCCACCTTAACTACCCATATACATCTTCACATTGTCCCCCTAAAGCCACCTTCCCTAGGGTATGACCGTCTTGTTAAAGTTGTTCAGTTATAAAGAAAGCAGTTCTTGGGATTTTGAATCCTAAAGAGAACAAAGTGAAGGCTTTGATGAACAAAGATTAGGCTTGTAAGGAATCTAGAACAAAAAGTCAAATGTTCTTTTTAAGTGTTTTAAATGAGCTTGAAATAACTGTCTTTATTATAAGTCTATGTCTCTTTCACTATGTCTTCCTTCCACTCGAAATTACTTTTCGAGTATCACTACTCGATACACTTAATACCTGATATAACAAATGCATCACTACTAGATAAAGGACTTATTTAGGAAGACTGTGGGGCAGTTAGATTGAAGGAAGTGGGAAGGAAATCCTGACACCAGAAAGAAGGGGAAGGGAGGGAGGGAGGAAGAAAGAAAGAAAAGGACGACGTGGGGGGTGATGGGAACTGCCAGGATACTTCTCTATTTCACAGGAAAGGAAAAAATGCCTGGGCGGGTTCTGAAACAGCCGACTTACTCCTGCTGGTACCCAAGCAGTTTGCAGACGTTAGACTGCAGAAATGCCACCATCAACTAATTGAGGCACCCATTCCGCAGGCCTCGCTGTGTGTGGTGGACGCCTCTCCACCAGAGTGTGACAGAGGCCGGGACCAGAGCAAACAAAGCCCTAGACGCAACAAGGCAACACTTCCCTGTCGACCTCCCCATTCCTTCTCCCACCCGGTTCTTGCCTTCCAACACCTTTCCTTCCTTCTACCGCGTCTGCTCTCCCGCTCAGGCCGGGTCCTTTGCTCACGCAGGTCTGCCATCCCCTCCTGACGCAGCCGCCACCCACCCCGCTCGCTAACCCAGGCGCCGTGGGCTCTCCCGGACCTCAGTCCCCGCGGTGGGGACAAGAGGCCTAGGTTTGGGACTCCTGGGGCAGCCGCCCTCCGGTCAGCGAGTCCAGGATGGAGCCGCGCTCCCCAGCCCCTGTCATCTCGGGCTAGGCTCCTCAGTCCCTTCCTCACCGACCACGCTCTCCCGGCCCCTCACACCCGCGCTGCCAGCCAACCTGGGCTCGGCCTCTCAGGGTGACCGTCACGCCCCGATGCGGGGCTCCAGCTGCCCAGACCTCCGCTCCGCCGGGCTCGCCCCCGCCACCTGCCTCTCGGCCACCTCTACCGGCGCCTGCCCCACTTGACGCCGCCATCCCGGGCAGCCGCACTGGGCACAATTCCCGCTGCCCATTGGATGTTACCTAGGCAACCGGGAGCAACGCCACTCCCCATTGGCCCAACCCGGCTCGGCGCCATCTTTGTGCGGGGCGGAGTGTGTCGAGAGCCAGGGCCAAATATCCCACAGAGGGGCGGGGCTGAACCCCACCTCTGCCACCCCGACAGAGAGAACTCAGCTGTCGCCTAGCCAGAGACAGTGTAGCCGAAATGTCAACCCCAAACAAAGCCAAGCCAACCCTGCGTCAGACGCAACAGTGACCACCTCGGGCGGCTCCGATCCTGCCCCAGCTCCACGGCTGTGAACGGTACCACCGCGGAGTTGAAGGACGGAACCCGAACTCGGCTTTTGAGGTGCAGCTTTGTATATTGTAACACACTGGACGGGGCAACTGCAGTTTAATGAGTGTCACCCCTGTGCCAGCACTGTGATATGAGGACACTCCTGCATTCATTGTAAGGATTTGTGTTGTCATTGTCATTACTCAGACCCTTTGTGTTTACAATACAGTGCCAAGATGGGATCAAATCCTCCCAAGTACCGTGCACACCAATCCGTTTATCCATATGTTTACTCACTGAACAATGTGAATGCAGCACGATGCTAGGTTCTGCCAGGCCAGAAAAGACATGATCACTGCCCTCATGGGACTTACTGCCTAAGTGTGGAGAAGAAAAGATTCATGCACATGGAAAAATCCAAGACTATATTTCATTATTAAGAGAAGGCAAGTGCATGAAGAGAGTAAGCAAATTGCTTCTCTGAATTGGGGTTTGCTCATCTGTAAGACAGAAAATGATGATGATAATAATGATGATGATGATGATGATAAAGGCTCCCCAGGACTTGTATGAGAACACAATGTACAATACTCCGTACTGTGTCTGAGACTATCAATAAATTGTAGTTTTAAAAGACTTGGATTCTGTGTTCAAATCCTCTCTCTGCCACCAACTGTGTATGGCTTCAAGCAAGTTATTAAGCTCTCTAGCCTGTAAAATGAGATTGGACTAGCAGACCTATAAGATTCAATCCAATTCTAACACTCAATGGTTAAATACGCTAAACTCTGTGGTATTGACTAGAGATATAATTACAGTAGTTAAGAGAATGGAAAGTCCAGAAAACAGATCTTATTAGATTGGAGAATGTGTATTTAAAGAATTGAAGAAGTAGGGGCCAGCCCAGTAGTATAAGGGTTAAGTTTGCATGCTCAGCTTTGGAGGCCCAAGGTTTGCAGGCCCGAATCCTGGGTGCAGACCTACGCAGCACTCCTCAAGCCAAGCTGTGGTGGCATCCCACATACAAAATAGAGGAGGAGGAGGATGGGCACGGATGTTAGCTCAGGGCCAATCTTCCTCAGCAAAAAGAGGAAAGATTGGCAACAGACATTAGCTCAGGGCCAATCTTCCTCACCAAAAAGAAAAGAAAAGAAAAGAAAAAATGAAGAAGTAGGTTACATAGATTGTGGTCAAATTATGGAGAAACCTGAGAAACTAGGGAGAAGATATGGTTTGCAAAGTGTATTTTCTTGAATATGCAAATTCATAGACACAGAAAGTAGAGTACAGGTTACCAGGAACTAGGGGAAGAAGGAGTTATTGTTTAATGGGTACAGAGTTTTTCTTGGGATGATGAAAAAGTTTTAGGTATAGATAGTAGTGATGGTTACATAAAATTGTTACCCAATTGTACCCAATTGTAATGTTACCCAATTGTACACTTATGAATGGTTAAAGTGATAAATATTATGTATATTCTACCACAATAAAAAATGTAGTTTCTTGATCAGAGCAGTGACACAATGAAACCAGTGTTTTAAGAAAATTAATCTGGCAGTGATACCCAGAGATGATCAAAGAGATATTGGAAGCAGAGAAACAAACTCAGAAACTATTGTAATCATGTAGTTAAGACATTCTGAGAGTCTCAAAACTGATGTGGGATCAGTGAAGACGGAAAGAAAGGGGGTAAATATGAGACTCATTTCACAGAGATATTAATAAGAAGCAATATAGTGTCACAAGCATGGAGCTAGTCTGCCTGGGTTTGGATCCAGCTCTGCCGCTTACCAGCTGCATGACCATAGGCAAGCTACTTTACTCAGCTTCC
The DNA here is from genome assembly GCA_031878705.1 of Tapirus indicus. Classification (NCBI taxonomy): domain Eukaryota; kingdom Metazoa; phylum Chordata; class Mammalia; order Perissodactyla; family Tapiridae; genus Tapirus; species Tapirus indicus. The sequence continues at coordinate 31,319,209 of CM062921.1, read as the reverse complement.
AACATCATAGGGGCTGTAATGCCGGTTACATGACTTAAGCCATGTAATGCACTTAAAACAATTCCTGACACATGCTAAGCGTTTGGTAAGAGCTAGCTCTTCCTAGGAAGCAGGGAAGGCATTGACACTCTTTTTTTCAGTAAAAGGAAAATCAAGTTCTAAGAGGGAGATACAGAAAGAAATTCTGAGGGTTTTCCATAGAGAAAACTCAGAATTCAAGAGAGAACTCTAAATCTTGGGGCTTTCCTTGGCCATAATTTGAAACTTAGGGACTAAATGAGATGACTAATACCAAGAGATCATCTCTGTGGCTATGGCCACTGGGACACAAGAGGGAAGTATTACTTAAATATCTGATGCCTAGATGGGAAAGTGAAATACACATCTTGTAGCTAAAAGGGGAAATTGAACCATCTCTACAGACCTTTGCCTAGAATGGTTTATCTGGCAAAAAAAGTTTAAGACATTCCCATACATACAATTAAACAATAGTTCTTTCAAGTTAGTACTTCTAGTTAGCTGTGGCAATAATTTGATTCAAGAAAGAATGATTATGAAATATTGGTTACTATGTGGCTGGTCATCTTTTGTGAAAACCCACACGTCTAGTCTGCTGGTACTTTAAGAACAAAAAACCAGCATCCACAATAACCTCAGCAGTAATAATAAGCCACCATTTGTCCAATGCTTTTTATGTACTAAGCCCTATGCTAAGTGTTCTACATATATTATCTTGATTCTTGTTTAATCAATTGAGGAAGAGTGATTATTCCCATTTTATAGATGATGAAACTGAAGCTTAGAGAGTTAAGTAACTCATACAAAATAACTAATAAGTGTGGAGCTGAGGTTCAAAGTCAAATGTCTCTGATTCCCTCTTCTCTCCCCCTTTTCCCCCAGTGATCTAATTATATTCTTCCTTTAAGACTTAAGCTCATAGCACATGCTCCACTGAAGGCCTTTGCTGACTCTCCAGCCTACCCCCAAATTGCTGAATGCCTATTACAGAGTTTTCAGCTCCCATTGTTGGCTCTTTTTCTCCTACTGCCTCAGAGAGCTGTGTATTCAGCTTGAGGGCAGGGACTCTATCTTCCTTCTCTTTGCTGCTAATAAAAATGTACTGAGCACCTACCGTGTCTAGACACTGAGGTTTTACAGTGATGAATAAAACAGTCATGGACTCTTACCTCATGGGATTTTCAGTTTAATGGGACCGTATCTTTCTTCAGTTAACAAATAATCCTTGAGCATTGGGCTGGGCAATATAACCTGCATGAGGGCTGGAATTTTTAAAAAGTTTTTATTTAGGTAATGTTAAAAACAAGACAACAGGCCCCAAATGGAGTCACTTATGCTAAGCCCACATCATGAAACAGAGACTTACTACTTAACTGAATGGAATCTTAACCTAGTCAATCTAGAATTACCTGGTCAGCACTAGTGAGGTAATCTGCCTGTTTGACCCCTGCTGTCCCTAAAGGAAGGTGACCTTGCCACAGTCAAGCCACTCTTTGCTAGTATAACTTTCTCGTCTGGCTCCCTTTTGCCTATAAATTTCTTTCATTTTGTACAGCTCCTCGGAGTTTCTTTCTGTCTGCTAGATGGGATGCTGCCCAATTCATGAGTCATTGAATAGAGCCAATATGATCTTTAAAATTTACTCAGTCGGATTTTGGTTTTTAACAGTAGAGCAGGGATTTTTGTTTCTTCGCTTCACTTCTGTCTCTCCGGCACTTAGAACATAGTAGGTGCTCAATAAATATTTAATGAATGAGTATATGACAAAGTGAATGCAGATACCAAGGTTAGATTTCTCCAGTCCCACAGCTGGGTCATAGTAGGCACTCAACGAATGAGCGACTGATTAGTTAGGCTACTTTATTGAAAGCTCACAAGGAGCCGTCAGCAATTAGAAACTAAGGGTGGGGCTGGGCTGGTAAGAGCAGAAGGCGTGTCTGACCCGGGTTTGGTTCCTGGAGCATGCGCAGTCTTCATAGAAGGTGACAGGCGAAAAATGCGGAGGGCGCGATTGCGTAGGCGCTAGTTCCGATTGGCTGCCGTTCGCGCGCAAGGGGTCGTGCCTACTCGTCGCCAAGTAAACAGGAGAGGTAGGGGCGGGGCCAAAGCGGCGCCGCGACCTGGTTGGCCAGGCGGGAGTTGGGGGCGTCGCGGATTGGTCCCGGCCGTGAGCTCAGCTGTGCCGAGCGCGCCGGGTCCCGGAGCCGGCGGCCTGAGGGATGGACGAGACGAGCCCACTTGTGTCCCCCGAGCGGGCCCAACCCCCGGACTACACCTTCCCATCCAGCTCGGGCGCTCACTTTCCGCAAGTGCCGGGGGGCGCGGTCCGAGTGGCGGCGGCGGCCGGCCAGGCCTCCTCTCCGCCGGGCTCGCCAGGCCACGACCGGGAGCGGCAGCCACTGCTGGATCGGGCCCGGGGCGCGGCGGCCCAGGGCCAGACCCAAACCGTGGCGGCGCAGGCCCAAGCCCTGGCCGCCCAGGCCGCGGCGGCGGCGCACGCCGCGCAGGCCCACCGCGAGCGGAATGAGTTTCCGGAGGACCCCGAGTTCGAGGCGGTGGTGCGGCAGGCCGAGCTGGCCATCGAGCGCTGCATCTTCCCCGAGCGCATCTACCAGGGCTCCAGCGGGAGCTACTTCGTCAAGGACCCTCAGGGGGTGAGAGCGGGGTGGGGACCGCGGCCGCCGGCTCCGGGGAGGGTGGGCCTGTCCCGGGGAGTTTGGGCCTCGCACAGCCAGAGGGAGAAGGGAGGTTGAAAGGCTGCAAAAGGGAGAAACTTCACAGTGCGGAGCCCCTTGGCAGGATGTTGGAATCCCGCGGAGGACTGGAGATGGAGAAGCTCTGCGGAATGAAGAAATAAATCAGAACCTGTTTGGTGAGGGAGGAGCGAGCGGAAAATGAAAAGAGGAAATTGACCAGATACAGGCGAGGGGCCCGGCGGTGTCGTGGGGCAACAGGCCTCCGGACAGAGACTTGCGGGGAGATGCTGCTTTCCAGTAGGTTCCTTAGCTTTAAACCACTGAGACTGCTATTTGGCCATTGACCTACAGATTTGAGCTTTGGGCCCGTTCTCTTTTTGGACCCAACCAGTGTTGTCGCTGTTCACTGAGGGGGACGGATGACCCATCTGGGGCTCTGAGGGTTCAGTTCCAGCCTCCTGTGTTGTGGGGTTGTCTCCTACCACTGTCCCAGGTCTCTTACTGGCAGTCGTTGGTGATAGAGTGGGTGGACTCAGCAGTTTCATCTGTCCTGGTTGTTGCTCACTTCTTCTGGGAAATGGTTCATATCCTTTTTTTATGGTTCCTCAGTTTAGAATGTGGAGTTTTAGAAACATGAAACTGTCAGGTACCTTTTACTTTTCATTTCTCTCCCAGGACTATCAGCAGTTTGCTTTTTAGCTAAGGCAGAGTGTTTGCGGACCTTTATTTTGTCCCCTGCATGTGTATAAAGGGGGATGGGATGGGGCTTAGAGTGATCAGGGAAGCTGAGATGTGAACCTTTGTCCTTTTGAGAACTGCAGAAGAATTTAAGGCATTTAGATCAAACCAAAGATAACATTGGAATATTAGTGGGTCAAAAAATATCAAATCTTTCCTGTCAGAGTTCTCAGATGGGCCAGAATAGTTTATTGGAAAAATGTACTATTGTTATACTTATTAAAATGATGGGTGTCAAAGCTCCCTCAGATTTCCCCTGTGTCTGTCCTGTGTGAACTCTTTAGACAGGTGATGTGCTGTTTTGATAGCAGTGCTGAGTGGCTGGGATGGGCTGTGACTTGTAGCTCTTGGTTAGGGTAATTAAATGATCCGGTTATTCTCCTAGATGTTGTCCTCCCTGAATTATCATCAAGAAACAGAGAGCAGTTCTGCCATCAACTCAGTTAACATAAACTGAGTTGGGGAAATCTTTGAGAGTAATAGGTCTTTCCAAGTCCCTCAAATAAGTGAAGAGTGAGTTAAATTGAAGGCTCAAAGGGGAGCCATCACTTCTAGAAAAAAGAAAGGTGGGTGTGCTGAGGCCTAAATATTAAGATACTTTCATTTTTTTTCATTTGGGAACTAGAATGAGATCTAAGATATAAGTGGTTTTTATTTTTTGGTTTTTATTTTAACTTGTTGGCTGATGATGTTTGCTAGGTACAGGAGCAAGAGGAAGGTTTTTGTTTTTCTTTCATGACACTGTTACAGCTCCTCTAAAAGTGTGTCAGTTCAGCTGAGAAGTGATCTGGTGCTCCGACAGGTGGGAGTAATATGATCTCTCAGTTCTACCTGGCAGGTAAAGTACTACCACCTCAGTGCATATGCCACAGAAAATGACAGGCTGTGGCATGTTTCTTGGTGATTTGCAGGATCCTAGTCTCTAAAATTTCCTGGCCACTGTTCTTTCTTAAAGGGGAAGTCAAAATATGTATGCCCTGACAAAACTTATTAATGTTAACGATCCTGCTCCCACTGAAGAAACTGTGGTTTAGAGCAGTGGACCACTTTCTGAATGCTGTGGTGGGTTCTTATTGGCCCACAGACTCACTGTAGTTGGTCTTGTCATCTTTGGCTCTGCTCTAAATGTGTTTATTTCGTTTAACAAATACTTAGATAGCACTTACTATATGCCAGGTACCATTTTAAGTGCTTTAAAAGTAATAACTCAATCCTCACAACACCTTCAGACATAGGCACTTTTGTTATCCCCACAGATGGCAGCACCGAGGCACACAGTATAACTAATTTGCCCGGGGTCTTACAGCTAGTAAGTGGGAGGCAGGATTCAGACCTAGATGGACTGGTTCCCGAGTTCATGCTTCTAACCACTATGCTCTGCTGCCTCAGAGTTAGTCAGTCATCTGAATTTCTGGTTTCTCTTTTCAGCTACCATACTGGTTAGGATGAAATTTGGCTATGTGTGACAGAACATTTAAAATAATGACTTGAGTAAAAGTACATTTATGTCTCATAAAAGAAGTCTATAGGCTGCTCAGGGCTGGCATGGCATTTCACTTTGTCAGGGATGCAAGCTCCTTCCATCCAGCTGATAAGCCGTCCTTAGTATGTGGCTTCTACTTCATGATCCAAGATGGCTGCTCAGGCTGCAGATGTCTTGTGTGCTTTTCAGGCAGTTGGAAGAAGGAAAGGGAGAGGGAGGATGTCTCCCCACACTCCATTAAGACATTTCCTAGGAGTTGCCGCAGACTCTTCTTACATCCCATTGTCCAGAACTTAGCTGCAGTAGTGGCTGGGAGCTATAGTCTTTATTTTGCCCTGCTAAAAATGAGGGGGTCCTGTGTCCAAGGAAGAACAGAAGTTGGGGGAACCAGCAGTTTCTGTGACAGCTACTTTTGCAGCTAGACAGTCCAAAAGGTTCTTGAAGATCAACAGCTCTGATTCCATTTCCCAATTTAGGATGATTCCTCCCTCAGGGTGAGCAAGTGGGGAGCTGCAACACTAAGACGGAAAATGCTAGATCAGAATTCAGGGTAGAGAATGCTCATGTTACCTTCCTTCCTTACATCCTTGTGCTTCAGGTCTCATATTCAATCACCTACAAAAGCATTTTTTGAGCATTTTCTGTTTTGTGAGGCTAGTCATACTACATGTGCATATTGCCAAGAATCGTAGAATAAGCATGTGACGCAGTAGTTTATTAAGAAGCTTAAATGAGATATCACACATGAAAGCCCCTGGCATAGTTCCTGCTTAGTGGGAGCTCAATCAGAGTGTTTTGTTTTTCAGTTAAATGCCCACTGACCTCTGGATTAGGCTTTCTTGGATATGTGGCATTGAATAAGGCAAAAGTAGTATGATTTTGAGAAGATGCTTTAATGACCATTGAGAATAGTAATTCATTAGAGAATGCTAATTGGTATTTGCTTCAGAATTTTAGAGATGCCGCTCACATGTTCTAGGAACTTGGCCTTATATCAGTAATTTTCAACTTTTTAAAAAATACTTTATCCACAAAGAGTTTATCATGAAAACAGTACAGTATTTTTTTCCATTACAACGTGCAAAATTATGTTGTAATATTGAATATGCTTCTTCCAACTACCTGTGCCCTCCAAGAAAGCCTGCTGTCCTTACACTTGATTGAGAACCACACTAATAGCCAGATAAAGAATAAAGATCTCAAACAATAAATTTTTTTTACTAAAATGTTGAGGCAGTTAACTTTGTATGTCATATATAGATACAATTCTTGAGATTTTATTTTTATTTTTTTAAATTACTTTTTGTGTGTGGGGAAGACCAGCCCTGAGCTAACATCTGTTGCCAATCCTCTCCTTTTTGCTGAGAAAGACTGGCCCTGGGCTAACATCCGTGCCCATCTTCCTCCACTTTATAGGGGACGCCGCCTCGGCATGGCTGACAGGCAGTGCGTCCGTGGGTGCCCGGGATCCAAACTCGCGAACCCCGGGCTGCCAAGCGTGAACTAAACCGCTGCGCCACCGGGTGGCCCCCACAATTCTTGAGATTTTAAACATCATCTGCCATCTGTTGTAGAGAGCTGTCCCAGGCCACACCTTGTAATGGATGAGGCAGGTTAGGTGGATGGCAGTGGATAGGAAAATAAATACAGGCTGAATCTCCTTCACTACATTCTGTGTGGATCCCATCTTCTTTCAGGGTCACATGTATTTGGAGTAGGCTATCCCTCTATTTTGTGAGAGTTAACATGTAAAATAAGGCATCTCTACCTAAATAGCTAAGTCAAGGACTGCTATTTCCCTTCAACCTCTAGTACAGAAGATAGCAGGTCGCAGAGTGTGGCCCAGGGACTTCTAGGAGTCCCTTTTTGAGGTCCACGGGTCAAAATTATTTTCATAATAATTTTAAGACTTTATTTGCCTTTTTCACTTTCATTTCCCTGTGAGTGTACAGTGAAGATTTCCAGAGGCTACATGATGTGGTATCAGAAAAGACTGAATATTAAGGAAGATGTGAGAATATCTGAAGCCGCATATTAGAGAGATTTGCAAAAAAGTAAAACAATGCCAATCTTACTAAAAATTGTTTTTGAAAATAGTTATTTTTCATAAAAGCATGTCACTTATGTTAACATGTAATGAGTTTATTTTTATTAAGTGAATTAATAAATAGTTTTAACATTTCAGTTTTAATTTCTGCTATAACAAGTATAGATTTTACCCACATAAACAAAAGCTTTTAGGGATCCTTAATAAGTTTTAGCAGTTTGAAGGGCTCTTGAGACCAAAAAGTTTAAGAACTGTCTACTTCATATTTACCAAACTTTAAAAAAAAAACCTGTTTTATTAAAAGTTATTTTTGTATAATTCACTGTGCAATATGAGTGATCTGCTTAAACTGTCTTAGGTTTTAGGCTCCTGGAGGAAAAAACCTCTTGATATAGGAAACCCTTTGGGTTTCAGATTTCAGTAACTGGTTGTGCGTCCTGACAACAGCCAGTGAGTGGCCTCTCGCTTTCTTGTGTAGTTCTGCTTTTATCCCCAACTTCATGGTCTGCTGCTACTTCAGCTGCCTGTACCTCACCCCCTTCGTTAAATGGAGATTAGTAAGTAGGTATTAAGGAAAAGGTATTTTAAAGATATTCGCATCAAACTAAAGCTTTCTCCCAAATGTAATAAAGGAATTGAAAGTATGTTAAAGGAGAGGATGGGGACAAAAATTAGGCAGTAGTCATTTTCTTTCTTAACCAAATACTGGTGAGTGTCTTTCTAATTTGGGTGGTTTTTGAGTTTGTTTTCTATAAATAAGGAGAGTGTTCTTGAGTATTCAGTAATGCAGTTGATTATGTGAAATGAACATTAGCTTTGGAAATTAGGCCAGAGGCTGTTTTATGTATCTATCTAGGAAACCTGCAGAGTGCTCACACACTGTCTTGCACAAACTAGCTACTGAGCAAATGTTAACAGAATTGAATTGAACTGAGGCCTACACTTAGTCCTGAAAGGCACTTGTCTCCCCTTCTGTCTGAATGTCCTCCTGTTCTTCCATCCTTCTCACCCTACCATTCCCCCATCTGTCCAGTCCGGGCATTATTATTTAATGAAACCCTTGTAATACTGAGATAACCGTGATTACTAATGCTTTTAGAGTTGATAAAATGTTTTCTGATTCTCCTTATGGGGGAAGGAAATTGAGACGTTTGAGAGGTCAGTCTATAAATGATGCTTGGCTGCAGTCTTGGTCTTCAAGTTCTGCTTTCTTTAAGTGGAAGTATTTAAGCCTCAGCCCTAGTATTTTTCAGCCCCACTAGTAGTAGGAATGTCTTGGTCTCCCTTTCATTAGGGACTAGCTTGCTGAACTCCACATTGTGCCTCAGCTGAACTGACTGTTGGGTTCTGGGATGTGCCTTAAGTTGTCCTGTGATTTCACTGCCCCAGTTCCAGAGAGTTACAGTGAACACATCGTTCTCTGAGTTGCGAGCCCTTTGCTACTGCTGCTACGTGATTCAGAGCCCAGGGTTCCAGGGCTACAGAGATAGACAGGAGGATTGCTAACTTAGGTCTCTTGCTAGCCACTTTGGATAAGAGTGTAATTTTGAAGACTTATGATATGAATATATGCATTTGACTTTTCCAGTGAATAAGTAAGTTTTTTTGTCTTTAAGAATAAATTGACTCTTTTGGAGGGAGGAGGAATGTTCTGTATATCTCTTGTCCTCTCAAATCCTTGCAAGGCTTCTTGAAGGAACCGGCCTCAAGATTGACCAGTTATTATTGGAGACATATGCCCAGCCAATTCCTAATATGAGTACTTACTTAATGCAGGCAGATGGCTGTATGTGTTCCGCTGTGACCTGCCATTCAGGAAGTGACACCCACAGGAAAATGTCTTATGACCCACTCTAGCTTGAATTGGCCATGGGGTGAGGGGAGAGGGAGAGTCATATGATATGAAGATGAATCACTTGGATAGCATATTTAATTTTCTTCCTCTGAAATCACCAGTTTGGGGATTGGAGGGAATGAGCTGAATGTAAAACAACCTCAGAGGACTGACTGGCCTGGGGAAGAAACCTTCAGGCGGGAGGACTACAGTTTCTAGGTTGCACCAGCATCCCATATTTTCAAGGACCTTTGAGGGTTAAGTTACTGTCTGCTGGAGAAGATGGATTTTAATATTTGTGGCATCTCATGTCCTAATCTCTTACCTATCAGAATTACTTAAAAGAACCCCATTCTAACCGGGTAGCAGATTCTTTTTCCTGCTGTGACTTTTCTCTCCCATTGCTTTCTTAGTTTTTCATTCCTAAACTTTTTATTTTTTTGTTAACACCGAGGGGGTGGGATAGTAAGGCTGATAGGGGAAATCAACCATCAATGAAGGAATTTTCTTAACCTCATTCCATAATACAGTAGTCCCCCTTATCCACGGGGGATACGTTTCAAGGCCCCCATTGGATGCGTGAAACCACGGACAGTATCAAACCCTCTATATACTATGTTTTTTCCTATCCGTACATACCTATGATAAAGTTTAACTTATTAATTAGGCACAGTAAGAGATTAACAACAACTAATAATAAAATAGAACAATTATAGCAATATACTGTAATAAAAGTTACTGTAGATCTTAGCAACCTCAGCATATGATATTTTTTCTTTCCTTATTAAGTTGAGAACTTTCACCTTTTCACTTAAAAGAAGCACTTTATGGCTTCTCTTTGGCATATCTGAATTGTCAGCATCACTACTCTTGCACTTTGGGGCCATTAATAAGTAAAATAAGGGTTACTTGAACACAAGCACTGCGATACTGCGACAGTCAATCTGATAACGTAGTGGGCTACTAAATGACTAATGAAGGGGCAGATAGTGAATACAGTGTGGATACGCTGGACAAAGGAATGATTCATGTCCCGACAGGACAGAGTGGGACTCTGTGAGATTTCATCATGCTTCTCAGAACGATGAGCAATTTGAAACTTATGAATTGTTTATTTCTGGAATTTTCCATTTAATATTTTTGGACCACAGTTGGCTGTGGGTAACTGAAACTGGGGAAAATGAAACCGTAGATAAGGGAAGGACTACTGTACCTTACTAATTTCCTTTCAGTTGATGATTTTTTGAGTCTTTACATAATTGGTGCAGGGCAACCAATGAATGTACCTTGAAGGTTGGGGTTTGATGGCATTAAAACTGTTATACCATGTATACCAGACCTGACAGGTCTTTGACCATAGCCCTATCTAGCAATGGATTTCTTAGCTGCACACATGAGCTGGTGTCTTCCACTTACAAGCTGGGGAGAAACCAGTGTCTGTAAGTAGGGATTGTCTCCCTATGCCCTCTCGTTTCTAGATTCCTGCTGACCTGGTCTGTGAGCTACTTTAATCAACTTGTCTTTAATGTCGTCTTTTTCTTTTGTCTGTATAGAAGATCATCGCTGTCTTCAAACCCAAGAATGAAGAGCCATATGGGCACCTTAATCCTAAGTGGACCAAGTGGCTGCAGAAGCTGTGCTGTCCCTGCTGCTTTGGCCGCGATTGCCTTGTCCTCAACCAGGGCTATCTCTCAGAGGCGGGGGCCAGCCTGGTGGACCAAAAACTGGAACTCAACATTGTACCCCGTACAAAGGTCAGTGACCTGTCTCGAGGGAGCCTTACTGCCTGCCAGAGTTTTCCTGGGCCTAAGCCCTGCTACATGTTAGTGGGACCATTAGCTCCAGTGAAGGCTATTTATGCCCTGAGTCTAGGGTTCTAAGCCATTTTTTTGGGAGGGTGGTAGGTTTAGGCTCATGATTTGATCATCTAATGAAATCTATCCTGAGAAAGATACACATAAAATTTTTGCGTACAATTTCAGAAAGTTCACCGACCCTCTGATACACATTTATGGGCTCTCTGGTTCTTTGGATCCCAGATAACCCCAAACTGATTAGAAACCTAGCTATTTTTGTGGCTCACTCTCTTAGGTTTCTGAGACATTCAGGATTTAGATACAGTCTAGAATGGACTAGCTCATGTCAGCTAAGCACTTATGCAAGGTCTGGCAAGGAGGACTCTAGGATCAGCTGAGGGTTAGGGTAAAGGTCTGACCTCTCCCCTACGGGGAACTGACATGGAATTCTCCTCATGCATCTTTATGCTATGGAATCCTGGTACTTGTCTAAACATAACAAAATTAGGGTCCTCGATTCAAGCAAATCCATGCTTAGAATGGATTTGCCCACACCTTATATGTGTTATGACTTAGTTGAGGTTCTAATGAAGGGTCTGGACCATACTCCCCCCAAAAATATGCTTAAATGCAGAATTGATTGCATACAATTTCAGGAAGTTTACTGACATGAGGTCAAGAACTCCTGTATTACAGGATGTTCCATGTACTTTCTAAGGGTTATGTGGGGAAAGAATCTGCTGGTCAGCGTATGAACATTTAAGGACATGTCATCACCCATTGAGTATATGGCTACCTGAGGTTTAGTAACAATTTAAGGTGGAACTCTGATCTGATGCCTTAGGCTGCAGGGACGTCTTTGTAGCTCTGGATCTTAATCCTCTTTGAGAATCAGATGAAAGCTATAGACCTTGTTCCCGGAAAAAATACACATATTTGCAATTACTATTTTGCATATAATTTCAGGGGGATGATTCATAGATCAATTAAAGTCCATCCACTGACCCTGTCAGGACCATGCCTCTAGATTAAAAACCCCCACTTGAGGTTTTCTTCACGGGTTTAGTAGGCAGACTCTGGGCAAAGAGATTGATCAGCAGACAGGAGCTTCCTTTCAGACCTATTTTTTTCTATTTTCCCAGGGTATTTTTAGAAGAAAGTGTGATTATTGTGGATGTTTAAGTGTGTCTGCTTCTTTGCCACCAAACTCCAAACAATAAGCCAACTACTTTGTAAGTTTGTAGATGTCAGGGACCATTTCTTGAAATTTCCTTCTCCCATTCCCAGCACCTAGCAAAGTACTATACTTACAGTAGTGTTCAGTAAGTACCAGCTGAACCAGTGAATGGATATCAAACCGTGAGAAATAATACCACAGATCCCCCAGCTTCAGGTCTATGGAGAGAATATTTGATTGTAGTTCCAGGCTTGTAGCTCCCATTTGACCTCCAACTCACTGCCTGGCCTTGTGCAGCTCATTCCCTCCCTTTATGCTTTAGTTCTCTCTCTGTCCATTAGTTAAACAGCACACTTTGAACATCTTGTATGATAATTAATGCTCCTAAGATCTCCTGTCTAACCTGAAATCCTCCTACTAGGCCCCTCCTAGACTCTAGAAACCCTTTTAAATACTCCTTGCTCATCGCTCTGTAATTTCCTTTATTTACTAGGTAATAACAGACCGCCCCTGGCCCTGTGCCTGCCTGCTCTCCCTGTGCTTCTGGAGTGTAGTGCCCAAGAATTGGAGGGCTTGAGTCCAAATTCTGGCTGTGCAGCTTTTCGTTGGGTGACCCTTAGGCAAGTCACTTAAGATCCGTCTCCCTGCCCGCTCAGTTTCCTCACTATAAAAATAGGGATATAAATAATTCCTAGTTTATAAGGTGACTATTAAGATTACACGTGATAATCCACATAAAACACGTAGCCCAGTGCCTGGCACAATGTAAACACTGTACATCTTAGCCTGTGGTATTTTTATGACTATTCTAATCATTAGTGTCACCTCCCATGGTCCCTTTCTTCCCCAGCTCTGGTCTTCCTGTTTCCCTGTTAGAGAGCCTTAATGAGGCCTGAGGATCTTTTGCATCAAAAAGTCAGCAACAACAAAAACACTTGTCTTCCATGAGACTGAGATGAGACAGAACTTTGGAAGCTTTAACCTGCAGCTTCTAGAGAATAGTAAGAGGAAGTCTCTCCCCTCCCTGCCTCCCTACTCTTGTGACAGGATTCTATCCAGTTGATCAGGGCATCTGTCACTATGGAAACAGAGCTTACATTTTGATGGAGCTTCAAATAATAAGGCCTTAATTCTCACTCAATAGCGATCTCTGCTCTCTGCTCCTGTGAGGTTTCAGGTTATGATAGTTTCACTAGTTGTAGGGAAAAAGTGGTTTGTTATAAAGAGTGATCCAAAATAAATCTGATAGGGAGAAAGGGTGGTTTATGGCTTGAGAGAGCCAGGGTTTCACTGTGGAGACTGGCAAGGTAGTCTTAGGAAAGCCTTTTTTCCCTTTATTCTTGTGCCTGTGTTTCCTGATTTGTAAGGCAGAGAGTGCCAACCTACAGTACCTTACACATCCATTTTAGGTACTCTGTTAACACTGGATGGACAGATAGATGGATGGATGGGAGGGAGGGGATTATTTTGTCCCTCTCTCTCTTTGAGATTCATGGGCAAAATAATTAGTTATTTGTAATGAATTCTGCAAGGCTTAGGAAGATAATGAATTTTCTTATAAATTTGATTTTAGGTATTTATATGCTAAAACCCACTTGTTGCTCTCTTTGAAAGAAGCTTGTAACTCATTCATTCTTTCACTTAATAAATATTTAATGAGCATGTGCCAGGCACTGTGTTAGGTACTCAGGCTGCTAATGTGAATAAGATGTTCTCTTCCTCTCCAAATTTCGTTAGTCTTAAGAGGGATATATGAATGGATAATCACAAGACGATGTGATAAGTGTGTAATAATGGACATACATATGGATTACAGTGATATCACTGCATTTTCACAATAAAGTGTGATATTGATGGCCCTTTAAAAAGATGTTTTTTTGAATAGGCAATGCATGCATCTAGTGCAAAAATCAAAAGGCACAATAGAGTAAACAGAGAAGAGTAATTCAGCTTCCCTTCACCCTCCTCTTCCAGCTACTGACTTTCCTTCCTCAGAAGCAGCTGCTATTACTAGTTTTTTTTGTAATATTCCAGATATAGTCTGCATAAATGTGCATATATATAGCAATCCACTAAAAATTAAAACCAATTTTAATGTTTGTTTATATTTTGAATGTGAATAATTGCACATAGTACACAATTCAAAAGGACATAAAATCGTATAGAGAAAATAGCGATTTGTTTTTATTTGGAGAGAAAATAGGCATTGGGACATCTTCTCCTAACCCAGGAGGTGACTGTGTTAGTCAGGGTAAATCGTGCCAGCTGCTGTGACAACCCCTGAATTGCAGTGGTTTAACACAGAGTTTATTTCTTGCTCACATCCTAGATCCATGCCAGTTAGGCAGCTCTCCTAGATCCCTTGTCACTCCATTTAGACAAAGGATCTAGGATCTTTCCATGATGTGGTTTTGCCATCTCAGAGTCCTTCATCTCCACCTGCGCAGATTGGGGAATGTGAACCAAGGATCATGTGAGATTTTAGGGGCCAGGCCTGGAAGTGATGTACATTCATCACTTTGGCGATATTCCATTGGCCCGAACTAGTCATATACTGTATCCTAGCAGTTAGAAAGCCTGAGAAATGCATTCTTTCTGTGTACCCTGGAAGAGGAACGGTATTGGTGAGCATCTGGCTATTCTCTGCCATAGTGGTATAGTTCCTTAAACTTGGCTCTAACCTGGGTATCTCTTCTCTTTCCACTGTAGGTAGTATACCTGGCCAGTGAGACCTTCAACTATAGTGCCATTGACCGAGTGAAGTCCAGGGGCAAGCGGCTTGCCCTAGAGAAAGTGCCAAAAGTTGGGCAGCGATTTAACCGCATCGGGCTACCGCCAAAGGTATAGACTGCACCTATGTGGCTTATTAAAGGTGATGATTTATAGTGGCATAACCATCCAAGTGGTGAAGCAAGGTGCCCACAGACTCGCATATGGACACATGAATAGCCTGCCCGAGGCTCCTGTCTTCCTCATTTCTGTCAAGGTCCTAAGGTTTGAGGAATAATTCTCCAGAGAATGGAGACCTGACTTTCTCACTTGATACCTCTGGACCATTTAGATGGGCTTCTTGAATTTGGATGGGCAATCACTGTCACAACCCTTTTCTGATATAAACTCCACAGGGCCTTAGTGGGTAGCTGGCTTACTCCTGGGGTCTCTGGACTTGGATTGTAGGGAGATACCTTTATTCCTCCTTTTTGATTGCAGGTTGGTTCATTCCAGCTCTTTGTTGAAGGCTACAAAGATGCAGATTACTGGCTACGGCGTTTTGAAGCAGAACCTCTCCCTGAGAACACTAACAGGCAACTACTGCTGCAGTTTGAGCGGTTGGTGGTGCTGGATTACATCATCCGCAACACTGGTGCGCAGCTCTGGTGGTCCTGTCCCTGTGCCAGGCTAGGGGGAAGCCAGGGGGAGGCCTGGAGGTGTGCAGAGCTTGGTACCAGAGTGCCCTATCAGGATGAGTTTTTATCTAAGTCAGAAGTGTTATGCACGTTTGGGGAGGGTCTCAAAAATACTTTTCCAAGCCATGCTTTGTCCAGGCACATCACGTTTAGTTATCAGAGGTGGTGATGCCTGGAGCCAGTATTTACGTTTTATCTTGGCCTCTTTCCTGCTCCCAGACAGAAGACACTTTGGCTCTTCCAAAGCAGCGTGAAGATAACTCTTCTTTTTTTTAAATTCTTGAACCCTAGTCATTCATATAGCAAGGCCTATCACAGGACAGTTTTGTCTTGAAGTACTTCCTATAAGTGGACTCATACTGTATTTGTTATTCTGTGATTGGTTTATTTCACTTAGTGTAATGACCTCAAGGTTTATTCATGTTGTAACATATGTCAGAATTTCTTTCCTTTTTAAGGTTGATTAATAGTCCATTATATGTATATACCACATTTTGCTTATCCATTCATCTGTCAATGGACACTTGGGTTGCTTCCATGTTTTAGCTATTTGAATAATGCTGTTAGGAACATGGGTTTACAAATATCTTTGAGACACTGCTTTCAGTTCTTTTGAGTATATTCCCAGAAGTGGAATTGCTGGATCATACGGTAATTCTATGTTTAATTTTTTGAGGAACCGCCATACTGTTTTCCACAGCAGCTGTACCATTTTATTTTCCCAGCAACAATGAACAAGAGTTCCAATTTCTCCACATCCTTGTCACCACTTATTTTCTGTTTTTTTGATAGTCACCATCCTAATAGGTGTGAGGTGGTATCTTATTGTAGTTTTGATTTGCATTTCCCTGGTGATTAGTGATGTTGAACATCTTTTCATGTGCTTTTTGGCCATTTCTATATCCTTTGTAGAAATGTCTATTCAAGTCCTTTGCTCATCTTGAATTGGGTTGTTTGTTTTATTGTTGTTGAGTTGTGTGAGGTTTTTATATATTCTGGATATTAATCTCTTCAGATATATGATTTGCAAATATTTCCTCCCATTCTGTGGGTTACCTTTTTATTTTGTTGATAGTGTCTTTTGATGCAATTAATTTTTAAATTTTCATGAAGTCCAATTTGTCTATTTTTGTTGTTGTTGTCTGTGTCTTTGGTGTCTTATCTAAGAAATCATTGCCAAATCTAATGTCATGAAGTTTTGCCCTATGTCTTCTTCTAAGGTTTTGTAGTTTTATGTCTTAGATTTAGATCATGGTTTCATTTTGAGTTAATTTTTGTATATGGTGTTAGGGAAGGATCCAACTTCATTCCTTTGTATGTGGATATCCAGTTTTCCCAGCACCATTTGTTGAAAAGACTATATTTTCCCCATTGAATGGTTTTGCCGCCCTTTGTCAAAAATCATTTGATCATATATGTGAAAGTTTATTTCTAGACTCTCTATTCTATTCCATTGGTCTGTATGTCTGTCTTTATGCCGTAACACACTTTGGATTACTGTAGCTTTGTAGTAAGTTTTGTAGTAAGTATAGTTTTGTAGTAACTTTGGAAGTTTTGGAGGAATTATGAGTCCTCCAGTTTTGTTCTTCTTTTCTTGGATTGTTCTGGCTATTTGGAGTCCCTTGAGTTTCCATATGAATTTTAGCATGGGTTTTTCTATTTCTGCAAAAAACATCACTGGAATTTTGATGTGAATTGCATTAAATTTCTAGATTGCTTTGAGTAGTATTGACATCTTAACAATATTAAATCTTTCAATCTATGAACATGGAGTATCTTTTCCATTTATTTATATCCTTTTATTTTCTTTCAGTATGTTTTATAGTTTTCATTGTACAAGTCTTTCACCTCCTTGCTTAAATTAATTTCTAAGTATTTTATTCTTTTTGATGCTATTGTAAATAGAATTGTTTTCTTAATTTCCTTTTTGGATTGTTCATCATTAATGAATAGAAATGAAACTGATTTTTGTGTGTTGACTTTGTATCCTGATACTTTGCTGAGTTTATTTATTAGTTCTGACAGTTTTTTGTGGACTCTTTAGGGTTTTCTATGTATAAGATAATATCTGCAAACAGAGATAATTTTACCTCTTCCTTTCCAATATGGATGCCTTTTATTTCTTTTTCTTGCATAATTGCTCTGATCTTCCAGTACTGTGTTGAATAAAAGTGGCAAAAGTGAGCATCCTTGCCTTGTTCCTGATCTTAGAGGAAAAGCTTTTGGTCTTTCACTATTGAGTATATGTTTGCTGTGGGTTTTTCATATATGACTTTTATTATGTTGAGGTAGTTTCCTTCTATTCCTTCCTAGTTTGTTGAGTGTTTTTATCATGAAAGGATGTTGGATTTTGTCAAATGCTTTTTCTCCATCAATTGAGATGATCATGTAGTTTTTTTCCTTTATTCTGTTAATGTGATATGTTACTTTGATCGAGTTTCAGATGTTGAACCATCCTTGCATTCCAGCAATAAATTCTACTTGGTCATGGTGTATAATCCTTTTAAAATGCTGCTAAATACAGTTTGCTATTACTTTGTTGAGGATTTTTAATCAATATTTCTAAGGGATATTGGTCTGTAGTTTTCTTTTCTTGTAGTGTCTTTGTCTGGCTTTGGTATCAAGGTTATGCTGGCCTCATAGAATGAGTTATGGAGTGTTCCCTCCTCTTCAATTTTTTGGAAAAATTTGAGGAGGATTGGTGTTAGTTTTTCTTTAAATGTTTGGTAGAATTCACCAGAAGCCATCAGGTCTAGGGCTATTATTTGTCAAGAGATTTTTGATTACTGATTCAGTCTTCTTACTAATTATAGGTCTATTCAGATTTTCTATTTCTTTGTGGTTTAATCTTGTTACGTTTTGTGTTTCTAGGAATTTGTCCATTTCATCTATGTTATCCAGTTGTTGGTATCCAATTGCTTATAGTACTCTCTTATAATCCTTTTTATTTGTGTAGAATTGGTAGTAATCTCCCCACTTTCATTTCTGATTTTAGTGATTTGAGTCTTCTCTCTTTTTTTCTTGGTCTATCTAGCTAAAAGTTTGTCAATTTTATTTATCCAATGAGAGAACTGTTATATTTTAATTTTAGAGTATTTGGTTGATTTATCTGTAATGTATGTACAGATATAGTTGGATTTTCCATCTTATTATTTGCTTTCTATGTTTTCTGCCTATCAATTTTTTTCCTCTCCTTCTCTCTATGATCTTTTTTTCTCTCCTTTCTTGCTTTCTTTTAAATTATTCTATAATTATTTATTTCCCTCCTCTTTTAGCTTAGAAGTTATGTATGCTTTATCTTTTCTTTTGGTAGTTACTCTAAAGATTACCATGTGAATCATTGATTTCCCAAAATCTAATATAAAATTGGTACTATTTTCTTAGATAATTCAGAGATCTTAGAAACCCTTGGCTCTTTTTCTTTTTCTTTTTTGGTGAGGAAGATTGGTTCTGAGCTAACATCTGTGCCCATCTTCCTCCCTTTTGTATGTGGGATGCCACCACAGTATAGTTTGATGAGCAGTGTGTAGGTCCATGCCTGGTATCTGAACCTGCAAACCCCAGGCCACCGAAGCAGAGCATGTGAACTTAACCACTATGCCACCTGGCTGGCCCCCTGAAATGCTTAGCTCTATTTACTCATCTCCAGACTTTTATACTATTAATGTCATGCTTTTTAATTATATATGTATGCATATACATATATGTGTATGTATATATATGAATATATAAAAGCATTTATATAAAACTGTATGGCAATATTATTGTCATTACTATTGTTATTAATAATAATTATGGAGACTTTTAAACATACACAAATAAGCAGAATAATGAACCTGCATGAACCAGTCAGCCCAGCCTCAACAACAATCAATCCATGACTAATCCTATCCACACTTACAGTACTCTCCATTTGCTTCTTCCATTTGCTTACCTTCTTTTATTATTTTAAAGCAAATCCCAGATATAATTTTATTTATAATTTTTCAGTATGTATCTTTAAAAGATAACTCTTTTTTTTAATATACTACTATCACACCAAACAAAACTAACAATATTTATCTAGATTTATTAATATATTTACCCATTTTATTGCTCTTTATTTCTTCCTGCATCTCCAAGATCCTATTTGGGATAATTTTCCTTCAACCTGGAGAATATTTTAGTACTACTCTTCTGGTGATTAATTTTCTGTTTTTGTTTGTCTGAAAATGTCTTTATTTCACCTTCATTTATGAAGGGTATTTTCTTTCAGCAGTTGAAAAAAAAGCATTCCATTGTCCTCTTGCTGCCATGGTTTCTGTGAAATCAGTTGTCCATATTATTGTTGCCTGTTTGAAGGTAATCTGTCTTTTTCTCTAGCTCCTTTTGAGATTTTTCTTGTACATGGTTTTCAACATTTTTACTATGATATACCTATGTATGATTTTCTTCGTATTTATCTTGTTAGGGGTTCACAGGTTTCCTTGAATGTATAGTTCGATATCTTTTGTCCCTTTTGGAAAACCTCAGCTATTATCTCATTATTGCTTCTGCTCGTTTTTCTCTCTGCTCCTTCTGGGACTCCAATTACATGTTGTTAGATATGCATTAATGTATATATCCTTTTTAGTGTGTGTGTGAGGAAGACCAGCCCTGAGCTAACATCTGCTGCCAATCCTCCTCCTTTTTTTTTGCTAAGGAAGACTGGCCCTGGGCTAACATCTGTGCCCATCTTCCTCTACTTTATATGGGATGCCGCCACGTCATGGCTGACAAGCAGTGTGTCGGCAGGCGCCCAGGATCCGAACCCGTGAACCCTGGGCTGCCAAAAATGAACTAAACCGCTGCGCCACCAGGCAGCCTGTACATTGTTTTTTCTTGGGTGCTTTATTCTGGCTATTTTCTTGTGACCTGTCTTTCAAATCACTGCTTCTCTCTTTAGCACAATTTGCTGTTAAATTCAACTATTGAGTTCTTAATTTTGGTAAAAGTATTTTTCAGTTCTTGAATTTCTATTTGATTTTTTTTATAGATTTTTGTTTTCTGCTGATATTCTTAATCTTGCCTGTTATCTTCTTAAATATGTTAAGGATTTTGTCTTGAACATTTTAGAGTCTGTATCTTCATTGTTTGGAGCACCCGTAGGTTTGTTTTAATTTTCTATAGTTTTCTTTGTCATTCATGTCATCTTGTCTCTTTGTATACCTGGTTATTTTTGATTGTCAGATATTGTATATCAGAAATTGTAGAAATATTTGGAGGCCTGGGATGCTGATATAAGTCCTGTCTGGAAGATGTTTGCTTTTGGCAAGCAGCTAGCGGCACCAGCAATCCAGGATCACTTTTATTTCAGGTATTGAGGGGAAACTCTGCTTATTTCCTGGGTGTAGCCCTTCAGGTTTCAACCCAAAGCATGGATGATTTACCAGGGTCTCCTCCCCCTTATCAGTCACTAGACTACAATTTTGTCTCCCTAGCTCTACAAGGCTATTAGAACACTTTTCCACTTCTCAGCCTCTTAGCCATCTCTTCCCAAATCAGCAGGCGCTCTAGGAAAAAAAAAGCCACAAATGCTGGGCTCCTCTCTCTGGATTTCCTCTCTCTCCCAGATCTTGACACTTTAACTCTTAATGGTCTTGTTAAAATCTCCAAAGCCTTCAAGAGATTTAAAAATATTTTATCCATGTTTTGTAGTCGTTCTCAGTAGAATGGTTGGTCCAAGTGTCCAAAATATCTAGTCCATCATTACTGAAAGTGAAAGTCACTTGTCTTATCTTAGTTTTTTCTACTAACTTCATATTTCTGTTCACAGATCGAGGCAATGACAACTGGCTGATTAAATATGACTGTCCAATGGATAGTTCTAGCTCTCGGGTAAGATATTAATCTATACCTTGAAGAAGAGGATGAAGTAAAGTATATGCATAATATGGAAGCACATAATAGTCAGAGATTTAGGTCATATAGGTTCAGAGAATCAGGCTAGCACATGTGTTTAAAATTGATAGGTTAATATTTGGTAGAGTTTTTCTCAGTCTGTTTTTTAAGGAATATCCTATGAATGATCTTAATAGGGATAGAATGAAGAAAAGTTCAAATCAGTTTGGAGCATGTTACATATATTATGCCTTTCTTGGAAATTCACATTACATAGTAGCAAAGTAAAAGTCTGAGAAGTAGTGCATTAAATGAACCTATTTAATTTTGTTTGGCCTAGTGATTTCTAAACTTTTTTGACGATGGAACACTTTTCTCACAACAGACCACAATTCCCCAGAACATCAGTTTAGAAAAAGCTGCTTCCTGCAACTTTCTTAACTCTCTCATTGCTGTCATACTCTGCTGTACTTCTCTATCCCTGCTCAGTCTGTACGTTTTAAAAAATTAGTGCGAAGCCTACCTGGAGAAAGAGAGTGAGATTGGCTCTTATTCCTTATAATGTTTTTTTTTTCTTCCAGCTTTATTGGGATATAATTGACATATAACATTGTGCAAGTTTAAGATGTAAGGTGTGATAATTTTATGCATGTATATATTGCAAAATGTTTACCACAATAAAGTTAGTTAACACATCCTCATAGTGTTTTTACTTCCTTCTTGAATAGTGGTTCTCAAATTTTGTACAGCAGAATCACCTGAAGAGCTTATTAAAAAATAGAACAGATTCTTGAAGGCTTTCCCCATTAGGTCTGGGGTAAAACTCAGGATTCCACACTTTTAATCACGTATGCCAGGGGATTCAGATGCAGCTATCCTGGACCCACATTCCCTGTTCCTGGGATGGCACCAGTGAACCTAAAGCATGAAGTCAAGTAGGCAGTCGTGGGAGTGTCTGACAGGGGCTGTCGCAGGGTGCCTGCCAACTCTTTTTGCATTCAGCTTTTGTCCTTTTCCTTTTCATGTACAACAGGGGAACAGACTCCCTTGTGGAAGAGCACCTAACTGTTATCTTCCATGATCCTGTTATCTCACTGGAAAATGTGGTCACCACCAATGAAGTGGCATTTGAGTCAAGGTCTACACAAAAGGACCTTAGCTGACTGATAATTGATTTTTCCTTTTTCTTTCCATACTCTCAGGATTCTCACTGCCTTTCCCTAGGGGGAATGGCTTGTAGCTATCTTTTGTTATTGTCATTTCCCTTCTTACCAAGGACTATGGCAACTGCTGGGAAAGTGCATCTTTTCTCAGATATGAAAGGGACTCTGAGAACCTTGAACAAGCCAAGTCAGAGGGGCCATAAATCTACTAAGTGCAGATAACAATATGGAAACCAGTTCACAGGTTGAGTAAGGATTGGTGCCTGAGGAGGTTGAGATGGGATGCTTTGCTACTACTTTAAAGGGCCTGAGGCAGATGGGACCCTAAATATTTAGTCTTCCTTTGTTCTTCAGGACACAGACTGGGTGGTGGTGAAGGAGCCTGTGATCAAGGTGGCTGCCATAGACAATGGGCTGGCTTTCCCCCTGAAGCATCCTGACTCCTGGAGGGCATGTAAGTCTCAAGACCACTGTGGTCTGGCTGTTTTCTTGCTCAGTCTCAGTTTTCTTGTCTGTGCAATGTTTTTATTGTCTACATTAGATAATGCCTTGATCACAGAATTGTTCTAAGAATTAATGAAATAATGCAGCTCATGCAATTTAGCATAATGGCTGGCACATAGCAACTACTCCATAATGTAAGCCGCTACTATCATTTGTACCTTACATTATTCCCAATAGAAGCATAGAATTGAGCTTTCTCATCTTCACTTAGCATTTTTCTTGTTCTTTCTGAGGACTATCTTATCATAATTTATTTTATTTTTGTCTCTAAATATCAGCTGCTGTTAGTGTTCTGTCTTCCTTGTTGACACCCTGGAAGCCAACTCCTGCCCCATTATAACTGAGAAACTTTTAGAAAGAGGGAGAGATACAAGTAGGAGGTCACTAGCCCCTTTGCAGCACTAGTCTCTCTTTTCAGAAGGAGCATCTCAATGCCTTAGTGACAAGTAATTGCTTCTAGATAGACTTGTGTCTTGGAAGGTCATGTAATATCTGAGAAAGAGCACAGGCTCTGGGATTAGGCAGACCTGTGTTTGAATCCTAGTTCCTCCATTTACTAACTGTAACCTTTAGGGTTAACAGCACTTGTAACTTTTCTTTTCTGTTGTGTATCAAGGAAGAGGGGTGTTAGATGGGCAGGGATTTTTTTTCAATACCAGCTTTGCTTCTGCCCTTTCCTCTTTGCAGATCCTTTTTACTGGGCCTGGTTGCCCCAGGCAAAAGTCCCATTCTCTCAGGAGATCAAAGATCTGATTCTTCCCAAGATATCGGACCCTAACTTTGTCAAGGACTTGGAGGAGGACCTATATGAACTCTTCAAGGTTAGACCTGGGAACCTCAGCCTTATCCCCATAGAGAAGAAGGAATTCCTAATGGTTTTTCTAACTGGACCTGATATGAGCCAAGAGAACATGGCTAACACCCTTCTGAGTTGTGTTAGCCAATGAAGAGCAAGATTCTCACATGTGGACATCAGGACCTAGTTGGGATTGGTTTGAAAAAAATTGGCAGCTCTGAGGAATCCCACTGGTGTGTATCCTGTGTGTCATGTGGCTGCAGTGTATCTGCAGAGCTCTCATTCTCAAGTGGAGCACTAGAGCCTGGCGTTCTTTGGAGTTAACAATGAGACTCAGGACAAGACATTTACTTGTTCTGTTTCCCCATCTGTGAAATAGGGAGTTCTTGGGGTGTTAGTTGATTTCTCTAAGCCTCATAAGCCTCGTGTAGGTTTTCTTTATTAGCAAGTTTCTAACTGGGGGAGGAAAATGGGTTCTTCTGAGGGATTCATGCAGAGTCCATCTCCTTCTGCCCTTCTTTTGCAGAAAGATCCTGGTTTTGACAGGGGCCAGTTCCATAAGCAGATTGCTGTCATGCGGGGACAGGTAAGCCTGGTACATCCTCCTGGTGTCATCCCTCGTATCTCTGGGAACATTATATGCTTAGGTTGAGTAATGTGTAAAGTTTATATTTTATACCGTTTTCAGTCTGTGCCATACATATTTGTGACTCTGCCTTAACACATGGGAGAGGAAAGGTAGTCCTCCCTAATCTCCCGACTCTTCCATGGTATCCAGTGCTTGATGAAGCACTTACTATGTGCTTAGCTCTGTGCCAGTTACTGGATAGTTCATTGGTAAGCTTACCCAGTGGTCCCTGTCCTCAAGTTGCTCAGGACAGGCTCTATGCCTTGGTGGTTAAGAGCTAGGCTCTGGAGTCAGACTGCTTCACTGCTTACAAGGTCTGTGGCCTTGGGCAAGAGCCTCTGCTTCCTTGTTTATAAAATGGGATAGTAATAATACTTTGCAGAGTTGGCATGAGAGAATGCATATCAAATGTTTAGTAAAAACAATGCCTGGCACATGGTAAGAACTCAGATATTGGCTATGGTTATAATTTTTGTTGTTATACTTACAAGTCATATTATTTCTTCTCTTTCCACTTCACCTTCAACGAAAGCTAAGGAAATCCCCAGGGCATTGTTGATCCTCCAAAGCATCGTAAAGAATATGCCTGAAAAATTGTTTAAAAACTCTGTAGGGCACTGACATTCTGCTTATCACTTTGAAGTCTTCTTAAAGAGAGCTGGAATGGCCTAGCAGTTAAGGGCACAAACTGTGGTCGGAGTGCCTGGGTTTGAATCCTGTCTCTGCCGTTTACTAGCTGTGAGGTCTTGGACAGGTTACTTAACCTCTCCTTCCTTTAGTTTCTCCATTTGTAACATAGGATTAGTAACAGCACCTACCTCCTAGGGTTATTAGGAGATAAATGATTTGAACAGTTGGAGTAGTGCCTGGCATATTTAAGTACTCAGTATGTGTTAGCTATTTCAGTTATGATTTTGTGTACAGAAAAGTCAACTTCTCACATCTTTAAAGAACAAGAACATCTTCCCAGTCATAATTATACATTTACCTCTTCTACCAGTTAGGTAAAGGCTTCTGGTGAGAGCTACTCTTGGGCTTGCTGAGCCCATTTTCCCCTGGAAATGGGATGGACAGGGGTTTGAAGAGCTGCAGTTATTATAGCTGCCTGAATACCAGGTCTTCCAACATTTCCCAAGTAACGTAAGGGCCCAGTTAAGCTGGCAGAATCTTGGGAAACCTTAAAAGCCACTTAATGTACTCTGGTATTCTGGAACTCAGCGTAAAGGAACAAACTTCTTCTCAAGCTTATGTGGGCTGTGCTTCTGTCCCTATAGTACTATCTTCTCTAATCCTTTCCCAAGTCTGTCCCTTGCCAACACCATAGCAACCTTCCTCCCATTATACCCAATTAGCACCATTATCTAGAGTGGCCCTAAAAGGCGAGGGTGGGGGGTGGTCGGGAGAGTGCAATTTTATCTTTCTCTCCATCTTGTGCTCTTGGTGTCTTTTGAGGGCCTTTTTTTTTTTTTTTTTTTGTGGGGAAGACCAGCCCTGAGCTAACATCTGTTGCCAATCTTCCCCTTTTTGCTGAGGAAGACTGGCCCTGAGCTAACATCCGTGCCCATCTTCCTCCACTTTATATGGGACGCCGCCACGGCATGGCTGACAGGCAGTGTGCGTCCGCGGGCGCCTGGGATCCGAACTCGCGAACCCCGGGCTGCCAAGCGCGGACTAAACCGCTGCGCCACCGGGCGGCCCCTCTTTTGAGGGCCTTTTGGCATCTTACAACCTAGAGTGCCCACCTCCGAACACCATAAGGTTCTATGAGCATCCAGCTCCTCCCAGCATGGAGTTGGCCGATATATGAGTCACCTCCTTACTTGCTTACCAGTCACACACTGAAGCAAAATGAGCCTCTGTCCTACAGAAATCTGACGTACCACAGGGGAAGGAGGTTACAACCTTCTACCTCCCTGAGCTGTAATCACAGAGTGGGCTGTGCAGGGCCCTGAGCCGAAGGAGAAGAGTGAAGAACCTCTAGAGTGATGAAGTTGGGCAATAGAAGTTGTTATTCACAGTATAGGCTTCTAACCGGGAGATAAAGAATGCAGGGTCTGAGAGAAAGCCTCTTTAAATGACATTTTCAAAGACAGTATTTATTTTTTAGTATTATGTGCCTGCTATAAATTTTTCTTCAACTTTTTAACTTGAAAAATTTCAAACCTCAGTGAAGTTGAAAGAGTGGGATCTTCTCCTAGATTCACCAATTGTTACATTTAGTTTGATCTCATTTGCTTGATCTCATATCTGTAAATGTTATCTGTCTGAATGATATCTGTCTCTATATATCTATATAATTTATCTGTATAAATATCTATATAGTTTGTCTCTCTCCCAGATAGATAAATGTTGGGTTTTTTTTTTTTTTTTTTGCCAAATCTTTTGAAAGTAACTTGTAGACAATTTGACATTCTACCCTAAATACCTCAGCATGCATAAGAAAGAGGTGGCTTCTAACCCAAAGAACCAAAGGGAGCACAGGAAGACCCAGCCAGGGTGGGTTTAAAGTCCTCTGTCTCTTAAGATGGGTTGTCTCCTGCACAGTCTGCTCCAGTACCATTTGAACCTTTAGTTCTCTGCCCTGATCTTGTGCTCAAGGCTCTTTGCAGCAGTGTAGGATGCTGACAAGTACCAAAACAATTAAGTAGAAAAGGAATTAATTACTGGTAAGATCCAGTTCTGACTTCTGACCTCTATTCCAGGTGAATCTCTCCCTCTTTATGGGCAACATTTGTGGGCCAAGGATGTGTGTGGCTTGAGGGCTGTGTGTCTGTGATTTCAGGGTGCAGCCTAGCTTACCCTCCCGTGTGTCTGTGGCCTGGCTGTGAAAATCTTCAACATCTAGTGGTTTAAAGAAAGCTATCCTAGGACAGCTTCAGCGTTTATACTGTCCTACCGGAGAAGATAAATGGTGGTGATTCTAATTGTGACAAGGGGGAGAAAACATGTTCCCATGGACACACATCTGAAATATCTATAAAATACAGACAAAAGTTGGTAAGGAGCTAATGCAGTATGGTATCCTGAATGGAATCCTGGAACAGAAGAAGACCAGTACTGGAAAAGCTAATGAAATCCAAATTAAGTCTGGAGTTTGGTCAATAATAATGTTCCAATGTTAATTTCCTAGTTTTGGTAAGTGTACCATGGTTATGTGAGTCGTTAAAATTAGGAGAAACTGGGTAAATGGTATACACAACTCTCTGTGCTATCTTTGCAACTTTTTCACAAATTTAAAATTATCCCAAAGTAAAAATTTTATTTAAAAAAAAAGATGATGGGGGCCGCCCGGTGGCGCAGCGGTTTAGTTCACGCTTGGCAGCCCGGGGTTCGCAAGTTCGGATCCCGGGCGCCCGCCGACGCACTGCCTGTCAGCCACGCCGTGGCGGCATCCCATATAAAGTGGAGGAAGATGGGCACGGATGTTAGCCCAGGGCCAGTCTTCCTCAGCAAAAAGGGGAGGATTGGCAACAGATGTTAGCTCAGGGCTGGTCTTCCCCACACACACAAAAAAAAGATGATGAAGAGACACCATTGGAGGAAGAATCCAACTGAAATGTTGGCTTTTTTAAAATACATGGTCTTTGTAGGAAAATCAGAAAATAAGGATAAACAACAATAAACAAAAAATCACCTATAATTCCTTGACCCAGAGATAACCATTGCCAATTGCCAGGCTTTTTTTCTCTGCAGATAGGAAGATAGAATTTTAGAAAATAAAGGTGAGGCCACATAATACTACTGGTTCCTTATCTCCTTTCTTTTCTGTCTAACAACATTGTGATCAGCTTTCCATGCCAATAAAATATATTTTTTAATTGCTCATTTCTTATCCCTTAAATATTAACTGATCCCATACTCTTGGGCATTTATATAATTTTCACTGTTATAAACAATACTGCCCTGTATTGGTCGAAACTAAGTGTTTTGTGCATATCCGTGATTGTTTCCTTAGTCCTTAAAAATGAAATTGCGGAGTCAGAGGGCCTTTTAAGTCCACTGGCCTTTCTGAAAGACTGTCCCGTGATCCAGCCCCACAGCCATGTCTCTGAACTCTCCCAACTCTAAGTTGTCATCTTCTTCTGTATCTTTACTAACAGGAAGGGCAAAAAATGGGAGGTATTTGTTTTAACTTGTATTTTTAAAATGACTAGAGGGGTTCCTATTTTCTGTTTATTACCCATTTATATTCCTGCTTTTGTGAATAGCCCATTTGTATGATTTTCCATTGGTGTATGGTTTATACTTTTTTGGTCTATAGGCGCACTCTATCTGCTAGTCTCCCTTCAGAGGCAGACCTAGGCCTTTCCCTCACTGATCTCATTTTTCCCGCTGCAGATCCTAAATCTGAGCCAGGCCCTGAAAGACAACAAGAGTCCCCTGCACCTCGTCCAGATGCCACCCGTGATTGTCGAGACAGCCCGTTCCCACCAGCGGTCTGCTAGCGATTCCTACACACAGAGCTTTCAGAGTCGGAAGCCCTTCTTTTCGTGGTGGTAGCCTGAGAGGCTGACAAAGGCATATTGTCTGAGACTTGGGCTGGGAGGAAGCCTGGGGAGTGGGTTGCAGGAAAAGCCAGAGAATTCGGTGGACATCGGTGCCCTTAAGAGCTCTCCCTCTCTGCTCGTCACCCCTCTCAGGGCTTTCCCAAGCACAGGGAGAAGCACAATCAGAGGGACAGTGAGTGCTGTTGGGCCCTTCTGAGTGCTGAGGGGTCTGGAGCTCCATGCAAGTAGTTCAGATGCCCGGGAAGGAGCATCTCCCTTCCAGCATCTCCTGGGGGCAGGCTGGGAAATTACCTTCCCGCCCTGACACCCTGCTCTGTTTCAATTCTTCATTATATTCTGCATCAGAAAAGCAAACAAACAAAAGCAAATTTAAATACTAGTGGCAAAACACAGGCAGAATCCCAGGTCCTCTCGTGTCAGAAACCTCTAATCCAGACTTTTATTTGCATGGACCCAGACATTCAGGTGCCTCGCAGTTCCTTACTCCCGTGGACCAAGGCAGCTGGGTGACTCAGAGGGCAACTAGGTGACTTGCAGTGCTGGGACAGACAGAAGTCACACCTACTTTGGGTTTTTGCCAAGTCTTCTTCCCCTTCCCCTCCCACCAGTGCAGTAGGCTGGCTGAGAGCCTCCAAACGCAGTTCTCATGGCGGGATACTTTTGCTCTAGACCTCCCAGCATATGATCGTGTCGGCTCTGCTCTCTGCCCTGCCAGGGACCCACCTCTCTAGTGCAGGCCTGCTGCTTGCCTGTCACTGAGGCGAAGGCAGGAGGGAGGAAGTTGACTCCTCAGCATGTAGAAGTGATCCACATGGCCCAAGTGTATGCTGAGAGCTGTATGTGGTCTATGGGTAAACTTATTCCAGCCTTGCTTCCCGAGTCCTTGGCCCTAGCCAAAGGTGAGAAACTCTGCCAGCCGTCTAATTTGTTCCTGTTGTTTTAGATATCTTTTTCTCAACTCTTTTGACTTAGAGGTTCAGTTCTGTGTTCTGGAGGTGGGTCTCAGTTCGTAAGAGGACAGGATGTTAGGTCGTTAGACTTCTTTTTATGCTACACTCCTGCTTGGTGGAGGTAACAGGACTTGTATTCTGCCTCCTAACTGGCAGCTTCCCTTTGCTCCCTGACTTCTTGTTCCAGGCCAGTTTTTCCATGGCTTCTTAAGAAAGGTGGGGCCCAAAGGAGAGAGGCCTTCAAACTGTCCCCCAGTGCCTGCCCAGCTCAGTGTACATCTTCCTGCTTCCACGTCTCTTTTCCCTCAGCTGTCCCCCTTGCCAGGTGTCCAAGCCCTTTCTACACCAAAGCAAAGAACGGC
This sequence comes from Tapirus indicus, assembly GCA_031878705.1. Taxonomy (NCBI): domain Eukaryota; kingdom Metazoa; phylum Chordata; class Mammalia; order Perissodactyla; family Tapiridae; genus Tapirus; species Tapirus indicus. The sequence goes on along the minus strand of CM062921.1, from coordinate 31,289,243 downwards.
CTCAGGAGGGAGTAACGAGGGTGCCATCTGTGGCTAAGGGGCAACCCTATGCTACTGGACACTTGAAGTTGCTGGCACCCTGCGATTGGTCAGTTAGCCTTGGAAAGAAATTATCTTGAAGGTTTGAAAAACAACCAAAGAAAGGGAGCAAGGACTATGGCTGTGTGCCCTCTGCTTGCCCAGCTCCCGCCATCCAGGAGGCAGAGCGGAGATGTGCAGCCTCTCATCAGCTGGGCCAGGCTGATATCCTTCCATTCCAGCCCCCAGGAGCCAGCTTGTCCTGGGCTTCTACCCAGCTGACAGGAAGAGTCTCTGGGAGCTGGAGATGCATGCCCTGTGGACGAAGGCACCGCCCGCCCCCCCCCCTCCCCCGCTGGCCCCAACCCTGACAATCCCTGACCCTCCAGCTGACCTGGACTCTGGCCTTGGAGACCATGTCTGTGAGAATGCCTACCCCCAGACTGCAGGAGCAGCAGGGCGCGTGAGGTCGGAAGGGGACCTAGGTGTGTTTAGCTCTCCATGGACGTCTTTACACAAATAGGTTGGTAAAGCTCCCCACCTGGGTGTCAAGAGAAGCTAAGCAGTCTCAAGAGGAGCCTGGTTGCTTCCCCCAGCCAAGCAGATCTGCATATTGCCCTCATCCACACCAGCTCTGTCAGGAGAAGGAAATTGGGTCCAACGGAAGAGGGAGCTGGTCCCAGTCCTGGCAGGCGAAAGAGCGCGGGGCGTCCTTTCCTGGCCTGTCTCCGTTCTCCTTGTAGGCTGTACTCAGGTTGCCTTGAATGTGGTCTTTGGGAGAGCCAGGGGCCCAGAGTGCCAGGGCAGGTTTCTGGGTGGCACTCACAGAATGGCCCAGCCCTCTGCCAGCCATAGGCCCTGTCCCCTGGTGTCAGGGAGTAGAGGCTGGGCTGTGAGAGTGCTGCTGCCTCTGTATTGTTCTTCTAATGCACTGTAGAAATTGTATGTAATGTATTTAAATCAATGCAAATGTATGAATAACAAATCCAGTTCTGACCTTTTTTGTCTAGTTTTCTTTGAAGATGAGGTAGAATGCAATTTCAAGGACAAAGAACCCTGTGTTTCCATGGAGTTGCTGAGATATGGCTCCTAAGTCTGTTTTCCTCTAGTAGAGGAAAATACAGGTCCTCATTTCCAACGTCCCATTGCTCTGAAAACCAAAAGTATTTTCGTAACTCATTTGACACCAAAATCTGACCTGAACTTACACTGATGTGAAGCTATTTGTAATCATCGTATATCCCTTAGTGTGAATATTTGTTGCAGAAATATTAATATTTTGTTATGAAATGTTCCTCTACTATGGATTATACAGTATTTGCACTTACTACTTCCTAAAAGCTGAAAAACTTCTGAATTCCAAAATCATCTAGCCCCAAGGGTTGAGATAAGGAGTGTGGACCGGCTTCTCTTCTTGGCCACGAGAGGGCAGCCCTGCTCTGTGTGTGCAACACTGCCCCCTTGGAGCACTTTGAACCCTGGCTCCTTTAAGTGATGGATAATCAAGCAGATAGGATGGGTAGGGAGGGAAGCTGAATGCTTATAAGCACATAGTTTCTTTAGCAGCAAAGCCGGAAGAGTAGTCAAAAATCCTCACCTCAAGCTATGGGAAACTGGATAATGCAGGGAGCTCAAGATGGTTGGTCCAGATGTTGACCCACCTCAGGATGGCTGGCCCATAGGAATGAAGAAGCCAACTGAGGAGCTGGCACCCACTACTTTGACTGCAGACCCACTGCCCACCATGCAGGGCTGACCGTAATAGCTTCTCCCTCTAGAGCTGGCCAGAGGCTAAGAACCCCCTCCTGTCCTGTGGATCAGGACTGCCTACAGTTGCTTCCATCTCCCAATCTGACAGACTTTGGAAAAGGAGGCTTTGGCAAAGGGGTTCTAGGGGATGGAGGGTGAGAAAGCGAAGGAGGCCAGCCCTATTTTCTCCTTCCTGGGAATATCCCTTCCCTGCAATGAACCCAACCCCTCACCCCCTGGGTCCAGAGTATCCATTTCCAGGTCCTTCCCTTCTGTGACAGACTCACACAGTTCTTGATGCAAATGTTTTTATTTTGCCCTTAAAGCACAGTTTCTTTGTGCTGGGCTGGCAGGGGCAGGGGTGTGGGACAGGCTGCTAGACCACGAGTTACAGTAGTAGCAGGAGGGTTAGTAGCAGGAGTGGTGAGGTGCAGGCTGAGTGCCCATCACTCGACTCCCAGGGGAATATCATGCAGCCCAGGTATAGTGTCAGATGGGGAAAGGCCAAGGTAGGAACATCGCCGTTTCTCCTCATTCTGGGGAGGAATGGGTCCCAGGTAATGTAGAGCTCAGTGGACACCTCCAGTCCTGTTCTGATTTGAGCAGGCCACTGGCAGCGGTCTTTCATTTACTAGTGTGGGGCTGTTTGCCTCAAGTCGCTCTTCCTTCTTCACCTCCCCCAAGCCCTTTGGCAAAAGTCCCTGTGATTCGGGAAGATACTGCTGCTCCAGCCCCTTCCCTGGATCAGTGTCTGATCTGATGGAGGTAGCTTGTGGGGCCCGGCTTCCTCCAGCTCCGTCGGACCCTGGCACTTGTCCTCCTAGAGTTCAGATACTGATCGCTGGAAGCCATCTCCGTGGCACTGCTCTGTGGGTCGGCCAGTGGAGCCTGGGGCTCTGGGATTCTGCAGGGAACAAGTGTGTGATAGGACAACATCAATAGGAAGGACAGAACAGGGACTACAGAGATTTTGGTCATGATGAAGTATTAAAACACAGTTTGGGGCAGAATGAGACCAGGGCTCTGGTCTCGGCTCTGCCCTCTGAGAGCTACATGACTAGGCAGAGTTTTCGGATTTCTCTTCTGTAAAGAGTTAGACTAGATCAGAGTGTGTGACACTCAGTGTTTCTCCATCTTCCTCCTGTACTCATGGCAGACATCATCAGTCATGACACAAGACTGGAGGAACCAAGCGTCCTTCTCAGCAAGGTGTTTTAAGTAGGGATTACTAATCAGTTGGAGTTACTATGAGCAGTGAAGCTGATTTGCTACCCCTGGACCTCATGATCTCAGAGGCTTGTTGAGGTCTAATGTCCTGATTGTGGGCCCCAGAGAATGCAGCCGGAGGAATGGAGCCCAGAGTGTAGCTGGCAGCGACTGGTTTAGGTCACGTGGTTCAGCATCATCTAAGGGCTCACTGTTCCTGGGCTGTCAGTGACCTTAGCAAAGAGGTGGGTGACTAGGGAAAGTTTAAAGTTTCTCAACAATTTTTAACCCTTGATTCCTCTATGGTACTCTCCTATGCTATGTGCTCTGTAATCCCACAGCCAAGATTTTAACCAGACTTACTTTTGAATGGTACCTGTTCTACAACAGGTAAACAATTTTTTTCTTCTCCCAAACAATAGTCCCTCCCACCTGGATGCAAAATGAGGTGGCACTGAAAGGACGCAGGCACCCCTTCCCATAGGAGTTCACAGGGTCACATGTGACTCCAGTAGTAACAGCAGTCTTTTAAATGCCAACCACGTGGTAGGCAGTGTGTAGACCGTACAACAACCCCAGTGGTAGGTACTTTACAGCGGGGCCAGGTCAGTAGCTCCAGGTCACACAGCCAGGAAATAGTGTAATGGGCATGATTAGTGCTCTTCTTCCTTCAGCCCTTCAGTCCTGGGAACTTACCGGAGCCGGCTGCAGTGGTGCAGTGAGTGGCCCAGGGGTTTCTGCCTTGGGGGCCTCTTCCTACGCAGCCTCCTCAAGGCCTCCGCCACACGGTGGTCCCCCGCACACTCCCAGATGATCTGTGCCCGTTCCTCGGCCAGCTGGTCTCCACTGCGCTGAAATAGGCCCTGGATCTGCAGCAGCTCAGCGTCCTGAAAGATGTTGGCTGAGGCCTGCTTGCGGCCCCGGGCCTCTGTCGGGGCCTGCCAAGGGGACGGCTCACTCACCACAGAGGCTGGGGTGCCCATCCTGGGTGCTCTGAGGAAAGAAAGCGTTAAGAAACATCAGCTCAGCAGGCCCTTCCCAAACCTGAGGGTCCTGACTAATGCAAGGGCTTCTGGTGTTTCTATTCTCTTCTCCTAGAGAACAGAAACTCCAAACTGGAGTAAGTCTTGATTTAAAATCACTCTAATTTCCCAGGGCACCTTGGGGAAATAATATTAATAAAGATATGCAAACTTCATTATAAAGTGCTTATGTGTCCAACATGTGTATTATCTCACTGGAGAGTCACAGCAACCTGTGAGGTAAGAATTGTTTATCCCCACTTTGCAGATGAAGAAATGTGACTCAGAGAGGTTAAATGACTTTCCCACAGTCACAAAGCCTGTGTAAGTGCAGAGCCAGGAGTAGAACCCAGGTCTGGCTCTAAAGTGCATGCAGACCCCAGGATACCCAGGTCCTAATAAGGCAGAAGCAGCTGCTGAAATGTGTTGTGCATTTAACAGGTATCCAGCACTGCTGTAAGAGCTGTATTCCCATAACATCACTGAAATGTGAGCACAAGAGCCCTGTGAGGGAGGTGCTTTTATCCTCCTCATTTCAGAGATGAGGAAACTGAGGAACGGAATCCAGATCTCTCTGATGCTGAGGCCCAGGCTCTGCAGCACAGAAGTAAAAGAGGAATTGTGGAGTTGGGCTACGCAGGTTGGAATCCCACTTCTAGTTGCCTCCACCACTTCCGGCTGTCTGACCCTCCATGCCTCAGCTGCTTCCTGTGTAAACTTACCAGCTGTACAAGGACCTACTTAGCAGAGTTGCTGTGAGGACTGAGTGAAGACACAGAAAGTGTTAAGAACAGTGCTTGATGTTCTACTACTGTGCTTTTCCATCTATCAAATTGAGAAGAGTCATCCCACCTCCTATTTTCAAGACCTTGGGATGAACCAAGTCCCTATAACACAGTAAGAAACACACAGTATAAAACAGATCAATCAGATCTAACTACAGAGCAAAGGACCACAGAGGGAAAGGTAGGGCAGAAGAGGCTACAGGGTTAGAATATACAGTCATGGCCAGAGGCTGAAATCTATGAGAAAATTCAGTAAAAGTTAGGCTCATGTCGATGCCCTCCCATCATATCCAGGAAATGGAAATTAAATTATCTCCCTCGGTTCTAGATGGTTCACTTTGAATAATAAAAGCAAAAGAGGCTCACCTAGCTTGTCCTTGTTTCCAGTACAGCCTGAAAAAGCTATGGGATTGGAAAACAGACTGGAGACAAGGAAGACTAAGGACTTTGGCACTACACAGAACTGGGTTTGAATCCCACCTCTGCCACCTTCCTAGCTGTGACCTTAGGCAAGTTGCTCAACCTCTCTGAGCCTGTTTGTTTAACTGTAAAATGGGGCTAATAACCACTTCTCAGGATTGTTGTAAGGATTAAATGAGTCTGGTGTGGTATCAGGTACCCAATAAGAGCTAAATACATGCAAATGCCCCTCTTTTGGGCCTCCTTGACTTTTGTACTTGGGTCAGGGGTGTGATGTGGACCCTGTTTTTGCTCCAAGCAGTCTGGCCTGAGCCAGCGGGGGGCCTGCCTGTGCTCCTTCCACCCCTCACAGCCCCAGGCCTGATGGGGAAGGCCTGGTTGCTAGGTCAGACCTCATTCCACAGCCAGCTACAGAGACATCTGTCAACCAGCAACCAGTTTAGCGGAAAAATAAAAGTTAAAATATCTTTAAATAAAAAATGTACATGCTCATTGTACAAAATGCAAATACAGCAGAATCTTATTAATAAAAACATTCCTAGTTTCCTATCATCAGCCCACTTGCAGAAGTAGCCCTCACTCTCCTGCCTTTTGTTCTCCTGAGAGTTTGCACCCTCTCCATCCCATTCAGACTCCCCAGATATGACTGTCCCTCCCTTGCCCTGGCCTTCCCTCCTCCTCACCTCAATAGCCACCCTCCTTATTCTGGTCATGTCTACGCTTACCCTGTCCCAGGTTCTAGGCCTCTATCAGAAGAACCCCACTCTCCTCAGAAGATTTAGTAACTAAAATAAACCTGCAGAAGACTTTCAGATAAATCAACTTCATAAAAATTGTGCTTCTTATCTGGAAAGCGGAAATTTTAAAATCTGCCTCTCCTTAGGCACTATTATGGGAATCCAGTTAAAACCTAAAATGTGTGGTAATTAAACCCCCAGAGCTGGATGATATAAACATACTGTGACCAGAAAACAATAGTCAGCAAGTAACAGTTTCAGGCTGACAGAAATAAAAGCTAACTATGGGGCATTTATTCTGCATCAGGCAATATGCACGACATCATTTCATCCTCAAAACAATTCTAGGAACAGGCACTGTTATCCTCATCCCAGTTCACAGAGGAGCTGAGACGCAGATGTAAGGACCAGCGGTTCAGCCAAGGCCGGAGCCTGGTCTAAGTGACTACATGCAGCCCATGCTTTCCAACCAAAGTTGCCTTCAGAGCCAAGCAGCTCAAAGCACGTTCCTTCCCATCATTTCTGTGAGGAGTGCTTCACTATTCCCACCTAATTCACCAAGGGGGAAACCTGCCGATAGAAAGGGAAGAACAATGAATTATCCCACAGGCGGGGTGGGGTTGTGGAATTTATTTTAATCTTTTCACTAGCGTCAGGGCTGTGTACTAGGTGACAGGCTGCCCCAGTTTTGAACCCGTGGCACTCTGAAGAGGAAGCTCCCCAGCTTCCACAAAAGCAATCTGGAACTGCAACCCGGCCCAGTGCACAGAACACTGGCTCATGAGTCAGAAGACTGGGTTCAAGCCCTAGTTCTGCCTTCACTGGCTGAGAGGCCTCAGGCACTTCACATCGCCTCTGTGGGCCTCTGTTTCCCTCTTACATCTATAAGAAGCACTGGTTGATGCTGATGGTCTCTAAGGGTGTGTGCCAGTGTTGAGAGTCAATGATTCCATGATGAGACTAGGTCTGTATGGAAGCAGGGATGGGTTTGCTTGTCTGCCAGGGCCTAGGACAAGTCTGGCTAATTAGATGCCAGGAAAATCCCCAACTTCTCCTCAATCTCCCCTGGAGGCCAGACACTTTTGCTGCAGTGGGCTGTGGGGTTAGGTCTGCTGTAAAGCACTCTAGTGACCCGGGCTGGCCAAGGCTGGGGCAGACTCCTAGGCTGCTTTGGGTGGCGGGAGAAGGGGTGATGTCCCTTCTCTCAGACAATCTCATCCTCCCTTTGGAGAGAATGGCAACAGGATCAAGCAGCAGCAGCTGCCTCAGGGAGGAAATGCCTTGGAGCCTGACTTCCCAGATAGTCCGAGCCACCTCTGCCAGGGCTGCAAGGCCCTGCCTCCAGCCTCCAGCCACTGAGTTGCAAACAGTAAGTTACAAATACACCAACAAGAAACCATCTGGAAGAGTCTGAGCCTCCAGCCTCAACATTACCCTCCCCTCAGGGAGCCCTCGGCACCTCCAGATTTTGAGGCCCCTCACTCTTAGCTCTCTGCCTCTCACCCTGGGATTCAGACAATAGAGTGAGGCTGGGAATAAAAATTGGTGGATTTCAGGGAGGATTAGATGGTATACTTTGGGCAAACTGAATCAGAACACTTATTATCAGAGGAAACTTTTCCTGTCTCATTCAATGTGTTCAATAGTAACTTTCCCCCTAATTTCCTGGACAAGATCTGAATCCAGGAAAATCAGTGTATCCTTAACTTTTTAAAACTGGAGAATGAAACCATGGGGCTATTAAAAGATTACAAATGGATCTTTCATTTCAGAGCAGACATAAAAGAAGATAAGCATGGGTATGTGAGCCAATGAGTAAAGACTAATTGCAAAATACCTCAATTTGACACTAAGGTAAAAATGAACCCCCAAAGTAAATACCAAGTGTTGAAAATGACAAAGTTCAACTTGTTGTGAAGCAGGCAATAAATGAACTGCAGACCTCTAACAAAGAAATATATTTAAAAAGTGACTCATGGGGCCGGCCCAGTGGCGCAGTGGTTTGGTTCACGCTTGGCAGCCCGGGGTTCGCGGGTTCAGATCCCAGGCGCCTGCTGATGCACTGCTTGTCAGCCATGCTGTGGCAGCATCCCATATAAAGTAGAGGAAGATGGGCACAGATGTTAGCCCAGGGCCAGTCTTCCTCAGCAAAAAGAGGAAGATTAGCAACGGATGTTAGCTCAGGGCTGGTCTTCCTCACCAAAAAAAAAAAGTGACTCATCATGCAATGAATTTACAACACATAAATATGGTGCACAAATGAACATTCTTTGTAATACATGAAGCTCAGTTCAGACAGCTATTCTCACTGTGGTCTTCGAGAGACGCAGGTAACCACAAGAGGCGGAACACATTTGTTTGAGCTGGGCGGCAACTGGTTCCTCACTCAGCTCACCCCCTTCTGATACCCCTGGTGATGGTAATAATCTGTAACTGAAGGCCAAACCCTCTTAGAAAAAGAACTGGAGGCTCTGGCCCAAGGCCCAGATCAACACTTGTGGCCCTGGCCTTGGCATGCACAAACATGCCACCATGTCACTGCTTTGGAAAGCAGCCAAAATGTGTGGCTCCGTAAGTGGGAAACCCAGTCCAAATGGCTGTGTGGACCCTCCCACCCCACAAGGCCTAGCCTCAGCCAGGCATGCCAGGAAAACTGGACACACATTGGCCTCCAAATCTGTGCCCCAAGAGGTGAAGAAAGGAACAGGGCCCCTTCCCAGATCAATTCTCAGATATGACCTAGAAATAAATTGCTACTAGATCTAGGAATAACTCTTTTCAAGAGTTCAAGAACCCTGAATTCTGGCTGGACCAATGATAACCGGGTGACCTTGGCAAGCCTCAGTGTTCCCCTGCCTCAGTTTGCTCATCATCAAAATGGTGAGAATAAATAACCCTTAAGGGGATAAGGGAGATAAAGCATGTGAAAGCAGCCATCCCAGTGCGTTATATCCTGAATGAAGGATGTAAGGGAAAGGCTGTTTAACCACCAGGGACTATAGAATCATTGTCATTTTCATCATCACCACTGTCATGAAACTCTCTCAAAAGGGGCCTTCACTCTTGAGAGAAGAGAACAAAGGGAGATGGACTCATCTGTGGACTTTTATAGCTGCCATTGAGGCAGCTTGCATTTATGAGGCTCAGATCAGCACTTTCAGACAGGTAATGTCTTTAATCCTCACAACACACCTACGAGGAAGCACTATCGTTACACCCATTTTACAGATGAGAAGGCTGAGCTCAGCAAGGTTAAATAACTTGCCCAAAGTACACAGGTGGTAGGTGATGAGGTTGGGATTTGAACCCAGGTAGTGTGACCCCAGCACCCACGCACTCATCCATTGTTATTTTTGTTCCTGCTGGATAGCTGACGAGGTCTTCAGGGGCAAGAAGGACCCAGCAGGTTCTCAAACCTCTCGGAGCCTGTTATCTGCTTCTGCGGGTTTTGGAAGATGCAGGGATGGAAAGTCAGGTCTCCCAAGCCAGCCTCCGTGCCCCTGGCACTCCAAGGCCCCGCACGGAGTTACAGCGATTACTCACCACGCTGAAGGGTGACAGACCTCAAATCGGGATGGGGCAAGCTAAGATGCGCGCACCCCAACCCCTTCCACGGCCTTTCAAAAGGGCGGGCGCAGCTCTGGGCTTCCTGCTGCGAGGGTGCTCACAGGGACCAGGCGGCGTTCCCCGACAGGACGAGAGCTTGGGAGGGGGTATCCTGGCCGAGATCACACGGCAACACCTCTAGCATGGGTCGGCCCCCGGGGCTCAGACGTGGCTGCTTCGCAGAACGACGGGCCCTAAATGGACCCGGGGGGTTCGGGTCCCGGCGGCACCCCCTCTGACGGCCTACCCGCCCGCTCCCACCGCAGCGCGAGCCGGGCCGCCGACCTACGTACCTGGCTGCCCAAGACGGGCCACCTCGGTCACAGCCGCGGCTCCCTGGAGAAAGCGCTCCAGCCCCGGAACAGCCAATCCTCCGCCGAGCCTTGGTGCGAGCTCTAGGGCGAGCCTTCCAAAATCGAACTCGGAGACTCCGTGGGCCAATCAGCGGCGGCAGAGGGGCGGGGGGCGTGGCCCTTCCCCGCCCCCTTCCCTCAGCCGGCTTCGAAACCCGAGTGCGAAGATTCCCTGGGTCCAATCAGCGGCGGAGCAGCGGCGAGGGGCGTGTCCTCCCCGGCCCCCTTCCCTCCACCCCCGGCCGTCCTCGCGCCGCGCCCAGAGGCGCCCCCTTCATTGACGTCAGATCCCCGGGAGAGCGCGGTTTTGCTGGCGCGGGAGCGGGCGGGGCCGCATTCCTGCCCCGGGGTGCGGCGGCGGCTGGTCCTGCAGGGTACACGTGACGGATGCCCCTTCCCCTGGTCCCCGGGCCAGTGCGCGCGGCGCTAAATTCCTCGAAGCGGGAGGCCCTCTGCAAATAGACCTACGTATCCTTACACTCACCTCCCAAACCATGTATCTTCTGATTCCAGCTTTGAGGGAGAGGAAAGGAAAGTCAGAGCGGTGATCAGACCTTGGACTTCAAAGCCGGAATGTCGTGGGTTCGAATCTTGCATCAGCTGTGCAACCTTGAGCCGGTTACCTAAATGAGACTGTATGATAAAGGTTTTATTCATTCATTCGACGGTGGTCCACTGGGGACCTCCTCTGTCTGAGTTCCTTGACTGGCAGTGAACAAGAGAAACCTATAAACTCTGGCCCCGGGGGAATTTACAGCCTAGTAAGGGAGGCAGACTTTAAAAAGCCTAAAGCATTTCGTTGTGATTACAGTTGTGATCAACATTATGGCTATACGCAAGAGGGTAAAATGGAGGAATCTATGCTCCCTCTGGGAGGTCCTGGAAGGCGGAAGAAGTAGCATCTAAGCTGAGATATGGAGGAGCTGAAGTTGGTCAAATGAGGAGGAGTGGGTCTGGGAAGAGGGTTTAAAGGAAGAGAAAATTGCATGTGCTAAGGCCCGGAGGTAGCTTAACTCAAAAGGACTTGAAATGAGGCCTAGAATAAGAGAAGCAAGGGAAAGAGTGGTGGGGAAGCAGAAGGTAGAGGCAGGCAGCAAAGAAGCTTCCATTTGATCCTCTGACGGGAATAGCATTATATGTATTTATTTAAAGACATTTTATAGCACTTACTATGTGCCAGTAATGTCAGTCAGCACTTTACAAATATTAGCTCGTTTCATCCTCATGACAAATTTGTGTTTTTAGAAGGTCACTCTGGCTGTAGCTTGGAACTTGGCATGGAGAGAGCAGGAGTGGATACAGGATGTCCCATAGGCTCTTGATTTTTTTTTTTTTTTTAATTCCTTGGAAGATAGGAGTTGTTTGTGCACTGGTTCAAAACTGGTCAGTGAGGGCGCCTGGGTATTTGCAGCTAGGTCTCCCTTACTTCTTTGTTGCTTCAAAGCTGACTTTCATAGTTATTTAAGTTTGATTTCTCTTTTGTAAAAGTTCTGAAAGGAAAGAGTAAAAGCCAGCACACCAGGATTTGTGGGTCTCTTTTTGCAAGGTGGAGGGGATGTTTAGTAGCTGTTCCTCATCCCACAGTCTCCATTTCCTCTCTCTGTCCTGTACAAAAACAACATCAGCTATGGTGATGGATGGAAACTAGACTTTTGGTGGTGAACACGATGCAGTCTATACAGAAGCTGAAATATACTGATGTACACCCGAAATTTACACAATGTTATAAACCAATGTGACCACAATAAAAAAAAAACACACACAGAAACAACACTGGCAAGTGCTTTACTATAGTTAAAAGGTTTTTAACTGTGGTTTCTCTTTGCTTTTCCTGAAGCCCTAGGGAAATATTGAAAAGAACAAAGAAATCAGCAATGTTCATCTCCGATAGAATCTATCTCCAATACATCTTTCGGCCAACTGCTTGGCTGAGGAGTGGACTGTGCAGACTCCTAAAGCAGGAGGCTGAGCTTCTGAACCAGGGACTCCCTTCACCCCATTCTCAGCAATAGGAAGGCCAAACTCTTGGCACATCAGTGCTTGGAGAGCCTAGGAATTCTGACGTCATGAGCTCAGATTGGCATACCAGGGGAGGAATTGGGAACTTGTGGCTTCTGGGTCAGATGTGACTAAGGCTGGGTGGAGAATATCTGGTGTCTCCACACATTTTTGCAGGCATGTGACCATATGCTCACCACACAATGGAACCACTTCTATTGTTATAGCTTTATGATTCAATATTTCTGAAGAGAAGATGGGGCACTTCCACAGTTGTGTGAGCCATACAAGAATGGGGAACCTGGGATCGGCAGAATACATCTAGGATCTACCCCCCCAACAGGACTCTGTTTAGAGAAGGTTGACTCTGAGGAATGGAGCCCTGGTGTAATTCAGGCCAAGACTTGGTTTTACCAGGGATCAGATTAAGGCAAGGCAAATTAGGAACCCTCCTTGGGTGCAATATTTCAGAGGGCACCAAAAAACTCAGTAATCAAGACAAATATTTTAATATAATTTTTTTTTGATGAGGAAGATTGGTCATGAGTTAACATCTGTTGCCAATCTTCTTCTTTTTTCTTGAGGAAGATTATCACTGAGCTAACATCTGTGTCAATCTTCCTCTATTTTGTATGTGGCACGCCACCACAGCATGGCTTGATGAGCAGTGTGTATGTCCGCACCCAGGATCCGAACCCACGAACCTCGGGCCGCCAAAGTGGAGTGCAAGAACTTAATCACTATGCCACCAGGCTGGCCCCTAATATTTTTAAAAATCAAAATTAATGCAAAACATTCATGGTGAACAAAATGTCAGCATTTAAAATAAAGACAAACTGTTGTTTGTTTTATGACCTTATGTCATTTTGCAATGAGAACAGTCATTTCCAATCAGCCCAAGTTTGCCAGGCAGGTTGCCATTGCATCCTCTGCCAATTGGCTTTATGAAGGTTGACAAGAGTGTGTGAACAGATTGGGCAGCACAGGGCTTTATATATGGTCATTTTTTTTTTGTAAGGAAGCTTAGCCCTTAGCTAACATCAGCTGCCAATCCCCCTCTTTTTGCTGAGGAAGATTGGCCCTGGGCTAATATCTGTGCCCATCCTCCTCTACTGTGTGTGGGACGCCTGCCACAGCATGGCTTGATAAGCAGTGTGTGGGTCCACATCCAGGATCCGAAGTCGCAAACCCCCAGCTGCTGCAGCAGAGCACGTGAACTTAACCACTATGCCACTGGGCTGGCCCCATATAAGGTCATGTTTTTTGATTGTAGAGATTTTGGTCACTATTTCCATTTGGTACAAAGTATGGAAGGATAGTTTTGACAAGTGCATATAGGGGCACACATTTTTCCTTTTGCCTCAGGCTGCAATATGGCTCAACAAAGTGTTAGTTTTTAGGGGGTAGAGTCTAGGACAGGGGTTCTAGCTGTTCAACCTCAGGCAAATGACTTAACCTCTCTGCTTCTCTAGGTTCTCATCTGGGAACGAGATGAGATTATTCTCAAAATGGGAATAATCATACCCACCTCTCGGCGCTGCTGTGAGGATGAAGTGAGGTGCTATAGGCACAGCACTTAATATAAACCTTGCTACAGATGCTAAACCAGCATCTGACTCCCTCCCTCTCTATTCTGCAGACGTTGTTCAAGCAGCTGGACAGTTACAAATGGTTTCCCAGTGGGGCTGAGTCTTGTTCCCATGGGTTTGTTGTTGCAATCTGTCCTGTTCTGGGGAGAGCAGAGAGAACTTTCACACTCAGCTGACAAGCAACAATGTGATTCTTGAGTCAACTCTGTTTTCTTGACAAATAATCTTGGTCATCCTAAACTTTTTAAAAAGCATCCTTCTGCTTAGGACATTATACAAGGCAACTTACTACAGCCCTCTTCTCTGAACTTATAATCTGAACAGGTTGAAAATGGCAAAGTCCTACAGGCAAATTGTGTATTATAGAAACTAAAAAAAAAAAAAATACACCATTCGTGTAGATTAGAACTAAAGGTCAGTATTATATTAGTCTGCTCGGGCTGCCATAACAAAATACCATAGACTGGGTGGCTTAGCAACAGAAATTACTTTTCTTACAGTTCTGGAGGCGGGGAAGTCCAAGATCAAGGTGCCAGCCGATTCGGTTTCTGGTGAGAACTCTCTTCCTGGCTTGCAAACAAGTCGCCTGCTCGCTGTGTCCACACGTGGTAGAGAGAGAAAGAGCAAGCTCTCTAGTGTCTCTTCTTATAGGAACACTAATCCTATCAGATCAGGGCTCCACTCACATGGACACTCTCATTTAATCTTAATTACTTCCTTACTCCCAGTACAGTCATGTTGGAGGTTAGAGCTTCAACATATGAATTTTGGGGGACACAATTCAGTCCACAGCAAGTATGAAATCATGGTTTTTAATATATAGATATATAAACATAAATGTATGCATATGTTTATATGTGTATGTGTACATGTATACATGTGTGTATACACACAAACACAGACATTCTGCAGCTGTGTCTGCTGAGAGGGCCTAGAGGTAATGAGACTCCAGTAGGAATGAACACATTTAGCACCCAGACGTTGATTTCTCAACACCATTCTCCACAAAAGGAACCACAGCTCCTTGGAGAAATGATTGATTCTTCCACTGGGGTTGAGAAAGTTCAAGACGATCCTAGAACATCTTGTGCCAGAAAGTAGGAAGTACTCAAAGAATGATGGAGATACATCAAAAGGACTAAGAGTCAGTTTATAAGGGCTCCCATTAGCCAAATGTGGAGCATCGAAATAAAATATGACAGTAACAGATTATAACCCAATGAGTAAAATAGGAATAAATAAGTCCATAAGTAATGTAAATAAGTAAATAAACAGAGGAGAAGAGAAAGGTCTTCCTTATAGTAGAATGCCAGCTAATAAATGTAGAAGGAATGATGCAGTTAGAAAATCATTGATGGCTACTAAAACTGCCTTGTGGCCAATTGTAAAAACAAGGGCCGTAGTAGTTTTGCATATTTTCTCTCTGTTATATATATATATAGTGTTTTTGTACATACTAACCTTTTTCTTTTTCTCTCTCTTCCCATTTTTATTTTATATGTAAGTTGTTGCAAGATAATGTTACAGTTTAGTCTTTAAGTAACAGTATATCCCTTGGGACTATGACAAACTCTGAGAAGTATTTAATATGGACTGTTAGGACTGTGTATCTCCTCATATTGGAGAGAGAGTGAGAACTTCTTCACTTGTAGGAAAGCTAGCTGTGTCTCATTAGGTGGAAATATGGGGTTATTTCATTATTGTGTGGAAGTCCAAATGTCCATAGAAGGTTGCATATGGAAGTTGAGTCTCCAAAGAAGTGGACTATGCCAGTTATCTCTGTGATAACGGAGCAGAGTCCTATAAATATTTCTCCTTTTCCAGCGGGCACAATGCTCAGTTCTGTCAGTAGAGGGAGCTGCAAGATGCCGTAGGAGGAAGGGGTTTCCCTCCTTGGTTCTGGTCTGTCCTCTCGCCAGGCTCCTGAGGATTGCAAGGCTCCTCCGGTGCCCACTCCTGGAGCACAGGTGGCTTCTGAGGCGCCACGTCCTGCAGTGTGGGTGGCTTCTTCAGTGCCTGGGTCCTACAGCACATGGCAGCTAGCAACATGCAGTGGCTAGCAGCTTCCCTTGCCACCCCCACGGGTGGCTTTGCAATAAGCTGTGAGGTGCGTGCAACAGATCTACGTGAACGATTCCCTCCAGCATCCCAGATGGCTGATTTCTAGCAAGCGCAGCACCTCAGTGACTTCTTTGCCGTCCTCTGAGCTGCAGCCACGTCCTCTCTAAAGAGGATGTATCTTGGCCCTGTTTGGAGGGAAGGGAAGAGCTCTTCTTGGGGGTCTATGTCAGTCCTAGGGGCAGTGGCTGCTCATTACATCTTCTTTTCCTGTATCTTTTAGAGTTCTCTTTAGCTTCTTCTTAGCCAATCCCTCAGCGCTCCAACCCCCTTTTATAGTAAATAATTCTTTATATTGAAGTTTCCCTTTTCAGATTACTGTGTGGTTTCTGTCTCCTGACTGGACGCTGACTGATACTGGGGAGAATGAAAAGGCTGGTACAGTAGTTGGTGAAGAAGGATGAGGAACCTCAGGTGAGAGCAGGTTTCTATCTTGCAATCCAGTGATATATTGAGAACCAGTGAGCCTGGCGTCAACGCTCTTTTAGAAAACACCGTTGATGATAAAGCTGACACGCATTGAGCTCAAGCACTTGACACCTCATTTACTCCCTACAATAGCCCTCTGAGATAGCGCCATTGCTGTTAATCTCATTATACCAATGAAGAAGCTGAGGTTACAAAACTTGCAGGATGTCGTATGTGGTCCAGGTACAACTGCTGCAGACAGACCACTTAGAACTTCATGGCACAAAACAACCATTTATTATGCTCATGGATTCTGTACATTTAAAATGTACTCAGGATTTTGGTTATATTCAGGAATAGTGAGGCTGTAACCAAGCAAAAGGGGCTCATTCTGCTCGCCGCAATCCAGTGCCAATCAATTGCAAATGAGTCAGTGGTTGAGAAAGGAAAGTCTATACAATTAGCGAGCACAATCAGAAGATGGTGGACGAGTGTCCTAAAGAGCCATCTTAAAATCATACAGAATCTTGAGGCAGTTATATAGGGGAAATGGGCAGGGAAGGAGGGGGTTTAGGGATGTCGACCATCCAGTGTGGCAAACTTCAA
Source organism: Tapirus indicus (assembly GCA_031878705.1). NCBI lineage: Eukaryota > Metazoa > Chordata > Mammalia > Perissodactyla > Tapiridae > Tapirus > Tapirus indicus. Next base: position 31,272,628 of record CM062921.1, on the reverse strand, counting down.
CGCGCCTCACTATCTCTTTCTTCTGTCATTTGTGATGGGTACCAACACAAGAGTTTTTCTTTCTGGAGGTCATCATGTTCCTGGGGAACTCAGGGAACAAAATTGTCCTCATCACAGCTGGGAGATATACACAAGCAAGAGTCATAGAACTAGCAGATCAGGTATTTTGCAAAAGCAAGAGGTGCTTAATCATCTAGGCTACGTGCAGGCTGGAGTGCATTCTCAGAGACCAGTGAGTCAGGATCATAGTTACACTATTGCTTCCTTTCCCTAAGATGGCTTCCCTCATGCTAACTTAAGATCTAGCTGTCATAAGGCCAACAGATCAGGAGATGGCTGCCATTGAAAAGATAATTTGTGAGCCAGCCCCATGGCCTAGTGATTAAGTTCAGCACGCTCCACTTCAGCGGCCCAGGTTCAGTTCCCAGACACGGACCTACGTCACTTGTTTGTCCGTGGCCATGCTGTGGTGGCAGCTCATATACAAAAAAGAGGAAGATTGGCAGTGGTCGTTAGCTCAGGGCGAATCTTCCTCAGCAAAAAAAAAAGATAATTTGTTACTCACAGTTCCCAAGAGGAGGGGGCGTGCCTGCCACACAGGGCCACATGGGGGAAGCACCAGGTCAGTCAGGAGGCAGAAAGGGCAAGAGAAAAGCATGGGCATGAGCTTTGACTGTAGCTTTCATGGGAAAGAGTGGGTGAAGCAAAGTAAGCAGGCTAGGCAGGTTTAGGATTGGCTAGTTTGAATAACTCCATCAGGCTCTGGGGCATAGTGACTGTCTCTAGTTGTCTGACACCCGACCCTGGGATAATTAGGGCAGAGGAATATTGCATCCTGGAGTGTAAGAGCCAAAACTGGGGAGGTCATTCAGAATATGGGCTCCAGACTGGTTGGTTCGCATGTCAAAGGAGAGCTCACAGGCAAGTTGTCTGCTATCTCTAAGAATCAGCCAACCCTGGGAGGGGCAGTTCCTTCCTGGATCTGCAAGGTCCCAAGATGTCAAAACATCATAAAATACAGAAAATAAAAAGCATGAATGACACACAGGAATTCAGACAGAGTGCCGTGGGAGTGGCCCATCTCTGATCCACGGTGTGGAACCTCCAGCTGAAAGTCCTCAACGCTGAGGTTGACTTGACAACGGGGGGTTGGAATCATCTGAAAGCTTGTTTCTTCTACGTCTGGTGCCTAGGCCGGGAAACTTGAAGACTAGAACTGCTGAGTGGACTGCTTCCGTGTCTTCTCAGTGTGACCTGGAGCCGGTGGTCTCAGAGTAGCCAGACTTCTTCCACGGTGGCTCAGGGCCACCAGTGTGGGTTCTAGTGAACAAGGCAGAAGTGGCATTGCCCTTTTGGACAGAACCTAGAAGTCATACAGTGTTGTTTCTGCCATTCTGTTAGTTACAACTGAGTCACAAGCCTAACCAGATTCAAAGGAAGGGGACAGAGACCCGACATCTTGATGGGACGGGGAGTCAAAGAATTTGCAGCCATTTTTTTTTTTAAACCACCACAGAGTGGGACTAGGATTCAGACCCTGGTGGTCAGGCTCCAAACCCTGCTTGCTTCATTACCATGCCATTATAAGGAACAGAAATCTGTTTAAGTTAGCTCAAGTAAAGAAGTGGGGAGAGGGGTTACTGTACAGCAACAGTGAGTTCACAGAAATGAAGCCAGCTGGACAACCTGGAACAAGCCACAGGCAACTGTTTTCTGTCTCTCATCATCTCTTCTCTCTGCATAACTGCCTGTGATGGTTATTTTTATGTGTCACTTGACTGGGAGATGGGGTCCCCAGATGCGTGGTTAAACATTATTTCGGGTGTGTCTGTGAGGGTGTTTTTGGGTGAGATTAACATCTGAATTGGTAGACTGAGTAAAGCAGATTGCCCTCTCAAATGTGGGTGGGCCTCATCCAATCAGTTGAAGGCCTGAATAGAACTAAAGGCAGACCCTCCCACTGCCTAACTGATTGAGCTGGGACATTGGTTTTTTTCCTGCTTTTGGACTCAGACTGAAGCATCAGCTCTTCCTAGGTCTCGAGCCTGCCAACCTTCAGACTAAACCGCACCATCAGCTCTCCTGGGTCTGCAGCTTGCTGACTGCAGATCTTGGGACTTGTCAGGCTCCATAATTGCATGAGCCAATTTCTTTTGTGTGTGTGTGTGTGTGTGAGGAAGACTAGCCCTGAGCTAACATCCATTGCTAATCCTCCTCTTTTTGCTGAGGAAAACTGGCCCTGGGCTAACATCTGTGCCCATCTTCCTCTACTTTATATGGGACGCTGCCACCACATGGCTGACAAGTGGTGCGTTGGCAGGTGCCCGGGATCCGAACCCGTGAACCCCGGGCTCCCAAGTGCAAACTCAACCGTTGCACCACTGGGCCGGCCCCCCAATTTCTTATAATAAATCTCTATCTATCTATCCTGTTTCTCAGGAGAACCTAGACTAATACATTACCCCTTTCTTTTCTCTGCACACCAGCTTCCTCTGCCAACTCAGAATTTCTACTGCCCCCAAATCTGCCTCATGCACTGGCTTGGTTACCCCGGCGCCAGCTTCATACAGGAATGACCATTCAGCCGAATTCCAGGAGAAGGAATCTGATAGGCCCAGCTTCGGTCAGAAGCGGAGGAGGGGAGGGAGGGGCAGACCTCAGGGTGTAAATATGCCATCTGTATCTAGAGCCACCCTCCAACAGGGAGTGCAGGTGGTGGAGGAGACTGCCACAGGAGAGGCGCCCAGGCCTCCCAAAGAGTTTCATTGCCACTGAAGATTCTTGTTGTGTCTCTTAATCCTTGAAGAGGCAACCAGGAAGATGCCATGCTGTTGGCTACTGTGGCATCTTCCTGATGGGTCAGGGCACGGCCCTGTTGAGACTCTAGTGGCTTCTGTGACCTTTGATCTCTTTGGCCCATGGCAGCAATGTCCTACTCTACCTGTCTAGGTTGGGGGTGCTTTCTTGGCAGCAGAGAGAAAACCAGAGTTGGGGAAAGTCTCCATGATTCACCACATTCTTAAGAGGCCCCAGTGATAACGGGAGGTTGGAGACCCCACTGGTGGTGGACGGGAGACCACATTTGCCGTGTGGTTTGAGTGGGTAATGCCTTCTAAAGAGGCTTTTGGGGCCGGCCCAGTGGCGCAGCGGTTTAGTCCGTGCTTGGCAGCCCGGGGTTTGCAGGTTTGGATCCCGGGCGCCCGCTGACGCACTGCCTGTCAGCCACGCTGTGGCAGTGTCCCATATAAAGTAGAGGAGGATGGGCACAGATGTTAGCCCAGGGCCAGTCTTCCTCAGCAAAAAGAGGAGGATCGGCAACAGATGTTAGCTCAGGGCTGGTCTTCCTCACAAAAAAATAAATAAATAAATAAAATAAAGAGGCTTTTGTGAGACTGGACCTAAGGGGAAAGTTCACAAAGTAGATTCAGGGAATCTAAGGCAGCTGTAGCATTCTAGTGGTCTGGAAATCTAAATTTAGTTCCTAGCTTAACCTGTCTGAATCTCATTTTCCTCAAAGTCAAGTGGAGATAATGAAATGACCTGTCTCACAAGGTTGTTGCAAGGGCTAAGGAGGTGATGCAGGTTAAACACTCACCACAGAGCATCATCTGATGGGGACCCGGTGCCAACTCCAGCCCAGCCCTTGGGGTCCATTCCTTCTGCTTTAAAGGTGTAGTCATGGGTCAAGTGGGGAGTTAGGGGGGCAAAGCCCCTTTCCTATGGGTCCCCTTGCATAGCAGGGTGAGAAATGGAAACAGCACACACAGTCAGACTCCCCAAGTGCAGATCTCGGGGCCTGTAACATCCAGACCCACTCTTGGAGCTCTTGTCTGGCCACCTACCCGCTGACCGTCTCCACCAAATTGGGACCGTTCTCTTTGCTGACATTCAGGGGCAGTCCTTGGATGTCTGGCCTCCTCCCAGACCAAGGCTGAAGTCCCAGATATATGCAATGATTAAGAGCCTGAATTTGGAAATCAAATAATTGAATTCCATTCTCCACTAGCTGTGTGCCACTGGATAAGTCCCAAGACCTCCCTGTGCCTCAGTTTCCTCATTTTAAAGCAGATGTGGTTTTGATATCCCCTACCTCACAGGGCTGTTGTGGGGAGTGACACAAGTGTAGACAGCACTGGTATGGTGCCCAGCATGTGGTGGGTGTCCTGGAAATGTTAGGTATCACTATTGAGCCACTTCCCCTTTATCCAAGGCTGACTGGCAGAGTGGTGGGGATTGACTTCATCCACCCTGGCTCAGGGTGCCCATCCTCATAGGCGGGGCCCTCCCTTCCCCCAGGAACATGGTCCCTTGGGGTCTGCACATCCCCAGCACAGGTCCCAGCAAGAGGTCACTCTCACTACCTCATGGGCAGCCTCTTAATGGTGTGGTCTCAGGGGTACCTACCTTGGTCACCCACAGTTACTTAGCCTTGGAGACCCAGCTTTGCCAGCCAGTGTCCTGGTAGCTTCACACAAAGGTGAGCTCAGGGGGTACCTGTGGCTCCTGGTCTGGTCCTGGCCAGCTTCCCCTGAGGACCGAGAGTTGAGCCTTAGAGCCAAATGCCTTTACTGCTTCCCAGGCCCAGCCCGTGGCCCCTCTGCCCCAAGGTGCCCAGAGTCCAGGCTGCCTCATGGCTCCAGCAAAGTCCCAGCCACTCCCTGGAGGGTGGATTATCAAGCTCAAGAGCCACCCAGAGTCCCACCCGGCTCCACCCAAAGGGGACCAAACCCCTGCCCCAGTAGCCCATGTTTCCACAGCCTGGTGGGAGCCACTTTGGGAACAAAGTGGCCTGGAGGCGTGAGCCGCTTGGCCCACAGATGAGAGTGCGTGTCCTGGCCCAGCTCACAGAGCTCCTGCACAGAGCCCCCTGCCCTGCAACTGCAGGGAACTTCCTGTCTGGGTGCCATCCCAACAGTGTCACAGAGTGACTGGATTGTGAGTCAGGAGACCTACGTTCTAAACTTGGCACTCACATCCACACCAGCTGTGTGACCTGGGCAAGTCACTTACCTTCTCTGGGCCTCGGTTACTCACTCAATAAGGTGAGAAGCCTGGAGCAAATGATCTCTTAGGCCTCTTCCAGCTCAGGCATATAATTGTAGCATAATGCCACGTACACAGTAGATATTCAGGAAATGTTTATAGCGTTCCCAGGATTCCACAGGACCCCGCACCCATCTACTTTCTCATTATGGATTTTGCCTCCGCTGTTAGGCATGTCAAGTGCCAGCTCAGGCCTGACAGGTCACAGGTAGTAAACCAATGTGAGTTAAGTCTATCTATGCAGTGTGTTTACAGTAGCCCAAGAATGAAGACACAACGGAATCTGACTGTGAGCAGTAAGAGCTGATCTCAGGATCTCGGATGGGCTACACAGTCCTCTTTGTTACAAGTTGCCTCCTCCTTTGGGCGTACTGAGTCACTGCACTGGGGCTGAGAGTGTCCCTCAAGCGTCATCGCTCCTTGTGTCTTGAACAACTTAGGCCCTGCTTTGGCTGACACTGTTCCCTCTGCCTAGAACAGCTGTCAGGGGCTGGATTTACCCCATTAACAAGCTAATAAACTAGCCTGCTGTTGTTCCACAAATGCTGGCATGAGACATGAGATTCCTGAGTCAGAGACAAAGGATTTACCACTCTTGGCACAGCAAGAAGCATTAGCATCATTGTTACGTCTCTTTCCCTTAATCCCAAGTTCCACAGGGGCAACACGGAGGGGCCCAGGTGGATGTTACCCATGCAGGGGGCTTGCATCACAGCTGAGGAGCACTGAGCTTGGGAAACCCACCACTGCCCCTCCTACCATCACAACTCTTTTTTTTCTGAGGAAGATTCACCCTGAGCTAACATCTGTGCCAATCTTCCTCTATTTTGTATGTGGGTTGTTCCTGCCACAACGTGGCTGACAAGTGATGTAGGTCCACACCTGGGATCTGAATCCGCGAACCTGGGCCACTGAAGTGGAGCACACCAAACTTAACCACTATGCCACGTGACTGGCCCCCCATCACCACTTTTATAGTAAGCAATAAACAAGCCTGGTCCTTGTCTGGGAGATGTTCCTTCATCCCTCACAGTTGCTGGCTGTAAACACAACACTGAGAAATGGTTGGCGGAAAGAGTGGTCATGGCCTTGCATTCTTGGCATACCCAGTGATAACATCCAGGGATGCTCAGGACCCATGGTGGACTGCCTTGCCCAACAATGCCTGTCCCCCATCTCTGCTTGCCAAAATTCTATCCATCCTCAAATGACACTTCATTCTTGAAGTTTCCCCAGCTCTCCCATCATACATACTGTCTCCTTCCCTTTTATATTTTCCTTATAATTCTCATCTACACCTCTCTTTTGTGTCCCAACTGTCCCTCTTCTACCAGCAAAGTGCAAACACTTCCAGGGCAGGAGTTGGTCCTCTTCATTCCTACATTCTGCACCCAGATTGTTTTCATCTGACAAGTGCTTAAACCATATTTGTTGAGTTGGAGGAATCAAGATCTTTGTGCATGGTTATGCTTTTGCAGAGTCTGTTGAACTGCCCCTTGGAATGTCTTCAAGATTACAGAGGCTAAAAATATCTCCCTAAAATCACAGGCAGGGTGCTTCCTTATAAGGAGCAGGACTTGGTTTGTGAGGCTGAAGGTTTGTGCCCACGAGGTGGCGCTCTACCCTCAAATCTCTGGATGCCCTGTTTTGGAAGTTGGAAGGATTCTCATTTGCCTCTGTTTCCCTAGGTCCCCCACTCACAGAGACAGTTTGTGTGGCATCACCTCCTGTCATCAGTCCAGCACCCAGATTCAGCCCCCAGCTGCCCATCCTAGCCCCAGCCCCATTCGAGATTGGCACCCTGAGGGCATTGATGTCCCTCCAGGTGTTGCTAAGGGATGCTGAGGGGAAAGTTCCAAAATTGGGATGAGAAGACCTAGGTTTGAGTCCCCACACTGAACTTACTAGCTGTGTTTTCTTGGGCAAGTCATGTAACCTTTCTGGGTCCCTGTGAAAGTAGCTGAGAACAAAATATGGGAAAGAATATAAAAGCACTTTGAATGTGGACCTGGAGTCAGCCACACCTGAGCTCCTGTTGAGACTGTTACCTATGAACGTGGTCAACTTCCTTAACCCTCTAATCCCTGGGTTCCCCATCTGCGAATCAGAGCTAAGAGCAGTTATTTTATAGAGTTGGTGAAGGATTAGGTAGAACGATGAACATAAAGTGCTCATCATAGTGCCTAGTGTACAGTAAGTACTCAGTGCATGATAATCACATCTATATTGTGTATCCCTAGCCCTTAAAACAGTACCCAGCACTTTACTAAGTACTTAATATTTACTTGTGAAAGAAAGGATTTCACAGATGAGGAAACTGAGGCACAAAGAGGTAATATACACACACACACACATACACACCCGGGTCCCAGCACTAGGGAGGGGTGAGGCAGGGATGAACAGCCAGGCTGTCTGCCTCCAGGGCCTGCTCCCTGAGCCTCTATGTCATGCTGTCTCACATAAATATGGGTGTTATACATCACCATTTGTTCATTTAAAATATGCATTCAGAGCTTTCTTAGGTAACTGTAGGCAGGGCTGAGTTGGCAGTGAGAGGTATTAGCCCCCTGAGAAGCTACAGTTTTTCTCCCCCAAGGGGAGCCAGGCTGCTGGAAGAGGGACCTGCTCAGTCAGGCCAGGGGCCAGTGGCTTCATCCCATGACCAGGTGATGGGGGACTAGCCCTGCAGGGTAGGATAAGCTGGGCATCTGGTGCATGCACAGTCCCCAGGGCAAGAGGAATACTCTCAGTTCCACTGCTGTTCCTGCAGCCACTCTGTCATCCACTCCACTGACATGTACTGAGTCTCCTATGTGCCAGGCACAGGCGAAGATGGATAAGATACAATAACTAACGGTTATGAAGTAGCAGACTCAGAACTGCTACAGGGGGATGCTCTAAGTGGGGCCTAGAAGAGCCAGTAATCAACAGCCTGGGAGGCTGGACCAAAGGGAGGAACATTTAAATTGGACATTGAAGGATAAATAGGAGTTTGCCAGCCAAATGGGGTCTGGGAATGAAAGTCATTCTGAGCTTATTTGGGAAACATTTGGTGGGGTAGGCATGCTGGGTGGGAGCATGGGTGAGGAAAGGAAGTGGAAAACCAGGAAACTGGAAGTCAGATTGTGAAATACTCCCTTAGAAGAGATAGAACCCCATCCTGTGGTCAGTGGGGGAAGCAGTGTAATAAGCAACCAGGTCTGTGTTTTAGAAAGATGCTGCAGTGCATGAAGATTGGATGGGAAGGGGAGAGAAGAGAGACCAGCCGCAGTTACCAGCTTTGTGATCTTAACCCCTCTAGGCTTTGTCTTCCTCCTCAGTAAAATGAGGAAAGTAATTGTGTATATCTCCTGGGTTGTTCTGAGGCTTAACTGAGAACACATGTAAAGCACAGTACTAATAATGTAAAGCGTCCTTAGGCTCCGTCACAGGCCGCTTCGCCTAGTGGTTAAACACATGCACTTTGCTGTCTCTTAGACCTGGGTTTGTGTCCCTGCCACGTGGGGAAGCATATTCTTAAGCTAGGCAAGACTGCATGGCAAGAAGGGTTGGAAAAAAGATTGGACTGATAGGACTTTGCTTTGTGGCGTGCGGGAGGGGAGGGGGCCTCTGGTGGGTGATGGTCCTTTCTCGGACACAGAGAACTCGGATGGCTGAGACAAAGTCTGAGCCCAGATTTGAACAGGTAAGTTTGAGGAATATCCGCCGGCAGGACATTCCGGATGTCCAGGTGAGAATGGATGTCAGATCAAGCCCAGGACGGCTCTCCTCTGGAGCCAAGGAAGGGTCTGGAGGCTCCGGTGGGCGCTAGAACAGGAGAGAGGAGAAAGAAAAGGGCCCAGCCAGAGGCTGGCAGAACGCTCCAGAAGACAGCCTTTCCCTCTGAGGCTGTACCGGAGCCAGGGAGACAGGGCGGACAGGGCGGTCCCAAATGTGGCAAACTTCGCCCAGCCGGATAGAGCGGAAGGCCCGCGGCGGGCTGGGGGGTGCGGGTGCCCTCCGGCCTGCCCTAAGGAGCAACGAATCGGAGCTGGGAGTCTGGCGCCGACGGGAAAGGGGGGCGCCAGGGTGGTGAGCGAGGCCGAAAGAGAGAAGGCAGGAAGCCGGGAAGAGGGAGCGGGGGTGGAGACCGAGAAGGGAAAGGGCGGGTAGCAGGGGTGGAGAGAGGGAGAGAGAAACAGAGGGGGGCTAGGGGGAGGAGAGAGGGGAGGAAGGGTGGGGAGAAGGGGAGAGGAAGAGGGGAGGACCAGGAGAGGAGCGAGGAGGCCGCGGCGGGCACGTCGGCCGGGCCGCCCCCGCGAACAAGGCGCCGCCATTCCGCTGCTCGGGGCGCCACCGCCGCCGCCACCGCGCCCGGGGGCCATGCTCCCGCCGCCCCCGCGCCAGCCGCCGCCCCAGGCGCGCGCGGCCCGCGGGGCGGTGCGCCTGCAGCGGGCCTTCCTGCGCGGCCCGCTGGGCGTGCTGCGGCTGCTGCAGCTGCTGGCCGGCGCCGCCTTCTGGATCACCATCGCCACGAGCAGGTACCAGGGCCCCGTGCACTTCGCGCTCTTCGTGTCCGTGCTCTTCTGGCTGCTGACCCTGGGCCTCTACTTCCTCACGCTGCTGGGCAAGCACGAGCTGGTGCCCGTGCTGGGCTCGCGCTGGCTCCTGGTCAACGTGGCGCACGACCTGCTGGCGGCCGCGCTCTACGGCGCCGCGACGGGCATCATGATCGACCAGACGCAGAGCCACAGCTACTGCAACCTCAAGGATTACCAGATGTCCTGCGCCTACCACGCCTTCCTGGCGGCCGCCGTCTGCGGAGGCCTCTGCCTCGGCCTCTACCTGCTCTCGGCGCTCTACGGCTGCTGCCGCCGCTGCCAGGGCGAGCAGGAGGTGGCGTGAGGCTGCCGCGCCGCGCGGCGGGGGACCCTCTGGAGACCAGCGCCCCAGTCCTTCCTGCCGCTGCCGCCCCGCGCCCGTGCGCCCTGGCACCCTCCCCTTGCCCTGCCTTCCCGCCGCCGCCCGCGCCCAGGCGCCCTGATACGCAGTTCCCTCCCGACGGCAGCGCCACCGCCCGGAGTCCGGACCGCTGCGCCGGACGCGCCGTCTCCAGGGACCAGAGCAGGGCTACATCCGAGGGGCGGACGCGCACTCTCAGACTGGCTGCCCGAAGGCGAAACCTTGCGGTTCCTCTTCCCCTTCCCTGCTGAGAGCTAGACGTGGACAGGCGCCGCGTAGATCCGGGGGAGGCTCCCAAATTGCAACCAGTCTTCTGGCTGCGCCACTCTCCCCTCCCTCACGCCCCGCAGTCAGAAGAGCACCCCTTTCCCTGGCCCCTTTTTCAGCCTCGAGGGCTGTAAAAGACAGGCATGCTGCCGAGGGCGGAGCTGGGGACAGGCCTCCACTGGTCCCGAAATGAGCGACGAGTTTGCTTTCAGTTTGGGATTGTGCGGGCATCCTGCGCAGTCCTTCCTGGCCCATCCCTCGGTGCTTTGATGTCGTGGGGTGGGGCTCGTTTGCAAAGGTGAGGATGGATAGGAAGGGCCCGCAGGCTGCACCCTTACAGCTTTGGAGTCTCTCTCCTCTGCCTGCTCAGCCTTTATCTTCGCGATTCCTGGAGGCCAGCCCTACGCGCACTAGCTTCCCTGGCCCTGCCTTCCCAGGCTTCCTCTCACAGGCTTCCTCTCACAGGCTTCTACTCCATCCCCACTTCCCAACATCATTTTGCATTAGGGATCCCACAACACCGTCAAGGAATGTTAGGGTGAGCCCCACTCCTTTTTCCAGATGGAGACAGAGCTTGCCGTGGATACAGCCGGAAAAAGATTAGAACCCCATCTCTGGACTCCCAGTCCAGCGCTGTTTACATTAAAGCAGTGGGTGTTCCCAGGAATCCTGGCTCAGGAGCTACCCTCCAAAAGAGGGTTGCAAGGCCAAATGGGTTTGTTAAAGGTGCTGTCTCCCCTCCTTGGAGATTCACGATGCTCATTAGCATATGAAAGGCACTGAGAAGTCCCACTGTAAAAGAAGCCCAAGAAATTTAGTTTACAGTGTTAACTGCCTCTGGACCTGGACCGGTTTTTCCCACCTAAGGTTCCCAGCAGCCCTGTGCTGTCCGGGTTCTCATTCATTCCTAACGGGCCCAACCCATTGGCTCCCGTCTGTGAAGATTTGGGATCTCCCTCTTTTTCCCAGGGAATTTCTCTAGCAGAAGGAGAAGACAGCTGCCCCACCAGGCCAGCGAGAGACCTGGGAGCTGGTGGATTTGAACATTCCTTTACGTTGTTTGGGAAATGAAGCCAAGGTTATCCAGATGGTTTCCCAGTCAAAAGGAACATCGCCTGTGAGAGATCCTGGCATTGACCGTGACAGTGGTCACACTCACCAAAGAGAAGAAAACTCTGGAGCTGGGGTGAGCAGCTGGCCCGGCCTCTGTGAAGTAAGATGCTTCTTGGTTTTCGGGGGGGACCTTTGAATAAAAACACAGAGCCCCCTCCTTTTCTATAAGTTAAAGGGTTTTTATTCAGAGAACAAGTTGGAGGGGTGACAGTAATAACCACAATGTCCACAGAGTTGTGACTATAAATCCTTCAAAGTTCTGCTCTTTGAAAAGTTCAATCCTCTCTGGATTAGGAATTAGAATGGGGGAGGCTGGAGTGTGTTTTTGTGAGTGTTTTTCTGGCTTAAGTGGAGAGGTGTTAGGTTTCTCTGTTGTAGTTGTGCAGATCTGGGTGGGGGTGGGGAGCACTTATGTGTTTCACACAGTCACCATCCTAGCATTTGTCTAGCCCTGCTAGACTTTTCATTTCATTCTCTCAACAACCCTGTTGAGGGGGTTTCTATTATTAGTCCCATATTCTGTACGAGGAAAATGAGTCAGAGAAGTTAAGGAACTTGTCCAGAGTCTCCCAGCTATTGGGTGGTGGAGCTAGGATTTGAACCCTGGCAGCCTGGACCTGCACTACATCCAGTAGGGAGTCGGTACACGTTAGATATTGTTAACATGGGTATCTTCAGTGTCTCGGTTAAGCTGGCATCCTGCTGCCATACTCCAGGCAGGGTAACCGTTCCCTCAGCTCCAGCCACTGGTGCCAGCCAGAGCCTGGAGCAGGGAGGGGAGCTTTGCTGGGATCCTTGGAGTGCTTCAGAAACCCAGTGACTTTGGTTCTTCTGTTGCAGGTTTCCTTCTTGCTGAGCCAGGCGGATTCCTGGAGCCAGTCATGCCGACCTCTCCCAGGGCCTGCTTCCCTGGGTGGGCAACACCATTCTGGCCTGGGCCAGCAGAGGGTTTCAGAGTGGGGAGGGGAATGACCTCTGCCCAGCAGCTTCCGTTGGACACCATCCAATGGAATAGCCAAGATGGGTGAAGATTCATTTTGCCTTAACACGAGAAGTCCTGGTTCTCCTTATGCTATGACTTGGGTATGAGATTCCAGACTCCTGAAACCAAGCTGTGTGCCTCTCCACCCTAAACAATGGGTTTAAGCTCCAGCTTTTGTTCCTTTTCTCTTTTTTTTGTGGAGGAAGATTAGCCCTGAGCTAACATCTGTTGCCAATCCTTCTCTTTTTGCCAAGGAAGGTTGGCCCTGGGCTAACATCTGTGCCCATCTTCCTCTACTTTATATGTGGGATGCCTGCCACAGCATGGCTTGATAAGCGATGCATAGGTCCGCGCCTGGGATCCGAACCTGCAAACCTGAGGCCTCTGAAGCAGAGTGCACGAACTTAACCACTACGCCACTGGGCCGGCCCTCCTTTTCTCTTTTTTTTAGATCACCATCTAGGCTGCATACTTAACTCAGATCTAGCCCCCGGAGGACCTCTTCTAGCCCCCCCAGCCCATGGTGCTCTGTCTGTGGTCAGGTGACCTTACTCAGGAGCAGACAGCTCCTTGGCCTTCATGGTACCTTATCCATCCAGATGTGCCTGGAACATTCCAGGGCTCACTGGCTCTTCTAGATGTGCCTTCCTACTTGGTCTCTAGCTGTTTTTCCAGATGTGAGAAGGACATGTAAGACGGCCCCCACACCCATCCCCTCCTCCCCCTCGAGGTCCTGTGCCATAGGAGTAGCCACCTGACCTGGCCCAGAACTTTTGGGTACTGGAGGCAGTCTCATTGGCCTCCCCCTTTGGACTCCAGGACTAGTCCAGCCCGATACCACGGTGGGCTGCTCTCAGCCCAAAAGTCTGGGACCACTTGCGGACCCAGAAGATGATGTCCCCAGTATTCTACAGAGGCTAGAAGAAAGAGTGGGAGTGGGAGGGGTGGTGGTGGGTGGGGAGAGGGGACCCATGTGCCTCATTCAGTAGTTTAGCATGATTACTAATATGCTTTTCTAAATAAAGTTTGGTCTGTCTGATCTTGGGGTATGTGTCTTCTCTCCCAGCTCCCTGCATAACCCTCTGTGCCAGGTCCCCCCTGGTCTCCCTCCATCTTCTCACTATGCCACACTGCCCTATTGTCTGCCTCCTCTCCGCCATAAAAAATGAGTTCACTGATTTCCAGTATATTTAGGGCAGGACACAGGAACCAGAGGGAAGAAAATGGCCCGTGTGTATTTCTGGCCGAGGCTGGAGGGAATTCGAGAGGCTCCTGTCCCAGCTGTCAGTGGGCCCTCTGTTTGGGAAGCTCTGCTGCCTGATGGGCAGGCTCAGAATGACTGGTCGTGGAGCCAGAAGAGTCCTGTTCTAGTCCAACCCCGTCATTTACAGAACGGGAAATGAGCTCCAGGGTGGAGTGGCAACTTGCCTCATGTCACATAGCTGACTAGGGGCAGAGTGGGGTCCCCTGGAGCCCAGGCTCTGGTTCTTTCCTGCAGACCACTGCCTACTCTGGTGTTGCCTCCTGGACACACCCCACTTGGTTTTCCTCCCACTGCAGATGCAGCCTACTGACTGACAGTGCCCTGGAAAGGGCTGGAGGGCAGAGTTAACAGGCTTCCTTGGCAGCTCCTCCCTCTGGTGCCCGGGGCCTGAGGTATGCAGCCAGGAAATAGGATTCTGCTGGCAGATCTCAAAACCCACCTAGAACAGGGATCTGATGCTGTGTGTGCTCCACACTCTCTCTTCCAAAACACCCTCCCTAACAACACACACCCACCCTCACAAACACACATACACACCCTCCTCTTGATGGTTTTTTGGGATTTCTAGGGTGGAGGAAACGTCACCACCGCCAAGACCCCTCCCTCGCTCCCCTCTTCCCTCCGGGGCTATTCACGAATTTCACTCAACATAAAAAGCACGCCCGGTATGCAAAGGCCGAAAATCCTTTATAACTTTCTCACGTGGGTTAACTTTGTTACTCCCATTCAGTAGAGGAAATGGAGCCTCAGAGGGGAGAAGGGCCTTGTCCACGTTCACACAGGCAGTGGCAGGATGGGACTGGAAGGTAGATGTTCTCATTACCCTCGCAGCCGGTTGCTGAGCCCTTGTGATCCCCTGGCAGGCTCTGAAGTTCAGGTGCAATTTGGGTGTCCCTCCTGGAGACCAGGTGTTCAGGAACGGTCTAATCTGACATTTCCCGTCTAATGCTGGGGGCACTTTGAAATAAGACACTGCTCCTCAGGGATGTAATGAGCCCATCTGAGTCTGGAGAATCTGAGAGGTTTGCTCATTTATGTCTATTACTTTTCCTGCTTTTCTAGGGATAAGGGTGGGGTGGTTGGTGGTAACAAAAAGAGCTAATAAACCAACATTTTCAGGGACAAAAGCAAAGATCAGGGATATGAGAGAGAAAGGTCTAGTTAGCACTATTTATTTATGTATTTATTGTTTGGTTTGTTACAGTAGTTATTTGCAAAATAAAATAGCACTAGATACCCATTAAAAATTTTAAACTATACAAAAGTGTACAAAGTAAAAAGAGAAGTCATTTGATCATCCTAATCTTACTCCTTAGAGATAAACCATTCTTAACTATTAACTCTCCCTCCTTGATTTTTATAACTAATGAAACACACATGGAAGCACACAAACACACACCAATATGATACGTTCCGACTTTTCTACAACTTGCTTTTTAAATCTAACAATAATATAGTTCTAACCCTTTCTAAATGTCCATATGAACCGTCAGAGACTGCAAGAATTTTGTGAGCTTTCTGGAGCCTTTATAGCTTTCTCACATCGGTTAACTTTGTTACTTCCTTGGCTGCTTCTTTAGCAAAACCCTTAAAAGGGGGTCTTTTTTTCCTGGTGGGGAAATGGAGGCTTAGAAGATGAAGTGGTTCACCCAGGTCTGGGCTCTTTCTACTCCCACACTGCCCAGTAGCAGGAGGGGAGGGAGCACTAGGCAGCTGTATCCCACTTCATAGCCTCTGGGGAGAGGAAGGTCAGGGACTAGGGTTAGCTGGGGCAGCTGGAAAGAGGTGAGGAGGGCCTGAGACTCTGGGCCCCATGGGACAAAGGAGGGGTATGCTGGGGAGGTGGCCAGAATCCAAGGAGAGCACTGGGCATAGCCAGCAGGAGGATGTGGACCACCCACACCAACGTCATCAGCCTGCGGAAATTCCAGTCTGGCTCCTAATCTGAAAGCCCTTTTGCCCTCCCTCTTCCATGACCCCATTCCTTTTGAACTGGGTGGCTATCTGGGATCTTGTAGGCACCAAGGCTGTGATGTTCCTTCCCCAGCACTGAGGTGAGGGCAAACTCCCAAAGGCAGTTCCTTTGCGTCTTCATACCTGCATCTCCCTGGGGTAGGGTGTTGGTTCTCCTTGCTGCATCTCCAGGAGGCCTGAAGGGGGCGCTGTGACATCCCAGTTGTAAAGCACTTCTGGGTCAAGGTTGGGAAGAGGGGAGAAAGGGAACTAACTTTATGAGGTGTCTACAATGAGCCAAGAACATGACGGATACCTTATATAACATCTCTTGTCATCTTCACAAGCCCATAAAGTATTAAATACCTCCACTTACCAGATGTGGAGACAGGCTCAGAAGGGTAAACTGATTTTCCCAGGGTACTGGACTAAGTGACAGAAACAAACTAAGTGACAGATTCAAACTCAGGTCTGTGCTACTACGCCATGCTGTTTCAGAGGATTTTCCAGCAGACACACTGGTTCTCCCAACCATCCAAAGACTTCACCCAGAGCTACAATGGATTTTGTAATAGTTATATTTTGAGCTAAGTCAGGAAGGAAATATTGTAAAGAAAGTTATATAATATTATTACAAATCGGAATTATGTCAGCTTCTCTCTTCCCAGTTTACAATGAAACTGGATAGTTAACCTTCAGGTTTAACCAGTTCATTGTGCTGAGGTCATTCTCCCGGTCCTTGGAGACAGTCCCTCTGTCTGCCAGATGTAAGAAGGTCATGTTAAGACTACCCCCCTTCCAGCCCTCCTCCTTCTCAAGGCCTCGTGCCATAGGTATGGCCACCTGACCTGATCCCGAACTTTTGGATACTGCACCCTCCGTCACTTGCAATCTTGTCCTGTACTCAGTGCTTTCTCCTTCTGTGTCCCCTAGGCAGTTGGCATGACTGGCTCTAATTATCAGGTGAGGTCAGCTTGTGATATCCGAGGTGAGCCCAATCTCTTATTAGTTGTCTGATCTTAGGCAATGTACTAAAGCTCTTTGCATCTCAGCTTCATCACTTAGTGAGGGGGGTAATATTAGTATCTACCCCACTGGGTTGTTGAAAGGGCTTGATGCACCTGGAGCAGAGTACCCGGCCATCGTCAGCGCAGTTCAGCTCTCAGGAGCGCAACGCTGTTGGGAGGACGTCATAAGATAATGTTCGTAAAACAATGAGCCTGACCAACAGTAAGTGCTCAGAAATGTCAATTCCTTTCTTCCCCACTCTACCCTGGCTCTCTCCTTCCTGTCTCTCAAGGAATGGCAATCTCATCAGCCATGGATTGATCCCTCTACTGTGCTTTCTTGTATCCAGATTTAAGCTTTTTTGAAAAGATGGCACAAATATGTTAAAAATTATTGTTACCTACCTGAAGGTCAGGACCTTCTTCTTCTGTACAGAATCTGAAGTCCTTCTTGGCCCTCCTTTTTATTCCCTTTTGTCGTCTCTAGACTGTGTTTCTGTGCTCCAGGCCCTTCTGCCTGTTTTCAGCGTGGAAGGGGGACTCACTGTTCTCATCTTGTCTCCTGGGGTTCCAGTCCATCTGGAGAGATGAACCAACCACAAGTTCCCAGGTGTAAGTGGTGGGATGTTCACAGACTCCCCTCATTATGTGTTTGGAGGATCTTTCATGATTGCATTCAAATCGAAATTTGCCCAGGCACAGGAGGCTTTTCCAGGAACAGTTAAGTCCTTGGCTTCCCTGGCTGTTACATATCTGGGCATTTCACAACATGTCTTTGCTCACTTCCTTGGTAAACTCTGTTGCATTTATCAGCTTGTTGCCTTCTCCCAGCCATCCCTAGGAACTAGTGAGCTTGCTGGGTGTGTTTTTTCTTCTAAGTTAATTTGATGAACTACCTCAGTGATCTTAATGTAGGGTGCCAGAAGTCCAAGGTGATGGGATCTTTTTGTAGTGACTGTGATAGTGATGATAATAATGATGACATTATTGTTGATAATGGTATTAATAGTAGTAAAGATTACACAATGTCCCTATTGTGTTCACAGTTTGCAAAATATTTTTACAATCACTATTTCGTCTCACCCTCATATGAACAGATAAATAGTGTAGATAAAAACTGCATTTTGTAGGGGGCCGGCCCTGTGGCGTAGTGGTTAAGTTCATGTGCTCTGCTTCTGGTGGCCCCGGGTTCGCAGGCCCGGATCCCGGGCGTGGACTGGTGCACCGCTTGTCAAGCCATGCTGTGGCGGCGGCCCGTATAAAGTAGAGGAAGATGGGCACAGATGCTAGCCCAGGGCCAGTCTTCCTCAGCAGAAAAGAGAAGGATTGGCAACGGATGTTAGCTCAGGGCTAGTCTTCCTCACACACACACAAAAACCAACAAAAAAACCCCAGATTTACTAGGGTACACTTGATGTTCATTAAACTGCACATAGTCTAAATGCACACTTGGAAGAGTTTTGACTTATGTATCACTTGTGAAACCATCACCATAATAAAGACTGTGAACATATCCATAAAGTCCAAAAGGCTCCTTGTGCCCATTTGTAATCTCTTTTTCTCCTTCCCATCTCCCCACCCCAGGCAACCACCGATCTGCTTCCTGTGACTATAGATTAGTTTATACAAGTGGAATGTACAGTATGTGCTTTTTTTTCTGGAGGAGAAGGTGGTGTCTGGCTTCTTTTATTTAACTATTTTGAGATTCATTCATGATATTGCGGTAACAATAGTTCACTCATTTTTATTGCTGAGTATTATTCCATTGTATGGATATACTACAATTTGTTTATCCATTCACCTGTTGATGGACATTTGTGTTGTTTCAAGTTTTTGGTTATTGAAAATAAAGCTGCTATGAACATTCTGTACAAGTCTTTGTGTGGACATATTCTGTCATTTCTCTTGGGTAAATACCTAGCAGTGGAGTGGCTCAGTTGTGTGGTAGTGCATTCTTTTTACTATTTTTAAATTGGCTATATTCCAGATGAAATTTGTTTTTTGTGTGTGTGCTCTCAGCTGGCATTTGTATCAGGGATGGTAATTCTGGACTTAAAATAAATTGGAAAGTTTTCCGTCTTGTTCTGTTCTCTGGAATAGTTTAACCATATCATTTTTTTTTTCCTGAGGAAGATTTGCCCTGAGGTAACATCTGTGCCAGTCTTCCTCTATTTTGTATGTGGGTTGCTGCCACAGCATGGCTGCCAGTGAGTGGTGTAGGTCCGCACCCAGGAACCAAACCTGGGCCACTGTAGCAGAGTGTGCTGAGCTTAACCACTGGGCCATGGGGCCAGCCCCTAACCATATCATTTTATTGATGAGTTTGATAAAATATGTCTATAAAATAATCTGGGCTTGATGACTTTTAGGAAGTTTTTTGTTAATTCTTTTAGTTTCTTTAATGGAAATTGGTCTATTCAGGTTTTTTTGGTGGTCACTTATTGCCCTTACCCTGGTGGCATATTTATTCAAATTGTCTGTCTTGGTTTTCTTTGTTTGTTTGGTGAGGAAGATTGGCCCTGAGCTAATATCTGTTGCCAATCTTCCTCTTTTTTTTGCTTGAGGAAGATTGTCCCTGAGCTAACATCTGTGCCAGTCTTCCTCTATTTTGTATGTGGGTTGCCGCCACAGCATGGCTTGATGAGCGGTGTGTAGGTGTGTGCCTGGGATCCGAACCTGTGAACCCCAGGCCACTGAAGCAGAGTGCATGAACTTAACCACTACACCACTGCGCTGGCCCCTGTCTCTCTCATTAATTCTCCCATATAATTCTCCAATTTAGAATTAGAACTTTTCAAGGAAAAAGTTCCAGGCTACTCATCTCTATATCCCCATGACAGGCACATAGTAGATAGTCGTTTGGTGGAATGAATGAATATTGATGTTTAGCTGCAGTAACAAATACACCTCAACATTTCAGTAGCTTGATATAATAAAAATCTATTTGTCATTCACTTACAAATCTATTTCTTCCTCACATAACCAACCATTGTGGATATTCCAGGTCAGTGGGAGGCTTTCTACTATGTGATGATTCAGGGACTCAGGCTCCTTACACCTGTGCCCCAGCCATCCCCTCTGCATTGAGCTCGCATTTAGAAGAAGGGAGGGAGGAGTAGATTTCTGACTTTTAAATGCCTTGGTCTGGAAATGACGTTCATCACTTCCCCTCCCTTCTTTGGGGAATCATATGACCCAATCTCTATGCAAGGGGGCTAGGAAATGTAGTCCCTGGCAGGGCATCTGCTGCCCAGTTACAACTCGATACCATGGAACGGGGAACAGGACTTTTTGGTGAACGGTTAACTGTCTCTTTCATGGGAGGCCACAAGGTTTTATTGCTGAGGTTTTCACTGCTTTGCTCTATGAGACTATTTTTGTGCCCCTGTTTGATGAATGGTTGTTTTCATGGCTGCCAAGAGCTGTTGAGTAAGAATGTGACTGCAGACGTTCATTTCCTTGCTGTGTTTGTCCGACAACTCACTGTCTCACAGCTGGAAAACTCATTAATCATGAGTGCTTCTTTCCCAGGTACAAGAACGTAAAGATGTATTTATTGAACACTTTTTGGAGCAATGGCAGTGAGCTATTAATCCAAAAATACACTCAAATTTTAAGTTTAAATATGAAAGACAATCCAAGTATTAAGGAGAATCTAAAAATACATACCAGCCAAATATTTCTTTCATTTATTCATTCATTTTTTAAATTCAAACATAATTCACATTAAATCAAATCATTTCTAGTCAACATACGTATAACAACTAACATAAAATATCACATAACATAACATAAAAATTCCCAGTTTTTTTCTTTCTTTTTTTGTTTGGTGAGGAAGATTGGCTCTAAGCTGACATCTGTTGCCAATCTTCCTCTTTTTGCTTGAGGAAGATTGTTCCTGAGCTAACATCTGTGCCAGTCTTCCTCTATTTTGTATGTGGGACGCCGCCAGCCAGTGCATGGCTTGATGAGTGGTGTGTAGGTCCACGCCCAGGATCTGAAACTGCAAAACCCAGGCTGCTGAAGTGGAGTGCACAAACTTAACCACTACACCACTGGGCTGGCCCCCAAATTCCCAGTTTTAAAGTGTAGAATTCAGTGGTCTGAGTATATTCACAAAGTTGCACAACCATCACCACTATCCAGTTCCAGAACATTTCCATCGCTCCAAAAAGAAACCCTGTACTTGTTAGCACTCACTCCTAATTCCTTCTGCTCCCCAGTCCCTGGCAACCACTAATCTATTTTCTGTCTCTAGGTTTGTCTATTCTGGACATTTCATATAAATGGAATCATACAACATGTGGCCTTTTGTGTCTGGTTCCTTTCACATAGCATAATGTTTTCAAAGTTCATCCATTTTGTAGTACGTATCAGTACTTCATTCCTTTTTATGGTGAATAATATTCCATTGAATGGCTATCACTTTGTTTATCCATCATTCTTTCATTAAAAAATTTTTTAAATTGTGACAAAATACACATAACATTTACCACCTCAACTATTTTTTTTTTTTTTTGCTGGGAAAGATTCGCCCTTAGCTAACACCTGGTGCCAATCTTCTTTTTTCTTTTTCTTCTCCCCAAAGCCCCAGTACATGGTTGTATATCACAGTCGTAAGCCCTTCTAGTTCTCTACATGAACCACAGCATGGCAACGACAGACGGGTGGTGTGGCTCCGCAACCGGGAAACGAACTCGGGCCGCAGAGGTGAGAGTGTGGAACTTGAGCCACGAGGCCGTCAGGGCCAGCTCTCAGCCGTTTCTGCAGTGTACAGTTCAGTGGTGTTCAGTATGCTCACACTGCTGTGCAGTCATCTCCACAAGTCTTCTCATCTTGCAAAGGTGCAACTATACCCATTGAACAGTAACAGCCCATTCTCCCCTCCCTCCAGCCCCTGGGAACCACTATTTTACTTTCTGTCTCTATGAATTTGACTACTCTAGGTAGCTCAATAAGTGGAATCATACAATGTTTGTCTTTTTGTGATTGGCTTATTTCACTTAACATAATGTTCTCAAGGTTCATTCATGTTGTAACATGTGTCAGAATTTTCTTACTTTTTCAGGATGAATAATAGTCCATTTTATGTATACATCACATTTTGTTTATCCATTCACCCATCAATAGACACTTGGGTCGCTTCCACCTGTTGGCTATTGTGATTAATGCTGCTATGAAAATATGTGTACAAATATCTCTTTGAGACCCTGCTTTCAATTCTTTTGGGTATATACCCAGAAGTGGCATTGCTGGATCATACGGTAATGCTATAATTAATCTTTTGAGGAGCTGCCATATTGTTTTTCATAGTGGCTGCACTGTTTACATTCCCACCAACAGTGCACGAGGGGTGTTTCTCCACATCCTCACCAATACTTGTTACTTCCTGTATTTTTTCATTTATTTTAAAGCAAGCATTCATTGAGTACTTGCTATGCCAAGGCTCTACACTTAGCAGAAACTCCGGCAGCCAAGAGGTTAAGTTTCAGTCTCCCTGCTCTCAGGACTCAGGGCACGATGGGGGAAACAGTCATGTTCAGGAGATAGACTGAAATGCAAGGTGATAGGTGCTTAATAGAGATGGGTCAGAGTTCTATGTAAACACAGAAGAGGAAGTGAGGAATTATTCGGGGAAGGCTTCACAAAGGACCTGACATTCAAGCTGGATGTTAGAAGGTGAGCAAGATGAGGTCAAGTGGAGGGGAAGGGTATTCTAAGACAACAGAGCAGCCCACAGTAGCCAGCTTCCAAGATGGCCACCTCCTGGTAAGCACGCTTTTATATAATCCACCCATTATGCACTGGGACATTGAATAGTTCTGACTCATAAAACCAACAGGATATTGTGAAAATGACAGTGTGTAACTTCTAAAGATATATCATAGAAGACTTGGTGTCTTCTTGCCTTGCTTGCTCTTGGATCTCTCACTCTGGGGGAAGTCAGCCACATGTCTTGAGGATTCTCAAGACACCTTCTGGGGAGCCCCAAGTGAAGAGGAACTGAAACCTCCTGCCAGCCTGTCAGCATCAGAATGCCAGCATCAACCTGTCTGCCACCTGAGGAAGCCACTGGGGGAGCCAATCCTCCATCCCATCAAGCCTCCACATGACAGCAGCCCTGGCCGTCATCTGACTGCAACCTCATGAATGCTCTGAGCCCAAACTGCCCACCAAGCTGCTCAAAAGTCAAAAACCAACATGATATATTATATACTTATTTTTATTTTAAGCCGCTAAGTTTTGAAATCATTGGTTATAGAGCAAGAGATAACTAATACCTCTAGAAGCATGAGAAGATCTGGTATAGTGTGGAAATGGTGGCATGAGAGACCAGAGGCAGAAACTCGAAGTTTAGAGACGCCTCTGAAACTCCGTGGTCTGTGTAAGAGTGGGAGAGGGAGCCACCTGGTGGAGGAAGGCTGCTTAGACATTCCCTTCTCTTCCCACTCCCATTTTTCCAGCTTGTTCTACCCAGCCTTTCCTCCTAGTATTTTTCCAAGGGCCACAGGGAGGTTTACGAGTCAATTATGTGGGTCATACACACCCTTGCTTATAGACGCAAAGACTAACCTCTGAAAAATGTCAAGTTAAAGTATTAATTATCTTCTTTTACTATTTTATTTTTTCAGTCTTTTTTACCTATCTGCTATCCAGGGGAAAACATAAGGGGTACCAGGATTTGAGGCAAAGAATAGAGACTCAGAATGCTGGAGACAGGGAGGAAGGAACTAGGAGAACTTGATTATAAAAAATCAGAGTGAGACCCCAGAAAGCAGAATCCAGCTGACCAGCCTCTAATTACCAGGGGAAGCCTTCGTTCATTGATGTTGGCCTTTTTGGTCTTTAGACTGTTGTCCCATTCTGGTCTTTAGAGCCTTCTTGTATCCTCCCGTGTCTCCCCAAGTAATGCCTAGGAACTCTTGAATAATGTCCCTCAATTCTATAGCTGCCAGAAGAGAGAACCAATACTACTTCTAGCCACAGCCAGCCTGAGACCAGGGGTCCAGGCAGACCCAAGAAGGAGGAATTGCAAAGAAACTGAAATTTACCTTTGGAGTAAATCACTGTTAGTGGAATTTCAAGTAATTAAAATATTGAAGAAAAGAAATTCTTCTTTCTATATTTCCTCTAGACTCATCCTACAGAAGGAGAGGCAGAATTCAGCAAAGAGCCCTGGCCCAGCTGCAAAGCCAGACCCATTTCTCTAAGAAGTAGGGGATGTCTGAACACAGCCTAGTGGTGTCTGTCTACATTCTGGCTGTTTGTAGGGGCAAGTGATTACTTCTAGCTGGGGCAATCAGGGAAGGGGTACAGACATTTGACTCCTGCTTAGACGAATGGGTTGGATTTGGATGAAGCAAGAATGGGGGAAGGGCATTCCTCTCCAAGCTCACAGTACAAGCAATGCAAGGAAACCTGAGTGCAAGGGGCATCCGAAGGCAACAATGGAGGAGGTCTTAAGAAGCTCCTGAAGAGGATTAGCAGGAGATGAGGCCAGTAAACACAGACTAAGGTGGGTGGTGGTATGGTTGAAGTCGCTGGGGTCAGATGACACATGAGAATCAAATCCCAGCTCCCAGTTGCATATTGGCCCAATGACATTGATGAGGTTCCTTAACACGTCTCAGATTCCTCATCTGTAAAATGGCGATAACACTAACAGGGCTGTTGGAGGACTAGATAAGATAATGGCTATGGAGAGCTTAGTCCAGTGCCTGGCGCCTCATAAGCCCTCAGTAAATAAGTGCTGGTGTTATTAATGCAAAGCCATAGGATACACGCTTTAAGGGCAATTAACTGGACAACATCGTGAGAAGTGGAGTGAGTTGGGAAAGGCTTGCACAGGACCTTGTACACAGCTACTCAGGAAACACTGAAAGGAACTGCATTCTCTGCTAAGCATCGGGCATACAGGATATGCCTTCTGCCTTTCGTGGGCTCACAGACCCGAGTCGGGGAGGTAAGTGCTAAAGTTGAGGGGTGGGGAGAGGATGCAGACCTAAATTCTTCACCTTAGCTTATCCCCAACTGTTCCCTGCCGGAATCCTTCAGAGCGAGGCGGGACAGCGAGGTGCAGGGTCCCCAAGCGCGTGCTCCCAGGACTCCGCAGGATTTTGAGAATCGCTGTCACACAGCGACAGCATCGAGTCAGGCGGGCCTGAGGAGGGAGAGGCGCGCAGGCGCAGTCCAGCGCTCCTCGAGCGCTCACCTGCGCTCGAGTGGGCGGAGCTAAAGCCGGGCGTGGAGCCGGACGCGGGGCGGGCGCGATGACGTCACGGGCACGCCGCCGCAGAGCTATTCGCGTCCCGGAAGCGGTAGCGGCGCGGTACGTGGAGTAGGTTCTCGGACCTGCGACATCGGAGCGGCCTTGGGAAGAGGAGCGTCTTCGGGGTGGGGCGGGCCCGAGGAAACGCTCCAGGGCTCAGTGGCAATAGCAGTGCCCCCTGGCCGTCCCCGCCCCTCCTCCCCCAACCCAGCGACCGCGTAGGTGAGGTGCCACCCCCTCCCTACCCCCGTGTCTCCGCCGACTGTGCGGAGTTGGGCGCCTGGGCGCCGCCACCTCCTGGCCCTTCGGCCTCTGGCGTGGCCTTCCCCAGCCTGGGCCGTAGGGCCTCGTCGGGCTCCTTGGGCTGCAGACATCGTGGTCCAGGCTCGTGCCGGCGCTGACCTGCTTCGCCCCCTCCTGGGCTCCTACCTCGCGCTCGCCCTGGATCTTTCCGTCCTAGCTCCGCCTGCGGGGATTTCGGTGGCCCTTTTGTGTGCCTACCCAACCCCGCGGTTTGATCGCATCCCATTACCTGGGACTGGTTTATGTTGCTGTGCGCCGAGGTTCCGCCCCCTCGTTTTCTCCTTAGCGTTTGGGTAGGACTTTGAAATTAGGAAAGAGGATGAGAGACCCAGTGGCTCTCCTCATCAGAGAACGGAGATGGGAATGGCGCTTTCTGGAAGGTGATGACTGCCCCGTGGGGTCCAAGGGGGGAAAAGGGGAGGGTAATGGGCAGGGATGGTCCAGGAAGTTGTTGGGAACGGAAGGAAGGGGGATGAGTTAGAAGATGGGGCGGGGCAGGGCAGGAGAAAGCACTGGGGCTCTGGAGGATGGGCAGTTCTTTCACTCATTCAGCAGCATTTGTTATGCGCCCAGTGTGTGCAGAAACAGTGGTGAATGGAAGACATAGTCTTTGACCTGGTAGAGCTCAAGGTTAAGAGAGGCAGACTGGCAAAAAAGCGGGGAGTTTTACTCGGGTGTGATAAATGCTGTTGGGGTGAGTACATGATCCTTTGGGAGCATTGGGGAGGGTTTCCCAGTCCAGACTAGGGGTATTGGCAAAGACTTCTCAGAGCAAGGGAGTGATATTTAAGCCAATACCTGAAGGATGAGTAGGAATTAACCAGGTAAAGAGTGGGAGAAAACTATTTCCTCACCTCATTTCCCTTGAGACCCCAGGCTGCCTTACCCCAGCAACCATGTGTGCTTGGTCTTTATGGTTTACGCTCTTGATGGGTCTGTGGGGAAAAGAACATTAGATGGAGAGTCAGAAGAGCAGGATTTTATATCTGGGTAATTCACTTCACCTTGCTGAATATCAGTTTCCTCCTCTGTGAATTGGGCATTCCACCAGCAGCCCTGCCTGCCTCATAGGTTTATTATGGGCACCACATGAACTAATGCAAGTAGCATTGTATTGGGCATTGGAAGTGCAATGGAAATGTCAGAAATTGTTATGGTTACAGGATGCAGACATCAGAGCGTGAGGGGTGTGGGCCAGAGGTGAGCCCCAGCGTGATACCTGAGACTCCCCTGGAGTCTCCACCTGCCCCTACCAAATTCCCGGCGTTTGATCTTTTCAACTTGGTTCTGTCCTACAAGAGACTGGAGATCTACCTGGAACCCCTGAAGGACGCAGGTGACGGTGTCCGGTACTTGCTCAGGTACAGCCTTTGTAGAGTTGCTCTGACCTGCTGGGTCTTCTGCCTTCCTGCTCTGTAGTTGTGCTGGCCATTTAGGCAGTGGCTGGGCTGTCCTTTCTGCCCTAGTGAGGAGCGGTTCTGGGAGGTCTGATGGGTTTTTGGGCTTATTCCAGGCTCACCCTGTGTGTCAGGCCCAGCCCAGGAGAGGCAGGCACTGGGAACCATCTGGCCTTTCACCAGGGTTTCTTTTTTGTGGCTGAATAAGCTTGTACCTCAGGACTGCTAGCTAGCCTTGAACATGGGGCCTTCTGTGTCTAGAGCAGGCTTTTTTTTTTTTTTTCTTCTCTCTCAATATTAGCATAATTAATATTAAAATTAGGATATAAGTTTGAACATAAATTAAAAAATACAAATACCTATGAATAAGCAGGTACCATTTTCCCTGATCCTTTAGGATTATGCATCTCAAAGTTTTTTGTTCCTATTCTGCTTTGATTTTTATCCTTCATAATTTTTTTTTCTCCTTTCAGCTCACTTTATTTTTTATGTTAAAGTACTTTAAATTACAGATATATGCCATTCCACTCCCTAAATACTTCAGTTTGTCTCTAAATAATATTTTTTCATAATCAAAGTAACGTCATACCTAACAAAATTAACAATAATTCCTTGATATCATCCTATACCCAGTTCATATTCAGATTTCCTCAGTGGTCCCGAGAATGTCATTTACAATTGTTTTGGCAAATCAGGTTCCAATCCAGGACCATGCATTCTATGTGGTTATTATGTCCCTTAAGTCTTCATGTCTTCTTTCGTGACACTGACTTGTTGAAGAGACTCAGCTGACTGTCCTGGAAAATTTCCTATGTAGATTTGTCTGGTTGCTTCCTCATGGTGCAAACTGAAATTTAGATTTCAAGGTTGGATTAGATTCAAGTTAAAACTTTTTTTTTTTTGCAAAGGTCATGTGTTCCTAATACTGTATCTCAGTAGGAGACACAGAAAACCTGGTTGTCCTACAGAGCAGACATTCTTAACCTGGAGCCTGTGAGTGGGGCTTTAGGGGTCAGTGAATCCCCTGAAACTGCATGTAAAATTCTATGTGCGCACGTGAGTGTATTTCTAGGGAAAGCTAGCTTCCATCATTCTCATAAAGACCTTCAGACCTCTAAGATGCTTGAGAGACAGGTAAGAGGCAGGGTGAGTGGAATTGGGTTAACTTCTAAGGGTGCTATTGAGTATTCATTCTTACCTCAGTCTGGAAATAGTGGGAGGCTTATTTTTAACACTCTGACTAAGGCCCTAAATTTTTCTTGTTCATCCCAGAACCCTTTTAATTTATGGCGTTATCCCTAAAGATGAGCTAGTCAGTGTTCCAGGGCAGTGTTCTCTACTATTAGATCGCTGTAGTCTTGGTGCAAGGGACAGGGAGATGGTATGAGGAGGGGCTTGTTTTATAATCCCACCATGACCAGCTTGATGAAAGGAACTTTGGTCTTCCTTGGGGGAGGGGGTGGGCTTTGCAGAGCATGGGGCTGTGCCCTCTGGTGTTTTCTACTGTGTGTGTTTTGCTCTTTTGTGGCAAAGTACAAAAGTTAAGTATATCCTGCCCTTCTCCTTTTCTGCCACTGGGCTGTTAGTGCTTCTTGGCACTAATGTGTTAGAGTTTTTCCATTTTATGAAATTAGAAATCTGAGGATGTGTTGGGATTGATTAAAGCTGGACAGAGAAGGAGCTTGGGGCCTAAAAAGCCCCCAGGAGCTTGTGGTCTCTGTGCCCTGAGAGACGGAGCACTGGTCTGTGAAAGTGGCTGTCAGATTAGTTTGTGTATTTGGTTATTCTTTTCTTAGTAAAGAGGATTTGACTTGGAAGAGGGACCTAATCTTGAGCTCTGGCTGTTAGATCTGAAGCCTGGAGCTGCAGTAGATTTTTAAAAGACTCCTCTGTTCTGGATCAGCTACTCCAGTAGGTGGGTCTCCATGACCAAAGTGTCAGGGAAGACATCAAATGGAATGGGAGAGGCTTTAAGATGAAGAGGCTTTAAGACTTCAGTGGCTGTGTGATGTTTTTATTCTGAAATGGGTTTGGCCTTAGACCTGACTTTTAATTCGCTTTTTCCTTGGTAGCTGCCACTAGATGGTTCAGAGGCCTAATTAGGGCGGTATAGTTGGAGTGTGTTGAATTTTAAGAGAAAGGGAGAGAGAGGTCATTTTATTCCCTTACTCATAACTTTTATTAAGAAATAAAAGCAATACATAAATTAGTTAAGCTCATTTAGTAGTATGAAATACCCCATTTAGAGCAAAAGGAAATATATTCAAGTTCTGAATACATTGCTTGCCAGCAGCTTACCTGTTTATTTTTTCTATTTGTTTCTCTCCTCTGATGGGTGACCTTATACACTGCCACTGCTCTTTAGACTGGAGGTGTCAGTGGCTTTATTATTACACCTGTGCTCCTTTTCCCCTATTAAATGTCTTTCACCAGGGACTAAGCCAGCAGCATTTGCTTGTCCTCAGCAACCCGAGTCTCTGCTCTTCTTTCTTCCCCCTTTGGGGGCTACTGCATTTGGTGGTGGTGGTGGTGGTTGCTGAGACTGGGTTTGCTTCCATCTGTTCCAGTTCACTTAGGCCTGTTTGCTGAGTGTGCTACACCCTGGCTTTGTCTTTATTTACTTATTTATTTTTTTGAGGAAGATTGGGCCTGAGCTAACATCCGTTGCCAATCTTCCTCTTTTTCTTTTTTCTCTGCAAAGCCCCACTATATAGTTGTATATCCTAGTTGTAGGTCCTTCTAGTTCTTCTGTGTGGGACATGCCTCAGCATGGCTTGATGAGCGGTGAGTAGGTCTGCGCCCAGGATCCTAATTGGCAAACCCCGGGCCGCCAAAGTGGAAGGTGTGAACTTAACCGCTACGTCACCAGGCCGGCCCCTTGTCTTTATTTTTTAATATATGAAAATAAAATCTTTGTCATTTTTTCTCCTTTTGAATTAATGTATGTTTAAAAAAAATCTCAAAATTACGGAAATAAGAAGAGAAAGTCATAAATGGGGTCAGAGAAATTCTTCACATTTTGTTCTCTCAATTTCCGTATGAGGTGAATCTTTTGCAGTGAATGCTCTTATGAAATTGTAAAAAGGAATAAAGGAAAATTTTAAAGACTAATGTTCATCATCGTCACCTCTTAAAAGAGACTAAAACCTTACAAAACACAGGTTAAACAGTATTAACGGGTTTCTTAATAGATAATGAATTCTTCCTCCTTCTGGGGGAAAGTTCTACAGGTCTTCTAGTTCTGAGAGGACACCTTTTCTCACCCCAGGGCCTGATGTGTGACCTTAACTCCTCTCCTGATTGCCTGTCCAAGTGAGAGGCCCACTTTTCATTTCTTCTTGATACTCTGAGCTCCAGGCCTGCTCCTCTTGCTCTTGCTTTTGATGACCCACCTGTGCTGGCCCGTCCTCCCTTCCCAGCTGGAGCGGCTGTCTTCAGTGACCAGGACTCTGTGTTGTAGGTGGCAGACGCCTTTGTGCTCCTTGCTGACCTGCCTGGGCCTCAACATCTTGTTCCTCACTTTGAATAAGGGTAAGAACTGCTTCCAGGGACCAGGGGTTTTTGTGGATGAACGTGGGGGGTAATTCTGAGAAGCAGCCGCTTGTCTTGCCCTGGAGTTGGCCTCCCTCTGTCTGCTTGGCATCAGAACACAGGCTCCGGAGAGACACACCATGGGCTAGAATCCTGGCTGGGCTGCTGGTGTCACCTCAGGCAGGTTCTTTAACCTATCCCCTAAGGGCTAATTTTCCTCATCTCTAAGGGGAGGATAATAACTGCTTTCCTCAAAGGGTGGTTGTAAGGACTGAGATAATCTGTGTGTAACTCTTAGCACAGTGCCTGACACAGAGTAAGCAGCCAATGCATTATAGCTGTTATTATTATTGTTTCCTTCTTGACTGATTGCTGATGCATTGACCTTTTTCCATTTCGGTTTCCAAGATGATTCTGGGGTCATTTGGGGGCATGACATGGGTGAGAGTACCAGGAAGGTGAGCTGATAAGGGATTTTTGTCACATCTGTTGATTTTCTCTGCCTCAGCAAGTAAGCCCAGAGTGGGCTGCTGGGAAGTCACCAGCTGTGAGGGGTCTGTGGTGTGAAGCTTTTGAGGTAGATAAGTGGACAGGTGGGTGGGTGGCTGTAGGGGCCCAGGGTAGAGATGACTCCTGGAGGCCTTTTTTTATGACTAAAGTATGCCGTGACCCAGCCCTTTCCCTGGTTGGAACTGGCAGATGGCTGCAGAAAAAGCTGAATCCCTCAGGGGGAGTGAGTGAAGGACCTGGGACAGAATGTTCTGAGGAGCTCTGTCCTTTATTCACATGTTCCTTCTTCTATTGAACTCACATTTCTCAAGTGTCTTCTTTGTTTCCTGTGGAGATATGGGTTCAGTGGGTTGAAAATAGACCCAGTTCACATAAGACCTCATCTTCTGTTTCTTTGTGGGGCTCTTTGCCTGATTAAAACTCAGATGTCTTTCCTAGGCTGTTACGTTTTTTGGAATATATTTCCAAAGTAAATCAGTTCATATGACAGCTGTTGAATAAACATTTACTCCATGCCCAGTGCTCTATTAGCTTGCTTCTGGGGTACCATGTTACATGGAAGAAGTTCCTTCTTTGATTTTCTCTCACCCTCACCATTTCTCAATCCACAGTGGTCTGTGGTGTCCTAAAAGCCAAAGGAAAGGCTTCCAGTCTGCCCCAGTGGCCCAAAGGTCAGAATGTCAATCAGCAAGAGCTCCCAGCAGCCAGACTCCAGGCACGAGCCACCGACTGTGTGCTAGCAGAGGTTTTTTAATATTAAAAAAAATGGGTCTGAGGCTACAGCAGTGACCAAATGGACAAAGTCCCAGCCCTCAGGAACCTACATTTGTGGAGGAGACGACGACCATGCCTGTAATCTGTCATGTGATGATTAGTTCCATGAGGAAAAATAAAGCTAGGTTGGGGGTGGAGAGTACGGGGGTACATACCGTTTCATATGGGGCCATCAGGGGAGGCCCCTTGGGCAGAGCCCTGGAGGAGGTGAGCGAGCAAGCACATGGACATCTGGGTGGGCAGAGGCTCCTGGACTTTGCTGCTGTTGACCTGCAGTGTGGTTGCTCCCATAGGCGCATGGTACTCGGCAGGTGCCCTGATGATTTCCGTGCCCGCCCTCCTGGGCTACCTGCAGGAGGTTTGCCGGCCACGGCTGCCCGAGTCTGAGCTGATGCGGAGGAAGTATCACAGCGTGAGGCAGGAGGACCTGCAGAGAGTTCGCCTGTCTCGCCCTGAGGCCGTGGCTGAGGTGAAAGCCTTGTGAGTATGGAAGGGGCCAGGGAGGTGAGGGATAGTCACAGTGGTAGCAGCTACCACACTGAGTGCTTGCTGTGCGCCAGGCATTGTATCAGGGAAACCACAGATGTTGTTTCCTTTCATCTTTTTAACAGTTGTGGGAGGTAGCTACTGTTATTATCCTCCATTTACGGATGAGGGAAAAGACTTACACAGCTGGAAGGTGACCAAGCTGGGATGAGAATCCAGATCTAGCTGATTTCACAGCTTGTATTCTTTCCACTAGAGAGAGAGTTTAGGGTCTTGACTAAGCACGTGCATGCACGAGCCACTGCCTGGGTGCAAATCCCAGCTTTTTCATTTGCTTGCTGTGTCATGTTGGGCAAGTTGCTCAGCCTCCCTGTGCCTTAGGTTCCTCATCTGTTAAATGGGATAATAATAGGCTTTCCTCATAGGTGGTTGTGAAGACTGAACAAGTGTCTGGTACCAAGGAAGTGTTCAGTACATATTAGTCATCGTCACTACACTATGGAGAAATTTCCTGAACGTGATAGAGCTGCTACTTGTGAGGACGCACCTCACGACTGTTGAATAATATTAACCGTAACAACTTCAGTGGCAGCTGGCATTTACTGAGCCCTCCCCAGACTGGGCTCTCTCATTTTTTAAATTTTATTAAGGTCATAATAGTTTATAACATTGTGAAATTTCACTTGTACATTATTATTTGTCAGTCACCATATAAATGTGCCCCTTTACACCTTATACCCACCCCCCAACCCCTTTCCCTTGTGGTAACCACTAATCTGTTCTCTTTGTCTATGTATTTGTTTATCTTCCACATATGAGTGAAATCAGGTGGTGGTTTTCTTTCTCTGTCTGGCTTATTTCACTTAACATAATACCCTCAAGGTCCATCCATGTTGTTGCAAATGGGACAATTTTGTCTTTTTTATGGCTAATATTCCACTGTATATATCCCCCATCTTCTTTATCATCATTGATGGACATTTGGGTTGCTTCCACATCTTGGCTGTTGTGAATAATGCTGCAATGAACATACGGGTACATAAGTCTCTTTGAATTGTTGATTTCAAGTTCTTTGGATAAATACCCAGTAGTGGGATAGCTGGGTCGTATGGTATTTCTATTTTCAATTTTTTGAGGAATCTCCATACTGTTTTCCATAGTGGCTGCACCAGTTTGCGTTCCCACCAGCAGTGTATGAGGGTTCCCTTTTCTCCACATCCTTTCCAACATTTGTTATTTTTTGTCTTGGTGATTTTAGCCATTCTAACGGGTGTAAGGTGATATCTTAGTGTAGTTTTGATTTGCATTTCCCTGATGATTGGTGATGTGAACATCTTTTCATTTGCCTATTGGCCATCTGTATATCTTCTTTGGAAAAATGTCTGTTCATATCCTCTGCCTGTTTTTTGATCAGGTTGTTTGTTTTTTCGTTGTTGAGTTGTGTGAGTTCTTTATATATTTTGGAGATTAACCCCTTGTCAGATATATGATTTGCAAATATTTTCTCACAGTTGGTGGTTTGTCTTTTCATTTTGTTCCTAGTTTCCTTTGCCTTGCAGAAGCTCTTTAGTCTGATGAAGTCCCATTTGTTTATTTTTTCTTTTGTTTCCCTTGTCCAAGTAGACATGGAATTCGAAGAGATCCCTCTAAGACCGATCAGACTGGGCTCTCTTGACGTACAGCAGGGTTCTCATCCCTCCCAGGGCAGCAGAGGCATCTGCAAAGTTATAAAGAAATGGAGGCCTGGGCCCTGCCCCAGAAGTTTTGCGTCAGTTATCTGGAGTGGGTATCTGTGGTTTTTAAAAAAAACCTTTTTACTTTGAAATGACTTTAAACTTACATGAGTTGCAAGAATAGTATCAAGCACTCTTATATGCACTCTACCCAGATAGAAGAATTATTAACATTTTGCCACACTGGCTTTGCGCTCTCTCTCTCTACATGTACACATTATTTTTTTCTTCCTGAAGCATTAGAAAGTCAGTTGCAAACATCATGTCTGTTTACATCAAGTACTTCAGCAGATATTTCCTAAAACAAGGACAGTTTCTTATCTATCCACAGTCCTATAATCAAAATTAGGAAATTTTGCACTGATAACGTTAACATTAGTACTATTATCTAATATATAGTTCATAATCAAATTTTACCAGCTGTATTGATAAAGTCTTTTGTATAAATTTCCCCTGATCCAGGATTCCATCTAGAATCACACATTTCATTCAGTTTTTATGTCTCTTTAGTCTCCTGTTACCCGGAGTAGTTCCTCAGTCTTTGTTTCTCATGACCTTGACATTTTTAAATAGATCAAGCTTAGTATTTTGTAAAATTTCCCTCAATTTGGGGTTGTTTGGTTCCTTGTGATTAGATTCAGGTTATGTGTTTTTGGCAGGAATATGACAAGTGATGTGTTGTCAGTGTGTCACATCAGGAGGTACATGATGTCAGTCTGCTTCTTAAGGGAGATGATAACTTTTGTCACTTGGGTAAGGGTTGTTTCCTGTAAAGTGACTGCTGATGGGTCTTGCCTTCATCAATTTATTACTATGATGGTTGCAAAGGTGATTTTCTAGTGGTCATCGTTAGCTGGTATTCTACTATAAGGAAGAGCTTTTCCTTCTTACTTATTAGCAGTAGGAACTCAAGATTTTTATTTTATTCAATGGGTTATAATCCGTTGCTGTTATTACTTATTTTGATCTCAGATTGTCCTAGACTTGCCCAGTAGGAGCTCTTTTGAACTGGCTCCTGTGTTCGCTTGATATGTCCCCATCATTTTTGAGTTGCTTCCTTAGTTTGTGGTACAATGGGATGTTCGGATTCACCTTATACTTACCCTGCCATGGCTCTAGAATCAGCCATTTCTTCCAGCCCTTCAGAAACCAGGATCTGGGTGCAGCATGTGCTCTTTGCTTCTGGGGGTGCATCCATTAAAAAAAGTTCTCCAAGTGAGTCTGCCTTACACCCACGTGGAGACACATTGATCTATATCCTGCTATTTATCCTCACGGCTCCAGTGTGTCTGTGAGGTGGGTACCCTGCTCCTCATTTTATGGAGGAGGAAATTGCAGCCCTGGAAAAGTTAAGTAGCTGGCCCAATGTCAGCAGCTAGGAAAGGACCAAAGCAGGAACCTTTGTCCTGTTTCCACCTCAGTAGGGGTTCCAGAAAGGGGGATTGAAATGTATGAATTTTCTCCCAAGCTCTCTGACCCCTCCTGTGGGTTTGAAGAGACTGGCTGTCCCTCGTCAGCTGTGCCTGTGAAGTGCTAGGCTCTGCTGCCCCAGAGCTCTGTAGGCCGTGTGGGCGGGGGGGCAGGGCGTGTGGCTCATGGAAACCCCCTGTGTCTGCAGCTTGATCCAGCTGGAGGCCTTCCTGAGCCGCCTGTGCTGCACCTGCGAAGCCGCCTACCGAGTGCTGCACTGGGAGAACCCGGCCGCGTCCTCACAGTGAGTGGCCCCTTCTTCTGCTCCCACCACCCTGCACGCCAGGAGTTTGGGACTTGAGCCCCAGGCAGAGCCAGCTGCCTGGAGAGGGCCCCTGCCCCCCTAGTCTGGGAAGAGAGCCTCCGGGGCTCTTCTGTGCAGACCCACACGTAGGCTTGGGTGCTTGATGCTCTGCTTTTGTTTAGATGCCTTCTTTTAGGCGTGGTAAAAATATTTTAATAAGAGAAAAATAGCTCACCGTGTAATCGCCCGCCCTGGTAGAGCAGCTGATCTCCTGTTTGGATTGCCTTCGAGAGTGTGTCACGTGCACATACTCTGCAGATGTAGAGCCTCATGGTGTATGTGAGATTCCTTTTTTTTTCTTTTTCACTCATCGTTACATTGTAAATGGTTTTCTTTGTTGCATAGCTTTTGGAATTATTTGTAATACCACATTAATATAGATGGCGAATATACTATAATTTATGGCACTATTCTATTATATGTTTAGTCAGTTTCCACTTTTTATTACTAACCTTGTAGTGAACATTTTTATGGGTTTAGCTTTAATCTTTTGAAACTTTTTTCTTACTGGATCAAATGGAATGAACGTTTCTGAAGCTCTTTATATATGAATAATAATGACGACTAATATTTATTTAGTCTTCACCATGGGCCAGGCACTGTGCTCAACACTTTCCATGTGTTTCTCACTCTTCATAGTAACCCTGTGATGTGGGCACTATGTTAATCCCCATTTTACATGCGAAGGAGGTAACGCTCAGAGAACCAAGGGCCTTGGCTAAGGTCACACAGGGAGAAGTGGCAGAGCAGGATCCAAATCCAAGTCTGTCTTATTCTAGACCCCCGAGTCTGGAGTCTGCGGAGTGATGAGTGTTGAACTGGTTGTCGTGGTGCCAGCCTCAGCTGCCCCGTGGCCTCACCAGTGTCGGTTATTAGAACCCGTGCCTTGTTGGTAGTTGTCAGTCCTTCCTCCTTGCTTTATTTTCCTCTTGTTTGATTAGCAGTTCTTGTCAGTTTATCAGCTGTGCCCAGAGCTGTTTCTCGCCTGGATCCCTCTGTGGGTGTATTCCAAATAGGTTTCCTTTTGATTGTACAAATTTCTGATCCTGTGGTTCCTCTCTCCATCCAGGTTCTATGGGGCTCTTCTGGGCACGGTTTGCATTCTGTATCTGCTGCCGCTGTGCTGGGTCCTTGCCCTTTTAAACAGCACACTCTTTCTGGGGAATGTGGAGTTCTTCCGAGGTAAGCCCTGGAGAGCCTGACGGAGGTGCAGATGGGACCCAGGCCGGCTAGGAGGCCTAGGTTAGGCTCCCTGGGTTATGTGTCTTTACAGCTGATCATCCATGTGCTGTGCCTTCCACAAGGGGGCAGCACCACACTAGCGTCATCCCTTGGAGGGCTCTTATGGGTTCTGCCTCTCTGAGATGTTAGGAGGCTGCTACCGTAGGGGTCCCTCTCCCTTCCCAAGACCGGTGAATCACTGCTTACATGACGTGATATGGTGGCTTCTGGGAGATGAAGGAGGGATGTTTTCCCAGTGCTGCCACCCGCCTCCCAGGATGCAGCCACCTGGAGTTGCTGCCACGTCTCTGTGTGATCCCAGAGTACCCGTCTGCCATTTGGCTTCTAAAGCAGTGAGGCAGTCTGGAGAGGCCCTGAGTTACAGAAGCCTGGGCCTGTACATATGTTTGGGTGATTGCTGTATTTGTTTTCTTCCCTGTGGTTGAGTAATTAATTACAGAAGCTGTAACTTATCGGGCACTTAATACATTTAATCTCTCTGTAACAATCTCATGGGGTGGATGGTGGTATCTGTTTTGTTTATGAGGTTTAGGTTAGGTGACTTGTTCAGAGTTAGGAGGGCAATCTTTCCTTCAGCAGACAGTGGGGTGCTGGAGGAAGAGGCCAGCCAGCTGCAGAAGTGAGTAGCCACAAAGCACCACTCATTCCATCCTGTTTCTGCCCCCGACACTGTTCTCCTTGCCCCGGCTAGTGGTGTCTGAGTACAGGGCATCTCTGCAGCGGCGGATGAACCCCAAGCAGGAAGAAAGTGCCTTTGAGAGCCCCCCGCCACCAGATGCTGGGGGGAAGGGCACTGTGCCAGACTGCACGCCTGCGCCCACACCCACAGAGGTAAGCACCCCCACTATGAGGGCAGAGCCTGCTGCAGGCAGGTTGTGGGGCCTTCCTGTTACCAGCTTGTTCATGCCACATAGCTCCTGGGCTGGCCTCTCTAGTTCCTGCTTCTTCCCGGGACTCATCTCCTCTGACGTGTTTAATAATAATAATTGTAATCCTAATAGCCACTCTGTGCTTTACTGAGTGCTTACTCTGCTGTTCTGAGTACTCTGTAGACATTAACCCCATGAGAGGTAGGTTATTTCTGAGGACAAGATGATTATCATTTGCAGAGGAGAAGGCTGAGGCTGAGGCACAGAATGGTGGCCTGGGGCGAGGACTCAGACCGGGCCCTCTGGTTCTAGAGCCCGTGCTCTCAGCCACTGTGCTGTGCAGCCACTGTAGGTCCGTTCGTGGTCTTGGCCCCCTCTCCCTGTCGCTGCTAGGTCAGAGAGTGCTCTGTTTCCTGTGACGTCCTTCTTTCTTGCAGTTGAGCCATTTCCTCTGGGGCAGGAATGGATGTTTTGGGAAACCTGGATGTTGGCTCAGGGGAGGCGGCCTCTATCTTAGGGGGCAGGGCTGCCATCTCTCTCCTTGTGAAATAGAGTCTCTCCTCCCAGGACCTCACGCCGGGCAGCGTGGAGGAGGCTGAGGAGGCTGAGCCCGATGAGGAGTTTAAAGATGCGATTGAGGTGGGTAGCCCTTCCCCAGCACCCTCTACTGAGCAGGCCAGAAGTTGGATGGTCGTGGAGTTGTGTGGCTTCTCATATGCCAAGTCGGGGTTTTTAAAATTCTCTTATATCCAAATGAGAAGCCAAAACTTGCCCTGAGCTAGAACTCACTGGATGAAAGGGTGCCAGTGAACTTCCGCCCATCCTGTCGCTGATCTAGTCATCTGTCCTGGGTGCCAGGGCAGGGATGGCTCTGGAAGCCTCTAGAAGACACCTTGCTGCGAGGTGGATCATTTACCACTTTGGGTGGAGACTGTGGGCTTGGTGCCTTTGATGTGGGGAAGGCAGATTTGGGGAGGGCACTGCTCTGGGTCTCTCACTGCTCTTATGCAGCATGAGGTCTGAAAGATATCCCTTTGGGGGACAGTGAGAATAGGTTGGAGAAAGTGGTTACATGGCCAAGTGCTAGGTCAGAGAAAGTTAAACAGTCTTCCTGATTTTAAGACAGTGGTTCAAACTGGTAGTTTGCAGAAGTGTTTTGTTTGGCATACAAACCTTGAAAAATTTTTTTGAGCCAATATTTAAAAATGGGGAGATTTCAGTGAAAACTCTGGATTTTCAGTTTCTCTGAAAAATCAGGGCTAC
This sequence comes from Tapirus indicus, assembly GCA_031878705.1. Taxonomy (NCBI): domain Eukaryota; kingdom Metazoa; phylum Chordata; class Mammalia; order Perissodactyla; family Tapiridae; genus Tapirus; species Tapirus indicus. The sequence goes on along the minus strand of CM062921.1, from coordinate 31,233,907 downwards.
CAGCCCTGAGTCTGCAGTGGTTAGTGTAGCTGAGGAGTGACTGTCCCCTTTAGAAAAGTCACACAGTCCCCACCACTCCGCATCATCCCTGGTCATTGAGTCCTACTGGTGGTCATTGTTTATTGTCACATTTGTGCTATTGTTTTTATTATAGTAGGAAATCATTTCTCTTTATGTCTCTTTGTAAAGTGGGAAATTGAGATATAAGAAATGAGGGACTTGTGAGTTTCCACCGGGCCTATGATTTACACCCAGCCCCCTTCACTTTCACATCAGCCTCATCCACATAGGCATTTCCTTTTCTACTACTAACAGATTGCTCTGAGACTTAGTATACCATCATAGACTGTGAATCTTGATGGTGGTGGTGGGAGGGGATATATATAGCAGGGGCTTTCAGGCATTTTTGTTTATAACCCACAGTGAGGAATACATTTTACATCTTGACCGAGTTCACCCTTATGTTTGTAAAATATATAAAACTTAACTGAAACAAAAGTTTCCTGAAAAATACATTGTAAGGGATATTTTCTTTCCTGTTCTGTTCTGTTTAAAATAATGGCCCACTTAGTTTCACCCAGTTTGAAGAACAGTAGTACATAGCTTCTCCTAAGCTTATTTGATATTGGGATCCTATTATGGGGGACTCTGTTAACGTCACCCTTTGGGACGTACTCAGACAGAACTCAGGCTCTGTGCTTGGGCCTCTCCCTCCAGCAGCTTCCTTCTTCTTGCTATCTCTCTCTCTGTTTTCTCTCTTTCTCCCCTGCACCTTGGGAGGCAGGAGACCCACTTGGTGGTGCTGGTAAGTAGGTGCCTTGGTAAGATGGGCAGGGGCTGGGCCAGGGGAAGGTGGCCAACCCAGTTGTGACAGCGCCTCGTGGCGTCCACTGTGCTGGGGGACCTCTGCACGCAGGTCCAGGAGCCCTGCCACGAGGTGGGCAGGACTGGAAGGAGCTATTCCCACAGGAGGATGACGAGGGTGCCCCGTGCCCGGCAGAGGATGAACTGGCCCTGCAGGACAACGGGTTCCTGAGCAAGAATGAGGTGCTGCGCAGTAAGGTGTCGCGGCTCACAGAGCGGCTCCGCAAGCGGTACCCTACCAACAACTTCGGTATGGCCAGGGAGGAGGAATGGGGTGGGGAGGGGGGCCGGCCATGGGTCCAAAGTCTTAGAATTGTGGGTACTAGTTTGTGACAAGAGCAAGGGGTACAGCTCTCTTTATGGGGCCCTGGGAAGGTAGCAGACGCACAGTAGGACCCTCTCTCCTTGTTGAACATCAGCTCGTGGGAAGATCAGCAACTCAGTTTTGGAAACGCCACCCTAAGACTGCAGAGAGGTGTAATCCTGAGACAGACGGACCCTCAGAAGGCAGTGTAGAATAATGGCTGAGAACGGAGCATGGAGTCTGACGGCCTGGTGCAAATCCCAACTCCGCTGGGTGTCCTTGAGCAAATTATTTAACTTCCCTGTGCCTCAGTTACCCCTCTGTAAAGGGTTCTTCACAGTTCTTCCCAGGGTTGTTATAGGTCTCAAATGAGACAGTGCTTATTAAATGCTAGCACAGCACTGGTTGGTTCATAGTAAGTGCTTAATAAGGGTCACTTAATATGGGAGGCCCGGTCCATCCTGCAGGTTCCTGGAGCCCGCCTGGATCTTTTCCATCTGGGTGGAAGCAAGTTGAAGCAAATAGTGTCTTCCTCTGGGCATGATAGCGCCCTGAGGTCCCTTCTCCCCAGCTAAGTTCATAGATTGACCAGTCCTTATTTTACTGGGGAATGGCGGTGGGTCAAGGAAAGTGGCTTTGCACAAGGGTGGACTTGACTGTTAGCACAGCTTGGAAACCTGGCTCAGATCAGGAGAGCACGAGCTGAGCCAGATAGTTATGGCTGAAGCCTAGAGAGCAGGTGACTCAGGAGTCACCCGTCCTGAAGAAGAGCCTTGCTTCTGCCTGGTGTCAGCTCACCAGGAGGAGGATGGGGTGGCTGTACTGGGTGTTCTGGTGGGAGCGAGTTTCAGAGTCTGTGCCCTGGGAGAAGCCCTGGGGTTTATCTTGAAGAATTTGACCCAGGGCGTTCAGGGGCCTGCCTTCCTGCCCCTGCAGCAAGCAGGGCAGTTGTTTTCTCCGGAGTCGAGGTCCTGGACATGCTGCTTCTCTCCGCTGCGTGAATGCCCCCAGTCCCATTCAGGATCTCTTTCTTTTGTTTACGATGGTGGCTGACCTCTGTGGAGCACTCTGTCCAGTGCACTTACACGTATACTGTCTCATTTAGTCCTCAGAGTAGGCATGACAGGAGCAGGAGTTCTTATGGGCTTGGAAGCAGCTGGGTTCCAGAAGTCCCAAGTGACATTAGGCCAGAATGAATACTCTTGCTCTGGCAAATGATTTGTTTATATCTGTGAATTTTAAGTAAAGGCCCTTAAATGTTCGATTTTACAGGTGAGTAACCTAAAGTGAAAAAAGTGATTTTCCCAAAGTTTTCAGCGAGTGCATGGTAGGGCTGTGACTGATATCCAGGTCATCTGATCTGGCTGCCATGTTCTTTCTTTTTTTTTTTTTGTGAGGAAGACCAGCCCTGAGCTAACATCCATTGCTAATCCTCCTCTTTTTGCTGAGGAAGACTGGCCCTGGGCTAACATCCGTGCCCATCTTCCTCTACTTTATATGGGACACCGCCACAGCATGGCTGACAGGCGGTGCGTTGGCGGGCGCCCAGGATCCGAACCTGCGAACCCCGGGCTGCCAAGCGCGAACTAAACCGCTACACCACCGGGCGGCCCCTCCCATGTTTTTTCTAACTCATCTTTCTCCCTCTGCCCTGGTGTCTGAAGTGCCTTGGTTTTCTGTCTGCCCTGTTTCTGTATTTGGTTTCTGGTTCAGATAATCTCTGCCAGAATGGGCGAAGGCCTTTTAGGTTCCCACGAGGATGGCAAGGGCAGAAAATGCTTCTTTTCCTAAGCCCTTCTCAGTTCTCCATCCTTCAAGACTGCTCGCCATCCCTTCCCTGAGAAGTTCTCACGCTCTTTGCTGTGAGGGCAGGTGTAGCAGCTCTGTTCCCGGGTCTGGCTCCCCCAGACCAGGGTGAAGTGAGCTGCTTTGGGAGCCATTCCATTCTGGCTGCCAGTGGATGAAGGGGGCGCACGGGAGGAGTGAAGGCAAGCTGCTCAGGAGCTTCTCTGTGGCCTCCAAGTGGAGGAGTCCTGGTGGGAAGGGCCCCCCTCTGTCATGGAGACTTATGACCTTTGCCTTGGCAGGCCTCACGCAGTCTTAGGCTCCTCCTGCCCTCACTGCCCCCATGGCATCATCACTTGGTGAGTCTCAGCATGCTGAGAATAGAGGCAGGAAGAGTTGGTAGACGTTGGAAGGGAACAGGGGTGCCTTCCTCCAGGCTATCTGAGCTGGTGTAGCACTCAGAGCCCTCCCTGGCCCCAGGCCTGTGCACGAGACCACATGGCTGCCTTGGGGTGCTCAGCCCTGACACTCCATCCACTTAAGAGGAATCCTTGACACAGGCCAGAGTGTCAGTCTTTGGGCAGCTCCCTTCACTCGTCCCATGCCCCTGCCCCTCCCCCTCTTGCTAAGGAGAGGCAAAGGTGGGCAGCCTTGCCCAAATTCTTAGTATGGGGGACGGAGTCTTAGAGCAGCCTATTTCCTGGTTTGGCACCACCAGCCAGCGACACCTGCCATGCTCTTCTCTCTCCTTTCCTCTGCTGGCGCTACGAGCGGCTGACAGCAACGGCATTTACCTTAAGCACCTTGGCCCCAGGTTTCTCCTTCCTTTTCCTAGGGCCCTCCTTTCCCTGAATGCAGGGAGTCTCCTTTAGCCAGAGCTGCAGGGGAATCTGGCTGGACAGAGGAAGGGACCACATGTAGCTGCCATTAGAGCTCTGGGGCCTTTGTGTGAAGATGGGGCTTGGTTCTTTATACCTGGCCTTCCAGATAGCAGTGCTCCCTGAAGCTGATAATTGCTCCAGACAGGAGGCCTTGGGGCCCCAAGTTCTGGAAATCTCCTCCAGTAGCCTTATCCCCTGTCAAGTTTTTCCAGGACCCAACTCAGCTTCCTTCTGGGCCCACAGCCCTTGGCAGGGCTCTCTGGTCCCCTTTTGGGAGCACCCTCAGGGCTATCGTGGACCCCTGCCTTTTCTCCACTGGCTCAGTGCCCCCTGCCTGCGTGGAGATTTCTGTGTTGAGCCATAATCAGTGTTCCTGGGGGCAGCCCTTGGAGCCTTCTTGGTTCTCGTTAGGGTTTGCTTTTGCTTCTGGAGCTTCTTGAAGTCCTAAGGGCTCAAAGTGGCCTTTCCTCTCCTCATATCTCAGTTTGCCTCATCCTTCTGACTCTCTCCGTTCACCTGCGTGCACTCCCTTCCTCAGACTCTGTCCTTGTTGCAGCCCACCTTTTCCATCTTTAATTTTCCTGGAAGCATGGGTAAGAAGTGAGCACAGCTTCTATTGGGCCTAGTTTCCTTGGCACAGCCTCTGAAAGAATGATCGGTCTCCTCCTTCCCCATCCTTCATCTCTTCTTACACCCCTCGCCTCCTCCCAGCCATTTTCTAAGCTGCCACTGACTCCTCCGTCAATGTCTGAAGTTTTGTCATCTTGTGGTCTCTGGTGGTTTCAGCAGGATCTCTCTCTAGGCTCTATCTCACCCCATCCTGGGTGGCCCTCGCTGTGCCTGCACCTCTTGCCCTGCACGTCGTCTTGGAAGGTACCTGGGTCTGAGCTTCTCTCCTGGAATCTTCAGATGACAGAAGGCAGGAGTCTGGGGTTTTAGGAGGCGTTTCTCTTTTCATCTGTGGGCAGAGTATTTGTAAGGAGACGCTTTGGAAGGGGCTGTGTTAGGCAGGTTTCATTTGAGGTCGTTGGAGCCACTTCCTCTGGGGCTGCCTGTTGTCAGGTCCCTGCCAGCGTGGCCTGATTTCCAGGGAGTAGATTCTGCTAGATACACTTTGATTTCGGCTGCACGCACAGGTTGGGCCTCTAAGCCTGAGAGGGTGCAGGGACCGGCAGCTGTGTGTAGTCTGGAGACATCGATTCCCAGTGGCCATCAGCTTTCCCTTCTTAGTTGGAATCCCTCCCTCTGGCTCCGGATCTGGACGTTGCTTCTTTGCTCACTGCTCCCAGCCAAGGAGTCGGGGCTGGGCTGGTATCCTGAGTGTCCTCATTTAGTAGAGCCAGGAGCAGGTGAGAGGTCCAGGCTGGGTCAAGGCTGAGCTGCTGCCTCTGTTTCTCAGGGAGCTGTACGGGCTGCTCTGCCACCTTCTCAGTGCTGAAGAAGAGGGTAAGTCTCCTTGAGGGTATGTTTGCTGGGGACTTGGGACAAGATGTAGGGGAGTAGTGGGGAGTCATTGATGAAGTCTGACTCCATGGGCCACGTTGGGCCTGGGGTCCGAGGTTTGCTCAGATGAGCTGGTATCCCCTGCTCCTGTGCTCACGCCTTCACCAGCCTTCCCATGGGATGTCCTGTTTGGTCTCAGTCCTGCCCCACTTAGGCACCTCCCCAGTCCTGCAGTAATCCCAGGTTCCTTGGATGGAATCAGCTGGTGGAAAGAAAGGAGCGTGCTGGGGGGCCTGGGTACCTGAGGATGGGGGATACTTCTGATACTGACCTTGGTTTTTGTCTGTAGCGGAGCTGCAGTAACTGTGGAAACAGCTTCTGCTCTCGGTGCTGCTCCTTCAAGGTGCCCAAGTCCTCCATGGGGGCCACAGGTGAGTGGAGCAGGTGGCTGGGGGTCAGGGCGGTGGGAGGGCTGGACTGGTTTCTGCCTCCTCTGCAGAGGTGCTGCATGGTGGGAGAGGAGCGAGGGATCAATGAGAGGTCAGGGGAGCTTGGGAGCCTAGTCTGGCCCATAGTAACATCCCCTCTATCGCACTTTCACAAACAAAAAACTGAAATATTTGCATGATGTATCTGAATCCTGAAGCATCATAACGAATACCTGTGACTGCTTCATTCAAGTTAACAAGTAGAACGTTAGCAACACACCCGGGCTCCCGGCGCCACTCCTGCCCTCCCCTGAGGGCACCGCCACCCTGAATTTTGTTCTTTTGCTCATGACCTTGGTAACACTGTGAACAAAATTAAAAAATCATTTGTTTTCCTTCTATAAAAGCTGTACATATACATTGTAAACAAAACAAAATACAGATAAGGGGAAGAGTGCCAGCGTGCACGTAGGATAAATGCATACGCACGTTCTAAAGAAATGGGAGCATGCCTTGTGTCCTGCCTTGTAATGTGTTATAACGATATATCAAGGTTTTTTTTACTTCTGGTCATGCAAGTAACATATGCTTATTCTAGAAGATTTGGAAATTACAGAAGAAGAAGGAAGAGAAAAATAATTGTGTAATTTTACCACCCAGAGATAACCACTGTTAAAACATTTTGGAAAATTTTCTTCTGGTATTTTATTTAAAAAAACATTTTTAAAGGTGTTCTGTTGGTGCCAAAATAATTTCTAATGCATAGAACACCTGGGAGAGGCCTGCTGTTGGCACGGTCACCCTGAAGTCCCTGGTTCCCATGGGAAGAGAAGTCTCTGAGGGCAGGCTAGTGAGCTGGGTCAGTGAGGGTGTGTGCTGGTGGTGGGCAGTCTGTGGGGCTTCAGGGGCGTGGGGAGGTGGTTCTGGTAGTTGGGGCCATGAGCCAAAGGGCACGAGGAAGTGTCTCATCAAGTTCTTCCTCCTTTTCAGCCCCCGAAGCCCAGAGAGAGACTGTGTTTGTGTGTGCCTCGTGTAACCAGACCTTGAGCAAGTGAGAAGAGGGGCCAGGGTCCGAGTGGGCGCCAGTCCCTGGGGCCAGCAGTAGACCCATTCTCCCCACCCCTAGCCCCATGTAGTGTGTGCTGGGCAAATGTGGCCCAAACGCTAGGTGGGCCTCCCCCTTCCTGCCCTTGCTGTCTCCAGCCAGGTTCTGGAGCTGTTCCCCACTCCTGCAAATGGCTGGTGATGGCTGCTCTCAAACCCCATAGGGGAGAGGAGCCCCTGGAGGGCCTGGCATGATTGCCCTGCTCTGCCCTGGATTGAGCTAGTGGACTCAGGGCTGGGCAGGGAATGTAAGCTAGAGGGCAGCAGTGAGCCAGGCCTGGTCTCAGTTGGGATCTCTCAGTATCGGGGCCTCTCTCCACACCTGGGAAATCTAGGAGACCAGAGGTCAGAGATTGGGAAAAGAGGTTCTCCCCACACTGGGTATTGGGCCAAGCCTTTGGCCTCTGAAAGCCTACAGAAGGGCCTGGGAGAGCCGTGCCCCAGCTCTGCTGTTTGAATGTCCTTCCAGGCATCAGGATCTCCTCATTTCCCTGTCAGAGAGTGTGGCCAGGGCTAACAAGACCAAAGTGCTTCTAGAAACGGGTTGAAGTTCCCAGGTTCCCCCAGAGGAGGACGTGTCTAGGAGGGCCTGGCAGAGTCCTCATTATTAAGCAGAACAGCATGGGGAGCCCCAGCTGCAGAGAGGACCTCAGTCCCACCTTGGAGAGACCTTGACTTGCAGAATCTCAGCCCGTGTATTGCCCTGATGTCCTCGGCCCTTAGTCCCCAGGTAGATGCTAAGCACTCAGATCACTCTGCTTCCCTCCTCAGAGCCTAGAGCACCCCTCCTCTGGCCCAGAGCTACAGTTCCCCTCCCTAGCCCTGAGTCCCATGGAGTGTGAGACCAGAGCAGAGATCCTGAAGCCCTTGACCCTTGGGGGCCTGGGAAATGTAGGATCTCGCTGGGTTCTAGATTCTAGGGCTGTTCCCCAATAGCACAGTCTCAGTTGTGGGATAAGGCCAATTGGGGTCCCCATCCTCTCTCCAACAATTTCATGTTCACTTCTGGACTCTTAGAGGCTCAGTGTCTCTCCCTAAGCCATGAGCGGGCTCAGGCACCCCCTCCTTCCCCTGGAGCTGTCCTGCCTTTTTGAAGTATTTATTTATTTATTGCGTGGTTCCTGGGAACATGTGGCACAAGGAATGGGATGAAGAGGATAGGGGGCTTCTCCTCCCCCAGGATGCTTCTCTGGAGTTGTGGGCTGCCCAGGACCCAGAGCCCATAGGAGGTGGAGATGTTTCTATACCCGAGGAGGCAGGTTGAGGAGACAAGGACCGTCCCAGGCCAACCAGTCTAGCTAGGGCTGGGCAGTCAGTGGCCTTCTCCAGGCCAGGGAGGTGAAGTCCCTGGGGAACCACGCAGACCTTGGTGTACCCCCTTCCTCGGGCTCCTTTGTCCTGTTAAGAGATGATCTTTAAGTACCCCATGCTTTATTTACACTGGAGAGGAACTAAAAGGATCTCTGTGTATATGGAGAATTGTCAATAAAAAGGCCTCAAGCTTCTTATGTTTTCATGCTGGTCCTGTGTTCACCCTCTCTGGAGAGCCAGAGCCCCCCAGCACTGGCCGAGTTTGCAGGCCTGGGCTGTACCTGCCGGACGGGGCTGGAGGGGGCTGAAGTCTGGGTGAGCGGGTGCAGCTGGGAGGAAAGCGGTGCCTTGCGCAGGAGGGCTCAGCACATATTTGTCGGATTGACCTGAGGCTCTGTCTTATGACTGAGCTGTGAGGGTCGGGGGTTGGGGTTGGGACCAGAACTTCCTAAGTGCTAAGCAATGCAGGCTTTACAATGGAAAGATTTTAGCTAATCCCTCTGAGAAAGCAAGAAAGGATCAGCCCTCAGGAAGGCTGAGAGCCAGCCGGATTGGCTGTGAGATGGGAAGTATAAGCGGTTCTCTGAGAGCTGGGCTGTGTGGTGTGTTTTCTGGGTGCCAGGCACTGTGGGGAATGCTTTACACATGTTATTTCATTTGATCCTCCCGTTGGCCCTATAAGGCAGGCACTGTTCTCCCCATTTTACAGGTAAGGAAATTGAGGCCCAGGAAAGTTAAGTAGTGGCTGTGAAAGGCCTGGCACAGCACTTTGCAGACCAGAGCTGGGTGTAAGTTGTGTCTCCCAGACGGTGGGCCTGGGGTAGTGAAGAGGGAGGGAGAGGCCCTGCCTTGGGGAGTTGAGGTTAGGTGGCAGCCGTATCCTCGTGGCCCCATGCGTGTGCAGCTCAGACTGTGAGGTGCCATGGTGTCTTTGCAGCATGCCGAGGCCTTGGTCTGGTCTAGATGGGCTTCTGCCTAGCCCAGGAACTTCCCCTTGTACAAGGGAGCCCCAGCCGCTCCCGAGGGTCCCTGAGAGGCAGGGAAGCAGCCAGGACCTTGTCCTGGCAGTTTTTGCAGAAGAGCGTATTCACTTCATAAAGTACCAAAGTGGCCTCAACAGCCTGGTGGTCCAGAGGAAGAGTAAAGATTTTGGAGGAATGGAAAGTAGGGCCTTGGAGCAAAAGGGGGCGGCAGTCATAGCACTTCCCCAGAGAAGAGGTGCCTGGGGCTACGCCCACACTTCTCATGGAGGGCCTGTGTCACAGGTGGGTCAGTTGGAAGGATGCTCAGAGATCATCCAGTCCAGCCCCTCACTGTGGGTGTGACACCGTGGCCATTTGAGGATGCGTGTTCCCCACAGCGTCAGAGGATGGAGGCAGAAGGGACTTCCCTTAGAGCAGAAGCAGCCTGCATCGGCTGGGGAGAGTCCCAGCGGCAGTGGAGGCAGGTGGGCTGACTCCACGCTTGGCCCTCCTCTGCCATTGGCTGCAGCCATGCAGGAGTGAGTTGCTGCAAGGGCATTGCCTCCAAGCCTGTCTGTGCTGCTTTTGTCATCTATAAAGTGGGCGTGATAGTGATACCCTACCTGCTAGGGCTGCTGGAGGGTGAAATGAGATGGTCCACTCGAGTCGTGGAGTGCAGTGCCTGGCACCCAGCAAATGCGCAGTGAACGCCATCGTTCTGGCAGTCTTCAGGAAGAGAACAGACAGCTCTGCCCTGGATGGCTTAGGACAGTGATTTTTTTTTCTTTAACCTGAAAATAATCTTATATTATTATTCAGGAAAGAATCTCAGAGAGAGGCCAGAGTATAGTTTGAAAATGCAGAGTCAATATCATTTTGTTTTTGGAAAATAAGCACAATGCCTGATGTTGGTGACACGCAGACTAGAGCACGCGTAGCTTCCGGGCTGTGGGATTCAGGGTGTGAGAAACGTGGTTTTCATCTTCTGGAGTCAGTAGCCTCACAGAAGGGAAGCCAGGGGGCCACTCACCTCTTTGACCCTTTGAGGTGCATGTGAGGGCCTCCTTGAGAGCAGCCCAGGGATGATGACTTGAAAGAGCAGGTACCACTGGGAAAATGAAGCCAGGGCGGAATTTACCAGGATTGGATTGTGTCCTACAGCTGGCTGGGTCAGCAGCGTGGAGAGGATCCAACATGGGGTGGCCTGGAAGACAGGTTGTCCGTTATAGAATTGTATGCCTGGTGTAAAAGATGCCTCCCACTTTGTTCTCAGGCACCCAGTGGGAGCCCCGGTGGCCAGGTTCTGCTGGGGGAGATTGGTGATGGACCTCCTGCTCCCACAGCCTGGCTTGGGTTGAGGGTTCTGTTGAGCTTCTGTGGTTTGGTAGCGGGGGGGCAGTGCAGCCTCCAGGGAGCCCTGGCAGACCTCGAGCTGGTTCTGGTTTCTGGAATCTTCAGGTTTTGTGGTAATTGGTCACCTGGCACTCAGAGCTGAAGCCAAACGAGGCTCCATTTTCATCCCCTTGTCTCCTTAGAGCCTTCGAGGCACCTGTTGTGAGGGGGCCTTGCTCCAGCATCTGTCCTACAGCTGGTGGCTCGAAGATCATCCTGCGTTTATTGAGCACTTGTGCCAGGCAACCTGCTGAGCACGTCATGTCATTTAAACTTCATGACAATCCTGGAAGCTAGGTTCTGTTAACTCCATTTAACCAATGAGTAAATGGAGGCCTGGGGAGGTTAAGAAACCCGCCCAAGGTCACATAGCTCACAGGACATGCGGGAGGTGAATTGTGCCACAGGTGCTTGTAGATGCCTCATAAGAGGAACTTCGGGTGAAGATAGCAACCCTGGCTGTCACCCTCCCCTTTCTTCTGCCTTGCCCCCCCAAGCTCCAGGAGCTTTTGAGCCCCTGAGCTAACAGGAGGGGCCTCCCCACCCGCAGCCCTAGCAAAGTGGGCTCAGCCTCCAGGGGAACAGAGGCAGTCTTGTGGCAGGAGTCCCCCAGCTCCAGCACCGCCCCCTCCTTAGCTGGGTCTGTTTCTATACCCTAGAATAGCACATTCCATTCTCTGGCACAGCTGGGGGCTGGGGATTCCGGATTCCCCTGGCTGCCTGCTTTCTTCAGGGCCACAGCAGAGCCTGCCGTCTGGGCTGGGACACTGGGTCCCAGCCACACACATTCCAGCAGCAACCACCCCCCACGTTGGGTTTCCCGAGGAGTGAACTTGAGCCAGGATTACAGCCGACCAAACAGTTGTGGGATGTGAGCTTCCTTTGTGGGACTCAAGAGGCTGGATGCCCATGGGGCTGAAGGGGGAGGAGGGATGGGTGGGGAGGGATCGGCTGCTTTGGGAGTTGGGAGAAAAGCCATGGTGTGAGGCTGGCTCTGCCGCTGTCAGGGCCCTTGGAGTGGGGTCTGAGCAGGGCTCCCAGAAATCTTCCTTTGAGGCAGAGTGGCAGAAGCATGGCTGCCTGCACCCCAACTCCTGTCCTTGGCTCCGTCTCCTGCAGGCAGTAGTACAGTGGTTCAGAGCATGGGGTCAAATCCTAGCCCCACCCGTATGAACAAGCTGTGTGTCCTTCAACAAGCTCATTAACCTCTCTGAACCTCATCCTCCTCATCATTAAAATGGGGATACTAATAGTACCTACCTCAAAGAGCTGTTGGGAGGCTTAAATTCAAATGCTAAAGTTGCTTCAAGTAGTGCCTGCCACCTAGCATGGACTTGATATATATTGATTACTAGTATTATACGTCTTCTCCCCTGTGTTGGCTGACACACACCTGGAGATGTATTTTCCTAAGCAAAACCCCAAATGTAGGTTTTGTCCCCTTCTGAAAGTAACAATTCTGGCTTTTAGATAAGATGTTCCTGTCTTTTCCCTGCCAGTAACATGTTTTAGTTGATGAGCAAATCAATGAGGAACTTACTGAGCACCTATTATGTGTAGGCACTGGTCCAGGTCAAGGCCTTTGGTTAATAGAAATACTGATTACCATTTAATGAAGTTCTTCTCCATGCTGGGCATTGTTTCCAGGTAGTTTTCATACATTTCCCCACCTAACACTCAGCCACCCTGTGAAGTAGACATTATTACTCCATTTACAAACTGGGCAGTGATCCCAATGTCACACAGTCACTGAGTCACAGGACTGGAACCCAGAACTGGGCTCTACTGCCTCTCCTCACCTGGTCCTGAGTGTGTAGCAGCCTACCCCAGACCCTTCGCGTTCTTTCTCAGAACTCTGACTTTGTACCAGCTGGAACACTTGACTTCCTCTGCTCCTCTGCGGCTGGGGTGGCCCTGTGCCTTAGTTCTGGCTGGTGAGCTCGAAGTGGAAATCTACCAGGTGGGACTTGTTGGGAAATGACTGTTTTCATGATAAAAGGGCCAGAGCCTTTGCTCTCAGCCCTTCCCCACATTGCTGCCTGGAATGTGGTGGAGAAGTTGGGAGGAGGAGGCACCATCTTGTAACCACGAGACCAGAGGCCACCCCCTGGCAGAGCAGGAAGAAAGAATGAGTTTGGAACCTGGACTTCCCACCTGCCCACCTCCAGACCTCTTGTGCGGAGAAGCCCACTGGTTCTTGGGGTTTCTGTTCCACGTGGTCAGATGCAGTCGTTCACCGATTCACAGCCCAGATGCTCACCGGGCAACTAGCTGCCTGTCTCCAGACGAGCCAGGAGGGAGCGTTTGTGCCCGAAGGAAATGAAGGGTGGGCTCAGGCCTTGCAGGGCCTCCCGGGTCTTTGGGGGAATGATTCGTGGTCCCAGGGAAGAGACTGCTGGGGGGTCTGACAGCAGATGTTGGGGACAGAGCTGATGTACAGAGCAGGGCCTGACCCTTTGTGGGGTGGGCAGGGAGTGCATTACTGGGGCTCCTGGGATGGGCTGAGGGAGCCTCTCCCTGCCCACTCCTCTCACCGGCTGCCAGCCCCTGACAGAGGTCAGTATTGTGCTCCGGCCAGAAGCAGCCCGAGTCCTCTGTGTTCAGTGGAAAAATAACCCCTGGTCCTGGTTGACCATAGAAGTGTCCATAAATATTTGGTCAGGGTAGGAGGCTGGGAGACAAGGGGTGGATTCAGGGAGTCAGGTGGGCTGGGCAGGCTTTGGGCGAGGGTGGGTGGCAGTGGCTTCCCCAGAGGTGAGGAGAACAAGCAGGCCTCTGCTGCACCTACCCTGTGGTGAGGCCACCTGACTGCCCAGGGAGGTGATTTACGGGCTGGCTGTCAGACCACCTGTTAGCTCACGCTGGCCCCTCAGCAGAATATGGGCCCTCCAGCCTGCCTCGTTTCTCTGCGGCAACATGCTGCTTTGAGAACCGCAGAAGCCAAGGTTTTCCTCACTTCGGGAGAACGCGGCTCCATTGTCTTGGAGGAGCAACAGGCCTTGACCGGACTTGGCATCCCAGCTTTACCCCCACTGGTGAAGAAAGCCCTTCTGGGCGTGTCCCCAGCCCCCTGCTCTGGGTACATCTGCCCTGTCCCTCAGCATTGCTGACAGACCCCCACCCCCACCCCCCTGGGACTCTTTCCTGGAACCACCCCTTCCAAACACTGGACATTTCAGTGGCAGCAGTTTGTTGCCTCCATTTCAAGCCTTCTCCCCTCCCTGCCCCATCCAGCTCATGGCAGCAGCCTCCGTCTGCTCTGAGCTCACTGAAGAAGCCCGCTCAGGCATTGTAGCTGGTCCCTTCCCTGCCTGCAGGACCGAGACCCTTCCAGCCTGTGGTACCTCAGCCCCTCACCCTCCTCCTGCCTCTGTTGGCTTATCTAGGTGGAGGTTCTCAACTCTGGCTGCACACCACCCCAGGGAGCATCTAGAAATGCTGATTTCTGAGCATCCTCCAGAGATTCAGATTTAGTTGCTTTAGAGTGGAGCCCAGTATTTTGTGAAAGACCCCTAGATGATTGGAAGGTTTACTTGTTAAAATGCATATTCTGATAACTGTAGGTCTGGGGTGGGGCCTGAGCTTCTGCATTTCTAACCAGCTCCCAGGTGACGCCGACACTCGGGTCCAGGGACCACGCTTAGAGTAGCACCAGCCTGCACCGTCATCTGCTGCAGGTCAGGAGCAGTGCCCAGAGGTGTCTGAGTGCTGAGGGGGGAGGAGTGACATGTTTAGGATTCTGGCTCTTCAGAGTAGCTCCCTGTGGCCCAGCCTTCTTGGGCTCCTCGGAGCAGGCATCGCCATGTCGGGGAGATGCAGGACCGTGGGAGCCTTCTGACTGAGGGAGAAGACTGGGGAACTTGGCATCCCTGTCCCTCCTCTGGGACAAAAGGACGGTCATCTCCCTCCCTCACTTCGTGGTGGGGATGAGAAGGGTGACCCTTGCTGTGTGCTCTTGGGGGATCCTACAAAAAACACGGGCCTGGCCCTCCTTAGGCATTCCAAGTATGTCTGTGTGGATAGGCCGTGGGTTACAACAAAGGCCTCTTTCTAAAAGTTCTTTCTGAAGCTCCCTCTCCCCACCTCTGGGGGAACCAGCTGACAAAGGAATCACCTGGTTAAAACCAACTGTTGTTTTCTTTGATTTAATTAAAAACTTAAAAAAACAAGCAAACAAACAAAACCAAACCCTACTGCATCAGTCTACTACCTATGGCCTCGCAGCAGTAGCAATAATTTACTCGTCATGGTAGAAGGGACGTGCGGAGGCTAAGGAAGGAATGGGCGAAGCGAGCCTGTGGGAGGGGTCTGGGCTGGGCTTCTCTCTGGTCCAGGGGGAAGGTGGGGAGAGGTGGCTGGAGGGCGCTGTGACCCTAGTGCCTTTCCTTTGGGGGGCTACGATGACATGTGAAGGGGCAGTGGGGGCAGAGAGCAGTTCCCCAAGTAGCCCAGCCTAATAGCAATACTTCCTTCTCCAAGGTGAGGCTCTGCCACCAACAGAGGGGAGTTGACACCACCCTGGAAGCCACCTCCTCAGGCTGCTCAGAGCCCCTCACCCTTCCCTGGCTCTCTCCGCCCTCTGCCTACTTTCTGAGACCCTGGGGTTTCCCTCCAAATGAGAAAGCCCTGCTCCTAAGGAAGCTCCCAGGGACCC
The DNA here is from genome assembly GCA_031878705.1 of Tapirus indicus. Taxonomy (NCBI): domain Eukaryota; kingdom Metazoa; phylum Chordata; class Mammalia; order Perissodactyla; family Tapiridae; genus Tapirus; species Tapirus indicus. The sequence continues at coordinate 31,218,779 of CM062921.1, read as the reverse complement.
CAGAACTCCTTGGTCAAGGACTGTGGGCTCCACGCCCATCCTTTAGGGCCTGTGCTGGTACCAACTCGGCATGAAACCATCCTCTGGCAGGGACTGGGTCAGTCTAGCATAGGGGCAAGGTCAGGAGGGGAGAGTGGCCCCCAGGAGCAGGATAGACGGCAAGGCACAGTTGGCTGGGTGGGGCAGGGAGGAGCTCCCTTCAGTGGGGTTCAGCAGCCCCGTAGAAGAAGGGATAGTAGAGGGAGCAGGGGTAGGAGAACATGAATTTGACCGCAAACTTCATCTCCTTGTTCTTCTTGTCCCAGCGGTAGACGGCCATGAGCAGCAGCTGTCCGTCTACTTTGCGGCCCATGACCAGGAAGCTGCCGGCCAGGCTGTCCAGCTGCGGGCAGGGGCAGCTGGCGCCATTCTTCATGTGCAGCACCAGCCTCTTGGTGTCCTTGCGTTTCAGGGGGCCTGGCTTGAGCAGCTTCTTCTTTTTCTGGGCTCCAATCAACTTCCGGCCCCCATTCTCTATCTTGATCTCCTTGATGCGCATTTTGACCACTGTTGGGTGGGGGGAGTGGAGAGAGGGACAGCATGAGAATGGTCAGGTTTGCTCAGGACGCTGGTGGCCCAACAATTGGTGTTCGTGCCTGAAGCTCCAAGCCTGGGGCATGGGGAGGTGGAGCTCATATGTGTACATTTAATATACAGGAAGCTCCTATTACGTGCTTGACTTTCACCGACATTATCACATTTCATTCTCGAGGTACCAGGGAAATGAGGTTTGGAGAGGTTGTGACCTGGCCAAATCCTAGCGCCTGGAATGAACCGAGGTCTGGCCGACTCCAGAGCCCGTACCTTTTCCTGACACCAAGTGCAGGGTGGAGAGCTCTCGATGTGGAGTGGAGGGCGGTGTTGGGCTCCCCAGGGAAATATTGGGGGTGGAGCTGACCAATTGGAGGGGGATTTGGTGGAGGGGGGTCCTTGAGATGTAGGGAAGCTGGACTTCATGATCTCTGGGGATGCTTCCAAATGGATTTATGGCTGTGTGTGTGTGTGCAGTGTGAGTGTGGTTGGAGCAGTGGTGGGCTGCTAAATGTGACAGCTGGCTCTGGGGAGGGGTCCTGCTCTGTAGCATGTGCTGGTTTTCAGGGGACAGATACCCTCCACGACCCACCGCATCACTGGGCGCAGGGTTGGGAAGCACTGCACACAACCAGCTCTTGCGAACACACCACTGTAATCTGTGTGAGACTGTGTAGTGTGGGTGGGAGTGTGTATGTGTGGTGCTGTGTATTTTTTTTTTTTTTTTTTGTGGGGAAGACCAGCCCTGAGCTAACATCTGTTGCCAATCTTCCCCTTTTTGCTGAGGAAGACCGGCCCTGGGCTAACATCCGTGCCCATCTTCCTCCACTTTATATGGGACGCCGCCACGGCATGGCTGACAGGCAGTGCGTCGGCGGGCGCCCGGGATCCGAACCCGCGAACCCCGGGCTGCCAAGCGCGGACTAAACCGCTGCGCCACCGGGCGGCCCCAAGTGCTGTGTATTTTTGTATATTAGAGTATGTTTGTGGTGTGAGTAGGAGTATAAGTGTGGGGGGGGGCAGAAAGGGGAGGTGGTTGCAGGCCGGAGAGTGGTCAGAGAGTGACTGTCAGGGCACTCCGAGGTGGCCACAGAGAGCCTAATACAGTTGGGGACAGGAAGTCCTGAGCTTGGGGGAGGTCACTTAGGCTAGTCTCCTCCTTCAGGCCTTTGGGCGCCCGTCTCTGATCAGCCAGGGAGAAGCCGGAGAATAACTGCCCACTCAGGGAAGGAAATTGTTATAAAATCTCTTTCCTTCTCTCTCTCTTTCTCCTGCTGCCTCCTCTCTCTCTCTCTCTCAGACACACACACCTTGCAATAGTAGTATTCTCTTTCCAAACAGACTAATGACATAAAAGACCTGCTGAAGTAAGGATTTCATTGCTAACTCTTTTTCGTAGACAAAGAGGCTAAGACACAAAACAGGAGCCAACTTGGCAAAGATCACATGCTGGGCTGTGTGGTCCATGAGAGCCAGGTCCTGACTAGACTTGGCTCAGCTCCCCAGGAATGGGGAGGCTCCTGGATGGAGCTGTGGGATAGGTGACCAAAGCTCCCCTGGCCAGAGGTGCACCAAGTACTAGGCAGAGGTGCCCAGGGACAAGGGGGCTGTACTTCCATCCTGGAGCCCATCTCCCACATTCTGACTCCAAAGAGAATCCAGCCCTGGAGGCCCCTCTGTCGACAGCACCAAGGGAGGGCCACAGGAGGCCCTGGCCAGGGATGGTTTCTGAGGCCCATGGACCATGGCCGTGAGGGGCTTCTGAAGCCCCTGAGATGACCTGCAAAAACAGGTGCATTTCTCTGGGGAAAGGGTTCATGGTTATCAGATTCCAAAAAGGGGTTCATGATGCAAAAACTGTTAGGACTCACTGTGATGGGTGTGGGCGTGTTTGTGTGGGAAGGTGGAGGGGGTGGAGGTGGCATCGGGGCAGTGGCCGCGTGGGCTCCACACTCACCAAAGTCGCTGGAGCACATCTGCTCCATGAGGCCGTCGGCGCTGTGCTCCATCTCACACTGGGCGCAGATCTTGGTCACTGAAGAGGGAAGCAGGGGTGGGGTTGAGGGAGGCTGGTGAGGGGCTCAGAGTCCAGAGAGCCACTTGGGGTACGGGCTTCCCCACTGAAGAGCCACCTCCCCCTGCTGAGCCTCCACTTCCTCATCAGGAAATGGGATGACGGTAATGATGAGTGAGGTCCAAAAGAGACGAGGTTGCGCAGGGACAAACTGCCCAGGTGGGCATGCCTGTCCCACGACCCTGGCAGCTGCAATCATGATGTGCACTGTCTTCTTCTAAATGTTGTTTCATTTAATCCCCAGCCTATGAAGCAGGTATAATTATTCCTATTTCAAAGACAAGGACTGAGGCCCAGAGTGGCGACCCCAGTCTGCAAAGCTAGTGAGAACTGAGAGCACTCAGGATTTGTGATTCCCAGGCTACCGCTGGGATGGGGATGTTTGTAGGGTCTTTCTAGGAACACAGGGTCCAGGCAGGTGGGTAAACGAGTGACACTGGCAGGGCAGGGACTGTGGTAAACTGAGGAGCACCCCCTCTAAAGTGGCAGCTTAGCATGACCTCTGCTCTCCTAGGTGGGCGCCCCATCACTGGGAATGGGGGGCCCAAAGAGGGCAGGAGTGCGAGGGCAGGCCTGGATTCCGAGCCTGGGATTTCCCTGCCTTCCAGGCTGTTAATGTCTGGGCTCCAAGAAAACCAGAAAAGGAGCAAGGCCAGGTCCCTGCTGGGGACTGCACCGTCTCTCCCCCTACTTCCTGGTCCCATTTCCAACTGAGAATAGGGGGGTTTCCCTTCTCTCCACACTCCCTGGTTACAGGACCCCCACCTAGCCACTGGTCTCAGGAGGGCACGGGTGTTAGGACCCGGGACTGTGGACTGCTCGGTGAGGGTAGCCCTGAGGGGGTGGGTGGGGCGTGGTGGGGTCCAAGTGTTTTGGGGGGCTGGGTCAGATAGGAAAAAAGGGGAGCAGTGCTGCCCCTCGGGAGAGCCCCAGTGTCAGGGTTTCCTTAGACTCTTGTATTAACTGCCCGGGTAAAGCTTTCCTCCTCAGTGCCACCATTTATACTCCTGTCTGGTGCCCGGCTGGGGCTCACTCTGCCTGGAAGGAGTTAGGCAGACAGTGGGGGAAGGGTAAGGGGGGCACTCAGTGAAGGGGAGACTGAGACCAGGGAGGAATTAGGGGTAATGGGACTGGAGGGAGTGGGAGTGGCACTTAGGGTCTCATTGGTTCGGGGAACCTGGGATTGCTTCCTATTTTACAGATGGGAAAACCAAGGCTCAAAGTTAAGCAGCTCACCTACGGGCTCCTTGTTAGGGGCAGAGCCTGACTATCTGCTCGCTCTTCTGCACTGAGCCTTACCCAAAGGTCTCCCAGCCTGGGGGATCGGGGAAGAAGGTGGGAGAATTGAGGGTTCCCAGGTGCAGAAAATGGGGGTGGGGACCATAGCCCAGGAGTGTGCTTAGCCCCCATCTCTCACTCTCTTCCGTCGGCCCTCCGCCTCCCAAGGTCCCAACACGGGGTGGGGGTGCTGCTTGGCTTGGTGCCCTGGGGTCCAAGGTGCTGAGGAGGTGAAAGGCATTGTTTATCCTGGGCATTCTTGGGCTGAGCGAGGTGATAAGGCATCTATCGGGATGCCCCAGGATGGGGGGACAGCATTGAGGTCACCCCAGGGATTCCAGCGGCTTGAGAAGGTGGGCTGAAGCGAGGGATGCCAGGGGGGTTTTCAGGAATGGAGTTGGAATGGAGGAGAACCAGTGGGAATGTCCAGCACCGCAGGGAGGCACTAATCTGGCAGTAGATGGGGAGGTGGGAAGGCTGGAAGGCTGCGGGGGACAATTCCCGGGGCACGCAGGGCTGAGTGAAGACGGGGTGTGTGTGTGTGTGTGTGCGTGTGTGTGTGTGTGTGTGTGTGTGTGTGTGTGTGGCACCTCTGGGGGGCTCGCAGAGCTGTGCTAAGGGGTTGGGGGAGCGGCATCCGTGCGGGGCCAGCTCGCGGGCACCCAGGGCCGTCGGAGCGCGCAGGGGTGGCGGCGGCGGCGGCGCTACCTGGAGGCGCGGTGGCGGGCAAGTGCCCGAACTGCACAGCGATGCAGAGGTCGTTGTCCAGAGGGAACTTGTGGCAGTGCAGCATCTCGGGCCAGGGGAAGCCGTAGGCCTCCATGAGCGGCGCGCAGCCAGCGCGCACGGCCTCGCACAGCGAGCGGCATGGGTAGATGGGCCGGTCGAGGCAGACGGGCGCGAAGAGCGAGCAGAGGAAGACCTGCGTGTCCGAGTGGCAGCGCTTGGCCAGCAGCGGCAGCCAGCTGCTCGCCTGCTGCTTCACTTCGGCCAGGCTCTCGTGCTCCAGCAGGTTGGGCAGCCGCATGCGCTTGTAGCCCACTGTGTGGCAGAGCGGCATGTCGGCGGGGATGTCGAGGCACTGCGGCGGCTTGGAGTACGAGCGCCCGTGCAGCGGCTCGGTCTGCCAGCCATAGTAGTCGTACTCCTCGCCGCGCGCCGGCGCTGGGTGCAGCGCACCCAGCAGCAGCGCCAGCGCGGCCGCCCGCGCGACCCCCGCCGCCGCCCGCATGGCTGCGCAGGCCCCCCGACGCTCGGTGCGCGGCGCCTCAGGTGCTCCGGCGCGCGCCCGCGGCCCCGACGCTCCCCTGCAGCAGTCGCCGACGCTGAGGTTGCCCAAGTGGATGGTAGCTTTAGCCTCGCTCCCAGGCGCACTGAGTGATCCTAGCGCCTCCCACCTCGGGGCTCCAGCCCTGGCTTCGCCGCGCACCCCGACCAATCTCTGGCCTCCCGGCCCCCGCCCCAAGGCGGGGAGGCAGGGTGGAGCCCCCTCAGTCCCTCCCGCCCGGCTCTCACACGTCCCGCCCAGCGCCGGCTCGTGCGCCTCTCTCCCGCTCGTGAGCTTCCCTGCCAACGGTCTCGCCTTGCGCCTCTCCCCGGGGCTCCCTCACCTCCCTCGGCATTTTCCTCTCCCCTCTCCTCCATCCTTCCTCCTTATCTCTCTCCGCCACAGCCTCTCCTGTTCCTTTTCTCACTCACTTCACTTGCTTATCTCTCCGTCTGGGGCTTTCCCCCGCCGCTCTGCTTTCTCTTCCCTAACACCTCAGTTCTCTCTTCTCCCGGCAGGAGGCTCCTGGCTGCTCACACCCTCCTGGGTCCGGGCGGGCAGTTCTTCACCCCTCGGTCCTCAAGCATTTACTGAGCTTCTGCTTGGTGCCAGGCACCATGCTGGCTGCTGGGGAATCAGAGATGGATATGACCCAGAACCCACATCGAAGATGATCATAACTACTATTTAGTGAGCTTTTACTAAGTGCCAGAGTCACACTGCACAGCACTTTACAACCTTATCAACTACTATTCTAAAGATAGCTAATCTTTACTGTGTGCCAAGTCTGTTCTAAGTACACTGTGTGAAATACCTCATTTAATTCCCACAATAATGCTATAAAGTGGACAGGTACTATTATTATCCCCACTTTACAGATAAAGGTACTGAGGCAAAGAGAGGTTAAGCAAGGATTGGTGCCAGGTCTTGAACCCAGGTAGTCTGGTTCTAGAGTCAGAGTCCAGATACAACCAGGATTCTGGATTCTGAGTCTGCAGGCTTAATGGCTATGGGAGGCTCAGAGAGGTGAAGTAATTGGCCCTTGGTCATATAGCTAGTAGGTGAAGGAGCCAGGATTCCTGGTGGTGAGCTCCAAAGGCCAGGGCTTAATCACTCTGCCCTAAGATAAATTCCAGCCTAGGGTAGGAAATGCTGTGGGAGGAGAGGGTACCTCCTCCAGGAGCCAGGAGGAGGGAGGAGTTGAGGACGCTATCCAGGGAGGCATTGGAGAGGAAGCAACTGGCAGGAACCCCATACTTGGCATCTTTTCCTCCTGGCTGGGCCCTGCCTTACATTGGCTTTCCTGTGGGAGGAGGTTTGGACCAGAGGCTTGGGGGTGGGGGGCTCCTTCTTGAGAGCCTGGCCTGACCTCCCAGTCTTTGGTGGGGAGGGTGCCCTGGGAGGTGTCTCTTAGGAGGGCTTGGGGTGCACTGGGGGCTGGCTCTGCTGGGAGGCAGGAGTGCTGGGGCACTTGCCCCCCTCCACTCCTGCCCTTACACCCCTCACCTCCCATCCTCCTGAATGTTTCCAGGTCTCCTGTCTTCCCATGGACCTGTCCTTGCAGTGATAGTGGAGAGAGGCAATGGACCACTCAATATTCAACAGACATGAAGCACCTACTATATGCAAGGCTTGAGATGTGGTGCATACCCCACAGATGGGGATGCAGAAGTACAAAAGACACAGGCCCTGCTTCGTCTGATTCAGTTGTGAGAGAAAGACACAAAGCAGGACAGAGGAGCAGAAGAAAATTCAGCAGACAGAGCCCGGGGGTGGGATGGGATGGGATGTCTTTTGATGTTGGGGATGACCTAGCTGGGTCCGAGTAGAACAAACCCCCCTTCTCCCTCTCCCAACCCCCAGCACGAAGAGGTTCTGCGGACGACCACTCAGAAGGTGAAGAACCGGTCCCCGCAGGGCTAGACAGTGTAGTGTAGTAATGGTGCAAGAGCCTGGACTCTGCGAACAGAGTCAGGTTCAAACCCAAGTGCATACTCCCTGAATGACCTTGGGCAAGTTCTTAGCCATTCTGACCCTCCGCTTCCTTGTTTGTAAAATGGGACCTCCTCAGTAGTTGTTGTGAGGGGCAAACAAAATGATGCATGGAAAGAAAGCCTCCGGCACAGCACTAGCACATAATAGGCCCCTAGGAATGTTAGATCCCCAAGGGATGTGTGACGTTAGGGTAAAAATGTGGCATAGGTTCTGAAAGCTCCCTGCACACCTTGGCGCTGGCTGTGGTTTGTGACTCTGAGCAGCAGTCCTGCTCCCTGCACTCCAGCTTACCCCTCCCCTGCCTGCCGAGCTTGGCAGGGCTTCTGCACTCCACGGGAGGTGTGGCCTTGGGCACTGGGTGGGGAGTGTTGGAGCTCCCCAGGTGGTTGTGCAAGGTGCTGGCTCCCTGGGCAGCTGGGCGCCTGTGCTGTTCTTGGCAGCCCAGTGTCTGGCCTGGACAGAGCAAGGCATTGTTCTCTCCGCTGGTTATGTAAGAACTGCACACGGCCGGAGAGCCAGGTGAGTCTGTACCTGGCAGCTCTAGGGGCTCTGAAGGGCAGAGGGGCCAGGCTGGAAGCCTCCTGGAAGAAGAGGATGGGCAGTCTTTATCTGGCAACTCTGCCTTGGGAACCCCCGAGGCTCCTTGACACGGGACCCCTGGTGAGATGGAGAAGGGAAGCCCTTCACAGGAATGGAGGCAGATGGGAGCTGCACCCTGGGGCAGTCACTCAGGGAGGCTCTCCCTCTGAGGTCAGGCCAGTTGGTTACGCGGGCTCTGTGGCCGAGAAGGGAGGAGGCTGCACTCTGATGTGGTGCCCTTTCCTGATGAGGCTCTTCCAGGGCCTGGGCAGCTGACTGAAACACCTGGCATCCTGGACGTCTGTCCATTTTGGAGCTTCTACGGTCTGTCCAGATGCACATTTTCCCCAGCTGATGGAAGTACCACTCGTTCAAAAGAATGTGTGTTCATGGTTTGTTGCGAGCGAAGCTCTAGATCAAACTTGTTAATTATGTTATCATATCCTATATTTTTCTACTTTTTTATTGCCTACTTTAATGGTTCTCTAAGTGTATTTAGGGTTCCCCTGAGGGTCCCCAAGTCTGCAAGGTCAAAATTGTACATAATTCAAAGATCCACTCAAAGTATGTACAAAATAGACCACTAGATTTTAAGGTAACAGAGTAAGAAAAGTTTATTGATATGGATTCAGATTCCATATTACAACCAACATTTAAGGAACTGTCACATGTCAATTTTTGGTAGTATCAAAGAAGAATATCTACAGTATCTGAAAAGGCTATTGAAATACTCTCTTTTCCAACTACACTTCTGTGTGAGGCCAAATTTTCTTCATATACTTCAACCAAAACAACATGTAACAACAGATTGAATGCAGGAGATATGAGAATCTGACTGTCTTCTATTAAGCCAGACATGAGAGAGATTTGCAAAAATGTAAAACAATGCCACTCTTCCCACTAATTCTTTTTGTTTTGTAAAATATAATTATTTTCCACAAAAGTTTATGTTAACATATAATGGGTTCATTGCTGTTATCTTAAATGAATTAATAAATAAATTAAAATTTTCCTCAGTTTTAGTTTTAAACATGGTAAATATTAATAGGTGTAAACTCATATTGACAAAAGCTCTTTAATTTAATCTAAAACCTCAATAACTTTTAAGAGTGTAAAGGGGTCCTGAGACCACAAAGTTTAAGAATTGCTGGTTTACTTATTCTGTTCATTTCTGATAGAGGTGTATAAAATCTACTTTGTATTTGCTAATTTTTCCTTTTTTTTCTTTTGAATCAGTTTTGCTTTATATACTTTGAAGCTATGTTGTTAGGAGCATAAAGTTTCATGATTATTTTATGTTCTGGTTGGACTGTAATTTCTATCTGTATGAAACAGCTTTCTTTGTTCCTTTTAATGCTTTAGCCTTGGGAATAATGATTCCATGAACCAACATTTACCTAGAACCTGGTATGGGCCAGGCATACACGTGAGAGTCTCAGTCCCTGTCCATGTGGAGAACATGGACACACGAAGGCAATGTGTAGTGGGAAGAGTCTGGGCTTTGATTCAGACTGACCAGTGGTGCAGTCTGACAGCTTCCTAGCTGTCCTTGGATATATATCTACTGGTCTTTGAAACTTAGTTTCTTCATCTGTAAAATGGGGTTAATAACATTTATTTAATGGGTGGTAGTGAAGACTTACTGAGATAAGGGATGAGAGAAGCGCCTGGCAGAGTGCCCGGCATATAGTAGCTCTGTGATCAGTGCTGCAACAGAGCCGTGAGCCAGGAGATCTGCCCCGTTCGTGCCTCCTTACAAGGCTCCCCAGGCGAGGCAGTGTGCAGCAGTGGGGGGTGCACCAAGCTTGGATTCAGAAGATCTGAGTTGTGTGTTTTCAATTTAATAGTAAGTCCCTCCCCCACCCTGAGTCTCAGTTTCCTCATCTGTGAAATGGAGAGGACTACCCTGCCTTGCATTCTCCATGGGGCTATCTCGAGGATCAAATCAGAAAACGAAAATGAAGGGGGTTGGGATGACAATGGAGGTGAGACTGACTTTGTCCTTGGCCCGAGGTGGGACCTCTTCCATCCCAGCTGTGAGGAGGTCCTGCCAGCACAGGCTTGCCTGCCTCCCAGGAGGGCTGAGGTGCCTGAAGTGGCAAGATAGAATCTTGTTCTTATTTCAGAGTGTTCTGGAATTATCTGCCTTTTACAATCTCAGTGTCCCCCCCACCCCCAGGACACCTGTCTTCTTAGCAGCGGCTGCCAAGTGCTAAGCAGAGAGTCCAGGCTGAGTGGTCTGCGTAATTAAGAGAGCCATTGGTGCTAGCAGGGACCCATTGCTATTGTCCCCCAGTGTCTCCTCATCCGCCACCATTTTCTATAAGAGGAAACTAGAACTTGGCCTTCCTGACTCCCAGTCCAGTGCTCTTCCTACCACACCTACAGCACTTTTACTTTCCAGCATTTTAGCTTTGTTGATTGCAAAGTCAATGTCTGTCCCAGAGGCGCCCAAGTATGCAGCCTGTGCTCTGGGCAGCAGTTCAGGAAGGCCTGCTCAGGACCTCTGGGCGCCCTGGTAGCACTGGGGGTCTGGTTGTGGAGGGGCTGGAGCTGGGCTCCCTGTCACTGAATTAAGTGGCCAGGGAGGCGACCCACAGTCCTCCCTTCTATGAGCCTGGGCACTGGCAGGCTCTCACATTGTCCTGGATCTCACGCGGCTCAGGAGTAAAAGCAGAGGCCAGGCTTGTCTTGGGCCTGGGGCTTGGTCTAGCTCTAAGAATGCCTGTCTGAAGTACAAAAGGCAGTGGAGGGGCATACTCTCTGGACAGGGCTGGGGATGGAGAGAAGGCTGAGTAACACTCTTCTCTTCTCCCTGGGGCCCCAGCACACCCGGGAGCCCCAAGGCTGTGACTAGTGGGCAGCCCTGTCTAGAAGCACATCAGAGAGGCAGCCAAATATTTTGGTTCAGAGCATGAACTCTGGAGCGAGACAGGATTCTAATGTCAGCAATGCTGCTTGATCTTGGGCAAGTTATTTAATGTCTCTGTGCTTTAGTTTCCTCATCTGTAAAAGGAGGATAGTAACAATAATTCCTTATAGGATTATTGAGAGGATTAGAGTTCATTTAATAATTGCTTAGAATGGTGCACACAGGAAGAGCTATCCCTGTAATTGTTAGTTAATACTATTGAACGTTGCCGTGACAATGGGCTTTAGAGACTGTCCCCAAATTTTGTGGCTCCTCCCTCCTAAATGTCTCTGAAATCCACCTGTGCTCTCCCCCCTCACCGCTGTCCTTCCTCATCGCTCTGGGCTGCCCTCCAGTCTCCCTGTTTTACACTGTGCAGGAGCAAAGCAATCATTTCAAATTGCTAACCTAAGCGCCTCCCCCTTCAGCTCCAGACCCTCAGTTGCTCCGATTGCTCTTCGCATAAAGTTCTTACCAAGCCTCCTGGAAGCCCTGGCCTCCTCGCGGGGCACTCTCGTAGAACCCCCACCTCCCTTTGCAGCTCTCGTCACACTGGTCAGCGTATCGCTGGGTTTCTTTTCTCAATGTCTGGCGTCCCAGTAGACTGAGAATTCCGCAAGGGCAAGACCTTGTCTTGTTCCTGTCGGTTTCTCTTGCTCCTAGCACACCATCAGTCACATAGTAGGTGCTCCATAAATGTTGCATGAATGAACAACTGGTTGGACAGATGAATACTTGGTGGAAGGAAGTGGCAGAAGAAAGGAGTCTTTGGAGCCAGACTGGCTCAGGCTGGAGCCAACTTCCTTTAACCTTTTTTGGGCTCTGTTGGAATTCTTGGGAGGCCCAGGGAAGATGAGGAGGATTATAGGGTGATTGTGGGGAGAGCTGCTGGGGACCTCGTGGAGTAAGTTGAATGGTATGTTATGCTTGCTGAGGAGTTGCGGGTGATGGACAAGCCCCCTAAGCTCATGTTGACTTCCCTCCCTCCCTCTCTTGAATACTTGTTTAGGTCATCGTAGGTGCCTGGCATTATGTTCTGTGCTTTCCCTTACATTATCTCATTTAATTATCCCAATAGCACTGTGAGGGATGCATTATTATCCCCATTTAATATGAGAAAACTGAGATCCAGAGACGTTCAGTAACTTGCCCAGAGTCACACAGCCAAGAAGCAGAGCCAGGACTTGTACTCAGGACTTCCCTCTGTGGCTGGGGATTCCTGCCTGCATGTGAGAAGTGGCTGCGGGGAGTTCCATCCTGTTGAGTACTGACCCAAACTGCCTTGCAGGGGAAGAGGGCCCCAGGGCCAGAGCAGGCACTGGAGTAACTGAGGCAGCTGCAGGTTTGACCCTGATTGGCGGGGCTCCTGCCCTCGGAGGTCAAGGCCTCAAGGGGCAGCCAGCTGATAAACAGATACACAAATAGCTTATAATCACAACTGGAGTGACTTCCTAGTTGAGGGGTGGAGAGGTGCCTGGAAGCCTCCTCTCTGTGGAAAGGAGAATGAGCACTGGACACAGAGTCAGAGGCACCTGTCATTAGGATGTTGCCTCTGCCACTTATGGGCTGTGGGAACTCGGCTAAGACACAACTCCCCGTGCCTCAGTTTCCCCTTCTGCAAAACAGAGACTTTCTTTTGCAGATTTGTTGGTAAGATTAAATGAGGAGTACCTGAAGATGCTTAAAACTGCTCCAGTTGAAGTGTTCAAAGAGTTTTGTGCAATCACAGGAAGCAGCCAGGGATGCTTCCCACTCTCTCCGCCCGGCAATGGCTAGATGGGCCCTGGGGACCCCAGATTTGTAAAATGTTTCACCTGGAAGCTATTCTCTCTTCTGGTGGTTCCTGACCACCCAGGGTCTGGGAAGGCGCTACTAAAGATTCATAAACTGTTCTCCATGCTTTCCCCAAATCAACACGGAATGGTTCATTTGCCCGTAAATAAAACAGCAGATTTCTTTGCTTTTGGCTGGAATTACTTGCTCTCAGGACGGAACTTCTCTCATGCTGAACGGAAGTCATTGGCAGTCTGCGCATCTTTGATGAATTCAAAAAACAGAGGCTGGGTGGGGGAAGTGAGTGGCCCAGCAAGGGGACTGGTAGGTCAGAGAGGCGTCAGGGGCCTTTGTGCTCCAGGGGCAGGGGAGGAAGTTGGGAAGCCCCCAGGAGGTCCTTGAGGGCAGGACTGTGGAGGGGAAACCCAGGGCAGGAGTGGTTGCGGGGGGGCCAGATGTTGGGGAAACCCTGGGCTAACAAAGGCCTCTTTAAGGAGAGGGTATGGGTGGGGAGGAGCCACTGAATCTCCTCTCCCCCATCCTGGCCAATGGAGCAATTGTCCTCTGCTGGGAGGGAGCTGGGGCATTGGCCTGGGAACTGCTGGGCACTTGCTGGTGGTCACAACCTCTTTGCCTGGCCCCAGAGTGGCTCTTCTGTGTTCCTGTTGGGGATTCAGGCCACAGTAGGGGCTACCTGGTCCTAGTTCTTCCAGCTGGAGGTTCAGGGTGTAGGTGCCCACATGAGGCTCTCTGTGCCCGTTTCCCTCCTGCCCTCTTCTGGGAAACTAGGCCCTGACTAGGTTTGTCTGAGACCTGGGCTCAGCCCACTCCTTTTGGCTCTCCTATTCTCCCCTCAACCCAGCTGCCGTGGCCTTGGGCCAGTTGCTTGGCTTCTCAGGTCTGAACTGCTTCACCCATAGAGTGAGGAGAGTTGAGCTAGAAGTGCTTCTCAGCTGGGTTTGGTCATCAGGACGACTGGGTTGCTACTGGCATTTAGTGGGCAGGGGTCACGGATGCTAAATTCCTGTGCTGTTCAGCCCAGCCCTGCGTGACCAAGGGCCGTCCTGCCCTAAAGGCTGATAGAGCCCCTGTTGGGAAGCGCTCATAAATCAATGCTTTTCACTACTGGTGTTTTTAAAGTAAGGTGATCCTGTTTTCAAATGCTATGGCTTGTGGGAACTCAGCAGATAAAACAGATGAGAGGGGGTAAATGTGGTTAGGGCTGGGACAGGACCCAGAGACCTACCTGCAAGCATTCCGTGCCCCACAGTGGCCCCTGTCCAGCATGACCTCTCCCCAGGGCCCGTCCGGCTGACATCCAGGGCCTCTGTGCAGCTGGCTGGGCGCCATTTGGCTGTTCTGATTGGTCAGACCTCTGTTCTGATTGGTCAGTGTCTATTCTGACCCATTGGATATCCATTGAAATTGGTCAGGGTCTCTGCTGGGCCAGTTGTAACTCCTCACCCCTGCATAAACCCTGTGGTTTTTTGTTCTTGTTTTTGTTTCATTCTTAGAAGTATGATGGGCAGATGAAGTTTGGGGTTAATGTCCTGTGGCTACGAATTGTCCCTGGCCCCCCAGGCCTACTTGGACTAGGCTGGCTGACTTGGGCCGTCACAGGGAACACCCCACAGCCAGGACAGGAGAGAGGTTCCCACATTTGCAGTGTGTGAAGCAATCACCTTGGAAACTGGTTAAAATACACATTCAGATTGCTGGGCCACCTGCAGACTCCAGTTCTACACATGTCTCTCCCAGGTGGTTCCACGCAGTGGTCTGGGGACCAGCGTGGGAAGTGCTGGCCTCAGTGGGGACTGTGCCTGCTCTTCTCTTCTCCCCCTCTCCCTGCTGGTCACAGCCACTCTCCAAGGCTCCTGGGCCTCCTTGAGGCTGAAATGAGAAGTCTCTCCCTTCTCAAACCTCCACACCACCTGCCCCCTCTGCCTGGGGAAGTAGTTAGTTGGGTTCATGTCCCTCTTACCTTGCCCAGCATCCAGCTCAGGGCTCTGATTAATAATGGTGTCAGCAGACATTGGCGAGTCCAGGCACTGTGCTATGTACTTTATTATCTCATTTAAACCTCTCAGCGATGCCGAGGGGTAGATGCTGTTATCATTCCTGTTTACAGTTGAGAAATCAAAGGTAATGGAGGAACTTGCCCAAGGTCACACAGTGGGGAATCTTCCAGATGGATCTGACTCCACCACACACATTGTGAGTACAGGCAGGGCAGCCAGCCCGTCCTCCATCTGGGATTTCATAATCACCCTCCAGTGAGTCTGGCCTGGTGCTATTATCAGTGTTGTTATTGATGAGGACTTGAGCCTGAAGACTTCCCAGAGGTTCGTGCTTAAGGGGAGATCCTCATGAGGACAGTGGCTGAGGACCGCTGGGCTCCTGGGGAGGATAATCCATCTTTATGGGGTGTTGGGAGTCCCATCTGTCATCTTGCTTCATCCTACAGCATCCGAGGGAGGCAGGCACAGTCAATCCTCATTTCACAGATGAGGAAGCTGAAGCTCAGAGAGGTAAAGCAACTTGCTCAAGGTTGCCCAGGCAGTAAGTGATGGAGCTGGAATAGAACAAAGCTTGGACTGTCCCTAGGTTCTGTGCTTTCCCACTGCCCCATGAGTCCGGATTGTGCCGAGGTCAGGAAGACTTTTAGGCCTTTTTAGCCTGAGATGTGACCCTCCCCAGCCCACCCCGGAGGGCTCTGAAGGCAGCTCAGGGTCTGCTAGAGACAAAGAGGCCCTGCCCTCTTGACCTAGTTCTGTGGCCCGGCAACTTGGGGTCAGGAAAAGGTGCATTCTTTCCCCTCTTCTCACATTACCCAGCCTCTGGCTTCCTGGAATTTTTGTTAAAATTCCAAATCTCTTGGCAATAAGTCCTCTTCCCTGTAATTTTTGCAAACAGGAACAGATCACCCTTCAACTTCCAGACCTCACACTTTCACACCCTTTCCTGCTTTAAACCGGTGCCAGGGCCCCTGGAGGAGAAAGTAGATCTGAGAGGAAACCAGCAGTCAAATACGTGAGCAGGACACCAGACGGAGAGTTTGGTCATTACTCCCTGGGCCCATCCCTCAGGGAGGCAGAAAGGACCTGGACTCGACCCCTAAAAACCCCAGTGCACGTCCCGGCCTACCACTTCCTGTTTGACCTCAGGGCTGTGCTTCCCCTCTCTGGGTCCCAATTCCCCATTTCTTAAAGGAAAATAATAATGCCATCCTGGTGAGAGGGTCAGATGAGATAATGTATGTGAAGAGCTTTAATCACTATTATTATTTGATTACCTGAAGGTCAAGTTTGTTTAAAAAACTCTGTAATGATGGAAATGTTCTATATCTGTGCTCTCCAGTTTGGCAGCCCCTAGCCACGTGCTACTGGGCACTTGAAATGTGGCTCGTGCTACTGAGGAACCGAATTTTTAATTTAATTAAAATTTTTTTTTGGTGAGATGAAATTAACATAAAATTAACCATTTGAAGTGAACAATTCAGTGGCATTTAGTACTTTCATGATGTTATGCAACCACCAGTTCTCTCTAGTTCCAAACATTTTTGTCACCCCAGAAGGAAACTGTACACATTAAGCAGTTTCTCTCCATTCCCATCCCCCCAGTCCCTGGCAACCACTAATCTACTTTCTGTCTCTGTGGATTTGCCTATTCTGGACATTTCATATAAATGCAGTCATACAGTATGTGACCTCTTGTGTCTGGCTTCTTTCACTTAACAGAATGTTTTCGAGGTTCATCCATGTTGTAGCTTGTATCAGTACTGCGTTCCTTTCTAATGGCTGAATATTATTAACTTAATTTAAATTTAAATAGCCACTTGTGGCTGGTGGCTACTGTACTGGACCACCAGGAACCTCTGGAGTCCTTCTGGGCAGTGAGGAAACAGGACCTCCAAGCGTCCATGGTACCTGAGGGGACCCCATGGGACTGTAGAAGGAGCCTGGAGGCTGAGAACGGTGAGAAGGGTGCCCCAGGGTCCCCAAGGGAGCCCAAAGCTGGGCCCGATGACTGACATGCTTCATGTGTTATGTATGTTGACTCATTCCATCACACAGCACCCTTTGACGTAGGTCTGTCCCACCACCATCCCTGTTTTACAGAGGGGAAGACTGAGGCTCAGATTAAGTCACTGCCCAAGGTCACACAGCTGGTAAGTGGGAAGAGAGGAGTTTATGAACCCAGGTCTGGTCCCTTCCGAGGGCCCATGATCTTCACCACTAGGCTACACAGTCTATTGACCCTGATCCCAGGAGCTGCCCAGATGAAGGCAAATCCAGGACCCCAGCTGCACCCGCAAAGACCCGCACACCTCCAGGCAAGGCTTTCTAGTGCCATCCCTGAGCTAAGAACTGCCTGGACCTCTGTGCCTCTTTGAGAGTCAGGAAGGGGTGGCTGATGGGACACCTTGGGACAGGATTAGGGAGTAGCCTCCGTCAAGGCCCCATCGTTTATCAATGAGTAACCTGGCCTGTCGGGGCTCCCGGCCCCCTCTTTGGGCCCCCACTATTAATTGATCTGGGAAGGAGACTCTGTTAATTGCAGACCCAGAGTAAACAGGGCTGGGATAAATGGGGCTGATAGCAGATAGCTTTCCTTGGCTGGGCTGCCCTTTGCCCTTTGGGAAGGGGCAGTGGGAAGAGGCAGAGAGTGAAGGGGAAGGAGTGGTCCTAAGAATGTCTTTGGAGTGGGGGAGGGAAGACCGGCTTCCCGGGGCCCCAAAGAGTTGATCTGTGTGTCCTTCTGGAAATAAAGTCCTCCGCTGGGTTCCCTGTTCGCTGTGCCCTGTCAAAGGGATGGGGGATGGGGGATGGGGGCCGGGGGCCAGCGAGACTCTGACATCCATCTCTTTTCTTCCCTCCCCTCGTCCATCGTCCATCCATTGCTTTCAACATCCTTCCATCCTTCCTTTCTTCCATGCATCCAGTCTCCCTCTTTATCCATCTGTCTGTTTTTCTTTCCTTCTCTCATTTCATTCATCCCTTCTTTCATTCTGTCTGTTCATCTGAAAGCCCACCTCTGCTTCTTTTCCTCCCTCATTCCCTCCCTTCTTCCCTCCCTCTCTCCTCATCCCTCACTCATCTTCATAGCTTTCCTTCTCCCTATATAGTGACCACGTGTTTCTTGAGAAGGCTAGGGAAGAGGTTGGTGGGAGTCCTCTGGGCCGTGGGCTTCTAAGGCTGGGCCCCTGCAAGGCCCTGGTGGATTTAACTGCCTGACTTCAGACATGCTGTTCACTCACTCAAGGTTAGATGGAGTCTCTCTGTCCCTGAGGGAGGATAGAACTCTGTCCCTTCAGCCTAGGGACCACATAACTGACTATCCAAAGGGAGTCACTTGGAGAATGAAAGGGGATTCTATTAACAATCACACCCAGTTGGGGCTGGCCTGGTGGCGTATAGGTTTGTGCGCTCTGCTTCAGTGGCCCAGGGTTCACAGATTCAGATCCCAGGCGTGGACCTACACACCGCTTATCAAGCTGTGCTGTGGCAGGCGTCCTACATAAAAGTAGAGGAGGATGGGCACGGATGTTAGCCTAGGGCCAGTCTTCCTCAGCAAAAATAGGAGGATTGGCAATGGTGTTAGCTCAGGGCTAATCTTCCTCACCAAAAAACCCCCAAACAACCCAATCACACCTGGGCATGGATTAACCTGAGACTGTCATGGGCACGGCAGGACATCTGGTCCCCCTTCCTCAGCCCACCTTGGGAGAACCAGTGACCCTGTGACTCAGGCAGCCTTTCTCTCCCAGAGCTGAGCCTGGATTGGGGGTTGGTTCTCTGAGCAGCAGTGCACATCAGCATGAACCCCTTGGTCAGAGTTTGCTGTCTGATCCCTTTTGGGATCTCAAAGCCCACACCCCACCATGACATGGAACAGTCCCCATGGGGCTGTCCAGAAGTTGTCTCATCCTGACAACGCTGTGTGGAGGGCAATGTAAAGATTATCGCACCCCTTTGACCAATGAAGGAACTGAGGCTGAGTGCAGGGGTTTGCTAAAGCCTCACAGCTGGATAAATAAATCCCTAAACCCACTCTCAGCTCACTCAATAAAATAATGTTGCACCTGCAACCCCGTTTCCAAACCCACCCCTGTGCCCATCTTATAGATGGGGCACCTGAGGCTGGAGTGGGGAGGTGACTTCCCAGTTAGCCCATCGGCTGTCCAGTGGTGGAGACTTTGGCCAGCAATTGGGGCAGCACAACCCCAGGGCAGGCATGGCCCAAGGACTCCAAGAGCTAACAACCGCTGAATGCAACAATGGCCACCATTTATTGAGCCCGTCCTGGGTGCTTTCCACGTTTTGTGGTGACTCAGCCGGTTCGGGTGGGGGAGCAAGATGGCCACTGGAGAACAGATCCCTTTGGTCCCCTGTCCTCCTGCTCCCCCCGTCCCTCGGAGCTCTCAGGTTGATCTGCAGGGCAGAATGTGTCCTCCTGGGGCCCTGCCACCTCCCATTAATCCCTAACTGCTGCAACTGGGAGATAAGATAGCACCAGCCCATTAATCAAGGCGGCCTGGCAGGGAGGGTGGGGGCGGGCTGAGACAACACCACCTCACAGGTGGAGATAAGCCCCCTCCTCCTGGCTCCCTCAGGGGCTGGGGGCAGTGGAGGATGCTGGGAAGTTTGGCCTCAGGTTCCAATCCCAGGTATTTTGTGGGTAGGTGGAGCTTACGGTGGGCACTGGGGCAGGCACTGCTGGGAAAGGCAGCCCCAGTGTGCAGGCTGGATTGAGAGGAGCCAGGAGACCTGGGTTCCAGCTTCAGTGCTCCCTTGGCTGCCTCTGTGTCCTTAGATAAGCCACTGCCCCTCTCTGGGCCTGTCTCTACATCTGAATGAATGAGGGGGTGGGAGAACTGGGCTAGATGACCCAGACAGCCCTGTCACCATGAATGTGCTCAGTGACCAGGCATTGGGGCAGGTGAGGGATGGACTCACCTGACAGCAGGGAGAGGGCAGAGTCACGGCCTTGGCTAAGGGACAACAGAATGGGTGGGATTTGTCCCAGAATCTGTATTAGTCACCCTCAAAGAAGAGCCAGTGGGTGGGGGTGGGGGTGGGGGCTCAGGGTGGGACAGAAGGAGGGAATGGGCCCCTGAGCCACTGTGCCCTTCAGGGGGTCATGCAGTACTGTGGTTAAGCCCCCTGGTGCTGGAATCATGGAGTTTGATTCAAATCCCAGCTCTGCTACTGCCCTGTAGAATCTTGGGTGGGTTACTCAACCTTTTGGCACCTTGGTTTCCCCATCTGTATGGTGAGGAAGGTAGTATTTTCCTCTTGGGATTTTTGTTAGGAAGATAAATGTAGAGTGCTTAGCTTAATGCCTGGCAGACAGCAAGTGCTCAGTAAATATTAGTTATTATTCTTTCTCCACAGCCTGGACCCTCTTCAATGCAGATTCTCTGTGACCACAGCTATGGAGAAGATTGGGGTCGCTCGACCTCAAAGCAAGTGCTGGTCCAAGGATGCTGATTATAAAACGTATTAGTTAGAGCCAGCCTTGCTGGTCTAGTGGTTAAAGTTCGGTGTGCTCTGCTTCGGTGGCTGGGTGTGGAACCACACCACTCGTCTGTTAGCAGCCATGCTATGGCAGCAGCTCACATAGAAGAACTAGAAGAACCCACAACTAGAATATACAACACTGTACTGGGGCATTGGGGAGGAAAAAAAAAGGAGAGAGAGGAAGATTGTCAACAGATTTTAGCTTAGGGCAAATCTTTCCCAGCAAAAAAAAAAAAAAAAGTATTAGTTATATTTTTATAACTAATAAACAACAAACTTAAAACAGCAAACATTTATTGTCTCTACAGTTTCTGTGGGTCAGGAATTCAGGAGCCGCTTGGATGGGTAATTCTGATTCGAGACCTCATGAGATTGCAATCAAGATGTTGGCCGGGGCCACTGTTATCTGAAGGTTTGACTGGGGCAGAGGATTTGCTTCCAGTTCACTCGTGTGGCTGCCGGCCAGAGGTCACGCAGGGAGTTTAAGTGTCCTCACGACATGGCAGCTGGCTTCCCCAGAGCGAGTGATCTAGAAGCAAGCGCGGAGGAGATGAGGTGCCTTTCATTGCCGGCTCTCTGAAGTGGCACACCATCACTTCCACTTTATTCCAATCACTAGAGGCAAGTCACCGAGGCCAGCCCACACTCCAGGGGAGGGAGGAGTATCGGAGACAGACATGAGCAATAACACAACAGTAATCACAAACAATAATAGTTATTCTATGCCTGGGGGACCCTGGGCTGGGAACTTGACACACACCGTCTCTAATCCACACAACCACTTGCTAAATCAAGAATTGTGTTTCTTTTATGGGCCAGAATACAGTGGTTTAGAGAGGTTAAATGATTTGCTAAAGGTCACCCAGCCAGGAGGGGGCCAGAGTGCTGTCTGGTCCTGGGTCCAGGCATTCTCCACCCAGGTGCCCCCAGCTTCAGCCACCCCCAAACCAGCCTTGGCTTTGAAGGCTGTGACCATCTAGGGTAACAAGGCCTCCTGGGAGGCACACATGTACAGGGCATGTGAAGAGCAGGGACTTTTAGAATCACACTGACCTGGGTTTGAATTCTGACTCCACCACTTACTTTGTGCCTCAGTTTCCTCATCTATACGGTAGAAGTAATAATATCCACCTGCACAACTGCTGCAAGGGTAGTTGAGGGATGTATGTGTTAAACGTGCAGTGGTAGTTGTTGTCATCCTGGGGTGGGACCAGGTAGCTCTCAGGGCTGGGTTGCTAGAGTACTGCCTTTCTTCTGAGTACTCTACTCTCCTGGTGGAAGCAATGTCCCCCTTCCTGGTCTGGGGTCCCCCATCCAGGCCTTGCTCGGCTAAGACAGCCTCCAAGGCATGTTGCTGCTTTGCCAGCCCTATGCAGAGGACTGAGGCCAGGGTGTGCAAGCCTTGGGGTAGGAGGTCCCTTCCAGCTGTAGGACTCAGGCAGGATTCCTGGCTGGGAGCTCCTGGGCACCCCTCCTGCTTCCTTCTCAGCATTTCCAGTGTCTCCAGCGTGGAGGGATCTCCATGCGCTTGCCCACTTCTGCCAGCAGAGGGAGCAGGTGCTGTGTCTGGGAACGTGGGAGGCTCCAGGCTGCCTGGCAGGGGGTGCTCCTGTCCTGGAAGCCCCTGGGTGGAGTGGAGAGGGGTGATTTGGACCAGAGCTGGCAAGAGTCGGGGCTTCATCCTCCCCTGAAGAGAGCAGTCACCGGAGCCCTACAGCCCAGGAGATGGGACCCTGGGAAAGGAAGAGCAAGGATGGATTTTCCTGGGTGTGGAGATTTCAGGCCCCTGCCTCCCCTGGGATCCAGAGGAGGAACAGAAATCTTCATTTTTCACTCCATAAGCCGTTCAGCAAATGTCGTTGAGTACCTACTGTGTGCCTGGCTCCCTGGTAGGCACCGGGAGCCCATGTCAGATGTGGACTCCCACAGGGCTGACATTCGAGTGGGGAGGCTGGGACAAGGCAAGATAGTCAAATGGAGTCATTGCAAAGGAAACAAACAGAGGGCTGAGACAGCAGTGACTGGGGGTGTGCGTCTCCACTTGCTCACCTGGGTGGCCAGGTGGGATTGAGGTGGGGCCAGTCTATGAGTCTGCGAGTGGGAACCACCTCCTCCACAGTGCCCTTCTTAGCCATGGGCTCCTGTCATCACCAGAAACCACCACAAGTCAGCATAAGGACCCGGCAGTGACATCAGGGAGGGCATTTAGTCCACCAGCCACCTGCAGGATCTTCCATGGAGCAAACCCACTGGAGGCCCTAGAGTCAGACAGGCCTGGGTTCCAGCCTGGCCCGGTCACTTACCAACTGTGTGACCTTGGCTAAAACCCCTGACTTCTCTGTTTTGCATCTGCACGCAGTGAGAAGGATTCCCACATAGTGTGAGGACGGGGATGTGTTCGTGCCAGCTCTGTCCCTGGCCAGCTGGGAGGCCTTAGGCACATGTGTTGGCTTCCTGTTGCTGCTGAAAAAAAAGTCCCATAACTTAGCAGCTTAAAACAACACGTATTTGTGATCTCAGTTTCTGTGGGCCAGGAGCCCAGCATGGTTAGCTGGGTCCCCTGCTCAGGGTCTCACAAAGCTGCAACCAAGGTGTCAGCCAGGAGTGGGGTCATTGGAGGCTTGGGGTCCTCTTCCAAACACATATGACTTTCAGCAGAATTAACTTCTTTGTAGCTATGGAATTCATGGAGAGACCCTTCCACTATGTCACCCTCTGTAACAGTCCTCATCTGATTAGGTCAGGCCCACCCAGGATAATCTCCCTTTTGATTAACTCGGAGTCAACTGATTATAATATTCCATTATATTCATTAGTCACACCCACACTCAAGGTGAGGGGATTATTCAGGCCATGTACACCAGGTGGTGGGTATCCTGGAGTCCATCTTAGAATTATTAAGATGACAAAATTATTTTGACTAATGATCATGTAGTAATCAGTAATAATTATTTTCTTAATTTGTTCTTTAGTTCTGAAATGAGCAAACACAAAAGAAATTTCAATTGTAAAGATATTGTTCAAATTCAGTTGATATTTCACATATAAAAATCATCCGTACCAAATAAAAGCATTCCACTTCTCAGTTCACACTCTGCATCACAATTTTCAATTTTAAACACAAAACAAGCCTCCAAGTGTTCCCACAGAATGACAGAATTGAAGGAACTCAAGTTCTGGTTTTCTTGTTCTCACACTCAGTGGGCTATCATTTTTCATTTCGAATTTACTATTTAGATGCAGGAATGTGTAGTATCATAGGGTTTGGGGACACAAACTGCACCTGAGGTGAGCTTGAATGATTCTGAACAGTTAGGAACTTATGTTAGAAACACACAGGTGGGAGGCAAGGAAGATGCCCTTCAGCAGTGAATGGATAAACAATGGTACATCCAGATAATGGGATATTAGTCAATGATCAAAAGAAATGAGCTATCAAGCCATGAAAAGACATGGAGGAACCTTAAATGCATGTTGTTAAGGGAAAGAGGACAATCTGAAAAGGCTACATACTGTATGATTCCAACTCTATGACATTCTGGAAAAGGCAAAACTATGGAGACAGTAAAAAGATCAGTGGTGGCCAAGGGGCTTGGGGACGAATGAATGCGTGGAGCACAGGGGATTTTTCAGGCAGTGAAACTATTATATGTGATCCTGGAATGGTGGCTACATGTCAGTATACATTTGTCAAAATCCATAGAATGTACAATGCAGAGTGGACTCTAACGTAAACTATGGATTTTAGTTAATAATAGTGTATCACTATTGGTTCATCAATTGTGACAAATGTACCACATACAGCAAGATATTAATAACAGGGGAGACTATGTGCACTCAATTTTTCTGTAAACCTAAAACTGCTCTAAAAAATAAAGCCTATTAATTAAAAAAAAGCCACATGTGTAGCTAAGTCTGTGTATATCAAAAGCTGCCCAAATGACTGGGAGCTTTCTGAATAAACTGTCATGTAGAATATGACGCTTATTAAGGGATAAATAATGAAAATGTGCTAATTGTTTTTTTTTTTTTTTTTTGTGGGGAAGACCAGCCCTGAGCTAACATCTGTTGCCAATCCTCCCCTTTTTGCTGAGGAAGACTGGCCCTGGGCTAACATCCATGCCCATCTTCCTCCACTTTATATGGGACGCCACCTCGGCACGGCTGACAGACAGTGCGTCGGCGGGCACCCGGGATCCGAACTCGCGAACCCTGGGCTGCCAAGCGCGAACTAAACCGCTGCGCCACCGGGCGGCCCTGAAAATGTGCTAATTGGAAGTTAACATGTATTAAAGCCCAACAATAACCGTAGTGGTTGTTTAGAACTTAAACCAACAAGGTATTTTTAGGGAAGGGGTATTTTATCACTGATATAGTTTTAAACTGCTGCTTGGTGATAATAAAACAAAGACTGACTTTTGGTTTGTTTTACTGACATTTTAATATTCTCTGCCATTGTACCCCTGATTGCCTGCACTGGGGTGGACCACTCCAGTCACGCCCCCCTTGGTCACCTCTGCCAACAAGCCGGATATTCTCCATCTTTCCACAGCGGATCACTGGATGCTGCATTGTATTTCACAAGGCCTTCTTAACAGGCAGGAAAGGAAATATTTCTTTTCTCATGTCTTTTTTAAACTTCTTATTTTCAATAGACTTTATTTTTTAGAGCAGTTGTAGGTTCACAGCAAAATTGAGCAGAAAGTACAGAAAGCTCCCATATACCCCTGTCCCACACAGGCACAATTCCCCCACGTGGACATCCTGCACCACAGGGGTACATTTGTTACAATTGAGGAACCTGTGTTGACACATCATTGTCACTCAAAAGTCCACAGTTTACTTAAGGTTCACACTTGGTGTTGTACATTCAATGGGTTTGGACAAACTCACAATGACATGTATCCACGACTGTAGTATCACGCAGAGTAGTTTCACGGCCCTAAAATCCTCTGTGCTCCACCTGTTCATCCCTCCCTTCTCCATAACCCCTGGCAACCACTGACCTTTTTATTGTCTCTATAATTTTGCTTTTCCAGAATGTCATAGAGTTGTAATTATGATTCCTTTTCAGATTGGCTTCTTTCCCTTAGTAATATGCATTTAAGTTTCCTCCATGTCTTTTCATGGCTTGATAGCTCATTTCTTTTTCTCGCCGAATAACATTCCATTGCATGGATGTGCCACAGTTTATTTATCCTCTCGTGTCACGTGCCCCTTCTTAAGCCAGTCACGGGCAAGGGGAAAGGAATCACCCCAAGTGACTGATAAATGTCAGTCCTGGAGCAGAGGAGCCTCCTCCAGCCTCCTCTGAAGCACAGGCCATCTAACACATGAGAAAACTGCTGCAGGGTTATTTAGTGAGGAGTGAGTGAGGACCTGGTAGTTGGGTAGGTAACCAACAATGTTTGCTCCAGGGACCACATCTTTTTTTAAAAAAATGAATTAGATTGTTTTTCTGTCTGTAAAACAATTCATTTTAGAATACCTGAAATATGCATAACAGTAAAATAAAACAAAACTCACCCACAATCCCAACTTCTGACGATTACTATTGTTAGCATTGTGTGGTCTCTCCTTCCAGAATTTTCTATTTAGTTGTAGCGACACACACAATGAGGCATTAAGTTGAGACCTTTCTCTTCCAGGTTTGGCTGAGGCATGAAGACAAAGATGCCCCAGGCAGAAGGAGTTGAATGGCAGACACTGTGGTTGAGAACTGGTGAGATGCTCACCCATATTGACGGCAAAAGAGGATTAGGTACAGGACATTTGGGGGAATTTTGAGAGAATTTCCTTGTTGAAAGCTGTGCTATGAGTCCCAACCCCAAAGGGAGGGAGTTCCCCTTACCTCAAGCCTGGTAGGATGGGCTTCAAGGAGACCCCTTGGGGAAGCTGACATGTATCTCCTGGAGTTTGGGGGGCCCAGGAGGCCATGTCTGATGTAAATCTAAGGAGTCTAAAGGTGAGTCTGTGGCTTTCAACTTGAGAAGGCAAAGCAAAGAGTGAGCAAAAATGATCTCCACTTCTATGGATGGTGAGGCAAAGGATGTGTGCATGTTCCTGGTGACCAGCTGAGGGCTGTGCATGAGGAAGAGGCAACCTGGAGCTGCTTTAGACCTGGCTTGAGAGGACCACCCCAGCTGATGGGACCCCAACTGAGGATTAGTATGACTGGGCCGCTGGACACCAGATGCTTAGAGGAGAGAGGTAGTTAGGTGCAGTTTAAACCTTCAGAGGAGTTCCTGGGGACCTCCCTCGTGTCTTCACTCTGTTGTCCCAGGCTTTCTCAGGCTCCTGCCCCAGGTCTCTCTCACCACCCCCATCTGGAGTCCTCACCCTGGTTCTTGTGGATACTCTTCTCCACTTCTCAAGGTAACAGAGTCCCAACACCATGCCCCTTCCTGTGTCTTGCAAAACTCTGCCATCTCAGGCTTCAACCAGATGTCAATGGGGTCTTCCTCTTGTCAGGATTTTGCTGGTTGAAAATTAGGAGAGGGCTTTGACAGAGAAGGAAAAGTTTACACTTTTTCTCCCAGGGCTGTGACCAGTGTTCTACTTACTTAAGGGCAAAAACACTTCATTACTATAAACTCCCACAGGGTAGAGTCATGTGAGGAATGCCTTGCCACATGTTTTTTATTCTCTCCTTCTGGGACTTCTATCAAAAGTATGATAGGCCTTCTTATTCTAGCTTCTGTGTCTCCTACTATCACTTCTGTATTTTCCATTTTTAATCTCTCTGGGCTGCATTCTGGCTAGTTTCTCCAGACCTAACTTCCGGTTCACTAATTCTCTCTTCAGCTGTGTCTAATCTGCTGTTAACTCCATTCCTTGAGATCCCAATTTCATTTATTTTTCAGACCTAGAATTTCTATTCAGTTCTTTTAAAATCCGCTGTGTCACTTTTTATAGTTTCTAGTTTCCTGCCAGATTTTTCAAGTTTGGCCTTTTATTTCTTTGAACACAGTAAGCATAGTTGTTTTTAGTTTGTGTCTGATAATACCAATACTTCCTGTGCTTTGGGGTCTGTTTCTATTGGCTGTTGTTTCCTTGGTTCTTCTCATGAATGCTGGAATATCTTGAAGCCTTGGATTCAAAATCCAGAAAGTATTTTTATTTGCTTCAGCTGAGTGCTTGGGGGTGTTACCATTCTGGGACCACCACATTCAATTTCAAGTCTTGATATTTCCTGGTGAGAAATCAGGGTGCAAATCTGTGCGAGGGCTGGTTTATGTCAAGTTTGTTCCCCACCTCTTCTCGCCCCCTCCAGGGTGTGTAGTCCCAGTTCTGTGCAGGGTGTGGGTCTTCTGAGTTCCCACCTCTGACAAGCTCTGGTTTTCACATCTTTCCCTCCAGCCCTGAGGAGACTCAAAGCACAGCTCCTTGCTCCAGCACCTATTTCTCACACGTAAGCAAATGTCCTCTGGACAAAAACAGCTTTGTAGGCTGGACTTATTTCTCTGGATTCTTATCTTCTCCCAGATCTTAGCCCAGCAATTTCTCAGTAGTTTGTAATCTTTGGTGTTTTCATGAAGATGTTTTTCTAATATTTTGGCTCACCTGCCTTTCATTGTTCTCAGTGGAGAACTGGCCTGAATTACTTGTCCACCATGACCAGGAGTTCACATGAAGAATGAGTACTGTGACCTTACTACTTGAGAAATAGCAACCCTGGCCTTATTCCCTAAAGGAGGCTTTGCTGCCTTCCTGGGCTTATTTTCATCACAAAGAACCCCATATTGGCCAAGAACGTCTCTCTCTCAGTCATGCAGGATGCGTAGAGCCATCCTCATACAGTTGTTATCTTGGCCCAAATTTTTCTCTTGCCACAAGTAGAGAAAAGGAGATTTGGTTTCAGTCCTGGCTTTGCCACTTGCTCATTCCTTGCCATGGATAAAGGAGTTACTTCCTCTTTTGGGCCTTTGGTTTTTTTTTAAGAGTTTATTTGTAACATGGGATTAAGAATCAGATCTCCTAAAAATATCTCCTAAGAAAATCCCCAACACGCTGCTTGACACATTTAGATGCTCAAAAAATGTTTGATGAATATTAATCTGAACCAGTCACATGACTATATCAATTTAGTTGCAAATACTAGAAAAATCTCTCAAATAACAATAGTTTTAAAAAGAGAGTTTATTTCTCTTCCGTGTAACAGACAGCTGAAGGCAGGTAGTCCGGGGCTAGGGTGGTGACTCCACATTTTTCGGGGCCTCGAATGCTTTCCATCCTGCTGCTCCTCCATCGTCAGTGCACTGCCTCGTGGCCCAAGATGCTGCTCAGACCCCGTCTGCATTTTAGGCATCTGGAGGAGGAAGGCCAGGAAAAGGGCACCCCTGCCCTTCAAGGAGACTTCTTGGCAGTCCTGCACGATACACCTGCTAATCTCACGGACCAGACTTTGCATGCAGCACACATGGAGATGCCGGGGAAGTGGGGAAACAGAATCTCTGAGCTGGGTGTCGCCTGGCTATTTGTAGGGTTCTTTTTCTGAGGAAGACAAGAAAAAAGGAAGTCTACCACAGTGACCTTGACCAAATCAGTTTTCCTGTTGAACTTCAGTTTCCTCTTCTATAGAAATTGATGGGGGGGCACTATTGGCATTTTGGGTAGAGCAATTCTTCAATTGCAGAACTGGTCTAATGCAATGCAGGACATTTAACATCCCTGTGCCATGCCCATTAAATGCCAGTAGTTCCCCTAGGCATCGTGACCACCAAAACATCCCCACTCTTTTCTAAATGCCCCTATGGGCTCTACTCCCTGTTGAGAACCCCTCGACAAGATGATTCTAAAGTCCTTCTAAGAGTGGCTTTCTGTAAGAGCCTGTGAGTCTATGATGCTTGGGTCTCAGTTACTTCATCTGTCAAATGGGCAAGTTGAGGAGAGAGGATGGGAACGCAAATGTCTCCTTCTTCAGTCTTCCCCAGCTTTGGGGGGAGAAAGGAGTCGTTATGCAGCTAGAGTCAAGGTCATTGACTTCCGGTGGTCAGAGAAGGAGAAAGGACAGAAGGAGGTAGGGGGCCAGGACAGAACTTTCCAAGGAATGAGAGGGAGGGGAGGCAGGAACCCAGAACACCTGGTCCCAACAGAGGCTCACTGCCCCTGTCCAGGGCCCTTCACTGTGCCCCTAGCGTGAGAGACGGAGGGAGAGCCATCTTCCGAGAAGCTGGCATGCTGGCCTCCATCTGTCATGAGGCCCTCATTAGCAGCTCCCATGTCCATTGGCAGGACCTCATAAGTGGGGCCCGTCTGACCTTTGGGGCAGCAGATGCTACGTCTGGCAGAGTGGATCAAAGAACCTGGGACCCAGCTCCTTCCTGGCCCTGGTCCCTGCCAGGGGTGGCAGTTAGTCAGATCATGGTGTGCTCACTCCAGTGGGTTCTGATGGAGCCAGAGGGAGGACGTGTGAGGCTCGAGAGTCGTGCGGCCTGGATTCAAACCTGGCTCCCATACTTATTTAACTGTGTGACATTGGACAAGACCTTTCTGTCTTGTTTGTTCCCTCATCTGTGGATGGAGATAATAGTACATGTCTCGCAGGTTGCCCCGTATGGGTAGAGCATGGAGGGTAGTGCCTGGCACATGGCAGGCACTCCGTAGGGGGTAGTTCTTGCTCTTCTGGGTGGAGCCCGCCTCTCTCTTCGTTCCCGGCCAGGAGATTCTGATGCACGCTATGTGGCTCCCAGGGTTTAAGCAACTTGCCCAAGGTTCCTCAGTCGGCCAAAGCTCCTGCTCTCCACCACCCCATGGTGAGGGGAGGTATTCCCTGGAGGAAGTGGGGAGTGGACCAGCTGAGGCCACACAGCAAGCAGAGTCAAGCTGGGCTCCACACAGAGTGGGCACCTGAGCCCCCCGCTGCCCGCGGCTGTGCCCATCACAGGTCCGGAGCTCAGAGAGCCACCTCCCTGCCCCCTACCCCCCTGCAGACAGAGAAGCAGACGCAGGCTTGCATGCAGCATTCGAGTGTTGCCCTCAGCTGCATCTCGTAATGTGTTCTGGGGCCCGAGAGAGGAGTTGGTCCTGCCTGAAGTGAAATGTTCCTGGAGCCATCTAGGCCATAGGCAGGGAGGTTTAGAGGGGCCCATGGAGGGGCTCCCCTGAGTTGGCCAGCAGCTCAGGACCTGATGTGCTTGTTGAAGGGGAAGGTGCGCACAGTGAGTGGAGCGGGTCTGGACGGCCGGGCAGGCGGGGCTGGGCCCTGACACACACAGCAAGGCCAGCAGAACCACCGTTCAGGGCACCTCGCCCTCTACCCCTCCCCGGCCCTGCCCCTCCTGCCCTAGGCTCACAGTCGCCGGGCTGTGGAGAGGAAGAGTGAGGACCGAGGCTCAGTGGCAGCGGGGCTTGTGGTAGATGTGCCGGGTCTGAGGTCGGAGACCCGAGTGCCGGTCCTGGTTGTGGCATTCGTTACCACTGAGCGTAACATTTAAGCTAACATAATTATGGCCCTATCATTACAGACGTCAGCAAATAATGAATATGAATTAAGAGTGAGGATAGCTGTTTGTCTTTAGTGCTTGCTTTGTGCCAGGAGTGTGGCCAGGGCTATCTATGAACCATCTCCTTTAATCCTCCCAGGCATCTTGTGAGGAAGGTACCATCAGTCCTGTTCTCAAAGAGGAAACCATGCCGTGAGGGCTTCAGGGACTTGTTCAAGGTCACGCAGCAGGTAAGGGGTAGAGGCTGGGACTGGATCCCGCCGTGTCCACTGCGTGGGTTACACGCTGGACGGACGTGCCATTTATTGGCTGTGAACTGCTTTGCTGCTCCAGACTTCCTTTTGCTCCTCAGCAAAATGGTTTTAAATACTTTTATCCTGATTACATCATAGGGTTGTGGTTAGAACTCAATGAATAAGGGATGTGATGAGTATTTGTGAGTTCATTCATTATTCAATCAACGATGATTTATCAAGCCCCTATCTTGTGCTGGTTACTCATCTAGGGACCAGAGATGCAACAGTGAACAGAACAGGCAAAGTCCCTGCCTTGGCCCCCCTCGTAGGATCTAAACTCTAGCGTGGGGGTGGGGTAGGGTGACGGACAATGAACAAGTCAATGAATGAACAAATGTGGTGATGTCTCATAGTGCTCAGTGCTCTGAATAAAATAAGACAGGTGATGGGACTCACTCTACCTCAGATGGGTTGGTCGAGAGGGGCCATCTGAGCATGTGACACTTGGAGTTGGAGCCCGCTGACAGAAAAAGCCAGCCATGCAAAGAACATTAGCGGTGAGGGATAGTGAGGAAGGTCTGGCTGGTGGTTGACATGGCAAGTGGAGGGGAGAGCAGTGTGAGAAGGAGACAGAGAGTCAGGCAGGGGCCCGGGAGTCTTGTGAGCATTGGCAGGGAGTTTGGATTTTACTCTCAGGGCAATGGGGATCCGGGTTGTGTCAGTTAGAAATACATGCGCTGTGGAAAACTAGACCAACAATGGCTTAAACAAATAGAAGGTTATTTTTCTTCCTTGAAAAGAAGCCTTCAGCCAGATGGCTGTTGATCCCAGTTCAGCAGCTTGATGACGTTTTGGGCTGACATTCCACCACTCTCCGGCCTGTCCCTGCTGGTTGTAAGTGGCCATGGAAGCTCTAGGCATCACATTACATACGAGGCAGATTCTGCTCATTTCCCACTAATCAGAACTGCTCTTGGCTGCAGGGAGGCTGGAAGAGGGAGTCAAGCATAGGAATGAGCTCTCTGGCCCCAAGAGTGGAGGCGGGAAGGAGAGCGAGGGCCTGAGGCTGGGTGTGGGTTGGCCAGCCAGTGTCTGCTGCGCCATGCTTTTCTGTCGCCCATGGGCATCGATGTCTGCGCTGGGCCCGGAGGTTCTGCATCTCCAGCAAGATCTCCAGAGATGCTGATGTGGCTGGTCTGTACCCACACTTTGAGGAGCATGGATGGACACTACTGGAGAGTTTTACGTAAGAAAGTGGTTACCTCACTTCTGAGGTTCTGTGGAGAATGCAGTGTAGGGGACAAGAGAGGACACCAGGAGGCTAGTTAAGAGACCAGAAGTCACAGTCACTTGGATTAGGGTGGCGGCAGGGGAGATGGCTCTGGTGAGTGGGCTTAAATTTTTTTTTTAATTTTAAAATTGTGGTAAGATATACATAACATAAAATTTATCATTTCAACCATTTTTAGGTGTAAAGTTCTGTGGCATTCAGTACATTCACAATGTTGTGCGACCATCACCACCATCCATTTCCAGAACTTTTTTTGTCATCCCAAACAGAAACTCTGCACCCATTAAAGAATAACTCCTTATTCCCCTTCGCTCCCAGTCTCTGCTAACCTCTATTCTATTTTCTCTCCCTATGAGTTTGACTACTCTAGGTACCTCATATAAGCAGAATCATAGGATATTGTCATTCCGTGTCTGGCTTATTTCACTTAGCATGATGTCGTCAAGGTGCATCCATGTTGTGGCATGTGTCAGCACTTCATTCCTTTTTAAGGCTGAATCATATTCCGTCCTATGGATGTAACACATCTTGTTCATTCATTCATCTGTTGGTGGACATTTGGGTTGTTTCCACCTTTTGGCTGTTGTGACTAGTGCTGCTATGAACATTGCTGTGCAAGTGTCTGAGTCCAGTGGCTGGTTTTGAGATGAGTTTTGGAGTAGAACTTGCTGGTGGTAGGAAGGAAAGGCAGGAATAGAGTTAAGAACGACTCTAGGTTTCTGGCTTGGTAGTGATGGTGGCATTTATTACGATGGGGAAGAAGCTGTAAAGTGCTCCGCAAACATTGGGTAGTGTTTTATTCAGAACTGTTTTAAGGAGTTATCAGCTATGAAATTGCCCTAATAAAGGCACCAAAACATCACTTTAATAAGTAATACATCAGGGGCCTGGGAACTCAGGTTTCCATATTCCTTCAATAACTTTCTGATTTAAATCAGGATTTGGCAAAGAATGGCCCACAGACCAAATCCAGCCCACCACCTGGTCTTGTCGGCCCGAGAGCTAAGAATAGTTTCACAGTTTTAAATGTAAAACATGTGAAAAAAGACTATGTAGCCCTTTAGCTAGAACAGTTGCTCAGTTTTGCCTCTTGGCTCGCAAAGCCTAAAATATTTACTAGCTGGCCCTTTACAGAAAAAGTTTGCTGACCCCTGCCTAAATTAATTGGTTTGGCTCAGACTGAAGAAGTGTGCTCAAATGGAAATAAAAAAACAAAACAAAACAAAAACCCTCTTCACCACTGCTGACCTATTTCTGTAGTTTTTTTTTTTTTTCTGATGAGTATGTGCTGGTTACAGGATACAGCAAACTATAGCATCCCCCGCGAGTCCTGCCCTCCGCAGGTCACCGCAGGCCCAGTCTGGTGAGACCATGAAAATGATTAATGCCAGCGCAGTGCTGTTTACCAGGAACAAGTGATTTATTTTAGCATCTAAATTTTAAATGGTGTCTATGCTTCCCAGGAAGCTGTCTGGTTTAGAAAATTGCCCATAATAAATGCATGCAATAAATCCATTATTTTGACCTAAAGAAAGTTATTCAAGTTTTATAAGAGAAAATCAGTTTCTCCTCATCCTCGCTAAATACATGTTGCATAAATAATTAAAAACAATGGTTCGAATGGGTGCTAAATTATCAGCTTGCCTAAATGCAATCACGGCTCTTATTTTTCCAATTAATCATGCAAAAAAATCCATTTGCTGGTGTCTCCCTAGTGAAGCCTCCTCTCCACTCCTAAATTATCCAAGAATCCATGGTGCTTCCTCAGTCCAACAGGCTCAGCTGTTGTACTTTGAAGTGCCGAGAGGGAAGATGTCTGGAGAGGGTGACCCAGTCACTCATGGGCCCCAGCTTTCAGGGTTTTAACTGTTGGCCCTAGTCCTGGATGGCCTTTTTCTCACCTGCAGCTGTGGCCTGATTCTCCTGCAGGTTACAGGGCTCCTCGTTCTTGGGTTCCTGAAGTTCTAATTCCTTCAGTTCATACTCACTCAGTGCCTGAGGAGCTGGGTTCTAAGAGGGAGTTAGCTTCAGCCCCAAGTCGTGCCCCTTCCTCGAGACTTCAAAGCCCAGGATTACGACTAGACTCAGGGCGTGCACATGCACCCTTCCTTTGGAGCCTGTGGTGTGATTTCTATCAAGTTGATCAGACCCCTTCACTGGAGAACTTCTCACAACATCCCTCTTTGAGGGTGCAGGGCTTGGGCAGGAGACTTTTTGAACCCTTTCCAAATTTACTCCCCTGCTCTTCAGTAATCACTTCTGCATACCAAGGGAGATTGGGAGTGGTGGTCTTTGTCAGGCCGTAGGAAGTCCTAGGAAATGAATGTCTGCTGTCTCACCTTTGCATAACCAAGAGGGGTTCCTAGGAGTCTGTGCCTCCCACTGAGAACATTGGTCCCAGAGTGATTTGCTGGTTCACCTAGTAGAAGTGGCCAGCAGCTTCTGTCTTGCAAAGTTCATTCATTCTTGCAACAAATGCTCACACAGCATCTTCTCCGTGCCAGGCACAGTTCCAGGCACTTAGGACACACCACTGAGCAAAACAGACAAAGACCCCTGCCCTCGTGGGGCTGCATGGAAGTGTGTTGAGCTCTGCTATGGAATGTAGCACAGAGCTGGGGGGACCAGAGGCAGGACAACAGATTGCTGTGTGATGTGTGTGTCCAGGGCACTGGGAAAGGCTTCACTTGAGAAGAGACATTTGCTGGGGTCTTGAATGCTGAGTGGGATTCGCCAAGGCACACAGGGGCAGGGTTGGGGAATGGAATTCCCAGTTTTTTGCAAATAAATCAACTCCAGGTGGGCCACTCAGGGAAGAAGGCACCTGTAGGATGGGCTGGGGCCACTGAGGGACTTTGAATGTCGTGCAGAAGAGTTTAGACTGTGCATTTGTAGCTGCTTTTTCAGGGACCCTAACGGTGAGCATCTCTAGGAGGAGCCATTCACAAAGACTTCAAGGTGAGTGGCGCCCCCTACAGTTGGGTCCTGCCAGTCTTCACTTCCATGGTCTCCCCAAGTCTCTTCTGAGGGCTGGCTGTGTGGGTGCCTGCTGGAGAGCACTCTGACATGCTGTCTCATCCCGACCTTCCTAGCAATCACATTGAATAACTTCTCTCCTTCCTAGGTGCCTGTGTGCCACACCTCCTGATTTAAGACCAGAATTCATTAGCACCTGCTTTGTTCTTTCTCGGCACATTCAAGGGTGGGGATGATTCCTTGGGCCCGTCTTTCTCAGCTCAAAGTGGTTCTTTGTGCACAGTGTTTCTAATTGTGGGCTCAGCCCCAACACTTGGGGGCTCTGAAACAGCAGCAGGTGGGAGTTTAGGCCCGGTGTCCTCAACTTTGGTCCTTGGACCATGTGAGCCTGCATCATTCTGTTGAAAAGACAGACCCCACCTCAGATCTACCAAATTTGAATCTCTAGGAGTGGGGACTGGAGTCAGCTTTTTGGACCTGCCCCTCTAATGGTTCTTATGCATGTAAAAGTTTGAGGACTACTGTAGAGGAGAGAAGCTCCTTAGTTTGGGAGCTGGGGCGAGGTTTCCTTGGTTGGATTTCATGCAGTTAGTACCCAGAGATGATGGGATCTTGGCTCTGGCCTCTGCCCGATGCTGTCTAGGTCTCCACAGTCACTACCCAGGAGGCTGAGTAGAGAGGGGGAATCTTTCTTACTTAAAGCTACATCTCCTTCCCTGAGATTTCCACCCTATGGCCCTGGTTCTGCCCTCTGGAGTCACACCAAGCAAGCCTAATGCTTCCTTCAGATGGCAGCCCTTCAGACATCTGAAAGCTGCTGTCATAACAAGATCCTTGAATTTTTTGACCCATCTTTTTCTAGTGTGATCCCTAGATAATTTGCTCCCCTGGCTGTTCTCTTGAATGATGACTCTGTGCTATGAACTTTCTATGTATCTTCATTCAATCCTCCCAACATCCTGATAAGGTTGCCTTTATCATCCTCATTTTACAGATGAGGAAATATAGGAGAAAAGAAGCAAAGAGACTTTCCTAAGGTTACATGTCTAGTTTGTGCCAGAGCTGGGATTTGAACCCAAGGTCAGCTAGAATACCAAAGCCAGAGCTCTGTTATGATCCCCATCTTACAGATGGAGGAACTGAGGTTTAGTGAAATTAAGGACCTACCTAAATCACACATTGTCAAGTGGTAGAGCTGGGAGATGACTCTAGAGCCTACATTCTTAATCATTAAGCCAACTACTGCCTTCCCACATAATAATCATGCCTGTAACAGAACCTCTCCTGCTTAATACAGGGGCTGGCAGGCACATAGTAAGCAGACAAAAGAAACATTGGTTAGTATAATTATCGATATTATTCTTAGAGCTTGACATTGCTTCCACCTACTATGAAATATATATATATGGACAAATATACACATATTATATCAAAGGGAATACATTTGCAAACTTGAAACACTATAAGATAACTGAAATTGTTATTGTTGGGGGTGAGGAGGTTTCAAACCATCCTTGGGAGTACTGGAGCCATTCCACACTACCAGTGTTTACTGAGCACCCATCACGTGCCCAGAAGTAGAGGCCCCCGTGTCAGATCCTAAGGCTGTCCACTCACAGTCAAACTCCCTTCCTTGCAGACTGACTCAGATTTTGTTTGGTATTGGGCAGCCATGTGCGTCCCCTTCCCCAGCAGCAGAGGCCAAATGGTAATGAGCTGATTGTACATTAGCATCACCCAGGGGGCTTTTAAAACTATGATGAGGAGAGGCACTCCAGACCCATGAAATTGGACACTCTCAAGGTGTGTGTGTGGAGGGGGGTGGGTGGGCAGGTGACTCTAATGTGCACTCAGGGCTGGCTCCAACCAGTCATGAGAGTTCTAGTCCTCTTGCTAGTGGTTGCCCTAGGTCTGGGCGTGTGATCTAATGCCGGCCTATGAGACATCACGAGAAGTGTGTGTATGGGGGGATGTAGAGGGAAAACCTGTTTCTCCTCTCAACACTCTTCTCTCAATACTTCTGACACTTCTGGTCACCAAATGTGTGTGGGCTTTTCCTACACCAAGCAATTCTGTGACACCATCTGGGTGTCCTACAATTCAATTTAGTTCTGACATTATCTACCTAGAGTTAGCATCAGATTCCACAGGTTAAGGGTTCAGTCCCATGAGACTGCCCCCGCCTCCAACTTCAGACACAAGTTGTAAGTCTAGGTTGTTACCTGTGCTTCTAACTTTCTGGGTATAAATTGGAGGTTCCCACAACTCCCTCCTTGGGTTCAATTAATTTGCTAGAATGGCCCACAGAACTCAGGAAAAGTTTACTTACTAGATTACCAATTTATTATAAAAGGATACAACTCAGGACCAGCCAGATGGAAGAGATGCATAGGGTGAGGTATGGGGGAAGGGGCCCTCCTGGGCCTGCTACCCTCCCAGCATCTCTACATGTTCACCAACCTAGAGGCTCTCTGATCCCCTTCAGTTAGGGTTTTTTTCTTTCTCTGGAGGCTTCATCACATAGGCGCGGTTGATTAAATCATTGGCCATTGGTGACCGAACTCAATCTCCAGGCCCTCTCTCTAACCAGGAGGTTGAATGGTGGGACTGCAAGTTCCACCTCTCTCATCGCGTGGTTGCTTCCCCTGGCAGCCAGCCCCTTCCTGTGGTTGGTTATGAGGGGCTTTCCAAAAGCCACCTTGTTAACATAAACTCAGGTGTGGTTGAAAGGGTCTGGTTACAAGTAACAAAAGATTCTCCTTTCACCTTTATGGCTCTTATCACTTAGGAAATTCCAAGGGTTTTATGAACTCTGTGCCAGGAACAGGGACAAAAGACCAAATACATATTTCTTATTATACATCACAATATCACAGGGGAGCACCTGGGAAAATTCTAATGGCTTTCAAGGCAAGGGCTACAAGGGTCCTTTCCCGTCTTTGGATGTTGTGTGACATGGGCTGATTGTTGCTGTTGTAGGCCTCTTATGAGCACATTGGGTAAAGCCAAGAGAATGCCAGGGAAGCTGACCCAGAGCCCTGATTTTGTTGAGCCACTGAATTGACATAATCTGGAAGACCCTGCCTCCAGGCTTCCTGTTGTATGAGACAATAAGTATCCTTATTCTGGGAGCTACTTGGAATTGGGCATTCTGTTACTTGCAGCTAACAGCATTCCTAGTTGTTCTGGTCCCTGAAGAGCTCACAGTGCTACCGGGAAGACCAGAGCACACCCAGGTACCATTTGGTCACCAACTGGCAACAGCAAATAACTCAGCACCCACTACAGTGTTACGGGCGCTGTGTGGTGGGAGAGAAGGGTGGGGTCGGGGGAGCCGCCAAATATGTGGAAGTTGGTGGAGGAGGAGGGGAGAGTGGGTAGACTTGAGATCACACACGTCATTCAGAGCTTGGGCTCTGGAACCTGCCTCGACCACTTACCAGCGGTGCCAGTTTGGGAAACGAGTTAACCTCTCTTGGCCTCAGTTTCCCATCTGTTGAGTGGGGATGATAATAGGGCCTAAATCCTGGGGCTTTGTGAGGATGTGAAAGACATTTAGCACGGCATGTGGCACAGGGCAAGCTCTCTAATGAAAGCCGCTGTGATGATTACTCCCGAGGCATGACTCACTGTGGGAACCCTGGCGCAGCCACCCTCCTGCCACCTGTCCTGAACGGCTGAAGCGCCTTCCTCTTCCTCCCCCTGCAGGTCCACACGAAGAAACTCACTGGCTGAGCAGATCTTTCTTCAGGGATGCTTCTGTTTCTTTCTACTTGTGCTGTGGCCTTGTTCTGTATGGTTCTGGATTTCAGGGCTCAGCCCTACCCCTGAACCCACATTTCCTCCTTCATATAGATCCTGCACTGGTCCCCAGACTGATGGCTTTTTTCTGGCTGTGAATTTGGACTCCCTTGTCTTGCAGATCTTGAGGTACCCCCTCTGACCTGCCCCAGTTGGCTGCTCTGAGGATAAAACCTCCCTGCTGATACACCGGCTCACAGCCGTGAGCCTCCAGCTTCTCCCCCAGAGCACCCCTGACAGCGGAGGAGTGTGAGCGCTGCTCGCGTCTGCTGCAGTGAGAAATGTATCTGAAGCCTGTGTCTGATCTTTAATTCATGTGGATTTTGCAGCTTACTTCCTGGCTTTAGCAGGTCATTATAATATAAAAAGTTTACAGTAACTTACCGTCAGGAAAGACTGCAGAGAACTTCCATAACTGCCCTATTGTTTAATGCACGGGCAGCAGTTGTAGTGACTCCAGCTATTTTTCAGTATTGGGCTGAAATGAAAAGAGATCTCACTGCCCAGCAGCTTAGCTTCTCTCCTCTGCCCAAGGTCACAACGTGTCAAAACCCCAGATCCCTGTAACTCTGTGGCTGTGAAGGGCGCTTTTTGCACTAGCTTTGGGTAATCGCCAATGAGAGATACCTGGAATAACATCAAAGCAGTGGGCCAGTGTAGCAGGTTCAGGCTCCTGCTGGTAGGCCAGATAGCCCAGGAAATGCCAAGAAATCATTCCTTATCCTGGTGATGCCGCTGAGCTTTGCCTCCTGTTGCCCTCCAGTTCTTCAACTGGCCTGCCAGTCCTTCTTATTGGGTCTCATGCATGTGACTTAAATCCTGCAGACTGTGTCTATCTGCCTCTGCCCTTTGTGTCAGTTAGGATACATGAAACAGAAGGCCCAAATAGACAGTGGCTTAAACCATAATGACACTGAATTATCTCAGTGAGGAGTCTCATTTAGAGTTGGTGAACAGCTCAAAAATGTCAACAAGGACCCATGCTCTTTTGATCTCTCTGCTCGGCCATCCTCACTGTGCTTGTGTATCTTAAGCTTATTACCTTGTGATGGCACAATGGCTGCCACAGCTCCAGCCATCATGCCCTCACCCAGCCACGTTCAAGGCAGGAGGGAGAAGGAATCGGTAGTTTCTGACATTAACTATCTCTTTTATCAGGAAGCAAGAAACCTTTCAGCAGATTTGTCTTTATGTCTCATTGGCTAGAACTGTATCCTGACTGCCAGGGAAACTGGGCAAGTGAGAATCTGGGAAAAGCAAATGAGATTACTGTGTGGGCCTTAGCCCAGTCATGATTCGTCTTCTGGGGCTAGAACAAAACCAGGGTCTGTAGTGAGGAGGTGAGGGAGATGGCTTTAGGGTGGGCACTAACAGTGTCAACCACAGTCCTAATTTCCTGTGTCACCATCAACCTGCTGGCTCAAGTCCACCCCATGCCTGTCTGAGGAGACCCCACGTTCTGGCGAAGGGGTCGCACACCTCCTGCATTGTCACACCCTCCTTTGTAGCTGTCGATGCCCTCTTTGGGGTCTGTTATAAAATCTGTCAGAGGGAAGAGATGTCCTCCTTCAATACACCTCGTGGAGTTGCACTCCGCCAGGTCTGCAAGATATGGGTGAGTGAGGTAGAGCTGGCTCTCACCTCGACACACCTCAAAGACTGCTGACTCTGAGAACAGATTTTTCTGAAGAAAAGGTGACCATTAGTCCCCACACAAAAGTTATTCCCCAGATCAAGTGTGGGTAAAATGCTGTCCCTAGCAACTGGCTCTTGTTATAGACAAAGAATCCCACACGTCTGCAGTGCTTTCCCCGGGTGGGGCGTGGTCTCTTCTGCAGGCCGAAGCAAGGACGCGGACTCGGTAGCCTGATGCCGAGATGTGAGTCCTGGTGTGGCCAGTGTGACCTTGGGCAAGTCCTTGAACTTCCCTGGGCCTCTGTCCATGCTGCTCTGAACGGGAGACATAACAGCCCTCCAGGGTTGCTGTGAGGATGGACTGGAAGGACTGAGGCCAAAGGTCTTCACGGGGAGAAGGCTCTGGGCCTTAAGGGCCATGTTACTTCTTGCCTTCAAGACTTCTTCCACGAGCAGGTTTTCAATTATGTATTTGCACTTGAACTTGGCCACCTGTGGCTGACTAACCTGGTTAGAAATCAGGACTATGGCTTGTCTGGGAGCAAGGTTCTTACACTTCATTGGCCTTTTTGCCTCTTTGTGAGTTTTCCTGAAGAATGGGTACCAGGTCTCCAGCGTCTTGATTTGTGGGTATCTGTGGGAGGCCTTTTCCCTCTGTTCTTCCGTTGCCATTTTTTTTTCTTTTATCGTTGAGGTAAAATTTATATGCAGTAAAGTCCACAAGTCTTTAAATGTACTGTGTAGTTTAGGTATTTTTCCATGTGCATACACCTGTGTAAGCTCCATCCAGATCGAGATATGGAACATTTCCATCGCTCCAGAAGGCTTCCCCATCCCCCTCCCCGTCAGCACCCCTCATTCCCTCTGCCCCACACCCACTGCCCACCCCGTTAACCCGGCTTGTCCTCTCCTCCCTCGATAACCGTCCCTGAACCTCACGTGACGTGGCGTATACACCCTGTACCTCACGTTATCCCTCAGTACCTTCACCTCTATTTTTCTTTTTCCGGTCAGTTTGAGGCCGAGCTCCCTCCTTCTGACACATCACCCGTGACAGTCTGCTCTGTCTCCTGAGATGGGCAGAACCCTCAGATACGCCTCCTCCAGCAGGGGTGTCCCAGGACACATGGCTACCTCCAGGGACCCCCAGATTGGGCCTCTCCTCCCTCCTCCTTCTCCAGGGGAAGCTGCGGGGCTTTGCAAGCTCTGGCCGTTGCAGGGCTCAGAAGAGCTGGGCCTGGGCTGGGGGCTGAGCACCCTGAGCAAAAGTTTCTGAGAAGTGGCCTGAAGTGAGGACAGGCTGGGGGGCTCTGCAAAATAGGGCCTGGAGGGCTGGGTCCAGGTCCTGGGGGAGGCAGGAGAGGCTGGGGGGCTTTAGGGCTGGAGTAGATAAAGGTGGAGACCCAAGAAAGGTCTACAACATGGGAGATGCTCACGGAGCATCCAGGGATGCTAGGAGTGGCTGTTACCGGGGGTGGGTGAGTTAGGCATTAGCCTGGGCCTCCTCTGAGAGTGAGGGGGGATGGGGCTCTCAGACAGGGCCCCACCCCTGCTGGCTGACAGGGCCAACCTTAGGTGTGGTGGGCAGGGAGTCCCTTTTCACCTGCCCGCCACACCATGTCTTCATTTATTTGTTCATGTAGCAACATTTATTGGGAACACTCAGATGTGCCAGGCAGCCTGTTGGATGAACATAAGGTCCCCCAATCCAAGGGCTCCCTCTCTAGACCAGGCTGCTAACGGATGGCCCGCAGGCCAGATTTGACCCTCAGACGTGCTTGCTTTGGCCCTCATAGTTTATAAATTGGAAACTTCCCATAAAAATCTGACTTCTGGCTTCTCTTGACAAATCAGAAGGCCTGGCAACCCTGGTCTGTGTTCCTACGTGGCAGCAGCTGGTGGAGGGAGAAGTGGCTGCCCCCTCCCTGCCCTCCCAGATGGGCGTGCTCGTGCCAGTTTGCCGTAGTCCCCACTATTCCCTATGGCATCATGGCTGGTCCTCTTCATTCTTCACCCTGTAGACATTTCGATGACTTGGATGGGAGGAGTTAGTGCAGCCTTCACAGAGGAGGCAGTAGGTCTTGATCTCCTGTTAGAGTGTGCCCCTCTCCAAGTCTTCTCAGTCTCCCACTCCTGGGGTGAATGAGTTCATCAGGTCCTTTCCCCAGGGAGGATTTACAGCATGTGGGGGTGGGGGGTGGGGGATGAGTGGGAAAGCAGATGCTAAGGTGATGGCTCCAAGGCCCCTGGAGGTGGTTCTCAAAGTACGGACCACCTGGATCAGAATCACCTGGGGATGCTGGTTCAACATGCATCCTGACCGCAGCCGAATCGGGAGGAAAGTTCCCCAGGGAGTTGGTGAGCTCACTCAAATCTGAGAACCACAAACAGGAGACTGGGGCTTAGAAGGCAGTGGGGCCAGACAAATCATGTTTTCTAGGGCAAGGCTGGGGACCCCACTCCGCCTTCCAGCCCCCTGATGGAGCCTTGTTCTGAACACCCCCTCTGGGCTCAGCCAAGCCCCCACGAGGCTAAGGGCAGGAGAAACCTCTTCCCCAGCTTTCCTGCCCAGCCCTGCACCTGGAGGAAAGGGCACGTTCGCCTTTGCCAACCTTGTCGTTTCCCGGAATGTTTGAACTGTCACCTGGGCAGGGGGCCAACTCCAGGGAGTGGGATGGTGGCTGGCTGGCAGGTAAGGGCCACCTTGTCTCCCCTTCACCTTCTCATCCAGGTGGCCTGACAGTTGCTGGGTTCTGGCCAAGGGGCTAGACCCATGGCCCTGTGCAGGGAAGGAGGAGGATTCGGTGATTTGCTCAAAGAGAAGATGCTTTCCTGAGCTGGGGGCAGGGCAGAGGCCCTTGGACTACTTTTCCCTTGGGGCCCTCAACTATGAGGGTGGAGAGGTGTATCCGGGGTGGCCAGGGCAGGAACTGGGCTGCGGGGAGTCAGTAAGGAGGCACTGATTCTCAGGGTCTTGCAAGTGGAGTGTGCGTGACCCCGAGAGTGAGGGCCTCCGTAAGAGTGAGGTGCCGAGGAGCAGAATATGAGCAGGTGGTCCCTGCACTTGCAGGACCCTGAGATGGAGTGGGTGCCTCCTGACATGTCTCACTTGCCTTCACCCAGTCCCGGTCCCGTGCCCCTGGTCACCGCACCTCAGGGAGCCAGATGTGCTGGGATCGCAGGCAAAGGAGAGGCGGATATTGAAGGCACTCTTGTCTCTCAGACGAGACCACTGGTTCTCAACCTTGGCTGCACACTGGAAGCCCCTGGGAGCTTTACAAAATCCTGATGTCTGGGCCTTACCCCCAGTGTTTCTGGTTTAGTTGATCTGGGGTGCAGCCTGCTGTTGGGGTTTTAAAAAGCTCCCCAGGGGATTCTAGCGTGCAGCAAAGTTTGAGAACCTCTAGACGGTGCAGAGTGGGTGCTGTTTACTGGTTTTCCTTTCATTGGTTTTCATTGTGAGCAACAGACTACCAAGCATGACACAGCCTTCTGTGGGTAACACAAGAAAACCTACAATGAAGCGGATGCAATGTGAGGAGAGTGGAAGGAAAGCCTAAGTTCCCAGTGTGCATCATTTGT
Source organism: Tapirus indicus (assembly GCA_031878705.1). Classification (NCBI taxonomy): domain Eukaryota; kingdom Metazoa; phylum Chordata; class Mammalia; order Perissodactyla; family Tapiridae; genus Tapirus; species Tapirus indicus. The sequence continues at coordinate 31,174,846 of CM062921.1, read as the reverse complement.
TGTTTAACCACCACTCCTGGGAGGCGGATATTCCCAGGCTCAGTTTACAGATGAGGAGCCCGAGTCTTGGCCACGTTAACATGTCCCACAGCTGCGGAATGGCAGAGCCACACGTGACAGGCCGCGGGTAGGAATGCAAGTCAGTACTGTTGCTTTCAGACTAATTCTCAAATAAAGCATTTCTGGGGTCAGGTGGTAGAGGAGAGGGCTTGGGAAAAAACTGAGCCCCAGATCTCTGTGCCCACTGGACAGAGGGTGGGTAGGAGTGAAAGCTATTCTAGTTTCTCCTCTCCCACCAGATTCTGCTCAGAGTCTGGCCTGTGCCAGCTGCCCTGAGTGATTTTAAGGAAAGGTTCCAGTCTCTTTAAGCTAAATAGATCCCTGGTCCTAAAGCAAGTTGAATAGTGTGATAAGAAGAGGGGACCCCTTCTTTGCTTCCAAATCAATGCACACACACACACACACACGCACATATGCACGCTTGCACCTACTAGTGTTGCTGCAATTCCATCAGTTAGGTCATTGGATTCAACCAGAAAATACTCCTGGAATGGTAAATAGGGGAGACTGTTCAATCTGTCTCATCATATTGTGGATTACCGAGTAACTTTGTGAGAAGCGGTCCCAACATCCTTGGCAGACCCTTGCCTCCTGGCAGACAGACACCAAGGGAACATGCCACAGAGGCTTCTGAAGGTGCGGAGGGGGCACTTAAGGTGAGGCTTGGAAGATGTTGAAAGTTGCTATTTAATGGGTAGCTTTATACAAAATAATCATCCCACTGGATCCAAAGCCAGTGACAGTGCTGTGGCAGCTTTCTGCAAAAGTCTGCTGTGTTCTGTTGCAGCTCGTTCTGCTTCCTCTGGGTGGTTTATGTGGGAGCAGTGGGGCAGGGAAGAGAACACCAGCCTGGTGTGGAGAGATCTGGCTGGAGTCCTGCCTGGCTACTTCTGGGCTACCTGGCCTTGGGCAAGTAGCTTAGCCCTGAGTCCTGGTGTCCTCACATACATACTGGGGACTTCTGCTTCCATCCAAGATGGAGTAACAGGGGCTGGATTTACCCTTACACTTGAAACAATTAACAAACAGACCGAATACATGAAGCAATGGTTTTCAAGACATTGGACGTTAGGCCACAAAGTTTAGTGATCTCTGAGAGCTCAGTGATTATCTCTGCTTGCTGCCTTGTGAGAGCTTTTAGGTCATGACCCAGGGAGGGGGACAGAGAGGAGCGGAGACACGGAAGCATACTATTATAAGGTTCTTACGCTCCACATGAAGTGGTACAATATCACTCGAAGGCAGATGGTGGTAAGGTCGAGATGTATGATATGCACACCAAAGCAACCACTCTAATAACAAAGGGTTAGAGCGAATAAGCCAATGGAGACAAAATAGAGTCATCAAAAATACTCAGTCCAAAAGAAGGTGGAAAACGGGAATAAAAAACAGATGGAACAAACAGAAAACAAATAGCAAGATGACAGAATCAAGCCTAACACATCAATGATCATACTAAAGGTAAATGGTCTAAATGTCATTTTGAGATTGTCATACGTTTGGATATGAACCCCTTATCAGATATATGGTTTGCAAATATTTTCTCCCATTTCATAGGGTGCCTTCTTGTTTTGTTGATTGTTCCCAAGAAACACACTTTAAATATAAAGACACAAATATGTTGAAAGTAAAATGATGGAAAAAGATATACTATGCTAGTAAGAAGAAAGCTGGAATGGCTGTATTAATATCAGAAAAAGTAGATTTCAGGACAGAGACTATCACCTGGGCGATCTGTATCTATATATCTGTATCTCATCTCTATCAATGATGTAGGGAACAGTGATCCTTGCCTCACTGGGTTTTGGTAAGAACCAAGTGAGGTAATATCTGGGAAAACGCTTCACAGACTGCAGAACCTGATACAGGTGTCATCGGATTAGGAACCGGACTATCTGGATCCTTATAGAAAGCCAGGCAGCTGGGTTTGAACTATTCGGTTCTCAAGGGAGATAAGGGGAGACCAGGCAGCGGCTCCAAGGAGGGCAGGCGGGGCAGGCGGGAGTAGCCGGGTCCCGGAAACAGCAGTGCAGCCGCGCCCCAGCTGGCACTTCCAAGACCTGCGAGTTTACTGGGGTCTACAGTAACAATGGGGCTTGCCTCAGCTGCGGGAGGAGAGACAGGCCTGGGCTAAGCCTCAGTCCCACGAACCCCAGAAGCTTTGGTAATCCCAGTGGGTGCTGGCTAAAAAGAAAAGACAGTTACTGTGCTTACTCCTTTTTGAGCCTTTTCTCATTGATTAGTCTTATTTGGTCAGGACTGATATCATCTCCATTTAACATTTAAGGGAATGGAGGCCCAATATCACAGAGCCGTTGGGCCACTGAGTCAGGGTTTGGACCCGTGCAGACTAGATCAGAGCCCAAGCCTTAAACATGACCCTAAGCAAGAGGGGAGGCACGAGGAAGGCCTCGGTGAGCCAGAGGGTTACATCTAGACTCTGAAGAAGGGAAGCAGGGGGCAGAGGTAGGATAAGCCCCTCGGCCTTGCACTCCAGGCAGGACATCCCTGCACCTCCCTCGTCCTCCCTCCTCCCCATCCCTGTGCTCCTGACCTGCTCCAGGTTCCCCTGACTGCCCTCTGTCCACAGTGACGGTCCTTGGAGTCAGGAGGTCTCAGCCTGCCTCTGAGTCACACAGAACCTTGGTTTCTCATCTGAAGAATGGGTTGATAGTATTGACCTCTCGTGGTTGTCTGGAGGTTCCACGAGAACGAGGCAGTTCTTAATAAAGTGCTGATGTGTGATGCAGAATTGCTGCTGTGCCTTCCCTCTCTGCCCTCCCCACTCCTGACCCTGCTCTCCCCTCAGACCCTCCTCTGCCTCTTCATGGCCTCGGAGCCCGTGGCTCTGCCCTTCCAGGGGGCAGGAAGAAGGATTCTCCTTCAGGACCCTGGAAGGCAGTGCTGGTGGTGAGGGGTGGGACTGGGGTGGGGAAGGTGTGAGGGCTGAGTGAGACAGTTTTTTCAGTGTTTTGTTGGTCGTTTTTTTTAATCGAGGTGAAATTCACACAACACAATTCACCATTTTAAAGTGTACAGTTCAGTGGCATTTAGTGCATTCACGATGTTATGCAACTGCCACCTTTCCCTAGTTGCAGAATTTTTTGTCACCCCAGAAGAACACCTGTACCTATTAAGCAATCACTTCCCATTCCCTCCATCCCCCCATCCCCCAGCAACTACTAATCTACTTTCTCTCTCTGTGGGTTTGCTCTTCCAGTTATTTCACATAAAAGGAATTGTACAGTATGTGACCTTTTGTGTCTGGCTTCTCTCACTTAATGTAATGTTTCCAGGTTAATCCAAGTTGTAGCATGAATCAGTACTTAATCCCTTTTTATGGCTGAATAATATTCCATTGTACGTACATATCACAATTCATTTATTCATCCACTGATGGATGTTTGGGTTGTTTCCACCTTTTGGCTGTCGTGGATGGCGCTGTATGAACACTGAACAAGTGCCTGCTTGAGTACCTGTGTGCAATTATTTTGAGCCTGTACCTTGGAGCGGCGTTGCTGGGTCATGTGGTGACTCAACATCTAACTTTTGAGAAACTGCCAAACTGTTTTCCAGAGCGGCTGCACCTCCCTTTAGTTTTAAGATTATGTTATTCTAAGTGCAAAGATAATACAACACCATAGGAAACTTGGAAATTATTTATTGAGCACTTTTTAAAAGTTTTAAAATAATAAAATTATATGTAAATACATGCCTATTGTAACAATTCAAATAAAGAAGTTTCTAGGAGAAAAATTCTCTCTTATCTGTTCCCCCACCTCCAACCTGCCCCTTTCTCTGTGAGTGACCAGTGTTAACGCTTTGGTCTGTATCCTTCCAAACATTTTCTAGGCGTTTATATAGTTTTTGAATTTTTTAAAACGTAAACATGTTATACTATCCATATTATCTTGCTTTGAAAACTTTCTGTTTATTTGTTGTGAATTTTGATTGTTCCAGTAACTGTCTTGGAGCCGGGCTGAGGGCCTCTGGGACCCTCAGCTCTGAGGCCCGACCTTGCCCTGTTTAAAAAAAGTCTGGGCCTCAGGTATGGACAAGGCTGTCCTTGGATGGCTGGATAATGAATGTATTGAATTTTCCTTTTGTTTTCTGCATTAACAGATTTTTAATAAAATGAGTATGAATTGCTTTTATAATAAGAAAAATCAAGTCGGGAAGAATTGAAGGTTTGCAGGCCCAGGGCACAGCTTGTACCTTAATTTAGCTCTTACTTCATTCCTCCTTGTTGCATAATGAGTTGTTTATGCCTTTGCCTCCCTGGAGGGCGGACAGTGGCTTCTTCATCTCGTGACCCTCCCTACTCCTGCAGTGTGCCAGGCACATGGTAGGTTTGCTGAACACACACGTGGCCCCTCCAGGGTTGTGGCTGAGGCTGCAGAGGAGAGGGTGGCTTCCCAAGTCCCCCATGTGCCCTCAGTGCAGGCTCAGAAGAGGATGTGCATCTTCTCGCGGGCCAGGGCCTGGCTGGTCACGCTCCCCCGGGGCATCTGGACCGGCCTCCGTGGGAAGCTGGGTGTGAACACAGGCGCAGTGATTTATGGAGGCCCCGGCCAGGGTGCCCGTGGCAGGCGGCACCCAGCTGAGGAAGTAATTAGAGTGCTGCCAGGAGCAGGAAGCAGGGAAAGGCTTGGAGGCTCTGGCTCCCTTTCCAGAGGATATAAATAGCTGGTCTGCTGGCGGAGGTGGAGAGCAGCACACACAGCAATGGAGGTGGGAGCAGCCAGCGCCTGGGGGGCTCGAGGGTGGGAGCTGTCTTCTTGGACTTGTCTGTCTGTCAGTCTGGTTTGGGAAGATGCAGGGGGGTCACACTGGCTGGGAAGGGGCATGTGGTCTGTGTGGGAAGGAGCCTGGCCCAGGCCCTCCTTCCCCTGCCTGGGGTTCCCCCATCTGTCCCCACATGGCTAGCCTGCCAGGGCTCATATTCCTGCTTGGGCTCAAACCACTAGCGGGGGCATCGTGACAGCCCCACAGACCCCTGCTGGTCCCAGCTTCCTGCCTCGACCTTTCCACGAGCAGCTATTAAGGGTCGGGGTGGGATCCCAGAGCCCAGGATCATTTACAGCGTCTCTGGGGGAGAGGGCTCTGCGGTTGCTGGGCAGCTCTCTACCTGACTCATCCGAACACGTTATAAATAACCTGGAGGACAGACGTGGGCTGTCTGCCTCCGTGCCCCCCACACTCTGTGAGCAGGTGGCAGGTACCGAGGGCCCCGGGGCTTCCTAGACATCAGGGCAGAGTGTCCCCACTCTGGTCAGGAGCCGGGGCCAGGGATGATGGGACGGCTGTCAATTTCTGGTGATAGGCGCTGCAGAATTCTGGGGCCCCAAGGAGTCCCCCTCTCAGCTACGTAGGAGGTTGTCAGCACCCCTGCCTTCTGTGAGGCACACTGGGATTTCTGGCTGGGCAAACTGAGCCCATATGAGCTGAACTTCCTGGGTGACCCCAGACGAGTCGCTTTCCTTCTCTGGGTCTCGGAACCCTCTTGGGTAAAATGAGAGGGATGAACCAGGTAAGTACTAAGGTCCTGTCCAGTGGTTACATTCTTGATTCTGTGTCTGGCATACTGTAAGTGTGGATGAGTGGCTGACATTCCCGCAATCACAAGAGGGGTGTGGGGGTGTGGGGGGCAGGAGGAGGAGCAGTGACCCACATCCGGAGCCCCGTGTGCTGGACAAGGAGAATCTCTCACTAGTCAGGGCCAGGAGGACACTGGGAGCCACCAGGCCAAGGGCAGCAACTGGGAGGCCAGGAATCTGAAGGGTGTGCCTGATCGTTGTCCTTGAGGAAGAAGAGGCATTTGACTTGTGTTGCCACAGAAGGTCGACTAGGACCTTGGAAGCTGGTTTCAGTGTGGCATATCCTGTGCTCTTTCTTACTGCTAGAACATTTCTAACTTGTGAGGTAGTGAGCTCCCTGTCCCTGAGTGACTGTAAGGATATGGAGGAAGGGATTCCTCACCGAGTGAAGGGCTGCAGTTCCCAATGTGGCAGGGCGTCAGGATCCCTGGAGGAGTTCATTAATAATACCTCCTGGGTGGGACTCCCGGGCTGGGGGCTAGGAGTCTCTGTGCTACACGGCCCCGTGTCGGTCCTCCAGTTCTATGAATCTGTGGCGCTGATCCTCAGAAGGCTGGGGGTACATATATCCCAGCTTCCCCTACCCTAAATGTGTCACACCATTAAGGTTTTGAGCACTTTGCAACCACTGATGTAGTGACAATGGATGAAGATCACACAACCACCTCAGGGGACCATGACTATGAAGCTGGAACAATTGCTTTGGCAGCTGCCACAGAACCTGGACAAATGGCTTCCTTGGAGCCCACTGAGAAATGGTGTCAGGCTTCATGCCTTTTGGGATTATATGCTGAAAGTGTTTTGGTGTCTTTTGAGGGAAACAAACCAGAGGGCCTTCAACAAGACACTCAGTTCTGGGTGCTAGTCCAGTTCAAACTCAGCCTGTGACCGGGGGGAGCCTGGTGCTGTAGGAAGAGTGTGTCACAGCAAGTCTGCAGCCCTGATCAGACTCCCTGCTCCTCCTCACTTGCTGTGTGACTTTGAGCTCGTCCCTTACCCTCTCTGGGCCTCTCGTTTGTAGAGTGAGGGAGCTCGACTTTCAAGTCCTCCCTGACCTGACATGTTACAATACCTCAAAAGACCGGAAGCTGGGATGTTTGCCTAGTGTCTGGCATCAAACATTGTTCCAACCCGTTTTGTTGCTGTGGAGTCTCCCCTCCTTCTTGCTTCCCTGCTCCCTCCTATTTTATTTCCCAGCATCTGCTGGAGGTGTGGCTGGCTTGGCCAATCGGTCAGGAAGGCCTTGAGCAATGGAGCCAGGACACTTGGTGGGGAGGGAAGGAGTGAGCATGTGGACATACTCAGGCAGTGCGGACGGTCTCTGAGGTGAGGGACCTCCTACACAGAGGTAGGCCTGGGGCCAGAAGGGGGATTCAGGGTTCACTATTGTAAAAGCCCCCGAGGAGTTTGAGGCCTCCGAAGAGCAAGGTGCCAAGTGTTAACGTACATGGCACTTCTGAAGACAGACCTGGGTTAGCTATGGAGGTAGGCAAGCAGACATTAATGCCACCCCGGAGGGCTCACATAGGCCCAGGCATTGCGTTTCCACTGCTTCTGACTCTCCCAAAACCCGCAGGAGAGGCTATTTGCCCAGGTGGACAGGTGACAACAGCAAAGTCCAGGTTAAATAATGTGCTCATAGCCACACAGCTGGTGAGAGGCAGAGCAGGAGTTGAACTCGGGTCTGGCTGATTCTAAAGCGCACAGGGCTCCCTCTACATCGTGCGCCTCCTCATCAGGAGTGTCCTTCTCCCAGAGCTGATGGCACCTGTCAGCCCGAGGTGCTGGGTGTGTCTGTCCAGGTCAGGGGTACCTGCACATAAGTGAACATGTATGAGGGAGACGTGATTTAGAAGAAAATTGCACTGGAGAAATTTGAAATATACTAGAAATTTGAAAAATACAGCGTGTGCAGGATTTGAACCCGAGGTCTACCTGGTTGCCAAACTATTGTTGGGGAAATGGAGGCGAATGAGTGCCAGCCCCTGCTCAGGAGGCAGCTGCAGCATTACTGCAATGCCTCCTGTTCTGGGGAGGAGGGCACGGGCCACCGGGCTGGAGGCCATCGGGGAGGGCCCTGGGAAGAGGCCGAGCTCGAGTTGTCTCCCAAGCGATGGGGGGAGTTTACATGGAGTTAGCTGGGGGAGAGGAGAGTTCTAGATGAAAGCAACTGAGAGGCATGGGATGGTGTTTGGAGTTGGGGAACCTGGGGGTAGCTCTCTGGGGCTGGAGGATGGGGCAGGTGAGAAGTTGGGGTGTGAGAGTCAGGGCCGGACAGGTGAGTGGGGCCAGATTGGGAGGGGGTATGTCTGGGTGGCTTTCTGACTTTGGCTAAGCCTCAGTTTCCTCAGCTGCAAAATGGGAAAAAGAAGGCCCTCTGTGATGAGATTTAAACCAGATCATGAGAATAAAATGGGTGGCCCTGGGCCTGGGGCAGGTTAAATAACTGGTTGTTGCTATTGTAGTTGTTGGTGGTGATGGTAATAATAATAATAACTGGGCTTCTTAGCTCCCCTTTGGTTTATTCTTAACACAGCGGCAAGAGTGATTTTGTTAAAACAAGTGGCAGATCATGTCCAACCTCTGCTTACAAGCCTCGGGGGCTCCCATCTCACTTGAGGTCAAAGCCACAGTCCTTGTACTAGTTTTTCAGCCCCAACATGACCTGACCTTCCCCTAACCTCTCTCCCACGTGTCCTGTGCTGCTCCCTTTCCATCGCTCTTCTCTAGCCACACCGGCCCCTTTGCTATGCCTTGAACATGCTGGGTTACTCCTGCCTCGGGGCCTTTGCACTTGCTGTGTCTTTTTACTGGACTGCTCCTCCTCAGCTATCCACATGGCTCACTCCCCAGCCTCCTTCAGGTCTTCACTCAGATGTCTTAGTGAGGTCTCTAGCCCAGCTATCTAAAATTGCAAACTGCCTCACCTCCCCCACGCCGGCACTCCTCATCTCCCCTCCCTCCTTTATATCCCTCCTCTGCATTTATCACCTTCTAGGATACTATGTACTCGTATTGCTTATTGCTTGTCACTCCCATTAGAACGTAAGCCCCATGAGGGCAGGGCTGCTTTGTCTGCTGTATCTCCAGCATCTAGCTCAGAACTGGTGCTCAATAATATGTGTTGTTATTTTTATGTTACTGTCTCTGGAGCACGGAGGGTAGGTTGGGCCCGCCTTCCCCTGCTGAGACCAAGGGCCTCCAAGCTCACCTTGCTTCTCTGGACAGGCGTTTCCTCCTGTCCCTTCAACAGGAGCCCAGGAGCTGCAGGCCCCTAGCCCACAGCTTCGTCCCTCTCTGCAGCTTCCCTGCTTATTTCAAAACGCAGCCCCCTCTGCTTGCTCTGGGGCTCCCGCCCTGCCAGGGAACTCAATGAGCACGGGGGCTGGTGGCTGGCGGTCTGTGTGCTATCTCATTCCAGAGGAATTGCCCTGGCTCCCAAAGCAGCCTGGGGCTTGGGAGCCCCGGAGCCCACGTGGCCTGATTTGGATCCTGGGAGCAGGGCCCTGGACGCGGCTCTCCCCATCCAGCTGGAACCCCACTCTGAGGGCTCTCCCAGGCCTTGTGCATCCCCGCTCTTTCTAGATCACTGGGTTGAGTCTGAGCCAGGGAGGAAGGTACCACGGTCACTCAGTTACTCCACTGGGCCCGGCTCCTCCTCCTTCAGGAGGTGTCTGAGATGCCCTCCCCTCCCAGCAGATCTGGTCCCAGCCCCATCAAACCTGTCGGCTCCATGGCCCATTTGCTTATGGCCTGTTGGAGTGGCTGACAGTCTGGTACATTTCCCGTTATTGTTTCCCCTCTGGGACCTTCAGGAGATACAATACTTTAATTCTGAGGTGTGGCTAATGGAATTGCAGGCTGGCAGGGGTGGGATTTTGGAATAGGCTGGCCTTTAGTCTCTGAATTCCCACCAGGGGAGTGGAGACTCACTGGAAAGAGGACAGGATCTTACATCAGACAGACCGGGGTTGGAATCCTGACTTTATTACTTAGCTGTGTCACCTTAAGCAAGTGGCTTGCCCATCTGAAAAATGGGTGTAGCAAAGGTACCACCTTCCTCTTCAGGTGGCTGTGAGGGTTAAGCGAGTTGATGTATGTGAGGCCCTCGGCTCAGGGCCTGGCACCAAGTGAGGCGTCAACAAATGGGAGTGCTCCCGTTGCTACGGGATGCTGAGTCCATCCTCCTCCTGCAGAGCGCTGAGCCGCGGGCAGTGTCCAGCCATCCCAGGATTGTCCAAAGCAATGCGGGAGCCAGCTGTCCCCTGGAACCTATCCTGGGCATGAGGCGCGGGCTCCTCCCCCTGGGGCCCAGCTTCTCTCTGGCTGTGGGTCTCTATGCAGAACTGGGGTCATGGGGGCGGAGGGGACCACCTCTGCCTGGTCTTTCCAGCTTGCTCTTTCTGCCCAACCAGACAGGGCCCCTGATGGAGCCCACGCGGAAATCCCTGCTCATTGTGTTGGGCGGATCATTCCGACACTCAGTGACTTCTATTTCCCAGAGGCCTCTTGAGGATTCCAGTTTCCTGCTGTCTTGTGTGTAAAATGACCCTAATGAGGCAGAGAAATCCAGACATATATGGGTAGCTATGAGACAGGAGAATTTGCAGATCTCAGGGTGCCAGGCCTGGGAGAGCCCTTAGGGCCATGAGGCCCACCCTCCTCTTTAAAATGATGGAGAACCTAAGGTTCAGAGAGGGACCATGACCTGTCAAATGTCACACAGCTATTAAGACACTGAGCTGGGGTTCAAACCCAGGTTTCCTGATTCCTCATACAGTGCTCTCTCCACTGCACCCGACCAGCCAGGACACTGACTAACACCTGACCCAGCCTTCTAGAATGAGGCCACCACACTTGTAGAGTCTCCCAGGATTGGCTTAAGTTGGGCTGAAATGCCATTAGGGACGGCACCCCCGTCCTCCCATGAGGAAACTGCTGCCCGACCTCAGAGCTTTCATGGGGAGGAAACAGCTCCTGCCACTGAGCCTAAAATTCCCAGGGATTCATCTGATTCTGTTTCACATAATTATACCCTCTCATGTCGTCTGTGGTGCTTCTCCACCCTCAGAGGGCTTTGCACCCTTAGAGTCTTGCAGGCAATTATCCTATTCCCCTTAACCTGGCAAAGCCCAGACTGTGGGTCTTTTCATCAGTTGCAATTATTCCATTTCCCAGTTCTTGCATTGTTTCAGATATTTCATCTCTGCACATCCTCTAATTTCAGGGTGTCTTTCTGGAACGGTGGTTGCCAAGAACCCAGTGCCACAGTCAGGAAAGATCTCAGTAGGAGCAGATAGAGGAAGGGAGGGTCCCCACTGGGCAGAGTTGTGCCCAGGATGCCCATAACAGAGCCATCTTGAAGGTCTTCCCTCCTCCCTTCCTGAGTACCCAGGGCTGCACACATATCAGTCTGAAGGCAGAGGGGGCTTCCCAAATGTCCTCCTGGGCACAGAGTGTGGACAGAGCCCTCTCTGAGCAGGGATGTGGGTTTGAATCCATCTCCATGTCTCCCCTCAGCCATTCTGGTCAAGTCTTTTATTCATTCAACAAACGGTTATTAAGCACCTGCTACATGCCAGACCTAGAGCTAGGCATGGGGATACCATGGTAAACATGAGGCATGTGGTCCCTGCCCCCAAGAAGCTTATGTTCTAGTGTGTGGGAGAGAATCAACAAGCAAAGCAACAGGTGCATGTGAGCAGGTGAAGCACAAGGAGGCCAAGGGCAGAGTCCAGGGAAGGAGACTAAGAGGAGCCACCTGGAGCGGGTGGTCCAGGAGGGCCTCTGAGCAGTGGCGTTGAAGCTGGGACCTGAAGGCAGGAAGGACCCTGTCAGGGAAAGATGTGCAGAGGTGGGTTTCTGGAAGTGGGGACAGGATGTGCAAATCTCCGGGCAAGAAGGGCCTGGCTGAGAGGAGGGATGGGTGGATGGTCAGAGTGGTGCGAGCTGAGGTTGGACGGGGAGGCGGCCCAGACCCAGGGGAGTTTATGCATTATTGCAAGTGTCTGGCTTTCCCACGGACTCACTGTGTGGCTTGAGCAAGTAACTTAACTTAGGTAAGCCTCTGTCTTCTCTTTGGTGGAATGGAGAAAGTAATTCCTCTTCATAAGCTTGTCAGGAGGCTTCGATGAGATCTATGGAAAACGCCAGTTTTCCTGGCACAGGGCAAACCCTCCATATAGGGAGCAATTCTTATTCTTATTTCCCCTCCTAGTTCCTCAAGGAAAAACGTCCCAATGCCTTGGCTCTCCCTCCATCGTACCCCTGTCCTCAATCCTTCCCCTCCCACATGTGGGGCTCTCCCCCTTCCAACTGACGCCCAGACAGAGCTGGCAGACTTCAGCCATAACCAGCCCAGTGGTTTGAGCTCGGCAGGTCCAAATGGTGATGTGATGGGAGGGCCTTCATCTCACCTTGATTCTCTTCTTTCTTATTTTCAAATTGTTTTAATTAATTATTCAGCAGGTACAAAAAGAATATTTCTGGAATATGTGTAAAGTATGAAGAATAAGAAACTCACCACTCGGTTTAAGAAGTTTGCCTTCATTGGGAGTCTCCTGTAGGCCGTTCCTTCCCTTTCCTACAGCTAACCATTTTCTTGAATTTTGTGTGTATCTTTTTTTGCTTTTCTTAATAGTGTGCCACTTATGTTTGTACCCCTAGGTAACATTGTCTTAGTTTTTGCATGTTTTGGAACTTTATATAAATGGAACCATGCTGGATGTATTCTTCTGCTATTTGTCTTTTTTATTCAACGTATTTTTCTGAAATTCCTGCGTGTTGTTACGGCTGTATAGTATTCCATTGAAGGAATAGCTCACGATTTAATTATTCACTCTCTGGTCTAAGGATAGTTGGATTGTTTTCAGCGTGTTTCTTTTACAAAGCGCTGCTATGAACACTCCTGTTCATGACGGAACACACGTACGCGATGGTGTAAATCTAGGAGTGGAATTGCTGGGATTATATGTGATCATGCTCAGATGTTTTCCAAAGCAGCTGTGCCTGCTGATCCTCCCACCCATGGGACAGAGGTGTTTGTGTTGCTCCACAGCTGCCCAGTGCCAGCTTTGTGAGCTGTAATTTTGGCTGATCCGGAGGGTGTATCTCAGTGTGTTCCCCTTAGTGTATTCTCCAAAGCAGCCACTTTTGGCTTTGCTGAAGTTGAGGTTAGTTACTCTCTTCTCTTCAGAATCTGTTTCCATCCCCAGCTTCTTGCCTGTGGCAGAGAAGGATACAATCTTCCTCCACAACCTTCCTCCTCTCTCACACCTGGTTCTTTTCTCGCCCCCCACCCCGTTTTTCTTTTAAACATATGCCCTGAGCCAACACCTGTTGCCAATCTTCCTCTCTCTCTTTTTTCCCCTCCCCATAGCCTCAGTACATAGTTGTGTATTCTAGCCATAAGTCCCTCTAGTTCTTCCATGTGAGCTGCCGCGACGGCATGGCTACTGACAGGTGAGTGGTGTGGTTCCACGCCCAGCACTGAACCCGGGCAGCTGAAGCAGAGCACGCTGAATTTTAACAACTAGGCCATCAGGGCTGGCCCTCTTCTCTCTCCTTTATGATCCCGCTCTTTCCCTGCCTTCCTGTCCTCTTCAGCATCCCTCTATTTATGATTTCCAGATTTCAGGAATGAGTAGTGTGGCAGACAGTGTTGGTCGCATATCCAATCTCTGGCTATTTTCAACCTTTTCTTCCTTGCCTCCATCCCCCTATAGAAACTGAAAATGTTAGACACTTTCCTAGCTTCCCTCGCAGGTAGAAGTGGCTATGTGACCCAGCTCCGGCCAATGAGATACAGTAGTCTCCCCTTATCTGCGGGGGATATGTTCCAAGACCCCCAGTGGATGCCTGAAACCGGGGATAGTACTGAACCCTATATATACTATGTTTTTTTCTATACATTCATGTTTGAGATGTGACAGCAAAACTAGCATGAATTTCTTTTTCCTTCTTCACAATTTCATGGACAGAAGATTTGTTCTTAGCATAGATCTTAGCAGCCTCAGCATACAATTTCTTTTCTCTCCTTGTTAAGTTGAGAACTTTCACCTTTTCACTTAAAGGAAGCACTTGACGGCTTCTCTTTGGCATATCTGAACTGCCAGCACCTCCACTCTTGTGCTTTGGGGCCATTATTAAGTACAATAAGGGTTACTTGAACACAAGCACTGTGATACTGAGACAGTCGATCTGATAACTGAGATGGTTACTAAGTGACTAACCGGCAGGTAGCGTATACAGAGTGGATATGCTGGACAAAGGGATGATTCACACTGCTCAGAATGGTGTGCAATTTAAAACTTATGAATTGTTTATTTCTGGAATTTTCCATTTAATATGTTCAGACCACGGTTGACCATGGGTACCTGAAACCATGGAAAACAAAACTGTGGATAAGGGAGAACTACTGTATAAGCCTTCTAGGAGACTTCTGGGAAATCTTCTCGAAGATTTATCTCCCTGAGGAAAGGAAGTAGGCTCTCCCCCTTCTGTCCTGCCATGGGTGTTTATGTATGCAAACATGATGTTTGGAGTCGCAGCAGCCATCTTGCAACTACAAGGTGATAAGTGTAAGGATGAGAAACCAAAGTACTTGGGATGTTGTAGAGAAAGGATGGGAAAACCCTGGGTTCTTGGGGACTTTGCTGAGCCGCTGAGCTAATCCTGGAGCTCCCATCCTCCAGACTTATTGTTATGTTAATTAAATGTCTTTATTGCTCAAATCACATTAGTAGGATAATCTTTTTGCTGCCCAAACATCCTGCCTGCTGGGGTGTCTTTGTGTGGATTTCTCTCTCTTGCTGTTTCTGCGATTCTTCTCACTAGCTCTTTTTGTACTCCTCCAAACTGCACTCTGTAAAGATTCAGTAATGTAGTTCCCGCCTCTCCAGTTGCTCTTGAACTTTGTAGAATACTTGACACCGTTCATCCACCCTTCCGGAAGACTTTGCTTCCTTGGGCTTCTGTGATGCTCCTGGATCTCCATCTGCCATCCTTTTCTTCTTTCACGGACTCCTTCTCACCATGAGCTACCCTTGCTGAACACCTGCTACAGGCTAAGAGCCAAACTTGGCTCCTTCCAGAGGTCATTTTATTTACTGCTTACAAAAATCCTGTGACTTAGGTATTATTATTCCCACTTTATAGGTGTGGAACCTAGGCTCTGGGAGGTTAATTAACTTGCCCAAGGCCATCCAGTTAGTAAGTGACAGAGCTGGGATTTGAACCACTGTATCTTTGACCTCAACTGCACCATCTTGCTCAAGGCTAGACAGTCAGTCCCTTTCTCATAGCTCTCTTTATCCCTCTCCCAAGGTCAAATGACCCATTCTTATGGCAACAACTGTTACTTTTATAGAGAGGCCTCCCAAGTCTTAACATAGGTTAAGACTATAGAGTCTGTCTGGCACTATCCCCTTAGTCCTAAAAATATCACTGAAGCTTCTCTTATCCTTTACATCTGGAATGTACAGAGTTAACCTAATCTGCCTTTGTGATTTCTGACCATGGCCTGTCCCAGTCATGGAGATGGATGGATGGTCCTGCATCCTCTTTGTCTCCCCCTCCTGTTGGCGTCTCATGTACTGTGTCAGAAGCAGCAGCCTGTGGCGACTCCATTTAAAATGTTCCTTGAATCTGTCCCGTTGCCCTCATTCCTTGGCAGTGACCCATGCCTGCCACCCCTACCTGGTCTAGCACACTAGCTTCCTTCCTACTCTTCCTGCTCCATCCCCTCCCCTCTAATCCATCCCTGCGGTGCTCCCAGATGACCCGTTCCAGGACATTGCTTTCCTTATGCCCTTCACTGTTTGGCTCCCTCACAGGCTCCCCATTGCCTTGCTTAATGGCTCTTCAATCTGACTTCAGCCTTGTTTCTCTACAGAATAGTTCAAATCAGCCAGCATGGTCTGCTGTTTTAGGTATACCTTCCCCTTCCTTAACTTCCAGCTGCCCATTTGTCCAACCCTGGCTGTCCTCCTCCTCTAAGTATCAAACAGCTCATCTTTCAGAAACCACCTCTGGACCCTTGGGCCGGGGGAAGACTCCAGTCACCAGACCACTGGGATCTCTCCCTCCTCAGATTTCCCATAACACTTATTGTCTCTGTGGGTCACCAGGGCACCTGTCAGTTGCTCACTGTGCCATGGCGTCTAAGACTGTAAAGTTCTTTATGGTTGGAAGCATGCCTCTCCCTGCCTGAGACTCAGTGTTGGGAAATGGAATGGAGGCATTCCCTTTCCTGTAAGTCAACCCACCTTCCTGTACAAATAGTGATTGAGCATCTACCATGTTCCAGGTACTATTCTGAGCACTGGGAATGCAGCTGAAGAGGCAAAGTTCCTGCCATCAAGGGGCTGATGGTCTAATAGGGAAGATGGACAAATATATTTTATGATTGTTTTGCACGGCAAGTATAGGGTGCTCATAATAGGGGCATCTAACCACGGCTAAAGTGCCAGGGAAGGCTTCCCCAAGGAAGTAAATTTAATTTTATTTTTTACAATTTTCAATTTTTTATTATTAGATTCAAAGAGAATAACATTTTAATAAATATAATCAGTAAAAACAAAATATAGGGGAAAAGAAAATAAAAACTGTACTACCCAAGGAAGTAAATTTTAAATTGGGACCTGAAGAGATTCATCCAGGTGAGGAGGAGGGAGAGAATGTTCCGGGCGGAGCATATATGAAGACTCAGAAGTGATACAGAGCATAGCACATTTGAGGGACTGAAAAATAAGTCCGGAATGGCTGTGGCTAGCATGGAGAGTGTGAGGAAAGAAGTGATGAGAAGGGACTGGGAGGGATAGGCCCGGGCCAGATGGGCGGGACCCAGGAAAACTAGGAGCCTAGGGTGTGGTGGCCTTGGTGAAGAGAGGGTGATACTTTTTAGCTACAGAAGCTGTAGATACAGGGAAATATCAGGGGGCCCAGAAGGAGGAATAGAGGACATGGAGGCAGGGAATGGTGAAATGGCTGGCAGAAATCTGAAGACTGTGGAAACATTCCAATCACTGGAACCTGCCCTGTGACTTGCCCAGTGGTCAGGAATTCCAAAAGCTCTATAGGAGTTTACCAGACAAAGCACAGCAAGATAAAAGCCATGAGAGAGGTGTCTATAAAGCTCCGTGTTGGGAGTGAGATGGTTCAAGAAAGGCTTCCTGGGACTGATGGGCTTTGAGATGCATCTGGAAGGTGAGATTCACAGTGCTGGGGTGGGCCGGCTCTGGATGGCATTCTCTCCTTTGCACCAGTGTCTGGTGCCCACCCTTGGCTAATGGGCTCTGGGGCCCACGGTGGCTGTTACACCTGGAGGAAGCACCTCTGCCTCTCTTTCCACAGCAGGAGCTGTCCTTGGGAGAGCAGGGTTGGCAGAGGTGCTTCCTCAACATTCATTTCCTACCCAGCCTCTACCAGCCAAAGCAAATAGCTAGTTTCTTTCCAAGGCAATTGGACCAACTTGTCCAAACATGCAAAGCCAATAAGTGGGTCTGAACTGAGGTATTTACCTATTATAGCACCTCCTCCACTATCCGGAAGAATTTTGTATCATCTACAAAATAAAATTTTCATTTGTATTTATTCCTTCCCATACAACAAACCAAATATAAAATGATTGGTTCCAACACTATCTCAAAGAAACCCTGCTTATTTCTGTCCCTTTACTAGGGAATTTTGCTTTAATTAATTCAACAAATATTTATTGAGCCAGACATTATTCTAGGCATTTGGGATACATCAGCGAACATAACAAAGATCTCTGCCCAAGCTTACCATTTAGCAGGCAAGACAACCAGAAGACTTAATAAGTAAGTTATATTGTTTGCTAGAAAAGGTGATGAATGCTATTGAAAAAGAAGAAGAAGAGGAACTAAATAGAGATGTTTTCTATTCCCATGAGCCGAGCATCATGGTGGAGTGAGTTATTCTCTTTGTCTCTCTCCTCTAAGTTACAACCAATCAGACATCCACTGACCAACAAAGGACTCCCTGCACAGCACAACAGGATGCCTAAGAGATCCAGGCATCTATTCCCAGGAGCCAACCCACCTTAGTGGGAAGGAGGATGGGGCAGTGAGAGGGAAGGAAGAGATAGGACAGGGCTTCTGTTTTTTGCTCTAAGCCCTTGTGCCTGGTTGGAATTTTAAACTAATTGCATGTATCACTTTGATAAAAATCAAAATTAAGTTCAAATAGTGCTGTAACTATATTGGGAGGTGAGGGTGGCAAGGTGAGCTAAGTTCTCTTCTGTCACTGCAGAAAACAGGACAAGGTTTCTAACGTTAATAAATCAAGAAATAGAACTACAGGCATCTCATTTAGCAACGTAAAGAAAACTATCAGAAGAATTTAAAGCAGAAACAGCTGAAAGAGTGAAAAGTCATTTCTTCTGGGGAGAAACGACTGAAGGTGGGAATGCGCAGGATGCAGCCCTCAAGGGACTCTTGCCTTTTATTATAAGCCTTTCGGTTGTTTGGATGTTCAAAACCACAGGCTTGTGTTCCCTTGATGATTGAAAAAACATATTCTGCTGAGCCCTGGGGGCTCCACAGTGGGTGTGTCTTGGGGGTTTGTGTAGGTAGTGAGGGGGTGGTAGGGTAGGTAAGTTCTGACCCCCTTCATCCAAATCCACTTTATTTGTTTTAGTTATTTGACTTTCATGCAAGATTTTGTTTGAACAAAGGCTTCTGCAGCTGAAATTTGTTTGAACTCCATGATCCCTTTTGGCTCTCATAATTAATAATTCTTTAAAAGCACCTACTACTCTTTATGCTCATGCTTATTTACTTCCTCAAAGAATTTCCATCATTTAGTCAGAAGCCTGCAGTCTTCCCCTAGTGGGCCATGGTTTGAAGTGACTGGTGAGTTTGTTGCCAGTTTGTTTGATATGGAAGTGAGACCCTGCAGTCAATCATTCAATGATTGCTACTCCAGAGTGTCTCTGGAGCCACTATTGGAACAGGGGCATAGACCTTTAGGTATTCTGCCTGGCATCCAGCACAGTGGCTCTTGTAATGACAGGTAAGCATTTTGGCTAATAGTCCCCTGGTGTCATCCCAGTATCGGCAATTTCCCCTGGGGTAGCTGTGAATTCTTATAAAACCTCGCCTCCCACTCCACTTTCTCTAGATGATAGAGAGAGATGGAAAGAGACTATGAATGAAGTTAAGAAAGGGAGGCAACCCTCCATTAGCTTAGTCACCACCTAGTGACTCCACTTGCAGACACGTGTCACGGTCTGCCTGCTCTGGTACTATTTTTAGCACAGGTCCCCTCCATTCATGTTTCTGGGGCCTTTGCAGTCATCCTGGTTGCTGCCTGGCAGCTGCTTTCTTGAGTCTGAGGTTCCAGAGGTTCTGCGTTTCCAGGCACCTTTCATACCTTCTTGCCTTTGCACACGTGTCCCTTCATCTGCCATCTGGGGATATGACACTAGTCCTTGAAGTCCAAACTCCAATGTCATGTAGTTTGTAAAACCTTTTCTGGACCCCAACTCTGAGGAGCCTGTCTCCACATTAGCCCTTATCACAGAGTCTGGTCATCACTTGATTATAATTTGGTGTCCTTTGGGGGCTGAAAAAATCCCATGGTCATCTTTTTGACTAGCATACAGAGGGCATCCAATAACTCACTGAATTAAATTAAGCATGTTTCCTGTTCTTTTCTGTGCTTGAGGAAACCTTGCTGGGTCTGGAAGAAATGTCACGGGGGGAAGATCTCCAGCAAGGCATCTCCATAAGTCTTTTGCTGTTTTCCTCTTGAAAGACCAGCTTTGGAAGAGTCAGGTAACATCTAGAGAAAGCCTCCTATACTTGGAGGGGTCCTGTCTGGGGAGGGAGAATTATTGCCACCATTTTACAGATCAGAGAATTGAGGCTCAGAGAGGTTGAGACTTGCTGTTGATCACATAGTAAATAACAGAGTCAGAGGTTGAAACCCATGTCATATGACTCCAGGGACACTGTTTCCTACCACACACTTCCTCGTAGTCCCCACAATGTGCTCTGAGATGACACCATTGAAGACTTTCCAGACCACAATTTTCCCCTAAGCATTCATGCAGTTATTTTCCTTCCAGACCCAAGTACTGAGAATCTCTCTGTCTCGCCTGCTTTTTCTTCATTTCCCTGAGATTTGCTAGCTCTTTCCCTGTCTCCTTTGCAGTCTACAGGAGTTCATTCCTCTCTCATCTCTTTCCAGGTATCATGATTTCCAGATCTTTCAGTTGGTTTCTTTTTCAGGCTGTGGTCCTTTTTTGGGAAACTTTCCAATGCAGCCGCAGATTGAAGGATGATAACAATGAATTAGTTATGGATCTTCTTTGATGTTATTTTGTGGGCGAGCTCATTAATTTATGACAAAAACATCAAAGAGCTAGGCTCTTGCATAGGACTGGTTTGTCCCAAGGCAGCTGGGTAATAATGATTAGTCAGATTAAATCTCAACGTCTTCTCCTGCCTCCAGAGTTCAGGTCCCAATGACTGGAGTGTGGGAACATCCCATCCGGTAGCATCCCATCACAGCCTTGAGTCAGCACACTATGAAACTCTCCCCAGTCTGAATATGGATCTCTCTCCATGGCCTCTACTTTGATGCCTCCAAGCCTTGAGGTCTGCTGAGATTGTTTCAACAACCCTGGAGGTAATGTAGTGATAAAAGGCTGAGGCTGTTAAAGTCTCTTTCCAGTCAGAGGAGATGGATATTAAAAGGGGTCATTCATCCTTGTGTGGATGATTTCAAGGTTCCCTATAGAGTCCTAGTCATGTAATTTCAATGGGAAAGGGAACTCTCTTTGGGCTACATGGGAAAGTGCCAGCACCACGCTTGGCACATAGCAAGTTTTCCATACATAATGGCTGAATGTACTTGTTGCACGAATAGTCTGGCTAGTTGAAGTGGAGTAAGGAGGAGAGCTCAGGTCTTAGCTTATACTCCAAAACCTCCTAACCTACTCACATCTCTGGCCATTTACTCTGCTTCTTCCACTGTATCCATGGTGGAAAACTGTCTGTGCTCCTTTCCAAAGCCATCCCCTCCATGTTTGCCCTGGATCCCATCTTCTGCTGACCCCTTCAGGGCTTGCTTCTGCAATTAACCCTCTCTTTCTGAGCTATCAATATTTCCCTCTCTACGGGATTATTCCTAGCAGCAAACAAGCAAGCTCTAATGTCTCCCATCTTAAAAGAGCCTCCCTTGCTCCCACTTCTCCTTTAGTGGCCATGCTACTCTTTGCTCCCATTTACAGCAAAATGTCTCTAAAGAGTTGTTCACCTTCTCAGTATCTTTACTTCCTCTCCTCCATTCTAACTCTCAAACCCACTTTAATCAGATTCTCATCCCCATACTCCACTAAAACAGCTCTTATCAAGGTCACCAGTGACCTTCTTGCTGCCAAGTCCAATGGTCATTTCTCAGTCCTCATCTTATTCTACCTGTGAGCAGCACTCAACCCAGCTGGTAAGGTTCTATTACCAGATTTCTTGCTTGGCTCCAGGACAGTACTCTCTCTTGGGTCTCCTCCTACTTCACTGGCCACTCTTCTCAGTCTCCTTTTGTCTTCCCAACCTGTAAGTAATGAAGTGCCCACGATCAGTTCTTGGACAATTTTTCTAGCTATACCCACTCCCTAGATGATCTCATCTAGTCCCATGGTTTTAAACACTATTCACATACTGATGACTCCTAAAGTTATATCTCTAATCCTCTACCTCTCCCTTGAACCCCAACTTCTTACTCTATTTAGATGTGTAATATGAACATCAAACTTCAAACCTAAATCAACTAAACACAACCAAAACTCTGTATTCCCCATCCCTTCAGGCCTACTTAGCCATTGGTCTTCCCCTCAGTAAATGGCAATTCCTTTCTTCCAGCGGCTCAGACTTCAAAACTTGGAATCATCTGTGACTCTCTTTCATACCACACCCCCAATCTATCAACAGATCCTGTCAGCATTACCTCCAAATTATATCTAGAATCTGGCCACCTCTCACCACCTCCACTGCTACCCTAGTCTAAGCCACCACCATATCTTGCCTAGACTACTCTAACAGCCTCCTAATTTGTCTCAGTGCTTTTATCCTTGCCTCCCCCCAACCCTAGCATTCAGAGGAATCTTTAAAAAACTGCAATTAGATAATGCCATGCCTCTACTATAAACCTTCTCAGGCTTGCCATCTCACTTTCTGAATAGAATCCAAAGTCCTTACCGGGGCCTACAAGCCCTATAAGACCTGGCTCCTGCTACCTCTCTGACCTCAGCCCTCATTTCTCTTCCCCTTGTGCACTCCAGTCTATCCAGTCTAGCTACACTGGCCTCCCTGCTATTCTTTAAACATGCCAAGCCCACTCCTGTCTTGGGGCCCTTGTACTCTGTCCTCTAAGCCTTGTCACTCTTCCCTCGGGTACCTGCATGTTAAGTTCTTTCACTTCCTTCAGGCCTCTGCCCAAATTTCACCTATCAAAATAGTTTTCCCTGACTATTCTTTCTAAAATAACCCCCTCTCTCACTCTCTCTTTACCATGCCTGACTTTTCTTCCTAGCTATGATCACAACTCAACCTATTTTATACTTATTTGCTTATCTGTTATTGCTTGTTACTCCTATTAGTATGTAAGTGCAATAAGAACAGAGTGTTTGTGCATTTAGTCACTACTGTATTCCCAAGCTCCTAGAAGAGTGCCTGATACATAGTGGGTATTCAACACCTATACGTTGAATGAGTGGATTTGTTGAATGGACTCATTTAGGTCTCTAGTCATCAGGTAAAGAGAGTGGTTTCTAGATGGTCGCCTAATTAATATGGTCAAAATCAAGTGTGAGGAACTGGAAGAGCTGTACATGGTGGTCATCAGATTATGCATTCATTTATTACCAGTGACCACCATGGGATTCACAGGTATTTTCAGTTTGCTCCTTAATGCCAAATCATTTGCCAGACTCTAAGGTGGAACGAAACATCTGCCTTTAACTTCTTTGGCATGTCACTTATCCTCTGGGGCTTGGTGTGTTCATCTATGAAATAGGCATTTGGAGATGTGGTTACTGCTCTGCCAGTTTATGGTCTACAAGATGCTGGAGGGAGGCAGTACATTGAGGAGGATCAACCACACAGCCTCTGGAGCGTGACTGCCTGTGTTTCAATCCTGCCTCCATTCCTCACACGCCACACAACCTTGGGCAACTTATTCAGTTTCCTCATTTGTAAAGTGGGAATAATAAAAGGATAATAATAGCATTTCATTTAAAGAGTAATTGTGAGGGATTACATATGTAATACATGTAAATTATGTAGCATATGGCCTAGCACACAGTAAGTGCTCAATAGATGTTAGCTATTAAAAATTAAAAGTTTGTGGGGCTGGGCCGGTGGTGTAGTGCTTAAGTTCTCGCACTCTGCTTTGGTGGCCCGGGGTTTGCAGGTTCGGATCCTGGGCATGGGCCTACACACTGCTTGTTGGGCCTTGCTGTGGCAGGCATCCCACATATAAAGTAGAGGAAGATGGGCATGGATGTTAGCCCAGGGCCGATCTTCCTCAGCAAAGACAGGAGGATTGGCAACAGTTGTTAGCTCAAGGCTAGTCTTCCTCACCAGGAAAAAAAAATTAAAAGTTCTGGGGGATGTTCTGAGGGTTCATTGCTATTAACGTGTCTTAGGGGCAATAAGCTTTCCTAGAGTATTAGATGATACAGAATTTTTAAAGGCATATTAGTAATATTGTGGTTAGGTAGGAGAATGCCCTTATTCTTAGGAGATGCATGGTGAAGTAGTTAAGAATAAAGCCTCGCAATGTCTGTCACTTACTTTCTAATGATTTAGCCAAAGACATCTCTATGTTTCTATATCTATCAAGGAAATGTGGCAAAATGTTAACAAATGTTGAAGCTAGATGGATAGTATAGTTTATTGTACTATTCTTTAAACTTTTCTGTATATTTGAAAATTTCAAAATAAAAGGTTGAAGAAGGAAAAAGAAGGAAAGGACCCTTGAAGTAGGCTAGTGAAGTCCAACACTCACTTTATAGAAAGAAGCTCAGATGTGGGGCATTTGCCAAAGGTCATACAGCTGGCGAAGCCTGAGTCAGAGCCCAGGCTGCCCATCTCTCCCTTTGTGTGGGTTGTTGCTGTTGACCCTCATGCAGCAGTGAGCTGCAGAGGAACACACCCAGCTTCTCCTCAAAGAGCCCAAGGGGTTTTATGGGTGTGCAAAAAGGCACCTGTGCTGGTGTTTCCTTTGTTGTTTATTAAGCAAATAGACAGGTCATCTGGTTGGAAGCTGTGATGTCAAAAATGTGCAGGCAGCACCAAGGCCAGACCTGCCCTTCTCAGAGAGTGGGCATACCAATTTGGCAGCATCTGCTTGTGGCTTTTGAGCAGTAGTGTGGTGGTGGTGGTGTGTGTAAACTCTGGGATTTCAGAGAAGAGAGGGGAGAGTAAGGGGTGGGGCCAGGGCCGGGAAGAGCAGCAAGGACAGACTTGCTTCAATTCTGGAGCTCACTGAAAGAAGGGACCCAGGGTATTGCTGGGGATGAAACGCGAGCCCGTATTTAAAGAAAGGAAATGATTCTCTGCAGTCTGCAGCATGCTCCTCTAGCTAATAGGGTTCAAGGCAGTGAAAAGGAGAAAGTGGGAAAGGAAGGGAACGTCCATGCAACCCTGGGCAGGGGGCCACAGAAAAGAAACGGGAGAGAAAGAGAAAAAATACAACAGGGGCAGCCTGGGCCACGGTAGGATAGGGGTTGGCGGGGGTGGTTGTTGGAAGGGTAAAGAGGCCGCACCTGGGGGCCTGCAAACGCGTGGAGGACCGTCAGCTTCCGCAGGCTGGAGTGTCTTGTCCCAGAACCGTCCTGCCTCTCCTCCGGGTCTGGAAGTCTCTGGAGGCGGCGGTAGCGAGTGCACAGCTCCTGGCGCTCTTACGAGGGGGAGGGGCAGGCAGGAGAGGCGGGGCCTCCGGGCCGGGCGGGAGCGGAGCCTCTGGCCGCGGGCGGGGCTCCTCTCCGGCGGGCGGGCGCCGGAGTCTGGGGGCCGCCGCTTCCCCCTCCCGGCCCACGGAGGCGCCTGGGCCCTCCTCCACCCGCCACCCCCACTGCCGCCGCCGCCGTCAACTAAACCCGGCGGTTGGCTGCAGGAGCAGCGGCAGCCGGCGATCCGGCTGTGAAGAGCCTCAGGCGCGGCCTCGCCTCCCCGGCCCGGCGCCCGCATCAGCACCGCGGACAGCACAGCGGCCGTCGCCAGGACCTAGGTGCCAGCCGGCCCCCCAGCCCACCGGCGCCCGGGCCCGCGGCTTCCGCATCAGCACCGCGGACAGCGCCCGGGCCCCAGCTCGCCGCTGCCAGCCCACCTGCTTCCCGAGTCAGCACCGCGGACAGCCCCCCTCGGCCGGCCCCGCGGCAGGCTCAGAGCGGTCAGCGCCCCCGGAACATGGCCACCGAGGTAGGGGGCGAGCACTCGGCCCGCAGGCAGTGCCCGACTGCTGCGGGAACAGATCCCCGCTAGGGCGGACTGGGCGGGAAAGGATGGAGCGGGGAGGAGGGGGGTCGTGGCGTGGGGGAGATGGGTGCGTGGGATGGAGTGGTTTCCCGGGTCGCATCCTGAGGGAAAGGGTGCGGGGTGGAATGGCAGGGTGGAAGAGAAGGGCTCCTCATGAGAGCTCATCTCACCCCTCGCGTGTCAATCTTCCCCATCTGTGTCCCAAAGCTGTCCGTGCCACTTGTTGGCACTAGCGTCAGGGTTGCTCCAGGGCACCAGCTGGGATTTCCCCTTACCGGGGACTGCAAGTCCTGAAACCTCTTCCCTAAAGGGTTAGAGATGAGCATGCGCCTGTTTTAGGGGCGGGAAGGCAGCCGGCTGCTGTTGCTATGCGGTGCAGCCATCCAGCTTCTGAACCCAGAAGCCTGGCTAAAAGATGACAGGCTTACCTCCACATCCTCATTTCCTTCGGGGGAGGGTGGGGACAAAGGCATCCTTACTCCAAAAACCCAAATGGTTGGTTTTAATGAACTGCCTGCAATAATCCCCACTTTTGCATGTCGCCCTTTCTTGCTCATCCACCCCGTTGGAGTTTTCCTGTGCACACATCTCCCCCGTGTCCGATGGGAGGAGCTGTCTTCTTCAAGGTGTGCCGATAGGTGTGTCACCTTCAAGGGACTTGAAAGCTAAATCAAACAACCTATTAGCTAAAGGCAGAATCTTGGTGCAATGTTTAAGAGATCAGGAATTACCTCCTCTACCCCTCGTTTCATGAGGGCAATGGAGCTCTTTATATTCCCACTTGATTAGTGGTAAAGCTAACACATGGAGAAGGGGAGGACCTCTTTGATACTCACACAGCATGTCAGCAGTGGGACATGCTGAAGTGGGACCCGGGACACCAGGGTCTCTCCAGTTCTGATGTTGACTTCTTTTGTGGTGTTTCCCCATTTCCAACCCAGCTGGAACACAAGCCAGGAGGACAGCAGAGGCTGTTGAATGATTCTTTGCAGTGCCTCTGGGCATCCTGCTGAGCAGTGTGACATCAATACCAAGTGTTCTTGTTGTTATTCTGCTGTCATCCTCACCACAGAACAAGGGCAGTTGCTTGGTGTCACATGGTTTTCTGACAAGGCACAGGGTTAGCTAGGAGAGCTCACTCCCAGGACCCTGTGAGGGGGCAAGCCCTAAGCAGACCCATGAAGCTTGGTTTCTAGGGTGGAGGAATGCAGAGTGCTCTGAAAGTGCTAAAGATACTGAGAAGAGCAGGAAGAACAAAAGGAGAAATGGCCAAGGAGCTGGTCACCTTCCAGACGGGGCTGCCAGATTGCAGCAAAGGCTGCTGGTGTTGGGCAGAAAGGGGAAACTTCAGCCACTGGGCCAGCGGTGTCAGCTGCATCTGTGATGTGATCAGAGATTCCAAGAGGCCCGTCTGTCCCAGCATATCTCGCTCAGGTCTGCTATGGTCCACAGATTCCAACAGCAGGATCACATCTCTAGGTTGAGGCGGGGTTTCCAGGAGGCTGCTGTTAGGCATGCATGACTCTCCCATGTTATGACACCTCTGTGAACAGAGGACTTTCTTGTGTACAAAGCACTATCACATGAGTGATCTCCTTTGAGCCTTAGAGCAACCCTGTGAAGTGGGCAAGGATGGTATTATTATCCCCAATTAACAGATGAGACAACCAAGGCTCAGAAGCCTGCCTGATCCCTGTGAAGGAGCCAAGGAAGGCATCATCATCCCATTTTACATATGATGCAACTGGAGTGCTGAGACTTACTCAAGAAAATATGGCTAAAAAGTGGCAGGGCCAGGACCAGAACTTGAGTCTTCTGCCTGCCTGGCCAGTGCCTTGTCTGCTGCATCCAGGTATATCCAATTAGCCAATTTTGTTGCCCAATAGAGAGGAGAACACTAGGAGTCTTGACCTGAGGCTTTGATGGGGGAGGGATGCAAAAGAGAAAGGGTTGGAGGGTGGGGACTCAGGCCCCCTGAATGGCCTGGCTGGGTCAGCTTGAGGGCAGAGGGACAGAGGAATGCCCAGAAGGATGGGAAGCTGAGGACAAACATTGCCTATTTCCCAGTTTGGCCTTGGGTGGACTCTGATGGCAGCTCTGAGGCGGAAGCCTTAGTTCTGCCAAGGCACAGGATGTGCGCATTATCTGGGCTGTGGAGTGAGTCATTCTCCCCAGGCTGTTTTTACTGTTAGGAATGAGTTAAGATTACCAGGAAAAACCTGTTGGGAGAAGGAAAACCTCATGCCAAGCTCCTGTGGCCATTCCTTTAGGATTCTGAATGGGAAGCTGAATAGGATTCAGCTCCAGCAGAAGGTGTTTTGAGGAGAGAGAGAAGGAGAGGGACAAAGAAGGGAAGGGGGAGGTGGAGGGATTGAGAAAGATTGGATATCCTTGGATCCCTGGATGGAAGGCATGGAAACTGGGTCTTTTCTACTCCCTAACTTCTGTTTAGGAGTTAGCATTAGGGGAGGCGTGTGTGTGAGGAACTCAGAGGAGGGATGAGGCCTCCTGGGCAATACACTGACCTCATTTGGAAACCTGTAAGGAGCCCATTTCCTGAGTGACAAACCTCTCCTAATGTGTGTCACTGGGAGCAGGGTCTGCCCTGGGAACCAGGTGGCCAAGGACAACTGAGAAATGGCTGGCAGAGAGGGGCTTCTCTAAGTGGTGAAGTTTGGCCCTAAGAGGTGTTTTTTTTTTTTTTTTTGTGAGGAAGATTAGCCCTGAGCTAACATCTGTTGCCAATCCTCCTCTTTTTGCTGAGGAAGACTGGCCCTGGGCTAACATCCGTGCCCATCTTCCTCTACTGTATATGGGACACAGCCACGGCATGGCTTGATAAGCGGTGAGTCTGTCTATGCCCAGGATCTGAACCTGCGAACCCCGGGCCGCCAAAGCAGAGTGTGCAAACTTAACCACTAGGCCACTGGGCCTGCCCCTCCTAAGAGATTTTTTAATGCACACAAGTAGCTTGATCCAAGCAAGGCATTTGAAGGTTTGATCTCTGAGGCATGGAATTAACAACCTGCAGACAAAGGGTTGGGCTTGGGCCCTGGTGTAGGCTGAGAAGGGAGGCCCTGTGCCCAGGCTTCCATCCTGACTTGGCTGCCTGTGACTCGTGATCCTAACTCCTCCTCCACACCCCAGCCAGGGAGCACGGCATTGGCTCATCAGTTGAATCTCTTGATTGTTGAGTTGAGCCTCAAATGCATCCTCTGGAATTAGCTGATTTTTAATGAGGATGGAGATGTGGGCCAGATGGGGCCTCCTGTTTGTCTTGGGCAGACCGGGTCTGGGAGTGCTCATCTGTACTCCAGTGCTTGCTCCTCCCATCTCTGCCAGGTTGGCTCTGTTGGGTGTACAGGCCCTAAATGTGTGATGTGTGGTACCCACTCTCCAGGCAGCCTCCCCATCCCTGTCACATGGCAGTTCGAAAGTTGGTGCAGTAGATCTCACCACTGATTTTCTCTTTCTTCCTCATGAAATGCCTCTTGGTCCTGTCCTCTCTTAGCTGCCAGCAGGCTGGGGGACGGTGCTGGGAGAGAGGGTGGGGTTGAGGAAGGTGAGAAGTGGATGAGAAGCCCAGGAGTCTGGGCCAGTTAAGAAATCCTGGGGGAGCCGCCCAGGGGAGACACAGAAGCTGTGGCCTCACAGAGGGGTGTGTGCATGTTCTGGGACCCTTTTATGGGATTTCAGAGCATCATGGATCTCTGCTGAAAACCCCCACCAGTTTTCTGAAAGCTAAGTAGCTGGCAAGTGGCCTGGCTCTAGCTCTGGTCCAAGGTCCCCTGCCATGGGATTCCTTATTCAGAGGCCCTAAACTGGCAGCTCTAGGAATAAATCCGGTTCACAGGTGAGCCTTATTTGGTCTGCTTAGTGCTTATAAATTTAAAAAGTTTATTGGAAACATTTAAAAATCAGTATATTTGATATTAAGGAAATCCAGACTTATGGCTTCTTTTAAAATGTCAGAAGTGCAGCAACCTGGGCCCACATTCTCACGTGGCAATGATCAGCTGCTTTCTTGAGGCAGGGCATGCGTTCTCTCATTAGCCACAGTCCCCACCTGGCCCACTTATGTGCTTAGCCACTGTAAACATTTGTGTTCATAATCCTGGATAGGGTCTCTAGAATGTCAGAGCTGGAAGGGGCTTTACGTGATTATGTAGTTCCAGCTTCTCAATTTCTACTTAAAGAAACAGAGGCCCAGAGATGGGAAGACTTTCCCAGGGTCATGTGGCCAGAAGTTGTATCCAGGTCTCCTGCTCCCAGGTCAGTGGGCCATCTTTCCAACCAGGGCTTTTTGGTACTTCACAACAGAGTCACCATGGATGGAGAGAGGCCTAAGTCCTACTCGTCACCAACTACAGATGAGTCTGTGATGTGTGTGCTCTATGTGGATCTGGGAGACTAAGGCTCTGGTATAGAATATGTGTCTGATGCTGTCTTCTAGCAACTCCTCAAGACCCCACAAGCACTCTCCAGGGAGGGAAGCAGATCCCTAGTCACCTAGAGCCAGGACAGTGTTCTAAGGCTCATGATATTGTTGGGGTCAGTAAGGGTATTGAACCCTCCCACTCAGGCTACTTGAGGATCAAAGTATGGGTCAAAGCCAAGAGGAAGTGGGACTGTCTTAATGTAAGGTAGCACCCTAAAATCTTAATGGCATAATACAATAGAAGTGTGTTTCCTGTTCAGTAAATTCCTAGACAGGTGTTCCTGATCAGCAGGTGGATCTCCTCCAGACAGTGATTCAGGGACTCAGGCTCTTTCCAACTTGTGGGTCCACCATCTTTGACATATGGCTCCATTGGTTTTCATGGAAGGGGAAAGAGCATGAAGGAGTGGTGGTCTTTATGAGCCAACCATATACATGACATTCACCACTTTCATTCACATTCCATTCCGTCACATGCCCACACCTAACTGCAAGGGAGGCTGGGAATTAATCTAGCTGTGTGCCTAGGAGGAAGAACAAGTGGCTGTGGTCAACAGCTGGGCAGTCACCAGAGACACACACCTTCTTGGTATCACACATGTATGTGTGTGTGCACACGTGTGCATTCAGGCACAGACAGAGGAGGATGTTGGAGGAGAGGAAACTGAGTCTATGTCACAACAGCTGGAGCACTGCTCTTTCTTTTCATTCTCACCACCACTTTTCTTGGTTTAGACCCACTTTAGTTTTCCTCTGGACTTTACTTTTCAACTGGCCCCCTACCCCAGTCATGCCCACTTCCCATGCATCCCTCACAGAGCTGCCAGAATGATCCTTCTGGGACTAGAGGAATCCATCCTCAAGATCGACTGGCTCATGTAAGTTGGTTTTAGAAGAGCAGAGGAAGGGCACATCCCCTTCCTTTTCTTTTGAAAATACAGCACTATGAAACCTTAACCAGACAGAGCAGACACATTAATGAATTACTTATTTATATTACCAAAG
The DNA here is from genome assembly GCA_031878705.1 of Tapirus indicus. Lineage (NCBI taxonomy): Eukaryota > Metazoa > Chordata > Mammalia > Perissodactyla > Tapiridae > Tapirus > Tapirus indicus. The sequence continues at coordinate 31,144,244 of CM062921.1, read as the reverse complement.
CATTCTTTATTTTTCAAAGTTATCATAGGGTCCTAGTAGATGTCAAAGGGACTTCCTCAATTAAAACCTTGATTAGAGGAATCAAGGACTGTTAAGACTGGAGGAGCACTTACACATTATTTCATCCAGTCATGACACTTGGGGATCACATCTCTTACGGAGAGCAAGGTTCACCTGGATTTAGGAAAGTCTCTGATTCCCACCTTTTCAGGACTTTGATGTACCAATTATCTGCTCCTATTACCATACTGACAACCTTTCTCTCATTACTTATTCTTCCCCCAGCTTTTAAGCCAGTTTTATCGTCCATCTTAAATCCTCGCCTCCAGTAGAATCCCCTCCAGCTTTTGCCGGCTAACCCTTGCCTCCTCTGCACTCCCATCTCCCACTGCTCTGACCTGATCCACACACCAACTCCAGTCTTGCTGAAATCTGCCTCCATCACTGGAGCAGAGCAGTGTTCTATCCTTGATACTTTGCACTAACTTCTCCCCTCCCCGGGATTGTCTTTCCTCCCTCTCCCCACCCCATGCCTGCCCCCTACTACTGGTAACTCCTTTATGACTCAACGCAGACCTCAGGAAGCCTTTTCTGAGGAGTGTTTCTTCTCCGTAGCATTTATCACAGCTTCATTCATTATATATTTACTTGTCTTCCTCCCTGGAGCTCACAGACTGTCTTTTGCTCAGCATCCCCAGAGCCTGGCAGTAGTAGGGACTCAATAAATGAGAGCCGAGTGACTGAATGGATTCACCTTAATTACAAAGGATGAACTGGCCATTTGTTCACTCTGCCTTTAGGGCTTGGTCTTCACGTGGTTCCAGTCTCTGGCATGTTTCAGCCAGTGGGACACGTGTCTGGAACGTGTGTGACTGAGGCTGGAGGTGAAGAAAGAGGCCCTGTCCTCCTGTGGACTTGAGCCCACTCCCTTCAAATGCTAGAGTCTGTCAACGTCAAGTCCAAAGGTGTGGGCGAGGGACAGAAGTCACCCCACTCCTTCCTACCAGGATCAATTTCTGGCCTCAGCATGCTTTATCCACAATTTTCTCTGGGGGTTTGGTCATTCGTGGGCCCCTTCTTTCCTAGGGTGAGAAGTGCTAGATGTGAAAACCATCTGTGGTGCTCTCTGACCTGAGTCATAACTTGGCCTGAACCTGAATCTTCTCTGAGTTCATGGGCATATCAGGTACTCCTCTACCCCACTCTCTCCCCTCCCAACCCTGAGGCAAGCTCCACTCGGTGGGGTCTGAGGCTTCAGTCTTGTTCAGTGCTGGGTTTCCCAAGCCACGGCCTGACAAGTTGTGAATATTGATACTTGCTGAATGAATGAAAGTGTGAAAAGCCACTGGGAAGCCTTTTCCTCTGTTAAAATTTGTTTTTGGCTCTGTTGATGGTTCCAGAACATCTCATTTTGGTTCAGCTTTGGCCCTGCTTCAGGCTTTTTCTAGATCTTCCTGGGATAGCTCGAGGCATCTTCTTGAGTAAACTCCAAAGTCCTGCTTCCCCCAGGCCTTCCTGGAGCACCTGTAGGGTGGCCAGCTTGTCCTGGTTTCCCAGGGACTTTCCTGGTTTTAGCCCTGAAAGACCCACATCCTGAAAAACCCGTCAGTCTCGGGCAAACCTACATGGATGGCCACCCTGAGCTTGTCTCCTCAGGTCCACAATCTGCAGGAGCTCCGGCGAAGTGCCTCACTGGCCACCAAGGTCTTTATCCAGAGAGACTACAGCGATGGCACCATCTGTCAGTTCCAGACCAAATTCCCCCCAGAGCTGGACAGCCGGGTAAGGACGTCTCTTTCTAAACTTGGAACACAGGCCATGATGGAACTGAGGGGCTTATTTGAATGTATATTTTTTTTCCGGGATAGAAGTATTATAGGACACATAACTTGTTCAGCCACTTCACATTGAAGAATAAAATGTGTCTTTAACATTGTCTTGCTGTCTCCTCCTAGAAAGTTAGACCTGAAGAAACCTCAGAAATTTTCTAGTTCAGCAGCTCCCAAATTTCTGAGAGCTTGTTAAACATAAATTTCTCAGTTCTGTTGGATGATATATGTCATTAGAGATGCTGGCTTAGTTGTCAGACTGGGTTCAGCAATCTCCACTTTTTAGCGGTTCTCAACCCTTAGCTGCACATTAGAATTTCCCGGGGAGCTTTAAAAAATCCTGATGCTTAGGCCACACCCCCAGACCAATGAAATCAGTCTCTGAGAGTGGGGCCCAGGCATCAGCATTGCTTTAAATTTCCCCAGGTGGTTCCAATTTGCAGCCAGGGTTGAGGATCTTAATTTTTAATGAGGAATCCCCAGGTGATGCAGAATTGGGCGATTCATAGATCCCGCTCTGAGAATCGTTGGTCTTCTAGTACAGTGCTTCTCACACTTGGCTGCACGTTAGAATCACCTGGTAAATTTTGGAAAAAACCTTTCAGAGTGTCAGCTTGCATAGAGTAGGGAAGTGGTGGTCTTTGCTGCTCTGACCCATCCTCCCCTTTCCTAAACCAGTGTCTCTTGGAGGAGAGACTTGGGCATGTCTAAGTTTTAAAAGCTGCTCAGGTGACTTTAGTGTGCTCCACTTAGTGAGAACCACTAAGCCTTTGAACTAGAACTGTGGTCTGTGGACTGGCAGTATCAGCGTGCCCTGCAAATGCAGAATCTCAGGCCTCACCCTAGATCTACTGAGTCACAATCTGCATTTTAAAGAGATCCTGAAATTATTCACATACGCATTAAAGTTTGAGAAGCACTGTACTAGTTCATCCCTCTTATTGAAGAGAGGAAACTCAGGGCCAGGAAGAGGAAGTGACTTACCAAAGTGAGTGAGTACCAGAAGGGCCTTGGTCCTGACTCTGCTTTTTCACAAGACTCATATTTTCTTACTGATGCAATTGCATCCTTAGTGGGTGTAGATAAAACTGGATGCTTCGTGGTCAGAGTCTTGGCAGGGAAAGCTTAGAGACCTGGAGGAAGGGCTGGAGACTGCTTTTCCCTCCTTCTCCCCACCTTGGGCAGAGGGGAGAGCCCAATGCTCCATCACAGGGTCTGCTGGTAGCATCAGAAGCTGTCAACCAAAGGCTCTGCAAACAGCCTCTCCCTCCAGACTCAGCTACTTGGGTGTCTCATGGACCACCAGCTCCTTGCAAGCCATCAGCTCCTTCTGCTGTTTTGCTCCTGGTTCTGGGGGTGTATGTGGCCCTCATCCCAGGTTGCCTTAGAATTGGCCTGGGATCGGGGTGGGGGCAGGGGACAGACCATGATCCTTCCATTCAGCAGCCCAAGCAGATCTGAATGGGTTTGGGAAGGAGGGGACAGGGCTGGCTTTTGCTGATCTGACCCCTAACCAGCTTTTGGGGAGCCATGTGGGTCTCCTCATCTTAGCATGCCTGTGCTTTAGGGTGGGGTGACCCCTGGGGTACAGCAGCAGGACTTGGGTCATGGACCAGATGGGCAAAATTTTCTCTATGTGTTCACTCCAGATCTATGTAGGGACAGTGGCTGGGAACCCCGAAATTTCTGATTATTCTTGGGAAGAGCTTTTGTCCTAGACAGGCAAGGGAGTCCCTAATCTGTGTGATGGACAGTTCTGGGCATGTGGGGGCAAGTGGGGAAGAGGGTGCTCTGAAGAATGTAAAAAATAGGGTGAGAGACATTTGGACACCTGCTGAGTTTGGAGCATGACCTTCCAGGCTGTCTGGTGTAGGGTTCCATGGTACAGAGCACAGACTCTGGTCAGAGCTGTGTGACCTTGGACAAGTCCACTCAGCAAGTAATTATTGCGCACCTACTATGTATCAGGCACTGGGGATATAGGAGTGAACTCATGGAGGTTACTGTCTATTGGGTATACAAAATAAAACAACAAGCAAGTATATATATAGTAGCTCAGGTGGTAACAAATACTAGAAAAATAACGGAGGAGGCCAAGGGGATAGGGAGAGCTGGGTGAATGGTTGGTGCCCATCTAATAAGGTGAGACCTGAGGGAAGTAAGGGATGAGCTGGGGCAGGGGCTGTCTGGGGGGAAAGTATTGCAGCCGAGGACACAGGCACAAAGGACCTGTGGCATTGTCGGGAAGCAGCAGGTAGTCAGTGTGGCTGGAGTGGGGACTGAGTGAGGAGGAGAACAGGAGACAGGCTCAGAGGGGTCGCAGTGCCAGGCCGTGTAGGGCCTAGCAGGCATTGTAAGGGCTACTTGGATTTTACTTGGCGAGAGATGGGACAACGTGGGAAGCTCTTGATTTGAGCTGTGACATGATCCGAATGTAACAGGCTCACTCGGCAGGGCTAGGGGCAGGGAGACCAGCTAAGAGGCCAGAGATGATGGTAGACTGCACCACAGAGCAGAGCTTCAATCAATCCTCAGTCAGGAAATGGAGGTGGCACTTGTACTTCTCTGATAGAATTGTCATGAGGGTTAAATGAAAGAGTACCACAAAAAATGCCTGGTACATAGAAAGTGCTGAATAAATATTAGCAATTGTGAATATGGATGCAGGCAGGACAGCTTCCCAGTTGTCCAAACACGTGGGGCTGTCGTGTTGCAGGTGACCTCTCAGCTAGGAGGAAGTGCTCCTCCTGGAGAGACGCTCCTGAGGTCCCATGCAGTCAGTCTCACGCAGCCAGAGTCCCATTCAAATAGGGAGAGCCCCTAATGGTCCTGTGCTCTCTCAGAGCCATCAAAGTTGGGGGGTGGTGGTGACAAAGTCACTGGAATTCCTGCCTGATCTGCTGCAGAAAACGTTCACATCTAGGATATCGTGGGAGTTTCCTGTTTCCAAGGGAGGCCAAAGAGCCATTCTTATCCCATTTTATAGATGTGGCAACTGAGGTTATAGTAGTTAAGTCATTAGTCCAAGGTCACATAGCTAGTTGATGTCCACATCTGGACTGAACTCCAGGTCTCCTGACTCCCAGTACAGTCCTCTTTCTGTTCCACAGGCACCTGCAGCCTCTCTGGTCCTGCCTGTGTGCCCCCATCCCCACTTGTATGGCCCCACTATTGCCACCCCCCCTCCCACCTGTGACTGTCCACAATCCGGGGAGGCTGACCTGGGCCTGGCTCCCTGTCCCTCTCTCCCTCCAGATTGAGCGGCAGCTCTTTGAGGAGACTGTGAAGACCCTCAACAGCTTCTACGCGGAGGCCGAGAAGATTGGGGGCAGCTCCTACCTCGAGGGCTGCCTGGCCTGTGCCACAGCCTACTTCATCTTCCTCTGCATGGAGACCCACTACGAGAAGGTGGCTCCCTCCCCGACTGCCCTATGTCCCCTCCCCCGGGGCTCCCATGCTTCACCCTCATCTTCAACTGGCCCCTCCTTGCAGGTTCTCAAGAAAATCTCCCGCTACATCCAGGAGCAGAATGAGAAGATCTTTGCCCCTCGAGGCCTCCTGCTTACGGACCCCGTGGAGCGTGGGATGAGGGTTGTATCCTTCCTGGCTGTTCTGTGCGAGGGCACAGGGCTGCTGACCAGTGGGTTCTCTGGTGAGGCTGCCAGAAAATGGGGTCACCCTAGGGGCCTCCACTCAGGGATTTCCTAGGATTCCCCACATCTCGGGTCACCCATCTCCCTTCCTGTTTGTGAGTTTCAGGGTCTGCTTTTACTGAGCTGCATTTAAGCAGTGCTCACTACATGCCAGATAGCACATTAAGTGCTTTGAAACCATGTCTTCACGTAGTTCTCATAACCCCCCATCAGGTGGGTCACTCTTATTATTCCCCTTTGTAGATGAGCCCATTGGAGTTAAATCAGGGCTCAGGGGCCCCGGCTGGTGAACGTCAGAGCCAGAACTTGAGCCCAGGCCCACCCTTAACCACAAGGCTATACTGTCCCTTGGGGACCATGCACATCTCCACATACGTTTACAGGTCCCCAGTCTCATGTAATCCCTATTTAATCCCGAGTGGTAGATCCTGCTGTCCCCCTTGCAGAGATGGGAAAAACGAGGTCTTGGCGGGAGGTGGGCTCAGGGCTGGGTTGTAGGTCTGCTCACCCCACCTGGAAACATGTGGTCAAGGTGTGCACCTTCCTGCCCCCCAGTCAGCAGCAGCAAGAGTAGAATTGTTGATAAAAACTTTTACTGGAAAACTGAGAGGAAAAAGAGTAAAGAAAACACAAATACTAGCATTTCGTGTTCACAAAGCCCAGGTGACTGTTCTCTTTACTGAGCCTTCACTGCGAGCCAGGCCTCGTGTGTGGTGCCCTACGTAGATCATTGCATCTCATCTGCATAAAAACCCCAAGATTCCATTATTTTCCCCATTTACAGATGTGATCATTGATAGGTAACAAGTCAAGTGGCACTAAGGGCACACAGCTTGAGCGTGGGCGAGTTGGCATTTGAACTCAGGATACCAGAGTCGTCATACTTCCTGTGCGGTGACACCACCTCCTGGGCACATCTGAGTCCTGGGATGTGGTCATTAGACCCACTGGAGTGTAAGCTCCTGATCCTGGCTGTGTGCCCGGTGCAGTGCCCGGCCCTACAAGTCTCTGCAACTGTAAGTGCGTGCACGCAGAGGACTGGGGGTCCAGCGCCCCAGGCCTCCACATCCTCACTGTCTGGGAAGCAGCACCGGCTCTGCCGCCTGCTCCCCTGCTGGCCTTCTTCGGCTGGTTCCTGTCTACCCCTGCTCGGTAGCTCGCAGCCCTCCTTAACGCCGCCCCAGATAGAGATCTCCATCTACGAGGACCGGTGCAGCAGTGGCAGCTCCAGCAGCGGCAGCAGCAGTGGCAGTGGCAGCAGCAGTGGTGGGGGTGGCGGGGCGGGGGCCCGGTGACTGGCCGAGAGTCCCTGCAGGGAGGTGTACAGCCGGACTGAGGGCCTTGCTGACCTGCGGCGGCTGCGTTACCAGAGCACCCGCTTCTGAGTCATTCTCTGGGCCCACCTGCTGCTGGGGCAGGCAGGAGAGTGACTGGCCCAATGTTTCCCACAGGCCATCAACCCACACCCCCTGCCCCCTGCCCCCTGGCAGGATGGTCCACTTCCTGGCCTGGCTCTTTCCTGATGGGGCTGGTCTGGGTTACACAGAGCCAGACCTTCTACAGGGAGGTGGGGGGGGGGTGGGGACAACACAATTTGGACAGCCCCTTTCTTCCGCAGCTCCTCTCCCAACACCCTGGAGGGGGCCCAGGTCTGTCACATGAAGAACTGCCATTCTGCATGATTCCTCAACCCAAATCTCACTTCCACCAGGACTCCTCCCCTCACGGCCCTGCTCCTCCTGGCTGTCTCCCAGTGTCTGCTCTTCCTGATGCCACCACAGGGCCTCTGCCTGTCTGTGATCCTGCCTCCACCGAATTCGAGGTCTGGGGAGACGGAGTGGTCAGCTTATGGGCGCTGTGGCGGTGAGCTGTTCAGCCCCCTCCTGACCTCTTCTAGACTTGTAGCTTTCCTGTCCTCCACCCAAAGCCTGGAGGCCATCTTGGCCTTGCTGGGAAGTGTCCAACTCCTGAGACTTTGCAGACCACCAGGCACTGGTCGTGGGGCACGCAGCCAGGGGCTCTGGAGAAACGCTTCGTAGAGAGATGTAGCCTGGAGGGGTTCAAACCTCCAGAACTGCAGCCAACCTCCTGAGATCAGAACCTGCGTGTGTGAGAATGCGTGTGTGCACAGGCAGGCACGTGTGTGAGTGCACATGTGTGAGTGTATGTGTACACATGTGTGAGTGCACTATGTGCATTAATGCACATGTGTATGTGCAGGTGTGTGCACGAGTGCACATGTGAATGTGTGTGTGAGTGCACACGTGTGAGTGCACGTGTGAGTGAGAGTGCACTTGTACGTTCCCTTGGCTGCTGGGCCAATGACTGCCCCTCTCTGCATCTGGTCTTATCTGCGTACATGATGGTCTGTGGCTGCTTCCCTGAGTGGGTCCAGCCTGTTGCCCTGTAAATAAATGTCCTAACGCCCTCCGCCCCTTGCCTGGGGCTGCCAGCTTGGGTCTTCTTCCTGGCTTCTCCCCTACCTGCAAGGTTCTCCCCTCCTTCTGACTCGACTGTGTACAGTCTAGCAGAAGAGAAGCTGGGGTTCTAGAAGAGCAGAGCCAACCCTCCAGGGCCTTCCTTGGCCCTTTCCCAGCCCCCCATGACAAGGCAGTGGGACCACAGACGTTGCATATTCAGCCCGCCCAGGCTCCGGGGCTCTCTAGGGCTGTGTAAATGAGGCTGACGTTCAAAGGAGCCAGCAACCTGCAGGAGAAAAGCAGATTCCTTTCTTGAAAGGAAAGAGGGGCATCCAGCCAATGAGGCCCTGGCTGCCGAGGCTCAGGGAGGCCAGTGGGAAGGAAGGAGCCCTGTCCTGGTGCCTGAAAGACGGACAGAGAGAGCTGCATGCCTCAGCTGGCAGGAGGTGCTAGAAGTGGCTATGAAAGACCAGCCGCTGAGGGTAGCTTTCTGGCACCAAAGAGAGGCCTGATTTTCTTTTGGGCACAGGAGCAGTGTGTGGGAAGGAGGCACCTCCCCAGAGAGCTGGAGTGAGCGGCCCAGCCCTTGAGCCCAAGTGGGTCTTGGTCCAAGGATTCCCCCCGGAGAGTTGCAGGCCGGTGGGCTCCATCACATCCCCCTGACCCCGGACCCAGCCTGTGCCCACCCCGGCCCACTGCGTGGCTGGACCTGGTGCCTGACCTGTGCCTCTCCCATGGGGTGGCTGGACACAGGCAATGTGGTGGCCTTTTGTTTTATTATTTCTTTTTCCAATAAAAGGATTTGCCCAGCTTGAGGCTCTCTGCTGCTTCTCTCCCCGACGCTGCATCATGGGAGTGTGGGTGGGTTGCGCTCCCATGGGCTGTAGGGCCCACAGGGGCATCTTGGTGAAGAGGGGTGGGGGAGAAGCCGGGCGAGGCTTTCCTCTGCTGGCTCAGTTATGGAGGAAGTGGCCTCTCTCTGGGGACGGTTGCATCCATGTCCCTGCATCCCCCTTGCCAGCCAGGGACAGGCCCCATCAGGCCCCGGGGAGCAGAGGAACCCCCAGGCGGCTCTGGGCTGCTGCTCTCCCCTCACTGCCTCCAGACTCCGCATTCTGGCTTCCTTCAGCCAAAGGCGGCGGTGGGGGTGAAGGGGTGGGGAAATGAAACCACAGGGTATACAGAAGCTCGCGGTGCCTCCGAGCGGCGGAATCGTGCACTGCACCCCGGAATCAAAGTGGCCTGGGCCAGAGCTAGGCAGCTGCTAGGAACCTTCCCTCCAGCCCTAAAACCATGAGCAGCTCCTATCTGCAAGGACTTTTCTGTGGCGTTCAGAGGTGTGAGGCAAAGGTAGAGTGCAGTTGGTGGTGGCTCGTTCTCCCTACAGCCAGCCCCTGGGGTGCTGCCTTTCCCCTCAGGGCTCTCAGCAGCCTGGGAAACACCACCTCGCTTCTCCACTGCTCCGAAGGATTTACAGTGAGGAGGATCCCTGGCGGGAGGCCCCCATCCCCCGCCCCGGTTTTGGCTTTACCGTTCACCAAGGATTAAGGCAATGCAAATACCACTCCAAGTCAGACTTGAATTGGAACTCATGCTTCATGACAGTGGCACAGAGTGGAGACTCCTGGAGCGTGTCTCCCCAGCTATCAAACATGGATACTAACACTTTACAGAATTGCTTAGACCAGTGCTTCTCATCCTTGGCTGCAATCGATGTCACCTGGGGAGCAAGAACGATCCCTGATGTCTGGTCCTATCCCCAGAGATTCTGATTTCACTGTTCTGGGGTGCAGCCTGGGCATCAGGATTTTTGAAAATTCCCCTGGAAATTCTAGTGTGAAGGCAAGGTCAAGAGCCCCTGGTTTTGACAGTACCTGAGACCTGAATAGAAAGGGTTATTGGTTCCCTGAAAGCAGCCAGGCACAAAATGCGTACAAACTCTGTGATTCCCGGGGCCGCCCGGTGGCGCAGCGGTTTAGTCCGCGCTTGGCAGCCCGGGGTTCGCAGGTTCGGATCCTGGTCGCCCGCCGACGCACTGCTCGTCAGCCATGCCGTGGTGGCGTCCCATATAAAGTAGAGGAAGATGAGCACGATGTTAGCCCAGGGCCAGTCTTCCTCAGCAAAAAGAGGAGGATTGGCGACGGATGTTAGCTCAGGGCTGGTCTTCCTCACCAAAAAAAACCAAAAAACAAAAAAACAAAACTCTGTGATTCCACTTATAACAAATTAAAAACAGGCAAGACTCACCTATGGTGCTAGAACTCAGGACAGTGGCTGCCCTACCGTGGGGGCTGGTGAATGGAAGGGAGTCTGGGGGACTTCTGGGTGTGAGCAGAGCACCAGTCACACGGGTGTGTTCATTTTGTGAGAATTCGTTGAGTTGTACACAAGATTTGCATATTTTTCTTAAGGTATGATACATTTCAATAAAATTTACCAAAGAGTTTTGTTGGCTGCAAAATTGGAAAAGAAAGCACAAAACTGAAATTTACGTTTTATTACATATTTACAAAATGTGACATGTCAGTCAACTGCAGTTCAACTGAACTCACGTGTGTTTGTGTGCATAATTTAGTGTGGGTTGTGGCTATATATAAAAATGTTTGCTATGACGAAGGATGGGGCCCTCCAAAAGAGAAGGTCCCTGCTATCTAAGAAAGTCTTAAAACAGCCCAAGTTTACACCAGTAGCTCTTAACCTTGACCACCCCTGCACTTAGATGCAAAATGATGTACTTTTATCTGGGGAAGAGCATCCACAGCTTTCAGCAGGTTCTCAAGGGGTATGTGACCCCCCAAAAAGTTGCGAGCAACTGGTTTTGAGGAGTCAGTACGGAACTGGCTGCGAATGTGCCTGGCATGAAATAGGTGTTCGGTAATGTCAGTTTCTTTCCTTCCTTTCAGAGTCCAGCCTTTTGAGGTTTCCACACGACCCTTCTCAGGCGACTTTGGGATCATTTATTCTCCTGGCGGCGCCCAGGGCAGACTGTGCCGAGCTCACAGCTCTTCTAAGAGGCCATTAAAAGGGGACTGTCATTTCAGCATCCGCTGGCTGACAGAACGTAGCATGCAGCATACCAGAACTGAACCAGGATGTGTGGTTTCAAGTCAGGGATGATGGAGGAGGTGGAAGAGTATGAAGGGAGGCAGAGGGCTGCTCTAGTCTGCGGACCCCCAGTAATTCACTTAACTACCTGAGTCTCAATTTTGTCCTTTGTAAAATGACAGCATTATGAGAATGCAACTTTGTAAATGATAATCTGTTTCTCCAGTGCAAGATATTGTCATTGCTGAAGTTACACTAGGACCTCATTATACGGTGGCCTCATGATACAGATTTATAGCCAGGTTTCAGACTCTTGTATAGAATAGACAGATATTTATCCAAGGGTTCACTGATTCCCCAATATATGCCAGGAACATTAATATACATTATTATTCCATTTAGTTCTCTAACACTCTGGTGGATGGTTATATTTGAATTCTTACTTTATAGATGAGGAAACTGATGTTCCAGGAGGTTAGGTAGCTTGACAAGCGCCCACAGCTAGTAAGTGTCAGAGCAAAGCCTTGAACCTGAGTGTCTGACTCCAAATCTGGCTCTCATTCTGCCAGTGTGTCACAGTTGGACGAAAGACTCTGTTCTACCTGGATTGACCCATAAAGACAGATTCCAGACCCAGAGAGAAGCACGTGGGCAAATGTAGACACAGAAAAATTAGCTTTGCAGGGGCATGAAGGGGCTAGTTATTTTGGAGTAATTCAAGCTATCGATTTCTGTAATGGAAAAGTGATTGGGAACCAGCTGCCACCTGAGAGTGGGGCTGAGCAAGTCCCCAGGAGGGGGAAATGTTATACACGGCTTACAAGACCTTGCGTATGGCAGTGGTCTTGTAAGAGACCTCTGTCCCAGTTCATTGGGGAACTCCAAGAGGCTGGGGACCTTGTCTTACTCATTTCCACCACCTCTCCTCTGCCCCAAGTGCCTGACTCAGTGCTTTGCCCTTGGCAGGTGAACAGGAAATGCAGCCCGTCACAGGCTGGCGGGAAGAGACAGGAATATACAGACCGGAAATCCTCAGGCCCCTGGGGTGATGTGCCACTGAGAAGCAGCTTAGGCAGATGCAGACAGGTAAGTGGTCACTGAATGACTCAATTAAAGGGCAGAGGCAGTGACCCCAGGCCACCCCCTGCCCCAGCAGCTCCTTTCAGTAACGTTGCCCCAGCCGTGGTCTTGTGGCTCTGCTCATGATCTCCGTCTGTCCCGGGAGGGGAGGGAGGAAGTGTGCATCCCGAACCCACTCAGCCCCTGCTGGATGCTCCCTGAACACCATTATTTTCAGGGTAAATCCTTGTGAGGCTGAGTGCCTTGCCTGGAAAATGTGGGCCTGGGGCCCTAGAGAGTGAAGTACCATGGGTGGGTGGGTGGGTGGATGGATGGATAAGTAGATGATACCGAGAAGATGGGTGCAGGGAGATGACTGATGGATCAGAGGTGAGCGTGAGGGCTGCTGGCTTGAGATGGATGCTCGCAGACCCTGGAGAGGCTGGTGAATGGATGGGCATGATTGGCCCTGTGCTTCCCAGTGCAGATCTAAATATAGGGCCGGAGCTCTTCAAAGGGAAGATGCTGTGCAACCTGGTCCCCAAGTGAACTCCGCATTTGTAACTCGGAGCGATGGATGTGTCTTGTTGGGAAGGATTCTTATAGGTAGGACATCGCCCCAGTTAATGACTTATGGATGGTTGTAAAATCAGGCACTGGCAGAAGTGAAACCATGAGGTTAAAGGGCCTGGAACAGATTTTTTTTTTTTTTTTAATAATGTTGCCAATTTTTTTTTTTTATGTGAGGAAGACCAGCCCTGAGCTAACATCCGTTGCTAATCTTCCTCTTTTTTTTTTTTTGGCTTGAGGAAGACTGGCCCTGGGCTAACATCTGTGCCCATCTTCCTCTACTTTATATGGGACGCCGCCACGGCGTGGCTGACAGGCAGTGCGTCAGCGGGTGCCCGGGATCCGAACCCGCGAACCCCGGGCTGCCAAGCGCAGACTAAACCGCTGTGCCACTGGGCCAGCTCCCGCACTAATATCTGCGTTTTATCAATCCGGGCACTGCACTGAGCACCTTACCTACTTTACCTCGATGAAGCCTCACGACAGCTCTCTGAGGCGGCTATGGCTCTGTTTTGTGGATGAAGAAACTGAGGCTCAGAGAGCTGAAACAGCTTGTTGAGGTCACTTACAGAGTGCGTAGGCGGAGTGTCCATCTGACCCCAGAGTCTCAGGGTGAAGAGGAAATTTTAAGGATGGATGGAAGGAAGGAAGGAGGGAGGGCCGCAGGATTTTTGGACCAGCTCTCTAAGAAAGAACGTGGCATTCTGGCACATGGGACACCGTTTGCATTGGGTGAGGCTTTGAGACCTCCCAGTTTCTCCCTCTTTCCTCTCTGCATCTGCCTTCTGGGCCTGTACATCTTGAGCCCGGGGACCTGAAAGCGTAGAGAAGGTATAGAAGGGGTTTACCTCCCTCCCTTCGGCCTAAGCTTGTCCCTCTGCCACGGTCCCCACGAGCAGTCGGGGAACTTGGGTGCGTTTTCTCCTTCCTCAGGAGCTCTGCACCCGAGTCTGGGGTGCAGGGAGGAGAGCTAGCCCTGAGGTCTTTGGGTAGGGGGTGCATTAAATGATTCTGTGGGATAAATCCTTCATGGCTGCTCTGGGGTTGACCATGAAGAAGGAGAATGAGTCACCTTTACAGGAATTATTCGGGACCCCAGACTTTCCTTCTGGCAGGCAGGGGTCATGAGGTAGGCACTTCCTGGGAAGGAGTGACAGATTCTCCTTCTGTCCCCACCTTCATCCCCTATGCAGCTGACCCTGCCCGCGGCCTCCCTTCTCTCAGCCGTGCAGGCCCCTCTCTGCACCTGGTCCTTCCTTCAGCTCTCTCATCCTGGCCGTGCTCCACGGTCCAAGCATGGTTCCTCGGTCCACCTGCTGGCACCGACCCTGACTCTGTTTCTGTGTCAGCAAACTGGAAAGAACAAGCACCACCGCCTATAGTTCTGAAATTGTTGACACAACTGTACTTCTGAAATGCTTTGAGCTTTTGGAGAAGGTGGCTGGGAATGCACTGAGTTCTCTGCATGAGCGTCCTTAAGCAGCAGGCAGAGTGAGCAAGGAGGAGCCCCAAGCAGCAGTCACACTCCTGGCTGGGCTGTGGTCCTCAGGAAAGTCACTGCTCCTTTTTGGGCCTCAGTTTCCACATCTGAAAAGGATGGGGCAGGACTATATGATTTCTTAGGTGCCTCCGGACTTAATGATCTATGGTTCTGTGATGGAGGAGGGCCAAATCCCCAGGCCAGTTCACTAGTTCCTGGTGACCCCTGCTCTGTGCAGCCCACTCGATGCCATGCCCTTCCTGCTCAGTTCACCTAAAATAAGGTGGTTATTCTCTCTGGGAGTGGCTCTGCCTGAGAACTAAGCTGAACACATCAGTGTAGTCCAGGCTCCGGGAAGGTTTGCTCTGCTCCCTTATGGCCATTTTTGGCCTTGAAGTCTCTTCCCTGCGAAGCTGTCAGCTCCCTGTGGGCGGCCAGCATCCTCACATCTCCCACACTCCCAGGTGACCTAGGCTGAAGCAGGGTGTGCAGGGAGGCGCATGAACAGACCCAGGCTCCATCCTGGACTTTGCTACTTAAAAACATTAATAACATTTCTAGTTTAACGGGGGCCTACTATGTGCCAGGCACCATGTCAAGTGTTATATCATCTTGTTTGATACAATACCACTGTGACACAGCTATTATCCCTATTCTACAGATGAGAAAACTGAGGCTCGAGGACAGCGCACCTGCTTTGTCTTTGCTCAAATGTCTCTTCCTCAGTGAGGCCCACCCTGACCCACCCTATTTAAAATGGCATTCTACCTCTATCCCCGGACTCCCATTTGCCTTGATGCTGCTCCCCGCTGCCAGCACTTATCACCTTCATGCATCACAGTCACGCAGCCCGTAGCAATAGGGACACATTCTGCGAAATGCGTCGTTAGGCGATTTCGTCGTTGTGCGAACATGATAGCATGTACTCACACAAACCTAGGTGGCATAGCCTACTACACACCTGGGCCGTATGGGACTAACCTATGGGACCACCGCCGTCTATGTGGTCCCTCGTTGACTGAAACGTCGTTATGCAGCACACGACTGTATACCTTACTTATGTTGTTTAGTGCCTGCCATATGTCACCAGGGCAGGAGTCTTTGCCAGTGTCGTTCACAGAAGTATATCCCAAGCCATGAGAACAATGCCCATAGAGGTGTCCAGTCAATGTGTGCTGAGTGACTACTGGTTGAATGACTTCCCAAGTGTCAGTTATCTGGAGATTGCATAGCAGAAGGCTTAAGAACACAGTCTTTGGAGCCAGACAGTTGCAGGTTTGAATCACAGCTTTTGCCACATAACTAGCCATGTGACCTTGGGTCACTTACTCTTTCTGAGCCCCAGTTTCTTTGGTAATAAAATAGACTGATAACATTTATCTCACAGGGTGGGTGGAGGATGAATGGAGACACCTATGCAAAGTTCTTGGCATATGGTAGTTCCATAAATGCTAGCTCCTTTTCCTGAGGAGGGTTTTTTTTTTTTTTCTCTTCTTGCTGCTCACTTTTCTCTGATGGCCTACCCTTTGACCACTTCGCTGTTCAACAGTAATTCCTTAAGAGGACAAGCTGCTGTAAGAGAGGGTTGGCATTATCTATGGAGTTAACCAGCCCATGCTCTCTCGCCCTCCTTCCTCCTTCTAGGATGCGCCTGTTGCTAAGGAGACGCAACATCAGCCCCTGACAGGATGTGGCTGGGGTTCTGACCCACACCAAAGGAGAGAGATGATGGCTGACCCAGGGAGGGAGGGATGAGGAGGGACTTGGCTTGCCTCCTGGGCTGAGAGGCTGGGTAGGGTGTGGAACTTGCTGGAAAAACTCATCTGGCTCCCTGAGAAAATGAACTGTCTGTCCTCCTGTCTCCACATGGCTCTGGAGAGATGACCAACAGCCCTGTACGGAGGCTGGAGTGGAGTTCCTGCTTGGGCTGGAGTCCAGTGGCACTGGTCAGGGTGTGATGCCCAGACCCTGGGAGGGGGCCATAGCAGCCAGAGTGACACATAACCAAACTCGTGGCCCTCAGAATGGCACCTCCCCAGAGCAGGGCTGGCAACTGAGTCAATGCTCGAAGAGGCCATGTCGGTGATTCACAATTCTGTGTCTGCGAAGGCCAGTCAAGCTGGCCTGAAGAGAGGACTCAACACAGGCACTGCCAGCTCTTCTCGCAGCTTGAATGTGGCTGTGGGGAGACTGTCTTAGATCCCAGGCCCTCCAGGGACTCCATTTCGTCCTCCCCCCCTCGACCCCGGGCAGCGTGAGAGGTTGAGGCTTGTGTGTAACCAGTTAGCCATCCCGAATGGAGAAGGAAGGGAGGGCGGTTAGAGCACAGGCTGGGGGCCAGGCTGCCTTGATTGAGTCCTGCCTCCGTCTGTCCTAGCCATGTGACCCTGGACAAACCACTTACCTTCCCTGTAAAACTGGGATAATTAGAGCACTTTCCTTTGGGGACTGTTGTGAGGATTACAGGAGTTAATTCTTGTAAAGTGTTGAGATGCGACCCAGACACGCCGAGCTCACTAAATGTAAGCCATTACTGTCATTTTAGGGGGCACATTCCTGGGAAGAGGAGTATTCTTGGGCAGAATAAAAATTATTATTTTTATTATTTGGCTCTTCTTGAAAAATGGGAAGTTCTGGTAATGCTGGTCCATCTTCCTGCCCTACTGGAGTGAGTCTGGCTGCCTAATTCAGATGGGGCACATCTCCTCCACTTGCACAATCCCTTCTAGGCCCATTCCATTATTTGTTAGCCCCGGAAGGCAGTTGCTATTTCTGTTACAAACTTAAGTTCAGTGTAAGCCAACAAAGGTGTCAGGAGCCTGATTAGGGCTGGAGGACAAAGAGAAGACTGAATTGGCTGTGCTCAGAAGGGGAAGGAAAGACCCCCTCAGAAGGGTCCCATGGGCTTCCCAGGAAGGGGATTAGAAGAAAGAGGGGGATGGGAATCCCAAGGCTGCCTGGCTTGGGTGCGGCTCTGTGCTGACCCATCTGTGGCTGGTTCAGCACAGACCAGTAAATGCACTGGGCTGGGCCACGTGGCTCAGAAAGCCTGGACTCCTGGCCCATTGGGGAGGCCCTGTTATTTGGGGGCTGGGAATGTTGAGTTGGTTCAGCATCTGTCCTCTGTATCTTTTAGCCTCGTATTTCTTCCAGCACAAGTTTCCTGGGGGCAGGGGACTTGACCTCCTCACTGGGGGGATCTTGTCACATTCCTCATGGGAGGGACCCAGTGCTTGTCACACAAGGAGTTCTCAATGAATGCTTGCTCAACAAATAAAGGAACGAATGCAGAGAGCTTGCTTCTGGTACAGCAACCCAAGAATTTAGCTAGACTTTCTAGAAAGCCCCTCTGAGTCCCATTCCCATCTCGTGCACTGGGCTCCTCCGTCTGGCTGGAGGAAGGCAGTGTGGGGATAGCAACCATGTCTCCTTCACTTACCACTGTATGCCCAGAGCCTAGTGCAGAACCTGGCACACAGTAGGTGTTCAACCAATATCTTGAATAGATTGAATGAATGAATGAATCGAATGGGAATCTGTCTCACCCTGGAGTTGGGATACTGTAGTTGTGCTCATAACAGCCGGGGGGATTCTGAACTCCTCTTTGTAACCCATCTAGCCCCACCCACCAAGTAGGGAAAACAACACAAATATACCCTGTTATGAGAAACTCAGTGTGCGAGGCTCATGGTTATCACTTATAAGGTATCCTTTGAAGTCTGCTGTCACCACAGATCTCCCGATGTCCTTATGTCTCACTTTCTCGTGCTGTGTGCGGGGCCCACCAATGGACACCGTTGTCTTGTCACTGACCATTGCATTTGGAACCATCGCTTCTGTGGGTTTTGGGTTTTACTTATCTCACTATCTTAGATCCACCTGTTCATTTCTAAAACAGCAGCATCTTCCAGAATGACTAGGGAATAGTCTGAACAGTGACAGTGCTGTCTGTTACTCCCCTGACAAGATGGGGTGCTGGGAGAGGTCTCCAGCCTTGGCTCAGGGACCAGCTGGCTCTGTGACCTTGAGCAGATCACTTCATCTCTCTGAGCCTCGTCTCAGGAGCCCTTTCAGAGCTTTAATCCTATGTCAACACACAGGAGTGGGCTTCCCAGAAGTGAAGTGATTTTTAAGTTGGTGTATGCTTTTCTGTGAAATTGTAGCTGTTTTTATTTTAAAACTTTTCATTTAAGCTCCTGTTCCGAGTATAAAAACAGCACTAGCTACGAGGAATTCATATTTTGTGATTTACCGAGAATATTATTATTATATCAGAAAATGGTAGGGTTTTTTTGTTAAATATGTTTTTAAAAGGCTTGCTGCATTCTTAAGAGTGATTTTATTATATCCTGGGGTGACTTTTTTTCCCCATGAAGAACTGATCTGTGATTTACAATGACCCTTCACTATCGAGGCTGATTGTGAAAGTGCTCTATGGCGTTACATCATTCTCAATGGGTGCCCTGGCTACGGGAGCTCCCAGGGTTCCGAGCATATTGCAGAGGAGACCAAGTTGCAAAGTTCTTTCTAGAAATCAGGGTAACGTGAGAGTAGCCATGCCCATGTCCAGCCACACATTGAGGGTCTTAGAAAGGATGGGGCTCTTAGGGATACACCACCCAATTCTCTTGCCATTTGGATTAGGGAAATTGAGGCCCAGACTGGAGCACTGATTTCCTCAGGTAAAGGCCCAGAGTACTCCCTCCACATCTGCCCTTGCTCATCCCACATCCCTCACCTGGTCCAAACCCCAGTCCTCCAAATGTGAACAGTGGTGCACACACCCAAACCATTGCTTATGCCAAGGGGCAGACACTTTCTCTGTCTCATGATTTGCTTTGCAAGTGCCACATGATGGAAGGGCTGCTGCTAATTCAGAATTCCAACTAGCATCTACTTGCCCCAGACACATTTTTTTTCCACCAGCTAGGCACTAATATCCAGCAGAAAGTTTATTGGCATAATTTCTCCAGAAAGAGGCTGGAAGACTTAGCAAGTTCAAACTTTAACAATTTTATCAAGAGTCCCAAAGGGCCACCCATTTCCCCTCCCCTCATCACCACCAACCCCAATAAGGCTTTCTCTACCACAGGAAGTCAGGGTGCACGGAGCAGAAACAGCACAGGCCAAACCAGCAGGCACATGATACATTATCCAATCAACGGAGCAAGCAGCCACCTGGGAGCCATCTTTGTTAAGGGCAAAATAAGCCGCTCATGACACTGAAGGATACAGAAAAGACAGGACTGTCTTGATTCTTCTGAAGGAGTGAGGGAGGCTGGATGGGGTAGCGGGGAGACTTTCCTTTTCTGTTTTCTTAGAAAACATGCAAAGAAAGCCTTCACAAACAACAAAGGTGACACAAATATCAGTATCTCCCAAACTTCCCTGTTCAAAGATGGCCACCCCTGCTGTCCATTCAGAGGGAGCACGCAGCAGAGTCTACTGGGAGTGGAGAGAGAGACAGGCAGCAGGAGAGATTTAGTTTTCCACAAAGGTTGTTAGTTTTTTTTTTCTCCTTTATTGATGGGATTTAAAGTGCATATAACTGAAGGCAAAGTCCAAGGCTTAGAGAAAGATAGGAGGCCCGAGAGAGAGGCTCAGAGATTCTAAAGGCGGCAGAAGGATACCCACCTAAAAAGGCCACTTGAGCTGCAAACAGGATGGGGCAGAGAGACAGAGAATGGGAAAGAGAAAAAGGAGGAGGGGGTGGGGTGGGGTGGGGTGAGGAGAGCGTTTGGGAGGAAGAAGACAAATACCAGTTCAGAAATTCAGACAAAGATGAGTAGTAGGAGCTAGTTTACATCCCAGGTAGGAAAGATGGGCTGATCGTAAGGTAGGAACATTTGTTTTAGGAAATGTGAGAAGGGGAGAAACAAGAAGAGCAATGGCCTCCAGCCAGGACATGACACCCCAGGGGCCCTTCAGATGGTGGCAGTAGTGATGGGGCTTCTCCAAGCCTCTGTCATGGTCTGTCCTGGAGACCCAAAAGGGATCTAAGGAGACTCCAGCCAGCCAGGAGAAGACAGGGGCTGGGGACCTTGATCTGGGGCCTCCCCAGAGCTCCCCAGGCGAAGGCAACTTCCCTTGGCTACTGGACTGTGGCCAGGGCCCCACTCACCCACACAGGCTGTGCCGTCCTCATTGGGCTCGTAGCCCCGACTGCATCTCTTGTTAGTCCGGCACCTGTAGCTTCCATACGTGTTGACACACACGGGCTTGTCTCGAGGGCACACGAATGGGAACTGGATGCATTCATTGGTGTCTGAAAGTCAAGGGGAGGCACTCACCGGGGAGGTGTGGGGCTCTGGGTCCTAGCTCAGGCTCTGCTGCCTCCCCGTGACTCTGTGACCTTGGGCATGTCCATTCTTCTCTCCGGGCTTCAACTTCTTCACTTCAGTCCCCTTGGCTGGCTCCTCCTGTACTTGACCTCTACACGTTGGGAGTGCTCAGGCTTGGTCCTGGGTCTTCTATCTACCATACTTTCTCTAGGTGGTCCCTTCATACATGGATGATTCCAGACTGCCTACCTCCAGCCACAACCTCTCCCCAGAGCTCCAGGCTCATGAATCTGTCTAACATGCATCTCAAACTTAGTAGGTCTAAAATGGAACTCTAGAATCGTCCAGCCCTTTAACCTCTTCCACCCCCTGTTCCCATCTTCCCTAAATCAATCAATGTCCCCATCATCTGCTCAAGCACAAGCTGTGACCCCTGATTCCCCCTTTTACCTTACCTCTGGAAGCAATTTAACAACAGATCCTGTCAGTTCTGCTCCACAGCACCCCTCTCGTCTGTCCACCTCCTTCTCCCCCTTCCGCCACAGCCTATTCCCAGCCAGCACCACCTCTTGCCTGGATTTCTGCGGCTGCCTCCTTCCTGGCCTCCTGGCTCACACTCTTCCCTCCAACCCAACCTGCAATGCTGCAGCCAGAGTGACCTTGTGAAAATGTGCATCTCATCATGCCACTCTCCTGCTTAACTTCAAATGGCCCTAGGGACAAAATCCAGACACCTTAATGGGGCCTCAAGACACTCTGGACGTGGCGTCTAGCTCCCCCATCCTCTCCAGGCACATCGGCCTCCTTCCCATTCCTTTCACACACCAAGCCTTTCTCCTGCCTCTCAGTCTTTGCTCCCAGCCTTCCCTCTGCCGGGACAGCCCTTCCCTCAGCTGTTTCTATGGCCGGAACTTCTTATTCTTCAGGTCTCAACTCAAAGGTCCTCTCCCTGATCACTCCGTCTAGAACAGTCTCCAGAGAGCACCTTGCTTACAGGGTTCTTAACTCATCTCATCCAGCTGTCGGGTCACGTGTTTGTGGTCTGTCTCCCCAACTAGAACTAATGTTCCTCTAAAGCAGGCACGTGGGGCCTGGTGTGTGGGAGGCACATAAATATCTGCTGGATGATGACAAAGAAGAGGCAGCTAGACTGGTGATCTCACAGGGTCCTTCCAGTACACAGGAAGTCACCGGAATTTCTGTGTACATGCACTGTCTATTTAGAGTGGCCAGGGTGGGGATGTGGAGAGTAGAGGGGATGGATTTCCTCCTCAAGCCACCCTTGGAGCCATACTCCTCCACTTTCTCACCTGTTGTCCTTTGCCCACGCAGTGCCCTCTGCTGAAACACTTTCTCCCCTTTCATTGCCTGGCGAACTCATCACCCCTCAGATCTCAGCTTAGACCTTACTTTCTCTGGGGCGCCTTCCTGGACCCCCCTAGACTGGTTTAGGGCCCCACCTTTGTGCTCCCACAGCCCCGGCCCCTCCCCACCCCAGTCCTGCTCACACTGTGTGGTCATTGCTGTTTACTTGTGCACCCCTCCCACTGGCTCTAAGCTGCATGAGGGCAGGACTGTGTCTGTCTTGTTTACTCTTGTATCTCAGTAGTGAACCCATTCGCCTGGGGCTGATGAGCAGCTGCAGAGTGGACTTGAGAAGAATGCTGCCTGAAGGTCTAAAGGCAGGAGGAGTCCTTGGCCTGACCCCTCATTGCTGGGAATTAGGATGGAAGACACTGGGTTGAGGGTCTTCTGGATGCTGAGCCTCTAGGCTGCCCCTCTCCCACTCTGGGCCCTTGGGGGACTTTCAGGTCACTGGACCCAGAGCTGCCGTCCTGGCAGTGTTGCAGCTACCTGCCCCCCAGTCCTGCACACTGCAACCTCTCTCTGTACTGGGACCACACTCCACACCCTGGTTTGCTCCAGTGCCTCCTGGCAATGCACACTCTTGCCTGCCCACACCCTACTTGCTGCTTCACCGGCTGCCCAAGCTGAAGCCACCAGCTCTCCGTGGAAGATGAGTGCCCACCCCAGCCACCACAGCCCCCAGTAGCCAGGCCTCCCTGTGAGCACTGTCCGGGCGACTGTGTGTCTCCTTCCTTCTGTACTCGCGGCAGGGAAGCACTGCCGGTGCCCAGGACCGCAGTGACGCAGGCTGCTGGTTGCTAACATCACTCCCACCTTGGTGAGTCACATGGCGGTTGTCTTGGCATCTGGAGCCCCAGGGACAAACAACACGTTCCCCTCCCCACCTTTCCATGCCTTGTCTGCAACCTGAGCCTTGCCAGGGCCCAGGCTGACATTCCCCAGTGAGATTCTGGGCTCTGCCCCGTCCCCAGGTGCCTGCAGGCAACTCACCCATGCAATGGCCATTTTTCTGCTGGGAGAATCCTTGGCCGCACTGCAAGGTGGGCAGAAGCAGAGACACTAGTGAGTTGAGAAGATCCCATCTGAGGTCACCTCCTAGTCGCAGCTGCAGAGCAGCTGTTGCCCTGACACCAGAATGAGGGGTGCTCTTAGCTCTCAGCCTGGGGGAACCCCTCCCTGCCAGGACCCCTTTCCTTGCATTGGAATAGGAGGCCAGTAAGGGAAAGGCCAAGAACAGATTCAGTTCAAACTCCTGTTCATTCCCCTCACGTGGGATCCATGTGTCTGAGCCAGGACACCTAACAGAACCTGTCCCTCCCGTGGCATTGCCCTGAGGTGGAGGCTGGGTCTCAGTCACGGCAAGGTGCAATGAAGGGCAGGAGATGCTTTTTGAGGTGTCTGCTCACGCCCCTCACCCCCTTCTCTGAGAGCCTTCCCCGCTCACAGCGGTGGGCGCCTGCAAGCCAGGCTACAGTCCTCCTCGCGGGGCAGGGCTGACTGGACGAGGGGTGGACATCTCAGCAGGGGGAGAGAATCAAAGGCTTTGCAGCTAGAACTTGAACTAATTGAGGCTGAGACTGAGATTTGGGAGTCTGGTCACGCCAGGCTGTGGGGGCTTTGCTATGTCTACACGGAGGTCTCAGAGACAGTGGCCTGGTGGCAGGGCGGGGGGACTCAAAACATAACACTTCACAAGAGACAGAAAATGTCAACTGTCCGTTCTGATGAATGAGGGAGGGCTGGTGGGGATTATTGGAAGGGCAATGTTCCCCCCAAGGCAAGTGGACTAATTACAAAGGTCTTTGAGCTCCTGGGGCTGAGGCCATTGAGCTGCCATGGTTCCTACCCATCCTGAGCTTCTCTTGGATTCTGTGAGCTCTTCTAGAAGCCTCCGTGTAAGTCTCCTCTTCTGTGAGAGTTGAAGTGCGTTTCTGTTATTTGCAACCAAGTGATCCCCATCAGAGTTAGAATCCAGAGCTGGTCCTTAACAGCCCCCAGAGGCCCTGCCCCACCCTCAGAAGCAGTAGGAGGCCTTGTCAGAGACTTAGAAAGAGCCAGGAGGGAAGCAGGAGACCTGGGGTCAATTCTTAGCTCTGCTCACAACTGACTGGTGGAGTCTCTCTCTCGGTCTCAGTTTTCCTCTTCCATAGAATGGGTGCAAAAATATTTGCCCTGCTAATACCCCAGATTTCTGTGAGGAGCAGAAGATATGTGGGTGTGATACTGTTGTGCAAACTACGAGTGGAGGGATCATTATGAAGCCTGCCCTTTGCTAAGATTTCCATCATTTCTAAAGGTGAAGTCTGCAGATTCCTGGGAATCCAGCTTCAGCCCACGGGGTTGGGGGTGGGGCCTGCTTTTCTGGCTATGAGGCCCAGATGCCTTCTCACCTCCAGTGGGGCTGGGTCCTGAAGTCTGTCCTCATCCCGGGGGTAGGGGATCTCCAGCACCGAGTTCATCTCCTCGCTGGCTATGCTCCGGCTCGCCATCTTGCCATCTGGCCATGTCACCTCCACGCTGCTGGCTTCATCCTTCCCTGTGGGACAGGGGGAGAAAGGGTCAGCAGCAGAGGAGAAGGGGGAGGGACTCTCAGCAAAAGTATCACCATTCATTTAATTAAAAATGTGAATTGAACACCATCCCAAGTGCTAGGGAAACAGAGAACATGGCAGATGAGGTCCCACTCCTTGAGAGCGATGCTGTCCACTAGAATGTTCCACAGTGATGGCAACGTTCTATATCTGTTCTGTCCGATATGGTAGCCACTAGCCACATGCGGCTGCTGGGTACTTGAAGTGGGACTAGCGTGAAAAGGAACTGAATTTTAAATTCTATTTGATTTTAATTAATTTACATTTAAATAGCCACACACGACTAGTGGCTACCATACTGGACAGTGCAGCTCTAGAACTTACATCCTAGTGGATATGCCAATTGGCATGAGGCTGTTTTGGGGGAGATGGAAAGGCCTGGTGGTCTGCAGGCTGACTTTGGAGACCTGGGTTCAAATCTTGGCTGTACCACTTACCTGGTGTGCTGGAAAGAACATGGCGGGGGGTGGGCATCTGGGAGATGTGGGGACAAATCCCAGCTCTGCAGCTGGTTTGCTGTGTCATCTCGGGCATGTCACTATTGATCTTTATATTTTATTTGTTTGTTTTATTTATTTATAGCCTGTTAGGGGCCAGCCTCTCTTGTCCCTGCTTTCCAGGAGCTTCCACTCTCGTGGAGATAGACAGGCAAACAGATAAATAAATAAATAACATCAGATATTGACAAGCTCTGTGCAGAAAACAAAAACAGGGCAACGGAACAAAGAGGAACGGGGGTTGGCTGGGGGCTTTTCTAGCCAGAGTGTTCAGGGACAGCCTCTTGGGGAGAAGGCATTTGAGCTGAGCTCTAAATAAAAGCTGAGGTGATAAAGAAGCGGAAGGTGGAGGGCACTGGAGAAAGACCATTCTACAAACTGAGATGTTTACAAAAGCTGACGGGGAAGCTCAGAGGATATTCACGGTGAATCCATCCACACACGCTCTTAAAGCAATGCATAACATCACTGGCAGAAGGCAGGCTGGAGAGATTTGTCAGGCGTTTAGGCATTGTCAAAGCCACCCGCTCCCTGCTAAGGCCACAGGCAGTCGCTGTGGCAAGGTCAGGCTAATGGAGATGGATTGGGGTGAGCGGGGGGCTCACCTGCAGGGAGAGGCTGACTAGTCCGTCACCTGGGAAGGAGGGTAGTGCTCAGGGAAGGTAGGAGAGAGGGTGCAGCCCCCTCGTTATCACCCACCAGGGCTGACCAGAGGTGAGCCCATGGAGCATGGGGGTCCACAAATACATACACTCCCCAAGCACCATCCGTGGGCTGAATAAATAATATGTCATCCACACATATGTGCTACTTTTCCCTTAATGCATATAGAAACTGTTAGAAAACGAGCGAAATTGAAAAGTGCTGTTATAGTAGCTTTTGGTCATTACTGTCCATCTGTGGAGTTTACAATGATAGCCACTATGGGGGTTGGGGGGGTAGTCTGTGAAGCATTTTCGTGTATAAAAGGGGTTCTCATATTTTTGAAAAGTGTTGGAAGCCACGTCTGGACTTTGAGTGGAGTCTAGACTCCTCTGTGCAGAGGTCCGCTCTGGGGTGAGGGCTAAGACGGCATGGTGTGGAAGGACCCAGCTGCATCTTTCTCCTTTCGTCCCAGGATGTTAGTCTGGGGATTCCAGAGGAACTTCTGAGCCTCATCATCCAGATTCCTGATCCTCCCAGTGTTTGGTCCCCTTTTGCTCCATCCCCACCCCCGGCCCCCTCCTTGGGTCTCCAGAGAAGTCTCATTGGAATGTTCCAGCCTCGCTGCTGTGCTGCTGCTGTGCTGCACAGTTAATGAGAGCAGGGACCAGCTCACACTCCGGAAGTGTCAAAGGTGAGCAGCCCCTGTCTCTGTGTGCACAGCGGGGCAGCAGTACCAGGGAGCAGCTCCCAAAGCAGAGACTCCCACACGCATTCAGCTTCTCCTCCCACAGAGACTCTCCCCTTCCAGGCCTGGCCTTCCTGGTCCTGGGGTTTGCTATATTAAGCCAGAAAACATTTCTCATAAACCCGTGTCCCCCCACTCCCTCCTTCTACAATAATTCCTTTTGGGGAAGGGGGCGGGAATGGGATTGGGGGTGTCAACTGCAGACTTTTTTCTGTTTTGAAGGAGTCTCTTGAAGCTCAAGAGATTTGGCATTTTTAGGGTGCCCAAAGTAAGTGGCATATGTAAAAAGTAAACCTTTTGCCATTTAAAAAAAGGGGACAAAGAAAAGCAAATGTTTCTCATCTAAGCCAACAGAACAGCTACATGAATACATTTTCCAGTCTGACTGAAGCGCCACAAATAACTCAAGAGTCACCGAATATTCATAGGCAATCGCAAATTTACATCCTGTATCTGCAGCACAGAGTTCTGAGTCCTGCTTCCTCCCTTTCTGCAGACCCAGGAGGGCCAGGGGCTGTAAGTAAGCCACGGAAAGCACCTCTCAGTAGGACTCCCTCCTCTGCCACTGATTATTTTGCTGACTTGGGCATCCTCTGGACCTCAGTTTCCTCATCTGTAAGATGCGGGTGTGACCGAGAATTCTAGCCCTCCTGGGAACGACAGTCTTTCTTCCTTGGAACGTGAGCCCTGCCCTGGCCGATTGTCACTGTTAGCATCCCCATTCCCATCATCTCCTAGACATGGGGGGCACCCTGCAGTCCCAAAGGGCTTTCACTTGTTGGCAATAATACTAGAAAATATGTACCCAGTGTTAGCGCACTGGATCCTCACGGCAGCTCTATGAGGAAGGTGCTAGTTTTATAATTTCCATTTTAGGGATGAGGGAGCTGAGACTTGGCAGGTGACGTGAACTGCCCATCGTTACCCAGCTAGGGAATGTCTGATCCCAAAGCCCATGTCTGCTATACCCTGGTTCTACTGCCCACCCTACCCCCACACCCAGCCCCACCACGGGCCAAGCATCCTGCAGGGATCAGGCATTTAGCAGGAAGGAGACAGCCCAGACCCCATCCTGAAGCAGCTGAGCCCTGTGGGGGCAATGAACATAGTGATTCTGTTATAATAAATGGGAAAGTGCAGCCACTTGGTGAGAAAGGCGGGTGTTAAAAGTCATTTCATTTGGGTGTTGCAGGAGGAGTAAGAGTCTGTGAGGCAGAGAAGGGAAGGAAGGAGCATTCCAGGGAGAGGGCACAGCACGGGCAAAGGTAGAGAGGTATGAAAAGATGAGAAGTTCAAAGTGGGGAAGCAGAGGATGAGAATGTGCATTAGGTGATGTGGGTGGGAGAGGAGACCGGGAGGGACTATGGATTCAAGCCGGCTTGAATCTGCCCGACTACTTGGCGAGGTGGATGTTTTATCCCCACTCTCCAGATGTAGACAGTGAGGCTTGGCAAAGTAAAGTGACGTGCAGGTGTCTGAGCTAGGACTGGAACCCAGGCTCCTGTCCCCAGGCCTGGCTATTCTCTCTGCCCCAGCCATCTCAAGTCTTCACGCAGCCACGCCAGCGAGGGGCCCCGGCCTCCAGACATTGCACACGGGCAGCCTTTAAGCCAGTCTGTGTGTTGGGGAGCAGGGTCCCCGGGCAGAGGAGGCCCCATGAACCAGCACAGCCGTGAGGTCAAGAGCAGCAGGGAGTTGCCTCTGGCAGCTTTAAAGGACAAAGGCCAAGGAGGCACAGAGAATTGCGCTTTTCAGAATTACAAGCAAAACAGATGGTGGGAATACAGTTGGTGGAATATTTTTGCACTTTAATAAAGCATTTTTTATGTGGGCCACTGAATTTTCCTTCCCTAAATGAGCACCAGCCAGCTTGCAGGCAGCTCTGAGTCACTTGCAAACAATTTGCTGAAAGGAAGGCTCTGTGTGTGTGTGTGTGTGTGTGTGTGTGTGTGTGTGTTGGGGGAGGAACTGCGGGGTGCTGGCCGAGTGGGTAAGCCCACTAGTGGGGGCAAGTAGATTATTGGCGCTTGTTTTCATTTTCTGGGTTTGGATGAGCTGCCTTAACCCTCTGCCAGCTAGGAAATGGAGAGCCAGGGTGTGGGATAGGCAGGGATAGCTGTGTGGGGGCTGGGGTGTGGGTTCAGAGTAACCGGGGTGCAGCAGGCAGTCATCAAGGGCTGGGAGCAGAAACCCTTATTTACGAGCCTGGTGGGCCACCTGCCCCAGGAGGAGCAGGGCAAGGCCAGGGCAGGGTGGAGAGGAGCCGCCCAACAAGGCCTGGGGCTCCACTGAGCAACGGTGGGTGGGGTGGGGGCTGATGTCCCCAGAAGGGACAACTCTACAGGATGAAACTGAGAGCACTCTGCACAACAGAATGGGCCCTCTGGGAACCCGCCGGAGAACGAAACATCTGGTGAGGTCCCTGAGTTTTTATTGTGTGATGTGATGCAGCCCGGACTCTCGGGAGTTGGGGAGAACACGTGAGGGTCTGAGAAGCTGGGCCCTCTAACCACAGCTCCCTGCTGACCCAGCAAGGCCTGCAGTGTAGGCGAGTTCTCCAGCAAGTGCAGAGATGAGCCAGACCATGCTGGTGGGGAAAGGAAGTGCCGAGGAGGCCGTCTGCTGAGAGGCACACGTGTGCACCCACAAACATGTCCACGCGCTCTCCACTCCTTGCTGAAAAGGCTGGAGGAGGCAGGGGTGACTCATGGAGGGAGGAAGGGAGCAGGGTCAGCTGGGGTGAGCGGGAGCGTTGAGTGCTGGCAGCGGTCTTCCTGCAGCCCTCTCCCCTTCAGAGACCTCGGCCTTCCAGCACAGCTGCGGGCCCCACATCAACTTCCCAGTGACCTGGATGTCAGGGCAGGCCTTTCTTGCATTCACGTTCTGGACATGCCCTCCTCACCCTCAACACCATATAACAAACTGCTCGGGACTGGAAACCATCGAACTGGCCGTCCATAGGGGACTGGCTAAATAAATTATGAATGCTGCCATACAACGAAACACCACGTGGCACTGAAGGAAAATGAAGCAGATATGTGCAGACTCGGAACGATGTCCAGGATATATTGTTAAGAGAACAGAAAAGCACGTTTGGGAATAATAGGAAGAGTATGATCATTTTTGTTAAAAAAAATCCCAAGGAATATGTATCTATAAATGTGCTCCTATGTATATTGCATGTATTAAAAGCACATCAGAAAGATGGAACTGGGCACAGGCCACCCCGACCACCATGCTCGAAACTGCTCCCTGGCCCTTCCCCTCCACATTCCTAATCCCCTAACTTTGTTCTGTACTTTCTTTTTTCATAGCACTTAACATCTGCTAACATTTTATGTATTTACCTAGTTATTATGTTTATCCTGTATTGTGTTTCTCCTCCTTCTACTAGAATGGAAGGTCACCCACGGCCAGGATCTTTGTCTAGTTAGTGTTGGACACAGCAGGTGCTCAGTATGTAAGTACTGACCCAGTGAATCAGATGGTCCTGGGGGAGGGTGAAGGGAGAAATGTTTGCTTTTTCTTAATATTCCAAACACAGTGGTGAGATTATGGATTGTTTTTACTTTCTTTTTTATGATGTTATATTTTCTAATTTTCCTATAATCAATATGCATTATTCTTACAATCAGAAAAATAAAGCCTTCTGAGAACAGCTGCAAGTGCTGCCTTCCCTGCTCCTGGCGCTGGGACACTGCCTCTGCGGTGGCTCCTGGGTGCCTTTGCAGCCCTGCCCTCGCACAGCAAAGCCTGGCTTTGGCTTTCCCGGCTCTGCAGCCCCCGGTCTGTTCTGCCCGCCCTCTCCACCTGGCTCTGGGTGCCCTCCACAGCTTGGCCCTGGCCTCCCTTTCTAGGCTCCTCTCCCAGCAGACCATTCCCATTCTATGGACACACTGAACACTCCCACCTCTGGGTCGTGGTTCAAGCCAGCCCAGCCCCTGGAATGCTCTCCTCAGCCCCTGTCCACGCCTCCTAAATTCCTACCATCCTTCTGGACCCAGTGCTAGGCCCACTTCCTTGGGAAAGCTGCCCTCGAGCAGAACTGACTTTTCCTGCCTGGTCCTCTCACAGCCCCCGGGCCAGTGTGATGGTGAATCCAAATCTGCCCTGCACGAGAGCTCCTGTGTCCACGTGCCTTTCACCGGACTGAGCCTGGAGGGCAGGGAGCGTTTCTTCTTTGTCTCGCCTGTCTCTTTCCCATGTCTCTCTGCATCTCTTGATCTCCCCCAGCTCTTGCCTCTATCTGTCTTTCTCCCCCTGTTCTCTCTCTGTCCTCAATCCTCCTTCCATCCAGCCTTCCCATCGGCTCCATCTCTTCCTGCCCCACTGCTGGCCCTTCCATCAATCAGGAAGGCCTGTGCTATGCTAGATCCAGGAAGGAGACCCTCCTGGATGTGGGTGCGGGGACCGTGGAGCTGCAGGGATAGAGCTCCCACCCCTTGCTGTGTCCCAGGCTGCTGGCCCTGCGGCCTGGTGAGCCACCTTGGGGAGTCTCACTGCCAGGCCCAAGGCTGACCCACGAGGCCGGTCCCCAAGAGCAGCCTTCCATCAGTGCCTCTCTGGGAGTGGATCTGGCAACAGAGAGGAGCCCGCAGGTGACCCGTGGAGCAGTCTGAGCCAGAGTTCAGACCCAGAACAAATCCCACGGCCTTGCAAAATGGCAAGGATTGGCAGTCAGGAGGGGCTCCCAACTAGCTGCAGCGTTCAAACCCCAAGTGTGGGAGGCAGACAGTAATGAAAATGCACAGAGGCTCTTGAGGCCCCAACATCCCCCGCAATGATCCAGGGCAGGGAAGAGACCCAGTGGGGCCCATAATACACGTCTTAAAGTAGCAGAGGTGGCCCATGGGATGTGGGGAAGGAGAACCCAGCCCCAGTTCTGGCCTCGCCATTGATTTGCTCTCTGAGCCTCAGTTTCCTTGTCTGTACAATGGGGTGGGGGCTGATGTCCAGCCAGATACCTGGATAAACATCCCATCTAGAATACCATGGCAGTCACCTGGGTGTGGACGGCCTCACTTGGGTCACCCGGTAACTGAAGGGACGTGGTTGTCCAGTAAGAAAGAGGTAGAGCAGGAGGACCTTGGCTGACTCCACCCAGAGCAGCTATGGGAGGTCCAGCAATCAGGTCACAGTGGTCAAGAACTCAGACCATGGTGTCCAAGGAGTTGGGGTCCAAATCCAGCCCTCCCCACTTCCTAGAGATGTGACTTGGAGCAGTTACTTTACCTGAGCGTCAGTTTCCTACGGGGGTGATGATTCCTACTTCATCACGTGGTGGTGAGAACTGAATGAGGTATCTCATCCACAGCTCTTAGACCAGGGTCTGCACTCACTAAGTGCTTAATTACTGTTGGCTACTGCTATTTTGCAAGAGAAGATTATGTACTTGAAAGTTGTCTTGTACCTCTAGGGCCAGCACAGCAAAGGGCTGCCTTAAAAGTGGTGGACCTCCAACTGCAGGCCAAACCCTCCAGGGTGAGACAGCCCAAGAACATGCTCATATAACCAGGGCCTGGGTCCCCCAATTATTTATGCTCTTTTTCAGACTACACAAATATTATGAGTTCCTATAAAAATTGGAACACACACACAAAAAAACATATAGAAGAAAGTAAGAATCACATAGGCAGGTCTGGATTCGAATCCCAGCTCTGCCATTTACCTCTCATGTGACCTTGGGCAGGTTTCTTAATTGTTCTGATCCTCAGTTTCCCCATTTGTAAGATGGGGATAAATAACACCCATCTCACAAGGTAGGCATGAGGATGAAATGAAGCACGAAGGGGGAAGTGCCACCAGGTCTGGAACAAGTTAAGAGTTACTATATTAACCCAGCCACTCAGGGAGAATCGCTGTTCGCACTTTTTGCATTTTCTTCTATGCACATGTGATGTGTGTACAATATTAACACATATTTCTTTATTAATTTGAGGTCACATTGCTTGTTCTTTTTATGTTAATATTATATCACCTCGTGAGGTGCTAACACATGGGGGAGGGTGTCTGATTTTGAAAGTGGGTATATTTGACTCAAATGCTTTCTTAACTACTGTGTTTTAGTAATAACACTCTTGGCTCCCCTGCTGTGTTTCTCAATATTTTTTCCATTATTGCCCCTCCTCTTTAAGAAGTCTTTTCAGACTTTTCCCCCCTAATTCTCTCCCCCAAGGCATTTCTTTAAAAACATTTTATTTTGAAATGATTATAAATTCACAGAAAATTGCAAAGATAGTACAGAGAGATCCTGTGTACCTTTCAGTCAGTCTCCCCCAGTTACATCTGATATAACTACAGCACCACATCAGAACCACGAAATGGACAGTGGTACAACATGTGTGTACTTTTATGTCATTTTGTCACATGTGTAGATTTGTGCAACCACAACCACAATCAAGACACAGAACTGCGCCATCACCACAAACACCTCCCTTGGGCTGTCCCTTTATGGTCACTCATCCTCTCCTTGTCACCATTTCTAACTACTGGCAACCACTGATTGAATTTCTGTCTCTATAATTTTGTCTTTTTGACAATATTATATAAATGGAATCATGAGTATGTGACTTTCTGAGATTGGACTTTTTTTTTTCACTCACCCTAATGCCCTAGAAAGCTACCCAAGTTGTTGCATGTATCGGTAGTTCATTCCTTTTTATTGCTCAGTAATATTCCACGGTGTGGATGGACCACCGTTTGTTGAACCATATACCTATTGATGGACATCTAGGTTGTTTCCAGTTTGGGCTATTACAGATAAGGCTACGATGAACAATCTTGCATAGATTTTTATGTGGACATAAATTTCATTCATCTGGGATAAATGCCTAGGAGTGCAAGTGCTGGGTCTTGTAGTAGTTGTATGTTTAGTTTTTTGTTTTTAAAAGAAACTGCCAAACCATTTTCTGGAGCAGCTGTACCATTTTACATTCCCACCAGCAATGAATGAGAGACCCAGTTTCTACACATCCTTGCCAGCATTTGGTATCGCCATTATTTTTTAATTTAGCTGTTCTAATAGGTGTGTAGTGCTATCTCATTAGTACTACAGATGTACTGTCTATCTGTTTATGGACTGTATGTATATCTGTGTCTTTATACATACAACGAAAGAGTAGGATATTTTCACTCCCCTCTCCCAGCCACGAAGCACTTTTTGCCCCCTTGGAGCTGACATCACTTGTGCTGAGAAGCATGGCTTCCTCAAGCCTTCTGTACAGGGGAAGCCACCAGGGGTTTGCTGAGCCAACTCCCAGGAGGCCAGGCAAACAGCTGGTTTGGACAAGTTTGGTGCAGGCCAACGTTTGAAGAACAAGGCCACAGCCTTGGACAAATGGAGGATTAAATACTCTGACCCCCAGGTGAAGTAATTCCACAGAGGCACGAGGGTGGGGACCCTGCAAGGGGTGGGGCACGAAACCTCCCTCCTGAGCTCAGGTTCATCTCAGAACGGGGCTGCCTCCAATAGCTGGGGTCCCCGTGACTGTCGCAGTATGCGGTACCGGAAGGTGCTCAGGCTGTGAGTTCTGCCTCACTCAGTATGCTGTGGGCTGCAGTTTCAGGACCCACTATCCCGACGACAGCTCACTGCATGTCCCGCCCCCCACTCCATCACATCCCCTGGGCCCCTGACTCACCTAAGCCAAAGTGTGCCACGGGCTCCATCTCGCACAGGTAACCCGAGCCCCCATCGATGATCCTCAGGTGGGCCCCGCTCTTCTTGGTGTAGAGCACAACCTTAGCCCCCCTGGCGAAGGCCCCAAACCGGGTCCGCGGCACCACTCGCAGCCAGTTGTTGCTGAAGCCCTGTAGGAGGGAGGAAGCAGGCCCTGGGCATCAGTGGGGGGGGTGAGAGGAGCAGGGAGGGAGGGAAAGAGGGAGAGAAGGAGAAAGAGGAAGACAAGAAGAGGGGCAGAGGAAAGAGAGGAGGAGGAAGTCGGGCAGGGAAAGTGAGCAAGGCACACAGATTGGATGAAGTTTGGAAAGAGAGGCACTGGGAAAAGAGGAGGGAAAGCCAATAGACACAAGAAGAACAGTTTTTGGCCGAGAAATGCCAGTGGAGGGCAGGGAGTAAAGGGCTTCTCCTGGGAGTCAGCCCTTCTGGGAGGTTTACTGTGTTGCTGGGAATTCATTTGCGTCCTCCAGGCCCCAGGATTTCCATCTCCCGCTGGTCAAGCAAACATCCCAGACTCCTCTGCCTCCATCCACCCTGGGCCCGGGGGGGCACACTGGGCTGGATTCCATGGGTCCCCATGTCCATGCACACCTGATTTCCCCGGAAGACGGACAGCGGCTGAGCCATGGACTCTCCGTGGGACAAGATGAGGTCCAGCATCCCGTCTCCATCAAAGTCTGTCACCACACCGCCTGCAACAGCACAGATTTCACTCTGACCATCAGCCAGGAGACCCATAAGGGTGAGGGGCTCCCCAGTAGTGCCATGGCCATATCATGGTGCACGTGCCTGAGTGTGGGGCAGAGAAAGAGCACAGCCCTGGGGCAGGAAGACTGGCGCTCGAAGCCCATCTCCTTTTCTTTCTAACAGCCAGCTCATGACAGGAATCCATGGAAGAGGGGTTCCCTTTCCTCCCCCTGGATTTCTGCATGGAGACAGTGGGTGCAAATGACTCAGACTATGTATGAGGACTTCTTTCTGGTCTTTCTCTATACACACCCTTTCTATTTGCACAGTTTTTGTCAATCTGTCCAGTGTTTGCATATACATAGTCTCCTTTGGGTCCTCACTACAACCCAGAGAGGAGAGGAGGGCAGATGGAATTATCCCCATTTGATGGATGTAGGGACCAGAAGATGAAGCAAATTTCCCAAGACCACACGCGAGACAACAGAGGACCAGGTCTTGAGACTTCTAATCCAGTGCTCTTTCTCTGACACCAGGCTGAGTGCCAACAGCAGAGGGGTCAGACCGCAGAAGCCCCCAGCCTCTCCCTTCCATCCCCACCCACTGCTAGAGAAGCTACTGCCTGTGGATTTCCAGGCCCCTGCCACCCCGCAGCCCTGGGACTAGGAGAATGGACCATCCGCCTCCTCTGCTTCCCACCTGGCCCTTCCAAGGGCTCCTCCATCTCCACCCTCACCCCACTCTAAGGTCTCAGCTCTCAGAGTGGCAGGGACAGGAGGAGCCCCATCCCTCCTGCCCTCACCCCAGGGTGTGGGCAGCGCTGAGATGGGGGAGTGCAGCCCGGAGCCCTCAGGCACCCTCACCTGTGCCCCGGCCCTCGGGCTCCAAGGCATCGCCAGGATTGAGCTCCTCGATGAGGGGGTCACCATGTTCCCTGCGGATGACACTGCAGGAGAGGAGACAGGCCTGTTCATGGATGAGTAACATGCTGGCAAGGCCCCAGGGACCCCCTGGACCTAGAGGCCCACTTGCTCCATTCTCTGTCGTCTCAGCATCCCCAGGTCCCGCTGTGCATGGGCTGCCACCTGGATGCCTACAGAGCCACTCTCTGCTCACAGACCCTGCCTGTTCCCTTCTTGGGTTTTAATTTATGTTGGTAAATATTGATTTTTCCTTCTCTAATGGATGAATTATAGACAGCCTGGGGAAGGACAGTTGATGGATGGGGCAGGGGTAGGGACACAGCTACCTCCAACTGACCTTCACTGTCCTTCAAGGGGCCCTGGGTTTCCGAGTTCTGGATGCTACCCGGGGTTCAACCCCCACTCAAGTGCCACCTCCTGCGAGCCCTCCCTGACTGTCCTGCCAGCAGCAATGCCTTCCTGCTCTGCCTCTATCACTCTCTGCCTTGTTAAAGCTCTGAGTGATGCACCTTATCTCCTCAGTCAGTCTGGGAGCTCTCTGCAGCCGGGACCAGTGTTATTCATCTTTGCATCTCCTACAGCATCTAACACAGTGCCTGGCTCCCAGGAAGCTCCCAGCACATGTCCGTGGGATGCATGGATGAGCCCCAGAGGCAAAAGGGAGGAAAGCGGTCCCTTTGGGTTGCAAAGGTTCTGTCTATTTATTTATTTATTTATTTATTTTTTTCTTTGGTGAGGAAGACCAGCCCTGAGCCAACATCCGTCGCCAATCCTCCTCTCCTTGCTGAGGAAGACTGGCCCCGGGCCAACATCCGTGCCCATCCTCCTCCACTTTACATGGGACGCCGCCACGGCATGGCTGACATGCAGCGCGTCGGCGGGCGCCCGGGATTCGAACCAGCGAACCCCGGGCTGCCAAGCGCGGACTAAACCGCTGCGCCACCGGGCCGGCCCCGGTTCTGTCTATTTTGAACTCTGAATTGTGGAAATATTTGCTTCAGAAAAGTCCACTGTGGATGTCCGGCTCTTTCTCCACACTGAGCTGAATGCTGACGAGAGTGGTGAGCTTTCCTCTCTAATTTTTCTCACTCACTGGATTCTCACAGCCTTGGGTGCTCTGCTCTGGATGTGTGGAGCAGTGCTGGGGGGAGGCAGAGGGCCAGAGGGTCTGCATCACTCTCCCCCCACACTGCAGGTGGCTGTTGTCCGCCCAAATCACAGAGAGTCACTGGAGGGCTGTGATGTGGCCAGTGTTTCCAGGAGGGGCTGACGTCCCCTGAGCTGGAGCCTACAGTGGCTGCGTGGTGGAGGGTGCTGGCAGAACTGCAGGGGGTCTGCAGGGTGTAGCAGACGCCCCGGGAGGTGTCCTGTGTCCACACGGGCATTTGTGCCGAGCACATCCATGTGTGCAGTCTGGGCAGTGGGCAGCGTGCCTGGTGGGCACTGGGCGTGTTCACACCTGCTGGAGGTGTGTATGCCTCAGCCTGCTAACACCCACAGTCCCTTTGACCACTTGTGTCCTGCAGACTCTGCCACAGCTGGGCAGACACCCCTTGGTTCAGGTGACAATGCAGTTAAGGGTTCCTAAGGCTAAAGCCCAGCAGTTCCACTGCCTTTATGTATTAATTGAAGAAATCCTTCTGCACAGCAACTTCTCTGTGCCACGCACTGCATGGGGGCCTGCAGCTATGATGTGTCTCAGGAAGGATGGAGCTCAGCGTTCATGAGGACAGGGAATCCCATGCACAGAAGTGAAGGCGGACAGGGAGAGTGGGCCGAGGGGAGTGCAGAGCTGGGCAGGCTCACCCAGATTTGGGCAACCAGGGCAGGCTTCCCAGAGGAAGGGCCACCTAAGCTGAGATCAGAATGATGCCTGAGTACGTGTCACTCAGATGAAGAGGAAGGAGCGAGGGGCAGAGGGTATGGGCGGTATGAGGGTCCAGGCCTGGTCCAGCCCAGAACCGAAAGAAGCTGGGGGGGTCTGGTGTTTAGGTGTAAATGGGGACATGGAGAGTGAC
Organism: Tapirus indicus; assembly: GCA_031878705.1. Classification (NCBI taxonomy): domain Eukaryota; kingdom Metazoa; phylum Chordata; class Mammalia; order Perissodactyla; family Tapiridae; genus Tapirus; species Tapirus indicus. Next base: position 31,106,755 of record CM062921.1, on the reverse strand, counting down.
GAGGCTGGGGACAAGGCAGGGCCAAGTGGGACGTATCAGAGAAGGTGATGGGGGCGCTGCTAAAGGGATCAAGTGGAAGAGGGGTGTGGCAGGATTTGCATTTTCAAGAGCTTGCTCTGCAGGTCTAGACACAGGGAGACAAGGAATCCCCTTGAGAGAGAGACCGGAGCGGTGTGGTGTAGGGGTGGAGGGATGAGAGCAGATCAGAGGCATGTTTAGACGTGTAAGCGGTGTGACCATACATCTCCTGGTTGGCCTGGGAGCATCTCCTTTATGCCTGTTGTCCCCCCATTATTAACAGGCCCCCTTGCCCTCTCATTAAGCATCTGTTTGGGCGATGAGTCCCCTGGTCACTGAAGGACTTGCAGACTCAAGCTTTGAGTCCCCAGTGTTCTGCTCAGCGACAGGTGAGAAGCCCACACAGTATGGGACAGGTGGGGGCTCAGCTTCCAGAGTGGCTGCCCCAGCTGTAGCCCCCACACTCTCCACTGTGTGCTCAGGCCCCAGCCATCTGCCATGGGGACTTGGGGCACCGCCACGTACCTGGGAAGTGGCTTCCGCTGCCGCTGTGTGGAAACAAACACACTAACCCACGGGGCGACCACGTGGTGACCCTGTCCATGGGCAGCCCTGGGCTAGCCCACCCTCAGGCGGCTGAAGGGAGGCTGGGAGGTTTGACAGGCCGGGCGGGCAGGTGGGCAGGGGAGGTGCCTGGGTTCTTGGGCCACAGAGATGAGAGCACTAGACTCCTTGGTGTTCAGGGGCCCTGGCGAGTGACAGTTCATTAGCCCAAGAAGGAAAGCAGTGTCTCTGTTAACAAGCAATTGATCTTCCGCAATTAATCTGGAAGTTGTGAATAAGCTTTTTGCAAGGCACCTAATTAGTAAATCTGGTGCCTTCGGGGGGTGATTACATCCAGTCAGGATTGATGCTTTGTTAATAATTATATTTTAAAACACGCTTAGTCACAGCTCTTGCCTTTTATTAATAGTTGGGGCCCTCCTGGGGGAGGGGATGGGGCCTAGGGAGCCGAGCAGGTGGTCTGGCTCATTTCCTGAGTCCAGGCCCCTGGTCCACCCTCCTCTCCCCACCTGGTCCTGAGCCCCACTTTCAGGTTTTAGGCCAGGAACAGGGCCGTCTCAGGCCACACGGGTCCTGCCGTTGTTCCCCCACAGCAGTTCTCAAACTTTAGTGTGATAAGGATCACCTGACGCCGACCGCACTGCTTAGAAATTGAGATTCCTGAGCCTCAACCAGAGGTGCTAATTCAAGAGACCCGGGGCGAGCCCTGGGCTTCCGCACCTTAAATAAGCACTCTGGTGACTGAGTGCCAGTGGCCTCCCTTCTTAGAGAAGTTTTGCCTCTGAAAATCCAACACTTCCTCCCTAGATGCAATGTTCAGATGCTTCCATTCTGTAACTCCCTTTTCCTTGTCTACCATTAATTGTCTCTTCCAGCATTTCTCAAAGGATGTTTTGCAGAGCAACAATCCCAAGAGAAAAAATCTTTGAAAAAAAGCATCCTGTGGTCAAATCGATTTGGAATACTCCACCCACCTTTCGGAAAGTAAAAATACTCATGGTCATGTTAAAGGCTCTGAGAAGTCCTGCAGTCAGTGAACCTGCCTGTCTTTGTTTAATCCAGGTGTACCCAAACAGATTTGACTCTGTCCCCCCTTTTTGTGGTAGTGTGGAGCCTGGTTTCTGGGCACACATTGGGCCATGACCCTCCGCCCATCTCCCCCCCAACAGCAGGAGGCCAGCTTTCTGCCCAGGATTCGCCCTCCATTCTCACAGCCTCTTGCCCATCCCTGTCCTTTCCTCTTCTGTTCCTTCATCAGGGGACCTTCCTCCACCTCAGCCCTTGGAGCTTCCCTTCTGAGTCCTACTCCTTCCTCCCTGACCCCCTGCCGTCAAGGGTGAGTAGCCTTGAGCCGGGCTGAAGCGTCTACCGGAAGAGGCGGTTGGCTGAGGAGCTGCGGTGGGCGAAGTTGTTGAAGAAGATCTCCAGCTCCTGGTCATTGTCAAAGTCGGCGGCGATGACCGTGCGGACAGGGGAGGGCATGGAGAACTTGGGCGAGGCGATGTCCTGGGAGGAGAGAGGGGTGTGGGTCAGCGGGCAGATGTTGGGGAGAGTAGCAGTGGGTGAGAGGCCGACTCCCCCACTGTGTGCATGTGGGGTGCAGTCAGAGATAAAAGAACTAACACCTCCCCTCACCTCCTGAGGGACCTGGGGTGGCTGCAGGCAGGACCACAGGAACCTTAGACTGCTGGTGGAACAAGGAGGTAGGAGGAACAGTACCAATCCACACCAGTGAAGCACCTCGCTGTTCCCTCATCGGGATCAGTGTAGCCCTCCCGTCCATCCCCGGAGGCAGCACAGACATTAGCATTCCCATTTTGCAGGTGAGGTAACTGAGTTCTGGAGGGGAGGGGACTTGTCCATAGTCATAGCTAATGAGTGGGGCTGTAGCCAGGGCTTCTGATTCCAGAGGCGATGCCCTTTCTAGTAGGCATCCTTCCTCCTCTGCGGTGAGAGTCAGAAGCTGGGTGGACATGGGAGGTGCTGTGCATTTGAATCCAGGCTGCTCAGCTGACTTGCTGTGTGATCTTAGGCAAGTTACTTAACCCCTCGGATCTCACTTTCCTCATCAGTAACATGGAGATGGTAATAGCTGCCCGGGATGTGAGGACTGCATGTGAAATGCTTGGCACAGAGGGGCATTAGGTGGATAACAGGCAGTCTGTCCTGGCCTTGCTCCTGCTGTCAGCCTCAGGGAAGGTGGCAGTGGTGGCCGTTAGCTGCTTTTGCTGCCTTTGTTACCCACTGTTGTTTCTTGGGAGTCTGTCGATTTTTTTCTTTTTGAGACGTTTGCTTTGCGGGGTTGCAGTATCAAATACAGCTGTCCAGGGCTCACGAGGAGACCGCAGACCCAAGACAGCCCAGCTTGGACCCCAAAATGCCGAAAGGGCTGTGGTGGACCTGCCAAAGGGTCCCGGGTGTGAGATTTGCCTTTGAAATAGAAGAAGAACTGTGTTGGGTGGCCTTGTGTTTCTAAGCAGAATACCCATTATAGGTGGGTTTGTCCCTTAGAGACCCGGGATCCTGTCTAAATCCCAGGGCCACATGGGAGGGTTGAGAAGGGCATAAGGAGTGTCTCTGAGACCTCTGGGAGTGCCCCTCTGCCTCTCGGCCTGGCCCTGCCCCCGGGCCTCTGACTGTAGGCCCTCTCCGTTGGCTGCAGGAATGAGCTGCCTGTCCTGGGGAGGCCAGGGAGGGAGGTGGTCCCCATCAGTGCAGTAAGGAGGCTGATTAAGAGCCTGGCCGGCTGGCCAGGGTGGGCTGAGCAGGGCCTTAAGAGCTGGGGAGCAAGGAGACCTCAGGATCTCTAATTTGTTATTATTCTATCGATCCTATGAAAATGGAAACCCACATAGCCCCCCTGGGGTTGCCTCCTTGGACGCCTGGGCTTCGAAGATCATGTATGTAAAGTGCTTAGCACAGTGCCCGGAACATGGAAGGCACTTGATAAATGGGCATCTATTATTATGATTATCATTGCTCCGGTGAGCTCTGGGGAGGGCATCAGATGGGGAGCAGGGTGCCCCCACCTCAGTACTGACATTTGGGACTGGATCACTCTGTTGCGGGGCTGTCCTGCATGTTGTAGGACACATAGCAGCATCCCTGGCCTCTGCACACTAGATGCCAGTAGCATCCCCTATCCCATTTGTGACAACCAAGAACATCCCAGACATTGTCCCTGAGGTCGGGGAAACGTTGCCCCTGGTTGAGAACCTGGGTTAGAACGAAACGCTGAATAAAGACAAAAATCATCCAGTATCCCGGAATCAACTGTCCCAAGTTCAGGGCACACCTCCCCACCTCGACAGCCTGGTCTCAAGCCTCTGCAGGCAGGGGCTGGCTGGGCCTGAGCACCCCAAGGTGGCTGCCTACAGGAGAGGGAGCTTGTGGTGGTTATCCAGACATAAGGTCCCTGGAGACTTCCCTGGGACCATCAAGCCTCAGGCAAATGCTGGAATTTTCTTATTCCCTCAGGGGTTTTTGGCAAGACCTAGGCACCTCCAGAACAATCCTGACTCCCTAAGATCAGCTTTGACCATGCCATGCCCTCCATAGCCCTCCATGAGAAACCCCAAACCAAGCTCATCAGGCTGGTGGCACCTCCATTATCATCACCAAATAGCCCTTTTAAGGAATTCTTGGCATCACAGTCTATTGACAGCTCAGGGAGGGGGCACAGAAAGGGGGTTGAGGTTACTTTGCCTACCATCTGCCATTTGTCCTTAGGGGGCAGCTGTTGGGAGCTCTGTGGCCTCAACCTCCCCTGTCCCCTCACCCTCCAATGCACCCTTGGCCTGAATCTCAATTTGAAAAGCTCAGGCCGGGGCTACAGATCAGGTTATCCAGGAGCCACCAGGAGAAACACCCCCGATCCAGAGAATGAAGTCCGCCTCACGGGGCCTCCTCCGCCCTGCTCCCGCCCACCTTGAGAGGCCGCTCCTCCTCCTCTGCCCGGGGCTCGCTCTGCTCCGGGAACTACAGACGTTACAGCAGCCCAGGCTGGAGTCCATCATTCCCCAGATGTTACCTTCCTGTGGCCCCTGCCCTCAGGCTCTGCAGAGGCACAAGCCCCTTCTCAGCCTGGTGGGAGGCACAGGCCTGGCTGCATCCCCAGGACAAGCCAGGGCCACTGGCAGTGCTGTGTCGGAAGAGAGAGACCCCTTCTTACCCGAAAGCGGACCTTCCCGTGGGCGCTCATCTGCAGATAGAGGCGGTGGGGGCCGTTCCAGTTGCCATAGACAATGTCCACTTTGCCGTCACGGTTGAAGTCGGCCAGAGCGACACCTCGCCCGTGCTGGTGGGGGTCGTCCACCCCTGGGAGGAAAGGCAGGAGCCCTCAGGGCAGCGCCCCCTGCAGGCTCCTCAAACACTCACCTTGCTGGAGTTCCACGAAGAGCAACAAGGGAGGGCCACCCTAGTTCTGTCCCTACCCTCCTAGGAGCAGGTGCGGAGATGCAGCTGCTGTCTCAGAATTTCTCCTTAGGAGAGGGAGATGGGACAGCCATCTGGTTGCAAAGGGGACCAGAGACTTATCTTCAATGGCATTTGCCCAGCAAGCACACTATTTTTACTCAGTTTTGGGGTGCATGGGTGGCGGGAAGGAGACTGGTGGAAATTCCGGATGACTGAAGCCCTCCCCAGCCACCCACAACACTGCTACTGGGTGACATTACATTGATTGTCACTCTTTTGCTTAAATCTCTCAATGGCTCCCTAGTACTCTTGGGTCAAGTTCAAATTCCTGCCCAGGGAGTGCAAGGCCCCTGCCTACCTTGTCTGGTACCATTCTCTGTCTTACTCATAAGCTCTGGCCACCCTGTATTCCTTTCATTCCTCAAATGAACCAAGTTCTTTCCAGCTTCTGGGCCTTTGCTCAAGCTGGTCTCTCCTCCTGGAATGCTTTTCCCCTGGGTCTCAGTTACCTGGCTCCTTGTTTTGCTTCTGCTCTTAGCTACAACGTCACCTCCTCAGGGAAGCCTTTCCTGACCACTCTCACGAAAACAGCCCCTCCCACCCACCCTGTTATTCCCCCTGACAGCCTCCCATTCTTTCCCTCCACTGTGCTGATCACACGTGCAATCACATTCCTTTGTGATTTACTTGCTTACAGTCCTGTTTTCCTACCAGACCTTATGCTCCACGAGATCAGGCTCTATCTGCTTGTTCACCTGTGTTCACAGAGTGTCTATCTCAGGGCCTGTGGTGGTTTTCAGTAAACACTTGCTGAATGAATGAAGAGACATAAATAATTTGACAGAAGGCAACTGGGGACGTTGGTGACAGCAGAGGAAATACCACACCATGACAGAGAAACCCACAGAGTGCCTCGTGACATCTAGGAAGGGAAGCTTGTGTGTCCAATGTCACCTGCTTACACTGTCCCTGCATCTGCCAGTGGCCAGTGGGACTGAGCTGATCCTGGGGGAGGATGGAGGGTGGCTTTGCTCAGAGGATGGCCTGACCTCCTGGCTGCCCAAGGCAGACACGTCCCCTCAGGCCAAGCACGGAGCATAAAGGTGGTGGATGCCAGCTCTAAATACGCACGCTGATTCTTTCAGCGGACAAACTGCCTTTGGTCATCAGGCCCTCGGAGATGGCAGGTGATAGAACAATATAGTGGAGGGTGGGGATCACAGACCCCGGGGCACAGGGAGCTCTTCCAGCTGCAAACACAGAGATCTTGAGGATGGGAGCCAGGAGAAGGCAGGGGTGGGGTGCCCTGAGGACCTTGGAGGCTGAGCATCCTTTTGGTCTGGGGGAAGGATCTGGAGGATGGGTGGGGTGGGGTAGAAGAGGCAGTGAGACCCAGGCTTGAGAAAGAGGGTTTGCAAAGGAACGGGGGCAGCCTCCAACCCCTAGGATTAAAACCCCATTAATTCTCTGCAAAACTCCCCAGCCCTAATGTCGGTGGCCTTCGGTGTTGGCCCATTTCTCTCCTATCTACGAGGCACCTTGACAAGAAGCTGGTTCACTTTCACAGGAATAATCGGTGCCAGGCTGCATGTCACAGCAGCATCTGTTTGGGTGATGAATGCCCTCTTGACGTGTCTTGTTAAACCCCTGCAATCATTCTGACTTTCAATTACGGGCCTAGCACCTTTCCTCTCTCCTCCCGCCTGATACCTTCTCCCACTCCAACTTGTTCGCTCACCTCTGCTTCCATCTCTTTAACACCTTATCAAATCCTCTAGGTTCTCTCCACCACCACCTCCTCTTCATTTTATGATTTTTCAGCAATGAGGAAATTTGCTGCCAGAGTATATAGCACCAGGAGGGGTGAGCTGAGTGGGAGGACAGGCCAGGGGAGCTGCCTCCAACTTTAGCTTTGCCCAGGAAGAGAAGAGGGAAAGGCGAGGATGGGGGAGCCTGTTCAGAATGGGAACTCCCGAGCAGAGAGCGGGGGCAGCCGGCACTCGTAAGTCACAGAGAATGGACTGGCACACGCCCAGGGGTTTGATGCTGGCTGTCAACACTAGCTGGAGCTTGTAGGACCTTTGATCTATGTGTCTAGATCCCCAGTCACCTCTTCTTCCAGAGGCCAGAGCTCGTCCCTACGTGGCCAAGAAGGTGGTGAAATCAAACCTTCCGTTCACTGGCAGGGTGGAGAGGAAGTGGGTGGGGAGAAGTGGCTGAAGGACAGACTGATTACATCCACAAACGGATGAAGTGTCCATTCTGTCATTCAGCAAAATTTACTGTGACCACCACGTGCCGAGCATTGTGTCAAGAATGAATAGAAGTGTCCAGTCCTTGTAGACATAGACAGATTATTATAATGATGTAGAAGCCTGGGTGAGAGGTACACGCAAGGGCAGTGGGAACACAGAGGAGGGAGCGCCAGTCTCTGCCAGGCGCCACAGAGGGAGGCAAGAAAGGCTCCACAGATAACATCTGAGCTGAGTGTTGAAGGATAAATAGAAGTTCTGCAGATAGAGAAGGGGGAGAGGGCACTTCAGGTAGAGAGAATGGCAGGTACAAAGGCCCTGAGGCAGATGAAGGATGAGCAGAGAGAGAGGAAGGGGAGCAGAGCTGGGAGCCTGGAGCATTGTTTTGCGTGGATTTTATTCTGCTTAATATTATAGCTACTTGTTTATTTATCTGTTTCCCCCTCTAGAATGTCAGTGCCTTGTGTGTGTGTGTGGGGGGGGGTAGGGTGGTCTTAGCCTTATCCAGGTCGGCATCCCCAGCTCAGCACCAGCCTGACACTTAGCAGGGGCTCAATAAATGGTTATTGGATTGAACTGAATGTTTAAGATAAATGTCGTGGGGCAGGGGGTGCAGAGAGGCAGCTTGGAGGGGAAACTGATGCTGAGAGACTCAAGCAGGACTCAGAGGAACATGGGCCAATTCCCGTTGCTAGAAAATGGATAACGGTCAGGAGTTCAAGGCCCCCTCTTCCAGCAGCAAACATCCCGCGGCCTGAGCCACAGGAGATGTGGAATTGAAGGTGACAAGCAACGTTTCCCTGTGTGGTGCGGAGCATGACTGCTCTCCCTGAGGCCTGTGGGGTCATCCTGGAGGAGGCAGGGTGGCCCAGAGTCTCCTGTGGGGCTGGGCTGGGGGACACAGGGCAGCGGCTGCACTCACCAGCACTGGCAGCAGCGTCCACGAAGGTGCCGTCGCCCCGGTTGCGGAAGAGGAAGTTGGGCCCATTCTCGTTGTCACAGAAGATATCCGAGGCGCTGCTGCTGAGGATGGGGCCCACGCTGACACCCCGGCCCCCTAGGAGAGGACACCGATCCACAGTAAGTGGCTGAAGCCAAGCCCCAGGCCCACGTGGAGGATGGGGGGCTGCCTCTGAGAAGCTGCTACGATGATGCCTCAGAAGAGCCTGGGGTGGTGGGAGAGCTCAGATCTGGGCTCATGGTCCCGTAAACCTGTGTGGGGGGCGGCCACACTGATGATGAGGCAAGTGAGGAGCGAGATGGAGTCACTTTGTGCCAAAGGAATGACTCCATGACGTAAGGAACACAGAGGCCACCACACAGATCCTTCCCTTCCCTTCAGTGGCTGAATTACAATAATCCCAACCCCAGCTCTACCCACAACATCTGGGCCAAGTCACAGATTTCCCTGGCAACCTCCAGCCACACACATGCTGGTCAAGACACTGGGTGTGCTCCTGTTCTGAGATCCTATAGGAGTAGCTTCCAGCTATACGTACAAGGATGCTTACTTGGCTTTGTTTGATGTAGTAAACAGTTGGAACCTGCATGTCCATCAACAGTGACTGGTTGATGGATTATGGTAGATTCACATGTATTGACTTGCAAGAGAGCCCACGACATATTGTTAAATGAAAAAGCAATTAGCCAAGTAATAGGACTGTGTGATCTTACTTTTATTTAAAAAAATAGGAAAACACATGATATTTCTGGACTTTGTGCAAGTTTGTTTTTGAGTTTGGGGAAAAGCGGGGCAGGCCACACCTTGAGCTGTTCTCAGGTTACCTTGATAGGGTAGGATTTGGGGAAGGAAAGAGATGGTAGTTGGCCTTTTTTTTTTTTTTTTAATGTCTTTGTATCGTTTGGCTTGTTGCAACAAGAATTGCTTCTGTAGTTTGAAGGGAAAAAATCCAATAAAGTGTGTATTTTTAAAGAAAGAAAGAAATCAAGCCAGCTCTGCATTAGGGTTTGAAGTCTCCAAGATTAAATTTGAGCGACCACGTCAAGAAGTCCAATCTTTAGACGTCTTGAACAAACCAACCAATCAGTGGGTTTCAAATAAAGCCCCCAAAGCCACATCCCCAAACATTGGAAATACCGTGCAGAAAACAGCCTGACCAGGACCAGGACATGGATTCTAGTCCCTGCTTGGCTTTTTACAAGACTGTGTGACCTCGGGCAACTTATGTTACCTGTTTAGCCTCAGTTTCTTCGTCTGTAAAATGGGGCTAGCATGACCTGCCTGTTCTATTTCAGGGTTTTTGAGAGGATCAAGTGAGGTAAGATATGTACAAGGTCTTTGTGAATTCTACAACCTTCTACTCAGAGTCAGGTCCATGGACCCACTGCAGGGGCATCACCTGGGAGCTTGTTAGAAATGCAGAATCTCAGGCCCCAACCCAATCAGGACCTGCATTCTAACAGGTCCCCTGGGTGGTTTACGTGGACAGTAAAGTTTGAAAAGCGCTGCTCTGAAGAGCTGTTCAGTACAATAAAAATAGTTATCAGAGCACTCAGAAGAACTTGATTTTTTTTTAAATAAATGAGAGCTCAGGCAGACCTGAGAATGTTGGGCCAGGCCCCCCTGCCTGCCCGCCTCTGGATGGGGCAGAGGTTTCCACAAAGTGACTGTGCTAATTAGGGATGGAGCTTCTCTCGGTCCCCAGGCTCCTCCTGTCCTCTGAGCGATGCCCCTGGAGGAAATCATGGGGCCATCCTGTGCAAACGGAGCCTGCCCACCAAGGCTGGCATTGGGGCTGGTGGGGGGTGGGAGTGCCAAAGGGCATCGCCACTCCCGTTGCTCTCATGGTTGGGCATCTCGTTAACACATTCTGGGCCCTGTGCCTCCTGATTCCTCCCAGTTAATCTAATTAGCTCTCAAGGAGAGCCCAAAGCTCATGAAAATGGAGCCACTAAATCCACAAAGCTTCTGGGAAGCATCATCCAAGATGTAGCATGTGCCTTCCATTAGGACGCTTTCAGATGCCTTTCCTAAAGCCAGCAGGGAGGGGTTCCGAGCTACAACCTGGGCACCACTTCTGCCCATTCAAAGGGTTGCCGCCGAGTGGCTGCTGGCAGCTGTCCCCACCCTGGTCCTGCTAGACTCCAGCCCAGGAGCAGGCTTCCGTGAGAAACTCTCGGCCTGGTCTGGGCCCCCGGAAATTCCAGGTGGGGCTCCGGGACTTGCCGCCACACAACTCCATCCTTCCTCCCCGGCTCCGGCATCCTCCAATTTCCTCTCTGCCTCTGGCTCCCAAGCTGTGACACATTCCCTTCATTTTCTACAAAGCAGGTTATTTCCTTCTTGGACAAATTTCTAAATCTTTCTAATTAACTAATTGGGTTGGGTTGAAGCCTTGCACCATTTGTAACCTGTAATTACTAGAAAATTGCCATGGTAACCACACTACTAATTAGTGACAATTTATTGCCATGGCAACCAGACCATAACAGAGATGTTACCCACAACTCTTTCTTGGCACGTTCGCTGCACAGTTGGGGAGCAGGTGAGTCGACAGTCAGCGAGCCGGCCTCTTGGGCACCGGCCCCGGCAGCCTTCAGACTGGGGTCTGAAGCGGGGACAGCCAGGTGTCTGTACCCCTTGCTGATGCCGCAGGGGAAACTATTCCCAGGTCATGTAAGTCCTCTTCAAACCAATAAAATCCATCCTAAGTGTAACCTGACACTCCACCCCTGCCTGGTTCATGACCGAGGCCCCTTATTCAGCAACAATCTTCTACCCAGACCTTTCTTCCTCCTCCCCCAGCTCTTCCCTCTCCTCTGTCACACCCACCCTGTCCTCCCCTCCTAAGGGGTAGCACACACCTTATGGGGCTACCTAGGGGGCAGTTAGGAACATCTTCATTTAGCTTTGGAGAATGATGTCCCAACAGGGACATGTAACTCCACTTTACATCAATTAATTCTTTTATCCTTGAGGCCAACAAATCCTCTTGGGGACAAGCAGTTCCCCAGCTGGGGCTGGAGAGGCAGCCCTGGTGGTGGGAAAGATTGGGGATCAGAAAGTTCGAGCTGTGTGACCTTGGGCATGTCACTGAACCTTTCTGGGCATCTGTTTTCTCACCTGTCATGTGAGACTGATAATAATCATAGCTCCTTCTCAGGGCTGTCATAAATATTAAGTGAGTGTTTTTTGGAAGGTACCTTGGAAAATGTCAGGTGCCACATAGTCATTAGCTGGGACTATTTCCCCCCTGCTGGGTGAATAATATCACTTCATTTTCCCAGCACTTTCAAGCTTCAAAGGCCTCCTTGTTCTGCTGTGAGGTGTGAATGCTGCTCCCTGCCCTCCCTTCCTGAAGGCTTCCTGTTCTACTCACCAGGCTGGGTGGAAGCGGTGGAGTTACAGGGAGAAATGTGCTCCCCCATAGCCCCCTCTTCCTCCTGCCACATTCTGGCACCCCCTCTGACGATCTGCTCACTGGGTCTGAGCCCCACGGGGCAGCCTCGCTTACCCTTAAGAACTGCACCCCTAAACCTCTGAACCCCCACACTTGGGGGATGCAGACTCAAGTCCAATCTCAGTGTAGGGGACCCATCTCTCAGATTGCTTCTGGGCCAGCCCTTGGGGAGGGGGTGAATGAGGGAAAGAGAGGTTGTGGAAAATTGGGGGGCATGTGCTGCTGAACCACCCCAAACAGTGGGCCGGAGGATCCAGGGACGAAGAGGCAGGGGGACAGGGACTGGCAGTGCTAAGGAAAAGCCTGTAGGTTCTTGTCCCACCTCTGTGCCCTCTGGCTGCAGGAACCTGGGAAGTGTGCTCTCTCCAGGCCTCGCTCTCCCTCCCTGGAAAATGGGTGGGAGAATGAGAAGATCTCCAAGGCTCCTTCCACTCTACTTTTCAGTGCATCCTCCAGGCTGGACCACAGGATAAGCGTGGTTGGGAGTGGATTCCCGGGCCCATCTAGAGTCTGCACCGTGGAGGCTCTGAGGTGAGGTCCGTCGGCCGAGGAACTTGGACCTGTGGGACTATTCTGCTGATTAATTGATAGAAATGATTCTGGTGGATGCCAGGGCCTGCAGGCTGCCGAGAACATCCAAGATATTGTAAAAGAGCAGCAAAACCTCTGGCAAGTGTAGGGGTGGAGGAATGGGCAGTGCATGTGTGTGTGCATGCAGGCGCACACATGTGTGTTGGAGAAGGGCAGGATGGTAACTTTCTCACGCTAACTTTCCTGAAAATTCTAACAATAATACTGTGCTGGTGCTGGTGTTGCCACAGTGAGTCCCCTGTGAGCCGTGCAGATGCTGGGCAGGGTTCCCAGGGCACAGGTATGGAGGGTATTAGACAAGGACATTCCTGCCCCAATCCTTCCTGCCCGTCCCTGCAGGACATTGAGGGGGAGGTGGCCAGGAGGACAGGCTCCATCATTCGTCTGCTGGTGGGATTTCCAAACCTCGGGCACCTGGTGGGTGCGGGAGGGAAGTCACTCCTCTCTGTACGCCCCTCCAGAGAGTAAGGGGGCTGGAAGAAGCTGTTTCAGGAGAGAGGGCAGGTAAAGGAGTGGCAGGAATAGCTCCTCTGGCCACCTGTTGTTCAGTCCTGTGGACGAGGTATCCTACGCAGTTCATCTCACTTCTCCGTCTTCTAGGTGAGCAAAGGAGGCTCAGGGAGGTGCAATCGCAGCCAGCAGGCAGTGGATCACAGTTCAAACCCACGTCCGAGCCACCCCAGAACTGTGCTATCCCCACAGCGTGCTCTCAAACGTCTCTATTCAAGTCCCCTCTCAGCAGAGGAGGGACCCGTACTCCTGGTAAGGTCCAGAGTGACCAGCCACAGGCTCAATATTGCTTTAAAATCTCTTGTTTTAGCTGAAGAAAATGCGTACCAAGATTGCATTTGTATTGTATAACATGTCTGTGTTTGCTTTAAAAGAGAAATGATGTTCCTTCCTGTCAATCATCTAACGCATTGGACACTCTGTGCATCCTGGGGCTTTGGGTACCCCTGGCACACTGTGACTGCACTCCCTGGGGGTCCCGGGCCCTGGCTGAAGAGCCTGTAACTCCAGCCCTGCCTGTCCCCGGCCGTCAGATCTGGCTGCGCTCCTGTTGCAAGGCCAGTGCCCGCCTGGGAACCTGGGCGGCTCTGCGGCCCCCGGTCACCTCTCTGGAGCCAGCTGGTGGGATCTGCCAGGAGGCCTCAGCTGGGCTTCGGGCATCTCCGTCTCCTCCAGTAATGACTTCCTATAAATCTGATCTGCCCTCTGCTTTGTTCTGCACTGTTCCCAGCCAACAGCAAAACTCCCCATCCAACAGCATAAATCCACCTTAATTTTCTTTCCAAATTTCTTTTAAGGCTCCTTTAATCACCACCTTGCAGGCCGGACAGATGCTCCCTCAAAGGATGAGGCCAAAATGCAGGGATCCTGGGGACCAGGTTGAGGCCGGGGGAGGCAGGGTCAAGAGGGAAGAAGAGAAGAGGGGTGGATTCCAGCAGAGATGGGGTGAAGATGCCCATGCCTGTGCCCAGGGCTGGAGGACAGGCTGGGGGACACGTGGAGAATGCCTCCAGGGCAGGGCTGGGCCTGCTTGCTTTGTGCTCCCCCCATGCCTAGCATGGCGCTCCCTCCACCCAGGAGACGCCCAGCAGAGGGCCCTGGCATCACTCTGTCAGGACCTCAGAGGAGGAGGGTGTTGATGTTTGCTGCACTCAGTGGGCACGGCCTGTACACCAGGCCCTGTGCCAGGCGTGTCCTGTTTACCTCCTTTCATTCTCACAACACCCCCATTTTGCAGGTGAGAAAACTGAGGTCCAGAGAGGGTAGTAAATTGTCCACTGCTGCCTGGACTGGAGGACGTGGTGGAGGCAGGATCTGCACCCAGCACTCTGGCTCCAGACCCTGTGCTCTTAGCCGCTCTGCTAGACTGCTAGTTCAAGGTGCTCCGAGAGGCTGAGAGACGTGCCCAGGGTCACTGGGGTGGCAGAGGCAGTGCAGACCTTTTGGTCCCCACCTCCCCCCTCCTTGGGTTCCATGCCAGGCCCTCTGCCATGCGGAGAACTAGTTCTCAGGATTCCCATGCAGGGCGGTTCCCGGCACGTCCAAGGTCCAAGAGAATGCGGGCAGCAGGGGATGTCAGGGCTTGGGATTCTCATCAAAGCAGGAACCATGGGGTGTGGTCTTTCCTCTGCTCATCTCAGCACCAGCGGCTCTCGCACCTTCCTCCAGGGGCCCTCGAGTCCCCCGAGAAAGGGCACGCTGGCCGCTAGATGGCACTGTGACCCAGAGGAGCAGCGGCCGCCGGCGGAATCGATGGTCTGGCGAAGAGGCCTCCCCTCCCCCTCCGACGGAGCCGGACAGCCCCGGTGCGGGCAGCGCCACTGCCCGGCCTGCCCACGGGGTTGCCGGGCCTCCCCCTGCTGCCCTGAGCACCCCAGGCCAGGAAGGGGCCTCAGCCACAAACACCAGGAACTGCAATGGAAGTGCTGAGTGCCAGTCCCTGGGGCTACGTTCCCGGTGGATGGGTGGGGGGGTGGGGGCTTCCTCCTTCATCAGCCCCTCCCATCTTGCAGGCTGGAGCAGGATTCTTGAGTTGGAGGTCATCAGAACCGTCAGCTGGTTGTGGCAGGTTAGGCATCAGGAGACAGAGCTTTATGTGCTAGTTTCTCTACAAACCTCCTGTGTGACCTTGGGCAAGTCCCTTCTCTTTGGACCTCAGTTTGTTCTTTTGTAACATGAGAGGTCCTCCCAGGTCTATCCAGCAGATGGGTGTTGTGTGGCTTGGCTCCCGACCTGCAGGTCCCTGGTTGCACATCTGGCCATGGCTTGCTTCCCTCCCAGCCTGCTCAGGGCCCTGCTTCTCACTGCCTGCTTCCCTCCCGCTTCCCAGGCCCCATGGCACCAGCCTGGCACTGAGCAGTGACCATGTGCCAGAGCCTCAGCAATCAGGCCAGGCTCTGTGTGGTGGCCCTTATATTTGGGGTCCATTCCTGGAGCTCAGGGGGGCTCTCTGGGCTAGTTTTCCAGCCAGATGTCCATGCGTTGCTAATGGAGTGACAACAAGAGCTGCGGGGTAGAGCTGGGGGGCTTGGCAGGCAGGGGAAGGGTGTGCTGAGGAAGGCGGGCAGACAGAGTAGTAACTTGGTGGGCCAGATAGGCTCTTGTCAGCCAAATGGCTCTGGAAGTCTGCAAAGCTGCTCTAACGCGTCCTCTGGGCATGCCAGCTGCCCTGGCCTGCCTGCACGCTCCATCCCTTCCTTGAGCTGTCTGGTTCTTCCAGCATAGCCGGCTGGTGCTCCCATCCTCATCCGTGCTCCTCAGCTGTCTCCTCTTGGTCCCCTCCTTCCCACTCCTCAGTTCCTGCCAGCCCCTCTGTCAGCCCAGCCAGCGTGAACAATGTCCCCTTCATGCTCAAACCCAGCCGCAACCTTCTGAATTCTTTTATTCTGTGTATAACCCTCTCTCCCAGACCTTGTCTCCCTTCCATCTCATCATTTTCAAGCGCTTCAGCTCCCAACCCTCCTTTTCCTGCAGATCAAGGCACTTAATTGCCAAGCCAGCCCAGTGCACAGAACTGGGAACTATTCAGAAAAATTGACTGTACAAATCTAGCTAGAGCTCCTGCGTATTTCTTCCTTTTCCCAGGAAAACCTTATTTATTACTGACATGCAGCCTTCCCGCTGCACAGTCACATGTGGAGCTCTCGAGCACTTTGATGGGGCTTGAGCTGTGCAAACTATTTTATTGTCTAGTCATTTGTTCCCACAAACTTTGTCCGACAGGTCGACATTAATCTCCCCCTTTCACTGAGGTGGAGAGCTGACTAGAAAAAGGCCTTATAAACCCAGGGAAGGACGTGACAGCCCTTTCTGGGCAGGACTTTGAGATTATGCCACCACCCAGGCATCTGGAGGCAGGGGGACCACCCAAGTGACCCCTCAAGTCCCCTCCCAGCTCCAGGATTCGGATTCAGCCAGGCTGCCAGTTTGGAAGTCTGTAGGGCAAGTTGGGACAGATACATGGGGAAGGTCAACCAACGGGAGAATTTCTACATCCAAAGTGCGGGTTGGGTGTGAGTGAGGACAAAGTTCACGTGAGAAGTTGTGCACAGTGCTGGCTTCTGATTTTTGGCACCCAGAACAGGAACTGGATTGCTCTGCCATCAGCAGTCTATTGGCAGATGATCAGAATTTAGTCAGCAGCCAGGCTGGAATTAGAAAAACAGCTCTCCCTAGAAAGATCTCCCTGTCAGAGACTCTGACAGTAGGTCCCCCATCCAGAAAGATGCGGGGGGAGCGTGCCTTCGAAAAAAGTGCTGGAGAGGTTTTGGAACAAGAACACAATTCTTTGAGCTCAGTTATCCGAGACGGGCCCCAGCTGAAGCTCAGGGATTTAGCACTCAATTCCTGGCCGCTTATGTGTAAGTAAATAATTTCATCTGCTGTTTGGCAATAAAGAATGCTTTAAATCTTGGCCTTTGTGATTTGTCAGTTTTCTCCTACAGAACCCGTTCACCCATCGTTCGGGTTATGGCAGGGGACGGGGCAGGGAATGCTTCCAGGAAGAGGACGGTGTTGGGGTGTTCTCACCCTCGGGCTGCTGTCCCCCACTGGGTCCCTACAGCCCACAGTTGCCAGACAGCTCGTCAGTCCCTGGAGAGGCAGCGGTGGAGGAGCCTTCTGTGGGTGGTGGGATGGAATACAGCCTTCGTCTTTTCCTCCCCAGGAACACAAACCCACCCTCTTCTCGTGGTCTCTGATGAATTAGACTTGGCCTGGCAGGGCCTGGACCCCAGCCCCAGCCCCCAACCCCTCCAGCTCACAGCCTCCTGTGTCACTCTGCGTACCTGTATATTTGCTGACCCCAGCCTCAGCAGCCACATCTCTGAGTGCCAGAATGCCGCGGGAGAGGTCACTGGCCTCGGGGTCCATTTCAATGAGGGCATCAGGGCCCACATTACCGTAGGCATAATTGGCGATGTAGATAGAGTAGCGTCCGGAGCCCTGAGGAGGAAGGGAAGCAGGGTGGGGTGAGCAGGCCTGTCTGGGCTCATCACGGTCTTTTCCCTAGAAAGCAGCTCTCCCCCTCCTCTTGCAGGACCATGGCTCTTTCATGGGGTGGGGTTCTTCCCCCTAGTCTCCTGTGCACGGCCTTGCAGGCTATCCATGGCACAACTCCAGAGGTGCTTTTTGCAGAAGCTACTAAGTGCGTGATGCCCCCTGGAGTCTACAGCAAAGCAGCCCTGTATCTCCTTCTATCCTGTTCCAGAAGAACACATCCCTCCCTCTCCCCCACAACCACCTTTTTATAGACAATTTTCTAATGTGCCTCCCTCCAGCTGAGCTCTCTCCAGCTGTCAGCCAGGGTAGCTGCTCAATAAATATTTGCTGATTGATTGATCTACCAGTTCCCATTATTCTCAGTCTCTCTCTCTCCCATTCAAGCTCACTCCAGCCAGGATGACAAGCAAATTCCTGAGCCTTCTCCCTCCGCCCTTCCCACCTTATGCTTCTTCATTCCTCTATTTTGGTAGCACAAGAGACTCAGATATGCACGGGTCCTCCTTCTCTCTTCCATCTGCTTGTTTTCCCCATATTACCAGAAAGAAATATATTGCTTCTGCCTTTATAACACTGTCTCAAATATTTTTTTTCCCTTTGCATCCAGGAGAAGCCCTGGGCACCAGCTCCTCATTGCTGTAGTCCTTCTCTTCTCTAGTCCAAAACACTGCTGATGAAAGATTCTTTTCTGTCTGTTATTATAATGGTGTGATTTCTTCAGTGGATGCCTCCTTTCTCCCAAGAGATCCACACAATTTCTACATCAGTCTTCTGGCTTTCCTCTCATCCTTGTCATCATTTCTCTCCAATTAATCAGATAGTAGATATTTCTTGAGCTCCAACTACATGCAAGGTGCCCTGCTATAAATGTACTTAGGACAAAATCTTCATACTTAGGTTGCTTATGGACTAGTTTAAAAGCAAGCCATAAACACAGAGCAAACCAAGAGAAGCAGCTGAGTTCAAGGCAATGAGTGTGCTCTGTCACCTCCTCTTCTCGGCCCTCTTTACCTGCTCATATTTCTTACCCAGTGGCGCATGAGCAGAAACCCCATCTCACCTAACTGATCACTGACTTTATACCTTCTTGGGGACCATTTTCTTTGGGGAAGCTGATTAAGAGTCACTGGGTCTGTCTGACTGGTGGGTGAGGCCAGCGAAGGAGCTCAGGGTCTCCTGGGGGATGCAGATATGTCAACAATCATGCAATTATATGTATGATTAAGAGAGTACATCCAGAATTTCCTGGGTGCACAAAAGAGGGGCTCCTAACCCAGAGGAAGGGCACCTAGCCATGGGAAGTTCAGAAAAGGTTTTCTAAGAGGAGTCTCAGCCAGGTGAAGTGCAGGGGAAAGAACCATCCAGGCAGAGATGAGACAGAGAATGATGTTTGTGGGGAAACCACAAGCAGTCCGTTCAGTGTTGCTGGAATGTAAAATGCAAGGCAGGGTGTATTAGGGGACGAAGCTGGGGAAGGGGGCAAAACTGTTCCCTAAAGACTTCTATGCCCCTTCTTTTTTGGTTATTTGAGTCTATCCTGCTACCTGGAAATCCATGGTTTACAAATCCTGTGACTCCAAGTGGTCCCCGGGCCAGCAGCATTGGTGTCATCTGGGAGCTTGCTAGAAATATGGCTCAGGCCCACCACAAACCTGCTGAATCAGAATCTGCATTTTCACAAGATCCCCATGTGGTCCCTGTGCAAAACTGAAGTGAGGCACCCTGCTTTACAACATGGCTTCATGATTAGGGAAGAACTTTGAAAGGTTTTTGCCCATCACAGGAGCCCAGGACATGTGTGTGGAATGATTGGATGAAGAGTGAATGAATGGGGCCATAGAGGAAAGTGCGCCATCACTGTAACCGTTCCTGACCCTGCCAGCTGTTAGCAATCTCATTGACAAACGGCAATTAAGCCCAAATGAACTGAAATGCACTCTGCTAGAAATTAGGATATTTATAAAATTCAATTATACCTAGTTCCTTACTTCATTGTATTGGGGTGATAAAACTGACCAACATAGATGTGTTACAGTTGTGGAAGATTGCAGAAATTCACATGTGAACTTGACCATCATAATTCTGGGAGGGTGGGATGATTCCAGGGGAAGGAAGATGTTTCTGCAGCTTTGGGTCCAGGGCAGTGGGTCTCACCCTTTAGCCTACATCAGAATCACCTGGAGGGCTTGTTAAAACATGGATGCTGGGTCCCATCCCCAGAGTTTCTGATTCAGGAGGTCTGCAGTGGGATCTGAGAATTTGCATTTCCAACAAGTTCCCGGGTGAAGTTGATGCTGTTGGTCCAGTAACCCAACTTTGAGAAGCACTCATCTAGGGATATTATCCCGGGTCCTTGTCCAGGATCTGCCCCTAACTGGCTCTATGTCCTTGGGCAGGCTCCTCACCCCCTTTGGCTGCATCTCCTCACGTGTTAAATGGGGATCATATTCCCCCAGCTTCCTGGCAGGGTTGTTGAGAAGATGAAATGAGACATCGTGTGTGAAAGGTCTTTGAAAGATAAAAATGCTATATAAACATGAGGCATAATCATTATCGATCAGGGAACGCTTCTTGTAAGAGATCGGCTTTGAGCTGGATCCAGAAAGGGGGATGAGTGATGAGACAGCTGAAGATGAAGGGCAGCGGGTGTTCCAGGTTTGGGGCAGAGAATGAATGAGGGCTGCAAGGGGAGAGGGAGAGAAGGGCACGTGTAGGGGTGAGACATTTACCTGGGGTAGTCGCCCTCAAATTTGAGCCTGCATCAGTCCCTTGCAGGGCTGGTTGAAACCTAGATTTCCGGGCCCCACCCCCAGGGGTTCTGATTGGGTAGGTCTGAAGGGTGGAGTTGGGGGGCCTGAGAATTTGCATTTCTAACAATGCTGATGCTGCTAGTCTGGAGACCACACTTAGAACCACTGACCAGGTAGAAGGGCCCCAGACGGGAGCTGTGGGGCCGAGGAAGAAGCCATACTGTATAGAACCTGTGGTTTGAAATTTGTGTCTGACACTGGTTTACCCAGAGGCAGGGTAGCCGAGGGGTAAAGAGGCATCTGATTCCTTTTCAGGCAGGCAGGGTTCCATTCCTGGCTTTGCCTGCCACTTATTATGTGACTAAGGTCAAGTTGCTTAATTGCTTGAAGACTTAGCTTCCATATCTGTAAAATGGGGATAATAACGGCATCTACCTCATAGGCTTATGAGGATTCAGTAGGATGGTGCATGTAAACCACTGAGCTCAGGGCTTGGCACATTGCTGGGTTAATAAACATTAGCTATTATTATTGTTATGATTGCCCTTGTGTTTTCCTACATCATGCTGCATTCCTCTCTCAAATTCCAGACTGGCCTTGACCTCTCCATACTCCTCGCCTTCATAGTTCTCAGGCCCCAGGGATTGCCAAGGTGGTGGCTGGACACAGAAAGCAACCCCTCTCCTGGTGGCAGACCGGCCATAGGGATTCCTTCTAGTTCCCTGAGGCTGGGACTGAGCAGGTTGCTAAGTGCCTGCCTACCGTGCTGCAGGGCCAAAGCCCCCCCTTTTTTTTTTCCATTTCACATGGTGCCTTTGTCCTGTGGTTAAACGCATGAGTGTGCAGATGACCTTGTTAGGACAAAGAGTGCATCTCCTTGTGATCAACCTTCAGGCCCTCCCGCCAGCTCTGAGAAGGTTCCCTCCTTAGCCGAGGGTGGGAAGCCTCGGTGCCGAAACAGTGAGACAGGAAGGCAGGAGAAGGCTGGGAAGAGGCTTCCAGCAGCGGCCGGGCCTGGCACCCCCACCTTCCCCACTCTCTGGGGCCACTCTCAGAGCTGCCTTCCCATTCCCTCCCACCAGGCAGGAGTCCAGGTGGCACAGATTCAGGTCAGGGCTAAATGTGGCTTCTCTTCCCAGCACCAGCTTGTTAAGAAATAAATATTTATACCTGGCACCTGCCTTCTCCCAAGGCCTGGAGGCCCCTGCTGTGAAGATTCACGCTGAATCCCCAGTCCCCTCGGTGCCATCTCAGTCCTAAAATGATCCAGCCCCCTTGCCCCTGCCCCCAGAATAGGGGTCAGAGATGCTCCCGTGGAAGCTGGGCAGCAGCTGGGTCCCTGATTTAGTGATGGCTGTTTATAAAGCCAAGGAGGGGGTGGAAAGGGAGCAGGTGACAGACGGGATAAATCACCTCCACAGCAAGCCTCTGGCTCCTGCTGGGGCTGCTGGGATGCAAGCCCAGGAGGGGCCCACCCCACAGGGCAGATGGCTGCAGCTGGTCCTGCCTCTCCCCACCTGACCTTCTTCCCCATCCACGTTGAGCTGGCACCTTCATGTAGGGTGGACGAGCAGGGCATGAAGGCATTGATGGAGCTATTGATTAACCAAAGTACTTGCACATTCAAGCAACTCTCCACTCACCCGCCATGAGCCCCTCTGTCATGCCTTCATTTGTTCCATAAGTATTTACAGGGGGCCCTATGGCTCTGCCTGGCACATAGTAGGCACTTAATAAATATTAGTTGAAGGAATGAATAAAGCACAGGATTTACACCTAGAAGATTCTGATTCATGTCCTAGCCACATGACTAATCCATTTTGGGTCCTCAGGCAAGTCATTGCTCTAAGCTGGGCCTTGGTGCCCTCCTCTGTCCAATGGACACAACGATGATAGGCCCTGGCCGGCCTCCTCACTGGTTGCTGGGAAGGCTACATGGGAGAAAGGAGGTGAAAGTATACTGTAACTCATCCTGCAGGTCTTAGTTGTTAGCATTTAGCTCCCACTATGTGGGCGCTGTGGGAGCTGCCGAGATGGTGCAGCCTTGGGCTCCTGCCTCGAGAGCCACACTCTTGTCTGTGGACATCTGCCAGTTGGCTTCCCTCCTGGCCCTCACATTGCTGCGCCCCCACTTCTTCCCAGGCCCCCCATGCACCCCTGAACTCACCGTTCTGTCTACACAGGCCACAGAGCGCCCGGCGAAGAGGCTGGCCACGCCGCGGGCCACGTTGACCTCATCGCTCAGGATGTCTTCCCACCGGTTATTGCGGAACTTGAACAACTTGTCTGTGTAGGTGGCCACCCCTGGAGAGAGGAGGAAAGGGAGGACTGGTGGACAGTGGGCCAGGGTGCAGGTATGTCTCGGGGCTGCTGCCACAAGGTGGTTGGGCCAGAGGTGGATGGGTCATCTGCTGCAAGCTGAGCACTCCTTGCAGCCCTCACTCAAACAGGTGAGATTCCTCTCTTTGGGGGGCACTCAGGTATATTCAGTTGAGAGAAGAGACTCTGAGGCTTATGAAAATGGCCAGCCCAGGCCTTAGGAACTAGGGAAGAAACGTTACTGCTAATGTGTGTCTGAAATGCCCCTCCACAGGTAGACTTCACTTTCTGCCCTGTGCTCCTGTAACATCATAAAGGAGATCCAGCGATTGCCAATATTTCAGTACCCAAACTCAACCCAGAATGTCTCTTTCTCTAGGAGCTGCCCCTACATTCTCTGCTGGACTGCAGGGCTTGATTTGGGTCTCAGAAGTGGTCCTGGCTGGTGGTGGGTCTCTAAATCCAGATGGCCGAAGGGGCTGGTGGGTGAGCTCCGACAAGCCTGTCATCTCCACCCCCAGGGAACCAGATGGCAGTGGGGCAGCACTCAGAGAACACTGGGAGGCCTGGAGGGCAGTGGTCTCCACCTCTTTGGGATGCGGACACCTTTGAGAACTGGATGGAGACTAACAACCCTTAGCTCAGGGAGTCGCACATTTGCACCACACAACATGCAGTGTGTAACTGCTGGAGGTCTGAGGCCTCCTGAAGCTCATTACTTGCTAAGAAGCTTTGTCCTGGGGAAGTGGGGAAAAACTCCCGGTGGGGAGGCTCAACCTTTTAAGACCACTAAGGCAGAGCTCTCCCCTCCGCCTTTACCCTTGGTTTATTTCTTGTTCTTGTGAGACCCAGAGCATTCATATTTAGGAGGGATCATGGTCTATCCTCAGGACTAGCATAGGAAACACAGGAGGGGAGCAGCTGAAGGAATTGGGGAAGGTGAGTGTGGGGAAGAGTGGACTTGGGGACAGAATCCCTGGACGTGACTCTCCACTGGCCCAGGGAAGAGCAATGGGCTTAGACTGAAAGGCTCAGCACGGTACAGTTATGACCTTGAGGTTTAGAGTAAACGGGCCGAGTACCAGTCTTGGTTCTACCCAGATTCTACTTCTAGTTTTGACTTTGGGCAAGTTGCTTAGCATCCCTGAGCTTTGGTTTTCTTATTTGTAAATGGGGACAATGATAATAACTACATTCAAGTTTACCGTGAGGAGTACGTGAGATGATGCACATTAAAGGTCTAGCACAGCGCCCCCCTGAGTGGTCGGTGTTAGGAATTATTCCCGTTTCACAGATGAGATGCTCTCTAAGGTCCGCTAGGGCCATCAGCTCCACACTGCAGAGGTGTGGTGTGGGTCAGCACGAGAATGAACAAATGAGAATGAGTGTGTGAGAGTAAGCAAGTGGGAATGAGCGAATGAGTGTGAGAGTGAATGAGTATGAGTGTGAGAGTGAGTGTGAAAGTAAGTGAACATGTGTGAGACTGAGTATGAGTGAAAGTGAGTGTTTGAGGGCGAGCGTGTGTAGGTGAGGGCAGCGCATACAGGATCCCTCAGGCGGCTCTGTTCAGGAGAGGACAAAAGGGTTTGCTCTCTGAGTGGCCTGACACAGGGATCTCTTAAGACCACAGGGACCCACGGGGCTGGTGCACCACCTGTGGGTCTGGAGCTGGCCTCAGGGATGCTCGCCAGACACCAGGGAGCTGGCATGGGAGCAGAGCCACCCTGCCCCGCCTGACCCTCCTGGGGGCACAGAGGTCCCGTCCAGGGGAGGGGAAGGCCCTTTGTGGGGGAGCCAGGAGCAGATCCAGGAGGCCTGCAGGCGTGTGTTCAGGTGGCGGCTTGGGTGGAGGAGCCACAGCTGCTGGTCTGCACAGCAGAGGATGGCCACTGGGGCAACCGAGGGGCCGGCTCCAGACAGACTCAGACTGTGTCCTGCTCTACTCCTGTCAGCTCCGGGGCCTCAGCCGGCTCCTTATCCTCTTCCGGCCTTGGTTTCCTGTCTGA
The DNA here is from genome assembly GCA_031878705.1 of Tapirus indicus. NCBI lineage: Eukaryota > Metazoa > Chordata > Mammalia > Perissodactyla > Tapiridae > Tapirus > Tapirus indicus. The sequence goes on along the minus strand of CM062921.1, from coordinate 31,082,408 downwards.
GAGTTAGGGTAGCAGCTGTGCCTCGTCCCTCACAGTGTCGCTGCGGGAGTTACAGAGGAAATCGCACTGAGGCCCTGGCCCCAGGTCAGGCACCCCGGGATTGCTAACCCCAGCTCTGCACCTCCCAGGTCCACAGCCCCTCGTCGCGATCCCAGGGAACCAGATGTGTTTAGGAATCTAGATTTTTCCTTCATATTTTAGAAAGATAACGCAGTGCACACACCATTTATTACATAACACCCCCAGCAGGGACTGGGGCGGCACCCCGTAATTAAACACATTAACATTTCTGCAGTGAAATATTTGAATACTCACATTAAGTGGGATAAATAAAACCTATAAATAGCCCATGTCAGCTCAGGACAGGTTTTGCTATCAATTCATTTTGCCGCAAACTTAAAAAACGCACTTGAGCCTTTCAGAGCGTTCTGGATTTCAGGACTATGGCAAAGGGACTGTGGACCTAGACTGCCTTTCTCACGCTGTTCTCAGGGCAGCGGTGGCCTTGTCATCGCTTCCTAGTGCCTGGGCGGCCTCTGAGGACGACCCTGCTGGTTTCCGGGTCTCCAGCTTTCACCAGCAGCCAGCAACCCCTGGGCCCCTTTAGACTGTGCCTCTAGCAGGTCTAGCCCCCGCTGGAATACCGAAGTTAAATTCTACCAAAGCTGGGCTGGGGTGAGAAGCAGCACTGGCAGCTGGGGCTCCACAGAGCTCTGACGGCCCCCGCATGCGGTGGGAGAAATGTCTGAAGCCGCCAAGTTCTGCCTCAGCTGGACAAGAGGAGAAAATGGCCCAGGGTGACCTCTATCCACCTCTGTTTGTCTCATCACCTCCTATTCCTCCTGCTCACCCAAGAAAACATTTCCCAAAGTGTGCTTTGTGGAACCCCGGTCTCTGTGAGCTACCCGGAGGAAAGATTTCACGGTCATCTGAGTTCAGGAAAGGCCACACATTCCATCTCCCTCTTGGAGATTCTCAATGGCCATTGGTCTATTAGGGCTTTGTCAAGTCCTGCAATAAGTCACCTGCTTAATTTTACTTAATCCAGCCTTTTCCAAACGTGCTTGGCCATGGACCCCCTTTTTGCAGCTCACCTATCAGCATCCTGCAGAACTAGCACTGTTCTTAACAAATTGCTGTTCTAGAGTGTTGACGTCCGGTCAGGCTCTGGGCTCTGTGGCCAGAGGGGTTAGGGTGCCACGTGTTGTTAGCTTCTTCCCCCTTTCCAGCCTCCTGGCTTCCAAGCTGACCAGGGACGCCCGGAAGAATAAACTAATTAAGGTAAAATGTGCCACAGCGATGCAGAGCCTTGTAGATCATAAACGGGAACGGCAAAATCAATGGCAGCCCTTCTGCAGGCAGAGGCCCGGAGGCCTGGGCAACAGGAGGGATGGGAGCCTGTGATTTAGGGAGAGCAAACGCTCTGGCAGCTGCAACCTGGGTAATTAGGGGTGTCAGGAGACAGATAAACAGTGAGCCGTGCGGGTCGATAGCAATGAACACCGAGCACTGGCCCCGCCCGGGTCAGCGCCTCACCCTGCCTTCTGGCTCCTCGTCGCTGCGCTCTGCCCTGGGGTCCCTCACTGAGTAGAGGGCAGATGCTCTGGGAGAAGAGAGGCTGTTAGCTGCAGGAGATGGGGGCTCTACTGAGTCCCTGGGGGACACTCTGAGAGGGGGGGCCCTGGGAGAAACAGGAGGGTTCAAGGGCAGGGCAGGGGACTCTGGAGATCACAGTCCCTGTGAGAGGCACTCGGGGGTTCCCATTCCCAGCCTGACTCTGGCATCTTGGCATTAAAGAAACCTTGAGGGTCTCAGAGTCCAGTGGAACCGCCAGTTGCTGCCAGTGGCCAGTTGGAAAGGCCTGCTGGGTGCCAGGTGGGGAGGGAGGCCACAGGGAAGTAGGAGTCTCGGTCCCTGACTTGGGGCACTTGTAGTCCATCTGACAACATGAGGGATGGGTAGAGGAGATGGGTGGGACAGTAGTAAAACTAATAATACTTGACTTTCTATGTGCCAGGCACTTCACATACATTCGCTCATTAACCCTCACCGTAACCCATGAGATGGGTACTATTTTCAGGCCCAATTTCCAGACGAAGTACCTGAGGCACAAGAGAGAAGGGGACTTGCTTAAGATCCCACAGCCAGCAGAGCCCCTCAGGGCAGGACAGGACAGCACATCTGGGAGATGCCGTGAAATCAGGACAGAAGAGGCCGCAGTGATCAGGGAGGGCTTCATGACAGAGGAGGCACCTGAACAGGGACTTGAAGGGTCGGAGTAACAACAGCAATGACTCCCATTTATAGAGCACTTAGTATGGCCAGGCTTTGCATGAAGCATTCTCTTTTATAACCGTCATCTCGCCTAAACCCCGCAGCCACCCTGAGACGTGGTGTAGCTCCATTTTACAGATAGAGAAATTGAGGGGCAGAGAGGTTAAGTCAATTGCCCAAGGTCACAGAGCTAATAAGCGATGGAGAGATTCAAACCCAGGTCTTTCTGACTCCAAAGCCTGTGCTTCTGAGCACTGTACTCTATGGCTTAGTCAGGCAGAGAGGAAGGGTGATGCTCCAGGCAGGCAGGGTGGCATAGACAAAGACAGAGAGGGGACACTGAGTTTGCCTAGAGATGAGGGTTTATGCAGGTGGAGGAGGGGAAACATGGCAGGGCAGGAGAGACTCACTAATTCCAGGACTGAGGGCAAAGTGGCCATTGGTGGTTTCTTAACTGGAGAAAGACAGAGGAAGACAGTCTTTCCAGAAGATTACCCTGGCAGTGGAGTGAGGGGTGGGCTGGCAAGGGAGAAAATGCAGTGGGGTGACCACTTTTGTGGTAGCTCATGCTCAATGCAGGGTGATGACGGGGGGGGGGGCGGGGAGGAAGCACAGGGGGCTGGAGCAGGAAAGACAGGAGGGATTGGCTGGGTGTGGTGAGTCAGAGCAAGGGAGTAGTCTGCAGTGTGGGGACAGTGACAGAAGCAGGAGAATTAGGCCAGCTGGGGTTGGGAGCAGGAGCCTGGCTTCAGACAGTTCGCATTTGAGGTGGTCACAGGGTGGCTGAGAAGACACATCCAAGAGGTCATTGGCCATGAAGGGTGGCAGATTGCATAGTGGTGAGGCTGGAGGCGGGCAGAGGGAAAGACCAGGGCCATAGACCGAGTCCCAGGGAGCAGCCGCATTTGGGTGTAGGAAGAAGAAGGGGCAGAGATGGAGGCATCATCAGACAAATAGAAAAGGGGAAGGTTCTGCATCGAGGGCAGTGCTGTCAACCAAGCAAGTGGTTCTCAATTCACCATCCCCTCATCCCCTCCACACCAGCTCTGCCTCCAGAGGGCAACTTGGAGCCACTGGGAGGGTGAGTTTGGGCCATAAAGTGCTCTTCCCAAGGATCCTGGGCCTGAGTGTCTCCTCTCCCAGGGGCTGACCCACCCTGGGGGAGATGACCTGACTTGTGGTCTGGTATTGGTGGCAAAGAGAAGGGAGAGCAAGTGTTTGTGGCAGGGCAGAGGACTCAGTCTCCACCCTCATTCATAAAGCAAAGAGATACTGCCAAACAGCAGGGTTGGGGAGGTAGCCAACAACATCCCTGGCCTAGGTTGACCTTAGGGAAGTCACAAATTTGTCTTTTTTTATCTCTAAAATAGGATAATGAGACTGGCCACCTATTCATCACACTGTTGTAAGGATTAAATGAGATAATGTAAGTAAAGTACTAAGAACAATACCTGGCACATAAGTTTGATAAATAACTACAGCAAACCATCATCATCACTATCCTCATCGTCATCCTCACCACCATCATCATCACCACCACGACCATCACCATCACCACCACCACCATCCCCATCCTATCACCATCATCACCACCACCACCATCATCACCATCATCATCATCACCACCACCACCATCATCACCATCATCATCATCATCATCATCATCACCATCATCACCACTACCACCATCCTCATCCTATCACCACCACCATCATCATCACTATCATCCAGGGAATTACAGGGCATGACAACTGCAGGTCCTTATGAGCCACGTCCCAAGAGGCAACTGTGACATTAAGTATAAAATGCTTTATAAGACTTAGTCAGTGAAAACCAGCAAAGCAGTTATGGCCCCAGGGGAAGAAAGAACTAGTTCAGGCAAAGGACATTTTTAAAAAGAATGGACCCAGGCTCCCCCGGTGTCCCCTGACATAATTTCTGACCCCAGTCTTCCTTCTTCCATCCCAAGGTGAAGAGGGAAATCTAATCAACCCCTGCCAGGTGCTTCACCCCCATCAGCTTGTTTAGCCCTCTCCATAGTCATGTCAGGAAGATAGATTCTTCACTTTACAGAGAGAAACTGGGGCTCACTGGGTTAAGTCATTTGCCTAAGGTTGCACAGCTGTTGTTAAGTGGCAATGCTGAACTTCAAACTGTGGTCTGACTGCAAAGCCCAACCCACCACGTATTAAAAAGCTGGGGTGGGTGGGGGCTGGTGGAGGGCAGTGCCAGCTCCCAAGGAATCTTGTTCTATGTTAGAACAGAGGAAATGGCGTTATGGTGCTGCTTTGACAGCCTCACCCATCTTTGCAGCTTGTGGGGTCACGTGTGAATGACGCACTGGGGTGGAGGGGGCCAGGGAGCCTGAGCAGTTCATGAGCTCATTCTCCCCAAATGGGGACAGGCTGGGTGAGCTGCAAATCAGGACTCTGCAACCAAGGGAAACATGGCTGGGGGTCAGGAGACCGCAGGATCCATTTTAGGGCCTAGAGGATCCTAGGAGAAGAGGGTGGAGACTCAGGGCAGTGTATCTCAGGCTTTACTGGGCACAGGATGTCCTGGACTTCCTGTTAAAATGCAGATTCTGGTCTAGTAGGTCTGGGGTGGGGCCTGAGATTCTGCCTTTTTATGAGCTTCTAGCTGTTGCCAATGCTGCTGGGCCATGGAACCTGCTCTGAGAAGCAAGGTGCAAAGTATCTGGGTGCAGCTGGACCTGGGCCGGGGTGAAGGAGGGCTGGACGAGAGGTGCATTCTCAAGAGCAGATGGCTCCTCTGCTGTGTGGGCAGAAGGGGCTAGAAGTGCAACCGGCCCCCAATTCCCTTCTCTCCAGCACAGTGACTGACGCCTCCTCTCCGAGGGGTTACAAAAGCCCCTGCTGAAGGCCTAAGTATAACAGAGCCCAGAAACCATCAAAGAAGAGGGGGATAAATTCAAGTTCATAAAAATGAAAATTTTCCACATTGCAAAACCCACCATGAGTGAAGACAAAAGAAAAATGACAAACAAGGGAAAACTACTTGCAACTTGTATGATAAATGGCTCATTTCCCTAATTTATAAAGAGCTGTTACAAATCAATAAGAAAAAGGCCAATAATCAATAGAAAAAAATGGGCAAAGGCTATGAGCAGACAAGAGATTCAAATATATAAAAATATGCTCAGCCTCACTCATTTTAAGAAAAATGAAAATGCAGACTACACTTAGATACCAATTTTTCCTATCAGATTGGCAAATAATAATAAAAAAAAGATGACACACTGTGTGGGTGAGAATATTGGGAAATGCTCATTCACAGAAGGGCTGATGGGAATATAATTAGGACTGACCCTTTGAAGAAAAATTTGGCTATGCCTGTTAAAACTACACACGTATATTCCTTTGACACAGCAATTCCATTCCTATGAGTTTACCTTACAGATACGCCTGCGGTTATGGAAAATGGCATGTTGTACAAGCTTATTCATTTGGTGGCACTCTTTGTAAGGGCAAAAGATTGCAAGCAATCTAAATGTTCATCCACAGAGGACCATACCATGAATGGCAGATCTATACAGTGGAGTACTATACAGCCATAAAAGTGGGATGGTTTTCTGTATGCTGCCATGAAATAATATCCAAAGTTGATTGTTAAATGAAAAACGTGAGGGGCAGCACTGTGAGGAGAGCATGCTACTATCTGTGTAGAAAAGGAGGGAGGTATATGTAGATTGAAGACAGCAGGTCGGCAGTGACCATTCTGTTGAACTGAGTGAGTGAGAATAAGGTAAGTGGTGGGGCTCACAGTTCACACTGACCCATCAGTATCACGCTCCCATTACTGCAGGCCAGGTCACACGGGCAGGAGAGCTCAGGGCCATGCAGTGAAGCGGCTGGGGTGGCAGTGCAGGACCCTGGGGAGATGGGCTCTGACCAGAAGCTGCAGGAAGTCCTGGGCTCCTGGATGTGGAGGGAGGTGCTCGGACTGTCTCTTGTCCCCCTTCTTCCTGCACTCTCTCCTACCCGGTTTTCACCAATTAGTGTTGCCTGAAACACACTGGCTTGAGTTTTTCCAGGTCAGTTAAGCCTTAAGCTGGCTCCCTGGTCCAGGACTTCCTGGGATTGTGGTCAATCTTCCTTCATTCCCTCCCTCTTACCTACTTTCTAATTCTTAACCCTTGACCCACGCCCACTTGCTACCCTCATCTGGGTGGTGTCTGATTTACACGATGGTCCTCTTCTCTCTCTGCGCCTTGAGTCTCTCTCTCCCTCTGCTCAGGACACTCGCAGAGGCTCTGGCTTTCTTCATGCCACAGAATTATAACAGCTATTGCTTAGCCAGGACTTAAATCCTAGACACCATAATACGTGCTTTTCATTCATTATCTCAACTGTTCGTTCAAATATATGTATTAAATGTTTACTAAGTGACATAAGCACTTCTCTGGTCCTGGAGACACAGCAGCAAACAAGACAAAGTTTCCATCCCCATGGAGTTTAGTAGAAGAGATGAATAACAAATATATAATGTACTTTCAGACAGCGTAAGTGGTATGAAGAGAAATAAAGCAAGTTAAGGGCATAGGGAGTGATAGGAGTATGATTTTAAGGTGTTCAGGGAAGACCTCATGTGAGGAAGGGCCTGAATGAAGGGGAGTGAGCCCTGAGAACAGTGGTGGGAAAAGCATTTCAGGCAGAGGGAACAGCAAGCATGAAGGCCTCAGGTGGGAATGCTGAGCAAGAGGAAGAGTGGAGGACACAAGGTCAGAAAAGCAACCTGGCTCACATCAGGAAGGGTGCTGTAGGTGATGGTAAGACTTTGGATAAGTCTATGGAACCACTGGAGGGAGTGGAGCTAATGAAGTTGATATGATTTTTCCTGTTCTACAGATAAAGGGGTTGAAACTGAGAGAGGTGGTATCTTGCCCAAGGTCATCCAGTAAGTAAGGGGCAGGTCCCAGGTTGTACAAGCTGACTCCCACAGGACACTGCCCGGATGCAGGGTCTCAGCCCTCTTCCAGGGACTCCAGTGCTGACATTCCAAAGGCTGGCTGAGGGAGAAGACAGGGCTGTCCTTCAGTAGGTCCCTCCAACACTCGGGCACGGCTAACGGAGCCCCAGTCGTACGCCATGGGCAGATGTGGGCTGGCTGGGGGTTCCTGGAGAGGATCTCAGGCTCCCCATGGTAGGCAGGGTGGCAGTGGCTGAGCGCCGCGCCAGCTGGGCCCAGGGAAGTGCTGACACGGTGCAAATGTCCCCGCTCCACACCCCACCCACTGTCGATGAATCAATTGACTCACTCAACTGAAAAATTAACTCAAACCCACAGACATCCCTCAAACCCACAGAAGGTCACTGGGAGGTACACGCCTGGGGCTGAGGCTGCTGGGCACTGTCACCATTACCCCAGTCCCAGGGGCCAGGGTCCAGCCTCTCCCAGGTCGACACTTGTGCTCTCAAATCCAGGAAGCCCAGGACCTTCTGGGGGCCCCACTGTGCCTGCCTCCCCTTCCCTTTGTCTTCCCTCTGTCGGCAAACCTTCTCTCAGGCCTCGTGGCTCGTGCCTCGTCTGCTCTTCCTGGATTTATTTATCAGGTTTTAATGGAGCTCTCAGGATGTTCAAGGGCCAGAGGGGGACATAAAATGACCAAAACAGGGACTTTGCCCTCAAGGAGCTTAGAGTCCAGAGGGCTGGAAGAAGGGAGTCGGATACCTAGAGAAATATAAGGCCGTGTTGGGGATAGAGTGCAAACATCACAAAGGCAGGATTTGTGTCTGTTTCCATTCACTGGGGCATCCTCAGTGCCTAGAATAGTGCCTGGCACACAGTAGGTGCTCAATAAGTATCTGTCCCATGAATGAACATATTAGTGAACGGATGGGGCTACGGTTAGGCTGAGCACAGAACTTACATGAGTCTGGGATAGTGGCCCTCAGCCTCGACTGCACATGGAAAGTTCCTGGAGACCCAACAACCAGGTCCCACCCCCAGAAGTTCAGATTGGACTGGACTGGGGGGCATTTGGGAACTGGGAGTGTTAAAAGCTCCCTAGAAGATTCCAATGTGCGGCCTGGGCAGAGCACACTGCTCTAGGATTCACAGTGGAACCCTCGAAGGGCGCGGGAGGGCCTGGCGCTTCAGAGTCACCTGCCGGCTCCCATCCAGGTGCTCTGTGCCTGGCGAGTGGGTAGGAGAGTCTGTCCCCTCCTCTGGCATCCTGCCTGCCGGGCACACCTTGAACACCCCCTTCCACAGTTCTCCCCATTTCTGCTTCCCTGCCCTCCAGCGTCTTCCTGGGGACTCACCCCTTCCATAGCTGTCCCTTGCTGCTGTTCCCCTCTTGACCTTGCCCCACATTAAAGGGTTGATCAGCCCATCAATTAATTGTGTCCTAATCCAATCTTGGCTTGGTTGGAGAGAGGGCAGTAAATCCAGCTGGGTAATCATGCCCTGATATTTGTGTAGGGATAATTACTATCTCTCAGGCCTCACTCGGTGGCAAGATGAGATGAAAACCCATAAAACACCACTCGGGGCTGTGGCTCATTGTTTCTTGGCTGCACAAGGCTGGCTGCCAGCCAGCCAGTCCCGCCTGCCCCTGCCCCTGGCACCAGCCCTAACCTCTTCCCCTCCCATTCATGCATTGACAGGGCTCAACATCAGGGGCAGTCTAGGGGCTGGATCCTGGCTTGGGCTCAACAACCAGCAGGGGCAACATTACGGGCCGAGGGGAAAGCCAGAGTGTGGAGGGTGGGGAGAGGAAGGCAAGGTGGTCCCTGTGGTCAGGCAATCACCTGCCTTCCAGAGGGTGGGAGGGTCAGGATGGTGGATACACAGGTGTGAACCAGAGGGTGTCATCCAGACCAACCCAAGAGGCTGCTGCCAGCTGGAGGAGTCCAGTGCACGTCCAACCCAGCCCCACGGGGACAGGAGACCCTGCGTCCTCCAGGAGGACACCATGGCCTGGGACTTCCGTGCAGATGTTATGGCACCATAGGAGCGGACTTCATTCTAGTGGGCCGAGCTCAGGCCCACCCTCAGAGAATGTGAGAATCAGGGGCTGAAACTCACCTCGATCTGTAGCCCCAAGAACACAGCTCCCCAACTCGCAAAACACTGAGCACCCACAGGAGCCAGGCTCTCCACTAGGCCCCAAGAACACGGGACCGAGTAAGGCCATAGAGTGTCTTGATCAAAAGGATGGATTTGGAGTCAGACCCCTGGGTTTGAATCCTGGGACTCACAAGTTGTGTGGCCTTGGGCAAGTCATGTGACCTCTCTGTGCCTCAGTTTCCTCAACTATAAAGTGGGATACACCTGTACTGTTGTGAGGCTTAAATGAGATCATTAATATCAAGTGCTTAGATCAGGGCCTGGCACACCGTAGGTGCTACTTAAGTATTAGCTGTTATCATTATTGTTACTATTATTTAGCCTTCTGAGCATCAATTTCCATTCCTCAGTGTGTAGGACCTTGCTACTCAAAGTGTGGTTCCGGGACCAGGAGCATCATCACAGCCCGAGAGTGAGCAGTGCAGGATCTCAGGCCCCCCCCGCAGACCTGCTGAATCCGCATTTGCACAGGACCCCCCGGTGACTCGGATAGATGCTCTGGGCTAGGAAAGTCTCCACGAACTCAAGGTCTGTCTCCCTCCAAGTTGTGTTCCCAGCACCTAGTGCCTCTCGCCTGGCATGGAGTAGGCATTTGTGGAGTGAATCAATGAGGTCGGCTAAACGCTGTAGGGGGCTTGGAGGATTTCAAAGCATTTTGGAAATGTCCCCGAGAAGCGGCATGGAGGGCGACCAGGGGGTCGTCTGTTGGCTACGGAGGCCACCAGGTGAGAAGTGCTGAGTGGGTGAGCCACGGCAGGGGCAGTGGGGATAGAGGGGAGGGCTTAGGAGGATGGGGGGCTGCTTAGACGGGGAGGCGAAGAAGACATGAAGTCTGAGGGAGAGGACTGGTCACGCCCCAACATCTCTAGGGGTCAGGAGGTAAGAACAAGCTTCACGCACAAGAGAAGAAGGGGTCCTCCTGGGGGTCTCTCTGCTGGGGCAAAGCGAGTTCCCAGAGGAAGCAGGGGACTGTGCTGGAGGAGCCTGTGACAGTAGCCTTGAGGCCCTACCCCCACTTGCTGTTGGGAGGAAGAAGGTGGGGAGCAGGAAGAGCCCGAGGCCCCAGGACCTTACCTGAGAAGGCATTATTGGTGTTGAGGAAGTAGATCTCCTCACGGCCATCCCCGTCGATGTCGCAGGCTGTGACCCCGATGGCGTTGCCCTGCCGGTCCCTCAGCGCGTAGTAGGGGGAGCTGCGCTCGTCCACTGCGATGTTCACCAGCCGCTTCTGGGCCCGGTTGTACTTCAGAACCAGGTTGGGGCCATTGTACCTGGAGGAGGAAGTGGAGGGGGCGTTGGGAGGAGCAGCTGGGCCCACCCGGTTCCAGCGACCAGAGAAGGGGCCCAGAATCCTCCCGGACAGGTCAACACGGGGCAGTTCAGCCCCAGAGCATTTCCGGGGAACACTTGGCAGCCTCCCCTCAGGGATCCCTGGGTGTTTGACAAGTGTCCCTGAGTCAGAAACGGGCCCAGGCAAAGTGAGAGTCAATTGGGCCCATTTGCGACACAATGCAAGGAGCAGGGTGGCGGAGAGGAGTGGGCAGCCAGTGATAACCCCCAACCACAGGCTTCCCTGAAGAAAACAAAAACCTCTCTGACAGGTACCTTGCCCCTTTCAGTGTAAAAGTCACTTTCATATTTATGATCTCATTAATTTAAATCTAACAACAATCAAGTGAGGTAGGCTTAGGAGGCTGTAGTAGTAACCCATTTTATGGATGAGGCAATTGATGAGCTTCATTAGGGAAACAGGCTCAGAGAGGTTGAGTGCCCTTCCCAAGGTAACACAGCGAGTAAGTGTCAGGTTCTGGGACTGAACCTAGGCCCTTTCTGCTATCCCAAGAGCCCTTGCGAATGAGCCCTGGAGGAGCAGAGGCTCTGTCTTTGAGGTTTGGAATGACTGTCTCCTGACAGAAGGCCCCAGCATTTAAACAGTACTGTAGCATGAAATTAGCATCTCAGACAGGAGATTATGGACACATGTAAGTCATTAGGCGGGCCTGCTGGATCTCTTCTTCTAAGGAAATCAAAACAAAGGATGAAGTGCCTGTCAGTGCTCATCTCTCTCCCGTCTGGCCCTCCTGCAGCCACCCGGCCTCCTTGCTGCACTGAGGCCCCAGGCATGTTCTTGCCTCAGGCACTTTGCACTTGCTGTTCCCTCTGCCCAGGATGCTTTTCCTCCAGCTAACCACGTGGCTGTCTCCCTCCTTCAGGCCCTGGCTCAGTTATTCCTTCTGTGAGGCCTTCCTGCCCACAGTCCTGAAATTTGCAGCCCCCCCACCCTGTACTCCTTATCCCTCACCCCTGCACCCTTTCCGTATAACTTTTACCACCTGCTAACAATTTGCTGTTTTCTTGTTTACCTCTCCCTTCTCTGTGTGATCCCAGCAGATTGTCAGCTCCACCAGGGCAGAACTTTTTGTCTCTTTTGTTCCCCAGGGCCTAGATCAGGGCCTGGCACACATAGGTGCTCAGTAGATACTTGTTGAATGACTGAATGAATGAAACCTCAGAACACACGTCTAGGGGCTTGGGAGTCCCAGGGTCGATTTCTTCCCATCACCTTTCTATCTGGAGAGAGCGGCGTGCCCAAGGTCACCCCCAGACAGCACGGCCACGAATGTCTGAAGGCCTCCTCCCGCCTCCCGGAGCACCGGCTTGCCAGGCTGTCCAAAGGAACCCGGCCAACCCCCATCCATTAGTCGCCAGCCTCCTGCCTTTGTTTTAACCTGATTGTGTGCATCCTGAGTGAAGTCCAGCTGCGGATGGGCCCTGGCTGAGAGCACTCGGGGGAGGGCGGGAAGAATGCTCCAAGGTCTTTGACAGAAATCACTTCTTGCTTTCCTGAAACCGGTCCAACTTGGCCCTTCCTTCGTCGCCAAGATTCAGAGCCGGTGAAGTCAGGGACGCTGAGCAATGGGCCAGGCACCCTCTGGAAGCCACAGTGTGTGAAAGGGGAGCCGGAGCTCACGGGGGCTGAGTCAGCAGCGGTGACGGAAGGCGGCACCTCACACACCCTGATGAAGTGTCTGAGGCTGCACGTTGAGGGCGCGGCGTGACCTCTGGGGCTGCCTAGGCAGGAGAGACGGAACGCTTGGGTTCCGGCCCTGTCAGCAGCTGGCTCCAGCCCCCAGCGACAGGACGTGCCTTCTGGGTGTAAACACCAGTCCTCAGAACCTCTGGGGCTTCTGTTTCCTGCCATCACCTCTGCTCCTCACCGGACCCTGTCGTCCTCAAGGGCTGGGCCTTGCTAAAAGCACTTTCACATGCACTGTCTCCCCTGAGCCCCACATAATCCCAGAATGAAGGTAGATAAGGCATTTTTCTAGAAAAGGAAACTGAAGGTCAGAGAGGCAAAGAGAGCTGTTGAAGGTCACACAGCCCGAACATGGCCGCACTGGGCCTCTAACTGTCTCCAGGGTCCAAATCCTGTGTTCTTTCCACACTGGCTATGATGCCAACAGTTTCAGTCCCTGAATTTTTTTCTGGCAGACTTCCCCAAAGTAGAGACCATGAGAAATGCCTGAGAACTTCATGTAAATGGCGGAGAAAATAACCCCACATTTCTACAGTACTTTACAGTTTACAAAGCACTCTCTCATCCTTGATTTCATTTGCTTCTTGCAGGTCTTGGCTCTGCCACAGATTAGTTTTGTGACGTTAGGCTGGGCAGTGCCTCTCTCTAGGTTCTGGGTTTCTCTTCTGCAAAATGAGAGAGTTGGACTAAACCACTGGGTCACAAATTGTGTGGACAAATATGGCCGTGGGGGCAGGCCTGTGGGCCCTCCACTCTGTTTCAGCCAGAGCACTTTTATGTTGATGTGTTTTATTTTATAGATCACATTCCATAAAGTGTTTAAATAAGGGATTCCAGAGCCAACGTTTGAAAGGCCCTGGACTGGAAGCTGTGTGAGAGTCCTTCGGTCCTGAGTCTGACTCAAAACTTAGGAGGTGGGCAGAGCAGGCACGTCCTCCCACAGGTTATGGCTGAGGAGCCACCATACAAAGTCCAGCATTGACACTCCTTTTTTGTACCGCCTGTCCCTCAGGTCTCCTGAAATGTCTTCATCGTCCCCTGGAGCCAGCTCCCAGAGGGAGGTGGGGGCCATGGCCTCTGCACATACTTGGAGGCCAGGCTTTTCACCCTGAATCTGGGATGGCAGGCATGCACATGAGGTCCCTGCGTCCATGGTGGTGGCCCTGGGGGAGAAGATGGTCCTGGATCATCTCTTCTTTGAAGAACTTGGGGGTGCTAGTTCCAGGGCACCCCCTAAGGGATTGTAGGGTGGGGTTGCTAGGCTGGTTTAAATTACTCCATCTGTTATAGAGTCCTCCCCAAACCTACATGGCAGCCTGGGATGATTCCCGACACTCTGGCCCCTTCTCTGCCACCACCACCCCTAGGGCTACAGACACGAAGCCAGACCAACAGCTCCTAAACAGGGTTCTTGACAGCCTGTGGTGCAAGGCCAGGGGGCAGTGCCTGGAGTTGCCACCCCTCCCTTCCACCCAGGCTGCCCTTTGCTGGGTCTGCTGGACTGACACTCAAGCCTCTCACGATCTTCCCCCAGGGCACCCAGCCTTATCCTCCTGCTCCCTTCCCCATGGAGCTGATGCTCCGGTTGAGTTCCTCTCCATTCCCTGAAGAGGCTCTGCCCTTTTCAGCTTCCGTGACTTTGCTCAGCTGTAGCGGCCCCCTCCCATGGGGAATGTTCCTGTCCACCCTCCTGTCCTCCCATGAAGCCTGCCCCGACCACCTCGGCTGGAGGCGATCTTCTCTTCTCTGGATACCCACAGCGCCTTTGCACCTCACTCATTCCTGCAAGGGCAGAGTTGTTTGTGTTCCAACATCTCTTCCCTCATTAAAACATATGCTTCTGGAGCCCAGGCGGCATGTGGATGCCTCTCTGCATTTGCTGTGCCTAGAGCAATGCTTGGCGTAGGGAAGGTGCTCAACAAACGTCTGAGTGAGTGGGTGAATAAATACAAATAATCCCAGGGAGCATTCGTGGAGTAGTCCCAGGTGCCAAGCACTAGTCTAAGCACTTCATACCCATTATCTCATTTCACCCTAATGACAATCCTAGGATTTTACAGATGTGGAGACTGAGTTGCACAGGTTAGCCACAGTAGCTAACCCACACCCAGTCCCTCTGGAGGGTCAGTCCCCACACCAACAGGCCTGGGAAGCTGGATGGGAGCCATGTGGGATTTCACTTTTCCTCTCTCTGACACCTGCCACAGACTCTTGGGCACTTCTTCAAATCCAGCAGGCTTTGAGGCTCAAACAGAGTTAGGAAGTGGGACAAGGTCCCATGTTCTTGAAAAGCAGTTGTGACTTTGTAATATCCAAGGCTGGGCCAGCAGGCAGAAGTGACTGGCTCGGTGGCAACTGGAAAATCTGCTTGAGAGACACCAGCAGGGCTCAACTCGTACATGTATCAGTGCTGTCCAATTTGGGTGCCAGTCCCCTGGGACAGGCCTGCTGTGGGCAGGAAGGGGCCGGGGGGTTAGGCCCAGGGCAGCCTGGATGTGGGCTGCTGGCCCTGCCACCTCCTGGCTCTGACCTTGAGCTTGTCACTCAATTCCTTCAAGCTTCAGCTTCCTCATCTATAACTTGGAACTGCTACACGCCCCACAGCGTGGCTGTAAGGAGAAGGGAGTGTGTGACAACACTTGGTAAACTGTGAAGAGTTACACAACTATAAGTTCTCATCAGTATTTAAACAAAAAAAAACGAGGTACAATCTCCCTCTCCAGTGATCACTGAGAGTTTCCAAACACACTCTAGGATTTCTCATCCAGAACCATCCCACCCTTGATTTCTCATCCTCTGCAGGCACGTTCCTTTATTCCCCTTTATAAGTCAACTTCTCAAAGATGTCCTCACAGCTGTCTCCACTTCCTCACTGCCCATTTACCCCACCCCAACCCCAGCAAAGCTGCTCTTGTTACTGCCATTGGTGGTTTTCATGTGGCCACACCCGGGGACGCCCCTTCTGTCCTCATCTCCCTCAGCCTCTCAGCCGTATTTGGCACAGTGGCTGCTCTCTCGGCCCCCACCATTCCACTTCCTTCTTAAAATACTCTCCTCTCTCGGCTCTCAGGATGCCATCCTCCATTTTCCTTCTCTCTCTGGCTTCTCCTCCTCTTCTCCTTTGCAGGTTCTTTCTCCTCTCCCCGCCCTCTTAATGATGGAGTCCCCAGGCCTGGTCCTGGGCCCCCTTCTTCTCTCTCTGGCCCCTTTCACTAGGGGATAATATCCATTCCCATGACTGACAACTCCCAAATTTATATCTCCAACCCAAATCCCCAGTCCAAGCTCAGACTCATATATCCGACTGCCTGCCCGACAGCTCCCCTCGCACGGCCCACAGTCATCTCTGATGGAATGTGTCCAAAATGGAACTATTGATCTCTCACCCGCCTCCTCCCTGCAACGGGCACCCAAGTACTAAAGCCAGAAACCTGGCATCAGCCTTGGTTCTCCCTCCTCCTTGTCTTCACATCTAATTCATCGGCCAGTACTGTCATTTCTACCTCTTAAAATATTTCAAATCCTTTCTCTGCTTCCCTCCCCCACTACCATCTCTGGAAAGCTTCCTTTCTCTGCTCCCTTGCTTGCCCCCACCAATCTAATTCCCCCACACCTGAGCCACAGTCATCTTTTTAACACATAAATCAGATCAGCCACTCTCCTGCCTAAAACCTTTTGGTGGCTTCCCATTATGTTGGAATGAAACCCAGACCCCTTGTCATGCCTGGTCTGGGAGCCTAGCTCAGTCTGCTGCCCGCCTTGCTAACCTCCTCCAGCAACACAGTCTCCTTTCAGCTCCTAACATTCCGGCAGGCATAGTCCCAGCCGCGGCCCTCTCGCAGGACTGCCCTCCACTTCCCTCCTGCTTTGTCCCAGGCCAGCTTCTTCTCTTCCTTTAGTCTCACCTCCAAAGGCATCTCTGAGGATCTTTCCTCGTTGGCGTTCCAATCACTGCACCCCGTGTCCTACTCCTGTCTGGTTACCTATTTATTACCCATCTCTCCTAGTAAACCATGAGCTTCATGAGGGCAGGGACCGTGTCTGCTTTGGTCCCTTCCATCTCCCCATCGCCTAGTGCAGAGTGAGTACTCAGAAAACACTTGTAGAGTGAACAAAAGAGAAGGAGCCTGTGGAAGGTACCAGATCGTCCCTGGGTGGCTGAGCAGAAGGTAGACTGAGTCACCAGACTCTTGATTGGTCTTTGACCCTCCACTTCCATAGTTCCCAAAAGATATGTACAAATACCATAAGGACAAAGAGGAGGCCAGGAGCCGGTGTCCTGGGAAACAGTGAGAGAGAATAACCAAGGGTTACGGATAGATACAGAGGATCCACCTTTTCTTCTGATGAGACTCATTGACCCAGGTGAAAAAAATATCACTTAGGCAGTTAGATAAAGGGAAGCCATATAAAAGGATGTACTAATTATTGGGTATCTACTATATACTAGATACTATGCTAAGTAATTTACATATGCTATCTCATTGTATGTAAATAGGAAACATTTTTTTAAATTTGAAAAATGTATAAAATACACTATCTACTTTGAAAATTAAGAATAGGGAACTTTTTTTAAACTAAAAAATGAAAATATATACCCACTCAACATTATAGTCAGGGGAGAGAGGCAGGGAGAAAGAAGAGACAGATGTATGTACACAAAGAATGCAAAATAGAGACACAAGGATATACAAAAGTGGAAACTGAGGGACAGTGAAGCCCTGAGCACAGAGAGAAACACACACACACACAGACATAGATAAAAAGACTGGCCCATATAGAAATAGAGAGACATGGAAAAGGGGAGATGCAGACCCACAGAGACAAATAGAGAGACTCCTGGAAAGACATAAAGTCATGGAAATATCAACAGGACTCTGAGATGTTATCACAGAGAAACAACCTATCTTGGGGTCATTTGGGGCATTTCCTCTAAAGATTTTTAAAGATGTGTTGCATTTTCACAACTACAGGCCTAACGGGGTATTTTATTCTCGGTCACTTCAATATCCTCATTGGAAAGTGACTTTCTGAAAGTCAAACAGCTAATCATTTGACAAAATAACCTGAAAGACAAGCTTATCCCTTAGTCTCAAGCTGGGATCAGCAAACTACGGCCTTTGGGCGAAATCTGGCCTGCTGCCTATTTTTGTAAATAAAGTTTTATTGGAACACAAACATGTTCATTCATTTACATGTTATCTATGGCTGCTTTTGCTATAAAACAGAGTTGAGTGGTTGTGACAAAGACCACATGGCTCAAAAGCTGAAAATATTTACCATTTGGCTCTTTATAGAAAATGATTTCCAATCCCTGGTTTAAAGGGTTGTCAGCCTTATATTATGAGTATATTACAAGTTCTAAGTGATCATTATCATAATGGAACACAAAATTCCAATAAGCTTTAATAAAAGTTAATTTGGGGTCAATACTCGGGAATACAGTTTTCTGAAACAAATATTTCAGAGACAGAACAGGTTGAATATAAGGGAGATGTTAGGTCTTAGCAAGGAGATTGTGAGGCAAGATAATCTGCAGGGGAAAAAAGAGACTGAGAAGAGTTGCCTAAGATAAGAACAGTGTTCTATATAAGGGGGTTTAGCTACCGCTAAGAAATGAGCAACAGTGTGTGCCCTCTCAGTGAGTGAAGTGGTAAAAGGGGTGTGGTAGTTGATCTCCAAAGATGGCTGCCATCATTTTCTTCCTTCTCTGTATGCACATCTTACTCCACCCATCAAGAGGTGAAGTCTATTTCACTTCCCTTTGAATAATGGCTGGCTTTGTGACTTGCCTCCATTGGCAAAATATGGTGGAAGCAATGTTGGGTCAGTTCTGGGCCTAGCCTTTAAGAGGCCTACCAGCTCCACTTTGTCTCTGGCTGAAGCCACTCACCATGTAGGAAATTTGACTACCTTGAGACCACCATGCTCTGAGGAAGCTCAATCTAGCCCCACGGAGGCGCCATATGGAAGAGCACTGAGATGCCAGATATGTGAGCGAAGACTTCTTGGACCTTCTAGCCCAGCCCAGCCAAGAGTTGAATGCAACTGAGTGACACCAGCTGATGTCACGAGGAGCAGAAGTGCCCAGCTGAGCCCTGCCCAAATTCCTGACCCACAGAACTCTGAGAAATAATACATTGTTTTTAAGCTGCTAAATTTTTGAAAAGAAAGTAGATAATTATGACCTATCACTTCAGACCTAGGGGGAAGAGGAATTTATCCCTGGAAAGTAGAAAAAAGGATTCTTCATAAATCAGTGGGATTCTCTAGGATAGCCATTTGAATTCACAGTAAGCAAGTCTCCCCAGGGGAGGTCCTGGATACTTGGATCTCAGAATATCCGAGGGTCTGTGCAGAGCCTGAGGGGGAAGGGTAATAAGAAATACAAGGATTCCAGAAACCCCTGTTTTTATACTTCTCCTTATTCTTCTTTCCTTTCTATCCATATCTAACTGTTCCCCATCTTGCATATACAACCTTGGGCATATATCATTTCTTTGGAAATGTGTGTGATGCTCGTTTTTACCTTTTTACATATTTAATTCTCTGAAAGCCATTGAAGTTAAATAGGATCAGAAAACATATGGGAAAGCATTCAAACAGAAGATTCACAGATTGTATCCTGGAGTAGGATATATCCAGAGGCCAGGTATTAGTTTAAAGGAATGAAAACTTCAGTAATGGGAGTATTCTGGGCCTGATGAGAAATCTGGGGCTGGGGATTTTATAGGGGAGTAATTTGGATAAGTCTGGAAAGGGCATTCCAGAAAACAAACAAATAAATTTGATCCTGAATCAGGAGCTAACCAGGGTGGAGAAGACCGCACAAATAGAGTGCAAAGAAGAAGGTAACTTCAAGATAAAGGATGAAAAGCTTTTGTCCAAGGGGTGGATGGTTTTTCAAGAAAGGGATGTTTGGCACCAAAAGGTCAGAATAATCTGCAGCGATGAGAGTCTGTGTTCTGCAAAAGCTCCACGCAGACTGATTGATTTATGCCTTGCTCCAAAAAAGATCTGTGCTCAGCTTGTGCTCTGTGCCCTTGGAGTTTCTTATATTTTGATGAGCATGGGAGCACCCAGAAAGCAGAGACTGCCATTTGCAGCTCTATTACCCACCATACCTAGGACAATGCCAGGAAAAGACAGGTGCTCAGTCATGTTTGTTGATGTTGATGTTGATAATGATGATGAAGACCACGACTCCATTCCTCAGTGTATGTTTATCTCAAGAAAAGATGAAGACAGGGATGTGAGAATTCCATGAACTATCAAAGGAGGGATTCAGGTGACAGATGAAAGCTGTGTTAATCAGGATTCTTTGGTTGCAAGTGGCAAACACTCTATCTGAACTAGTTGAAGAATCTATTGGCTTAGATGTCCAAACTACCAGAACAGCAGGGGTAGAGCTAGGCCTCGGGGCGACTGGAACCAGGGTTCTGACAGAAGGTTGTCAGGACTTCATTTCTCCTTCCTTCTTCCTCTCTTCTCTGTCTGTTGGCCTCATTCTCTCACACCATCCTTCCTCACAAGACTTGACCTGTGGCAACACTCTCAGCCTCACACATCAGCTTCAGCACAGAAAGGAGATGCTTTCTTTCCTCAGTTTCAATATGAAAAACCCCAGGGAAGTGTTCTGATTATTCCAGGTTGTGTCACATGTCCATCCTCAGAGCCAAGGGCTGGGAGCCTATGGCTGACAGCCTTCAATGAGTACTGAAGCTAGTGAGAGCAGCAGCTCAGGAGCCACGTATTTTCAGGAAGAGAAGTGCCAGAAAGGATGAGGAATGTGTCTCTAGATAGACAGTCACTCATCTGTGTCTATACATTCTGGAGACAAACTTGCCAGGGCCTACTGATGGAAGGCAATGATTCCCTGGCACCATTGAGTCCCTGCGTCCTCTAGATAAACCTCATGTCCCCCCAATCCCCTCCAGAAGCTCCAGAAAGAGGAAAACATAGAACGTGGAATGACCGTTTGCCTCACTATGTCCTGGAAATGGGTCCAGTTCTTGGCCCCCTGCTTGCTCCTCAGCTCTCTGTTCTAGACATCCTTGCTGGCTGCAGGGAGGCAGGAGGCCACTGAGAGTTGAGAGTGATGAGCCCAGTGTGGGGCGTGGGGGGACACAAGGTGAGGTCTGGCCCAATTCTGATCAACTTTCCAGGCATTCAGGCAAATCACTGGTCACTGGTCACAAAATACTTTAAATCTCTATTTAAACTTTCTTTCCTTCATGCTATAACTACCTGGGAGCTTCTAGCTAAAAAGCTGTTGATCTTTGTCTCTGTCTGTCTTTGCGTTGAGGAGGTGGGTCAGTTTAGGGGCAGAATGGTGGGGCAAATAGCCAATGGATGCTTCATTCTTCTTTCAGAGTAAAAAAGATAAACCAATCATTCTCCAATTAGTTCATTCCACTGTTCTGGGATCCTATTTTCAGGTTGGGTACCCTGCATGACACATGATGTAATTCTCTGCTCAGACAGCCTTCAGCCTAATGTGGTAAATAAGGATTGGCCTCAATCGCAAGCTTTCAGTCACTTCTACTGGGATAAAGTCTTCATAAAGGAAGTGCATTTGATCTAGAACTTAGAGGATGTATAGGATTTTAATAGAAGATACGTGAGTTAGGCATTACAAAAGAAATAGTGTGAGCTATGAAGCAGATCCGAGAACAGACGAACGTGCTTAGGGAATGGGGGTGGACTAGCTGGACTACCCAGAGATGTGTGTTGGACAATAGTGGAAAAGAGTGGAAGGCGAACTGGAAAGTACACGGCAGCTGCGATTGTGGAAGATGTGGCATGTCAACTAAGACTTTAGATTTTATCTGGCAGGAAATGGCGAGCTGCTGAAGGATTCTGAACAAGGTCAACCATTATATCAAAGTACTGCTGGAGAACGTTGTCTGGTGGCTGTGTGCATGAAGGATTGGCCAGGGGAGAGAACTGAAATGATAGTGCAGAAGAATGGAAATTGGGTTCCAAGAGATTCTTCTGAATTATTCCAAAAACCTCTTCTGAACTCACTCTAGCAGTTTTCTGTTCCTTGCAAGCAAATGACTCCTAAGACAGAGCAGAGCCAAGAAAGCCCAGAAATCAGGAAAGCAAGGGTTAAAAAGAGAGGCTTGGCCAACAGTGTTAAATGCCTCCAAGGGGTCAAAAAGGCCAATGATGGGAATAAGCAAATGGATTTGGCAATTTGGAAGCCACTGACGACCTTCAACGGAGCTGTATCCTTAGGAGCTAGACTGAGGGCACAAGAGAGTGGATGGGCAGCAGTGTAGATGACTCAGTGAGGACAAGAAGGGCTCATGAGGGCCTAGGCTACTGGCCAGGGCACACAGAGGTTAAGTGACGGTTTCACCAAGCTCTGGGGCCTGTGCATGTTTGTGGGCAAGAAGAAAAGACCCAGGAGGGCAGTGGATTGAAAGGGTACCTGGGCAAGATGTGGAGGAGGTAGAAGGGAACAGAGTCTAAAGTACCAGCAGGTGGGTTAAGTCTGGGATTAAGTGAAGAGGAGAGAAGGAGAGGAAGCCAAGATGGGTAAGAAGACAGGACAAGGTGGAGGAGAGCCACTGGAAAGTTGATGCCCAGAGACCTTAGTCTGCTCATAGGTAAATAAGAGGTGAGGTTCCTAGCTGAGAGGAGAGTATGGAAGTCACAGCTTGAGGATGGAGGAAGAAGTCGGAATAGCAACTGAAGAGCTAATAGATGGCCATTTTCCATGGTAAATAGGGCGTGTAGGGTAAGCCACCTCAGAGGGTGAAGTCGGGACAACTTGAGGGGTGGTGAGAGGCAGAGGTCAGGTGATGGGACAGGATCAGTCAATGAGGGTGCAGAGAAGACACACTCTGCACCGGGAGTGAAGCAATCACAGTGGGGAGGCCGGAATAGGGGGCCGGGAGTCAACCCGGGGAGAGGCACAGGCAGAGGTGGAATACAGGCAGGGCCATATCAGGAGGCTGAGCTCAGGGTGGAGACAGGAGAGGGCAGGCATTCGGTGCTACCTGCCCTCAGTCCTTAGGAGTAGTTGGGTAAAGGTGGTGGAGCATCTTCCCTAGGAGTGAGGTGAGTTCTGTGGGGGCGACATGGGGCAGCAGAAAGTGCCCTGGGCTTAGAGTTAGAACAGAAAGGCTGAGAGGCAGTATAGCTCCATGGTGAGGTGCCTGGCCCAGAAGTCAGACCACCTGAGGGCAGATCCCCGCTCTACGACACTCTGGCTGTGTGAGTGTCCTTGGACAAGTCACCCAACAAGTCACCCAGCTGATATCCTGATATCAGCTCCCTTGCCACAGGGTTGTGTCAGGGATTCTGATAATATGTGTAAAGTAATGAATACGGTGCTGGGCACAGAGCAAATGCTCAATAAACACTAGTTAGTCTGTCTTCTTCTCCCATATACTCTCAGTGCCTGACACATAATGGGAACTCGATACATATTTTTGAAAGAATGAATTATGATGATTATTACCTGTGTAGCCTTGAGCACAGAAGACTGTGAGCTCCAAGGAGTTCTAGACTATATTTTATTCTTCTAGCCCCTAACACAATGTTTGATAAAGGAACCTGCTTACATCCCTAGGATTCAGTTTCCTCATCTATAAACTGGGGCTAATAATATTTGCTCTACCTCACGATCAAATGAAATAACATATGTAACTGTGACATGGCTCTAGGTTTGGCATGTGTGCGCACACACACAATATATGATTGTTGTCTGCAGCAGAGGCAGCTGCCTGGGCCTCCGGGGAGCCCTAGCTCTTCTACCCTATTCGACAGGAGCTGAATGATAGGCCCATTGAACTGCAGAAATGCCCTGTGAAAGGAAGACGACAGGAATGTGTTGGGGGCCTGGTCAGAAGGCAGCTGTGGTTTTCTCCGGCAGGGAGGAGTCCGGTGCTGGGCACTGGACCGGACGTGAGGTATGCAGGAGGCTGCTTTAAGTCAGCCTGGCCTGATGCTTGGGTTGGACAAGCAAGGAGACACAGGACACTAGACACAAGTCACAGGCCCTGGTGAGGGGCAGAGAACAGTCAGGTCTTGCCTGGCGAAGTGCAGGGCTGTCATGTGAAGACAGGGACAAGGTGGGCTCCTATTGGTTACAGCTCACGGGGGAATTGAAATGGCCATCTTCAGCTTAGAAAAGGCCCGCCCTTCTAGCCCAGGGCTCTGTCCAACCAGAGTCCTGGCCCAGACTCTAGCTGGGTGGCAGGCCCCTCTTCACAACGATGAGCTTCCCGCATGATGGCTATCTACTTGGAGTTTCTCATGTAAGTCACTGCTGGAGCCCCCTATCCCCATGCCTGTCAGGACACACGGGCCATGCTGCATTAGCCCCTGTCCCCCTATGCCTGCCTGAATCTCCACATGCTCTCTCCAGACCCTGTGGATGTGCTGGTCTGCTTGCTGGACTCCACTCCCTACTCAGCCTGGCAAGCTCATCCCACTGGGAACATCAGGTTCCTTCTAGTTTCCCTCATGCTGCAGCTAGTGGGGCACGCCTGCCTGTGTCTTGAGAAATAATGGTTGGAGGAAGCAGCAAAAACCTTCTAGTTGCTATGGAGTGTTAACTGATGAATTAAACTCTTCATTTTGATTTGAAGGAAATAGTCCTAGAAGAGACTCTTGCTTTAAAAAAATATAAAGCTGCCAACTATGAAAGGCATTCATTTAGAAGGGTCTTTGTTGCCAAGCTGGCTTCAATTCCCTTAGCCATGCATTAACACTAATCAGAATCTGGCGGTTGGAGCAAATGTGCATTAAAGTTTTGGGATAGAAAATGCTGTGTGTTAAGTATTAGTGAGAAAGTACCAAATGTACCTCGATAGTTATTCTTTAAAGTGCGTGCTTGCAGTATAGAAATTACCTACCTGACTGGCAATTAAAAATCAAATTATTTTACTGGCAAATGAAAGGTGCATGACTCTAATCTAAGACATTGGGTAACGCAGACATTTTATCTTCAAACCATCCATCTAGATTAAAGCCCTTGCTAGAGCTGGCACATCCTGAGGGCAGGAGAAGACCCGCAGGGAGGTCCTTCCTGCTCAACGTGGGGGTGGGGACAGCTGGCACCAGCAACATTGGGAGCATGTCAAAATGCAAAATCTCAGGCCCCAGATCTCTGAGTCAGAATCTGCATTTTAACAAGATACCCAGGTGATTCTCGTGCACATGATAGTTTGAGAAAGGCTGATCTGGACCAGTGTTTCTCAAAGAGTAGCTTGTAGACCATTTACATGGGAAACACCTGGAGGGCTTCTTAAAAATGAAAACTCCTGAGCCCCACTCAGACCTTGAACCAGAATGTCCAGACGCGGATTCCAGGAATCAGCATTTTAAACAGACTCCCAGGTGGTTTTTATGTTCACCAGACTGTGAGACCCACCCCCTAGTCCTTCCAATCTCATTGAGATCCATTAAGGACCAGTTGACATGCAGTGTTCTGAGTCCAGTACAAAAGGATCTGGATGGACATCATCTCTGCCATTTAGGGGTTTATAACAACATCACTACAGTTGAACATGTAGAGAACAAGCTATGGTATGAATACCTAGAAGGATTATATTATTGACTAATTCCCAGTGCATTTGAATCTCCCTTCCACACTTGTGGATACTCATCCTCCCTGAGGGTGGAGAATAACAGATCCATCATCCTCATCCTTCCTAGTTCTTTGCTTGAAGCTGAGTAGACCCCCACTCCAAGAGACCATTCATTCTTTTGAGTTACTGGGCACAGCCCAGCCCACGGCTTGGCCACTTGAGCGTTCTGCTCAGAGCAGGCAGGAAACCAGCGATTCTTTTCATTAGCCTTTTCCTATAAACCTTCCCCTCTCCTGTGCCCACCACCCCTTCCCAGGGCCAGCAGGGCCCGGCTCTCTGCAGCTCTGCCCAACTTGTTCCCAACACACAGGTCAGGAAAGGGTCTGATCAAGCCTAGGCATCTGCGAGCACTCAGTCCTGGGGGATGGCATAAGCTTTCTTCTTTTCCTTTTGATGTCTTTATTTGGTTCCTTCAGAAAGAGAGAGCCATGAACCATAACACTCTCTTTTAGAGATAAGAGAAAACCAGCCAGCATCTTTTGAAATTCAATGTATAACAAGGGAGATGGGGCAACATGTGATAGGAGCCTGGCTGGAGGTCTCTGTTGACTCTGAGCTTCAATAAATGGCAAGGAGGCAGCCCCTCAACAGCCATTCTTTAGAGGAACAGTGTCCAGCTAATCCGGCCCAGACCTCGGGACTCAAAACACGGCACCAAATGGTCTCATAGTGTTCGTATGTGGTTGCATAGTGCCTTCTGGTTTACTCACGTGTGACTTAATCCTCTCAGAGATCCAGTGGGGGTCATTATTTATCTCCTTTCCCCCTTTAAATGCAAAACTAAGGCTAGAGGTTAGTCACGTGCCCGCCACACAGTTGGAAAGTGGCAGGGCTGGGCCTTGAATTCGCTTCCTCTGACTCCAAATTCTAGTTTCTTTTTAACCAACCATAATTAACTAGACCAGGGAGTCCTTCTGGCAAAGCTCACTCCAAATTGTACCAGTGAGTGCAGCACCAGCACGTGATACCCCCTCAGCAGGTGTGGTGGCCAAGAAAGAGTTACTGCTTCTTTCCTTTGCTGCCCTGGCAAATTCTCGGAGGTGTAGGTGAAAAATCCATGCCCGATGGCTCTCGTGGAGCCTCCATGGCCCGGTTGCTGTGGAATTATCCTGGGAGGAACATCTCTGCAGTTGAGGAACGTGGCAAGAGCAGGCTGAACCCTGGAGCACACAAGCCCCATGTGGCAGCACAGACCTAACTTGGCTCGGCTCCACTTTCAGTGCTCGAGGCTAACACTGAAGTGAAATGAGGCAGGACGGGCTGAGGTGACAGCAGCATCTAGGAGGCATTGCTGCTCACCATGAGGGCCCCTCCAGGCCAGGGTGTGGATGTGATGGGGCTCCCCAGCAACAGCACAACTCAGGCTCCTGCCCGCATGATCACAGACAGACAAAAGCAGACCTGCTGTCAGAAATGACAGTCTGGGTATTACAAATAACTGACTCAACGTCGTGATCACTGGAGCTGAGGTTCAGGAAACCTGAACAGTGACCAGGAGATTCTGCCCTTGGAAGGGTCTTGAAAGAGCTGAGAAGACTGCTGACAAAGCTTGCTTGCTCATGTCCAGGAATGAGGTACACACCTCTGATGTATTAACACAACATGTGGGAGATCAGAATTGGCCGCCCCAAAATGTGTCTCTTTGCCTTGATTATTTTTAAGAACAAGAGACTCTGAAAGAAACTTTGACCTTCCCCCTAACTGCCGTAAAGAATTGAAGACAAAAGGCTTGTCCCCAGGACAGGCCATCACCATAGATAACTTTGGGTATCTAGACTGTGAGGGGCCTTGCTAAGCCCATTATCGAAGTTCTGTTTACCAAACATTTGCTTTTCCATTTCCATGTGAATTGCCTTCCTCCCCTACGAAGTCCCAGACCACTACTCCCAACATCCTCCTTTGTCTTTAGCTGAAGATGATATTTAAGGTGGCAGCTTTGGCCATTCTGGTGAGTTACCCCGTTTTCCTGGGTTTCTCCCATGTATACATGTTATAAAGCTTTTTTCATTTTCTCTTGTTATTCTGTCTCATGTCAATTGAATTCTTAGACCAGTCAGAAGGACCTAGAGTGGGGAGAGGAATTATCTTCCTCCCCTACAAAGGATTCCAGCATGTTCCCTACTCCTGCATCTCCGTGTGAAACAATTCCCATACATAGAGTGTGCACTGGGGCCAAGCTGGGGCAACGAGCCCCTGTATTAGTTTCCCGGGGCTGCCGTAACAAATTACCACAAACTCGGCGGCTTAAAACACAAATATATTCTCTCACAGTTCTGGAGGCCAGAAGTCTGAAATCAATGTGTGGGCAGGGCTGTATTCCTTCCAGAGGTTCTAGGAGAGAATCTCTTCCTTGCCTCTTCCAGCTTCTTGTGGCTGCGGGTGTTGCTTGGCCAGTGGCCGCCTCGCTCCAATGTTGGCCTTGGTGATCACACTGCCTCCTCCTTTCTCAAAACCCCTTCTGCCTCTCTCTTTTAAGGAAATATGTGATTGCAGTTAGGGCCCATCCGCACAATCCAGGATTAGCGCTTTTTCTCAAGATTTTTAACTTAATCACATCTTTAGCCATACAAGGTAATATTCACAGGATCCAGGGATTAGGGCAAGGACACTGGGGGCCACCATTCATCCTACTACAGCCCCCTCTGAATTAACTCTTCTTTTCCCATAAGACATATCAGTTAAGATAATAATAATAGTAGCTGGAGAGTATAGTAGGTGCTTCACACGCATCAGTCATTGACTCTTCCCAACCACTCTGTAAGGCCATTATTTGCATTCCCATCACAAAGATAGAGCAGGGGCTCTGAAGTCCATATCCTTCAGCTTCGCCAGAGGTGTTTGTGTCCTGTGGGGCCCAAAGGTCCTCAAGGACCCGAGGGGAAGAGGAGAGGATGAGAAGGACTCTGAGCCCCTAACTCTCTTCAACCACAGCAGTTCCACTCTGAGCTGATTTAGATCTTAGGAGGGTGCAGAAGATTTTCTTTTTGTTCCAAAGGGTTACGCTGAAAATAAAGTTTGCAAGCCACGGCTCTGCACTCCACAGCCTTGTGTTTTTTGGGCAGAGGCCCAGGTTCGGGAGCCCCTCCTCTGGAGGCCAACACACCTGGGCTCAAATCTCCTCTCTATCCTATCCTTGTTCTGTGTCCTTGGGTAAGTTACCCAACCTCTCTGAGCATCATGTTTCTCATCTGTGCAATGGGAATAATACAGCGTCTACCTCAAAGGGTTGTCATGAGAACTGAATGAGATAATGCGCCTATAATGCTTAAAAAGTGCTCAATAAATAGCTGTTCTTTTCATTGTTTCCTTTGGCTTGTGCATTTCTTTCCTGATCAGTTCCCTTGATATTCAACCTGGGACCTCTTGAAAGTGAAAATGTTTATCCAGAACAGGTGGGTCCCACTGTTTTTCCTCACTAGAGCTTCCAGAGGAGAGGGGTGGCGTCAGCCAAGGGCAATGACGTGCAATGTCACTGTTCCCAGCTCATGTATGAGGGCGCTGTCATCCACACTATGCCCAAAGGGTCTGAGTCACATGCATGGTGACGAATTCAAGGTGCAGCCACTGCCTCAGACAGGAGTCCCCCAAGAGGCTGTGATGATGAAACTTGTAAAGGCTGGGGCTTGGAGGGACGTGCGGGACTTTCTTGACATCTTTGATCATCGCAAATGTTTATTTACTGACATCAGTGAGGTTCTAGACGACCCTGTAGTAGGCAACTGCTGCCTCAGTGACCAAGCATAACTCACAACTTGTAAGGTGCTTCTTAAGTGGCAAAGGGAAGCTTATCTGCCTCCCTTGAGGGCTTATGGTTACATTTGCTTCCAGATGAAACATGTGAGTTCCAGGCGGCAGGCTGACTGACACCAGCCTCTTAATATATTCCAAAACAGCTGCTTTAAGCACAGGTTCTGAGTGAATTTTAGAATGTATCATAATGAGAGCTTAGCATTTATTGACTGCTTACAGCCTGCCAGGCACTGGGCTAAGGACTTTATCTGCATGTTCTCGTGTTCCCCCAAATGAACCAATTATCCCTTTTTACAGATGAGGCGCAGGAAGTCAAGTGACCTCCCGAAGATCACTTCGTTGTGAAGTGGCGGTGCGCGGAGCAGACTGGGGTCTGCCGGAGACTCTGGGAGCTGTGCTCTCAACCCAGCCCATGACCCCACTCTAGCACCCAGGTTCTCGAGAAAGAATTCTCACTGCCTGCTCTTGTGCATCTTCGTTTTGGACAAGATCTTACCCTGATCAGTAAAAACAGATGTTATATTCAGAAACAGTGGTAATTAAGCAAAATAAACAAATCAAAAAACACCACCACCATCAACAAAACCCAAACTAACTAATAAATAAAAATTTGCTTTGGGCAAAATTCTCCTTTAAATCACAGAAATCTACAGCTATAGGCTCTCAAAAGGAACGAACAGGAATACAGACCTAGACCGTTTCTCTCAAGGCACAGCGGTGTGCAGGGTGACAGATACGCTCTCAGATGGAGGCGTCAGGGGCAGGGAGAACTTTCTGGAAAGTGCACTCTGAGAAGCAGGGCACTCATTTTAAGAGAAGGGCGCCACTTTGGGGAGGAGAAGGAAATGCTCCAAAAAGACGTTGGGACAAGTGATTGGCGGGCTCTCTGCAGGGAGCAATGGTAGATTTCTTAGGAGGAGAGGTAACAGAATTGAGGTGTGGAAGAGGGTGGGGAGAAAGGGAGTGAGTGACAGTAAAAGGAGTATGTTTTTACTGTGGCCCTGGGAAGGTGGGCTTGTTCCTAACAGACCAGCAATATCTCAACAGTAGAAGCAGCAGCTGGTATTCACTGAGTGCTTATTATGAACAATGTGCACTTGAGCCAAATGATCACTTTTAATCTTCACAACTCTGTAAGGTAGGAACTATTATTACCTCCATTTTACGGATGAGGAAACTAAGGCTCAGCAAGGTTAAGCAACTTGTCCGAGGTTGCACAGCTGGAAAGCAGCAGAAGCCAATTTGAATCCAGGCCTGTGGGATCCTAGAGCTCACTTTCTTACACAGCTTTTTTCTTGCCTTTCACCTGACTGGTCCCCTGCACTCAGTTTCTGAAGGTGGTTATGTTTTTGATGCAGTGGGGACTGTCTCCTTGCACTGACTATCTACTGCGTTAGAGTACAATGGACTCTCCACACCCAGGAAGCTGGGTTTAAAGTGTGTGAGAAGTCAAAGACACATTAGCGGGGGGTGGGGGGGGGTGGGGGGGGGTGGAGGTGGGGGTGGGGGAGGAGATGCTGGGGGAGGGGCATAGAAACAGGAAGTGGTAATGACCTTCATTAACATACATTGTACCCTCTCATCACTTCCTGTGTCCATTAGGAGAAGTGGGTTTGCATTTGGGGGACTGGGGCAGGTGCTGTGAGGCCCTCCTCCCTCCCATCCCTGTACCACCCCCAGGGCTGCACAAGGGGAAGTCTCTTCCTTCTTTGCCTCCTCTTGCCCCTGCAAGGGTCCTGTTGCAGCCCTAGCAGAAAAATGGGGGTTCCTGGAAACAGGACACTCATAAAATGGGTAATTCCATGATAAACCTCTGTCTTCTTCAGATCCGGGGCACCTTAGGTGAAGGATGCAGTTTAAAGACAGAGAACTGGGCATTCTGTGCCTTCTCAGGCTGGAGGAGAGGAAGGGCACATCACATGCCAGTTGGCAAAAGAAAGGGAACAATTTCTTCCCTTTCAAAGACATTTCAGCTCATTTAATGGAGACAGCGTGGGGGACGTTGGAAATTAGTCACCCTTTTAAGAAAGCAGTGATCTCTTGCTGCCCTAATCCATATCCTGAACCACAGTTGGAGAGCTAGAACATGTCCCTTTTTTTAATTAATAAACTTTAGTTTTTAGAGCAGTTTTAGATTCACAGCAAAATCGAGCAGAAAGTACTGAGAGTTCCCATAGACCCCTGTCCCCATAACCTCCCCCACTATCGATGTCCAGCACCACAATGGTGCATTTGTTATAATCGATGTACCTGCGGTGGCACATCATTGTTACCCCAAGTCCACAGTTTACATTAGGGTTCACTCTTGGTTGTACATTCTATGGGTCTGGAGCATGTCCTTTTTTTATCTGATAGGAAAAGGAAGCGATGACTGGCCCGTGGCCACCTAGTAGGGCGAGGCCGCAGCCAACATTAGCCTTTAACCCCTGGTTAGCCCTCACACCCATACCTTCTTTGCCAGAATCTACAACCAACTGGTCTTCCAGGGGACAGATAACAAGAAAGAGAGGCAGAGAGAATCCACATGGACGAAACTAACAGGAATAAATTCCACGGACCCAAAAAAATAAGGACCACCCCCCCACCCCTGCTCCTTCAAGGTGGGCTCTTCAGTGGTTTATTTCTACCCCAGAAGACACTGAGATGAGACTGGGAGACTGTCTGGAAATCCAAGGACAGTAAGACTCTCCACTCAAGTCTCAGGGCTTGTACTAGCAGTGAGTGTACAGGAGCATCGGGCTGCCCTGTGACTCCGTGGAACAAGTGAACCTTTGGAGGTAAACCTGGGTTCAAGCCCCGGATCTGCGAGTTACCAGCCATGAGTGCAGGATTGCCGTAAGAATTATATGATATAATGAGGATCAAGCCTGTGGATCAGGGGTCCCCAAGACCACTGCAGTTCAACGAGTCTCTGGGAGGATTCTCAGAAGCCAGCATATAGCACTCATGGCTAAGATTCATTACAGAGAAGGGATACGGAGTGAAACAGGCAAAGGGAAAAGGTGCACTGGGCCAAGTCTGGAGGAACAAGCTTCTAAGAATCCTCTCTCAGGACAGTCACACAGAACACTTAATTCTCCCAGCAACAGGCTGTGACACACGTGTGAACTGTTGTCTTCTAGTGCAGCTCACTGGAGACTCACTGCTCAGGGTTTTACTGGGGCTGGTCACAGAGGCACCCTCTGCCTGGCACACACCTAAATTCCAGACTCTCAGAAGGAAAGCAGGTGTTCGACATAAACCACAGTTTGTACAAAGAGTTTAGGCCCAGTGAGCCACTCTTATCAGTCCTGGGGATAGTGGGAACTCTCCCCAAATCCAAGTCCCCAGATGCCAGCCAAGGCCAACCTTGCAAGCCGGGTTTTCTAAGGACCACAGCCTTAGGCCTGCTGTGTTAGCTATTCCACACAGCCCACTCCAGTGTTGGGCACACAGTAGCTGCTCAATGAACTGCAGTTTCCGTGCCAGCAGCATCACAGTTCTGTGCCTTCCTCTACAGGAAGGACGGCTCATCATACCAACACTGGTGTCCTCCAAGTCAAACCAGGTACCCACTAGGAAATGAAAAACACGTGCACACGCAAGTGCACACATATCTGGACACGCAAGTGTGTATCTGAGATAAAGTAACTGCTTACATAATAACCTTTTCCTCCTCACACGTCGAATCGTTACTCTTTCATTTCTGGTCTTAGTCTGCCATTTACAATTCTGATCAGCATGCTTTCCATATCTTCAGCTGAGTCATTGATAAAAAATGGGTTCATGGGTCAGGACCCGGGACAGAGCCCCAGGCATCTATCTAAAACTTCCCTTCAGGCTTTTGAATCAACCTTCAGGACGTGATCCTGCTACCAGAATGATCATCTGGCTCATGGGTCAACATGTTAGTGACAACAATACGTGGGCAGGCTGTTGACTACTTCACTAAAATAAAAACAAACTATGTCCACAGCATTCTGCCAACCCACCAGCCAAATACCCTCCCTGCAAGGAAACAAGGTTAGTTGTGTACGGATTATTCACACACTGTGCTACCTCCTGGTGACCACACACTGTGTCCTAAAAATGTACACGCCTTTGTTCGAACTTACTCTCTTTAATTGACAGATACACTCTTTTTTTCTTCCCCCTGTTTGAAACAATTTGCCTGTTTTCTTCTCTGCACCATTATCGGTTCTGCCCGTGCAAGTTTGAAGGCCCCTCATGGAGAAGATGGAAGTCAATAGAAGTTGTAGGTCTACCTTCTTTCTGTCACATGCAACATTATATTCTACTCCTTCTCCCCCAACAACCTATTCTTTTTCTCATCCTTTGTTACTTCAAACAAGAACTATAACAACACTGCCCTCCAGGACATCAATGATTAGGAAAAACAGTCATTAAAAACCCACCAAAATTACAGGGGGGTTTTATACTATTCTGCCGACTTGCGTGTAGGTTTAAAATTCTTCAGTATAATTTTTCTCCAAAAACCAATGAAAGTAATTTCAACGATATTAGAAAACATAAATTATCAGCCTGGATCTTGGGACAGAGGGAGAGGAGGAGAGGGACCGGGAATGAGTTCAGGGAGTAGACCAAGTAGACATAGAATCTCGGGGAAATTATTATTTTCTCTAGGGCTTTACAATCCTAAACCCAAAAGCCAAAATGCACTGTCTCCTAGCTCTTCTGCTTAGAGTGGTGATGGCTAACGAAGAGAATTCTGACTACACTTAAGCACAAACACCCCAATGCTCACATGCACTGATCTCATGCCTTCTCTTATAATAGGCACCTACCCCAGACTTGTGTCTAATTTTAACAGTAACTGGTTAATTTCCGTAGGTACTGTGTGCTCATGTCCGCTCTGTGTCTACCCTCTTTGGTGGTGTCTTCTAGAACACAAGATCCCAGAAGACGGTTCTGATGTCTTCAACTTTCTTCAGAGAGCTTTGGACCATCACTGTGCTCAGGAGCCAAGCCGATCCCCACTCGTGGCCGTGCAGCCTCCACACCTGCTCCTCCTCACCCAGTGCCCGTCCGTACTTGGGTTTCAGTCACAAGGGCTGGGGCGTTCTCTCCAGTTTCCTAGTCACCACTCAAGGCATGAGAAAGGAGGAGAGGCTGAGAGGATCAGAAGTAACCTTCCCAAACAAGACCGGGAGGGGTGGGTCACAGCCGGCTACCTAGGAGAAATTTCTGATCCACAGAAAACAGGACACCCTGCATCGGTAAGAAACACTCAGAACCATTTTTCAAAACTAGCAGCTGTAAAGGAATTAAGGCAGATCACTGTTTAGTGCACACGCAGACTCACTCCACCCTCAAAGAGCTCCACAGTCATTAAAGAACACATTTCAGAAGGTAATATTATTAGGTTATTGATTGTTGTTTGTTTCGATGTTTAATTCAGTAACAGCTCGAGTTGTGGAGAGCTTTAAACGAAACAGATGCCCTGAAGACCTGCACAAACTTTCCAATTTTCCACTGGGTTTCACAGGAGCTTTGGCAATGCCGTGGGGACCAGGGGCTCCTCGTGCCACGAGGTTCTTACGGGCGGGGAACTCGGGGGCCGGCTGCTGAGCAAGGCTCTGCGGTCCTTCCGTACGGAAAACAGAAAAGGTGGAGAGTTCCACATGAATCCAAACAACATCCGCTCCCTCTGTCACCACGCATTAAATGATCCGGGACTGAAATTCAATACACACCTTGGGCACTCTTGCGGAACGGTACCCGCGCATCTCGGCGGCATCAACATCCCGGGAGGAATAGATGAGCGGAAAAAAAAAAAAAAAAAGCTTCTCCTCTGAACATAACAGAGATAAAGATAGAGACCACAGCGGGAAACCCCGCTGGGACGACAGGACTGAAAGTTCCAAACGTCCAGTGGGTCACTCCAGCAGCTCCTCCTCGCCCCTGAAGCCGGTGGGTGGGCAGGACCCCAAGGGCATGCAGAATATCCAGGTACAAGCAACTCTGAGGCCAGACTTGGAGGCAGCCCAGCTCCAGTGTCCCTGGGGCCCTGCCATCACCACTTCCTGTCCCTTCCACCCTAAACCCTTGCCTAGAACCAGCCCCCACCGTCCCTAGTCAGTGCCTATGGCTTCTTTATGTTTCCTCACTCTCTTCTTTTGCCTGGACCAGCGGTTCTCAAATTGTGGTCCCCTGACCAGCAGCATCAGCATCACCTGGGAGCTAGTTAAAAATGCAAATTTCTCAGACCCCACCCCAGACTTGTCACATCAGAAACTCTGAGGATGAGGTCCAGCAATCTGTGTTTTTAAAAAAGCCTCCAGGTGATTCTGATGCACGTTCAAGTTTGAGAACCACTGGCCTGGACGATTGCAAAGTCTGTAACGGTCTCCTGCCTCCAATCCATGCCCCACCCTCCACCAGAGCTGCCTTCTAAAACACAAACTTGATTAGCTTCGGTGCCTGGCACAGACTGGCACATAGTAGGTGCACAATCAATATTGATTGACTAAACGAGATATGACCTCTGCTTTTAAAACTTTGATGGCTACTCATGGCCCCTACAAAATAACTGAAACTCCTCAGTAAGGTAGAATAATATTTATCTGATATTTCTTTTTAGTACTATTTTATGAGTAGTTATCATTTGTGGAGCACCTACATCACGCTAGGCAATTTGGTAAATTCCCTGTATAAGGATATTTATTCCTTTTTAACATGTCAACCCTGAGAGGTAGAGGTAGGTAAGTGCCCTTTACAGATGAGAAATTGAGGCTCAGAGAAGTTATGTAACTTGCCTAAGGACACACAGCCACCAAGGGATGAGCTGGAGTTCAATCCAGGTTTGTTCATCTCCAAGGCTCATGCCTTAAACGCATTTTCTTTCAAAATCAGGCCTCAATGACCATTCTAGGCTCTTCCCACCTACACACTCTCATGGGCTTTGGCTCATGCTGTAAGCCTTGGTAAAGTTTCACCTGATCTTCCTTCCAGACAGCATGAACTATTTGCTAATTATACTAATGATCCCGTGCATTATGGTGGGTGGCTTATGGGGCCTAAAAACCCTTGGATGAGTGGGCTTGTGGGGTCGGAAATGCCTCTTTCCTAAGCACCCACTCTCCACAGCTGTCCTGCACACTGATGTTTGTGGCCCACTGGCTGGTGCGTGAGCTTATCCTGTCCACACGGGTGTCCTGCAGCAAACACAGGCGCTGCCGCTTGACAGCCGTCAGAGAATGAATGAATGAGCCCTTTTCTCTTAAAAGGATTGAGGTGGGGTGGGGTGTCCCATAAAACACTCACAGGAGAAAAGAAGCCACAGCAGACACAGGCTTTCCAGATGTGGCACCAGCTGTTGGCACATAAGAAACAAGCCAGAGTATGAATAGAAGACACATGTTTCCAGCCACAAACCTTGACGTATAGACTTTGGCAAGGCTTGCCGACCACGTGGTGCTATAACGTTATTAACGCTGAATGTATTTGCCTGACCTTATCAGGCCTTAGAAAGAGCACAGGAGCCTAATTAAGTTCAGATGCCAGCACCTCTACCTTCTCTCTCGATAGCTACTGAGCCCATCATTTACCCTGATGTCCCTGAAGTGATTGGTCTTTAAAACCAAAGGAAGTGGGTCATTAGCATGTGTAAGGCGTTTGTCATGATTTGTGGGAAGACCAATCTGGCACCCAGAGATGGAGGGTATTTCATTCTGTTTGGCGGAACAGGAGCCTGGCTGGTAGGAGACCAGGCCTTATCACCCCATCACCCTCGCACCCTGCCCTCTGCCTCCTTCTGTTCAACATGCACACAGATGAATCGGAAGGGAGCACTGATGGGCCTGCTGGTCAAACGGGCAGATGACATAAAGCTGGGGAGGAAGCCAGGGTGCTCGGTATCAGAGCCAGGATCAAAGGGGTACCTGTGGGTCAGGAGTGATTTAGAGGGGCTGCCGGCAGGTCTTATACTTGGACTTTCTCCATCCACGAAACAAATATTAATTAGTAATTTAAAATAATAGCAAACATATACAGTAATGAGTGCCAGAAACTGTTCTAAGCACCTTTACACATATTAATTCATTTAATCCTCAACACCCTACGAGGTAGGTTCTACTGTTATCCTCATTTTTAAGATGTGGAAACAGGCAAGAGCAGTTAAGCCCCTCGTCCAGGAGACTGTAAACATTATTGGACTGAACTTCTTTTTTTGGCTCCACCCACCAAATCTCCCCTTTCTTTGTAACTGCCAAATGTTCTTGAATACTCCCAGTGATGGAGCATACACTACCTCCAGGGGCAGCCCATTTTTTTTTTGTAAGCTTCAACTTTGCAGAAAGTTATTCCTTGTGTGGATTGTAGAGAAGCTGTTTGGAAAAAAACTAGGTAGTTGAGTTGGAGATATCGATGTGACGTGGCTGTCCCCAAAAGTAAAAGTTGTTGAAGTCACTGTGGGCTATAATAATAGAGGTATTGTGTATGAGCTGAAGGAGGTGACAGGGCCCTGCTCTTCCCTGGGCTGTACAGCTGCACTCTGAGCGCTATGTTCAGTTCTGAGCAAGTCAGTGAACTTGGTAGTGAACTTGGTAGGCAGTTGTCAAACTGAGCTTTCCTGAGAAGGGTGATCTGGTGAGTGAGAGAAACTGAAACCAGGATTCAGAGGCTCTGATGATGGGGATGGAGACGTCTGACTTGGAAATGAGAAGACAGGTGGGGCAGGGAGAGGTGAGTATGACAGCTGTGCTGATGAATGAATTAGGGCCAAAGACACAGCCAAGGTGAGTAGGTGGGCAGAAAAGGCTGATTTCTTTTTTTAACAAACTTTTTAGTTTGGGGTAGTTTTAGATTTGCAGAAAAATTGTAAATATAGTACAGAGAGTTCCCATATATACCACACTCAGTTCCTCTATCATTAACATCCTACATTAGTATGTTACATTTGTCACAGTTAATGAACTGACATTGATACATTATTAATTAAACTCTATACTTTATTCAGGTTTCCTTAGTTTCCACCTAAGGCCCCTTGTTCCTTCCAGACCCAATCCAGGATACCATATTACATTTAGTTGTCACGTCTCCGTATGATCCTCTCGGCTGTGACAGTTTCACTTTCCTTGGTTTTGATGACATGGATAGTTTCAGGGGTACTGGTCAGGTATTTTGTTGAATGTCCCTCCACTGGAATTTTCCTGATGTTTTCCTCATGGTTAGACTGGGGTTATGGGTTTTTGGAAAGAAGACCGTAGAGGTAAAGGGCCATTTTCATCACATCATATCAAGGGTACATACTATTAACATCACTGATTCCTGTTGATGTTAACCTTGATCACCTGGCTGACGTAGCCTTTGTCAATTTCTCCCCTGTAAAGTTACTCTTCTCCTCCCTTTCCATACTGCACCCTTTGGAAGGAAGTCACTGTGCAGAGCCCACCCTTAAGGAGTAGGGAGTTATGCTTCACCTCCTTGAGTCTGGAGTATCTACATACATTATTTGGAATTATTCTACATGGGAGATTGTCTATTCTCCCTCATTTATGTATTTGCTCAATCATTTATTTATATCAGTATAGATTCATTGATATTTATTTTACACTTTGTGTCATAATCTTATACTTCGTTGTTGTTGCTCAAACTGCTCCAGCTTTGGCCATTGGGAGTTCTTTCAGGTGGCTCCTGGCCTCTTTGACATACCCCATCATTGTGGTTTTTTGACCACTTCTTTACATTCTAACGCTAACAGATGCTCCAGGTTCATTTTGTATATTTCCTGCCCTACTCCTAGAATCAGCCATCTCTCCAGGAAGCCCTGGTTCCTTTTACTGGAGAATGGTTTTAGAAACCAAGATCTGGGGGCTAGGTGTGCATATTCCTACTGGGGTGTCAGTTGCTTCTAGGCTCTCTCAGATGACAGAGCAAGGAAATATGTGTGTATACTAAACCATGTGTGTCTATATATCTATAAGTATTTTTATCTGTAACCATTTGTATCTATATTAAGCTAAACATGAGTTCACACTGATGTCTCCAAATCTAATCTATTGCCACATGAATCATTCTGTCCTAAGGGAGGCTAATTTTTAAGCAAAAACAACAACAAGACATTCTGTGAGGATGTGCTAAGTAATGTTATTGTGGTAATCATTTCACAATATATGTGTATCAAATCATCGTATTATACACCTTAACTTACACAATGTTACATGACAATTATGTCTCAATAAAGCTAGAAAAAAAAACCCAACATAAAAAAACATTCGGCACAGTTGGAGCTGGTTGCTTCTGGAGGCAGTGAGTGCTCTGTCACTGAACGTATTTAGCAGACTAGGCAGCTACAAGGAAAGGGGAGATCCAGTGGGCAGAACTGACAAAGTAAGCTCACTTGGACTATGTTCAAGGTCCCTTCCACCCTATGACTGTTGAAATAAAAGTGACGTATAAGGAAAGAGTACATATGACTTCCCAGAAAGATTCATTGTCTTCTAGCTTTCAGAAGTCTAAGATCTACGCAAAGAGAGAGAGCTGGCATTTAAGACAAATAAAAGAAGCACAATGCAACAGGTGGGAAATTTATGGCATCTGTAATCCAAATGAGAGAAAACAGGCTTAAAATATAAATGAAACTCAAAAAGGTTTTAAATTCACAGATGACAGAGCCAGAAAGGATTACAAAATGGGAATGATGCTGGCTTGTAGGAGGGACACGTGCCAGAGGATGGACATCTAAGGATTTAATCTTGCTGTCCCTTTAGGAATCCTGGGTGTGCACAGAGGGACAATTCTTTGTTTTACTACCACAGCCCAGGATCTAGTGAGGGAAAATGGGCAGCTCAGAGTCCAAGAGAAGGCGACAAGGAATTGACGGTCCCGAATACCAGGAGACGGCTGAGCTTCACAGGAAGAGAGAGCCCCCCTCAGTGCAGGAAAGAGGAATCCCTCCTCATTAACAGCTCTTCCTTCCTGCTAAAGCCTTGTCCTGAAAGACCTTAAATCACCTCTCAAGGAAAGAAAAGAGACAAGGGATAAAGAGAGACTTCTTCCACCAAGGG
This sequence comes from Tapirus indicus, assembly GCA_031878705.1. NCBI lineage: Eukaryota > Metazoa > Chordata > Mammalia > Perissodactyla > Tapiridae > Tapirus > Tapirus indicus. The sequence goes on along the minus strand of CM062921.1, from coordinate 31,042,644 downwards.
TGGGTCCCATCCCCAAAGATTTTGAGCCACTACACCCGGAGTCTGGCTCAGAGATTTGTTTTTTAAATAACCTCCTTTAGGTGATGCTGATCCAGGACTTTCTCAACCACATCTGGAGCTACGCTAGTGGTCTTAATACCAGAGTCTGCCCAGGACAGTCCTAAGTTTATGTTTGTTGTTCTGGATAATTATTAGCAGGTCCCCCTTCCTCCCATGTCATGGGCACTGGTTTGGGTGAAATATTATAGGGTGACTCTTCTTCATATTGATATGTCCCTGAGCCACACAGGGAAGGAGTCATGTATTGGCAAGGTGTCTTTTTTGGCCAAGCACTGCTATTCCATCCCAGCTCCAATCTGAGAGAAAGTGAGGGTTCTCTGTTGGGGATGGGGAGAGGTTCATGTTGGGGCAGGAAGAGGGTTCTAGAATCTCCTGGATTCAGAGTCCAGGGGGCCAGGAAAAAACAGATTGATAAAGCTCGCCAGGTGTTTTGATGTGTCTTGCCTTCTCCAGAAGCAGAATCACTGCTTAAAGAAGGAGCTGGTGGACAGTGTCGACAGGGCTGCCATTTCAGCCCTAAGCCTCCCTTTGGGCCCCTTGGCCTTCCTTGCTCTTTCTCCTCCTTTCTTTCTCCCAAGCCTGCATGTTCCCCTGCCAATATCAAAGGGCTGCCAATGTGCTTCACCCTGTTGATGATGGCTTTCTCAATCAAAGAGTTAGCTGATCTTTGGTCAAAAGTAACCATGGAAATCGGAGACATTAACCATCGCCTGCTGGGGACCTCTGATGGGAAGCGCTCAGATTCTCTCCACGCTCAGGAGAGATGGGATAACCCACAGGCGACCCTACAGAGCCACAGATCTGAAACAGAGATCTGAGCACATCTTCGCCCCCACCCCTGCCCACTCCCAGCCTGGCACCCCTCGGGGAGCCAAAACCACGCCAAAGGGTGCAGATTTCTCCTGACATGGGAGGCAGGAGGCTCCGGCATGGGGCTTCTCCTCTCCCTTCCATCCATTTCCCACTCCCTGGTGACCTCACACAGTATCAGGGCTTTAAATACCATCTACCCGCTGACAACTCCCAAATTTATATCTCCACCCCAGACCTCTTCCCTGAACTCCACGCTCATATATCCAACTGCCTGCTCGACATTGCTCTTGAATGTTTAATAGACATTTCAGATGTCACTTGTCAAGAACCGAGCTCTGATCGCCCCTCCACATCCCCTCTTGCTGTCTTTCCTCTCTCAGCTCCTGACTTCAGGTGCTCAGGCCCGAAGCTTAAAGTCTTACTCGACGCCTCTCACCCTGCATCCAATTCATTAGCGAATCCTGTCTCCTCACCTTAAGTAGACACAGAACCTGGTTATGTCTCACACTTCTCTTGCTAACCTCTGGTCTGAGTCCCCTCATTTTTCATCTGGATTACTGTAAGAACTTCTCAACAGCTCACTCGGCTTCCCTCCATCCTTCCTCAGTCTGTTCTCAACGTGGAAGTGGAGCTGTCCTTTAAAGTGCAAGTCACATCACGTCATCCCTCTGCTCAAAATCCGTCTCCTGATGGCCTCTTCTCATTCAGAGAAAGAAGCCAAGGTCTGAGCAAGCCGGCATGGTCTGCCGCTCTGGCCACACTCAGACCTGATTTCTGTCCCCTCTTCCCTTCTTCACTCTGCGCCAACCCCATGGCCCCTGTGTTCCTGCCTCAGGACCTTTGTTCAGGCTGGACCCTTTCCCTGATGACCACGGGGTGCCTTCCCTCACCTCCCTCAGGGCTGGCCTCAGACTCTTGGTGAGGCTTCCTGACACCCAGTCCCAACCTTCCCTTCCCTTCCCCAATTTATCTTTTCTCCTTAGCACTTACCGCATCTAACACATTACATAGTTTGCTTATTTGTCTGGTTTAATGTCTCTCTCCCTCACCAGGGCATAAACTTCACGAGGGCAAGGGGTTTTGTATGACGGTTCACAGCAGTATCTCTACTGCCCAGACAGTGCCTGACACAAGAATATTGGTGATTGTTTGAAGGAATCATTAATCTACAAGCAGCATACATAAAGCAATAAGTAAAACACCACATCTTCAATAGGAAAATGACCAGAGGACACAAAAAGACAGTTTACGAAAAGGGAAAACATCCGGCTAATGAAAATATAAGAAAAAGTTCACCTTCATTAGGAATGCTCTGGGAAATGCATAACAAAACAATGACATGTTATTTTCCTGGTATCACAGTAACAAAAATAAACCAATAACAATAGCCAGTGCTGACATGCACGGTATGCACTGCTAGAGGGAGTATAAATTTGTATAATGTTTTCAGAAAGTAATTTCGCATATGTATCAAGAGTTTAAATTTTTTTTCATATCTTTTGATCAATGACCAGGAATCTATTCTAGAGAGAGAGTCCAAAGTTCAGATAAAACCTTATGCATGCCCATGGATGAATGGATAAACAAAATATGGTATATACATACAAGAGAATATTATTCAGCCTTAAAAAGGAAGGAAATTCCAGGGGCCAGCCCGGTGGCATAGTGGTTAAGTTGGTGCACTCCGCTTCAGCGGCCTGGGGTTCACCGGTTCGGATCCTGGGCGCGGACAGACACACTGCTTGTCAGCCATGCTGTGGCAGCGTCCCATATAAAGTGGAGGAGGATGGGCACGGATGTTAGCCCAGGGCCAGTCTTCCTCAGCAAAAAGAGGAGGATTGGCAACGGATGTTAGCTCAGGGCTGGTCTTCTTCACAAAAGAAAAAAAAAAGCAAGGAAATTCTGACACATGCTACCACTTAGATGGACCCTGAAGACATCATGCTGAGTGAAATAAGTCAGTCACAAAAGGACATATATTGCATGATTCCACTTATATGAGGCACCTGGAGTAATCAAATTCATTGAGACAGAAAGTAGAATGGTGGTTGCCAGCGGCTGGAGGGAGGGAAGATGGGTTGTTATTGTTTAATTAGGGACAGAATTTTAGTTTTGCAAGATGAAAACAGCTGTGGATGGTCGGTGGTGATGGTAGCACAACAATGTGAATGTCCTCATGTCACTGAACTGTACACTTAAAATTGGTTAAAATGGTTAGTTTTATGTTATGTGAATTTTACCACAATTAGAAAAAAAAGCTACAGAATTGAACATAGAGGGGCGGCTAAGTTCACCAACAGTTTATTTACATCCCTTGGAGAGAGAGAAAGCACAACATGTTTGTCAAAAATAATTCTTATTATACCATATCAAGGTTTAGCTTGTGGTGTACATTTATCCCTGAGAAAAATATTAAAAACCAAAACCAAAAGTTAAAAAAAGCTTATCCACACTATTTTTCACTGAGGGATTATATACAGTAGTAAAAAAAGAAATCAACATAAACATAATACTTATTGATAGGAAATGACTGTGTAAATTGTGGAATATCCATGTAACAGAATATTATGCAGCTGTTAAAAATTATCTTTACAAATACTTTTATAACCTGGAGAATTCTTGTGGTATAATTCTGAGTTAAGAAGCAGCATACAAAATTTGAAATACAATGAGAACTTAAGTTTGAAAAAACTACATAGCTTTATTTCACCGATTCCAAGGCACAGTTTTTTTGTTTGTTTTTTTTGTGAGGAAGATTAGCCCTGAGCTAACATCCATTGCCAATCCTCCTCTTTTTGCTGAGGAAGATTGGCCCTGGGCTAACATCCATGCCCATCTTCCTCTACTTTATATGGGACACGGCTTAAAGATGTAGTGCATTGGTCCACGCCCGGGTTCCAAACCTGCGAACCCCAGGCCACAGAAGCGGAGCGCGTGAACTTAATCGCCACGCCACCACACCACCGGGCCGGCCCCTGGCACAGATTTTTTTTTTTTAACCTTTTAACCTACCTGAAATGGGCTGCATCTCACTCTCTGAAAAGAAACATTGTATCAAGTGCAGTTGCACATTCATAGTGGCACATAATGATGTGCTCCCAGATGATGGTGTCTTAGATTTAATGAAACACAGTGTATGGAGAGAAGACTAAAAGAAAGATGCCAAAATGCTGACAGTAATTATGTGTGTTTCTTTATGTTTTTCCATATTTTAAAGAAATTTTATAATGAGCTTGCATTACTTTTGGAATCAGAGGGGAAAAAAAAGCATGTTAAAAATATCTCCTGGATAACTGTTCATTGCCTGACAGGATAAAGCACAAACTCCTCGGCCCCTGTGCCCTCTGGCTTCTGCCTGCTTTTCAGTGATATCTCCCTCCCACTCTTCTCACATGCTGTACGAACTGACACATTATTCCTGGATCTCCAAACACAGTGTGGTCTTCCATGTCTCCATCTCTGTGGAAATGCTCTTCTTCCTGCCTGAAATCCCCTCCCTGGCCCCGCTGTTCTGCCTGGTGAATTCCTACTTATTTTTCAATGACCCATCTCAAAAATCCTCTCCTCTGTGAAGTCTCCCCATTTATTCCCCACCCAGAAAGCAACAGTTCCTTCCTCTGTGTTTCCAAAGCACTTGCTGCTTCTTCCCTCTCTGGCCCAAGATTTTGAAGAGGGCGTCTACATTCACCATCCCCACCATCTTGCCTCACCTTGAAAATCTGACCCCTTCCCCTGTCCCCACTGGAACTCACCTCCCAGGTCATCACCACCAACCTGCTGAGTTCTAATCCTAAGGCATACTTCTCAACCCTTCTGTTCTCTGAGGCATCTCACGGGCACCACTTCCTCCATACTGAACCCCTTTTGGCTTGTGGCTTCAGTGACATCCCACTTTTCTAGAATGTTCTCCTCCACGACTTTTTCTCCTGACCATTGTCACTCTATCTTCTTTTTAGGTAGTCACTGAAATGCCAGTGTCCCCAGCCTCCCTTCCCTGGCCCCATGGTTCTTACTTGGAGGTCCAGCGGGTCTGAGGATAGGCCCTTGGGATTCATGCACCTCCCAGAATGGTATGCAGAATTCTGTGATTGTGACAGTGTGCACATTGTAGCTGGGGAAACGGCCACAGCATTCCTTGTCTCAAAAAAAATCCCCAGGCCAAAAAAAAAAAAAGGTTAAAAATGACTGCCCTACACATTCTCCAGTCACCTCATCTACGTTTGATTTGAAGATAAAATACCACTTATATTTTTATCTCCCCTCAAAGAACTTCTAAATGATAGGCGCCGCATGCTGTGTGCGAGAGATATTTCTGCATGGGGAGGAGGCGTTTCTCTTAAATCACAACTCAGCCTGCTCTGCCTACACACATTAGGAGGAGGGGAAGAAATCTCCGAGACTCCCAGGAAGGGGTTGTCTGTGTGTAGTAGGGAGGACAGGATAGAACCAGGAGCTGCCAGCAAAGCATGACCCAAGAGGAGGGAGCCGGCCGGGCATCCACGCCGACGTGAACCACACAGACCCACTTGGTTGTACATTTCCTCTACTCGCAGCTCTGACGTCCGGTGGTTCACCACTGGTTACTGCCCAGGCAGCAAGGTCATCTGCTTACAATCTAGAAAAATATTGTAAACAATATTGCTTAGAGCATTTGAATAAAAGTCCTTCTCCTGTACGGCAAGTCAACCTCTTTCAACACTTCCCAATCTCCTTAAAAATAAAGAAAAATGTAGAGAGGGAGAAAGCGCTTTCGTGGAAATTGTCTCCAGGGCTGTTTAACTCTTGAAGATATAAAATGGATCTCATCTCTAATTCCCCGGCGTCTCCCCGGCATCCCTGCACCCCACCCCACTTCACCTCTGCCCCTCCCCCCAGGTCATCGGTCTGCCTAGCGGGTGGGGTGGACCCCAGTCACAGGGCTGGCTCTGGACTGCCTCCCATTCGCGATCAGAGAAGACCAGCTCGGATCCTAAGGCCGGCATTTATGCTTCCTGCTCAGAGATAGGAAAAAAAGACCCTTTTCTTCTGCCTGATATATTTAGTAACGACCTTAAAGAGTCTGCGAGGCTGAATGAATTGGTGCATCTCGCTGCATTGGAAGCAGCTGCCACGGCGCAGACAGGAGGAGGGAGAGAGCGGAGGGAAGAGGGGAAGGCGGGCGGGAGGGCGGCGTTCGGAGGAAGGGAGCGGGAAGCAGGGGAGAGGAGAGGGAGCACCGAGAGAGCGGCGGGGAGGAAGCCAAGAGGATGTGCGGGTAGCGGCGGAGACCGGCTGGAGCGTGCACTAGCCCCTGGCTGTCTCCGGCCGGGGATCGATTCCCGGTGACTCTGGAGGGTTCGGCGCAGGGAGGGGTGGCGGTGTGAGGGCGACCGTGGCCAGAGCCTCCCGTTAAATCTGGCTAAATGGCAGCACTTAAGGGCCGTGTGAAGGAATCCAATTTGCTCACAAGGAACGTCTACAAATTTATACGTCGGCATTTAACACAAAATGCTCCTGGACCAATCCGAGGGCGGAGAGGGACCTGGGGCCTGGCTGACTGACTCAGCTGGTCCTCACTCTCCTCTCAGAAAGCGCGGGGCGGGGGAGACGGGCAGCTCCCGTTCCTGACCTGCCTCCTGGCTGGAAGGTTCAAAAGACTTCAGACCTCCCAGCTCCTGAGTACAGAGATGTCAGCTTGGGCGGGGGGTGGGAGCTTGCAGGCTTCCCTTTCTTCCTTTTTCTTCAGAGAAGAAGTAGCTGAAAGATTCAACATAACTTAGTATCAAAGAGGAGAAAGAGGATTAACCCTGTGGTACTCTGGCCCAGGTCTGGACCCAGCCATCTCTTCTTCCCTAAGGAGGTGGGGTTGTCTTCAGGTGGCACCATTTTTGTTCAACCTGTCAGCCACATCTCTTAAATGGGTCCTTTGTGCAAATGACAAAAAAATGCCCCTTCCTCCAGGCCAGCACAGCCTCACATTGGGGGTTGGGCCTGCAGGGGGTGGGGTGGGGTGATAGTAGATTTCCAGCCCCACAACCCACTCACAGAGGCCCTGCCTAAATGCTACTTTCTCCTCTGCACCAAGAGCATTTCCCATCCCAGAGAAGGAAGCAGGGAGCACCTGGCAGAGCTGCTCCTGGGCCTGTCTGGTGAGGAACCAGCTTGCTGCTCCCTCTTGGGGCCACGAACAACCCTAAGCCATGAAGCTATGGAAGAGGAATCATCTACCTGGTGTGTGGCCCCTCCTCCCCCAACCACATCTTACACCTTAGAACCCTAAAGGGACCATGGACATTGAGTCCAAAGCCCCAGAGGAAGAAAGATGGGCTTAGCTGGCCTCTGAGAACCAGACTCTTCAGGTTGGGGGAGCGGCTGGCCGGGAGAGCCCATTCTTGGCTTCCGAGAGCCCAGAAAGGCAGGCTGCAGCAGCTTGCTCTCCTCGAAGCCCTCGCTGATTAGGTGGCTCAGAAGCCCGTAGTGGGGGACGAGACAAACATACTCAGGAGGTCCTCAGTGCTTACTCCGCTTCTAACAAAGCTCAACAGAGCTGACTAGTGATTTTAGAATGAGGGCAATAGAAAAGAAAACCAATGTCTTTGGGGCCAGCCCCAGTGGCCTAGTGATTAAGTTCGGCGCACTCCGCTTCGGCGGCCTGGGTTTGTTTCCGGGGGGCAGACCTACACCACTTGTCTGTTAGTGGCCATGCTGTGATGGTGGCTCACATACAAAAAAAGGAAGATTGGCAGTGGATGTTAGCTCAGGGCAAATCTTCCTCAGCAGAAAGAAAAAGAAAACCAATGTCTTGTACATAGAGGTAACAGAGTTTAGTAGTTTCCAGCCTGGCCACTGACTCCAGCCTGCCTGGTTTAAATCTCAGTCCCCCTGGACTAGTATTTGGCCCCAGGTAGGTTACTTGACCTGGCAGGGCTTCACCTGTCTCACCTGTAATCTGGGGATGATAACACAGGTGCCCACCTCACAAGGTTAATGAGACGATCGAACGAACACACGTAAAATGCTTAGAACAGCATCTGATACCTAGTAAGAGCTTAATAAATGGTAGATAGTTTGTTTCACTAAAAATGCTCATTCCCGGGTTGAAATTCTGTCTATCCCATGGGCAAACCAGATGTATTGCCACCCCTTCCATGTAATCTTTCCAGACTTCTCCAGTTAGAATTAATCTCCTCTCCCACCCAGCTCCCAACGACACTCTGTTCCTGCCTCGAATCCCAAATTTATCACCTTCTATTTTGCATGTCAGATATTTGTGGATGTGTCTATGGGCTCAACTGTAATAGATGACAATCTTCTTGACAACAGGGACTGCTCCTTATACATCTTTGTTTCTCCTCAAGCGATTAGCCAAGTTCCTTCACACAGCTCAATAAGTATTTGTAGCTCAATAAGTATTTGTTGAATTGAATAAAATGTAGACAGATATGGGTCAGCTCAGTCATTTTTGTTAATTTCGGCCCACAGATCATCTCCGTGAAAGTGTGAAGTAGATAATTCCCCGAGTGACTCGAGTCTTTGCCGGACCATCAGGATGTCACAGAGAAAGAGGGAGTATTTGCGAAGCATCTCAAGGCAGTCGGTATTCACTGGCAGTTTACTGCCAAATTAGTATTGGGTTTGCCTGGAATTTATGGGTAAGTTGTGAACAGCCAGGCCTGGGTGAGCCCCTGACAGCTAAGAGGGCCCAGGGTAATTGATAAAGGGGCCTGCACGCAGGCATCTTTTGTGACAGGTTCTAGAATCCTTTGGCAAGCTGCTCATCATGACAAGAGTTGAACTGTGATGTCTGGAATTCTATGGCTGGGGAGGACAGCAGCAGTTCCAGGAACACTGTCTGGCACATGAGCGAGCCGGGAGCAAGGCTCAGGAGCTGTAATTGCATCTCTGCGGTTTCTTTTTAGGACGGGCCCTGCTCACCCGATGGGGCAGGGCACTGTGAAGGGTCCCTCAGATCAAGTCATCAGTTTTTTCCCTCTCTGGATAACAGTGGCTAGTACAATGATGTTCCTGCTGTGAAAAAGAAAGTCAGCTGTTTACAGTCTATGCTAATTTTGGGGCGAGGGATAATCTTAATGGCAACTCCCAGGTATCAATCCAAATTTGAGACTAAAGAACCCTGGGGAGGGACATCAGCTCTGAGGCCCTGATAGAAACAGATCTGGTTAGCAAGGGAACCAGAGAGCTAGAAGGCAGCTATGCCATCCTTGGAAACGTGGCTGAGAAGAGAGACGTTGGCTTTATGGAATTGGATTTTGCTATCAAAACTGAAAACCTAAAATAACTCAAGAAGTTGCCTATCGGAATTGATGAGCCCTTCAGGAGTGTAAATCAGAGTGGCAGGGAGCCAGTATGCTGCCGTCATCAGTATGTATGGCCCGACCCGGAGGCTGCCCCTAAGACAAAGGAAGAATTTCACAGCGGCCAGGGCTCCCACTTTCCAGGCTTCCCTGCTAAGACCTAAGGCCTTGCTGCTCCAAGTGTGGGTCACAGACCAGCAGGAGTGGCATCGCCTGGGGGCTCATCAGAACGCAGAGTCCTAGGCCCCACCCCAGAACTACTGAGTGAGAATCTGCATTTTAATAAGGTCCCCAGTGATCTGTATGCACACGAGTGTGAGAAGCACTGCCTTCAGCTCCAATTCTTGCCAGCCCTGTCACCTTGGGAGTGACCCTTTACCTCTCTCCACCTCAGGTTTTTCATACAAAAAATGGGGACACATACTCCCTTTCCTCTTCCAGCACAGGGCTGTGATGAGGCTCCCAGAAGAATGCTGTAGAGAACTTTATGGTGCTAGGTGAGTGCGAGGGATTGTTGCCCATCTCTCAACCTTGGTTTGCTTTCTGTTCTTCACTCGCACCAAGCTCGTCCTGCCTCAGGAGTTTCTGCACAAGTCATGCCCTCTGCCCTATGACACTTGGAGTTGCTTGCTTCCTCTGCGCCCTCATTGCTCTTAAGAACTCAGTAGCAACATTCTTGATACAGGGGCTCTTCTCCCTGGTCCTTGAAACACTGGCTCCTTTTGTCATTCAAGTCTCAGCTCAGATGTCCTCCCTTCAGAAAGGCCTTCCTGCTCTTCCCAATGGACATGACACTCTCTATTGCGTCACCCTGATTTGCTTGCTTCATACACCTATGAAATCTGAAATCATCTTGTTTATTGTTTTGTATGTTTGGCGGTTCCCAGCAAGAGCTCCATGAAGCTAGGAATCCAGTCTGACTTGTCTACCCTTCTTCCAGTGATTGGAACACTGCCTGGTATTGAGGAGGCATCACACACATTTTGTTGAATGATTTGGTGAATTAACATTTGTGTCTGGAGTGTGTGTAATGACCTATGACTGAGGGTGGGGATGCGGGATGGGGCTGGTCTTTGACTCATCTGGGTGGATGCCTCAGTGGTGTCTCCCACAAATGTCATGGTAAAAGGGTCTAAGGACCAACCAAAAGTTCCCTCAGAGAAATTCTTCCTCTAAAGCACAGTTTTCCACTGGCCAGGGAAGCAGGGCTGGGCCATCTTTTTTTTTCTTCTGCAGGGAAAGATTAGCCCTGAGCTAACATCTGTTGCCAATCTTCCTCTTTTTTTTCCCCTCCCCAAAGCCATATGCACGGTTGTATATCCTAGTTGTAAGTCATAGTTCTTCTATGTGAGCTGCCGCCACAGCATGGCAACTGACAGACAGATGGTGTGGTTCTGGGCCTGGGAAACAAACCCAGGCCGCTGAAGTGGTGAGCACTGAACTTTAATCACTAGGCCATCAGGGTTGGCTCAAGGGCTGGGCCGTCTTTATGCTCATGTGGCACATGAGTTCAGTGACAGCCAAAATGCTAAAGCAGAGGTCTGAAAGGGTGGTCTCCTGACCAGCAGCATCAGCCCCAGCCTGGACCTACTGCATCAGAAACTATGGGGTCAGGGTCTTGCGATCTGCTTTAATAATACAAGCTGAGACTTGAGAACCACTGTGGTAAAGCAGCTGGAGAATTCCCTCTTCGTCCAAGCTGGGGCCTATGAAGCACCTTCAGAGCATCAGATTTTGGTGTTGAATCAGGAGCTGGGGACCCATGTCACACCCTGCTGGGTATTTGCTTTTCTTCCTTCAGACTTTACATGACTTCCTCTGATTGCCAGGCTGGAAGTGGGAGACAGTTGGTCGGCACCGAGTGCTTCTTCTTTTACCAGTGTTTTTTTAGAGTGTCAGGCTGATTTAATTTTAATCAGCCAAGGCAGTAGAGCGGTGGTTCTCAACCCTGGCTGCACTTTAGAATTACCTGGAGTGCTTTAAGATCCTGATACCTGGGTCCCACCCCAGTTCCATTAAATCACAATGTCTTGAGGTGGAGTTAGGCACCAGGATTTCTTAAAAAGCTCCCCAGACAACTCTAACTTGCAGCCAGGCCTGAGAACCTCTGCAGCGTTATCAACACCATCTCTCCCAAGCTTGCCCCATGGTCAGAATCACCAGGGGCCCTTAATAAATAGAATCAATTTCCAGGTCCCTCCCCAGACCACACTGTCAGAGAAGCTACAAGGGCCTGGGGCTGTCTCTTTAACAAACCCTCCGGGTGATTCTTCTAAGCAAGCTTGGGATACACTGGTCAAAGGGCCTGTGTGAGCTCTGGGACTGAATTCTAGCTTTGCAACTTCAGTCGACCTGGGGAGTTTCTTAAACCTCAGTTTCTTCATCTTTAAAATGGGGGAATGATAGTACGTGTCTCAGGGGATTGCTGAGGAATGTGTGAGAAGGTTCACGTGAAGTGCTCAGCACAATGTCAGGCACACAGTAGGTGCTCAATGAATGTTACTTGCCACCCCCACCCTCACATAACGGGAGTTTGGGGAAGCTGTATCCAGCAAGGCACTTGCTTCCATTTAAGTTGTGGGCAAATGTTTGGGTCCTGTCTCCCCATTAAATCAGAGACCATGTCTACTTTGCTTCTAAGCCTCTTGAACCTCCAATACCATATTCTACACTCCAAGAGTTTCATTCTTGCCAACTGAAGGGTGGGTTTTAATCCACCATCAGTAGTGTCGGTGAGGAAGTCCTGGGATTCACTCCCACAAAATGTCACAGTTGGGTTCTTAAGAATAAGGAGGGGATAGAGGAAGTAACTGACGCCAAGTGTCACGTAAACAAATCAGGTTGGAGTTGGAAGACACCTTAGATCATGTAGTCCAACCTCCTCAGCCATGGTTAGGAGGAAGAAGGCTTTTCATTTCCAGCACAGACACCAACTCGGAGAGAAACTGAGGCACCTATAAACCTGGGAGAGGCTCAAAGAAGTTTGACACAAAGAAGGGATGGAAAAATGACCCCATGAAAGCGTGTAGCATTCCTCCGACATTTTATAACACATGTAGATTTAACTGCCAGACACACACACACACACACACACACACGGAGTAGCCACTGGCACCCTTGTTTTTCCTGGATGGAGAGTTGCTAAATAAGAATGCAGGTGTCATTGAGCTCTGGAAAGAACATTCCAGAGAACTTCTCAGTTAAGACAATTACTGAGGAACACATTTTCAACTCTATCCTGCAATATCAGACAAAAGAATCTGCAGAATCCCTCTGATTCTTGACAAGGTGCAGAAAATCATCAGGCAGCTGAAAAGCTGTCTGGAGCCCATGGAATTTCTGCTAAAATTTTCCAAATCAGGTGAAGAGAAACACATAATTGCTCTCCCCGTTCTCATCCTGAGGATTTGAAATGCTGAAAAAAATTCTTGGGTGACCCTATGGATGCTGTGATTATGATCATTAAAAGTTTTTCCTGATTATAAAAAAAAGTACTTTGTGCAAATTTTACAAAAATTGAAAAAATACAGAAAAGCATAAAGAAAATTAAAATCACCTCTAAATCCACTACTTAGAATAACTGTTAATACTTTGGTATATTTCCTTCTAGTCTTTTTCTGTGCATATTTAAATGTTTTACAAATTTGGGACCATACTGTATCAAGTTTTATATTGTGCTTCTTTCCCCTAGTTATGATATCATGAATATTTCCCTCATGTTCTTAAATATTCTTTGAAGAGACTTTTTAATGACCACACAGTATTTTATCTCATTGGGGTTCCATAATTTACTTAACCATTTTGTTATTAATGGATAATACAGTTGCTTCTGGCTTTTCGCTATTACAAAAAGGTGCAACCATAGACTTGCTCATAAATTTTTGACCATATATTTCTGATTATTCCCCTAGGACAGAGTTATAGAAGTGGGATTATAGAGTCAAAAAAGTCTGCATCTTTTTAAGGCTCTTAGTACCTTTTGACAAATTTCTTTCCAGATTTTTGAACTCCCACTGGCAGTTCATGAAAATATCCACTTCACCACATCTTTCCCAACACTGAGTTTTGCCATTTTGTTACTGAAAACGAGTCTGATTTTATGCCGCATCTTGAAAATTCTTAGCGAAGTTGTAGATTATCTTCCTGCCCAATTGCACCTCTTCTTTTGTGAATTATTGGTTATGATTATTTTAAGAATTAATATACAAAGTGAAATTACACATATCACCTTACGGGAAATTCTTGCACAGGACTACTCACGAGCTTTCTCCTAGCATCTCACTGTGATTTTAAGTCATGTAGACTCAGACTCATAAATGGTTATTTTCACCTCTTGCCAGTGGCAAGAAAAATCCAGAAACCATAATCCTATTCTTTTTTACCTTATCTGATTTCATGAGAGCCTCTGACTCACTCCAATGATAGCTCCTGTTGGAAGATGCTCATCAATACAAATGTCCACCAAAACGTGTCAATATCTATTTTCTCTGTGATGCTCTACTGGCAGAAATCTCTGATAATGTGCACATTTTCAGCCCCTTCAAGGTTGTCACAAAAGTCAAACAAGGTTGGGTTTTCGTTCCAACACTTCTTGACATTTCTTTTTCTGATGGTAAGTTATGTCACTAACCATATTCCAGCATGAAGTTAAATCAGTTGGTGGACAGTAAATCTCTGCTGACTCTGAGGGAGAAGTAAAACCCACTCTGATCTAATCAAATCTAATCATCATGCTCAAAAATGCTGCTGCTGCTTTAATTTCGATAACAGATCTTCACACAACTGTCAACATCATTACCAAAACACATCAGAAAATTGGATGAAAGTGCAACATGTAGACAATCATAATCCCCCACCATAAATCTCTTGAGGTCCCCAGTTGACAATTCAGATTAGGGGTGAGCCTCTAGGGGACACATTTTGTAAATCAACCTCACAAAAGAGCAATATTAACCCCAGAAGCACCTCAACTGTGCAGATGCAGGTGCTGGCCAACTGAGAAATAGGAATGCAAAGAGTGGCTCAACATTTGAACAAAGTTTATGGCCTTGCCTATCGGTTATGGATGACATGATGTAGACAACTAAGAGTTGAAGGAAGTGGGGGAGCTGTTCCCAAAGAAAAGTTTTTCAATGCACAGAGTAAATGAGCATACAACGTTTGACAAGCAAAAGCCAGGAGCATTGAGCAATGGTGGTCAATAGCAATTCTGCTGGGTAAATCAGGTGGACCTTCAATTCTAGACTCCCGAGACGAACCTTATATGCCTAAGGTGGTACTGAGCGTGCTCAGGAATGGCAGAACAATGCTTTTGAGGATAAATACCAAATGAATATGAAACATGCCAAGGAGAAATGGTGATGTCCACCACGGGAGGGAGCCCATTGCTACACTCCCCTCAATTATCAGGAAAGCCACACAGCATTGGAGCTAGACGGACTTTAGAAATCATCTCACTCACCCACAAAGACTTATTGAGCACCTATGTTGTGTCAGGCACTGAGCTTACACTCAAAAAAACAGGTTTGGAGAGGTTCAATAATTTGTCCAAGGTCAGACAGGTAGTTAAAGCCAAGACATTCACTGAGAAACTAGCATTTCAATTTTTTATGACAAGAGATAGGAAAAGAATGTTTGACAGAAATGAGTTACAGAATAAATAAATAATCCAAGACTGTCTTAGAGCCTGCCAAAAGTAGAGATTCTTCTCTCCCCTCCCTTGTTGGGCTGTGATCTTTTGATCACAAAGAGATGGAAATTGCAAGACAGTAAGAGACAGAAGTCAATCCTGAAAGCTTCACTCTTCCTCTTTTTTTTCCCGATCAAAAGGAGCTTCAAGAAAGACCACACTTCTCCTGCCCCCTGCCTGAAAGTGGGATTCTTCAGTTGTCGGGCTGCTCCAGGGCCCTGGCCCTGTCAATGGCATGGGAGTGGATGACAGTGGATTTATCCATTTCTCTTGTTTGACTGAGTATGGACACAGCCAAGTGACCACATCAAGATGAGGGTGGGGTGGGGGAGGGTGTATTCCACCCACTCTAATGTTTCAGTTTGGGGTATCATAGTGCCATCCAAACATACGTGCACACAACACACACACACACACACACACACACACACACACACACACACACATTCTTATTTCGGAAACTTAAGCGCAAGCTTTTCCCCAATCCACGAGAAACTTGAAAAGCAAGAAAGCATGATGCCTATACAAGAGGCTCCAAAGCAGGATTTGCTGATGGATAAGTGTTCTCTTGTTTTAGGTTTGCAACCCATCCTAGGGCAGAAGATGTGCATCCTGCTTAAGAACAACAGACAATAGCCACTGCCTGTTAAACTTCTTCCGCTTCCAGTGCGAAGGGGAAAATCCTTACCTGGTGATGTCTGGGGCTGGGGTTGGGGCGGGGGTTGTTCTCAGGCTGTATGTAGGGGATTTTCCAAAGAGTCTTTAAAACAAAGTTTAATTTTTAAAGCTTAGAAACATGTCTCCACCATGGAGCGTGACTTCTAGGTAATGAGATGAGCTATTTAATAAACATATCAGACTATATTCATCCAAATGGGTATCTCTCCCACTTCTGAACAGTCATCCAGAGATGCCAGATATTTATCCCAAAGCTGCTGCCATTGTTCCAGATACTTTGGGGACTCCCTGGAGAATATTCTTCAAATCGATGCCACATTATTTGGAATAAGCACAATGGTGGCAGATCCTCATTTTGTGAGGCTGGATTTTATTTTTGGAAACAGTCAAAAGGCTTTTTGGCATTTGTAGCCAAGTCCGGTGAATAACCAGCTGATGGAGCTTGTAATGTTGTTTTGGGTCCAAATTGAGGCATAGTTATAAGGTCACGTGATCTTGTGTGGCATGTAAACATCCTCCCAAGGCCATTTCAAATGAGGTGGCCCAGCACCTGAGCAATGTCTGAGCGATGGCAGCACTCCTGGACCAGGTGTATGACCTTCTAGCACACCACCAAGAAGAAGACAGCACTAATTTGGGTGGGTGATGCTCGGTGGGGTTCCTTGGTTATATATAACAGAAACTGACTATGCCTAACTTATGTGAAAAGGAAATTGATCTGGCAGGCTCTGGGGGAGCTCACTGGTTCAAGGAAAGGCAGAAGGACTAGGCTCGGAACAGACAGCTGCAGAAAGAGCTGGAACCCTCTGACAGTCTAGCTCAGGTGCTGCAGTGAAAATGACTTAATTCCAAACATTTCTTTCATCCTTGCTTTGCTCTGCCCAAAAATGAGTGTCAGGGGAGATTCCAATTGGATGTGCTTAGCGCTTGTGCCCAACTCTTGGCTCTACCCCTTGGCATCTGATGGAACAACTTCCAGGGATCCTTTGGCTTCTGTAGACTGAGGGCAGTATTCCTTGATTACTATTTCTCCAAAACTGCCCACAAAAGAGGAGAAGCAATTTCCCATGAGAAAGGACGGCTATTCTTAGGAAGAGAGAGAGTCAATACTAGGCATCAAAAAATGACAAATATGAACCACAGCTAAGTCCTACTGTTATTATTACTACTTCTGCATAGTGTTATGTATAATATTAAGCTTTGCTCTATTTGTTGACATTTTTCTCACTTATAAATTACATTGGCCTCATTAACCAGCTTCAGTTCCATCAGCTGATAGAAGCTTTTCCCTTTATCTAATATCACCTAAAAATACACACATCTATGGACTGGTCCATATTCTCCAGGCAGAGCCAGACCCTGTCCCTCTCCCACAGAGCACTCACGAGTCTAGGGAACAAGCTCAGTTCTCTTCCTCTTCCTAAGAGAGCAGGCGCCCTTCCTGTCTGTGTGTGTGCCTGCCACAGCTACATCCGGCAGTTACATGAGGCCACACCATGAGGCTGTGACTGTGGATGAGCTGGGGCACCAGTGAGAACAGCCTTTGGTCAACCCAAAGGTGCATCTGCCTCTGCAAAGTGCCAAGGTCCCCTGTGCAGACTGAATGTACACCTCCAAGAAAACCAGACCCAACTCATCCAGGGGAAAACCACCCTTCCAACCCCTGCACACAGCGGGAAGGCCATGTGCGTGCACCAAGACCATTGTGAACATTATGAATATGCAAGGCAGGCCCCGAGGCCCTCTGGGCCGTAGCTGGCCCACCCAACCCAGCCAGTCCTGCACTGAAGTAAGAGATCTCCCTGTGCAACGCCAAGAGCTCCGGGGAACCCATTTGACCTCAGTGTCCCTGGCCAACAGGGGACAGAAGCACACAGCTCACTACCTCCCTGTTAAGTCTCTCCAGGAAGTTATTCCAAGCCAGAGCTCCAGAAGAGAGTTGCCAAAGCTGGCCTCAGCCCTCTAAAATGCTGTTTTTGGAGGCTCTGAAATCTATCAAAGCTTCAGTGTATGGGGTAGGGGTGGGCTCTGGGAGGCAGGAAGTGTGAAGGGAAGATGAGGCGAGGAACCTCAGTGAGGAAGACTACTGCCTCAGATGAGGCCCCAGAAGTGGGAGGAAGGATGCTTGGGGTAAGATGCGCAGAGGGTGGGGGGGACTCTGGCTTCACAGGCAGCCTGTCACCACACGCGAGAGAGTGAAGCTGTAGGACTGGAGCCTGAGCCCTCGGCAAGGACCCTCACCTCTCTAGGCTTTAGTTTCCTAATCTGTGACACCACGGCAAGACCTCCCTTTAGTGATCTGATCAGAGATAATGTATGAAAACCATCCGGCCCAGTGCCACACGGGGCAGGCGGGCACTCAGTGAAGGGCCGCTCTTCCTTTCTGAGATGCCAATGTCATCTAGAGCATTGCTTTCCAGACTTTGAGATTTCACGGCACAATAGATTTTCAAAACACAAACTCTGGAGCACTCACACGGGACTGCCAATATTTTATTTTGCCAACTAAGGACAATAAGAAGAAAACTACCATCTGCAATATGATAACCATAAAAATATTTTTTAATACCAAAAAAAGCAAGAAGGATACAATCTTAGAACTAAAAACATCAGTTCTTTAGATGGAATATTTTTAGCTTTATGAAAAAAATTACATCATCCTTATTTAGTTAACTTTGCTACCGAATGAAAACAACTTCATCCCAGACTGGTCCGGCTCAGGAACCAGTGGCAGGGAGGAAATTTTGGGTTTTGGAGCCAAACAGGCCACAAACTCCTCCCAGCTCTGCTCCTTAATGACCTTCACCACCTTCAGTGAGAGACCAGCCCTCTGGGTCTCACTCTCCTCCTCTATCAACAGGAAAGAATAGCACCTCCATCAACGAGAACACGTGTGAAGGGTAAACCATAGAGTTTGGTACACAGTAGGTGCTCATTAAGTGCTAATGCCAGAGCCTCCCAATATTTGAGAGAGGAATGGGTCACTTCCAGTTGTTGAGACTCTTAGTATGTTACAAAAAGTGAAATGCTAAAACATGGTTGCCAAAATCACTCACATAATTTTAAAAATATTAACATTAGAAAAAAATGTTTGGAACACACACAAATACTCACCCAACACATTCAACACAAATGCATGAATCTCACATTTGTGAGAGTGAGGTTGGGCCCCATAGCCCCTCGGTGCCCTGTGAGAGGCCTTGGTTAACTCCTTCCTAAGCCACAGTTCTCATGGACGACACACTCCACGACACTGATTTTACTCACCTCTCTTCTCTTTTGTTCTTTTTCCCTGACTGGAATTCATCTGGAACATTTCTCCAGACCTCCCTACCTTTAGTTCATAATTCTGAGCACGCAAATTTTCTTGGAAATCTAGCTGGTATCTTTTTTGCATCACTGGATCTCAATAGGTTTCAAAAGGACTAAAATTGAGGGTTAGAACGGAAGATAAATGGGTGCTGAACTGGATGATTTAACTGAGGGATTCTAGGGCAACCTGCAAAGGGGAAGGGTCTGTGTCTGAGGCTTCTGGGGGTGGTGACGAAGTGTGCCAGCACAAGGCTGTGCAAGATTTTCCCAAGAGACATTTGTGTGTGTGTTCGTGCACCTGTGTGTGTGCACGTCCATGCGTGGGTGTGTGTGCCTTGTTTCTCGACAGAAATTCAAATTTCCTGTTTCTTTGTTTATGGCTGCCTCCCCTGTTAGAGTGTCAGCTCCATGAGAGCAGGGACCATGAATGTCTTGGCCACCTCTGTGTCTCTAGTGTGGAATACAGGTCTGGGCACACAGTAGGTGTTCAAGGAATGCTTGCTGCGTAAGTGGCTGTATCACGGTTGTGTCTGCTCAGCACTCTGCCTTCTTGGATCTAGGAACAGAACCCCTTATATTTAGAGAATCAACGCTTCCCCCTCTCCCAACCAGATGGCTTCCTTGAACCACAGAGATGGGCATGTGGCCACTCAGACTCCTTTTCTTGTAACTGGAACTTTCTCTCTGGTGGCCAGGCTGGGAAGATATATGCCCAGGAGCTGCTGGTGGTTTGAGAGGCAGAAAGTCAGGGAGAGTGATCCCAGCCGTGTTTGGACTCTGGCTCCTATGAGTCCTGATGTCCCCCTGCTGCCCCTGGGCCTGCTTTCTCAAGGCTCAATTGATCAGATTTTCTTTGAGTTATGTGAGTTACCCCGATATGCCTCCTAGATCCTTTTTTTTCTGAGTGGCGGGAGGATAAGTGAGCAAGGGTTAGTGTCTATCGCAATCAAAGAGTTCTGACTAACCAAGTTCACTAAAGGTGAGAACAGACCAGAAAGTAGCACTCAGCTGTTTGCTGACAGGTAAGACTGTGAATGATCTCATAGGTAGATGTACAGTGGAACAGTAAGAAATGATGATGGTAGTGGTGGTAGCTAATATTTGAGTACTTTCCACATGTCAGACACAGGACCAAGCATTTTGTGTCATTATTCTGTTTAACTACTACCACAGTGCTATGAAGTAAGCTATTAGTTATTACAGTCTCTACTTTATAGATGGGGAAACCAGAACTCAGAGAGGATAGGTAACTCGTTCTACAGTCCCACAGCTCAGAAGAGGACTGGAGTTTTAACGCAGGTTTGCATGACTCCATCATTTCCCTTCCATATCTTGTATGCATTTCCTCTCTCTCTTCTTTTTCTTCTTCTCCCACTCCTCTGTTCTCTCCTCCTTTCTCCATCTCTTGTTTGAAGTCTGTCACTCTTGCTTCTCCTTTCAATGACCCTTCCCTGGCTCCTTTTAACCCCATTTTTTTGACAGTACATATTTTAAGACCATGGTTTTCATCTCTTTTCAAGTAAGAAGAGACCTTTTTAATGTTAAAAAAAATCTCCATATAATAGTAGCTGTGCTTTAGTGTCTATTGATAAAATGCCCATGCACAGATGGATTCTCAGATGCCTTGTAATAACTCTGTGACCTCTAGGTTGGCATCCGCTGCTTTAAAATATATAGGAGAATCTATATAACCATCCTTCTTACTGCTACCTGCTTGGTTTATTACAATATAGAAAAGGCTTATAAATGCTACCATAGAGCTCTTTTTTACTCACCTTCTGCCTTAAGGCTGCTAATTTCTTCTGAAATGTGGTCTTTTTATCCCTCCTTTAATATGTTTAATTATTTAAGAAGGCATGAACTATGATACTTACATTTTATATATCACCTCTTGATCATTCAGGGGCTGATTAATTCATGGATTGCCCCAGTCATGTCCTTCTCTTTTCTCTCCCCATTTGTTTTATCATTCCATTTTTTATTAGCATCTTTTAGCAAGAATGGACAGTAGGAATGAGAAATAATTCTGGTTACAAATTATGAATTCTGATAAAAGATTTGGTTGGAGGAAGTTGAAATTCTTTCCCAAAGCATGAATTTCTTTAATTCATCAGGCATATTGATTCTCTCTGAGCTCAGTGAAGGCAGGAGATGCTCTCATTCGCTACTAACTTCCAGGGCTCAGCATGGTGCCTGGCACACAGTAGCTTAAAAAGAAAAATTATAGAATGAATGAATAAGAGCTGACTAATATAATAGGGGTAAATAAACTTTTTCCTAGGTGGGACACTGATTCATAGGAAACTAAGTAAAACAGAAGACAACTTATTTTAGGATTGCACATCTTCAGACAACACAGGATAAAAATGTTCAAATGACTGGGTTAAAAATTAACAACAGTGGATATATAGTTCTAATCAAGAAACAAAAAATGTTCCATGGTGCCATGTTATCCCATTGATCAGAAAAGGGTCAGAGAGAGACACTGAGGTTTCTAAGATGAGGGTCAGTCCAGGTAAATTGCTACTTTATATTAGGCGTTAAATAAACATAATCACTGTCAACCCACTCACTGTTGAGCACTGAGTATGTGCCAGGTGCTGTCATAGGCAATTTGCATGCCTTATCTCATTTGTCTTCACCACATCCTAGGAAGTATTATCTGATAGGCATCAGAAAGTTACCAGTGTCCCTTGAAAATTTCTTTAGCTCTCTAGCTTTTTGAAGCAAGAGTGAACTTGTCTACCTTTTACTTCCTACTTTTTAAATTAAAGATTTACTTCTCCATAACATGTTAGATATGTTCAAAAGATTGACTTAGATTTTAGATATGTCCTTGGAAACTTTGAGATGTCTGTTATTTCACTAGCTCTTGCCTTTTGACATTAATGAATTGTCTGAAAAGGAAACTTTTATAATGAGATTTGCCATACTTTTCAAAGTCTTCCTCATTTGTGGAAGCAAAAGGGTTTGCACGTGGGGAATGCAGTGGGGGAAGGACAGAGTTCAGCCTCTCGACCTGTTCCAGGGCTCTGGTGCTGTCCAGGAATCAGGTGCTGAAATGGCTTAACCAATGGGAAGCCCAGGCCAGCCAGACGGAGCAACGTCCAAAGGGAGATGGGAGAGTGCAGCCACAGCTTCCCAGAATAGGGAAGCAACTTTAAAAGACAGTAGAGGAACCAGAATTATGGCACATCTTATTTGGAGGGGGTTGGGGAAAATGGCTAGCTTCCTTCCAACTCCTCCTTCTTCCATACTTTGCTTTAGCTTGGAAGGAAGGATATGAACAACAGATTACTGATGGAAAAGTACATGTTTAAAAAACACAAGGGTGGCATTTGTACAACTGGTTAATGATGTATTTTGGAGAATTTCACTGCCTGTCTGGGGTGCTGGACAGGAACTGGGAAGAATCAGGACTGAAGGCTCAATGATGTTGTCAGTTCCTTAGACTACTCAGTCAACAAACAATTATTGTGGTTTAATGAAAGGGAAATGAACACAGGGACCTCGGCTGTAATGAATAAGAGAAGATCAAACCTGTGACCTAAAATCCCATGGGGGGAAAAAGGCTTATTACCAGAACCTCAGACGAAATGTAGTGTTTATAAGAAACTGGAATATTCACAGGAGAGATGAACCTGATAAGTGTGCTGAACATGAAGTCTCCTCCATAGATTATATGACATTCTGCTCTGCTATTTCCATATGTGCCTTCTCTCTTACGACTAAGATGGCTTGAAGGAAGGGAGTTTCTTCTTTCTTGTATCTTGTATCTGCCAAAGCATTGAGCACACAGCTATGTACGTAGCAGGTAGACATGTAGGGTTTGTTTATTGAATTGATTGATGTTGCTCTCAAGGCTAAAGTCCTTGAATCAATCAATTCTGAGTATAGCTAATGTTTATTATTTTCATTAACACCCTTACCTAAGACCCTCCATCCATCCATAAGACCCCTGCCAACTTCATTTCATTCATTCATCAAACACCGACTATGTGCTAGTCAGTGCAGGTGCACAGATGAAAAAGAGAAAGTTCTTGCCTTTAGAAATCTGCAATCTAATGCAAGAGGGGAAGTTTTTAAAAGAATTTTTGATCAAAGTGTGTATATACAATGTTTACTGTTTAATTAAATAACATTGTGATGTTTCATTGGTTTGAGTTTCCTTTTCAATCTGATCCAGCTAGCAAAAACTCCTTTAGAAACAGGTTAACATTGATCACAGACCATCAACTGCTCTTATAAATTCTTAAGAATCTTGTCTCTGACTAGAGAGCCACAGGATCTCATTTGGGGCTAGGGACGGTTATGCTCTGCTCTGCAACACAGCACCAGATAGAGTGCTTCCTCTGGCCTGCAAAGGGGCTACTCTTGCCTAAATTTACAAATCATTAGTTTGGGCAATAGATGAGAAAAGTCGCTCTAGAAAAAAAGGGGGAGTGAAGGATTATTGGAGGTATGCAAGGTGCTCCCAGAACTGCAGGAGAGGTGCAGGAGTCTCATAGGTCTGAGAACCTCAGGGACAGGAACCATGGCCTTGATGCCCCCAAGATTCTCTCCTCTTCTCTCTTGGTGTCATCTGCATTCTCTCAGGTTCCCCCATGGGACAGGGGACACGGCTATATCTATGGTAGTTTTGCAATATCCTTATAACTCATGATCTAAGAGCAAAGGTAGAGTTTTCCTTCTTAGATTCAGGAAGGAAAATCTCAGATCAAGACACTTATCAGACAGTCTTAGCTCACAGGGAACCCTAGTCTAATCCCTAGTGGCCAAAGGGGTACTCTGACTGGCAGCCCCACAAGATCCTGTGATTAGAACAGTTGTCCAAATGAGGGGGAGTGTTCTTCCTGGGAGAAGGAATGAAGGTGCTGTGGAGGTTCAAAGAGAAAGTTCTGCTACCCTATTCTATGTGATGAGAACGACAATGCAATGCTGCTCTCCAGGAGAGCTTTCAACCAGGGAGAATTCTCATTGACCTGCTGCCTTTTTCACTGCCCACACATGGCCAGCATATAGAGTGACTGCAACATGAGGGCATGTCAAAGGACACTGGGTAGTGGTCCATGACCTCATATGACTGTAACCATACTATAGACAACAGGGAAAGATGACTGCTGAGGGGGAAGGGATCCTTTTTGATGTGCACAGTCACACATTTCCTTGGTTGGCATAGCCAAACACCAGTACCCTTATATGGTATCATCTATACTGGAAATGGATTTTGATCTTCTCCAGAGAGACACAGTCCAAGGATTTGGCTTGACTACTTGAGTGAACATAGTTTATTGCACATGCTTCTCTCCCCATACACATACACCCCGCTCACACCCCAGTCTCTCATGCTGTAGGGCTCTTCATATTTTGCAAGAAGTAAGTTCAAGCATCTCTGAACAGCTAAGGGAGAGAACCTCTTAAATACCACTTCCTTTAGCTGCACAAACCCTCCCATGTCTTCTTGGCAATAGAAAAATAAGCTTTGGAGATCCTAAATCTATTGACAGCTCTGGACTTCTGTTTCTATCCATATGATAAATCTCTGAAGGACATTACCACTACAAAACAAGTAGGTCCTAGATAAAACATATTTTTGATGTATTACAGGGCTCATAAACCTAAGGGAAATATCCAAGAAACACCCCACCACAGAGAAAAATGAGTTGAAACTAAATCTGGGAGCAGGCGAGTGGTAAACCAATGGGAATGAGGGACTCAGAGCACCGTGAAGAGTATTACTAACCCTGGAGCTGGCAGCACAGTGGGGATGCTGAACCTAGAATCCTAATTAAGTCAGGACCCTTGGAGAGAGCTAGAATATTCCCAGGTCAGTAGGACCCTTGGACCCTCAGCAGAGGTGAATACAAATCCTCTTTGGTAAAAAGCATCTCCAATTTAGGCCCACAGAACTCCCACATTTTAAGATCAAGCAAACATAATAAGAAGGCAAGTCCCCCCCCCCCCAATAAGCAGCAGAAAAAAACTCTGAGAACACATTTAGCCTCCAAGGACTGCAGATATTAGAATTGTCAAGTACAGAATATATCTATGTATAAAATGTTTAATGAAACAAAGGATGAAATAAATGAGTAAGCAACAGGACACTATCAGAAATGATTAGGGAGATATGAAAAAAGACCACAGGAAATGGCTTAAAATGAAAAACAGTTTTTGAAATTAAAACTCAACAGGTTAGATGCAACTGAAGAAGGAATTAGTGAATTGGAAGATATACCTGGAAATTTACCAGAATGCAGCATCACAGAGAGATAGGAGGTGAAATAATATGAGAAAGATTAAGAGATTTGGAGGCTAGAATGAGAAAACCTAACATATCTGACTGAAGTCCTAGAAGAAAAGAGTAAAGAGCATGGACAGACTTTTAAAAAGATGATGGCTGAGAACTATTCAGAACTGATAAGAGACATGAATCCTCAGATTCAGGAAGTTCAAGCTGAGTTTAAAAAAAAAGAGATCCACATCTATACACATAGTAGTGAAACTGCAAAATCCAAAAGATGAAAAAGAGAGATAAGAGACAGATCACCTACAAAGGAGTGACATTACTCATAACAGGCATCTCAGCAACAAATGGCAGCCAGATGACAGTGGAATAATAACCGTCAATCTAAAATTTTGAATGCAGGAAAATTTTCTTTCAAGAATGGAGATATAATAAGTATATTTTTAGATTAAACAAAAACTGAGAGTTTACCAGCATGTGGCATTCAGGAAAGAAACATCTAAAGGGGGTATATCAGGAGGAAGCAAAATGATCCCAGAAGGTCTTTCTGAGATGCAAGAAGAAAGATGAGCAAGTAATAGTGGTGGAAATGGATATGAATAAAGAACATTGTCTTTAGATAATAACAATAATAATTATAACTGGTGGGGGTTACAAAGGGCAAGACTAAAATACTATATGTACTCCAGGAAGGGGTGTTCAGAGTTAAAGTGTACTAAAGTCCTTTTGTTGGTATGGAAGGGGATTAGGATAATTTTGGAGATCATTAGGTTAAAAATGTATCAAAATTTCAAAGGAAACCACAAAAAGAACAGAAGTAGAGGGAATTAATCCTAAATCAGTAGAGAAAAAAATGGGATTTAGAAAACAAGAATCTCCCCTCCCAAAAAGAAGCCCCTCAATCAGTCAATTTTGTGTGTGTGAGGAAGATTAGCCCTGAGCTAACATCCGTTGCCAATCCTCCTCTTTCTGCCGTGGAAGATTGGCCCTGGGCTAACATCCATGCCCATCTTCCTCTACTTTATATGGGATGTCTGCCACAGCATCGCTTGATAAGCAGTGCATTGGTCTGTGCCCGGGATCTGAACCTGTGAACCCCGGGCCACCAGAAGTGGAGTGCATGAACTTAACTGCTATGCCACCGGGCCGGCCTAGTCAATTTATTTTTAAAGCAAGAAAGGAAAAGAAAAGAAGCATTAAAAACATGGAAATTGAAAAGAATAAGGTAATAGAGGCAAGTTAAAAGATACCGATGTTCCCATTAAATGGAAGTGGACTAAACTCATCAGTAAAAGGACAGACATGGTCAAACAGTTGAAAAACACTTAAGCTACAGAGAAGAAACACATGTAAAACAAAAGGACTTTGCAAAGTTCAAAGTAGAAGTGGAAAAACATATACCAGATATCTTTGAAAGATGGACTAGCTCTAATAATATCAGACCAAAAGCATAATTAGGGATAGGCAGGGTCAATTCTAATGAAAATGGCTCCATTCACAAGGAAGATATAAGAATTCTAAAACTGCACCTAGTAAAGTAGCCTCAACCTATATAAAACAACACTTGACAGAATCACAGAAAGAACTGGACTACCACAGTAGGATATTTCAAAACAAGCCCCTCAGTTATTAATAGGCAGAAAAATATTAATAAAGATTATGATTTGAACACAAATAACAGGCTTAATTTAATGGGCATATATAGAATAGTAGCTCCACCTTTCACCATCTCTATGACCCTTGACAGATCTCTGGGCCTCAGTTTCCCCATGTGCAAAATGGGGACAACACTATCTACAGCGCTCTCATCAAATCTAAGGAGTCATCAGTGATAAGACTCACCACCATTTTACGTATTTCTAGGAAAAAAACTGCCAATTAAGTGCAAGCTGCCCATTGGGGTCACATCCTAATTTTAGTGATGTTAAAATGTGAAAAAAAAGTGTGACAGACTCAATTAAATATTACATATCATATGACTGCCGTGGTGGTTTAAAATGAGATGATGTGAGTAAAACACCAGACATAACGTTGCTTCTGCCTCCATCCCTTCATAACTTTAGTCTGTAAACCGGTGAAGGTAACCGAGGGGAGAGCATGGTAAAAAACCTGCAGTGGGCTTGTCTGTTTTTAGCTTCTTCACATTCTTGTATATTTTTCTAGATACCCACATCTCAAAAGTAACCGCTTCCTCAGCGGGAAAATTAAGTAATAACTGCAACATTCTTGAAAGAAAGTGACTCACCAGGTCAGGAGGACTGGGAAGAAGGGGTGTGTGAGGAAAAATGCAAGAGAGGGGGGCAGGAGTCAGAGTGGCCCCCCCCCCCCCCGAGCAGAAGTGATTCTGGGAGAGGAAATGGCACATGTTCCAAAGAGAAGGGTGGGGGGTGCTGGGGGAGGGGAAGGGGGGTAAAGGGGGGGGGGGCGGAGAAGGCTTGTGTTCTGAAAGGCTGTCAGGGTGGGGAGGGTTGGCCTCGGCTTCAGCCTGCTGTGTGCCTGCCTGAAGTGGGGCCCAGGGCACATGGAAGGCCTTCCAGCCAGCTCACCACTTAAAACAACAGGGAGAAGATAGACTAAAGGTGGTGACTGGAGACGGGGCACACGTCCACCTTCTGAATGGACGAAAAGTTCAGACTACTAAAAGCAGCTTTGCTGTTTTCAGCAGAGGCAATTTTAGTGTCTTAATTATATTACTATTTTGGAATGGCTTTTTATAAATACTCTTCACTACTTTGTGGAAATTAGTTTTTTGTTAAAATGCTTTTTTTAAAAAAATAAATTTAAAAACAAACAAACAACAACATCCAAATAAGCCTGAAGCTGTCTTCGACCTGGAGAGGCCTTTGTCCCCTTATTAAACAGACTGCATGGTATTGTCCCACGGAGGCCATCCAGAGGCCCCCTCCTAGGCCCTCATGATGCCCCACCAGAAGTGCTCTCCACCTGCTCCGACCTCCTGGAGTGCTTGCATCTCTCTGGGGGACGCGGGTCACTTATGACCTCACCTAATTTGGGTGTGTTTGTCCCATCAAGGACAGTGAGATCTTTAAAAGCTCTGAATCCCCCTCCCCACCTCCGACCACCCAGGGCAACAGGTGTCAAACAGTGAGCTGCAGAGTGAATTCATGTGGATGGTCACCAAGGAACAAAGGGTGCTTTTAGGGGTTCTTTCCAGAACCACACATGTTCCTAAGACAAGGGACTGTCATTGATTACCAATAATACTTTTGCTGGTGGTGTATTTCTTTTAAATATATTCTTTTAAATAATGTACTTGTGAGTGGTATATTTCCTTCATTGCTGTGAAATTATTAAAATAATACTATTAAAATTCTGAGGTAATGGCTATCACCTCTCTGAAAAATGACACCAAGCACCTGACCTTTTACCTACTGTATTAGTTTCCTACTTACCACAAACTTAGTGGCATAAAACAGTGCAAATTGACTATCTTACAATTCTGTATATTAGAAGCCCAAAGTTGGTCTTACTCTGCTGAAATCAAGGTGTTGGTAGGGCTGCATTCCCTTCTAGAAGCTCTAGCGGTAGGTCTATCTTCTTACCTTTTCCAGCTTCTAGAGGCCACCCACACTCCTCGGCTCATGCCCCCTCCCGTCATCTTCAAGGCTGGGAATGGTGGGTTGAGTGCTTCTCACATGGCATCACTATGACCTCCTCTTCTGCCTCCCTTTTTCCACTTATAAGGATCCCATGAAACACTGGGCCCACTAGGATAATCCAGGATAATCATCTTTCCATCTCCAGTCCTTAACTTAATCACATCTGCAAAGTCCCTTTTGCCATATAAAAATAACATATTCATTGGTTCTGGGGATCAGGACATGGGCATCTTTGGAAGGCCATTATTCTGCCTACCATACCTTCTGACACCTCACTCTGGGTGTGTGTGTGGCTAGGGTAGCTATGTAGGGGCCTCAGACCTTTGATCTCTCAGGAGACTCTGTGACTTGGGGTGGGGGTGGAATTTTTGCCCATGGCTTATGGCTGCCCAGGGCTGGCGAGAAGGTTTGGATGCAGCCACGAGACATTTCTGGAGAACCTGCCAGGCGCTGCTGAGTCACCTTTTTAGAAAAGTTTTAAGAATAGGTTTAAAAGCCCTGGCTCCTGCTCCAGCTCATGTCTTATTAGTATTCAAGATCGGGGGGCGTCCATGCTTAACCATAGCCGAAGAGTTGGCACCCTGCAATCACTCTTCCGTGATACCGACGACAATGAATCTCAGGGTTAAGGGTGACCCATTTAAGAAATATATTTTTGCAGAGGCGGCTTTAAAGGAAGTCCTTTTAGCAGTCTGAATCAGAAAGTACTAAAGTTCCTCAATCCAACTTTTAACAGCCACAGCTTCTTTTGCAGAGTAGAGTAGGCCTTTTTTCTCTCTTCGAACTATTAGAACTAAATTGATAAAGCTCAGACCCTGGAG
This sequence comes from Tapirus indicus, assembly GCA_031878705.1. Taxonomy (NCBI): domain Eukaryota; kingdom Metazoa; phylum Chordata; class Mammalia; order Perissodactyla; family Tapiridae; genus Tapirus; species Tapirus indicus. The sequence continues at coordinate 31,013,113 of CM062921.1, read as the reverse complement.
CCTATGTGGCTGTACACATAGTAGGTGCTCACATAGCTGAATTCAATAATCCCAAAACTCACCTTTTATTTCTAGGCTACAAATAGAAAAAGATTGAGATTGGAAACAATTAGGCAATATCTATTAAGATTTAAAATGTGCATATAATTCCCAGCATTTCCACTTCTTGGTGTCTATCTCAGAGAAATATTTGCATATGTGTGTAAGGATATTTGCATATGTATAAGGATGTTTGCATATGTGTGTAAGGATGTGCAGTACAGCACTGTTTGCAATGGTCACAGATTAGAGACAACTTAAACGTCACTTGAGGGGTGGCAAATTAAATGTGTACATACACACTAAGCAACTTAAAAAAAAAACTAGATCTATATGTTCAGACAATGAACATATCAGACAGTGAAAAAAGTAAGTTTTGGAACAATATGTATCAGTTTGATTCCTCCAAAAATTATATATTTCATAAATATATATATAATAGAATTTTCTAGAAGTATAAACACCAAACTGAAAATAATTATTATTCTGGGAGGGAACTGGGATGGGCTTGGAGTAGGGGTGGGGGGTTGGTAAAGAGGGATTTTTACTTTTATCTACAGTGTGTGAATTGTTTTTGCCATAAAATGTATCTAAGTGTTATCAAATGTGAAATATATTTTAAATTAAAAAATAAAGAGTAACTGAATGAAATAATCTAACATTTTAAATTGAGAAAACCGATGATCAAATGTATTAAAATATATTTTATAAAGCAATAGTCAGGACTGAAAGTTCAAAAGTATTTTTCCTATTTTGTTAAAAGTGGGTGTGTGTATACATACATATTTATGTATACATATATCTAAATATATTTATATGAATACTACATCTATCTACTATATCCATGTATACATACTATATACATCTATATATGCTGCATGTATTTATATATGCATATAATAAAGTGCATAATTGCTGCTTTGGTTAAATCATAGATAAATATCTCATTCTTTATCATTGTTATTATTTATAATGGCAAAAATATCTCCTATATGATTATGAATCTGGTAATTGAATACAGTTTGCCTTTTAAATAATTCAATTAACTTTAGTAAATTAAAAGTTTTCTGACATAGTTACAAAATTAAGAATAAATGAAACACTGCCTTCCGACATGTAGCGTCCCTTTAAATGAAACCCTTCCAAGTGTGAAGAATGTGTTAAGTTTTTATCAAATGAAGGCTCTTTGTGGAGAAAAACTGATCTAAATCGTGATTTAAACTTCACAACCACTACAATTGTTCCATTTGAGCAAAACTTCTGTTGGAAACTGACAGGTAGGGGGGTTATCTCAGACCTCTGGGGATATCCCAGGAAACAAAAGCTGCTCTAAAAGAATTGTGCAAGATTGACACCAACAGGAATTCCTTTCCAGACTATGTGAGACTGTCCATTGGGTGCTTGGTTCCACTGAGAAAAGGGGAAGCCAATGGGCTTTTTATCTACCCAGGGAACCAGTCCTGAAGATCCTCCACGGTCTGTGCATGTGCCAGCGTCTCTGGGGGTGATCAAGCCCTGCCCTCACCCCACAGGGAGGGGACTGTACGCGGACCGCAATCACGCACCTGCCATCACGCACCTGCCGCTTACCAGACAGGCCCTCCACAGGCGGAGGCACTTGCCCAGCGGTGGCTGAGGAGCAGAGCCAGCCCCTTCCCTCCCAGATCCAAGCAGAACAAAGGGCAGGCATTTTTTGCTCCTCCCCAGTCAGATGCACGCACACACCTTCCATCACAATTAACTCAAGAATCTGAAACACAAAACAAACTCACCCGCAACATGCGCAAAATCAATGCCATCAATACCCAGACCAAGGATACCAAAAAAGCAAAACAAAACAAACCTATTCAAAGAGTAAATACTCAAAGCAACAGGGCTGGAGTCAGACATACGACAAGGTCAACAAATCCAAGACAAGTTCAAGTACCGGGCGCCTTATAACTGAAGATCTAATCATTACTCCAGGGGCTGAAAACGTAAACGCTTTCAGGGGCCAGCTAATGGAAAGGTCTATAAGATAATAGAGAGTGGGTTTGTCATGAGCTGGCCCGCAGGTGCCCCAAGTAAAGGCATTCACATTCAATTTTTTAAAATTTCAACTCCTGCTACATGATTCTTAAACAGCCTACAATCAAACAAAGAAGGAAACACACTTAAATATGGGTGTAGGGTGGATGAAATAGAATAAAAGTCAAAGTCAGAAATGTTGCCAAGGAGTCCACAGGGAATGAAAGGCAGGGCAGTGATCCTGAATGTCATTATTTGAAAGGATGGTGACCAGTTGGTTTATATCTTCAAAGGCAATAGTAAAACAAAAGTTAAAAGAAATGGCTTATTAAGTTCTAATATGAGGGATTCAGATTAGTCAAATAGATTCTTGACATAAGTAATTGAGCTGGATTACAAAAAGATTGCACACATTCCCTTGGAAGGCTCTAAATAACTGGAGGCTCCAAAAACTGTAGATGTGGCCTTACTGGAAGGTGAGGGGTGTAGATGGAATAACCTCCCAAGGTCCTGATTTGAGTATGTCTATATAGTCAACCCCTGGGGATCCAGCCCAAAGAAGAAGACAGTGACAAATCATCCTAAGCTGAAGATAATAAAAAGTTACATTTGCCTTTGGAATGTATTTTGGTACTTAAATTAGAATGTGTCTTTCTGATGCTCTGAGAATTCATGATGCTTCATAACAGCCACAAAGAAGACCTGACCTGGAGCTGGGAGGCTGCCCAGTTCCGCCATCCTCTCCTCCATGTAACTCTTCTTTGCTGGGGGTGAGCAACATCATCTTTCAGAAGAACAGCTGGCAGCCCAAGCTTCCTCGGACAGGGGCTGCCTGACTCAAGCTTTCCCTGGGAGAAGAGACAGGGTCTTTCCCTGATCTCTGGCTGATTCAGGATCAAGACCCAGAATGTTTTGGTTCTTGTTTCTAGAGGACGACTCCAAAGCGCTACAGGACCCGCAGGAAGCAGCAAGCTGGACAAGGTTTAGACTACTCCACGCTGACTACAAGTGATGGTCTAGCTTCTCTCCCAGAGAGGATAAAAAAGCAAATTTCTTCAGTTCTTTGGGAGAGAAAGACAACGAGACTTCATTGAAAAGGAAGATGAAATGAATGCCCAGCACTTGGAAAGAAAGAAGCTTCATGCTCAGGAGATGCAGTAGCAATCCCGTGCTCATCAAAGGTGGGTGGGATGGAGACCTGCACATGAAGCCCATCGTCCAAGATGAAAGGAGAGCACAATCATTGTAGTAACTTGTGGGGGGCCCAGGAGGAGGGAAGGACGGTTGCCCTACTGTTCTTTGTCCTCTGTCAGCCCCCAGGGTCTACCAGGAGGAGGCTGGTGTCACCTAGCAGGAGGCAAGGCCAACCAGAACATCTCAGAAATGCATCAGAGTCCTTTAACCAGAGACTCTGGCAGAGTGGCATACGGCTCTGGGAGGCAGGATCTGCCCAGGAGGGCTTCTCTCTGATTCCGAGTGACTGGACAGTCTCTGAACTGAACACAGACAGGCTGCTGGGCCCTCACCTTGTGCAGATCACCTCAAGCAATTGTTACAACCGTTTCTATTTTTCCTTTTTCTATCACACTCTGCTCCTTACTTTTTCCTTCTAAAATCCCAGAACTGTGTTGTCTAATTTAAATGTAGCTATGTAATTAAAATGAAATAAAATTAAAAGTTCAGTTCCTTGGTCACAATAGCCACATTTCAGTTGCTCAGTAGTAGCCACATGTGGCTAGTGGATACCATATTGGACAGTACCAGCATAGAACACCTACGTCATCACAGAACGTTCTGTCAGATGGCAAGCTAATCTAGACTCCCAGGTCTAGAATCTAGCACCTTCCACTCTTCATGGTGTAGAAGAAATTAATAAATGAAAGAAGAAATGCACTTTAGAAAGTATCTTTTCTATACATCATCACCACTGATACTCACCACTGCCCTGTGAAGTAGGTGGGGTTAGATTTCAATATGCCCATTTTACAGATGAGGAAAGTGGGGCTGCAGAGCTGAGTAACTTGCACAAGATTCATAACTATTGGGTGGTATGGTTAGAATTAAAACTAGGTCTTCCGATTCCAAGGTAAATGCTTTCAACTGTTAAATGCAACTGCTACAAATAATGTTACCTGCCAATGACTGTTCAGTGCTGCCATAAAAGCTCGGGCCTTCCAGAACAAGGATGACAGGCCCCTATAGTGTTTTTATTGATTGACTGATTTTTGAAGTGAAAATGAAACTTTATACAATGTAGTTTAGCAGCTCTAGAGTTAGGGAGCCTTGGGGTTCAAATCCTGACTCATCCACTTACTATTTACTTGACAGAGGGCAAGTTGCTTACCATCTCTGAACCCTAATTCCCTTTTCTCTAAGTGGGGATGATAGAATACTTATTTCATAGTGTTGTTAGGAGGATTAAATGAGACAATGCATATGAAAGGCTTAGCACAGTGCCTGGCACATATTAGTGCTGAATAAATAATAACTTTCAGTGGTGACTGGCAGAATTTGCAATGCGGTGTCATGTGCAATAGCCTATTGAGGCTTCAGGACAAGAAGGCATTACATCTCTCCTATTTTTACAGATGATATATCTGAATCTCAGCGAGTAAGGGACTGACTCAAGGTCATGCAACCAGGAAGTTGTAGATCTAGGGCATGAACTCAAGCTCTTTGGACTGCAAATCTTATGCTTTTCTTGCTACACAATGTTGCTTCTCAGGAGAGAAGGGAGCAGTGGCACCAAGGGATGCTTTAGAGGACGTTTAGCTATCCCTCTTAATTCCCATCTTCCTCCCTTCTTTGAAATGGACAATTAATGTTTTCTTAGTCTTATGTAAAATGCCATGCAAAGGCAGCTTTGAGTATCCCCTTTTATCATAAATGTCACCCTTAAGCACCTCCACCACAGAGATTGTAGAGTCCCACTGGTGAGTAAGTAACTCCTGCATAACTAAGGAGGCTTAAATACAAAGAGAGTGCCTTGAAGCACAGCATTCAAATTTTCTCCCTGGAAAGCCTACGGATCAAACACCTTTCTTCAGATCTACCCTCCATCCCAACACACTGCAATAGCAAAAGGCATGGAGGTAGCATACCAGACCCCAGCTGAGCCCTGCCAAGACCTGCGAGTGAGAATGTGTATTGTTGCAAGCCACTGGGTTTTGGAGTTATTTTTCACTCAGGCTTGTCACAGCAAAAGCTGACTAATACATCAGTAAACTCAGAGCGGGAGGCACTTACCCTGCCACAACGATCTCAAAGTCCCCGTCATGGTCCACATCAGTAACTGCCACCCCGTAGTTGAGCTGGGTGGGGTTGCTGTCATAGTCAGGGGGCAGAACCGAGTTGGTGACTGCCGTGAACATGGGTTCAGCCCGCTGGGACCCCTCAGTGGGGGACAGAAACCACAGCAGCAGCGGGACTAGGAACATCCCGAACATCTGAAACCAAAAGTTATAAATGTTACTGAGAGATGTGGCCAGAGCAGCCCAGGACGTCCAACCCTGGCGGACGGCACAGAGCTACCCTTCTTTCCTGTTCTTGGAGGGTCTGGCAATTCCTAGGCTGCTGCTTTCTCACAAGACCTGCTCTGACCACCCTCTTTAAAACCGCACCCTGCCCCCATGATGCCTGATCACCTCTATCTTGCTCTTCTTCTTTTTCTATAGCACCCACCACTGTATAACAGATCGTGTAATTTATTTATTCACTATGTTTATTACTCATGTGTTTTCCTCTGCTAGAGTGTAAGCTCCCCCAGGCCAGGGATCTTTGTCTGTTGTGTTCACTCATGTACACCAAGCCAAGGACAGCGTCTGGCACATAATAGGCACTCAATGCATGTTTGCTGAGTGAATGAAGGAAGGAAGGAATGGTAGGATATAAATATACAGGCATCTCCCATACTCTGGGAGAAATATTGGGAGAATGAAGAAAATAACAGATCTCAAACAGTCCAGCAGTGGGGTGAGACCCCTGTGAATATCCAGGTCCAGAACAACAGTAGAGGCAGTGAAGGACCTTCCTTCTGTGCGACACACCCCAGAGGTACCTGGAGGGAATCTGGGACTTGGCAGGTTCTTCCAGCCAAGGTCCCTCCCTAGGGCAGTCACCTCCAGACCAGAATGCAATCAGTGAGGGAATGTATTCCAGCAGGATCTGGCGAGCAACTCATCATTCGCTTGGAGAAATTAAACCATTGCATGTGTGTTTTATTATAAATTAATTATGTATAATCCATTGTATAATTCATTATTATATCTCTAACATAACTCAGGGTGTTGCCAAGCAGCCTGGGGCCACAGGGCTGGTGGCACACACCCAGGAGACAGATGAGAAGGGCCCAGGAGGTGGAAGGACTCCACCCCTCCAAGCGTGAGCAAGGGAGACACTTAGAACACTACAGACGGCACCAGCCTGAGCCTCTGCCCGCAGGCCTGGGCTCAGGACTCACAGAGTGTTCCAAAGGCCCTGCTGGCACGAATCCCACAAACGCTGTGCGGGTCCCGTCCCGCAGGCAAAGCACTGCCTTCCTCCTTCAGAAGGCAGCAGGCCCCTTCTGGATGGAGCTTTCCCTGCTGGCTTGTCAGTGCGCCTGGCAGCCAAGAACAAGGCTGCGTGAGGCTGACGTCTTAATGAAGAGACCATCTGAAGACTGACTCCCCATATGGAGACGGCCAGCAAATGAACTTGCTCCAGTTCGGGACCCAGAGACCAAAACGAAGGGCCCAGGCACTGCCTTCAGAGCCAAACAGGATTCAGGAGCCTCCCTGATGCCTTGCTGGAGAGAGACACAGAGGCAGGCTCCAGTGGAGGGCAGAAACTAACCTCGGCGAGCCTCCCTGGGAGGGAGGTTCTTGGAAAGTGTTCACAGGGCACAAGTCAGGTGTTACACTATCACAGTGAGGTCAGTCGAAATTTCAGAGACATCTGAATGATGCAGCATCTTCTACTGGGCTGTCTAATCACCAAACACAGACGCATCACTACAAGAGTTCCGGAGCTAGGCAGAAAGTTTGACTGGATAAAGGAAACTCATGACTGGATTAATGAGCAGCTGGAGGGAAAGCGAGAAGCTAAAGGGTATTTTTAATAACCCATGTAGACATGCTGAAATGTAGTATGGATCTTATCTTGTAGACTTTCCAAGATATGACCTCTACTGTAGGGACGCAGATGAGTTTCAACTGGAGAGCCAAATCCAATTGATTGGCAGTGGCTTGAAAGAGTACTGTGATCGGCGTACAACGTTTGCAATGGGCACGGAAGAGAAAAGTGGCATCGGCATGCCTTTTAGAAGCTAGTTAGTTCCTCCCAGGCACCTGCAACTGGGTCACTGCCACCAGGGAGGCAGGTCCTATTAGGGTAATACAAGCAACTGGTAGAAATTTTCTAATGAAGGCCACAAGGGGCAAGAACCACTATCCAGCCTCTTGATTTTTACCTTTTCCGTGAAAAGTAGAATTTCTAATTAAAGGAGCCATTTGAAAGAAGTAGCTACTCGGTGTTATCCATTTCCAGATAAATAACCTAAAGCAAGATTAAAAAGAAGTAATACACCTATGGGCTGACCTCTGTTTTGCTTGGTGACCTTGAACAAGTCAGAGCCTCAATGGGTCCCAACTTTCTTCCCCAAAATGAGGGTTTGGGAGTAGCTCTCTAAAGGTCCTTTCCGGATCTAAAATTCCATGATGGATTAAAGGATTTTTTTTAGAAGCAGACCTTCAGCAGTTTTTCTCCCCAGCTTCTATAAACTTCAGACCAGCCTGTGTGGTTTTTCTTTCTGAGCACATTAAACATTTTGAGCAAAACAGCTTTTCAGCAGGGTTCTACGGGAGTCCCCTCACAGGGGCCAAGGCCAGAGGGGAATAAGCCATCATTAGTGTGGGACCTGAATCACCTGGCATGGGCAGACCAGTGGATGGCCGCCCCCAGCGGGGTGGGCTGAGAGTGGGGCTGGGAGAACACGCACTTTACATTTAGTTCCTCTGACATACCAGGTACCTAGTGCACCTACCAGGGCTGCTCAGGACCCGCTGGAAGTTAGAGGGTCAGCTGCGGGCCTGTCTTGATGGCAGATCTGGAAACCACTGTGGTTGGGAGACTTAAGAAAAGGTCTGGTAAATATCCACCCTCGACTCTCAAGGCTCAGACGAAGGAGATCATTGAAACGCTCCTCTACACCCTGGCTACTCAGAGTGGTCCCCAGACCAGTAGCATCAGCATCATCTAGGAGTTTGTTAGAAATGCAGAGTCTTGGGCCCCACCACAGACCTAATAAATCAGAATCTGCATTTTAACAGGATTTCAGGTGATTCACTTGCACATTAAAGTTTGAGAAACACTGCTCAACCCTAGCTGTACACTAGAATCACTTGGGGAGCTTTAAAAAATACAGGTGTATTTTAAAAATACTGCCCTGTTGTCTGACAATGGTTTCTTAGGTATGATACCAAAAGCACAGGCAATAAAAGAAAAAACAGATAAAATGGACTACATCAAAATTTAAAACTTTTGTGCATCAAAAGAGACAATCAACAAAGTGAAAAGGCAACCCACAGAATGGGAGAAAATATTTGCCAATCATATATCTAATAAGGGATTAATATCCAGAAAATATAAAGAACTCCTACAACTCAACAACAAAATAACCCAATTCAAAATGGACAAAGAACTTGAATAGACATTTCTCTAAAGAAGATATACAAATGGTCAATAAGTATATAAAAAGATGATGAACATCACTAATCATTAGGGAAATACAAATCAAAACCATGATGAGATACCACATCACACCCATTAGGATCGCTATAACGAAAAACCCAGAAAATAACCATTGTTGGTGAGGATATGGAGAAATTGGGACCTTGGTGCATTTTGCTGGTGGGAATGTAAAATGGTGATGCTGCTGTGGAAAACTGCTGTGCAGCAGTTCCTAAAAAAATCCAAAATACAATTATCATGTGATCCAGCAATTCCACTTCTGGGTATACACCCAACAGAATTGAAAGAAGGGACTCGAACAGATATTTGTCCATCCATGTTCATAGAGCATTATTCATAATAGCCAAAAAGTGGAAGCAACCCAACTGTCCATCAACTATTGAATAGATAAACAAAATGTGGTACTGACATATAATGGAATAGTACAAGCTTTAAAAAGGAAGGAAATTCTGCCACATGCTACAGCACGGATGAACCTTGAAGACATTACGCTGAGTGAAATGTCAATTACAAAAGGACAAATACTGTATGATTCCACTTATGTGAGGTACCCAGAGTAGTCAAATTCATAGGGACACAAAGTAGGATGGTGGTTGTCAAGGGCTGGGGGAAGAGGGGGTGGGGAGTTAGTGTTTAATGGATATGGAATTTCAGTTGGGGAAGATGAAAAATTTCTGGAGATGGATGGTGGCGATGGTTGTGAACAACGTGAATATACTTAATGTTACCGAACTATGCACTTAAAATGGTAAATTTTATGTTATATGCATTTTACCACAATAAAAAAAATACTAATGCCTGGGTCTTATCCCAAGATATTCTCACTTAATTGGCATAGTGTGCAGCAGGGGTATCAGAGTTTTAAAAGCTCCCCATGTGATTCAAATATGTTGCAAAATTTGAGATACACTGTTCTCACTTCTCTAAAGAAAATATACAAATCTATACCAGTTCTGTTCTATACCAGTGCTTCAGTGCTTCTCAAACTTTAATGTGTAGAGGAATAACCTGGTGGTCTTGTTAAAATGCAGATTCTGATTCCACTGATCTGATTAGGGCTCAAGATTCTATATTTCGAACAAGGTCCCAGAAGATGCTGTTGGTCCTGGTCCATAAACTACACACTGAACAGCAAGGTTCTATACTATAGCTCCCAGGGTTGAGAAACCAGGCTATATACTACAGTGAAGGCAGGAGATTAGTTCAAGAACCTTCTCCTCTGCCTCTAGATCTAAGGACATGAGATCAATCCTAAGGCTATGCAATCCCCAGGCTGCAGGCTCAGTTTATCATTTTACACCCAAAGTACTAGCTGTCTTCAGCTCAAAGTCAAATGACCACAATTGATAGAGAGTGAGAAAGAGAGATTCTGACTCTAACTTTTGCAAAGAAGTGAGAAGAGGGGTAGGGCTAGAATGGAGGAGGATCAGGTCAAGGAGACAAGAGATAGTGACCATGAAAGGCCAGAGCCTACAGAAAACGGGGTGTGGGCAGGAATTTGCAGATCACAACAGAGATGCATGCCAACATGTTCCCAAAAACCATCCAAATGCCTGGTACTAGTAGGTGCTCAATTAATATTTGTTAAATGAACAAAGGCAGGAATATATCCAAAAGATAAGGTGAATGAGTAGAAATTGCTTGCAACTTGTCATACAGTTATTTAAAAACTGTTCTTTCCCTAAAGTAATGTTTCTCAAACTGTAATGTGCTTATGGACCACCTGAGGATCTTGGTAAAATGCAGATTCTGATCAGGTAGGTCTGGGGTGGGGCCTGAGATTCTGCATTCTAATAAGCTGTCAGGTGGCCTAGGCTGCTGGTCTGCAGACTTCACTTTTAGTCGCAAAGCTTTAGACCAGTAGTTCTAAACCTAGCTGCTCAAGAGAATCACCTGGGGAGTGTTTAGACCTATGCTGCTGCCCAGGTGACCTCACCTAGTTTCTGATTTAATTGGTCTGGGGTGGGGCGTGGGCACTGTAGGTTTTTAGAAGCTCCGCAGATGATGTTAATGGGCAGTCTGGGCTGAGAACCACTGCCCCAGACTCGTGGTCCCCAGACAGAAATGTAAGCTGCAATCTGATTTGAAGTGAAAAATGTTTCTGCTACCGAAATTTATCACCAGCTTGTTGAAGTATATGAAGAAAATCTATTTAGCTAGAGAGCGTCAAAGGAGGAGGCAGGCGATGGAGTTTGGGGAATAAAGCAGAGCAGGATGGGACTGCCTGAAGCAGAAGGACGGGGGCACCCGGAGTAACCTCACATTTTACATGGCTGGCTCGGGAGACCTCCTGTCACACCGCTGTGAACATCTGAATCTTTTGGGAGAACGTGGAGAAAAGTTAAAAATAGAATTAAAAAGTAGGTTGGAGTGAACTTTTTGTTTTCTGGAATGCCCATACACCAAGCCCCTACTAGGTATCCGAGCACTGGGAGCAGTACTCACTCGCAGGAGTGGCAGTGAGCGTAAGTAACTAGCGGTAAGTGCAATGGAGGAGATCTGGGCAGAGCGGCCCAGAGGCGGCCAGGCTGGACATCAAAGCAGAGCTTGGGCAGAGGGGTGCAGGGCAGAGACCCGGTGCCGCCATAAGGAACGTGGGCTGCTCCTGCCGGGGGCGTGTGGGGTGAGCCAAGAAGATTCTTAACAAGATGGTAGGACTTGTGTTTCGGACAGTGAGAAGAATTGCTTTGTAATAGTTATTTCTTAAAAATGCTCCATAAGCAAACTTCTTTAACAATCCTCATTGGGATGAAGAGAGAGGGAAAAAAATAAACAAACAAACCAAAGCCTGGAGTCAGGGACCTGGCTTTGGATCTTAACCCACCCTACACCGGCTGGCGACCTTGGGCCTCTTCCTTACTCGTCCTGATCTTCAGTGCCCTCATCTGTAACGTTGGAAGCACATGACGGGCCAAGGTTTCAAGGATTAAGTGAGCATGTGAAGTCCTCCTGGGGGGCCACGCTTGTTTCCTTTCCTTTCCTTTTGCCCAGAAAGTGCTAAGGTTAGACAGTCTTTAGACATTGGCTCTGGGTCACATGCAGCCAAACTCAGTTTTCTGTGGCCTCAGGACTTTGCTGAATGGGGTCTGAAAACTGGTAACCAAGCAACCTGGATCTCTGCTGTGGGGTCAGGCAGCTGTGGGGAGAGGCTTCCAGGGCAATTTCCAGGGCAAGCGGTTCTTTAGCAATTATTGAAAGAGCCAAGGACCCCAAGCTCTCACAAAAGCAATGCCCGAATGCCTCAGATGTTGGGAATTAGCAGGGAGCACGGACCCTTCCCAGACCCTGCAGGAGGGCGGAGGCATGAGGGAAAGAGGCAGCTGCAGGAGCACTCTGCCCTGTGGGCTGGGCCACCAGATCTACAGGGACCCCCAAAGGAGCACCTGAATTAAGGCATCTTTGGAGAGGAGCTAACAGAAGCTGCCCAGCCTCATTCACCCGCAACGACACTTCCTGTGGACCCTGGATGAGCTGGGCATGGTGCTCAAGGGTGCTGGGGTCACAGGGAGAAAGCTAGTCAACATCTGCAGTACAGGCGGGGTGCTGTGGAGGAGGCAGCACAAAGAAAGAGAGATTAGCAGAGAGGGCAGAGCTGGGGAATGCTTCTGTGGAGGTAGGGGTGGGGAAGCTGAATGTCAAAGGATGCTAAGAAGTTAGCTGGACAGGACAGGCAAAAGGAGGAGAGAAGGAAGAGCAGATAGAGAACAGACTCCTCAAAGGTCTGGAAGACCCAGCTGTCACCACAACCCGCCCTGTTAGCAGAGCCTACTTACAGGTCCCGCTCCGTGGGGCAGGCGTTAGGAGGATACTTCATCTCCCCTCCTCAGGCTTCCATCCAGAGGACCTGCCATTAGACTAGAGCCAGGGCCGACTTTGCTCCCCACCCCCACCCCTGGAACATCTGTCAATGTCTGGAGACATTTTTGATTGTCACAACCAGGGATGGAGGGTAGAGGCCTGGGACGCTGCCACACATCCTACAAGGAACAGGACAGCCCCCCCAACAAAGAATTCTCCAGCGGAGAATGTCAATAGTCCGAGACTGAGAAACCCTGCGATAGTGCAACAGTCCAGGCCTCCCTCCTCCCAAGGGCCGGAGCAGGGACTCATTAGATTGGTCAGCTTGGGCAGAGAGAGCCCTTTTTCGGACCTGCCTTCCCGCAGAGGCCACTCTCTGCCATGTGCTGAGCTTGGCCAGGTGGGCTCAGCCCTGCACCCATCCATAGGGAGGACCGCAGTGGGAGGTGCGAGCGCACCAGCAGGTCCCACGGATCCCATGCCCAGCCAGGAAGCCTGGCTCTCCAAACAGCTGTATCCGTAATGATGGTGGCATTTTAATCTCCATCTGCCCGAGCCCCGCCTCTCTCCTCCCCCATCGTTTTCTCTCTCAATTTGTCCTGAGTCTGAGCAGGGAAGTGGGATGCTATTCATTGGGCCCTTTCACACCCCAACATTCAGGTTGGAAATCTGGTGTCATTTTTGGTTCTTGCTTCTTCCTCATTCTTCACAACCACCAAACAGCCGAGTCAACTCCACTCCACGAATCTCTGGCAAAGCTGCCCAGTCTTTCCACCCCCACCACCTGGGATTTGCCCCTTTATCCTTCACTTGAACAATAGCAATACATGCTAACTGCTCCCCCCTCTTCCTCTCATCTCACCCCACTTCCACATGGCTATCAGAGTTCCCTTTCTAAATCATAGAGGTAATCGTGTCACACTTCAGCCTCATTCATGGACCCAGTACACAAGGCAAACAGATTTTTACGGCAGTTTCATGTAATAAGTACTATTTGAGGAATGGGTAGTAATAATAACACTTACCTACCACTGACTATGTGCCAGGTACTACTCTAACCCTTCACATAGATGATCTCATTTAATCCTCATAGTAACCTTGTGAGGTAGGTACTACTATTGTCCCCATTTTACAGGTGAGGAAACTAAGTCACAGAGAGGTTAAGTAACTTGCCCAAGGTTACACAGCTAGTACATGGTGGAGTCAGGATTTGTGTCTAAGCCAATTGGCTCCAGAATTGGTGTTCTCAGACACTACACTAAGCAGTTTCTCTCACTACACCAAACGTGTCATAAACCAAGTGAGATGGGAACACAGTGGAGGAAGCAAGCATCTGTGCCTGGGGCAGCTGGGGAAGGCCTAACAGAGAGGTGGTGGTGAGCTGGCCAAAGGGACAAGGCAGAGGAAGGGTTCCAGGCTGAGGGGCCAGTGCGTGCATGGTGGACAAGCAGTCTTGTGTAGCGCAGTGAGGCTCTGCGTGGCTGGATCACGGGATGGGGGCAAGACAACTGGTGGGAAGGAGTGTGGCTGAGGAGCCTGGAAAAGACCAGACCATGGAGGCCCTAGGAGCGACACAAGCCAGGGGGTCAGGGAATGACCTGGCTGGAGTGGTGTTAGAAAGAACACTGAGGCTGGAAGCAGAGAGGCCAGTTAAGAAGCAAATGCTGTGGCCCAAGTGTGAGAGAAAGCTAGAGGTCGCCATTCAGTCGTTCACTCATTCATTCATTTGATACTCTTGTGCATCTACTGTATGTCAAGCACTGCTCTGAAGACTGGGAAAACAGCTAAGAGCAAAACAAAGCCCCTGCCCCCATGGAGTGCACATTCTAATACCTCAGTCCTCGGTGTTTCTCTACCCTGTCCCCACCCTGGTCCTCTGCATTGCCAACCTGGAAGACAGATGCCTCCTCACCCCTCAGGGGCCACCATGTCCTATGCATCTTCCCCAGCACCAAGAAAATACAAGCCTTCCTCCTTCCCTCCATCTGGAGAGAGCTCCCGACACTGCCTGCAGCTGCACTTACACACTTGGTCCTGCTCCAGAGAAAGGCAGATGGAAACTCAGGGGACATGGGCTAGAAGGTGCCACAGAGACCAGCAGGCTAATGAAATGGTGTTTCTGAAAGTGAGAGGACAAATGGAGTCTCCCACCCTTATGCACGAGGTGCAACAGGTCCTTAATAAGTATTATTAACTGCTCAGACTTCCTGGTCTGTAAAATGGGAAATGAAATCAGATAATGTGTGTTAGTGCTGAGCACAGTGCCTGACAGAGACCCATGTACAGTGGGCAATGGTAACAACACTCGCACTATCGCCCCTGCTAACAGATGTTTGTTGAATGAATGAATGCACCTCGGGAGGTGGAGTCCAGGCCCACTAAGTGCTCCCCTTCCGGGAGTACTTGCCAAATGGTGATTGGAATGTGCAGGACTGTAAGACTTTGAGGAATAGGTTTGCTTCTGTTACTAATGTGTCCAGGAACCCTAGTGGAGTTCTTTGACTTCTTAAATACTGCTTTCCAAACGCAGAAGCCCTCGGTTTACTGTAACATACACATTCATTCTTCACACATTTAGTAGATGCCTACGGGCCAGGCTGAAATGATGACTAAGGCATGGCTCCTGACCTCAGGGAGCTACAGTCCACCAGGGGACAGACACAGTTCAGAGGAGCGGCTGGTACAAAGTCCAGGCGTAGCCCAGAGGAGGACGGATTACCCAGTGAGGCGGGTGGGAGGGGCAGGCAGGAAAGACTCTCTGGGGAAGGTGAGTGGGGATTCCAAGGGGAGCTGCATTCCAGGTGGTGGAGACCTAGGGATCAAAGGCATGGAGGTGACACAGACTGTAGTTGTGCGGCTGGAATGCAGTGTGTGGGGTGTGGAGGGGAGGGTGCAGGAGAAGGTGGAGACGCAGTTTTGGGTGAAGCCGCAGCTGGGGCCTGTCAAAGCCTGCTTTGCCAGGGTAAGGAGCCTGGAGTCACACTGTGGGGGAGTTGCGACGTCTGGCCGAGACATGATCAGACTTGCATTTCAGAATCTGGGCAGCAGTGTGCAGGCGGATAGGCTGTGTTTCTGAAAAGTGAGTATCACAGAGGGGTGGACATCCTGGGGAGGCGTGGGGCATGATGACCTCCAAAGTTCCTTTCCAGGCCTAAGTCTATGGGTCAAGGTTTTTCCTAAATCATTTAAATGTGTTAGTCGACCTTGCTATTAAAAAACATCCTCCCAGGAATCTCTGTGAAGCAATGATTCACTCCCTAGTCTGTCTCTGGTGGAAATCCAAATGATCATCTATTCTACCAGCGTAAAGCAAGGTAAACCCACGCTGAGCTTCCTTGCAGCAGCCAGGTGGGAACAGGGAGGGAAGGGGGTCAGCACCCAGAGGGTGAGGAGGAAGAGACACTCGGCCTTGCTCAAGGCTCTGAGCTGGCCACCAGCTCATGGGGTGGGCCTCGCGTGGGCTCCTCCCGCCCTGCTTGATCGGTGGGACTTTTGGAGGTTTATAGAGCCCTGGTGCCAGGTGCCAGCTCTGGGAAGAAGAAGCCAGAAGGAAAGCTGGCCTCACCAACCCAGGTCAGTTTGGACATGTACTTTAATCCCAACCGTAACCTCTGCCCAGATTGGCCACCTACATTCATTCATTCATTCCTCCACCCGCTGAGCATCCATCGAGCCCTTCCACGTGTCAAGCACTGGGCTTGGCACTGAGTTTGTAGTTGAGAACAAAAGACACAGTGCCTCCCCCACACAGCTTGTCAGGCAGCATTTCTCCTTCCTGGGGACTTGTATTCCCCACCTGCAAAAGCCTCTTTGGATATATGTGGCTTCTCAGAGGAGAGGTGCATGATTATGATTTCCAAGAAAGAGTCTGTTCTTAGAGACCAGGGTGGAAGGGAACATGACATCACTTAGACAACGGTGACCAAAAGGGCCTGTCTGCTCGACTCCTCTGATTACAGGACTGACTTCCAGAGGCTAGGGGCCCTGCCCCCGGAATGCAGAACATTCATGGAGGAACAGGGATGAGATCTACGTAGTGACCCCCCCACCAAAAGAGGAGTCTCAAGCGACTTCCTCCCTCCAATCCTGAGCGCAAGACCAGGGATGGGCCTTCTATGAGAAACACTGACTGAGGCTGCTCCCGCCAGTCCCACAAGAACTCCTCTGCCCATCCAGGGGGATTGGGCTCCCAGGCCTGTGCCCCTCCTGAGAGCTGTGTCAGGGTCTGTATGACGCGATGGGTCCTTAAAGACAGACAGACATCAAAGGAGGGCAGATATGCCAATGGAGAAATCCCCACTTGGCCGCTGCTCTCCAGGTAGGTGGAGGCTGCTGTTTGGGAGGGAAGTCCCTGCGGTCCCTCCTCTGGTCAACGGGACACCCTGAGCTCAGCAGTGATTCCTGTGACCTTGTCATTGTAATTGTCAGACACAAAGATAAGAGTAACTCGAAACAATGGGAAGGGCCATTTTGCCCTCTCTGCACTCACGATTCTTCTGCAGCTAATTAAAGTAATGTCAGAATGTCCCTTGAAAGAGATCTTTAGGAATATGTCTGTTACGTAAACAAGGTTTTACTAATTAATGACACGCCTTCCCATCTCTCCTTGAAGTTCCGTGTGGAACTTCCCTGTGCCAAGAGGGTTGAGCAGGAGAGGGTGGAGAAGTCGCCGCCTCCCCTTCCCCGAGGGACTGGGGACAAATCCAGTTGCTTGTCATTTGTGGGGCTATCAGTTTCTCCTCCGGATGTTGATCAGATTTCCTAGGCTGAAACCAACTTACAGGCCAGGGTACTGGAACTTTTCCAAGAAGCAAACACTTTGCTTCAGACGAAGTCAACATGATCTCCTTCAAGGAAAATTTTTATCTTTTTTTTTAAAAGTGTTTAGGGTTTTTGAAGGGCAAATCTTTGGACTTTTCTCTAAAGATAACAATTATAATATACTTATCATTTGCTCAGACCTCCCCCCACCACACACACTCATAGAGAGGGATGGGGCTGGGGAAACGATGCGCCCAATATTATACAATGAGTCAGTGACACAGCCAGAAATAGAACTTTCCAAACTCCCAAAGTCTTAATAATAGCAATATTAATAATAGTCTCTTTGTATTTTTCTAAGTGTTTTCACAGCTCACATTTAATCTTCACAACAACTTTGGGGGAGTCTGGGTAAGTCAGTCTCAGGAGACAGCAGATCTGATTTCCAGACCAGCTTTGCCACTTGCTTGCTGTGCAGCCCCGGCTGCTTTCTTCAACTCTCTGGACATTGGTGTCCTCAACTGTGAAGTGGGAGAGTTGGATGAGAATTCTTCTAAAATCCCTCCCCACTCTGACCCACTGTGGGGTCTTCCAGAGCGCTCTTCCAGCCCAGGGTTGCTCAGCCTTGGCACTATGGACATTTCAGGCCAGACGATTCCTTGTGGGGGGCTGTCCCATGCATTGTAGGATGTTTAGTTTCATCCCTGGCCTCTCCCCACTGGATGCCAGGAGCCCTCCCTACCCCAGCTGTCACAATCAAAAATGTCCCCAGACTGGTCAAGTGTTTGGAGAGCAAAGAAGCCCTCTAGTCACTGCCCAAAGATGTCAATAAGGTCAAGATCACGAGTGGTTTGGTGGAGAAAGGTCTTCCTGCCCCTTTCTCTTCCCCAAACCCTTCCCACCTCTCTGCACACGTTTCAAGTACAACCTCCAAGTCCTCTGCTGCTCCTCATTTCTGAAATGCCCTAAGTGGTCCAGGGTGTGTTTGGTGTGATAATGAACCAATTGATTTCATACTTCCTCCTAAGGAGAGTTCACAGGTTTATGCCCCCTAAGCAACCAGCCAGCCTCCGCAGAAATCCCTCGCAGAGCCCAGCTGGCCTGGAAGCCTGTATCTGCAGCCTGCAGGACGCTCGGAGAGCACGGATTTGTCAGCACTCTTAAATCACTGGGCTCCGAGGAAGGCTTCTCCCAGCACAAAGATCCTTCCTCAGGAATCAATAGCTCAGGGCCTTCCATCACATTCAGAATTATCCTGGGGCCTGTAAAACTTCTTTTCCCCAAGCATGGCAGAACCCCAAAATGAAAACCCCAAGGTGGGGGAGGGAAGAAAGCAAGGAGGGAGCCCTGCCACGAAGGCCATGTCCGTCAGCCCAGATGTTGCTGTGAGCAGAGGCTGATGTGCAAACCTGGCCCCTCGGTCTCATTTGCTGGGAAAAGGAAGACCCAGGGTGGTTCCAGTGATCCCGCAATAATGTCCCCTCCCTACCTAATACCTCTTTACATCTTACCAAGGGCAGAGGCATGCTAATGATCTCCACTAGCCTACCCTCATCACAGGGTTGCCAGCCCCACCATTTTGCAGAGAAGGAAATTGAGACATACAGAGGTTAAGTGGTTTGTCCAAGGTCTCTAAGCCAGTAAGCAGGGGAGCCAGATTCTAAGCCTGTGTCCTTTCCACTGTACAGGACTGCCTTCCCAATGAGAGTGGAGTGAGGGTCCACCATCCAGTGGGGCTCACAAAAGGGGCGACCTCTTGTTTTCTCAGTATCTAATGCCACTTCTCAAACTCTGTATCCTCTGCCCCATTCCAACAAAAATCCAGAGATCCTGTGCTACAGCTATATTTTATGCAATTATATTCCTCTGGCCTCATCCAGAACCCGTCTAAGCCCTGGGAATGCAGGCACAATTCTTCAGCTAGAGCTGGGAGCTGGTGCAGATTTCAAGCACAGCCTCTCAGCACCCCACTTTAAAGGAGGGGACTGTTGCTCTCCAGTGGTCCACATTATCCTACCACCTCCCTCCTCCCCTGAAGATGAAGACCCAACTTGTCTATGAGCCTGAAGGAGATGAGGAAACTCAAGCATCTTCCCTCCAACAAGCCTCCCTTGGGTGAGGCTTAAGGACCCAAGGAAGAGGATCCGCCTCTCAGAATTCTGGCTTGGCAGCACTGGTTCTTCCTGAGGGTCACCGCCAGGTCTGCCAAGGCTCCGACAGGAACTCCATGCAATGTGCAAAGGAGCAGGGTGGGGAGAGGAGGTGGGGGGGGCCCACAGGACACTCAGCAAACCTCCTTCCCAGGGCCCAGCTCGCATAGCAGCAGCCAGACTCACAGAACAGAAAAAGAGCAATGGAAATGGTAATATCTTCCAGGTCACCCAAGAAGCCCTAACAAGAGGATTTTGCAAAAATAGAACATCCTAGCACTCTGACCTTGAGCTGGGAGCAGCAAGGATGGGGAAATGGGCAAATACTGGTTGGAAACTCTCCACCTCACCTGGCATCTGAGTATTGGAGGTCCCATAGGCAGCGGTGTGACTGCAGGACAGAGAGGCCCTCCCCTCCAGCATGCCTTAGCAGAGGAAAGGAAGAGCTCCAGGCCTGGGTTCCAAGGCCACTGTGAGGGACTGGGCACTTCTGATTCCTAAATGCGTGGACAGAAACCTGGAGCCACACTGCTGTTGCCTAAAAGACCACTTGGAATAATGAGACAAGACAATGGAGGAAGGGGAAAGAGTAATTAGAAATTTCTATTACCTGAATATACAAGAACTTTATCTGCTCCCACCATCTCATTCTGAATAATAGATTCAATGGAAATTTCCCCAAATTTACTAAATTTATTAATTTACCAGTGTCTAATCAGTCAGCAATCATGAGTACCTATGTGCAGAGAACACATGTCCGTCCCCAGAGTAAAGAGGAAGCAGGACACGGGGGTGGAAAGAGCTCTGAGTGGAGGACCTAGTAGTCCCATCTCTTCCACCAAATAGCCAGGTGACCTTGGCCAAGATCCTTGCCTTTATTGGGCTTCAGTTTTGTCATCTGTAAATTAAGTGTGCATGTGAGTGTTGGGGACAGGACAGGGTTGGACTAGACGCTCGTCAAGGTTCCTCTCCTCTAGCTCTAATGTTCTTGGACTCTATGAGCCCTTCACAAGTTCAAAGAACACACCACCACCAAGCACAAAGGAACGATCTCAGAGAGCGGGTGGGGCTGAGCA
Organism: Tapirus indicus; assembly: GCA_031878705.1. NCBI lineage: Eukaryota > Metazoa > Chordata > Mammalia > Perissodactyla > Tapiridae > Tapirus > Tapirus indicus. The sequence goes on along the minus strand of CM062921.1, from coordinate 30,992,553 downwards.
CCAGCTCTGTTTCCTAGAGATGTCACACTTGCATCTGCCCCATTGCACCTGAGATCACAAGACCACCTGAAGTCCAGGAAGCATATGGTAAAAGGGTTCCAATCATGAAGGTGACTGTTGGGGGCTGTGGCCTGAGCTTGGTTAAAGCCTTAAGTTATTACGGTCAGTGAAGGGCAAGAAGTGAGAAAGTCAATGGTCCTGAGCTGGGTGCCTTTGGCGCCCCCTACTGGACACCAAGGAGCCTGCTCCACCTTTAGGCTTCCATCCCTTCTGCAGGAGGCAAGGAAGATTGAGAACAGAAGACCGTCACAAGCTCTTTAATAGGACTGCCTTCGTAGTCGGTGGTCCTCTCTCTATAAGAGTCTATGTTTCACTCCCTAGAATTACACAGGTCATTGGTCTGCACATTCACAGGGGCACTCCTGTGCAGCGATAGGACATCTTAACCAAACATCAAGGTGCCAAATGATAAACATCAGGGTTCAGAACACCAGCTGCAGCCCAGGTGGAGAGAAGGGAAGAAAGAGCAACAAGCAGGTATTGCGTTGCACAAACCCCAGTGGAGAGAAGGTCTTGGGAATTGCAGCAGAAAAATGTTGACTGCAGGCAGAGGATGGAGCTGGGTTTGGGGGCATGGATTGATAGCCCTCACAAAAGATCTCCAGGCTGGAGTTCAAACACCCACCCATGTTCACGGATGGGATACAGGTGAGGGATACAGCAGCAGATGAGCAGCTGCAGAGCAGGTAACCACCACCACCCCTTTGACCTTCTCCGGAGTCCATCAGTACCAAGTGGAAACCAGAATATTCTAATTGTGGTCCACTGTGCATCAAGACCCTAAACTCCCTTCGTTGCCTCTTAAATTGACTTTAGGACCCCCTGCCAGAGAATGTTCTTAATCAAGTCAGAGGCAGAGAAAACGCTTCCTCAAGGGCCATATTGGAACAACCGCCATGTTCCCACTTTTCCATCCTCCATCTCCTCTTCCTCATGGCTGAGAGTGAGGGACAGTACAACTCTCTGAATTTGCTCCAATTCATTCTTGAGAATCTCCAGCTCCAAGTCATCAGGGTCAAAAGAGCTCCCATCAATAGCATTTCTCTTCCCATATGAGTTCTCCCCTAATTCAAGACAGCACTACAGAGCTGTCCCCTGTTCCCCGAACCCTCTTCCCTTCTTTTCCACCTGGCTTCGCTTGGGAAGTCCTACACCCATCCCAGAAGACACCTCAAGTGTGACTCAAGAATGTGTCCTGGCTGGAGAGCTGAAGCACCTCCTGGGACTCACAGAAGCCACACTAGGTGGACACCCCACTACCACCAGCAGCAATATTCATTAGTCATTCCCAGAGGAAGGGGAGTGCCCCCCTTCCAACCCTAGGAGCATTTCCCATCCACTCTAGGAGGCTCCCATCCAGGCTGGGATGACTTTGGATTCTTGAGTTGGTTTCTGCAGAAACAGGACTAACCAGGGCTCCCAACTACTGTACTGGGAAGAAGCGCACTGCATTGCTAATTATGCCCCCAAGCCCGGCCTGCTGCCCCAGCAAGGCCTCCATGTGCCCCCATGGGGCCAAGGAGGACCCCTGGTTCCCCCGGAATGCCTGAAGCTGGCTTCTCTGCGACAGGCTGAAAGCGAAGAGACCACACCTCGGTCCAGCAAAGGCAGCTGGCAGCTACGCCGCGGGGCTGGCTCCCGGAGCTCTCTGTCACCTAGTACTGTGACCGGGAGCTCGGCTTCCCCGGGGAAGAAGCGCCAGCTCCCCGGGGCTCTTCCCCATCCTGGAAGCGTAGGCACCTGGCGGAGGCCAGCAGCTGCCCTGGCCCGGGCCGGACCTGAGCCTGCCTGGCTGAGTGACTCCTCGATACCCCGGCACATCCCTCCTCTCCTGCTCCGCCGCCTCCCAGACCTGGTGCCCCCTCCCTAAACAGCTGACCTCCAGCGCGCCCCAAACACCGTCCCTGCCACTGTGCGGGCTGTCGCCCCCACACCTCCGCTCCCACCTCTCCTCCACCTTCAGCCCATCTCGCCCCCAGCCCGCAGGAAAGGCTCTGCGCGCCAGTCGAGTCCTGCACCTCTTGGCAAGTTGGAAGCCAAGCCGCCGCCGCCGCCTTCGCGGTCTCCGTCTTCCCTGGTTCCCGGGCGGCATCCCCGCCAACCCCTGTGGGCGGATCGGGAGGGGCGCATAAGGCGGGAGAAACTTTCTCCGCCTGAAGGGGTGGGGGCACCGGAGCGGGTACTCACGCCGGGGTCAGCGCTCGGAGCCATCCTCGGGCTCTCTCAGCCCCACCGCCTAGGGGCGTCGGAGCGCGGGCGCTCGCTGCCGCCTCTGCCGCCGCCGCCTTCCAGCTCCAGCCCCGGTCCCGGGCTGGCCTCGAGCCTCCCGCCCCGACGCCGCTCGCTCGCTTTATACAACTCCACTCGAGCGCGCCCGGGCTTATGTAAAGGCTGGCGGAGACCCGCAGCCAATGGCGCGGCGGCTGGAGCTAGGGGCCCGGGGGTGGGGGGCGCTTGCGCGGCCAATCGTGGCCCGGGGAGCCCGGGGAGCTGGGTGAGGGGAAGGGGCGCCTCCCCGCGCTGATTTAGGAGCCGGGATTGCGGTGGCAGCAGCAGGCGGCGGGGCCGGCCCGGCGCGGCGCGGAGGGCGCTGGGGTGGGCGGTGGCGAGGGCGGGCGCCCCACGCGCCCCTCCGCTGCGTCGCGTCACCTTCAGGAGGCAGCGGGGCCTGGAGAGGGGGGCGAGGGCGCCTGGCGGGGCGCTGGGGGCCTCGGGCGGGCGGGAAGCAGGGGTCCCTCGGGAGGAAGCGCCGGGAAGAAAGGCAAGGGGGAAGGGAGGATGGCGGGCCCCGCGGCCACCCCTGCGCGCAGGGCCGAGGGTGGCGGCGGCAGCAGCGGCGCTGCCTTCCCGCTTCCCCCAGATAGCGATCTGGCGTCGCCGGGCCGGGCCGGAGCGGCCGCACGAGCCGCGCTGATGGTGAGATTTCGTGCTGCGGAGCGAGCGCCGAGCCGATCTTTATCCGGCCTGGGGACGTGTCCGAGCGCCTCCCGGGGACTGCTCAGTATGGAGAGCAGAGCTTCGCGACGACCCCAGAGGGCGGGGAGCGGGCGAGCGCAGTTCCGCGACCAGGCGCGGCAGCGGAGGCGGCTGCGGGCAGCGTCTCCTCGCCCCAGTCCCCCGCCCGCCCGCCGGCAGTGCCGCCACCCCACCCCGCCCAGCCCCCGCCCCGGCAGTGCCGGGGCTGAGCCGGGCCCACCACTCTGGTCTGGTGCACCCTTCCAGCCTCCCTCCCCGCTCTGCTCACAGGTACTGCCACCCGCTCCTTGACTCCCAGCCCGCTGCGGTGGGCAGGATGCCTTCATCCTCTGCGGACCGGGGGCCGTGGGGACTAAACCTGGGAAGAGCGCGCTTGGTCAGCAGTGCCCAAAATACCCGTGTGCGGGGCAGGAAACGGCCTAGGTCGATAACACTCTGAAGTCAAGTTCCTTATTTTGCGCCTAGAATAGAGCCTGGCACATAGTAGGCGCTCAGTAAGGGTTTACTGAGTGAGTTTTGAACTTCCATGAGTAAGGTGTTAGGGTTTCTGAAAGCCGGGGGACAGGGCTATTGGAAGAAAAATTCCTGGGCACACGCTGTGGAGAGGGAGGGAGCTAGGACTGTTTCCCCATTTATTGGTGCCTTTATGACCATCACCCTGGCCTCTAGGCACTTGACTCTTATAATTAAAATGACTCCGATGTGTTCTTTTATGAGGGCCCCACCAGCTAGCCCCTGGCCGTTTATCCCCATATTTTGAGCAGAACTCCCAGGGCCTACTTTGGGCCCTGTTTCCAGGTCTCTGTGATTGTCCTCTGGAAAGAAATAGCTAAGCGTAGGCAATCTTTCTAGCTTTGGGGGCCCCCAATCTAGTTCAGGTTCTTAACCCTTTGAGGGTTGTGGACCTTTTTGAGAATCTGGCCAAAACTATTGAATCCATTCTCTAGAATAACATATATACACACCCATCTTGAGTATAATTTTCAGGATCATTAGGGACCCCGAGTCTCTCTTGGGGCTCTGCCCAATGTTAACCTGTTTCTCTAGGGGTCTAGGGCAGTGGTTTACAATCATCCTCCTTTTGGGGATCACATAACCCTTTTGAGCCTTTCAAGAATTTGATTAATGTTATAGTCTGTTTCTTAGAAAAATGCTCAATCACATACACACATGGTGACATGCAATTTTGGGAGGGGTTCATGGATCCTTAAAACTTAATCTAGGACCCCAGATTAAGAACCTTCACCTAGCAGCAAATAGACTCTACCTCACGGGCACACCTGAAACCCAGCTCTCTCCATAAGGAGTCCAGTCGGCTCTGCACCCTGCTGCCTCATGCCACTGGCCTGTTCTGAGGGCATCCGAGTCACGTGGTGATGGCCCCGGCACCTGAGAGACCATCTCCACGCTTGTCTCTGATTTGGGTCCCCACCACCCCCGTAGTGTGGAAATAAGTTGCGGGTTGTCAGTTCTGTCTGATCTATGAGTGTTTCTTAGCCAGAAACTCCAACTCCGGGAGACGGCAAGTGACTGGTAATTAACCAGTTTCACTCAATCCCAAGCATTTGAGCACACCTTTCTTGGTGTGTGTTCTCACCTCTCTCTCTGCCGGTGAAGCTGTGAACAGCAGCCCCAGCTGTGGAGCCTCACCTCACCTAAACCCGACAGATTTAGTAACCAGCACAGTAATTAGCAGCATTAGCCATCCAGATGTGAACAGGCTCAGTGCACAAAACAGCTCTGTAATGACCTCGCGCTTTCCTGCAGCTAGCCAGGTAAGGGTGCAACAGACCAGAGGTGCTGGGGAAGGACAGAGAAATGCAGGCAATGATGGACGTTCTCTCTAGGAGGTTCTCCAGGGCATGCAATCTGGTTTCTGCACTTGAACTAGTGAGGGTTGAGCTAGTGGGCCAGGCAGTCCTGGTCCTATAATTTCTAATTCCTCTACTGTCTTCCACAACCATTCACTCACTTCATGTCTGTGCCCACCCAGAGCTCCAGCCCTGCCCTGCCCATCTCGCTGTGAGATATCTTGCCCTCACCAACTGCCCAGACACATCCTGCTTTCTCGGGGGGCATGCACACTGCTATGGATGAATTGCGTCCCCTCCCCATTCATGTGTTAAAGCTTTAACTTTCAATGTGAGTGTATTTGGAGATCGGGCCTTAAGGAACTAATTAAGGTTAAATGAGGTCATAAAGTGGGATCCTAATCCTTGAGACTGGTGGCCTTATAAGAAGAGAAAGAGACTGGCGATCTTCCTCTCTCTCTGCACACACACAGAAGAAAGGTCACGCGAGAACAGAGACAGAGGTGGCCATCTGCAAGTCAAGGAGAGAGGCCTCTGAAGAAACCAAACCTGCCGGCACCTTTATCTGGGACTTGTAGCTTCCAGCTGTGAGAAAGTAACTTTGGGTCGTTTAAGCCACCCGATCTGTGGTGTTTTGTTATGGCAGCCCAAGCAGACTAAGACACATGCGTTTTAAACACACTCCTTACCGGATCCAGCTTGTTCTGTGTCCTCCCAATACTTTGACTCCAGCCTTCTCCCCTCTAGTGAAGTCTCTCTCCATACTGTCCCCCCACAAACCTTGTCCATTCTTACCTAGGACACTTGCCTAAAACGTTTCCTCAACTTTTGACACCCAAACTATGTCTCATCTCCCACACCACTTTTCTTTCCAGCTCTCTGGCAGGTCTGCAACATCTTAGCATCACAATTTAACTCTATTATGCATATTGTCCTGTTTTCTCTCTAATTGTTTCTTATTCATAAAACGTGGCCTTCCCATCAGAATGGAAGCGCCATTAAGTCCCCAGTTTGTACCTTATACTTAACTACCTCATAGAACCCAGGATGAAACTGGGCACAGAGTGAACACACAGTGTTTGCTGATTAATTATTCCAAATTAAACGTATTTACTTTAAAAAAATGCTAGAAATATTACATAGCGCTTCATTTTCTAAAAGCTCAAGACGTTTTGCGTGTGTCATTTCAGTCATCCTGAAAGCCCATCAGAGCCGGGGCTCTCCGGGACCAGCTTTCTCCCATAGTCCAGACCCAGATGAGTTACACAGACTATTCAGAGTCACACAAAGTCAACCCTTCTTTCTCCAAATGATATTTGCTATCTTTGGTTTCCTTGTGACCCTCACTGATCCATTTGGCTGTCTTCTCAGCTGGAGAGAAAAAACCAGGGAATCACAGATCTCAGAGATGCTTCTGTTCCAACAGATCTGTTGCAACAGAACAGAGAGGTTGGTACAGTTCCTTAAGCCCTTATCGGCAGCCCTTGAAGCCAGAGGCATTTTAGAATTCTGAACAGTACTGTACATTCTGAAACATCCCCTGTGAGGTCTTGGGCAGCATCTCATAATCAGTTACATTAATATTTCTGCAGTAAATACATCAATGTTCACACTAAGAGGGTGTGAGGATGAAGTCACTTCACAGGGTGTGAAGTGGTGGTGTCGCCAGGTGAGTTTGGGCACCAAACTTGCAAAAGGAAAAAAAACGAAAACAAAAACAAAAATCCACCTCTTGATTTTCAGAGATTTGGGAATTTGGAATTGCAGATAAGGGATTGTGGAATGGTATTTTAGGCTCGGTTGTCCTCAAAGAAATCAATGTTTTGTGAGGGTGTGGAAAAGCAGCATAGTAGCAAATGAGAAACCATAAACTGTGAAAGAAGTGAGGGAGTGTGAGGAAGTCACCCCTTCTCAGACCGCATTGAATTGGGTTGTAGTCCTGTTTTTCTCAGGAGTACAAATGAATCAGATGGCTGGTGAGTTTCAGATGCACCAGGGTTAACAGTGGCTTACAAGCGGCAGACATGCAGAATGGACGTTTGAGGGGAGGCAAGTAGGGGTGAAGATGACAGAAGCTCTTACAGAGAAGCCACAAACATGGTGGACTTCCAGATGGCCAGAGAGAGTTAGTTCAGAACAGCTTGAAATGGGAGTGCATGCTACAGGCAAACGTCCCCAGGTAGAGGGAGAGGGCAGACCTGGGAAAGGGAGACTAGATAAAGGAGGACGTTGTGGAATACTAGAAGAGTCTGGTTAGAAAGGTCAGAGCCTCTTAGGGCTGGGAGGAGGCTGGGGGTGATGGTGCAGGTGGATGTTCCATCATCATGTTAGTCTGTACCTGGATGGCTTGTGCGCCCTGAGGTTCCCCCCCTGTAGTGGGGTGGCTTCGCAATCTGAGGGGCTGGCTGAGAGTACGATGCAGAGAGGAGGACAGTAAAAGGGAAAGCCATGGTGGACCCCTGACTGCACAACTCTCTATGCCAGCTTGAGATGCTCAGCCGGCAATACGCTCCATGGTCGGGGGGCTCCCTGGGGCCCACAGTCAGCAGCAGGGATGTTTCATCTTGAATCTTAAGGCTAGCCTTGTTGCTGACCTTAGTCTGCTTTGCCTTTGTTCCTGGCCCTAGTACCTGCTCTTACTCTTTTCTTCTGACAGAGTTCTATCTGGTACCCCAAGCTCCAATACCTGGGTCTCTATCTCATTCTCCCATCCTGGTACCCTACCCCATGACCCAGGTGCTCAGGGACTAGGATTCTGGGATCTAGATACTCTACTTCCTTCCCTATGGCTAAGTGTTTGCCACCTGCTACCTCACATTTCTGACATCAACTGCCTTCTTAAGCTTCTGCCAACTGCCTCATGCCAACTTCCTTTGACATGCCCCCAACCTGGCCTTACTTCCTCTCACTCCCAGCTGCCAGGACCTCCCAGACCCTGGCCCTGCCTTGGTGGGCAGGTCTTGATCCAGGTTCCAGCCCCTCCTGGTCTGGCAGATCCAGCTGCCAGCCCTGCCAGGTTCCGGACAGACATGAGCTCATGGTCCTGGTTTAAAGAAGAAGAAAATAACCCTTTAGCAGTTGGGGAGTGGTAGTGGGCATTTGCTAGCAGCAAATGCCAGGGGCTCCTGGCCTAGGGGTGCCCTGGTCAGTTTCATCCTAAGGGAAGAGAGAGGACTAGGTGAAAAGGGAAGAGGAGACGAAGGTGAACGGGAGGGAGTAAGTAAAAGCGGGCAAAGAATCAGGAGAGAGAAAGGAAGGGAGAATTTGGGAGAGGAAGCCAAGGGTGGGAGAAGACTGTTTCTAGTCTTGAGTTGAATGTCTAAACTGAGCATAAAGATCTTGTCATCTACAAAGAGTCAAGCATTGACACAAAAGAAGATGGAAAGGTTAATTGAGCCAGTGTGTGTGTGTGTGTGTGTGTGTGTGTGTGTGTGTGTGTGTGTGTATGAGAGAGAGAGAGAACAAAGAGAGGGATGAGTGAGGAGATAGACTACCCAGAGAGTAGGGGGGATAGAAGTGGAGGGCTAATAAGAACAGGTGGACAAGAACTGACGGCATCTGGGAAAAGGAATCCACGTTTAAAATTTTCAAGGGACATTATTTTTGATCCTGATATCAGGGTTTGTTGAGCACTTCTCCACCCCCCAACTATGTCTGCACCTCTTGGTTCTTCTCTGATTTGTCCTAAAACTCCACCCTCATCTTGACACCAAATTCCGTTAAGGATGGAATGGATTTCTTACAGGTTCAGCTTCAGGGTCCTGAAGTATTGCTATGACCTGCCCAGTGCAGGGGTAAAATGACGATAATAAAACCCATTACGGGACCTTTACAAGTAACACGTGAGATAATGTATGCAAAGCACTTAGCAGAGCGCCCGGCACATAGTGAGCATTCCATAAATGATAACTACTGTCGTTCTTCTCTTCTCTTTCCTCCAATCTCTGTGCCCAACCTGTCACCTCCACCTGCCTGTCCTTCCTTTGAAATGCCACTCACTTTCATCTCTTTCTCTTCACTCCCAGACCTTTAACACCTCACATTTGTATTCCTACAATGGCTGATCTGTAGGTCTCCCTGCCTTCTTATTCTCCTCACCCCAATCTAGAGTAATCCTTTCATTTGTGTAGCATTTTACAGAATAAAAAAATCCTCGATAACACTTACCTATGAGGTAGACACATATATAAAGGCTCAGAGAAGTGAGTGGCTTGCCCAATGTGACACAGCTAATGAAAGGCAGAGCTGGGATGCCAACTGAAGTCTCTTGGGCCAAAATCAGTGCAATGCCCACTGTCCACAGAGTCCAGTAAGTAATTGCTTCTTTCATAGTGCTATTCTTGAGGATAGAGACCTGGTTTTGTATTTCCCATAGACATCTTTAGGGTCTGGCCACAAAAGGCCCTCAATCAGTGTCAATGATTCACTTCTTCCAGGTACCTGAAGAAGGGCAGGGTCACCCTTGGCTCAGCCCCACCTCCATGGTAGAAGAGTCCACTCTGCTTCAGTGTTGCTCTGCTCACACCTCAGAGGCAGGAGCCCAGCCCCGACCCAAGGCCATGCACACGGTAGATGAGGGCTGACCAGAAGCAAAGCCAGCATTCTACGCTCTGGCAAGCAAGGAGAAAATCATGAGGAATTACGGTTGTTTAAGTGTAGCTCAAACTAGCAGAGAATGAAAGCAACTCCATGTTCATTGCAACAGAAAGGAATTGAGAATTCATGAAAAGAAGGCTTTCTTCTCTGAGAGAGTTGTGAGATGTTCTGCCAGGATTCCCGCAGAGGTTGTAGAAACCGCTCCCCTGGAGGTCTTTAAGAGCCAGAGCACAACTCGCTTTCCAGAGAGAGGTGGGTGTGACGGCTGTGAGTGCAGGGCTGGGGTACAGGCGGCAGGGACAGGGGTTCAGGATATCTCAGGAAGCAGGCAGGAGCTCAAAGACAGGGCTGAGGGCTGCAGCAGGGAGGGGAGGGTGGGCCCCAGGGAGCTAGGGGGTCAGAGGGTCAGGCAGCAAGAACTGCCTGAATGGGCGGTTGAGTGCTGAGTGGAGAGGCCCGCAGGCTGTTTGTTGTCTGATCTGTCCAATTACTGCCCCTGGGCTGGGGCCTGTGAGCACTGCAGCCCAGGGAAGGAGCTCATTGTGGACCCCCAGGGGTCGACTGGACCCAAACAAAGGCCAGGTATTCTATCTAAGTAAAGCAGGGTGCAGAGGCTGGCCCACCAAAATATCTAACACAAATAACTAAACCTGAAGAGTGCTCTTTCACAGAGCTCCTTAAACAGGGTGTTTGGGGACTATTCCAGGACCACAAATTACCCAGATAAAAGTGCCACATCTTCCTGGATTATCTGTTTTTACTAGAAGATGTGCTAGGGCTAAGGGGCAAGAGGAGGGCTGGTAGGTAATTTAAGAAACTGAAAAGACGCTTTTCATTTCAATCTGGATGTATCATGGAGTCAAATCAAAATCAGGCACACACGTGTTAGAGTATGAGCCGTGAAAAGAACTTTCAGGCCCCCCGTTGGTAAGACCCCCAAGCCCTGGGGTGGGGTTGTGCTAACCCTTTCTTCTGTTTTTACAGTCCTTCGGTAGAAAAGTTTTCCCAGGTCTGCTTTAGTATTTCCAAAGCATTGTCTCGTGCACTATCTCATCAGGGTATTCAGCAAGCATTTAGGCACTTTCTGTGGGCCAGGCACTATGCTCTTATGACAAAGAAGTGGGTATTTACATTTTCCCTGCAGTGGAGTTGGGGAAACAGGCCCAGAAAGACAGAGTGATCCCTTCCCCCCAAGAAAGTTCTCACGTGGCGAAGCAGGGCTAGGGAACACGGGTGCTCTTTCTCGGCACGCTGTGCCTGTTGTGTCAAGCCTGCCTGGGTCCTTCCCCATGACTCTGCGATTCTGTCCCACACCCGTCCCCTGCCGTTAAGCAATTACACAGTGCTCACTGTCATGTGCCCTCTTCTAGAGCCTTCCAGGCAGGAGGGAAAGGCCCAGGGCAAATGGGGAGCCCAGGAAATCCAGCTGGTGCTGGGCCTCTTCTCCTTCTGCGATCATGACATGCTCCGCACGCACTTACAGATGAGGACATTAGCACAGTCACCAACATCCCCAGGTCACAGGTAAAGCATCCAATTCCCAGGTTGGGCTGGCAGAGTTCCGGCTCAGTGCATATCCCAGGGGAGTCTGGGGTGTGATCAATTCACTGCACGGCCCAGGATGGATGGGTCACCAGCAAACATCCATCCGGGGCTTGTTAGGTGTGAGCTCTGTGTTAGGCCAGTGGGGGAACAAAGATGAATAAGACATTCTCTGCCTTCAAGGAGCTTATAGTGAAGCAGGGAATTGATGCCCAACTCACACAGAAAGAGAGAGAGGGACTGGGAACAGGCTGGGGAGAGGTGCCAGCAGGTGATGCCCTCCTCCTGCATCCTGCATCCTCCGCCTGGGAGCTGTGGGGCAGGAGATGATGCCTGGACTCGGTTACTGTGCACCTTCCCTACCCATCTCCATGTGGAACTCTGCCCTCTCTGTGCTCATTCATGGTCCCCCGGCAGCTCATCCTCTGTCAAATGTTCTTTCTCTACAGTTCCCAGCAGTCACCACAATCAAAGCCGAACAGCCTGTGTTCACCAGCTGATCCGCATAAATGGTGCTTTACAAATGATAAGAGCGCACACGGAGGCTGCACTTACGTGTTCTGGGTGCTGTTCATGGGCTTTGACTGCTTTCATCATCCCAGCAAGGCTATGATTCTATTACTATGCCCATTTTATAGATGAAAAAGTTGAGGTTAAGTAACAGCAAATAAGCAGCAAAACTGGGGCTATCACTCAAGCGCACTGGATAGCTTTTAGCCATTCCACACACAGTACCTCATTTGGGCCCCACAATGATACCAGGGTAAAGGTAGATGGGGAAATTGGGGCCCAGAAGGATCAAAGGCATTGCCAAGCTTGATTGGTCTGCAGGTAAAGTGGAGACTAGAATTCAGGTCTGACTATTAGCCTCGTGGTCTTCCCAGTACATTTTGTTGCTAAAATCAGAAAATACTCCCTGCTATTTCCAGTAAACCTAACCGGTCTTTGAAGGATTGGGTCTTGGCACTTCCCTATTGGGTGAAAACAGGACAGTCATGACCAGGCACTGGTGAGACTAGAAAAGCTTGAAAGATCGCCACCTGGTGGCTTCCTCAGTGGTGGTGGCTGAAACTGCGCCCAGGGCCTGCCAGCAAGTGGTGGTCTTGGGAGTCCATGATTTGAAGTCCACAATAGAAACTGGAACTTATTGACCCCTGACTGTGTGCCAGGCGCTCTGCCAAGCACTTTCAGTGGCTCCTCTCGTCTGTTCTTCACACTAACCCTGTAAGGTCGGTCCTGTTATCATCATTCCCACTTCAAAGATGAGGGGCTGAGGCTCAGAGGTTAAGTAACCTGCTCGAGGTCAGACTGCTGGTAAATCTTAAAGCTGGGACTCGAAGCCAGGTTTGTCTGACCCCAGGGGCCACTTCTACTTACCACTCCTTAACCTGCCTCCCCACGCCTTACAGCCTCGGGCCGCTGCCTACCTCTCCTACATCCCACAGCCCCGGCTCCCTGGGCTGCAGCCACTCTGACCTTCTCCCTGTTCTTCGAGCTCATCCTCATTCAGGGCTTTCGCACTTGCTGTGCCGGCTGCCTGGAATGTTCTGTCAAGTTTACCCATCGCTGGCTGCTCGTCATATAGGTCTCAGCTCATAGAGGTCACCTCCTCAAAGACGCTGTTCCAGCCATCCGCCCAAGGTGCCCCTAGTCAAGCCCAGCTCCTCAGCCCCATTCACTTGCTACCTTGCCTTCTCAGGGCCCAGCACTCTCTGAGATATCTTCTCTCTCTGTTTGTGTGCTTGTTTGTTGTCTGTATTCCCCACCGGTGATGTCAGCTGCACGGAGGCAGGCACTGCTGCATCCCCAGTGCCTAGCACAGTGCTTGCCGAGGACTTGCTCCACGAATGTTTGCTGGTTGAGTGATTGGAGGTGGCAGGGGAGAAGAGGCCCTTTGACCAGTATTTTATGCATTTAGCTCAGAGGCCTTCTCATCCCTGCTGTGCTTTCCTGTCATCCCTGCCTCCTTCGTTTTTGGACCCCTTCCTGTACATCCAGGCCCAGAGGTGAACTAAGGCCAGAGCTAGGACTTGGCTTAATTTGGCAGACAGGCAGTAAAATACTAGATACAGTAAAAATAAGATAGTTCACATTTCTGGTCCTCGGTATTTGATATAGTTGAAGTGTCCAGGTTTGGTTGGCTGTGGTTGTTGTTAATTCTTATAATTAGCTTGTGTCTTATAGATACTGCTCTTGGTCATTTAAAAAGAGGCTTAATTGGTCATTCAGGCCTGGAACCTATTCTGTTCTCCAACTTTATTACTTCCTCCACCACATTCAGAACCTGGAAAGGTAGATTAGCATCTCGGGATTATAAACTGCCTGTTCTCACATTTGGATGTGCTCCAGCAAACAGACTCTGGTTTGTGAATTTGAATTGAGAATCCTGCACTTGGAAGGAGAAGCCCACACCCAGGACTGATTCCTAAGGCCTGCTGAAAATATGAGCAGAGAGCAAATGCTCACACAGATGAGTTTATAGCCAAAGACAGGAGTGATCTCAGAAAGGAAAAACCACGGTGGCTGATGGTCATTAGAGCTCCCTTGATGTAATTTCAGGGAATGAGGAGAGCCACAGTCCTAGTTAGATGCAAACAGGAGAACTGAGGTCTGAGCAAACAGCCCCGCTACGGTGATGTGATGGAGAACAACACTGGGGATGAGCAGGGACGAGGAGCGGGCAGCCTGACCTCTCACCTGGGCCTGCCTCTGTCTCGCTGTCTGGCCTTCCTTCACCTGAACAAATAAGATAGAGCTGGCTGGTCTTCCAGATTCCCTGCAGCTCTGATGTTCTAGTCCTGAGCGGGCATGGTGCCATCAGGTCCTCACAGCAGGCCCACCTGCATGGTCTCTATTTTGCAGATGAGAAGAAAAAAAAAAAAAAAGGAAGTTAAGTGACATGTTTAAAGTCACATAGCTGAAATGTGACAGGGCTTTGCTACAAGGCATCTGGCACTTACAAACCATCTCCACCCAATGCTCCAGAAATCTAATTCCTAGAAGAAGCACTCGCCTCCTGAGGAGCTTTGCTCTGGTCCACACAGTGACCGGGGAAAGGGAGAGCACAGCCAGGTTTTCAGGTTTCTTGGTTTATTTCAACACCATTCTCTGGCTCCTAATTAGGCAGCTCAGGGGTGAAGAGCTAATGTGGATATGAGTAATGAGCAGAGACTTTGTGCCACAGACTGATCCCGGGTACAGGGCACAGAAGGATTCTGTAATGACACCAGTCAGTGTTTACCGGGGGCCTCGGATGTGCCGGGCACTGACAACAACTACAGCAGCACCAACAGCAACAGTAACAACAGCAACAACAAAAGCACCACCACCACCAACAGCAGCAGCAACAATGGCTGAGGGCCTGCTATGCACTAGGCAGAGCAATGTACTTATTTCCTATGAGGGGAGTAAGACACTCTTCCTATTTGCTGGTTAAGGAGATCAAGTCTCAATCTCTGAGAGGTGACACAAGTATCACAAGGTCAGACCACCAGAATTGCTATGTTTCTGCTTCTAGATGGTAGAGAAGGTGTTAACTCACCAAGAAAGCCAAGGAGCCTTGTTTTCTGAATGAAAAACCAGGGCGTGGTCTGATGCATTGACTGGTGATGGAGCAGGCTCTTGGAAAAATCCAAGGGCAGCTGCTATCAGTATGGTTCTCAGCACAGTCACCTACCTCTTGATGCCCCCTCTGTTCCATGTCCCCCACACCACTCTCTGGCTGCCCCCTCCTACAAAGGCTCATCAATCTGGCTTCCCTCCTCCAGAGTATTTTCCGCTCCAAAATTATGACTCCTTCTGATATACAACAAAACTAGCCATTCTCAGGCTAAACAATCCCCCCACCCCATGTTTGTGTGTGTGTGTGTATGTAAGAACTGGAATAAGATGATTGGTGTAATTCATACTAAGGTGTGAGTGACTAACAAGCTGCCCATTACTGGCAAGTGTCCATCCTTTTAAAGAGAAGCTTGTTTATCCAGCAGACATCTCCCCTAATAGGATCCCAGCTGCCTGGTACTCCAGGCTCTGTGGGGGCAGGTTCATGGGGGTAGGTGGACAGAGAGACCACCCTCCCCAAGGGGCTGTTTTCTGAAGGGCGATGCTTTATCTCCTCTTTCTGATCTCTGAACAGAGTGCAGTGACACAAGGGGAGCTCTTGGAAAACCCGAAAGGCACCGCACCTATCCTATCAGCATTGTCTCACCTTTCAAGACCCTTTCTTGGATGAGAAACCATTTTAATAAGGCTGTAATTTCGTTAGAGAATTTTGTAATTAAATAGCCTTAAAAGAAATGAGGTTGCAGGTCCCTATCTCCCAATTTATCATAGACTTAATGCCCCAGGTTACTCAGTGTTTAATCAAGGACGTATCCCTGTTGTAACTGCGTGCAGGCCTTAGAGACAGGAAGCGTTCTGAATGTATTATGAAGGTTGCTCTCTGTTCTTGAGATGTTATTCTGTTTACCAAGTTGCAAAATAAATGGTGCCTTCTTAGTCAGAAATAACAGGCTCTCCCTCCTCCCTGCCTTCATCCTGGTCCCATGGGCCAGTCTTAGCCTCAGAGGTAGATCTGACGTCGGCTCTCCAAAGAGAGTCGAGGTTCCAAATTGGCTTATTTTAAGGAGCAAACGTGCTCCCCCTGCTGGCTGAGGGCAGCCAATACACCGGTGTGCTGAAAAATCACAACTGTCTTTGGACGTCCTTCAAACCACAGTATGAGCACCTACTATGTGCTAGGTGCAGTGCTGAGGGATATAAAGATGAGAAAGACCAGGCCCCTGTCCTCAAAGAGCTTAGAGTCTGGTGGGAGAGACAAAATGTGCATATATATTATACATAATACATAACACGATGTGTTAACGTGTATTCATTGCAGCATCATAGAGAAGGGAGAAATTACTTCTGTCCACAGAGATGAGGGAGGCTCCATGGTGGTGACGGCATTTTACTCCATCCTGAAAAGGCAGTCATTTTTCAGAAAGTGAAGAAGGAGAGAGTGGTCAATGTATGGAGTCCTAGAAAGTTTGGAGTGAAAGAAACCTGAAGAATCATGTCCTTTAATCTCCTCTTATAAGCGAGGAAAAAGGAGCTCAGAGAGGCCAAATCCCCAGTTAAAGAGGCAGAACAGAGCCTGGAACCCACATCTTCTCCCTCCAGCTCAGGGGTCCCTGAGAATTCCAGGCTGAGGGAGGAAGGAGGCGGGGGGCGGGGCAGGAAGGGCCGGATATGCCGCGGTAATGGAGAAACAGTCTGAGCCGGGGCCACAAGAAATTCAATCCCACTTACTGAGGAAGTGAAATGGTCTGGTTAATTTAATTTCTTAATTAGATGGAAGTTCAGCAGAAAGGCTGCATTGTTAGAAATGTTGATTTTTAAAAACTTCCTAAAATATTTTATTTCACTTTTCTGCCTTAGCGAGCAAAGTAAAGGTAACAGATCACTCATTGATAATTCTGGATCTTGCAGTAGCTAACAATATTTTTTGATGGAGAGAGCATACAAGCTTATAGATATAGACCTTTGGAGAGTTTAAAAAAAATCTTTAGTAGCAATATATTTGCCTGCCTTTTTTGTCTTGATCATCAACTATAGTACTTAGATTTATTTATCAGAGTAGGGTAGTTGAAGAAGGAAAAAATCCAATTAAGTGAGGGTCCTGGCTCACTCTGCTCTGGTTAATTGAGGTTTTGCTGGGTTATTTAGGGAGGCCCCTGCTAAGCCCCCTGCACAGTTCTGCCCTCACCCTTGTAGGACTGTGTTGGACAGTGGGGTATCAGTGAGGAGCCCTGTAGAATTCCTGGGCTTGCTTTGGAAAGGAGAGGGTAGGATATTCCACCAATGAGGCTATACCCAAACTCTCCCCCTGGGAGCCCCCAGAAAAGTTATGAGCAGTGGCCTTGTCTAAATGGGGGCCCCATGGAATTTGGCTCTCCTGGATGGCCCTCAATGATCCCCACCTCCCGATATTCATGCTGTGTGTAGCTCCCTCCTACATTACACCAGGATTGATCTATGTAACCAATAAAATACAACGTAAGTGATAGGATGTCACTTCCTAGGTTAGGTTATAAAAACACGTTGCAGCTTCCATCTTGATGATTCTCTCTCTCTCTCAGATCACTTGCTCCAGGGAAAGCCAGCTGCCATGGCATGAACGTCACTATGGAGAGGCCCATGTGTCAGGGAACTGAGGCTTCCAGCCACCAGCCGTGTGAGTGAGCCTAGAAACAGAACCTCCAGCCCCAGTCGAGCTTTCAGATGACTACCACACTGGCCTACGTCTTGTCTGGAACCTTATGGGAGAGCCTGAGCCAGAACTATCCAGATTCTTGACTCTCAGAAACTATGTGACATAATAAATATTTGTTTTTTTAAGTTGCTAAAATTTAGGCTAATTTGTTACACAACAGTAGATAACTAATACACTAAGCTAGAGACCCCCCGGGATGGGGAACCCTTAGGCACTGCTCTTCCCCAGAACCCCATCTGAGTGGAGAGTCTTGACATCCTGGAATCTTAAATCCAGAAGGGACCTTGGAGCTAGCTAATCTAGTTCCCTCTCTTTGCAGGCAGAGAAGGAGAGGCAAGACGGGGAGAGGCTTGGTGTGGAGCCACACTGAGGCTAAAACTCAGGGCTCCTGATTTGGGGTTCAGCCTTTCTTCCCATATTCCCATTCCCAGGACCTAACAAGCTTCCTTGTTCACTGTTTCATTCACCAAACATATAGAGAACGCCTACTATGTGCTAGGGACTGTGTCAGGCCCTGAGACATTGCAGAGGCTCTGGGCATATGTGGAACTACTGGTCAAAATTTATTTGAATAACACATAATTATTATAATGGATATCTGTTGAATGAATGAATGAATGAGTGAATGAATGAATGAAAAAGACTAGATTACAATCAGGAGACCCACATGCAAGTCCTCGCTTTGCCACAAATGTCCTGGGTCTCCTTTGCCACTCTCTATAAAAGAAGGTTCCAGGCTGGTGTACAGTACAAAGACTTAGATTAAGACATAGAATCTTAGAATTTTAGAACCAGAAAGGACGTTAGCAGCCGAGTGATGGTTTCCTTTTCCATTTCCTCTCCCTTTGAAAATCAGATGACTCTATGGGCCCATTTAAACACATGCAAAAACACCCTGCATATAAATTTTGGGGGATTCCTAGAACATTTGAAGGCCATCCATGGACTTCCTAGGGATCCATAGGCCAAGAACCCCTGATCTGGTCTAACCTCCTATTATTTTAGGTGAGAAAACTGAGACCCAGAGAAAGGAAGAAACTTGCCCTGCATCACACAGCAAAGGCCATGCTTGAACCTGGTCTCTGAAATCTGGTCCAGCGCTCTCCCCCCACAGAGCCCTGACTTACAGGAAGCACACAGGTCACGAGGAAACCAGCTCTGGCTCCTGAAACATGGAACTTCAGGAAATCACGCACACATATTTATTTTCTGTTAATATCTCTTGGGGACAGACAGAATGGCTTAAATGACCAGCTCTGTCTCCAGCACTAGGCTAAAAGGCATCACTGAATGCTTCCAAAATTGGTCAGTTCTCAGCACTAGAGATGAGACTGGCAGACCCAGGGAGTGTCGAGGATGGCGGAAAGTGGAGGAAAGTCTGGTGGTGTGGTTGCTTGGCAGCAAAGCCCCAGGGATGGGCAGCTTCACTCTGCCCACTGGCTGCTCCCAGGTGCTCAGGGGACGCCTCCACATGGAGCGGACAGTCCACATTTAGGTAGGACCTGGTTTCTTTTTTTTTTTTTTTTTTTTTTTGTGAGGAGGACCAGCCCTGAGCTAACATCCGTTGCTAATCCTCCTCTTTTTGCTGAGGAAGACTGGCCGTGGGCTAACATCCGTGCCCATCTTCCTCTACTTTATATGGGACGCCGCCACGGCGTGGCTGACAGGCAGTGCGTCGGCGGGCGCCCGGGATCCGAACCGGCGAACCCCGGGTTGCCAAGCGCGGACGAAACCGCTGCGCCACCGGGTGGCCCCATGGACCTGGTTTCTTGCTGTCACGTAAAGAAGCAGCTCAATGTGGTGTTGAAGAGCAGGAGCTCTGGTGCCAGCCTGCCTGGGTGCAGAGGCATGTTTTGCTACTTTTCAGCTGTGCCATCTTGGGCCACTAGCTAACCTCCTTCCTGATCTGCAAAATGGGGAGCGTGATGGCCCTTACACCACAGGCTTGTTATGAGGATCAAATGAGCTTGTTTTTGTAAAGTGCTTAGAATAGAACCTGACATATAAGAAGTGCCGTACAAATGGATAATTAAGGGCATAAAATCCATACTTCTTCAGGCATCAGTTTTATTCTCCTGGGTCCTTTAGAACAGAGGCCACTAAACTTAAAAAAAGTTACATTTAAAAAATCAATTTATACTTTATTGAAGTATCAATTGTCTACAATAACATGCACCTATGGTAAGTGCACATTTAGGTGGACGAGTTTTGGCACATTTATATACTTGTGCAACCACCAGCACACTCAGGACATACACTGTTTCTGTCACGCCCAAAAGTTTCCTTGTCCCTCATCCTAGTCAACCCCCCTTTTTGCCCAGCCCCAGCTAACCACGATCCTCACCACCAAAGATCACGATGACACATCTCTATTGTAAGCAGGTGTTGAGCTGCCAAAATACATGTGTCTTCTCAATATATGGATGCATTTATTTATATATTATACATGTCCCGCTGTCATTCTGTATCATACATACTAGGAAAGCTTACTTTCTGTTTTATTTTTTAGATTAAAAAAATGAGAGAGGGGCCAGCCTGGTGGCGTAGTGGTTGGGTTAACGTGCTCCACTTTGGTGGCCCAGGGTTCATGGGTTCGGGTCTCAGGTGTGGACATGTGCACTGCTCATCGGGCCATGCTGTGGGGGCAACCCACAAACAAAATGGAGGAAGATGGGCCAGTCTTCCTCAGCAAAAAAAAAAAAAGAGGGAGAGAGAAATTATTCAGCAAATGGACAAAATGTGAACAATTGGTGAATCTGAGTAAAGGGGATATGAGAGTCTTTTTTTATACAGTTCTTGAAACCTTTCTGTAAATTTGACATTATATCAAAATAGAGAGTTATCACAGCAAACAGAAGAAACATAAGTCGCAGTAGATAGAGCTGCTGTTGAGCACTCAGAGCAGGTCTTTCTCAGAGCCCTGGAGGGCTGCTGTGCCTGCTGAAGCCCAGGCCTCACCGGCTGGAAGGGTCCGAGCTCCAAGGGTGAGGCCCGGGCACCTGCTGGGCACCTAGTGAGGGGCGGGCTCCTCGGGGCCACGGGGCCTTGGGCAGGAGAGGGTCCCTCCAGCTGGCTGAACCCCCACTGGCCTTTGGGGTAAAATGGGCCAAGCTTGAGTTTGGCAGGCAAAGAGCTGGCTCAAGCTGGCGGACAGATGTGTTTGTGAAAACGCTTTGTATCCATAAAGCACCGTATGTGTATGAGGGCTTAGAGCATCCACATCCTTTAGGGATGAGGCAGCTTAAAAGTAAATCAACACATAAATATGATACAAATGTAGTATAAAGCATCAGCTGATTATTAGACCCCCCTCTGCTGCTACTACTCTCCCTGCGACCACTGCTACTCACTAGGATGACCAACCATCCCGAATTGCCTGAGACTGTCCCAAAGTCAGCGCTGAAAGCCCTGCATCCCAGGAACCCTCTCAGTTCTGGGACGATTGGGACAGTTGGTCACCTGAGAGCCTATTACTAGTCTTTCAACTGCAGTGATCACTTCAAGCATCCCTGTATTCGTCTGCTCAGGCTGACCTAAGAAAATGCCATGGATTGGGTGGCTTACACAACAGTTTATTTTCTGACAGTTTTGGAGGCTGGAAAGTCCAAGATCAAGGTTCTGCCCAACTTGGTTTCTGGTGGGAGCCCTCTTCTTGGCTTGCAGACAGCCACTTTCTCGCTGTGTGCTCATGTGACCTTTCTTCTGTGTGCACAGGGGGAGAGGGGAGCTGTCTGCTGTCTCCTCCTCCTCTTATAAGGACACTGATCCCATTAGACTAGAGTTCCATTTTTATGACTTCATTTAACCTTAATTCCTCCTGTAAAGGCCTCATCTCCAAACATAGCCACATTGGAGGTTAGGGCTTCAACAGAGACATTTTGGGAGGACCATCCACCATCCAGTCCAACCACCATCATCATAGCCATGTCCATGTAACCAGTCCCTCCCGCTCTTGGCTTTGGCCATACCTGCCCCCTCCTGGGACAGCTCCCCCCACCGGGCATTCCCTTGTCTTCACTCCCTTCCCTTGCCTTCCCCGCTTCCTTTGGCTCTTAGCACATTGCTGCTCCAGAGGAATGTTCTGTGAATGTCTTTGAACTTGCCTTCCCTGGCTGCTTGCCTTGGCCAAGGGAAAGCTGGCTTTCACAGAAGCTGGATCTGTGAGCCAGAAAAGGAATTCCCTAGAACCCTCTCAGACCCACAGCCTATCCCCCTTAAATCACTCCCCAGCCTCCCCCTTCTCTGGGATTGTCATGACAGTGGCCATCTCAGCACAGGCAGCCCACTGGTTGCATGGAGGCTGCATGGGGCTCACGAAGGTTAATGAGGCTCAGGCCGTCAGTCATCCTGGAGGTCACTGTCACCCCGAATCGTGCCCCAGAGCCCTGCGCTGGCCTATTCCTGTCGCCAGGACATCGTTAGAAATGTTAATTATTAATTATCACTAAAAGCTCTTTTTGCTGCATTGCTGTTCTCAATCACTCTCACTATCTCTCTTTTCCCCCCTTTCTTGCTGTAACTGGATCCTGGTTCCTAGATCTCCTGTTTTTTTTAGTCCTTTTCCTTTGATCTCTCTCACCTGCACGCTGGGGAGCTGGGGTATCCTGGGGCAAGGGACAGCCAGGGAGAGGCGCCTGGACACATCCTTTTGCTGTGTCGTTCTGGCCAGAGGGGCCCGCTTCCTTCTTTCAAAGCATTGAGGACTCAAGGACATAGAAACTGGGCAGAATCTGGGCAAGAATTGGGTTCTGATGTTGTGAAGTGTTTTTGATGAACCTAAGAAACTCCCATTTATCCTGTCCCCTCTGTACCTTCAGCTCAGGTGCTAAGGCCCAGTTTTGTTGGCAAACTTGGGGAGCCACCTAGAAAGATGTAATTTGAAGGAGTCCTGGAGGGATCTCACCACCAAAAATGTCCCCTTCACCCTATTACAGTGCCATACTTCCACCGTTGGTGAGGCAGCTTGGGAGAGGAGGAGAGCACTGGAGGAATCAGGTGGCTCAAGCCCAGAGTGGTCACTACCTGCTCTGAGAGCTGGGGTCTCCTCTTTTCACCTCAGGCCACATAGTTCAATGAAAAGAACTGGGTTTTGGAGTCAAGAGACTTGGGTTTGAATCCCTTCTCTGCCATGTACTTGCTGCGTGGCCTTGGACAAGTTAGATGACCTCTCTGAGTGTCATCATTAAAACGTGGCAATAATCTTTCCCTCTCTAGGTTTTTGGAGAATTTAATGAGATCGTGATCTCTGGCTCTGAGCCTGATATCTTGAGGGCCTTAATAAATGTTCATGTCTTATCTATAAAAAAGAGATGGAAACCCCTGCCCTTCCTATGTGACGGGGCTGGGAGGGTTGAATTTCTGAGCACTTGCTGTGTGTCAGCTGCTATTCCATGTGCTTTATACATATTAACTCATTTACTCCTCATCACAGCTCTATGATGGAGACACTATTATTACCCTCACTAGTTATGAAGGAGGCAAGTCAGATCAAGAAAAGTTCAATAACTTGCCTGAGATTGTGAGCTAGTAAGTAGAAAAGCTAGGAGCTTTTAGGATAGTTTAGGGTCTACAACTGTGTTGTCCAATAATGTAGCCACTTGCCAAATACAGTTATTGAGCTCTCAATGTGTGGCTAGTCTGAATTGAGGGTGTACTTTAATTGTAAATTATGACCCCAATTTCAAAGACAGTACAAAAAGAGAGAGGGAATGTGAAATAGTTTATTAATAATTTTTAATTACTTGTTAAAATGGTAATATTTTGGATATATATTGAGTTAAATAAAATATGTTATTAAAATTAAATTTGCCTGTTTCTTTTTCCTATTTTTAATGCAGCTACTAGAAAAATTTAAATATGTGGCTCGCATTATATTTCTGCTGGACTGTGTGGCCTAGAACCCCTGCTCACAACCACCCACTACAGTGTCTCCAGCAGTAAGGGTTTGTAAATACTGACGTGCTGGCTGATGACATGATAGAAAAGTCACCACCAGCTCCTAAGTCCAGGTTCACGGGGTTTTGTCAACATCAGGAGTCTCCTCACTAAGGCGTAGACTCCTCTGAGAGAAGGGATGCTCCAAGCCTTCTCCAGGGCAGCCAGGAGTGGCCCAGCAGAGACCCAGTCTTTGACCTTGTGTCTTTACCCGCCTCCCTGACACCCAAACTGGAGTGACCGGTGAAAGGAAAGAGAGCTTGTCCAAGACAAATTTTTGCTTCTCGGGTTCTGCCCCAGGGTGGGGTGGGCCTCACATTTAGGTCAACAGAGATCCCAGCCAGACACTTAGAGACCCCAGCGGTGGGAGGGGGAGGTCGACTTGGCTGTGCCCGCTCTCCTCAGGGTAACCGCCAACCTGCTCTGCCTGTAGGTTCTCGGGCAGGTCCTATGTGAGTCCCTCCAGTGGTAGGGAGCTCAGGGCCCCTGTCTGCCCCACTGTCAGATACTTCTACTTTTTAGAAAACTCTTGTTTTTACTGAACCTCCCTGTACAGGGTGCTTCAATTCCATAAATAACTCCTGGTTCTATTTTCTGGAACTGTGCTTCTCAAAGTTCCAGAAAATATGACATGGAGCTTAACGCCCCCACCCCAAGACATATCAAATCAAAATCTTCAGGGGTGGGGACAAGGAATTTGCATCTCTGCCTCTCCCTCTCTTCCTATCCCCTCCCCTGTTCCCTCTCCCCCCTCCCTCTCCGTCTCTCTCTAACATGTGTGCGCGCACACACGCACACACACACACACACACACAGTGTTATAAGAACCAGATCCACAAGCAGGACTCAGCTTGGCATCACAGTG
Source organism: Tapirus indicus (assembly GCA_031878705.1). NCBI lineage: Eukaryota > Metazoa > Chordata > Mammalia > Perissodactyla > Tapiridae > Tapirus > Tapirus indicus. Next base: position 30,968,516 of record CM062921.1, on the reverse strand, counting down.
CTCAACAGTGTGATCAGTTGTGACATATGATGCCAGTAATTTTTTCTAAAAATAAAGTGGCTAAAATGACAAATTATTTACTTCTTAAATTGTGCAAATTCTAGATTACTCCTGTAATAGTGTCACTTTTACTCACTTGCATCCCGAGACACTTTCTTGATTAGAAGAGTGTGGTATTACTCCCACATGATGGGCACTGTGCACACCCACACCCCACCTTATCTCTGCCCGGGGATGTCAGTGATCGGGGAGAGGGAAGAGTGGGTCAATAATGATGCTAACATTGGGCGCGTACTCTGTGACCAGCAATGTGCTAAGAACTTTACCTGTATTATCTCAGCTGACCCTCACACTAGTACTTGGAGGTAGGAACCGTTGTTAGCTTCATTTTACATCGAGGAAACTGAGAAGAGAGGTTAGATAACTTGCTCAAGGTCACCCATCTGGCAAACAAACCAACAAATCAGAACAAGATCTTGAACAGGTGGGAAGGTCTGTCTACCTTGGTAGACTTGGATTGTCCCATGACTATTGGAGGCAGCTGGGGAGACTCGGATAATCCTTGTCTAATGACCCAGATAAGGGAATCCTGCCAAGTCTCCATGAGAGGTGCCCAGAGTTGTGAAACAGGGAGCAAGGCAAAGGGCATTTTGGTCATGACTCTTGGGACTCTGGCCCAGTCCCCACTGCAGTGCACCAGGGAGCCACACTGGACCCTTTGGAGAACCTTTACCTCAGTGAGGGCAGCCTAGAACCAAAGCCAACTGAAAGGCCCGTTCTGTCGACTTCCATGCCAAAAAGTCTACCCAACTGTTGGCTTTTAACATTTCAACTCGAGGAAAGGCCATACTTGCCAGTAAGAAGTAGATGAAAGTGCAAGAGACCAAGGGCATCTTTGCATACTGTGGGTTTATTTACTCCCCACCCCACTCAGGATGCCCTGGTCAGCACCCTCGGACCTGATGGTGTGTAGAATGCTCTCCCTCCTGGGGGATGGGAAAGCAGGAAGAGAAGCTGTGACATTTCCTCAACCACCAGACTCCTGTTGGAGGCCAAGTCACTGCAACTAATGTGAGTTTGTTGTGACAATGACAAGTTATTGTAAGGTCTTTACTGCAAGTAGGGGGAGGTCTAAAAATAAGGGTCTGCCATGGGAATGTGTTGGGCATGTGAACATGTCTGTCTCATGGGTCCCAGCAGATAAACATAGTTGGGAGTGGCTGGTCTGGAGGTATCCACCGAGGAAATCCACTCTAGCTTCCACATGACAAGCTGCTCGAAGCGGCACTCACACGCCCCTTGATTTGTCCCTTCTCCTGGACCAAAGTTTCCCTGCTCCCTCTAGCTTTCTTTATGGACTTGACTTTCAGCTCCTGCACCATCTGGCTGCCATTCTCAGGATGTGCTCTGATTTTTCAATGTCCTTCTTATGCTGTAACGCCCAGGGCACAGCATTGTGCTCCAGACAGGGTTGACCAGTTCTAAGCACATTGAGGCCATGTTATGATCCAGACCAGGGACACTCTGCCTTCCTTAATGTAGCCAAGATTCTGTTCACTTTATGAATCATGTATCAACCACATAACACAGTTGGGCCAGGCTGAGCTGGTGGACAGCTTATAGAATAACAAACAAATAGGTAGTTTTCGCATGGACTGCTGCCAAACCAGGTCTACCCCATCCGCTTCTCTTGCAATTAATTTTTAACCTAAATGCAGGACTTTGCATTTCTCTCTTCTCATTCCATCATGTTGGTTTCAACCCTGTGTTCCTTCCTGTTGAGGTCATTTCTTATTTCCATTCTGTCATCTGTGGTGGTAACTATGTTTCCCAGCTTTATGTCTGCCGCAAACTTGATTAGAACACCTTGTACGTTGTCTTCTTAGTCACAGGTAACAATGCCAATGAGGTCAGCACCAAGGACAGAGCTCTATGGCCTGCCACTAGAGACTGCCTTTGGGTTGACACAGAAAAACTAATCAACATTCTTTGACTGTGGTTGCTCATCCAGCTATGAGTCCACTTCCTGTCCTCTGACCCAATTCTCATTTCCCTGTCATATCCTCAAGGGCACCAGGTAAAGCATTTGTCAAATGCCAAGCTGAAATCAAGATGCATTGGGTCCATATCATTGCCTTGATCTGCTGCCTGAACAAGTGGAATTGTTGCTGACATGCGATGGGCAAGATATTGACCTGTTTGGGGGTGGAAAAGAAAAATAAGTGTGTAAATGACTGAGAAGATAGGGATTCACTGTGGAAAATATAGGGAAGCCCATTTAAAGTTGAGGAGTTAGTACATAAACCTCTCCTACTAGTAAGTGTCATATTGCTCCCCCAAATGTTCATATTATTTTCTTACAACAATCTATCATGTATAGTAATTATTGTGTGCATTTTTATCTCTCCCAGGAACTTCTGATTTTTTTTTCTTTTGCTTAAGCCAGTTTTATACCTCTTGTTACTAAATGTTTTCAAAAATATGTACCTTAAGTCAGAGACTGTGTCTTAACCATTTAATAAGAATATATGAAAAGCACCCAGCCCAAAGCCTGGCCCATGTAGGATCTCAAAAAATATTAGTTCACTTTGTGTGCCCACAGCATATACTCAGGGCCTTGCACTCAGTAGGTGCTCGATAAATGTGTGAATGGATGCACCCATGCCTGAATGGCTGTCTCATATCTCCCTGGAATTCAGACTGATGTTTTAAGGGCATGGGAGCGATGACACCAGGAGCAAGGGCATGGGAGTGATAAAACTCAGGTTTATGGTAGAGCTGAGTCGAATCAGTGCATGTCCGATTCATGTCAACCAAACCAAGTTTACAAAAGGCTGATTGTTAATTCAGAATGCAGCATATTAATTTACTCTGAGAACTATTGTCTAACCCCACCCAGAGGGGAGAGGCACATGCCTGGCTGGAGAATGTTGACCAAATAGGCTTGATGTGGTGGGGAGTGTGGGGTGGGACAGGGGACCCAGAGGCGGCAAGAGCAAGGACAGAGGATGAGATCAAACAGCATCTGAGGGAGAGGCCAGGACTCCAAGAGAAGTAAAGTTCAGTTGATCATCAGGTCTGAGGGGTGGGTAAGGGGATCAGAGTGGGAGACAAGCCAAGAGGGCAGGTGCCAAGTAAGTGCTAGAAAAACCAAGGAGCAAAAGTGGGCATGCTCTGAGAGGGTCCAGGGCTTTTACGGGAAATGTGCCTGCTATGCCCAGAGCTTGCTGTCACTGGGACCAGCTGCATGGGCCCTGGGGTGGTTTGGCTTGGTTGAAAGATATGGATCTGGGCAGCCTCTTATGACAGGCAAGTGTATCTAAATACACATTTTTTCCTGATCCATATTGGAGAAACACCAATCTATCTACGCTATCCAAATGCTCCTTTTAAACAAAATCCTTTCCTTTCTTAACCAAAGAGCCCTTTTATTACAAAAATGCTTGCTTCATATTCCAAGGATCCCTTCCATGGCCAGCATGGCCTTTGTACTCAGGCAGTCTTGGGTTCAAATCCCAGCTCAGCCACTTGTAGCTGTGTGATCTTGGGTAAGTTACTTAGATTTTCTGAGCCTCAGTTTCCCCATCTGCCAACTGGGAACATAATAATGTCTACTTTATGATACTGTTGGAAAATTAGATTTAACATATCTGAAGTGCCTGGCAGGTAGTTGTAGCAAACTATAACTATCAGTATTAACCGTGTGACATTGGGCAAAAGTCCCTTAACTCCTCTAAGCTTCATTTTCATCATGAACATAATGGCTGTGAGGATATGGAATGGAAAAGATTTTGTAAAGTGTGAAGTACTCAGTAAATGTAAATATTCTTATGACTGAAATGGTGCTTAGATAGCTTAGGAAAGCCTCTCTCTTCTGTATAACCACCAAACCCAAAGATGTGCCCCCAGTAGGGAGCCAGGCACAATCTTCAAAGGGGCCTGTGATTCTTTCAAAACTGTTTGCAAAATGTTATGAGCATCCACATGCAGCATACCCTCCTGGGGAGAAAGCCCACAGCTTTAATTATATTTTCAAAGGGGTCCATAGTCCCCCAAAGGTCAAGAAACATAGCTCTGGGGTCATGAAACTATAGGAAAACGATGTAGTTTCCCACTATTACTGCTACATCTGGATATGTGGAGATCCTTAGAGTGTGGAGAGAGAGGAGTCAACACTGTGGACATCTGGGCAATTCCAGATACAGGTCCACTTCCCTTGGATGTTTCTCCAGCACCCAGGAACCCAAGGTCCTACCCTGCTAGACCCCGCTTGTTTCTAGAAGCACTGCACATGAGCCTGAGTTCGCTATTCAGTCCGTCTAAACAGCCCTGCCCATTTGCAAAGGCTCTTTGTGCCCTTCGCAGAGTAATTCCCAACATGCCTGTGAGCTCATTTGGAATTATGACCCCCACTTTGTCAATGGTGAAAAGGGCTCAGAGATGCTCAGGATGGTGGCCAACAGAGTTGATGTGCAGAGTGGAACGAGCGCTGTGGGCAGTCGGGACAAGAGTTAGAGGGTCTGAGTGGTAACCCAAGCTCGGCCTCCATGTGGCTGGTGGAACAGCCTATTTCAAGAGCGCCGTTTGGCCATGACAGAGGCTTGGTGAAGAGGCAGACGGCAGTTGGGGGTGAGCCCCTTGTCAGGCGATATGTCTGGTCTTGGCCACCTCACTTTCTCACCCACCCCTGAGGATGGTGAAGTTGGGTTATGGTCCAATGCCAGTAAACCTTGTGAGAAGATGCCATCGTCTCTCCCCCCACTCATTTCTCCCTGAGGCAGTCGCACTTGGGGTCACTCCCCAGACCTAAGGGGCCTTGGGGAGGAGGCTTAGCCCAGCTTCACTCTAGACAATGGGGAAAGCCCCCGCCCCCCCGCTGTCTCACCCTTCCTTTGGCTCAGCGTGACCTTGTATTCCATAGGAGGGTCATGTTCTCAGACCTGAGTTTGGATGTTGAAGAGAATAAATGTTCTCCTTTGGTACAAGGAAAGAATGTCCCTGCACAGTCCAAACTACTGGGACATGAGTTCAAAGCCTCACCTAATCGGCAAAAACAACTAACACTTATGTAGTGGGGTGCCAAGTACTAAATGCATTTAATTCTCCCAACAACCTAGCAAATAAATCCTGTAATAATCCTATTATAACCCCTTTCTAAGAGAGGAGGAATTTGAAGCATGAGGAGGGGAAGCAAATGATCTGTGAAAGGTCACACAGCTAGTAAGTGGTGGTGCCAAGATTCAAATCCAGTAAATCTGGCTCCATAATCCATGTGCTTACCCACTGCACCATATTGCCTCTCTAAGAGGGAAGCACCTTTTCTGGCCCTGCCTCATTTGTGTATATGTCTACATCTGAGTCTTTGCTGGGAGGAGGGATGCCCTGGCCAAGGCAGAATTTAAAAATTGTTGGTTTGAATGGTGTATTCAGCCTCAGTTTCCTCGTTTGCAAAGTGGGGACTGTTCATGCCCCACTTTCTTACAAAATTACTGTGTGGATCAAATAAGCCCAGTGCAAAGGCTTTGTAAACACTGAGCATTGTTCAATAAAAGGCATTGCCATTGTCATTATTGGTTGAGCAGCTCTATGTGTCCCAGATGCTTGGGGTGATGTGCAGCCTATGATTATGCTGGAGCTGGTGACTAGAGCCCTCTCCAACTGCTTCTCTAACGCCCAGCCTCTGCACAACCCCCATTCCCCAGTTTTCCCTCAGAGGAGTTCAGAGGAGGCATTTTGTCCTCCTGCCCAGAACTCACCCAAATCCCAGGAGGAGAAGATGTGCCAAGACACTGACTTGTTTTGCCAATGCATTCGCCCAGGTGCCCTGGCCAGCTCCCAACACTGGCAATCAATCATCGCCAGCCTCTCCAGCCCCTTGCTGCAGTTTTACCATCTCTATTCTCCTTTGCCCTCACTCCTTCCTGCCCAGGTGCTGTGTTGCTCTTCTGGGAAGGCCAAACTCCAGGCCCCAGGACATGGGGTACAGGAAACAGGAGTGAAGAAGACAGGAGAATGGGTGGCCTGTGTCATATTTCTAAGATTTTCCCTTCCTGCCCACTTCCCACTATTTGCAACAGATTCAACTGAGCATCTGCCTGGTGGCCAACAACTCTAACGGCAACACGAAGGGAGGCTCCAGCTTTTGAGGAGGGCTCACCCTACCCCAGGCATTTTACTCACTCAGAGTTGGTATGCTTCTGGAGAGAGAAGCAGTTTCTGGTTGGTTGATGTTTAAAGGATGGAGAGAGAAAGTAGTTTTAGCAAAGGAGGGGTGTGGAGGAGAGGAAGCTGATGATGGCGCAGTAGCTCTAGGAGCCAGCCTGGCTGGGATTGGGGACGGTGAGTGGTGGGATTGCCAGGCTCACTGTTCCCTGAATGGGGTCCAAGCTGCAGAGAAACGTGGGTATCTAAGCAGCACAGAGGAAGCCTGGCGGGGACCTGCCTTGATGGAAATACAGACCTGGAAGTGGGACTGTAGTGGGTGGGTGTCCCAGGAGCTCCTCATTTTACAGATGGGAAAACTAAGGCCCAAACAAGTAAAATGGCTTGGCCAGGGCCACATGGGTAGTGGCAGAGCTAAAACTAGAACTGGGTTCAGCTAACATCCATCATCTCATATAGATACAACATAAAAAAAAGAAAGAAGAAAAGAAAAAGTTTTCTTCTTATAATGAGAACTCTTAATAATTTACTCTCTTGACAACTTTCCCATTTGTCATAGAGCGGTGCTAGCTATAGTCATCATGCTGTACGTTATTGCATCCCTAGTATTATTTATCTTATAACTGGGAGTGTATACCTTTTGACCACCCATATGAGATGACGGATGTTAGGTGAACTTATTTCGATAATCATTTCACAGTATATGTAAATCAAACCATCACACTGTTTGCCTTAAACTCATACAGTGATGTATGTCAATTATTTCTCAGTAAAACTGGAAAAACAAACAAACTAGAACTGGGTTTCAAGTCAGACCTGGAAATAAGTCCAATTCTGATGCTTATTAACTGTGTGACCTTGGACACCTTACTTAACCCTCTGACCCTTAACCAATTTTCCCCGTCAGTAAAGTGGGGATGATAACGCTGACCTTGCAGGGCTGTTCTGCTGCCCATGCGAGATAATGCAGGTGGTACTCCATCCTTGCCTTTCCTCTGCACATGCTGATCTTCCAGGCTGGGGAGCCTTGGCTTCTGAGGGATCCAGAGGCTTGAAATATTAACAATCTGGGTCGTATGGAGGGTGGCTTTGGTGAATGTTTGTGTAGCAGAGCAGACGCAGTGGACAAGGAACACAGACAGGGCAGAGAAGCAAGAGGGAAGTGTGGACCCTCCCCAGTGGCTGGTTGTACTTTCTCCTCCCCTTTCAGTCTCTCCATCTGGCCACCATCTTGATGACTTTCCTTCCTGGATCTCCTCCCATGACCACTCTTACTTAGCCATAAAAGTAAGTACATTCATCATTATTTTCTGTTATTGTTGAATAATATACTATAGCCCCTGATTTTAATTTTAAAGTCACATCTCTCTCTCTCTGTCATTTATTCATTACTCACTCATTCAGTAAGTATTTATTGAGCATCTACCGTGTGCCAGTCATTGTGCCAGGGACTGGAGTTATAGTAGCGAAGAAAGCAGTTTAAATTCCCTGCCCATGTGGAACTTACATTCTAGATTTTTTGTGTGCGAGTCAGTGGTCTTCCACATAAAACAGTTCCCACCATGGCGGAAATCCATTGCCTGGCATAGTCAGACTTGGTTACAAACCAACATATAAAGGAAAATAGAATAAGTGGGGAAGCAAATAACACCTCTTCCCCAGGTGACACGCCCACCATGTTGTTTTCCAGGACTGGAAGACCATTTCAGTTTGGCTAAATGAGCGGTGGCAACTGGCTGTCCACGTGGCCTTCACTCCTGTTGTTCTGCAGAGTCATCAGGGGCAGCTTTGTGTTCTCTGTGGGTAATACAGTGCTGGGCATGGAGTAGGGGCTCAGAATTTCTGATTTGCTGGAGAAATGTGGGTAGAGGGGAAAATGAATAATCGGAGCTTCTTGTTACTGTCTGGGTGAGGGCAGGACCAGGTCCTCCAGTGATCTACTTTGATGCTGCGTGTCTGGCCAAAGCAGGGCTTTATGCTAGAGCATATAAGGGGAATGGAGCATTAGCCCTTCTTGCCGAGTCTCTTCCTCCCAGAAATCTAGCTGTTGGACTTCCCCGCAGCTGCTGAGGTTTACAAAGTCCTCGGGAGTGTTGTGAGTGAGGGAAGGTCCTGGTCCTCCTCCCCCAGGAATGCTATTCTCAAGAGCAAACACAGAATGAGGGAAAAGAAGGCTGTCTGTTGCTTGCGCAGTAAGTGTCTATAATCTGCTCAGGAAGGCGAACCGGGGCTTTATCCCTCTGCGCAGGAGATTAAAGGCCTGAACTTGTGATTGCTGCTCGGCTGGGGACCTCTGCCATGCACTGACGGGGAGCCCCGAGAGTGCAGAGAGCACAGCTGCCACTGGAGAAAGTCAGCGTGGGGGACCGCCGGTGGCGGGCTGTTGAAAACAAATGGGGCAGAGAAACGGTTCCAATGCTATCGATTGGAGCTGAGGTTTGCAAAACAGCCAGGAATGACTGACTTGCCTTCAAAACCAATAGGGAAACTGAAGTCAGCGAGCCTAAGACAGACCTTGCTGAACCCTGCAAAAGGCTTCCTTGTTCCTGGCCTGGGAATACCCACACATCAACCCACCCACCACCACCACATCACTGAAACCTGGGCCTGAGGGATGGGATACTCCCAGCTGCCCCTGCTCCTTCCTCCCCGCTCTTATCCTCGGCTGGCCTCCATCGTTAACGTCTTCCTCAGCCTCCCACCAGGCTGGCTGCAGCCACCACCGCATCTGGTGTCTGATCCCCCCTTGCCACTGTCATCCAGGCTTCCACTGTGTATGTAGGGACGTGGATGAGCGCCTCCCCTCCTCAGGTTAGCTGAGACAACGCTGGAGCTTTTGTTGTTGCTGTCGTTCACTTAGAAGGAACTCCACTGGTAAATTACCAAAATAAATCAGGAGAAGACAGAACAAAAGCCTAGAAACAGATGAGTTTGCAGAGTGGGACCCTTCAACCCAAGATAACTCAAGATTAGCTCGGTGACACCCAGGTCCCCCTTCCTGCCCTACCCTCTCCTCCTTGCTCCCCTTCCCTCCCCAAAGCCAAAACAGTGCCTGATGATTAATAAATGTTTGGTGAATGAATACAAGAATGACTGTTGTTCAGAGGAAACTTTGGGCTCAGTGTCTCCAGCAGCTCCATGGACTGCAGGAAAAGGGCTGCCCTCTGTAGAGCCTGAGGGCTTCGCATCCCCCTCCAGGAGCTGGAAAGGTAGGTGCTCTGGTGCAGGAATTAATACATGGGGTTGAGCATTGGACAGACTCAGGTGCTGGTCGCAGCTCCATCGCTCACCACTGTGTGACCTTGAGCAAGGCATTTAACATCTCTGAGCCATAGCTCCCTCAAGGGTAAAATGAGGACAAAACCTACTGCTGTCAGGATGGTTTTACGGTTGAAAGAGTTCTGATTACCCCAATTAAGTGTTGAAGAAGACTTTTCCTACTTAAAAGTCATCACTCACTAATGGTTTACCAACAAACTATTTCTTCTATTGAGGGAGAATTTCAGCCTAGGTCCTTTGGGGGTGTTTCCCATGCTCCCTCCCTCCATCCCCCACCCCCCCCAAATAGAGGCAAGGTTTTGGCTTTCCTAGGTCTCCATCACAACTAATAACTACCATTCCTATGGGCAGTTACTTTGCTACACTATTACATGACAAATAATTAGAGCTCTGTGCTGACAGGGACCGCATGTCTGGTTCCTTGCTACATCCCCAGGGTCTGGTGCTGTATAAATACTCAATAAATATTTGTTAAATCATCTCAGCCAACTGGAAGGTTGGTATTATCATCCCTGTTTTACAAATATGGAGACTGAGGCTTGTTCACAGCCACAGAGCAAATAAGTGGTAGAGCCAAGACTTAAACCTAGATCCATCTGATCTCCAAACCTAAGAATTTTCAATTCCGTGACGCTGCCTGAGGAAGGTGGTTCTTTTGCATAATCCCCAGGGGAAAAGCCCAGGTTGTAGGCATGGACTTGTGATGGTCTCAGGACTCATTCAACCCCCTCATTATAGAAAGTATCAGGGAACTCCAGTTCAGTGTTCGGGGAGAGCATGGCCTCACAAACATCATGCCTTTAGCCCCTTGACTTTTATTGCCAGAATATTATTTTCCAGGTTGAGTGAATCATCCTTGGCTGGCAGGTAGACCTCTCTTCATTTTTTTTAGATGCTCCTGAATTCTCGACAATGTTGAGTCATTCCTTGGCAGGACATTGCCAATGTTGTGACAGCTGGGACAATGGATGTAGGCCAAATGGCTTAGTTAGCTAACCAATAGGTTTCTTTCAACATGGCACAGAGTTTAATCCCCTTCTAGGCAGTTTAGAAAGAGTGGTGGCAGAATGCTTTCAAAGTCTCAAGGGTGGGTGGAGGTAGTTGGAAGACAGAGGGGGTATTTTGTATATTTGCAAGTGATGAAGTCTTTTAACACTTCAAGCTGAGCTGTTTGCTCTTGAAATAAGACCCAGGCATGCACACAAATACATGAACATCCTGTGATGAAAAACTTGAGTCTTTATTGTGCAAACAGCTATGTTTGCCTTTAAATGATGCAATTAAGATAGTGTTACATATAAGTAGAGTGTGGCATAGTCTAGGGTCAGTTTTTTGAGAATCAGAGGAAGAGCTGCTGATGGGGTATAGTGCTTGAGAGGCACCTCAAAGGCTGTTCTCTCTCAAAGTCCCCCCACCCCTGTTCTGCTTTGGGGGTTGTATTTTTCACCATCAGTCACTGGTAGAGGGTGTGGCATTGGGCCTTTCATGAAAGAGCAAGAGTACAAATAGGTGACCAGAAAGTGGTGACATATTAGCACACTGGTGCACGATAATATTTTGGTCATTTTAAGTGTCAAGGTAGCCAGCTGATGGCCTGGAAAGGCTGGGAGATTGCAGGTGAGAAGGTATGGTTTTGTTGTGGAGTGCATACGTATTTTTGCCTGTCCAACGTCTTTTTGTTGTTGTTGTTGGTGAGGAAGAGTGGCCCTGAGCTAACATCTGTGCTAATCTTCCTCTATTTTGTATGTGGGACGCTGCCACAGCATGGCATAACAAGTGGTGCACAGGTCCATGCTGGGATCCGAACCCATGAACCCTGGGCTGCCAAAATGGAGTGTGCGAACTCAACCACTACCCCACCAGGCCAGTCCCCCAAGGTCTTTTTTCTAGGCATAGGTCCCTGATTTCCCTTGGGGCACCACCCCATCACTAATCTTTGTCCGTGGAATTTCAATGGGCAAGTGACTTAGGCTTAGCCAATCAGAGCATTGCATTCTTCTGGCCACTGTAATTGGTTCAAGCACAAGCATGTGGTTTGAATCAAGCCAACAGGAGGCCTACTCTAGACTTGTGCTGAAGGTATTGGGACAGTGTTATTTTGTTGGAAGTTGCTAAGCTAGTAGAGTGTCAGGCTGGAGCATCTGTGGGGGGGGTGGAGAACATAATGTAGAGACAGCCTATCTGAGAATAAAGGCAGAGGAAAGCAGAGTGGAGAGAGGAGAGGGATGTGTTCCTTAGGGCATCATTAGAGGATCACATCGTGCCTGAAGCTAGTTACCCTGCAATTTTTAAGTTATATGATACAATGCACTAATAAATTCATCTCTCCCCACTCCCTCCCTTTTTTGCCTAAGCTTGTCACCTAAAACTGAATCTTGACTGATATATTTTACTAGTTTACTCCTCTTTCTCTTCTACCAGACTGTAAGTTTCCAGAAAACAAAGGTACAAAAGTCTTATTCGTTTTTGTACCCTCAGTATCTAGCACAGTAGGACTTCAGTATTGAAATGAACAGCCAAAGAGAAAAGGTGCCAAGAGGATGCACTTTAAGCAAGGTGGTGCTGAACAAGAAGATGGTCTATCCTGCAGAGGCAGGCTGAAGAGGTGTGTCTCCTTTCTGGGTGATTTGCAAAGGGCTTGGGGGAAAAATATAAGACTGGAGTATGAGAAAGAGAGTGGAGGGTGATCCGGGGAAAGATCTCCAATTATCATCAACAAGAAGGGGGTGGGTGCTGATGTTACCATCCAGAGATGAGATACGGAACCAAATGGGGGTTGGAAAGCCAGGAAATGCAAGAATGTGTACCCACAGGTCAAAACCAGCAAATGGGAGGTGACTGGATGGATTTTGGAGACAGGAGTCGATAACTGCAGTTTGGCATTTGATAGAGAGGTCAGCTCCTTTCAGAAGGAGCAAGATGGGAAGAGTAGAGATGAGAATATTGGGTGCCTTCCTGGGAGGCTGGACCCAGAGGAGAAACAGAGGCAATATTCCACATTTTTCACCATTCTTCTGGAACTTTGAAATTTGGCGACAGAAGTTGTTGGTGTCCCTCTTCCAATTCTGCCTTTTACAGAGGTGAATTAATTTGAATGGGAGAGGCAAGTTATGGGCTTTAAAAGCATTTCAGCATATCTTGGATTATCTCATAATTATACAAGGCCCCTGAGAGCAGCGCTTGCCCAGGTGCCCCTCTTCCAAAGTAAACCCAACTGGTTCAGTCCTTCTCATCCACCAACCAGAGGAGACCACATTACCTTTCAAATGAACTTAGAACACCTGGTATCCAAATATTGCTGAGCCAGGAGCCGCTTACTCTTCCATCATCAGACTCCCTGAATCTGCTCTCAAATCTCTATCTCTGGATGCAATACTCCTAAACAGAGGCAGGGATAAGGTATCTCCATGGCTGAGGTAAGGTGAACACTGAATAAGCCTGAGCCTCCAGTGTTACTGGAGGTGATAGAGTAGGGACCAGCAGTCAATGGTTGTCCTGTTTAGAATTCCTAACCACATTCCACAGGAGATTTTGTTCAGTCTCCTTCTTTCTCCATCCTATGACCACCCCAAATCATTACTCTGGCGCCAATCAGAAGCTGCGTGGCAGAAGGCAAGTCAGCATAGTCTTCTTTTCCTACCTTCAGTTCTTGAAGTTCCTGGCTCCTTGGCCCCCGTCTCCATGGTGCCACTGTGGGAAAGGGCTATGTGGCAGATTCAGAGGGTGTCACTAGTGAGCCCAGAGACCTGATTCTAGTTCCAGCTCTTCTAGACCTTCATTCCTTGGTCTTGGGAAAGAGTCTTCCCTCTCTCAGCTTCAGTGGTTTGTTGATTCTGTAATTCTGGAAACTGACAAAGTAAAACCCTTCTCTCTCTCTGTCTCTGTCTCTGTCTCTTGGCTGAGAAGGTTGAGCACTTGACCTCCATGTCTGGGTCTTGCCACGTGAGATGCTTCTAGTCTCTTTGGGCTGACCCCTGCTCTTTATACATTCCCTCTTAGCCACACCTTCCAGTATGTGCTTGGATTTTTTCAGTTGGGAAATCTAAAGTTGACGATAACTTTATAGGAGACCAAAATATTGGGCCACCAGAGACCAACGCGGGTTTCAACAAATGAAACTTCAGCATTTAAAAGATTCAAGTCCAATTCCCTCAGAAAAGTTCCTGAAAACAAAGATTATCCACTTAAACACCCAAAGATAGCATTTATGAAAAAGGCACTTTGCGGGGAAATCAATCTTAATGTTGCTTTTCACAATTCCAAATCCCTTATGCTCTATTAAGAAATGACCCTTTAACCTTTCATTGGGTCTCTATTCACCAGCACCCTCCCCAGGTGGACCTGCTTCTGCTTGGGGCTTTTCTTTTTCTTTTTCTTTTTTTTTCCTGTAATGACAGTTATGGGAAAACTGGAGGATTAGCCGTGGTACAGCCACCCTGTGCTGAGCAGATATCAGGAAGGATCCTGGTCATTTGGTTCCCATCTGTGAGCAATTACAGACAGAAGGAAAGGTAGTGAGAGGAATGCATAACCTCCAGCTCAAATCTCTAACTTTGTAATTTTCTCTCAAAACTCTTATGCAAAGGATGGTCTTTTAGAATCCTTCACCTAGCACTCATGCATGTGTTTCTGAGTTTCCCAAGAAAAAGGAAGCAAAACCTTCTCACAGTCTTTGGATTAATTTTTTTGGTAGCTTAGAAGTTGGGAAAATATCAAGTGATAAAGTGAACAATGATATTCTTTTCTTATCTTAGATTAGCTATTTTTTCATTATAGCTGAATTTATATCCATTTGAAAAATAGTAAGACATATGCGTGAGAGGCATATAATTCACTCATCCTATAGGTTTTTCTTACTTGTCATGCAGACTTGAGGTTCCCCTATAATAATTCTGGGGTTTTTTCTAGAACAAAAAGAAGTATCGATAGCATATATTGAGTGTTTCCTACATGTCTGCCACTATGCTAAGTGTTTAGTGCTTTACGTACCTTCTATTTGATTCTCATGACAACCTTATAAAATAGAAACTTATATTGTCTCCATTTTATGAATGAGGAAACATAGGCTTGGAGAGGTGAAATAATTCACTCAAGCCTGCACAGATAGTAAGTGGCAGAATCAGGATTTGGACCCACATATTTCTGATTTCAAGTCCATGTTCTTAACCACAGAACTACAATTTGGCATATACTGCTGTATATCCTTTATAACTGACTACTTTGAATTTAGCTCTTTATGTCTTCTGTAGATCCTGGCACATAGACGAAGCTCAACAAATTCTTTTTAGTTAATTGATTAGTGGTGAGGGTTTTAAAAAAATTTAATTCCTATGATTTCGCTATTTGTTTCCAAATTGTGGCATTTTAACCGTCTTGAGTATAGGCCATTGAAGATCTTGGATGGCCTTGGTTGACAAGTATCATTTTAAGTTTTGAATTTCAAATCAGGAATTAATAGATAGATGTCAGAGAAGGAACTGAACTTGGAGTTCTGATTCTTGATCTAATTAGGGAGTTTGATGGAGATTATTTTGTTTGTAAACCATGAGCCATCCATCCTATTTCCCAGGGCATTCAACTAAGTTTTTTCATCATCATCACCACCACCATCATCATCACCATAATCATTATCATTACTATATATTTACAGAACTCCTTATTCTTACAAGGAAAT
Source organism: Tapirus indicus (assembly GCA_031878705.1). NCBI lineage: Eukaryota > Metazoa > Chordata > Mammalia > Perissodactyla > Tapiridae > Tapirus > Tapirus indicus. Next base: position 30,953,401 of record CM062921.1, on the reverse strand, counting down.
TTTCTAGATTCTGGGGATAGATGCATAGAGGCATGATATAGGTCCTGTTCTTGAGGAGCTTCCAATCCAATGGGGATACCAGGGAAAGCTTCAATATGGAGTTGCATTTATCCTGGGCTTTTAGGGGAGAGTTGTTTGGAGGAGCAGAGGAGCAGAGCTAAGACTTGTAATATTCTAGATAGAAGTGACAATACAAGCAAAAGTAGAGAGATGTGGAAGTGCATGTTTAAAGGAATGTAAGCAGTAGAACGGAAGGTGTTTAAAAGTTGTAACCTATCTGGAATATATTTATGTGGTGTGAGGTAGGGATCTGACTTTATTTCTCTCCATATGATGGTTAATTGTCCCAAATACCATTTAATGAATTGTCAATCCTTTCCCCACTAATTAAAAATAACGTCTTTTTCTTATACCAAACTCCCTTAAGCACTTAGGTCTGTTTCTGGATTGTGTTCTGTTTTGTTGTCCTCTTTCTCTGTACCTGAGCCAGTACCACATTATTTAAATTTGGATAGCTTTGTAATATGTCTTGACATCTAGCTGGAAAAGCCCCTCTCTTCGTTCTTTTTCAAAATAGTTATAGCTATTCTTGCACATTGACTCCTCTGTATGAACTCTAGAAGTTGCTAATCAAATTCCCTGAAAAATCAGAGGGAGCATAAAGAGAATGCCATGAGGCATAGAGGAAGTGTAATGGGCCATGAGGCTTGTAAAGTAGTTTGAAGGTCAAATAATGGAGGATTAGATTGTCAAGCCAAGACATGCAGAACCCACAGTACTTCTGGGCATTTCTAAAGAAGCTGAGATATCTTCTGGCATCCTGGCTCCTCCCTTAAGAAACTTGCCTGCAATGCCTTACACATAGATTCCTACAGACTGGCTAGAACACCCATGTCCCCAGAGCCCTGTATGGTGGGCTGAAGAGAGAGCTCAGCTTGTGTTGGAAGACCAAAGAAAGACTTGTCCATCTCATCTATTCAGAACTCAGAAGTGACCTGAATCTGAAACCCTGAGGCAGCTTCTTCCTCTCTTCCTTTATCTTTTCACTGCCTCTGCCCCTTTTCACATGCAGCCCTCCCTGGCTGCCATCTGTCACAGTTACAGATGATTGGACAAGGATAAGAAAAGAGAGTCAGCCTCCTGTTGTATCTTCCCCTGAGGACTAATGTCATCCCTGGATCAGAAATCATGGGAAGCAACCCTGGCCCTTGGGTGGGGGGAGGGAGCACGTAGGCCCTTCGGACAAGCCTCTAAGGACAGGATGCCCTCTCATCCATCCCATTCCATTAGCTATAAGACAGAGACATGTGTGCAGGGAAGTGCCTCTCCTCTGCTTGCCTCTCCAGTTTCTCTTCTTTGGTTTTTATTTATTTCTTCATTCAACAAGTATTTATTAAATACTTGCTATGTGCCAGGTGTTGAGTAAGCAATGTGAACAAAATAGACTTGGTTTCTGTCCTCACAGAGCTTACAGTCTGGTTGGGGAGATAGCCACCAATAAACTAACAAACATACACATATTTCTTTTCTCTTCTGCCCTCCTCTCCTCCAAGCAGAGCTCTCCCTCAGGAAGCCTCTGCTAGAGATCGGTAGAGGTAAGGTCGGGGTGATATATCCACATAAAAGGGCTCTAGGCATACCAGCCTGGGGATGGTAGAGTGGGAGAATAATAGTGATTTCTATGTGTAAGTGGCAGTCTGAAAGGGTCTTGAAAATCTTACCTAAGTTCCCATTTTTCTGACTCTACCAGGTGATTCCTGTCTCCCTTTTTGAGGGTCAGATAAATGTCTCAAGTCTGAATAATACCCCTTACTGAATGACATGAACTGTAGGAGGATGGAGGAGCTTTTCTGCTCTATGCAAGGGAGGAGAGAATAGTGAATAATTTTGTATTCAAAGGTGATGGTGAGGAGGATAGAATATTCTTGCAAGGGAATCCTGACTTCCCAGAGGCAATCTGCAAAACATCCTTCCCCAGAGGGGTTCCTGGTGCTGGTGACCATGATGTGATGCATATGGTTGAAATTCTGGGCCAGCTCTGCAGCCAGACTAATCCGAGAGCAAGGAATACATGAAAAAAGGAAAGAGCAGCGGTGTGGCCTTGAACACAAAGCACAGGCAAACACATGGAGAAGATGAGGGGAAAGGAGCAATACAGGCCCCGACAAGGAGTGCCAGGGGCTTGACCAGAGGGAAAATTGTGAAGAACTTTGGGCTGCTCTCCAGAACTCCAAAAGATGGAAATCTTTTAATATTTGAATACAGCACATGGAATTTGTTGAAAAACAACGAACCAGAAGTATGGCCTTGGAAAAGTCATGGGGCATCAGTTTCTGCATTTATAAATAAATAAATTGTGGTTGGGAGGATGGAATGGGGTGCTGAGAGTGGTATTTAATGATTTCTAAGGTTTTTCCCACCTTTAATATCATGTGATTCTGTTTTTATCCCCATGGAGCAGATGCCATGTGTCTAGAAATGTGTAGAGGAAAGTTTTTGTTTTTATAAGTTTACTTTTGGGAATCTATAGGCTCTTTGAAGGGAATAGATATCTCCCTAGTGCAAGAACTTGCATAAAGTTTTGTTGGATGGATGAATAAATGAATGAGGAAAAAACTAAAACATATGAAAAGTTACCTAGGAGCCTACTTCTGGGTTGGAGAGATCAGATAATACACTTGAAATAGTTAAAGAAGTCTGCTAGACAATCCATATTTAGGTTCTAAATTCTGACTTGACTCCCTGGTTCCAGACAGTACTGTGGACAGCTCCATGGTGCTGAAGGTAGAGCTGTAGTGAGGTGAATGCACTTTCAGTTCAGAGTTCATAGACTCATTCATCCTGCAAACATACACTGACAGCCTATTATATACAGGCAGCATCCAGGTACAGTAGGGAAGAAGAATTCTCTGAGTATTTTAAAGTTGAAGATAATCTTAGCAGAAATGACCAAAAACTATTACAACATAGATCCCCCCCCAAAAAACAGGAAAGGAAACACAAAAGAAAGACAATTTTGGTTTAGAAACTTGAGTTCAGAAAGATTAGGAAACTTTTCATAATAGGTATCATTTATTGAGTATTTACTATAAGCCAGATTCTGTACATACATTCTTTCTAAATAGTTCTGTAAGACAGGAGCCCAGAGAGGGTATGGGTCCCAAATCACACGGCTTATAAGTAGGAACAGGATTAAGGCCCATGTCTGTTTCTCTCCAAAGCCTGAGGCCTTTCTAAATCCTCACGATTCCCCTCATAAGGCCACCATGGGAGGAAGGAACATTCTAGTCTGCACACAGCTTACATGAGCTTATAGAGGGAAAGATCAGCTCTTCTGTTCCCCTTCCTTCTCTAAGTGTCTCCTTGCCATCTTGGCCCTGGGGCAGCACCAAATGGGAATGAGAGGGAGCAGAGAGTCTCCAGAACTATTTAATATGTGTGAGGTATAATAGTCAGAGATCTTTCAGTAGAACAATAGTTTCTCCAACTCAAATAAGCCTAATTTAAAAAGTAGGTAGATCCAGCCCTGGTGGCCTAGTGGTTAAATTCAGTGCACTCCACTTCAGCATCCTGGGTTTGGTTCCCTGGCACAGACCTAGACCACTCTGCTAGCAGCTATGCTGTGCTGGTGGCCCACATACTAAAAAGTAGAGGAAGACTGGCATGGATGCTAACTCAGGGCAAATCTTCCTCAGGAAAAAAAAAAAGGTAGGTAATGAGCTCACAAGGCTAGGAAGTCTAGGAATAGATGTGGCTTCAGATATACTGAATCTTGGGAGGGATGAGAGATGGAGGGATGTTTAGCCCATGATGTCATTCATCATTCTCTGCTTTGCCCTCATTCTCGCCTTTGCTTTATTCTGGAGACAGGCTCTCATCACATGATGACAAGATGGCCACCAGGAGTCTCAGAATCACACCCTCTCTGATTCACAACACCAGCAGAATAGTACCTTCTCTTTCACAATTTCCATGCATCAATCACAGATAAGATTCTGATTGGCACTACCTAGGTCATTTGCACAGACTCTGATTGATCAGGGGAAAAGGACACATGAGGATGAGAATGATGGCTCAAATGGCATCACATGAAATGAGGGAAGAAATTCCTAAAGAACCAGAAGAAAGATGATGAAGAATCAGACTGAACAAATGAAAATGTTAAATGCTCTGGAGCCCTGTGGTAGAAACACACTCCAGGCAGTTAGGCCAGGGACTTCCTAAATGGTCTCATCTTCTGAGAGGAAAGTGGGGAGGCCCAGGAAAGGTGAGCAGCACTGCTCAGTGGGCTTTTCGGGATAAAAAACAGTTCTGGTTCTTGGTTTTACCTGCAGAACTCACCTTTATACAGCAGAAGGCCAAGCCTATCCACAAAACAATGACCCTCTCTTTATATAATTCTCTGCAGTTTACCAAAGGCAGTCTTCCCATCTTCTCCTCAGAGCCTCGTAACAGCTCTGGAGGTAGTCAGGGCAGGTGGTACTTCCCTGTTTTACAGGTGAGGGGGCTGAGGCTCTGAGATGCTATGTGACCTGCCCAAGGTCACTCAGTTGAGTTGCGGAGCTGTGACTATCAACCAGCTCTCCAGCATACAGATATAATTAAAGGCCTATGAAAAAAACTCCAGCACGAACAAGACTGGTAAGTGATGAGGAGAAATCTCATTGGCCAGACAAAAAGCTGCAGAGGGAACAGATCTGCCAGTTGGAAAGGCAAAAACAGGAAGCTTGGCCGGATTGCCCAAGAAGACAACAAAGAAATAGCCAGAATTTATAGGCGTGAGAAGAGAAAAATCAAAGAAAGAAATGAGATGCAACCTGCAAAACACATAAAAGGAAATAGAAAAACATTCTTTAAAACACACAGGGAACAAGAGGATGATAAGGAGGAATGTTTCTTCCTAATAGATGATGAGGGACTGCTGATAATAGATGACACCAGAAACACATAGGTTTTTAATGCTTTGTTCCTTGGGTAGCTGGAACAAACTGCATACAGCCTAGAGGGCAAGGAAAACATTGGGAGGGAGGAAAGGGAAACGGAACTAAAGATCTGAGATCACCAGTGACAGGGAACCCTAGAATAGCAAAGCTGGAGAGACCCTAGATGTCATCTGGCCCCACCCCTCACTTTACAGACAATGAAACTGGGTATCAGTGACCGGGAGTGAGCTGCCCAAGGTCACTCCATTAGTATTAGAAGAGCTAGGCTCCTGGCTCTTGGTCCAGTGCATTTTTCTGGCATCCTTAGAAGATGGGGAGATGGGGAGAGACAGTGATGGATAAACCAAGACATAAAAATCTACTGTGGGAATTAGGTAAATGCACAAATAACCTTGATTGAAGGCAGGGTGAAGGGCGGGACTTGGGGAGGATCAGGGATACCAGGTAAGGAGGGAGCTGCCTTGACATCAGGGTTCAAGTCTTGCTGTTGCTCTGGCCTCCAGTCTTTGGCCAGTCTGGTTTCTCAGGCTCTCGAGGTCTCAGACTCCCTCAGATCCCAGGGTTTCTGGGTCACTGACTGTTGCCTGATGCTTGGCTGCTGCCTGTCTTGCTTTGTCTCTTGAATCAGTTTTCTGTTGCCACAATAATGCTGTCTTATGAACCACCCCAATATTCAGAGGCTTAAAATGATAAGCATTTATTTAGCTTGCTGTGGGTCAATGATGGAGGCTGGGATCAGCTGGGAGGCTTTCTTGTAATGACTGGATTCTTCCACATTTGTGGGGCGGTTGGCTTGCTGTTGCCTGATCTATGATGGCTGCAACTGGATGCCTTGGACAGCTGGGATGAATGAGATGACTCGCCTCTCTGTCAAGTGTCCAGCAGGCTAAGCCAGACATACTTTCATGGCAAAGGAGAGGTGTATGGCCAACAAGCCCAATTGCACAAGGAATGGAAACACACAGGCACTTTTCAAGTTTCTGTTTGCAAATATGTTTGCTAACATTTTGTTGGCCAAAGCAAATTACATGGCCGAGACCAGAGTCAGAGTGGGCAGGACTACAAAATTACAGGGTAGAGGGTGTAATTCAGCAAGGTCATTAACTGGAGCTGTCCGCACAATCAATCTACCACCAGGCCTCCTTTCTCAGGGTCTTTGGCTCTGCTGCCTTACTCTACTTCCCACCATTTTGGTCCTGCTGAGTGAGCTGCTTATCTGGCTCCCAACTCTTATTGCTGAGAGTTCTCTGCTGCCTAGGGTCCCACAGCCCATTTGCCAGTAGGACAACAAGCTGAGTCTCATACCTTGGTTCTGCCCAGGTAGACTTTTGGATACCCCCATTCCTAGGATAGTGATGAAGACACTGCATGCCCAGAACCTGTCTGCTGCTGCCCCAGTCTCAGAAGCAGCGTCCTCTAAAAGCTCTTTAACTGGAAATCCCTAAACCCCAGGTATTCATCAACTGCTGTTCACTTGCAAGTCTTCCCTGCCCATGGACACACATCAAAGAGAAGCCAGGTATGTCCTCTGCAGCCTTATCCTGTGTCCATACCACCCTGGACTCTGTCCTCCGAGAAGATGTTATGATCTGAGTTCTGGTCCCCCCCAAATCCATATGTTGAAGTCCTAACCCCCAATACTTGACATTGTGACTGTATTTGGAGATAGGGCCTTTGAAGAGGTGACTAAGTTAAAATGAGGTCAATAGAATGGGCCTTAATCCAATATGACTTGTGTCCTTATAAGAAATTAGGACAGAGACATGTACCAGCACAGAGAAAAGACCATGTGGAGACATAGGGAGAAGATGGCCATCTACAAGCCAAAGAGACAGCCCTCAGAAGAAACCAACCCCGCCCACACCTTGATCTCAGACTTCTGGCTCCAGAACTGTGGGAAAATAAGATTCCTGTTATTTAAGCCACCAGTGTACCCAGCTGGTAGTACTCGTTATGGTAGCCTGAGCAAACTAATACAGAGGGAGAAACCCAGCCTTGGATGTTTGACTAAAGACATCAGGATGCTTAGAGATGGTCCTCCCTTCAGCACCATAGCTCCAGGCCCCAAGGCACCATTCTGTGCGAAACCACCTCCTGGTTTCCTTTCTGAAGACTGAGCATGTCCCGACCTCCCTACTTAATGGGACCCCTGTCAGAGCTTACCAACTGTGGGACAGTTGACCTCTGCTTCCCCCAGAGAAGGCCCTCAGACAAGGTTCCCTCAGTTCTGGCTCATCTACCTTCTCTCGCCTGGCCCTGCACCCCCTTCTGTCCCTCCCCTCTGCATCCTCATCAGGCCAGTTCAAGCAATTCATCATTTCCTAGCCTTGGATCCTATTGCCAGGAGATCAGGGCTGGATTTTCATGAATTTAGAATGTCAAAGCTGTTCTCTTCTATCACTTTCAACAATATGTACTGTTTGATTTTTTTTCTGAAAGAAAACTATTAATGCTCCTATAATTTGAGAAAGGAGGGAAAGTATGTTTCATTGCAAGGCAGTGAACAAGGACCTGTGTTAAGTTCCGAGGCAGAATAGCCTGTCGCAGGAAGCATTTGTCAGATGTTGAAGCACAATTGAGATCGCAAAGGATGGGCTGGTGGCTGGGTGATGGGCCAGGTGGCCACTGCCCTGGCAGGGTGGACAGAGCCCTGGCCTAGGAGTCAGAAGACCAGCCTGAATCCGGTCTGTCAGCTGGGCCTTGTGCTCATTGAGAATGGTGCCGTGTGCCACTTTGCCAGGCGCTGGGAATACACAGTGGAATATGGCAGATGTGCACCTGCCCTCACGGGTGTTCACTCTCTCTCAGCACGACCCTGGGCAGTTCGTTCACCTCTGAGCCTCAGTCTCCCCTTCTCTGAAACGAGAAGTCTGGACCGTGATTTCTCATGTCTTCTCCCGCTCTAGCATTCCATAGGGCTGTCCCTCAGGTATGAGGTGTTGAGGACTAGATTATGACAGTGGCAACTCTAAAAATGGGAAGGGAGAGATTAATCCAGAAATATTCCCAAAAATGAATTAACTCCTTGGCTATGGGAAAGGAGTGAACCTAAAGAGGCAAAATTGCCTGAGGTTTTTAACCTGAAGGTGTCATCGACAAGGAAAATGGAAATTGGGAAGGGGACAAAGATGAATGTCCCCAATTAGATTATTTCCTGGTAATTATATAGACAAACAGAGCAAAGCTATGCTTTCCTCTAAAGAGGGGAGAATAAACCATATGAATGGAAAGGTGTGTGTGGAGATGGAGGAAGTACTGAGTGGCTATATATGTGTATGGATGAAAAGATCTAGTGGTCCTAGTGGAAAATAAGGTGACTCCAAACCAGAAATCAGTGCCGCTGTAGAAATGATCACAATATGGCAATGTGATGACAGGTGGAATGGCAAATGTAGGGGCCACTCTCTATGTGCGCTAGAGGCCACTGGGCTGGAGACCAAAATTGCTGGGTCATTGCTCCGTCTCTGGGGTACTGTGAATCTGAAGCAACGCCCTTCTTAACAAAACAATTTTTCATCTTCTAGGGAGCTGTGTGCCTGGTAACCCAGCCAAACCGTGAGTGCCCACCATTTAGTCAACTCAGTAAACAATACTGTAGTACCCTCCACGTTCCAGGAAACAAGCTGGCGCCAAGGATGCAGAGACGATCAAGAGAGGGCTCCTGTTTATAAAATTAGAGTAGAGGTGGGGTGCGGAGGCTGACATATGACTAAGTCTAATGCAGGTAGCCTGTGAATCCTGCTTAAAACAGTGTTGCAAGCAAAGTGCTGGTGATTAATTCTGATGGTTGAGCTCTGGGAAGGCCTCATGGAGGAGGTGGCATTTGAACTGGGTCTTATGTGTAATCTGTATTGCAATGTAGGGATTTATGGAAATATCCCCTGTAGACTGATAGGAGGAGAAGTGGGGAGGGTGGCATAGGGAGTGGAGAGTCTTCTAGATCAAAGATGTCATTAAATTTGAAGGTGGCTAGGGGAGGGAGGAGGGTCTCCTAAGATGACCCTGGATGTCTAACCCATACAAGACAGAACCAGATACACTGATTTAATTCAAAAGTAAGTGGGGCCACCATCTAGAGGACGGGAGAAGCTATTTTGGTAAGGGGGGGAGAGTCAGGTAGGGGGGAGGTGAGGGAAGAGGCAGTTACAAGCCTGCAGGAGGATGTGGGTGGTTTCAGACAAAGCTGCTTTTTCGGAAGCGTGAAACAGGCCCACACCGCAAAGGCGTGGAAGGCTCCGGAGCCTGAGGGACAGTGCGCTGATGAGCTGCTTGGTCAGTGAAGCAAGGAAAGGAGCTGGGTTGGCAGCTGAAAAGATCCATGGGGTCAGAGGAGGAGGGAGGCAGTAAGTGGCCTGGGAGTTCTTAGCTCCTACCTACACTGCACTGCCTGAGCCGGGGGCTGAAGGTGAGGGGCCGCAGGCTTGCCAGGATCTGCCCTGCGGGTTGTGGAGCAGCTATAGGCCTCTGAGCAGCACGGGGAGTGGTCAGACTAGGATACATACAGCCGAGCTTCTGAGGCAGTGTGGCTGACCAGATGTAGGCTGCTTACCTGGCAGGTATCACAGACAGGGAGCAGATGTGAGCCCAGACCCCCACACTGCTCCCGCTGGCTTCCTCCCTTACAGTCTGCCTGCCTTTTCCTCCTCTCCTCCCTTCTTCTTCCCTCTCACTCTTGCTATCACTTCCCTTCCTTTCAACAAGAACTTATTAAGCATTTATTACATTTGTACTAGGCTTTCTTCTGCATAGAGACTTAGAGATCTTTTAAAGAGGCAAACCTCAGGCTCAGTTACCATTACACCAGCCTGGCTCCAAGCCCAGAGTTTTTGCAAGACCCTACCTGCAGCTGCACAGGCTGGGCAGGATAAATCTTGTTGGCTGCCCTATTCTTATGCCCACTCCCCTAGTTGATGACATGCCAAAGGGGATCTGAGGTAGGGCTCTCAAGTTCTTGGGCAAAGTCTACTCCCTGCATAAGCCTATTTTCTTCTCAGCCATAATTATCTTCCTAATTTCAATCTTACCTTCTTTCTCCCAGTCTGCTTTACTTTAATTCCTGATCTTCTCAAACAGTTCTGAGAGAAAGCTGGAGGGTTCAGCTGGGAGAGTTATTAATAATAATAATGGCTATCACTTGTTGAATAGTTATAGTAACATCGGGCATTAAGTTAAACAAGTAACTTTATTTAATCCTTGCAACAACTTGGTAAGGTAGATATCATCCCCCCATTTTTCAGATGAGCACATGGAGGCTCAGAGAGGTCAAGTTAACTTGCCCAAGTTCTCACAGCTGCTAAGTGGCAGAACTCGTCTTCCATTCCAGGCCTGTCTGATCCTGAACCTGTGATAATTAACACTTTAGACTGACTTCCTTTACTCTTTAAACGAAGCTGTTATGTTGTCTCTTGCCTGGGATGAGAGACCAGACAGCCCCTTCCCTTCAAACCCATCTCGCCTCCCCTGTGAGTCCAGCCACCTTCCCTTCCAGCACCATCCACACGGTACAGCATAGCTGTATTACCTACATGGGGGGGGTCATTTCACCCCCAGCTTTTCAGAGGGAGGGGAGCAAAGGTAATTTGGCAGCAAGAAGGACCGAGCTCAGGCACATAGAACGCCCGAGGACAAGGGCAAGGGAGGGAGTGGTTTCCATTCTTCAATCCTGGTGATTTTATTGGCAGGACAAGGTAACCAAGCGTTGCCAAAGCTAGTTCGTCAACCTCCTACGCTTTCCTCTCCAGCGGGAGCTGACGCTCCCATCCTGATCCAAGCTGGTGGCTGTCCCAGGGGCAGCTGCTGGCTCCTGTCATGAGTCTGTGTCTGCCACCTCCTCTCCCTCCAAAGCCCCCGATTTCCTTCCTTGATAATCCAGAGATGGTGATAACTACGAGATGCACAGCAATCCATCTAAGATTATGACGCGTTTTCACGGCATCACCTCATCTCCACCTTAGCAATGAGGCCCTATTCCAAGCCTGCTTCGTGGCCCCTGAAAAGCCTAGAGCACATCCTGAAATGCTGCTCCCATCTCTTTGCCTGGATTTGAGTCTTCCTCTGTCTCCTTAGCCAGGTTTGAACCAAATACACAGACTCTACAGTTGCCCTGGAGGGAGATGGTGCCACCTCTATTGAAGATGTGGAGAGACTGCGGCCTGAAGAGGTTATGCCTTGAGCAGGGAACGCACCTATTGAATAGAGAAGCCAAGATTCAAGCCCTGGGCTCTCCCTACTACACTGTGCCACCTCCATCCCCGCAGGGGCCTCCTGGGGGGCAATGTTTGAACTGGGCCATGACGCACAAGCAGGATTTTGATGGTGAGGGAGGGCCAGGGAAAGGCACAAAGGTGGGACCATGCACGGCAAGCAGTCCTGTATAGCTGGACGACAGATGGGGCTGGGGACGTGGTGGGGATGTGGGGCCCCACTTAGAGGGCCTTCTCTGCCATGTTATTGACTTTGAACCTCATTACAGACATGGCCAATGGGGAGCCACTGGGATTTGAAATGGGGAGTGAGATCATCTAGTCCGGGCTTTAAGGTAGGTGGAAATTCTGAGAGAAATGTCTGACACTCCAGGGAAACAGCTGACACCAGTCCTTGGAGAATCAGATGAAAGACTTAAAGTTGAATTTGGTGGTTTTGTCCAGTGAGAACATCGCTGGAGTTGGGGGGAGTCTGAGGCTTCTCGGTCAACAGTAGAGGAGGCACCAGAAGACTCATGTGTCTCGAGGGGCACTTTAGGCTGGCTCTGGGTTTGTGGTTCTTGCCTGGCCAGGGCAGGGGTCTTGGGAACTGTCTCACAGGGCACAGGGAGTGGAGGGGTTCCCATCAGCTGAGAAACCAAGTGTCAGGACTCACTCACAAGGGGTGAGAAAAATTACTTTCTGGACCCACTGGGCAGGTGCCCACGGATTTGGGGAAAGGCTCCAGGGCTCTGGGGGCAGTGCCGAGTGGACTTCATGGAGCCTCCTCAGGCAGCCTGGCGCCTGATCTCCCATGATCTTCCAGGGAGCAGGGGGAGGGGCGCTGTCTTTCAACACGAGATCCTTTGAAGGAGGAGAATCAGCAGATCCCAGGGTCTGGCCCCTCCGAAGAGGATGCAGCCGAATCTCCCTGGGGTCAGGCTCCTGGGCTTCAGTTAGACAATTACTCCAAAGCAGGCAGGTTCTCAGCTGGGGAGCCCGAGGCAGTTTGGGATTCTCCCCACAAGCTGACCCAAGCCTGCCTCCCACCCCACCTCCCGTCACCAGCTCCTGGCTCAGCACACTCAGGCCACACTGGCCTGCTTTCCTTCCTTTAGCTCACCGTGCCCCTCCCCTGCAAGGGATTCACGCAGTCTCCCGCACCTGTCCCTTTCCTCTCGCTACCCTTTCATTGTTCTCTGGTCCTTTGGGTCTTGGCTTAGACCCACTTCTTCATGGGGGACTTGCCTGACTCCTCACCCTGGAGCTAGTCCCCCTGCCTGGATCTCATGGCTCTCTGTACATCTCTATCATAGAATCTTCTCATAGTTTGCAATTTATAGGATTATGTGTGTGTGGTTGGTTTCATGTCTGTCTCCTCTACTAGACTGTAGGCTCCCTGAGGGCAGCTGCTGTGCCTGGTGTGTTCACTAGTATTCCCTGGGCCTGGCACACTGTGGGCACTAAAAGGGTGAAGCTCTCTGGGGTCAGCGCTTCCTGTTGCTGCACCAAATCAGACATGAGACAGCTCTGTACATCATAATAGCCTTGGATCTGGGAGTCTGGCGGGGACAGGAGCTCAGGCATCACTGGGCTGGCAGGGCCACCACAGCCCCTGGTGAAATGGGAAAATCACTCAGGGGGCTTTGGGGCTATTTCAGGGCATTCTAGGTGCATTTACTCAATCACTTAAGAGACCGATTCTTCTTAAGTGTACTTCTGCCATGGTTGCCCTCCAACCTACCCAAATCTCTTTTTGCCAATTTTCTCATATAATACCATCCAACAAGAATGCTGTCAGGTGTTGTGGTGATTATTATCAAGATTGTGGAGAGGTGCAGAGTTTTCCAGGCAACTTTAGAGCCTTCCCTTCGTTTGATACAAAAACCTATGAAGTAGCCGGTGCAAGTATTACCCGCCCCATTTGACAGGAGGGGAAAATGAGACCCAGAGAGGAATGTGACTTGCCCTGGTCACAGGTTGTAAGAGACAGCAAGTCTGTAACCCTGGTTTTCTGGCTCCTGGGGCAGAGCTCTTTTCCCTACACCTGCGATGCCTTCCCTGGAAGTAGGCATCATTGGGACATGCTTCTCCCTTCTCAGGATCCCACCTCAGTTCTTCTTGTAGGCCAGAGCAGCTGTCGTTGTTTGACGGAAGAATGAGACACAGGGAGAGAGATATTCCATTTGCAATCTTTTGTCCACCCAAATGAAACTAACATCTTGGGGTCACTTAGGGACACTCCCTGTGTGCCAGGCACAGTGCTGGAGCTGCCATCCTTGTTACCCCTTCCTGCCTGCCATCTTTGTTACTCCTTCAACAATCCCGTGAGGTAGGGCTGATGCTGGAAACCCATTTTGCAGATGAGGAAACTGAGGCCCAGAGAGCGTAAGTGACTTGCCTAAGGTCACACTGTTGGCAGCACAGCTAGGATTCAATCCCCCTGTCCATTTGACTCCAAAGCCCGTGGGCTTTCCACATTTTCACATTGCTCCTCATTACCACGTTCTCCAGCAGAACCCAAGAGAAAGAGGAAATGCAGATGCTGGGCAATGGTTGTCTTTTACTCGAGGAAGCAGGAGTCAGCCGCTCTGAGAGATGTGATTCGGTCCTTCATTCTCTCGACAGGTTTGCCGATGAACTGAACAAAGAGGATTCTTCCCAAGTCTGTTGAGTCATTCTTCCCTATACAGGGCAGACTGCACCTAGTGACCAGAAAGTTCATTTAGAAGCTTCAAGACTGTCTGCCTCCAAAAGAGATACCAGCAAGGGATGGGGTATTTGTCAAAGGAAAAAACAGGAAAGAAGAACAAAGAGAAGTCAGTGGGAAGCAGGGAGAGGAAATAGGAGTCAAGGGGATGGTGGACGACAGAGAAAGACAGAATGACTCAGGAAGAGAGATGGGTGCCCTGGGGGAGGGGTTGGGAACAGGACTGGATTGGCGAGCTGCAATTTGTGAAGTTTACAGATAAATCTTGGTCCTTTCAGCAAAGCTTATCTGTAATGGGCTCGGCTCACTGAGGCCCCGTCTCCTGTAGACATAAATCATTTTCTAATTTATAACATGAATAATTGATTTTGCCTCTGTAGCCTCAACAATAAATCTCCCGATCACACATGCATAAGAAAATAATAATAATGAAAGCGATCAGGATATGCTGCCATCGATTAACTGTGAGAAGGGCCACTTGACTCGCAATTCATGTTTTAAGTATTCCAGGTGGCCCTGTGCCCACAAGCCACTTCTGCCCCTTGCCCCTGGGCTCTGCCTGTCACTAGTGGGGAGTGGAGAAGAAAGGGGAGAGGGCCGAGAGGGGAGGGAAAGGCGGGTCTGGCCATGACTGGCCACAGACGAGATCAATTCAAATGTTTCCTCAATGGTTATCACTCATTCATTCAGCAGCTCTTTACAGAGCATCTCTTACCTGGAAGGTCCTGGGACAGGTGTTGTCCAGGGCAAAGCAAGACTTGGTATTTGGCTTCAAGGAGCTTATGATCCAATGAAAGGGCAAAGCACAGAACAGACGACTAGTGTTTGGGAGAGACAGAAGGGGAAAGAGGCTTTCACTGGTCTGTTGTGGTCATCTCCAAGCCAGGAACCCTGGAGCCCTTGCCGACTCCTCCCTCTCCCTCTGCCTCCTGACCGGGTCCTACAGATTCTGTCTCCACAGGCCCTGGGATCCGTCCGCTCCTGTCCACTCTCCCGCTACAGCCTCCGTCAGGCCTCCATCATCTTTGTCCTGGCATTGCAATGATCTCCTAGACGGCTGCCCTGCATCCCTCTTGACCCCTCCCCATCCATTCTCCTGTAGCCAGAGTTTATCTTTAAAATGATAAGTGGGCTTTCCCACAGGCCCTTGGTTCAAGCCTCCCACGCTATCCCCACCCTCACCTCTCCAGCCTCATATACCAGGATTCCTCTCCTTTTGAGCTTGAACCATACTCAACTTTTAAAAACTTTCCAAAGGTGTCCAGTTTTTCTTTCCAGCCTCAGAGACCTTTCCTGTGTGTTCCCTCTGGCTGGAATGCTTCCTCCCCACCCCCGCACCTCTTGTGCTCATCCTTTAGGTCTCAGCGGGAAAGTCACAACCACCCCAGATGACATCAGATTCCCTGAGAAGCAGTCCCGACACACTGCACTCCTCCTTCACGTCACACCTCACCTTGGTAATTTCTTGTTCAATTTTTCCTTTCCGTGGGTGATAAAGTTCAGAAGTCCAAGATCCATTTCTTCTTTGTTTGCCACTGTTTCCTCAGGACCCAGCATGGTGCCTGGCACACGGTAGGTACTAAATAAATGCTTGTTGAATGAATAAATGATCTTCCTGCCTCCAACCTATTTCCTCTCTGGATCATCCTACACAGAATAATTTTTTTTTTCTAAATACCATGGCCAGATTATTCTTCTGTTCAAAAATCATCACTAGTTGCCAGTGTCTGTACATGAAGTCCAAATTCCTGGCCTGGCCCCGACAGGGGCAACCTGTCCTACTCGGTCATTCCAACTTCATATCTCATGAGTCCTCTCAGTGGGCTCTCTGCTCACTTATTGAAATCCTACTCCTCCTTCGAGACTTGGCTCAAATGCCAATTCTATTATAGCACTTATTTCCTTGCTTCAGACCCTGCAGTGGTTCCCCTTTGCTACTGGATGGAAGGGAGGCATTGAAGAGTTTTAAGTGGAAGAATGATGTGGCCAGATTTGGGTTTAGAGTGGATTGTTCCTAAAGCTTCATGGGGGACAGATCTGAGGCCAAGGGGACTGGAGGGAGGCAGACCTTTCACTCTGAACGTGACCCGAGCCCAGCACCTTAGATCCGAGGAGCCAAGGGCTCGTTCAGGGCCTCACAGTGATTCATCATCAGACTTAGATTCATACCCAGTCGATGCCAAGGCTGCTGACGTTTTATCCACTCAGTTATGCTGCTGATCTGGCTCCTGGGACTGTGGTTTCCCAGCTCCCTGGATCCCTGGCCTGAATCCCAGGGTCTCCCTTACAATGGAACCTAAAATTAGAAGCTGCTTTTATAGTGTAAGGGAAGAAGCAAAGGACCCAGGCAGGGTTTGAATAGACAGAAGTGACACCTGGAGGGCTCTCTGGGGAGCATGGGGATGGTCCAGGAGGCTCTGGGCACCAGAGGGAGCAGAGGGCAGGCCTTCTGGCAGGAGACAAAGAGTCCCTGATGGCATTTGGGAAGGCCCAGCTTCCCATCCCTCACCCGTTCACAACCTCTCCCCCTACGCCTTTCCTGGCTCTGAGCCCATGCCTTGCCCAGTGCTCCGTCCTCACCCCAGGGAGGGCTTGCATAGCCATCAAACCAACACAGACACATTAGGAGCCATCAAAGCAAAGCCAAACAATGGAGAAGAGGATGGTGGTGCGGTGGGTCCTGGGGAGAGCAGGGATAAAGACATGGCCCTGGGGATCTGAAGTGACCAACCACCATCTTGACCATCACAGCTCTTTCTGGGTGACAATCTGTGGGCATTACTGCTCCCCCCAAAGGTCACTGAAAATGCCCTAGAGGAGCCCATGTGCCAGGAGGACTGCATCACAAAGTCCTTGGAAGGCTCCAATTCTGACATATGTTCCTAGACAGTTACCTTCCTGAACCATAGTTGCCTCATATTTACAATGATAATTTTTTTAAATAGTAGGGTTTTAATAAAAAAAACCTGAGGTATAATAATAAATCACACAAATCTTAAGTATACAGTTGACGAAATTTTATGTACGTATATACCTGTGTAACCATCACCCAGATCAAGACACAGAACATTGCCAGCACTCCACAGGGCTCCCTTGGGTGCCTTCCCAGTCAGTACCACCCACCCACCCCACCCCTGCCCCACCACGGGTAACCACTATTTCTGATTTCTATCATTATAGATTACATAGATTTTTTTCTTTTTTGGTGAGGAAGATTGGCCCTGAGCTAACATCTGTGCTGATCTTCCTCTATTTCATATGTGGGTCACCATCACAGCATGGCTTGATGAGTGGTGTAGGTCCGCACCTGGGATCCAAACCCATGAACCTGGGCCGCTGAAGCAGAGCGTGCCGAACTTAACCACTGCACCACCGGGCCAGCCCCAAGGTAGATGTATTTTTGAAATTTATGTAAAGTCATACAGTACGTGCTCTTTGGTGTCTGGATTCTTTTCCTCCAGGAAAGAGTTTTGTAGGATCAAATGAAACAGTCTGTATTAAAGCACCTGGTACAGCACCTGGCCCACAGTAGCACTCCATGAATATCCAAGAAGGCAGGGGGGAGTTGAATCAGAAAGATGTGGCTTTGAAATCAGCTCCATACCTTACCAGCTTTGTGACATTCTGAGCCTCAATCTTCCCATCTGTAAAAGGGGATCATAACTGCTACCTCGTGGGGTAGTCATAGGCATTAAATGAGATAAAGAAGGTATAACGCTGGAACAGTAAGTGCTCAATATATGTCCGTTCTGTGATTTTCCTAACAGGGGTGCGGAAGCCAAAGCCCCAGACTGTTCTGGAGAGCCAGGTCTTCACTCTTGTCCAGTGGTCTTCAAATTGCATTTCCTGGAGCCTCAGGATTCTGCACTCATGCATCAGAGGCTGAGGGAAAGTGGGGAAGAACAGGGGAAGGAGAAAGCTCAGCAGGTGGGATTTGGGTGTCCTTCTCCAGGTCAACCAAAGTGGGGCACTGAGTCCTCTGTGTGATAAGTTGGGGGGGGATGGCATTTGCAAAAAGGGTTCTGCTTCTAAAAAGGGTTTGAAAACCACTGTTTTATTCTATAACCACGGAGCCTGGCCCAACATGCCAGCCAGATGTCGTATAAAGGGGAGAGCAAATGAGAACATGTCCGTGCTAATTGGTTAGACCTTCCTGAGACCCTCTGCAGACAGATGCCCTACGCTTCAGTGCAAGGACACCATGAGATGCCACCAGAAATGAATGAAGCAGTTGCTTTTTAATTTTGCTCAAGTATAAATTGCTTTTGAGGGACATTTACATTTCTATTTATTTTATGAACTGTAATGTAAGAAGCAAGTTAAATTTTAAAAGAAAAGCTTTCGTGATTCTATCACTTGGACACAGCAACTATGACACCTATTAAAAAAGATGCCACGGCAGGTATCTGTCATCTTTGTCTGCCAAGCAAGCATTTGCTCCTCCGTCGGCACCAGCACCTCATTTTTTCCTCTGTGGAGCCCCCTCCTTTCCCACTCTTGGTCCATGTGCAGTAAATCTGGTTTCAAAAATGCACATAGTAGGGGCTGGCCCTGTGGCCTAGTGGTTAAGTTTGGCATGCTCTGCTTCCACGGCCCAGGTTTGGTTCTTGGTTGCAGACTTACACCACTCGTCAGTGGCCACGCTGTGACGGCGGCTCACATACAAAATAGAGGAACATTGGCACAGATGTTAGCTCAGGGCGAATCTTCCTCAGCGGAAAAAAAAAAAAAGAATGCATATATGACCTAGGCCTGGTCACTCAGGGAAGTCTATCCCCTTGGCCATGGTGATTGTTCAGGAAATGGCATCACACAATGCAGGCCAATGAGATTCCATCCTGGGGCTTTTGTTGAAACTGGTGGGAGAGTAAAACTCTCTTTCCCGTTGGATTTGAAGATTGAGCAGCTGGGGGGCCATCTTGCTCAGAAGGCCTGCTTGAAAGTGAAGAGAAAGCACAGGAAAAGAGTTGAGAGAAATCAAGAAACGCCAGGTCCTAAATATATTATTTCAGCCCCTGGATCCAGCCATGCCTGAAACATGACCTAACTGGATGTTTCAATCACTGAGGCAATAAGTTATTTTTTCCCCCTTAAGCCAGCTTGAGTTGGATTTCTTTCACCTGACACCAAAAAGCCCTGCTTAACATACAAGTAGGTCAAAGCTGAATCATATAAGTGCATTTCCCTTCAAAGCTGTCACCTTGGGAAGCAACACTTATTCCAAAGTATTTTTTAGAACTCCTCACTGGGATAACGTTTAGTACCAATTTAACAATACAGTCATCTCCTTACTTTATATCATTGTGAGGGAGGAGAAGAGTATTCTGTTTGATCACTTAGTTTGTTCACCAGACTTAATTCTGATTGACCATATCCAAAACTCAAATCTACCCTCAGAGGACGGGGATCTGCTGACTAGGATGCCAGCTGAGAATGGGTTGCAGGTACATCTTTGAATTGGTGTTTTGCTTTTCAAGGTGAATGGAGGAAAATTAATTTGCATAGATGAATTGTAGTATGAAATATCAACCTCATTATCTTTGGTCATACCTCAAAATAATAGTGCTTGTTCCCTTGGCCTCTATTGCTCAGAGAACCATATGGACTCCATATGGACTCTGATGAGAGGACTTCTAAGTCTCATTTCACAAATAAGAAAATCAAGGCAAACAAGTTCAGAATAAGGTTTTTTTGTGAAGCGTGTATATATCAGGATCCAGAATACTAAATGGAATCACTAAACAAAGAGACCACCAGGAGTCGGGGCCAGAGGATGGATCTTGGGATCTGGGGAGGGACAGATGGAGCCCACAGGAAGCAAGATGAGGAACACGAGAGGGGAGGATCAGGTGCAGACAGTTACTCTCCAAGAACAGGCTGAGACCAGGTAAGAACAGAGGAGACGCCCAGCAGAGAGTGAGGCTCTGGCTCTGCTGGTGTCTCCTCCTCCAGCTGGCAGTGGGTTGTGCGTTGGCCCCAGGTGCTCAGTTTGTGCTCCCCACAGGGTCCTTGTTAGTGTGTGCATGACCTGAGGAGAGAGCCAAGAAGGACTCCAAGGCTCCTGGTTTCCAAGTTCTACCCGAGCAGAGGTGTCTCACCCTGTGGAGAGGTTTACTGCATCCAAGCAATTTTATCCTCCCAAGCAGTTGGGCAGGCCCTGGAGATAATAAAGAAAGAGGGTAACAGAGTGGATCTGCAAAGCCTTTAATACACAGCATTAAAGGGTAATGGGAAAATCGATGGGACTGTACAACAGGGTCACCCCAACTGCCAGCAGTGCTGTCATTAATGGGATAGTTGGTGCTCCAGCCACTGCAAGGCCACTGGGCAGGGCCCCAGAACCAGGGCCCCAGCCTGACCTCTTCAGAGCTCAGATGGCTTCTTGGACTCTGGGACTTCCTACTTGGATCAGAACACTAGGGGATGGCCTTCTTTACTCCCATGGGCACACACACTCTCCTCACCCTGGCCAAGTGACTTAATAATAGCTGCCATTTATTGATCACTTTCTATGGGCCAGGCTCTAGGCTAAGAGCTTTCTGAATTGTTACATTTAATCCTTACAACAACTCTATAAATTAGCTACTATTACCGTAGTTTCCATTTCACACACGTAAGTAAAGCAAGGTCCAGAGACACGTGTGCCCTTGATCATTGGCTAGGAGAAAGGATGAGTAGATTAGCACAGATCATAGGATGTGAGAGCTGGAAAGGGTCTCACAGAACATCTGGCCTGACCCCTCAGGATAGAGGAGTGGAGTGACTTGCCCTGGATCACCCAGCTGCTCAGTAGAATGTGTGATTATAAAGCAGGTGTCCTACCCTTTAGTCCTGTGTCCTTTGTCCCCATTATATCATCTGATCATTTCCATCCACAGAGCACACACTCCACTGGCTTTGGACTTTGGAGTCATTCATTGTAATTAAAGGGATGGTCATTTAGGAATTGTTTCAATTCAGTGCAAAGTTACTAAAGCCACTCACTGTGTTCTGGGGGAGGGGGTGCTGAAGAGGAAGAAGGTCTGGCTATTGTTCTTAAACACTGACAGCATCTGGCTGGGAGAGAAAAACACACAGGCCTGAAACAACCTTAGAATAATTCTAAGACAACAAATAAATGTGTGAGAGTGTGTGATGCCAACCGTGCACACTGAGCATCAGGGAATTAAAAGTCCAGGAAGGTAGGCTCAGCCAGAGAAGGCGTTGTGGAGGCAGAGTTTGGAACTGGGCTGTTAAAGGAAGGGGAAATTAGAGAAAATGAGAGGGATGGGTTTGTCTGATGGCGGAAACCTTACAAGCAAAGGCGTGGTGACTGGAAAGAGCGTAGAATAATATGTTGGACCTACAGGAAAGGAGAATTCACGCTGCTGAAGCAGGGAGACAAGGGTCGGGGTGGCAGGGGAGTTTAGACCCGTTGTGGAAGGCAATGATGAGCCAGTATAGATGGCTAAGTAAGGTAATGCAAGATGACAGCAGCGGGTTTAGGAAGATGTGACTGACGTTAGTCATCCTAGAATATTGGAAGGTTGGAGGACTGAATTCTAGCTAGGAAGGTAATGAAGGAAGTCTTCCAGGCATGAAGTGGTTGTGGTAGTTGGGGCTGGTATGAAGCCCAGAGAGGCTGCATGAAGGGGTCACCAGTGTTTGGTGTCAGGGCTTTAGGAGAGAGGGCATCAGGTGAAATATACATGTTACAGGCCAGAGAGCCTTGGAGAACAGTGGCAAACTGGGTAGTTTGGGAACTGAGTTCAGGGTGTGGGGTGGAAAGGGGAGAGAGAGTTATTTGGGAGGAGGGAAATCAGGCCAAACACAAGAAGGCCTAGGGGAAGGGAAACAATCGGGAAAACAGGCCTTGTCTCCAGAGGATCGTTTTCCTTTCACCTTCTTATGGGAAGAGAAGTTTCTCCCAAATGGCTCCTCCCCTTTGACCTGTCTCCAGTATGCTTGTTTTATGAGCAGCGTGGAGCCGGGTTAGGGTTGTGGGCTCTTGAGACTGCCAGCTCAGGCCTGGGTCCCTGCTCTGGCTTTACTGACCTGGAGCCTAGGGCAAGTCACACGAGGGCAGGAAAGGGAATAATAAGACCCACCTCACAGCGTAGGTGGGCAGGGGGCGGGGGGGTTAGATGAGAGGCGTGCAAAGTGCTTACCCAGATTCTTTACACACATATGCTCAGTAAACTTTAGCTACTGTGTTTACAACACCAGCTCTAACCCACCGTACAGTTCAAGTTCCCAAACCACCAACACGGCTCACGACCTACACGCATCATTGAAAAAAGGTGGAGTTAGAGGAAAAGCTGTTGGACGGGGTGAGCAGGAGAGTCCGAGACAGCAAGTTGTCCAAGCTCACTGTGAGTTTCTCAAAGAACGGCCAACTTCCTGCCCAGGTCTCCTGCAATTCCCTGGCTCTTTGCCGACCTGGAGAACCGAAGCTCAGCTTGGAACTAAGCTTTTAATAAGCTCCACAGGTGATTCTAAAGCAAACTGAAGTCTGAGCACCACATTTTATCTGCTCACACGAATCTCCTTGGCAAGATCTCTGGCCTATGTGGTCACCGCCAAGGTGACGGGGAGCTCACTCCCCCACTGGCCAGCCCATCCATCTCTTTGGAGTGAGTTTCCCATTAATAAGGTCCCTCCGAGCCTCTTGACCCTTTCAGAGAAATGAGAGGCAAATGAGAGAAGAAAAGGAAAGTGGGATCTGGCAGCAGGAAGGAGAGGGAGACTGAGGATATGAGAAAGGACCCGAGCTGGGGGGCGGAGGGCACGCCACTGGGGTGAAGAGGAGGGAGCAGCCAGAGCTGGCTCCCTCCACAGTGCAGTTGCGCCGGGTTATTAAAGGGAAGAAGAATGAGCCTCTGTATCTCAGTGGAGCAGGGCAAGAGTCATCAGCAGACGTTATTAAAATCCTTTCCTCACCAGTGAAAGACACTTATCGCTCTTCATCAGCAAAACTCTCTCTTTTTGAAAAGGAAAATCAACCTAACAGATGGGCACTGTCCTTACACTCCTCCTGTGGAAGAGTCCAAGACTGTCTCCCAACAGCCCCCAAACTGGTGTGGGGCTTGCAGAGCACCCCCAGAATGGCAGGAGAGGGACTTTGGACCCCAGCTTCTTGGCACTGTGTTCAGGAGGGGGACCTCTGCCCTGCTGCCGGGAACACGTGGACGGCACTGGCAGCAGCCCTTGGATGCTGTGGGTACCGATGATGGCTGACTGCCGCAGAGGGGCCCTGGATCCCTAAACAAGAAATCATTTGGGAGGAGCTCTGCTGCACAGCTGCAAGGGCAGGGCCTGATCTGAGCTGCAGCGTCCTGGCTAGTGTCCCTGCACCTGTTCTTACCTCCTTCCCTCAGACCTCCATCCCCCCAGAGGCATCTCTCCTGAGCATGTCACTTCCTTGCTGATGAATGCTTGGAAATAGCCCACTGCAGCAGGAACCCATCTACGCACCTTAGCCCAGGCCCTTAGCTCAAGGCCCTTCCCAGACTGGCCCCAAACGACCCTCCAGCCCTCTACCCACCTCCTCCCAGGGGCTGCAGGCTAGCAGCACTAGTCATGATTCCCCAACCCACGTTGCCCTTGCATGCCTTCCTGCTTTTGCTCTAGGTGGCTGCTCTGCCTGTAATGCCTTTCTCCTTCTCTGCCAGGTGATCTGCTTAATGGTCCAGCTCAAATGTCCCCTCCTCTGGGAAGCCCTCCCTGACCTCTCCAGGCAGAACTAATTATTTCCTCCTCCAGGCTCCCATAGCAGGCATGCTACTGTTTTAACAATTACCACACTATTTTCTAGTTGGTTGTAATCCCTTGTTTATATCTGTCTCTCCTCATTACAGGGAGTTCTAGCAGGAAGGGGAGGAGGGCTGTATCTCGCTCCTCTTTGTATCCCCTGCAGAACTAGGCATAGTTCTTAATAAAAATACTAGCTAGCATGTGCTGATGGCTTATTCAGCACTCTGACGGTCCTTCATATACATTATTTTATGTAATCCTCCAGGTCATTAAACCCATTTCACAGATGAGGAAACAGGCTGGGAGAAGTGAAGTGACCTGCCCAAGGACACATGACTAGTATATGGCAGAACAGGGATCAGAAACCAGGACTATCTGAGCTCAATAAAAGTTTGTTGACTGACTGAATGAACCCCTCACCCTACCCCACCTCTGGAGCCAGCAGCCCTTAGGTGGACTGGCAGAGGGACCTGTGGTGGTGTCCAGTTCCTGAGCGAGATCCCATCCATCCATCCCCTTCTCCATCTCTGTGAGCTCAGGCTTCTCTGCCTCTAGGGCATCACACCACTTCTCTGAAGTCATTTGTCCATTTTCTTCTGGACAAGGTAAGACCTTAGAGAAAGGTCTCTGTCACCTTCCTAGAACTAGCCCCCATCACTCGGTCACTGTCACTCTCCCCAATCCAGCAGCCCCTTCTGGCCATCACCTCCCTGTACTCCTCCCCAGCCCCAGCTCTGCAATCAGCATTTCAGCCTCTCTCTGTCCACCATCCCAGTCCAGAGTGCACTTCTGGCATCCAGCCAAGCCCTGAAAAACCTGCACAGGACAGTGTTCTCGTTTCTGCCTTCAGGTTTCAGATAACTCTGGAGGGACACAGAGCCCTGGGCAGTTGTCACAGCTTCTTCCTTCGCTGGGAGATTCAGGAGCAACTCCTGTCTTCCTCAGCCCCAGTGTTAAGACAACTCTGATTTTATAACTTTGTAAGCTTTCTGAGAACCTCGGCTGAGTTTTCTTCATCTCTACAGGCCCCACGGCCCCTAGTCCAGAGCTGTGTACCTAGGTGATGCCCGGTAAATGGTGACTGAATGACCTCATGGAAAACACCAAGAACATTCCATGAATGCATTCCCCCAAACACCACTCTCTGTCTTAATATATACTATCCCTGCATCAATGCTCTTGTCATTCCCTCTGGTTCTAGAAAGGATGGTGTCTCTTCTCCTCTCTGAACCTGACCCCTCCATCTCTATTGTGCCCACCTCCTCAGGCAGCGACTCTCCAGCTGAGGCCCTGAAGACCTCCCCTCCATGTGCTTCCGGGGCTCTAGCATACTGAATGGACCCTGCTTTAGGAGACCAACAGAATTCATCTCATTTCTGTATTCATTTAACAGAAGGTAACTGAAAACTAACCATATGCTAGGACCTGCAGTAGAGAGGAAATGTGGTTCAGGGCCACCCTGCAGGGTAGAGTCTCCGGGGTTGCAAATCACATTGTCTTGTTGACTGCTGGTTCCCTAGTGCCTAGAACAGTGCCTGGTGCACAGTACGAGTTCAGTAAGTATTTGTTGGGTGAATAAAGGAATGAATAGCCATTGTGTTTACTGTACTTTCTATTCATTCCAGATACATTTATCTAATATTACTATCTTTCCACCTCTTTTACTCCTGGGACCTCCCTCTACCCTCCCCCTCAACCTCCACTCAGTTCGTTCTCATCTTCTCATCATCCTATGGCCCCCAGTTTTGTTAACACTCATCTGGGGACCCCAAAGCTCCCACTCATTCACTTCCGTTAGCACAACTCTTTACCCCCCTGGCGTCTTCATTCTCTCCCCTCCTCACAATTTCCTGAGTCCCCCTATCCGTTATGTCTTTGCTCACCTCCCTAGAAAGCCTACACCATCATGAGCCATTTCAGCAAGAACTGGTCATTCTTGATGACTCCTGCCTTCCTGACCCACCACTTTACCAGTCTTTGGCTCTGAATGTCCCCTACTTTTGTTTTTTTTCTCTGCAAAGGGAGATTGCCCAAGAGCCCTGCAGATCAGCATCACTACAAATGCATGCTCGCTAGCTTCAGCTGCTTGGCAACTCTTTTAAAAAATGTGTATTTAAACAATTTTCTAAAGGGGAAAAAAAATCCCTTCACCTCCTCACACCAACTGTTTACATAATTCAGTGACCGTTTATGAACCATATCATTGTATAAGCATCATTTTCCGGAGTAGAAATCAATTTATCCATCTTATTTCATACTCTACCTTGTTCACCTAACATTTTTCTGTATACACTTTCTCATGTATTGACAGAGAACTCATATTTATCATTTTAAATGGTTACATAATATTCCATCATATTAATGTTCCATAGTTTGCTTAACCATTCCCCAATCGTGAAGCATTTGGGCAATTTCCAGGATTTTCTGATTATAAACAGGGCAGCAATAAACATCTTTTTGCAAATATCTCATATTTCTTTTTCAGTTATTTTCATGGTATATATTCCCAGAAGAGGAATTATTGGGTCAAAGGCTAGAAACATTTTTATGGCTTTTGATGCAAGATGCCAGACTGCTCCCCAGAAAGACTGTACAAATTTGCAATTCTCCAGTCTTTATACTCATGTTTTGTAGCCTCCTAATGAATTCCTCCAGGGGTGGTTCCAAATCTTCTGGGCCTGCCTGGGGCATCTAGCTACCTCACCCTCCAAAGGTGACTTTACTGAGGAAGTGACAGACATGTGTCCCTTAGTTTCCTCAACTTCCTTCCACATCAACATTTCTATTTTCACCCTGGCTCCCCTCCTAGGCTGATCTCTCAGGGAGGGGTGTCCAATTTCCTCTTCAAACAAACCTTCCTGCCTGCATACTTGACCTCATTCTCTCCTGTCTCTTCAAACATGCTGCATCCATTATTCCACTCTTTTCACATCATCCATCTCTCCCTCTTCTCCTGCTCTTTCTCCACAGCCTGCAAAATTTCCCCAAGTCTCCCTTTTCCTAAAAGCAATAAGCAATTTTCCCTTCCCCCTCTGAACTACTCTCTTCTCCCATCACCATCCAGCTTTCTGAAAGAATACTCTACACGTCACCTTCTCATCTTCCAGTTCCTTCTCAGTCTTTTAGTCTCTTTTATTGATGACAACACTCAACTAAAGCAACCGTCTGAAGACCACCAATAATTTTCTTAATCACCCAAACAAATGACCTTTTATCAGTTGTCATTTCCACCACCTTGTTGGCTGTTGTGTCCTCACTGAAGCTTGCTCCTGTCTGGGGTTCCATGGCAGTGCAATTTCCTTAGAGCTCCTCTGATCCTACCAATGTTGTACCTCTAGGAGAATCTGTTCTTGGACCTTTTAGTGAACTTTAAATTATCTCTACCTCCCACTGTATAGGAGACAGGAGAATTGGGTGGAATTGATCCCATTCCTTGCTCTCGAGGTAAGCTATGACTGATCTAAGCCCATTAATGTAATCCCATTCCTCCTAACACAGTGATGGTTCAGGGAAAAGTGGACCAGAGCAATCAACATGTGAGATTTACGTGTGACCTGTGGTGATTCAAAGAGAGCGAAGCTCAAGACTTTGGTTTAATAGTTAAGGGAAGCCAGTGCTTTCTCTCCTCTTGGGTATAAATGATAAAGCATATAAACCTAATTGCTGTTGGCCACCATCTTACAACCTTGAGGTAATCTAGTATGAAGATGAAGCCAAAACACAGAATAGAGCAGAGTTTAGAGAACTGAATCATAATGGATCCAGGTCCCTGACTGAACCATGCCTGAAGCCCACTCCACTGGATTTTTCAGTTACATGAGTCAATAAATTCCTTCTATTATTTAAATCATAGTGTATAGGGCTTCAATTTGCAATTGAAATATATAACCATTATAGCCCTCTTCACTGTCCTCCCTTTATATTCTATATCTCATTGCTCTCACCCATTCCAGTAGCTTCCATGGTCACATCTATGTGGATGATTCCTCTACACCCCTAGCCAACACCTGTCTCCTCCCCTGCAACTCCAGCACTGATAGCTTTTTTCTGAGAGTCTATATGTGGTCTATGAAGCTTTAATCTTGGCATTTAAGGCCAAAGTTTTCACCACTACCACTCAAGCCAAATCAACCTTACTTCCTTACTTCCCCATATCTGATTATTCAGTTGTCCAGGTTTGAAACTTTGGAGTCATCCACATATTTCTCTCCTTTACATCCCACAGCCGATCAGCTGCCGTGACCTCACACTTTTGCCTTTGGCTGCATCCTGGCCTTCATTACCTCTCTCTCAAATTGACTCTCTTCCCAGTTGGTGTCCTGCCTCCTGGCTATCCCAGTTTCTGACCATCCTACACAGCACCTTTATCAGGAGCATCTTCCTGAAACATCAAAGCAATCAAACATTTTCAGTGATTTCTCAATATGTTTCAGATTTAGTCCACATTTTCCATCCTAAATCTGTCTTTCACTACAGGGTCTTTCCACTATCTTTCCAGTCTACAATCCCGTTACCTCTCATTGGTGCCTAAACTATAGCCAAACAGGGCTATTTACTATTTCTTCCACACCTGGCTGCCAATGAGAAAAATCCACCTGGGCCACCTTCCCTTCATATTTCACCATTGAAATCCTACTCATTCTTTAAGACTTATCTCAGAAGACATCTCAATAAAGTATACTCTGATTTTCCTGAATAGATAAGCATTTTCTCTTTTGAACCCCTCCAACGCGTCACCCTGTGTCACTCATCAGAATAGAAAAGCTGACTTTTATTGTTATATCCCCTAAGCACAGAGCACAGGGCCTTGAAAATAGTAGGTGCTCAGTAAATACTCAATAAATTAGCCTGATTCAAGGCCAACCTTATGGAGATGAGATGCCACAAGAAGGTGCCTGAGAAGGAGTCGTTTTCTTTTACCTGCTGATTCACTAGAACCTCTTTTTTCTTTTTCTTTTTTATATTCCAGCTAGGGATTTATCAAGTCAACAAACATTTATTTAGTGCTAACTATATGCAAGTTAACACTGGAATCTGAGAGAAGCTAGCTTTGAAATCTTGTGCCCTGGGATGACTCAGAGGGTCCATACAGATGTTCCTGGAAGCTGAGGGCTGATCTACCTTCCTACAATATCAGTATTTAGGGCACACTCTGAGCTGTATAGCTATTGAGACTAGTGGTACAAAAGCATTGAACTAAGAGTCCATAGACTTGAATTCTGGGCCTGGATCTTTCACTAACTAGCTGTGTGACCTTGAACAAGTCTTTTAACCTCTCTGGGAGTCTATTGTTTCTTTACCTGTGAAACAATACAGTTAGGCTGCCATATTTCTTCAAAGTGTGGTCCTCAGACCACTTGCATCAGATTCGCCCAAATAACTTAAAAAAAATGTAAATTCCCTAGACTCAAACCAGTGCTATTGAAAACAAATCTTTGGGACTAGGGCCTGGGGGTCTGCGTTTGAGCAAGCTCCCCAGATGATTCTTATTTCTACTCAAAAACCTCTAGAATTTTGGAATTACAATGTTCCTTCTGTTCTAAGATGTGGTTAAGTAACGACGTGAGTTACTTTGCAGTGCTTGGTAGAATAGATGAATGAGTAATCCAGAGGGCATCTTGCCCTAACAAAGTTTCCATGGAGAGAAAGGTTAGAGAACCCCTGTTTCATCCAGGCCACAGCCCCAGGACTTGCTGCAGCTGCATTGTCTCCTTTCTCATCCCTCCCTCCCTTTCTTTTCTTCTTTTCCCTTCCCCTCCCTCCTCTCTTCCCTCTCCCCTACTTCCTTCCCTCCCATCTTCCCTCCTTTCTTTCTCTTTCTTTTCCTTCCTTCCTTCCTCCTTTTACTTTTTCATTTTTCTTTCCCGTCCCTTCCAAAATCCCATTGGCACCTGGGTAAACACATCATTAGCAGTACATTCATTTGCACTTACCTGATATACTTATTTTTTAAATGAAGTCTTTCCGGCTCCTTCAATCAGATGTCCCTGCTCAGAACTCTCACAGCACTTTGAACCTTTCTTACGCCATTGATCATCCTTTGCCTGTACTATTTCTAGTCTACTCTGTTGTATGCCCCTGAGGAAAAAGGCTATTTTATTTGTTTCCCCCCCTTCTCCAGTGCCTAGCATAGTACCTTGCACCTGTTGATAATATTTTATATTTATGTAGTGTATACTGGTTTAATAAGTATTTTCATAGATTTAGTGAATAGCAGACACTGAATAAGTATGTGCTGAATGGGTCAAGGAATGAATTCCTCTATTTTCCCCATCCTATCCTTGAGCTTGTCTTAACTCCTGTTCAGGAGGCAGGATTGTGCCGTGGCAAGCCTATTGACCTTGGGGTCAGAGGCTTGAATTTCAAAACTTGTTCTACCTCTTAATAACTGGGTAGTCTTGGGCAAGTTGTTTAACCTCTCTGAACCTTGATTTTATCTATAAAGTACACATAGTAATACCTTATTTTCAGGGCTGGTGATGATGAACTGCAATTACTTGTGAAAACATCTGGCACACAGCAGATAATTTTAAAATACTAGTTAAATGAAATTCTCTCCTTCCCCCAACACTTCACCTCCTGTAGAATGTCCCTTAGGACAAACACTGGCTTTTCTAATTCTTTCTCTCCAGATTTGTATGCTGTGTCTTGGTGCACTGCATACAAAAACGTGCAGAATACATTTTGAGGATTCTTAAAAATAGTGTTGTAAGGTGAAACACATATGGAAAACAAGCAAACTGAAATGAACAGACTGTATTTGTCAGGATTCTCTGTTGTAAGGTACATAACCCAATTCAAACAAGCTTAAGGAAAAAACAAGAATTTATTGACTCTCGTAATTGGGAAGTTCTAGGGTGGGTCTGGCTTTAAGCACAGCTGCATCCAGGGGTTAAAATGCTGAAGTCTGGATGCTGTCTCTTTTCCTCCAGCTCTGGGGCCCTCCTCTATGGCTTCTTTCTCAGGCAGGATCTCTCCAGTTGGTGGGAAGGATGGCTATTGGCTTGTGAGCCAAAGGGCTCGCATTCTATCTTTGTGTCTGCATGCAAACCTCACGGAAGGATTCTCATTGACTGTTTGGGTCCTGTGCCCACATCTGGACCAGTCAGTGGGTCTAAAGGATGTGGCACTATGGTTGGCTCAGCCTGGGTCACATGGCCACCCCTGTGGCCCGTGGGGAAGGATGCAGTGGTTGACAGCCCCACAGACCACAGGAATGAGGAAGAGGTAGTTCCTCCAAAAGAAGGGGTGTCAGCAGACAAAACTAGCTGTTCAGTGCACGAGTAGAAAATACACCCTTTTCCATAAGACGCTTTATGCTTAAAACTGCCTGCTTTGTGTTACTTATAGATCTTCATTTACTCATTAATTTATTCATTCACTGTTACTGGGGAAAATAAAACCTCTTTAAGTGTCTCTTAGCCCCAGGCCCAGGGCCACGTGTTGGGGTAAAGCAGTGATGAAGGTGAACCCCGGCTTCCTGTCACAGAGCTTCCAGTCCAACGAGGGCTCAGAAACCTCTCTCTGCATAGACCGCTGCAGTTCCTCAATGCTCTCCACTAAATATGACCCTTGGCTTCGAGGAATGACTTCCAGAAGATTCCAGTTACAGTGTATTAACTGCGAAGAGTATTGCTTTATCCGTTATTACCCATTTA
The DNA here is from genome assembly GCA_031878705.1 of Tapirus indicus. Classification (NCBI taxonomy): domain Eukaryota; kingdom Metazoa; phylum Chordata; class Mammalia; order Perissodactyla; family Tapiridae; genus Tapirus; species Tapirus indicus. The sequence continues at coordinate 30,922,176 of CM062921.1, read as the reverse complement.
GCACAATCAGTTTGTCGGCTGAACTGACCTCTCCCAGCAGAAATCATAGCACCAGAGACTGTGAGATGAAAGGACTGAAGGCCAGCTCCCTCAGAAGCTTGTGCTCGGTTCTGGAGGATGGCACAAGGGGAAGATCAGGGAGGATTTTTTTTGTTTTTGTTTTTGTATTTGTATTTGTAATTTACAAAATTTTTTGGTAAAGTACACAAAGCATAAAATTTACCATTTTAGTTATTTTTAAGTATGTAGTTAAGTAGTGCTAAGTACATTCACATTGTGTAACCAATCTCCAGAACTTTTTTGTCTTGCAAAACTGAAACTCTGTACACATCAAACAAGAACTCTCCATTCTCCCCTCCCCCAGCCCCTGGCAGCTACCATTCTACTTTCTGCTCTACGAATTTGACTGCTCTGAGCACCTCCTGTAAGTGGAATCATACAGTATTTGTCCTTTTGTGACTGGCTTATTTCACTCAGCATAATCCCCTCAAGGTTCACTCACATTGTAGCATGTGTCAGAATTTCCTTCCTTTTTAAGGCTTATAATATTCTGTTGTATGTATACACCACATTTTGTTTTTCCATTCGTCTGTCAACGGACATTTGGGTTGCTTCCACCTTTTGGCTACTGTGGCTAATGCTGCTATGAACATGGTGGGGAAGACCAGTTTTGGTGGCGGGAGCCTGAGTGTTCTGGAGCTTGGCAGAATTCACATGAGGTAGGGCCCACATAGAACCCTGAGTGGACAAGCCATGTGTTTTGAAGGTGCAGCGTAAGGGCTCAGGGTGCCCTCTTCTGAGATCGGCTGGGCTTAAAGGAAGGGACTGTGTCCTGGGCCTGAAGAAGTATGTCCATGTTTGAGGGAGAGGATCCAGGAGGAAAGGAAATGCCAAACTTTATCTTCCTCACAATTTGTCCAGCCCTGGCCCTGATTTCACACTTTGTTGACTGATCTTTGGAACTCTTGTCGGGTCATTAGAGGTGACTTCCAAACTGTAACATGGTACTAATTACTTTAGGAGAGATCTTTACTCATTCTTCAAGACCCCCTCCCTCCTCTGCTGAGCCTTCCATCAAAGCACTCCCAGCAGCTACTGGCAACCCCAATCCACCCCCCAGCAAAGCTTGGCCCCCCTTCTGCCATCACCCAGCCCCAGTTTCACTTTTCTTTGCCAGAATTGCCGATATCAGACTTGGTAACTTATCTCTTTACCTGTTGTCTACACCAGACTGAAGTTTGGAGCCAGCCTTATGCTGAGTGCCCAGCTCTGTTCCTGGCACTGAAGAGGAAAATGTTCAACGTGGCTTTGTTTGAAGGTGGAAAAGGAGGGTTGCACTGATTAAAGGGGGCTGCTCAGTGGTGCCCAGCATCAGTAGACTGTTAGCTGGAGGCTGAGCCAAATAGAAATAGAGTGTCTAGGGGACTCTGAAATGGCTGCCGAAGACAAGGGAATTGCTTGTTGGAACTAGGCGACCCGGGAGCAGGTTTCACAGTGCAGTAGATCAATACTGTTCCTTCTAAGGAAACAAACAGAATCAATGCCAGCTGCCCCAGGTCTCTGAGCAGATCTGAAATCCACGGGTCCCATGAATGGAGGTTCCATGCTGATTTTGCAGAATACAACAATGCATACCCGTTGGGAGACTGGAAGACACTTCATTGAATTTCATACCTGCAGTTGTACCTGGGCCACGGAGGCCCAATGTACAAGCGTATAACAACAGAGGAACATACAATTGAAGGGTTGAAAGAGTCCTTAGATATTGGGGCTGGCATTCTTGCTGCCATTCCCTACTCCTCTACCCTCAGCAGATGTTGCCAGTTGACATCCACATGCTTGCCGAGCAGAGGTGCAGCCTCAAAATGTCCTCACCAGTGTTTCAGATGGCCTCTGCCAAACTTCACGGCTGGGACTGAATGAGGAAGCTTTTGCCTTTCCTGATCTAATCCAATCCAACATCATTCCAGTAGGATTCCCTTCTATGGCTTTCTGGAGCGTTGCTCTAGAGGCTTTGTGAGCCTATTTCAGTTGTTGAATAGCGTGAATTGTTAAACCTCCAGTTCAATTAAAACTCCTTGTGTTCCTACTGCAGAAGAGGCCCGGGGCTAGGTGTTGAGAAGGTGCTTCCTTAAGCAGGACAGAAATCTGCCCCCTCGTAATTTCTTCCCATTGGTCCTATACCTGCCGTCTGTACAGCACATAGTAAGGTTCTCCCTATGTCCCATGGCAGCCCTTCCACTACGTGAAGATGGCCGTTGTGCCTTCTGTATCCCCACCCTCCCACCTTAGTCTTTGTTTTCTCTAGAGGAAATCTTCTAAGTGCTTCCAGCCATTTCTTGTAGTAGTTGGTTTTCAGACCCCTCACTCTCTGTTAGCCTCCTGTGGTCATGCCCCAATTTGTCTACATTCCTCTTAAACTGTGGGGTCCAGTGTGTGCACGGCGCTCCATTTGCAATCTTACTACTTCAGAGTATAAGCCAACACAAAGGGACATTGAGGTGAGTCTTGATAAGCAAAAAGAAGGTCATCAAGTTACAAGGTGCATCAAGGCATCTCTAGGCAGGGAGAACGTCTGTGAAAGTGTGACCACGACTTGTTTGAGGTGGATCATGCAAACGTTTGTATGGACTAAGTCTTGTTTTTCATGACTTAACAATTATTGCTAGAATTATAAAAGCTCAGAGTTCCAAAGATCCTTAAAATGTACAATCACCCATCTGATGATTAAATCCCCAGGCTACAACATTCCTTGCAGAAGATTGGAGGTCTTGAGTATCTTCTCTAACAGGGAACTTTCTTTTTTTGAAGGCCATTCAACTTTTTGACTCCTCTGTTCAAAAGTTCCTCCTTTTCAGTTGAAACCTGCCTCATTGTAATGTTAGTTGTTTTTCAGAGTTATTCCATATTTCATTTGCTCAGCACTATTCTAGACATTGTGTGTGCATGGGTGTGTGTGTGCCAGAGGATGTGAGCTCTACATAGGGGCAATCAAGGTGGAGGGACAAGGACAAATAAACTCAGATTTTTGTCTCCAGGGAAACTATACCCTAGTGTGTGTGTGTGTGTGGGGGATGACACAAAAAAAGAGTAAAACAAATGCTATAATCAAGATATGGGCTAAATATTGTGGAAGTACAGAGGAAAAGGTAGTTGCTTCCAAAGAAGAAAACAGAGATGGCTTGTTCTCATGTCTACACAGCAGCCAGAGTCATCTCTTTAAAAACCAAAGAAGATCACATTAGTCTCCTGCTCAAAACCCTTCAAGCTTCCTGTAACACTCAGAAATGAACCCAAGGTCCTTACAGTGGCCTGTAGTGTCCTACATGGCCATCTGGCCACCTCTGATGGCCCACATGAAATCTTGAACTTTTCCACTCTGGTCACACAGACCTCCTTACTGTCCCTTGATCCCACCAGGTTCCTATCTTAGGGCTTTCACACTGGGTGTTCCCTCTCGGGAGCTCTCCTCCCTCAGACCTTCCCATGGTTTGCTCCCTCACTTCATTCAGTCTGCTCATTTGTCAGTTGAGCAGAGAGCCCCTCAAGCCCCCCTACTTGACTTGTCACTTGCTATCCTCTTAGCCTGCCTTATTTACTTAATAACATTTATTACTACCTGAAATTATCTGTATATTTATTTATTAATTGACAGTCTCCCCATAGAATATAAGCTCTATGAAGGCATGGATTTTACCTGTTTTGTTCTTGCTGTATCCCCACTGCCCAGAATAGGGCCTCGCATGTAACAGGTGCCAAATAAAGATTTGTGGAGTGCATGAATGAGTTAATCTTTTTGATAACTTGTTCTAAAAAGCTGACAGCAGTTGATATTAACATCCAGTGTACTTGCCTATAGTTTCTAGAAACAAGTCCAATCTCTTTGAAAATGAGCCCAAATAGCTTCTCATTTGAAATCCTGTGGTATTTTTCTACTTTTCATGATTTCTCAAAGATTTTGACTATGGCTCTGAGGTCTGAAAATTCTTTCAGCTATTTGGGAGATTTTTCCATCCGGGCCTAGGGACCTAGACAAATTGCATGCACAGAGGATTCACATCTAGCATGAGGGTTACATTCTAAGTCAGCATAGAGAGCTAAAAGTGACATATCATTGGAATTTTCCTTGAATAGTCTTAGCATCACAACAGATGACTGATTCTTTAGTTGTGCACACAAGGAATTGGTTTGTTTGCATTAGGAGCTCTGCAGTATGAAAAATATGGATCTCTGAAACCTAAAGCACCATTAAATGCTTTTCCTATTGGAGGCATTTGGGAACTGAGTCTAGTCAGTGCTGGAGCCAGACTGTCTAATTTTGAATTCTGGCTCCACCACTTATTTACTTGCTATATGACTACCGGCAAATTACTCAACTTCTCTCTATGCATCAGTTTATTCATCTGTAAAATGGGATAATAATAGTACCTATCTCATAGGGTTATATTGAGGACCAAATTCATTAATGTATACGAGGTCCTTGGACTAGCACCTGGCACATAGTAAGTATTTCAATTAATATTAACAATTATTTTATTATCTCCCATCTCATGTTCATACTGGGACTATGCTCAGTGAGTGGAAAGGCAGGCAGAATGTGCTAGATGATTTAAATTGTAATTGCTTGCTCGTCCTCTCTCACTCTCTTTGCCTCTGTTTCTCTTTCCCCAAATGCCAATAGTTGAATTTGTGTGATGTGACCTCGCTGTAAATTGCTTAGGTGCTTTCCTTCTGCTAGAATTCTATACATTCTTATATTGATTACCATACCTTTCCAGTTTGAACACCTTTGTAGAGACAGGAGAAGATGGGGAAAAAAACAAACATAGAATAGTTTACCTCCTCCTCTCTGTCAAGTGCACATTCCCACACTTGCCCCAAACAGCAAGTTTAGCCTTTTCTTGATGTTCTCCTCCAGACATGGCTACCGAGCCCCTTTGGCTGCTTTTAGCTTTTCCTGGAGCACTTGCTCCTTCTCCAGCTTCAGCTTTTTGGACACTACTCTTACAGATTCATGTTCTTCCCTTTTTTTCAGCACCGAGAAAGTAAAAAAAAGTCAGGAAGAAAGGCAATACTGCAGAAATCTTATGAAAAATAGCCAGCCAGTTTTTTTTTTTTAATGTGAAGAACGAAAAAGAGAGAGGCCTGAGGAATTGGCATGAGGAGAGAGGAGCAGTTGCTGTTATGTATGGCAGAAGCCGCTGTCCGATCCAAGTGATGAATTCCCCGAGGCTGGAGCTTCAGGAGACGTGCAGGGCTCTCTGGGAGCAGCCCGCCTGGGATGCAAGCTGACTGCCAGGGTGTGCAAGCAAGTTTTGACCACATCTGGAAAATTCGATTATTACAGTTGTTTGTTTTCCTTCTAAGCCCTTGGACAAAATTCCTCGGTTTTGGCCTGATATTGAGAATACTGATGGAAACATTATATAAGCGCTTAATAAGTGCCAGATATTATTATTAATGTCATCCTTTGGCCCAATACTCAACTCATTCATTGATTCAACAAATATTCACTAAGCACTTATGTTCCAGGCATGATGCAAAACATTGAAGATAAAAAGATGAAGTAGACACAGTCTTTGCCCTTAAGTCACTTTCGTCTAGTGAGGAAGAAAGGCACAGACAGATAATGCTCATACAGTGGGCTAAGTGCAGTTAACTCAATGGGTTCATCTCTTGGTGAGTGTGAAGCTGAAAAGCACAACCAAGGCTGAAGTGGGTGAAGAAAAAAGGTTTATTGCTTGCACAAGCAATGGAGGACACCAGGCATAGCTCCCAAAGCAGTGCCCCCTGACCTTAGTGCTGTTGGAGATTTTACACACCAGAGTGCAGAGGATATGTTACAACTGTGTAACAACAATCAGGGTGCATGTGCAGGTCAATGCCATTACATAACAAGCTCAGTGCAACATGCCATTACATAACAAGTCCAAGATAACTTTTGGACACTTAGAGCTGGAGCAATGTGCAGGGGTCCTGCTGCCACTGTGTAAGTTTCACTGCAGGAGGGCAACATCTGCAAAAACAAAGATATCAACTTCTGAAAAACAGCACATTTAGTTTTCTCCTTTTCTGGAAAACATTTGACAGACTATGTTTAGTTGTGGATCAGATTTTCATTAACCCTTTCCTTGCCTGGTTTCTGGTCACACAGTGTCTTAGGTTGGGTGCCCAGAAGCAGTCCCAGGCAGTGATCCCAGGAAGTACCAGTAGAGAAATGAGAAGCTGAGACGGGGAAGGAAAGGAAACCTATACAGGGTGCATTAATGAGCAGGTTATAGCTGTGGGCAACAGGGGTACAATCCCATTGGGGAGTTTCCAGAGTTAGGGCAGAAGCTGTCTCAGTGTTGTCCCCTCTGAGGGTGAGCATCTGGGGTATTGACTCCCATTAACTCCCACCTCTGGCTTGCCCTGTTCTCTGGCTGAGCACATGCATGGCCATAGGCAGTAGAAAGCCATGGGTATGTAGGAAATGATGGTGCCAAGTGGATGTGGGCAGAACACTGACAGTGTCTTACATACACTTACAGGAACAAGCACAGAGCATGACGGAAGCCCCAAAGAGAAGATCCCAGCTCAACCTGGTTGCATCTAAGAAGCCTTCCTGGAAGAGGTGACAACTGAGCAGTGTCCTGAGGGATGCCTTGCTCCAGGGCTGTTCAGCAACTGCGTGGGCAGAGAGTCCCTGATGTCTGGCCATAGTAAACATTTTGCACTGAGAGTTCTGGCTAAGGTTGAAAAATGTCTACTTATCACCCTACCCATGCGGTTTGGGAGGTTGAGACAGGACAAGAACTCAGATGGCTGACATCCTCACAGCACTGTCCTCTCCAGAAATGAGGAATGAGAGAGAGAACAGCAAGCAGTGAGCTTGTGTTTGCTCTTTGTAAAGAAAGCCAGAGGACTTCTCTGGGTTCACCCCAAAACCTACCCCAGGTTTCTGTCTATTTATGGATTAGGTGCTTCCTCAGAACATCCTTCCTTCCAGAGTGGCCATCCCACAGCTCTGCCCAGCCCCCAGATGCTCGCTGCACTCACTCCTCCTTCATCAGCACCACCTCCCAGTTAGACCAAGGATGTGGCAGTTGGACTGCCCAGAATTGCCCTCCCCACCTTCAGCTTGCCCTGAGCAGAGTTCAGATTGCACATTTCCCGACACTCAGAGAGGCCCATTAATATTTAGCATGTTACATTTCCAAAGCACTTTGCTAACATGAATTGATCTTTTCGGCACCCTCTTGTGAGACAGCTCAGTACTGCTAGCCCTACTGGGGACATCAGCTTTGGGAAGCTGAGCTACTTTGGCGAGGGCTACGGCTGGTAAGTGATGGATCCAGATTAGAACCAAAGGTCAAAGAACCAGTTGTCTGAGCCTCCAAACATAACTCCAGAGTGGCCCCAACACCCGCTCCCTGCCCAGGATGTCCTGGAACAAACCCAGCCTTCTGAAGGTTTAAATAGAACAGTTTCGTTATCTTTAAGATTGGATTGCTTACAAACCAGCTACCATTTATAGAGTCCTTATTATGTGCCAGGAGCGGGGTGCTTTGCATAGAATGTGTCATTTAGTTCTCACAATCCTTGCCCAGCTTCTGTGACGTCACTACTATTATTATTTTATGCATCAGAAAACCGAGACACAAAAAGACTAAGTAACTTGCTCAAAGTTGCACAGCTAGTAATTAGTAAAGCTAAGATTTTAAACCCAACCTATTCAGCTTCAGAGATCTTTATTACAAACCAGCCTAAGGGTGGGTAGAGGGATGAGGTCAAGAACTTTGTGACGTTCTGCCTACTCCCAGGCAATTCATCATATGCTTTGCAAGGTTTTTTCTGGAGGTGAAGAAATTAGGAGGTAAAGGAAGTAGGTGGGGCTGTCTGCAAAAGTGTTCTTGAGGAATGAGAGCATAAAGTTGTTGGTTACTTGATTTCCTCTGATGTTACGCTTGGCTCCACATTCCCAGCCCTGCTTAAAAGGACTGAGAGAGGACTAATTCGTCCAATAGAGAAGTGTGGGGCTCATATGCCAGGCATGGTGCTTAGTTATGACACTTACTCTGGTGGGGTAGACACACACATGAATGACTAGGATTTGGTGGGGACCACTATAACTAAGGCTGGCTTATGAGAGTTCACTGGGAGGAGGAGGCAGAAATGACTCGTCAGTTCAGGGAAGTTTTGTGGAGGTGATACGAGTTGGATCCTGATGGAGGCAGAGGATGGAGAGAAAGGACATTCTAGGCAGGGGGGATAGCATGTACAAAGGAAGGGAGGTGTGAAATAACATGGCAGTTTGGAGAGTAACAAGAAGTTCTGTCTGCCTGGAGCTGGGCTTCTTGCTTTCTTGAGTTAAGTGGGCCGATTTGGGGCCCCACTGCCCTAGATGAGGGACTGGGTTACAAATTCTAGGATATCCCTTAGAATGTAACTCTTTGTGACATGTTAGCCAAATTCTTCATGTTGTTGAGTAGAAAAGATGATTGTTTAACAAATATTTATGAACTTTCTACTACATACAAGGCACTGCTAGGTGCTGTTGATAAGAGACGTGACTTTTTGAGTCCCTGGGACTGAGGGATTGTGCTCTGGGAAGGAAACTTTGAAGAAGGGTCACTCTGCTTCTACTACTCTCCTAAGGGAAAAAAGAATTAACATTGTAATTTATAACATCTGTTTGTTCCCTATTTATCTCTGTTCCTTATGAGCAAAACTTCGTGTAATGCATATGGATGCATATGGGAATAATATCGCCAAGCCCTCCTCTTCAAGTGGGCATCGTGTCATTGGATAGTTTAGCCATACAAGCCTTGAGGTCAAGAGGCAGATGGAATAGCTTTAATGCAAGAAAGCTAATTGTGAGGGGAGTATGTGTGTGTGTGGTAGGGGTGCTGGCACAGCTCACAGTTGGGTAAGAGCATCAGATGCTGTGACCTCACAGCCCAGAGAGTCAACCCAAACAATAGTTACTGCCATGCCCTTTTTAAGGTAGCTTCAATTAGAGGTGGGAGAGTTTTCTGGGCTCCTAACTTAGGCTTGGGGGTCTGAAGTCATTGCTGCTTGTCAGAGTTCTCTATCCTGCTTTTATCATGAATTAAATGGGAACTGTTGATATTCTGCCCTCCTGGTGTCCTAAGAAGTCTTATCTTTCCTTCAGCTGATGCTAAGACTCGTACAATTCTAGATAGTAGCACTTCACGAGGGAAGGATCCAACTACCCAAAAGCCCAATAAAGTTTATATCCTTTTGTGCTTATTGGCTGGAAATCACAAAAGGAAAGAATTCTTAAGTTTGGAGGGACCAATCAGGGCCCACATTTCCAATTTAGTCCCTTTCTCCTGATAACATTTTCTCCTCCATCTTCCATACCATCTGGGTAACTATGGTATTATATTGGGAAGATGTTAGAACTCTGAGGAGATTGTGAAATGTCTCCCAGTGGGTTTTTTTCTTATATATGCCTTGTGCAAATTGTCCGCTTTGAATCTAGGCTGGAGAAGATCATGCCCTAATCATTGAACAGACAGGCAACATGGAATGCCTAAGAGTCTGAGAACCAGATATCCTCTATTAATAGATATCCTCTATTATCCTAGGACTCCAATGGGTCACACTACTAAAACAGGGGTCCTGGCATCAGGAACATCTGTGAGAGGTGATGTAATTTAGTGGCTGAGAGCGCAGACACTAGGGCCAGACTGTCTTGATTCAAATCTCAGGTTTGTCCCTTATTAGGGGCATAGCCTTGAGCCTTGGCTTCCTCCAAAGGAAAATGATGGTAATAATAGATTGTATCTTGTATGATTGTGCGAGGATTGACTCGGATCCGGTGTGTAACAGGCTTAGAACAACTCCTGGCACACATTAAGCCCTTGTTAAATGTTAAATGCTATTATTTATTAAGGAGAGAATCCTTTTCTTCTTCTAGGTGTTTCTTTCTCTTCCTTATGTCCTTGACCCCCAACCTTGACCCCCTCTCTGGTTTACATTTCTGAAGTCGGCTACTCCAATACTCCCTCCTCTTCTGGTCTGGCATGCAATGGAATAACAGCTTGCACAGGACTATATTTTTTTTCGTATTGCTTACAGCACCACCTTAAACCAATATGCCACAGTTCATTTTAATCCAAGAGCTAAGGGCCCTTTGTACCAGTCATTCCTTATTTATTCTGTTAAAAAAAATCAAGATCCTTTGGTTTTGTGTTCCTTTATTGTATTTTGTCAGGCACCGAGCACATATTGGATACTATGTAAATGTGAAATACTCTAACAATAGTAACTGAGACAGATGAGAAACTCAAGGAAGCAAAGTCACCATTTTGAATTTAGCTTTTTATCGATGGGCTGAGTGATTCGGGAGAGACAATGTGGCTCCGAGGCTAAAGAGCCCTCAGGGATTCAGTGGGCAAAGGTTTGAGTCTCAGTCACAGCAGCAGCTCCGGTGACCCCAGACAGGCAGCTTCCTTCCCCTGGACCTCAAATTCTCCCCATGAGCACTGGGCTTAATGCCACAAAATCGTCTCCTAGGGATGTTAAGCGAGGGCTGCTGTGTGTGGTTGTGCAGACTGTGCACTGCACAAGGGTGCCAGCTAAAGGGGTAAGTGAGGGCTGAAATGTAGTGCATGCTCCACTCATCAATCTGTGTACCCTGGGGAAGGGGCACTTTTTTTTGCACAAAGGTACTATATGGACTAGCAGAGGCCCTGTATGAAGCAACATGACTGATAGGATGCAGAGCTTAGCACTGAGAATGGATAAATTCATTCAACACACAGTTATCGAACACCTACTACGTGCTGTGCCCTATTCTAGGGGCTGAGGATATGAAGATGAATATAAATAATTTCTGCCCTTGGGTCCTCTCTTTCCTTCCCCAGCCCATCCTCCCCTACATTCAATCTATCAGCAAGTCCTACTGACTCAATCTGCAAAATATATGCCAAATCCACCCACTTTGTTTCACTGCCGGCACTTTGTTTCATTATTTCTTACCTAGACTACTGGGCTCGCACTTCTACTCTGGTCCTCCAAACAAAATCAAGAGTGATTGTATTAAGATGTGAATCAGATAACATCACTCCCTTGTTTAAACCCTTTGGTGGCTATAATTTAATCCAGGTTCCTCACCATGGGCTGAAGGTTGTGCACACCTGGTCCTAATTACCTCATCATGTCATCCAGATCACTCAACCCACACTCTCCATCTGAATTAGCCAGGGTTCTCCAGAGAAATAGGCACCAATAGGATATCTATCTATCTATTTCAATCTCTCTCTATATATCTCCTATATATGTATATGTATATCTGTATATATTTAAGAGACTTATCACAAGGAATTGGCTCATACAATTAGGGAGGCTGAGAAGCAATGGAGGGTGGAGCACTCTACTATACTGAGTCCACTTATTCAAATGCTAATGTCATCCAGAAACATACTGGAAGACACACCCAGAAATAATGTTTAATCTGGGCACCCTGTGGCCCAATTTGACACATAAAATTAATCATCACACCTTCCCAGCAAAACTGACCATTCTGTCCTTCAAACAGCCTAGTTCTTTCTTTGTACAGTCTGATCCCTTTGGCTGGAACACTTTTTCCCTGGTTCTCCCCTTAACTGTCTCTTTCTCATAGTTTGGTGCTCAGTGGAAAGGTCACCTCCTCAAAGAGGACTTCATGGACCACCTTGTTAAAGCACAGTAGTGTAGTATTCTATGTCCACCTCCACTGATTGCCAGGATGTTGTATCACACAGCAGCCCAGCTCAATTTGTAAGTATGGAGTTCTTTGTTTATTTTCTATCTTATCTGGTAGATTGTAAGCTCATAACAGTAGGGACCATGCTGTTTGTTCTCCACTGTATTCCCCTGCAGTATCTTGCTAGTCTCTAGTGTACAATAATAAATATCAATAAATATTTGCCAAAGATGTTGTTACAAGGAATTCACCTAATGGCGGTTAATCACCACAATACAATGTAGAGATGCATGGTATGACAAAAGCAGTGTTGTGCTGGTAAACAGACTCTCAAAAAAAAAAAAAAGGCCTGATTTGTTATTTGCTGATTTTCATGGTGGTATAACTACTCCCTTCACAGCTGATTTCAAGCTACCAATGATTTAAAAACTGATTTGCAAAATTGCTGAGTATTTAACAGTTGGCTCTTCACAGATGGTATAAGCTGGCTCTAGCAATATCACTGGAAGAGAGGTCAGCATGGGTGCAATGAGTACCCAGGAAAGAGACTAGGGGACCAGTAGTTCATCCTGGGGGAGCTCATCAAAGGCTTCCTGGAGGAGGTGATACTTGATCTGTGTTTTGAAGGATGAGTATGTTGGCTCAGACCCTATACCTCAAAAGTGGCTAATGTAGACCTGCTCCCAGTAGCCCACATTCAACTATTTCTGGCTCCCCTACTCAGCTCACTTCTGCTTGCCTGGGAGTTATCACTTGACTCAGTCCAATCCTCAGAAAATCCCTCCACGTGGCTGGTGTTCTACTGGATTTGCTTGGAGTCCAACAGAGGAGAATTAGACAGGGTAGGAGTTAGTCAAGGGAGAAAGGGAAGGGTTTTCCAAACAGAGGGACCGCTTATGCAAAGGTGAGAGCAAGTGCAATACAGTAGTTCCGTAGATCTAGAAGTACATGGGAGGGAGTGGGAGAAGATTAGCTCCTGAGAGACTTTGTTGGATAGGCTGAGGAGCATAAACTGATTCCCAAGCTGGTCTGGGGTACTTGGTAGAGGGAAACGGAGTGGCTACTTTTCCTGCATAATTCTTACCACAGCTAGTAATTGTGTTTTGTTGTTGGTTTTGTTTTTTGGCATGGAATCATTTGGTTAATATCTGTCTCCTCCAAGAGAATGTAAACTCCACAAGGACTGTCTTGTTCGCTATTATTTTCTCAGTACCGAGCACAATGCCTGGTACGTAGTCTGCAACAAAGTATATCCAATCACCAGGGAAACTCTTTTTGTGAGGAAGACTAGCCTTGAGCTAACATCCTTTGCCAATCCTCCCCTCTTTTGCTGAGGAAGACTGGCCCTGGGCTAACATCTGTGCCCATCTTCCTCTACTTTATATGGGACGCCGCCACAGCATGGTTTGACAAGCGGTGCGTCTGTCCGCGCCCTGGATGCGAATCTGTGAACCCTGCGCAGCCCAAGCAGAGTGCGCGACTTAACCGCTGCGCCACCAGGCCGGGCCCCAGGAGAACTTTTAAAAATGCCCACCTACCCTAAAATATGACCTGCTATAAGTCTCCCTTCTCTGAATCTCCCAACCACAATACGGGTGGGGGTGAGGGGAGTAGTGGGGCTGGCATCCCTGTGTTGTAAAAGCCACCAAAGGGATTCACTTCCATTCCTCTTCCCAAACTCAATCAAGTGGATCCTTCAAAGGATTTTACCAAAAGTGTGGCATGATTAAATTTTCCGTTTGCATAAATGGGCCTAATGGCAGTGGAGAGGACTTGATAGAGATACTGAGGTGCTGAGACCAGTAAGGAAGCTGATGCAGTAAACAGATAAGAAATGATGTGAGTCTGAGTTAAATCACTGGCACTGGGTATGAAGAGGGAACAGATTCAAGAGTTATCTGGGAAATAGACTCTGCAAGATTTGGTGACCATTTGGACATGGGTAGAAGAGGAAGTGAGAGAGACGGAGGAATCTAGGTTGAAGGTTGGAGTGAATATTAATGATTAGGGAAGACGATGGTGTAGTTCATTTTTGAAGTTGCTGCATTTGAGATGCCTGTGGGACGTGAATGAGGAGAGATGTCTAGGAAGTTGGGAATACAAACTATGAGCTCAGGAGAGAAGGGGCAGGAGTGTCCCCTCCCCCATTCCACTACCAAGAACTCTGGAGAACACTAACATTTAAAAGGTGGGTTAGAAAAAGAATTCTTGAAGAAGACTGAGAAGAATGACCTGAGAGGGAAACCTGAATAGTGTTAGAAAATAAGTGATAAAGAACGTCCGACAGCATCAAATGGTACCTAAAGCTTAAGTTAGAGGACCGGAAAATACTTCCAATGAGTATGGCAACAAGGACACTGATGGCGACAAGGGCATTTTCTGAGAGAGCAGAAGCTGCTGGGGGGAGGAGGAAGTGGGGACAGCGAGTTTAGACTACCTCATTCAAGACACTTGGCTGTGAAGAGAAGGGGGATGGTACGACTGAATGGGATGTGAGACTTGAGCACGTTTATAGCTGAGGCGAAGTACGGAGGGTTGAGGGGACAGAAGCGTAAACATCGTCCCACCCTCGTCATTTTGCCAGCCCCTCCCCCCACGTGACAGGGAGTCAGCCCGCGCGGCACGGGCCTCGCGGAGACTACAGCTCCCATAACGCCCCGCGGCGCCGGGGGGCGGAGCCGAGGCCTGATGCGCGCTCCAGCGGCGCGAGCGGAAGAGCGAGAGCTTGGAAGAGGCGGCGGAAGCCCAGAGCGACGGCGCCCCCGGTAACGAGAAGCCCCGCGTCCCTGTCTCTCCCTCACTCCGCACCCAAAGTGGGGGCTTGTCGCCTCCACTTCTCCCCTCACACCTGGGACTAGTGTCCTTTCCCCTTTTGTTTGTTACCGGTATTTTTTCCTCATGTGACGCTCGGGGCGGGCCCCCGCCTGGGGCGGAGGTTACTGGGAAGCTCCCGCCCTTCGACCCCTGCGGGCCCTGGGTTGCGGGGGACCCTCCCGAAGCCCATTTGCCCCTCCAGGGGCTGCGTGCCCGCTTTGGGCCTTCGCCTCACATATTCTCTGCGGAGGGGACGTTTCTTTCCCGGGTTTCAACAGGTACTGAGCGGGGCCGTGGCGACCCCCCCGGGGGTCCGGGGCTGTGGGCCGCTGGGGCCGCCCCGAGACGACCCCGGGGCTGCTGGCCATTTCCGGGCCGCGAGCCTCCGGAGTGAGTCCGCTCCGCTGCCCCGGAGCCCCGGGCTATGAGCTGGGAGTGAGCAGTCTGTGCGGGAGGACGTACTTCCTGGTTTTCTTGGGCGGCCCGCGGAAAACCCCAAGTCCGATTATGAAAGTTTTCTTTATCAGTAAAGCCACCTCTCAGAGTGGTGTGAGGGAAGGAGCACAGGAATTAGAGTCTGATGTCCTGGGAGGAGTCCCGGGGCTGCCACTTGCTCGGCCTGTGATCTTTTGCAGCCTGTGTACCGCAGGCTCGGCTTCCCTGTCTGAAAAATGTGGACGGTAGCCTTTGGCCAGCCTGCCTGCATTCCAGTGTTGTTGTGGGGTTCAGCAGAAATGATACATGCGAGAAAGCATGTTTCAAATATAACCTTACTCTCCTGTCTCCAGTCCGGGTCAGTTGAATTTTAAAACCACATTCATGCCTTGAACTTGATTATAAACATGATCATGATCATTATGAAGATCAAGTGAGCTAATAAATAGGGAGAAAGTGTCTTTGGAAAGGAATGTGAGCCATACAAATGTTCTTATGTTCCTGGTGAGGAGGTGAGGTAAGGCCCCATCACCTGTAGAGTCAATTTGAAACTTCATTTGGATTTTAACATCCAGCAGAATTCGGACACTTCCCTCCCCTCAACACATACACCTGTGTACCCCTTGCTCTGTTATAACCTTCCTTCAGTACCACACGGGTACTAGTATCTCAGAAAGCACTTAACGTTCCTCACATGAACTAAGGGCTGTCTCCATCAGGTCTTTTTCCCCTTTTCAGATACTACTGCTAAACCTACCTCTGATTTCTGACACAATCTCACTAATCTTGTGTGCATACTAGCTGAAAAATTGGGGTTATTTTCACTTATTCTAGGTAGATGTGCTAGGAGTCTGTTTCCTTAGAGTTAGAATTCAGAATATAAATAGCCAATATTCCAGTCTCTTTTCTTTTCTGGCAGTTAAGCTCTGAGACTCTAGGCAGGTGGCCTTTTGTCTTTTTTTTCCCCCTTATAGAGAATGGGGATTTTATAATCACTTTTTTATGAGTTTGGAGGTGTAGTAATTAGGTAGTCCTAATTTGTATTTATTTTGAAGTCATTGGTTGAAAAATACTTGAATGTGGTTCAGAAGACAAAGAATGGCAGTACAGTGAATTAGTTGAATGTATAAAGTTGAACAAATTTGAGTTCAAATTCTGGTGCTATGACTTCTGGTTTATGACTTTCAGCAAATTAGTTGACTTCTCTAAGCCTGTTTAGTAATCTCTGAAATGGAGATAATAGCGTCTACCTCACGAGATGTCTGTAAGGATTCAGTGAGATGTGAATATAGAGAGCCTAGTAGTGCCTGGAGTGAGTAAGTGCTTATTATTTTGTTGCTGTTGTAATTGATGACTAGGATGATGGTAAAAAATGATGAGGATAATTTTAGATAAAGTATTTTCTTGAGATTCCATTCTTTTGTTTGTAAAATGAGGATAGTTATCTTTAACCCGTAAACTTAAAAAAATATACTGTAAAAAGAGGTTCTCCCATTGCATTTTGTTTTTTAGCAATTGTATTTTATATAAAGATTATATTATGCCATTTTTCACTTTTGGAAGTTTCTAAAATGCTGTTGTGAAAAGATTATTTTGGGGATGTGCTGTTAGACTGGTGCTTCATTTATCACCTGTAGTAAGAATGCTGTTTTCCGTCTGCAGATTATAGCTTGTAGCAGAACAATTATCTGTGTTTATGACTTAGGTATTGACTATTGACTAGGACAGAGTTTTATAGAGCATTTTTTGTCGTGTCCCCCCCACCCCTGCTTCTTTTTTTTGCTGAGCAAGATTGACCCTGGGCTAACATCCGTGCCTATCTTCCTCTACTTTATATGTGGGACGCCTGCCACAGCATGGCTTGATGAGGGGTGCAGAGCTCTGCGCTGGGGATCTGAACCTGCAAACCCCGGGCGCTGAAGTGGAGTGTGCTAACTTAACCAGTACGCTACTGGGCCGGCCCCACCCCCTGCCTTTTTTTAAAGCCAGACTGCTTGACTCTAAAAATTTAGCTTAGTG
This sequence comes from Tapirus indicus, assembly GCA_031878705.1. NCBI lineage: Eukaryota > Metazoa > Chordata > Mammalia > Perissodactyla > Tapiridae > Tapirus > Tapirus indicus. Next base: position 30,905,213 of record CM062921.1, on the reverse strand, counting down.
GATAGGGTCCTTCTAGAAGACATGGTGACCCTAATTTTTTGAAGGTGGAAACTTAGTGACTGGTGCTGATGGTGGCATTGCTGTGTGTATATCTGCAAGGAGTGCGAGTTTAGAGAAAGCAAGGAGGAAAACCTGATAGAGAAAACTGCTGTATTGGTCAAAGCCAAGTCTTAGGGTTAAGAATTGAAATGTTTAATTTCTTCAAATGCTGTGTTGACTACAAGATGTCTGCAGATTTAGATGTTTAGGGAATGTTTCCTTTACTCTCCTTTTTTTTTTTTTTTTTTTTGTGAGAGAGATTAGCCCTGAGCTAACATCTGTTGCCAATCCTCCTCTTTTTGCTGAGGAAGATTGGCCCTGGGCTAACATCCATGCCCATCTTTCTGTATGTTGTATGTGGGATGCCTGCCACGGCATGGCTTGATAAGCAGTGTGTAGGTCTGTACCCAGCATCTGAACCTGTGAGCCCCAGGCTGCTGAAGTGGAGCACTCAAACTTAACCACTCAGCCACCGGGCTGGCCCCTCCTTTTCTCTTTTTTGATGTGGAGTCCCCTGGAACTGCTTTGCTCCTTTCATTCTTATCTTTAGTTATGAGTCAGCAAGGTAACTCTTTTCTCTCTCTTTTTTTAATTGATATAATAATTTATAACATTGTGAAATTTTAGTTGTATATTATAGTTTGTCAGTAACCATATAAATGTGTCCCTTCACCCCTTGTGCCCAACCCCAAACCCCCTTCACTGTTCTCTCTGTCCATGTGTTAGATGAGTGAAATCACGTGGTGTTTGTCTTTCTCTGTCTGGCTTATTTCACTTAACATAATACACTCCAGGTCCATGCATGTTGTTGAAAATGGGGCAATTTTGTCTTTTTTTTTTATGGCTGAGTGGTATTCCATTGTATATATATATACCACATCTTCTTTATCCAATCATCAGTCGAGGGACACTTGGGTTGCTTCCACTTCTTGGCTATAGTGAATAATGCTGCAATGAACATAGGGGTGCATAAGCCTCTTTGGGTTGTTGATTTCAGGATCTTTGGATAAATATCCAGTAGTGGGATAGCTGGATCATAAGGTATTTCTATTTTTAGAGGAATCTCCATACTGTTTTCCGTAAAGGCTGCACCAGTTTGCATTCCCACCAGCAGTGAATGAGGGTTCCTGTTTCTCCACAACCTCTGCAACATTTGTTATTTTTTGCCTTGGTGATTATAGCCATTCTAGTGGTTGTAAGGTGATATCTTAGTGTAGTTTTTTTTGTGTGTGTGTGAGGAAGACCAGCCCTGAGCTAACATCCGTCGCCAATCCTCCTCTTTTTGCTGAGGAAGACTGGCCCTGAGCTAACATCTGTGCCCGTCTTCCTCTACTTTATATGGGATGCCGCCACGGCGTGGCTGATGAGCAGTGCATCGGTGGGCACGTGGGATCCGAACCTGTGAACTCCAGGCTGCCAAGCGCAGACTAAACCGCTGCGCCACTGGGCATCTTAGTGTAGTTTTGATTGGCATTTCCCTAATGATTAGTGATGTTGAACATCTCATGTGCTTATTGGCCATCTGTATATCTTCCTTGGAAAAATGTCTGTTCATATATCTGCCCATTTTTTGATCGGGTTGTTTGTTTTTTTGTTGTTCAGTTGTATGAGTTCTTTATATGTTATGGAGATTAACCCCTTGTTGGATATATGATTTGCAAATATTTTCTCCCAGCTGGTGGGTTGTCTTTTCATTTTGATCCTGGTTTCCTTTACCTTGCAGCTCTTTAGTCTGATGATGTCCCACTTGTTTATTTTTTCTTTTGTTTCCCTTGTCCGAGTAGACATGGAATTTGAAAAGATCCCTCAATGACCGATGTCAAAGAGTGTACTGCCTATATTTTCTTCCAGGAATTTTCTAGTTTCAGGTCTTACCTTCAAGTCCTTGATCCATTTTGAGTTAATTTTTGTGTATGGCCAAAGAAAATAGCCTACTTTCATTCTTTTGCATGTGGCTGTCCAATTTTCCCAGCAACATTTATTGAAGAAACTTTCCTTTCTCCATTGTATGTTCTTAGCTCCTTTGTCGAAGATTAGCTGTCCGTAGATGTGTGGTTTTACTGCTGGGCTTTCAATTCTGTGTCATTGATCTGTGTGTCTGTTGCTGTACGAGTACTATGCTGTTTTAATTATTATAGCTTCGTAGTATATTTTGAAGTCAGGGATTTTGATGCCTCCAGCTTTGTCCTTTTTTCTCAAGATTGCTTTAGCTAGTTGGGGTCTTTTGGTGCCTCATATAAATTTTAGAATTGTTTGTTCTATTTCTGTGAAGAATGTCATTGGGATTCTGATTGGGATTGCATTGAATCTGTAGATTGCTTTAGGTAGTATGGACATTTTAACTATGTTTATTCTTCCAATCTGTGTTTGTGGGATATCTTTCCATTTCTTTATGTCATCATTGATTTCTTTCAGTAATGTCTTATAGTTTTCAATGTATTGGTCTTTCACCTCCTTGGTTAAATTTATTACCAGATATTTTATTTTATATTTGTTGCACTTGTAATGGGATTGTCTTCTTGAGTTCTTTTTCTGTTAGTTTGTTATTAGAGTATAGAAATGCAACTGATTTTTGTAAGTTGATTTTGTACCCTGTATCTTTGCTGTAGTTGTTGATTATTTCTAATAGTTTTCCAATGGATTCTTTAGGGTTTCCTATATATAAAATGATGTCATCTGCAAACAGTGAGAGTTTCACTTCTTTGTTGCCAATTTGGAGTCCTTTTATTCCTTTTTCTTGCCTAATTGCCTTGGCCAAAACCTCCAGTACTATGTTGAATAAGAAGAGTGGTGAGAGTGGGCACCCTTGTCTTGTTCCTGTTCTCAGAGGAATGGCTTTCAGTTTTTCCCTGTTGAGTATGATGTTGGCTGTGGGTTTGTCATCTATGGCTTTTATTATGTTGAGGTACTTTCCTTCTATACCCATTTTCTTGAGAGTTTTTATCATAAATCGATGTTGGATCTTGTCAGATGCTTTTTCTGCATCTATTGAGATGATGATGTGGTTTTTTATTCCTCGTGCTGTTAATGTGGTGTATCACACTGATTGATTTGCAGATGTTGAACCATCCCTGTGTCCCTTGTATAAATCCCACTTGATCATGGTGTGTGGTCTTTTTAATATATTGCTGTATTCAGTTTGCCAATATTTTGTTGAGGATTTTTGAATCTGTGTTTATCAGCAATATTGGCCTGTAATTTTCCTTCTTTGTATTGTCCTTGTCTGGCTTTGGTATCAGGGTGATGTTGGCCTTGTAGATTGTGTTGGGAAGTGTTCCATCTTCCTCTATTTTGGGAATAGTTTGAGAAGGATAGGTATTAAATCTTCTTTGAATGTTTGGTAAAATTCTCCAGAGAAGCCATCTGGTCCTGGACTTTTATCTTTGGGGAGGTTTTTGATTAGTGTTTCAATCTCTTCACTTGTGATTGGTCTATTCAGATTCTCTGTTTCTTCTTGATTCAGTTTTGGGAGGTTGTATGCATCCAAGAATTTGTCCATTTCCTCTAGGTTGTCCAATTTGTTGGCATATAGTTTGTCATAGTATTCTCTTATAATCCTTTGTATTTCTTTGGTATCTGTTGTCATTCCTCCTCTTTCATTTCTGATTTTATTGATTTGAGCCCTCTCCCTCTTTTTCTTGGTGAGTCTGGCTAAGAGTTTGTCAATTTTGTTTGTCTTCTCAAAGAACCAGCTCTTTGTTTCATTGATCCTTTCTACTTTTTTTTTGTTTCAATTTCATTTATTTCTGCTCTGATTTTTATTATTTCCCTCCTGCTGACTTTGGGCTTGCTTTGTTCTTCTTTTCCTAATTGTTAGGTGTAGTTTGAAGTTGCTTATTTGGGATTTTTCTTATTTGATAAGGTGGGCATGTATTGCTATGAGTTTCCCTGTCAGGACTGCTTTTGCTGCATCCCATATGAGTTGGTATGGTGTATTTTCCTTTTCATTTGTCTCCAGATATTTTTTGATATCTCCTTTAATTTCTCCAGTGATCCATTGGTTGTTCAGTGGCATGTTGTTTAGTCTCCACATCTTTGTCACTTTCCCAGTTTTTTCCTTGTAGTTGATTTCTAGTGTCATAGCATTATGGTCAGAGAATATTCTTGTTATGATTTTAATCTTCTTAAATTTGTAGATACTTGCCTTGTTTCCCAACATATGGTCTATCCTTGAGAATGTTCCATGCACGCTTGAGAAGAATGTATAATTTGCTGTGTTTGGATGGAGTGCTTTGTATATATCTGTTAAGTTCATTTTGTCTAGTTTTTTAAGTCCACTATTTCCTTATTAACTTTCTGTCTGGATGATCTATCCATTGATGTAAGTGGGGTGTTAAGATCCCCTACTATTATTGTGTTGTTGTTAATATCTCCTTTTAGGTTTGTTAATAGTTGCTTTATGTACTTTGGTGCTCCTGTGTTGGGTGCATATATATATATATATTTATAAGTGATATGTCTTCTTGGTGGAGTGTCCCTTTTATCATTACATATTGCCCCTCTTTGTCTCTCATTACCTGTTTTATCTTGAAGTCTACTTTGTCTGATATAAATATGGCAACACCTGCTTTCTTTTGTTTGCCATTAGCTTGGAGTATTGTCTTCCATCCTTTCACCCTGAGCCTGTGTTTGTCTTTAGAGCTGAGATGTGTTTCCTGGAGGCAGCATATTATTGGATCTTGTTTTTTAATCCATCCCACCACTCTGTGTCTTTTGATTGGAGAATTCAATCCATTTACATTTAGAGTGATTATTGATATATGAGGGCTTAATGTTGCAATTTTATCACTCATTTTCCAGTTCTTTTATATTTCCCTTGTTTCTCGTCCTGTGTGTTTGGGACTAACAATTCAGTTTGGTGGTTCGGTATGATGGTTTTCTTAGTTTTCTCTTTATTTATCGTATGTGTCTCTGTTCTGATTATTTGTTTAGTGGTTACCATGAGGTTTGTATAAAAAAATCTCTTAGATGAGATAGTCCATTTTCTGATGGTCTCTTATTTCCTTAGGCTAAGTTGATTCCATCGCTTTCCTCTTCCCAGTTATTGTCACAACTTATTCCATCTTGTGTTCTGAGTTTGTGTTTAAAGTAATGAGGTTATATTTATTTTTGGTGTTTTCCTTCCCTTAAACTTTGGTGTTATAATTGTTTGCTAACCTATTCTGATAGAAAGCTGCAATTTTTCTGATTTTTTCTACCTGTTTTTCTCCTTGCTCAAAGCTTTGTGTTCCCTTTCTCTTGTTTATTTCAGGCTTGAGGGCCTTCTTTAGCATTTCTTGTAGTGGGGGTCTTGTGGCAATGAACTCCCTTAGTTTTTGTTTGTCTGGGATAGTTATTATTTCTCTGTCATATCTGAAGGATATTTTTGCTGGATTTGGCTGAACGGTTTTGTCTTTCAGAATTTTGAATATATCATTCCACTATCTCCTAGCCTGTAAACTTTCTGCTGAGAAATTGGCTGAGAGCCTGATAGGAATTCATTTGTACATTATTTATTTATTTATTTTTGTCTTGCTGCCCTTAATATTTTTTCTCTATCATTGACTTTTGTCAGCTTTACTACTATATGCATTGGAGAGGGTCTTTTCATGTTGGTATATTTAGAGATCTGTTGATTTCATTCACTTGTATTTCCAGTTCCTTCCCCAGGTTTGGGAAGTTCTCAGCTATTATTTCTTTCAACAAGCTATCTGATCCTTTTTCCCTCTCTTCTCCTTCTGGAATACCTATAATTCCTATGTTGCATTTCCTGATTGAGTCGGATATTTCTCGGAGAATTTCTTCATTTGCTTTTAGTCCTAGTTCTCTCTCCTTCTGCATCTGGAGCATTTCTGCATTTCCAGCCTCAATATTACTCATTCTTTCCTCCATATTGTCAGCTCTGTTCTTTAAAGATTCCAGATTTTTTTTAATCTCCTTCATTGTGTTTTTCATCTCCAACATTTCTGATTGGTTTTTCTTTATAATTTTATCTCTTTTGTGAAGAAGTTCCTGATTTCATTGAATTGTCTATCTGTATTTTCTTGTAGTTTATTGAGCTTTTTTATAATAGCCATTTTGAATTCTCTGTTGTTTAGGTTAAAAATTTCTGTGCCTTCAGGATTGATTTTTGGGTGCTTGTCATTTTCCTTCTGGTCTGGAGATTTAATATATTTTTGCATACTGATTGAGGGTGTGGGCTTATTTTTCCTCATTCTGAAGATATCTGGTTTCCCCTTTCACCTGCTGCCACTGGGTGGGGGTCAAGAGCTGTGTATTCTGAGCCCGCCATGATCTGTGGGCACTCTGGTTGACCGGCTGTGCTCGTGCTCTGGGTGGGGGGAGGGGCTCTTTCTTTTGCCTACCCGATCCCAGGTCCTTCTTGCTTTTCCTTTGCTGTCTGCTCTTGTGGGGTGCTAGCTTGATGAAGACACTCCTGCAACAGGAGTTCAGTCCCCTCCATATGGGAATTTCCTGCAGGCTCTGAGAGAACCTGGAGAGTGATGGTTTTCCTGTGGAGGGCCGCCCCTCCCCCCTTTCTCTCAGAGAGCTGCTCGGTCCTGGTCCCAGGGTCACTGTCATTGGGGAAGGAGAGGAATTCTCCTTACCTCCTTCCACTTCCTGTGTGGGTACCAGCAGCTCCACCTTCAGATGTAAAGCTATGTGGGTCTCTCAGACGTCTTTTGTATTGTGTGAATGTCCTCTGTTGGTATTTGAATGTCCTTTTTGTTGTATCTTAGCAGGGGAGAGCCTAAGGGGGAAAGCTCACTCCGCCATGATGCTGATGTCACTCCCAAGGTAACTGTTTTTACTACAGACTTGTATACAAAACTATGACAATAGTCACTTCCGTTAAAATCTACTTTGTGTGCTGTAGTATGTTATTTTTACCTTTATGTTTTAAACGCTTTTGTTCCTTGACTATTTTTTACTTAAAAGAAGTTTTTGGAGGATACAGTCATTCTCCACTGTATCATCTGAGTGTGCATAGTGGATTCTCAGTAATGACTATGCTGAATAGTTCTGAATAGGAACATTTTGTTGATGGTCCTATGTCCTTATGACACACTCTGGAGAGAGCGTATTATATTGTGGAAATAACCTAACTGTTGGAGTCAAGGTTTGAATCCAGGCTCTGCTACTTGCTAGTTTTGTGACTTTGGTTCATATATCATTCTGAGTTCATTTTCTCGTCTGTAAGACAGGGGTATTAATACCAACCCTGCATGACTGAAAAGATTAGAGGTTATTTGAACTAGGCACATACTAGCCAGGCTTAGTAAAAGATAGATGGTATTATTATTACTATTTTAATATTATGTTTTTCTGATAGTCATGGATTTTGGCGATACATCTATATTCATTCTCCTGATACTTCGTATGATCAGTGTATTTTTTTGTTAGCTAAGGTTAAGGTTGTTGACTTTAACCATGGAACCCTGAAACAGCAAAGCTAATTGGCCAACATGTTTGCATCTGTGACCCTGTCCTCATTAGCTCCATAAGCTAACTGTTCGCAAAGTATCTCACCAGAATGAATGGTAAGACTGGTATATTGTTGATTTGGCACTAATGCGCTCATTAAACATAATAGAAGCAAATGAGCTAGTGCCAGAAGTAAAAGTATAGATTTTTAATTTTAAACCTGTATAAATATAAGACTGGCCCTCACACTATGTATAAAACTCGTGACCTAGGGGCTGGCCTAGTGGCATAGTGGTTGAGTTCACACGCTCTGCTGTGGTGGCCCGGGGTTTGCAGGTTCAGATCCTGGGCTGGATCTATGCACTGCTTATCAAGCCATGCCTTGGCAAGCATCCTACATATAAAGTAGAGGAAGATGAGCACGGATGTTAGCCCAGGGCCAATCTCCCTCAGCAAAAAGATGAGGATTAGCAACGGGTATTAGCTCAGGGCTAATCTTCCTCACCAAAAAACTGGTGACCTGTAGGATGATATTTGACAACCACTAACTTGAACTATTATTTAGGTATTTCTTTTAGTTGTTGAATTGTATTTGTTGCAGTCTTCCCACCAGTAGGAGAAGTGAGAAGAAGTGGAAGTAGGCTATTCATGTCTTGAAAGAGAACCCTACTCCTACTGTGCCACCCACCAGAAAATGTGCTCTTAGCTAGTGGGGAAGACACTGAGAGTTCTCCATTAATGAGCTTAGCAGGATGGATGAAGCCTGGGTAACTCCTAAGAGCTTATTGAATTACAGAGAAATTCCAGTTGTCAGAGCTTTAGATAGAAGAGAAGTTATAGGGTGTTGCTCCGCAGCAGTAAGCCTGCGTTTGGACAGGATTTTCTTGTCTCTCAATAACACATAGATGAGTTGTTTCCAGTCTGTGGTGTGCATTTTTCACTGTCTCATGCTAGCTTTCTAGCACTCTTCAAATTCACTCTTCAGTTTTATTAATATTTGTTGACCCTCTTGTAGCTTTCTTTTTTTATGTCAGACATCGCTGGTTTGGGACTAGGGTTAAAAACAGAAGCAGAGAAGCAATGTTGGAAACAGCAGGTTCTGGTGTCTAGTATTGTGAGGTTTCCAAATAACATGGTTTAACCTGTTAGTATGATGAAATGGGTTTCTGGAATAGGCAAGTGGCTGACAATTCATGAGCACTTTACTTGGTGCAGAGGCAAAAATATGGACGAAAGGTGTGTGGCACTCCTTAAGATGAGATTTGCCTCTTAGAAAAGAAGCTGAATATGTGTAGTGTTAATATTGGCTTGCTGTTGGGCTATTTCAAGTTCTTTGCCTGGAATACCAGAAGAATATTAAAGAAAGAAGGGAAGCACTTGGGTTTAATCCTCACCTCTCAAATTTATACCAGTAGTCTTGTTTGTGTTTTCTTACCATCCCTAAAAGAGGAATAATAATACCAGCTCTGATTGTTCATAAAGATTAGAGGGAAAAGTTAACAAGGATATCTTGGAAATGGTGTGGGTAACTGTGGAAGAGAGACTGACAGAAAGGCAGAGTCCAAGAGAGGAACAGAAACACACACACACACACACACACACACACACACAGAGTTAAATATACACATGAACTAGGCAGAGAGAGAGGGTCAGTCAGAGTCAGAGGGGAAGTCAGAAACACTGAGAGAGACAGACAGAGGAAGCATTAGAAATGAGAGTAATCAAAGATGTAGAGAGAAGAGCTGACTCAGAAATGAGAGATAGACAGATGCAGTGAGGGAGATGGAGAAAGAATGTGAGAAGGAACAACCAGGAGGACATGACCAAGAGATGGAGAGCTTATTGAGTTAGTTTTTGTCTGTTAATTTGAGGAGACTTTGTAAATATAATTAGCTAGGAGAAGGAAGAAAAGCAGATAATAATAGTAAATCCAGTAACATGTTTATACAGTTTTTATTATGTTAAAATTTTCCCTTAAATACTAAATATTATTTTGCATCTTCATGGAAACACCAAGCCAGCTTACGTGTTACAGACCCAGCTACTTGCTTGACCCCCTTCATTGTATAGTTTTAAATACATTTTAAAAAAATGAAAACTATTATTTACTGTTATAGAAATTTATTTCTTAAAAAATCTGATACATGCTTACTGTAGAAAACTTGGAAATTGCAGAAAATTTAAAAGAACAGCAGCAAAAAACACTCATAATATCACAAACACCACACAACAATGCCCACACATGTTTTTTCCCTGTCTTTTTTTCTAGGCGTTTACTAAAGCTCTTCTACTTTCCTAAAGGAATCAAAAAGCTGTTTATAAGTCCAAAATCATTCTATAAATTAACTATTGGTGGTCGAGTTAACTTTATATTCCTATTTTGGCACTTAGGTATTTCCATAAACCATTTCTATACCTATTTTTATTTCTTCCCTCCCTAGAGTAGATTAACAACTACAGGTTATATGTTATTCATCTTTGTGTCTTAGGTATCTCGCAAAGTGTCTTACATATAGTAGGTACTCAGAATATATTTGAGATGAATGGTTAAGTTCCCTACGTAGAAACTATCTTATTTAAACAGGTCTGCCCAATTTCTCATTGGCAGATTGGACCTCCCTTAAAGTAGAGAAAAGCTCGATTTTAGGGCGTGTGAGCATGCATGTCTGTGTTTAGTATAAATTTATTGAACTGGGAAAGGGAGCTTTTTCTGGTTAGCTTTTATTGTGTGGCAAGCCACTCTGAAACTTAATGGTGTAAAACAACCATTTTATTATGCTATAGATTCTGTCGGAATTCAGACAGCGCAGTGTGGAGATGGCTTGTCTGAGCCTTAGCTGGAAAGACTTGAAAGCTGGTGGTGACTTGCTGATTGGGAGCTCAAATCTGGAGGTGTCTTCACTTGTGTGTCTAGTGGTTGATGTTGGCTGTCCTCTGGAATACAAACATACAATTTCTCCGCATAGACTACTTTGAGCTTCTTTGCAGCATGGTGTTGGCTGTTTTCTAAGAGTGAGCATCCCAAGAGAACCAAATGGAAGCTGTTTTGCCTTCTGTGAACTAGCCTTGGAAGTCATGTAGTTACACAAGCTTGCCAGATTCAAGGGGAGCAGAGGTTACACTGAATCCACTTCTCATAGGAGTGTCAGAGTCACACTGTAAGAAAAACATTGGTGGGGGGGAGGGATAAGTGCCATATTTGAGAAAGATAGTCTGTCACAAGGACTGAACTGAAAAATAGTAAGTTTAAAAATGAGTTAATAAAACGGTATCTTTTTTTTTTTTTCCGCTGAGGAAGATTTGCCTTGAGCTAACATCTCTTGCCAACCTTCCTCTTTTTTTGCTTGAGGAAGATTAGCCCTGAGCTAACATCTCTTGTCTGTCTGCCTCCACCCTACATGCTGGTCATCGCCACAGCACGGCTGATGAGCACTGCAGGTCCGAACCCGAGAACCTGGGCCGCTGAAGCTGAGCGTGCTGAACTCAACCACTGCACCACGCGGCCGGCCCCCAGTATCACTTTTTGAATGTTAGTCAATGAATATCCTGTTGAGTATTAATAAGAGTTTTTCCCCTACTGCTAATGGTGTTTTTATTAGTTAATTTAGTTTAAAAACTTATACTAAACTTTTAAAATCTTTTAAACTAAAAGCTATTTTAAATTACTTTCTTGACTTTTAAACTCTGAATAAGGTTTTATTTCTCTTTTGAACCCAGTTTGCAAGTTGGTCAATTTCTATACTTGGCCTTTTACACATCCCTTTTTTTTTTTTTTTTTGGTGAGGAAGAGTAGCCTTGAGCTAACATCTGTTGACAGTCCTCCTCGTTTTACTGAGGAAGATTGGCCCTGGGCTAACATCCGTGCCCATCTTCCTCTACTTTACATGTGGAACGCCTGCTACAGTATGGCTTGATAAGCAGTGTTTAGGTCCGTGCCCACAATCTGAACCTGTGAACCCTGGGCTGCTGAAGAGGAGCGCGTGAACTTAACCACTACGCCACCAGGCCAGCCCCTCACATCCCTTTTTAAATTCAGCAGTCTTATTTTGTAAATAATATGATACATGTTCACTGTAGAAAATTTGGGAAATCAGGAAAGAAACAAAATCCACTCATAACTTCACCTCTCAGATGAAACTAGTTTCAGGTCCATAATTTCTTTTCCATGGTTCCTAAATTCTGACTGTTGTGAAAATGGAAAGTTTTTAAGAAGTTTGTGGCAAACTCAGTTGGCAACAAAATCCAATCTGCACTGATGTAAGGCTATTTGTAGTCTTTATCATGCCTAGAATAATGATTCGTACTTTTTTTTCATAGAAATATGAATGTGTTCAATTACAAAGTGTTGCCCCAGACCCAGGATGGAATATTTTGTAACATATAGAATATGTACCATGTTAACCTTTCTAAAATCTGAAAAAAAATTCTGAAACCTGTCTGGCCCCAAGAGTTTTAGATAAAGGATTTGGACTGGAATTAAAAACTTCAGTGTTAGGAAAAGATGAGTTTATTAGCCTATTTTGGTGGTTCTAGACTTTTTCATCACATGAATCTTCCCAGAACTTTGTGCTTTCATTTCATATTTTCATTTTAGAAAAAGACCCAGAAGGAAAAGAAATAGCCTTGATTTGTTTATATGATTGGTAATTCTCTGCAACCATCCCAGATAACTGTTTCAAAGTCATTGTGACCATCTTTCAATGCATTCAGAATTCCCAGTGACCTTTTAGGCCTCTTGACTCTTTAGTGTGAGAACCAATCAATGGGTTATTAAGTGCTAAATTTGACAAGCCCAAGTGCCATGTAGCTCTTGGTTTTTGCCACCAGTGTTCTCAATGTGACATTGCTGTTCTTTCCCTTTTTGCCATGGTGTTTCTTTTTTGTACTGTGCTTCTTGTTTGTTTCCTTGGGTAGCCTGAAACTTTTCTTTGCCTTTGACAGTTGAGTTCAAGTTTGAGGAATTTATCTTTGACTTCATAATGTCATGAGTTTTAATTTGTTAAGTATTTCTTATTATTACTATTATCATAAATTCAAGACATGTTCATTATATAGGATTTGGAAAATATAGCTATATTTTCACCACTTGGAAGTAAGTGTTAACATTTAGATTTATCTCCTTCCATTCTATTTTCCATCTGTGTGTATTAATGTAACACACACACACATGCACACATGCACATACACACTTAAATTGGAATCTCTTGCTGTTGTATATACGTTTTGTATCCTGCTTTCTTAAAAAAAAGTAATATGTTTATTAATAGTGTCTAGCACTGTTTCAGGAACATAGCATGAATTATATTACTGGGCATTGATCTTTAAATTTGTATTTACTTTGATTGGGAACCTAGGGGACTAGGGTTCAAATTCTGGCTTTGCCATTGCCAAACTGAAAACTAGGGTAAGTTATAGGATATCTCTGAGCTTCCATTGTGTCAGCTGTCAAATGAATCTTCTGAGGTATTTGACACAATAATCTGATGAAAGTTCACTCTCTCCTTAGAAAATCACTCATACACAAAAGAAGTCCTAGTCTGGTCAGTTTTTGAGATTCTTCCAGTTCTACTACTGGATGATCTCTATGTAGAGGAATGCAAAATGTAGAGTATCGATGTGAGGTTATTTAGGTTTCATGGAAGAGGAGGATCATGAAGGAAGTGATGGAATAACAAATTGACTAGAAAGGACAGAAAAAAATCTACACAGAGTAGTTGGAAGCAAAAATGAGTACAATATGGGAACTGAACAAGACAAAAAGGAAATGTTAACAGTTTTGCACAAATGGAAGGTATGATTTTTACTGATTATGAGTAGTAAAGAGATGAGATTTGTTAGGTTTATATGTGTGTAGGGATAATGAAGAATTAATGGAAGGCTTTGAAGGCTAGGCTGAAGAACTTAGATTTGATCCTATAGGTAACAATACTTTTGTTGAAAGTTATATGATGAAAACTGTTTGAAAGGTTGTACCGGCAGTTTTGTGTGATAACCTCAAGTAGGGAGTGGCTGGAGAGTATTTCAATAGTACAGTCATAAATAATGTGGAAATAGAAAACATGATAGGTCTTGTGGAGGAAGAACAATTAGTATAGGAAGAGTCAGAATACCTCGAAGTTTTGAACCTGACATATCGAATGTATTGTGGTATTGTTGATAGTTACATTGAGAAAAGATCTCAGATCTAGAGAGAAAGATAATGAGTTCAGTTGCTACTATAAGTTTTAGGTATTAGATAATTTAAGTGGTAGTTTAAAAATCTCGTGCTTTAAAAATAAAGAACTTAGTAAATGAATGCTGTCCCTTTTAAAGTAATCTGTTTTTAAGGCCATGCATTTATTCTAGCAAATTAATATCGTTGGAATTTGTCTTTTGGAACTGCTTTCAGAACCAGTAGAACCGTAGAGGAAAACTAATCTCATTAATTGATGGTCATATCCTTTGTCCCCCAAACAGTATTATCTTGCTTGATCACTCCTCTTATTTACTATACTTGTTTCTAAGTGATATTTGGCAGTTTCTAAAAATTAGTCTGCAGAGGCGTGAAATTGATTACCATAGAGGATATTTAAGTGACTATTGTGGTTGCTGAGGGTAAAAAATCTTAAGCTGTGATAGCATCTTTAGAATGAGGTGCTAGTATGTGCTAGTTAAGAGATTGGGTTCTGGAAAGCCTAGGTTTGAGTGATCTCTTTAGTATTAGTTATGTGTCTTGAGCAAGTTATTTAACTTGCCTGGGTCTCAATTTCCTCATTTATAAAATGGGGATGGTGATAATACTTCCTGTTTCATAGGGTTGTTGTGAGGATTAGCTCTTAGAGCAATAGCTGACAAATATTAACAACTCAGTAAATATTAGCTATTTATTATCATCACAACTACTGCTATTGCTGTTACTACCACTTTGTCTCTTTTGCTTGTTTTAAAAATCACTTATGTTCCTGTATAATTATGTCTTGTGCAAGTGGAATGATAGACAGCTGGAGATAAAATTAGAGCTCAATCAGACATATAGAGATGTAGTTTTTTAGAATGTTTGGCCTAGAACTTAGTGAGAAAAGAGCAGAAAAGACCAAGGATGGAATATTGGGGAATACTCAGAGTAAGGAAGGGGGAGGCAGGAAAGGAGCCGGCAAAGGAGTAGAGGGAGATTGTTTAGAGAAGGAAAGAAAATAAGGAGTGTATGTTAGTATAGAGGTTATATTAATTAGGATTAGATTTGGTTGCAGCCATGTAACAGAGACTTAAACATGGTGGAAGTCTATTTCTCTTGATGTCAGGAATTCCAGAAGTAGTCTAAGACTGGTATGGTTTGTCATGTTGTCACTCCATTATGCATGGATTCTATTCTTTTCCAAAGTCACTTTAGGATCTAAGATAGCTACTGGAGCTCCGGCTATTTCATTCACATTCCAACCAGCAGAAAGGAGGAAGAGAAGAAGAACACATTTCCCTCCCTTTAAGGATACTTCCTGAAAGTTATAGATACCATTTTTGCTCATGTTCCGTTGATGAAACAGTCACATAGCCACCCTCTTGCTAGAGAGCTTGGGAAATGTAGACTATTTTGAATGGTCAGTTCCTGGGAATAAAGAACAGAAACAGTGAGGATAATCCAAGTGTAGCTAGATGAAGAATATTGGGTAGATAACAGAGTTAATTGTCTTTAGGACAGTTTAGTTCATTATTGGTAATCCCTGAAAGAGTTTCTATACTTATGAAACTATAAGCATAAAACTACTTTTGTCAAATTGCATCAATAATGCTTTGTTTTTAGGGTGTGATGCCTTCATGAATCCTTGCTTAATTGGGATTATCAATCTCTCATAAGGAAAAAAATTATGTTGTATATATGTATATATATGTGTGTGTGTACATATATCCTCATTTAACACTAGTGTTGGCCAAAATTACTTCATATGGCAACAGTATGCAGTAAAATTGATGGTAAATAAGTCTCTGATATCCCTCTTGTGTTGTTTTAAGCCAATAATTTTACCTAGCCTTCCATCCACTCTCCAGTTTGGTTGTTTTGGCCAATGTTTTTAATCCATCTCTGTCCTTTTGTATTACTACTTTCTCTCACTGCTGGTAATCGTATTTCCCACAATAGATAAATGAGCAAATTTAATTAAATGTGTGTTTGTACTCTCTTGGTCCTTAATGAATTTGTAAGTAAGGTCAGACCTACAATCTTCCTAGTATTACGGTTACTGAAATCTCCCTGTCCACTCAATTGGTAAATATTTGCTTTAAATTTTTTTTATTTTTAAAGTTTCTGTATTTTGTATGTTTATGCTCTTTCAGTATTGGAAATATGAAGGTCTTCCAACAAAAAGGGGAGAACTTTTTCCCTAGGATTTTTTGTCCCTTTCAGTTGAAAATGTTTTATTTATATATTTTTGAATGATGAACAATATATTTAAGATATTCATATGTTGCTATTTTTCATATTTTATGAGCAGATATACAGCTTAAAATAGACATAGTTTAAAAAGTCAAATAGTGAAAAAAGGGTTTATAACAAAATATAGTGAGTAGTTTTTGTCCCACCCTTCCTCATTCTCTTCAGTCCTCTCCCTAAAGGTAATCACTTTCAATTCCTTAAGCTGTTCCTTCTGGCACTTACATATCTCCATATTTTTAAATAATATATGTGTCATGCTGTCTTTTGATTCACCAATTTACTCATTATATATTGAGTTTCTACTATGATATAGAAAGTTTTACTGTTTTTAAACCGCTATCACCACTGCTACTCCTCCCCTGGCCTCCCAGTTTACGTATATTACAATATTTGGTTAAATCAAATACTTAATGTTGTCTTTTCTCTATTATGCCTATGCAAATTTTGTTTGTTGATAATGTCTTAAATAGTAGCCTCTCAGTGCAGTTTTCCACAAGATCAGCCACAATAATGTATCACTTCCAGTTTTATTTCTTTTTAAAGAAATTCTTGGACAAAGGAAACCATCAGCAAACAAAACAAAAGACAACAAAGCAACACAAAAAGACAACCCACTGGGGGAAAATATTTGCAAGTCTTGTATCCAGTAAGGGGTTAATTTCCAAAATATATAAAGAACTTAAACAACTCAACAATAAAAAAACAAATAACCCAATCAAAAAATGCGCAGAGGACAGCCAGCCCCTGTGGCCTAGTGGTTAAGTTTGGTGTACTCCGCTTTGGCGGCCTGGGTTCAGTTCCCAGGTGTGGACCTATACCACTTGTCTATCAGTGGCCATGCTGTGGTGGCGGCTTACATACAAAAAGAGGAAAATTGGCAGTGGGTTTTAGCTCAGGGTAAATCTTCCTCAGCCAAAAAAAAGTGCAGAGGATATGAACATTTTTCCAAAGAAGATATACAGATGACCAACAGGCACGTGAAAAGATGTTCAACATCACTAATTATTAGGGAAATGCAAATCAAAACTACCATGAGATATCACCTCACACCCGTCAGAATGGCTATTATTAAAAAGACAAGAAATAACAAGTGTTGGAGAGGATGTGGTGAAAAGGGAACCCTCATACACTGCTGGTGGGAATGCAAATTGGTGCAGCCATTATGGAAAACAGCATGGAGATTTCTCGAAAAAAATAGGAATACCATATGACCCAGCTATTCCACTTCTAGGTATTTATCCAAAGAACCTGAAAACACTAATTTGAAAAGATACAGCACCCCTATGTTCGTTGCAGCGTTATTCACAATAGCCAAGACTTGGAAGCAACCTAAGTGCTCATCAACGGATGAATGGGTAAAGAAGATGTGGTATGTATATACAATGAAATACTACTCAGCCATTAAAAAAAGACAAAGTCATGCCATTTGTGACAACATGGATGGACCTTGAGGGTATCATGCTAAACGAAATTAAGTCAGAGAAAGACAAATACTGTATGATTTCACTCATGTGGAAGATAAAAAAACAAACACATAGATATGGAGAACAGATTGGTGGTTAGGGGAAGGGAGAGGGGGGAGGGCGAAAGAAGTAAAGGGGTACACATATATGTATGGTGATGCATGGAAACTAGACTTTTGGTGATGAACATGGTGCAGTCTACTATACAGAAGCTGAAATATGATGTACACCTGAAATTTATATAATATTATAAACCAGTATGACCTCAATTGAAAAAAAAAATTCTTGGAAACTTCTCTTCTGGAGACCTTCATTGTCCTATCTAGGCCTACTATCTGTGCCTGCTGCACAGTTCTTTTCCTGGAATGATTTCCCTTTGTTGTCATCCTTAGGCTTTTCTTTTGGGTTTGACTCCCAATGTCGTTGGAACTCTATCTTCCTCATTCTTCATTTACCCTTTTGCTTAGGTGGAGCACATCCTCTCGTAGTTGTGTCAGATTAAAAAGATGGTACTCTGGCAGAGAGCATGGGGATGACAGCCTTCAATATGCCTGCTTCAATCTGAATTGGTTGGCTTCTACTTCTAGTGCACAGTTATCATTCCTAGAATCCCCATTCACCAATATTCCTTCACTTCTCTCTTGTGTTGGATATCCTGTTTTCCATATCCCATGTCTTTCTTTGTTTTATTTCCTCATTTGGTGTCAAAGGATAATGAGACTGTCACTCATTATCTAGAATATCTGACCAGGCACAATCTCCCTGAACAAAGTAGATTGTTAATATTACATAGTGTTTTTGGGGAGTGTGGAGTTCAGGGATTGGAAGATTTTAAGAGGTGGAAATGGGTTAACATCATCTATAGAAGCGTGGTTATTTGGATAACGTTGATTGGTTGGCACGCAACGGTGTGTTTATTGGAGTGAATCTGTCCCTGATTGGTTGGTTTGTAAAAGAGTGGCTGCTGAGGTAAGTTGTCCTTGTCAATTGAATGGATTTAAAACTGGTTCTCCTGGCAACTTTTTACCATGGCTATGAACAAACAGTCTTTTCTTAAATTTGCTTAATCCTCTAGTAATTTTCTAAGAAAGAGTACATCGAAGGTAATTTTCTGAGTCTTTCCATGTCAGAATGTCTCTTTTTCTGTCCTTGCATTTGATTAATATAGTTTGGATGAGTGTAAAATTCTAGATTGGAAATACTTTTCTTCACAATTTTGAAGGCATAATTTTTCCCTCCTTGTCCTCTGTTGCTGTTTAGAAGTACTAAGCCAACATGAATCTTCTTTTGTTTGGACCTTGGAACTTGTTGGATATCTGCTTTGTCCCCAATATTCTGAAATTTCACAATGCTGTGCCTTGGTGCAGATCTCTTCTTTTTTTTTTTTTTTTTTTTTTTTGCTGAGGAAGATTAGCTCTGAGCTAACATCTGTGCCAGTCTTCCTCTAGTTTACATATGGGTGGCCGCCACAGCATGGCTGAGTGGTGTAGGTTTGCACCCAGAATCCAAACCCAGGCCTCTGAAGTGGAGTGCGCTGAACTTAACCACTAGGCCATGGGGCCAGCCTCGGTCTGTCTATTTTTATGCTGTCCTGGGTATTTGTAGGTACTTGGAGGGCTCTTTCAATATAGAACAGTTTGCATTTTTCTGGGAGCTGGTGTGTGGGGATGGGGTGGGAGTAGTAGAGCTTAGTGTTCAATCTGCTCACTTAACCACCCGGTTTTAAAGACCTCTGCACTTCTGTTCAGCCCCCAAACCAGGGATCATCTGTTTTACATTCTGTGGAGATAACCTCAAGTCTTCTTTTAGCAGGGAGGAGGGGATCTAAGGATCTAACTACTCCTCAAACACTTTTCAGCCAGTGCCCCTTTCCCATTTCACTTCCAATTCCAGAGGTGGTGCTGGCAGTTCCTGACCCTTGTGCAGGTTTCTGGCTATAAATTGGGTTGGGTCTCAGCTTTCTCTACTGCTGGATTGGAATTTGGCTCTCCAGGATCTGCAGTACGGTTAGCATTCATCTGTGTATGTTCCAACTTCTGAAGTTTTGTTACTTTTTCCTCCTCTCCTACTTTCTCCATGCTTCTTGATTTATGTCTCGGGAAAAAAAAAAGACTTTACTGTTATTTTAGTAGGGTTTTGGGAAGAAGCAAAATTGTATGTATATGTCCATTCCACTCTCTTAGCCCACAAGACTGAAATGATTTGATAAGACTAGCTGGAATATTTTTATGGGAAATGATACTACATCATTTTAATTTTAATATATGAAAGGCAAAGTAACACAGAATATGGTACTCAAATACAGTAACTAAATATTGGTCTACAGAGAGGGTACTGCTATAGAAAAGGAAGGATGTCATGCCTTCTTTGATTGTGGGCTATCCCTTTAGTTTCTAAAAATAATTTTAGAAAAAAACATAAAAGTGATTCGTCTTCATTATAAGAAAGCTAACAAATACTGGTAAGTATGAGGAAGAAAATAAGAAGCACTTTAATTCCACTACCCAGAGCTAACTACTATTAACTGTTTAGTGTATATTTTCTAGTTTTTCTATGCACTTACCTGTATATTTGTGCAGGTATGTTTAAATGGAATATACTATATGTATTATTTTGCTCCTTCCCCATTTTTTTCCACCATAAAAGTGTAGATCTCTTGAATCAAGATAATTTTTTGCACAGAATATATAGATAATATTCTCATTAACACCTAACAGCTACTACTTAATTTGATTGCAGATTATGTGCCAAGTACTGTGCTAACATCTTTTTTTTTCTAATTTATGTTGACATTATTTCAGACTACAGAAAAGTTATGAGAATGTACAAAAAATTCACCCAGGTACACCCCAAATGTTAACACTTTACTACATTTCCTTTCTCTCTCTCTCTCCCTCTTTATCTCTCTCTTGATATTTATTTCTTGAATTTTTTTGAGAGTAAGGTGCAGACCTATACCTAAATACTTGTATACCTATACCTGAATCCCCTGTATACCTAAATACTTCAGAGTGCTTTTTCTAAAAACAAGGATATTCTTTTATGTAACCACGGTACAGTTGTCAAAATCAGGAAATTAACATTGATTTAATATTATTATCTAATCTGCAGACTTGTTCAAATTTCACCCATTGTCCTAGTAATGTACTATTATAGCAAAAGAAAATTTCGGATCATGGAGTACATTCAGCTGTCATATCTCTTTAGTGTCCTTTAATATGGAGCATTTCCTCAGTCTGTCTTGGTTTTTTCAAGACATTGAGATTTTTGAAGAGTGCAGGCCAATTACTGTGTATAATGCCTCTAATCTGGGGTTATCTGATGTTTCATCATGATTGGATTCAGGTTATCCATTTCTGGCAAGAGTACCACAGAAATAATATTATGTTGCTCAGGACATCATGTCAGGAGGCACAGGATGTTGAAATACTGGTAATGTGGTCTTGGATCACTTCATTAAGGTAGTGTCTGCCAGGTTTTCCAGTGTAAAGTTATTTTTCCTTTTGGAATTTTTTTTGGTGGTAAAATAGACATAACATGAAATTTCCCATTTTAACCATTTTAAGTATACAGTCCAGTGGGATTAAGTACATTCACATTTTGTTTGTAATTTTGAGTTATCTTTGAAAAAATACTTTGAGACTTTGTAAATAATATCTTATTACTCCTTGAACTTTTACTCAGTAATGTTAGTATCCATTGGTGATTTCTGCCTGAATCATTTTCATTATTCCTAAATGGTGATTTTCTCATTCCCTCATTCCTTCTACACTTAATTTATAATAATGCTTTATTTCATTATTTATTTTGACATTGTCCCTGATTTGTCCAGTGGGAGCCCCTTCGAGCTGATTGTTTCATTTTGGCCTACGCTTGTTATTGTTTGAGCACTTCCTCACTTTTTACCACAACAAGATGTTCTAGGCTCATCTTGCACTTTCCCAGCTTGAGCCTTAGAATGGGTTATTTCTTCAAGAAGCTCTGGTTCCTTTTAGTAGAGAATGGCTTTACAAGCCAGGATCTGACTTTAGATGTCCTCATTGCTGCTGGGTGTCGTTGCTTCTAGTCCCTCTCAGCAGGTGTCTAGGAGATAGATATGTGTGATGTGTGTGTATGCGTGTGCACACACACTCATATACATCTTTATCTGTCTACTGAAAGCAAGGAGTTGATATTAATACCTCTGATTGCAGCCCAACATTACAGGGTTTATTCTATCTTTCCTTCATTCTGTATTCATAACTCATTCCAACAGTGAGAAACCTAGCCCCGTTACTCATGTTTTTACTTTTTGACTCAATCCTAAATATCAGAAAATAGTTTAAGAATTGCCAATTTATACCAGTATTTAAAAGATACCTAGTAAATAGAGTTCAATATTTGTTGATAGTTTTTTCCTTTAGCCTAAAGGCATATGGTATATCTTCACTTTCCAATAGAGTAGCCACTAACTACATGAATTGAGATTTGTTGTAAGTGTAAAATATAACTGGATTTTGAAAACTTAGTATGAAATCAGGAATGTTAAATATCTCAATAATTTTATGTTGATTATATGTTGAAATATTTTAGATACATAAGATAGAATAAAATGTATTAATAAAATTAATTTCACCTATTTTTACTTTATTTTAATGTGGCTACTAGGAAATATTAAATTACATATGTAGCTCCCATTATGTTTCTTTTGGACAGCACTGATCTAAAAACCATGTTCAAAAGTTACTTGGATTAGTTTTCTCTCCCCAGCATTCTTCCCTCCCTCCTGTGGTTATTTAGTCATTTGAAATACAGTTCAGTTCTGTTCTGTTTGTATTTTAAGTTTTTCTCCTCATCTTAATCAATCTTATTTATTTTTGAGTATGTGAAATATTAACATGGTTCCAAAAGTCAGAAATGTGTAAAAAAATACATACTCAGCAGTGTCACCCATTTCTTCTATCCTTTCCACCCTGTTTCCACCCACCCTCCATAGGTGAACAATCTCATCATTCTTTGAATTATCCTTCCTGTGTGTTTTTCCCCCAGGAAAGAGGAGATACATGTATGTTTTCTTATTTCCTCTTTCTTACATGAAAGGTAGCATGCTATAGATACTCTTTTGTACTTCGCTTTTTTTCACTTAACACAATCTATTTTGGAATCCATTCTGCATCAGTTTATAAAGCTAGCCCTCTCCCTCTGTCTGTTCCTCCTTCCCACAGTTGCATAGTCCTCTATGGTGAGGATGTTAACCATTCTTTTCTGCTGTTTCCAATATTTTGCATTTACAAACAGTGCTGACTAACCTTTTCCATATATATTTTTGTATGTTTGGGTAAATTCTTAAAATGGAGTGGTTGAGTCAGAAGCTTAAAGGCATATGTATAGTTTTCTTCAATATTGCTAAATTCCTTTCTGTGGGGGTTGTACAAATTTGAATTCCCACCAGCAATGTAGGAAAGTGTTAAGTTTCTCCACAACCTCGCCATCAGTGTGTTGTTATACTTTTTAGTTTTTGCTAACCATATAGGTAAGAAATGGTGCTCAATATAGTTTTAATACTCATTGCTCTTATTAGTAGT
This sequence comes from Tapirus indicus, assembly GCA_031878705.1. Taxonomy (NCBI): domain Eukaryota; kingdom Metazoa; phylum Chordata; class Mammalia; order Perissodactyla; family Tapiridae; genus Tapirus; species Tapirus indicus. The sequence continues at coordinate 30,882,336 of CM062921.1, read as the reverse complement.
GAGGTTGAACATCTTTTCATATGTATAAAGGTCATTCTAATATCTTTGTGTGAATTGTCTTGTATCTTTTAATTTATTTTTCTATCAGGTTTTTGGGTTTTTTTCTCCCTCAATTTTTAAGAGTTTAAAAATATATATTAGGAATGTTAGCTCTTTATAAGTGATATATGTTACAAATATTTTCTCCCAGTTTGTCAGTTGTCTTTTGACTTTGGAGTGTTTGTGTGTGTGTGTTTAGGCTTTAATTTTATGTAGTCTAATTTTTCAGTCCTTTGTTGCATCTGAATTTTGATTTGTAATTAGAAAACCCTTTCCTTTACCCAGGGTAAAGAGGAATTCACACGTTTTCTTCTAGTACTTGTATGGTTTTAGTTGTTACATTTGGATCCCTGGTACATTTGGATTTTTTTAAATGAATATTGTAGATTTAATAATCTTTTCTCCAAATACTAATTAGTTGTCCCAGCATATTTTAAAAAGTATAGTTTTGCCCTAGTGTTTTGAGATGCCACCTTTGTCATGTATTAAGTTTCCATTGAGTTTATTTCTGGACTTTCTATTCTTTTGCACTGGTCTGTCTATTCCTGCACCATTTATCACACTGTTCTAATTATAGAGGCTTGATAGTATTTCAAGGGCTAGCTTTTAAAATTTTTAATGTTTTATTGACTATTCCTTCATGTTTTTTTCTCTTGAACTTTGATATCAGCTGTCTGTCTCTGTAAAAAAACTTGATCATGTTGAGATTTTTGTTGGGATTACATTAAATTCATAAATTAATTTAGGGAGAACAAACATCTCTGTGTTGTTGAGTTGTGTTGAGTTTTCTATCCAAGAACAAGGCATATCTTTCCATTTGTTCAGATCTACTTTTGTGTCTTTCAGGAATGTTTTAAAGTTTTCTTTATATTGGTTTTGTACACTTCTTGTTAAATTCTCCTTTTTTTTGTGAGGAAGACAAGCCCTGAGCTAACATCTGTTGCCAATCCTCCTGTTTTTGCTGAGGAAGATTGGCCCTGGGCTAACATCTGTGCCCATCTTCCTCTACTTTGTATGTGGGATGCCTGCCACAGCATGGCTTGGTAAGTGGTGCATAGGTCCGCACCCAGGATCTGAACCTGTGAACCCAGGGCTGCTGATGTGGAGCATGCGAATTTAACCACTACGCCACTGGGCTGGCCCCCAAATTCTCCATTTTTAAAAAACTTATTAATATGTTTTTTAGATTTTTTTCTTTTTTTTGTGAGGAAGATTAGCCCTGAGCTAACATGTGTTGCCAGTCTTCCTCTTTTTGCTGAGGAAGGTTGACCCTGAGCTAACATCTGTGCCCATCTTCCTCTATTTTATGTATATGGGATGCCTGCCACAGCATTGCTTGATGAGCAGTGTGTAGGTCCCCGCCCAGGATCCCAACCCATGAACCCCGGGCCGCCGAAGAGGAGCATGCGAACCCAACCACTACCCCACCGGGCCAGCCCCTGGTTTTTAGATCTTTATATCAATATTTAGAGCTACACTTTTTTAAAATATCTGTATTGTTCTCCATCATATAGATGTACCATAATTTATTTAACCTGGCCCACATAGATGGACATTAAAGTTTGTAATTTTTCAGTTATAAATAGTTACGGAATAAGTATCCTTGTAGAATTCCAGTTAACTCCTTATGACAGATTCTTTGAAGGAGAATTGCCAAAGGTCCTTTGATATATAAAAGATTTTGAAATATTGTTAAAATGCCTTCTATGTTAATAAAATGTATACCTCCACTAATAGTGTGTGAGCCCTTTTCAGCCTACATCACCAAAAGAGGACCTTATTGCTCTTTTTTTAATCTTTCCCAGTTTGATGGGCAAAAAAGAGTATATTTATTTTGCAGTTCTTTGCTAACTGATGTGATTTGTTTTTTCTTTGCTAAATGGTGGTTTATTTTTTATCCATCCATCCAATCATCCATTCAGCATATTGTTATTGAGCATCCACCATATGCCATCCTATAAGTTAGAACTATATTAATGACTGGAAGTTGAAGATCTTTTTCTGTTTTTGATCATCTATATTATTTTGTTTCTTGTCTCTTTTTTGATGGCAGTTAATAGGCATTTCTGTCCTCTCACACTAGTTCTCAGAGGACTGAGAGTGAGAGAAGATGACATTTCCTTATTCTTTTTTGTTGATGAGCCTCGAAAAAGTATTTTTGTGTGTGTGTTTATTTTCATTGCACATTCTGTGGTAAATCACTGTGTTAAACTCTTAGTATTCATGAAGTGAGATAATGAAAGTTGAGTGCACAGACAGGTGTCAAAGAAGTGATAGCTACATATTTTTATAAAAGTAACTTTTATTATTATTATTTTCCAGGTGAGGCTGCTGTCTATCAGAAGGGAGCTTTTGTACCATTTGCCTTCAGACACAGTCTATCTGTGTGTTCTAGAGTTTTATTATTCAAAAAATAAATGTCACTTATTTGGTAAGTCAGTTAACTATACTTATGCATATTTTATAGAAATATTGTTTATTTACTCTAAATGTTTGTCTGCTTCTATTTTGTTTCTTCAGTGTCATTTTATTTTGTAACTCTCATGTAAAACAAGTTTGAAAATGGCAGTTTCCTGAAAGACTTATGGTTTTTTGGAGATTTTCTTGCTTCTCTTCACTGTCTTTCTTAATTTTGGTGTTTCTTGCAGACATAACATGGGCTGATTAATCATTAGAATTAATTCTCCAAGTTGGATTACTAGCTTTGCTCTATTCAGTCTCTTTCCACTGTAAGAACTGAGAATTAACATTCTTCCTGTTAAGCTCTAGTACCCCTGTCGTTCATATAGGAAGCAGCAAAGATGCAGTGTTATCATAGGGGTTTGATGAACTGGTTTACGAAGAATAGATGGTCAATTAAATCCTCAGTAAAGCATAATAAAGCAGAATGAATAATGATGTCAAAGAACTTGGAAATGAAAAATAATTAGATATCTAGTGAAACTGATTTTAATTTTTTAATATTACTCTATAGGTGTTTATTTTCAATTAAAAATTTTTTTTCCAAGAAGACTTAGTAAGTTGATATGACCTGCTATTTTGTGAGAGGTTTTTCTTACCCACATCCTCTGATGATCTTTTCAGTTTATTCCAGTTTCTGACTCTCATGTGTAGCCAGTGGCAACTGGGAAGCTGATGTGTAGGGTGAAGGCTTTAGTGGTAACAAGAGGGTCAGTCACAGCAACTGCTGGAAGATAATTGTACTCATGTGCTGCTGAAACACATGACAAAACATTGGATGGAAACTATAATAAAATGATACTGATGATTTACAGAATTGTCTTTTAAATGGTTTTGCATAGCGAGAAGTAAATGTTGATGTGGGCAGCTGAGCTTAAAAAATGTTTTCTCAAATAGAATTTAAGGATGAAGAGCCATAGGCACAGAAAAAAGGGGAAAGAAGATTCTTTTTGATATGTTTTTTGGTAGTCTTCCTGCTTTTCTTAGCATCAGAAAGCCGACTTCAGATGTTCCTACAGGGACTGTATGGCTTGTATAAGTGGAGGCATGGGATTTCATCGTGCATGGCTCAGAAATGGCCCAGATCTCAGAGCAAACCAAAGTGAGTTTTAATCTTGGTTATTTAAAATCTCCTTGTACCTGTCTTATTAGAAGTATTATTTTTTTAAGAAGAAAGTAATTTGCAACTGGCTATAAAAAGTGACATTGTGTCCAGGAAAATGCTGTACTAATACACTGCACTGTCTCTCAAGAGTACTTCTCAAGTCCCCAAATGCAGTGCTGGCAATCTGTGACAGCCTGTGAATTGTTGGATAGCAGTTGCAGAAGGTGGACAGCAGAGTGAGGTGATTGTGTGTAAGTTATAGAGGAGATGGGGAGGGGAAGAGATGAGAGAGGATCAGAGCAACCCAGGTTCTGTGGGCAATTCAAATGGAAGCTATTCTCGTTGTTAGCTCTGTTAATATGCTGTGAAATAAACAGCTAGAGTGTGTGTGTGTTTTGGTAGGGTAGAAATAGTGTTTCACTTTTGTTTTCAAGGTGTTATTGTTTCATTCTGTCATCAAAACTGTAAGGTTAGATGTTATATTGAGGAGAGTATGGATTGGATAGCTTTAAAAGTTTTGAAGAGAGTAGAAGTATCATTTCATGCCAGGAAATGAGTCTACAAAAGTCAGAGTTATGGGAATGTGGCATATCTTTTCCAGGAATCATTGCACTGGTAGTAAGGCCAGTTACGTTATCTAGATCCAGAATGACTGGGCCTTTATCTCAGACAAAGCCTTTATCGTGTTATTTATTAGATTTTATACATACACATATACACATAACATCAGGTGGTATTATTTCAGAAATATGTGGCCACCTATAGCCATCTTCATCAGACATCAAGGCATGAGTTTCTGAATATTATTTGGGTTGGAGTAGAATTTAATGTGGGGCAAGTTTTGGCTAAGTTCTTTTTCTGATTATGAGAATGGTTATACCAAGTAAATGTATTTGATTTATAGTTATAATGTCTAAATCTGAATATGGCATTAGACTTGGGGCACATTGTTTTGGAGCCTATCCCTCTTGTTGGTCCTATTTCTGGTTTTTGGTTAATATGTTACTGCTTGGTCATTGATACCATTGGATTAAGAAAGCACAAGAGAGATATCAACCTTAAGATTGCATGCTGTCTTATTGCCTCTACACTGATGATACATATTTAAAAAGATGTCAGGGGTAAATGAAAGGGCAAATAGAGTAAGGGAAGACACTGTAATAGTGTCCCTTTTCGGGAATTGTAAGGTCTAGATTTGACTCTTCTTTGCATTGGGTATCGAATGCCTAAACCTAGTGTTGAAGGCCTTCCAGGCTGAGAACAATCTGTCTGGCAGAATATTCCACTATTTCCCTACATTGAATCTTTGCCTCTAGCTAGACTAGTTTTTATAACTATCTCAAAAATAACGCTTTTTGACATACTGCCTCTTCATATTGTTCAGGCTGTTTTCTGCTTGGAATGTCTCCCTTCCAAAGGCCACATGACAGCTTCCAAAGGCCTAGTTCCAGTTCCACCTACTTTATGACATCTTTTTCAACCATTCCAGGCCCTTGGTGATATCTCTTGTCTCTGGGTTTTTATCATTTACTGCTTTTCTCTTTATTTGGCAATTATATACTACCCTAAAACAAGTTTAAAAAAAATTCCTTATTTTCCCAATTAGTTAGAGATGACTTAAAGGTGAGGCTACATTATTCACGTGGTTCAAACCATGTTATTACTTATAGGCCTACTTTACATTGTCCACTGCCCCTAGCATAAATCTCAGTACAGTATGTGCACTTAATATGTATTTGTTTGACTGTGAGAAAATGCCATTACCTATTGTTAGCTTTTACCAGTCTTTAACATTTCTTTCTTTTTGTATTGTAAGAATAATAGATAGATTAGAATGCAGTTTAAGTACTTGAGCCATATTTGTTCAGGAGATTATTCTTCTTTGAAAGCCTTCTGTAGCACTCTGTATAGGCTTCTTGATCCTTAAAGGAGTATTGCGCTAAAGATATTATTGTATTCTAAGGTAATTATTTGTTATTCTTGAAAATCTACTTAGTAGACTTTCAATCTATATATATGAGACACTTTTTTTTTTTCTGGTCAGGAAGATTAGCCCTGAGCTAACATCTGTTGCCAATCCTCCTCTTTTTTGCTTAGGAAGATTGGCCCTGGGCTAACATCCATGCCCATCTTCCTCTACTTTATATGTGAGACGCCTGCCACAGCATGGCTCTGTAAATGGTGTGTAAGTCTGCACCCAGGATCCGAACCTGCGAACCCAGGGCCACCGAGGCGGAGTGCGCTAACTTAACCACTATGCCACTGGGCCGTCCCTGCACTTTGGTGTTTTTTGTTTTTAAACTATTCTCTATTATGTTTTGTTTTACCCCATTTTTTTTAGAAGACTTGTTTTCTAGTCTACTATAGTAGTTAAGTGCAGGAACTTTGAAATCCTAATCAACACTTGGAATCTGTGTGATCTTAAGTAACTTAAGTTTCAGATTTCTCATCTGTGAAACTGAGATAATAGCTACCTCTTAGTATGTAGTTGGGATCAAATGAGGTAATATATATATGATATTTAGCACAGATTAGGCCTCGTGGCCTCTATTTTCAAAATTTACTCAATGCTTTAGTCTGTGAATCCTAAAGGGTAAGAAAGATGAAGTTTAACGCATATCAAGTTTGAGGCTTAGCCCCAAAGCCTTATCCATTTCAACTCTTTTATTGCCAACTCTAGGATATCACTGTAACTCAGGATAGACCCAGGAGAGGAACTCATTTCAAATAAGTCTGGAAGCGTAAACCACCCTCCAGAAGTGTAGTGAGGGAAAGAAGTTTTACGAGGCAGTTTTTTCCTTCTTGCTCTCCTCCTTACCACCAGGTATATGTGCAGAGTAGGAAGCAGACTTCTCTGTAGCTCTGTTACATATTATATTGCTATTGTTCAGTTATATTGAAGCTTTGATTGGACTGCCTTTTGAGGTGGTCCACTAATAGGTGCTGATGTTAAACTTGGAAGAGTTAAGTTGGTGAACCACTGGGTTACCATATCAATGGAGTGTGAAAGAGACTAAGCTGCGGACTGTTTCCCAACATATAAAGCCTGAAATCAGTTCGTGCCGATACATGGCGACTATAGCCAGTGGAGTGTATATAGCCAGTGGAGTGTAAAATAAGTTGGGGCCATGAATTGTGTCATGTTGTGAGAAAATCATTTTCAAGCCATAGTTTATGTATTTTGGGGCCCCCATGATCCTACTGGAATCATGTATTTTATATCTTTCATAGTCTTGATACTCAGATTTTTCATGAAATGTTTCTTCCAGTTCTGCGATCTGTATTCTTTGTCCAACTGCATGCAGAGAGGCAAAGGCTGTAAATGTCCAAGGCAGACGAATATTAAAATACTGTAACTATTATATTCTGTTCAAGATTAAATCTGAAAATACCATCCGCAGTAGGTATTTGATGTACAAGTTTCTTTTGTTTTTAGACTCAGGTTTGAAAGGGCACTCTACATTCTGCTTTGAAACTTCCTCCAGTCTAAGAACTGTGACATTAATTTCCCTGGTCGTTCTTCCCATGTTCACACTTGCCTCTAGAGAAAAGGAAGTATGTAGAGAAGGATAATGTTTTCAAATGGTTGGGGGAGTTTGTGGTAAGAAGTATAGAGATTATTCTTATGGGGAATAGGAGAGAGGGAATTCCTTTCCTGACACCTGGTGAGGTTCTTTACCATATGGCTTTGAGGGTGAGGCAAGGTGAATGAGGAAGTTTCATAGACAATAGTGAATTATTATTGTCAGCACTTTTAAGTCTAGAAGGTTATTGGAAATAGACATGCTATGAAAGCATTAAAGTTCTTTCATTCTTATTCTAGTTGGTTTTCTTGTTTTACTGTAGTAATCTTTGAACTCGCTTTGCTTATCTTGTATTTATACAGATTCTAAGCAAATTGTGAATATTTGTGAAATTAATACATTATTGCGAGAGACCATCCTGCTGAATATCAGGCAGTCTGGTGTAGTACTTAAATGCAGGGACTTTGAGATCCTAACCAACACTTAGAAGCTGTGTGATCTTAAGTTATTTAAACTTCAGATTTTTCATCTGTAAAATTGAGATAATAATAGCTACCTCATAGTATAGTTGGAATCAAATGAGATAATATATATAAAACATTTAGCATACTCCCTGTCACATTGTAAGCACTAATTAAATGGTAGCTGGTTGTTTCTTCCTCTTTCTCTTCCTCTGCCACTGCTATTGGTAGTACTCTACCACTACTGCAGTTTTGCTTGTAGGGCCTAAACCTTAATGAAACAGAAAACATAGTTAGACATGGTTCACAGCAGCAGATTTATGTCATTGTTCTCTTAGGCATTGCTTAATAGATCTTTCTTAACCAAATAGAAACTCCATAAAAAGACCTTTTTCGATGAGAGCAAGGGATCTTTTTGTTGGCTTAAGATAGCCTTGTAAATGAGTATAAAAAATTGATTATTCGATAACATATTTGGTTAATGCAAATAAAACAGCCTTTCTATGAACTTACGGAGTATATAGGAATAAAATAAGAATTCAGATAATTGTCACTCTTTATTATTCACCTAACACAAGCTATTTTTCCTGAGGAAGTGCCTTTTTTGGAATTCTTAGGAGAATCATTTTGTTTGGTGCTAAGAATAGTTGTAGTAGAGTTCTTGTTCAGTGTATGAGGCACATGTTTGTGGGAATGGGATGGAAAAGTTATCCTGATCATTTAAACTAATGAAGGTGAGCATTAGTATTGATAGTATATTTGGTTTTGATGTGCATTATGGTGATTATTTTTGCAGGACAGTTAACTTCCTGATTAAACTTGGCTCAGCTAGCATCTTCTGAGTATATAGTAGTTGTCTCTTATCTGCAGGGGATATGTTCCAAGACCCCCAGTGGGTGCCTGAAACCACAGATAGTACCAAACCTTGTATATGCTATGTTTTTTCCTATACATACATACCTATGATAAAACTTAATTTCTAAATTAGGCACAATAAGAGATTAGTGGTGCTGTGGGGCCATTGTTAAGTAAAAATAAAGGGTATCTTGAAAACAAGCACCATGATACTGTGACAGTTGATTTGATAACCAAGTGGGCTACTAAGTGACTAATGGGCAGAGAGCATATACAGCGTAGATATGCTGGATGAAGGGATGATTCATGTCCTGGGTGGGAGAGAGTGGGACTGCATGAGATTTCAACCTGCTACTCAGAATGGCTGCAGTTTAAAACTTATGAATTGTTTATTTCTGGAATTTTCCATCTAATACTTTTGGAATGCTCTGTTGGCCATGGGTAACTAAAACTGTAGAAAGCAAAACCACAGATAAAGGGGGAGTACTGTATACTGTGGAAAACTGGTTAAGGCAGCTATGATGGTAATAAAACTACTAGTTTAGCTGATAGGAGATCTGGGTTCTGGTCTCAGTTCCCACTCAGATAGCTGTAAGTGTTAGATAAATTCCTGAACCAGTTTCCTCATCTTTAAAATGAGGAGGTTATACAACATGACTTTCAACTATAAAGTTATAAAGATCTGTATGGAGGTATCTTGGCTATCAGGAAATGCTGCAGTGACACATTTTGGCCACCAGAGGGTGAAGTCCTGTCAGTCAACTTGTGCTCTGTATTTGACTAGAATATGGTGTCCTTGGAAATGAAGAGGACACATTGCTCTCCATTTAGTTTAAGTTATAGAGCCTCTTGCTTTTCTGATTCTACTTACATTAAATATCTTTCTGGATTTTTCTTTCCAACCTTGTAGATAGGACTGGGACAAATACATTAAGAAGGGAGAAGAGAAGAGTAGAGGTTTCTAGTTGTCAGGGATTCATCTAATTTTGTTCTCTAAGATAGTGAGTGACTCTCAGATGACCCATGGGCAACTTCGATGGGAAGCACAGTAGTATAGGTGACCAAATTTAATTATTTGTGCCACCTTTCTCCCCTAAAACACACAGGCACACACGCAAATGACACTCAACCTTCATTACCCCCACTCCCACTGAAATCCCAAGGATGAAAACAGAATGTCTGAGAAATATAATAAAATGAACACAGCACTTGCCATTGAAGTCTAGGTTCCAGTCTTGCTTTGCTATTTAATATATATCTAATCATGGACATTACAACCTCAGATCATCAGTTTAAAAATTAGGATGTTGAATTCTAACCTATATAATCCCTTTCAGTAATGTAATTCTGAGATATTGTAAAAATTTTTTAATGTGAAGAAATTTTGTTTATGTGAAGGGCAGTGCTATTCTTAGTAACGACATTATAATTAAATAGTATCTTGTAAAAATAGTACACGATTTCTTTTTTTGCTAGGAACAGAGCTATAGGTGTTGTTAAGACATAAATATTAAAGTATTCAAGTAAACTACCATTACAGCAAGAAGAACGACAATTAACACTCCGCCGAGACACTTTTCTAACCCCACAAACAAATACAAACTAATTCTCTGTGAGCATAGGCTCAGGGTGGCGGCAAGTCAGTCAAGAGGGGCAGGACTAGGAACCAAGCCAAGCTGATGTGGAGTATCATTGATAGTGAAACATTTAGAAGTCATTTGAGGATACATGAGCTTAGAAAAAGACAGCATGTGGGTTCTGGGAATCTATATCACAAAGCTGGAGTCAGAGTCCATTGAGTGGAAATAACTTTCATGCAGAGTCCAGTTATATGAGTTTGAGTTGCTATCTGAGAGGACAGGATAACATGGAAGGAACAAAGAAGGCATGGAGTCCAAATAGACAAGCTGAGATGAGCATCTAGAATGTGACAGAGCATATGGATGCAGAAGTGTGCTTGTGAAAACAGGCAAGGATTAGTACTTATGGTTTGATGAGTACACAAGAGAGTAGAAGCCAGCCAGGCAGACTAGATAGAAACAGTATTTTAGGATTATGTGCAAAGGACAAAAATTTAATCTGTCCTGGTTTTAATCACCCTCCTTGATGTTGGTAGGCAAGGTCTACTTAGTATATCTAAGGTTCTACATGTTTGATGCCAGTGATATATCACCGACAGACTCTGTGTGGTTTGTATGGTTCTAATAGCTTCACGTTCCACTGGATACACATATTCACAGATCTGCTCACTACTACTGCAGAATTCATTTCACAGAACTGGCTAGTAGAAATTTGGCAGGCAAGCTAGCTTTTCAAGTGCTCCTAAGAATGGAGCCCAGCTGTTCCCTTGGGCTTTGAGCTGTTGGAATTCATTGGGATAGCAACTAGAAAGAATGGAAGTGTAAAATTTTCAGCCCAGTTCATGACAGCAAAGCAGAGGTGTTAGAATTTCTGTTCTAGAGGTTTACACTGCAAGTAACTTAACCTGATTATGTGTCTTAATATTACTGGGCCTCTGACCGCTGAAATATGGCTTGGATCGATGGTGGTTTGGAGAAAGTAGAAAGAGGGCTATCCATCATTCAGAGGCTCCATAGAAGCTGCCTGATAATGTTGCTTTCACCCAGCAGCCATCTGTCCATCCATCCATCAGTAGGATGAAATGAGATTTAGCGGAACAGGCAGCCGTAACTTTGAGACACTTTCTAACCAACTATTGCAGCCCTGGCCTGAGTCTGACCACAAAGCATAGCATTGGGGTTTGGCGGGATGTGGTGGCAAGTGCACTCTCATTCCCGTCACTGCAGCCTGGAATGTGTTCAGTATGAGGCTAGAGCACAGCCATACTTCTCATACAAAATTTGACTAAACTTGGGGTGACGAGCAAGCAGTAATTCTGTTTCAGCTCCGTACTGTTTCACAAGTTGAGCAGACCCTTTTGATGGAGAATTTTTTGTTTGACTTGGAGAAGAAATAGAATTAAGAGCTGATTTCATTTCGTTGGAATCCCACCACACAGTTTAGCCTTTATCCCATCTCTTATATTGGCAGACTGCTTGATAAATGCTAATGAATCAGGAAGACCACCTTTTTCTAAATAGAAAACACTGTGGGTACTTCTGGCAATTTCCAGTTCATCATGGTAATGAGGGATGAGGCTAAAATAAATTCAAGGATAATTCAGTGATTTTGTTTTATGCAAATTCTTTTTCCTCTTAATTTGAAACTTTTACCTAGGTTGTTAGGTAGCAGAAATTGAATTTTCTTTCTCTTATTTCTCCCTACTCTATATTAGTGGTGCCAATATGAAGGAAAGAAAATGTGGACAGGAAAATGGGTAACAGATTAGAAGCAAGAAGCTGGATTACCCCTAAAATGGATAATCAGGCTCTGAGTAATTGAATGTTCACTGTTATCTTCTTTGTTCCCCTGCTTTCCAGGGCACTGAGCCTTCTGAGAGCTTCTTGGTCAGTACCTTGCTTGCCACGGCCAGCTTCCTTGACTGTTTTCTTACAGTGGTCACTTCAGACCTCAGCTCCTGCTCTTTGTTCTGAAACCTTGCTTTTCATTTCAGATTGGGGGAGGGGTGGAGGGAGCCTAATGTACCGGAGATGCCTCGGAAATGAGAGCCTTGGATGAATTCCTGGGCTTATTGATCCACCGGCAGTTTATGCATCCTGACATTCATAATCTCAGTAGGCTGCTGATGTTCCTGATTAATGGGCCCAGGGGCTGTCCATCCGTCACTTCACATTAATTACTGAAGAGGTGTTTTTCCAGTGATTTACCTGACAGCGGGCTGTGATAAATACCCCTAAGCAGAGTGGGCAGTGATTAATCACAGGGCCACACCCCTCTCCCCACTTTCCCTTCCCCCTAACCACAGGCCAGCACTGGGACCTGACCAAAGAGTGCCCCCTCCCCATAAACTATCTATCTCCATAATTGCTTGTGGATGTATATTTATCGGGGCATGGGACCTGGCAGATAGCAGTCTAGAATTTGTGCCAAAGATGATGAAAATTAAATCTTCCCAGTAGGAAGAGTGACTCGTATGTTTTTATATGGGGCAGAGAAGTATATATGAGCTGCCTTTATGTTACTTTTAAGAAATCTGATAGAAATATTGCCTATCTACTATGCATGTACTCAACACTGTAATAGTTGCTTTGTGAGCTTTAAAGAGAGGAGACAGCACAGTTTTTGTCTTTGTGATATTTTTAGTCTATTCAGGGAGAATCTGTGAAGAAATATGAGAAATTAGAGAACATTTCAAGACACTAATATAGTCTTGGGAGGATTGGGATAGAACTTCAGGGTTCCATTTCCTGCTTTGTGGCCTTAGAAAATGAAGTTTAGTTAAATATTTAAATATTTGAGTGCTTTGCATGTGTCAGGCACTGTATTCAACTCTGGAAATATGAAGATGAATGTGACACAGTAGCAGATCTCAGGGAGCAAAGTCTCATCCCCTGGCTTCAGTTTCTCAAGCTATAAAATAAGCTTTTCCAGGAAGTTAAGTATTTTAAACTAATTTAAAATTAATTAATTTAAATTTTAAAGTGATTTAAAATTAATTTTAAATTAACTTCCACATTAACTTTTTTTTCTCTGAATATTTATTGGGTATCTCTTGTGTCCCTTGGTATACAAGAAGCATGTGAAAAACAGTGTCTGCCCTCAAGAAACTATAATAGAGTATGGGATGACGTTCATAAGTGAAACATTTAAACAAGAATATAAGGCAGTATATAATGACAAATTGAATACTGTAGATAATGAATGCATGTGAATTCACAGAAGAGTGAAATCAATGTGTTTTCAAATAGTTAAAAGATTTCAGATAAGCCTTTTGATTGAATAGTGACTAGGAGTGTTTAAACTGAGATAATTCAAGGAGGGCATTTTGGAATTTGGAATGAATAGACCATGAAGCCATCTGGTGCAGAATGGAGGATTGGTGTCTGGGAGTGGTAGAAATATGATTGGAACAGTAGATTGACACCAAATCGTGGAGAACCTTGAATGCCAGGTAAGTTTAGTTTATTTCTTGTAGGCTCTGGTGAGTCACTAAGGTTTTTGAGCAAGGAATTATGAAAAAAGGTGTGTTTTTGAAGAAATTACTGTATATTGATATGCCTAATGTCATTTGGAATTGCCAGAGTATCTTAGAATACTCTCAGTGTCATCTTTTCAAGTGTTGTTCAGAATAAAACTGTCCAGATTAAAAATATAGTTTTATATATCTCCCTGAGTACAATGCAAAAAGATTGTGTGGTTTGGTTGTATATAGAGTAGATAATAGAGCTGACAGTCAAAGGAGACCAAGTTTTACAATCATTAATCATGCAAAGTTGAGTAAGTCAATGGAAGTTTTAAGTAATGACTGCAGAATTAAATTAGGAAAGACTATAGCCTCAAGTTTTACAAGAGAAATTGATCTTTAGTCTTGCTAATATAACTTCATTAAGGCTGCACTAATTACTCACTGGCTTCTAGATAGGTATATTTTAAAGCCAAGAATCAGAAATTAAAGAGTCAGTGCTGTCAGCTAAATTTTGGTATGAATTTCCAGGGGATGAGATTTTCTTTTTTCATTAAAAAAGTTAAGATATAATTTACATACAGTAAAATTCACCCTTCTTAGAGTACTTTCTGCATATTTTTGACAAAAGCATAGAGTCATGCAACTTCTACACAATTAAGATATAGAACAGTTCCATCAATCCAGAAAATTCCCCTGTGCCCCTTTGTAGTCAACCCCTTACCTGAACCTGAGTTTCTGGCAACTACTGATATGTTTTCTGTTTCTAAAGTTTTGCCTTTTCCAGAATGTCATATAAGTGGAATTGTATTTCCCTAGGATAAGCGATGTTGAGCATTTTTTTGGTCTTTATATCTTTTTTTGTGAAGTATTGTTCAAATTGTTTTTGTTTTGAATATTGAATTTTGAGAGTTCATTTTGTATTCTGGATAAAAGTTCTTTATCAGATATGTGATTTCCAAATATTTTCTCCCAGTCCGTGGTTTGTCTTTTCATTCTTCTAACAGTGTCTTTGAAGAGCAGACAGTCTTTATTTTGCTGAAGTCCAGTTTATCGATTAAAATTTTTTTTTAATTTTATGGATCATGCATTTGGTGTTGTGTTTAAGAAATTTCTGCCTAACTCAAAGTCACAAAGATTTTCTCCTGTATTTTCTTCTATTAGTGTTATAGTTGTAGGTTTTATATTTAGGTCTGATTCATTTTGAGTTAGTTTTTGTATATGGTGGGAGGTATGGATAGAAGTTATCTTTTCGTTGTTGTCACATACGGATTCGTAATTTTTTCAGTACCATTTGTTGGAAGGAATATCCTTTTTCCATCGAATTTCCTTTGTACCTTCGTTTAAAATCAGCTGATCATATATATGTGTGGGTCTATTTCTGGACTCTTTATTTTCCATTCCTTTGATCTATATATACGTCCTTTGTTCAATACCACACTGGTTTGATTACTTCATGATAAGTTCGAAATCAGGTAGTGTGAGTTCTCCAACTTTGTTCTTCTTTTTCAAATTGTTTTGGCTATTCTAGTTCCTTTGCCTCTCTATATCCATTTTAGAATCAGCTTGTTCATGTTTATAAAATTCCTTCTGGGATTCTGATTGAAATCTAAAGATAATTTTGAGGAGAATTGACATCTTAATATTGAGTCTTCCCATTCATGATCTTTATTTAGATCTTCTTTGATTTCTTTTATCAGTCTCTTGTAGTTTTCAGCATAGATTCTACACATATTTTGTTAGATTTATAGCTAAGTATTTCATGTTTTTGAGTGCTATTGTAAATGATACTCCTTAAATTTTCAGTTTTTATTTGTGTATTGATATCATATAGCACTACTTGTATCCTGTTACCTTGCCAAACTCACTTATTAGTTCTAGTAGCTTTGTTGTATATTCTGTGGGATTTTCTATGTAGAAGGTTATATCATCTACAAATAAAGGCAGTTTTATTTCTTTCTTTCCAATCTGGATGTCTTTTATATATGTAAAATATACATATATATTTTGCCTCACTGCATTGGCCAGGGCCTCCATTTCAGTGTTGAATAGAAGTTGTGAGAGCGATCATCCTTGCCTTACTTTTCATCTTAGGGGGAAAGCATTTGGTTTTTCTCCATCAAGTGTGATGCAGCCTATGGGTTTTTATTACTTTGCTTCATTTTTGTTTTTTGGGTTTTTTTGTATACACTTTTAGCAAGATGAGGAAGTTCCCTTTTATTCCTAGCTTGCTGAGAGGTTTTAATATGCCTGGATGTTGAATTTTGTCAAATACTTTTTTTGCATCTGTCAAGATAATCATGTATTCTATCTTCTTTAGTCTTCTACTGTGCTAGATTACATTTTGGTTGTCTAAAAAAGTTTTTATTTCTCCTTCAGTTTTGAAAGATATTCTTGCTGGGTATAGAATTCTGGGTTGACAGTTTTTTCTTTCAGCACTTTAATGATGTCTGGCTTTCATATTTTCTGAAAGTTTTTATCCTGTTTCTCTGTATATATCTTTTTTTACTCAGGTTGCCTTTGAGATTGTCTCTTTATCTTTAGTTCTTTTTTCCTGCAGTTTGAATATGATGTGTCCAGGTGTGGGTGTTTATTGTCATTGTTTTTTTGATACTGCTTGGTGTTCTGAGCTTTTTGGATCTGTGGTTTGGCATACTTTATTAACTTTGGAAAATTCTTGGTCATTGTCTCTTCAAATACTGCTTCTGTGTCATCTTCTCTCTTCTCTTTTTTGGGATTCCACGTACATATATGTTAGACTATTTGATATTGTCCCATAGCACCTAGATGCTCTCTTCTGTTTTTTTCATTCTCTTTTCTTTTTATGTTTCAGCTTGAGTAATTTCTATTGATGTCTCTTCACTGATTCTTTTCATGGCTTTTTTGAGTCTACTGATAAGGTCATTGAAGGCTTTCATCTTGGTTACTCTATTTTTAGTTCTAGCATTTTCATTTGATTCTTTTTTTGTAGTTTCCATCTCTCTGCTTAAATTACCCATCTGCTTATGCATGTTGTCCACATTTTCCATTGGAGCTTTTAACATATTAATTGTAATTATTTTAAATTCCAGTATGTTAGTTCTAACATTAGGGTCATATCTGAGTCTGGTTCTGTTGATTGCTTTGTCTCTTGATGATGCAGGCATTTTCTTGTTTGTTAGTTTTTTTCTTTACTCCTTTTTATGTCTTTTGGTTGAAATCTGGACATTTTGTGTAGAGAGTCAGCTAAGAAGTATTTATGCCTAGAAATGAGCATGCTTTATCTTTTGCTAAGACTTTTGTGTGTATGTTGAGGGGAGAAGGGATTTGAGCCAGGAAAGTCTGGTTGGGATTTTGAGCTGAGTTTGGGTTTTATTGTTGCTTGGTTACCTGCAAGTTTACCATAGGCTTCAAGTTTCTCTAGTGTTAGCTTGTGTTTAGGGTGGGGTTTGGTTAGCCAAAAGGTTCCTCTTAATGTCTGCTCTACACTCAGCTTTAGGTCTTCTTCCCTTTGAACTTGCATCTCTCTCCATGCTTTTACTCTTCCCAGAGTAGTAGATTGCTGTTACTTGTTACTTGAGGCTTACTAGCCTGATGTGGGGGAAAGAGGAGGAGGGCATTCTGTTGGTTTGGTTCAGTCTAAGTTTTAGGTAGATGCTTTTCCCCTGGGATGCAGGGGTGGGACTTTTTCAGTGATCCTGCTCCTTCTTTAGGAGTATAGGTGTTTTTGTTTTGTTTACTGCCCCTTCACCTGCTGCCTGAGGGCAATAGGATTTGCTACCTTTTCACCACCCACTTAAGGGTGTTTTTCCCCGTAGGGGAGGTAGGCAAGAAGGATCCAGGTGGGACTTGGTACTTGTCCCACAGGGACTGCTGTTCCCTTCTCCCAAGTCTGCACCACAAGGGAGACTTCTCTCTCATCTTGCCCTTAGTCTTTCTTTTGAGCCTCTATTGAGGTTCATGGAGAAGTTTCTGTGAGTGGGTGAGAATTCTTGTTTCTGTCGTTGCCAAGAGTTCTATATTCTCATGGTAGCCTACACTTGGCCTTTAGCAATTTTTAAAACATTTTAACTGAGTTCTTCTTACTGTATTGTGTGGTATCCGGCGTTTACTACAGGTAATGAAGTGTTCATGTTCCATCTTTCCTTTGAGGAGCCTGTCTTCTTTCCTTAGATTTTGGGTTAGTTGCTTGTCCTGTGACTTTGCTTCTCTGATGAGTTCAAGTTAATTTGTGGTTTTGCACATTATCCACCTTTTATTTTGTTTGTTTGAAGGGTCAGAATGACATTCTCCAGCTTTCTACATCTGAAGCAGAATCCAGAAGTGTCAGTTATTTATTTGAGGATGTGATTTTGATTTGAGATTTTTGTTGACCAGAATACCATTTAAATCTTTCCCTTTCAATTTCTACCCCCATGTTGTTATTTTTGTTCGTTTGTTCTTTCATTCATTCATTCTACAAAACAAAACAAAACATTGAGTCTATGCTTTGTGCCCGGCACTGTGCTAATAAGTGTTAAGGGATACAGTGATGATCAAGAAGACATAATCTCTTCTCTAAAGAGTATATAGTTTAGTGGGGAAGACCAGATAATTAAAGAAGTAATTAGAATAAAATATAAGAGCTGTGATGGGAGGAGTATATGGCACAGGCACCTGGTCTAATCTAGAATGATTAGGTAGGCTTTCAGAGAAAGAGCTATGTTTGAGACCTAAAGGTTATGTAGAAATTAGTTAGGTGAAAATGGTTAGGGGGCTGCAGGGGAGTAGACTTGGTAGAGAGAAGAGACTGTGTAGAGGCTAAGATGAAAAAAAATCCACAAAACAAACAACAGGGAGAGTTCAAGAATCTGAAAGAAGTTTGATGTGGCTGTGTAGCATTTAAGGACAGAAGTGACAAAAGGTAAGAGAAATTGATTGGAGCCAGGTTAGAAAGAGTCTTGTAAGCCATGTTTAAAAAATTGAGTTTATCATAAGAATGATGGGAAGTCCTTAAAAGGTTTTAGAGAGAGGAATATCTGAGCAGCTAAGTGTTTTAAAAGGGTCCTTTTGGATGCAAGGTGAAGACTGAATGGAAAGGAAGCAAAACAGAGAGACCAGTTAGTTGAGTTTTTATAATAATCTAGGCATTTGTGTGTGTTGGCTTAACCTGGAGTAGTGTTAGGATATGAAAACCTAGACAGATTAAAGAGTTATTCAGGTATGAAGATCAGTGGAACTTGTCAATTGATTGAATATGGAGAGTGAGGGAGAGGGAAGACTTAAAGTGTGTATCCAGTAACCGTCTTGGTATGTTTCTGCAGAACTTCCAAATTCCTTCCTCGCTTGAGAGGGAGAGTAGAAGAAAAGATCCTTGGTTTACTTTAACAAATACTACTATTCATGGTATCATTGAAGATTCATTGAGGTTTGGGTGGAAGTAAGTCAGAAAAGGTGAAAAGGAAACAATATCTAAATAATATTTAAATAAATAATATGTAAGTCATGGCAAATAAAGTTCTCTTTCCTGGTCGTTTTTGAGTGTTGAGAAAAACAGACAGTTTGATACCTTCAATTTTGATGTTTAGCCTATTGGTATATAAACACATAAAATCTGCAAACTGGCTTTCTTGCTCTTTTGGAACAAAAATAGACTACAGTGGATCTTCTCAAAGAGCTGTTCCATGCAGAGAGAAACTTATGGTATTTAATCACATAATTTCCTTGTTTTTCCCAGATATCTTTACTCAACATTTAGTGTGGTGGATATTACATAAATGTCTGGAACTTGCGTTAGAGAGTTCAAGACTTCTAAGCTTCCAGAGTCACCTAAGGTAGTGACCACTGCTACTAATAGCTATGGGAAGTTTTATACAGAACACAGTGGTGGGTGTCAATAGTGCTTTCTTGGTATTGGAGAGGCAAAGTCTAATTTTCAGAAAAGGGAAAGTTAGTGATAAACAACCCCCGTGTGATTCAAGATTTCAGTGGTTAAGGTGGGAAGGTATGTGTGGAGCTCATGAAGGTAAACAATTTTCCTTTATTTTAATTCTCAAAGTGATGGAGTTAGAAATAAACATGACATGTTATCAAAATGTTAAAGTTAGGTAGCTGTGATTCAAAAAATTCAGAGTTGTTTTGTTGAGGATATACTATGGGATGCAGAGTTGGGAGCAATCAGTCAAAGTTGAGTTTCAATTCTGGCTCCTACACTTACTAACTAGATATGTGACCTTGAGTATTAGTTACCTTATCTGTAAAATAGCAATAATAATCATATATACCTCAAGGAGTTGTTATGATGGTTAAATGAGATAATACATATGAGCATTTAGCACAATGCTTCATTCATTGATTTCTTTAGGGCAGTACAAATTTAAATTATATTGCTATGTACAGTTTTTTAAATCCAACATATTACAAGGTTTTTATATTCTCAGAAACATTCAGTCTTAGTGCTTTTCAGCATTTCTAATAATTGGAATATGTCTGTGTTTCAACTATATAAAAATGGGTAATACTTTAAAAATACAGAGCATCATTACTTTGATTGTGGCAGGACATTGTGGTTTTCAAGAATGAACTAGAGGACAGGCCTTTAACCTGGCTCTGGTTTAATTTTGTTCTCACTATCAGTTTGCATATAAGGCCTCTTTCTGTAAATAGACATGTATCATGTGTCACATATACAAGTTAAAAAGGGTCTACATTTGTAGGAAAATAGCTAATGAACTGAATAAAAAACTAACACAATGATAAAGAATTCTTAACTTGGATCAAGAATACACATACCTTTCAGCTATTCACAATCTCAAGTTAAGGAGAAACACCTAAATTGATAATGCTTTGTGTTAGGAACATTTGTTCATTTGTTTTTTGTGAGGAAGATTAGCCCTGAGCTAAAGTCTGTTGCCAGTCTCTTTTTGCTGAGGAAGATTGGCCCTGGGCTAACATCGTGCCCATCTTTCTCTGCTTTATATGTGGGACGCCTGCCACAGCATGGCTTGATAAGCAGTGCGTAGGTCTACATCCGGTATCCAAACCTGCGAACCCTGGGCTGCTGAAGTGGAGCATGCAAACTTAACCACTGTGCCACCAGGCCAGCCCCAGGAACATTTTTTTTTGTACTTATTTATTTACCAAACATTTGTTGAAAGCCATCCATGTGCCAGAAGTGGTGCTGGGCATTGAGGATGTAACAATGACAAGGCATTTCTTGCTTTTAAGGAGCTCAAGGTATAGTTGAGAATCAGACAAGCTAACAGTTTGGAATGGCAGCAAGGAATAGAAAATACCTAACCCACATTTACTCAAGGAATATTTATTGAAATCTGCAACATCCAACAGGCATTCAGAGATCATTTACCACTGCATCTCAGAAGGAAGTCTTTTTTTTTTTTAATGGCTGCGGATTCTTGTTTGTTTGTTTTTTGAGGAAGATTGGCCCTGAGCTAACATCTGTTGCCAATCTTCCTCCTTTTTTTTTTCCCTCCCCAAAGCCCCAGTAGATAGTTGTATGTCATAGTTGTGCATTGTTCTAGTTGCTCTATGTGGGTCGTAGCCTCAGCATGGCTTGATGAGTGGTGCGTCGGTCGGCGTCTAGGATCCGAACCCCAGGCCGCTGAGACGGACCACGTGAACTTAACTACTCTGCCACTGGGCCGGCCCCAGAAGGAACAGTCTTAAACCATTCTTGATAAGTATGTCTTCAAATGGCAATGGAGAGTCTTGGGTTTGGATCCACTATAGGACAAGCATAGTGTAATTCTAGACAAGGTTAGACCCCTGAAAACGTGCTGATCAGCTTTGTTGACCCACCGATGTTTCTCTGGTTTTTCACTTCCAGCTCAGTTATGTCTCTTGGAACAGCTTTTGAAGAGAAAGAAGGTAGTTAGGACTTCTGATCTCCTAGACATCAACTAATTGATGGAGTTGTTCCTAACTATTTTTCTTTCCCAGAGGATTGTCAAAGGTATTAAACCAGAGGGTACTAAACACTGTGTGTTCATATTGCCATAAGGCAGTTATGAGTAGAAACACTAGAGTCACATTATCTAGATTAGAATCTGGCACATTCTAGGTCTTTCGCTTTTGACATCTATTCAACATCCCATGCCTCATTTTCCCATCTGTAGAACTGGACTGGTAATAATACCACTTCGTAGGGTTGTTGGGAGGCTTAAATGAGGATGTTACTATTTTGAATGTCGTCAAGTAAGCAAATAAGATCTGTTAAATGGCCAAAATAGGTGTCATAAAGTTCATATATTAAAGTTCTTACACTTTGCTCAAATAAGAAGCATCTCAGATCCTAACTTAGAAGCCTTTTATTCTTATTTTGTATATAGTTTGAACACACTGGAATTTACAGCACCCATTAGATTCAGAGAAATAAAAATGCGTAGAGTGGCGAGAAGTGACAGGTGGTGAAGAGACAGAAACAATAAAAATAAGGTACTCTGCTCAAAAGTAGTAATCTGGAGGTCGTAATATAGTTGTGTTATGTGTGGGGTGAGAGCAGCGTTTCAAATGAATAAGGCCTTGATGTGTCACTTTCTATGTGGCCAGTTTAGCAGTTTGAATAGAACTGTTTGCCTCCTCATTCTGCTTCTCATTAATGAATCTTTCTTGCATACCTTTGAGTAAGGTCTGTGTAAGGTCCTATTAATGAGTGTCTACCTGGTTTAAAACGCTTTTTTCTCTTCAGTCCAGGTATGTTCAAGACAAGGTCTAGAGTAATCTCTGACCGATTTCACAAATTATTGTCTTTATTCTGTTAATTTAAATTATAACATATATTTTGTAAACCTGGTTTGAACAGAAGTACGAATAAATCTGCAAGTGGATGTAGGAATTATTTTGTGTTTTCAAGTGTGAAATATGACATTCTATTAACTAGCGCAAGTGCCTTTACGGAAGGATGCATTAAGAAAACTACAGCAGAATTAGTTGTGGTTCGTTAGTAGATTTTATAGGTTTTAAAATATGAAGCCATTTCTCTGCTGTCCAAGTATAATTTTTCATGTTATCATATCACACAAATGCCTCTGTTTTGTGTTTGGATCAAGTATATTTTAAAGCGAAGCTCTTTTGCAAAGGAAGGACATTTCTTCGTTTCTTATTTGCAGAAATGTGGTCTTCATTGGAAGTGGAGGCCCTTGAAAGTGTGGAAAGATTGAGTATATTCCTAATTTTATTATTTTGGTAAAGATTCCTGGTCAGGTGGTATATAATCTCATTTTTAACTCATGTTTTACTTTCCCTTTTTTCTTGTTCTACAACCAAAATTCCAGATCATTTGAAATAGAGAAAGTTTTCTATGCCTGTTGTGAAAATTTCTGGTGTTGAATATGCTATTTAGAATAGTGTTTTTTGAATAGTCAATCAAGTGAAACAACTTAGTGAATAAATTGATTTTAAATTATGGTAAGAATCTAAAATTTTTTTAATTAAAAAAGTGAAATAGACTAGATTAAAAAAATAGCAGCAAAAATAGTAAAGGTAAGTATTTTATGGAAATTTTTCAGTCACATATATGTGTGTGAGTCCTGTGTGTACTGTGTCATGATGTGAAATGTTTTTGACTGGAATGCAGAAAAAATTTGAAAAAAACTGTCTTAGAAAGCCTTTCTATACAGGAATCTGTGCTTATAGCATATAAGTCTCATTCACAAAGCTTTTAAAAAAATATAAGAAGATCTAGAAGCATAGACAGCAAAATGTTAACAGTGATTATCTCTGTAAGGTGAGAATACAGATTTTTTATTTTTAGGTTTATTGTATAATGCTTTTGTATTATGGAAAAATATTTTAAAAACTTACTTTTTTGGGTTAGCCTTATATTTTATTAAATTTTTCCCTAAAACTAGATTTCCCCTCTATTATAGAGCTTTGAGCCATCTGTTATTTTTAAAAAAGGTAACCAGTTTAAAGAAATTCCATTTTTTCTACTTGGAGACTTCATTTGTCAGGAAGTAGCCCATAGTGACCAAGATAAAGAACTTTTAATCTAGTTTCGTCATCAGAACACTGAGCATTCTATAAAAGTTTGTAAATGAATATTAACTGCTATATTAACAAGATCACCCACTACTCCAAAGATATGTACTGACCATTGCTAAAGAAGTGGAATTAATTTGTCTGTGTTCCTTAGACTGATTGAATTCAAATGACTGAAGAACTGATTTGTACAGGCTTTAAAGAATCCTGAATGTTGGTAAGTCAAACATAACTTTAAGAAAGATGTTGAATATGTGAGCTTGATTTATATATAAATACTGAGGCTCAAGGTACCTTAACTGTCCTGAGGTGAATAATTGAGCATTCAGAATATCATATTCTACTTAATACTCGCCTTGCTTTTCTAATAAAGATATGACAAAGCAGGTATTGATAGAATTTCTAATCTTATGGTGCCAACTTTTTGTTCCAGGATTTTAAAACTATTGTAAATATGGCTTTATTTTTATTTTTTTAATTTATAATATATATAGATATTATTTTTATTTTTATTGATGTCTTAATAGTTTATAACATTGTGGGGTTTTGGCTGTACATTATTTTTTGTCCGTCACCATGTGGATGCATCCCTTCACTCCTTGTGCCCACCTCCCACCCCCCTTCCCCTTGGTAACCACCAACCAGTTCTCTCTGTCCGTGTGTTCGTTTATATTCCACATATGAGTGAAATCATGTGGTGTTTGTCCTTCTCTCTCTGGCTTATTTCACTTAACATAACACCCTCTAGGTCCATCCATGTTGTTGCAAATGGGACAATTCTGTCTTTTGTTATGGCTGAGTAGTATTCCATTGTATATATATGTACCACATCTTCTTTATCCAATCATCAGTCGAGGGACACTTGGGTTGCTTCCACTTCTTGGCTATAGTGAATAATGCTGCAATGAACATAGGGGTGCATAAGCCTCTTGTGATGGTTGATTTCGTGTCCATTGGGTAGATGCCCAAGGGTGGGATTGATGGATCCTAAGGTATTTCTATTTTTAATTTTTTGAGGAATCTCCATACTGTTTTCTATAGAGGCTGCATCAGTTTGCACTCCCACCAGCAGTGAATTAGGGTTCCCATTTCTCCACAACCTCTCCAACATTTATTGTTTTTTGTCTTGGTGATTCTAGCTGTTCTAACGGGTGTAAGGTGATATCTTAGCGTAGTTTTGATTAGCATTTCCCTGATGATTAGTGATGTTGAACATCTTTTCATGTGTCTATTGGCCATCTGTATCTCTTCCTTGGAAAAATGTCTGTTCATTTCTTCTGCCCATTTTTTGATTGGGTTGTTTGTTTTTTTGTTGCTCAGTTGTGTGAGTTCTTTATATATTATGGAGGTTAATCCCTTGTTGGATAAATGACTTGCGAATATTTTCTCCCAGCTGGTGGGTTGTCTGTTCATCTTGATCTTGATTTCATTTGCCTTGTAGAAGCTCTGTAGTCTGATGAAGTCCCACTTGTTTATTTTTTCTTTTGTTTCCCTTGTCTGAGTAGACATGGAATCTGAAAGGATCCCTTTATGACCACTGTCAATTAGTGTTCTGCCTATGTTTTCTTCCAGGAGTTTTATAGTTTCAGGTCTCACTTTCAGGTCCTTAATCCATTTTGAGTTGATTTTTGTGTGGCGATAGAAGATGGTCTACTTTCATTCTTTTGCATGTGGCTGTCCAATTTTCCCAGCACCATTTATTGAAGAGACTTCCCTTTCTCCATTGTATGTTCTTCGCTCCTTTGTCGAAGATTAGCTGTCCATAGATGTGTGGTTTTATTTCTGGGCTTTCAATTCTGTTCCATTGATCTGTGTGTATATTTTTGCACCAGTACCATGCTGTTTTGATTACTATAGCTCTATAGTATATTTTGAAATCAGGGATTGTGATGTCTCCAGCTTTGTCCTTATTTTTCAGGATTGCTTTAGCTATTCGGGATCTTTTGTTGCCCCGTATGAATTTCAGTATTTTTTGTTCTATTTCTGTGAAGAATGACATTGGGATTCTGATTGGGATTGCATTGAATCTGTAGATTGCTTTAGGTAGTATGGACATTTTAACTTTGTTTATTCTTCCAATCCATGTGCATGGAATATTTTTCCATTTCTTTATGTCTTCCTTGATTTCTTTCAATAGTGTCTTATAGTTTTCATTGTATAGGTCTTTTACCTCCTTGGTTAAATTTATTCCCAGATATTTTATTCTTTTTGTTGCAATTATAAATGGGATTGTCTTTTTGAGTTCTCTTTCTGTTAGTTCATCATTAGCGTATAGAAATGAAACTGGTTTTTGTAAGTTGATTTTATACCCTGCCCCTTTGCTGTAGTTGTTGATTATTTCTAGTAGTTTTCCAATGGATTTTTTTTGGTTCTCTATGTATAAGATCATGTCGTCTGCAAATCGTGAGAGTTTCACTTCTTCATTGTCTATTTGGAGTCCTGTTATTTCTTTTTCTTGCCTAATTGCTCTAGCCAAAACTTCCAGTAGTACGTTGAATAAGAGCGGCAAGAGTGGGCACCCTTGTCTTGTTCCTGTCCTCAAAGGAATGGCTTTTAGTTTTTCCCTGTTGAGTAAGATGTTAGCTGTAGGTTTGTTATATATGGCCCTTATTATGTTGAAGTACTTTCCTTCTGTACCCATTTTTTTCAGAGTTTTTATTATAAATGGATGTTGGATTTTGTCGAATGCCTTCTCTGCATTGATTGAGATATCATTTAGTTTTTATTCTTCATTATGTTAATGTGGTGTTATCACATTGATTGATTTGCGGATGTTGAACCATCCCTGTGTCCCTGGTATAAATCCCACTTTAGCATGGTGTATGATCTTTTTGATGTATTGCTGTATTTGGTTTGCCAATATTTTGTTGAGGATTTTTGCATCTATGTTCATCAGCGATGTTGGCCTGTAGTTTTCCTTCTTTGTATTGTCCTTGTCTGGCTTTGGTATCAGGGTGATGTTGGCCTTGTAGAATGTGTTAGGAAGTATTCCACCTTTCTCTATTTTTTGGAAGAGTTTGAGAAGAATAGGTGTTAAATCTTCTTTGAATGTTTGGTAAAATTCTCCAGGGAAGCCATCTGGTTCTGGGCTTTTGTTTTTTGGGAGGTTTTTGATTACTGTTTCAAGCTCTTTACTTGTGATTTGTCTATTCAGATTCTCTATTTCTTCTTGATTCAGTTTTGGGAGGTTGTATGCATCCAAGAATTTGTCCGTTTCCTCTAGGTTGTCCAATTTGTTGGCATAAAGTTTTTCATAGTATTCTCTAATAATCCCTTGTGTTTCTGTGGTATCCATTGTAATTTCTCCTCTTTCATTTCTAATTTTATTTATTTGAGTCTTCTCCCTTTTTTTCTTAGTGAGTCTGGGTAAAGGTTTGTGGATTTGATTTATCTTCTCAAAGAACCAGCTCTTTGTTTCATTGATCCTGTCTACTGTTTTTTTGGTTTCAACTTCATTGGTTTCTGCTCTGAATTTTATTATTTCCCTCCTTCTGCTGATTTGGGGTTTTGTCTGTTCTTCTTTTTCTAATTCTATTAGGTGCAGTTTAAGGTTATTTATTTGGGATTTTTCTTGTTTGTTAAGGTGGGCTTGTATTGCTATGAATTTCTCTCTCAGGACCACTTTTGCTGCGTCCCATATGAGTTGGTATGGTGTATTTTCCTTTTCATTTGTCTCTAGATAGCTTTTGATTTCTCCTTTAATTTCATCAACGATTCATTGGTTGTTCAGTGGCATGTTGTTTCGTCTCCACATCTTTGTCACTTTCCCAGTTTTTTCCTTGCAGTTGATTTCTAGTTTCATAGCATTATGATCAGAAAAGTTGCTTGTAATGATTTCAGTCTTCTTAAATTTATAGAGGTTTGCCTTGTTTCCTAATATATGGTCTATCCTTGAGAATGTTCCATGCGCACTTGAGAAGAATGTGTACTCTGCTTTTTTTGGGTGGAGTGCTCTGTATATATCTATTAAGTCCATCGCGTCTAGTTTTTTGTTTAAGTCCTGTATTTCCTTATTGACTTTTTGTCTGGATGATCTATCCATTGATGTAAGGGAGGTGTTAAGATCCCCTACTATTATTGTGTTATTGTTAATATCTCCTTTTAGGTTTTTAGCAGTTGTTTTATGTACTTTGGTGCTCCTGTGTTGGGTGTAGATGTTTATAAGTGATACGTCTTCTTGGTGAAGTGTCCCTTTTATCCTTATATATTGCCCTTCTTTGTCTCTCATTACCTTTTTTATCTTGAAATCTACTTTGTCTGATATAAGTAAGGCAACTCCTGCTTTCTTTTGTTTGCCATTAGCTTGGAGTATCGTTTTCCATCCTTTTATTTTGAGTCTGTTTGTCTTTAGAGCTGAGATGTGTTTCCTGGAGGCAGCAAATTGTTGATTCTTGGTTTTTAATCCATCCTACCACTCTGTGTCTTTTGATTGGAGAATTCAATCCATTTACATTTAGAGTGATTATTGATATATGAGTGTTTAATGTTGCTGTTTTATTGTTCATTTTCTGGTTCCTTTGCATTTCCTTCATTTCTTATCCCATGTTTTTCAGACTGCCAATTCAGTCTGGTAGTTCTGCATGATGATTCTCTTAGTTTTTCTCTTTATTTGTCGTATGTGGTTCTCTTCTGGTTATTTGTTTAGTGGTTACTGTGAGGTTTATATAAAAGATCTCCTGCATAAGATAGTACATTTTCAGATGCCTCTTGTTTCCTTAGACTAAGTTGATTTGATCCCTTCCCTCTTCCCCTTCTTATTTGTTGTCACTACTTATTCCATCTTGTGTTGTGTGTGTTTACAGTGATGAGCTTAAATTCATTTTTGATGTTTTCCAACTGTAGTTTTCTGGTTTAGTCTCCTTGCTCAATACTTTGTATCCCCTTTCTCTTTTGCTTTTTTTCAGTCCTAAGGGCCTTCTTGAGCATTTCTTGTAGTGGGGGTCTTGTGGTGATGAACTCCCTTAGCTTTTGTTTATCGGGGAGAGTTATTATTTCTCCATCATGTCTGAAGGATATTTTCGCTGGATCAGGTATTGTTGGCTGAAGGTTTTTGTCTTTCATGATTTTGAATATATCATTCCAGTCTCTGCTAGCCTGTAGAGTTTCTGTCAAGAAATCAGCTGAGAACCTGATGGGGTTTTCTTTCTATGTTGTTTTGTTTAGCTGCCCTTAATATTTTTTCCTTGTCACTGACTCTTGTTAATTTGGCTATTATGTGGCATGGCATTTGTCTATTCCTGTTTATATATTTAGGTGATCTATTGATTTCATTCGCTGTTATTTCCATTTCTTTCCCTAGGTTTGGGAAGTTCTCAGCTGTTATTTCTTTGAACCAAGTCTCTGCTCCTTTTTCTCTTTCTTCTCCTTCTGGAATACCTATTATCCTTATGTTACTTTTCATCATTGAGTCTGATATTTCTCAAAGAATTTCTTCATTTCTTTTTAGTCTTAGCTCTCTCTCTTCCTCTATCTGGAGCATTTCTGCATGAATATCCTCGATAATGCTAATTCTTTCCTCCATATTGTAAGTTCTGCTCTTTAAAGACTCCAGGTTTTCTATTATCTTGTACAATGTGTTTTTCATCTCCAATATCTCTGATTGGTTTTTCTTTATGGTTTCAATCTCTTTTGTGAAGAAATCCGTGAATTCGTTGATTTGTTTCTCTGTGTTCTCTTGTATTTCATTGAGTTTGTTTACGATAGCTATTTTGAATTCTCTGTCATTCGGGTTATAGATTTCTGTGTGTTT
This sequence comes from Tapirus indicus, assembly GCA_031878705.1. NCBI lineage: Eukaryota > Metazoa > Chordata > Mammalia > Perissodactyla > Tapiridae > Tapirus > Tapirus indicus. The sequence continues at coordinate 30,853,142 of CM062921.1, read as the reverse complement.
AGGGTTGGTTTCTGGGTGTTTGTCATTTTCCTCTTGGTCTGTAGACTTAAGATACTTTTGCGTAGAGCTGGCTGATTTACCTTTGCTGTTCTTCATCTTGAAGATGGTCCTGCAGTTTCCACTTGCTGCCACTGGGTGAAGGTCACGAGCATTGTGCTCTGAGCCTGCTGCAGTTCCCGGAGGGATTGTGCTGAAGTTCAGGGCGTGTTGGGGGAGGGGTCCTTCTTTTCGCCTGCCCAACCTGGGGGCTTCCTTTCTGGCTTTCTTGGGGTGTTTACCACACCCCCAAAACAGTCCGTTGTCGCTTCCCGGTGGGGATCTCTCGACAGTCTGTGAGAGCCCCTGGAGGGCGATAGTTTTCCCCGCAGAGGGCTGCCCCTCCCCTCTCTCTGTGAGCCACGCTGTCTGTCTTTGCTGATTGACTGGGGAGGGGGAGTAAATCTCCTCACCTCTCCTCCATCCTTTGGGGCTTCCCCTGCCCCCACCATCAGATACCACAGGAAGGGTCTCTTAGAAGTCCTTTGTAGTGTAGATTGACCTCTGTTGGTAAGCGAATGATGTTTTTGTTGTGTCTTAGGGGGCAGAGATTCAAAGAGGGACTCTCACTCTGCCATGATGCTAACGTCACTCCTCTGTAAATATGTCTTTATAGTATTAACCCCCCACCACTGTCCTGTATTTGCACCATCAGTTTCTCCCTTCCTGTTGAATCATTCTTCCTCACACCAGACTTGTTCCTTCACTCATTCCAGTTAGGTATTTATCTCTCTAAGTCCACTGAAACCATTCTATTGTCACCAACAACCTTTATCTTGCCAAATCCAGTAGAAAATTCTCAGTTCTTCCTACTTGACCTTTCAACACTTAATGCAAATGATTACTTTTGCCTTTTTAAAAATATTTTCTTCACTTGGCTTCTGCGATACTACATGCTTCTGTTTTCTTCCCGTGGTCTTCCTCAGTCTCCTTTGCTGGCTGCATCTCCTCTTCCTGACCTCTAAAGGTTGTAGTTCCCCCATGGCTCAGTCCCCCTGGCTTTCTATCTCTGTTACTCTCTAGGTAGTCTTATGCTGTTCCTTGGCTTGAATCTTTATGGTGGTAATTCCTAAATTTTTATCTCTAATTCTTGTACCTCCCCCAAGCTTCAGATTATATATCCAGTTGCTCCCTTAATAACTGTACAGGATGTCCAACAGGCATTCAAATTTAAAATGTCCAGATCACAACTCTTGATTCTTCTTTTCTTATTTCCTTCTCCAGTGTTCCCTATCTTAGTAAATGTAACTGTCATCACCCAGGTTGATCAAACCAAACTCTCGGAGTTACTCCTCTCTTCCCATCACATCCCATACAATCAGTCTACCAATTTTTGTTAGCTTTGCCTTCTGAAGATACCATTAATCCCACAAATCCTTGTGACCTCCTCTGTTACTACCCTAGATATGCTGCATGTCTATTAGTTTTTAGACTTCCTTACAGATTTTCCTCTTTCTACTCTTATCTCTTCTAGTCAATTCCTCACATTTTTGCTAGAATGATCTTTAGCAAAGGTAAGTCAGATCATGTCATCCTCTGTTGAAACCTTCCAGTGATTTCACAACTCTTGCCTTGCCTGCAAGCCCGTACTTGTTCTGGCCCTAAGCTATCTTACTGACTTCTGTGCCTCTGCGCTCTGCTGTTACATACCTGTTTTCCTGTTATTCCTTGAACGTTTCAAGCTTGTCCTGCTTCAGAGCCTTTGCACTTGCTCTTCTTTTTTCCTGGAATTCTCTTTTCCCCAGATAATTTGTGTGACTCACTGACTTAATTCAAGTATCAGCTCAGGTATTAACTCCCCAGAGTGGTCTTCCCTGCTTTACCATGTGGCTTCCCTTCTAAAATAGCCACACACACACACCCCATCACTCTGTATCTCTGTCCCTACTTCATTTTATTCCATTGCATTTATCACTATCAGACATTATAATATATGCTCTGTTTATTATTTATTGTCTCCACCATTACAATGTAAGCTCCACGAGGCCACAGACTTTGTTTTGTTCGTTGCTGTGTTCCCAGTGCCTAAGATGGGACTTGGCACATAATGGATGTTCAATAAATGTGGAATGAATGAATGAATGGAGCCCCAAATCTCAGTCAGACCTTGGAGGAGCATCACCTGTTGAGAAGTCTTACTTGCCATGGTTTAACAGATGTTATTTAGTGCCAAATGCAGTGCTATGGCATTGTAGATAGAAAGACAAAAAGACACTAACCCTGCACTGAAGGAACTTACTGTTTAGAAGAGAGCCAGACGTGCAAACACATAACTGTAAAGCAGTATGATAATTGCTTTAATGAAGGTATACGTAAAGGTATACACTTACGAGTAGGGCCATAGTATATCAGAGAGAGTCAGTGATGAAGTTATGGAGGACATAACCTTTAAGATGAGAATTGAAGGGCAGGTAGGAGATTCTTAGGCAGGTATCTGACTGAGAAAATAGTATGTCTTAAACCACTGAGATGTGAGAAGGCGGCTAGGTGTGTTTCTGGTACTACCAGGAGTTAGAATTGATGGAAATTGTGGAAAGGTTAAGTTGTGAAATATATATAAAGTCTGAAATTAGGAGTGACTGGGGACGAGACAGGGCAGATAGGCAGTTTTAGAGGTGGCATTGGAGCTAGATCATGAAGGGCCAAATGTGCTCTGCAAGATACTTTAAAGCTTGGGGCTGGCCTGGTGGCACAGTGGTTAAGTTCTGCGCACTCTGCTTTAGTGGCCCAGGGTTTACAGGTTTGGATCCTGGGTGTGGACCTACACCACTCATCAAGCTATGCTGTGGTGATGTCCCACATATAAAATAGAGGAAGATGGGCATGGATGTTAGCTCAGGGCCACTCTTTCTCAAGCAAAAAGAGGAAGATTCGCAACAGGTATTAGCTCAGGGCCAATCTTCCTCACACACACAAAAAAGGAAGATACTTTAAAGTTTGTATGTGATAACCAGCCACTGAAGAATTTTGAACAGGGAAATGGTCAAATCTGGTTTGTACTTTCGAAAATCACTGGATGCAGTGTAGAAGTAGAATGAACAGGGCTTGGTAATTTATTGAAATGTCAGGGATAATGACTTCCAGGTTTCTGGCTTGAACAGCTGGGTTGACAGTGATACCATTCACCAAACTAAGAAATTGGAGAGGGAAGAGCAGTGAATCTTTTGGAGGGGATGGCTAGATTTTAAAAGTATGTAATTACTTTTGGTGCTCAGAAATCTATTGGTTTACTTGTGTCACTTAATATATTTTACATGTTACATTTAATTATAAACATACTAAATTTCCCTTTAAGATTTTTATTCCTTTACAAATGGACGAATACGCTGCTGAACCGAAGGATGTTGGCATCTCTTAGTTTTGCCAGTTTGTGACTAGACCAATGAGAATAAGAATGCTCTTCATAGTATAGTAAAACAAAGGAAGTTGTTTTATTAATATGCAAAGAAATGATTCTAAAATCTAGGGCCCTCCACAGTTTTAAATATATATAAAAAGTCCTCATTTTCAGGGAAAGTGCTCCTAAATTTCTTGAGGATAACTTTTACCACATAGGAATGTTGTCTAATCAGTCTTATTTTCTGATTTATGAAACATAAGTAGACTTGACTTCTTTTGATGCTTTATTTCTTTTGATCATAGTGAACTAATGGAACATTAAAGTGTTTGTGCAGAGATAACCTTATCTATACATTCATGCTTTTAGTTGATTTCTTGGTTTGGTATATTCCCTTGTTGCTGAAAGTGGAAAAATCTGAAATAGGCAAGACCCAAGAGGAAAAGCAGACTGTGTTTGTTCTTATGGCATTAAGGATATGACAAGATCTTAGACCAGTGCTTTACCATTAGAAATATAACATGGACCACAAATTTGAGCCACATATGTAATTTTAAATTCTCTAATTAAAAAAATTTCAAAAATACATTAAAAAATATAGTCATGCATCGCTTAACAACGAGGTTACATTCTGAGGAATGCATTGTTAGGTGATTTCATTGTTTTGCGAACATTGTTGAGTGTACTTACACAAACCTAGATGGTATAGCTTACTATATACTTAGGCTATATGGTACTGATCTTATGGGACCACTATCATATGTGTGGTCCGTTGTTGACGGGAACATCATGTAGCTCATAAGTGTACAAAAATAAACAGATCAAATTAATTTTATGTGTTTTATTTAATCCATTATATCCAAAATAGTATCATATCAATATAAAAATATTAATGAGACATTTTACTTTTTTTTTTGTATACCAAGTCTTTGAAATCCAGGAGTATTTTACATGCATAGCACAATCTCAGTTTAGACTAGCCACTTTTCAAGTGCTCCGTAGCTATGTGTGGCTAGTGGCTACTGTATTGGACAGTGTAGTTCTAGATCATTCTTAGACCAAAAAAGTAGAGATTGCTCAGCATTCTGCAACATTTGAGGGTATCTTTCCAACATCAAGTAATTTATGTGCTGCTAGTTTTATTGCCTGTGGAAGTATATTAAAGAGGTTGTTCTTTTCTCTATTCATCATTTTCCTACTTATAGTAACTTTGTTCAATAAAGATCTGTTTATCAATTTTCATTGCCTTTACTTTCTCCTACACCAATTTATAGTACCAGCCTTTTATACATAAAAAACAATAACATATCTTTAAATTTTAGTGATTTTGTTTTTAATTACAAAAATGCTACACTTATTGTAACAAATTCAGATAATACTGAGATATACGTATAAAAAGATAGTAATCCTTAATTCTTTTCCCTCTTATTTTCTGCTCTCCCAGATATAATCGCTGTTAACAGTTCTCCCCTTGGGAGTATACATTTATGAGAAATTCTTGTTAAGTGAGAAAAGTGCTACTTTGAAAATACCTCTTAAAGTGGACCTATTTAAAATGAAGACCAAAGTTTCATAGTTATTAATGAAGAAATGATTTGTTAGGGACAATTTTCTGAAATAAAAATGTTTATTTTAACATATTTAATAAAATTTAGGTTGTAATTCAGCTGTGCTAATTCTCAGAATTAACAAAGACTGATAGACTTTCTTGGTATAATTTTTCCACTAAAATTGTGTGATAGTCTGATAGCATTCTTCACTTTGTTTGATTTTCCTAGTGTTTAACTTATAGACTAGACTAGTACATCAGTTTTACCAAAACTATTGAGAGCTTTAGCAGTTTCTCAAGAGATTTTTCTTAATCCCTGGACATTTTCTTTCTTGATTTCTATTCTGTCATCATCCTTGTTGGATTTTCCCTTCTTCGCTTGTTCACTGGTTTGATTCTGCTAGATCTTCATTCCGCAGGGGTTTTGCTGTGAGATAAGCACTTCCTTCAATATTATTTTCATAACCTTCATGAAATCCTGCATTCTTTTCAAGATTTGTATTTTCACTTTACAATTGAGTTGTGTTGTGTTTGCTTTGTGTTATTGGATATTTACAAGATTAGACTATTAGTGAGAGATTGATGGGCAAAGCCAGGATACATAGTTGCCTAAGTAGGTGGTAGTGTCAAGTAGAAATGGATTTTATAGGCGATCAAGACATTTTGAATATTATTGTATTATAAGGACTGTGGATTCCCTATCCCTATGCAAACTTGTAACTTAAGGAACTTAACTGCCTGTTATTAATAGCTAACTTTTATTGAGACTTTTACCATGACTGGCAAATTTCTGTACATGCATCATTTTATTTAATCTGTTTAATGTGTCTATGAAAGAAATCAATCTGTTATTATCCTCATTTTATGCTTTGAGTAAACTAAGGCTTAGAGTAGTAATTTTTGCCACAGTAAAGTTAAGTAATTTGTCTGAGGTGAGGGGCTAGTCAAGTGTGGGACTGGGATTCTCACTCAGGAACCATAACCTGTACTTGACTTCACACTCATGTACACACACACACTTTTGTGTAAAAAAAAAAAATGTTTTGGATTGTAATCTTCCTTTTTCACTTAACATTTGTGTTTTGAATATTGAATCATTGTATGGATGGGCCATAATTTTAAGAAATTACTCTTATTTAGATTGTTTATAATTTTTGTTTTTTATTTTACTAATGTTGCTGTTCTTGGTAACTAAGAGGCTTAGATTTTAATAGCCATGTGAGAAATAGGAGTGGAGGCATTGGGCCTGGGAGAGATGAGGTGGAAACTGAGTTTACCTCCTAAAGCCTTAAATCTGAAAGGGTTGTACCCTCAAAGAGTAGACTAGGAAAAAAAGAATTATTCAGTTACAGAAAGAAAATAAGGAAGTTCCCTGAGATTTTGTAGTTAGTTTTATCCTCGTGTGGGTTTGTGTTTCATATTTATACTTACTGCATGGTCCAGAAAACATTAAACTTAAAAATTAACATTAATGGAGAACCCTTAGAAACACTTGTAGTCTGGCTATATGAAATTCCTACAGATAAAGCCCCACTGATATTGAGCTCACTACCCAAAATTACAAAAAAAAAGACAATGCCTGAGGCAAAAGTTAGAGACACAAGAGACAGCAGAATTAACTCCTCAAGAACTTCAGAAAGTAGAACTATTAAATAATAAATATTTAGTATTAATTATAATAAAAGTTAAATTTAATTATAGGACTAGTTTAAAGGTAAATGCCACAGTTATAATAATAAACATTAAGTAATAAAATAGAAATGTTAAAAATGATTAAAGATAGAAGAAAAGAGAAATATAAGAACAACAACAAAACTATTAAAAAACATAAGACCGGGGAGATTAGGGGCAGGGTGGGGGATAAGTAGGACTTCTATAATAAAACCTTAATCGTGAAAATTTAAAAACTGATTAAATAGGATAAAATGCAAAATAGGCAAATTTAAAGGGAAAACTAGTGATGTGGAAGATGGATCTGAAGATATTGCCTTGAATGAATAGGAATTAAGTAAAAGACTCATAGCTAAAAATTTCAGGAAGCGTAGTTTTCTCCTAGTAGTAAAATAACACTAATACACTTAAACACATAGTAGACACTTGAGAACCCCAAATACACAAGAGAATATCTTGAGAATCATCAGAAAGGAAAGAGAGATTACTTATAAAGCAAAGGAAACAGATTTCTTAATAGTAACAATAGAAGTCAAAATCCATTAAAGGATGAGAGCAATGTAAAGAGTACGTATGGAAGGGATTGTGAAAGAAAAACATTGTATGATTGGGGGACAGATAGAAATAATGATTAACTTCAGATATTTAGACAAGCACTCAAGTGAAAATGCTAAGAAGAGACTAGACGTAGAGTATAGAGCTTTCTGAGCAGTAGAAGAAAAATAAAAACTTGATGAACCTCAAAAAAGCAGGAAAAGAAAAAAACTACAAAAAGTAGGATAAATAGAAAGGAAGCACAAAATAAAAAGGTAGAAATACTTCCAGATGTATCCGTAATCACGATAAATGTAAATGGACTAAATTTGACAATTAAAAGACTGACATCAAGAGAATGGGTAAAGAATACACAATTCAGTTGTATAATGTTTGTAAGACACACACCTGAAACATAATGGCACAGAAAGGTTGAAAGTAAAAGGGTAAGAAAAGATACCTAACCAAATGAAAATTGCTATGGTTATATTACTTTTAGACAAAATAGATTTTAGGGTTCCCCCTAAAAGTTTGGCAGTAGAAGAGATCACTACATAATGGTAAAAGTAAAAATTTACCAGGAAGATAGAACAATTCTAAATATAAGTATCTGGTAACATTACTTCAAAAGATTACATAAATATTAATATACAAAATTAGAGAAACCAATAAATTCACAAACATAGTGGGTATTTTACATGTACTTCTCAGTAATTAAGCATACAGACAATAAGTAAGGATATGATTTGAACAATAATAAACTTCATTTAATGAATACACACACATAGCACCCAAAAATTTAGCTGATATATATTATTTTTAGGTACAGATGAGACATTTACCAAAACTGACCATTTACTAGACCATAAAGCAAAATCAACAAATTTTGAAGAATTGATCTCATTCGGATCACAGTATAATTAAGTTGGAAATCAACTTAAAAATATAATTTAAAAATATATATATACATTTGGCAGACACTTCTGAATAACTTATGACATGATAAAAGCATGGAAATACGTATTATTATTCATTCCAAAATCCATTCCATTATTATTTCATTCCAAAAATCAACATTTGTGAGGTCTGAAAGTTCTTAGACATAACGACCAACTCAGTAGCAGTGAACGCCTGTAGTGCCCAGATTGTGATTTTAAGATATTATTTTTCACTAAAATGAAACAGCCTTCTTAAAAACAGTGGCTGATTCCAGTTCCGGGTAAGCTCTAGTGTGATGAGATGTCATACTAGAAAGCAGGGAACTATCAAAGACAACTTGGGGTTGTGTAAAAAGTGCCTCGAAGGGGCTGCCATTGGCCAAAGATAGTTTGAGCTTCAAGGAGAATAATTATTGCAATGGACTGAAACACAACAAAGTTAAAATCTGTGTTTTTTTGTTTTGTTAAAATCAGTTGAAAAAATGTTGGTCACGTTTTGGAGGATGCCACTGAACCAATTCATTCAGAAACTGGTAAATAAATAATCAAGTATTCTGTCTTACCCATATAAACTGTACCTTGGAGTCACAAAATGGTTGATGAGGGAAAGTTCATTATAAAAGAGTTCCAGCTAATAAATGCAAAAAGAATGACAGAATGTCATCATTTTGCAAATACTGTATCTTGGCAGTATTCATCAAAGGCTACTAAAAATCATTGGGTGAAAGACTGATCGGGATGACCTTATAGTGGATGGCTCAGGCTGACAGCACCTGAACCCAGTGATCAATGTGAACATTACAAAAAGGAGAAAATCAGACATTATTGCGCTCTGATGTGATGCAATAGGAAGTTTATAGCACCATTTATGATATACTCTTGCTATAAAAATCTTAAACCCAAATCCTATCAAGCCCTTAGATCAACCACCATGTTTTAGGAAGTACAAAGAGTACGTGTAAGAACTTAATTAAACGATACTACAAGAATGCAATCAGCAAAGTCTAGAATGAGGGAAATTCTGTAGGACAAATAACCCAGTTTCTTTAACGAATGACAAGATAGGAAGACAAAAACAAAAACAGTGTGATAGGTCCCTATAAATGAAAAGACCAATGCAATGTGTAGATCTTTTTGGGTCCTGATTTTAACAAACCAAGTGTTCAAAAAAAAAGAAAAAAGTGAGACAGCTGGCAAAATTTGAGCACTGGATATGTGATGACATAAGGAAATATATATATATATATATATATATATATATATTTTTTTTTTTTTAGGTGTGTATTGGTATTATGGTTTTAAAAAAAGTCTTAATCTTTTAAAGATATATAATGGGGTACTTAAGGATGAAATGAAATAATGTTTGGGACTTGCTTTAAAATAATACAGTGGGGATGGGAGTGTGCACAGATAAAGTGAAGAAACACTGGCCGTGATTTGAAGCTGAGTGATGGGTATTTGGGAATTCATTATGATATTTTCTCTTTTAAAAAAATTTTGTAATACAAAAGTAAAAGTAGCAACAACAAAAACCTTTGGAATATACCTAGTTAAGAATAGAATAATCCTAAAAAAAAAATTAAAGAAAGAAAATAATAAAGATGAGAGCAGAAATTAATGAGGTAGAAAAATAAAAAGTAGAGAATATTTATAAAACCAAAATCTGGTCCTTTGAAAGACTTATAAAGTAGGTTTCTGGCAGGACTAGTAAATTACAAAAGGAAAAAAGTACAAATAAACAATATTAAGAACCAAAAAAGAAGACATAATGGCAGCTGTAGCAGAGATGCTTAATAACAAGAAAGTACGGTGAACAACTTTTATATCAATAAATTTGAAAACTTAGGTCAAAAGGCAAATTTTCTAGAGAAATATATTGCCAGACTGACTCAAGAAGAAAGAGAAACTTCAGTAGACCTTTAACATTAAAAAAAATGAATCATTTTTAAACATCTTCACCAAAAATTACCATTCCCAGACAATGCTACAGATGAGTTCTACCAAACATTTAAGGAACAGTAAGCCCAGCCTTGTACATAAATCTTTAACTTATATAATGTGTCTTATAGTAACCTTGTTAACCCAATCATATAATTCCCAATACTAGGAAGGAAAAATCATAGACTGATTTTCTTGAATATGTACACAAAATTCTCAGTTAAGTATTGGCAAGCCAGGCAGTTGTCCTGACATTGTATGTTCCATATTTTTCCATTGATTTGAAGTGCCACATATATTATAAAATGAATTCCCATACAGATGTGTGCCCATTTGGGGGAGGGGTTATACTTGTGTGCTTCATCTGTCATCTTGAATTGAAAATCAAACTGTTTAATCTTGCATTCAGGATATTTGCATTAAAATTTTAATATGTGCTTACATAAGTATCTTTCTATTGCATAGTTTTTGCAAATCATTTGAAGGGGATGTCAGGGTCAGAACTCAATATATACCTCATTTGAGACATGTCATTATTCTAAAGAATATTTCATAGTTCAAACAAATGTAAGTTGAAAATAGATATGAAATATATTGTCTGAATATTTTCTACAAAAAAATGTTTTCCTCCCATGCCCTCACAATTCTGTTTATTAACATATATGAATTGATTGTGCCTTGCCTCCTTCCCAAAGGAATTGAGATGGCTTTAAAAAGGGACAGAGAGGGGCTGGCCCTGGGGCGTAGTGGTTAAGTTCGCATGCTCCACTTCCATGGCCGGGCGTGTCTCTCAAGCCATGCTGTGGCAGGTGTCCCACATATAAAGTAGAGGAAGGTGGGCACGGATATTAGCCTGGGGCCAGTATTCCTCAGCAAAAAAAAAAAAAAAAGAGGAGGATTGGCAACAGATGTTAGCTCAGGGCTAATCTTCCTCACCAAAAAAAAAAAAAAAAAGAGGGACAGAGAAATAAATATTACCAGACATCTGGGATGGATTAATCATTGAGTTTGAACACCAAACTTAAATTCTGTTTTCTGGAAAAGAGCAGAAAGGGACACGTATGCTATGCCTATTAAAGGGACCATATAACTTTGTCTGAGAGACATGCTTTTTTCCTTTCTTTTTATAAATGGGACATTCGATAAGATGATGGTTACTTTCAACTTTGATTTGCAAAAATAAAATGTTTATCAGATGGACATTTTCTGTATCGACCAACTATGAAAGCTGATATTTTAACATTGAATGATAGAATCTTTGCTTCTGTGGTGAGCTAAGATATATGGTTTACTTTTGCTTTCAGAAAAATGCCAAGGATTGACTGGTAAATGTGATGGGACTTGCAGAGTTGAAGAATCATCATTTTGCAACCATCATAATAAAGATTGGATCAGATTAGACTGATTATTGTGGATGTTAAATCTAGGGGGAAATTTTGGTGAGGAGCAAGTTATTTTCAACCTCTTAAAGTATTACCCCACAGGCTACTTAGTTGCAAGGGAGAAAATGCACAGTAATTATATAGTAAAGAAACAACAAAGCCTTGACCAGGTGATCAAAGTTAAGATCCCCACTGAAGGACAGATGGAAGTCATGTGCCTCCAGACATGATGCCTTGAGAAGGACACATGACCACCTGTGTCCTATTCTGGCTGAGAATGTATAGCCTCAGTCTAATCATGAGGAAATAGCAGACAAACCTTAAATGAGGGATGTTCTGTTAAAAAGAGGGTGAGAGGGGGAACTAGTCTTCCAAAATGTCAAGTGTCATAAAAGACAATGAAAGGCTATGGAAACGTTCTAGAATGCAGAAGGGTGAAGAGACATGATAACTAAATGCATTACCTGATTCTAAACTGGATCCGGTATTGGGGAGGGAAATATTCTGTGAGGACATTACTGGGTCAACTGACAAAACTGGAATACTTATGTTAGGTTTGATAAAAGTATCAATGTTAAATTTGCTGACATTGATAACTATTGTAATTATGTAAGAGAATATGCATATTTACAGGAAATATACTCTGAAGTATTTAGGGGTAAAGGGCTATGATATCTGTAATTTCCCCCTATAGGTTCAGAAAAAAAGATTGTGTGTTTGTGTGTAGAGAGAGAGGAGAGAGGGAACATGCATGATTGCAAATGATAAAGCAAATGGGATAAAATGTTAACAGTAGATAAATATGGGTAAAGGGTGTACAGGTGCTCTTTGTAGTATTTTTATGTTTGTAACTTATCTGTAAATTTGAAGTTATTTCCAAATAAAAAGTTAAGACAAAATAGATGGTTTAGTTTTGATGCATTCTAACGAGCTAACAAAGTGATAGAGCATAGAGAATTTGTTCTGGAAGATAGAATAGTTAACATGCTCATTAGGCATTTTCTCTCAAATATCAGATGTCTTGAGTGAGCCTTCGGTAAGTACTGGATCAGATCTATTCATGGTTGAATTACCCAGTGAGTGCCTTAAGTGCTAATATTCTCTGTTGTTGATTGAAGAGGGATCCATATGTTTTAGATACCAAACGTGGACAAACAGCATTGACATTCTGTTATGAAAATGTGAAAGCCTGATTTGTTTTGTGCCAGTTCACTTATTCAGGAAGATGGGTCAGAAAGGTACTTAAAGGAAGTTACTGATTATTTTCTCTCAAGGAGAATTTAAAACTGTAGCAGCAATTGGACAGGTACTCACGTATGATCCCAGTGTTCAAAAGTATAGTGTAGAAAAAATGATTTGGACTTAAAATATTTTAAAGGCCTATGATAGCAGTTAATTGCTTGCCATCGTAAAGGAATCTGAATTTTTTAATTTTGAAAAGAATTGCATGCTGATGGCCATTCCAGATAAATTAACTGCAAAATAGACCCCAGGTAACTGATTCTCCCCCTCAGTTAAGAAGCAAATTGGACAGATAAAAGCACTTAGAACATTGTGAAAAAGTTGAAACTGTGTTAAAAGAGAGAAAAAGAATATCAAGTGGTATTAGTAAATACCTGGGTGGGAAAATTTTAATCTAAGATAGATTTGAAAAATTGCATATGGTAGGTACCCTTCTCCCAAAGTTAAAGGCTTTTCATGCCTACGGTTGCAAAAAAAATTCATAAAACACAAGACGACTTTAAATTGAGTTGGCGTTATCTTAAAAGTCCACAAGATGAGGATGCTCCTCTTTTTTGTGTGTCTGTGAGTTATTATGAAAGAACTATCACAGCCAGTGGTATGTTGGAGCATCTCCTACTGGCCTGAGAGCTGATTGTTAAAATTTTAGGAATTTTCCAAACTGACTGTTAAACACATCCATTATTAAAAAATTAAAGTACATAACGTAGTATTAAAGAAATTACATTTATAAGAAGGTAATAAATACTTAAGATTCATCACTTCCTAATTATTTTACTATGATCTATGCTCTTGAAGTTATTTATATGTATCATACCTTTATGGTTGAAATACTATATCATGGTGTGCTACTTTGTATATTTTTCCAACTCCACGTTCAGTGATGTCACACTGGTAGCTTGAAATTAGCTATTGTGGGAGTATTTACACCACAGAGATTGGCAAACGCCATAAATCAGGGCTTGATTTATTGTTTATTGATTGTCTAGACTTAAAGTGGTGGAGAAAATGCTAATAATGCAAACTTGAAAGTGTAATGTCTTTAACTGTTAAATTATGCATAGCTCAAAAAATTGAGGCTATATTCTTCTGTTCGGAAATGATCATCCACTTCAGCGGAGAAGTCACTCACATTGTTGACGTCACTGACACTGACGACAATGTGTTTTGGTAGGAAATAGATAATATAAATTTTTTATACTGTTATTCAGCTTTAGGAAATTGTATCATGATAACGTGGGCATTAACTAAGAAAAAGGAAAGATTGAGTTCTAAAAGCCATAAGCTTGTAGCATATAATAATAATTTTCAATTTGAAGCCTTTGATATGTGTTTTTTTTTGTTTGTTTTTCGTGAGGAAGACTAGCCCTGAGCTAACATCCGTTGCCAATCCTCCTCTTTTATGCTGAGGAAGATTGGCTCTGAGCTAACATCCATGCCCATCCTCCTCTACTTCATATGGGACGCCGCCACAGCATGGCTTGATAAGTGGTGCATATGTCTGCACCCGGGATCTGAACCTGCAAATCCCAGGCTGCTGAAGCGGAGGGCATGAACTTAACCACTACGCCACTGGGCGCGCCCCCTGATGTGTTTTTGATATGAAGCCTTTGATATATGTAGATGAGAAATAGAATCACAGAATTTAGAGTTTGAAGAATGCTTAAAATTAATCCAGACATATCTGCCTTACAGAGACTTCTTTTTCTGGCCTATCAGTCATCTAGACTATATTTGAATTATTCTAGATGGCTCATTACCTGATAATAGTGTTGGACAACTCTAGAAGTAGAGTTATTTTTTATGTTGAGCTAAACTTTGTTTTCCTTTAATTTCTACCAGTTGAGTCTGATACTGACTTCTGGAGAAATAAACATAGAAACAGAAGAGAAAATTTGTCTCTTCTATAGAGCAACAGACCATTTGTGTGCAAAGGTAACTGGGATGTTTCCATTTAGACCTCTTTGGGCAAGAAGTATACCTTTAGTTCCGTTAACCATACCTTGTGTGGCCTATTTTCTAGATTCTGAAGACTTGTCTTTCTAAACATCCACGTCACTGTTTTTTGGCTTTTATTGACTTTGTAGATGAAGTAAAAGCCTTTAGATCTTTTTTTATGCAAATTGTACACAAGTCTTCTGTGTTGTTTGATTCTTTTTTTTCTAACCCAAAGCAGATCTTTGTTTATTTAATCTTATTTCTTCATATTGCTTTCAGCACAGAATTCCAGATGGTAGAAATGGTAATAATTTGTAATTTTATCATTTTTGGTATTTATTAATCCTGTGGATTTTGTGTCAGTTGCAGATTTGATAACCACTCAATGCTTATTGTGCATCCAAATTATTGTTTAAAAGTTGAATTTCAAAGGGCTGCGGGGACACAGTTCTACTTTAAATAACCCTCTCTAAATTCACTTCTACCCATTATCATTATTTTTGTTGTTGAATCAGTTGTGAGTCCACCTACCAGTTCCATTAAGTAGCCCACATTTTACCATCTTAAATACAGAAGTTTATCATGATGTATTTTGTCAGATGCTTTGCTAACTGAGATCAAGATACACTATGTCATTTCATTCTCTCCAAAGAAATATACTTTAGTGCTCCTATCTTTGAAAAGTAGGCATTTTTGAAAAATCCTGGCCTGACTAAATGTTAAAGTCATATTCTTCCACAAATGGAAAGATAGAAGGAAAATGCATGAAGAATGATGGGCTAGCTAATAATTAAGACATCAAAAGCGAAGGGACAAGAGGATCACTGAGGACACTTGATGATCAGGGCTGTGGTATATACTTGGGCTGAAAAGAAGATAGCCTGTACCATGAGAGCAGAGCTTTTTCACTGAGGAAGTGTTTGGGATCAGGTGAAAATTTAGGGATCTGGAATAGAGGGGACAAGATTTGTTCGTCATTCTTTCCTTCTTATTATGTCTTCCCTTTGAGGTGTATGTGGTGAAATATTAACAATGGGTGCTTCTGAGTATATATAGGTATTCCTTTGAGATGTATAGCACCTCCTATTCTCTTTGCTCTGGACAGACTAATACCTCCTTCACAGTATAATTTTGAAGATTAAAAGAGTAATTCAATGTGAAATTGTCTAGCATATTTCGTATTTTATAGATAGTAGATACAGGTTTATTTAACCTTTGTTAAATTATTTCCCCTTATTAAATTCCATTGACCAACCATGGTGGAGGTTGTCAGGAAGTTACTAGTGTGAGTTGTCTCATCACATTCCTTGGCCTCCACCCTTCTTCATCCTACCCAGACCTGTTTTATTGCTGCTGGAAGGAAGAAAAATTTATAGTAGGTCACTTGATTAAATAGTATTAATAGAATAATGGCTTTCTCTTTTCCACTGCCTATTTCTTTCCTAAAAAATTATAGCTCAAAAGCAGCATCTTCTAGAAAGCAGTTCCTGATTAGTTGTCTCATTTTCTGGCCCACATTCAAGTTACTCTTAAAAATCATATTTATGTATATATACTTATGTTGAGAAAATTTGATTTTAGGGGTCTCCTTGAATATACTCTTCCATGTAAATTCTGAGCTCCTAGACTATGAAGAGGTTGTGTTTTATGAGTACTTGATAGCTGGCAATCACTGTTCTAAATCAGCTTAAGACAAGGCTACTTGTTAAAAAAGTAGAGAGGATTTGGGAGGTAGAGGTAAAGGGTTTTGGGAATATGAAGAAACAGGTTATATGGATAAAATTCATGGACTCATGAGTTATTTTGGAATTTACTTTTCTTAGTTGCTTACCTGATTGCATTAATTAATTTTATGGCAGGTTTTATGTTTAATTTGAGAGTTTCTATAGGATGGATTAACAGGCTCTCTAGTCTTTAAACATCTCTTGGTTCAATACATTGTAATTAGTTTCTGGTAATTAAATCATTCTCTCTTTTTCTTGCAGATTGAGGTGGTGCCATGCAACAGGAAGCAGAGAGATGCAGAGTTCGAGCCAGAAGGCCTGACATGGCACTTTATGTACCTAAAGCTCGAAGGGGTGTAGTACTCCTCAAGTCAGGTGTTGAGAAAAAAAGCTATGGTCCATCTCACTCCGTGGTGAAAGAAGAACAAAAAGAAGATTGTCTCTCCCAAAAAGAGATCTTTAGAGACAAACCTGAGGCTCAAAGACTAAGTATTAATCCTGACAAAAAGGAGCACAATCATAGGGAAGGAAAGAAATCTTCAACAAAATTAAGAAAAGATACATGCCTTCAAGAAAGAAATAAAGATAGGGTTTGTACTAAGAGGGGAACCACAGAATCCAAAGTAGTAGTATCCCAAGGACATCAGCAAAGAAGCCCAAATTTTGGGATTGTACCTAGTGTATTTTTACAAAGACATTTTAAACCGAAGAAGGTGGAGTGTTTGGAGGTTGGAACCACAGATGTGACAGGACATGAGAGGTTGCTTGTATCTCAGCCTTGTTCAGAAATCAGTGAAGCTCAGGTTCTAAACAAACCATTCCAAAATGTGGAATTCTGTGATTTCAGTGGGCACGAACTAAGTGGGGCAACATTTGAAGACAGAGATTTGGAAAACAGAATTGAAACTGATGCCAAGGTTGTGGAGATAATCTCCCAGTTTCCTGGAGTTTTTAGTTCTGTGTTGAAATCTGAGGGTATGCTTGCACCAGTAAAACTAAGCTCTGATTCTGGAATTGTACAACAAGGCATGCAAACATCAGGTGGAATGTTGAAGCTCAGCAATGGAGGCGTCACCACTGTTTCTGTTCCTGGAAGTTCAGATGGTGTCACTGATCAAACTTGTGTAGACTTTGAAGCTGAGAATGTTGGTGATGTAGACAACAGTACAGATTTTACCTTGGGTCAAAAAGGTATAGATTCTATTCCTGAGACTATGGGTCATATCTCTCATAAAATGACGGTAGTTGGCAAATTAGAGAGCACAAATGGCATTTTTGAGGCAACAATGATTAGAGAGTATGAGGAGAATGACAGCACTACTGATGAGTTATGTGTAAAGTGTGAACCTTCTGATACAGCTGTCTTTGCTCAAGAAACAGATACAGATACTGGGTCTAAGAGTGTAGGTGACATTACCAATAAGGCATGTATGATGGACATTACAGATGTCATATCTGATGAAGTAACGGTAGGCAGCCCTTATGTAGCTACAGTTAGAATAGCTGATGAGGCCTGTAGCAACACAAGTAGTTTCTCAAAATATTTAGAAATGAGTGCAGATACAGCTCCTCTTCATGTAGCTATGAGTGGGAATGACACTGAAAATTTCAGCAACCTGATTGCTTGCTCAGATGTTTATGCTGAGAGTATTTCATCTAGTTTCACAGAGTCAACAGGAAAGTTGATAGAGAGCTTGTCAGATTGTGCTTCCTCCTTACCTATAAAGAAGATTGCTGGTAGTAATTGTAACACTTTCTTGGACTCTGAACTCAGTATGTTAAATGGGACAAAAGTACTTTTAGACAGTGCCTTGGGCAATGATCTAGATTTTACTGGTGATATAACAGAGGCATTGCATGAACTAAAAACTGCTGAAGAGTTGAAAACAAAAGAGGAAGATGACTCAGAGAATATAGAATTTGGCGTATCCTTTCCTAATATAGAGTCAGTATCTATAGAAACATCCATAGAACCGAAAGCAACTGGAACTTCTCACGTGGAAGGAAGTGTTGCTACTGAGGAGAGCTGGGAGTCTATGTTTAATGATGATGGTGACTGCCTGGATCCACGTCTTCTACAAGAGGTATGTTTAGTGGAAAGTGCTTGATGCTTAGGTAATTTCTAGATTCATAGAACCTGGAATTTTGGAGGGTAATTTTGATAGACATTTGTGCACATTCATACATTCACTCATATCCAATATAAGAGTTCCTGCAATAAACTAATAAGATTGTAGATTGAGAAAAGAATATCTGATAGATCTTTAAAAAGTAAAACAGAATTGAGCTATATCTATAATAGCCAAGTCCTGAGAGATCTTATTTGGTAGATTAAAGATAAATTTAATGGATTCTGGTTGTCTGTTGAGGAAATACAGGGGGAAACTCATTCAGGAGGGCTTTTTTGTGTTGACAAGATGTATTTTACACAGGCCTATTTGAGGGAAGGAGAATAATTTATTATTCATATTAATTTTATTTTTCCAGTAGATGTCGGAATGTTGATAGATACTAGAGGGAAGAAGCTAGAGAAGGGAAGGGTAAAATAAAGGTATGATTGTTTTTTAAGGAGTTTAAAGACTAAATGATTATTGAGTACATACAGAAAATATAAGTAAATAATGACACACTGGCTAGTTAGAGTTCATAAATACAAAACATTGGATTTGAAGGCATCTTAGAAATTATTCGGTCTTTTCATTTTTTTAATTTAGACATTCACTCTCTAGCCTACATTTAAATTCTTTACCATAAATTAGAATCATTGGTTTTAAATAGTAGAACCACTCCCCTTTCATTCGTTTCATGTAGCCTTTGCCTGGAAGGGGAAAAAATGATTTCCCTACAAAATCCCCAATTTTATAAATGAGGAAATCGAAGCTTAGTGGTGATACCTTTAGGAAAGGCAGAATCAGAATTTCAGTCTAGTTCTGTCTTAATCCAGTGTTTATGTTCTTTCTTACCAGACCACTTTCTCACCTATAAAATAAAGAGTTTTGTTTGAGTGATTCCAAAGAGCCTTTTAAATACTAAGTGATGAGTCTTTGTTCCTGAGAATTAAACCAGAAGTACAGAAAAATGATTACATGCATATGAAAAAGACACTTGAGACTGAAGAAGGCAGCCTATTGGACAGAACTGATTTTCCAGTACCAAGAAATTCCTCCTCCTTCTTCGGAGACATTTGTACACACCTGTACTGCAGTTAATACTTCTTATGGTCATGTCAGGAAACACTATGTCCTAAACATTCTTTAGAAAGAAATACAGAGCATAAGGTATCCATAAATGGGCATCCATGAACCCCTTGAAATTGCATGCAAAATTTTGTACGTATGTGCAGTTATTCATAGCTTTCATCAGAGTCTCAAAAGCAATGTTTCCCAAAGTTTGGTTCCTGGACCAGCAGCATGAGCATCTCCTGGGAACTTGTTAGAAATCCAACCTCTTTAGCCTAGCAGTCTGTATGTTCATAAGTTTTTCTAGTGATTCTGATGCACATAAAGTGAGAACCACTGCTCAAAGGTAATACGCAAACTTAAATGTATATCAGAATGTGAGTGGTAACTAGAGATGGCTGTCAGCCCATAATTAGAAAAAACACTGTTCAGCAGAGGTTTTAGACCCAAATTAGGTTAAGAATTACTAATAATGCAGGAAGTTAGGTAAATATAGAGAAGTTATTAAGAATCCAAGCATTGGAAAAAGGCCTTAGTCTGAGAAAGGAGTTCACAGGAGTTGGCAAAGGGACTACTTGCACAGATATGCATAGGAGAGAAAGAACAGCTTCCTACAGAAGAAAGACATGGCACATAGAGCCTTTTATACATGGTAGGATTCAATAAATATTTATTGAATGGATGTAGGCGATAGGGCAGAGTTGGAGCTCTCTGCCTTTTTAGAGTGGCCTCCAGGAGTTTTCAAAACATCATTGCTGCTGGAACTTGGTTTCTGTGTGGTAGCTTAGGGGTATGGCTTCTGTATTTGGGGAGGGGGTTTCAGGTGTGCAACCTTGTTTTTCAGGTCTTTAACACTGTTTAGAATAGGTGCAAAAGAATTTAGGCAACTAGTCAGTGTTTTGAGGAGCATAGTAATTTAGCCAAAGAAGACACTAGCATGACTTAAACCTGGGAATGGCAGGAAAACAGAGTATGTAGTGTTTTACAAGCTGAAGACATCCAGTGCCTGGGTGTTGTGTTTGGTTATCTTTGGAGGTGCTTGGTAGGGAGTGGGTTCTATGTTGAGGGTGAGGATGGATGAGAGCAAGAAAGAAGGAGATGGATTGAGAATGCAGGTAGTGGATCCAGTTCCAAACTATGATCTCCTGTGCTTTGGGTTTTAGAAGATACAATAATCATGTTATTAAAAGATGTTACAAACCCAGTAACATTAATAGCCCTTTGGTAACTATTATTCTTAATTTATTATTTATATAGCTCTAAACATACTTTATTAGAGGCTAACCCAGAGTGTCTGTCTACCTTGAAAACTTTCCAATCAAAGATTTTTGGCTCTTTTCCCAGCTGGCCTGTTTCTTTGTTGACAATGGCTAGACATGGAGGTATGTCTAATACTTTTAATAGGCAAGGAGGTATGCTGTAGAGCAGGGTGTGGCAGCGATTGGCATGTGAAGCAGTTTCCTGTGACATTTGAAACTCTGAAACTGCCTGAGGTGGGTAGAGAGCATAGGTAGGTCATTATTGAGCTCCTGGAACTGTAACCCTTGATAAGTCTCCAGAGATCACAGTTACTCCCCTTAAGCCATGGTATGGGATGCCCAGACACCTAAGTTGGTAATAGATAAAGAAAAGGATGTTGACATGACTTCTTTTAACCCTCTGAGATCTTGGTAGAAGAACTCAAATATTATTGTTTAGATAAAACTCCCATAGCCCCTGCTGCCTCCTGTGTGGATCAGCAAACCTATTGCTAGGAGGGTTCGTAGAATACCAGCAACATAACATTGATGTTGGTAGACACCGGTGTCTGGTCCCTTCACTGGCCATTTCTGGCCTTGATTTGAGTTTTAAATAGGGGTAAATATTTAGGTAGGGGGTTTCTTTTTGTGACAGAAGGCTACTGACAAGGTATAACCATGGAAAAGAGAAGAGTAAAGGAACACCACTCATTCCCAAACCATCTTCCCTCTGTGTGTGCTCACTCACATTCGTACACTTGCTCTTTCTCCTTGTAGTGTTTTTCAAAAATGCTCTCCGTTTTTAAGTAGAAAACCCAAAATTCAAAAGAAAATTTTGTAATCCAATGACTAAAAGCAAATTATATATATGAAGTACAAAGGGAGGAAAGTCCTTTAATATCCCACCCCGTAGGGATCTCATGGGTAGTTGGTACTCCATCATGTTGCAGTTAAATAGCAAATACTGAGCACCCAGAGTTTGATAAACTATACGTTGCAAATAGTTAGATATATGTTGTTATTATCACTACTATGTTCAAGGCACTGTGCTTCATGCCAGCTTTTTTCTCTGCTCTAAAGTTACTTATATTTTATTTGGAGAGACAAGATGTAACCATGTGATTAGTCACATAACAATCTGAAGGATAATTAATATAAAACAACCGTGTAAGAGATGTCCTAATACTGGATTTGATTGTCTGATGAGTGATCTAGACAATGGCTTCAAAAGAGGATTAAATCCTTGAGGAACAAACTAGTTGATATGGTTTCATGTTGATGAAGCCGTAGAATTAAACAAGAGATTGTAATCCCCACTTCCATAGATCATTCCATGTTCCTAATTTCTATTTTCTGTTCTATTTCTATTTTTTAAAATTAATAGACTTTATCTTTTTGAGCAGTATTAGGTTTACAGAAAAATTGAATGCAAAGTATAGACAGTTCTCATATACTCCCTCACTCTTCTATTACTATTTTAATTTCTATTTTCACAGTATCTTTTATTATTAGTTCCAGCTCATTTTAACAGATTTATATTTAATATTTTCATTAAAATGTCTGAATTAACATCTTATTGACTGCCTAAATGGGGACTTCTAGACTCATCTTCCAGATGCTATATATTCTAATGCAGTCCCTTGGGACATCCAGTGGAGAATCTGATTGAATTATGTACTCTGTTTATTGTTCAGCCCATTAGTGGATGATGACTAGATCTCCAGTTCACACTAAAAGAGGGAACATTAAGTGGATTCCATTGCTCCTAGTATGTTTTTTTTAAACGAGATAACTTCTAAAAGTAAAAATCTCCCTTCTAAGCTCTGTAGATTTGTTGCATAATGTTTTTTTCCTCTGAATCTGCATTCAAACCAACAGCATTTTAATTTCTGATCTTTTTTCCAAACTAAAGAAAGGTAAACAGTTCTCGGCCTATATTGTCAGTACAGGGAGGGATTATTGTCTGAAGTTTCAGATTCCAGGTGTGCTTTCCTCTGTCACTGGCCGGGGTTTTGCATCAGTGAGCTCCATGAGATGTGGTGTGTGAGATGTGGTTGGGGCAGGCAGGGTAGGGGTACTGATATGACTTATAATGTTCATTCCATTTAATTCATTCCCTCTTTAGTGACAATAGCAGGGAAGGGAAATGGTAAGGTTGGCAAAGAGAACCAGAGTTCGTACTCTATGCTGGTCAGGAAAAAATAGACAACGACAACTGTATCCAAAATTAGAAATTCATTTGTGTTAAAAAGCTTGGTTAAAGATAGAAACATACCTTTGGGAGCATTAAATCTTACCCACCCTGTGATTTGAATTAATTTAATAATTTGTATCGGAAATTACTTACAGACACTCTGGATACTCTGTTGCTGGGCTTAGGGGGGAAAAGAGTGACCCAGCTGTAGGCCTGACTGCTTAAGTGGGTAGGCAACAGTCTAAATACATTTAAATTCAGACTATTTTATTGTGATGAATTTGGGGTTGGAGTGTGGGGAGGTGTAAGTTTGCAATAAGGCCTAGATTTCGGGCAGAGGGAATTTAAGTGCAAATCAGCAACATTATACAAAAGATTTTTTGTGTGGATTGACCAAAGGCTGAAATTGGGATGGGTCATACTATTATATTGCCTACATGGAACAAAATTGACTCATTTCTTGTAGGTCTCAGTCTGCGTTTTGAAGGTCAGATGTACATATCTATTGCCTGTTGCTGAGAGGGACAGATAGGCAAGGACTAATACTCTAGAAAGTAATGAACAAGGAAAAATTTTGATGTGGGAGAACAGGCCCGGGTGTGACGCAGGATTTTAGGTAGCTAAAGGGAGCATAAGAATAAAGTGGATCAAGGACTAGAGAAATCAAGCAAGAAGTGGAATGGCAATAAATGCTAAGTTTGTCTGCTTTGCAATTTTTCTTAGGTCGGTCTCTTGGACAGCCATTCTCACTGACTGTCGTAGCAGTACCTGAGTCAAGCTATCAGGACGAGTTTGGGAAGATTCAAACCTCTAGCATCCCCCTATTTCACTTAGTTTTACTCTTTCAGGCTAGTCTACTTTCTACTTCATCAGTGGTATCTCTCCATCTAGTCTTTTCAATCATGTTGGGAAGAGAAGAAAATAGAGATATTTTTCCCTGCCTTCTCAGTCTTCCTTTGACTAAATTTAATTTACAATAGTGTTTTCACTGTTCAGTAGATCTGTGTAGCATCTTCCCAAGAATGCCAACATCAGGCTACCATGTTAACCTTCCTGTACTATCTGAGTAGGAGCCAGGTCCATGCTGGTTCAGGATATTTACTTAGTCCCTGCCCATATATTCATGTGCAATACATTGCCATTCATAGGAGAGAACTAGAGCTCTCAAATTTGTCCTCTGGCACTGGGGTCAGTAAATGATCATCTGACCAATTGTTGGAGCACCATACATGTCTCATTATTGTAGCTTTCTTTTTTCTTATTTCCTTTTGCCCATCTTCTTTTCTGCTTCTGTGTCCACTTTCCCCCTTTCTTCTCTTTTACTGTGCCTTAATCCAAAGTTATGGCCGTGGCTTTCTCCCACTGATGATAATCAGAGGTACTGAGATATTGCTGATACTTATTCTAGAGAAGTCTTTAGATGTCACCTTTCATGGCATTCTACCCATTCTGTGTTATGAATTTGTGAAGCCAAAGTTTTCATTTCTGGCCTTGGTTTCTTGATAAAGTCAGTGGAGGCATAGCCTAGATATATTAGAAAATTTTATTTGCAGATAGGGAATACCATTGAAGACATTATCTGCTCTTACACTTAGTTACACTTAGTGTATAAAATGTTGGAGTTTAGGGTCTGAATTTATTTTGCTACTTTTGACAAGGATTTTTGCCCAAAGCAGTATAGAAGAGGGCTTGGAAGCTATAATTTATGGTGTGTATTACACACTGTAGTGTTATTATTTTTTTAGGGAACTCTTTTTGGATGTTTTTGAACTTAGGTCATGAGAAATTCAGAGTCTTGAAATACTTTTTATTTTTTTAAATAAATAATGTTATTTCCCTAACTGCCGAAGATAGAAAGTTAAATGGGTAACACATTTTAATTCTAGCTTTTGACTTATTTACACTACCGTAGACCAACATGAACAATTCTAAATTTTCTGTGATACTGGAATAGCTTAGGTAGAATCAAATCCAGCTAATCCAAAAACCTTATTTTTTTGTTTATAGCTTAAGCCTGTTCTCCAATGAAATATTTTAATTTATCAAAGTTTACAGTAAATAACAAAATTTTAAGTTGATTTTCTTCAATAGAAAGTGAGTTAATTAGCACTTAAGTAGCCGCAAGATAACAGCGGAAGAGAAAAATAGAAACAAAATAAAGGGCTTGAATAACCTAAATCTATATAATTTAGAATTGACTATATGGATTAATTCTGTAAATAATTATATAAATAGATATGGTGACGTTTGAAGCAAGTGCAGTAATGTTAATACCAACAACTTGTGGTCAAGTCTCTTATCCTTGTCCCTGATGCCGCTCATATTTAAATTTGTTATGGCCATAACTATAGTTAAAGTGGTTTATTATGCTTAATTGTGTTTAATTAAAAGTACCCACAAAAATGTTCTTATTCCTACCTTCCAAGATCTGAGCCATGATTATATCATAGCCCTAGAACTATAAGCATTAGGAACTAGAACTTTAAGAGAGAACTGTGCAAGTCTTTTTTAAAAAGTGGCATTTTAGCATGGAAAGGGACCTGTAACATAATGTAGTCAAGCCCTCTCATTTTATAGGTAAGGTAACTAACGCCCAGAAAGTTTGTTACTTACCTAGCTAAGGTTAGTGCCATAGTTAGCACTAGAATCCAAGTCTCCTGGTTTCTAGCCCTGGGCTATTTCCGTGACAGTAAGCCTTTGCCTCTACCTTGCAGGTCTCAGCCTAGCAACAGAAATTGTACAGCTTTCTGTGCCCACCTCTGATCTTGGTAATGTGAGGGATAAAAGAAAAGGATAACAGTGTTTAAGGAGTTTATAGTCTTGTGGAGCTGATGAGACTTATTCTCATAAATTACTTGGAAAAAATGAGTATTCTGTTTCATTGAATTGAAAATGCCGTTGGTTGTGAAATACATCATTGTTTTATATATCATTAAGAAAGAAAAAAATAAACTTTCACACAATGCTTACCCTTTAGAATTTTTATTTTATAGATATTGAAAAAACTCTTTTAGACTTAATTAGATACAAAATTTTATCATATATCATTTCTTACATAAGGTGAAATAAATTAAGGTTTTCCTAAAACTTAATGTTTACAGTCCACCTCTTTCTAATAATTTCTTGTCTCAGTTATTGATATTGATGCCTTTTTATCCTGATTCATCTTCTGTGCCATCAAGAACTTTGGTGATGCAGCATTTTTTAAAAGAATACATAAAAGGAGCAAAAATGTTTGTCGCTGAATTCTTAAGCCACCTTTGCACTTATATAGAGCTATTCTTATATCCAAATTTTCTTCCACACTGCTGATCACCCTTTCTGCAAGTTTTAGTACTTTTGATGCTCATGCATGTGCGGGAAAGCAGTGACAATATGCATGTTGTAAGATGCATCTTGATGTCAGAGATGTTAAATGTGAAAAAATGTATATTTTAGAACTGATGAAATATGATATATATCCAACTGCTAAGTGTTAGCAATATTGTAGTATAGGGAGAGGAGAGACCATCAGATTGGAGTCAGTAGGGAAAGCTCTAAGAGGAGATAAAGATTGAAGCTGGATCTTAAGGAAAGGAAAGATCAGGAGCAGACGAGGCATTCCAGGCTGAGAACAGTTTGTAAAAAATATAGAATGTTCCCAGATTTAGGTCCTAAATTTGTCACTTCAGAAGTTTAGAGGATCTATTTTGAAATTTTATTGTTGTTGTTTTCCTTTTATAATTTATTAATTCAGATTTTCTGTGTGATTTATATAACTAGAGCAATTCAAGTTTATTGGTAAAGGGAAAGAAAGTGTCAATTCTTTTTTTCAAATTTCAGAATGCCACCCAGAATCATTTAAAAACTGCATGTTGCATAAATCAAATCCTTATTGATGAGGGCTCTATGTAGAATCAGTCTTGTTAAGCATGCGTTTGGACAAAGTAATTAACTTGAGGCATGCATTTTATTTGTTCCACAAATACTTATCGAATGCCTAGTTTGTGCAAAATATTGTGTGCAGTGGGGGAATATGGGGATAAATATGACATGTCCCTTATAGTTGAATTATAGAATCAGAATGTTGATGAGGAAACTGAAACTCCAGCCTTACTCCCTGTATTAGTTTGCTAAAGCTGCCAGAACATAGTACTCCAGATTGGCTTTGGCAAAGTACCACAGAAATTTGTTTTCTCCTAACTCTGGAGGCTAGAAGTCCAAGATCAAGGTGTCAACAGGGTTGGTTTCTTCTGAGGCCTCTCTCCTTGGCTTCTTCTCCCAGTGTCTTCACATGGTCTTCCCTCTGTGTCTGAGCCCAAATTTCCTCTTCTTATAAAGACACCACTGACAATTAGGTTGGGGCCCTCCCTAATGGCCTTATTTTAACTTAATTAGCTCTTTGAAGACCTTTAAATACAGTCATATTCTCAGGTATCGAGGGTTAGGGTTTTAACATATAAATTTGGGGAGGACACATTTAAGTCCATAACACTCCCCCAAGTCATCACATTGTTCAATGTAACCACACTGAACCGTTCATTGACTACCACACTCCTTTTGTGCCTTTGCACACTTCTGCCTATGGTACCTTTCTCTGTATTATTTCTTTACTTGGGCAGTGAAGAAGAGTAAGAAAAGTTCATTCTCCTCTACCCACTGGTAGCACTTTCTTCATTCTTATAACTTTATTACATATTAAAATTCTTTGTTAAAGTTCTTTTTCTATTTCTAATGTATGCTAAACATATATTAAATGTTTTTGGATGGGCGGTTAGGTGGTCAAGATAAGGTTGGAGGAAGACACCGGTCTACCTGTAACATAAGGTGTTGTGTAATGAGTACTATAAAAGTAGGGCAGATGAGGTAAATGCTGTAGAAGTATAGAGGAAGTGTCAGATTATACATGCTTTGGGGTATTTAGGGAAGGAATCATAGAAGAGGTGATATTTGAGTATGTCCTTGGAGAATGGTGTGATATTTTGAGATGTGCAAACTGACAGATATCAGCACTTGCGAAATAATGTGACCAAAGCAATAGGCAGGAAGAAGCAAGATTTATTTAGGCATGGTGAGTATTACTCTTTGGTTGGCATGTAGTGTATTTTAAGGGATGACATGAGATGAAGCTAGAAAGGTACTATATTTACTATTGCTGCTGTAATAAATTACCACAAACTAGTGTCTTAAAGCAACACAGATTTATTATTTTACAGTTCTGGGGGACAGAAGTCCAAAATGGGTCTGACTGGACTAAAATTAAGGTGTTGGCAGGGCTGTGTTCTTTTCTAGAGGCTCTAAGGGAGAACCCATTTTCTTGCCTTTTTCAGCTTCTAGAGGCTGCCCACATGCCTTGGCTCATGGCTGTCTTCCATCTTCAAAACCAGCAATGGCCATTGAAGTGTTTTTTATATTGTATCACTCTTAACACACTGACTCTAATGCCTATGAGCTGTTCTGCTTTTAAGGACCCTTGTGATTATACTGGGCCACCCAGATAATCCAGGATAATCTCCCTATTTTAAAGTCAGCTGATTAGCAACCTTAACTCCATTTGCTACCTTAATTCTCCTTTGCCATGTAACATATTCACAGGTTAAGGGAATTAGGACATGGACATCTTTGAGAGGTCATTATTCTATCTACCACAGGTAGGTTGGGGCCAGATTATAGGAGCTTTAAATATAGCCATTGAATATTTTTGATCAAAGGAATGATATAATCAAAGCAGTGTTTTGGGAAGTTAAATCTAGAGTCTATATGCTATCTTCACCTCCCTCTCTCCTTCCCTCCCTCCCTCCCTCCCTCCCTTCCTCCTTCCATTCTAGAACAGCTTATATCCATAAATCCTTAATCAAAGAGAATTAGTTGTCCTGAACATTGATACAGCCACTGTTTCTGATTTTGTTCTCTGTAAGGCTATTTCATCACGTTATAGAAGGAATACTAGGCTAGCAGAAGACCTGAGTTATGATTCAAACTTTGAAAGTAATTTGATTTGTAACATTAGGGGTATCCTTTAGTCTTTCTGTGATGCAATTCTCCATCTTTGTAATTGGGATAATAAAAACTGCCCATCTGACAGAGATATAAACATAACCTTATTCCAAAATAATGTAGCATATTTTTATTTTTTGTCTGTAGAGAGTAACTGGCTTGTAACTTTAGAACTTTTTGTTTTTCCTTTTTTATCTTGAAGAACCAAGGATCAAACAAAAAACAACAGAAAGTAAAAAGCTCAGTGATACTTGCTTAGTTGACCTGCTACTCTCTTCACCCTTTTTTCCCTCTACAGATAGGAATCAGGGCAATTAGGTCATAGCAAGTCAGATAATATTTTATAGACTTGTTTTCATGACCAGATTGCTAGGCTGTAAGAGTCTTAAAACCCTCACTTTGAGGAAGGTAATTTTAACTTAGTTGACTGGTTTTGTGGTAGCTGGTTATGTGTATGAAGGAATACTCAGATTTCACTTATGCTTTATAAATAGCAAGGCAGACCACTGGTAAAAATCCTAAAATATTTGTGATTCATAACTAAAAAGTTATTTGCTCTGAGTTGTTTACACACTTTCCCTTGGTCTATAATAGATCCGATTGAATCAAATTTGAAACCTCTCCCCTTCTATTGTTGCTTTATTGAACATTTCTTACCCATAGAAAAGAAAAATATATATGTAGGTCTTAAAATATAAAGGTTTCACATTGATGATCTAGCAGGTATTGCCTCAGTACGTGAGACTCTTACAGTAAACATTTCAGTTGTCTACAATAGAAATATGATGCAAGCTACAAATGTGACCCATGTGTATAAAATTTTCTAGTAGCCACATTAAAAAAACATAAAGAAACAGGTGAAATTAATGATGTATTTTCAATCTAATATATCCAAAATATCATTTCAACATGTAATCAATATAAGAAATTATTGAGATATTTTATAATTTTTTTGTGTTAAGTCTTTGAAACCCGATGTGTATTTTATACATAAAACACATCTCAATTCAGAGTAGCCACATTTCAAGTACTCAGTAGCCACTTGTGGCTGGCACCTACTGTGTTAGACAGTGCAGGTCTGCTGCAAAGGTATCTACATAATCAATGCATCAAATCTTTTAGTCTGCCATGTCTAATCTCTCAATGACAGTGGTCCCGCCCCCCCACTCTCCTTTACAATCTTGCTCTGATCCTCACTTCATAGCATATTGTCCTCTCTTAGACATTTCTTCCTACTATGCCACATATTCCTGTCTCCTTTACTCTGTCAAGGCCCACTTGCATGTTTTTTGAGATTTGTAGGAGAGAAAGTGCCATTAACAGTATCCCACCTACCAGTATACTTCCATTAAAAAATGTATTACCAGTAGGTGGGGCCAGCCCAGTGGTGTAGTGGTTAAGTTTGCATGCTCCACTTTGGCGGTCCGGGGTTCATGGGTTCGGATCCTGGGCGTGGACCTATGCACCGTTTATCAAACCATGCTGTGGCAGGTGTCCCACATATAAAGTAGAGGAAGGTAGGCATGGGTGTTAGTTCAGGGTCAACCTTCCTCAGCAAAAAGGGGAGGATTGGCAACAGATGTTAGCTCAGGGCTAATCTTCCTCACCAAAAAAAGAAAAAATATATATATATTACCAGTAGAAATGTAAGCTAATCCCAACAATATCAGTACCATGGGGAAATGAAATGAAGTTCTTCCTTCTCTTAGGAAGAGTTAGGAATCCCTGTGGAGTCTGAGTATTACAAGAAAAACTAGTCAGTAACTGTAGGTTTTATATCTATTGTTCCATGAAATGTAGAATAAGAATTGTATGTTTGGCTATTATTAACGCTTTGCATTAAATCAGTCTCAGAAGCCAAAATGCTTACTAGTTACCCTACAAATGGAATATAAGGATACAAGTTCAATTTTGCTGACCAGGTTAGAGCAAAGGGACCATAATCTTATTTTCTTGCCAGGCCATCCTGCCTCTCTTTTCCTTCCTCTTTATAATCAGTTCTTAGGATTTATATTTCTAAGGAATTTTGTAGTCATGTATTGTTTACCTCTCACAATGCGTATTTTAGCCCCAGTTTATAAACGCATGGACATGCAGTGATTTATTTGGTGTTTGCAAAATAACTCAAAAAGTCAATGCCAGAAATCCAAAAATGAAATGAAGAAAACAATTCCATTTACAATAGCATAAAAAATATTTAGGAATAAACTTAACAAAAGGATTATTCACACTTGTACCCTGAAAAACTACAAAACATTGCTGAAGGAAATTAAAGAAGACCTAAATAAATGGAAAGACATCACATGTTCATCTCTTTTTAGTATTGTTAAGATACTTAATCAAATTGATTTACATGTTTAGTGCAATCCCAGCTGCCCTTGTTTTAGCAGAAATTGACAAGCTGATCCTCATATTCATATGGAGATGTAAGGGATCCAGAATAGCCAAGATGATTTTGAAAAAGAAAATAGGAAGACTCAAACTTCCTGATTTCAAAACCTGTTATAAAACTACAGTAATCAAGACAGTGTGGCACTGGCATAGGATGGACTTCAAGTGATTGCAGGCTCCCCTTGTTTCTGGGGCTCGGAGTTATTCTAAACTGATACACCAGCCCACTCCAGGCTTTTGTCCACTTGTGTGGTGGCCACTTCTTCCCATGATCTGCCAAAGACAAAGCAGTTTATGTTCTGTTTCTCTTTGGAAGGACTTGTCATCCTGTGGATTTCAGTTTCCTTGGTTGTCTTGTATACTCAGCTGTCTGGTGAACTCAAGAAAAGTTAGGATTTTGTGGATCAGCTGGTCTTTTTTCGTTGTTACAGTGGGAGGAATATTCTCTTCCTGCTTTCAACGTCCTAAGCAGAGTGGAAATAACATGGTGCTTGACCTGTAATAGATTTAGCATCAGTTAACATTTGTTTAAAGTGGGTTGAATTCATTGAATACTTAGGCACCAGGCAGTATGCTAAACACTTACTGCATCATATCATTTAATCCACTTACTTATCTATGAAGTGTAGGTACTATTATTATTCCCTTTTTAGATGTAAAACTGAAGCTTAGTGGAGAAAAGGAACTCAAAGCACAGCCATAAATAAACACTTTTGTTGATTTTACCTATAACACCTTCCCCCATCTCCCATTCAATAAAATTCTTGAATCTATTTTTCACTTCTCCAAGGAAAGGAGATACATCCTTGGCATTGCAAGTTCTCATTTCCTCACTTGATGGAAAAAGAGGCACAGTATAAAAGAGGGAAAGCTTGAAGGGATCTAGGTGAACTTTTGATTAACAGAGAGAAGACACTTTTGGGTCTGAGGGCTTTGGGTGATCAATGCTAGCATCTAGGTTTATAACAGGAGAATAACAAAATGACTTTGATGGCTTTGCTGCCACTTTCCATTTTCCCTTACCCTTCTCTTGCCTCCAATGTGAAATAGTTAATAGCCTTCAGTTTTTTCATAGGATAGTCGAATTTTGTTTTTTTCATTAGTATTAATTCCTTTAGTAACCTGCTATATGGGAATGTCTTAACAAATTCCTTTATAAGCTACATTCAACAAAAGGTGGACTAACAAAGTGTTTTCATTTCTAAAAATTTTGCTTTGTTTTTGTTCACTTTCAGAAAGGAAACTATGGGATGAGCCCGATCAATAAGCTCAAATAAAACAAATGTTATTAATTCATCTCTTCAGCTGTTTTCTGAAATTCCTTTTCCAAAATGTGCCATTTGTAACTCACCACATTAATCATTTTACATTTTCTTGCACACTGGTTGATAGATGCAAGTTAAGTTTCATGCATTGCCTATCTTTGCTGGAATTTCAGTACCTTTTTGAGTAGTCCACGTGTATAATATAAACTGAGTGATATACCCCTGGTCATTACTGTATTCATAAACAGCATTAATACAGAGACAGTGCTAAAGGTTAAGGAATAGGAACATGGAGACAAGGAGGAGGATTGTTTACATATAGTAGGATATTTTATAATGCCCTGGCTTGATGTAACAGTCATTTTTATGCCTCCTCCTCCCTAGTTATCAGGGAATATGAAGAATAGAGAAAGCATCCAGGAATCTAGATTTGATTATTACAACCATGAAGTTCCTGATATTGATCTCAGTGATTGTGAATTCCCACATGTCATTGAAATTTATGACTTCCCCCAAGAATTTCGTACTGAAGACCTCCTACGGGTTTTCTGCAGTTATCAGTAAGTATTTGCAAATGTTTGGGGATGTTAGGGAAGGTGGGATGCAGTTTTCTTAAAATGTCTTCTGAAAAATCATCTTTTGTTTTCATGTTCTCTGTTGTTTACTTTAGCATCAAGTTTGTTTATTGCCTTTTTGAAGTACATTAGAAATCTTCTGTATCAAACCACTCTTTTCTTCTAAGTTCCTTAAAAATGCCAAATAGTCTTTTTAGACCCATTTTAGCATTTAAGAAGAACATCATCAATGACTTTGAATCTGTCTTTATGGTGCATTTAGTCTATTTATATTTATTGTAATTATTGATGTATTTAGATGTGTGCCTGCCATCTTTTTTGTGTGTGTTTACTTGTCCCATCTTTTTCTCTTCTTTCTTGCCTTCTTTTGGATTGATGAGGTATTTTTTTCTCATTCCGTTTTTTGGGGAAATGAAACTGTTTCTATTCTTTGGTGGTTACTTTATAAATTATAAAATGCATGCTTAACTTATCAATGGCTAAAGTTAATATTTTTACACTCCTTCCAAACATTATAAGGGCTTTTAACTCCCTTCCCCAATTCCATTCCCCACCTCTTACCCACCCCAAACTAATATGCTATTGTGATTATTTTGATTCTTTTTATTTTCCTTTTTCCTTTTTAAACTCCATTTGATGTTATTATTGTTTTATAAAATCAGCATTCAGATTTATCCACCTTCTGTGTTCTTCATTTAAATCTTCTTGCATCTCATGTCTCCCATCTGAAATCTTTTTCCTCCTACGTGAAACATATTCATTAGCATTTAATTTAGTAACAGTCTGCTGGTAACAAACTCAGTTGGAGTTTTGTTGTTTTTTTTTAATGGCTTTATTTCAACTTCATTCTTGAAAAACATTTTTGCTGGGTATAGAATTCTAGGTTGGCAGTTACTTTTCTCTCAGGAACTTGAAAGTATTATTGTGCTGTCTCATGGCTTTCTCTGTGGAGGATGAGAAGCCAGCTGAAAGTCTAACAGTTGTTGCTTCTGAATGTAATTTGT
This sequence comes from Tapirus indicus, assembly GCA_031878705.1. Taxonomy (NCBI): domain Eukaryota; kingdom Metazoa; phylum Chordata; class Mammalia; order Perissodactyla; family Tapiridae; genus Tapirus; species Tapirus indicus. The sequence continues at coordinate 30,819,031 of CM062921.1, read as the reverse complement.
GTTTTCTCTTTGGATGCTCTTAAGGTTTTCTCTTTGTCTTTAGTATTGTGCATTTTCAGTGTGATGTAGTTTTTTTAAATTTATTCTTCTTGAGATTATTTAGGCTTCTTAAGTCAGTGAATTAGTGTTTTTCATTTGTTTTGGAGAACACTCAGACATTCTCTCTTCAAATATTGCCTCTGTGCCAGTCTCTTTCTCTCTTTTACCTTTTCTAAGATGCCAATTAAATGTATATTAGACCTTCTCACTTAATCCTCATGTTACCTGTCTTTCATATTTTTCATCTCTTTGTCTCTGTTACATTCTGAATAATTTCTTTAGCTCTAGTCTCCAGCTCACTAATTTTTCTTCAGCTGTGTTAAATTTGCTTTTAAATTTGTCCATTGAATTTTTAAGTTTCATTTTGTTTTTTCATTTTTCAAAGTTCTCTATTTTTTTTTTAAATCTGCATGGTCATTTTTTTAGTGTCTTATTTTCTCCAAATATTTTCAAGATTTTAAAATTTTCTTTAAGTATATTAAACATAGATCTTCTATAGTCTTCTCTGAAGCCCTTTTAATTCTGTTTCTGCAGATTCTCTCTTATAGTGCCTTGCCTTTTTGGAGATTTAGTTATTTTTTTTTACTGTGAGCCAACCATTTTCCTCAGAATTTTATTCATGGGAATTGAGGACTACAATAAAAGAAGAGAATTTCTTCTGAGAGGTTATGTGTTTTCTTCTGCCAAGCACCAAAGGGCCCCAACAGTCCAGGAGCACTGTATATTAAATTATTGATTTGAAGTTATTCTGACCATGGAGATAATAGTCAAGTGGAGAATGATAAAAAAAAAAAGATTATTATATGTCTCAACTAGTTTATTTATTTATTTATTTATTTTTTTTGTGGGGAAGACCAGCCCTGAGCTAACATCCGTTGCCAATCCTCCCCTTTTTGCTGAGGAAGACTGGCCCTGGGCTAACATCCATGCTCATCTTCCTCCACTTTATGTGGGACGCTGCCACAGCATGGCTGACAGGCAGTTCGTCGGCGGGCGCCCGGGATCCGAACTCGCGAACCCCGGGCTGCCAAGCGCGAACTAAACCGCTGCGCCACTGGGCGGCCCCTCAACTAGTTTATTTTAACAGCACATATAAATGTCCCTTCACTTGCTAGTCTTTGATGTGGTGCCAAAGCCCTTTTCTTTTTTCCAAATCGTTGTTCTATTGATGGAAGAGTTCTTGTACATCACCCTCATAATATATCACCTATGACTTTCAGTTTCATTTCTTTAAAGTGGAGCAGGAACTTTAATGTACCTTCAGAGTCATCGGGATGCATATTCCGTATAGGTTAAAATGTTTTCTCTGACTTTTGTAGCTATTTTGTGCAAACATAAATTGATAATAGTTTTTTTTTAGTGGCTTCACCTTTCTCTAGTCTTCCAAAGCATTCGATTAAGTTTTTATAGACACAGCAACTCTTCTTTTTCATCCTCATGTTTCATTTTTAAAATTTTATTTAATTAAATCATGTAGTGAAAATATAAATTAAAACTGATATAAGTGGGTTTGAGAACAGTTGCACTAAATAACTCTTGTTATGTATATAGATCATACATATATGTGGGAGAAGGTAAAAGAGTCAGAAGTATACCTCTGTATCTTTAGCTTATAAGAAAAAATAAGCTTCAGGAATAAAGAAATAATCTGGGAAAAAAGTTACTAAGAAAAAAGATTTTCAGGATCTGAATTAATCAATACCAAGAAGGATTATACTTTAATGCTCCAATCCTGATATTAAAAATGAACCAGGTCTATTGTCTGATATTACACATTTAAATTTAAAATTCAATTCATGTACATCTTGATTTGTAAGATTCTGTATCAGTTAGGATATAGCCCCTAACTTTTTCTTAAAGGGCCAGATAGTAAATATTTTAGGCAACTCCGCCATCATTGCACAAAAGCAGCCATAGACAATGTGTAAACAAAGGAGCATGACTGTATTCAATGAAACTTTATGTATAAAAACAAGCATGCTGTTATTCTATGAAGTTCTATACTTCACTTAAATTTGGTTGGTGGGGAGTATCAGTTCCATAACTAAAAGAAAGAAGGGATGACTGGATCCTGAAGGACAGTTCTCTGCCATAGACCTTACTCTAAATATATAGTGTAGGTCAGTTAGTCTAAATCATTACAGTTAAGTTAAGACCTAATATCAGGGCTGTTTATAAAATGCATAATAGATTTAACAAAGCAGTCGATGAGATTAAATCCCAAATTAGAACTACCTTAGATTGTTACTAATAATGTTTATTTTTAAAACCAGGGATCAGTTTTGTTGATGTCTAGAATTTCCTGAAGATTGGTTAATTCTTATGAATTATTAACTTCCGTTTGCTTTGTTTCTTCCTATTCTTACCTGCAAGACCATTTTTCTATCAAACCCTAAAATATTCTCCAAAGAGAAGCATTGTAAAGGATTATGAAATTCCAAAGTCTAAAAGGCCCTCCAGAACCCATCTAGGTCTTTTTCTATCCTTTTTGCAAACTATCCTATAATATAGACTTCTATTATTGAACTTCTTCACTGTCTCCAACCCCTGTGGTCATTGTAACACCACGATCAAACCTACCCTTACATTCAGGAAATTCTCTAACCAACCTTCAAAGCCTCCTTTATTCCTTTTTCCCTCAAAGGAATTTTTTTCTTTACTGGTTGTTAAAGAGGGAAGATATTTTAGCAGTTGTCTTTTTTTCTTCTTTATAGTGCTTTATAAAAATAAAAAGTCAGGGTGCAGAAAAATAACACCTGTAAGTTAAATACCAGAGTCAACTTTATGCTTTAATCACTATCTTCATCAATATTAATAATTTTCCTAATGAATATTGCTATTAATAATAAAAAATAATGAGCACCATTCATTTATTAAATGATCACTAAATGCTCGACACCGTGCTCTTTGCCTTGTCATGGATGATCTCATTTCCATTTTTCACAACAACTCTGTAAGGAAGGCACTATGCCCATTTCTACAGATAAGCAGACTTAGCTTCAAGAGAGGTTAAACCTGCCCAAGGTCTCAAGGTGGCAGAACCTGAATCCATTTATATCTGAAAACCTGTGGTGTTTCCACAGAACTGTGTTGAGTCTGTGAGCAGTTTTAAGCTCCTAGCTGAAAAAATAATAAGTCATCGTCATCATCCTGATAGTCCTTGTGCTCACTGTATAGCTCTGCTCCAAAATAAAGGTGTTTTTTTAGTACTTAGTGGTTATTCTTTTGATTCTTTCTAATCTGGTCTGATATTTCTCTTATCTTGATTTCTTTTATCCTGAATTTTTCCGATGTTGCCACAATTCTTTCTTATTTTCCCTTTCTTACTTCCATTCTACAACAAGAAAGAATAGTCAGCCTCTTTGATAATACTTGTCCTTTTTCTCCATTACTTGATTTCTTTTTTTTTTTTGCTTTGAATGACCTGTCTCCCTCTCCGTCTCTGTCTTTGTCCTGAGCCTACATTTGCATTAAATCCAGGTGACCTTCCCTGCCTGCCTCCTCCTCTAATATTCTTCTGCCCCTCCTCTGCTTCCTCTTTCCACCTCTTCTTGTTCCATGCCCATAAGAACATCTCTTGTAAATAGTGTGTTAAATACTTTACCTCCCCAAGGGACTTGTGAGGATTAATTAGTTGATGTCTATAAAATGGCTGGGAATGTAAAATACTCCCAGGTAGTTCTTTATGATGGTATTATTTGCTTTTATAATTCAGTGGCTTCTTCTGTCCTCCAAGTGGTTTTTTTTGTCATTATCCCCATTCCCCTTGTGTGCTCATTGAGTGTTTCTCTCTTTCTCATCATGAAATGGTTTATGAGACTCTATCTGAAAGATGTAAATAAAGATGTAATAAAAAGTAAATTTTATTTTAAGAAATAAAATTGTATTCTTTTGTTGCAGAAAGAAAGGATTTGATATTAAGTGGGTGGATGATACACATGCCCTAGGAATATTCTCCAGTCCGATTACAGGTATTTATCCAATGGATTTCAGCGTTCTTTTCTTATTGTCCGTTTTTCTGCTGCTACTTGTTCTTATTTCCCTTCTATTCCAGCCAACTAGCATTTTATTCAACCAGTCTAGGTAATTGACAGATACGGGTTTTTGAGGCATAGTACTTTGGTACCCATGTGCTCCGACTTCTCCCTTTTCACCTTAATCCAGTGGTATTTGGAGACAGAGTCAAGTACTTCCAAGGTTATTTGCTGCATAACTGTCAGTTATGATAGTGCATAAACAGATTATAGGTAGAGATTTAAGAAGCCAGTGTAAGAAGCCTTAGAATATTTGTGATTTTCCCCCCAGACAAATGAATTTGAATTTGAAATAGCCCTTTAACCTATCCAGTGAGAGACAGTAATACCTACTTTCAGAATATGTGATATGGCCTTTTCAGTGTGTCATTGGCCTCATGACAGATCTGACTGAGAGGCATTCAAAGAAATTAGAGATATTGGCTTCCATTTGACCCACCTAGAATATGGGTCTGCAAACTTATTCTGTAGAGGGCTAGATAGTGAATGTTTTAGGGCATAAGGTCTCTATCACTACATAACTCTGCTGTTGTAGCAAGAAAGCATCCATAGACAATATGCATCCATAGAAAATATGCAAGTGAATGGGCATGGCTCTGTTTCAGTAAAACTTTACAAAAACAGATGATTGTCTGGATTTGGTCACAGAGCTATAGTTTGCTGATCCCTGATCCAAAATAATCACTGCCAAGTTGTTCCTTATGGATTTTCTAGAACTTACCAGTTTCTTTTGCTTGCCATGAAAAAAAAGCATACATCTAGGAAATACTTTCTAAGAACTAGCCATAAATTTTCCTTTGCGTCAGTCTTCATGTCTTTTACTTCCTTACATTTATTCCTCTTTGCAGCTCGTGATGCTCTGGGTAGTAAACATGCCATGGTGAAGATCCGGCCCTTGTCACAGGCCACAAGAGCAGCCAAGGCCAAAGCTAGAGCTTATGCCGGTAAAACTATAATCTCCTGGGCTTTTTGTTGTTGATAGTGATGTTATTGTTTTTTTCAGCATTTATACAGCATCTGGAGTCCTAAAGACATATCACTTTTATTTTTAGTGTTAAAGGAAGCATATGGTTAAGGAAAAAAAGAAAAGAGAAAATGCTATGTTGGAAATAATGGCATCTGAACAGCCACTTAGAGAGTGGGAGATACTAGGCAAGCAGTGCAGCAACCTTTGCCTGATGACAACCTTATCTAGTTTACCTCCGTGTTGAGCTGTTTGATGGAGTCCCAGTAAGAAATTGTGTTAATATAGATATTGAAGCCAGGTCTGTTTGTGCTTTGCCATATTAATTTCCTTTGATGGTCATCTTTGTCATCTATCAGGCTAGTATTAATTACTGCTGATGCAACCCTTATTAGTCTATTTTATATGTTAATTACTGAGTTAAATCACTTGGAGCTAGAGTGCTTTCTCTTCCTTACTCCCTCCTACTCCCTCCCTTTCTCCCATTCAGAGTTCCTCCAGCCAGCAAAGGAGCGTCCTGAGACTTCAGCAGCCTTAGCCAGAAGGTTAGTCATCAGTGCCCTTGGGGTTCGAAGTAGGCAGAGCAAAACCGAACGGGAAGCAGAGCTCAAGAAACTGCAAGAAGCCCGAGGTGAGTTGAAGTGATGGTGTTGTTCTTTAGTCCCTTTAGAGCGCACTATGAGGCACGTGTAAAAAAAATGAATGAGGCCAATTCCATTTTGTCGTTTCCATTGCCTAGAAGCCTCCCAAGAACATTGAAATTGTTTTTATGCCTTATATTTAGGAAGAAGACATTTCGGGATTTGTCTACCTGTTCCACACACCAGGGCATCCTGATCCATGCTCCTACTCTTGTTTTCCAAGAGATAGGTTCGGTCTTCTCAGCTCATCCGTGGCTTTTTCTATAGTTCTTGCTCCACACTCTGAGAAAAGTTTTTCTGCAAAGACATAATAGTCTCCCAGGCAGAAAACATTATTTGCTGTGGTTTTCCTGGGCCATGATTGCCATGATATTATCAAATGGTTTAGATCTTGGGTAGAAGACAAATTAAGGAAAAGCCAGCAACTGGCATTTGATGATGACAACTGTAGGAGATATTTTTTTTCTTTAAAGACAGTTCTGAGTGGCTTCATTAGAGTACTTCTAGATTAACCTATCTTCTGATTATTTTCCAGTACCTAAGAGTTCTCAGAAAATATTTTGAATGATCCACAAGCAGGGGTTTTTTCTTTCCCTATAGTTTGGAGTTGGGTTTAAAATCTCTCTCTCCCTTTTATAGGCTGTTGACTTGTATGTAAAGGCTTGGGACTCTGGCTTTGCACTTAAGTACTTTTTATCAACCTTCAGGCTTTAGACAGTCTCATTGCCTTAGCCCACAATCTGTGGAATCTGTGAAGGCAATTTATTCTGAAAATTCCACTTACTAAAAAGTAACTTCATTTTTCCATTAAATGAATTGAAGTTTCAAACTCCTTGTTTATTGCCAGTCTAACAAGGCCATTAATACTTCCTGTCCACTTTGCTTTGGTGATAGCAGGCAGTTTGCAGGCTCTCAGGTGCACTGGCCAGATAACCAGTGACAGAGTGTGTCATGGCAGGTGCTAGAGTTTAAGGGTTGAACCCAACTTAGTTTTGAAACCTTAATGATTATAATGAGGCAGTTTTGGTTTTTCCAATGCATTGTTCACTTAAAGGCCTGCTGCAGACCATAGAAACAGGGGAAGATTCCTCTGGTTTTTATAGATGGCAGTAACAGAACTAGATTAAAGGAGAATGTGCAGTGTCCTTAACTCTTTGTTAATTGGTTATTTCTGTGGAAAATGATTTCTCTGCGATACCATAGTTGTCTCAGAAGATCAATAGAGGTAATGACAGCGGTATCTATGAAAGGAGATACGACTTTTCACAGTATATCATGCTTCCCTGTGAGTGTAATATCACCTGTGTCTCTAAAGGTACTGCAGCAGTGGTTTTGCATGGATAGCATCTGAGTTTTCCCCTCTGTTTCTCTGTAGGCGCATCAGCATGCATCTCCACTTGAAGTATTTGTTTTAAATGCCCAGCTATACAGAGGACTTTCAGTGATACAATTAAAAATGAGACTGTTGGCTAAGTGGGTACCCTGGTACTTCCTTTTTTAAAGGAGGTCTTTAGTTTAAGTGAACAGAGACCCACTGTGATAAGTTCCTCCTGTCCATTGGTGCTGAGGCTGTACGGATTGTAGAGGGCTCTTCCTTTATTATACTTCAGAACTCTCCCATTCTTAATATCTGAGAAAATGCATATGGAAAATTCCTGATATATTCTCTTTCTGGCTTCTTTTTATGCATTGAGTGAATACTCTTGTATCTGTCTGTATGGAGCCCAAGACTTCTCACTTAAAGATTTTTTTTCTGTGGAAATTAAAAATACTGTTTAGATATTAAACAGAACAGATATTTTTGTTCCAGATGTTCTTCCACTGGAGGGGAGGAGTCAGTACAACATAGCGGATAACATTATAGACTCTGGAATCAGACTGCGTGGGTCTACATCTAAGCTCTGCCATTTACCGGCTGTGTGACCTTGGATGAATTACTTAACTCTTTGGAGGCCTCTGTTTCCTCATCCATAAAATGGAAATCAAGTGAGATAATCCATGAAAGATACTTAGTCATCTGCAAAAACCATATGAACACTCTCTCCTGTTTCTATAGGCCTATAATAAGTATGTGATAAATACTAGCTGCTGCTGTTTTTATTAGTATTAGTAGTAGTATCACTATATGGTGAGTCCAGCACAGATTCCAGTGCATATTTTTTGTCATTACTCTTTATTTTAAATTTTCTATAATGTTCTGTCAACTACATTTGGCATTCACTGAGCACCTGCCTGTGCAAAGCATTATGCTCCCTATTTAGGAGAATGAGAGAGGTGGCAAGATTTTGTTCCTCTTCTTAAGACTTACAATCTAGTGGGGTTATCTGCCTTGAGTAAAGAAGAAAATATGAACCTGGTATTTTAAGCAATTGTTTCTCTTCTCACTTCAGTTCTGAAGATTTTAATATTAAAAGCCATGAAAAGCTTTTTGTGATTAAAAGGATTGGAAGGAAACTCCAAGCAATGCAACATGTTATAACTTTGTGATGTATGGTTATTATCTCCAGTTTAGAGCTGGCCCAGAGAAGTTAAGAAGCTGGCCTGAGGTCACCCAGCCATAAATTGAGAGGAGGCATTTGAGCATAGGCCTCTCTACTTAAAACCCATGCTCCTTCTACAGCACTCTAATCCCTCTTGAAGGACTTTTGGGGTAATTAACATTTTTTCCCAGGAAAAAAAATATAAAAAATTTTTTAATGTCTTCAGAAAGTGAAATATGACAGACTTCTTTTTAGTTATCTGTTCCCATGGTTAGCAGCATTCACTGTCAGAACATTCTTCCTTAGGTCTAACTTAAATTTGTATAGTAGTTTAAACCAGTTTCCTCTTCTTTTTTCCTTAATAGAAAGAGGGAACATCTGGACACCATTCTGTGCTAATAGCCTTTAACTATAAAGATCAAGGGCAGATCATTCAGGAATGAGGGAATCTGGGCTGTAACAGAGTCTTTGCCATTTACTAGCTGTGTGGCCATGGGCAAGTCTGTTAAACCTCTCTGTGCCTCAATTTCCAACAAAGTAAAAATAATGCTTGACTTAAATCATTGAGCATTTTTTGAGCACAACATAAGTTAACATGTGTAAAAATGTTTAGAAAGGTGCTTTACAAAGTCAGAATACTATTATTTATGTGACTCTTGGGAAATTAGTGTTCATTATAATGAATGAGCCAGTAATGACAAATGTGTACTATGTACTGCTGCTCCCTATCCATTATCCATGACAGACAGTGCTAATCAGTCATGATCTTCCTTCTTGGTGAGTTTTGACTTGACCATTGCCAATTGATCAGAGTTAGCATAGGAATTGAAATCTATGTGCCATCCTGATATAGGTACTTTTATTAATAATACTATAAAATAATCTCCTAGCTTTCTTTTTCCCACTTGAAGAGCTCTGCTGTCTGGCACAGTGACTGGTTCATACAAAGATGCTCAATATACATTTTCATTGGCTGAATGCATGAATGACATTGGTTATTTTAATTTTTCTTCGTAAATCTTACTTCCTTCATGATTCTACTCTGAACCCTTTCTGGTCCTCCATGTTTTTCTTTATAAAACCCAGAGTTGACCACTGCATATGAAACCCTTCTAATTATTGAATTTGGGATTTGTGATTTTGAGGTTTAAATACTTTCCTGCTAAGTTCCTCTACCCTACTTTGGTTTTCTTACCCTTTTAGTGAGAAGTCTGTGTCTTAGTCTTTAAAAAGAAGATTCAGAAAGTAAAGCTACTCTGGGAAGAATTGAAAAAGGAAGTATCCAAATCATTTTAAGCAAATCATGTTGTATATATCTGGGGGATAAGAGCTTTAGTTCTTAAGTCTTTGAACATGGGGAAAGTATCTTTTAGTCTAGCAGAGTGCATAACATCTCAGAGCTACACCAAGAGTGGGAAATGAAAGCATAGATTATCCTTGAGTACTTTCTATTTGACTTAATCACATGTTTTAACCTAGTGATTCACACTAAATGATAAAACCACACTTTAACGACCAAATGCAGGAATATCTGTGAAATTTCCCCATGTTCCACTTATTAAAACACTTGTTTCCCACCTAATATTGGAGATAAATATTATTACTTCTCAAAATAAGCCACTATAATTTTTCAAAGCCTGCTATAATTTTATTTCATAACTTATTTCCATTTTACTCTTGGGGTAGGTGATTAATTGGCTAGTTCTAAAAGGTCATCTTATGGGTCACAGGCCTGAAAGGCAGAGTGAGTGAACAATAATTTGATCCCCTAGTTTGCTTAATTAAATCACTAAGAACTTTAAAATCATCTCTATAGGATGCTTAGTCAACTGTAATAAAAAATTTAATCACAATTGCTACTTTCTGAAATTCTTTTTGGGCATTCCATTATTCTGCCTTCAAGGGCAGTGCTGTGTTGCTGACTCATAATCTAGGTCATGTGGCATTTTCTTGGTGTCTTTTCTCCCCTGATGTGAAGTTCTCTTCATTTCTAAGCACACTTCCTTTAATTTTAATGTGATCTTTTCTCTGAGACACAGTATTTTTACCCATATTTTTGGTGTCACCTGCTATTTAATAAACTTATATCCCTGGCCTAGATCAGAGATGAAAATGTTGCCCCTCAGACTAACTGACCAGTTCACCAACTATTGCTAAATAAATAGCACGTCGTTCTTTGTGTTGACACAAATACATTGATTATCCTTCCACTCTCCAGTTATATGCCTTCTTAACACTTCTGTGATCCAGACTATATTTTTCCAGTATATTAATGATGACATAAATACTCAGTAAGCCTAAATTCTAAAACTTTTCTAAAATAAGAGGTTACTTATATTAATTCTCTTTGATCTACCAGGTCTGTCAATCCATAAAAGAAGGCAATTAGATTAGTTTGACCAGGCTGGTACTTTAAGGCTTCATGTTGCTTTTTACTCTGCAGGTGCTGCAAGTGGATTTTGTGATGATTTTTCCCGTTATTTTCTTAGGTGTAGAAGTAAATTTTGAAAGTTTTAATTTACATCCCTTTTGTTTATTTTTTTTAAACATGACACCAAACTGGTCCTTTTTTAATCTTCAACACTTTCCATTTCCTCAGTGAGAAGTGATGATTTCAGTCGACTCATTTAACATAATCATTTCTGCCAATTTATTTATTATACTGGGAAATGGAAGTCTTCAGGGCCAGCTTATGTGAGTGCTTTAGGTTAATCATTTTATACGAATTCTTCTATTCTCCCTTAGTTCCTTACCCTTATGGCTGCTGTTGGGCTTTCTCTTTACTTAGTTTACTTTTTTAATTGTTGGAGATAAAGTTAATAGGTGCTTTTTCATGCAGTCTGTTAGCTATTATATGCTTTCCTTTCTTTTTAATAAAGGGACAACATGTTTCTTTATCTTTCTGTCAATACATTTTTTTCACATTTTTTCCTTTTCTTTGTAGGTATTTTCAGACGTCAGGATAGTGGAAAGGATGTTGGCTTAAGAATTAAGGACTTGGGTTCCAGCTTTAGTTTTTCACTGATTATGTAACCTTCTGCAAGTCACTTAACCCCTCCAAGCTTCCATTTCCTTTTTAAAATGACGAAAATATTTTTAAGTCTCATACTAACTTATATTTCTCTATTGTATTCATCTTCTACATTTCTAAATTTATGCCTCACATTTTCACTACTTCTTTGTGCTTCTTAATTTGTCTCCCTGTTCTTACTGGTTTTCTCATATGGTTTACCACCAGAATTTCCTCTTATTTACATATATTTGGTGATAAAGATCTATAGTCTTTTATTAGAAAGCATTAGAGTAGGAAATGTTTCAGCATTCTGAACTTTTCCAATTTTAGAAAGGTCATATGGTTTTCTTAGTATGTTTCATAACACCAAAATCAAACTAATTAACATTAATAATTCAGCAGAAAATGTGACACTATAGATAGCCATATTAAAAAAAGACTATAAATAGCTTCATATCTTTTCAGGTTAGGTTTACCACCAAATGAGTTTTGGCCCCAAACTTTTAAAAAAACAAAATTTTGTTTTCAGAACAGCTTTGATTTTGGAATTGTGCATTATGAGCCAGTCATTGTATTTTTCTATTGCTCCTTGACTTCTTTTCTTATAACTTCCCATGTGACTTTCCAATTTAAGTGTCTGAGCTTATTGAAGAGTTTAACTTCTAATAATTCACTTTTCTGGTTTCTTCACTTTTTCTTGTAATCCAGAACTAGTTTTTGATTGCTTTTGTCCAAGATTGCTTTTGCCTTTAGATCTCCTCCTAACTTTCCCCTGTTTGTAAGAATCAGAACCACAGTGCCTTCCTAAGAAATCCTGGAATCTTTGAGACAAGTCAGTTATCCTTAGTGCTCTCTGCCCAGAGAATCCCAGCCCAATTCAAGCCTGCCTTAAAGCTGAGCCACAGGACACTGAGTTAACTAGCTGGCCTTCAGTTTGGAATTTGCTGACCCCCATTTTTTGCCTCTTGTAACTTTGCTGCTATATTCAGATAATGCCACAAGATGGTGCCCAAATAGCAGTGAATTTCTCTTTTTCACGTTTCCAAGTGACAGTCAGCTTCCTGACCAAGTTCTTGGCCCTTAAAGTACAGTCAGATATCATATAGGTATGTTGTAAGGGATTCTGCTGATCTGGAAAGATACGTCCAAATAGCAAGTGTTAACTCTAAACTCACCTTGATTTCTGTAATCCCCCTGGTTTATGACTTGCAAAATCTTTTACAAACATTATCTGAAATAATAGTCCTTGGAAGGAAGCACTTAGGGTTATTGTCTATATTTTATGGTGGGTGTCAAGATCAATAACTAGCCATGAAATCAGCACTGATACTGTGGCACCTGATGAAGTGCTTGGACCACCAAACCATGTATCGTCTGTGTTTTCTCAGGTTTTGGTGAAAGTGTTAAATGAAAACCAAGCATCTATGTTAAAAATTGAAGATGGATTGCCCAGATCTGTGCATTTTGTGTTTTTAGAAATAATCCTTAGTTTCCCTCCATTATATATAGTCATTTTTTCATGTTGGAATTGTGTATTCCAGAAGATTTCTGGCTCCTGAAAGTGCTCTGAAAATACTGAAATTTGGTTTGCCTCAGAAATATTTTTTCCATAAGACTGAAGTAGGGAGATATGACTAAAGCCCCTGTGGCTACCATTTCCATTTGAGCAAGAGGGTAGAAGAAGAGTATTGAAACATATTCTTGACCCCAGTGAAATATTTGTAAAGATCAGTAAACTGGGAATAATGCGCAATTATATTGAAACACTAACACAATTGAGAAATAGAATTAAAATAAAATAAATACGTTATCAGCAAGACTAGAATCTAGGTCCTGCTAGATTCTGACTAATTATATGGAAGTAGTCATATCTACTTTTTATTCTCTATTAGCCCCAGATCTTTTTCTTTTTATTATATAGTAATAGTAACGTTGTTTCCACTTACAAAGCACGTGGAAAGTTAAAAGTTATTAACTCTTGGAATCAGGTAAGAGAAGACCAGGAAATCCAGCTGTCTTGTGATTAAAATTTGCCTTGTAATTTGGATTATGGGAAAGTCACTGGTTATATGAAGTAGACTACCACTTTAACACTGCTCTTATTTACAGAGAGAAAACGGTTGGAAGCCAAGCAACGGGAAGACATCTGGGAAGGCAGAGACCAATCCGCAGTTTGAACATCTCTCAATGAAGGGGATAATTCCATGAATTCAGAAAATATTTCCATAGTCGTCAGATAAGAGGATGCTTCCAGAGCTCTTTGTACATGCAGATGCGCATGTTAGTGAAACAAAGAGATAAAGCAATCAGGACAAAGATTGACTGGGTATAGAAAGAAGATAGACTCCTGTCTGTCTTCACTCCTAAATGCAGTTCTTTGGAATCACCATCCTGTTTTGGCGATAGAAAGGAGCCATCAGCTAGGAAGAAACGTGGAAGGTGTGACTTCCAAGAGTCATCTGGACAGGGCAAGTCACGTTAGCATGGGTCACAAGATGTTTTAAGCAAATACAAAACAGAGGATTCAAACCTGCGATGATGGGAGATTTAGGCCGTGCAAGGCAGGGTGTTCCTTAGTACCTCACAAAGCTGAGAACAGCAATAATTGGGGGGAGGGGAGGGAGCAGTTAGTACAAAGAGACAGAACAGTGTCTGGTGTACATGCCATTCACAGAATCTACACTGCCAGTTTCAGAACTCCAAAGTTGGTAAGCAGATAATGGGTATTTGGACTCCAGAGTTTGTGCTGAGCTGAGTGCCTGGGGCTGCTCCAGCTGCACAGCAGCAGGGGTGTGCCAGCTTCATTCCTCGTAGGAAGCCAGTCTTGGGGGCTGCGTGCCAGTTCCAGTTTAAGCAGTACTTAAATCATGTTGGACGAGGGAGACATTAAAGCCCATTTTATGACATGTATCACTCTGGTATTTGTCAATTTTGTCATTCCCACAAAGAAACTGGAGAGCAGCTCTCCTCTTATCTTCATGCCTGTAATTCTGTGTATGGGTTCAGTGGCTCTGTTGGTTTTATCGAACCCCACTGAGTAGAGAGCTGATCGTCTCTCTGCCCCAGAGTATACTACAAAAGTGCCTCTCCTGGAATTGGTATGTGGCAGCTCCTCTCCCCTTCTTGCCTTTCTTATGCACCCCCAACCCAACCTATTGCCTTTTCCCATTTGTGTCAAATGTAAAATCCTGCAGAGGGCATCTGGCACACAGCATATTCTTGGTATGATCTTCTCAGCCTGTGCCAGAGGCAGTTGGCAAGCAGCACCAGACCATCCATTACAATGAAGAGCGGCCAGGATAAAACAAACACCTCTGGGCAGTGAGAGATTCCTTAAAGGACACGAACAAGTCAGAGCCATCAACTCAGGCTTTATTCATCTCATATCTGCATTCTCAGTGTTTTTGGAAAGTAGTTCTGCACTGAAGAAATGTAGTGCTGCACCTTGAGATGCTGAGGGAGCAAGAAATAGTGTCTCATTGTGCTTTCAACATGGGCAATAGGCTCTTTTTTGTATAATTTAGTGCCCATGACAATGATGGATTATTAGCATTGCCTAGAACGTGGTGGAGTGGGGCTCTGTTCAAACATTCCTAATGATACTGGCCTTGGGTCTTAGTCCTGACCCAAGTATCCCTGCTGCTATTCTGGTCTTAGAGCCCTCCCGCAGTTCCTCAGCATTGTTTTTCTCATTCTTGGTCAGTTCTGAAAGTGTCCCTTGTTCATGTTCAATGCCTCCATTCCAAGTTTGAGGGATTAAATAAGACCCCTTGACCTTCTGTCCCCATACTACTTAGACCAGTGCCCCCCTCTCTTTGGCTTATAGCTGCATGATTTGCGCTGTCTTCACAGAACAGACTTCTCTAAGATAGGCAGGTCTGTTTGAACAGTATATAGCGCATTTGAAAGGAAATGCAGGGAATTGTAGCCAGGCTTCATACCGAATGGTATATCCCTGAAGTATACCTTTGCTCTATTTTGATTCTTCAAGGCTGAGAGTGACCTTGGGCAGTAAAAAAGAGATGATTGCCTCTATCACTTGCCTTTGAGGGTGCATCCCCTCTCTGACAGCATTTTAGCTTTTAAGGGCATTGTTAATGGTAACATATAGCCCCAGGTTTATTACTTGTTTTTTTTGTAGTCCTCCTAATTTCTAGAAGTTACTTTTGTTCTCATTCTAATGCTGTGTACTAGGTGGCTAGTAGCTTAGGCTTTTTTAGCTAATAATCAGCCACCTCTAACTTTCAGACTTATCCTTATAACCAGACCCAGAGAAGGGATTTTTTCTGCCAATACTGAAATCTGTGGAGTGCTGCTTTGTCTACCATTAGTAGAGAATGTGCTTTTTAGTGATATTTTTCTAGTAGTTGGAATTGATGTGTACTGGCTGGAGGTAAGCTGGCCTGTCGTGGCTCAGCACGGACTACACTGAGCTTGTCCAGATGGGAATCAAATCCATGGTCATATCTAAACCATGCCTTCACAAACTGAGCTAACTGGAGAGCACTCTGTAGCTGCTACTGACTCCTTTGTTTGATATTCGAGAAGACAGCTAACACTCTGCTCTGCATACATGTTGCTTCATTTATGTTGAATATCTGAATCCCAGGATCACCTGGAATTTATAGTAGAAAGGTACATTCCCCTTGAGTTCTAATATGCTCCCTATGGAGTGAAGGTCTTTGTGGAATAGAAATAAATTAGGCTTCTGCATAGTAAGCTGAGGTTCCTAGCACTTGAGTTTCTCTGAGACTGAAGTATGCCAAGGTGAAAATCTTCTGACATTTTTGGTTCTGTCTGGAATTTGGTGGTTGGTATTCTGTTAACATTCCTCATCTAGTTACAAGTCATGCCAGCCACCAGTCTTTCTATGTCCTTCCCTTTCATCTCAGAGGTGTAACAGCACAACCCTTGTGTAGCTTTTCCCAAGAATTAGAACTGGCTGCATCTATCAAACTTGTGATGTGGGCAGCAAGACTGAGACCAGAGCCAGTGGCTGGCTGCCTGGCCTGCTTTTTTCTGGCCCTCTTGGAAACTGGATCCAGCAAGAAGCTGTGGGTAACCTCCCTGCCTGAATCTAGTCATCAGTCACTACACGCTCCCCCACTAGCTGCACATTCTTTCACAGACCATTAGCTGCATGTGTGAGTATAATGTTGTTACTGTTTGGGAGATGTTTGCTAGATCCAACAGGAAATCAGTCCTTCCCTTGTTTACCTACACCGCCATGCCAAAATATAATGCTCCCTCTGCCTAATGAAGGAGATGAGAGAAGGTAGAGGAGAAGGAAGAAAGCACTTCTTTGTATTCCTAGAGGATCCACCAGAGCAGGTTCCTTTTTACTCCCTATGGAGGGGGTAGCTCTTGTGATGTGGGAGGGGAGTACTTTTGTAAATCTGCCCCATATGCTACCGTTCATACTGGCTTTGCAGCCTCAGTTATAAAAGTTTACAATCTCTGGACTTTACCTGCTCGCCTCCTACTTTTCATCCCTTAACCTTTCCAACCCATGTTTCAGCACTGAGCCTGGGGAAGGAATTGGGAAGCAGACTGAAGGCTAATATCTGATCAGAGAAACGCAGTGGGGCTGTTGTAGTAGTATGTGGGCCCCACACATTCCTAGCCATCAGCTCAGCAGGAGTGAAAAGGGGTAGAATTACTGTGCTGGAAACTGCAAAGAATCACAGTAGCAGCCTATAGTGAGCAACCTTTATTGGCATTAGGGTGTGAGACCTGTAAGGATCATCTTTTAAGTGTGTCTAAGTGGAGAAAAGATTGAGAACCATGTCAAAGACCATGGGGTTTTATACTACCTGAGCAAGAGCATATCACAGCCACATCAAGCAGGGAGGTGGCCTTTCCTAGATTTAGTTCTTAACTAAATTAAATGTTCCCCCTTCTGACTTATTCCTAGTCTCCTGTCCTCCAGTCTACCAGACCTGTCTTATTCCTACAGAGATGAGTGGCTTGTTTGACCAATGTTCTTTCCATTGCAGAAATTTATTCAGTGTAAAGTTCATTCCAGAAACTTGGTTGAGACCTGAAATTTAGGCCAGTCCTGAGATGCACAGTGATCTTGAGGGAGATTGGATTGCCTGCCAGATATATGGCATGGATTCCTCCTTGGCAGAGGCCCTGGCAGAGGCTGGAGTCCATATTACGCCAGCAGTCTTTCTGCTTGGCCTTCTCTTGCTGCTCTGCAGGAAGGCCCTATCTGGCCACTTCTGCGAATATTGCCCCTTCTCAAGCACTCAGTAACTGGTGGTGTTGGCCCATCAGGACATAAGGGGATGCCTGAGGCCTAAGCTTCCAGGGATATTAGAAACACCCATATGTGCAGTAGGATAAGGTAAGGGCACTAAAGAACAGACAGAGAGTATGACAGGTGAGTTCTAAATGAGAACAGATCAAGCAAGGGACTGAATTCACCAACTTCTCGGTCATTTGTGACTTTGACACAAGTTGCGTTGCTTTAAGCTCCTTGCAGAGAGCTAACCCCACTGCCTGTATATTTTGGTCCTTTGTTCTCTACTCCTCCAAGACATTTGCAAAGCACCATTTAGATGGAGGACTGGGCCATAGTCCATCCCTAAGGAACTGATTGCTCCTGAACCAGGAACTCTGGGGCAAGATCCAGGAAAGACCGGGTCTCCTTATGGAAAAGGGACTCAGTTGAACAAAACCTGGAGGCCATAGTCCATAGACCAAAGGCCTTTAGGGGACAGGCCCAGAGCCATCCTGAGGGAGCAGTACCATCTTGGTTTGGTGACTTGCCATCAAAAGGCTTCCTGAGCAGGTTCTTGGTGCCCTTTGGCACTGGCCCCTTTCCCTCTGAATTAGGGCTCTGTGAAGGGCATGGCTCCAATAAGCTGAGGTATCTGGTTTGTGGGCAGCAGCTGGGAGTGTGCAGTGATGGCTTCAGATGAGGTTGTTCCTGAGACGCTGCTCCTGCTCCAGGGAGAGCTCTGCATTGGCTCGGTATGAATCCCCTGTGGACCAAAGGAAAACAGGTAAGTAGCCAGCCCCACCATGGTCTCATCCCTTCCCTGACAACTTCACAGACACACAGATACATTCTGCCCAGCTCATCTTTTACCTCAGGTCAGTCAAGGACACAGACCCCAGTGCATTCTATAGAGATAGACCCGACAGGTGTGTAGTTTCAGGGACATTAGGAAGAAGAGGCTGTTGAGTGGAAAGGGTTGTGCCGCCCCTGTTCTGGCAGTGATTGTCTCCTAGGACACCCTTTGCCCCTTCAAGCCTAAAGGTGAAAAGTTTTCCATTCTTGCTTATCCCTGGATGTCTCAACACCCCTTGTTTCCTTAGTCTTACACCTCTGTAAGTAGTCCTTGCATTAAATAACCTCAGACTCTCATCTTGTGCCATCTGTTTTCTGTAAGGACCCTGACAGTGGTCAGCACTGCATTATTTTTCTTTCCCTCACTGTCCTGGATCTCTTGCAGCCTGCTGCCAGCATTATGGAGGATCTGCTGTCTCCCTATGTGCAGCCTCAGATCCCAATCCCTGATTCCTCTTGTACTTCTGTCATTGAATGGCAGCAAAATCTACTCAGTCTGACAAACTCAAAACCTTAGGCTATTTCTTCCTCCTCTTCCCATTCTGTCTTCCATCTGTTGCCAGAGTTATCTTCTGAAAACATAAATCTGATCTTTTTGTCCCCCTTGACTGAAATTTGTCAGTGGTTCCCAGAAGTCCACAGGATAAAGTCTGTTCTCTTAGCAAGAACAATCATAACCTTCCCTGCAAAAAACATGAGTGGGTTTGAAGTACAAAGCCCTGTTTTACAAAAGAGAAAACTTTTGAGGTTGAGATTTTCTCACTGTTTCACAGCTAGAAAGTGGTGGACTTGGATTTAGAACCCAATGAAACATTCTGAAGCCAAATCCTATGCCCTTCCTCCTACTCCTCCCTTCTCTGACTCTGCCCCTCCTTTGAAACCCAGCTCAAATATCACTTCCTCTGGAAAACCTTTGCTAGCCTCCAGGTTGTTGCCTTCTCTCTCTGCTTGCTCAGCATTTAGTTCATACCACTTTGGGGTACTCAGTAGTACTGGTACTACTGGAGTTATCCATCTGCATGTCTGCTTACCCTACTTGACACCGAGCTCCCCATCTTACTCCCATTTATGTTCCTAGTGCCTGGCACAGTGTTCAGCACAGAAGTAGGTCTTACTAAATGTTTGTTGACATCTGCCCTTCCTCACCCCACATATGTAAGTATGAGTGTGAACATGCACACCCTATAGCAAATACAAGCATTTTTAATCTTGAAGATGGAGGAATTGCTAACTTTATAAATAAGTAGAGCAACCACCTCCTCACTCTGCCACCTCCCTACCCCCCACCAACTGGATCGTTGCTTCTTTCTTTGTCTGATACTGCCAGTCCTGCAAGAAGGTCCCTTTCTTGCAAGCAATGATCACAGCTGGAGATAGCAGTACAGACCTGGGGGACTTCTACTTGTGCCTGTGAGGCAGTCAGCTTAGGACGGAGGCAACTAAGAAAGACCATATGCAAAGAAGGGGGAAAATTAAGAGGACTGGAAAAGGAAAATCCTGACATGGCTTGAAGTAACAGGAAAGATTCCAGGACAGATGACAGACTGAGTTTACAATCCAAACAGCTTTAAGGACAAAGAGGGATGTAGAAGTAGGTACAGGGTGAGGCTGACAGTCTGACCAGTTTGTTCTAGAACTCTACCTGTGAAGATGTCAAAGGAAATTCATCTCTGTTCCGTCCCTAGCCTTTTACACACATTCAAGTCACACATGGGTACATTTAGAGCCGTCTAGCCCCCTGAGCCCACAGAGGGCTGGCCCCACAGTGGCTTGCAGTTACCTGTGTGGCAGTTGTGCAGCCAGACCCGCTGCCCATCATACTTGCAGCGGCACCGCATCATGTTGTTGGAGAAATCTGACTCTGCCACCTCGTTTTTGGGGTTCACAACCACCTAGAGTGAGAGAAGAGGACAACTGAAAACAGGCAATTTGGCTTCTGAGCAAGTTGATAGTGGCTGTAATAATCCTTTACATTTCATGTAGACTTGCACAGTGTGTTTATATTCTTTGCTTCATTAATCCTTACAATCACCCCAGGAGGTAGTCATTAATGTCCCTATTTGCAGATGGGGACTGAGAAGTCACAACTGAGAGTTGTCACGACTCAAACCTAGGTCCTCTGGATCTTGATTTGGTGTTCTTTCCCCTATAGCAAACAGCTCCTTCAGTGACAGACCTGTTGGATAAAACTCTTCCTTCATTTGACCTCAGGGAAGCTTTTGGAACATCTGGAGGAAATGGAGTTCCTGTGGGGAATCCCCACAAGCCCCCTTACCTGGAAGATATAATCCCCAGGGCCCACGTCTGTGATATCCACCCACTGGCAATCAATGTCATGCCGGTAGGTGTCCCAGCAGCCAACCGTCACTCCCTGTTCCCCAAAGTTGGCACACGCGTAGCGCCGCTGCAGTCCTGCAAGGAAGGGTACTGACGGTTATTGAGGCACTGAGTAGGTACTCGGGACCAAGCACTCTGCTAGGTCTTTCATATATTTATCATTTAATTCTCACACTAGCCTTACTAGTTACATGCAATCAGAGATTAGGGACCTGAGGTTCAGTTAAATAACTTGCCTGAGTATCGGAGCCAGAATTCCTACTAACCATGAATCCAGCACTGTAGCACACCCCATCTGTGCCAGAGATCATTACTTTGGATACTCTAATGGAAATCCCTGTTGGCCTAGGAAATGTAGTTGGAAGATTCCAGCCCTACTCTGCTAATCCATTTGTCTGTCCATCCATCCAAACCTCTGAAGAGCCAGTGTTTACCATGCCATTCCTAAGGGCTGGGAACTGTGGGTATGCAGACAGGAAGTAGACAATCTGTCCCCTCAAAGAACTTAGCAGAGATAAGACAGGTCTGCAACTGTTATCCAAAATAGAAAGTGTTAAGCATTTTAAAACTGGTACAAAGTGTGTTGGGAATGCAGAGGAAGTAGAAACCTTATACCCAAGATTTCAGAAGGTAAGAAATGGATCTTTTTGAATTGCCTTGAGTGCTGACTGTTGTCAGGCCAGAGTCTCCAGGTGCCTGAGGCTGTAGAGCAGGGCAGAGGGGAACCTGACCCCAAAGGGGCCAAGGAATATAACATGAGGAGGATATGCTGACAGGAAACCACGTACCTGTGGGGCAATTTGTGTCCTCTAGACAGAAGCTGGCTTTGTGCCCCTCAGCCACCTTGGAGCCATTAAGAGTGAGAAGGTCATAATGGGTGAAGACCTCAATGCTGTGGTAGTGCCTGCAGAAGGGGTAGAGCTGTCAGCCTTGCAGCAATGAGAGAAGGTCCTCTCTGGAGGAGTTGGCAGGGACGATTGAGGCACTAGGCCCCATCATTACCTAGAGAGGAACGTTATAATAGCAGAGCAGTGCCCTTCTCCCTTCCAAACCCAGGATTAGTGTGACCCATGGCTTACTTTCCTGGCACCCCTGCCAGGCAGCAAGGCACAGCTGCCCCCATCACCTAGGGTCAGCCTCCAGCAGGCTGGTGTCTGGCTGCAAGGCCTGAACCAGAGGTGGAAGGAAGGGGCACTTCTAGGGAGCCGAGCTGCTGAGTAGGGGCGCTTCCTCTGCTTCCTGTCAGGTTGTTTCCAATCCAGGTCTAATGACAACTCTGTTCATGCTATAGGGAAAGGTGCTTATTATCTCAGGCAAGGCCAAGTCCCAAAGTCGCTGCCCATTCCTCTCAGCTTTCCCCACCCACGGCTGTGTCCTGAAGAAAAAAAAAGCATTTTTCCATTTTGCCTTTGTCCCAGGCATTGTCTCTCCTGCCTGGGCTGGAGATGCCTGGTAGGAAAGAATGCTCATTGTCCCCTTTTAGTACCAGAGTTCGTGCTGTTCTTTGGGGACCTTGCTTTGCTGCTGCAGATACCAGCAAGCTTTTTCTGCAGAGCCAGCACCCTGGATGTATTTTGGGACTCCAGGCTTCTAGGAGTCCTCACTTTACCTGGCTTTTCCAACATAGAAAAATTGTCCAATATCATTCTAACAGAGACCCGCTCTGTTGAACGTTGCTGTGGGAAATGGACCCCATGAGCACCATCAACATGGGTACATCCAGGGCAGGTGAAGGAGTGATGGAGAAGGCAGGTTGATCTCCTGGGATCCTCTGTTACCTCCTGGAGGCAAGGCCAGTAAAGTGGCTGGGAAGGAAGACTCTTACCCAGAGCACACACTCCTCCTGGGAAAGTTTGCCTGGGGTCAGGGAAAGATCAGACTGGTTTGGTCCCTGGACCCTGTTTTTATTCTCTCTAGAGTCAAAGCATGAGTGGGCACTAACCTGTGGCACTGGTGCCAAATCCAGCTGTGGCGTCCTGTCTTGGGACGAAAGTCGGCCCGGCCCAAGTTGTAGATCTGTGAGGAGAAGCGCAGCAGACGCCGGTGTCCATAGGGCCAGTCCATGCGGTCAGCAGACTGGGAGAGGCAGTTCTCCTCATGCGCACAGTACAGCAGGCTGAGTGGGCGGTCCTCCAAGTAGGCCGTCTCCTGCACTAGTTGGGCATTCATCACGAGGTCTGGAGCACCTGGGCCACAGTGGGCGTGGTGGGATTTAAAAGGTAGGAAGGCAGCCATTTTTGTTCTCTGGGTGGGTGACAGGCTTGCCCCCAGACCAAGCTCTTTTGGAGCGCCCCAGAAGAGGAGGGCAGTTTAGGAATCAGGAGATGTGAGTTCTAATAAAGGAACAATCTGTTGCCTTAACCTGGGAGGCAGCTACAGTGTCATGGTTAAGCTTGCTGGCATTGGAGCCAGGCCGCCTGGGTTCATGTCTTGGCTTCATTTCTGACTGCATTATTAACTGGCTCCGTGACTTGCTTAACCTTTTGTCTCTTATTTTCCTCATCTATAAGATGGGGATGATGATATTAGTGCGATAATACCTGTAACGTGCTTAGATCATTATCTGGCCCGATGTAAGCATGCAATTGATGTAAGCTAGTATTTCTTTTGTAAAATACTTCTCAGCCTGTAAGTGCCTTTGTGGAGCCTGCCTCAGTAAGCTCTGCTGATGTCTAACTTGGTTACCTCAGCTCAGTTACTCTCTTTCCCTTGGCCTCAGTTCCTTCAATGTAAGGGGTGGAGGGGGGTGGGCTGGGAGGGAGAGTTGCAAGAGTAATCTCTGAGCCTGTTCCCGAGCTCTGCCGTTGTAGTCTGTTCTCCTGCAGTTCCTAGGCCTGTGCTTCCTCCAAGATTCCTGTTCTAACCTGATTGCTATCATGGGTGTTCCTACCAGGGCATCCCGTGCATTCTTCTCTGAGGCATTGTGGACATTTCTGGTGTTTCTCTGTACATAAAAATCCAACATGCTGGAACCTGTGTCTCAGTAGGTTGCTCAGTGCCTCTCCTGTTTCCTTCCTGTCACAGGGGCTCTCACCCTCCTCAGAAGCCATGTGCCTCCTCTACCATTGCTAGCCCTCACGTGTGTCAGCACAGAAACGTGGAGATCTGCAGCTGTTGCTGTGTAACATCAAGAGAGAAAAGTTGCCCCTTCTCAATGCTTGTTTGTGCAAAAACAGGGTTCCAGTATAGACTTGCGGCAGAGGCACCATATGGGTGAGCCTCTGTGCTGACAATGGTGAGATGGGAACACTGGTTCACTTCAGTGAGAGTGGGAGCGGGGCTTGGCTGGTTTGTTCCATCATATAGCCTGTACTATCACTAAATGCTCTCTGAATTCCTGTGGTATATTTTGGAGAGAGCCAGAGTTTGCCCACTGACTAACCCTAGAGTTACCATGGAGAGGGAGAGCTTTCAGAGAGAATGAGAAGAGGAGAGAGTAAAGGAAAGAAAGAAATGAGAAAACCCACAGAGGAGAAATAGGGATGGCCACAGAGGGGCGGGCTGGCTGCTCAGCATCGAATTCTTTCAGGAGGAGAGCTGCCACTCCAGGCAGTAGAACAGGGAGGCGTACAAGGTTCCCAGGAAGGGGAGCAGGCCCCCAACGTGCTGCGAGCCTTGGTGCTGGAAAGGCCCACTGGGATGCCCCATTACCCTGCAGGAGAGGGTGTACTGTAAGGGCCCCGTGTTCTTCCAAGGTGCACTGGACAGAGAGGAAGCCTTAAAGCTTGCTGACAAAGGTTAAGGATGTCTTGGCATTGAGGTTTGGCTGGGAAGAAGGTCAAGTGGCCACTAGGGTTGGTGCCAACCTGCAGTCTTTGGACTGGATATAGTTATCTTGGCACAGATCTGGTTGGCAGATGTCAAACAGAGATGCTGCTGCCCAGAGAATCTGGGTTTGTGGGGCAGATCGATGCCTCAAAATGGTCTTGTCCTAAAGCCTTTGGGGTAAATCCCACCGCTCAGGAGAAGAATATATAGTGGAGCCTTAGGCCCTGTGTGTTCTCACATTTATATAACCTTTACAACAGCCTTCAAACTCTTTTCTTACTACAAACCACAGTAAAAAATGTATTTTATGTTGGGACCTAGTACACACATACATAATTCCAAGAAAAAAATACTACCCTTATTAAAGGTAACATGTTCTGTTGTTTTCTATTCTTTTTCACATTTTTAAACCATTGGTCATGACATAAAAATAGAAAAACACTGTTGTACAGCCTTGTGTTTTCACATATTCCCTATTTTAATTCTCACAATAACTCCGTGAGATGGGCAGGGCAGGGTTTGTATCCCCCGCGACACACACAGCTGGTAAATGGCCAAGCTGGGGCTCCAAGTCCAGCCCTCCTCCTCCTCCAACCCGCCGGCCTAGGAGCTGGGACCAGCACTTGGGGTGCTCCATGAGGATGGGAGGTATAGGCTTGCCAAACCGGGGGAGCCCAGGTCTGCCTGCCCCACAGGCCCCGGGGGCCCTCCCGTTACTCACTGTCTGTGCAGGAGACTCCAGCTGAGAAGCGCCCCGTGCCGTGGGAGCAGTGCACCGGGCCGTGCCTTTGACAGTGCTGCAGGGCCAGCTCTGTGCCTGAGCAGCGCACCCCACTCATCACCACTTCTCCGGCCCCGGGCGTCCCCTGCCAGTACCAGGTGTCCTAAGAAAACAGCCAGCATCACCCAGTCAGGGCTGAGAGGAGCCTTTGGAGTCATCTCTGACTCCCAGCTGAGGCTAGGACTCCATCAGACCACCCCACCAGGCTGTGCCCAGCCTTGGCCTGAAAATCTTTAGTGATGGGACAGTCCATGCAACTTTGGACCCCTGTGATATTAGAAATGTCTTCCATTTATTGAGGCAAAAATCTGCTGCCTGTGGCCTCTACCACTGGCCCTGCCCCCTTACTCTCCCACAATTTGAAAAGGATGATCCTATTCCCTTCCTGTCCACCCCGGTGGCCTGTCCCATTTCCCCAGCTGTTCTTCATACAGCCCCAAGTGGTCAGTTGTGCTCCAGGTTGAGCCCAGTTCTCCAGGTGTGGTGTGCCCAGCATTGCCCGGCAGGCCAGTGCGAGTGCAGTTGAAGAGATTTCTCCATCGCAGCCATGTGCCCAAGGCCTCTTGATTTGTTTCCTTGATATCTTTTGAATCCATCCACTTATTTCCCCCAGGACTGCCACTAGCCTGGCCCCAGCCAGCATCATTCTCACCTGGGCCACTACACCAGTGTGTTTCCCTGTATTCATGTTAGTCTCCACCCCAACTGTTTGCCAAACAACAAGGAAGAAATCTTTTAAAAATCTGGATTGCAGGCTTTGAATGGTCTTGCTGCTGTCTCCTTCTCCACCCTCATGCTTCACACCACTTGCCTTTGATAGCCACACTCCACCCTTGGTCCCTGATTTCCTCAACCGAATCAAACTTCGTCTGGCCACAAGGTTTTTGCATGGGTATTTCTTCCTGCCTATCTCATCTGGCTACCTTCTATTCATCTTTCCCATAGACACAACTATGTGCCTGTTGTGTGAACTTTTATTATTGACGGCCTCCCTCACTTGACTGACTCCTCAGTGAGGCAGGAACTATGTCTTGTTCACTAAAGTGTCCTCAGCACCCAGCATTACATTGGCCCATAGTTTCACTCAATAATTAATTGTTGAATGAATGAATGAAGGGTTAGCAGCTTTAGCACAGGAAGTTTTGGAGCAAGACAGGGACCTACCTTGATGGCATGGTTGGCAAAACCCAGGTTGAGCTGTCGGCAGGCCACCATGGCTTCAGTGAGCCCCCAGTGGTCACTGCACACGGACCCCCAGCGTCGGACCCCATTCACCTCCACCTGCACCTCCACCACACCCTCCGCAGGGTTGCGCCCACCAGCCAAGCGCACCTGCAATGGTCAGAGGTGTGTGAGGAGCAGGGCGGCCAGCCCCAAGACCTGCCCAGGCCAGTTCACTGTGTGGCCCTGGACATGACACTCCCCTTCTCTGGGTTTGTCTCCTCCTCTAACTCAAGGACATTTACTAGATAGTCTCTAATGTCTCTACCCACTAGAGAAATCTGACTCAACGTGCCTGCACCCAGGGCTCCTGCTCCAGTACTTGCCCTCCTCCTACCTGAAACTGTCTCATTTACAATGACCTTGTGAGACAGTTAATCCCATTTCACAAAAGAGAACCAAGATTGGAAACACGAGTGACTTGCCCACAGTCCACATTAGCATGACACTTGAACTCTGACCATCCCACGCAGCCCCTCCAATGCCACAGCCCATCACTGACAGCCCTGTGGCCCTCAGCCCCAGGCACCTTCTTTCTCAATTTCACAGGGGACCTGAGAGGGTGTGGTGGGAGAGTGCATCCTGAAGAGTCCCTGTTGCCTCTGATACCTCTGAAGGCCAGAACCTGGCCCTGAGGGATGTGGACCAGACCAGGGGAGACTCAGACGGAGGACAGGGCTTTCCAGGCTGGCTCCAAGGGAAAGGAGGCTGGACCTCAAGACAGAAGTGCTAACTGCCTCTCATGAACCCCTCCCCACTGGCTCGATGCTGTGTCCTGGAGCTATCTCAGGGCTCTGCCAGGCCCCAGCCTGAGGCCATGCCCAGACCTGAGCTCACCTGATTCTGGAAGCCCATGTCAGGGATGTTGCATCTGACGGCAGCATCATTCTCATGTTGGCAACCATTCTGGGACCCTTCCAGGGAGGGGCAGTCACTGAGGGTTCGCTCATATCCCATGCAGCGCACCTCACTCAGGTGGATGGGCCCCAGCCCTACAGGTGGAGGGAGAGAGGTGCCATTTTATGCTCCACCTCTGTAGCCCCACACCTGTGGCTTCCCCTCCTCAGAGGGGGAGAACTTCTAACCTGGGCTCTGGCATCCCAGGACCACCAAGAGAGGGACCAGTGGCACATCCAGGCCCTTCCACCCCACCCAAGGCCTCCTCACTCACCTTGGCCCAGCCGGGCTCCAAAGAGGACCTCTCGAGCAGAGCCAAAGCCAAGCTGACGACACACAACGCTGGCAGAGATGAGGTTCCACCCGTGGTCACAGACCGTACCCCACTGGCGGTTCATGAGCACTTCCACTCGGCCCTCGCCCACTTGGGCCCCGGAGCGGAGGCGCACCCTTGTCTCCTGCTGGGAGAAAACTGACTTCAGGGAGGGCAGAGGAAGAGGCAGGGGCTGAGCCACCACAGAGGGAGCTTGGGCAGGGCCCCATCCAGCTGGGCAGACCCAATGACCAGAGTTCCAGTCCCATCTCTGACTGCCCATAGTTATTACCTTGAATAAGCTATTTTTCTCAACCTCCCTTTTTTCAATGACCAAGAACTGCCACAATAATAATAGTAATAACAAATTCCAGCTCTAATGAAAGTCTTAGGAGCTGGGGTCCCTGGGCTTTACAACCCTCCTAATCTAGGCAAGTCCCTTCTTCTCGCCCTGCCTTGGCTTCTTCTTTGTCCTTTGGGGTTGAACTAGATCAACTCTTCCCAAAGAGATCTGTGGGATGATTTTAGAGATGTGCAGGGACATGGTATTAATTAAAGTGATTCGTGTAGTGGGGAAGTTATTTCTGTTTGAATTCTCTTCCATTCCTTCCTATTTCATGGAGGGGACCATCTCACTGTGGTGCCACCATGTCTGCAACACCTCACCAGCACTTGCTCACTCATTCCTTTTCATTACAAAGAGGCAGGCTCACGTTCAATACCTTCGGCCCTCCATGGGATGTAGCTACAATGTAATTACTGTTTTTATAGTTACCTTCTATTCATGGCTGGTGATGTCAGCTTTCTATTTATGGTAGGGTTATAAATGGTTCCTTTTAAATAGATTCCAAGATTCTACCATTCTGCGATTTGCTCTCCTCCTCCCAGTCTGAGCCAATGCCTTCAGGATAGGGGCGGTTCATCCCTCCTCTCCTGCCTGTCTGGGAGAGCCCCTCCCCCCAAGACCACCCCACCAGGTTGGGTCCTGCTGAGAGGGGGCCTGTGCCTCCAGGCAGGGGTGCAGGCCCCCCGGGACCCACCTCTGCCCGGGACTCCTTCTGCCTGGGCTTTGCCTTTGGAGGGCGGAAGCGGGGCCCTGCTACACAGCTGACCACAGCGTGCATGCCACCTGGGCAGGCTGGCTGCAGTTTGCCCTTTGCTGGTGCCACCTGCACCTGGCAGTTGGCCATGTGGGGCTCTGTCCCCAGGCAGTTGACCCGGTGGATCCAGAAGGAATTCTTCTTTGTCAGGCTCTGCAGCCTGGAAGACAAGTGCGACTGAGGGTGGGGGAGGGGTTGAGGGAAGTGATCAGGACTCGGGGAGACCAAGGCATTCTGGAGGGGAGGGGAGGTGGGGGGAGGTGCCGCTCCTCACCTAGATGTGGGATCCTTCATCTTCAAATTCCAGACTTTCCTGTGGTGGGAGAAAACAGGTGGGGAGTAGAGTAGGTGCAGAAGTCCTACCCCTTGCTACCCTGGCTCTTCATAGTTGTCCTTGAGTTTGCACCAGACTTCACAGTTTGTAAACTTGTTCACAAATCTTATTTCAATGCTGAGCTTCACAGCAGCTCTGACAGGTGGCCACCTCACAGTTAACGAAGATCTCCATTTTACAGGGAAGGAAAGCAGGGCCTAGCAAGGTCCCTCGACTAGTCTCAAGCTGGGGTCTCTTCTGCACTGGGCTGCCCCTGGGGCCGGCAGCTCCAAGCTTGCCCTCTCCCAGTCCAGATGAAGGGGAACCTTTAGGGAGCAGGCCGATGGAAGGGACCCAGGGGAAAGGTCCTCTGGGGACAGGTGGAAGTTGAAAGCCTTGCTGGTGTGGGTTGCCCACCCAGAGACACCACCTGTAGAGGCACGAGACTATAATCAGGGCTGCCCTCTTCATGGGTGGTGGGCGAGTCAGCCAGGCCCAGATGTGCAATTACCAGGCAAGTGGGGAGTCAGGAGCCCACATCCCAGTCGTCCCCAAGGATGGAGCCACGTGGCTGGTCTTAGGGACCAGGGTCATCTAAGTCCTGGACACAAGAGAGAGCGACTAAAACTGATTGGGGGTGGGTGAGGGTAGATGATTCAGATGTCCTGTGGGAGATTTCTCCCTTGATGAGAAACACAGTTTTCACTGACAAAGAGCTGGTAACTGTGACTGGTCATCACTTACAGGCTGATGCAATCTTGTGACAGTTCTGTCACGTTTCTGACAACATTTTCATGTTGCCTCTTCCAAATGGCACCCCACCCCACGCCTTGCTTAGATGCAACCCAATCAAAGCCTGGCATGGATCGGAGTTGAGGAAATTCACTGGGGCAAAGTTGAGATAATTCCCTGAGGATTGGATAATTGAGGCCTCACAGCTAGTCACTTGCAGAGCTGAGACCCGAACTCGGGGCGTCTGTTCTCGTGGGCACCACTGTAAGTGTCTTCAGTAAAGTCCAGTTTTTTAATCAAGGACAGTTTTACATTCAATTGTTTTCATTTGGGGGGTATTCTGTACTATAGTCAATTTTTTATATGATGAGCAAGTACAATGTTTATATTCTGTTTCTAGGTATTTCCCAGGATCTTGAAATTCATTCTCACTCTCCTCTTAATTATTCTGAGGGAACCCATAACCCAGGAAATCCAGGCACATTCCTCAGTTGGGCCTGTTTCCTTCCCCATCCCAACACCCACTGAATGTCCTGCTATAGACACCCACCCCTGCCAGTCTCACTGAGCTCTGCAAGGTCCCACACGTCACACACACACACACTCACACTCACACATGTACACACACTCAGCCACCGCCCCACAACCCCACCTCCCCCGCGGCCCTGCGCCTAGCCGTCCTCCTACCTGTAGTAGTGGCTGTCGACAGGCGCCTCGCTGGGGAAGCCCAGCATCCCGCACACCACCCTGCTGCTGTTCCTGGTCCAGCCCTGGTCACACACCTGCCGCCAGTGGCCCTCGTACTTCACCTCCAAGGCTCCCTCGGTGACGGGGCTGCGCCGCTTGGCACTGGCCAGGATGGGCTTGAGCCGCACCTCCTCCAGCCGCTGGCCCTGCAGGGTACGCCATCACTGTGGGCACGAGGATCTCTGCCCCTGCGGAGCCCACTACAGGTCTTCATGGGGGAAAGCTGGGGCTCAGAGCACTCAGACATCACCCCGCCCAGCCCCCTCATTGGACAGGCCAGGAAACCGAGGCGCAGAGACGGGGAGGCATTCATTGAAGTGAACTGTGAGCAGGAGGCAGAACCTCAGTGTGTTTAGGGTCCTTTCCTCAACTCTGGAGAGAACCAGGCGGATCTGTGCCCTCCCTGGGACCAGGATGGGGGCCCTCGGAATTAGGGAGGCTTCCATTGAACAGAGAGGGGCCTTCTTCATGCCAAACTGGAGAGAGCTGGGGAAGGGCACAGACCAGCTTCTTGAGACCACCACCAGGATCCTTTGGCCCATGAGACCCCCAACCCGAGCCCTGGGGTGACTTAGACCAGTCCAGAGCCGCCCATCATGGCCCATCGCGTTTAGGGGGCCAGGGCCAGCTGTCTTCAGGCTGAGGCTGTCTGGCAGCAGAGGGTAGGAGCCAGAGACCTGCCCTGCCTGCTCCTGTTGTTTGGCTTGGGCTGTTTTTA
The DNA here is from genome assembly GCA_031878705.1 of Tapirus indicus. Taxonomy (NCBI): domain Eukaryota; kingdom Metazoa; phylum Chordata; class Mammalia; order Perissodactyla; family Tapiridae; genus Tapirus; species Tapirus indicus. Next base: position 30,787,855 of record CM062921.1, on the reverse strand, counting down.
GCTCGGGGTTGTTTGTGCCGGGAAGAGGCAGCAATTGTGGCCAGGCCTTGTGGGTGAGGCAGCCCCTCGTCCCCCTGCTGCCTCCCTTATGGGGAGCAGCTTCAGTGATTCCCAGCAGGCCCAGCCTCTGATTCTCTGGCCTGCTTTGCCTCAAGCTGGGGTCTTCTGTCCATGCACCTGCTCCAGGCCACCAGCAGGAGTTGGGGCCCCAGGGATGCTTCTCAGCCCACACTCTGCTCCCTTCCCCCTCCCTCCTTCTCCAGGCTCATCACCTAGAGGCTGTCTGTCCCCAGACCCAACACTTAGCTCAAGCTAGGTAGGATCTGAACAGCCTCCTCACCTGGGGCCCGAGGGCATTGGAGACCTTTTCAGAAAGATAGCCTCGCTGGCGCTGGGGGTTGCACACCACCCCAACATCCTCTGAGTGGCTGCAGTCACTGATGCCCCAGCCATTAGACCCGCACTGGTCCAGGGAGCTCTCTGTGCCCACACAACGCACATTGTCCAGCCAGATGGGTCCTGTGGGGGAGGGGATACTGAGAGATGGACACGGAGAGGCAAGTCATGGGCTCTGCCTCCTGGATAGGACCCCCGCAGTTACCCACTTTTCCCTTCCAAACCCTGAGTAGAAAGTGGGGGTGGGGGAGAGGCGTTGGTTCTCCTGGGATCTTGGTATCTACAACCCTGCCTACTGCCTCCTCTTGGCATCAGGTCCTGTAGCATCTGTTTTTGGAAAATGCCAGATAGGTTTAGTAATTAGACCTACCTCTTCACCCATTCATCCATCCATTCATTCACTCAACAACATTTGCTGAGCGCCTACTGTATGTTAATTGCTATGTTCAAAGAACTTAGAGTTGAGTGGTGGTGATAGTAGTGGCCTCATTGCAAGCAAGAATGGGAGGGTTGGAGCAGGGGTCATTTGCAGCTGGGGCACTCAGGAAATGCCTCGTGGAGGAGGTCATTTGAGCCAGGTATTAAAAGATGGGCGAGAGTCCAATGTGTTCTGTTGGAGCCTCAGTGAGCCCACTCCCTGAGAGAAGCCCACTGCCATCTTCTTGTCATCCTGCTGGGCAGCCCCAGGCACTCACCCTCCCCTGGGCCATATTTGGCACTGTGGGCCCAGGTCAAGGCAGCCTCAAAGCCCAGCTGGCGGCAGGCCACTGTGGCCTCCTGGAGAGCGAAGTCGTCATCACACACGGTGCCCCACTGGCCCTGGTGCAGCACCTCCAGGCGGCCTTCCTCTGGCCTGCCGTCTGGGCCCACCAGCCGTAGCTTCTTGGTGCCCAGTGACTGCAGCCTGCTGGGAGGGGCCTGGCCCAGCAGCAGGAGCAGCAGGAGCAGGGAGACAGTGGCTGGTGGGGACCACATCATGGTGACGTCAACCGCAGCTGGGGCCAAGGCACCTGGAAAATGAGTAAACATGACAATGATCACCACCTCTACCCTGACCTCAGGCCTCTTCTGCTGGCAGAGACAAAGAATGGCAGGGTCCCTCCGTGTGTGTGTGTGTGTGTGTGTGTGTGTGTGTGTGGCGGCATTGATTGAGTCTGGACTCTGAGATTAGTCGATTTGGTTCAACCCCACCATTCACTGGCCATGTGACCTTGAGGAAGTCTAAGTTTAACCTGACTGAGCCTTGATCTCCTCATCTGTAAAGGGGAATAATAAATAAAATCCTTGTCTCACAGTGTTGTTGTGGGTGTTAAATAAAACACTCATGTAAAGTGCTTAGCACAAGCCTGCCACATGGTAAGTGCTCAACAAATAGCTATTCTTGATACAGTCTTATATGTAGGTAGAGGGGGTGGCCTAACTTTTGAGTCATAGTGGAGCCCCCAGAGGTACCCTCAGGTCTAGAATATCTACCCCCGGGGGCGTTGCCCTCATGATGTTCCCAGGACCATGGCCACCCTCCCCATAGAAGGCACGTGGATTGCTGGAGCGGAAACAGTCATCTGCGGGGAGCCGAGGCCTCTGCCACTCATTTGCTGTGTGGCTGGGGCAAGTCTCCAACTCTTAAGGTCCTAATCCCTTATTTCCAAAGTGAGGAGGTTGAAGCAAATATCGTCTCACATCTCCTCCCACTCAGATGGTCTGTGACATCCTTGGGCTCTTGCTCTAGGTCCCTCTGGGGGCGTGATTTGCACACCGATTCAACCAGCATTTTAGGAACTCTTGCTTCATGCCAATTATTAGACCCAGTGCTGGGACACAGAAGTGAAGACATTAGGCACTACTTTCTGCCCTCGTGAAGCTCAGAGAAGAGGAATCAGGGCAGGCTGTCAGAGAAGGGACATTTAACCTGGGCCTTGTCAGATGACGAAGAGTTCTCCTAGGTGAGAAAGGGCATTCCAGGTAGAGACAACAAATGGGTAAAGGAGGAAAGAGGGAAAGAGTTGAGTTTGTGCAAGAGCAGGAAATGCCCTCTCTTAACCCCGTACTGCAGTATTGGGGGCTGGGAGGGGACAGAGGTGGAGGGACAGGCCAGGGTCAGATGATCAAGGGCCTTGTGCCCCATGCAGAGGGTTTATCCTTCATCCTTTAGAAGTGAGGGGCCATCTGAGGGTTTTAGGCAGTGACCATGCGCCAGAGGTCTCTCAGGGAGAGGGGATGAGGTTGGGGGCTGGTCCAGTCCCCCTTGTACATTAGCAACCTTGGTCCTGGGAGCAGGGTCAGGGGAGCATGGCAGAGAGAGTTGTAGCTGGTTAAAGTTGTTGAGTGTCTGCAGCACCAATGCTGAAGCTCCTCCATGCCAGGCTCTGCTGCTGATGGGGAGCTGAGGCCAGCCCGGAGCAGTGGATGGAGAAAGTTGGGTCCTTGGCTCCCTGTTCAGTGCTTGAGTCTTAAGAGACCTTGTTCTGGGGAGACCACCCCCACCTCCCACAGCTACTGCTGCCCTTGAGGGATTGAGTAGCTGGTCAGTCTCAGTAGGGGGGTGTCTCACGGGGCTGCCTGCCACTCCCTTCCCCTCTGGCTAGTGTCTGGCTAAGAATCACTCCTTATTCCCTCTGGCACTCAGCCCCACCCCTTTTGGCCGCCAATCCTCCTGCTGGGTGGAGTGGGCTCCTAGAAGTGCACCAGATGGGCTCAGGAATGAAGCTCCACAGGCACGAGGACTTTGTGTTGTGCCCCCAGTGCCCAGAATAGTGCCAGGTATGTAGGTGGCATCCAGTAAATATCCACAGCTGCATGGATGAAGGTGGCCCATCCTTAAGGTGCTTAAGTGTCCAGACTGGGAGTCAGACCGCCTGGGTTCACATCCCACCTCCACCAATTAGTTTCTGGGTGGTCTTAGGCAAGTGATTCAATTCCTCAGTGCCACAGTTTCCCCCTCTGTAAAATGGGGATAACAATAGCACCTACCTCATAGGATTCTTGTGAAGATTACATGAATGTATATATGTTAATCCCTTAGAAGAGCCAGCTCTCAGCTGACAGTTAACTATTCACAGCAACTGTTAACAGCTACTATAGAAACATTGGTCTAGGTCCCAGCCCCTCTTTGGATAAAGAAGGAATGGAGGCCATGTCCTAACTCAACAGCAAGTCCCCAGTACCCCTCTTTGTGACATTCTCCAGCTTTGCCTCTTTTCCCTCTGAGCCCAGGTTCTCCTCTCTCCACTTCTGGAGACTGTATGTTGCCTCCTCCCTATTCTTCTTGCTGAGTCTCTTTCCACCCTGACCCCTCCTGCACTTCCTTTCCAGACTTAAACATTTTCGTCATGTCCCTCCCCACTCAGGAGCCTGTGAGGGCTCCCGGCTGTCACCATGAGCAGAGTGCTCTCCACTGCTTGGGATGTCCCCACTCCCTCCTCCATACTTCTCTAAGGAGGAGGTGGACAGCTAGGGACTGAGCCAAACTGAAGTCACTGTGGTTATGACCTTCCCCAGATGACAAGAGAGGATGGGAAGGATTGGGCTCAGGGCCCTCCAGCTGTTAGGCTCCAGTGGTCACATGGGGTCTGGCCTGAGAGACAACCCTGCTCCCTGTCCCCAGGAGTTAGGACACTCCTCATTCTGCCATCAAGTTGTTATGTGACTCGAGTCAGGTGCTTCCTCCCCCTGAGACCCAGGTGCAGCACCTCCGAAATGAGCACTATCTATGACACGCTCCAGTGGGCCATGGGGTGGGCCAGGCAGGTCTGCATCTGGCTGTGGCTGACAGCCCCACAGCACTGCGGAGGTCTTATTATAGAGGCTGTGGACAGTCCTGGGCCAACAGACTGCCTCCCCTCCAAGGGGACTTCCTGGAGTCAGGGTGGGCTTCTGTGGCAGGACCCTGGTGCCAGACCAGGGCAGCTCCCTTCCATGAAAGCTGCCCAAGAGGTGGATGGGCAGTAGGAGGAGTGGAGAGTCAGATACAGGGAGAGCCCCTCTTCCCAGGCTTCCTGCCCACTGCAGGTCCCTCTATAGCTTTTGCTCTCCTCACATTCCTCAAACAGATCCTTCAATTCCTGGCCTCCAAGGCTTTGCCCTCACTGTTCCTTCCACAGGGAGTACCCTGTCCCTCTATCTCAGATTGTGAAATTCCTGCACATCTTTCAACACCCAGCTCTAATGCTACGCCTCCATTAAGCCCTCCCAGGCCCCACCTTCCTGTCTCCACACCAGTTTCCACACTGTCTCTTCATAACGGTTCCCACAGCGCTGAGCACAGAGAAAAGGACCAGGCTGAGAAGGAAACTGCCTTGTCACAAGTGAAGGAGAAGGGGACAGGGTGAGGGGAGAGAAGGTTGGAGTGGGGGGAAGGGAGGTAAATAATAATTATAATGCATATTTATTGAATACTTATCTCCACTTTACAGATGAGAAGAGGAGGCCCAGAGAGCTAAATAACTTGCCCTGCCGGGATTCACACCCAGGCAGCCTGCTCCAGAAGCCAGGCTCTCAACCATGAGCGAGATGGATGTTGGAGGAGGGGGAGGAAGGAAGGGATGTAGGGAGATGAATGAAATTCCACCCTGTTGCTGGCTGATTTATGACCCAGCTTTGGAGTGAGGGCACTGGGCTGGGTGCCATCCCTGAGTGCAACTAAGTGACAGATCCGGGACCTGCCAGTTTGAAGCAGAGATGCACCTGCTCCAGGTGCTACCAGGAGACTCTAGCACCTGGCCTGACCTGGCCCCCTCTATGGAGGGCTGGAAATACCCAAGGGTATTCAGGAGAGGGCATCAAGGATGCTGTCCTGGTGGGCACCAGCCTCAGGATCCCTTGAAGCCCCTTCCCTCTAGCTCTTTGGGGAGGGGGCAGGACTTCCCCTCTCCGCCCTGATACCCTCCCTGGGACCACTGATTATGGTGACCTGAAGCAGTGCCTGCAAACGGGCTCTGAGCGCTACCTGCCCAGGCACAGGACATGTAGAGGTTGGAGCCCTCTGCCCACCTCCATCCTCTGCCTTCTCCCCCTATCCCCAGCATAATCAGCTCTGATATGTTTAGTTGGAGAGCCCAGCTCCACCCTGCCTCTCTGTCCCCCAAGTCACAGGAGTGACATCTGAACCCACCTTGCCCCTTCTGCAACCTCCCTGGGTGAGCAGGCAGAGAAATGGTTACTCTCAGCATGCTCACAAACAAGACACGCAGACACCCCGCAGGCCAGGGCGCACCACCCTGGGCGGGCCTTGGGCCAAGCTCCCCAACTTGATCCCTTCCACTGGAAGCAGGTTGATGAGCGACTAGGGGCTAGGTTAATTGTCCAGGGGACCCTCATCCTTTTCAGGCCCCAGCCTTCAGGAACCCTCAGAGGCTTGCAGACCCACAGACAGACAGAAGTGGGACAGACAGGACAGCAAGAGACAGACCCGGGGCCAGGGGCCAGGCGGGGGCTCACCAGCTGGAGCGCAGGCGGGCTGGGACCGGGTTGGCGAGGCCGAGCAGCGCTAAGCGGCCTCCTGAGGAGCCCTGGGGCCCTTTTATCCGGCTGCGGCCCGCGGGCGCCCCCGACCCAGCCGGCCGGGAGGAGGCCCCGCAGGCCCCGCCCCCGGGCGGACCTGGACGGGGCGGGCGCGCCGCCCCGCCGGCCTCCCGGCTCCGCGCCCCCGCGGGGACCGGTGCCAGGGCGCCCACCGCAGCCCGCCGGAGCCCGCCGTCCGCCGGCCGGGAAGTCCCGCGCTCGCCAAGTTGCTGGAGGTCGAAGCGGGGCAGCTGTTTTCCGTGGAAGAAACTGGCGCCTGCAGCAGGAGGGACTGTGGGAGGATCAGAGTTCCCCGGAGAGCAAGGCGGCTGGGCGCCAGCGGGTTGCGTTTGCCTGGAGCGCTGCTGTGGCCTCGTGAGTCCCTGTCTGAGGCGCGGTTTCCTCCTCTGCAAAGCCGGGTGATATGCCTCCCTAGAGTTGACCTGGGGATTATATTAGTGAGTCCCGGAAGGTGCCAGTGCCACAGCACAGCGCCCTTCACAGGGGAGCGCCTCCCTGTCAGAGGGCCCCCGTCCCACGAGCTAGGTTACTAAGCACAAGGCAGACTCCCTTCTGGGGGGCAGGCAGGGGACCGAGGGGGGCTCGGTTCAAATGAGGGCCGGATGGTGTGGTGCAGGTGTGCTCTCTTTGGAGTAAAAGCCGTCCTCTTCATTGCCCTGGTACCTCCAAGCTTACTGACTACTGTGTGGGCGTGAGGCCTCTGTTCTGCCCACTGTACAGTTGGAAACACTGAGCCCCAGGAGACATGACTTGCTCCCCCAGGTAATAAACAGTAAATGGAGAACTTAAATCCTCCACTACAACCCCTCACAGAGTTGAATGAGGCAGTCCTGGCCCTTGATAGGCTCATGGGGGTTGGGTATGTGTGGAGGGGTTGTGGGGGGGACTGTGGAATAAGACAAAAGTAGAAAAGGCTGAAAGAGGGGAATCCCATCAGCTCAGTGAGCACCCAGGTGCCTGAGTCCCAGCCCCTTTCCTCCAAATTCTTTCCCACAGTCCTGTCCCTCAGTGCCCCCATCTGTAAAATGGGCGGAGTTCCAGCCTCCCAGCTTCCTCCCTAGGCCCAGATCAGTACAGCCTGGTTACCACCCCCCCCCCCACCTTGCCTGAGTGTCATTCCAAAGGCTCATTCATTCACAAACCGTTATTGATTTTCTCCTAAGTGCTAGACAGGGTGCTGGAGTGCTAGACACTGCAGGGAGGTGGCTGGGAGGAGGGTTCCCAGTCTGCTGGGGGAGGCAGACGTGTAAACAAGCACCGGACAAGGCAGAATGTGATAAGGGCTAGGATGGCAAGGTGGACCTTTCTGATCCCTGGGTGACAGTCAAGTCACACTGACCCGGCTGCTGGAGGACTACTGCCCTGCTGGCTACCCATGTTCCAGATGTCCCCCCAGTGCCCCTGCCCCGCCCCTGCTGAGCCCTAAGCATTCCCCCCTGATGAATCAACAGGAAAGAATGCTCCCAGTCTTGGGTCAGTGGCAGCAGCAGCAGCCCAGCTCCTCCCCCAGGGACAATGAGGCAGCTGTGGGCTGGGGTGCCGGGTATGCCTCGGCCCCCTCCCCACGCCCAGCCACCTCTCATGCCGAGCCAGGAACAACACGGAGGGCTCAGAAAATGTGGGCTCCACCTGCTGCCAATCACCCACCCAGGCCTGGCTGCCCAGAACTAAAAATACCCTGGAGGCCAGGGGCTGGCCCGGCTAGAGCCCAGGGAATGAATCGACGTTGCCCGGAAGTCCTTAAGCTGCAAGGCTCTGGGCAGAGGCTGAGGCTGGGGAGCAGTGGAAGGAGGGATCTCCCAGGGGGTCACTGTGAGCCCCTCATTGAGAAGTGAGGGGCTCTGTCGCAGGCCCAGCCCCAACTTACTAGTGGTGGGATGTTCTCAACTGAGTGGCCATCTCATCCTTAAATGCTGTTGCTGTGGGGGTCAGATGGGACAATTCAGTTCATCTCAATAAGCTTTGACTTGACGGAGACTGCCCGCTCCCTCCTTCGTGCTTGACAGTGCTCACAGCCTCAGCTGCCTGAGACCCTCTGCTGCACTCTTGATAGATAGGTCTGTGTCCGCGTCGACTCTGGGGCCCCTTGAACTTCTTATTTATCTCTAAACCCAGATTCTATCGCAGGGCTTGGCACATGGTGGGTTGAATAAATGGGCCTGCTTTGAGCTGGTCCTGAGCCAGAGCTGGGGGAGATGCAGACAAGCCAGATGTGATCCCTGTCCTCGAGGAATTTGCAGAGTGGTAGGGGAGACAGACCCACCATCGACCAACAGATGAGGCTTCCTCGTTGTCCTCATAGTGGCTAGCAGATATGGAGCAGTCACTTTATGTATCATCTCATTTAATGCTCTTAAAATTCTTACCAGCAATACTTTCATCACCCTCCTTTTATGTATGATGAAACTTGGACACAGAGAGGTTAAGTGACTTGGCCAAAGTCCCACAGCTATTATCTGCAGGGGGTAGCAAGTGGTAAACTGGAGTGGAAGCACAGGCCTGTGGGTACAGAGGAGGGAAGTCTGAGGCTTGAAGGCTTCCTGGAAGAAGTGCCTTGAAGGATGGATATGACTCGTGAGGTAGAGAGGTGGGAAAGTGGGGTGGTCGTGAATAAAGCTTTGAAGCCATGGGGCACTGTGTAGGTGTCAGGAGTTATCCCATCTGCCCCCACCCCTCACCTAGTCCCCCAGGGCTGGGGGTATAAGCATCACCATCTGCCCACCCCTCTCAGGGTGAGGAACTGAGAAGTTGAACAGTAGCTAACACGAATCTCTTCCCCATGGGATGTTTCTCAACCCTGCCCAGATCAGGGCCTGTGCTTTCCTCCCAAGTGGGAAGGCCAAAATCTCCTGCAGAGAGCTGTGACCTAAGATGTGGCCAGCAGCAGCCGGCAGCACCCAGGGAGAACCTGCTGGGCAAACCTTCCTTCTCAGCTGCTTCGAGACTCAGTCCAGCCCCACCTCCTGGGACTGGGGGGACCTGAGTTCTAGTTCTGAACTGTGTGGCCTTAGGCAAGTCATTTTGCTGAGCCCGAGATCCTGCATCCATTTGTCCTGCCTTTGCACCCCACCCCTCTGACATCCAAGGGTCACACTGCTCTCCTCTATTCCCTGCATCTTGGCTGTCTATGACTTCAGTATATTCTGTGCAGACTGATCTTCCTGACGTGTTGTCATGCCCTAGCTCAAGAATCTTCAATGGTTTACTGTTGTACAGAAAATGTACAGAATACGGAGAATCCACTGTTGCTCCTCGTGTTCCCTCCTTTCCTCTTCTGGCTTCATTTTCCGTATCCTACCTATCCTTCAGGCCTAACGCAGATTCCCTCTCCTCTACGAATGCGTCCGTGAAAGCTTGCACGAATGCGTCCGTGAAAGAGTCACGGAGCTGAACCAGACACAGTCTCTGCCCTTGAGTTGCTCACCACCCGGTGGGAGAGATGAGTCAAAGACACAGAGTGATGGAGAGGAGACTGTGACAACAGAAAGTGGGACAAATGGGGGGAAGAGACCATTCCCACATAGGATGGGGGCTTTTCCTTTGCTGAGAGCTGTTTAACCAGGGCCAGGGCTTTTGTTCAGAGGGGTATGGGAGCTGAGGGAATTCTGAGAAGTCTTGGGGGGTGGGGGAGTGAGGAGGTGGATGTGGCAAAGCTGGAGAGGGTAGTCAAGGAGACGGTTCCTGGGGAGAAAGGAGAGAGGAGCTGGCTGTAGTAGGGAGAGGACATTTCAGGGAAAAACAGAGCTGGTTAATAGAAATTTTAGGAAGTTTTGCTTTGTGTTGTGCAATGTCACCTTCCCCCCATTCCTGTGAAAGCTTCAGAAAAATCTCCGTTACTCAATAATGTTTGGGGTTGGACAGGCCCACCCCAATATTTGCAGGGCCTGGGCGTGAGTCGAAGGGGGCCTCATACCATATGTCTAAGTATCTAAGAGTTAAAAATCATATAACTCATTGTTAAATAACACATGGTCTATCCTCCTGCCTTGACAAATACACCTTCGGAAAGACCTGGAAGGCCAGGTTTGAATCCGGAACTTTCCACTTCTTGGAGTTCTGTGCGAACATGTTATGGGGAGTGTCTGCCCCTGGCCCTGAGCCCCAAGGTGGCCCACCTTCTCCCTCTCCCACACCGTAAGGGGCCTTCTGCTGTGACAGGAACACACACACCAGGCTCTGTCCAGACTTCCACAGCGGCTGCCATTTGGCCTCCTGAGCCTGGGTGCACAGCCTGGAGGTGAGTCCACACTCAGGAGGAAGGGCTGGAAGCAGGCGCCGGCCTCTTGAGCAAGGAGTTCCTGGAGCACAAGTTTGGAAATGGATGGGGGCTCCAGTGGGCACATCCTCTTGGCCCTGTGGACTTTGTGCCCCCACTCCGTGGGGGATGGGTTTGATTAGAAGTGGGCTGCAGGAACCTTCATCTTTCCTGGTGCCGTCTTGAGCTGGTACTGCGGGCCCACCGTATCCGTGGGATCCGCATTCGCGGATTCAAATGCCTGTGATGGTTACATCTGTACTGAACATGAACAGACTTATTTTTCTTGTCATTATTCCCTAAGCAATACAACAACTATTTACATAGCATTTACATTGTATTAGGTATTATAAGTAACCTGGAGATGATTAAAGAATACGGGAGGACGTGCATAGGTTATATGCAAATACTATGCCATTTTACACAAGGGACTTAAGCATCCCTGGATTTTGGTATCCCCGGCAGTCCTGGAACCAATCCCCCCCATCCTGAGGGGAGACCATATTTAACTCTTCATAGATTCATACCTTTGGTGGAGGGGAGTGGGGTCTGGGTGTTTTGGGAGGACAGGGAGGATCCTAATAACCCATAAGCTGGCAAGGCAGAGAACCCAATTTAGACTCCCCCACTTCCGCCTCCAGCCTGGGATCCCCAGTGCAAAGGCCCTGACTTCCCACACATGTCTGGGTGTTCAGTTTGATTTGATACCACTAGCTTAACGCTCCTCTCTGCCCCACAGTCTTTTTTCTGCCCCCTCCACGTCCCCTTTTCTGCCCCCTTCCCGCCCCCCGACTCCTGCTCCAGGCTTTCACCTCATTCCCTGTTTCTCACATTTAAGTCCACGCCTGAGGAAGGTCAGTGTCCTGGTCATCATTCTCCCGCGTCATCATCGTTTCCTCCCTCTCCCTCTAGAAACCCCCACATCGTCTTGCTCTCCCCTCTCCTTTTCTGTCCTTACCTCCTCCTCCCAGCCACACAGCCCTCTCTAAACCCTCCCCACTCTTCTCCAGTTCCCTTAAGAATATTTTCCCATCCCAGTCTCCCTCCCCCCAGTACCACCTGCAAACGCCACATTTCCCAGTCTTGGCAGCTAAACAGGCACAGTGTCTGCACGTGCTTCTATGCAGGTAAATTAAAGTCATAAGTTCTGGGGGAAATGAGACGGAATGAAGACTCAGTGCCACAGCCCCAAGCCCCCTAAATCCCTTCGGAATCTCACACAAGTCTGCAATGACCTTCTCACCTGCCAGTAATTGAACCCCTTTTTCCTCAAGCAACACTAGACAAGTTAAATTAAAAAACATTTCTTATTCTGCACTGTTTTCCTGGATCATTTAAAACGACTAATATAGTGACTGCATTGCTTCTCCCAGTTTCTGATGGCAGATGAGGTCAACAGGCCTTACTGGGCTAGGCTGGGAACCTTGCAGCCTGCAAGAAATCCCCCTAGCCCGGGGTCTTGCCTCTTCTCAGCCCCTTTAGGAAGATTGTTGACTATTTGAGGGCAGAGCCAAACTGAAGGCTAAAGCTTTAGGAGCCACTCCTAGCCCTGAATCAACCGTTTGTGACTTCTCTGTGGGATTAATCGAGGCAGTCAGTGGGAAATATGAGTTCAGGAGCAGAGCTATTGATTAAAGAGAGGGACATGCACCCTAAACACAGTTTTGTAGTCACTTGCATCTGAGTTTGTTGATCTAGAGCTTTGCAAACATTTTAAATGTTCTTTGTGAGGAGCTGGTTTTATCTCCCCAGCTAGAATGTAAGATCCTTCAAGGCGGAAATGGACAGACTCCAAAGGGTTAATTTTCATGTAACCAGCCAATGTTCAGCTTCCAGCATCCAGGAGGGGGCAGCAAGGAGCTGTCTGGGTGGGGAATTCCCTTGACCAGGCCTGCCATGGGGAGAGGGTGGGGACCTGCCAGGATAGAGGTCAAGGGAAATTCCTGGATGAAGCAGGAGCTAAGCCAAGACCAGGGCCAGAGAGCTGGAGGCAAGACGAGGAGCCATCAGCATCGAAGGCCAAACCAGGAGCTAGGATAGGGGTGCGGGGTGGAGAGACAAGCCCCACCAGAAGGCAGGGCTAATCTGATGGGCCTGTTCAGACACCAGACAGAGCGGGAGGCAGGCCTGGCCATCTCACACTGTAGCTCAGCAGTTCTCCAAGTGTGGTCACAGACCAGCAGCGTCAGCGACACCTGGGAAGCTGTTAGAGATGCCAATTATCAGGCCCCACCCCAGACCCACTCCATCAGAAACTCTAGGATGGGGCCCAGCATCTGTGTTTCAACAAGTCCTCCAGATAATTCTAACACCTGCTAACGTTGGAGAACCACCTCTCTAGACCACACCCTTGGAAAATGTTTGCACTGACAGTCTAGAGCCCTGGAGTCCCAGACCTGCCTGGCAGGCCCAGCCCCCTGGGGACCCCTCTTGTGTTAGGAGGAGCCTCCTCCACATATGATGGGCTGAGTCTTTGGGGACCGCAGTCTACATCCCAGTTATTCCCAAATGGATTTTCAGTCCCTTCATGGTGGGGTGGGAGGCCATATCTTCTGTCCCACATCGAGTTCTACAAGGACCTCTATGTCCCCAAGGAGTGCATCACTGGGGTAGGGGTGGAGGGGTACCTCATTGTCCTCAGGGGGACACTTGTGCAGGGCCGGGAATGGGAGTTCAGGCCAACATCTAGATTCTAGCAGAGTCTTCCTGCATGACAGGAATTTCACCATCTCTTCAATGCCTCAAAAATCTATGCCGTGTGAACATCAGACTGGAGTCTGAGATATTCTGGGGGACCAGTTGGCTAACAAGTGTCACCGATGCCCACCAGCTCTGGGCAGGCAGGACCCAGACCCTATTCCAAATGCCCTCTCCTTCCTCTTGGAGCTGCTCCTGGCTTTTATAATTCACAGTAGAGCCCAAGTGGCCGGAGTAACTTTTATTCCTGGACCATTCTGGTATACCAGTGACCAAAAAAGAGTTAAATAGCTGCAAGATTGTTGATTTGTTCACAAAGGAAACTGCACAGAAAGGACAAGAAAAGCTTCATCTCCTGACCATTAACTGAAAACTGCTTTTCTTAGGACAGCTTGACCTCTAAAGTGTTGACTGAACTATCCAGAAAAAATGTAGATAAACGAGGTCTCCTTTTAGCATTGAATGCTTGTAAACAGGGTGGGAGAGAAGGAATTCCACCAAGATATCAGCTGAAACTTAACTTCTTAGGGGAAAATAATTTCCTCTCCTCATTATCAGTCAATGAGCAGAAGCTTCTGCCCACCGGCACTCTTTGGATTACTGTCACTGTGGCGAGGTGGCGTGTCGGGAGCTTGGTGTCACGCCCTATGCCTCAGCGAGGATTTGTAAACCAGAGCGAATAGGTTGGGGTCTTATCCTGTACTGAATATTGAGCATGGATCCATCGTATTTGTACAGAGCATACTTTGCTAGGCACAGTGGGGCACAAAGAGGCAGAAAACCAGTTCCTGCCCTCAATGTAAGTCTCATAAGTTATGAATTATATTTATATCATTATATGAATCACATGAATTCCATTAGCCAGTGAAATCTGTTTGTATAGATGAGATCATCCATTTACTTACTCATTCAACAGACGTTTATGAGCGCCTATTATTTGTGTAGCCACTTTGGGGAATCTAGAAAAGTAAAATAACCCAGGTTTCCACGGCCCCAGGGTACTGCTGGGGCCACACGGAAGGTAAAGGCCCCATTTTTTAGGTTCCTGTCTCTTTTGTGTAGGTAGCATTTCCAACAACCCCCTGGTCCCCCAATCAAATTTTCACTCAGTTTACATCTAGGAGTTTTCAGGAGTGGTCAACACGTGCTTGTAAACCAGGCTGTAAGCTACGTTGTGGTTTTTTTTCCGAGGAAGATTAGCCCTGAGCTAATGTCCGTTGCCAATCCTCCTCTTTTTGCTGAGGAAGACTGGCCCTGGGCTAACATCCGTGCCCATCTTCCTCTACCTTATAACAATGTTGCCACAGCATGGCTTGACGAGTAGTGCGTAGGTCCGCGCCTGGGATCTGAATCTGGAAACCCCAGGCCACTGAAGTGGAGCATGCGAATTTAACCACTATGCCACCAGGCCGGTCCCTGTAAGCTATAGTTCTATTACAGCATCTTCCATGATCTTCCACCCAGTTTTGCACCGCCCCCCCCCGTTGATGTCCGTTACCTGAGAAGCTTCTGGAAAAACTTTTCAAGTATTGTGGCTAGCGCCTACTGCAAAAATGCTGAGATCCAAGCCAGAGGGGTTAGCTCTTGATGCTTCTAAAGCTGCCACTTTTCAAGGCACAGAATGGTGCTACCTTCCCTCAGAAGTGAGAAAAATGCCTGTCCCCTAAGGGGCTGAGCTGTGTCACCTGAACTGTATCCTGAAACATCATTGGCCAATGGCCTGTCTTTTCACCAATACCACACTGTGTTGATTATTGCAGCTTTATAGTAAGTCTGAGATCAGATAGTGAGTCCTCTGACTTTGTTCTTTTTCAAAATTGTTTTGGTTATTCTAGTCCCTTTACCTTTCCATATACATTTTAGAATCAGCTTGTCAATTTCTACAAAAAGGCCCACCAGAATTTTGATTGAGATTGCCCTGAATTTATAGATCAGTTTGAGGAGAAGTGATTTTTCTATTTTTGGTGAGGAAGATTGGCCCTGAGCTAACATCTGTCGCTAATCCTCCTCTTTTTGCTTGAGAAAGATTGTTGCTGAGCTAACGTCTGTGCCCATCTTCCTCTACTTTTATGTGTGGGAAGCCTTCACAGCATGGTTTGATGAGTGGTGAGTAGGTCCACCCCTGGGATCTGAACTCACGAACCTCAGGCCGCTGAAGCAGAGCACATGAACTTAACCACTACGCCACTGGGCTGGCCCCAAGAAGTGATATTGGGCCTTCTGATCCATGAATAAAATATAGTTCTTCATTTATTTTTTTCCTTTGATTTCTTGAATCAGTGATTTCTAGTTTTCAGCATAAAGATCTCACCCACGACTTACTTTTGTTAGATTTATGACTAAGTGTTCCATGTTTTGGTGATATTGTAAGGGGCACTTAAAATTTTTAAATTTCCAGTTGATCATCACTAGTATATAAAAGTACAACCAATTTTTACATATTGACCTTGTGTCCTGTGAAATTACTAAACTCGCTTTATTCCTTGAAATTTTCTACATAGACAAGCACGTCATCTGTGAAGAGAGACCGTTTTATTTCAACCTTTCCAATCTGTATGCCTTTCATTTCTTTTCCTTGCCTTATTGCATTTTGTGGGACCTCCCATATGAAGATGAAGAGGAGGGGTGAGTGGGCATTCTTGCCTTGTTTCCAATTTTAAGGGCAAAGGATTGTCTTTCACCGTTAAATATGATGTTACCTGTAGGTCCGTTTCATTTCCATTGTCACATTTATGTGTGTAGAGTTGTTCATAATATTCTCTTCTTATTCTTTCGATGTCTGCAGTGTCTATAGTTATATTCTCTGCTTCATTCCTGACATTAGTAATCAGTGTTGTCTCTCTCTTTTTGTCTTTTTCTTGCTGGAGGATTGTCAATTTTATTGATCTTTTCAAAAAATCAGCTTTTTATTTCATTGATTTTCTCTATTGTTTTTCGGTTTTCAATTTCTGCTCCTGTCTTTATTATTTCCTTGCTCTGATTTGTGTTTATTTCATTCTTTTCCTAGGTTCTTGAGGTGGGAAATAGATTATGGATTTGAAACTTTTCCTCTTTCTAATGTAAGCATTTAATGCTATGTTTTCCTCTTAGCATTATTTTCTCTCTGTCCCACAAGCTTTGATAGGTTGTATTTTCATTTTCATTTAGTTCAATGTATTTTTTGTTTCCCTTGAGACTTCTGCTGTGACCCATGAATGACTTGGAAGTATGTTGTTTAATTTCCAAGTGTTTGGAGATTTTTCCAGTTATATTTCTGTTACTGATTTCTATTTGATTCTATTGTGATCAGGTAACACACTCTATATGATTTAAATTCTTTTAAATTTGTTGAGGTCTGTTTTGTGTCCTGAGATACGGTCTATCTTGGTATGTGTTCTAGAAACACTTGGAAAGAATGTGTATTCTGCTGTTATTGAGTGTAATGTTCTATAAATGTCAATTAGATCCTGTTGGCTGATGGTGTTTTGAATTCTTCTATACCCTGCTGATTTTCTGTCTAGTTGTTCTATCAATTGTTGAAAGGGGGATGTTGTTGAAGTCTCCAACTATAATTGTAGATTTGTCTATTTTTTCTTTCAGGTCTGTCAGTTTTTGCTTCACATATTTGCAGCTCTGTTGTTTGTGAATGCGTATTTAGGATTGCTATGTCTTTTTTGTGGACTGACCCTTTTATTGTAATGTAATGCCCCTCCCTTTTTCGGGTCATTATCTTTGCTCTGAAGTATACCTTATCTGGTATTAATATAGTCCCTCCTGCTTTCTTTTGATTAATTCTTGAATGAGATTACTTTTTCTATCCTTTACTTCCAAGCTGCCTATATTGTTATATTCGAAGTAAGTTTCTTGTAGACAGAATATAGTTGGGTCATGTTTTTTAACCCACTCTGCCAGTCTCTGCCTTTTAATCAGTGTATTTAGACCATTTATATTTAATGCAATTATTGATATATCAGTGCTTAAATCTGTCATTTTATTTTTGTTTGTTCTGTTTTTGTTTCTCCTTTTTCCTTTTCCTACCTTCCACTGGGCTACTTGAATATTTTTTAGAATTCCCTTTTGATTAATCTATAGCGTTTGAGGGTATCTCTTTGTACAGCTATTTTTGGTGGTTGCTTTGGGTATTACATTACACAGACCTAATTTTTCACAGTCTGCTGGTATTGCCATTTTTTCAGAGTGAACTGTAGAAGCCTTATCTTCCTCTGTGTCTCTTTACCCTACCCCATTTATAATACAGTTGTCTTAAATATTTCCTTTACATAAATTTATAACCACATTAGACTGTGTTGTAATTTTTGCTTCAACTGTCAAACCATTAATAAAACTCAAGAACAGACAAAAATAAGTATTTTACCCATTTTTTCATTTTTCTTTCTTCCCTCCTGATGTTCCAAAGTGCCTTCTTTTTATAATTTTCCTTCATTTAGAAACCTTCTGCTAGCCATTCTTTTAGGATAGATCTCTTGAAAACAAGTTCTATTAGTTTTCTTTCATCTGAGAATGCCTTGTTTACCCCTTCATTCCTGAAGGATTTTTTTTTCTTGATATAGAATTGTAGCTTGACAAGTCTTTTTTTTCTTGAAAACATTGTTGCTATTTATTTCTAGCCTCCTTGGTTTCTGATGAGAATTCCACTGTCATTCAAATTGTTTTTTCCCCATAGGTGAGGTCATTTTTCTCTTGCTGCTTTCAAGATTTTTCTTTGTCTTTGGTTTTCAGAAGTTTGACTATGATGTGTCTTGTTATGGATCTATTTGGGTTTATCCTGTTTGGAGTTGGTTCATCTTCTTAAATTTATGTATTTTGTGTTTATGTTTATGTATTTTTCAAAATTTGGAAAACTTTCAGGCCATTATTTCTTCAAGTATTTTTTCAGTCCTGCCCTCTTTCTCCTCTGCTTCCAGGGCTCTGATTACATGAATGATGATATAGGATCTTTTGTTATAGTCCCACAGTTCCCTGAGGCTTTATTCATTTTTCTCCTTTTTTTTTTCAGTCTATTTTCTCTACATTGTTCAGATTAGGTAATTTCTATTTTTCTTTCTTTGAATCCACTGATTCTTTCCTCTGTCCTCTCCATTCTGTTCTTGAGATCATCCATTGAGATTTTAAAGTTTGGTTATTGTATTTTTCTGTTCTAAAATTTCCTTTTGGCTCTTCTTTATATCTTCTTTTTTTTTTTCTGAGACTTTCTATTTCTTTACTGACTTTTTATTTTTCCATTTGTTTCAACTGTGTTTGTATTTGTTGAAGCATTTTTATGATGGCTGCTTTAAAATCTTTGTTAGATAATCCTAACATCTCTATCATGTTGGTGTTGGTATCTCTCAAGAGTCTTTTTCATTCAGTTTGAGAGCTCCCTGATTCTCAGTATAATAAGTGATTTTTGATTGAAACCTGGACATTTTGGGTATTATGTTATGACACTCTGGATCTTGTTTAAACCTTTTGTTTTGATTGGCTTTTTCTGACTGCTTCAGCAGGGGATGGGAGAGTACCATCTGTCACTGCTAGTTGAGGGTATAAGTCCAGGTTCCCCATCCAGCCTCCCTTGACACATGAGGGGAGGGCTCCTCATTACAGCTGGGTGGGGGTGGTTGATTGGCTCCCTACTGGGCCTCCACTGACTAATGGTTGAGGGTATGCCGTAAGGTCAAAATATACTGTAATTCAAAGACTATGGCTCTGGCTGTCAATGTATCCAGATTCCATACTCACTGCATGGTGGTGTAGAAGATGCTTCTTATGCACTATTCCACATTCCCTTGGGGTGGTTAATGCCCCAAAGGCAACCTCCACAATAGAGAACACAATTGAAGAAAGAGTTGGTAAATAAATGCTGCAGCTTCCCATCCTTTGGGGTGAAGAATTCTGAGGTACATCCCTCTAAAGAGGGTCCTGAGTAGATAGAGCTCCAATTACTCACTATGGTAACTAGCTCAATAATCCACCTCCAATTGGTTTTTCTCCCTTACCTGTATCATTCTTCTTGGTTCTTTACTTCTGCTTTCTGGGATTATCTCCCATGTAAACAATGTGCACCCTAGTCCTTGTCTCAGGAACTGCTTTCAGGGGAAACCAAGCTAATTCCACTGGCACTAAAAGTGGTCCTAGAAAGCACACTCTTAGGATGAGATTCTGGAACTGGATCATTTTTCTGTTGACACAACCCAAAGGACCACGTGGATAATGGTAAGTGGGATGGCAAAACCTTTGATATGCTGTAGCTCACAAATATTGAGACTCTTTCCAGTGGTGTATTGGGATAACACACATTGGAAGAGAAAACATTGGCTCATGCAGTAACTCTAGCACTTGAATGTTCTGGGGCAGTGGTAATAATAAAGATAATGGAATTGGGTGATTTTTTTTATCTTGTCCTAGAAATCTTAAAGAAAGATAACAATAGGCTCAGTCAACTAGCAACTCACAGCATGCTGTGGAAGCCAGAAGGCCTCCCTGGTAGCATTTTAAAAGGCTCTTCTCTGCAGTCATATGGCAGACTGCTGAAAATTGGGCACAGGATTTCATCATAAGGGTGTAAAATTGCAAAGGATAGGGATGCACAGTTTCAACAGGTTTCTTATGCTTAAGTGAGGACGCTGATAGGGAAGGAACGGGGCCTGAGTTCTAGGATGGGACGTATAGGTAGATGTGCATGAGAAACACAAACCCTCAGATTCACCTGAACCCCCTGGGTGGGCAGAAGCATTCCCCTGCCCCTAACTAGAGAAGAAAGCCTCCCATTGGCTAATTTAAACAAAAAAGGAATTTATTGGAAAGATACAGGAAAAGCTGAATAATCTGGGGTGGTACCAGGCAGGCTAACATCTCAGGGGACCTGGTTATTAGCCAGAACTAAAGGGCAGTTGATCCAGTTATGCCAGTGGAATGGCCTCAGGTTGTTTCACTCAAGTTTCAATTCAACTAGAGAAGGTCTGACTGGGCAAGATGATGTGCTCTGCCAGATCTTGCTCAGGGGGAAGGGGATGGGTGGGAAAGGGGCATAGTGCCACCAAGACATCATGGAATGGAGGGGTTAGTTCCTCAAAGGGAAAGTGAAGTGCTGGTACCTCAAAAAGGGGAAAGGACGCTGAGCAGACAGAAACCCCAGCTGCCCAGGCAAGAGGCAAGAGCTGGCTCACTGTTTCTCTTCTCACCCCGATTCCCACCCCCAATCTCTACTTCTTCCTGCTCAGTTCCTCAGAAGGAGTAGGGAGAAGCCACAGATTGTTTTTCATAACTTTGGAGGATACCTCGAGTCAGCGCTGGGCGATAATTAGACTGTGATTGTTCTATTTAAGTGCTTCACTTAATCAATTACAATCGCCTGTGCTGTCTCCATGTATTGATTATAGAGTCCCGCATTCTGGAAATCTTAAAGCATGGGATGCTACACCTATGCTGTGATCCTTGTTGGTGTGTGAACACCCGGGCTGAAGCCGACATTTCCTTGCGGTTGCTTGAGATACTTTTTCATCTTAATTGTTTCTGAAGACAAGACAGAATAGCATCTCCTTCTATCGCTAATCTGAATCTAAGTGGGAAGGAGCGGTCCAGTTAATGGGGCATACGGCTGTTCCCAGGTGGGAAGGATGGGGTTGACTGCTCCAGATGCCCTCTCAGAGAAGACACGGGGTATGGTCCAGAGATTGGCTGTGGACACTTGTGAGGATGATAATGGAGGAGAGGTGACCCTGGACAGACACCGAGCCACCCCATCCACCCATCATCATCATGGCAGGCAGTAGGGGCTCAGGACTGGCCAGGGGCCCCGCTGAGCAGATGGAACTTGAACTGCCTCAGGTCTAGGCAGTGTGGAAAAGGGAGGAGGGGCTAGGTCAAAGGGGAGGAGGCAAGTTGCAGTGGTTTTCAACCTGGCTGCGCATTAAAAAAGACTCCTGCCTCGGTCTACCCCGGCCCCGTTGTATCAGAATCTCTGCAGTGTGGGGGCAGGGGCGGTTTCTGGGCATCTGTATTTTTTACGTTCCCAGGTAACATCTTAATGCTCAGCGAAGGCTGAGAATCACTGAGTTAGAGCAGGGTCCTCAGCCTGAGATCCACGGTGGGTTTTGGGAGCATCTGTGATGTCACCTGAAATTGTATGCAAAATTGTCTATATGTGTGCTTTCCTTGGGACAGGAATCCATTGCTTTCATCAGATTCTCAAAGTGCCCATGACCATCCAAAGAACACCAAGCACTGAGATAAAGGGGATAGAGGGCCTGAGCCAGGGAAGAGGAGGGGGATTCGAGCTATGGTGATTCTGACCACAGTGGTTCCTTAAAGCAATCTTGTCACAACACCACAAGACTGCCCTCCCGCCCTTAGCTCAGCAGCCAGGCGGCCAGGCCACCAGCCCTGCCAGGTAACTTCCCCGTCGGCCGCATGAAACCAGCTGCAAAAAGAGAACCACGAGATTTGGAGGTGGATGTGGAGTGAGTAGGGATTTGCCTCAGGCTGGTCTCAAAATTAGGGGAGCAGGAACGAGTTCCAAACCCTATAAAACAGCTGTTCTCAAAGTGAGGTCCCCAGACCAGCAGCTTCAGAATCACCTGGGAACTTACTAGAAATACCAATTATCAGGCCCCACCCCAGACCTTCTGAATTAGAAACTCTGGCAGGGCCCAGCAATCTGCGTTGTGACAAATCCCCTGCATGATTCTCAGGCACACTGAAGTTGAGAACTACTGGGGAGGGGGCACCTCCTCATTTGTTGATGGATTTATTCTGGGTTAGCTGAGTCCCTCGGTGAGGCTGATCCAGTGGGTTGAAACCTGTCAGTACCCACAGCTGAGAAAGGCTCAGCAAAGGCTGAGAGTTGAGATGCTTCCGAGTCTGTAGCAGGTGAGAGGAAGGACAGGGCTGCCACATTCAGTTGCTGAGTTGGGGAACAGAGAGATGCAGGAGGGGCCAGGTTTTAGATCCTGTTTCATACATACAGCCACCTCTGTGTAGATGGTTCTAGTAGTTGGCTAAGATGTGTCGTCTTGACTTTGGGAGAAGATACAGGGCTGGAGATATACTCATCAGCAAGTAGGTTTAAGTCACACAGAGAAGGTGAAAGGGATGAAGGGAGCTGAGTACAGAATCTGAGTCCTTCAGAATCCTCTCACTGGTCACGGGGTGTCTGTGCTGGGGCAGTCTTGAGTTAAGGCCTCTGAGTCCACAAGGGCACTCTCTGCCCACGAGGAGCTGGTGGTCCAGTTAGGAAGAGAAGACCAGCACACAGGGAGTTGGCACTACTTGGGGTGAAGAACTTCACCAGAGGAGGGGGGCCTATGAGTGTTTGGGGAGCACAGAGGATGAAGGGAAGGCCTGCACGGGGAGTGATCCCAGAGGGGCTCTCGTGGGGAAGTGAGCCATGTGTGGGGCTCGCAGAGCAGGCACTTATTCACAGGGGTACAAACTGGGAGGGAAGTCACCCCCCATGGCCTCCCACATGGGACTTAGTGAGCAGAGACTGCCGGCCGAGGGCACCGAAGGAAGGGAACGCTGGGAAGGCAGGCTGAGTGCTGGATTGGAGGGAGCACCACCCCCCAGGGCAGGAATCAGCATCCTGCCTCGTGTTGCAGGTTTAGGGGGGCTGATACAATCAAATGGTGGCTTAGGAAGAGCAGTGTGGTGGCACAAGCTGGAGACTCCTGAGTGGGCAGAACAGCTGGGGGTCCCAGGTGTGATGTGATAAGGACCGTCATTAAGGTGTAGGCAAGTTAGGGAGAGAAGCTGATGTTGAGCTATTGGCCTGGTAATTGTTTAAGGCTTTTCATTGAAGCGGGGAGGGTCAGCAGAGTGCTGCCTCCCCTGCCAGGAGCAGTCCCTAGGGCCATTTGCTTCCTTCTCTGGCCCCGAGCCCAGGGCCTAGGCCAGCGAAGTGCCCAGAGAGAGATTGTGAGCGAACCCAAAGACTTGTGTGAAGAAACATGGTTAGGAAGCAGAAAATAGAGGGGGGCGATTTAAATGTTCCTCAGCAGGGGAGTGATGAACTAACCCATGGCCTAGCCCGGCTATGAAGTACGGTGCAAGGGAGAAAAAGAATGGGGCAGATCGACAGGCACTGACATTTTGTGAACTGAGAAAAGCAAGCTCCCTGCCAATGCACGTAGAATGATGCCATTTGTATAAATGATAAGGACTGCAAATTATGTACAAGTATGCAAATGCATTTTTAAAAAGGTCTAGAAAGATGCACAACTGGTGATTGACAGGGGTTCCCCGCAGGGAAGGCAGGATAGTTATAGAATGGGTGTGAGGAGGCCCTCACACTGGGTTTTGCTGTGCAGTTGGGGACAGCGGTGGCCTGTAGTACGTGGCCAGGAGGGGGTGAGATGAGAAGAACCCCTGGTGCAGACATTCTCAAACCCCGATGTGCACCAGTGTTACCAAGGGGCTGGTTAAAATGCAGGTTCCTAGGCCCCATCCCAGCCATGCTGAAACAGGGTGTCAGGGTGAGTCCCTTCTCACATCTGCGTTTAACCACTGCCCATGGTTCTGACGCCACTGGTCCCTCGAAGCACTCTTGTGGCGCCTCCGTAAAACTGCCCTCCCTCCCTTAGCTCAGCAGCCAGGGCTGGGCCACCAGTCTTGCTGGGCAACTGGTCAGGGCGACTTCCACTTCAGAGGTGGGGGAGGCTGGGGGAGTGTTGTGTGGGGCAGCTCTTCCTTCAGAGTGCGCTCTTCAGGGGGACACACACCATCCTTAACAACCACCGCTCACCATTCCGCCGGGAGCTCGGGGCGTCAAGCTTGATGCCACTGCCTCCTCGGGACCTTCATGTCTCGAGGGACAAAGGTAACTGCTCCAACTTCCCTGGACAGCCTTTAAAAGAGACCTGAGCTACCTAAATCATCCTCCTCAAATTCATTTGGAATTCAAAGCAGGTAGGAAAAACTGGCATTAATTAAATATTTAATTGATGTCCATTAAGGCTAGACTATTGGTTTTAGTTCAAATTTATGACAGTTTTTTTTTTATAGCTGCACACGTATTGCATACAGGCCATTGGTTCCCTGCATGTAATAAAGTGTTCAGTATATTTATGCCTATTTTATAGGGCTTGGGACATTACTGGAGCATTGTGAGTGATTATGGAGACATACAGTATTTGCTTTTATGACGGTGGTGGTGGTATCAGTGAGAAATTTGCTGTTGAGTCACCACTGATCAGACCAGTAACCACCAGTTACAACCCTGTGCCTCTGGGAAAATGTGGGCTCTTTACGACAATCCATTTTATTGTGCGGTTTTCAGGTACCTGTTGAGGCAAAACGAGCCTGTTTGTACATTTATGAGGCAGGGGGTTGAACGTCCCCTCACCTCACACGGCCAAGGCAACATCCAGAAGCAGACTTCTGTGGCTTAAAACGTGAGTCTGGGGATTCCCTGTGGACTGGAGGGGTGTGAGTGACAGGTATGCAGGCGGGTGGGAACACGCAGGTCTCCTCCGGCTCTTTTGACCTGGGCCTCTGCCCGGTCAAGAGGGACCATTTCTGGTGTTCTCCAAACAACAAAACTCCTGCTGGGTCAGTTTGGGTTCAGGGGTGAAAATTGGGCCAGAACTCACCCTTCTTCTGGAGTGACCCTTGTTTCCAGTAAGTCAATTGTGTAAAACTTTAAATTTCTAAAATGGATGAAGTATCCTCCACTCTGTTTCAATTAACACAAGGGCAAGGAGAGATCTGAGGTCCAACATCCTTCTTTGAAGTTTAAAAAACGACAATAACAACTACCAAGCAACAAACAAAACTGACCTTTCCTGTAAGCACGCTGTGTGTGTGTGTCTGTGTGTGTGCGTGTGCGAGCGTGCGCGCACGTGCCTGGCCCACATGAAGGGCTGCACAGGCACTGTCGTTTGACTCTCGGAACAGCCCCATGACGGGGGCGCTGTCATTATCCCCATTTACAGACGAGGAAAGGGAAGCCAGTGAGTTGAGTGACTTGTCCCTGGTCACCCAGCTAGAAAATGCCTCAGCTTGAACTAGGTCTCCCTGGTTCAAAGTGTGAGCTCTCAGCCCTCTGCTTTGGGGAGCTCATTGTGGTTGAGTGGGGAGTAGAGGCTCAGATTATGGAGATCCACACCTGGGGAGGGGAGGAGGGGCAGAAGGCATGGGGGTCGTCCAGAGAGCAAGTTCAGACACATCCACAAATTTATCGCCACTTTTGCCTGAATGAATCTCTATCCTCTGGATCAGCTCTGTTCCCTGGGCCCTAAGTCTGAGAACAGTTCCCAACACCACCAGAGACTTCTCAGCTGCAAAACACAGATTATGCATGAGTACAAAGGAACTTTTCCTCAGTATTTCAGGAGAGGCTCTTTCCCCCAGCGTGTCTTAGATGTGGGCGACACACGGGGCCTAAGCCTTTATTTGGACCTTCTTCTGATGTTCACCACAGAACCTCACCAAGTCACAATCAAAACACCCCTGTGAAACCTGCAAGAATCAATCCCAGTTAACTGAGGTTCAGAGAAGCCAAGCAACCTGCCCACAGGCGCCCAGCGGAGTCCAGGTGAAGACCAGTTCTGCTGCGACCCAGCCCAGTCTCTCCCCCTGATGTTCTTGTCTTGCCGTGTCTACCTAAAACCTCAACTTGAGGTGTTTTCAGCCTTAAACACACCTGGTGTTTTGGGGAAAACCCCACATGGCTCACAATCACTCTGGTCCACCATGTAACTCATTCCTGGACTTTGTCTTTATTTCAGTTCATTGGGTTCCCCTCTCCCTCCTCCACCTTAGCAGGGGAGGTCAGGGGTTGCCAGCGGTTATGGTGAGGGGAGAGCATGACTACGTAGGGGCAGCAAGAGTTGGGGGGGGGGAATGGAACTGTCCGGTATCCTGATTGTGGTGCTGGGTATGTGAATCGATATGTGTTACAACTCATGGAACTGTGCACCAAAAATAAGATAAAAATAAAAAAGGAAAGGATCCACCTCTGCCGGAACACTTGTAGCTCTGACAGCAGCTGGAGGAGGGACTTCACGTGGAGAAGGGCAGTTCTGGGGCCCATTTCATGGACCTGCCTTTCAGCTCTCCAAACCAGCAGGACAGAGCCCTGCGTCAGGTCCCAACCCGCATGTAGGCCCGTTGGGCGGCACCTCCCTCCACTCTTGGAGGAGCGTCCACTCTGCTGACAGTCCACCTCCTTCCCCCATGGAGTTAGGCTGGTGGGTACAGCAGGCTCTAAGGCTTTCTCTAGGCTCCTTGGGGACTGGCCAAGAGGCTCTAAGGCCCTGTTCCTCTGGATGCTGGGGAGCAGCTGAGTGACTATGGGGGACAGAGGTATGGCCTACACATAGTTGTTCCTTTGAGCTACGCTCTACTCCCTGATGTCCCAGAGAAAGGGAGCCCACCCTCCACTCCCATCTCCCAAGTCATACACATACCCAGAGAGACCAACCCGCAGTCACTCCGCTTGCCACTGGGAGAAGTCCCCCGAATCGGATTAGCCTGAGTTGGTCAACCGAGCCAGGACCTGGGGCCTGCAGGCACGGATGCCCTGAGGATGTGGGCAGCGTCCTCCGGCCCGGTCTACGCTGGAACACAGTCTGAGGCTGGAGCTCTGTGGATGACTCAAGAACCACAGGGCATATCAGGAGGCAGGAGGACAAAAGGCCGGGTGGTGGCTTTAACCAGTGCGGTTCCAAGAGGGGCGTCCCCTGAGTGGCAGCTCTTGGCACGAGCTCCTGGCAAGGCCTTGGCACCAAGCCGGGCCATCCCAGGCGGGACGGGGCTGCCGGCTCTGCTGCCTGTACTTTTCCTCGCTTACTCATCAGACGCAAAAACAACTCCACCCACTTGCGGTGAAGCCTGCCCTGCATTTTTCACCTTCGGGCTGTCATACTGGGGAAGAAATACCAGCTTAGGAGGAGAGTTTTGGCCAAGTTCAAAGGGAAGGGCTTGGGGAATGGAAAGTCCTTTGAAACCTGGCTTGGACGGTGACTGCCTGACCCAGATTTTTCCTTTTCAAAAGTATGCTCAGAGCTCAAAGCCCCGGGTGTCATGTAGACATGGGCGTGGCAGAGTCCGGGGAAAACACACCAACCACGGCACAGCTGCAGCCTCCCTCAGAAAGACCTCAAGCCTGAGCGTCAGGCCCGACTCCACAGGGCAGCCTGGCTGTGGGCACTTCCTGTGGGGCCGCCTCCAGGGGGTGAGGCTTGAGCCCACCACGGTGTCCCTGCCTGGGTCTTCTCTGGGGGCCAGCTCCTGCTGGACAGGAGGCCCCTCTCCCTTTCCCCTGTTCCCTGGGTATCTTAGTTCCCCCAGACATGGATGCTGAGACCCAGGAGGTAATCTTGGGAAACACTGCCATGGGAGTGGGAAAGAGACAGGAAGAGAGGAGAGCGTTACCGAGTGAGTTACTGCTGTGGGCATCCAAGACTTAATTCTGCGGGGAAATAGCATAGAACAGGCAGCTCAGAGGTAGTCCACCTGGGCGCAAGGGAATTGGGGTGCCTATACGCCATCAGGCATTTGCGAGGATTCCATCATTCCATGTGCTCAGGCAGAGCAGGCTGCGGTGCTGGCGGTGGGAGTTTGGGCCGCCAGCTCTGAAGTGATAAAGGCTGAGGGACAATGGCCTGGCACCCCGTGTGGGCTGTTCCACTGTGCTACATTTCTGGACCTGCTCTATGCAGGTAGGTGCTTCCCAGACATGACACATGGAACTCCTACCGTGTGTAGCTGGTGAAAATGGGCCAGTGCAAAGGTTTGCATCTGCCCCCTGACACATTGCAGATATCTCTGTGACAATAAAAAGAGCTCTTATCCTTTCTCCTTCCAGCAGGGTGGGTGGGTTTGACCCTGCAAGGGCAGTGTGTGGTGGAGGTGGAAGTCATGCCCTCTGGGGGGCAGTTCTGGGAGAGTAGATTTTCCTGCAGTGGGGGTTGCTCTGCCGTCTCCACATCTGCATCAAGGAATTAGTTCCTCACAGTTTGTTCCCCTTCCCACAGAGGAAGGAAAGAAGGGGGAGGAAATGTTGAGACTGAGGGATGAGGCTACAAGCCAGCCCTTTCTTTGTTCCCTGTCTCCAGTGTGGGGCTGGCTCTGAATGCCCGGGGCACCAGCTGGGAGCCCACTGCCCTTCCAAGCCTGGGTCTCACCCCAAACCCAGCCATTGGGGTCTTTGCAGTGCCATGGCTCCCAAAGCATCACATCAAAGCAAACTTTAGCTTAGTTTTCACATTGCACCCTGGGCCTCTTTAATTCTCCCCCACCTGCGGTGGACCCCATGGCTGCCAAACAGACTGCCAGATCTGGTCTCTCGGCCCAACCCCATTCTTCTCTATTTGGCTTTGTGGTGCCCAGGCTGGGACACTGCAAACCCCATGTTTCCTTTGCCAGCAGCTGGTCCCTGGTAGGTTCTGCCAATGGGGAGGCCAGAAGGAGACAGGAAGGCAGGAGGAGGAGGGAGCCGGGACTTGCTCCTTCCTGATTTTCTTCTTGTTCCTGTCAACCTCACCCTAATGATGGTGCTTATCCAGGCAGCAGAAGTCAGTTCTGGTTTCATACTTTTCTGGCACACTTCTAGAATCAGCCTCATTGTGCCCACTCAGGTGCACTGGCCAGGCAGCACCCCTCCTCAGAGGTGGGTCCCAGCCTCTCTCTCTGCAGCCCCTCCTCCAAGCTTCAGGATTCCACTAATTCAACTCTTCCTTTGCTTCTGCCCTGGGGAGGCAGCTGCTTTTGTAGTTATTCACTCTGTTTTCGCAATGTGTCCTCCCACTCCTTTTTTTTGCCTTTTCAGCCATCCAATACCTGTTTAACCAATTCTCTAGACTAAATTCTCTCTGTTAAAATAACTGCTGGGGTTTCTATTTTCCTGACCAGACACTGACTGGTACAGACCCCACGGCTGCCAAGCAGACTGCACGAGGAAGCTGTAATTCACCATCTGGATTTCGTCCATCACGGGCATAGGTGGCTGCCAGCTTACCCAGTTACCACACCGTGTCGAGGCCATTCCAGCCGAAAGCCAAACCCCGATGCTCTGATGAGCCTGAGAAACCTGACCAAGAGCAGAGTTATGGTTTCCTTCTGTCTTTAGAAGTAGCGAGACTTCTTTGCAGGTCCCTTGAGATCCCTGGGGTGGAGGAAAACACGATGGGAACCTTGGTCTGGCCTCAGGTCTCCCGGTGCTTGCAGATCCCTCTGCTCCTCAGCTGGCTGAGACGCCGCTCCAGGCTCACGACTTCCATGGCTCCCTCCCAGATGCCACCCTCCCTCGGTGCCCACCTCTCTCCTCCTAGTCAGTCATCAGCGGATGGTCCCCTCAATGTGGTGGATCTGGGCATGAAGGGTCCCCATAGAGCCCAGACTGGGAATGAGGAGGAGATTCCAGCACACACGGCAGCTAGGATTGAGCTTTCCCCAGCTCTGCGGCAACATCATCCACAGTCTCGGAGCTGAAAGAGAACCCGGAGATCAACCGCTCCTACCTTGCCATTTTACTGGTGGTGAAACCAAGACCCGGAGAGGTTAGGCAGCTTGCTCAAGGTCACCCAGATTGTTAGAGGCAAGTCTGTGGCTAAGGCCAAGTTCTGTCTCTGGAAAGCTCCGAGCTTTTCCCGTGAGCCACACTAAGATTACTCAGCCTACCGTCGCTGCAGGCCAGCTGAGGTCAGCTGGTTTCTGCCCAGTATCCTTCCCTCCCAGACTTCCTGAGAAGTTAGCATTTTCTATCTAGTTCTCTGCTTGCCCTGATTTAGCCCTGAGTTTCCTCTGAACTTCCCTGTGCCTGTGAGCCCTTTCTTATTCTCTGCTTCTGGTTCAGCTCCTCTGAATCTCTGCTGGTCCTAACTGCCCTCTCCCACCAGCCCCAAAACCTCTCTGCTCCTCTTCGAGGGCTGGAGGCTCTCAAGTTCCCTTTACCGATTTACCCTTAGCAATTAGTCCTGGTCTTGGATTGTGTAAACAGAGGCTCAGTGCAGAGTGTAATCCTCTAATCATAAGCAATCCCTGCCCCACTGCCCCAAGGGCATTGATTTAGCTGTCTTTCACTGAAACACTGTTTTTCTCAAATTGCCGGCTTGTGGGTACCATTCTTCTAAGGGTTCTTGGGAAGATGAGGTGACACCCTTAAGAGTCCAGATGCAATCGTTCTACTGAACAGCCTGGGGTGCTCCGCAAGGCATTGTTTTCTGGCAGATTGTCAGAGCAGAAGAAAGGAAAGCCATCCATTCCCTTTGAGGAGTGACAGTTCTCAGAAATCACATCTGAAGCCTTTACCCCAGGCACAGCACAGTGAAGCCTCAACTCACGTTTGTGCTGTGCAACTGTTTACCTTAGTTCAGGGCTCTCAAGTCTAATGCAAATCCAGATCACCAGGGAAGCTGTTTAAACATAAGTTCCTGCCCCCCACTGCTGAGCTTTCCAAACAGTCCCTAGGAGGCGGGTGGTCTAAGGATCTCTCTATTTTAAACCCTTTGTAAATGATTCTGATGTTAGCTGAGTTGAGAAGCACTGCCTAGACAGATAACAGAGGCTGCTGCAAGGCTGTTAGGACACATTGTTGGGAAAAAAGGATGCTGAGAAGGGCTCAAAGAGCATGGAGAATAGGGTTATGTAGTTAAGCCCTTTGAGGCTGAACATTTATCCTAGGACAGGCTGTGTGTGGACAGATTCTCAGCTCAGCTCTTTGTGTACAGTCAGTCCTTCTCGGGCAGGAGTGGCTCCTTCAGGGTCATGCTACCACTGGTACACAGACTGGGAAATCGGGAGGCCCAGTCACTCTGACATCCTCCCCTGCCTGGGACATAGGATGGCTCTGGGACTGCACACACCTTTGGGGGCTTCTATGCAAATATGATGTCTGCAGTGTTTCCCACTATGGACCCCACACAGTGAGAGTTATTGAATGACATTGGTAGGTCCCACTTGGCAGGGACCATTAGTTTTTATTCTGCATGAATCTGATGACAAACAAAACACATACTGAAGTACCCTTGCCTCTACCACATCCAAGTTCCTATCTATCATCTATCTATCTATCTATCACACAAAAATTTAACAACTTTTATGTATCAACCAGTGTCTGAAAGTGGTTTGTACTGGAAATCCAAGTCATGCTATGAGATGTGTGTTCACCCCATCTCCCCTGGGAATGGCTCCCCTGGCCCCAAAGCCATGTTCCTGCTGGGTGACCTGCCCCTGTGCTTGCTTGTTTCTATCAAAGTTCATTTCAAACAGGCCCAATAAGATATTCTCTTCCAATAAACTGGAATTGGGACTGAGAAAATGGAGACAGTTTGGTCCAGTTTCTATTCTAGACCTACAAAGTGAATACTCATGAACAATGGAGGGCATATTCTGCTGAGTGGATGGAAGAACAGAGACAGTTGGCCTCCGGATGGAAAAAGGAGACACCAGGGAGGAGCAGGGATGGGGGATGGTGAAGGGTCCTGGTGACCTCATTGCTCCCAGTTTACAACCCTACTGAGACGTGGTGCACTCCAGCTCTTGGCTTCCGTCAGACACCACCATGTCCTTGTAATGCAACCCCTATTTTTTTTTTCATAAGCCCAGGCCCATTTTCTGTTACTTGCAACTACTGAGTCCTAACTCATGAACATGGACAGGAGTCACCAGTCAGGGACTGACAGGTTACTAGAGCAGCTGAGGTACAGCATGGAGGCTAACGTGGATCATAATGTCAGGGATTTGTCACTGAGCACCTACTATATGCCAGGCACAAGAGAAGTGTTTTCTGTTCACCAACTTTAAAAATCTTTACAACAGCCCTAAAAAGCAAATGTTATGATCTCATTTTATTGAAAAGGGAGCCAAGGCTCAAGGAGAAGAGAGAAGTTTCCCAACTCACATAATGAGTGGTAGAACTGAGATTCAAACCCACATCTGTCTAACTCGAAAATCTAGCCTCTTTCAACTATACCATGCTGCTTTTTCACGTGGTGTAAGACTGAGGAGGATGCAGGCTCTGGCAGGCTGTTTATATTAGGTGTAGTTGGTGTCTGGAGGGCAAAATCCAGGAAGGCAGAGGTGGCGGACCCAGCTCAGGGCCTGAGGGTCCACTAGGTCAGAGAGAGTTTCAATCAGAGCTGTCCAGGACCCTGGAGAGCTCCCAAGGAGCCACAAAGACTACACCCTCCTGCTCAGTAGCTCAGCCCCCCGTCCTGAACCTTTGGATGCTGAAGGCTGTTCACTGGCGTATGCAAGGAGGGTTTACTCCCTGGGACCCTGGGAATTATCCTGGGTCCCCCCGCACTCCTCTACTCCACCGTCAGTTTTTCTCTGCATCAGGTTTTGGAAGAGAGTGCTGACTTAGGGTGCCCATCTCCATGTCCAAAGAGTTGAAAATAGTTTAAACAATCTCTTTCTAGCCAGCCCACCTTTTCATAGGTGCAGTGACTGGCAATTGTGATCTGTTAATCACGCGAGGCCTCCTTTGGCAATGTAAAACCAAACTGGCTGCTTTGCATAATAAAAGGTTAAAATTATGAGCCGTACAGGGAACAAATAAAGCTTGATCATTCAGGCTCGAAATTTGTGACTGCACATCCTTGCGCTTGCCTTTCATATTCGCTCCATCGTCACATGTCCGCCCTCAACCACGGCTGTTTATTTTTAATCCACGTTTCCCCAAAATAGATATTAATAATTTTCCCGCGGCTTCTCTGGCAGCACCATGTGTGTTGATCAAGAGCAGCAATATTTCTTTGACCATATGCATTTGGGGTTTGCTTTGACATCGTAAATGGATCTTTTGCTTGGTATTTAAGTTGGCTCTTTGTGGGAAGCGTTGGCCAGTTCAGACTTCCTTAATAAGTTCTTCATGACTGCGTTTGCAATGACGCTAATGAAATCATTCTGAATATCAGTGGGCAGATAATGAGCCCAGAGGCAGTGACCAGGGTGAGGGCCCAGATGGAGGGAGGGATGGGATGAGTGAGGAGACGAGGGAGCAAAGCTGTCTTTCTGGCTCCTAAAGGAAGGTGAAAATGAATTTAAAGCCCCCTGGGTCTGTCTTTTCTCTTCTGCCCCCATTTGGAGAGATTTTGGTGGGGAGTATCCAGGAGTTTGATAGTTCTGTCCCCAGCCTGGGTGGGAGAATGAGACCCAGGAGTCTGCTCTCGCAGTCCTCCCCTCTCATCTCTCTCTCTGGAGGAGAAGTTAGCTAGGGTTTCCCTTTCCCAGCTTAGAAAGAGACGCCAGAGGGAGAGTCTCAGTGCCTTTCGGATGTATTTGGCTTTGTGCCCCTATTTATTGCTCTCCCTACAGACCCCATGCTGGCCTGCCTCCCTACTCCCTCCCACCCCCTCTCACCCCCCACTGACACTGCCATGAGCAGCTCCCAGCCTCCTGCTCCACTCTTCTCATTCCAAGCATATGTTGGCTCCTATCTCTGCTCTGGGGCCTCTGGCCATTTCCTTGTGCTGGGGAGGATGGAGCAGGCACTAAGGGCTTAGCACAGGGCCCCACCAGTCTGCTTCCTGAGTTTATGGGTTGCCATGGGCTGTCCATCTCAGGCAGAGCCAACTGTTCAGGGGATGGAACAGGAGAATCAGAGATCTTGATGGGGCCATTTTGGAAGGATCTGAGATAAGAGGCAGAGCAGCACTGGTAGCAGGTGCTGCGTCCCACAACCGTGGAGGTCCTGTTCATGTCATAGACACTACAGGTTTGTAAATGAATTATGAATTTCCTGGCAATCAGGTATCTCTTACTAACAAAATCAATATGTTGCAACAATTTTTCAACAATTGGAAGTAAAATGGGTTGAGGAAGGGAAACCCTTTTCTGCTTTGCACAAAGATGCTGTGCAGGCTGGAGTGGCCTTCTATTTGGAAACCCCATGAATTTTGAGGGACTTTCTGCACCACACATATAGTAAATCTTCTACCAGTTATGCCTGGCTAGGAACATGGGACTAAACTGGTTTCCAGAACTTCGATTCAGTGTAGGAAGAGGAGGAGCTGTAGACTGGGCTGCTCACTTCACTGGTCAAAACTCAGCTGATAATCTATAGACTGTGGTGACTATAAAGCCCGTTGACCCTAACCCCCCAGGGGCATTCGGAGGTGCAGGCATGAAAATGATGCACATGTGCTTTGAAATCTGAGATTTGGCATTGTTTGAAAACCCTGATCCAGTAGTATACACAGGGCTGAAGCTGGGACCAGTTCACTCCCCACCCCTGCAAATAGCAGTTCCATTTCATTCTTCTAGACATTCCAGAAATGCTGGAATAACAGTCTGCTCTTCAGAAGGGCCATTCAATAGCTGTGGCCCTGCCTGGTCCCTCTGGCTCTTCCTGTAAGAAAACAAACAGGAAGGTGATGCTGGCAGTAAATGGACCAGGGCACCAGGGGCCGACCACATGACTGGAGAGGGGTGCTGGTCCAGCCAGGTGTGGAACTGTTACTCTGGGCAACAGACGAACTGGCTGAACAGCCCAGCCAGTGAGCCCCCCAGGGAGGTCACTGCGAGGCCAGGAGCTGTGGCTTTGCTTCACTGAGGACTCAGAGAGTGAATTCCCAGCTATTCAGTGGAGGGGTTGGAAGAGATGATCTCTGAGGTCCTTCCAACTCTAATAGGTGTGGTTCTGGGCAGCTCGCTTTCTGACATGCCTGTCGGTGCCAGGTAAGGGGACGGCTCACATGTGGGTTTGCGTCCACCTTGGCCCTGTCCCTGGAGCCTGGAGATTTCAGGCCACCCCCAGGCAGTTTGGTTGGAAGAAAACACATTCCTCTCCCGTCTGGGGGTGGGCATGCCTCAGCCCTGCTTGGTGGCCCCAGCTCCCAGACAGCTGGTCTCCCAGCTTGAGCATGCAAAGGTGCCAGAACAACAGAACCATTCATGCAATTGATTTTAGAGAGAGCCTTGGAGGTTGTGTGATTTTTTCCCCTGGAGAAGCTGTTCCCTGCAGCCAAACATCCAGCTCAGGGGAGTACAAAGCTGACAAAAATAGATTTTAGCCAGAGTGGCAGAAATGGGGGAGGAGGGTGCAGACCATCTCCTTCCTGAGAGATGAGCACAGGCCAAGTGCTCCGCCCTGGGGGAGGGGACAACCAGGTCCTGGGGCAACCACTTCCTGCCATCATCTCCCCTCTCCTGAACCTCCGTATGACAGTACCTGGACCAATGTCCTCACTCAGGGAGGGACAGCAGGGAGAAGAAGCTTATGTCAGGAGGAAGGCTCCGATCATCATTTAAAAGAATTGGATCTTGGTTTTCAAGCAAATCACACCTGGCCGGGAATAATAGTAATAATCTTGGTAATAACAGCAATAGTGGCTAACATTGTTGAGAGCTGGCTATATGCTAGGTATTGTTAAATGTATTATTTCATTTCATCCTCATAGCCAAGGTATAAGAGAGTTATTATTAGCTCTATTTCCCAGAAAAGAAACTGAAGCTCAAAGAGAGTGAGTAACTTGCCTGAAGGCATGTAGCTGGTCTGTAGCAATGCCAGGATTCAAACTCAGGCCTGTCCCGCCATAAAGCCACGTGCTCAGCCACAGGGCTGGGTGGGGAGTAGATCTGCTCGTGGGGCTTGTGGATCCCAAGCTGCAGGGATGAGAAGTTGACTGGTGAGGCCACTGGGGAGGAGGACACAGTGGTAGACAGGTGTTGGTGGCTCAGACAGAAGCCCGCACCAGGGAGGATGTCTTGCAGGAAATAACCGGGGGTACGGGCCTGGCAGATGGGCCTCAGCTACTCAGAGTCTAGGGAGTTGGGGGAACCCTGGGCAGGTGGTCCATGTTTGGGCATCCAGCAGGAGAACAAAGCAGGTGAACCAGCAAGCAAGGGTGCCCTGGGGAGGGGTTCCCAGAGGAGGAGGCCCCACCTCACACTTAGGGGTTCTTTTCAAGCCTTCAGAAGCTTCTATAAACTTAGAACCCCAGGTCTGCCCAATCAGCCTCTCTGGGGAGGGGGTTCAGGAGTTGGTTTTGCATAAGCTCATTGGGTGATTCTGACTCAGATGCTCCGGGGATGACACTTGGAGAAACTCTAGCCCAGGAGAAGTGATGAGAGCAGGACAGGCCCAAATCTCCGAGAAAATGGGCTGCAGGGTGAATAGTCAAGGCTGGAGCTTGAGCACCAGGACGTGAGCTGGGGGCAGGCACCAGGACAGAGGCACCGGGCCTCCAGGAGGAACCTCTAGTCGGGTGAGTGAGGTCCTCAGATCCCTCCACATGGAGCTCGTGGGACAAAAGTTAGGATTCAGGCTTGAAGCCATGGGGATGCTGGGGATCCTGTCATTTCCTCACTTAAAAACTTTATAGGAGCTTCCTACACCTACAAAATAAACCCAGACTCCCTCCATGGCCAACACGACTGCGTAGTCCAGCCCTTGGGGATCCAGCCCTTGGCTAGCTCTTGGGCCGCATCCCTTCCGGCCTCCTCGTCCTCACGCTCTGCCCGCCTCGCTCTTCTCTCAGTCCCCCTGGTGTGTACGCCCCCTCCCACCTCGGAGTCTCTAAACACACTGGTCCTTCTGCTCTGAGGATAGTCTTCTCATTTGTGACAGTCTCCTTTTCTATCCTGTCCTGAACAAGGGGCCCCTCCTCAGAAAGGCTTTGGACACCTTAGCTGAGATGGAAGTCCTCACTCCCTACCCCACAGTCATTTCTCATTTCACTCCTTGTTGCTTCCTCTCATGGCTCTCTCTAATATTTCTGATGTCCAGCCCCCCACCCACTCCCAAAGGAGGATCAGCTCCATGAGGCTGGGGGGACATGTCGGCCTTGTTTACCTGTATATCCCCAATAACCACCATTTTTTGACACCTGATTAGTATTTGAGGTGGTGGAGGATGTGGGGAAATTCAGAGCTTAAGAAAAATCTCTCTGGAAACTTTCTGAAATGTTTTCTTTAATACTAATTTAATCTTCAGTCATGGAAATGTAGGGAAAATTCACTTCACCTTCTGGTTTTATTGTCCACGTCTGAAAGAGATGAGGTGGGGGAAGGATGTATGTTCTCATTGGTGCTTAAAATGTAAAATAAATAAATACAACACCCATTGACATTGGCTCCTCTTCAAGGCTTTGTTTGAAATGCCATCTTGCTCGGGAAGCCTTCCTGATCACCACCTGCCTTAGCCAGTCAGACATGACTGCTCCTTCCCCTGTATTTTTGCTTACCCATGGTACATCTTCTATGGTGCTTGTCATCTTCTGCCTGGCTTGTGCTACAGTTGTGTGCGCATACGTTATGTGTTACGTGCACGTGTCTGAATTCATCAGGATGCTTTTGATTGCAAATGACAGAAACTCAATGCAAACTAGCTTAACCCATGAGGAATTTTTTGACTCATGTAACTAAGAATAAAGAGGTGGTGCTAGCATCGGACAAGGCTCGATGGATCCAGGGCAACTATGATAAGAACTCATCTTTCTCTTTCCTACCTCTCTTTTCCTCCCTCCTCATCACTCCATCTCTTGGCTCTTCTCTCTATATCGGGACCTCATTCTCTTCCACTCAAAAGTTTTCTCTACATGGTGGGGAATATGATCACTGCTGGCTCTAGGCTTATCACATCATTGGTCACTATCCATGGAGAATGAACCTCTCTCCTACTGTCCTTATATCAAATCCCATGGAAGCATTCTGATTGGCCCTGCTTGGGTCACATGCCCAGCCCTTTGACCAACCACTGTGAATGAGGAGGGGGATTGATGAGGCCTTGGTTACAAGCCCATCCTTTCAGCCAGGGCCGAGGCCACTGTGATTGGCAGCCTCACTTGAGTCACAAGATTTGACTGGGGGAGGAGGAGTTTGCTGAAAAAAAGGGACATGGAAAAGGGATGCTGGGCAGGAAAACATAAAAGAAGTTTATGGCTTCTATTTCTAAAGTGTCTGTGTATTAGTCTTGGTGCAGGATATTTTCCATATGCTATTTCTAATCCTTTTAATAGCCAATCAAGGTGAGTATTGTGCATCCTCTTTTTAAAGATGAGGAGACTAAGTTTAGAGAGGTTATGTCACTTGCTCGAGCCAGATAGCTAGTAAGTGGCCAGCCCAGGATTCAGACATAGAAGCGTTTTTCCCCAAGGCCCAGGCTTGACTCACTACACTATTATTCCTAGTGACAGAGATTATTTATTTCTAGGGATAAAATGATAGATAATCTCACATATTCCCACTTGGGAATTGTATCAGTCAAGATACGCTAGTTAATATAAAGTAACAAACAACCCCCAAATCTCAGTGGCTTAACACAGTTTTCTTTCTTGCTCAGTTGACACGTCCACTATGGGTCAGCAGGAGTGCGGTGCTCATCATGGTGGCTCAGGGAACAGCCACCATCTCAAATGTTGCTGGTCACTGTGCCAGAGGGACAAAGAGCCTTGGAGTGTCTAGAATCTTCCATTCCCAAAACATTGGCCCAAAGTAGGCACACAACCTCATCCAACCACAAGAGGCCCTAAATATGCAAATCTTCCATGGGACCCAAAAAGAGGAAAACCGAAAGTTTAGAGAATACTAATGAATTTTTAAAACTCATTTTGTAATTTTTCTGTGGTATGTAAGAGAGTGATTTTTAAATGTAATAAGGTAATTTTAGATCAGTGTATTGTTAAAGATTTTATTATAAAGTTTATTTTAATCACACTTTAATTATATCCATAATGTTTAAAGATGAATTGGGCATTTTCCCCATTGAATAAGTGATAAATGCTGTTTAATTTACTTTAAATTAATTATGTAAAAAGGTGGTTTGTTGACAACTTTTAATTTGATATGTTTCATTTAGGGACGACACATCTGTTAAAATGTAGGTTGTAATTGTAAGTTGCAGCATAAAAAACTGTTTAGGATGTCTTATTTGGAGTTATTGAAATTTTTGTGTTTTAAAAAATCAACTAGTTTTTTAAATGTAAAGAGTTTTCTTCCATTGGATATTGAGATTCTAGAGAAAGTTTGAAACTGCTATTTGCAAGCACTTTCTCAAAACACATTACAGAAGTGGATCATCTTCATTCTTAATAAATAAAACAGTCAAATTGGCTATACCTGCCATTGTGTGTTTTCCCTTCTTAGCATTGGTTTATGGAGTCCTAGGAAAATTTTGAGAGTTATTCTGTTTTTTATGTCCCTCATTAACTTGATATTGTATTTCCATCTCAGAGGTCCTTATGCTTCTTGTCTTAAACCAATGGTCCATACTGGGGGTAAATTACACTGAGTATGACTAAACCTAAAAAGAATTTAATGCCGCATGATGGTGAAAACCTCCAGGATGGTTCCCGGTGATCGGCTGAGTGATGAGCCAATGGGCTGGAGACTGAGCCATGGGCAAACTTTTCTGATCTCAACGTACTTGTGGTAGGTGAGCTCTCTCAGCATATGCCTTCAGAGCACTCACACCATCCCATTTTAAAAAGTAAATACTTTATTGTTGACTTAAAAAAGAAATGGGAACATAGTATCATCGCCTTTAAGCGAGTGGCTCCCTTGCATTATCTTCATGAGCTCTTGGGATCACAACCAACCATTAGGAAACGCTTCACCAGACTATAGGGTCTGGAGGCACATCCTGGAACTCAGTCACCTTTGCATGTTGCCGTCTTGTGGTGCCAGCCCAGTGTATTTCCCATAAGCTTAGATGCTTGGTATTTATAGATTGCAGAGAGCAAAGAGAAAAAGGAGGGAAAAACCAATGACCCCTCCTTGAGTGTATTCTGCTTCCCAGTTTACCAGCGGGTGGACAGCAGTGCCCAGGTCTGGAGCATGCCTACCCAGCCAGGGAATGAAAAGTGGCAGAAGTGGCAGCTGGGGCAGAAGGATGCAGGTGGGGCTGGAAAAAGAGGCAGACAACCCTCAGTCACCAATGTGTGAACTCCTGGGCCGTGCCCTTCCCCCGCTGTGGAGAGCCGAGATAATGAAGATAGAACAAGTTCAGAGAAGGGCAGCAGAAGTGATCCAGCAGACATGACTTACGGGAGGAGAGTTTAATTGGTTTAGTCTAAAAAGCCCATTACGCTCTCTGGTGGAGACGGTAATGCTATAAATATCTACAAGGTGACAACAGGGGAGAGGATGGAATCCGTCTCCCTTGTACTAATGTTAAGACCCGAGGCTTGGAAGGAGTGCAGAACCTGCTGAGGGTTTGATCTCACTTCAGGGGCTTGAAGGCTTTCTTGTAGTTCGAAAGAATCTTGGTTCAATTGAAAGCATTCAGGGAATTCTGTTACATGAAACAGATGGAGAGCTGAGCCTCTCTAGATGAGGTGGAGGAGGGGGCCCAGGGCTACTCTCCGCCCCCAGGTCCTGCAGGTCCTCCTTCAGGCATGTCCCCAGGCCCCCAGGGCTCAGTTGGAAAACCTCTGTCCTGGGTGCCCTGAAGCCCCTTCAGCTGATCTCCCATGCCAGAGAGTGGCAGTGTCCCAGCAGGAGCTGGGGCTGGGATGCAGCTCGAAACAGGGCCACTGGGTGGAGAGGGGTTTGGGATAAGATCCTGGTGGCTGTGAAACAGTCCCAGTCAAGACCCGGGAGGAACTGAGCTCGTTGCGGGGACAGCTGTAGCTCACTGACGCCTGCAGTCTCAGGGCAGGAACTGGCAATGGAGCGCAGGGCCTCGTGGGTGCCTGGTGGGTCTTGCAGGGTCTGGAGAGGAGCTCAGCTTTCAGGGAGCACCTCAGGGTGTGCAGATGGTAAGGTATCAGGAAGAAGGAAAAGGGTGACATCCTCTGGGCTTGGGGGCTGCCCAGAGGAGGCAGGGTGGTGAGGGTGAGGGTCCTGGACCCAGACTGTGGAGGTGTGAGCTGTAATCACAGGTCTCTATAAATGTGCTGTGACCTTGGGAGAACCCCTTACCTTCTCCATGACTTGGCTTCTTAGTCTGTGAAATGGGAGAGCAGCCTCCCATGGCTTTCACTGAGGATTAAATGTAGTGTCCCCTGTAAAGAGTTTAGCAGAGTGCCTGGGGCATTTAAATGTTAGCTCTGGTTATTTTTATTACGTCAGTTAACTGGGTTCCAAGATTCTTTGCAGCTCAGTGCTGGGATAAGGGTATTTGACAGGAAAAGGAATGGGCCACACAGAGGAGAGCAGGGAAGGGGGCAGAGAAGAATTATACTATCCTTGAGCATCCAGGGTGGAGCGGAGTCCTCAAGGGCCGTGGCTTCTATTCCCACACAAACGGTCCACTACCTGGTCTCACCCCATGTGTGCTTTTGTTCATTCATTCATTTACATTCTCCTGGAGCATCTATCTACCGTGGGCTGGGTACTGCTAAGGGTTGGGGCTGCCATGATTCAGGCTTGGCTCCTGCCCTTGTGGAGCTTGTGACTGAGTGGGGCAGTGGGTGACCCAGAGTGTTTGATGCTTTGGTAGGGGAACAGAAGGAGCAGAGGGGCACAGGGCAGGGGTTCCTAACCTGGCCCTAGGGAGAGGGGACAGGAGTGCTTCCCAGAGCATGTGAGGTTTAAGTGGAGAGGTGATGGATATGTAGGAGCTGGCTAGAGAAGGATGGAGAGGAGATGAGGGAAGAGAAAGGAAGGCTGGGAATGAGCATTCTAGGAAGAACAGCAGCATGTGCAAAGGCCAAGGGGCCAGAGAGAGCAGCACATGTTTATGAACCTCAAGTCCTTAGGAATTATGGAGAGATGAGGCCAGAGAGGTGGGCTAGACCTCGTGGGCCATGTTAAGGTGTGTGATTTTTATTCTAGGGGTGATGGGGAGCCACTGAGGAGGTTAAGCAGGGGAGTGACGTGATCATATTGGTGATTTAGGAAGATGCTCTGATACTCTTTTGAGAATGGATTGAAGGGTAAGCTGAACTCACTCTGTTCTGG
Source organism: Tapirus indicus (assembly GCA_031878705.1). Taxonomy (NCBI): domain Eukaryota; kingdom Metazoa; phylum Chordata; class Mammalia; order Perissodactyla; family Tapiridae; genus Tapirus; species Tapirus indicus. The sequence continues at coordinate 30,746,226 of CM062921.1, read as the reverse complement.
GGAAGTGGACCATGCGGGGTTCTTAGGTCACAGGTGGGGCCCTGATGCTGGAAGGAATTCCTGGAGGGGACCCCCACACCTGGTGGCACATTCTAGCAGGTTGGAGGCTGGGTTCCTAGCATTCAGAGGGGTGGGTGGACAAGTTGTTTCCTGGTGTTGCTTGGGAAAGTGGTGGGGGTGGAGTGAGAAAGAGGGCCAGAGGCATGAGGCCCAGCAGGGAGAGGCCCTGGGGAGGCTGCAGGTGCTGATGAGTGGCCCAGTGGACTCCCTTCAAGTGAAGGGGAGAGAAGCCCCCATCCCAGATCACACTTGAACCTCAGTCTATATACATACATTTGGGACAGGCATTGCCTAATGCATTAGGATCAATACAGGACTGACCCTCGCCTTCTCTCATGTGAACACATCGATAACCTTGCTGTTAGCATCTCCCAATTTGCCAAACAGGAAATGAGGTGCAGAAAGGTCAGTTAATTCGTCCAGTATCACACAGCCAGGAAGTGGTTCAACTGGGAATCCAACCCAGGCCTGTCTGACATAGTCCAGTTGTCGTCATGGTATTTACCCCAAAAGACAGTGTCAGCCTTGCTCCTCCTCCCTTCTCCCGCTCCTTCCCACTCCTCACCCCAGCCAGACTCCAGGCCAGCGTGGGCTCCCAGGGCCTCCTGCAGCAGGCCAGGCCTGCGCACAGCAGAGGCCGCAGCGCTGGCCCATTACCAGCCCTCTCCTGCCCTCTGATGGCGGCCCCTGAACCAGCCTCTGCGACAAGGCTCGAGGCCTCCAGGGCTTTGAATCTGGGCTTGCCAATGACCCTGGCAAGGATCTCCGTGGCCCTGGCTCCTAGAGAGACGGAGGGCTCAAACCACCCTCAGAGTGGGAGCTGGGGGAGCTCCTTCCTCAAGGAACCGCCCCACAGGCAATGCTTAGAACCTCTTTCCAGCAGGGAACAGGGACAGCTCTATGTGTCACCCCGCTGCTCAGAAACAGGGCCTCTGCTGCCTGGAAATCAGAGAAGCACTTCCACATGCCGGTTCCCTCCGTCTCTGTCCTCCACTTGCCCTCCCCACACTCTGTGCTCCATTTAAACCTCTGGACTCGAAGGTCCCAGATATCTTTTCAGTTAGTCCCTTTACCTGCAGACGCTGGTTCCTGCCCCAGCACCTCCAATCCCGCCTGGGAAATCTCCTTTCACTGCGTCCCCAGAACAGTGGACGTGGGCTCCCTCTCGCCCCTTACAAGACAATCAATTCTTGTTACAATCAACTGAAACCCCACCCTCACGCCTGGATGTCTAATTCCTCAGCAGGAGCCACAGTGCACCTGGCATCTCGTTCCTGGTTTTCCATCTTCTGTTGCTACCTAGTCCTCATGAGAATAATTTAGCGGCTGCATGATCCGTCATCGTATAGACTGAGAGTTCTCAGTCTGGGTTTAGGGGTGTCCAAGGGGTGATATCTGACTGCTCATTCAACCACAAGAACTCTGCTTTTATCCTTTCACAGCAACATTATCGTTCTTGCTGTCATTGTAAGATATCAGGGTTCTGGGAAAGATTTTATTTGGAAAAAATTTTTTGCTTTAAAACACTTAAAAATCACAGAGGTAGATTAACAAATATGTACAACACCAAGTGCGTCATTTCCAAGAATGATTTTGTGTATGTAGACTTTTCTTCTTTCATAATGGTTTCCTTGGCATTTTTCTTCTCCTGCCCGGCATCGTAGTCCTCTGGAGAATGCATCCGCCTGGTCCGTTCCGTCAGAACGGGGCTCTGGAGAGTCAGGGGCTGGGGCCCGGTCATCCCAAAGCCTGGCTGTGTGCCTGTACACAGTAGGTGCTCACTTAGCACTTGTGGGATGGGGCGTGAGAGGGGAGGTTGCTCCGTGGGGACTAGAACGTGTCCGTGTTGGATGGGCAGGAAGTTCACAGTCAGAGTTTCTCAGCACGTGAGGGAATAGCAGGAGTTCTCTGGGGCAGCCTTGTTGGCAGGGCAGGACCAAGACCACCTCCCCGGCCCAGGCTAGGGGGCTCAGAGAGAGGCACCCTGGGGAGGGTTTTGTAATGAGCGCCAGGATGAAACAGGCCACACTGACCTCCCTGTGGGCCTCGGTAGAGTGGGGTGGATGTCCTTCTCCTGACCCGTTCCCCATCCCCCTCCCCACCATCTCAGAAGATCACCCTGTGAAATAAAACGCCCATAAAAAAACTTCAGGTGGAGTTTCTCCTGGAGACACCTGCTAAGGGTCCTGCTCAATAAAAAGGCAGAGCGGTGTAGACGAAAGTGCTCTGGCCTTGGAATCAGGAAACTCAGGTTTGAATTCCAGCTTTACCACTCCCAAGCTGTGTGACTTTGCGCATATCACTTACCTTCTCTGACCATCTGTTTTCTCGACAATGAGAATGAAGATGCCACAACTCACTCCACGAGGATCAGCGACATCACCGTCAGAGCATAGTAGGGTCAGCTATTTGAAAGCTTAAATGGTTTTGTCTTTCTTTTTTCCTCTTTGCCTTCTGTGGCAACTTCCCATCTCATCTTCATTTCCATTTATTGACCAAGTAGTCATTGATGCCCCCCCCCCCCGAAAACTGACCCCTTTTCTTCCTTTGCTCTTTCCCTCTCCCCACTGGGATTTCCGAGTCTTAGTCTCCCTAACTGTAAGGTGGAGACACTACTTTGTAACTCACTGGGCTGTGTGAGCACAGGATGAGGGGAGCACCTGGAGCCACGTTTGGCATGTAGAATGTTCTCAGGAGATGTCATTTTGTTCAAAGAAGGCGGGGAACATACCCAGGTTGGAGGGGTGCTGAGCTGGAAGTCAGCAAAATCTCCAGGGAGGAGGTCACAGGTGGAAAGAGGTCACCTGGAAGGGTGGCCAGGGCGGGGTACTGGGAATAGAGAGAGGACCTTTGCCCTGCACAAGTAACCTGGCAGTGCCTGCCCGGTCCCCGGCTCTGGCTGCCGAGTCCCGGCAAAGGCCCACCCCAGTCTCCCCATGACGGTTGAATCTCCCGGGCACACTTGGCTCGTCTGTGCCCTTCACTGCTCCTGAATGTCCTGCTGAAGATGTGCACCTGGCTGTGAGTGATACACCCCTCGGGGACCATGTGAGCTGTCATCCAAACCGGGCACTTTTGAGAGTAAAAGGGAGTTTTATCCATAAATACATGAGGACAACAGGTGCAAACCAGGCACCCTGGGATGTGCAGTTACCTGAGTCCTAAGCTTCAGGTTAGGACTCAGGCTGCTTCCTATAACTTTGCAGAGACGGGGTAGAGGTTAAGCCACGAGGACCCGCGAAGCTCACCCCGCGGGCCCCTGAGGGTTGCTTGCTCACAGGTATAGCAGCAGAGTTAGTGACACCAAAGCCCAGCCAGGCCTGCCCCTCCCTCCTCCCACTCCCAGCACTGCCTTTGCTGCAGGATCCAGAGAGACGAGCCTCCTCACGCTGAGCCGTCCACGTGACACATCGGATGCCCTGGACCCTCACTGGGCTTCTTCTAAGAAATAGCATCATAATCGCTTCTCTTTTGATGGCAGATGCTATCGAGTTTATCAAGTCCTTTCATTTTGCTCTAGTTCACTTAATCTTTATAATAACATTCTCAGGAGGCAGGTATTATGATTCTCACGGATGTGGAAACTGAGGCTCAAAGACATCAGGTTGTCTCAAATCACACAGCTGCTAAGTGGCTGAGTGGGGGACCCTGGGCCAGGTGTGTCCGCCCCTCTTTGCTGGCCATAAGCTGTAGACGGCACAGCATAGGTTAAGTGCTCTGAATGGGAAGCCGAGTTTGGTGAGGGGGTTATGAATTATTTGCTAAAACCTCAGGCTAAGTACTAGGCATTCTGTGGTTTCGACCTAGTGTGAATGCCTTCCCTCAAGTCGAAGGCCTCTGTAAGCTGGGCTGGCTCAGCTAGGACCACGTCTGGGGTTCTGAGATGTATATATAACTTCGCTGTTTGTGGAGTCAACATTCGGGAGCTCTTCCTTGGCATTTGTAAAAATTGTCAGTCGCACGTTTGCATTTTTCTCCTCCGCAAGGGTCCTTCCCAACCCTTTAGGCTGAATTTGTCTCTGTAACTCACTCAGGCTTTGGGAAGTGTGACAAGGAAAGGAACTCATATTGAAGAAGGGCCCACTGTGTGCCAGATACATCACTGCCATTCTCGTGAAATCCTCAACATTCGCTTCGGAAGTAATCAAGTTCCTCTTTCGGATGAGAAACAGAGTCTGTCTTGCCCAAGGCCACACGCGGGGAAGGGAGGAGCTGGGTCTTGAACTTCCACGGCTGACTGCTCTTCTCCTGCCTCTGAGGGCAAGGGCCCGGATCCAGGGAGGAGTTCTCAGAAGCCAGTAACGTCCTGGGCAGGAATTTAAACTACATTTAATTGAGGCAAAAGTGTCTACTGTTCTAAGTAATCAGGGACACTTGGGAGCTTTAAAATCTGTTTCAAGAATTCCAAGGACAAAGACCTTGGAAAACCACTAACAGCTTTAGAATTAAAGGAGCTTTGGAAGGCAATTAAATTCAACAAACTTTTATTACTGCCTACTATAGGCTGGGTGTTGTGCCAGGTGCTCCAGGGGCGACAAAGATGTGTAAGGCGGGTCCCTGTCTTTATGGAGTTCTCCGGAAGGGCCTGGGGCATTTCTGGCATCACCACATTGAACAGAGTCCTCTGGTGAGGGTTGTCAAACATGTTTGGGGAGCACTGTGTTCTGGATCCTTCTATTGTAGCTCATCCGCATCAGCATTTTCAAAGGTTTGAGGAAGGACACTGGCTTAATTTTCTTTAGTCCAGAGTCTCTCAAACTCATTTGACAATGGAGCCCCCTCCCTTCATGCCCTCTTGCCCCTGGTGGACTATTTATTCACACCCCTGGGATATTCCACGGAACACATCTGGAGACATAGTGGCCTGAGGCAGCTCCATGGTGGGGCTGGGAGGCTAATGACACATTCTCTTAGAATGAACTAGATGGTTCTCTGTTTAGGGCTCTCAGAATTTCTCACTCTTTGCTCTCTTGGATAGAAGACGTGTCTGGTGAGGCCTGGGGTTAGCTTTGGCTGCTTTCTTTAAAGGGTCTCTTTTGAAACGGGGGGATTATTTAGGCCTTTGAGTCTTTCAGCTAAAGGGATCCCTTGAGCCAGCCAACAAGTGTTTGGGGAACATGAGGACAGTCCCAGCTTTCGTAACACGTGCAAGAGCACAATTTCCAACAGGGAATTGATGCAGCCTGAATTTTAATAGGGAGAACATACTGGAAAACAACAGAGGAGGGGCCATTTGCCTCCACATTGGGGGGGTTGATTAACAGGGCTCCGCTTTCTTCTATACTGAGGTCACCCTGCCCCTGGCTGGCCTCCAGGCATTTATTTGCAGGGTGAAGATGGGTGGGCAGCTGTTCCTAAGCATGTCAACATCCAAGCCTTGGCCTGTAACAGTGGCCTCTTCTCGGAGGTGACACGTAGCAGAGCTGTTTACCCAAGAGAGCCAGTGCAAAGAAGTGACTTAGATCCCCACGGCTGTAACAAAATTAAATGCCTTCATGGGTGTGGTGACATTTTTCCTCAGTTGGGAAATAACCTGGCACCATGATTAAGAGGACGTTTTCCAGTGTCATAAGGCTTGGCCCTGCCGTGGGCCTGTCATGTGATCTTTCGGAGCCTTGGGTTCTTCTGTCAAAGGGGGATAATTCCTGCCTTGGAATGCCTGGCACTTGATGACTTTGAAGGCCTTCTGGGGTCTGCCTTTATGATTGGATTGTCAAGAGGAAAGAACGTTTGTGAAAATGCTTTATAAACTGTAAAGTGCTGTACAAATGGAAAAGGTTTTAGCTAAACTTTACCAAGTGTTCACAACTTGCCAGGATCTATCCTAAATGAGTTACATGCATTCTCTCATTTAATCCTCACAACCACCCTATGAGATGGGATACTATGATTCTCCCCATTTTACAGATGAGGAAACTGAGACCCAGAGAGGTTAAGTCACCAGCTTAAGGTTACATGTAATGGAACTAGGATTCCCACCCAGGTCTGTCTCTGCAGAGCTCCAGACTCAGTTCCTGAATCTTCACTAGGGCAGAAGTGTTCTCCTATGGGGGGACAGGGGATCTGGTCATTTTGAGGGAGGGTGTGGGGTTCTAGGGGATCCAATTCTTTCCTGGGGTCTTTTATGTCGGGTGCTCTGGAACGAGGGGTGGGGAAGGAGGAGGGGTCTTCTCACTCTAGCCTGAGCAGGTGACAGTACCTCTCAGTCTCCTGGTGATGAGGTGGGCATGTTAATAAAGGCACCCTACTGCTGCTGATGTGCCGTTACCGGTTCCAGGAACACTTGTCGGGCTCTCTGCCTCCTTTCATCCCCTCAACAACTGCGAGGGACGGGCAACTAAACACCTCATCTTATAGCTGGAGAAACTGAGGCATGGAGAAAAATTGTGCAAAGCCATGAAGCTGTTAAGCTTCAGAGCTGGGACCCCCACCCTGGACGCCTGGCTCGAGGGCCTGTGCGTTTAACCACTATTCTATATCATGCTGGTTTCAGACCCACTGGAAGAGCCAGAGGGGAAAGACACAGGCCACTTCCTAGGCTGGGCCTGGAGAGAACCAAGTAGGCCCTTTACATATTTACATCTTCTTCATCCTCACGATTAAGGTAGGCCTTCCTGTCCTGCTTTGCAGATGAGGAAATGCAAGCCGAGAGAGTTTAGAGTCTTGTCCAAGGGCGCCCAGCAAGGAAGGAGCACCAGGTCTGCCTGACTCCACAGCTCATCTTGTCCCTCTACATCTTGGTCACCTTAGGAGCCCTTCTGCCCTCTGAGGCTCTGATTCCTTGAGAGATCCAGGCGTGCTTTGTCCTTCTCAGTGGGGCATCCAGGAGACCAGGCCTCTGCTCGCATCTACTTTGTGCCTCTTTCCTCAAAGTCAAGACCCAAGGGCACGTGGTGAAAAAAAGGAGAAAGGCATTGATGGGGTGAACCAAATCACCCGCCTTATGCCTGTGATGGTCACACCCACCAGAGTCTCAGCAGAGCATCCCCAGGTTTCTCTTGCCTCTTATCCTCTGGACACTTCACTGTGCAGAGCCATGATCAGCTCTTCCCCAGAATCACACACTCTCACTGGTACTTCGTAGCAACACAGAAGGCCCCGGGCCCAGGTCCTAACAGCAGAAATCAGGGCACAGATCTGAGGCCTGGTTGGAAGAGCCAGGCTGTGGAGTTGCTCTGCTGGAAAGAGCTGGTGGAGCAGTGGGAGGTTTGCATAGGCTGAGCCTGGGCAAAGAGGGGGAAGCAGGGAGAAGGCATTCATTTATCCACTTGTTCCTTTCACCACCTTTTGTTAAACACTCACTGTGTGACAGGCACTGTAGTTGATGCTGGGGTTAAGAACAGAGGCGTTGGAGCTCATTGGACTGAATTCAAATTCCAGCTCCATCCCTGGGCCGGTCCCTTAACCTCTCTGCACGTCAGCATCCTCATCTCCAGAATGAAGACACTGGCAGCACCCAGCTCACTGAGCCGCAATGAGGATTGGATGCGGTTATGTATATTAAATCCTTAGAACAGTGCGTGGCACAGGGTAAGAGCTGAATAAATGGTTGCTATTAGTGCTATTATTACCTCTGTCCTTGGGAGTTCACAGTCTGGTGAGACACAGACATTAAAAGCAACAGATAATTTCCTAATGACTCGGGCCAGGAAGTGATGCCGAGTTACACCAAGTAGTGGTGTCAGAATTTCCTGCTTTCCTGCTCTCTTCGAACTGTACTGAGGTCATATTCTGTGCTTTGCTCCGGAGGTAGGTCCGTCTGCAAGCCCTCCCTCCACCCTGAGCCCATGGGTGTGGGGGGTCCAGGACAGGGGCCCTCGCCAATTTGCTCCTGTTCAATTTCACCTTCTGAAAGGAGAGAAAAACTGCATTGGGATTGGCAAGAGTCTCGGAGGCTCCTTTACAATTCTGCACTGCAGACAGGAGACAATGAGATGGAAAATCCGAATGGCCAAAATGAATATACAGGAGCAAGAAGTTTAATAGCCTGATGACAAGCAGCACATGAAATGATAATCCTCTGGCAGATGAGAAGCATTTCAGAAGCGATAAAGCAGAAGGGGAATGGTGGGTTGAAGTTGGGGACCCTCATTCATAGGCCTGGTGGAATTCTTTGGGGATGGGGTCAGCTGTCTAGACTCAGCAGGGAACTTCATCTTTCTGTTTTGCTGCCCCAGAGGTGGAACTGTGTTCTCCAGTATCACCTGCTTAATTTTATTCACCATCTTAAGGACAATATTTCCCCAGGGGCAGAGGGGACAAGACTTTCCAGAATCCCCAGAAAGTCTCAGCTTTAATCTAACCTATGATAATCTTACTCTCTGATTCTAATTGTAGAAAATAAATAATTCTAATTTTTTTCTTTAGTATTGTCAACTTTGTACCCAAAAGATCATCTCCAGGAGCTGGCTTTAAAAAAATTAATTATTTTATTAAAATAATTTACCATTTTGCAATAAATCACAGTCTGTATGGAAAATCTGCTTCCTTCCAGGAGGTCAGAATGCTGGTCTTAGGATGGGATGGGACTAAGCTAAATGTAACTCTTAGATTTGCCTGCTGGTGGGACTGTTCATTCCCTGGGGTGGCTACTACAGGGTCCAGGAGAGATCTAGACCCTACAATAATGTTAAGGGGAAGCTGTGGGCAAGAGCAGGATGAAGAAGCAGACTTGGGAAAGGGAATCCATGGAGGAAAGGTATATGGGTGAACCAGCATCATGCCTGGAGATGAGACTTCCCACTAGGGTGACCTTGTGTTGGTGGGTGTGGGTTGAATGGTGCCCTCCCCTGACAGAGGATATTTCCACATCTTAATGTCTTAATCCCCAGAACCTATGAATGTGCCCTTATATGGAAAAAGGGTTTTTGTGGATGTGATCAAATTAAGGATCTTGAGGTGAAATCATCCTGGACTATCTGGGTGGGTCTGAAATCCTTATAAGAGCTGGCAGAGAAAAAGGGATGTGAAGACAGAGGCGGAGATTGGAGTCATGAAACCACAGGCCAAGGGATGCTTGGAACCACCAGAAGCTGGAGGCAAGGATTCTAGAGCCTTTGGAGGGAGTGCAGCCCCACCTTGATTTTGACCCAGTGATGTTGATTTTGGACTTCTCACCTCCAGAAATGTGAGAGAATAAATTTCTGTTGTTTTAAGACCCAAAGTTTGTGACAATTTGATATGTCAGCTCTAGGAAACTGATACAGTAGGTATAGAACCACATGGTGAAAACATTGGAACCCATGAGGATCATGGCTCTCAAGTAGATAGAGCCTGAGGAGGCAGTAGGCCCGGGGTGGGGTTGTTGTGGGAAAGAAGGGAATAGAGATGGAGAGCCTCTTATCCTGGACTATCTGGGTGGGGCCTCTCCTGGGAGACATGGGTGGTTAGGTGATGACTTTCCTTTGATTCCTGCATCTCCATCCTTCCAATTATGTCCACCTGACTCGTCACGGTCACAAGGAAGAGATTTTCCCAGGTGACTTAAGGATGCACGAGAACATGAGGTGGCAGGGATGTCATCTCAGCAGCAGCCAACTCACACGGGAATCCAGTGCTCCTACCAGGTGTCTCAGCCGCTGCAGTCTTCACGACAGTGCTGGGGGCGGCCCGTGTCATGGGGCACTTCTGATATCAGAGCCCCATGTCCGGGCAGCTGGAAGGGGCTTTCTGACCCTCATGGACTCGATACCTGCTCACAATGGCTCAGTCTTCTCACCCCTGATCCTTGAGTGTTTTCTTCACTCTTTGGTACCTACTGCTCCTTGCTGCTGGGCAGCCTCGGGAGATGACAGCATGAATGAACAGGCAGCAAACAAACACGAAAGAGAAATCGCTCACACAGCCGATCTCAGCTTGGCAGCTTATTCTTTTTCTTCTGTGACACGTGTGTTTGTGGTTGCAACATTATATTGCACACATTAATATAGTCATATTTTCTGCTAGTAAAATTGTTGCTGGCTCATGTAATGGGATTAAATATATCAGTATTTCATGGTGTTCCACAAAAAGCCCCATAACTTCCAGGTGCTCAGCCACACGGACAAGTTTGAGAACCACTGATCTATAATGAAGGGTAAAATCATTGAACACACAAGTAAGCAGGATGTTAGAAAGAAGCCATTTGTCACTAATCCGTCAGCATTCTGGGAGGTAGAAACTGCATATGGGTACAGGCAAAATGATAAATGTAAGTTATTTAGATTTTTCCAAAAGTATTTGATTAGACTTCATGTCTAATAGAGCTGACAGGAAACACTCTTGATGACCTCTTCTGGCCTCCAGAGCCAAACCAGAAAGTCAGCCTCATCGCTTCATGAGCCAAACAGAGCCTCATTGCTCTTGGCCATACTTATTTGTCTGTCCCAGCCTATCCCTGCAAATGGATGCTGTTTGTGTAAAAGCCACATCATCGATGTTGGCCCCAGAGTCCATACGCCCCACCTCCTAATCAGTTGACTTGGGAAGCACCCTCCAGAGAAGGGAATATCCTGGGGTCAGGGCCATTGTCTTCCTGACCTGAATTGCATCCTACTGAAATATCAAATAAGACCCAGAAAAGGGACCTAGAGGCCCTGCAAACTCTCTGCAGTTATTTACAGGAGGACATTCTGCAAAGACCAGGAAGCCTGGACATTCATTGGCCTCCTGCCAGAAAACATTGTTCTACCTTTGAACTCAGCAGTAGACTAGCCACAGTGGAGTATGGCTTGCATTGTGGTCACTGGATACCCACCCCCCAAATCAGAGACAGCTCAGAGAAGTTTCCAGAAGACCAAGCAGGTGGTAATTTGGGATGAGAAGACAGAAATAAAAAGAATAATTAGAATGTACAAATAATAACAAAATTCTTTAAATAATAATATTGTAATATAACATGAGGTTGAGAAAGAAGAAAATGGCTAAGAAAAGGCAAGTAAGCAAGGGTGACTTCAAATCAAATGAACAAAAAAATCCTTTGTGAAATGGAATATATTGCAAGAAAGCATACACAGAAAACATAGGCAGAGGGAGAAAAAAAAGATTAGGAAAATTCCTCTTTGATGGATCCAAAATAGGCTCTTAAAGAAAATTATGAGTTTGGGGGCATGTTGTTTATTCAGTAGTAATTTATTAAGCCCCTTCCATGTATCAGGTCCTGCCCTAGGCCCTGGGGCAACAGCCATACGGAAGACAGATGCTGTCTGCCCTTTAAGGAGTGAACTCTGGTGGGGAATCCAGGAGGAAAGGTGGTAATTACAACATCAGGTGTGATGATGGGAAATCCAGCACCTGAGCCAAGGTTGGGGGAGTCTTCCCCAGACCAGGGAGCAGGGGCAGAGGTGGATACCGCTGTGGCCACTGGAAGAGATGGAACCCACACCCTGCCCCTCGGAGAGGAGCTCCCAGGAGCACAAATGGTTTTGAGAGCATTTGAATGACTGGGCCCATTCATAATGCAGCCACTGCGGCCCCAGAAGCTCAGACAATGGGTAGTGTGATGGAGTCTACACTGTGATAAATATTTGATCTTCTAGAACGGTATTCCCGTAAATATTATTTGCTGCCCTGAACAGCTTCAAGGTCACAGTTTTAATTTCCCACATTAGGAGTCTAATGAAGAGGATTTCAAAGTGCCCTCTCTCGGGAGAGGGTTTACTGGCAGGTTCCATGCTAGGCCCTGGGTTGGGGGAGGTTAAATTTGGGTCAGGTGGTGCCTACTCTCAGCGCGGGGGACAGGCAGACCAGGCCGGGAGTGGGAAGCGCTGCAAGTATAGATGGACAAGCTGGTTCTGGGGGGCCCCAGGAGACAGACTCATTCTGGGGGTTGCAAGGAGAGTGGGGGAGGCTGCACTTCATCCAGGCTCCCAGAGAGGTGGTCAAGCATCTCGGTGAGGAGCATGGGCCTGGAGCCAGCTCTGCTTTGGATTCACTGGGTGGCCTCAGGCAAGGCACAAAGTCACCTAACCTGCAAAATGCAGATAATGATCTCCTGCCCTACCTTCTGGGGTGACGGCGCAGGGGAAGGTATGTACGTCATGCGGTGCCCTGCACGTGGTAAGTGCTCAGGAGATGCTGCTCTCTCCCAGGGAGCACAGTCAGCTCTTGCAAGAGCCAGTGCTGCTGCTGCTAATGGACACCCCATGACCTTCAGGGTAGAGTCCAGCTGCTTCAGCACAGCCCACCCTATCCCCAGGCCCCAGCCAGCCAGCTCCCAGGTGCCCATCATGGCCACATCATCACCTCGTCTTCTGGTCCTTCCCCTTCTCTCTGCCAGGGCACTCACCTCCAGGCCTCTTTGGCCTGGTTAACCCCTTCGAGTCATCATGACTTAACTGCTCTCACCTCCTCCGTGAAGCCTCCCTGACACTGAGGCACATCTGCTATTCTCCTCTGGGCTCCCCTAGACCCTGTCCCTGTGACAGGAGCTTGCTGACTGCCTGCTTCTCCACACAGCCATGCTTCCGGCGAGGATGGAGGCTCGCTCGTCTTTCTATCTCCAGGGCTTGGTAGAGCGCTTGGTTCACGGGGTTTAGTAAATGTTTGTTGAACAAAGGAGTGCGTTACCCAGAGACTAACAATTTCTAAAGGATTTTCACACCTGATGCACTGTTTGTTCCACTAAAGTCCCTGGGAGCATTTTGGTGCTTCTTAGAGGGTCAGAGAGGTTAGGAAACTTGTCCAGAGTTACTCAGCAAGTTAGGAACATGAAGCAGTCGTGGCTCGTCTCTACCATGGGCCCTAGGGCAATCTGAGTGATTATAGAGTATTCCAGGGTCTGGGACATCTAAGGTTGCGTTAGAGCACCTCTTTCTGACTCTGGCTGACTAAGGGTTGAGGGTCTTACAGAAACATTGGTGCTGGGCCTCCTGTATTCCAAGTCATTGTGCAGTGAGGTAAGAGTGGAGAGTTTGGTTCTTCCTGAAGCTGGAAGCCACCAAGATCCTCCAGAGTCATTGGGTCCTATAACAGCACCCTTGAACTTCCGGAGGCATTCTCTTTCAAGTGCTTACTACCCCATTTACAGAAGAGGAAACTGAGGCACAGAGCAGTACTATCACCTGCTCAAGGTCACACAGCTAGTAAGTGGCAGAACTTGGCAAGGAACCCAAGCTCTTCTCCACTGCTCATTTCCCTGCATCTTTGACGCAGAGATCATGCCAGGGCCTAAAACAAATCTAGCCCCCAGGATGGCTGGTGCTGATGATTTAAAGGGCCCAGCAGTGCTTAATCTTCCTGCCAGGCTCCCTCATTTTGGTAAATGTTGAGATTTAAGAGCTCATAAAACTGAGCTATAACCGTGCCCTGCCAGGAGATCTGTGTGGAGCTCTCTCTCCTGGGCTGCACCCGGCCAGGCGGTCTCGGTCTTGTCCCAAGTCACCCTGGGAGAGTTCTGCAGCAAATTAAAGCTGCCAGGCTTCTCGAGTCCTCGAGAGGCCCATCAGGCTGTTTATGTCCTTGCCAGGGCTAGACTGACATGCAGTGTGGCAACGTGCACAGTGACTGACTGAATCCATAAATTGTTCAGCATCCTGGCAGCAGCAGCAGCAACGGTGGGTGGGTATCGGGGGTCAGCCTGGCCACAAAAGCAACTGAGCATGGATGGGTCATCTGTACAGGGACCATCTTGCTGTGGTCACAGCAAAACAGAGGTTCCTCCTGCCTGGGGAAGCAACTCTGTGGCTAGCAGCAGCCCTCGTAATCTGCCTCAGTGGTGCTTTTCTTCTGGTTGGAACCCCCTTCCAAAGTCTAGGGCTCACGTCACCAGCATATACATTCTCCAGCCATGCTTCCAACACCTAGCGTGGTCCTATCCTCTAGTAGGCATCCAGTCAGTGTGTCTTGGGTGGATGGATGGATGGATACATGGAAGAATGGATTGAAGGAAGGAAGCAAGAAAAGAAGGAAGAAAGGAAGGGGTAAATGGATCATTAAAAAGTCCCCAATTCTTCATACTTCCCTATATCCACACCTTTTGTGATGTGACTTTTCAGCTCCTCACATGAAGAGGTGGAAGTTTTTTCCCTCTCATCCCTTAAATCTGGGCTGGCCTTGTGACTTGCTTTGGCCAGTGGAATGCAGTGGAAGTGTCAGTGTGCTAGTTCCAAACCAAGGCCTCAGAACATCTTGTGCATTTCTGCGTTTTCTCTTGGAACTCTGTTGAGCTGCCAAGTGAATAAGCATGAGCTGGCTTGATGGATGATGAGAGACACATGGCCCAGTCACCCCGTCACCTCAGCCTACAGCCAGCCAACCGTCAGACACGGGTATGAGGGGACTCTAGCTAACCCACCAGCTGATTCAGATGCAAGACGCAGCTCAGTCGAGGTCAGCCAAGCCTGGTTTAGATCTGCCCAGCTGACCCATAGTCTCATGAGAAATAATAAATGCCTGTTGCTCTAAACCATTTAGCCATGGAGTGGTTAGTTAGGCAGTGATAGCTGGTCCAGTGTAGAAACCTTGGGAAAGGATGCCCTGTGGGTTCAGCATAGCCCAACTTCTCATCTTTCTTTCCTCTTTTTATCTTATGCTTTCATCTCCTGTTACATGCTAGCCAGAACCTTCTGTCCCACGTTTGGACTTTCTTCTTCTAAGTCTGTATCTAAGATTCTGGGCAAGCTCCTTCAGTTCAATTCGGCCAATGACTTTAATGGAGCACCTGCTGTATGAAAGACATCCTTCCAGCTACTATGGAGATAGAGGAAAACAACCTATGGCTCTTGTCTTCAATAAGATTCTAGTAGACATAATAATAGCAGTATTAACAATATCTGATATCCACATAGTACCTGACAATATTCAAAGAGATTTCATAGGCACCACATATTGGAGCTTATAATTTAGGGGTGACACAGCAGGTTAGATGCAGATTCAGCAATTACTGAGTACCTACTGTGTACACAGTGCCATGACAGATGTGGTGAAAGAGAAATAATGGACTCAGGGTCACTGTAAAAATTCAAGCTTCTCTAAGTGCTGGAGTGGTTGAATCCACCCCCTTTTCGCGTATCCCTGCTGGGTAGAGGAAATGGAGGTGCTGAGCCAAAGACCACAAGGAACAAAGATGAAGTTCCACTTTTAGGTTCACAAATCCATTTTGCAAGTGCAGGTTAGGGGACCGTGGCTCAGCATCAGTCCCGGTGAAGAAGATCTGAAGAGGTTGCAGGTGTCAAAGCTACAGCTGAAAAGCCAATTCAAATTTTAGACCAGAAACCAAATCTAAATTCATTATGGGATTGTGGTACGGGATGTGAAAGCCACTGGGCTGGTCAGGCCACATCTAGAAGAAGGCATGTCAGGCCGGCTCTACCTTCTAAGGAGCATATTAATAGACCAGGGTGTGGTCAGAGGAAAATGACTATGACGGAGAAGAGTCAGGAAACCAGGCCTGGAATGTTTGGGGGAATTTGGGCTATTTAGCCTGGAGAAGCGAGGGCTAAGGAAAGATGGGAGGGCAGATTCAAATGTTTGAAAAGCCTGTTGTGTTTAAAAGGGCTGGTCTTTTCCTATATTGTCTAAGAGGGTGCGGGGTGAGGAATTGCTAAGGGACAAATTTCAGTTCAACTTAAGAAATAAGTGTCCAACCTCTTGGGCCACCCGCCCCTCAGTGGAGCAGGCTCTTCCTCTGTGGAGATCTGCGGTATTCACCGACTAACGGTTGCTGAAAAGGGGTTCCTGGGCGGGGTAGGAGTTGGGCTTCAATGACTCCTAAGGTTCCTTCCACCTGGGTTCCTGTGACGGGCTCTGCAAAAGTGGCTCCTAAGCCCTCAGGGTTCTGCAACACTCCTTTGTAAAGACAGCTAAAAGGAAGTTTAAAATATGGAACGATGCTTCCATTAGCACGTTGGCCACTGGTGGCTGCTGAGAATGTTTGAGAAATGGTCTATGCCAGGAGAATGTACATTAGCCTTTCTATAGGGACCTACATGAATATTTTATCCATATAACGGTTCATATGTATATGTTATAAAAACATTGCCTATAATTTATATAACTATATGACATCTAAAGACATGTGATGTGTAATTTACAATTCTGTTCTGATGAAATGGGAGCAAAAGCCTGGGCCACTCTTTTCACTATGACGAGTGGCTCGCCTCTCCCAATTAAAGGGTGGGAGGACCATGTGAAGCCACTGTGTTAGCCAGAGGGAGCCGGAGAGGAAGGCAGACAAGGGAGGGAAATAACAAAAAACACGAAGCCAAAGGAGTGGTCAGAATACCTGTGCTGCAGCACGGAGACAAATCAGCCGGGTGAAGGGATGTGAAGAATGCAGCATTCACTGGCTTGGACGTGCTGCTTTGGGATGATGATGTTGTTGATGATAATAGTAATAATAGTTATTTATTCAGCACTTACTATATGCCGGGGATTATACTTTACAAATACTATCTCACAACAATCCAATGTAGTAGGACCTCTTGTTACTTATATTTTTATAGAAGAGCAATCAAAGCACAGAGAGCATGGGGCCGCCCGGTGGCGCAGCGGTGTAGTCCGCGCTTGAAAGCCCGGGGTTCGCGAGTTCGCCGACGCACTGCCTGTCAGCCATGCCGTGGCGGCGTCCCATATAAAGTGGAGGAAGATGGGCACGGATGTTAGCCCAGGGCCAGTCTTCCTCGGCAAAAAGGGGAGGAGTGGCAACAGATGTTAGCTCAGGGCTGGTCTTCCCCACAAAAAAAAAAAAAAAAGCACAGAGAGCTTAAGTAACTTATCCAAGGTCACACAGCCAGGAAGTAGCAGAGCTTGCATTTGAACCTAGCTCTTCTGACTAGAGCCTGCACTTTCAGCCTCTTCACAGTCACATCTTATCTGTCTGTCTCTGTAGCACTAGTGGAGGGCCATCTGTTTGCCTTTCAGTCATCTGCAGTCCCTAGAGTGTGATGGGATGGCATCAAGAAACACTTCAAGAGCGTTGAGCGATCCCACCACCTCGATATATTGATTCCTCTTCTGGAATGAGACAGGTGAGAAAGATGAGCTCTGCCTGGTGGCATAAATTAGCTCTGTGCCCTTGGGGTTTCGTCTCCCCCAGCCGCCCCCTTGCCATTCAGGTGGCGGGCCTGCCTGCAGCAGAGCTCTTGCTGTAGAGCGATTCACGACCAGCACACAGCAAATGCCGGGACAACAGCTTCCACGCTGAGCCTGGACAAATGGCAGAGCAGAGCAGAGGGCAACGCAATTTACAAGGAATCTTAGCAACCAGGCAAAGGGCAATAAACCAGAAAATCGCTGAGGAAACTCAGCAGAGCGTGAGCTAAAGGAACTGCAGGATTTGTGAACCAATTTACACCCGTCAGAGGAGGGTGAGAGAGGCACTGGGTGGCTCCAAAATCCACAGCCGAGGAACTGCGAGGCTGTCACCTCTAGGGGACCTGTCGAAGGGCGGTGAGAACAGTCAAGCAATGGCCCCTGGAGACATTACTGAGCAGATCTCGGCCTCCCTCTCCGCGAGGGATTGGGTACGTTAACGGCTGCTGTGGAGGGACGGACGTCAGGTGTGGAGGGTGAAGGCGTGAATGGGTGACGTTCTGTCTTCCTCGCTCCCGGAGAATGGATAAAAGATAGAAGAAGCGTTCTCAGCTAGAGACAGAGCCCACCCTTGGTCTTCATTCCGAGGAGTGAGTCTCTTGGGCAGTGGACGCCATCTCTCAGGTGAGGCACCTCATCCTGAGGTGGGAAGCAGACTCGAAATAAGCAAAGGGGGGAGGAGCCCCTTCTCCTCAGGATTGGGGACGATGACACATGTCTGCTCAGAAAGATTCCCATCCAGAGAGTCCCCTGAGAGGAGCAAATTCGCCTGCCCGTGGGGCCTGTGGAGTGGGCAGGCTTTTACAACATAAACATCCTCACCTAGTTAAACAAAAGCTCTTGCAGAGCATCTGGAGGAAAACGTGACACCTTCAACAGCACAGGGCCCAGAAGAGTGTCTGGTTCCTGGTCGTCTGGCACGTTTGAGTCTCATTTGAATGAATCAGGACATGAGTAGCAATAAATGCACAAAATGCAGAATTAGGATTAAGGGACATAACCTCAAGTTAAGTTAAAGACAAAGGCTTATGTTAAAGATAAGCCTTAATAAGGGGACCAACGTGCTGCCCCAGCAGTGTAATTCTTGCTGATGCTGCTGGGAAGTGAGAAGTGAGATACCGCATTGTACAGAAATGGGCCTCTGATTATCCATCTGTAAACAGAGTTCTCTAGGCCGTATCCAGCCCTGCCTTGCTGTGGTTCAGAGATTTCAGGCATCGCCTTGGAAGAGCAAGTGTGATCCAAATCCCTACAAGCCACATGGAGCTCCTCCCTGGACTTCTGGGAGGCCTCCCTGATTATCCATCATTCCCTTGCCTCTGAGTTCCCCCAGCCTCCACTGGCCTTGCTACTGCTTGGTGGGACACAGCACAGGGTGTCCTATACAGGACCTATACACGCTCCTGCCACAATTCCTGTCTAGGAGGTCACCTGCAATGGGGAGTTGGAGTAGGGAAGGGAGCAATGGCAAGGGTGGTGGCTACCCAGACCCAGGACCTGGCCCCTCACCAGGCTTTCTGGCCTGAGCATGGAGGTGGGGAGAGAGCCCAGCATGACTGAAATCACTTTGTCTGCCAACCGAGTTGTGGGGCACGACTGACTCACACAATTTAGGTAAATAGAAGGGTGGCAGCATGGCATGGGCTCTGGGTTGGACATGGGTGGGTTTGAGTTCTCCCTTCACGTGGCTATGAGACTTGGGCAAGTTACTTTCCTTTGAGTGCAGCAGTGTACAGCAAAAATAATAACAATACCTGCCACACGATTCTCAGGAGTATCTGAAATAACACAGGTGGGCACTTGGCACAGGGCCTGGCACATTGTCGGCACATGTTCAGTAAGTGTTAACTATTTTTAGGATCAAGAACCCAAATTTCAGAGGCTAAGATGCACACATTCTATGCCCGCTCCTTATTAGGACATCCTAGGGATTCTAGCTCTGTGGGACAAGCAGGAGACCCAGCACTCTGACCTGAGCTGGGGTCCTCGGGACAGGCTGGGACTGCACAGAGGAGTGAAATCTAGTTTCCAGGGAACTTGGGAATCAACTGCATTGTCTGAAGAATCAAGGCCAAAATGATAAGGACAAGAACTAGAACCAGATCTTCTGGGAAGGGTCTATCACAGAGTGTATCAGTCAGCTTTTGCTGCATTAACAAACATCCACAACATCTCAGTGGCCTACAACAATAAGCATTTATTTTGCTCGTGGATCTATGAGTCGTCTGGGGAAGCTCTGCTTCATATGGGCTCCGGGCTGAAGGAGCTGTCGTTACCCAGAAGCTCGTCTCACGGCTATGGCAGAAGCACAGGGAGCAAGTGGAAGCTCCCCAAGCCTCTTCAGGCCTAGGCTTGCAACTGGTACACTGTCACTCTGCCCCATTGTATTGACCAAAGCAAGTCACAGAGCCAAGCCTAAGTCAAGGAGTGGGGAAGTGCACTCTGCCCACGTTGAGGCTGTGGCAAGGGTATAGTTGCAAGGAGGGGTCAAGAATTGTGGTCTCTGATTTAATCTACCGCTTAAAGAGTGGGACCTGGTGGTGGGGAGTGGATTTAGGAGATAGAGAGATCCCCAAGGTAACATACACCAAAGTGGAGAGACACAGCAAAGGAGGTCCATGGTGGGGCTTAAGGGAGTAGGAAACGGTAACTGACAGAACTGGGTCAGGCAGAAACAACAGTGTCCCCTCCCATGGGTCCCAGGGCACTGCCAGTGAGCCCCTCTCCATTTTGCTTTATCAGTTGCCAAGGGGGCTGGCGTGAAAGTGGCATGACCACCATCCTTGAAGGGAAATAAGCTACTGTTATATCAGTAAGCGGGCCTATTTGATCAGAGAGGCGTACCAGGACTTTAATTACATAGGAAAATGACTAAGTGACACCAAATATAACAATTCATTACTAAAAAATCCCATTCTTCTCAGTCAGGCCTAATTTATCCACCTGCATCTTATGACAGCTCTCTGGGTGTAGTGGCCCGGAAATACCAGGAAGGAACTTGGAATTAGTGAAGGGGATTATCAATTATTAAGGCAGAAACAACTTTAAAGAGATGGCCTAGGGGTCAAGATTATCATTTATTTATTTATGATTTGTGTTCCTACTAAGTCAAAAACAAATTTGATGACTGACAATTAAAAATAAAGGCCCCAGGACAGTGCGATTAAAGATGAAATATCCAGTCATACGGATGAAGGGAGGAAACGATTAAACCAGAAACCTAGCAGAAGATAGTTATTGCAATTGTGCATTAAATTGAGCTAAAGCGAAAGGGGAAATATGATGAGTTATCGGACAAAAGGAAGTATGGCCATTTGTCAGGAGAGGCAAACTTTCCCCTGACACTCAATGTGAGCACAAATTTATCATGAGAATCTCAATATAAGGACAGCGAGGCACATAATAGACTGTGGCTTCAAAGACTTCTGCAGAAGAGGCAGACACATTCTTCAGCTGGTCATTTATTATATCAACCCTGGATAAACGCTGAGGTCTTAGGGACAAACCCTTCTAGATTTAACATAGCCCCAGCTAATGGCTTATAGATTGTGGTAGAGGCAGGCCCAGGTGGGAGTGTGCGGAAGGCCAGTGCTGGGGCAGAGGGCAAGGGCTTGGGAGAGATGTGTGGTTTCCTCCTGGAGGCCCGGCTGGGAAAGCACTCCCCGACTGACACCAGCTGGTCCGTGTCCCTCCAGAAGCGTGAGAGAGAAGCAGGGCAGTGTCCTGAGTCGGGGAAGGTCAGGAAGGCCCTTGGGACAGGAAAAAACCTGACAAATCAGACTACAAAACAGAATAGAACCAGTATTGTTTCATTCACGAGAACAAACATACACGCAAAGAAAAAAGACTGAAAGGAAATCTGCCAAAATGTTCATAGTGCCGACCTTCGGGTTGTGGAAGTTTGGAGGATTCTTTTCTTTATAATTTTCCTTACTTTCCAGATCTTATAGATTGAGCTTGTTTAACTTTTATAAATAGTTAAAAAGAGAATGAGAGAGAGAAAAAGCTTTCTTTTGTAAATCCTGATTTTTGAGGTCTGTCAGTTATGGAGAGGAATCACCAGCAACAGCCATGTTTTCTTGAACAGACGCTTTTCCAAGCATGTGGGAATCAGCCCATTCAGAACTATGGCAGGCTCCTCATTCCTGCGTCTGCTTCTCTTACAAGCCACTGAACCGAACCCCTCCTTCTCAAACTGCGTAAATAAATCACACGTGTTAGTTTCACCACAGGGTAAAGAAGGCAATGGAAGAACTTGGCTGCTGTGATCCCCTGAAGGTAAGAATGTGTGATTTCAGCAGGAAAACTGGCAATATGTGGCAAAAGTCTTAAAAATGTGCATACTATTACCTGTGCTAATTTTACCTGTGGGAACTTATTCTAAGGAAATAATCATGACTACACGTGAAGATTGAGCTGTAAAAATATTCTTCACCACATTGTCTATATAGTAAAATGTGGGAAACAACCTAAATATTCACCATTAGAGATTTAGTTAAATAAACTGTGGTCCCAAGGAACACAGGGTAGCCATCACAAAGAATAGTGTGGGAGGATACTTCATGGCAAGGGACGATGCCCTATGGTTCTCTGCTAAATGAAAAATGCAGGTTGTAAAAGATCATGATAGGACCATTTGACTTTTGGAAAAAGGATAAATGTATATATCAGAGGATTATAGATGATTTCCCTGTCTTTCCTCTACCCCTATTTTTGGCTTTATGACTATGTATTTCTTTGGTAATAAGAAAAAAGGGGAAAAAAGCATTTTTTCCAAAGCAGTACTATTTCATAGTTGTGTTTTGTGGAGGAAAACGAGAGGAACATCTCCAGTGTTGGGATGCTCTTTAAGGAGCGTATTTGGAACAGACTTGCTGGCTTCAGGAGAGTAAGTAGGAGCCGAGTAGAATCAGAGCATCTCTAGGCCATTTGTCTCCTCTGTCATTTCCTTTTTGTCTTCCCTGGGTTTGAAGCAATTCGTGTGAGAGCCTGAAACCGCAGCGGATCCATCCTTCTCTCCTCCCTCTCCCATCCCAACAGACGTGATGGTGAAGGATTAGCTCTGAGATGATTACGGGGCTTGTATCAAAACAGCAGCTTATGGGTGATGCACCCTACTGTATGTAAAAAATGGTGGGAATTGAGAACAAGAACAATTGCTGACCCTGACATCAGGCTGGCTTTTAAAAGATGACATATTCTTCTCAGGGTAAGCCAGCTTCCACGAGACAAGGACCCAAAGCAGGGCCCTGTGTCTTGTGTGTACACTCCTTGAGATTTATTTGCCTTTTTGCTATTAAGTTCAGCCCTTTGAAATTCATCTCAGTCCAATTTCTCACCATGTTGCTCCTCTTTGCAGACAGGCTGAGACAGACGAACATTTGTCCTCTTGGTTTCCTCAGCTTATAAGCTGTGAGGAATGAAGGGAGATGTCTTCAAGGGAAAGGAATAAATTCGGGCACGTCAGAAGTGTTACCTGGACTTTGTGCCGTGAGATGAAGGGGTGTCTGGATGAAATAAAGACAGGCAGAAAAAATGTCATTGGGGGAAGGCAAGAAATCACAGACCACAGGAGTCCTGGGCATGGAGAGACACGAGCAAGCTGGCAAAGGGCCACAGTGTCTGCTGAGATGGTTCTTAAAGTATGGCCCAGGAACTCAGGTGGGCCTTGAAGGTTTTCCACACATTTCACAGAAAGCAGGGAAACAAGTATTTAGTGAGGGTCTCCCAAATGCAGGATGTTTGGCAAGTGAAATCTCAGTGAGCCTCACCACAACCATAGGAAGCAGCTGTTGTTGTCCATACCCTATAGGTGCAGAGACCAAGGTTCAGAGGGGCTGAATAACTTGCTTGAAGACACACAGCTAGAAAGCCGAGGAGTCTGAATCTGAACCCAGCCATGTCTGACTCCCAAACATGAGCTCTTTATGCTCTACCATGCGACCTTCTTCGGTGTCAATATTTATAATATGACAAAAGGAGATGAAAATATTTAGGACAATGCTTTTGCCTTGACACTGATCAGCTTCAACTGTTTGCCAGAGGCATTTACTTTTAAAATGTTAAATACTTTCTAAATCTGGCATGAATCAGCTGTTTGCTTTTGAGATTGCAGACGAGGGGTTACTTCATGGTGTCTTACCAAAGCAGGACCGGTTTCTTATTTACGCTCGTGAGAGATTTTTAAATCTATTTTATTTGGCTTCGGTGTTTTGCACTGCTCAGCAGAAGAGGGGGATGTCCTTGCTTCATCCATAAAGTGGATAACGGTTAAAACTTTTCAAGAGGCCCTGCTCACCACAGTGAGGAAATGCTCTCTTCCCTTCATCAAGGGTCTGGGGGGCATGGATAGCAATTTCAGGACTTGGTTGTTTTATAAACAAATTTTTATAATTTATTTTGAAGTACTTTCAAACTTACAGGAATGTTGCAAGAAGGGTACAAAGAACCCCCACTACCGCTCTGCCTGATTCCGCATTTGTTAACTCACTGCACCATTTGCTCCATTACCTTCTCTCTCTATGTATGTCTACCCGTTATCCTTATTCTTCTGAACGATTTGAGAACAAGTTGCAGACGTGATCCCTCATACCGCTAAATACTGCAGCACTTCCCCAAATCAAGGACACTCTCCTACATAACAACCACAAATCCTCCAAATCAGGAATTGAAAGTGTTGCCACAAGACCATCCAATTCACAGGTCTCACTTAGAATCTGCCAACTGTCCCCACAATGTTTCTTTTTCTTTTCCGGTTCAAGACCAATCCAAGATCATATGTTGCTTTTGCTTGTCACGTTTCTTTATTTCCTTTCAGTACAGAACAGTTCCTCTGTCTTGCCCTATCTTTCCTGACCTTGACAGTGTACAAAGAGTGACAGATCTTCTATGACAGATCTCTCATTGCGTTTGGCTGACGTTTCTTCATGCCTAGACTCAGGCCATGCATTTTGAAAGAAAAACCACAGAAATGAGGCTGGACTCTTCTCAGTGCATCTCATCAGGGGGCTCACGGTGTCGACCCTTCACACCACTGTGATGGGTCCTCCACCATCTATCTGGTCGAGGTGGTGTCTGCCAGACTTCTCTGCTGTAAACTCACCATTTTCCCACTGTGGTTGACAAGTATTTTGAGGGGAGATATTTCAAGATCATGCCAATATCTTGTTCCTCATCAAACTTCTACTCAGCCTTTATCAACAACCTCTGCGGTGGTTGCCAAACAGTGAGGATTGATTTCCATCATTCCTTCTACATTTTTTTGTTGACAGTTTATGGTAAAGAAGAGCTACCTCTTCTGATTTACTTATCTACGTATCTATCTACCCACCCACCTACCTACCTACCTATCTAGTTATGTCAGTATAGACAATGGATTGTGCTCCACTAATATCACTATTTATTTTGGTGCTCAATTGACCCAGATTTGGCTAGTGAGCCCATTCAAGCTGGCTCCTATGTCCTTTTGACAGGCCTACATCATTCTTTGACATAAAGAATGTCAAAGAGTTTTCTGACACAACAAGATGTTCCTGCCTTGTCTTGTACTTTCCCTGTCTCAGCTGTGGATCAGCCATTTCTTCACAAAGCCCTGGTTCCTTTTAGCAGAGGATGATATTTAGAAACCACACACTGGGTGTTCTTTCCTCTTGGGGTGTGATTGTTTTCTGAGCCCTCTCGGTGGACACAGCTAGGAATTATACGTGTGTATATATGTGCACATACCCACCCACAAACACACACATCCATCTATCTATCTGTCTGTCTGTCTGTCTATCTATCTATCTATCCACAGGTTTACATCAACACTTCCAACTACAGTCTATCACCTCAGGCTTCTTCCTATCTTTCCTTGTTCCATACTTGTAAATCCCTTCTCCAACAGTAAAGAACTTGGCTCCCATTAGCCTCAATATATTTACTTCTTCACTCACTCTCCCCCGTGTACCCAATCTCCTGACAATGCCTGCAACCTCAGAGTTTCCGGCCCTGCTGCCACCTCTCAGCCCATGGCAACTCCCTGGGCCCTGGGCCATGCACCACCTCCTTGGCCCTGCTGCCTCTCAGCCCCTGGCCACACTGCCACCTCTGAGGAAAGAAAAGAGATAGAAAGAGGGAGAATAGGAGGAAGAGGAATTGGAGGACTTGATAATTTTCTTCAGGGTCTTTCTGTCTTGCTGCCTTCTGTAGTTAACCCAAGCTGGGGCTATCTTCTTTGGGAATCACCCTCACTCATAGGCTATGCTAAAGAGAGGACCTATTTTTATACCAGAGGATTACCATCCCCCCACTCTTCCAGATGATTGGATGGGGGAGAGTTTGGCCAACAGCTGGTGAGATCCTCTCCAGCCGGGACTTGAGCTGAAGGTGGCAGACACGCTAGGCAACAAAACTGGGGCTTGTGCTGAGTGACATAGAGAGTGTGGCCTGAGGCTGCCACTTCAGCCTCCGCTCACAGGTGGCTGGGTCAGCGGAGGAGGCCAGTCTGCAGAGAGAACTGATGCATGGAGCATGGGAACGGGTCCAGTTTTTGTGGGGCCTGAAGCTTGTACAACTTTAATAACACATTCTTTGAGAAACATTTAAGAAACATTCTTTAAGAAAAGGAATATGGATATGAGTATATAAACCTGTGGCCTGTAGATGACCCTCACTCTTTCCATAGCTGTTTTATTTAAATGAACCCAAGTAGCTTTCTGCTTCTTTCACCAAGGAGTCAGAACTCTGACTATTAAGGCACTGACACTGAGCAAACGCTAGCAATTTTTCCTTCTTTCAATTTTGAAGGCAAACTCAGTTCAACGTTTTTGTCCCTGAAAAATGTTCCTCTTAACTAGACCACTGAATTGCCAGATAAGGTTTGGGATTTTGTAGCAGTAAATAAAGAAGAATCAGAAGTTATAGTTTTGGCATTGCTATCCCAGATTTTTTTTGTCTGGTTCACGAAGATGCCTTTTAAATCAAGTGTGCGAGTGTCCTTCAGGATTGCTGTTGGTTCAAGATTGCTGGGGAGGTTTTACATCCAGTTCCAAATAACTTCAGAGTTCAGATCAGAAAAAGTTTGCGGACTCACTAGCAGAAGATACTTTTGGAAGTGAAAATTAACTCCTTTTGCAGGAAGCACCCCAGGTGATCAGAAGTAAACTAATTAGGGAAGCTATTCATGGTTAGCTGACTTGCCAACAGGGGTTGGGGAAACAGAGGGGGTCCCTCCTGTCCACTCTCCTCTTCTCCCATCCCCAAAGGACAGTCCAAGAGTTGTAAGTGATTTGGGGGACCTTGTAGGAAGGATATTGCAGAGTTAACATTGCTGATGTCAAAACGAAGAAAAACCACTGAGTGCTAGAGCCGGAGGGAACTTTCTCATCATCGTGTCAATTCCTTGTTCAAGTTCTCGCTTGCGCTTACAAACTAAGCAATTTACTTAACTTTCATGAACATTGGCTACATGAACATCATGTAACGTGGGTGCAAATTTAGCACCTAAAGCTCTTTCAAATGGCGAAGTAAACAATAACTTAACCACAGCTAGCAGTTGTGTATGTGCCGGGCTCTCTTCTGAGCACTTTCCTTACATTATTTTGTTTAATCCTTACAACAATCATATGACTAACCATATGATTTACAACAACTGTTTTTGTTCCCATTTTACAGATGAGGAAAATAAGGCACGGAGAGGTGAGATGATTTTCCCAAGATCATTTTACTGGTGTGAGAAACTGGTGCAAGGAAGACTGACGTGACTTGCTGTAGGTCACAGCACTAGTCTGATGAAAGGATACTTATTAGTTTCAGAGGGGAAATTAGAAGCAGGTTCTTTTCCCACTAACTGGGGAAAGCTGAGACTTGGAGACACTTGGAGACTCGTGATGTGTGGGTTGAACAAGTTGGAGACCCAGTGAGAGAGCAAGACAAGCTTCTCCCCCTTCCTGGGAGTGAGCGGAGGACCAGGATGTGGAGAAGGGCTGAAGGGCTCTAAGATTCTGGTACTTTCTCCTCTGGTGAGGAGAGGAGCAGCCCTTCCATCAGTGGGGCTCAGAAGGTCAGCATCAGCATCATTGCCCATGTCGACAGTCTGTTACCTCAGCTGCGCCAGAGGGGTGACCACCAGGGATTTTTACTGCGGGGCGCAAGTCACCCACCCCCCTTTGAAAGTCTAGAGCTGAGCCAAATCCACTCTTACGTTTCAAACACTGCAGTGACTCCTACCTTCAGATTACGATGTTGCAATTAAATGGCCTCAGCCAGCTTTTTATTCAAGACCAACAGGCTTTGACTAATTTGGGGGATATTTGGTGACCCACCGAAAAAGAGTCATTATAAAGAGATATCGCTTGGGGGTGGTGCTCAGGACCCCAAAAGGATATTCGCTTGGGGACTCTCCCACCTCAGTCACATGGCTGTTTAGTGGCAGAGCCGGGACTAAATACTTCTTTGGATTTAAGAACTTGGGCTGTGGAATCATTTTGACGTGGTTCTATTCCAGCTCCACCCTTTACTCACTGAGGGAATTTGTGCAAATGACTCTGTCTCTACCTGTCCCTTTCCTCCTGGGCAGTGGTGAGGATTAAATAAGAGAATGCACATAAAGGCTGAGCCTGGTATCGTGCTGAAGATGAACAATTATTGTAGTTCTGATGCTCTTCCTCTGGCTGGAGAATAATATCGCCTATCTCATTCTTTTGAAGTAGACTTGTTTTTTCTTCAACTTTTTTGAAGTATAACTGGTGTACAATAAACTGCATACACTTAGTGTCCAATCTGATGAGTTTTGACACATGTATATGAAACCCATGAAATCATCACCACGGTCGAGATAATGAACCTAAACATCGCCCCCCAAGATTCCTTGTGTCTTTTTATAATCCATCCCTCCCTCTCCTTCCTTGTCCCCCAGCAACCGCTGATCTGCCGTCACTATAGATTAGCCTGTATTCTCTAGAATTTTTATAAATGGAATGCTACCATATGAGCTTGTTCTTTATCTGGCTTCTTTGACTCAGCATAATTATTTAGAGATTCATCCATCCTATCTATTATTGACTTGTTTTTTTGGCTGTCCTGTTCTTCTGCGCATGGTGGACCAAGTATTTCCAAGGGAGAGACACAGGCCAGTGGAGCACTTCTTCAGGGTCTTGGCTGGGGTTTCTGGGCACAGACTTGCAGCTGCTTGGGGTTTCTAACACTTGCATTTTGAGCATTCATATGCTTCCTGTGTCCCAATACCGAGCAAGTGCAGATGGTTCAAAAGCTGCAGGGCTTAAATATTCAAACCAGGCAGCCTTTTCACATTACATGGGCCCAGACCCCATCCCCAGGGATTCGTAGGTCTGAGGTGTGGCGTGGTTGAAAACTACTGTTCTGAATTAATGCCGCTAATTTCCAAGAGTTACCTGGGCAGTGAATACTAAGCAAAAGGAAGGGACTTCAAGTAGCACTCAGTGGTGAGAATCATATTTCATAAGAAAAATCGGATGCTCTGTGGTATCTGAAATGCATTGTAAGACATCCATGGGCCATCGTGAATGTGGTACCTATGGGTTCAATGACCACACGTGAAAATAGGTCTGCTTCCTGGGTTTATTTCAGCATTCTAAACACATGTGACCTGAGAGCCACCGTGTGTTGTGTGGACCAGGAAATAAACAAGGGTGGGGCCGTCATCTGCCTGCATATGTGATTCCAGAAAACCACACTCAAGAGGGCACGGAAATCAATATCAGAAATGAGACACTCAAGTTACCGCAAAGAGCTATTTTTGCTTTTTCCAAATTGCTCTGTTTCTCTAAGCAGCTATTTTCATGGCAAATCCGGCCTCTTCTCTGGCTATGTATAGGGACAACTCAGCAATTTAAAAACAAGTGGGAAGAGAAAAGAAATCTGCAAACAGGTTCACACCCCAGGGATAAATCTGGGGCAACTCAAACGGCGGTTCGAGTTAGTTATTTCCCAAATATCCGGCCTCTTCAAATTCCACCCTTGGGTTGGAAACAGACAAGAAATTAATACATATGCACTTTGGGGGGTCACTTTCTAGTAAGCGTTCAGTGTTTAAAAATAAGAATTTAAAAGGAAAAGTCTCCTCTGCGTCTAGCAGTGGCGGTTCCCCATGCTGTCCTTTGCTCCACTCTCCAGGGACCATGTTTAGATGGTAGGTGAGGGGAAGCTTGGGTCTATTTTTAAAGTTCTCTGGTTTTCTAACTGTTGCCAGGGAGAAGGTGGGCAAAAGAGGAGCACAGCAAAAGGAAGGTCACCTCAAACATTGGTTCAGTGAGTCACTCAACAATTATTTACTGGTTCTACCGCCCAAAAATATATCGGATCTGCCCACTTGGCTCCATCTCCTGTGCTGCCATATTTGTTCAGGCAGCCATTATTTTTCATCTCAACTAAGTGGACTTCCTGTTATCGTTGGTGGCTCCTCCAGTAATCCATTCTCCACCCTGCCAGGGAGAAGCTTTTCCTTTTCACTTTGTGTGTGTGTGAGGAAGATGGACACTGAACTAACATCCATTGCCAATGCTCCTCTTTTTGCTGGGGAAGATTGTCCCTGGGCTAACATCATCCTCCTCCATTCTGCATATGGGCCGCCACCACAGCATGGCTTGATGAGCGGTGCGTAGGTCCTCGCCAGGCATCTGAACCTGTGAACCCCGGGCCAACGAAGCGGAACATGAACTTAACCACTACGCTATCGGGCTGGCCCCCAGAGAGAAGCTTTTTAAATGTGGAAATCAGACTGAATCACACTCTTGATTAATAGAAATGCATAATAAAAAGTCCGGCAGCAGAGCTATCAAACTGTTAATAGTGGGTTCCCTGGGGAAAGGAGAAGGGAGACCTGAACGTTTTTACTATGTGGTTTAAATTTTATATAGTGGGATGTATTTCTTTCATAATTTTGAAAGGATCTCAAATGTTTCATTTGGTCCCTACCCTCTAGGAGCTCTTAATCTTGCATTAGACTCCAAGACACTGAAATTTCTAGGAATTATGCTTGTTCGTTATGGCCTCAAGGGGCAGAAGCTATGGTCGTGGAGTGGAGGTGATTGGGAAAAGGCACATAAGAGAGAGTGTGACGATAAGCAGAGCCGCCCAGAGGTTAGCTGGTCGGCCAGCATAGGCAGTGATGGCCCATGCAGATATTCTGGCCAAGGCCGGGTTCCCTCTGCTGGAAGTGGTGTCAGGGACTTAGGTGTCACTTGTCCTCAGGGTCCCTGCCGTTCTGTGGCTCTGGGTGATGCCCCAGAATGCACCTTTTTCAGCCTGACTGCTAAGGGGATATTCTCCAGGGGGCCTGCTCAGTGTCTGCTTTCTTTCATTTTCACCTCCAATTTCTACCAGACAGATACGTTCCTGGAAGCCTTCACTTAATCTCTTAGTTTCATGTGCCAAGAAGGTATGGACAATGATCCTTCTGCGAGAAAAAAAGCATACACAAGAGGCACATGGAGCCAAACTGGGTACTAAAAGTGGAAAGGAAAAGGGACTCCTGGAAGGGTGGCCAAGGGGAAGCAAACAGCCCAAGCCTTCCCAGCTAATCTTCGCCTTCAACCCTAGAAGCCACTTCACTTGTAACTCCACTCCAAGGTGTGCCCGGGGCTGCCTCCCGGAGACTGGCTTTCTGGTCACCTGGCTCGTTCCCTCAGGCACAGCACCATTTCTTGATGTAGCTCATTGTTTGGCTTCTGGAACAGAAGTCACACCGCTGTCCAAAGGGAAGACATATCCTTCGAGTTGTCATTATTCTTATTCTGGAGTAAATAGAGATATTAGTCTGATTGACAAGCACTTTATGGAGCCTCTCTTGTTCCCTGTAGTTTCTCAGACATTTACAAATTGTTTGACCCATGTTTTTATTTTTTCCACTACCTCAAGGCCATACCATTTTTCTTTGTAATGTACAGACTGTGCCTTGCACAGAGTAAGTGCTCAATAAATATTTGTTGAATTGATTTTCCTGTTTGGAGATGTGGTGGAAAGACCCTCTTGCTCTATGCGCATAATTCTTCTGTGCGACTATCATGGAATCCCTTTCTCAGGGGTACTGGTCACATCGTCTCACCCAGGATACATCTCAGGGTCTGAGCCAAGTATTGCCTGGATCAACAAAAACAAATGCAACCCAAGGCTGAGTACAGATTGTGGTGGGGAAGCCCAGAGATGGTAAAAGGAGAATAATTCCAGTCCAGGTGGATGGGAGACAAATATGAGCCATAGGCAGGAGTCAGAGTAAGAAGTTGAGAGCTTACGAGATGAGGAACAGATGAAAGAATGGAGAACAAAGTGGGATGATGTGACAGGTTCAAGAGCCAGACAATGAACAAGGGTGGCCAAGCCAGACATCCTGGGTTTGTGTCCCGGTTCTGTGACGCACATCACTTTGGACAACTCATTTAATTCCACCCACCGGGACACACACATCACCATCAGTGGAACAAGGTGGCACTCAGTCACTATGAGGATTTAATGAGGGAACTAATATATATGAAAACACTGTAAAACACTGTCAATTGTGAAATGTGATGCAAAAAGAAGGCGAATTAGCAAGACTTGAAAACATCTAGCGTCTTTGAAGAATTCCTTACAAGTGTTCTCATTCCTCCTGCAGCTGTGTTCACAGAAACCCGGTGTCTCCGGGCCTGGAGGGGTCTTGGAGGTCATTTGACCCATTCCTGTCATGTTCTAGACTAGGAAATTGGCTCAGAGATTCAGTCACATGCAGCTAATTAAAAAAACAAATCAAATGCCCTCAAACTGATCAAAGATTGTCTGGATGGGACTCTTCTAATTTACATTTTTACTTTGCTCTTTACTCCCCTTGTTTCCATTTTACTTTCATCCCAGATGTCGTTTTAAGGACAACTCATGATGCTCACTGTAGAAAAGTGGGGCCTAACTCCTGAGTGCCTGGTGGAGAGGCTCGCTCAGTGGCTCCCAGGCCCTGCTGTCTTCCTAATAGTAACAATTACCGCGGCTCAGAGACCTTGAATCTCTGCTGCCAAGGGCAGGCTACTTTGGGAAGGGTGACCTTCTGCAGGATCAGGATCCGACTGGTCAAGGGAGGAGAGATAAAGATGAAAAGCCTCTGCTCCCTTGTCCCGAGTTCAGAATCACTGAACTCTTTCTTGCCCAAGTTAAATTTCCTTCGATTCTCTTTGATTCCTTGTGTAGAGACTGCCTCCCACCACCGCTCCGTTTCATCTGATGTCTTTGACACAGCTCTGCAGCGTCTCAATGGCAGATCCACCTGAGTGTCCCTATTTGGGCCCTGGTCTAGCTAACTGAACAGTACCCGCAAGCACAAGGGCTGATATATATCCATACACATGTATATCAGAGAGAGGTGACATAGCAGGATGATTAAAGAACCAGTCAAAGAATGAATAAAACATGTCCTGCGTAGGCTTTTTAAAAAAAAGACTAATAATGAGAAATCCAAAGAAAGATGGGTGCGTTCTGTGTCAGGTCGGCCCTTCTTGAGTGAGCAGAAGGAGGAAGGAAGGGTGGAGAGTCTAGCTAAGGCATTGCGCTCATCAAGGGAGCCAGAAGCATTTTTTTGCCACCTCATTTAGCAGACTTCCAAACACAGCCATCTCTTCAGTTGCTGGGAGACATTTCATTCTGCTCGTCCCCACAGCTGGCCGGCTGGCCCGGCTCAGTTGTTCTCCTGCAGCTGTGCACCTGGACCCGCCCGAGTGGGGCTCCGCGCCTGCCCCTAAGTCCTGGCTATTCAATGCCTGTCCGCTTGACCTCCCCAGCTGTGTCACCCTGCACTTCCTGACTCGGAAACCAGCCTCGCGGCTCTGCGGTGATGTCTCTTGATCCTGGCAAGCCTCTTCCTGGCTCCCCACATCAACGTCCTCCCTACAAAGGCTGATTATGACAGCGAGATGCAAGATACATTTTCCAAACCACCAAAGGCATCACATAAATATCTGAATGCATACATTTGTCAAAAACTGGCATACAATACTCCTAATGACTGAATTAGAGCGGGCTTGGGAAACAAGAATAAGCCATCAGCAAACCCGCTAATTTGTGGCAACCAGACACTATGACGAGAGCGCTGGTTTCAGGGGGCTGCGAGTTCTCGCACACTCCTGGCTGTGTTGCTGCTAAAATAAGTCTCAGTTTCCTCTTTTGCAAAATGGGCTTAATAACCAAAATAATGCCCATCCTATTTACTTTATAAGGTTCTCATGAGAATCAAAAAGTATAAAGCTTTATTAAAAAAAACCTATACTTGCAGACAAGATTATTAGTTCCATAATTAGCAAAGTGTCTTGCTCAAAATAAGCTCTCACTAGACTTTAGAATTGTAGTTTGATTGTGAAAGAAACTTCCTACCTGACATTCTTATTTGTTTGCCTGCTTTCACCTGTCTCCCCCATTGGATTAGGAGCTCCATGAGAGCAGGAATTCTGATGTCTTACTCAGACCTGGAGTCCTAGTGCCTTGGGTGGTCCTGGCACATAGATAATGCTCATTAAATTTTAAGTGAATGAATGGCAGCCTTCTGGCTCAGAAGGAAGCAAGGTAGAGAATAGTTAAAATGGGCTTCGTTCTGGTGAATGGATGCTTATTTAACTAGAACTTGCTGCTGGTGTAGAAATAAAGAATATTTAGAAAGTAACCAGCTCATCTTCCAGATGGAAATATGGACGGCAACACTGAGCATGAAAAATAAGTAAGAGAGCTGTGAATTTTGAGTAGAGAGAGAAGATTCTTTCTAAATGTCTTCTAAAGGGCGGACTCCATTTGTGTTGCCCCAGAAGTTGGAACCAGAACCTGCAGAGAGATGGAGTTTGTTTCAGTGAAGATATTTGAAAATGGCCTGGCTCAGGAGGTGGTGAGTTTCTTGTCAGGGGAGGTAGTCAAGAAGAGGCTGGATGCATTTGTGGCACTAAAGTGGATGAGTTCTCATGATACTAGATGAGATACAAGATGCCCTCCATGGTCCAACCTAATCCTGCCTGAAGGGCTCTGGAGGCAAAGTCCAAAACAAGTAAATAATAGAAAATAATAGAAAAAGGGGAAAGAATGGGAAGAGGGGAGGGAAAGAAGGGGAAGAAACCTCTGCCATTTTGTTTCCTTGAAATCCTTTCCATCCTCAATCCCAGGTCCCCCTTGGGGAATCTCAGACACCTCCCACACCCATCTGAGGCCAACCTATGGCTCACAGGCTCCTTCTCCAGCCAGATCTACACCTCCCACTGGGACTCATGGCCTGGGTCTAGCCTTCAACTCCAGTCACCCCAATCCTCAGTCTCTCCTCCCGGCAGGCCTTCCTAGGGGCAGCTCTCCACTTGTTCTGCTTTAATATAAGCTAGACAACTGTTTACCTCACACTGAGCTGGATACTAGGGGCTTTTCATGCATGACCTCAACATGCTCATGTCAAGTGGGATTTGGTAGCTCTCTGTCGTGGGTTGCATGTTTGTGTCCCCCCAAATTCATATGTTGAAGCCCTAACCCCCAGTGTGGCTGCATTTGGAAATGGGGCCTCCAAGGAAGTGATGAAGGTTAAATGAGGTTATAGGATGGAGACCTGGTCTAATAGGATTAGTGTCCTCATAAGAGACACCAGACCTGGCCCTCTCTCTCTCTCTCTGCCATGTGAGGACACAGCAAGAAGGCAGCCATCTGCAAGCCAGGAAGAGGGCCCCACCAGTACCTGATCTTGCACTTCCCACCTTCCACAACTGTGAGAAAATAAATTGCTGTTTTATAAGCCACCCAGTCTATGATATTTTGTTGTAGCAGACCAAGCAGATTAATACACCCTCTGAGAGGTAAAGTAACTTCAAGAAGGAGGTGTTCTGCCACTTACTAGCTGAGGGCCCTTGGGCACGTTATCTTTTCTCTCTGAGCATCACTGTAGTCATCGGTGAGAGGTGGATCACAAGACCTATCCCCGAGGGCTATTGTAAGGGTTAAGTGAGAAGGCTCATGTAGGGTATCCGGGACACAGTAAAACTTTAACTTAGATAGTGTCAGATTTAAAGGAAGATACCTTCATCCGGAGACAAGAACATTTGTCAGTGTGATCACTTGGAAGAAAAGAACAACCACCATAAAGTAACCCACCTGCCCCCCATCAAGGCTGCCTCCTCTGGACACTGAATGTGAGGTTCCCACTTGTTTATCAGCAGAAGAGGGTTCATCATCGACCAGCACCCGTCTCTCCCAGGTCTCCAGCATTCACATCCAAGAACTCCTTCACGTGCTCTTCTCCACAGAATTTCGGGATCACAGCTAAGTGAATCAATCAATCTGCTGGAACATTTAAGTTCCCCTGCCCTCCTGAGACCTGCAGACATAGGTAACAATTCCATGTGCAAAATTTCCAAGTAACGATCATGGCCCTGGTGCCATAATTCATTCCCTGAGGCCACCCCCTGAAGGATGGCCGGAGGTACCCCACGGAGGAGCCAACTTCCCCGCTCATCCCACAAGGGTTGGCAGCTTGTTAGATCAAATCAGAGGCAGGGAGAGATTTATTGCTTATCTCAAAACACCCGGAACAGCAATGTCAATTCCAGACAAACAGCGGGAGAGGGTACTTGGTGCCAAATTACAGGCCTTGCTTCTGAAGAGCAGCCGCCCTGAGCATTTGCCTTGAACACTTCTCAGCGTGCTGTCTCTTCAGGGTGTGCACATCTGGACTTGCAGCTAAGAGCAAGAACTATACATTTTTCTTGCTGTTGAGGTATGGCTCCCCCGGGACCCAGCAGGTCTGGCCAACACAGACACTTCCCGCATCCTGACCTCAAACAAGCCCACATTCTCCAGGATAACAGAGGGAAAGTTTCCAAGTCTGTAAGCTGCTGTCAGCTAAGAATTCAGGCATCCTTGCTTCGTGCTGAGAGGAGGCTCTTAAACAGATCACTGCCTGGGCTGAGCTTAGTGGAGAAGGAAGTAGCAAATGAGATTAACATGTAACTATAAAACGCTGCAGCCATAAAAAAAGAAGGGAAAGAAGTTATGTGTAAGTAATGGCCGCAGGAATGGCCCCATCGAGCCACTTCCAAAAACGCCATCTCACTAAACAGCAGTCATCTTGCTTGCCAAGTGGAAACCACCTTAAGGCATTTCAAAATTAGTGACATTCTGCCAGCAGCCACACTACCTGATTGCACGGAGAGTCTGACCACAGTCAACTTGCTAGAGTCTCAGACGTCCTTGCATTTGACTTTAAAGAATATGATGCATCCTGCAGGAAAAGTGAGGGGGGTTGGTTGGTTCTCAACTGCATTGTCACGATCGGGTGTGATATGTTACAACTCATTTGTTTCAAAGGTAAAGAAATCATGCTGTGAAGAAAAAAGAAAGAAAACATATTTGAGATTTCTTCCTAATAAACATCATCATCTCACATGTATTTTGAAATGATTTCCTGAGTGAGAGAGAAAGAAATTGTTAAAGGAAAAACAAAGACCACAGCAGTGATCAACCAAATGAGAGAGAATCTGCTTGACTTGTGAGGGAACTCACACAAGGGAAGAAATTCACCAAGTGGCTCTAGGATGGCAAATAGTCTGGGGATTTTATATTCTAGAAAATGGAGTTTCATTGTGGTTATGCTAATTAAGGATTTAAGCTTACAGCCTGGGTAGGGTGGAATGAATCCTTAAGCCCATAGGTGTGAATCCATATCCATAGCATGAATCCACGAGTGCATACTATGAAATATATGATGACTTCTTAAGTCCAAACATGATGAGTTAAAACAAGTCCGACATGTCACTGTTCAGAAGAGTCTTCCTTTAGGCCCAGCATGATGAGATTGCCCACAGTTCATGGTCCTTTATCAGTTCTGCCTGGTTAGAACAGGTGGGGGTTAAACACAACATCCAGTTTTGATCTCCAAGGCAAATGATGCTGCAGTGCAAAGTCCTCCTGTGATAGAATGGAGTAGTTGAGGCAGGAATTGAGGCAAGTACCCTAAGAGTCTGCTCTGAACAGCATCACTGCTGGAGTGGTGGAAAAGAAATTGAGATTCACAGGACTATGTGTATGGATAGCCTCAGCCTGCACACACATTCCAGGTGCTTCAGCTCTTCCATCCTTCACCCAGAGATTTTTAGCAATGCCCTTCCAAGCCCGATGCTACATGACTTAGCTTGCCCTTCCTTGCTATCCTGGAGAAAACATTCTTCTTGTTCAATTTTGTTCTCTTACAAATTCATTCTCCTGTTTAGAGTTGATATTCCAGACTTCTCCTTAAATTACATTGTTCTCCTATTATCTGCCACAAACCACTTTCCACACTAAAGATTTGTGAACGAGAACCAGAAGAACTTGCAAGTTCTGGTGGTGAAATCAGACAAGGCAGATACAAGGATGATGTTCCCCTCAGTCCCTGTGTTCAAAGTGTCCAGCCCAGCTTGACACCCAACATGTTTAGACTAGAAGGGGCCTCCTGCCCCCTGCCCTGAGGTGGTACAACATGGTTGGATATATGATGGATACATGAAGACTCCAACTCAAGTCCTCTCTCTGCTGCTTATGAGCTGTGAGACCCTGGTGAGAAACGTAACCATGTGGAGCCTCACTCTTCTGATGTGTGAAATGGAGATAATTACAGACCTTTCGGGTAGGGTGTTACAGGAAGTAAAGGAGATCATGCTTAGCATAGTACATGGAAAGCCTTCAGAACCCAATAAAAAGGGAAGCTATATTCTTCATAGCGATGGGATAGTTCTGTACCTTGATTGTGGTGGTGGTTACATGAATCTACACCCGTGAGAAAATGGCATAGAACTAGAGACACATTGGCCCACGGTCAATTTCCTGGTTTTGATATTGTATTATAGTTATTTAACCATTGGGGGAAACTGGGTGAACTTTTGTACTATCTTTTGAAATGAAGATCTACAAAATGAAGTTTTGTACATCTTTGTACTATCTTTGCAGTGTCCTGTGAATCTATAATTATTTCAAGATAAAAAACACCAGACCAGAAAGATAAAAAAAGAGATGGGGGTGGGAATATCTATGAATAGAGTTATTATGTTTGGAGATTAAATTTCCTTAGCTGCCCCACTTTATGACTCCATAACCCTGGAGGCTGACTCTGCTGTCCTTTCTCCTTTGCCCATCATCACCATGGCCCTTCGTTTAAGGACTTTACTGACTCTCAGTCTTGCTTTCATCCTGGCTCTTTTGGAGACTCTCTTGGAGCAACACTCCCATGGGCTACCTCCCCCAGCCCATGCATCCCTCCCACAGGTCACTCCCCCCAGCCTGTGCATCCCTCCCACAGGTCACTCCCCCCAGCCCATGCATCCCTCCCACAGGTCACTCCCCCCAGCCTGTGCATCCCTCCCACAGGTCACTCCCCCCAGCCTGTGCATTCCTCCCACAGGCAGCCCCCCAACCCCGCGCATCCTTCCCATGGGCAGCTCCCCCAGCCCTGCCCACAAGACACACACTCCGTGTGTTCCGACTTCTCAGGCACGCGCCAGCACAAGGGGAAGAGCTGTCCTGAGAGCTGCCCACATCAGGGAGGAATACCTCACTGCATGAGCAGGGCTGTCCCCAGGTCCCACAGGCCTGGCTGGAGAGGGTAGATAGGCATTGCTATAGACCGAATGTTTGTGCGCCTCCGAAATTCATATGTTGAAACCTAATCCCCACTGTGACGGTATTTGGAGGTGAGGCCTCTGGGAGGTGATTAGGTCATGAGGGCAGAGCCTCATGAATGGGATCAGTGCCCTTATAAAAGGAACTCCAGAGAGCTCCCTCACCCTTTCTGCCATGTGAGGACACAGCGAGAAGACAACGTCCATGAACCGGGAGGAGGGCTCTCAACAGACACTGAATCTGCCGGCACCTTGATCTTGGACTTTTCAGCCTCCAGAACTGTGAAAAATAAATGTTTGTTGTTTAAACCACCGAGTCTATGGTATTTTGTTATAGCAGCTCAAGCAGACTAAGACAGGCGCTGTTGTTGGTGGCCACAGCCTGTGGATAATGGGGACGGGCCAAGCTCGTGAGTACAAGCCCAGATGAAAGTCCGGTCTCTGAAAGATGTGGGAGCCCATGCCGTGGAATTCTGTTCCAGTGAGGAAGAGAAAAAGTGTCATGTCTGTCCCAATCAAGAGGGAAAGCATCAGTGATGAAGAATTTAAAACGTTGACAAGTTCCGCAGGGATGAGTGACAAGAACTAGGACGAGAGTCCGGAGAGTGTGGACAATCTGGAGACGCGTACAAGCTCAGGAGGGACGCAGGCGGCCGGGCAGGGGCATGGTTGTTGAGGACGTTCGTGTGCACGTCAGACCGTGGATGAAACCGCAATATGAACCTGGTATAAATGTTTTAAAATACTCAGAAAGGAAAAGGTAGGCGCTCTCTGTGGCAGCCTGTTAGAAGCAGGGGCCGATGCAGTCTGCAGAGAACACACCTCCAGATTCTGATGAGGTTGGAGGGATGTGGAGAGTCCCAGAGGAGGCCCGACTGGAGAGGAAACGTCAGCGGCAGACAAGCACGTGGAGGGGCCCTGGCCTCTATTTCCCCCTCTCGTTTGTCTCCACAAAACAGAGAAGACCTGGAGCCCAGGAACTTAGGACACGAAGGGCAGATACCACCCGGCTTTTACAGGAGTAACAAACAAGCGGCCCACATTCTCTCCTTTCAAGATTGCTGAGCATGCGCATAAACAGACACACGATGGTGGGGGTGGGCACGGAACAATTTTTTTTTAATTCGGTTGGGCGAATCCACAACTAGGTGCTCCCGGAGTAAGAGTGTATCTTACATTCCTGGACTTTTGCTGGTGACAATTAATGAAGTGAAAGGACCAAGCACTTCTGAGTCGCAGGCACCACAATGCCTCTCACCAGCAGTGCAACCTGGGATGGTCTCTGAACCTCAGTTTCCCCTGCGTGAAATAGGCGTGGGGGGCCTGGAGGACTACCTGGGGCAGCGAACAGGCTTTGAAAATTGTAACACGCCTCTAA
Source organism: Tapirus indicus (assembly GCA_031878705.1). NCBI lineage: Eukaryota > Metazoa > Chordata > Mammalia > Perissodactyla > Tapiridae > Tapirus > Tapirus indicus. The sequence continues at coordinate 30,706,191 of CM062921.1, read as the reverse complement.
ACGTTAGTTAATATTGCGAAGGCAACGTATGCAGAAGCAGAGGTTTTGGAGCGGGGAGCATTTTCCTGGGAGAAAGAAGGGGTCAAGAGGCTAGGAAGGTGCGTTATGCTCCAGATGCCTGAAATTGCTGTATAGGAGTTAAAATCACAACAAAGGAAAAACCTGTGAAAATTCACACAAGACGAGCTCTGGACAGAACGGGTTCAGGAGACCCAGGAAGTGCCTATGGAGCAAAGAAGAAAAAATTATGCACGCCAGGCTCCGGAGATCTGTGCTTAGAGAAGAAATGAGAGCATGAATAGTGAGAATTAAAGTTCTGCAGACAGGAAAGGGGGAGGAAAGAACTCCAGCTCTCCCTGCAAGTACGTCCTTCATCACACAATGGGAGGAGGGGAGAGGGTGGCCTGGAGCTTTGAAGGAAAAACCGGGGCAAGTCAAAACCAAATCGCTAATGAGATAATGACAGGTTAATGAGAGCAATTTCCAGATCTGTCAGAGAATGTGGGCGTGGCTAAGACAATGTTCCATGATCTGGGGTCCCCTCTAAGATGATACTGACAGAAGGGGAAATGGGAGATTTTAGAATCAGAAACCTTGCCCAGGGATGCAGAAGCCCTGGAGGGGAAGGACCACTTCTGCAACAGATGTGCTTTTTCAAGAACTTCCTCCTAGGAATCATTGCCTCATTGTCTAGAGAGGAAGAGAACTGGAGAAAGAGCAAACACTGGCCAGGCCTGCAGTGGCGGACGTGACTCCACACTTACCTCCTAGGTCAGCATCCCTGACTGCTCCCCTTACAGCCTGGAAATCCAGTTCTCTGTCTACACCATGTTATTTGCAAGAATTTTAATTTAATACCGGGCTGGTGTGTGAGTGGCATTACTATTAGTGGTGGCACAAGCTTGTTCCCTGAAGAAGACCGGAGTCTCATCATCTGAAAGGAAACAGTGACATGTGGAAAAAGGTGGTCATGACAGGCCCCGGCCTTCTAAGCGAGTCAGACCTGCCTTCTGATCCTGGTGTCACTACTTGCTAATCATATCTCCTTGGAAAGGGACTTCACTCCTCAGTTGACTTGCCCGAGTCTCGGTTTTCTCAGCTGTAAAATGGAATGACATTCCCTCCCACAGAGGATGATAATGAAGATCCCCTAAGAGAACAGGTGCAGTGCTGGGGGTTACACCTCAGTACTACGCTCAAGGAAGCGCCTCGTGTAAGTGCGTTCAGGGAAACCAAGGTGCTCAGAGGGGCAAATAGAATCTTAGCCTGCAGCTGCCCGCACTGCTCCTAACATTGTCATTTAGACATCAATGCAAGCTCAGAAAAATCGCCTTATTCCTCTTTGTCCCACTCCTTTCTGTTCAAGCCCAGAAGTGCCTTTTAAAAAACAAGAGAGGCCAAACTCTTTAAAAGAAATACCAGGTGCCAGGCAAATGTCGTGGTGGGTCGGTGGGGGGTCCTGGCCCCTGGGATCCACCCTCAGGCCTTGTTGTTGGCCCTCTCTGGTCCTGACCGAGCCCTTTGTTCGCTCCTCCGGGGCCTGGCGTCTTCTTTTCTAGTTTTAGCCGCTCTGTCTGGCCTGGACTTAACAATCGCCGGCTCTTCTGGTTGGGGCCTTCCCCTTCTGAACTTCCCACCAGAGTCCTGCTTTTGCAGCCTCAGCAGCCTTGGGTCTCAGGCTGTCTCCTGAATATGCAAAGTTCTCCATCTCCCTAGTAGATGGAGGACTAGTAGCTCTCCCTCCATCTCCATCGGCCTGGTAGATTGCACTCATTTACACTGAGGGGTGGAAGAGCCTTAACTCAGGAATGTATTCACAGCCCAGGAGGACAGAGGTGTGAGGGATGGAGGGTCGCGGGTGGGGTGCAGTGGTGGACGCACAGTCATCAGGTTTGCAGCCAGCGCATACCTGCAGGAGCAGCGCGATTGCCTCTTGCCCGAGGAGGACACCCCTCCACACCCCACAGACACTTTCTCCCCAGGCTGTCGGGGAGAGAAGGAAGCACCGGATGTGGGACTCAAATGGGCCCCCAGTCTTTGGCGGCCTTCACCTTTCAGCTGACATTAAGGGGAGAGTCCCTGTGGGCTGAGGCTGCACCGGCCACTGGGCCTGGCTCAGCCCCCACTTCCACCCCCATCACCCTGGGATGCAGACTCCTTACCAGACAAATGTGACCAAGCCCTGCTAGCAGTGAGCTCAGTGTTTTATTCCTCTGCTCTGACATATAGTGTTTGAGCTGCAAGATCCCATTAGCTCTCCCCTGACCCTGGGGCTTTAAATTTTCCATGGAATTCATTTCAACCAACATTTATTAGTCGTGTGCAAAGCTCTGGGCTCAGCATAGAAACGAAAAGGGTGAATTGGCCCCAGGGAGCTCGTGGTGCAACAGGAATGGACCTGTAAGCCCAGGCTTATAGTGCAGGGCAGATGACGGGGCTGGTGAACGGGCAGCCCACTGGAGGCAGGGGGTGGGAGACTCCATCCGCAGGGTTGGGGGCTGGGGCAGTGGGTGTGCTGCTGGCTAGGAAGAACTACAGAGAAGAGGGGAAAGTTGAAGTGGGCCTTCTTAGGAGAGGGTCGTCAGACAGAGGGGTGGAGGGGCTGGTGTGGGCACAGCCTGTGGCAGGTGGTGGAGAGAAGCTGGAGAGGTAGTTGGGGCCACACCACAGGGCATTGCTTAATACTGGAACCTGAAGGCCAGAAGTGTAAGGGGCATCAGGGATCTGTGATGTCCCAAACTGTGCGGGAATATCTGAGTGCACGTGATTTTTTAAGAGGATGTATTTATGTATTTATGTATTTCATCAGATTCTCAGTGAGATCCATTACTGTTGATATAGACCATGGGGGACCCATCAGAACAGTTCTTTTTCATTAAAAAACTATTTATTGTAGAGATCTTCCAAACATACCAAAAGTGGGGGCAATAATATAATGAACTCAGTGTCCCACCTTCACCAATGACCGACTCATGGCCAGTCTTGTTTCAGCTGTACCTCCACCTCGTCCCGCCCTCCTGGATTAATTTGATGCGAATCCCAGACACCATATTGTTTTGATTGTAAATATTCAGTATACATATCTAAAAGATAAGGACTCTTTTTTTTAAAAAACCACAACAACAATACCCTTAAGCCAATGAAATGTTTAACAGTATTTCCTTAATAACATCAACTATCCAGTCAGATGTTCAGATTTCCCTAATTTTTTTCCAACAGTTTGTTTATTTGATTCGGGATTGATATAAAGCTTGTAAACTGCTTTTTAAAGTCTCTTTTAATTCATAGGGTCCCCTTTCATCTCTCTCTTTTTTTTCCCCCTCACAGTTTTTTGTTAAAGAAACCTGGTCATTTGTCCTGTGGAGTTTTTCAGAGTCTGGACTGCGGGCTGCGTGCCCACAGTGTCATTTAACATGTGTCTCCATCTGTGTTTCCTGTAAATTGGGAGTTAGAGCTAGACATGTCACTGGATTCAGTTTTAATTCTTCTTTTTTTCCGAGACTACATCAGGAGTTTTCATAATGCCTGGTCATCTCCCCTCCTGCCATCAGTGCCATTTTAAGCTGGGAAGAGAATGCTGGGCATTTCAGAAAGGTCTGTCTGTGGAGTGGAGCCTGGGCAGAGGTAGGGAGACCTGGAGACAGGAAGTCCAGTTAGGAAGCTCCTGCAGTGGTTGAAGAAACTGCTGCCCTCCAGCCCCACGGATGATCCTTGTAAACAAGGGGGTCTTTGTGTTTGCATTTGCAAAAGGCCCACTGGAGCAGCAGGCATCCCTTGGAAGCTACAGGCTTATTTTTGTGACCTGGAGGAACTTGAGAGCCACCTGAGGACCATGAAGCAACTAAATACAGCAGAATAAATGAGCCACTTTTATGGATAGGTTTGCTTTTTCAGTGTCTGCCTGAAGCTTTGCTAGGTGAATTAGATTTCCAGTGCATTGCTCCCCCAAAACATAAAATCCCCAGGGGTTAGGAGGTGGGATGGAAATGACAAGCACAGGGAGGACCTGTGCCTGTGAGGTTTGTATGTGTGTTTAAAAGAGAAAAACAGCAGCTGTTATTTAATGGCAAGTCTTAAACAGTGAAAAAGTCCCAGATTACAATATCTCATCCTCCCCAAAAGGTACAGGAAATTTAATGTTTGAAAATGGTTTTAAATTTCTTTGGGGGCTAAAAATATTCCTGTTGTCTCTATGCCCATCAGTTAGTGTCTAACTCTCCTTGAAATGCAGGAGAGAGAGAGAGAGGAGCATATCATCCCTCTTTTGGAATGGGTACAAGTAAAAGTATCCAGTAATGTAATTTTTGAATGTGTAACTAGACTTATTTACTGATAGTCTTGCATCATAAAATTAGACATTAATTTTAGAAAACAATTTGATTCCAAGATGTAATAAAATTGTATTGGATGCTGTGAAACATTTTAAAGTGTGCTTTTAAAGGAAAATAATACACTTTGGATAACTATTAAGAAGCCCAGCTATTCAAAATAAATTATAAAATGCAAATAAAAATGTACTTGGGTTATATTTTGAATTTTGGCACAGTCACCTAGAGATCTGCTGTAGCAACAAGAATGTAGCAACAAGAATGGCAGCTGAACAGAGCAGACCCCATGGGGCCCATCAACAACGCAGCCCCCACTGCCCAAATCCTGCAGCTTGACCTAATGCAAACTAATGCTGATGGTTCCTCGGTGTCCATTTCTGAGTGTTTTGAGGAGGCTGATTTTAAGAATAACCAGGTTGATGTGGCACAGAGAGAGCAGAGAAGCAGGTGAGGCCCAACCCCGATGTGTACATCCAGGAGCGTTTTGGACAGCAGTCGGGGAGGGGAAGGGAGGGACTCCACAGTCCAGTGAACCAAGGTTTTAGAACTTGACTACCACTTCCTGGCTGGGTGACCTTGGGCACATCATTTGGCTCCTTTATCAATAAATGGGTATAAAAATCCTTTGTTTCTAATACCCAATAAATGGGGATTAGAGATAATGAGTAGGAAAATTGGCTGTGTGCCAGGAACAAAATAGTTGCTTAAGAAATGGTAGATCTTATTATTACCAGGACTCACAAGAAAGTAAATGAAGAAGAGAGGAATAAGTTAGCTGTCACTTATTGTTGAGGGAATATTTTGTAATCTTGTTTTGTTATTCAGTAAAGGTAATATCAAGAAATTTCTCTGATTCATGAATATTGAAAGTCTCTGGGATGGTAACCAGCTTCCAAGATGATGCCCAGTGATTCTCCTGGTCTTCATGACCAAAGGGACATACAGTCCTTTCCACATTGTAACAAGATTGGCCTGTGCGGCCAATAGAATATGGCAGAAATAATGAGGTTAGGTCATAAAATACATTGTGTCTAGATGCAAAAGAATGAAATTGGATCACTCTCACACCACATGCAAGAATTAACTCAAAATAGATCAAAGATCTGAATGTAAGATCTAAAACTATAAAACGCTTAGAAGAAAACAGAGAAAATGTTTATGACTTTGCTTTAGGAAATGGTTTCCTAGATATGACACCAAAAGCACAAAGAACAGAAGGAAAAAACAGATAAAGTGGACATCAACAAAATTAAAAAATTTTTGCTTTAAGACAAAAGTCTTGATCAAAAAAGTGAAAGGAAAACCCATAGAATGGGAGAAACTTTTTGCAAATTTTATCTGATAAGGTCTTGTATCTAGAATATATAAAGAACTCTGACAACTTAATAATATAAAGGCAAATAACCCAACTGAAAAATGGACAAAGGATCTGGATAGACATTTCTCCAAATAAGATACACATGGGGCCAATAAATGCATGAAAAGATGCTCAACATCAATGGCCATCAGGGGAATGAAAATCAAAACCACACCAAGATACCATTTTACACCCACTAGGATGGCTATAATCAAAAAGGTAGAGAATAACAAGCGTTGACATGGATGTAGAGAAATTGGAACCTTAATACATTGCTGGTGGGAATGTAAAATGTAGCAGCCACTTTGAGAAACAGGCTGACAGTTTTTCAAAATATTAAACATTGAGTTACCATATGAACAAGCAATTCCACTCCTAGGTATTTACTCAAGAGAAATAAAAACATATGCCCACACAAAAACTTGTACATGAATGTTTATAGCAGCATTATTCCTAAAAGCTGAAAAGTGGAAACAACCCAAATGCCTATCGATTGATGAATGTAAATAAAATGTGGTATGGAATATTATTCAGCAATAAAACAGAATGAAGTACTGGTATAAGCTACCACAAGGATGATCTTTGAAAATATTATGCTAAGTGAAAGAAGCCAATCACAAAAGATTGTATGATTGCACTTATATGAAATTCCCAGAACAGGGAAATCCATCAAGACAGAAAGTAGATTACTGGTTGTCTAGAGCTGAGAGGCTTATGGAGACATGGGGAGTGACTGCTAATGGTTATGGGGTTTCTTTCTGGGGTGATGAAAATGTTCTAAAAATTGATTGTGGTGATGGTTGCACAACTCTGTGACTATATTAAAAATATTCACACAGCATACACCCAAATACTTACCAGACATCTTAAAAAATAGAATATTACCAGTAGCTTAGATGCTCTTGCACACTCAACCAGTAGAATTCCTCTACCTTCTCCAAAAGGTAATTCTGAATTTTGTGTTAATCATTCCATTTTCTTTCCATCTATTGTTTTCTACGGTTTCTGGTTGTTTATTTATTTGCCCATAGTGGCCAGCGTGTTTGCAGTCGGGAATAGTATGTGAATTACATCTCAGTGAAGCTGTTATTAAAAACACAAAAACAAAAACAAAAACATTGCAAAGCATAGCAGATCTCTATCACCTGGTCTGAATCATATATAATGTTAAATGTTAAATTCTAGTTTGTCAATATTACTACATACAATTTTTTTAAATGCCAAATAAAGACAATGAGGAATCTAAAAAATTTTTTTAAAGACATGTGGCTTTTACCTTGCTCTCTCTCTCTCTTGGATTACTTGCTCAGGGGGAAGCAAGCTGCCATGTCGAAAAGAGAAGCCCCCATGGTGAGGAACAGAGGCCTCCAGCCAACAGCCAGCAAGGAACTCCAGCCTTCTCCTAACAGCCATGTGGGTGAGCCTGGAAGCAGATCGTCCAGCCCCAGGCCGGTCTTCTGGCCACTGCAGCCTGGCTGACGCTGGGACTACAGCCTCATGAGAGACCTTGAGGCCGAACCACCAACTAACCACTTCTGAATTTCTGACTCACAGAAATGGTGAGATAATAAATGTTTGTTGTTTTAAGTCACTAAGTTTTGGCGTAATTTGTAACACAGTAAGAAATAATTAAAACATGTGGGTAAAGTGGGGCTTTGCATAATATGCCCCAGTGCCTCATGGGAGTAAATTGGGTCAATGGGGATGGCCAGTCACCTCCTAGACAGCTGGGAAGTGGTCCCTTAGGTAACCTAAGGTCCCTAAGTTCCCCACTATGCACTTTCCTAAGGGAAACCTTAGGAGAACCTGAGATGAACATCTTCCAGAGCAGTGACCCCAACTTAAGGGAGGCCGGCATGGGTTCCAACTTTTCTTGTCACCTAGAAAAGTCACTAATGCCTAGTTTTGGGGGACTCTGGGCCCCAAGTGTGGCCATTCGTCTAGGGATAAAGGACATGGGGGCAATCTCCAGAGAGGGAGGTCCCTTCTCTGACAGCCAGGGTGGCAGAAGACAAAGCTTCTTCTGGGAAAGCAGCATCCTGGCTTGATGAGAAGAAGAACACATACTTCTTCTGAGGACTGCAATACCAGCGCCTCGAGATGAACTGGGACATTGGGAGGCTTGAAGAAGGCACAAGAGGCACAAAAGCACATCACTGGAACCTTGGAGATGGTGGTCACGCTCATGTGGGGAGCCATTAATAAAATATGGAACTCTCTGGAACATTGACATTCATCACCCCCATTTACCCTCAATACTATCCCCATTTTACAGATGAGAATACAATAACATCAACGTGAATAAGTTGGGATATATCTAATAAGTGACAGGACGGGTCTTCCAACTCCAAGCCTTAGGTTGTTACCATCACATAATGCTGGAAATGATAGACTCTTGTAGTAAATGGGTCCTTCAACTAGTAGCTAGAAGTGGGGAGACTCTGGAGGAAAATGCTAGATTTAGATACAACTGATGTCAGTTATCATGCCCAGCCTATTATTTCTCTTACTTGACCCAATAATTTGTGTGTGTGCGTGTGTAAAATATATCATATACTAAAAAGTGTGTGCATGGAATCCATACAAATCATAATAAAATGATTGCTTAAGCACTTACTAGCCAGCTTAAAAACCAGAATATTCCCAGGAATTTAGATGCTCTTGTTTGCCTTCCCCAAGTGAAATTCCCCCATCTCCTCCCAAAGGAAGTTCTGAATTTTATGTTAATCATTCCCTTACTTTTCTTTCCATCTGATGTTTTCTAAGATTTCTGGTTATTTGTTTGTTTGCCCATACTGGCCAGCATGTTTGCAGTGGGGAAAATTCTAGACCAGACTAACCAATTTCTCAGGTTTCTGGGTGAGAAATCCAGACAAGGATAATACCCGTCTCCCCCCTCCTGTGACAGCTCTAAGTAACAGGGATTCTGGGTGCCATGGCTGTATCTTAAAACAAATGCCATTAGTCATGGACCATTAGAGATCAAAAGGCCTTTAAATATCATCTAGGCCAGAGATGGTGAATAGACAGCAGGATGCTGCCATTCCTGAGCTCTTGCAGACATCACTAATCAATCATGGCATTCTTTCACACTGACCTGTCTTGATCCCAGGCCAAAAAGCTTCCTTGTTGTTAAATTATAGCCATTCCTTGTGGTCTAACTCAAGCCTTTCTCTTCCAGAAATCCGTACAGAACAATTCAACTCCCACTGATTTCTCCACTTATTGCTCTGAACTTACTTTTCTGGATTTGGTTGGCACGGCTTCAGGAGGTAGCTTGTAAGTCATGTGAGGGCAGAGGTCTTAGCCTGCTCTCATACCCCTCAGAGTGCCTAGCCCAACCTTGGTATATAGTTGGTGCTTCATTTGGACCCACTAATTGACTGCTCTGCTGAGATCATGTTCAGCCAAGACTTGAGGGGGTCTGTGGTGATTTGAGAGCCGGAGATCAACTGCTCCAGGACCATGCCTTCAGAGAAGCTGCCAATTCACTCACAACATCCATAGTTCTTGACCTAAAACCATTACTATGACCTTCTTGGCTGTTTCCCAAGTGTTCCTGATTTTCCCAGACTGTGACCTTATGGTACATCTCCCTGCTTCTGGGCTGCCCTTGCCTCCTCAGACCTGGCGTGGCCGCCGAGACGGGGATGCGTGCCCTGAACCTCCCTCTGGCCAGGGCTCCCCATCTGCCCTGGGCGACCGCCTCGCTCGGCCTACCCTAACTCTCCTGGGTTGGGCCCCCACTGAGATTGACCGGCACACTGGACCTCAGGGAGCTTTCCTCTCCATGGTCCATTTATTCGTTCTAGGGAGTGATTTCGCTTAATTTCCAGAAAGTTTTCTTTCAAAACTTCACTTTTTGCCATGACTTTTTGGCATCTGAGAAGCAAATCTGAAGACCTCTTCTTTCTTGCCCTGTCCCTTTGTTCTCTGAGGGCTCACTGGTCACCAGAACTCTTTTCCACACTTTCAGACACAGGTTTTTAACAATTTTGAGAGTTTTAGGTTAGAGGCACAACTCTAGATGGGCCACACAGAGGCCTAATTCAGACAGCTCTCATCGGATATACAGTCCCAGAAAGCCTATTGATGTGGCCCGGACTGCAGTGCTCACTTGGCCACATGCTTCTGAACAGTAAGACAAGTCACTTGGTGGAAGAGTGATCTGAACTGAATTCTGGCTCAGAACAAAGGAAGAGCAGGCCAGGCCACCCCGCTGGAACTTCTGCCATTCCGGCCCAAGAGGCTCCTGCCTCGAAGGCTGTTGGAAGCTGTGTGGAGCCAAGTCAGTGGCTAATTATCATCTAAGACCAAAAATTAAAAAAAAAAATGCTGCTTTCAAGTTGGGTGGGAAGAAACTCAGATGAAAGGAGGCCGAGTGAACAGCGCAGAGCATGAACTGCCTACAGCAACCCAAACAGGCAGGACCGAATCCAAAACAGTCTTGGCTTTGCCTCCACGTTTCAAAAGCTTGAGTCAGGCCTGACCTGTTAGCTGCCTGTTGACTTCCTGAAGCCTAATTACAGCTCAGGGACCAACACATCCCTTTGGGTAACAGAGGCCCCAGTGACCCCTCTTTCCACACACTGTGTGAAACAGGAGGCGGATGCACACAGGAAAGGGTTGTTCAGCCCCAGACACACCAGCTGACTTGGAGCCAGCCTGCCGGAGCCAGTGCTTCTGACGTCACCTTCACCCACCCTCAGCGTGTCCACCAACTCAGCGCCCTCTTCATCCCCACCTGAAAAGAGATGGTTGTCTTGCTTGGTGCCTAGGGTGCCAGCGTGTTTACTTCTCTTTGTAGAGAATATTTCTGGGCCTGTCCTCTTCTCCTCACACAGTGTCGAGGACAAAGCTCCCCTTCAGATCGAGGAAGGATTGTGGGTCCCGCTCTAGTTCCGTCTTCTTCCCCCCAGATAAACAGTGACCCTCAGCTTTATGAATTCCTTCCTGATTCTTATTTATCTTAGAATTTCTTTTTAATTGACCTGATATCTCATGATATATTGATAAAAGCACCATGAAAAGTGTCCCATGTAGGGGCTGGCCCTGTGGCCGAGTAGTTAAGTTCAGCGTACTCTGCTTCAGCAGCCGGGGTTCAGTTCCTGGGCATGGACCTACACCACTCATTGGCAGCCATGCTGTGGTGGCGAACCACATACAAAATAGATGAGGATTGGCAATAAATGTTAACTCAGGGTGAGTCTTCCTCAGAAGCACCCTGCGTGCAGGTAACTCACCGTTAACTTGTGGTTAAGTCAAGTCCTTTCCCTGAACATCACCAGTTTGCTGGCTACGTGGTGAGAGCAGGAGGGTGAGGACTGGAGATGGAGGAGTCAGAGGTGAGAGGGATGGTGGTGGGGAGATGGATAGGGGCATTGGCAATAGGGAAGAGAGGAAGGAGATGAAAGAAGAGAGGAGAAAGAAGAGTGAGAAGGAGGAGGTGGGAGATGGAAATAAACAGGAGAGTGATGGAGAGGGAGTGGAACTGAATGGAAGGAAAGAAGGAAAGTACCTAATGTGTGTTGGATCCTTTACTACATAGAAGTACCTATTACTATGCTACGTCCTTTAGATGCCATGTCATGTACTCCTTATAACAAACTGATGAAGTAATTATCATTATCCATATCTTTTGGAGACGGAATTGAGTTTTCAAAAGGTTAAACAGCTTGTACAAGATTACTCAGCTCTGGGGTGGCAGAGACTAGATTCAAACTCAGGTTTCTGACTTTGATTCCAGGACTCTCTCCTTTGTGCTATTCTGCTTCCCCTAAGATGGATAGAGAAGGAAGAGGACACAGAGAGTAGAAGGGAGATGGAGTTGATCAACGGTTCTCTGGTTGCACGCAACAGAAACTCATTCGAGCTAGCTTAGATGGGGAAGGGTTTTACTGGAGGGGTACCAAGTGGCTTTCAGAATCCAGGGGAATGTAAGAGAACAGGGCTTTGAAAAGGACAAGAACCAGAGTGTTCTAGGGTCTGGGCAGGAGAAACTAATTAATAGCTTCCTTGGGGCTCTGCCCCTTGAATAAATTTGCTCCAATGATTTCTCTTTTGCTCTATGCAATTGTCAAAATTCCAGGTGAGAGCCTGATTGGTTGTCCTGGGATCACATGTCACCCCTAAGCCAGAGGAGAGAAGAGCTCCTGGATGGCACAAAATGATGGGGGCATCTAACTCTCCAAATGCCGTAACAAATGAAGGAGAAACGGATGCTGAGGGCCCCAACAACAAATGACTACTGTGCCAGAACTTTCTAGGCCCTGGGGGCTAAGATTCTGACCACCCCAAACTGGATTAGGTCTGGGGGAGGGGCCTGCAGGTTGAGTTTTACTCATGTCATTGGGTTGGCCACCATCCTTACTGCTATCTCCTTCTATTTAGCAGAGATGTGTTAGGCCCCCACATCCTCCAAACCTGGCTGCTGGGAGGGAGCATTTCCTCTTCTTTCAGGAATTAGTCCTGATCCAAAAACATAAGATTCAACTGTAAGTTTGAAGACCAATCAGCAGCTTACAGTTAACTGTGTAGACACACTGTCTTATAAAGACCACTCATAATGTAGTGGTCTTTAGGGTCAAACGACTTGAGTTGGAAGTCTAGCACCATTTACCAGCTATGAGACTCTGAGAAAATACCCACCTATTCTCTGAGCCTCAATTTGCTCTGCTGTGAGATGGAAGGATAGTAACTTGTACTCTGCCTCTGTCTCCATGTTGTTCTATCAAATGAAATAAAAATTGTTAGAAGTTTGTAAGCTGTGAGCTATATACAGATACAAGGAGGCATTCTAGAATTTTCATTACTATCAAATGAGGCCAGGCTGCTCAGGATAAGTGAATGGAGGCAGGAAAACCAGCTGCAAACCATAGTAACAGAGTGGAGGTTTGAGGAGCGGAGGATGGGAGTCTGGAGGGCACAATGGTTTGGACTTTCAAATTGTTCTCAACTTCAAGCATTGTGAATAGATGTGAATCCACTAGATTCTGCCACACACCCCAAGGTCAAATGGCCTGAGGGTAGAGTTATAAATTCCATCAGTAATTTTAAAAGCTCTGATTTAAGCTCCATCTCCTTTACTGAGAACCCAACAGCCAAACCCTTCCTGGCAATTAAGCTCCTCTAGGCTGAGCATTAACAAAGCTGGATTGCCTCTAAGCTTCCCTTCTTTGCCTTTCACAGGTTGGTATCACAGAAGGGTGGAACCTGATGAAACGCTCCCTCTTCCATCGCCTGCCCGTATCTCATTGGCCGCCCTTCCAGCAGCTGTGCTCCAAGATGGACATTTCAACCCTCGCTGCCTAATAGCTCCATCTCCCCTACTCCAAGAGGACGTGAATTCCTCTCCTCACTCACATGCCCCTCTTCAAGCCATCTGCACGCACTACAGGTCCCTCACCACCTGACATCTTTTTTTCTTTTTTTGTGAGGAAGACCAGCCCTGAGCTAACATCTGTCGCCAATCCTCTTTTTGCTGAGGAAGACTGGCCCTGGGCTAACATCCGTGCCCATCTTCCTCTACTTTATATGGGACGCCGCCACGCCATGGCTGACGAGCAGTGCGTCGGCGAGCGCCCGGGATCCGAACCTGCGAACCCTGGGCTGCCAAGTGCGGACTAAACCGCTGCGCCACTGGGCGGCCCGCCACCTGACATCTTGATGTTCAAAACCATCTAAATCCTCTGGAATCTCCTTATTTGTGCTATTTCTGCCCCCAGAGCGTGAAACAGAAAGACCAGCCCTCTCATCTCGTTATTCTAAATGTTTCATACAGGTTCCGTGGACCTGGTCTGTCACAATATAGTCTTGGTCTTACGTCAGTCCCTCCACTAATTTCTCATTGTCTTCCTCATCCTTGTCCCTTAGTGATTATTCCAGAACTTCTTGTCTTAAAACCCTAGTCCCACTCATATCTTTATTGCTGATTTACTTCCCAGAGGCGTCTTAAGGTTATGGACTCTCGTCTTATTTTCTGCTGTATCCCTAGCACCAGTGCAGGGCCTGCCCCATCACAGGTGCTCAGTCAATGCTTGTGAAGGGAACGCATGGCTGCATGTGTAAGCCCTGTATGCTGCTGGAACATGCAAATACCCCCAGTCAAAACTAAGCTTTATTAAAGCATGATTCTGGAAAGGGTTCTGTTAACGTAGTCTTCTTGTTTTGGGAATTAGAATCTTGCTTGCTACAGTCACTTGGGGACCCTCCAGTACAGATTTATAATTATAATGATATCCAGTAAGGTTTTCACTCTAAGATTTCTAAAGATGACAAAAGAATTGTTTGAGACTGTCTGAACCTACACTAGGGAATGAAAATTATAGACAGTTTATTGTAAACTTAAGCATAATTACATATTGTGAACTACGGATACACAGCGGGATTCTGACACTAATTTCCAAGCACTCCTCACCGAGGATTGGTGAAAATCCTCAGCCAAGTGTGGTTAGGAAGTGTCTCTGTTCTCACCTGGTTTGGATTTACTGTCCTTGTGCCGCTGGTCCTCTCACTGCAGCTTCCAGGCTGTTCCTGCCCTGCACGGGTCAGTCCTGAGAGGCTCCTTTCCTCATATCAGGATTCCTCATGTCAGGATTTGTGTAATTGAAGAGACTTCTTATGTTCTGTTTGCAATCCTGATTTTAAATTAAAAAGGTGAAAGTGGAAAGATTTGGATAAGGGTGTACAGGTCATCAGCATTAGAAGAAACATTAAACATCGTGGAGCCCAGGGACGACATGGCTTTCCACCTCAGGTGCCATGCTGATCGATGCTGCGTCCAGGCTTTGCCAGAAAGAATGTAGTGACCATTTGGCGATTTGGCCACAGGCAAGGGATGAGGAGTGGCATGGCCTGTGCCACATATTTGCCTCCTTGCATAAAGGCAAGGATGTCATATGGGTGAAGGGAAGGCAGCATTCAAGTGGCAAACAGCACTGGTATTTTAGGAAAATGGAGACCTGGGGGCAGAATTAGTGTTCTTTTACTCAGTATCAATTGATATTCAAAATCACTTTCAACCCAACAAGGCCAGTAGTGAAGTGAAAAACAGCATGAATGCCTGGTCACAACCTGGCTAGTATGAGGGAAAACAGGCCTAAATACAAAAGCTGGTTAAACAACCAGTTGCAATGTGGCTGATCTCCATCTCATGAGTGGTGGCGGGAGGGAGCACAGGGAGGTGCAGGAGGGAGCACGGGGAGGTGGTAGACCAGCAAACCCCTGCTCCCTTGGACCAGATGCAGCCAGACATGTTAGGAGAATCTTGGCTCTCAACTGGTTTCTGCAAACCCTCTCTCAACTTCAGCAGAAGGGAAGCTACCATTCCAATGACGGCAAATCAAATTGGATCCTGGGATGCCAAATGCTGGAGACGTTTAAAAAATTGTAATTTCAAGAAAAGGAGATAACACTGTGATGAGACATGAATAAACACATACATATATACCATAGAGAGTTACACAGTAAATTATTACTCACTAATGAAAATAAACCAATGGGATTAAAAGAGATAATATAACTTGTAAATTACCTGGCCCTCTGAATTTTGATGTTAGAAGTAAAACCCCAAATTCCTAATTAAAAAATTCTGAACCTAAAATGAAAATGTCCAATTATAGAGACTAAGTAAATGAAGGTTTATACACCAAATGGACTATTATGCACCTAGTAAATATTATGATTATTATGAATGAAGGATTTAGAACAACATGGGGAAATGCTTGTTATGATTTCAAGTAAAACCACAGTCTTGTAAACACAAGACGATCACAACTAGAAAAACAAAGTGTTCCATGGGAAAAAAAAAACCTCTTAATTCCTTTCTGGAGTAAAGGGCTAATGTCTTCTATTGCATGTAGTCATATCACTGTAGCTCTCCCAGGGTTTTCATCTGTCTGTCAGGCATCAAAATATTAACAGTGTTTGTGCTTGAGAGCTGTAATCATGGGTGAATTCTTTCTTTTGTTAATTTTATTACATCATTTCTTTCATTTATTGTAGCAATATTAGAAAAGAAACTAAAGTAAAATAAAACAAAAACATTCATAATTCTACCCTGGATAGATAACATTTTGGTGTTTTCTTTCCAGATATTTTAATATCCAGGTAGACATGTAAGTACATTTATTTTATAAACTTGTGACCATACTCCGCGTTGGGTGAACATTCGTAACCAGGGACCTTGCCCTGGCTGGTGCCATCCTGGCCCTGGGGATGGTCACTCTCTCTTCCGGGCGGAAGTTCACGGGCAGTCAGATCACAGAGTAGTTTGTAACCCAACCAAGTCTGCGTGTTGCATCTATAAGAAGATGTCAAACGCAAGGGCAGGATAATATTCAACCTTCTCAGTTTCCGCAGAGGAAGCCCTTCCCCGGTAATCTCATGAGCTCTTTGCTTTTGTCCCAGAAAAAAACAGTGAAGGGCAGGATAGCTCATCGAATCTCTGGCCCTTGCTAAATGGTGTGTGGACGGGAAAATGTCAAGTGGTCCTGCTGGAAGCACTTGGCCAAGAACAGCTCCCTCAGGGAGAAGGGGAGGGGTGCCTGTCAGGGCTCCCCAGCCCTCCTGGTACCCAGACATCATGCCACCCTCTCCACACCCGAGCTGTGTACCCACCCGGGGGAGGGAGGCCCCAAAGCCCTTTGATGCTGCTGTCGCAGAGACAGGAGAGACACAATAAAGAGACTGAGGGGAACTGCCTCTTCTCTTTTCTTCCCAACCAGCTGCAGGGAGAGATATGAGAGGGGAGAGACCCAGCCCCTAGGGCCCTGAGCCCCTTAGGGGTCTTGTGTTAGTTTCCTGGTGCTGCCATAACAAAGTACCACAAACTGGGTGGCTTAAAACAACAGAAATTTATTCTTTCACAGTGCTGGAGCCTCAAGGCCCAAAATCAAGGTGCCAGCAGGGCCATTGTCGCTTGGAAACCTCTAGGGGAGGGTCCTTCCATGCCTCTTCCAGCGTCTGGTAGCCCCAGTCATTCTTTGGCTTGAGGAAACATAACCCAGATCTTCCCTCTGTGTCTGTCTTTTCATGGTCTTCTCCTGTGTGTGTGTGTGTGTGTGTGTGTGTGTGTGAATTTCCCTCTTATTGTAAGGACACCAGTCATATTGGATGAGGGTCCACCCTAATGACCTCATCTTAACTTGATTACATCCACAAAGACCCTATATCCCAATAAGGTCACATTCACAGATACTGGGGGTTAGAATTTCAATATATCCTTTTGGAGGCCAACTGAATTAATCCTATTTCACTATTTTAGACGTATCTGGAGGGATGACTAAATAGGACAAAAATCCCACAATTCTGCCTGTCTAACACACCTCTATAACATTTAGAAAATCTTTTTGGGGTCTCCATGGCAGCTATAGCTTTGGAAAAGTCATTTAACTTCTCTGGGTCTTGGTTTTTTTCAGTTATTAAATGAACTAAAGTAGTGACTTTCAAGGTGTTGACCTTGACACCCTGGTGGGAACTAAGTGTCATTCTGATGACTATGAACTGAGCCAAGAATGCACATCTTTTCCTGTGGTTCCTACAGGTGACTCACACACACATTCCACGGCCTTTCCTCCTCACCTACAATTAAAAGCTTCTTGCCAGTAACCCACAAAAATTTGGTATTCATAAGCTAAAATTAGCATTTGCAGGGTTTTCCAAGGACTCAAATTTGTTATTCCACACTACACTTTGTTCGTGCTGTCCTAGTGACCTGGTGTACAGCAGAGAGGAACCCTGCCTGGTCTTTTTTGCACCATCCTCTCACCTTCTGGCGCTATATCAGGCAGTGCTCCGCTGCTGTTCATAGGGTTTTCATGGCCAATTTTTTAGGAAGTGGGTGGCCAGGTCCTTATGCTGTCTGTCTTAGTCTGGAAGCTCCGCTGAAACCTGTCCATCATGGGTGACCCTGCTGTCAGATGGTGTGTGGACAGGAAAATGTCAAGTGGTCCTGCCGGAACCCCTTGGCCAAGAACAGCTCCCTCAGGGAGAGGGGAGGGGTGCCTGCCAGGCATGTGAAATACTGGTGGCATAGCCTTCAGCATCACAACAACACTCATCCACAACAGTGTGACAGCCGACAGACGGGTGGTGTGGTTCCCTGACCGGGGAACGAACTGGGGCCAAAGCCGTCAGAGCGCTGCATCTTAACCCCTAGACCGCCAGGGCTGGCTCCGCTGTACTTTATACGTAGACAGAATTTCTCCAGTTTTTGGAAAGATGCTTTTTAGTTAATTCTTCAGAAGTTGTTTTGAGTTGTTGTGATTTTCAACTGCTGCTATTCATACTTTTCATTTATAAATTACTGTTGATTTTGTGCCCTCATTATCCATTTTGGTCTGATGAGAAGTTTTTGGTTTGTCCTCGAGTGGGTATTTTGGGCATATAAAACTGTCCACTATCGAGACGCTATATGTAAATGAATCGCAGTTCAGTAAGTACTCACTCATACATCCCTATTGCTAAAGGAGGTATATACATAATCCCTTATAGTTTGCTTGTGTGGTAGAACTGTCAGCCGTCCCAGTTTGCCCAGGGCTGAGGGTTTTGCCAGGATGCGAAACTTTCAGTCCTAAAACTGGGAAAATCTGGGCAACCTGGCATCATTGGTCACACTATTGTTTAGGGACACTTCATTGTTGGCTTGCTACCTGTGGATCTGAGCTACCCTAATAGCTTTCATCTTACAATCCAGGTTAGTATAATAAAATTAGTAGGGTTATTTTTGAGACCATAGGGCATTCATTTATAATATAAAATCAAGTGTATAATGTCAGGTTCCTCTCTTAACATAAACAGGAAATGAGTCTTGTATGTTGCACGTTCTGCAAGTTCAGTGCCCCAGATTCATCTGGTTCCTCTGCAATTCTCACCTCCTTCCCCTACACCCCATCCCTCTAATTACCAGACTAAGAAGAGACATGGAATAGGTGGGACATTGGTGTTCTTGGGCCCTGCTCAAGTGGTTATAGTCAAAAAAGCTGAGGAATCCCTGGTTAAAGGACTAATAAGAATGTTCCTCCCCCGCCAACCCCCTGCAGCCTCTGGCTGCAAATCTCCCCTGACTTAGCCAAGAGTCTACACAAATGCAGAGTGAGAAGCACAGCCTTGTGACGCCTCCATGGAGGTCCTTACAGAGGATTTCCTAAAGGGTGAGTAATTCTCCCCACCTTAGGAAGATTTTGATATTGATATAGCCTCCTTTGGATGGTGTTCAGTATGGATTCTCTTATTTGGCTCCATTGTTTTACAGGAAGCGGGGAGGGGAGGGAAAGAGAGCTGCTATTTATTTACATGTCCATCTTCAGCATGTCAGGATTTGAATCAGGGGCTTTTTGCTTTTGACTTAATTTAATTTAGTCCTCACAACAACTCTGTGAAGTATGATTGACCCCACTTTGTAGATCAGGAAACTGCCTTGGCCTAACTTACCTCTAACCCTGGTCTCTCCACCACGCCCTGCAGCCTCTGAGGTCAAAGAACCAAGCACCCCACTCACCTGAACAGAGGTCGCTTTCAAATTGTGAAAGGGGTGGAAGCCTTAAAAAGCCCAAACAAACATACAAGAGGTTGACAATTTAAAAATAAAACCAATTCGTACTCAGCTTGGAATGGAAGCTCCTGATGGGTCCATCCTTAGAATTCACTGCTCCCAATTTACCCCAAATCCTGATGACCACTTCTCCATTCTTCAGGTTGCATTTAGGGCTCTGTGAGCTCATGTGGCATCGTGGCTGCCATAAAGGTGGCTTACCCATCAATGGGAGCTTTCCACCCACATATCATCTCCTTTTCCCAACATGGAATGTCTTTTCTAACACAAACATCTTTCTGCCTTATCTTTCCAGAGGAGTTATCCTTAAGAGTGGGTAGGCGACTGTGTTGTGACCTGATTTCTGCTCAGCCATAAGAGTTTTCTGTCCCCTGTGAAGGGACAGACATTCAGCATTCCAGACAGGGTTAGTGGTGGAACTGCTATTTATTTAACTGCTAATCCCACTTATGTGAAATTAATTTACTCTACTATTATAACTCACCTTGCTTCCTGCCCTGACGGGCTCCTATAATTTACACCTGACTGCTCCATTATGCTCTTGCTTCCTGGCTAAGGGTTGGGAGCTGGGTCTTGGGGTGACTCACATTAGGAGATCATTTATACAGAAGAGAGGTTTTCTCATTATAGACTGAAGAGGGTTACTATAAAAGCAGTGGTGGTTTTTTAATTTTTTCCTCTAATAACCAGTTCCCCTGTACGCCATCCCTTTCCAAGGAAGTTTGTTTGCTATTATTAAACTTCTTCCCAACTCCAAATATGGGCTTCTCCAGTTTACACAGTGTGCGGGTGAGTCTCTGGTCTCTCAAGTTGAAACCCAGCCCCTGGGTTCCCATCTGCCCGATCCTTGTTGAAATGTAGGTCAGCTGCGCGGTCCCAAAGCAGGTGCTCACGGCAGAGGCTTCCAGGCTGCTCTTGGGATAAAAGGCTCTAGGGGCCATTACTTACAAGAGATGTTTAAAAAGCAGGGGCTGCCGACTAAAGCTTCCCAAACCCAGGTCCCCGGCCAGGGTCTCTCACCTTTTTTGACAGGAGGGAACAAGGAGCCATTGGCATCGAGGATGCTGGCGACGGGGCTCTTCCACAGAGGCCAGAAGGAGCCACACTGGACTCCTGCTGACATGCCCACATTGAGCTCCTGGCCTGGGCAGGCAGTGGGGGGTGATGGTCTGAAGATCTGGCTCCAGCCTCCTGAAGACAATGTCCCAGTTCCTAACTCACTTCCATCTCTGAACAGCTCATTTAGGTGCATTGGGAGAAAGTCAAGGGAGGGGATGAAGGCGGTCCAAAAGCTTGCCTTGGATGGTCTCTGCCAACACTGTGAATGTGGCCACTTAAACAAGTTAAGGGGCTGGACACCCTCCAACATGTGTAAAATCCCCAGCGTCTTCTCAGACAAACTTCACATGGGCTGTAGAATGAAGCCCGCCTTCTGCCACGCATTCAGGTTCTCGGGAGTTTGAGCATTTTTTTCCAACTCTTTTCCCATCATTGCTTTTCACAAATCCTCTTCCCATCCAATGATGTGCTCCTGAGCTCTCTGTCCGTTCCCACCTCCCTGCCTTTGCCACAGGGCACCCCAGAGGAACGAGAATGCCCTCCTCATCCTTTCACTCACTGAGTCTTCTAGCCCAAGTCTAGGGTGATCTCACTCTAGCTCAAGTTCCCTCTGCTGGAGGAAATATTTCCTGACCCTACCTGCTCACAGGCAGGTCATCTCGCCATCAAATTCCACTAGGGTGCTCTGTAGAGATTCCTATGGCACTGGAGATCTTAATAATCCCTATATCATGTTCTCTGTCTCCCCACTGCCCCAAGACTGTAGATGCTTTGAGAGTAGGGACCATGCTTCACATTCCCAGATAGTCCTACACATAAGTAGGTCAACAATCAGTGGGATAATGATGACACAACCATGTGTCTACCAGTTAGATCTGGAATGGAGCTTCTTGCTTAGAACATGACTTTTGGCGTCAGAAAGACCTCGGTTCAAATACTGACTGTGTCAACTCCCAGCTCTGTGACCTTAGGCAAGTTATTTGACCTCACTGGGCTTGTTTCCTCATCTGTGAAAGCAGACACTCTACAGTGTAGTTGGTTCCTTGATTTGTTGTGGATTCAAGTGAAATAATGCATGTGAAATGTGTGGTTGGTGCAGTGCCTGGCACAGAATCAGGGCTCAATAAACAGCAGCTGTTATTATTATCTGATTCTTTTTTGGGCTGGTGCCCAGGTACCTCTGTTACAGCAAGGTTCAATAAATAGCAAATTAATGGAGATGCTGGTTTTAGGGGAGGCATCCTAGAGAGAATGTTGAAGTGAATTTTGGAGATCCAACCAGGAGAGAAATCAGAGGTTAACCCAATCCTATTTCTCCAAACTATTCAAAAGCCTGCAGACAGACTAGCTTTTGCTGATTCTCCAGATATTGCAGAGCTTTTCCCAGAGACAGGTGAAGAGTGACTGTGCATGACTCTAAAATCCTGTACTTGTCACCTGACCTTGAATGCAACAAACAGCCCCTGAGGAAAGTAGCTCCAATTACAGTCATGGAGTTGGAAGAGCTCCTTCAAGGCAGATTGATTTATTGGACCAACAGCCCCCACACAGATTCTGCCTTTGGCAAACTGCCCTGCCTGCTCCCTTCTCTCTTGCTCTGATATATTGATCTGTGGGTGTGAGTTGGTGTAGTTTATTGTGGAGGTGTGTGTATGTGCTGCTGTCTTAGGATGGAAGCTCCTAGTTTGGGAGCCCTCTCTCTGAGGGATCTCCAAACCTGAAACTGAGGGGAATCTTGCTCCATTTCTTTCTATGGTGGCTTTAATTGCATTCCTCTGTTTCAATGGGCCCAGAACGTTCCAGAGTGTCTCTCACCTGTTGGAACCCTCTGGTTGTGAGTGCAGTAACATGTCATTTTGTAAATTAGGAATAAAACTAGTCTTTGTTGTGTGCCTCGTGCCAGGCACAATATCACTATCCCTGTTAGTCAAAAGAAATTGAGACTCAGAAGAGTTAAAGAACTTTCCCAAGGTCAAATAGCAGTAGAGCCAGGACTTAACCCAGATGTGTCTGACTGATGACCCCGGTGATGGCTGACTTCAGGCTTAGCCCTGCTGGGACACAGATGGCTAGCCCAGGAGAGATGTCCAGGTCACAGGGTCATTTTAAATGGAAATACTTTGAAATCTAGGGGCACAATTTCAATCCATATTATCAGATATATTTTGTCCCCACCATGTGCATGGCTGTTTGGCCTCCCTGTATTATCCACTGCCGTGTAACAAATTACCACAAACCTAGTGTCTTAAAACAAGACATATTTATTATCTCATAGTTTCCATAGGTCAGGAGTCTGGGCAAATTTAGCTGAATCCTTTGGGCAAGGTCTTGAAAGGCTGCCCTCAAGGTGTTGGCCAGGGCTGCATGCTCGTCTGGAGGCTCAACTGGGGAAGGATCCATTTCCCTGCTCACATGGCTGTTGGCAGCATTCATTTCCTTGAGGTTAAGGACTGAGAGCTTCAGTTTTTGCAGGCTGTTGGCTGGAGGCTGCTCTCAGATCCCAGAGGCTGCAGAAGTTACTTGCCACGTGGGGATTCCCACTGTGGCCACCTGCTTCCTCACAGTCAGCCAGGCAAAGAGAGATTCCTGCAAGATATCATTTTTGTGACATAATCACATACATCCCATCACCTTTGTCATATTCTCTTGGTCAGAAGCAAGTCACAGGTCCTGCCCACACTCAAGGGGTGGGGATCACACAAGGGCATGAACAGCAGGAAGCAGAGATCATGGGTGAGGGGCCCCTTGAGCATCTCTCCACCACATCCCTCTTGTCCTTCCTGCTTTCTTCTCCTTTCTTAGCCTCCTCTTTCATTTCCCCATCCTAGTCTAGTCTCAGATCTAGGGCTTTGCCAGTAAATAAGAGCTTTACAGTAATGATGTTAATAAATACAGTAGTCCTCCCTTATCCACACAGGATGTGCTCCAAGACCCCAAGCAGAGGCTTGAAACCAGGGATAGTACTAAACCTTACAGTAATCCCTCCTCTGCCTCAGTTTTGCTTTCCTCCTTATCTGCCATTTCAGTTCCCATGGTCAACTGCGGTCCTACTGTGGGCAACTGAAACAGGAAAGTGAAACTTCAGATAAGGCAGGACTGTTGTAATGTCACTTTGTGCCAGGCACCAAGCTACTTTTCTTTTTAACTTTCTATTGAAATATAATAAGAAAACATTCTAAGTGTAGAGCTCGATGAATTTTTTGGAGACTGAACATACCCATGTAATCATCATACACATCAAACAGTAGGATATTACCGGCACCCCAAAGCCCTTCTCAGGCTCCCTTCCAGCCCTAACACTCTCAAAGGTGAATCTCTAACAGCATAGATTACTTTCCCCTGTTTTTGTACGTTTTATAAATGAAATCCTACAGCCTGTGTTATTTTTGGGCTGGCTTTCTTGACTCAGCATAGCATTATGGCATCTGGCTCTAGATTGTTCATTCTCATTGCTGAGTAGGATTCCATTGTGTGAATGTGCCACAATTTACTTATCCAGTCTACTGCTGACGGGCATTTGGGTAGTTTCCAGTTTGGAGGTATTTTATTACTGCTGCTACGAGCAGTCTAGTATGTATCTTTTGGTGAACACCTGTAGGCACTTCTGTTGGATATACACCTGGAAGTGGAATTGCTGGGTTGTAGGGTACACATATTTTGGTGGGCTATGTTTATATATATAATCCTCACACCCCTCTGTGAGGAAGGCATTATAGCCCCTTTATGCATGACAGCATTTGAGCCAGACCTACATGTCCTCTAGAGGTCCTGAAAGATCAAACAGGCGCAGAGGAGAGAGTGTAGGTTTGGCTCCAATGCTTTTTCACTATTGACAAACCTCTTTATTCCTTTTTCTTAAGAGACCCATTGTTTTGAAAGATTTCTGCGTACCAAGCTACCAAACAAATGTCGTTTGCTCGGTATAATTTAATTCATCTTCCAATTCTCTTATGAGTCGCAGACACATCTATCCAGCTGCAGAGCTGCTGATCCGACAACCTGCATAACAGAACTGGCATAATTTCAGATAAAACCAGAGGAAGTCCAGGTTTGGCTTCACCTCTGGAGCCCCCTCACAAGAACCCAGGATTTCTATTGGGCGGTTGAAACACTGAAAATACACTGCCCTTCCCCTTTGTGATGTTAACGGAACTTTAGGTGATGGAGATCCCCACCCCTCCTCTAAGGGAATCTAACACCCAGACCGTGTCTGAAATCTTCTGATTTATGATTAATAAATATATATGAATGCACAAGTAATTCACAGATCATTTGGACTAGGTCTACATCATCATTTCAAGCAAAATTTCAAAGCCCCATCCATTTACTTTAGGCTTGTTCTTAAAGTAAGATAGGTAATATGGAGGTAGCAAGGAACATTTTCCAAACTGCCACCACGTGGCCAGAAAGACTTCAGGTCATTGCTAACACTTGGGTGTACTGGCTTCTTTCCCAACTGTCTCTCTGTTTCTGTTCTTCTCCATCTCTGTCTCTCTGTGTTTCTGTATGTATGATATATATCTACATCATATGATATACGATATATGAAATAGATATATATCATGCATATATCTCTAACATAATATAAATATATACATACATACATATATTAGAGAGAGACAGAAAGATATCTATCTTTATAGCTCTATCTCTTTCTGTAAACAAAATTGGGATCCTACTGTATCTTACTTTTTTTTTCTTTTTTTGTGAGGAAGATTAGCCCTGAGCTAACATCCGTTGCCAATCCTCTTCTTTTTGCTGAGGAAGATTGGCCCTGGGCTAACATCCGTGCCCATCTTCCTCTACTTTATATGGGATGCCGCCACAGCATGGCTTGACAAGCGATGCATTGGTTTGCGCCTGGGATCCGAACCTGAGAACCCCGGGCCACAGGAGCAGAGCGCTCGAACTTAACCGCCATGCCACCGGGCCGGCCCCTGTATCTTACTTTTTTATTAGCATTTTTCCATGTAATTAAAAAAAGTAATTTCAAAACATGATTTAAAAAAAATTACTGTTTGATATTCCATCGCATGCAGTTACCATGATTAATTTAACTAATTGTCTATTTTGGGACATTTAAGCTGTTTCCAATATTTTGCCATTGCAAATAACACTGTGAATATGCTTGTACCTCAGTCCTTGGGGACACCTCTGATATTCTCCTGAGGCTCAGTGACAAGATGTTGACTAACCCCCCAAATGGGCTGGCTTTTGGAAGTTGGCTTTTCAATCTTACTATCAACTACAAATTTATGCTGCTGCCAACAGCGTATGGAGTGTCTTTTCTGCTCACACTGGTAATTTTCTATTACAAATAATTTTTCTCAGTTTCATAGATAAAACATGATGGTTTGATTTTAATTGCATTTAAATGATTCCTAGTGAGGTTAAATACTTTTTAAGATTTGCTGTCCATTTGTGTTTCTCCTTATTTTGTGTTTTGTGCTCCTTTTTATTTCACGTCCTCCTCCCCCACAGAACGCCACCCTGGGCTCGGCCGCTCTTTCCCTGCTGCATATCTGCCTTTACCACCGGAGTCGTATCAGTGTCCACGGAAGAACTCAGCGTGTCAAATGCTTCGCAAACAGATCATGTGCTGGAAAAACACACACTCACAAGGCCCACAGGTGGCTTGGCCAGCCACATCTGTCATTCCTCCAACTGGGACGCCTGAATTCTTCCTGGCACTGTAAACCTCACACCTCGCCCAGACTCTGGACACCATCACCCAGGGGCCATCAGAGCAGGAGGGGCTGCCTAACGACTTAACCAGGTGAGGGTCACGTGCCTCAGAGGAAGTATTCCCTACTGTCCTGGGGAAACGGGCAACCACAAATCAGGTGACAATATGGCGCTAACTTATCATCCTTGTGAGAGTTTTACGTTCTGAAGTCGGCAAGAGACCCATTGCCTGATCCATGGCCGATGTGCAGGGTCATCCGCTTGGGGAAGCTCAGTCCCGCTCACTCAGCCAGATGGCGTGCTGGGGGCTCTAGGAGCCAAGACACCCCACAGGGCCGAGGCCTGATCGATGGTGTATCTTTGTCTGGACCAAACGTTATCTTCCAGAGACATGAGACAGAGAGAGGAAATCACCAAACAGTGGGAAATTCTTCCTCTCCGTGTGAAAACTGCTCTTTCGCCTCTTCCTGGCCTCCTCCGAGTTCCGCCTCCTTTAGAGGGAATGTTTGTCTGGACAGCAGCTGGGTCCTGCAAGACATGATAGAGTCATTCAGGTAGGAGCCGTGGTGAAAAAGATTAGCTTTCCTGCCTTTCCTGGTGCTAATTAGCAATCAAGGCCAGGGCTGAACTCAATGTCCCATAATAAATGGTGGTATATCCTTACAAGAGAATATTAGGCAGCTATTAAAAATAATGTTTTCAAAGAATTTTTATGACACTAAAAAAATGCTCATGACATGAAGTAAAATGAAGGAAAGAAAGGTGTAAAACTCACATATAAAATATAGACTATGACCCTAATTATGTAAAAGACTAGCTGGAATATAAAATGGCAACCGTGATTATCTCTGCAGGTAAGATTATGTTTCAGCTTTATGTTCTTATTATATTTAAAAAATTTCCTACATTAAGCATTTGTGACTTTTGTTTACCAAAAAAACAATCACTGACATTTTGAAAGATGGGATGTGCTCTGCCCCAGCCCTCTGGGGATTTCACAAGTTCCTGTTTGTTACTCGAGTCTGCTCTTTCTATGCGAGTGTTAGGAATGGGCGTGCTGTGTCGGGAACGTGTCAACTGCCTTCCCGGAGGACGAAGACACGGCTTACTAAAGATGCCGGCCAGCGCTCGTCCTCCATCCCGCATCTTCCTTCCTAACTTCCTTCCCTTCTTTCCCTTTCTCTCTCTCTTCCTTCCTTCCTTTCCTTTCTCTGTCTTCCTCTCTTTCTCTCTCTCTCCTTCCCTCCTTCCTTTCTTCTGCTCTCTCTTTCTTTCATTTTCCCCCCCCTTGGGCCCTGGGAAGTCTTTTGAGAAAAGTAAATCTTGGAACCCAGACCAAAACCAAACTTCCAACAAGCTCAAAAAGTTAGTTGTACGAGTGCTGACAGGGGTGGGGTGGGGGATGAGGGGCTGGTTTGGCAGCTTTTCTTGTGGAAAAAGCTCGGGGGACCCAGAGATTGCTCTGCCCTGTCCTAGTCACACTGCGTCCAGTGGGCTGGTTTCAATTCTGGGTGCCAGGTTAAAAAAAAGAATATTGAAAAGACTGCCTTCTGCAGAATACAAAATGACACATCTTCACCAACAATATTAGCAGCAAGGCCACCACCACGTACTGAATGCTTGTCGTGTGCCAGATACTGGACTAAAACATGAACTCTGGTCTTATTCGGTCTTAAAACTCCTCTACAGATGAGAAATCTGAGTTTAGTGAGGTTAAGTAATGAGGTGGGTATCTCTTAATCCGCATAAATTTCCCTGGGGAAAGGAGGGAGGTGATGTCCCAGAGCACCTTCCTCCTCCTCTCCCGCTGGGGCCTCTGGACCATGGCCTTTGCTGCGGGGACTGGAGAAGCTGGCTGGGAGAGTTGCATTACTGTGGGGACACTTGTATGAATCTTTCTGACCAAGAGTGACAACCCACCTCACTTCAGAATAACATAGGTTTATGTGAAAAGATTTTAGTGATGCGACAGGTATGGCTCACTCGTAGGAAGTAAGAGGTTGAATGCCCTAGAACAGGATGTGGGGGGGGTGTCCCAGATGGCCCTCAGCTGCATCCACTTTGCACTCACCCTTGACTGCTGTTTGCCTGACTCCGGTGGTTTTGATGGCTTGAGACGCCAAGCATTGTTCAGGCCCGAGGCCCCTGGGGATGACTTTGTGGGTCATGGGGGAAGTGGGTCCTTTCTTACAGTTGGCCAGGAATGTGACAGCAGCAGACTGGGCCTCCCCAGGGCAGCCCTCCCACCAGCTGGTGGGGGCGGCCAGCAGGGAGAAGGCGATGCTTGTTGGTCGAATGGACTCTTTGGGGATGATGTTGCGAGGATACTGAGTATCCAGACAGGATTATCCTACCTATTATTACACAGTCATATGTGATTACATAATTATGACATTAGCTATTCTACTAATATATGAAAAAAACACAAACTATTTATATAAAACATTGTTTTTAGTAAAACAAAACCAGTTCATTCCTGAAGTCATGGGTGCAAGGTTAGTCATTACCGGATGCGTCATGTGAGTTTTTTCTAAAATAGTGTCTGAGCTTGAGGACTCATCTGCTCAAGCCACGTCCTGGAAAGCTGACCCAATGGGGACTGAAAATCTCAAAGGTGAAGTCTTCTTCCTGGGTCAGAGGTGGTTCAGGGTCACATGCTCTTGAGGTCCCTGAAGACCACGTGGGCTGCATTGCGTCCGGCGGCTCCCATGACACCTCCTCCTGGAAGGGAATCCCCCATGAACCAAAGCTGTGCTCCAAACCCCACCAGGGAGTGGCGGGGCCAGGGCCTGCAGAGGAGCCAGGGACAAAGCAGAGCGGGGATGCTTAAAGGGTGGTGCTGGAGCCGTGGGCAGCAGAACCACCAGGGATGACTATTAAGACAGATGCTGGGCTCCCTCCAGGCTTCCTGCCTCCGAGCTCCGGTGGGGGACTGGGCGCACAGTCCGAGGAGGAGCCCCTCTCAGTCGGACAGCCAGCGTGCTGCATGGCGACACTCTCAGCACGTGAAGCTAAAACGCGAGACTAAGAGATTGAGGGGGAAGATGTGGAAGTCCAGACCCTTTCTAGGAGGCCGAGGCCCATGTAGCTCCGGAAAGTGTCGATATGACATGGTAGCCTTGGCGAGGTCAGCGAGGCTTGGAATAGGTGCAGGGAAGCATTTTAAAATTGAGAAACTTAACTTTATGGATCCTTACTGGTCTAACATATGGAGGGGGAATTTAGGGACATGGGTCTCTCATAACCCAAATTGGAATTTGGAGAGACGCCTCTGGGACGTATCCTCAAACCTCAGGAGGGGAGGTGCGAGCTGCCCTGAGGCTGTGGCCAGCCTGGCCGAGGCCACCGCTGTTCGTTGACCCGCGCACTGAGAGCTCTGAAGACGAGGTGGCTTGCTCTCGTGCGAGTTCCACGCTCCCCTCCTGCTCCCTGCCTCCCTCATTGTTTATCCTCTTCCCGGCTGCCAGCCTCTGATGTCCGGCCAGCCCTCGCAGCCCACACGGTAGTGGGACGGAAGGTCACTCACCAGGATGGGCCCCACTTCCGCAGAGATACAGGCCCCCGAGAGGGCAGCGGTAGCTGGAGTGCAGGGGCAGCGGGCGGGCGAAGTAGAGCTGGTCCAGGGCCATGGCGCAGTGGAATATGTTCTGGGGGAGGCAGGGCCACAGTCAACACAGGAGTGCTCGTCTCTACCGCCTTCGCGGATTTCTTCCCCTCCCTGTTCTCTGAGGAAGGTTCTCCTTCCAGGATGTTTTCTTGGGTTCTTATGGTGCAGAAAGGGGAGGGGAAGAGAGAATAGGTGCATGTGCCAGGGCTGGGGGTGAAGTTTTCCAGAGGCATTTTTTCAGGGAGAAAGAAGGGTGGGGAGCAGCTTCAGAGTGTGAGGAACACTGAATGGGAAAGAAAAGGGATATTTTAAAGGTTTTGCTGTAGACTATGAATCTCCCTCACTGTGTTTGAAAAACAGAGGTATTCGACTTATTTTGGCTGCTGGCAGATGTTTCTTTGGCCAAGACACCCATCTGAGCCTGGGCCCCAAGGGTCCAAGCTCCAGCAGAATCCTAGTTAGTGGCAGACAAGGGGCAGTGGGACCCGAGCTCGGTTCTGCTCCACTGGCCTGGGTCAGACCAGCGGAGAAGGGAGGCAGTGTGGGACGGGGGAAGGTCGGACTCACAAGAAGACCAGCATCTGCTGGACGTCACCACGGGGATGTCCTTCCCGCTGTCCCGTTGAGATGTCCCAAACTGAGCTCACCCTCCTTCTCCAAGTCTGCTCCTCTCCCACCTTCCCTGCCTCAGTGGATGATACCCCTTGCTCGCCTCGGCCTCCAGGCCGGCTCCTTCACATCACCTCCACCCCGAACTCTGCACGCACACTGTTACCAAGACTTCTCAATTCTGCCTGCCCCATGCCTTCCACACCCATCCACTCCTTTCCCTTCCCACTGCCCGGCCTCCCTTACATCGGGACCAGCACTGTGCATTAAAAATATAACAGGAGCCACGTATGTAATTTTAGATTTTCTAGTAGCCACATTAAAAATTTTAAAAAAACTGGTGAAATTATGGTCCATAATATATTTTATTTAATCCAATAGATCCAATATTATCATTTCAACATGTGATCAATATAAAATTAACGAGAGATTTTACATTTTTTTCCTACTAAGTCTTTGCAATCTGGTGTGCATTTTATACCTGCAGCACATCTCAGTCTGGCCTAGCCACAGTTAAGTGATCAACAGCCACATGAGCCTAGTGGGCCTGGCCTCCTGATTGGTCTCCCGGCCTCCAGTCTTGGTGAGTTTGTGATAAATCGAAGGGGAGTCTGAGGACACGCTGCCGTAGGAGGGGAGCTCCCTCTGAAGCCAGCCAGATGGGAGAGGCTGACGTGGATGTCCAGGCAGAAGGGCCATAATCCTGGTGACCTCAGCAGCCTGTCTGCATTTCCTCACTCCTCCCCCACTCCCGAGATCTGCCTACTTCTCTGTCCCCTCTCCACCGTGGTCTCTGCCACTGTCCTCCCTTCCTGATGAAGGCTGGGTGTGAAGGGCACAGCCAGGGAGTGGGGGTGCAGGGAGAAGAATGGGAAAAGGGACCCCCCAGGCTTATACTCACCCCTCCAGGAAGCCCAAAGATTCTCTCCAAGTCAGGTGGTGTGAGGATGTCTCTGCCCAGCACGGAGCCCTTGAAGCCAGGGGCATAGGCCTCGATGCAATCGAACACTGGGTGCCAAACAGCAGGGAAACAAGACGGTGTCAGGAGGAAGGAGAGGAGGCTTTATGTTGGTGCAACTTGGCAAATTTACTAAAATTCATTAATCTACACACTTAAAATGGATTTATTTTATCATATGCAAATTATATCTCAATAAGCAAAAAACAAAATCAGTCCACAGGCAAAGAAATAATTCAGTACATAGGTATAAGGGTCTCAGGCCAGTCCAGCCCCTAACTCTTTCCCACCTCCTTACCTCAACCATAAACACCAAGTTACTTGTCTCCCCTTGAATATGTAAAGCTTTCTTCACCACATTGCTTTGCTCAAGTTGTTCCTTTTGCTTGAAATGCCCTTTGTTCCTGGCCAACTCCTATTCATCCTTTAAAACCCAGCTCAAATGTCCCTTCCTTGTCTCTGGCTCACAGCTTTCTCCTTTGGCTCACACGGTATACTGTACTGTAAGGTTGGTTTCTTTATTAGTTTCCCCCACTGGACTGTGAGCACCTTGAGGACAGGAACTGTGCCTTTTTGGCTTTCTTAGCCCAGTGCCTGACCCCAGCAAGATTCACTGTGTTCACTTAGGTTTTCTTGTGCTGACTTCTCTCCCTTTGGGACAGGACTTGCAGGCATTAATCCTGAATGGGGCAGTAGCGAAGGGAAGGGTCCATTCAGGCCACAGGGCCACTCTGGAGATAGGGTGGTCTGGCCCTCTTTACCTTTGTCTGCATAAGCGTTCCTCTCCTGCTCGTCCCAGACCTTGCCTCCAGCCAGTGTGTAGGGAGTGTACTGAGTGAAGAGGGAGACAACATGGCAGCCGGGGGGAGCCAGGGTGGGGTCCAGCGAGGAAGGGATGCAGAGGTCAATCATAGGCCTGTGACACGGGGAGGAGAGAAGGTCAGGTCTGAAGAGTGGCAGCTGCTCGAGGGAAGGGGCTGGGAGCGGCTCTGAGATGAGGACATCTCAGGGACAGTACGAAGGTCTGGGATGAGACGACAGAAGGCTGGGCTCAGCACCTCTGTAAGACCACGGTGGTTGTTTGCCTGCACAGGCTCAGTGACCACTAGGTCCAGACCCACCTCCCCTCTGAATGTGTGGCCTCCCCTGCCTTCCCCCACACAGCCTGCCCTCTAACTGGGGCTCAAATGTCTCCAGGGTCCAGACAACACAAATGAGCGAAGGGGCCAGGCCTAAGAGCAGGAGCTCAGGCCGCCAGATCTCAACCCCACTCACCCCCGCCTGATTCCCTTTTCCTGGGCAGGCCGAGCACAACAGAGCTGCTGGGGCTGCCTGACGCCCAACAGAACTACGAACTGTTCCTGCCCTCCCCCTCCCCCACCTTTGCCTGCAACACCTGTTCTACTTGGAGCACATTTTCCTCTGATCTCCAAACACGACCGTCCTAGAGTCCATACGAAATGCCCCTTCTCCCTGCATCCCTCACTTGCAGTGTTTCCCCTGAACTTGGATGTCCACTAAGCATCTCAAATGTCACTTGCCCAAACCCAAATGCCTGGTGTCCCCTAAACCCTGCTCTTCCCTACACACACCATCTTCTCTTTTCAATAAAGGGAAATACTGTCTTATGGCAGCTCCTCCTTTTTGCTCACACCTCACTTCCTGTCCAACAGCAACTCCTGCCAGCTTTACCTCCAAATACCCAGTATCTGGCCACCTCTCACTTCTGCTGCCCCACCCTGCTCCTCCCGCCCACTATCCTCTCTCCCTTGGATTCTGCAATAGTAACCAATTGCAACAGGTGCCTTTTTTATCCACACAGTGGCCAGAGTGGCCCTTGTAAAATATAAGTCAGGCTCTGCACAAACTTTCCTGGAGTAGAAGCCAGGAGCCGTCCACAAGGCCTGGCAGGATGCAGCAGCTGCAGCTCGGACCCCACCTCCTACCTTGACTCCCACATTCTCTTTCTCCAGCCATTCTGGCCTCATCCCTGTGCCTCCAACACAGTAGCACACTCCTGCCCCAGGGCCTTGGCACCCGACTTTCCCTCTGTCTGGATTTTCTTCCTCAGATATCCACAAGACCTGTATTTTCGCTTCCTTTGGGTCTCTGCTCACACATCACCTTATCAGAGAGGCCCTTCCTGACCTCCTTATAAAGCCTGGCAAACCCTCTCCTCCCCTGACCTATTCTTCCGCATGTCATCAGCGCACATTTGTTGGTTGTCTTGTCTCCCACCACAGAAGGTCAGCGACCTGAGGGCAGAGGCTGTGTTGACTTTGCTTGCTGCTCTATGCTCGGGTCCCTGAACTAAGCCTGGGCCAGAGTAGGGGCCCCAAAATATTTATGAAAAGAAAAGTGGACTCTGGCCTCTATCCTTCTCTCAGGGCACACATCCTCTTTATCTCACGCTACATTTGTGCGTCTGTCCTATGATAAGCTTTGTGCCCAACACCCAATGCCCCCATCTCATACCCAGTACAGAGCCTGGCACAGAATAGGTTTTCAACAAGCCTTGGTGGACAACTGACAGCATGAGAGATGCCCGTTCCTGCAACGCCTCTGCTGTTCCCAGGAGGATGGAGGTACGGCTGTGGCGGCAGGTGGGAAATGCTTTTGGCAGTTCTCCATGGACGTGGCTCATCAGAGAAACTCCTGTTCTCTCCCAGGAAGCATTTTCTCTAGTTCTTCCCAAACGCCAGCGCTGATCTCCCTTCTGCTAACCTGTGACACTTGGCCGAACACGTCCTGCTCTCCACCCCTTCCCTGCCCTGGCCCGCAGAGTTCTTGCTAGGACGCACTTTCTATCCTCAGCATTAAGGTACGGATTTAGGCAGATCCTAAGTCACTGTGAATGTCTGACCCCAGGAGGAAGAGGCAGTCCCTGTGTCTGGACAGTTACCCCCACCCCCCAGCCCATGTGTAAGAAGATCCCAGGGATGCCAAGCCCAGGGTCCACCCACCTGTGGGAAGGCAGGCCACCCCTGGCATCTTCAAAGGCCTGGTGGAGGAGGAGGGTGTCTTCACAGTTCAGGTGGATGGAGCACTGGTGATGGCGCAGCGGCTGGCCACTGGGAGCATTGGGGGCCGCCAGGAAGTCAGGCAGCCTGTCGACAGCCACTGAGGGACCAAAGAGGAGGGTCAGGGCCCGAAGGCCTGTGTCCTCATCCCCCCAGGATCCTCCTTCTCTACCCAATGCCCTGCTCACCCAGGTGGTGGGCTGGGAAGAAGTATGAGAAAGTGCTCCACCTTCAAATCGGGGGGCAGGCTGGAGGTCAGGGAATAGGGATGATGATGTAGGTCAGCTTTCCCCAGATTTGGAGATTTCTCACTCAGATAATGTCAAAAGAGCTCTGCACTCTGGTGTGCCTCTTACCGTTGATCTTGGTTACAGGTGACTGGGTGTCTAGACGGGAGATTCTCTCCACGAACTCCTCAGGAAGCCACTCCTGGAAGAAGGTTCCATGAAAGGCCTGGGGACGGCCCCCAGGGGCAGCCTTTTTCCTTTGCTCAGACTGGCCCCTCGACCTCTACCACCAGAAATCCTCTCCATCCCTCAGAGCTCAGCCAAACCACCTCCTCTGTGAAGCCCTCCTGGACCCCTCCTGCTCAGCACTAACGACTTCTTCCTCTGTGCTCTGCCAGCTGTCCTAACTGTAAATGGCCCACCAACTCCTGCTTTGGATATGGCCAGTGGGCTGCAGGCCTCATTTCTCCTCTGGTCTGTAAGCTCTTGGAAGTCTTGATGATCTCAGAATTGCCTTAACAAGATGCTTTTGAACTAATGTTTGTTGAATTTTATTAGCAGAATCACTCCGAAAAAGTGGTGCTTGTCCCCAGAATAATCCCAAGAATGGTTGGGAGCTCCGTGCTCACAAACATATTATCATATCTTCTGGAGACAAGGTAAGTGTGGACAATTGCAAAGATTGCCCCAAATCCTCGCCCCTCCCTGTGTGCATGCCCCTTTGTAACGCCCTCCCACTGTGACTCTGGGCTTGGCCTTGGGACAAGGCCAATGTTAGCAACCAGGATGCAAACCGAAGCCTGAAAAGCCCTTGCATGATTGAGTTTGCTCACTTCTGCCCTCTGCCAGTCTCTGAGAACACGCCTGGACTATGGTGCCAGAGGATGAAAGACACCGGAACAGAGCTGAGCCACCCCAGTCATTCTGGAGAAACTGTCCTGGACTGGCCCCAGCCAGTGATGCCCGGGCATGTGAGCAAGGCCGGCCAAGATCAGCAGGGCCCACTGTTGACCCACAGCTGATGGAAGACGCATGAGCGAGCCCAGATCAGCTGAACTCAGCCAAGATCAGCTGAATTCCCCAGCTTTGTGTGCTTCTTGGTACATGCCCAGAAGCTGTGTGGTTGGTTGTTATGCAGAATGAATACAGCAACAGATCATTGACACAGACAGTGGAATTAGAGTTGGTCAGAAGGGAGAAGTCAGGCTAGTAGAAAAGCCGTAGAAATAACTCTGGGTTGAAAGTCAGACCTGGGTTCCACCTCTGGCTCTGCCAATTGCCAGCTGCATGGCCTAGGTCCCCTCGCCTCTCTGGACCATTCTCCTCTCCTGTGAGGCCTCTTTCCTGCTGTCACCTGCCTGTTAGTAAGGGAGGGAAGGCACTTGCGGAGAGACCTGGTACTTGCATCTCCCACCCTAACGCAGTCCTGGCTCTCTTGATCCCCCCATGTCCAGCCCGTTTTCGCAGACATCTCACTTCCCCCAAGGCCTCACCTGGGGTGTCAGCTTCAGGAAGGTGATCTGTGGCGACGCATTGGACAGCACCACTCTGCTCCTCACCTCCGAGCCATCTTGCAGCAAGACTCCTTGCACGCGCCCTCCACTGCTCACCTGCACCTTGGCCACTGTCTAGGGTTCACCGGGACGAGGCTCCAGAAACCCCCAGGAAGGGAAGTGCAGGTTGGGTCTTGGTGGATTTCCAGGGTCTGTGCTGCTCCTAGGCAATCACAGCTTCCTCATCCCGAATCCCCCTGCCCAGCTCTGCAGCTCCTCGGTGAAGCCTGAGCCCATGCCCTCCAACGTGAAGGCCCTGCCCAAATGTAGGTGAGGGGCTGCAAATTCAAAGGGGGGGGCAGAGAACTGGGACTTGGTTGATAGCTGCTCAGCCGCTACCAGGATGCACAACCCGAGCCCCTTGATTTGGAGCCCGCCTTGTCTGTCAGTAAAATGAGGGACCTTCTGAATCTGAGATTTTTATTCTATCCTGGAATCTTTGCCAACAATCAGGGTAGGGGGCAGAGGGGCCGTTCACCTTTTCAGTGAAGATACTTGCTCCGTGTGCGGTGGCTGAGCTTGTGATGGCATCAGAGAGGGCACCCATGCCACCGTGGACGTAGCCCCAGGCCCCCTGCATCCCCTCCAGGCCCCCCATCACATGATGGAGCAGCACATACCTGAGGACAGACCATCAGAAACAGCAGCTGGAGGTGGGATTTAATCTCCCCAGAGTTCCAGGTGCAAATACTCCTTTCTGTCTTGTACCTTCAGCCTTTCCCTGCCCCCATCCAGCCCTGTTTCACTAGCCTTCCAACGAGCTCTAGGCTGTTGTAAGAGACCTTCGCCCCGGCTTCCACATTCTCTCCCCATGCAAACATTGTCTGCGTGCAGACCTTAGTACCAACAATGTAGCCACCTCTTTCCTGAGCTCCAGCCCATGTACCCAGCTACCCACAGATAGCTCCATCTGGATGGGTTTTGGGCAGGTATCTTAAACCCACCCCCTTTTCCCCATTCCCCAACATGTTTCTCCTCAATCTTCGCCGTCCCAGTGATGGCACCTTCAGTTTCCAACAGAAACCTGGGTGTCAGTCTTGACTCCTACTAGCCTCTCACCACCTATATCCAATCAAGCGCTATCAACTCTGCGTCCTAAAGAGCTTTCTAACGGCCCTGCTCCCTGCTGCCTCTTTCCCGGTCCAGGCCACTCTCTTCTCTTCCTTAGACTGCTGCAGTAACGCCCTCCTAATTGGATCACCTCCTCCCCTCTTTCTTCCCTGCAGACCTTTTTCCATGCAGAACCTGGAGCCCGATCTCAAAACCTGGCTATGCTCCTGTCACTTCTGTCCTTTCAAGCCTTCACTGGCTCGTTGTTGCTCTTAGAATAATGGCCAGCCTCTGAAAATGGCCTCCAGGGCTCCTGCCGCTCATCAGCCTCATCAGCTCTCAGCTCCCAGCATTTGCACATGCTGTTCCAGCAGCCTAGAATCCCCTCCCTTCCACATCTTTTGTTTTGCTAACTTCTCCTGGCCTTAGAGTCTCAGATTAAATATCTCTTCCTCGTGGAGGGCTTCTCTGACCCTGGACCAGCTTGTTTCTCTGCTGTATTTCCCCTATCATCACACTCCCGGACTCCATTATCATTACTTGCTCTGTGTCTGGCTCTCCCATTAGGATTTCAGCTCTGTTCACTGGTGTATCCCCAGCACCCAGCACAGGCAGGTGCTCCATCAATATTTATTGAAAGAATTAATGAAGAAAGAAATTACTTAAAGGCACATTTCACAAACTGGGCAGTAGCTAAGCCTCCCAGAGACCCACAGAGAAAAGGATGGGAGGCCCCAGCTGGAAGATTCAAATTGGCTGGTTGATCATGGAGGTTGGCCGAGGTGTGGCAATTGCTGCCAAGCCCCCTTTTCCATGGCCCTGGGGAACTTGGGGCTGGCTGAATGTGTGCTGAAAAATCACCTCCAAGGGGTGCTCTTATCCCCTGAGAGAAAAGCCACATTGACAGCCTCTAGCTGCATCTCCTGGTGCACTGGAAATGGCCCAACACTTGGCAGCATCCTCTATCCCAACACACACACGCACACACACACTCCCCTCCATTCCTGCTCCTACAGGGGCTCATTAAGTCATACCACAACTACAGACTCCACTGTGTCTGACTGCCCCCTCTCGGATCAGGCTGTCAGCACACCCCCACTCACAAAGGGAAAGGTAGCTTCCCACCCATACAAAGGTGTATGAGCGTGTCCTGGAACCCAGGGAAAGACCGGTGGGAGTGGGAGGGGCAACAGGGCTTCCTGGGAGGGGAAGAGACAGAAAGAGAAGTGAGCAAGAGAGAGAAGAGGAGACAGAGAGTGGGAAAAAGACATTCACGTTGAGATACCAGTGGGAGGTGGGAGAGAGGCTTTTCTTACAGAAGAGCAGAGAGTAGTGGCCAAGAAGGAAGAGTCGGGGCGGGGGGGCGGTCAGATACCTTGGGCTGGAAATCAGCTCTGCCACTTACTAGCTGTGTGACTTTGGGCAAGATGCTTCTCTTCTCTGAACCACAGCTCTCAGATGCCGCTTTGAGGGTTAAATGAATGTATATGAAGGTCTTGGCTTCATGTCTGGCTCCCGGGGGAGCTGAGTGAGTGACAGGTGTTGCTATCACTCTTGTGGAGGAATTCGCTCCACTCCTGCCACCCCACCTCGCCTCCCGCACTCACCCGCTCCCTGGAGTGCCGGGACTGGTCATGGCTCCAATCACAGCGTCCGTTGCCAGAGTGGCTTTCAGAGGCTCCGACTCAAACCACTGATCCAGCACCTGGGACAGAAAAACCTTGGGAGGAGAGGCCCCTCACTGAGAGGTCGGGCCTGAGGCTGGGGAGGCCCTTACCTTGGTAATTGGAGCTGTGAGGACCTGGTAGTACTGGGGCAGCTGGGCCCCCAGGATGCGGCCTGAGAGAAGATCCACAAAACATAAACTGAGACAGGGAAGAAGGAAAGACTGCCCCCTGTAATATCCCTGCTCCTGTTGATCTGTAAAATGGGAGTAATATTTCATACCCCCAAGAGATACTGTGAGGCTTAAGCGAGATACGTACAGCTTTTGCAAGTCCGTAGGCACTTAATACATTTTAACTGTTAGCATTATTTTTGGAAAAATTTTAACTTGCACCTTATTCCCTTACTTTGAACTCTGTAAGGCCCATACCCTGGGAGGTGGCTGGCTTGGCTAAACCATTCCTCCGATGCTGATTCAGACTATCTCGGAGAGTAACTAGGCAGGAAGGCCTTGAGGGCAGGGACCATGATCTCTAGCCATTGCAGCCCCAGTGCCTAGTTTAGTGTCTGGCAC
This sequence comes from Tapirus indicus, assembly GCA_031878705.1. NCBI lineage: Eukaryota > Metazoa > Chordata > Mammalia > Perissodactyla > Tapiridae > Tapirus > Tapirus indicus. The sequence goes on along the minus strand of CM062921.1, from coordinate 30,666,947 downwards.
ACAGTGGTTGCTCAATAAATGTTCACTGCATGAATGTTTATTGCTTGCTTATTGCATGAAGCTCTTTGGACTGGTAATTTGAGAGGCAATGTTTACTTTTGGCATTTGTGACAGATTCTATTGGCTCTGATCCTTCCCCCGTCCCTGTATCCATACACTTTGCCATGTAACTCTATAGTGCCTCCCCCACTAGCTGGGTTGACCTGCCCCCTCCTTAATTCGGGACTCATCCATGTGATTGCTTGGCCATCGGAATGTTTGCAGATGTAATGTAAACAGAGGCTTGAAGACCTGCACATCAGGGCTTGTACTCAGTGCTTCTGCCATTGATGAAGAAGGCCACGCCTGGATGCTGCTGCATCCAAGAGGAAGATGAGAGGCAGTTGGAGCAGAGCTGCCCCAGTTGATCTTCCCCAGCCACAACCACATGTGTGAGACCAGACCAGATCAGCCGAGCCCCGCTGGGATCAGCTGAACCATGCAAATGAAGTAAATGTTTATTTTTACACACCACTTGAGTTTTGTAGTTTGGTATGCAGCAATTTTGTGACCATAGCCAACTGATTCAGTGTTTTTCTAGAATATAGCAGCTAAACTGGATTTTATACTCTAGAGGAGTGGTAGAAAATAATAGCATGCTTGGTGAAACTTCCCTTCTCAAACCCACAGCAGATATCACTAATTGATCACAGAATATTTTCTTGCTGAACCCAAATCTAGCATCCTTCTTGTATGGGGGCATCTCTTCAAACTCTCTTGGTCCCAATCTCTTATTCTAGCCATGGCTATGGTGACGAGTCCCATGCAGGCTTCGGTCAGCTTTAGACTGTGCAACCCCACAGCATCTCACCTGAGACCTGTAAGGTGTGCCTCTTTCTTTCTTCCCTGGGGCTTCTCTGCACCATGACAGGACACTCACAGGAACCCATTTGGCACTCATGGATGCACAGCCCAGAAGCTAGCGCCCCATGTGGGAGTTAATACCCCATGGGGCAACCTTTGACCAACAGGGGACAGAACCCGATGGATAAATGTTCCCCCTTTCTTCTCTTGGGAATGGTCCTCATGTGCATTTCACAAGGCTTCTCAGAGGGTCCACACAGGATCCAGCCCCTGGCACCCAGTGTGGCCAGCACAGGAACACCCTGGTACTGACTCGCCCTCCTTCCAGCTTCACTCCTCCTTCCCTCGGGATCACCCTTCACAATGGACCGCTTGCACAGAAGCCTTTGTCTCAGGCTCTATTTTCAGGGCATGCCGGTCTAAGACCTTCTCACTAAAGTCCTCCAGGCAGCCCCTATGAATTGGAGGTTCGGGCTTATGTCTGATCATCGAGGAAACGGGCTCAGCTACGTGAAGGCCCTCCCCAAGCCCCGATGCCTGCGCTTTGGACTCACCTGCCTGCAGTAGGGGTTTGAGGGTGGAGAGCGACCTGAGCCTTTGCAGCAGGGAGCCCTGCAGGAAGGCCTCCATGTCCACGGGGGCAGCGTCCAGCAGAGGGTCAACGGCTAACGCCAAGCGATTCATGAATGCCTCATATTTGGGAAAAGCCTGGAACAGAGCTCCGAGTAAGTCCCCATTGCCTAGAATTCCCCGTGCTCTGCCCTCCATGCCGCCCCCATGTGGCCTGCTGCCTCTCAGCTCAGCCTCGATGGCTCCTTGGGCCTGGTGTCCAGCCATGGCTGTGCTGAGTCACTCCTGGTTCTAGGTCTGTGTACTGATGTCAACTCTAGGAGAGGTCAGAGGGAGCCTGGGCAGTAGGAGAGCCACCGAGTGGTAGCAGGGACAAGGAGTTAATGCTGGCCAAGACCAGTCATCAGCCACAGAAAACTGGCAAGTGTCCTAGGATGTGGTCTCTCCGACAAACCAAAAACTGCCTAAAAGTTTCTTCCCTCTGTCCTGTCTTTCCACATATTACAGTAAAAGTAAGATCTCTTTCCCTGTATTCCAGCTTGCTGACTGTTCTTCCCTGGTTCTCTCATCTTAAGCAGGAATAGAAGCCTGCAGCCCTTTATCCCACAAGCTCCCACAGCAGAATCCATTTCGACAGCCTGGTTAGGACACCCCCACCCCCTCACTGGAGGGCGACAGGTGCAGGATGGATGCCTGAACCACCGGAGGCTCTAGCTTGCTTCTCAGCCAAGAGCTTTTAATGTTTGGTTCATCTACACTCATGGATATAGCCATGGAATTTTAATAACAGTTACATAAAGAGCAGTTCCCTGTTGAAGCACATTGGAGAAGTCTTGATAAAAATGAAGTTGAGCAGCTTTCTCTGGAGCAGGCCATTAATGTGACAACATGCAAAGACAAAACCAGAACCCGGGCTCCTTACTTTCCACAGTGGGATGTGGCCTCTGCCTCCTGCTCCTGTGGGCACTAGCATGCAAGGTCACAGCCACTGTCCTATAGACGCAGGGACCCGGCATTGTCCAGAATCCTCTCTAGTGCATCTGAGATGGTTAGGATTTGGAGGGGAGGGTGTAGGCAGTGGTTCCCAGCCCGCTGCACAAAAGACTAACTTGAGAAACATGTTTAAAAACAAAGCAAAGCCCCCAGGTGATTCTGATAGTCAGCCAAGTTTGGAAACCACTGGTTGAAGGGATATACTGTGTGTCCGTGGTTCTCTTGGTTTTACCCAACACTAGATTAATACAACAAAAAGCAATACACGTTGATTGTATTAACCTAGGTTCTTCCTATGAAAATGTCTCCACCAAGATAGGAGCTAACGCTATGTCTTCAGATTGTATCTAGGCTTGGTACAAAAAGTGTCCATTCAAAGCATCTTTTTATATCTGCAAAGCCAATCACACCAGGCCCATTACATTCAATGACTCATCTCGATGACGCTACCCAACAATTTCCTTATAATGCAATCCCAAGAAAAAAATGTGCTTTCTTCATCAGTGTGTGTACTTCCTTTCACCAGATTTGCATGCCATCATGGACATACTCCTGCCTTGGGCTGCCAGGGGATTGATGCTGAATCAAATGAATATTTATTGTAACTGTCTTGTCCTAAATTCCTGATCCACTTCATTCTATCCTTAATTGTCTCTGATCTTTCCTTCATCCTTCTTTTTGGCCTTCATGTGCTTTAATACTGATAACCACCTGGAGTTCTGTCTGAAAGCCGGAGAGATAGAAAGCACATACAGTATAAGTACACACCAGTGGATTCCCCTTTGAAATTCAGCAGGCATTGTCCAGCTGAACAGTGGCCTCAAACTGAACACCCACAGGTTTGAGAGTCTCCAGTGTCCCCTGGTCTTAATCACCATCCCCCTTCCCCTTCTCTTCCCAGCACCCTAAATCAAAGACTAGCACAGACTGGAGCCCTCCTAGGGCAGGTGGGGTGGCCTGTTCAAGCCCCTGTGGCCTTTGGACAATGCACTCCAGGACAACTCCAACCAGGCCCATTTCCTTTCAGGAGCTGCCCCCAGGCTGGTGAGGGAGGAGGAGACCAGTTACTGGTCACTTCCCCCACCTGGGCATCCTTCCGTGAGAACTGGGCGATCTGCTTCTGGTTTTCTGCCATGTCTGTGCCCAGCAGAAGGGACCTGGGGACCTTGCTCCCTGTGCCTTCTTCCAGCATTGGGGTGAAGGAGTAGGGGTTTCGCAGGTGAAGCCTCAGCCCATGCTTCTGCAGAACACAGAGAACACAGGTAACATTTGAAGGGGTCTGCTCTTGACCCTTTTGTGGTTGCTTTTGTGACCAGGTAGGTACCTGCATACTGGTTCCCAAGGCACATGGTCCTGCTTCTTATTTTTTTAATAAAAGTGTATAAAAAGCCCTCTTTCCCAGGCACTCTATGGCAGACCACACCATACCACGCCACACCAAGCATACCACACCATGCCACGTGTGTCACACAGTATCATGCCACACCACACCATGCCACACCACATCACACTACACCACACCACGCTACCCCGTACCAGGGGCTGGAACAGGGTTACAATGGTTACCTCACAACAACTCTATAAGTACATCATCCTCATTGTACAAAGGCAACCACAGAGGCTCAGAGAAGTGCAATAACTTGTCCCAGGTCACCTTGGGAGGTGGATCCAGGTTTCAAAACCACATCTCTGTGACTCCAAAACCCTGGCCCTTAGCCGTAGTCTATAACTGCCCCTACTTCAGAAATAATAAAAATTTAGAAAGACACAATAAAACAATGGTTATGTGAAAATCTATACTTACAAGGTAGATAAATTATTCACATCAAAAAATTTTATTTACTTTGCAGACTCATTTACTCTAGGGTCACTTTAAATGGAAGTTTCCTTGATGCATTTAAAATATGATTTGATTTACAAATATTTGACTAGCACGCAGAACTTTCCAAGAGCACATCTACTTCTCCAAAGGAGAGACAGAAAAAACAGAAGGGACCTGTGCTACTCCCACACATAAGACTCACTGTTCTTCTTTCTTCTTAAACCACTTGATAGAGAGATGATTGACATAAGAACAGCTGTGTGTATTTAATGTATGCAACTTGATGAATTTGGCCTCTAGAGACTTCTTTTCCTCACCTCTCTGAGGTCTCTGCTCAAATGTCACCTGAGCAGCAAGGCCTCCCCAACCCAGCACCCCCTGCCCCCACCCCGCTCTACTTTTCTCCGAAGCACTTATCACCACCTGGCTAATGACGTCATTTCTCCCCGTCTCTCCCAGCTAGATTGTAAGCTCTGCGAGGTCAGAGGCATTGTCTCTTGTCCAGTGCTGTATCCCTAGCATCTAGATACAGCGCAGGCAATATACATTCTGTTGACCGAATAAATGAATGTAACGTTGCTGACAATCCCAGAGGAGAGAAACGAGATCTGTGAGTAGAAGCTTTAGGAAAACATGGAAACTGAAAAAGACCTTCCCAATAATTACAGCTGAATTTTCCCCAAACCAGAGACATTCCAGATGGCAGGAACATCACAGGTTGAGCATTCTGTGGAGGCCAGTCCAAACATTGGTGGGGGCTGGGGCTGGGAGGCCTGCAGGGTCCTTTCTAACATGAAGAGGGAAATTTGATTCCAAGCTGGAGGAACTACCAGCTTGGTTCCCCTTGACATAGTGAACTCTTTTATCACCCAGGAAGCATCCTTAGTTCCTCTTTTCCTCTCACTCTTGGCATCCCATCCATCACCAAGTCTTATCAGCTCATCTCCAGAAGTTGTCCACATCTCTCCCTCTCCGCTCCCCTTAGCCCAAGCCGCCATCTTGTGAACTATGGCAGCAGCCACCTCACTGGGCTCCCTGAGACCATGGCTGCTTCCACCACAATCCACACCTTCTAGCAGGTGGACTGACCTTTCGTAAAGTAATAAATCCCATCACTCCACTTCCTGATTCAACACCTCTCCTGGATTCCCACTGCACTCGGGATAAATGAAGTCCCTTCATCACAGTCTGCAAGGCCTTGTCTCAGCTGGCCCCTGACCCCATCTCCCACACTGTCTGCTGCCCCTCTGTCACTTGTCTGCTCCAGCCACACTGACCTTCCTTCCCCCTTGGGCCTTTTCACCTCCACTTCCACCTGACTGGAACACTCCTGCTTAGATGTCCACAGGACTGGTGACTTCTTGGCATTCGAATGTCAGCTCAAATGTCACCTCCTCAGGGAGGTTTTCCTGGTCACTGGTCCGCCTGGGCCGCCAGTCCCTCACTGTCACATTGCCTTATTTTCCTTCCTCAGGTAGCACTTACCTCCACCTGAAGTTCTCCCACTAAGAGCAGAGGCTTGCCACCCTTGTTCACCACTATGTACCCAAGGGCCTGTCCTAGTACCTGACACAGGCAGGGGCTCAGAAACATTTACTGGATGAATGAATCAACAAAACCCCAAATAAGGGACTCAAGAGGAACCCAAGCATTGTTTCAAGTATAACTAATTGTACATGAATAATTTTTTATCTGATTCCAGGACTTTCTCTCATAAAGTGAACCTTTGTCTTTCTTGATGGTTTCAATTGTGTGGCGTCAGAATGAGAAGGGGGATGTTAAATCTCCATCAGATTGTATCCTTTAGGTTTGTTCAGATCGTGCAGCTCTCCTCTTATAAAAATCAAAATCCTGCTTCTGATTTACTCATGAGATTTCTCAGCATCTATAGCCATCTTCCTGGGTGGAACTGCTGGGAAGGGACAAGGTGTGTCTGAAGGACCACAGATGGGGAGATTTAAAGGGTGTCGCTCTCAAAGTTGTGCTCTGGGGTCCTCTTATATCAGAACTGTCAGTTCCTGGGCCCCATCACAGTCCTACAGAATCAGACCTCTGATCAAGAACCCTCAAGAAATCTCCACTTTCCCACCAGTTTCTCAGGTTGTTCTGAAAGACCTAAAAGTTTGAGAGCCCTGCCTTAGACAGACTTCTGGGAGTAAAGCAGGAGCCTAATGAATATGGTTGAGACCCAGAAAGTTAGTGAGGGATCAGGGGAGGACAAGGGGTTGCCACTTGAATGAGGTCAAGGCCAACCCAGGGAGCCTTGGGGAAGGCGGCTGCTGGCTGATGTGGGAGGAAGGATGCCAGTAGTGCAAAAGCTCAACCCTCCCAGCCTGGATCCCTCCACTTAATGCGGGCCACTGTAAAAGCGAACTTATTATCTGGGTGGAAGAATTATCTGGGAGGTGATCCAATCTGGTGCTCTCATGACAGCTGTGGAAAATGAGACCGAGAAGACAGGCCCCAGTGAGGCCCCGTGTGGGAGCGGGGAGTCATCCTCTGGCTCAAGGATGGCAAGAGGGACAGTGGCACCAAAGTCAAGACTCAATCTTCGGTCAAGGGCTCTGTCTATTTGGTACAGGACCTTACTGGCATGGTCTGATAGGCAGTAGCCCACCGAGGGTCCAAGGGTCGTCTGCCTCTCTTCCTGGAGCCTGAGTTTCCCAACTGCCAAATGGGAGTAATAATACTAGCTGACAATTACTGAGCACTTACTGCACCCCAGGTACTCTGCTAATGATTAGTAAACACAGTAACCACCACGATAGCCTTATGAGGGAGGTTGTTACCATCCCCATCTTACAGATGAGGCACCTCGAGGCTAAGTTGTACAGCTGGTGAACCACAGAGCAGGGATGGAAACGGGCCAGTCAGGTTCCACAGTCTGTAGTCTCAGCCCCGTGCTCCACCCAGGCTGGAGCTGCGGGGAGAGCTCTCCCGTCTGTGACCTCGTCCACTGCAAACTGCAAAATGCTAGAACGTGTGAGGCAGGACCACTATCACGGCTCAAGAACAAGGAGGAGGGTCAGTCAGACCTGGTTCAAATTCTCTTCTGAGTGTGTGAACTTAACCTCCCTGAACCTCAGTTCCCTCATCATAACATGGGGACACTAACGGTTCTTGTCTCACAGGTGAAAATTAATTGATAAAGCGTTAAAGTTCATGGCACAAGACATGACACTGGGGAAATAAATGCTCCTCATTATTGTTTTGGAAACAGAATATCCCTGTAAAGGTTCAGTTGCCCTCCTGGAGATGCCCTCCAGGCTGTCAATGTCCCGTTACCATAGGTGCTCCCTGTGGTAAGGAATCTGGGAGCTGGAATCTAGAATGCCTATTCCAGATGGGGTTAGTTCTGTGCATCATGTGGCGGGACTCTTTTCTCCCTTGATTTGAGCACTATACTCCTACAAATGCAGCCCAAGGTCAGAGGTCAAATCATATATGCAATTCACTTGGGAGCTTCTAATTAAAGGAACCAAATGACAAATACCATTTTTGAATGAGTGACTTTTTTTTTATATAGAGAATAATCATGTGAAAGTTTCTATTCTGTGATTCTTAGTTTTCATAAGTTAGATTTTTCAAAAGGAGGGTCTACCCACACCCCCCCCCCCCACGTCTGCCACTATGCATAACTGGTATGTTTGCCAATTGCCTTCAGCTCTAGTCTGGTATGGACTGAAGACCAGAGACCCTTCCCAGGCCATGGCTAGCTTTCATCCAGTCCTAGCTGGTGACAGGCTCTTTCTCTCTTCTCTCTGTCTCTCTGAAGGGTTCAAAGAATAATTTTGTTAGTGGGTTTCTGGAGTAATCTAGAGAACTCCTCTACATGAACCAGTTTGAGCAAAGAGCTGTGAACAGTGGCTGAACGTCTTATTGGTTTCAAACTTTCAACTTAGAGCAAAGTTGGTGCTAAAGTGCACGCAGCTTCTTACACAGATGGCATAGAGGACCCTTTCTCTTGAGTGATGGGTGACAGAGGCACCAAGCAGGTAGAAGCCAAGTGGGCTCCAGGAATGTGGTGACCGAGTTTATAAAATAGTCAGTGAGGGGTGAGAAGAATCTGACTGGGTGGGGGCAGAGCTGGGCAAGCCTGCGGACCAAGGTTCAGCGACTAAGAGAAATCAGCAAGGGCACACTGAGAGTTCTCAGGATCGCCTTGAAACAGCCCAGAAAGCAGAAGAGGTGAAAGTCCCTGGAGTCCGACTTCCTGCTCAAGCTGCCAAGAATGGAAACAGGATCGAAAGTTTAATGAGGGCAGAAGCCGGGCTCACGTCCTAAGGCAGCTTTGCAAACTCAGAGGCCCAAGGGTTCAGGCAGCTTCTCTGCGAGGCCAGACAAGCCTCCACGGAGTGATGGGGCAGGGCAGACCAGGGGACCCGGTCCCACGTGAGGTACCAGCCAGAGCTGCACGTAGGAACACGAACCTGATGTTGACAAGTCTAGTTCTTCAAAAGAGGTCCGATGTTTATGTGAAATTTCCTGATTTTAAGACACAGGGTGGGTTAGACAAACCCATCTGGGGAAATGCAGCAAGGAGACTGTGTGGGGTAGACAAACCCTGGGGTGGAAGAGAGACCTCAGGTGCAGGGAATCGCCACGGGCACATGGTAGGGGCCTTCACCCCAGGGCAGGGAGATGGAACCCCCCCCCACCGTTGGGCCATGGGGGTGCTCTACCTTCAGCTCCAGGTCGGTGTAAATCTGCGGCCTCAGCAGGCTGAGGAGGTAGGATGCTCGGGAGAACTTAAACCCTGAAATGGAATCAGATGAAGATAGTCACCAGCGGTCACCCCCCACTGCCCCCACACCACCTCTTGAGGCTCACCTGGGACCATCTCCTCAGTGACAGCTGCGCCCCCAATCACGTGGCGTCTCTCGAAGACTGCCGTGTTCACCCCCAGCCTCTGCAGGTACGCCGCCTGGGGGGCACACAGAGCCCTCCCTTTATCCCTGGGGCTGACCTGCCATCTCAGGTCCTCACTACAGTGCCAGGTGCTGTCCCTTGGCGCATGCCGTTCCTGCCTCTGGGAATGCCATTCCCTTGCTTCCCCCGTGAATTCCCACTTTCCCAGATGTCTTCTAAGATCCGACATGACTGCTCCTGCCTCTCCACTTCCCAGCTGAAGGCGACGTTCCCTCCTGCAAGGCCTGGGTGACTCTGTGGACTCATACTGACCTGCCCAGCCCTGCCCTGGATGCCCATCTCCTCTGGGTGGGGGTGGCCTCATTCCCCCTCACCAGCCCCGAGAGCAGCATGGGGAGCTTGCCTGTGAGTGCTGAGTCAGACGCCCAGATTCTACTCCCCTCTCTCTCTGCTGGGGCAGCCTCAGTTTCCTCGTGTGCAAAAATGGGGCTGATAATAATAATTCCTACATTGCCTACTTCACAGGGCTGCTGTGAGGGTTCACTGAGCTGGTCCCTAAAACAGGCTTACAGTGTCCCTGGCACATAGGACATGGCCAATAAATGAAGCTATGATTACAGCACAGCTTTGTTTGGGGGAACAAATGATACAGGAATTTTATTAAATTTTCTCTAGCACTTAGTGGGAAATCAATAAATATTTGTTGAATGGAACTAGTCTAGTCCTGAGTCTATGCTGGTCCTCCCACCACCACTACCAAGGTGACAACAGGGACGGTGTAGTTCAGGAGTCAGACTTTTTAGAAAGTTCATTTGGCAACTGCTATGTGTCAGACACTGGAGTGGACCATCTCATTCCATCCAACCACCACCCCAGAGGTAGGCACTATGATTCTCCCCATTTCACAGATGAGGAAACCGAGGCTCAATGAGGTGAATAGCTCGCTTCAGGCTCACGGAGCTGAGTAGAGGTGTTGGGAACTGAACCCAGACGGTCTGAACCCAGGATCTATACTCCAGACACATCCTAACGAGAAAGGAAAAAGAGCAGTCCTGGACATTTGGAAGCGGGCCTGGCCCTCAGGGGTAAGCCGTGTTATCCTCCCATTAGAATGACAACCTCAGACAAGGGTAGTCTGAGACCACGATAAAATGAGACAGAGTGAGTCCACTTCACAGTTCTGTCTAAGCACAAGCAAAAATGGTCTCTGCCCACCCACAAAATACCAAATGTCCTCTCTCTCCCGGCCAAGATGAGTGACTGCTACTTCTTTACCAATTACAGCTCTCCTCACACCGTCTCCCCTCCCTACAGATTAGATTTGTCGAGATGCCCAGTTACAGGGTTGTCACTTCCTAACTGCATCCAATCTAGAGCAAACCCTTACTTCCTTAGACTCTCCCCCAAATCATCCAACCAAAGCCCAAATCCTAGAATAGGTTCCTCCTAACACCCTCTTATCAAGACGACCCACGGTTCCCCATACTGTGCTCTCCCTGCTGCAGCGAGTCACCCTCCAACTCCACTAACTGCAGGGGTGGGCCTGGGTCTCTGAAGGGCACTGACACTGGCCTCTATTATGCTGGAAACCTCCAGTAATAAGAGCCACCATTGTGGAAGGCTTTATGTGGCAGGCCCTCGAAGCACATTATCTACTCCCTTCGCAGCAACTCTGTGAGGGTGGGGGTTTTTATTCTCACTTTACTACGGCTCAGAGAGCCTAAGTAACGCACCTTAACCTTCACAGATGGAAAGTGGAAGAGCTAGGAGACGAACCCATGTTTATATTAATATAAAATCGATGTTTTAAATTACTGGTCAGTTGAGTTACATAACGTTCCCTGAAAAATGTTCAAGTAAACCTGACATGTCGCGGAAAGTATGAAGATCCAACACAAGCCTCATAGCCCCCCTGTACTGAAGTTCTAGTGCTGCCACTGCTTCTGGAAGATGTTCTGTGTTTGTCTTGTGACCTGAACACCCTCTACCATACGCTACGGCCTCCTAGGGGTACATGGACTCAGGTTTGAGAAGCACAGCCTTAGGGGAACCCTGGCCCAGCTCAGCTTGGGACCTAGCAGTCAGCTGTGTTGGGGGGTCCCTGCCTCTTCTGCTCGACTGGCTTCCTTGCTGTCTCCAGAGTACACCTGGACTATGTAGCTGCTGGGCACTCCAGGTAGGTACATGGCCTAGACCCAGCTGGGGAGCACACACAAGGACTGCCTAGAATCTGGAGTCAGGGCCCCCCAGCCCCAGTTACCTGATCCCCAGGCTCCAACATGTCTCCCTGGCTATGCCAGACACACACTTTCCCACCTTTCCATCATCGGGCTTCTTAAAGCTCCTGGACTCTCCCAAGGTCATGGGGGAAATCCACGTGTACTAAGGAGAGGAGAGGAAAGGGAGCCCCTGATATCCTCCTTAACTACTGCAGACGTCCATCAACCCAGCCACTGGCCAGCACCAGTGAGAGGACTAGCCTGCCTTCCTTCTCTCCTGTGTCCCTCATCCTGCCCGCTTCCTCACACCCCTGCTGAGAGCCATGCACCCAGGGCTGGTGAAGCGGGGCAGAGGGGAGGTACTCACAGCCACCAGTCCGTTGTGTCCTGCAATGAGACCGGGAGAGGGGAGGAAAACAACACTGGTCAGCGGGCAGACAGACACATTCCTTGAGGAGTGTGATCACCCACCCCTGTCCCCATGCTTGTGAAGATCTTGGAGAGTAGCAGAAACTTGAGGGACCCTCTCACCTGTGCCTGGCTGTTGGAACAGTATCTAGCTAGACGCCAGAAGACACCTGGTCTCTGGGGAGTCAGAAAACCCTGGTTCTTGCCCTGGCTTGAAAACGGTCCTGTCACCCTGGCCTGGCCAGCAGCCGCATGCTGGAGAGAGGGGCAGGGAGAAATCCATGGTCATCAGATGAAAGCCATCCCACGAAGCCTCGCATTGCTGGGCTCCCCTCACCGGGGATGAGCCGGTGACTGTCGGAGGCACGTCGCAGTTCAGTCGGCAGAGAAGGGAAGTGAGCCTGGTACACTGATGCCGACTTCCTCGTCCAGTATGATCACTGGCCGTCCAGGTGAGTGCTGGTCACGTGAACAGTTGCTGTCAAGCGTGGCCTGTTCTGCGCAGGTGTGCTCACAATAGGCACAAATGTCCCAGAAGGCTTTACTCACATGAGTTTGTCTTTGTCAATACCCAGGACTCCCAAAACAAAATAGGAACAGTCCCAAATGAAGTAAACATATATAGCTTCCACGTGTGCTAGAGTAACTGGGTGTGCTCCAGGAGTGCCTGTTGACTGGGCAAATTTATCTATCTTATGTACAGGACAGATAAATACAAAGTCTTAGGAGGGCTGCCCCTGGGTTAGGAGCCCTGAACTTGGCTTGGGATCCCATGTTCCACTGGGAGGGAGTGGCCCTCCAGCTTTGAGAAGCTTCCGGATCACATGAGAACTCCTGCAAATTCTGATTCTCAGACCCCTCCCCAGAGTCTACTCAGCAGGCTGGGGGCGGAGACTGGAATGGATTTCTCACAAGCTCCCAGGTCACTCTGAGGCAGATCTCAGACCCACATGCCGAGCTCACTGGTCCTTGGGTTGGGCTGGCTTCCTCTTTCTTTACTCTCAGGAGAAGGTGCAGCTGCTGATGGAGAATCTTTTGTTCAGCAGAGAACAGGCCCTGGTCATTTTCCAGGGAGGTGGGGCAGGCCTTGTCTGAAACACCTGGCTCATGCTTCTCCTTGGTGACAGAAGGTCACTCTGAGTCTCCAAAGACGTCAGTAGATGACCATGTTCTCGGAGCACCAACCTGAATCCAGTGTTGACTCAAATAAAATGCTCACCATTCATTTGACAAACTTCCATAAACAGGAAGCAGCAACGACTCACATGATGGATTTCTTCGTGGCTGAGCTGATTTTGTTTTAAATCCTCCAACACAGAGACTCCCAGAATTTTAGAGGTCCTTGAGCCAACTTCTCTTCCATTAAAGGAATCTCTAAAATGGAGTTTTTCAAACCTCTTTGACCATGATCCATGGGGAGAAATGCCTTTTTCACCATGACCTGGCTCATGCCCCACATATGAAATGTATTTCACAGAAACAAAATCTTCCTGAACTAATACCAAAGCTTATCATGTGATCTATTTGATTATGTTTCACTTTTTAAAATGCTGGTTGACACACTATTTTTAAGTACTTTTGAAATGTTTCGTAAGAAAGTTTAAAAAATATGCTGATGGGACTCACGAGTGGATTGCAACCTGCAGTTTGCAAAGCCCTGCTCTCAAATCCACACAACAGATGAAAGGCCATCCTTCCCAAGCTCCCCCTGGCTTCTGCTGTCCACCAGGGCGCAGCCCTTGGAGAGTCATTTCATCCACCCTGAGCCTCAAGCGCCTTCAAGTGTAAACCAGAGAGGATGCTGGACCCTGTAGTATCGCAGGGAGAATAACCCATATCTATGTAAAGCACCTGGCCCCTAGCAGACCTGCAATAAATGGTAGCTATTTGTCTTTTAATTGGCGCTGATCATAAATCTTGGAAAACTAGTAAACTCTTCCAGGCAACGGGTCCAGTTCAGTCATCACTGTGAGCCGACAAATGCACAAACAGACTCAAATGACAATGGCTGAGGATCCAACAGCCCAGGACCCTCCGCCCTCCACCATCCCCCACCCCCCCACTCCTGGCTGAGCCCTCGTGTGGCTTCTGGTGACCTTTCCTTTCCCCTTGGAGGGGTCATGAGCTGTAGGCTCCACTGATCCCCAGGCCTGACTCCAGGGATCCTTAGGCAGCAGGCATGTGGGGCTTTTGAGAGAAGCTGCTTTGAACCCAGGTTCTGGAACGTGTGGGCTGCGGTTGCCCGTGTCGGGTCCACTCAAAGTGTTGGTTAGATGCGCTGACTTCTGCGAGTCCTCTTCAATCCTCGGAATCCTAATCACCAGATATGGGGCCCAGGAACTGCCTTTCAACAAGCTCCTGGGTCATTCTTAGGCACATTTAGTCAAATGACTAAATCGGGGTCATCTTCAAGGTGGCTCCCAGGGATGCAGAGATGAGACCTAGGGTCCATCCTCCTTACCAGGAGACAGCAGGGGTGGGTTGTCACCAAGGCCAGAAACGGGCAGAAGGCTTCTCTGAGGCTCAGAGGCCTGGGGCACTTCCACCTATTGAGCCCAGTCAGAGGGGCTGGAGCTGGCTTCCTCCAGCCCGGGAAGTTGGTGAGTGGTTGGTTGGACACAGACATTGTTAAAAATGAAAAGATATAAACTTACAATTAAACAAATATCAAAACCAAAGGTAATAAATACTCAAAACTTGTCACTAATTATTTTACTACATTTACTATTACCTATGCTCTTGTGGACGTTGACCTCCATGGACCTGTACGGTGGCCATGCTGTGTAAGGATGCTCTGCTGCCTCTCTCCCCCAAATTCACATTCAGCGACGTCACGTTGGCAACTTGATAAAGGCCATGGTGGGAGTACTTACACCATGGAATTCAGCAAATAGTACACATCAGGGCTTGATTTATTATTTTGTTGACTGTTCGACTTAAGAAAGTGATGGAGAAAATGCTAATAGTGCAGATTAAACCTAACGGTGAGATGCGTCTGTCACTGTTACACTGTGAATAACACAAAAAGTTATGGAAATATTCTTCCAGTATTCGAAAAATATTATCTCATGGAGCAAAGGCATTCCTGTCATTGAAGGAGAGAAGTTTGGACATAAATCTTCATTGTTTCACTTTTGTTCTGCTCTTTAAAGTAAATGGAAATATCAGACAACATTCCTTGTGAAACTATCTGCATTTGTCAATTGCAATCATAGGTTTGCCACTGAGTTTGGCAAAAATCACAGAAATTCGGTGATAATCAACTGGCTACCCGGAATTTAGAGTATTGTTATTTTATTTGCAAAACTGTGTGCTACAGGTCTTTTATTTCAGTATTTATAATAAACTTACGTATGTGTATATACATTCCCTGAAGAGGTGACTGTTGAACACTTACCAGGACACGACTGCTCTTGGTTCAGTGAAATGAAGAAATGAAATGAAAAATGAAGAAATGCCAGAACAGGGATGCAGCATTAGAGCTGGATGATGAGTGTCTTCTTTCAGTCCTGTCACTGTCTCTCTGTATGAACCCGGTTGGAAATAACGTCAAAAGTTGAAATTTGGGCCCTCTGGGAGTGTGAACAGAAGGCAGCCTGGTCCTGGTCCGCAGCTTCACACCATCACCCGGCAGATCAGGACTCTGCAGCCCGGGGGTCAGCGGAGTGTCGAGGACCACTGCAGCAGACCCCCCACACGCGCCAGACATGCAAGGCAATGGGGTGCTGTCACCCTCGGTGAGCGTGCAGTAGGATCTCTGTGACTCATTTCTACTTTTTCCCAACTGCCCCTTAGGATTTTCGATTCCTGTCTCCTTTGGTGTGGGTGACCTTAGCGATGAGGACGTGGTGACCAGGACTCAGGGCACTTGGTGTCTGGATCTCACTGGTCTGTCGTTTCCGGGCTCTTTCTTTCCAACCCTTATGCACCATATGCTTTCCAAAGGTATGGTGGCAACTAGCTAATTTCTCAGGAGATACATGGAAACCCCTGAGCTCACCTAGTTCTCCCGGTCATTCTAGGTGAGAAGACCCAAGACCAGAGAGGGCAAGAACCTGCTTCAAACCACACAGCATGTCAATGGCAGAGACAGCCCCGGAACCCTGGAGCCTGCTTGCAGACTGATGGGCTTTCCAACACAGCCTCTGTGCTCGCCCCAACTCCTGGCCAGCCTGTGCCCAGAGAGAGGGAGAGGAGGAGCTTGGGAAGGGGCCCTCCAGGCCTCTGAGCAGGGCTGCCCTCCCGCCCCTCAGCTCTGGCTCAGCCTGTTTTACCTGCTCCTATCACCACCGCATCGTATTCAGGCTTCAGGCGTCCCCTGGCTTCCCAGTGAGCTCGTCTCCAAGCAGGGCAGGGAGAGGCGCCCACGGCCCTGCCGAGACTTTGGCCCCTTGCAGCCATTTCTGCCCAGTCCTAGTCCAGGAATTTGCTTGCAATCAGCTTTTTGTGCTCCCCAGGCAGGGGGAGGAGCAGGAAGAAAGCAGGAAGAGGAGGAGCTGCGGTCCAGCTGCTGTACTTGGCTTTGCGCCACGACTGACAGAACAGATGACACTGTGAGCACACGCGGCCCGAGTCTACACAGGGCGGAGTCTCTGGGTGTCACCTATTAACCGAGCAGAAGTTGTGCTGCCTCTGGAGAGCATTCCTCGTGCTGATAATTCTCTAGGGCTCCCACGTGCCAGGCGCTGGGCTGACCACAGCCGTGCAGCCTCTCCCATAAGCCCCATTTTACAGACGAGGGCACTGAGGCTTGGAGAAGGGGTGAGTGTGCGCGGTGTGTGTTCTGGTGGAGCCAGAACAGGGTTCCAAAGGCCCCTCTCCTCCTGTGCTGTCCTGCTTCTCATTAAGGAATTAAATGTCCAGGATGTGCTGGTGGAAATCCTGAGACAGACACTCAGGTCAGACTCTGCTCCAATTCCCTGTCCTCCTGGCCCATAGGGTGGTGACTGTTCTACCCCCACAGGCCCAGGGGCCCGCTGGCCGAAGACCTCCAGTGCAACCCACAGCATCACCATGCCCATGGCCACAGCAAAACTGCAGGGACGGCCACATCCGTCACCATGGCCCTAGAGAGCCGCGCATTCTCTCCTAATCGCTTAAACACTGTGCGCTTAACAGGCTGCTGGGAAGCTTGAAGGGCTTCTCTATAATTCTTGGGGTTCGCCTTTTTCTTCGGAAGGCCTGGGCATTTCTGTCTTTTGGCACCTATTCCATTTTCCAAAGATTCCCATCTGTAAACATCTTCAGCTAAAGCGCTTTCTTGCTGCCCTCTGGCCTGTCTTGAATTAGGAGCCCTTTGTTCTCTGCCCGTTAGCTAGCAGGCCATTCCCCTGGCAGGAAAAGAGCACCCTGAGAGCTGAGAGTACTGCTCTGGCATCTGTCAGTGTTCTAGAAATCTGCTCTCAGAAACACGTCTCGGGGTTGGGAGAATACGTGGAGAAGGTGCCTCCGAGTAAGAGGGCTTCCCAAGGGCACTTCTGCTCTCCACTCCGATGCCCCCCACACGCCATGGAGGGTCTACACCGCGTGCCTCTCTGCTAGAACCAACTCGGGATGTTCACCCGGTGTTGTCATGATACTGAAAACATCACATCACGCAGCTGCTACAAATTAAGGGAAGACACTGGGTGACAAAGCGGGATGTGGGACCCCAGGCAGCGGTGGGCTTCTAGGCCTCATTCCCCCTGGAGCTCTTCTGTATTTTCCACAATCAACATTTTAAATTTCCGTCCATGAAGTCGTACCGAGGAGGAACGCAGTCCCGGTCACCTCAAGTGTCTCTTGTCCCTCACGGCCACCTTCTGAGGACTTTAGCCCGAGGTGTGGTTCTAGCTCCTTCAGTACCTCTGCCCTCCCTAAGCTGTTCCCTTAATGGGAAAGAACAGTCTTTTTTGCATGAATTTCAGCTCAGGACTGAAGACTCAGAAGGCCCGACTGCACGTCTGTGTGGTGACGTCTGCGCTGCTGTGCTGGGCACTGACTTCTCCCACGTCGCCTCTCTCCACCTCAGTAGCAGCCTCTCGGCCCTAGAGCAATGGACGCTGCCCAGTCCCAGTCTCTGAGGGTCTGACGTCCTTGTGTCCATTCTAGGGTGGGGACTTCTAGGTTAGAGGAGAGGGGTTGTACCCCCCGGGCAGTGGTTCTCAATCCAGGGCACCCCAGGATCACCTGGGGAGCTTTTTTTATTTTTTGTGTGAGGAAGACCAGCCCTGAGCTAACATCTGTTGCCAATCCTCCTCTTTTTGCTGAGGAAGAGTGGCCCTGGGCTAACATCCGTGCCCATCTTCCTCCACTATATATGGGACGCCGTCACAGCATGGCTGACAAGCAGTGTGTCGGCAGGCGACCAGGATCTGAACCCACGAACCCCAGGCTGCCAGAGCATTAACTTAACCGCCATGCCACCAGCCGGCCCAAGGGAAGCTTTTAAAAACCTCAAAGTCTGGGATCCACTGGACCGAGTGACAAGAATCTCTGGGGCAGGGCCGGGGCAGGAACCAAGAACCGAGCAGGGTGCAGAGGGGCCAGGACTTTGCAGGGCTTATCAGTACCAAGAAGGGCCCAGGAGCCCAGGCTTGTTTGGCTTGAACAATAACAATAACCATAACCAGCGTTTATTGAGCACCTGCGCGTGTCCGGGGCCCTCACAACCACCCTGAGAGGTGGTGCTGTCACTCTCAACGCGGGGAGACAGGTGAGAGAGTAGGAAACTGCCCAGAGCTGCAGAGAAGTGGCTGAGCTGGAATCAAGCCCAGCCACTGGGGCCCTTTTCATCTGGGGAGGGCAATGGCTTCCCGAGGGAGGCAGCTCTTTCTCCGCTCTGCAGTGGAGCAGGAGAGAGGGTGTCTCGACACCTGTGGGCACTGGGGACTTCCTCCCTGTCTCCTGGGGATAAACGAAGAGGCAATGTGAGAGTGGCTGCCCCAGCTCCAACCTCATAGCCACTGCTATTTTAAGGAGACCAGTGGACCCCCTGGCCTCCCTCCTCCTCCAGAGGGAAGGAGTAGGGGTTTGTTCGTGACCCGGCGGAGGCTGGTCTAGGTGGAGTTTCTTTAAGAAACCCTGGGGCTGCCCTGGGAACTCTGGGCCACCCTTGGGTGGCATCTAGGAACAGGAGGAGGCTCTTGCCATGGGGATGTCTGTGAGCAGGGGTGGGCTGGAGAACCAGGTGCACAGACAGACTGCACTGGGGCAGTCCGGGCTGGCCTAGAGCAGGGGGACACGTGAGGCCTCCCACAGGCGCCGGGCCAGCTCGCCGGCCTGCTGCACCAGCACATCCGTGGGGATGACTGAGAGGTGGAGGGCCAGCAGCTCGTGGCACTTGACAGCCTCGGCCGGGTGGCCCTTGCTATAGTATCGCAGGAGCTTCCTGGGGGAAAAGAGAGGACAGGACTCAGGAGCGAGGCACTGTTCCTAAAGCCAGGGGCCTCTCCCGGCACCGTGCGGGGACTCAGTCACCTCACTAGGCTGCAGCACCCGGGCCAGCGAGGCCGCCTCTGCCCCTCGCTGACCTCACCTTGTGAGGCTCCGCCCCAGGCCACCACGGTCCATCCCCTTGGGTTCTCAAGCCTGCCTGGGGTCTGTTGAGGGCAGTGTCCTAGCTAAGGGACGCCACAGAGCCAGCAGGGAAATTCTTCTGGAGCCCCAGCACAGACGATGGCTGATGCTGCCAAGTGTGCCAACAGGAAGATGGGAAGAAACTCAAATGTGTCCCCCACTCTCTTCCTCTTACTGAATGCCCGGCCACGCTGTGAGGAGCTTCTAACGAGGGTTTCTAGCTTCTTGGGGGGCATTCCTGAAGGAGAAGCTACTCTCCGGTGAGGAATGGGCACGTATCACCCAGCACGTGTGCAACCACTGTTCCTGGCAGCCTCCTGAGTGGAACTTACCTGTAGTAGTCTCCCCCCAGCATGCCGACGGGGGCCGAGTCATCGGACAGGACAGGCACCTCCATGATCTGCAGCTTGTACCCCTGAGGAAGGAGGAAGAGGGTCTTGAATGGGGAGGCAGTGGGTGTGGTGGAAAGAACGTGCGCTGAGTCAGACACACCAGGTGTCCCCTGGCTCAGCCCTGTCTGGTGTGTGCTGGGTCCCTGGGAGAACGCATGGGCCTCTTTTCACCCTGTTTTCTCATCTCTGCAGCGGGAACAACAATAAGCTTCCGATGAATGTTAGAAATAATGTATATGAAGTTCCGAGTACCGTGCCTGGCACGTGGCTGCTCTTATTCCCATCCATGAGTGGACGTGGGTGACGAGCGATGGGCAGGTGCTCGGAAGGTCCACCAGGAGGGAGACCGGGAGGTGTCAGGAAGAGCAAGGCATCATTAAAAGGCCCACGTCTCCCCTTCAAAGCAGCAGGCAATGCAGGGTGGATAAGGAGGGGAGGGAATCAAGATCCGCTGGGCACCCGCGGCGTGCCAGGCACGGTCACGGGCCCTCCGAACGCTCGTATGGGCACCGTGGGCTCGTCCTGCAGGTGCGGAGGTGGACTCGGCAGTGTCAAGGGGCCGCCCGTGTCTACACAGCTGCAGCCAGCCTTCACACCTGCACACCAGTCTCCCCCTCCACAGCTCTACTTCAGCCTGTCACCCCATGGGCCCAACCATGCACACGGAGCCCTGTCTCTCCCTAGAAGCAAAGGGAAGGTCATCCACATATCCTGGGCACTTCTGAGGAGGGCACAGAGCAAAGAAGGGAGCCTGCAGGTCAGGAGAACTGAGCCTGGGTTCGGGCTTCATCACTTATGACTTCAGTGGCCCTGGCTGCGGTGTTTGATCTGTAGGGCATCAGTGTCTCCATCTGTAAAATGGGGTCAATGACACCTGCCCCAACCATCGCATGGGGCTGTGTGGATATGAGGTCGTGAGAGACCCCAGCAACTATGCTGCACTATGGAAAGGGCTGGGCCATCGCCTCAGGGTGAAGTGAAGGAGGGCTCATGCTGAGGGCACAGAGAGGTCAGGGCATGAGCAGGGAGGGGACAGGAGAACAGAGACCAAGGGAATGTGAGGGGTAGAAGGAATGGCCCTCAGAGAGCTGGGATAATGATTAGAGGCGACAAGTGTGGAGAAAACAAAGAAAGAAATAGGAAAGGAAAGGAAAGACAGAGAGAGCGAGAGAGGGGCGGGGGAAGACACAGACAAGTCCCCATGACCTGTGCTTACACTGCAGTGACTTGAGGTCTTGGGAACAGGGCCAGGAAGCAAGAGACCTGAGCCACACTGTCAGCGTCACCTTGGGCAGGACGGGTAATTGCTCTGAGCCTTGGTTTATCCACCTCTACAATGGGACCACAGTGTGCCACGCTGCCTAAGTGGAGCTGATGATGTGGAAGCACCACCGAGGAAGCACGCGATCCGAGCAGCCTTTCTCACGCGGGGCATGCGTCCATCTGTTCACACGTTAGCTGGACGCTGCCCCGAACAACTGCATGAGTTTTCCAGACAGCTGAGTGGAGGGGTCACAGAGCCCGTGTGAATATGGGACCCCTGAGTTCTGGGTCCCGACCAGCTGTGCTTACCTGTCAGCTCCACCAGGGATGAGAAGAGATGAAGAGACAGACAGACTGAACACAATCCAGAAGAAAGGAGTCCAAGAGGCACAGGAAAGGAAAGCATTTCAGGACTGTCCTGCCTGGGGCCTGGCCACACCCACCATCTCGTTCTCGAACCACAGGAAGTAGGAGCAGTAGAAGTCGCCCTCCCGGAACAGCAGCGTGGTGTAGCCCTTCTGCAGGTATCTGCGCGCCAGCTGGATCAGAGACCAGACCTGGGGAAGGAGGAGAGAGCGCTCAGCAACAGCTGATGGCCATGGCCCGCAGGCCGGCCCTCTCCCGACCACAGGGGTAGAGCACAGGCTCTCGCCTTAGAGGGAAGGACAGCACCCGGAGGAGGAGCTCCTCGACAGCTGGGGCCCCTCCTGCTCATCTTCTCCCTTAGTGCCTGCACAGCCTCAGCTCAGAGCAGGAGCTTGGTAACAAACTGGTGCTGGATGGAGGGACGGATGGGCTAGCGCCCACAGCTACTGTGACAATCAAATATATGTAAAGATGCTCTACCTAACTTTACGATACACACAGCCATAAATGAATACACTCAGGGTTCAGGCCAGAAAACAGCTGGCAACACTGTTAAGTCACAAAATAGGAGAGGAAGGTGTGGCCACCTGGAAACCCTCCTGCAGTCCAGGGCCGGCCACTCACCGGCCCCTCCAGGGCTGGGAATCTGGCATAGGTTCCAGGCCAGGAAGGTGCAGGTAAGGTGTGTGAACGCGTACAGCACCCTGATCCAGGGCGTCCTGTGCTCCAGGGCTGAAGTCCAAACTAGGGCTCACCAGGGTGTCCGATGGAAACACAGTGACTGAGAGACAAATGCCTTAGATCCCCTCTGGGACACTGTCTGGCCTAATTCTAAGACTTCCTGATGCTGCCTGAGAACCACCTGAGGGAAGGCAGAGGGGACGCTGGGCTCCCCCACCTCCCTGGGAAAAGGCCTGATGAGCACTCCCACCACAAAGCTTAGTGGAAGGCATACACGATTCACTCCAAACCTGTCCACAAGGTAATGTCTAATTAAATCTGCAAACAAATACGTGGATTTGCTATATTTTTCAGGAAAGCAATTTGACAACATGTATCAATAACCTTAAAAACATTCCTCCCATTTGACTTAGTAATTCCATTTCTGGGAATCCATATTGAGAAAATAATCAGAGATGAGGACAAAGATGGATGCACAAAGGTGTGTACTGCAGAATTATTTATAACAGCGAAAGCCTGGAAACAATCTAAATGTTCAACACTGGGGAGACGGCTAAGTAAATTATGTTACATTCACATGATGGACTACTGTGGAGTTCTTAAAAATCATGTTTATAAAGAATTAATGACATGAGGAAATGCATCAGATATAAAGCGAAGTGAAATGTGGTAAACACAACTGCACGCACAGAATGATCTCAGCTGCAACAAACTGCATAGAGCAACAATGAAAGAAATGTACTAAGAAACCCAACCATCTCCAGGAAGAGGATGAAGATGAAGATGCTGATGACGGTACCAGTAAATGCTCAAGGAATTCGATTCAAATTTTGTGCCACATACAGAGCTAAATGTTTTACACACATCATCTCATGCATTTGTAATCTTTGTGATAATTCTATGATGTCAATAGTATTACTATCCTCCTTTATAGATAAGGAAATGGAAACTGAGACTAAGTAACACCCCAGGTCACACAGCTGGTGAGGGGCAGAGCTGGGACTCCAACACAGGCCTCCTGTCACCCATCTTATTTATTTTAATTAATTAATTAATTAGTTTTTTGTGATGAAGACCAGCCTGGAGCTAACATCTGTTGCCAATTCTCCTCTTTTTGCTGAGGAAGACTGGCCCTGGGCTAACATCCATGCCCCTACATCTTCCTCTACTTTACATGGGATGTCGCCACAGCATGGTTGAAAGTGGCGCATCAGCTGGTGCCTGGGATCCGAACCCGTGAACCCTGGGCTGCCAAAGTGTGAACCAAACCACTGCACCACCAGGCCGGCCCTCACCCATCTTATTTTAACCATTATGATATACTTCATTTGGACACACACACACACAATATATACACATATGTAATATACTATAGTATATTATACTATAGTACATTGTATTATATATGTATGTACAGTATATAAATGTGTATGTATGTACTAGTTTGCCATGAAGAAGTTAGTTAAAGAGAATAAATGAACCCACAGGGAACGTTTCCTTAGTAGAAACCACCTAGTTTTAAGCCCTGGTACTCAGATTGATTAACCTGTGTTTCTTCTTTCTGTTTTAGTTAATTCAACAAATACTTATTGGGCATTTATTTATGCCAGGCCTGGTGTCAGGCCCTGGCAATTTCCTCCTCTGGCCTTGCTGCCCAGACTGCTAATCCAGGCACGTCAGAACACACCCAGGAAGAAGCCCGGACACTGACTGAGGTCCATGAGGCCCCGGGATGCTGACCAGGCCCCTAGCCACTATCCTTAGGAGCCTGCAGACCTGGGTGTGGAAGCTGACAGAAGAGGTCAGTAGGGGTTAAGGTGGGCGTGCTCAGAACCTCACAGGAGCCCTGAGGACAGGGGAGCTAGTGCTTCCTGGGCAGGGGTCAGGCCAGCATGTCCTGTCTGATGGGCAGTGGAGGGTGCCTGGCCCGGGCAGCAGTTACCTTGGTTCTGATGAAGGTGGCCAAGGGCCCCTTGCCCAGCTCCGATGAAGTCCTTTCACTGCTGCTGAGGGAAGGGGCCACCATCTGCCCGGTTGCACGGTCCACGTAGATGAAATGCACCAAGCCTGGGAAGTCCTCCAGGTAGGTGAAGGTCAGAGTTAAGGCGCTCAGAAAGCCAGGAACCAGGAAGGGCACTACTCTGTCCTGGACCTAGGCTGCCAGCCGTGGAGTCGGGAGGCCAGGTGGGGAGGCCAGACCTGCCATGCCCATCCCTCCCCTCCCCACAGCTTTCCATTCCAGCCAACCCCCAAGTATCCCCTCTTCCCCGATCTACCTCCAAACCCCCAAACCGCGAGAAGTTCTAAGATGTGAGTACGAGGGATCCTTGACACTAACACACTTAACACGGGGAGCTCTGGACCTAACAGGAACACAGTATGTTCACATTTTATCATTTTCACGAGAGATGAGTTTAAATTACACACACGGTGAGGCTGGTGTGACAGCAGAGCTATGGAGCTGACGAGTGAGCCGAGCGGATGGGCAGCCCACACACGTCACCGTGACTCTGTTCAGCCCGACACTTCATCTCGAGAGGCTGGACGGTTCCCATCTGGGAGAACAGACACGCATGGAAGGACGGTGGCTGGAGGCTGACCAGGCCCTCTGCCCTCCCTTCACCTGCGTACTGAAGACAGAAGTCTCAGGAGTCTGGAGGTCTGACCCTTCAGAGATTTTAACATCAGAAGAGCTGCTTTATGCAAAGTTCCAGGGAAAATCAGTACTCAATAAAACTAGTGTTCCATAATAAAAGGGCCAAATAAGTCTTGGACATGCTTTTTGAACAGGGATAAACATATTTACTGCAGGCCTTCTCAGAGCCTTCACCGTCCACTGTGAAGTATAATCTCTAAGGAGGACGCGGCCTCTCAAACCTACCTGACCCAGGACACCCCCTCATGGAACACCCGTTACCACTTTGCCGGCTGGACAGCACGGACCTGAACCACCTCCAAGGCCGTAATGAAGTAACTGTGGGGAAACAGGGATTCTGAAATTTCAGCCTCGGGGTGTTCCTAAGACAAGGCACCCAGCACACTATGTCCTATTATTTTTCTTCAGAGAAAAGCAGCTGAGGGGGTGGAATACACATTCTCCTTCCCGAAAGCCCGCAGTCCTCCAGAGCGAGCAGGTGGAGGAGACAGGCAGACACGAGGGGCTTTTCTGCTCTGGCTTGGGGCACGGGCATCAGGATATGACACCATGGTGACGTTCCTCCTGCTCTTCACCAACAGAAAGTCCTTCCAGTCCATCAGTTTTTCTCTGCAGGGGACACAGGGGAGGCAGGCTGCGGTGAGGAGTGCCCACGCGCCCGCTCTGGCTCCCGAGGGGCCACACCCACACTTACTGCATCAGCGTCTGGACCTGGTCTTGCAGGTGCTGGGGCAGCTGTGGGCCTCCCCGGCCTGGAGCCATGGTCAGGAAGCTAAGACGGTAGATGGCGCAAAGCTGCCGCCTCATCTTCCCACATGCCTGGAGCAGCCTGGGCACCAGGAGAGGAGAACGTCACAGCAGGAAGGGCTGTGGGAGAGCGGGTCATCCTCTGTGGTCACCCCTGCTCCTGACCAATGACAGAAACACCTCATCCCGTGTGGTCACCCCTGCTCTTGACCGACGACGGACACAGCTGATGAAGCACACCCTTGCCCGCAGTGCGCCAGGGGGCAGCGTCCCAGTTTTCCCCCAACATGATGCTCGATGTACATGGCCGCATGGTTTATTCTGCTGATAAATGAGGGGCAGTGACTTGCTCAGGGTCGCACATCAGTGCTGAAGCTGGGCTGGAACCTGGGCCTTCCACTCCCAGTATTGGGTCGTCACAGCCCTGCTCAACCTCTAGCCTCTCTGCTTCCCAATCCCCCTCCAGTGTCCGTGGGCTGGACCCTGCTCTTCCAGGGCCCCCTCTGCCCTCATAAGCACTTTCCTGAGCCTTCTCTCCCTCTCGGCCTGGAGGAAACAGCCTCTCTGTCTAAATGACTTCCCCCCAACCCCAGAGCCCACCACTCACTCCCAGGATGATGTGGGTTCACTTCTGGAGAAGGCCTTGGTCTTGAACTCCAGCCAGGTACTCTGTAGGAGGACAGGTGACAGGTCACAATGACAGGTGACGATGTTCTCACAGTGAGGTCCAGGGAGACCCTTCCAATGTTGGGCTCCGAAAGGGGACCACACTCCCGACGGCTTCAGTACTTAGGCTCAGCGCACACCTGCCCTCGCATAGCCAAAGCTGGGTCTCTGGCAGGTCCCCCCAGCTCTCTGCACCCCACTGTACATGTTCTATTCACTCAGCAGGCATTTACTTAAAGAGTAGTTTCCGTGTGCCACGTCTTGGGCTCACTGTTCAGCTGGCAGACACGTAAACTAATGTTGTCAGAGTGACAGGGAAGGCTTCCAGGGAGGGGCGGACACGGGGCAGTGGGTGCTGAGGAGGAGCCCCGGGCATCTCCTGACAGGGGATCTGCATTCTAGCATGGCGCAGTGCGCACTGTGACATTCGGAGGCACTGCGAGATGCTGAGCAGCCTTCTGACTCCTGGAGCAGAGAACCTGCGTCTGTTTGGGTCGAGGGCCTCAGTTGCTTGCTCTGCCTCCTCTAATCCTTCTACTCATTTTTAGACCAACACGCACTCCAGCCACAACGAATCTCAGTTCCTCCAATAGACTCAAGCTCTGCCAGCTGCGTGAGCGGCCCCAGCAGCTTACCCAGCTGATCTACCCCTCCCGAACTTCCTTCTAGGTTCCTGACTAGACTGAGCCCTGTTTTTCACTTGTTACGCACTGTCCCGTGTCTCCTGGCCTCAGGAGACCTGGGCTCTAAGCCACCGGGGGTGGGAGCGACCTCTCCGTGTCCTGCTCCTGTGTGACCTGCCCTGCTGTGAGGGGTGCCATGGGCAGACCACTGGCCATCACTGAGTCCTTGAGCCAGGCTCCGGCTCTGCCACTCACCGGCCCAGTAATCTTGGCCAAGTCACCATCTATCTAAGCCCCAATTTCCTCATCCGAAAAATGAGAATTATAATTCATGTTCTGCCAAACTCACATAAAAATGTTCTGAAAATATCAAGTGCCACTGTAAGTTTTGTTTCATTTCCTAAGGGGAAACGAGGATCACAAACCTGTGGTGGGGCAGGGCCCGGGCCGAGCCTTTGGCCCCTCCCCCGGTGTGGACAGAGCAGGCCCTGCCTCCTCTCCCGGAGGCGGGCATATCCGGGATCCAGGTCTCACCTGAATCTCTTGCCCCCCACGATTCTTGACAAACTTGTCCATCCTCTGGCGCAGGTCCCCCATGAGGGGGTGGGACCGCAGGGTGCTCCCAGCCTCCTGCCCCTCCTTCAGCTTCTTCTCCAGTAGGGAAAACCCGTCCAGCAGCTGGTACAGGACCAGGGCCAGGGGCGTGCTGGGGCTCTAAGGGAAGAAACACAGGGCAGGGTGAACAGGGACAGCCCGTGGGGAAGGCGTCCAGGCCGGAGCGCTGCTGGGGCAGGTGGGGGGAGCTCCACCTTGGTCAGGAGCACCATGTTGATGCCCGGCCACAGGGGCAGGCAGTACATGGTGTGGGGCACCATGGGGCAGTAGCTCTCTTTCACACTGGCATCCAGGAAAATCCTTCTGGGGCTGGAAGGTACCGGGGTGCGATGGAGCAGTGTTTGGAGGGTGTCTTCAGCCATCTGTGGAGGAAGGGGAGCTGTCAGGGGCAGTGGGGGGCAGGGGGAGCCGTCTGGACCACTCACAGTTACCCACTCACTGTCCTCCCTATGAACCAGGAAGGATAAACATTTTTAGCTCCGAGAAACCCCAGTTCTTAAACCCCGGCACTCTGTGGAAACTGCCCTGGAAGCTAGAGGACTGCTGCTGTCTGCTGCTCAGCTTCTTCTGGGCCTTTCCACCAGGAGTCAGGACTGGATGCCAAGCAGGGGAGGTGGGGGGTAAAGAAGGGACGGAAGAGGGAGGACAAATGGGGTGGTGCGAGGGGAAGAGGCTCCCTCCCCATGCCTTTACTGGAGGATGGCGTTTAGACAACATTCCATCATTTCACCCACACTCAGAACAGCCTGCCAGCCATTCCAACTGGGGAAACTAAGGCATAAAATGACTAAATGAGCAAATGAGCAAGACTCCAGCAGTATGGAGGGCTCTGAGTAAGCAAGGCTTTAGTGAGCAAAAGTAGAGAATTAAGAAAATCATTAGAGATGCCACAAAAACTTCTCTATAAGGATGTCACTGCAGTCTTATGCTAACAGCAAAAACCAGACACACTGGACTAGCTGTTCTGGGGACCTGCTCAATAAATAACAGCATATGTATGCGAGGGACTCTTGCACAGTTGTTAAAAATCATACTGTTGAAGAGTGCCCAGTAAATGGGAAAATGATTAAAGAAAAATGTATAATGAAGCATGTTAGGATTCAAATTTGGTAAAAGAAAAAAATGTATGTGTAGAGTATATATATACATAAAATTACAGGAAAAACTAGAAGGAAACACCCAAATCTAATAGCAGTTAACATCTGGGGCAGGATTGAGTGATTTTTATTCCTTTTCCATACTTTCCTTTTGTATGTCCCAATTTTTCTGCAATGAATATATTTACTTTCTCATTTAAAAAAAACATTAAAAATTAAGGCAGACTTTCACTCCCAAGAACAGTGAGGAGGGTGGGGACTTCTCGGGAGTTGAGGTCCCCTTCACCCATCAACCCCACCCTGGCCCCTGCCTCTGGGCTGAGCTCTGTCCCCTGCACTGACCAGCCGGGAGGTGGCAGGAGGAAGGCTGGTGCTGCGCAGTCTCCCCAGAGAAGGCCTGAGTCCCCGGTGCTCACTGCAGCACCTCAGATCAGCTGCTGCCCTGCAGACCGCCCCCCAGGAGAAACTCACCTGGACCTGGGGAGTATCGGTGGGTGGGGTGCCCCCGTCCAGCCAGATGGTGCTACCTGCAGGCCACATAGAGGTAATAACAGGTAACAGGTAATAACATAACATAAATAATGGGAAGATGTAAATAATGGGCAACAGCATGTGAGAGGGGAGGGTGGCGCAGAGACAGCCCGCCTCATCAGTAGCTCCCAGCCCCCGGCAGGGAGGAGCAAGGGCACCGTGGAGGGGCTGGAGCAGCACTGTTCCTCCCATCCTATCCCAAGCCAGCAAGTGTGGGTCAACTCTGCAGTACCCAGGCTAAAGCAGCCTGGCCTGGGGAGGGAAGCTCCCCCAAGAGCCAGTGGCTGGGAGCGGGCTCCTGAGGGTATGCCTAGCAACGGTGGGGGACATGTTCCACAGCCCCCTAATCCCCTCCTTGTTTCTGCCCTCTCCATTCCTTCAGGGCCCTCCCTGGCTAGAACAGTGCCTCTTCACAAGGGGCAGCACACACACTCTCC
The DNA here is from genome assembly GCA_031878705.1 of Tapirus indicus. NCBI lineage: Eukaryota > Metazoa > Chordata > Mammalia > Perissodactyla > Tapiridae > Tapirus > Tapirus indicus. Next base: position 30,637,592 of record CM062921.1, on the reverse strand, counting down.
GTTTCCCCAGTCCTGGAGTCAATCAGCAAACTTTGACTGAGCACCTACTCTGTGCTGGGAATTGAGCTAGATTTCCTTTCCTAGGACAGCTCACAAAAACCTACTGAACTGCTCCATATTTGACATATGATGTTTGTAATAACAGTGTTCTCTCTTGTAGTTCACTGCAAATAACTATCATTTATAATCACTTTCTCTGGGGAAGCCTGTCCCTGCGTTTCAAACACCTGATTTACAAATGGATGACGGCCACTTGAGCTATTTGTAAGCTGTGAGTTCCGTGCACTGTGGAATGGCATTATTCACAGCTCTGAGGCATAAAATACTAGCCACCGGGAGAAGGGGAGCAGGAGAAGGATCGTGATGAATGAGAGAAGGGAGCAGCAAGAAGAGAAAGGAACTTCCAAGAGCCGTGCTTCTCCACGTGTGTTGGGCTCACGGAGAGCTCAGAGACCGAGGACAGCTCTGGATGTGGCTCCAGAAAAGTATGCAAGCGCATGTGAGCCGGCGCATGACTCAGGGGCCCAGGCTCCTAGCAGCCCATCCGAGGACCTCAAGTTAAGAACATCTAACCCAGTGGTTTTCAGCAACCACTCGTGCAGTGGCTGCATCAGACTTTTTAAAAATCCTGATGTCCAGGCTACACCCCAGACCAATTAAGTCAGAATCTCCAGCACAGGCCCAGCTTCAGTTTTTGAAGAACGCCCCTCGAGCCAGCCCTCATGGTTAAAATTCGGAGTGCTCTGCTTTGGTAGCCTGGGTTTGGTTCCCGGTCTCGGAACCATGCCACTTGTCTGTCAGTAGCCATGCTGTGGTAGCGACTCACACAGAAGAACCAGACGGACTTACAACTAGAATATACAACTATATACTGGGGCTTTGGGGACGGGGCAAAAAAAAAGAGGAAGATTGGCAACAGATGTTTTCTCAGTGCGACTCTTTCTCAGCAGAAGAGAAAAGATCCCCAGGTAAGCCCACTGTGCAGCCAGGGCTGAGAACCACTGCTCTAAGCTAAATCTGTGCAGAGCTGTGGTTCCCACCCTGATGCTCATTGGCTTCATTGGGGAAATTTCTAGAAGTATTCACACCTGAGCCCCAGCCCTCAGACTACATATAGCTTAATTGGTCTGGCTGAAGCTGCCCAGGTGACTCTAACGTGCAGCCAGGGTCGAGAACCACTGGTTTAAGGAAGCCACACAGTAAATTCCTTTCAAAACCCAGTCCCTGAGAAGTTTCTCCTCGGGAAACCCCGGGCTTCCTTCTTCTAGCAGTGATGTGAACCTCACCATCCTTCCTTTTCCCCAAGAACTTCAGAGATAAATGTGATACTCATTCATAGTGACTACAACATTCTGGATTTTGGCTTATCTATTTCTCTAAGCAATGTTGTCTTTTTTGTTTTGTTAATAACATTTTGAATATTTTTAGTTTCTTTTTATTGTTTACCTACATACTTAGGAAAAACAGGTGAGGTATAAACTATAGAGACTGAATATTTATATTTTAAATCACTGTACTAAAATGATTATTTTAATTACTTGATTACTTATTAATTACAAAAAAGAAAGAGGAGGTAGATAATACACACATGAGAGATGAATTCAACTTGTCACAAAAAGCTTTAGGAATCACTTGAGTGGCCTTAACAGTCCTTGAATTCAAGCTGGAGCTAGCAAGGCAGACAGAGGGGGAGCTGCAGACAGTGTCCCGTGCTCTAGGAATCTGGGTGTCTGTGCCTGGGCCCTTACAAGGTGTGGGGGTCCACGGAACCCTAAGACAGAGTCCCTGAGGCTGTCAATTGACATCTGCCTCTTCCTCCCCTTTTCCTTCTCCTTCTCCTCCTCTTCCCCTTCCTCTTCCTTCCCTTCCTCCTCCTTCTTCTCCTCTTCTCCCCAGAACTCACCTGAACTCTGCTCCCCGGGAGAAGGAGCCGGTGTGAAGTACTCCTCAGGGAGGGAGCTGTCTGTCTCCTGGGAAGGAGAGAGGGCAGCTTGGGCTGAGGGCTCCGAGAGGCTCTCCCAGCAGGCTCAACCCTGGCCCCCACTCTCCCAGGAGAGGTAGACCCTCCCCGCTCCCCTCCACGTGGTGCACAGCACATACGGTCCCTGCAGAACTCCTCCTGGTCTGGCCTACAGAGCGAGGGCTCCAGGCCTGCTGCACAGGAATGTTCTGGCTGCTCTGGGCCCTCCGTGGAGAGGGCTGTGATAGGCACAGGAGAAGCTGGTTAGAGCATGTCTGACTAGCTCCTCCCCACTGGTCCTCCACCCCCCAGCACTTTACAGCACAGCCCTCAGAGCAGAGGGCCAAGCAGGGCCCTGTACCCCACTGTACCTTGCCATGTTCCCCTCCACCATGGAGCCCTGGGTGTGTTCCCCACTTTCCAGGGATATTTCAATTCTAGCTGGTCTAGTCTTTCTCCATAACCACCAAAATTCCAGAAAATTCCAGCTGGCATCCAAACCAGCACCACCGCCACCACCACCAATGAGGATGAGGATGGTGATGGTGGCAGCTGGCACCCAGGGAGCACTCACTATGCACCAGGCACTGCTGGGCTCTAGGTAAACTGTCTCCTTTATTCCTCACAACCACCCTGAGGGGAAGATGCCATCGTCGTCCCACTGCATAGACAAGGGAACCGAGGCTCAGACGGGGCAAGTACCTGCCCAGCTCACAGAGCTAAGTGGTGAAGCTGGGACTGTCTGGCTCCCAAAATCCGCACTTTTAACCTCCTAAACAACATGCATTCTAGAATCCCCCTTACATTCTGAAAGCAGCAGAAAAAAGTCATGCCCAGCCACATTGTGACTTGGAAACCACCGCCTCCCAGGCAGCCTGCCCAGCACCCTCCAGACCGGTTTCTGAGCTGTCTCCCCGATGGCCTCCCGCTGCCCAGCTGCCCGAGACCTGGGTGTCGTCGTCCTCTGCGGTGCTCTCACTGGGGTAGAGGTCCTGAACCAGGAGAATGAGGGCCAGGAGGTCGGCTGGGCGCAAGGAGCTGGCGCCGTGGCTGCACAGTAGAACAGGCAGCTGGTCAGCATGTGCCCAGTGCCCCCAGCACCCCGCAGGTGACCGTGGATGTGGGCAGGTAGGTGAAAGGACTCTGGAGCACGGTCCCTGCCCTCAAGGAGTTTACGGATGTGTCAACTGACTTCATCCTTTTTGGAGAAAGGCAATTTATAAATAAAATTAACTCTTCAATTTTTAAAATAAAACTTTGTTGTGTTAAAATAAAAAAATTACCAATGGGAAACCAGCAGGGACCAGTGACAGCATATCAGGAAGTCCTAAATGCAGTCTCTGAGACAGTGTTCCAGGAAGAAATAATTCAGAGAAAGGAGTGAGCCGAGAGGGTTGAAGAACTGAAGAATCTGAGAAGGCTTCAGCAGAGATGGATCTTGAAGGTTTTCTTGGCCGGGGAGGTGGTGATTCTCAGAGACAGGGAACAAGAAGGGGTGGGGGTGAGGGGCCAGGAGGCCTGCGGGCAGCCACGTGCCAGGACCTTGGGCTCACCTGGAGTAGAAGGCCAGCAGCTTGGAGTGCACGAGCAGGAGGGCATGCAGGGCCTCCTCGCCAGCCCGCTCGCGGCTGGAGTTGACAGCCTGGATGACGTTCTGCTCCAGCGCCTCGATGCACAACTCACAGAGCTGGGGGTGAATCAGCCGCTCCACGGCCTGGCCATGGGCGGGCAGAGAGAGGAAGCCACGTTACCCACCACCGTCTCCTGCTCCAGGCCCTGGCTGGTGGGTACATTTACTCAGTCCACACTGAGCACAAACTACTTGCCAGACACTCGGGAACAGGGAAACTCAGACCTGCACAGTCCCTGCCTTCCTGGGGCTGACAGTCTGGTCACTAGACTCCAGTGGATGAGACAGATAATATGCAAAGAAGCAGAATAAATAAGTACCAACTGTAGGAAGTGCTGAGTAGGAAATACACAGTTCTGAACTAGAGAAAAATAGCAGAGACCTACTTGGGTAGAGTGTTCAAAGAAACTGTCCCTGAGGACGTGACCTTTAAACTGATAATCTAAGGAATAAGAAAGCCTGCCAGAGAAGGAGGGAAGGGAGAATGCTGCAAGCCGAGGAAAGAGCACATGCAAAGGCCCTGAGGTGGGGAAAGAGTTTGGAGCAATGCTGTCCAACTGAAATATAAGGCAAGCCCTGTAATTTAAAATTTCCTAGTAACTACATTACAAAAGAAACAGGTGAAATTAATTTTAACAGTTTACCCCACATATCTAAAGTATTGTCATTTCAGCATGCAATATAAAAGCATTGCTAATGGGATGTTTGACATTCTTTTTTTTGTACTGTTATCAAAATCCAGTATGTATTTTGTATGTACATCATAACTCAATTTGGACTAACTACATTTGAAATGTTCAGTAGTCACACGTAGCGAATGACTATCATACTGCACAGAGCTAAACGCAGGCTCCTCCTGAAATGGAGAGAAGGCCCAGGTGGCCAGTGCGTAGTGAGTGAGGACAAGAGGGGCACGAGATGAGGCTGGGGAGAGACAGGCAGTGGCAGATCATACAGGGCCTGGCAGGCTTGAGGAGTTTGGATTTTATCTTAACTGCATTAGATCACCTCCTACAAGAAGCCTTTCCTGTTGCTTCAGGAAGAGTTGACCACTCCATCCTTTGTGCCATCATGGATTTTGATGAGAAACCGAATATGGCAGCACCCAGGATCCTTCACTGTATTTTTCAGTATATATGTATGGCTGATTTGACTCATGGGCAGCAATTGTGTCTTTATTCATCTCCCTATTCCCAGGGCCTGGCACAACTCTTAGCATAGAGTAGATACTATAGGTTTATTGGAAGAGTGAGTGGGAGTGTGAAAATGAATTCCTATTTTCCAGTTCACAAATTCTCTTTCTAGCTATGTCTCATCTACTATTTAACCCATCCCTTGAGGTTTTCATTTTAACAATTATGTTTTCATTTCTAAAATATCTGCGTGGGTTCTTTTCTTTTATGTTTTTAAATATTTCAGTTATTTTATATCCTGTACCTAATAATTCCCATATATCAAGCTCCTTGGGATCTAAATTTGTAGGTGATTGATTCCCCTGACTCTCACTCAGGGTGGCTTATTTTCTTGTGCATCTGACCTTTATTTGTGAACTCATATTGTTTGCTCTTAATCTGTCCTCTAAGCAGCGGCTTTCAAAGTGTAGTTCCCAAACCAGCATAATCAGCATCACCTGGGAACTTGTTAGAAATGCGAATTCTAGAGCCCTCCCCCTGCGACTACTGAGGGTGAGGTCCGGCAATCTGTATTTAACAAGCTTCCCAGATGATTCTGATGCACACTGGAGCGTGAGAAGCACTGATCTCGAGAGAATTTGTGTCTGTCCATAGAGGGAGCCCAGGAGCACTACTCACAATGCCCACTTGAACTGCTTGGGGCCCTGCCTAACGCAGGAGTCGAGGAGCCCCAGACTCAGCTCCCTGTCGCCGCTGGCCTATGGCGCAGCCTCCTGACTGGGGTGTCGGTATCATCATTTGCATTCGGCTAGTCCTGCCTTCAGGGCTGCTTATTTTTCACTGTTTTACATTCTAGTTTCAGCTCAATATTATTTTTTGGGAGGAGGGCAGAGTTTGAGGGGGCTATCTTCAGAGATTTCCATACTTTCTGGACAGAAAGAGCAATTCTCTAAAAGCATGACTTTCAGTCTGCCTGTGCCCTCACTCATCAAGGTCAAACACAGTATTACAGCTGCATGGCCCCTCTGACCTGACACTTCCATGGTCCGCGGACCCCCGCACCCAGTAGTCACCTCCACAGCGAAGCACTGCTCCTGCTCCCGCAGGCGGCCGTAGGTCTCCAGCAGGCTCTGGAAGTGCTCCCAAACCCCGATGCGCTGCTCCAGGTCTGGGGGCCGCAACCTGGGGGCAGAGCCAGAGAGAGCAGGAGAGACCATGGAAAAGCTGGTTGTCCTCAACTTCAACCAAAGGAGCACAGTGCCAGATCATGTCAGAGCAAGGCCAGCTCATGGGACACGACCAAATAAGTGGTGGAGCCCACAAGCACAGAGGGGTCGTGTTCGGGCTGGGCTGTAGCGATGGAGTGGAGTGGGACGGGCACAGAACCAGGAGTAAGGCACCCGAGCAAACTGCTTCCCTCTCAGTGTCTCTCACACAGAGACGAAGCCAGCTAGAAAGACTGGGAAGGCACCTGAGTCCTCTATAGCTCTCACTCCTCCCACAGGCTACTGAAAACAGAAAACCTTGGGGTCTTTTAATCAGGGCCAGATGAAGGGTTGCAGCCACCTGGAATGCTGAGACGTGCGTTGGTGAACGTGGTTTGTGCAACAGGCACTCACTGCCTGCAGCACCTGCCACTGAGACCATGGCCCACCCAGGCCCAGGTGTCTGCTCTTTGCTAAGTGCCTTAGCAGGGTACCGCTCACATCTCTACAACTCAAGTGAACCACAGCTTCAAACTCTGAAACTTCCAATCCATGTTTAAGAATCATGGGTGATCCCACCACAAACCTTTCTTCAGGGTCCGCATTTCAACCAGGCTCCTTTTCTGGGGTCCTCCTGACCTCAGTGTATACTCTGAACCACCATTCTCTTTTGCTGGGGCATTTACTGTGGGCCCAGAGATCGGTTTGGGGTCTGACTCCTCAGAAATGCTCGCAAGATTCTTTTGGAGGAAGAGTCCAAAGTTTGGAGAAGCCAGAGAAGACCAGCTCACACCAAGCTGGTGACAACCAATGTTGGGGAGTAGAAAGGGCACTGGGCTGGGAGTCCCGAGCTCTGATTTCTAGGCTGGGTGCTGCCACCAACCAGCTGGATGGCCCTGGGCAAGTTAAGTTCTTTGCCCTCGTGCCCTCATCTATAAAACGAGAGGGTGAGATCAGATGATCTCCAAGATTCCTTGAGCTCTGCTTCTCAGACCCGGGGACCCAGGCAGGGGCAGAGTGGGGATGGGCAGCTTCACAGCAGCTGTGCACATGCTGCCCGGCCTTGAGAGGGTGCTTTGCAAAGGACACAGAGGGGACCAGCCATGAGGACTCACTCCTTTCGGGTGAGCTGGCCGTCCATGGTAACCAGCCCGAAGTGCACCTCGAACAGGTACTTGAGCACGCAGAGCTTCCGCCGCAGGTCCCCCTCGCCCTCTGTGTGGTCTCCGTTGACGGCGACGAACAGGCACTCTCCAAACTGCAGGCACAGTGGGCAGATGTCAGCCAGCCCCGGGGAACTCCCCTCAGCTGCCCTGATCCCTGGGGACGGTGAGGGGAGGCTCGGGTCCCAGGGGTTTTGATAAGACGCAGTTTCTAAGGAGTCTAAAGTTCAAGGTAAGCGAGAGGCAGGCGGACACCCATGGAGCTGAGGGAAGAACTCGAGCCCCAGGCCGTGCGCTCACCAGGTGAAGGGCATACAGGTAGTTGCCGTTCTCCGTTGAGAAGCAGGTGTATGTGTCTGAGAGCTTCTCCAGCATCGTCATGGAGGAGATGATGACCGGGGCTAGGAGGGTGCTGAGCTGGTCCTCCAGGGCAGGAAGCTGCAGGAGGGGAATAAACTAACACTCCTTAGAGTGCCAGATGCTGAGACAAAGCATGGACAAGACCCAGGCCTTGCCATCAAGGGTCTCCATAGGTTTAGACCCACCTGGGAGGGTATCACTGTCCTGACAGGGAGGGGGGCAAAAAGAGATGGCCCCCAACACCTTGGGTGGTTTTAGGAAGGCTGGGAAGGGTCAGCCAGCTGACTGTGCTGTTTAGGCTCTGAATCTAGAAGGAAATGTTAAGGAATGAGGCCACACCTCCAGAGCAGAATGTCTGGGGCATTTAATGGAGAACTAGAAACTCTACGGAAGTTTGCAACCTGAACCAAAGGCCGCGCTCTTCGTTGCAGTAAGTCTACTTTGGGGAATGTATCCTAAGGAAAATAATCAGAGACAGGGGCCAGGATACACGCACCAACGTTCCCTACCGCATAATTTATAGTAGCAAACAACTGGAATATTCAAGTGCCCAGTACCAGGGTAACAGTTAAACAAACAACAGTACATCCACATGATGGAAGAATATACAGCCACTTAAAATACTGCAGCGTTTCAATGACATGGAAAATTCCTCTGATACAATGTTATGCTAAAAAAGTTGGTTGTGATTGCTCTGTATTTCAAAATGCACAGAAAAAAACAAAGCAATGAAAAAATATTAAGAAAACCAACACTGGTAAAGTTATTACTTCTGGAGAGAAGGATTACGAGTGATCTTTTCCCCCTACTTTTTATATGTTTTTGTAATTTCCCTATTTCTATAACAAGCATGCATTTACTTTTATAAGCTCTTCCCCCATCCATTCCCTCTGCCCTCCAAAGTAAGGAACAAAACAAATGAAACCAAAAAGAAACTGGACAGATTTGCTGAAAATCTGTGACTAAAAATGGCATAAAGCCAGGGGAATGGTCACAACTCAAATTCTTGATACTGGAACGAAAAGTAAGGCAAACAGCTGACCTTCCCCAGGTTGACGTCGGGAGCCTTGACTGAAATATGGAGACAGCAGATCCTGACTCTGAGCCGGTGAAATCTGCAAGGAGCTGAGTAAGACCTTGCCTTGAGAAGAAAAATGGGCAACTGGCCAGGGGCAATGTGCAGCATCTAAAGTCTGAGTGGGACATGGCGCCGGGGAGCGTATTTTCTTCCAACATTCTCAACAATCAGGAGCCAAGGTCTGCGTCCAGCTGCTGCCATCTGTCAGGCAAGCTGGAACAGTGGCTCCTTCTCATCACTCAGACCCTAGCTCAGAGGGCTCCTTTCCTGACGGCCCTCCAACCACCCCGTCCTAGTCACGCCCCATCCCAAGCCCTGGTGAACTTCTTCAGACCACTGATCACTCCCTGATGGTGCCGTGTGCATCTGCCATTGGGTTCACTGAACGTCATTCCTCTTCAGGCTCCTGGAGAGCAGGGTCATGTTGCTATGTTAACTGCTTTATCCGCCGGGGGCCAGCACATAGTAGGTTCTCAATGAACACTTGTCGAAGGAACATCCCTCCACACAGGCAAACATTTGTTGAATTATTTGCACACCACAATTTTCTTGAACTGTCATGAATAAGTTATATTAAATATCATTTAAAAATCTAGATTGTATACAGCAACTCATTTAAAAGTAGTGTCTTTTTCTGCAGGTATAGGAAGACTTTTTGGGGGGAGATTAAAATATTTGGTGTAGGCAGGGTGCAAAGGGGCATTCTCGTACACTGCATGGTGGAATTATAAAGTGGTACAACATCTTTGAATGGCTTTTGACTAGACGTTTCTATTTTTAGGAATTTATCCTATGGCAATAATGAGATGTGAGATAAAATGGAAGCACAAATGTTCCCTATGGCAACAGTCACAGAAAACTAGAAGAAATATACATGTCTAGTATTGGAGAACTGGTTAAATAAATTATGATACATTTATTCATATACTGGAATATAAAGTTTCCATTAAGATTTATGCTTTTGAGAATATTTAACAAAACGGAATAATGCTTTTGCTATAATTGCAAGCGAAAAAAACAGGAACTAAAACTGTAAATGTGGTATGATCCCAACTATAGATAAAAGATAAAGACCCAAAGAAAATATATTAAAGAGCTAACAGCTCTGGGTAATAGAATTATGGGTCATTTATAAACTACTTCTCTGTATTTCCAAATTTCCTACAATTAATTCACACTATTTACAGGATCAGGAAAAAAATAAGTGTTGTATATCTAAGAAACAAAACTTAAAGACTTTTTTTTACACTAGTCATTTAGAATCTGAAAAATCAGGAGTTTGTAAGTTTGTTCCTTTACCAGGTTTTTAACAAAGAGGAAGAGAAACACCACCAAATAGCTGGTTGAAATAATAGCTTAAGAACTGAAATACTTAAAAATTCTTAATTCAAAAATTATATGTATTCACTGCTCAAAAATAAAAGAGCCTAACAGATCTGGTTTTCAGTTTAAGTAAAACCACTTAAATGTCCATGATCTCTGATATCTTGTTTTATTCCTAAAGACTGTAACAAGAGTTTCAGTGATGTTGAGGATGGATTAACTTGCCAAAGGGGAGCTGGTTCAGCTGATGCTTGAGCCATTAGAGCAGGAGGGACACTGAGAGGAGCAGTATAAGCTGCTGCAGAAATACAGGAGCTCTCTCTCTACTGCATCCCCAATAAAGATTTTTTTAAAATCCAAAATTAAACTGGAAAAATTTTCAAAACAAATTACTCCTTTAAAATGTAGAGTGGAAGTTATATAAGTGAAAATGACAAGTATCTCTGAGTTGTAACATTAAAGTGTTAAACTGGATGTCCATATGGAAAAAACAAAATTAACTTTAATCCACATCTCACACCATATACAAAAATTCAAAATGGATCATTAGACCTACTATAAAACCTAAAACGAGAAAACTTCTAGAAAAAAATATAGGGAAAATTCTTGAGTTGGTCAAAGATTTCTTAGATATAATACCAAAAGCATGATCTATAAAAGCAAAAAAAAAAAAGGATAAATTGGAGTTATCAAAATTAAAAACTTCTGCTCTTTGAAAGATACTGTTAAGTGGATGCAAAGATAAGACACAAACTGGAAGAAAATATGGGCAAAATGTATATCTGCTAAAGGACTTATATCCAAAATATATAACAAACTCTCAAAACTCAACAAGAATAAGAAAAAAATCAATCCAATAAAAAAATGGGCAAAAGATTCGAATAGACACTTCATTAAAGATATAAGGATGGCAACTAAGCACATGAAAAGATGCTCAATGTCATTGGTCATTAAGGAAATGAAATCAAAACACAATGGGATTCTAGTAGACACCTATAACAATGGCTACAATTACAAAGAGTGACCATAGCAAGTGTTAGCGAGGATATGGAGGAACCGGAATTCTCACACACTCCTAGTGGAATATAAAATGACACAACCTCTTTGGAAAAGTTTGGCGGTTTTTTAAAAAGTTGAACATACACCTACATGATCCAGCTTTTCCATCCTAGGTATTTACCTTGAAAGGTGAAAGCCGATGTTCATACAAAGACCTGTACATGAATGTTCACAGATCCTTTATTTGTACAAATAAAAACTGAAGATAACCCAGTTGTTGTTACCATCAACAGGTAAACGGATGAATAAATTGTGGCCTATGACACAACAGACCACAGCTCAGCAATGAAAAGGAATGAACTATTGCTACATGCTACCACGTGGATGAATCTCAAGATAATTATGCTGAGTGAGAGAAGCCAGACCAAAACCAAACCAAAACAAGCCCGAGCACATACTGTATGATTTCATCTAGATAAGTCTATAAAATACAAACTCGTCTATTGTGATGGAAAGCAGATCGGTGGTTGCCCGGGTGAAGGGAGGTGAAGGAGGGATCATGAACTTTTGGGATGGTGGATACATTCACTTTATTGACTGTGATGGAATCGCAGGTAGATATACATATTAAAGCATATCAAATTGTACACTCTGAGTATGTTCAGTTCATAGCATGTCAATTATACCTTAATATAGCTGTTAAAAAAATTAATGGGTTAAGCTTATGCTAAACCTTTCAGGTAGAGAAACTGATGACATCAAGTTTCTCTTTTGTGTGATTAAAATTCTACCTCCTTCTGCCCTCGTTTAGCCCAGTGAGCCCTGGTAAGGGGGTGGTGGTAGAGGTCACCGCACCTGAGAGCATCAGGAGGCTGACCTCCGCGGATGTGCGGCCGGGTGTGAGGGATGCTGGATGGACCATGCATACCACCCTGTTGATTCCTTCGGCTGGGCCAGGAGGGGGTGAACAGGCTCTCCTGCTTCCAGGCCTGCTGGTAGTTCTGTGCTATCCCTTCCCCTCTATCCTTCCTACCCTGCACTCACCTCTTCGCCCTCATTCTCTGACTGCCCAAACTTCAGCCGCAGACTCTCCTCGAACTCCTTGTCTGTCCAGTAGAAGAGGACCTCCGCACCCTCTGTGGCCACCAAGACACACTTCATCTGCAGGGAGAAGCAAGGTCAAGGTCACCTCCCAGCCCCCACGTCCATCAGCTGGACCTGAGTAACACAGAGGATTGGAATCCCAGCAAACATCTACTGAACCCTCACTGTGGGCCAGGAACCACCACAAGGCGTACCTGGTGTTATTTCATCACAACCTCGTAACAACTTGGTAAAGTAGGAATCTTCAGTTACTCCCACTTTACAGAAGAGGACACGGGCACAGCGTGAAGTGGCAGAGCTGGAGTCCAAACCCAGGCTGGCCTGTCGAATGCCAAGCTGGGGCTCTTTCCTCCACATTATTCGGTCCCTCTCACTACAGCATCAGACCCACCATAGGGCCTAATGGAACCAAACTAAGCAAGGGCCCAGTTCTTGATCTGGACACGGAGTCAACTGCGTGAGGGAGCCACGCTCACGCAAGACGGTCAGGCCTGGTCCAGAATGGAGGGCGGCTAGTGCACCTCCCTCTGCGCAGTCCAGAGATGTGTTTCTCCTCAAGTCCAAACAGCTCCAGAAGACGAGCCTGAGCCAGTGAGGACTGGATTCAGCATTACAGGGATTTCATTCACAAGTTCCTCCTGCTCTGGGTGGAAACAGAGGCTGCCTGACCCTGTGCACAGTTCCTTCTTATACCTGCTTAGCTGCTGCTTCCTCAGACACATCCACCAACGTCTGGCCCTTCTGAACCTCCTTCCCCACCACCCATGCACGTACCCCCTGTGCCATCCATTTTAATGCTTGATTATGTGAAATGTGTTTTATCACTCACCAACTGGTGGATTCTTAATCTGGAGCTTCCCACACTGTGCCCTGGCCCCTGGGGTGCAGCAGGACAGTGATCGTCTCAACCCCTGGGGCAGACTGACCAAGCCTGGCAAGGCCAGAGCTCTCAGGCCAGTTGAAAGCTGACAGAACCCCCAGCAGGGGCTTCAAATCCTCTCGTGTACCTCAGTGTGCCACACAGACGTGATCACTTGTGGGTGTGCCAAGACATGACAGTGATTAGGAAGCTCTGCTCTAACTCTTCCATGAGCAGATGTCCAGTTTCCTCAATAGGATCATAGTATCTCGAGGTCCCAGACTCAGTGACACTCTTTAGGTCCCCCCATGAGACCAGCTTAGTGGTACTTACTGAATTCCTCCCTAATCTCCCGTTGGTTCATCAACTCTAACTCAGAGCACCTCAAGGTGTTTCCAGAGCAGTGAAAAACAAAGCATGTAGCCTATTCCCATGGAATTGCTACACACTAAGGCAGAGACTGGGAGAGCAACAGATGTGAAGAAGAGTCTGCTGGGTGAGGGCAGGGGGGCCGGAAGAGGCTGTTCTGAGGCTCCCAGGTGAGGATGACAAAGTTGGGGGCTTGAGGGGCTGGCCTGATGGGAAGGGAGTGTGTGGGCTGGGGAACGGTGGGCTGTGGAATGGAGGCTGTGGTCGACAGCAGGCAGCCCCTGTAAGCTGGGAAGGGTGCGGGAAGTGACAGGCTGGTCATAGATGGATGCAGTTACGGTTATGGAGGCTGGTCGTCCTGGTCGTGGGTAATGAGGGCCCACTCCTTGATGGAGTCCAGGAGAGGAAGGGGCCTTTTCAAGTGGGGTAGGCTTAGAGACTTAGCAGGCCTTGATGACTGCCTGGATGCAAAGGAGGAAGGAGAGAATAGGCAAGGTGACATGAGGATGCTGAACTGAGGCAGAGGGATGGGGATAAGAGAGCTCAGTCCACTGCCTGCCTCACTCTGTCCACCTCCCAGAGCCCCAGAGTAGGTCAAGCAGGATCATCTACCTCGGCAAGGAGCACAGCAGAGCTTCTGGACAGCCAGAGGTTCAGAAAGGGCTGCGGCAGACAGACTCAGTGACCAGCTCATGGGAGCAGCACAGCATCCCCGGTCCTGCAAACGCTTAAAACAGAGAGGTCATGAGGGCAAGCAGAGGCTCTCATTCCAACTGCTGTCTGTTCCTGGCAGTGGACAAGCTGGTGAAGGACTGAGCAGTCAAAGTGGTCTCTGGCCCTTAGGCAGTCTGCTCAGAACATACTCCCCATGGCCAGGTGTCTGAGTGCCCAGTATCCCACCCAACCCCACCCTATTCTCCACTGGAGAATAGGAACCTGGCCAGCACAGTCCTTTGGACATGGCAGGTGCCATGAAGAATTTGGACATGAATTCCCACCTACTCTGTTTTCGTCTGAGCACTCTCATTCCATTGTGGGTCACTCAGAGTCATGGTGTGGTCAGCAAACCTGCCCTGAGCAGCCCCAGGGAGCTTGCTATGAGTGACTGACAAGAGACAGCATAGCACACCCAGGCCAAGAGGGAAGTGGTCGCAGGAAGAGAGAGGAGGTATCCTGGAACCATGCAAGGAGTGGCAGTAAACCAACACAAAGGCACCAGAGACTGGTTCTAGTTTTGGCTTCGCCAGGTCACTTTAACCTCTCCGAGCCTCCGACTCTGGCTGTGAAACCAAGGAGCAAACCCCTGCTCCACCTCCCTACAGGGTTATGGCGAGTCAGGGAGAACCCAGGCAGGACCACCCTTCGCAAACTCTGCGTTCTTACATACAGAGGGGGTCGTTATTCTTATTTCCCAGCTTCCCTTCAGTCAAATAAAAGGATGAACTAAACTGGTTCCAGAATCATTCACATTTTGAGGATGAAAGGCAGGAACAATACAAAACTTTAGCTTCATTAGGAAACCAAACATTGTAAGCAAATAAGAGGCAAGAAAGGGCCGTTAACGGCTCAGCATCTTTTGCTACATGTGTAAGACTTGGTACATGACCGGCATGATTGGCCTTAAAGCCATATTCCCAGAGAGATGGGAATACTTCTTAGTGTACATTGGGTTCTACTATTTTTATTCCAAAAGGCTGTTGGAAAGAGAACCTCGCCGGTGTCATTTTGTGATTTCCCTCTTCTCCTCTCTATCCTGCTCTAAAAGGGGAACACAGGAGCTCCAGCTGGCGCCGGGCCAACCTGGGGAAACTCCCAGCGCCCATTTTCACCATCTGGACCCGGGCCCTCACCTCCACCCCCAGCAAACTTCCCCCATGGCCGCCGCTCCAGGCTCACAGCAGCTCCGCCTTGGGGCCGCTCCCTCGGAGCCTCAGCCTTGCCCCTGCTGGGCTGGAGGACCCCGGGGTGAGAATCCGCAGGCTCCAGTTAGCAGCTCGCCGCCGCGGGGCTCCCGCCCAATGGCAGCCTTCCTGTTTGCCCCGCACTCTACAGCTTACGCAGCAGTTTCACCGCCAAATCCCTCGGAACCTCACAGCTACCCCGGGAAGAAGGCCCGGCTTGTGGCACCCGCCCCACGTCGTAGCTGAGGAAACTTTGGCTCCGAGAGGTAAAGCGACCGGCCCAAAACCACACGGCCCGGCTGAGGCTGGGGGTGGGGCCCGCTCCCCCACTTCCGGGAGGGCCGCGCCGGGTCCCGGAGGAAGCTGCCTACAGAGGGGGCAGCCGAGGGCAGCGCTCCGACCGCCCGGGAGGCTCACGTACCGATCACAGCCAAACACGACCCAGCCTGCCATGAGCCCGCGGGCGCACTTCCGGGTGAGGCCACGTGACCGCCCCCGTGACCGCCCCGCCCCGGCCGGGGGAGAGGCTGGAAGCCGCACTCCTGCTCCGCAGGTTGGAGCCCCGCCTGCCTGGCCCCGCCCCTGCCTGGCCCCGCCCCTGCCTGGCCCCGCCCCTGCCCGCAGAGAGCTCTGACTTCTGCAGGCCCGGGCTTACGGTCCTCCTGTTATCAAGGACGGCGCTGAAGCCCGCAGTGTTGGGGGCTACGCCTGCAGGCTCCTTGGGCGCCTGCTGCGTCCGGCACTGTGCTCGGCCTTTCCACCTGTCTTAGGTCGAGCGATTCCCCCACTGAGGCACTAGGAACGTCCCCATTTTCGCCCCATTTTACAGAGAGGAAACTGCGACCCAGAGATAGGAAATAATTTGCTGAGGCCGCCAGTTAGGATCAGAACCCAGGTCTTCTGGCTCCCGCCTGGGCTCTTTCCCACCCTCTGGATTTACTTGCTGAATTGCAGTTCCTGGAGCGAGAGCTGCCCTTCTGTGACTGTTTTCCTTGTCCTCCTGGGGAAGAGAATCTGCAGAAGGGCCCAGTTTACCCCAGAGTGCCAAAGCTGGAATTTCTTTATATAGGTTCTCAATTTATTTTGGGGGTGGGGATGCACATTAGGGGCTTTGTTTTGAACTTTTGTTTTCAAGATTTCCTTAAATTCTGTGTGCATTTGGAGTGGCTGAAGGTAGCCTAGCTGATGAAGATCGTGGACGGGACTAAATCCCCACACAAGTCACCCCTCCGTGCCTTGGTGCCACCTAGGAGCTTGAGCGCACCGAGTTGCAGGACCGGCTGGGGTCCAGCAGATTGAGCACCGCCTGGGAAAAGGCAGGGGCCAAGACTTAATGCCTCCACCACCTGCAGACAAAGCGTCATCCCTATCCCCTCCCTCCTCTTTCACTGCGCACCCCTCCCAGCCCGCCTTAGGGCCCAAACCTTCCAACATCCCATCTACAGCACATTAGGCATCTCTCTCTCCAGCCCACAGCTGAGACCGGTCTGGCTGTGCGCTCTTTATCCTGCTATTTTCACTCACCGTGTTTCTCTCTTGTGTCAAACTCTTCATAAGCAGGAATTTCAGTGGTTGAAGAAATTCCATCGAATGAATATGCTGCTATTTACTTATTCACTCCCACTACTAGTAGTTTCCGTTTCCCACCAGCAATGTATGAGGATCCCAATTTCTCCACATCTTTGTCAACACTTGTTACTGCCTGTCTATTTTAATTTAGCCATCCTAGTGGGTGTGAAGTGATACCTCATTGTGATTTTGATTTACATTTCTCTAATGACTAATGGTGTTCAGCATCTTTTCATGTGCTCTTTGGCCACGTGTATATCTTCTTTGGAGAGATGTCTATTCAAATCCTTTGCCCATTTTAAAATTAAGTTATTTATCTTTTTATTATTAAGTTGTAAGCATTCTTTATGTATTCTGGATACAAGTCTCTTATTAGATATATGATTTGCAAAATTTTTCTACCATTATGTGGTTTGTCTTTTTTTAGTGGTATCACTGGTAGCATAAAAGTTTCCAATTTTGATATAATCCAATTTTATCTATTTGTAATTGTGTCCAGATTTTTGTGTCAATGTAAGTTTTTATTTCACTTGGGTAAATACATGGGAGTAGAATGGCTGGCCTGTATGGTAGGTGTATGTTTAAGTTTGTATTAAACTGCTGAACTGATTTCCAAAGTGCGTGCACCATTTTACATTCCCCCTAGCAATACTGAGAGTTTTAGTTGCTCTGTAGTCTCCTTAGCACTTAATATTGTCCTTTTCTAACTTCAACCATTCTAGTAGGTATGTAGTGGTATCTCATTGTGGCTTTAATTCCCATTTTTCTAATGACTAATGATGTTGAGCTTCTTTTCTTGTGGTTATATGCCATCTGTCTCTCTTCCCTGGTAAAGTGTTTAAATCGTTTGCCTATTTTTAAATTGGATTGTTTTCTTATTATTTATATGATTTCTTTATGTATTTGGAGACAAATACTTTATCAGATATCGGATAAAGGGACTTTTGAAGAACAGAGATCTTTGTGCTTTTGTGTGCTAGCTAAGAAGTTTTTGCCTAAGCCAGGGTCACAAAGATTTTCTCCTGTGTTTTCTTCCAGAAGTTTCATATTTTAGGTTTTGCATTTAGGTCTATGATCCATTTCGAGTTGATTTTTGTAGATGGTGTGAGGGAAGGGTTCAGATTTAATTTTTTTGCATTTAGATGTCCAATTTTTCTAGCACTATTTGCTGAAAAATATCCTTTCTCCATTGAATTACTTTGATACATTAGTCTCAAATCAATTGACCATGTATATATGGATCTATTTCTGGACTCTCTATTCTGTTCAATAAATTTAGAAGGATTTAGGTCACACTAAGGATTTTATCGATTTTCTCAAAGAAACAACTTTTGGTTTCATCAATTTTCATTGGTTTTCTGGTTTTTATTTCACCAATTTCTGCACTGATATTTACTATTTCCTTTCTTATCTTTAAGAAACATATGTTCATATGTTTGGATTTAATTTGCTCTTCTTTTTTTATAGTTTCTTAAGGTAGAAACTGACCCATTGATTTGAGACTTTTTGTCATTTCTAATGCAGGAGTTTACTGCTATAAATTTTCCCCAAGGTGCTGCTTTATCAGCACCCACAACTTTTGATACGTTGTATTTTCATTTTCAATTAGTTCAAAATGATTTCTAACTTTTCTTTTGATTTTTTTGTTTTTTTTTTTACTGAGGAAGATTAGCCCTGAGCTAACATCTGTGCCAATCTTCCTCTACTTTATATGTGGGTCACTGCCACAGCATGGCTGATGAGTGGTGTAGGTCCATGCCTGGAATCTGAACCTGCAAACCTGGGCTGCCAAAGCAGAACATGCCAAACTTAACCACTATGCCATGGGGCCGGCCCTCTTTTGATTTTTTTGACCCTTGCATTATTTACAAATGTGTTATTAATTTCCAAATATTTGGAGGTTTTCCAGGTATCTTTCTGTGATTGGCATCTATTTCAATTCCATTTGGTCAGAGGATATGCTTTGTGTGACTTAAATCCTTTTAAATTTATTGATGCCCTAGGACATGTCTATCTTAGTGAATGTTCCATGTGTACTTAAAAAGAATATGTATTCTTCTTTTGTTGGGTTGAGTGATCTATAAAATGTCAATTAGGTCAAGTCAGTTGATAGCAATATTCAAGTCTTCTATATCCTTAGTGACTTTCTTTGTACTTTTCTATCAAATATTGAGAAAATGATACTGAACTCTCTAACCATAATTATGGATTTGTCTATTTCTCCTTGCATTTCTATCAGCTTTTACTTCATATATTTTAAAGCTCTGGCATTTGATGTATAAACATTTATGATTGTTAGGTTCTCTTGATGAATAAACTCCTATATTATTATGAATTGTTAGGTTCTCTTGATGAATAAACTCCTATATTATTATGAAATTACCTTTTAATATTTGGCAATATTCATTGCATCTACTCTGTCTGAGAAGGGTAAAGCCACTACAGCTTTCTTTTGATTAGTGTTAACATGGCATTGAAGGAGTTCAGGACATGCCACCCCAAAATATGCCACTTTGGTATATTAATTATTTTGAGCTAAAGGCACTCGCAAAACAGCAGATACAAGAGGGCACTCTGACCTTCCCTTTTCTTCCTGAAGGCAGGAGATGAAACTCCTATGTGAAAGGAACCCTCCCTATACCAGGAGAAAAGAAACATTCTTATTACCAGAGATGGGGAGTCCAGGTGGAGAGAAATCTGTACAAATGGGCCTTGTTAAAATAACTCTTTGGTCTCCTCATATAGTTTAGTTAGATTTCCACTATTGCCACGCTTTGTTAAACCTGATATATAAGCACTTAGGCCTAGCCACTTCTTTGGGTCTTTGTTTTTCTTGTTGGGGCTCTTATGTACACATAAAAAGTTACTAAAAAAAAAAAAAAGTTACTAAATAAAATTTGTATGCTTTTCTCCTGTTAATCTGTTTTATGTCAGTCCCAGCTGGAAACCCCCAAGAGGGTAGAGGAGAAAATTTACCTCCCTACATATGTAATTTTCTATCCTTTTACTTTTAACCTACTTGTATCTTCATATTTAAAGTGCATTTTTTTTTTTTTTTGTAGGCAGCATACAGTTGGATCTGATTTTTGGTCCAGACTGACAATCTCTGCTAGACTGAATTGTCAGATTGCATGTTGAGACAACTTATGTATAATGCAATTATTAATATGGTTTGGTTTAAGTTTGTTAGTCTTTTATTTTGCCATTTGTTTTCTATTTATCCTATCTTTTCTTTGTTCCTTTTTCCCTCTTTTTTATGCCTTTAAAAAATTTATTGAGTATTTTTATGATTCCATTTAATCTCTTATTGGCTTCAAGGTCAGGACTGGGGTGAGGAGAATGAGATACTCACCTTGAGTAAAAAATTTAAAGGAATATCAAAAAACTTGGTAATCAAGATAAACACTATTTTAATTAGTATTTTCTGAAAGTCAAAAGTAGTGAGGAAACATCTATGATGAACAAAATATCAAAATTTTAAATATAAACTAATCAGTATTTCTGACTTTTCCCTTTGCTTCAGGCTCCAGTGTAGCTTGGCATAACTCTATTACTGACTGTGCGTTACATTTTCCTGCTTTGTGTGTCTATTAATTTTGTATTTTATACTGGACATTGTGAATGATGCATTGAAAAGACTCTGGGTTCTGTTATCTTCTACTGAAGAGTATTGAGTTTTGTTCTAGGAGGCAGTTGAATTAATGGCAGTTCACTTTGATCTTGTGGAGGCATGATTTTAGGCTTTGTTAGAATGGATATATTTCTATTTTTCCTTTAAGAAAGTGTGATCCTTACTCCCAAGATGTGGCCTTTCTGGAGTTTCAATGGAAAATCTGAGGTATTTACAAAGCCCCTCTAACTTGTAGGACTTGAGCTCAAACTCTCTCTCCCCAGCACTGGGCAGTAATTTATATCTCTCCTGCTCTCTCAGCCTTCTGGCTATTTCTTTCTGCTAGGATTTTTGGAGTCTCACCCTGTGTGTACACAGTTCAGAATTCAACCAAATATTTGAGGGCACTTGGTACCAGCTTTTTAGGCTTCTCCTACTATTTTTCCTTTTCCCAACCCTTTCAATTTTCAGCTGCTCTGGCAGTCCTGAAAACCAGTCTCTTCCTCTGCAGTCCAACATACAGCTGCTTTCTGCTTGACCTCAACTCCCTTTTTGTTGTGAACTGGACGAATTCCTTCAGGGAAAAGCCAGATAAATGTGGATCTTGCCCATGATTCCTCTCATTCAAGAGTCATGTCTCCTTCAGTTTCTGTCTGCCTTTCACTGTTCTCCATTGCCTTCAAAGATTTTTTTTTTTTTGGATATTTTGTCCAGAGTTTATAATTGTTATTAGCAAAAGAGTCAGTCTGATAAAACTTTAACATTACCAGAAGTTGGAAGTTCTTCCTGCACATTTTGGTATGTAGTATTTTCCATTTAGTTTGAAATATTTTCTACTTTTTATTGTGATTTCTGATTTTTTTTTTTTTTTGGTGAGGAAGATTGTCCCTGAGCTAACATCTGTGCCAGTCTTCCTCTATTTTGTATGTGGGACACCACCACAGCATGGTTTGATGAGCGGTGTGTAGGTCCACACCTGGGATCTGAACCTGCGAACCTTGGGCCACTGAAGCAGAGCGCGTGAACTTAACCACTATGCCACCAGGCTGGCCCCTGATTTTTTTGACCCATGAATTATTTAGAAGTTTGTTTCTTAACTTCCAAACATAGGGAGATAATCTAGTTATCTTTTTTCTTTTTTTAAAATTTTCACTTGTATTCCTCTGTTGTCAGAGAAATACATTGTATGCTATCATTCTTTGAAGTTTTTTGAAAGTTTCTTTATGTCACAGCATATAGTCAAGTTTTGTAAATGTCTCCATGTGCCCTTGAAAAAGGACTATGTATTTATTTGTTGGCTCTTTATCATTTAGGTGAAATTTGTTAATTGTATTGTCTAAATCTTTTCTATTACTGATTTTGTCTGCTTTTTCTCTCATTTCCTGAGAAAAGTGTGTTAAAAATCTCCTATTATAGTTGTGAATTTGTCTTTTTCTCCTTTTATTTCTGTGAGGTTTTGCTTTATGTATAGGGTATGTCATTAGGTGCTTGCAAATCTAGAATTTTTACTGTTAAACCAAAATTTTCTTCTTTATGAAATGTTCCTCTATTAACAATGCTTTTTGTTTTACAAAATTATTTATTGGTCTCATATCAACATAGCTGCATTACCTTTTCTTGTGTGGCATATCTTTTTCTTAATCTTTTTACCTTCTTATATTTTAGATGTTTCTTCTGAAACAGTATTTATTGAACTTTCTTTTTAACCTCATCTGACAATCTATGTATTTTAATTGGAGCATTTATTTACATTTGATAACATTACAAATAAATTTGTGTTCAAATCTATCATCTGACTATTTGCTTTCTATTTGTCCCACCTGTGCTTTCTCTTTCTCTTCTTTCTTGCCTTCTTTTAGATCAACTTTTTTAAAATTATGATTCCACTCCCTCCCCTATTCACTTAGAAGTAATACACTCTTTTCATATTCTTTTAGTGGTTACCCAGGAGATGGAAACATGCATCATTGACTTATCAAAGTTTAATATAAATTGGTAATTTTACCTCTTCCTTGAAAATGGAAGGATGTTAGAATACTTTCCATCTGCCTACTTTCAATATGTATGCTCTTGTTGTAATGATTTTTAATTCTATATATATTTTAAGTCGTATGAGACATTGAAATTATTATTTTATATTTATTTAGATTTTCCCCATATTTACCCTTTGTTTTGCTCTTCATTCTTTTCTGCATCTCCCTTAGCATTATTTTGATTATTCATTCTTTCGCTCCCCTCCATCTTTCCTTTCATTGTTCCTCCAATTTCCTCACTCACCTCTCCACTGCCTACCCCCACCCAGAAATCGTTGAATTTCAGGACATTAGGTGCATACATGATAAAATTCTCCTGTTACATTTCAGATGCTGCTGCGTGATCCCGTGTACGGGACTTGAAGTTCAATATAACTAATTTCTCAAATGTGAGGTCAATCTTTTTCTTTTAAAACCTAATAACAAGGTGATGTACCTTCGGGCATGCTTCATCTACATTAAATTTGCGCTAAATCACTGCCTGGAAGAAACTTGGGTGAGAGGAGTCAAGTAGTTAACTCAAAGAAAAATCATGACACATCTCTAGAGAAAAAGAAACCATCTTCAAAATGTGCTGTCTGTGTTGAATTTATGTGCGCACATCCTGAAAGGCATGTCGCATTTAGGTAGAAATAGCAACAAAAATTTAAGCTAACTTTAAAATCTCTCAAAAAATATATCTAATATATAAGTTGATTTTATATATATATGAGGAGGAAAAAGAAAAACACCAGTAGTTGCAACAGGGACCATCTGCCATAGGCGTGGACAACAGGGAATTTCAGGTGACCCTAGAGTTCACTGAATCCAAAGTCCTCATTTTATAGATGAGGACACTGAAGTCCAGAGAAGCTCAGTGGTTTGTCTAACATCATATAGTTGGTGGAGAGCCAGGACTAGAATCAAGGTCTCTGGACAGAACAACCTCCTTCAGTTGCCTGCAGGTACAGTTTCCTGCTTTCCTCAGGTGGATTCAATCAGTGGGACAGCATTATTGTGATCTCTGGGTATGGGTACCCATTTTGTCTATAGCTGAGGCTTCTATGATTCTCCAGTGATCTGTTAACCCACTTTGCTACTTGAGGTTTTAAATTACATTTTTGATGTGTCTAGTAGAGGGTGCAGCATTCAGTACTAGGTGTATCCAGACTGGATGGCAGTAGAACAACACAGAGACTGTTTTCTGCTAAAAATCAGCCAAGTATTAGGAGAGGCAGGACTTACCGGGAGAGATGGAGAAGAAGCTCCTTATGAATTATGTGAAAAAAAATCCTTTGAATTTAGATCACACACAGTCTGTTTGTAATACTCACTTGATGGCAGATCAACTGGAGGGACCCAATATCACTGACTCATTCTCTGGTCTCCTAGCTGTCCATCAAAGTTTTGTGCTAGTTTTTCATGAATGTCTTAGTGTGTTCGGGCTGCTATAACAAAAATACTGTAGACTGGGTGGCTTATAAACAACAGAAATTTATTCCTCACAGTTCTGGAGGCTGGGAAGTCTAAGATCAAGGCTCCGGCAGATTCAGTGTCTGATGAGAGCCTGCTTCCTCGTTCATAGGAACCTTTTGGATATGTCCTCACATGGTGAAAGGGGCAAAGGAGCCCTCTGGGGTCTCTTTTATAATCTCATTTGTGAGGGCTCCACCCTCATTACCTAATCACCTCCCAAAGGCCCCACCTCCAAGTACCATCACATTGGAGATTAGGTTTCAACATATGAATTTTAGGGGGACACATTCAATCAATAGCAATGAAATATAATTATTGTTGGGAAGTCACTGCCCAGCCAGGGACTTCATTTCCTAGACCCCCAGCATCTAGATGGGATCACATGACTGACTCATGGCCAGTGGAATTGAGTGGAAGGAATTTTTGCCAGTTCTAGGTTAGGCCCCTAAAATATGCCCATGTGATCCTGCACACACTCTTTCCTTGTCTGTCAGCTGCATATTGATGCCCATAGCAACCTTGGAAGCCAAGTGCTTAAGGTGGTGGAAAGCCTACATCAGTCTGGATCCCAAAGGACTACATGGGACAGAACCACTGCCCGCCTTACCCCATTACCAGCAACTGAACTTTACATGATCTGTTAATAAGAAATAAACTTCAATTATGTTAAGCCATTGAGATTCTGGGGTTTACCTGTTATTGCAGCTAACAGTTACTTTAACATAGTCAATGACATCTAACTTGAATAATAAAATTTAATTTCCACGTAGAGCACTTGAAGCAAAGCTTGTGGGGAAGGGGAGAGGGAGAGGGCAGCACACCATGAAATTAAAGATCTCCAGCATGTGTTAATTCCTTGGGCAATCAGTCTTAGGGTCAAGGAGTAGTGTGGATGGCAGTAGTCTCCCTCTCCCCACAGAATACCCTGAGAACAGAAAGTTACAGTATTCACATTTTATTACTTACAAAACATTACCTCAAAATATAAACTACCTCATGGACCCAAACTCTCTGCAATCACCAGGCAAATATAAACCTTAATATAACATGTTTTCTGGAAGAAAATATTAACACCTGTTAAAATCCCCTGTGCAGAGAAGAAATTTTCCCTGGGAGGTGTTCCTGCACTCATTTTGCCAACTTCCAGATAAGTAGAACTAAGGTTTCCTTTTGCTTCTTCCAAAAATATAATTTATTATATAACATTTACAACTTGAAAAAGAATCATAGAATATTTTCATGAATAATAACTAGAAATGAATGTTCATAATATGGGCTGTAAAGAAGGACCCCCTTGTCTCTGCTGGGTGCCTAGGACAGTGGCATTTATTCAGGAGCCAGTCATTTGGAAGCTGGTCCGCTCCTCCCCAGTGCTCTCAGTGCTCCCAGGGGCTGCTCTGGTGTTTGGAAGGAAGTGGGTGCCAAAGCAGGTCATTTGCTGTATTTTGGCTTTCTTGTTTTAGAGTGATATTTGCAAATACTACCCCTAGGGTGATAGTTAATGGATTTATTATTTAGTCTAGGAAGGCGAAGAGAAAATTCCAAACCACTGGGTTGTAGGGGAGGAGGAGAAGTGCTCTCAGAGGCAGTTCATGTGTGGGTGCTGACTGGATCTGTCACTTAC
Organism: Tapirus indicus; assembly: GCA_031878705.1. NCBI lineage: Eukaryota > Metazoa > Chordata > Mammalia > Perissodactyla > Tapiridae > Tapirus > Tapirus indicus. Next base: position 30,612,217 of record CM062921.1, on the reverse strand, counting down.
CCCCAGGACTTAGAAATATCAAGAATCATCACCTATGTGGGTGGTGGGAGTGGCCCTTTAAATTGTTCTGCAGAAAAACACAGGGAAAGGAGCAGACCAGGAAGGCCACTGGTGGGCCAAGGTGAGCCTGGATTTAAAATTCTACAGCCAAGGCTGGTCACAGCCCTACTTCCTACTCATCAGAGCTGCTGGTCAACTTCCCCAAATCTGAGATCAACTGTCCTCGGCGAAGGCACTTTGAAGGTTCTCTGTAGACACACAGGATGCGAAGAAAGCTAGCTGTGGGCAACACAGAGGTAAGAAATAGTTGGCCACAGCAAGTCCAATGAGAGCACAGTGAAATGACAGCAGGCTTTGGAATCCAACAGATCTGGGTTCAAGTCCCAGTTATGCTACACTGCCTATCTGCATGGCCTTGGACAAATTACTTTTCTGGTCCTCTCCAGAGTCACCACCTAGGACTGGGCATAGGAAGGCAGTTACAGGAGCCTTGGCACCCCTGTTAGTGGAACTCAGAGGCAGGGATTCTAACGCTGTAGTTACTTGAGCTGTTTCTCTTTGAGTCCCCCTTACTATTTATTTGCAATTCTGGTACATCCTAAAAAAGATCGCAAATGATTCTACAATCAAATGTTAATTCTCTCTCAGTACAACAGATTTCCCTGGGCTTCCAGTTGGGGACAGAGTGGCTGGCAGAGGTGAGGCTGTGGAACTGGAGAGAAAGTTAGTGGAAAAGAGCAATCGGCAGTGTCCAGGCTGGGGCAGGGGTGCTGAGGTTGGAGAGAGGGGGCAGTGGAGGAAGCCATGCTACATAAATGTTTATGCCGCTTCTCCCTCTGCCTTCTCTATTATCTTTGGTTGCTCTATTGGTATTTCAAATTTTTAAAGTCCTTCCCTGTCCCAGTGTTTTTATTATCAGGGGGATGCGCCTGGTTCGCCTTTGCTTCTGCAGAGATCAAACATTGTCCTTTGTTTTCAGAAATAAAGCCACTCTCAGTGGATTTCCAAGACGAACTCTGTAGCTGCACCTGTCCCAAACACAGGGGCCTTGAGTGCCTGTGGTGGGGCACAGCTGGGCCTGGCCTGGACCTGCGGCAGCTCAGTAGTTGACAGTCCTGCTGGGTCCTCCCAGCTGCCCCACCCCAGGAGGCCACAGAGGCTCCCTGGTGCTGAGAGCCGGTGGCAGCCTCTCAGACAGAATCTGCCAGCACCCTGTGGAGGGGACAAGGCTTGGCCCCATCTGCGCGGGGACTGCCCAACTGCTGGGGAGGGGCTGGGGCAACAGAGGACCAGTGGGCCTTTGGGAACTGTGGGTCTGAGAGTCCCAGGCCTTAGTCTCACTGTTGCCCAGTTCTGGTATTTTCAAGCTTTTCTCCAGCCGGAGATAATGCTAATATCCCACAATCGCAGCTTTTTCAGGGCACTACAAGAATTGAGACTTTCTCTTCAAATAACATGAGAATTTGTTCTGAGCCTTTGTGATAAGAAAGGAGAAAGGCCATTCCTAGAGGCAGGAGGAGCAGAAACTCATCTCAACAAGAGGTGCATCCTTCTCATTATACATTGTTATGCTTTCAAATAAGCATTTTTGCAAGCCCATTCTTTAGTTTAAAATAAAGTGGATCTTAAGTCTTAGATTACCTCAGCCACGTCTTGTTTTAGGAGGAGAAATCCAAGCTGGGGAAGCTGGTGGATGAGCTCTCTTCTCCCAGGGACCAGCCTGACAAGCTGCTCCCTTGATGCGCATCATGGTGCTGAGTTTTGCCAAAGTCGTCTTTTGAGGGGAGTGTGAGAGAGCAATCCCTTATCAGGAGCGATCCCTACTGATTTAGTAATTACCCTCCACCCCAGAATGAAAAGACCAGGAGAGATGCCCGTACTAAAATCCCTGCGGAGTGTGATGCTATAGTGAGTTTCTCAGTATCCTTTGCACAATGCAAGTACTTCTTCCATGAGACAGTTGCAAAGTGAGAATTGCAAGACTCCAAAGATAAATTTCAGTGATTCCCTCCTCCCATTTTATTAACTAAAAACAATAAAACAAAACTTAAACCTCTTAGGAGCAGCATTTAATACACAGAGAAAGACAAAAGAAGCAGGAACGGCCTACATTCTGCAAGTTTAGAGGCTTTCTGAAGAATCAACACTTATTTACAGAAAGTGTGTTTGAGTGGAGCTCTGGAGGACCGATGAAGAGGTGAAGGGAGCGAGTATGTGATTGGGCAGCCACTGAGCTTGGTGGTTAAATGAACAGGCTCTGGATTACTCTGAGCTCAGCAATCCATTCCGCTGGGTGACCCTGGGCAAGCTACAGACCCTGAGGGGGCTACTGTGTTTGTAAAGCAAACTAGCCCAGGGCCGGGCCCACAGGGACCTCTGGTTTCCCTTCTTATTGTGAGGGGGCCCTGAGGCTGTACCTGCACCAGTATATAGAAGAGATTTTGATATCTTCACAAATTTTTAAAAATTTGGAGAAACAACCTCTGTCTCTCATTTCTCTTTTCCTTTCTCTTCCTCTGCTGATTCTTTCCCGTCCTTTCTACCCCCAGTCTTGGCACTTCTCTCCCCTCCCCTGTCAGAGCTGAAGCTTCAGTGGGAAGTACCTGCAACCAGAGAAGTGGAGGCCTCTCTGGGCCACCATGCAGTGGCAGTGTCAGCGTCTCCTCCCCTCTCTCAGTTGCTTCCAGGTTGAGCCACCCACTGACTGGGTCCAGCCCGGTCCTCAGTCTCACCCTTTCTTGCTCAAGGAGCACACACCTCCTGTGCTGTTCCTCCTGTACCTGATAACAAACATGTCAAACCGAGTCCACTCTCTTCCTCACACATGCCATGAGCCTGTCGGCTTCCTGCTCCAAATGCCCAGTTCTCCAAGCTGAGAATCCTTCACCTCCTGTCTCTCACCTTACTGTCCACTTTGCAGACTTGACCCTAATCCTTGACTCCTTTGGCATCTTAGGCAGTCTCCTCAGCCTCTGGCCTCAGCAACCCTGCCCCTCTCCTCCATTTCTATCCTCTTACAACAGCAGAAATTGTATCACTCTCTTGACTGGAATCCTAGGACATTGTCAAATATCTCCTCCTTTAAAAAAAAAGCGTCATTCGTGTCATTTATCCTGCGAAAAAGAATCACATCCACAGAAAAGAAAGTTGTATTCAGTTGCAGCCTGTTTGCAAAGCCCCACACAGACTCCTCGAATCACAGAGGAGGTCCTCATCGTCAACTTTAAGTCACTCCGTGTGCCCCTGCCCCGCCTACTGCTCCATAGTTTTCCCGCCACGCCAGTCTCCAGAGTCCCCCTTCCCCAAAATGGCTACCTCAAAGCTTTGTTCTGTCCTCAGATAAGCTGGTCTGGGACAGCATGGACCTGGTCATCTTTTATGCCTAGATTAGATTTCTGCCTAGTAAATGACTGAGAGGCACACAGCTACTTGGGAAGAGGCAGAAAGGCTGGATTCTGTTGTGTCTTACAGTGATGACCTTTGGTTTACACTTCTTTTCTTTTTTTTTCCCCTAATGGTTTTGGTCAACCAAACCAGTAAGGGCTTATCCTTAATATTCTCTCAAATTTGAGACAGGTCTAATTATTTGCTTTGCTCAGTTGGTGAGTGTGTGTGTGTGTCTGTGTTTGGTGGTTTGGTGAGCTTTCTTTTTGTACTAAAACTCTTCCTCACAGCCACATGATGGATGATGATGGCTTTTTGTGGTGCCTAATACATTGCTCTCCACTCAATGAATATTGTTACCTGACTCCCCTTCCAACCCCAGGGGTATCTGGATTCACAGAGGAATAGAACCTTCTTACAAAATCTGGAGTATGATTGCAATTTTACTTTTCAAGCACCCGCTTCCCAGTGGAATAGCCAGTGATTGATGCCACTGTCAGAAACCCAGATGCACACTCTCATACTTCAGCTGGGAAATTACATAAACAGCTAGCCCAGCAGGCCAGCGCTGACTCACCCACTTGCTCCCCTATGGGAAAAGAGGTGATGGGAAACCCAGGGCAACAGCAGGGAACAGAAAAAGGAGTGGAGTTAGAAGAGTACTGGGCTCTCAAAAGTCCACCGGGTTTTTTCCTTGCTCATCTTCCGCTGAGGGCAGCAGCCACAGGCGAAGATCTGTAGTTACATTGCTGTGGCCAGGATCATGGGGAGTTGTTTCATTTGTCCTGGGAGTGCGCTGTCAGCTTGTCTTCACGGTGCATGTACAAGGTTACACACAGCTCTACACACATACCTTCATCCTTACATAGGTACAGATGATATCTACATTTTCCTTTGGGGTGGATGTGACCTACCTAGGCTAACATTTGACATTTGTCTCTTTGGAGAACAAATCTATGTTGATCCCAGCAGGATGGGGGCAGCAGAGGCAGTTTGTTGCTAAGAAGATGTCTGAAAAATAAGGATACAATTGGAGTAGAAGAGTGGAAAGCAGCCCAGCAGGCCTGCTGGCACTTTGTGAGTGTGAGGGTGGCTCATCGGTAGCGGCAGGCCAAAGCATTGACATTCTTGACCACATAAAAACCCATGGTGACTGGAGGGATGACCAATGTCCGGCCGGCCCGCAGGGGGCGGGGCTTCAATTCTGGGAGGGTCCCATCGTCCACCATCACTAAGGGCTGGCCGTTCAGCTGCACTGACCTGCAGTGAGGAAAAACAGCGTGCGACTCGTTACTGCATTACAAGGGAGCCATTGCAACAAAGCTGGGGTGGCCCCAGAAGGCCTGATCCGTGCCCAGCTATCACTTATTGACACTTGCTGTGCCCAGGCTCTCACCAGGTGCCTGGCTTTAATAACGCATTCAAACATCTCAGCTCAGCACACTCTGAGGAAGAAACCGTCATTATTCCCATTCTACCTAGAGTGGTTATGTGACTCACCCACCGTCACACAGCTTGCAGGTCTCAGAGCCAGGATTTGAACACGGGTAGTCTAGGTCCACAGACCTATCATTTAGACAAGTGGAAAGTCTCTGTGATGCAGAAGTTGAAAAGGGTCTCATGTCCATTTTTTTTTAATCATAATAGTATTTTAGATTGACTTTTGTACTTAAAGAGTTTTTACCTGTGATGATGTATAGGCTTAAGATATTTCAGAAATCTCCTACTGAACTTGTATCTTTCATTAATTTATCTGACAGACTAGAGAACTGACATCATTTCACTTGTCAGGGCTGTTCTGAAGGAGGACGGAGATGTATCGAACAACTCTCCTTTTTCTAACCTAAGAATGAGTTTTCACATCCAATAATTTCATATCTAATAATGGAAACGGATGTTTCCATTTTAGCAACACAATGAAGTAGGTGATAAAGTAGGCATCTGTGATCACAGTTCACCTGTTTTGCTTGCTTTTATTCTTCCTGTGTACCAGCTATCTCCAACCCTGAGAAGGGGCCACATACGGAGCACCCTTAGGGGAAAAGGGAAATAGCTCATTGCTCATCCTTGGCCTGTGGTAGAGAATCCAGACAATTTCTCAGCTGCACCAGACTGGGGAGAGATTGTACAGCCATGTACCCAGGTTGAAGCTCAGCTTTATGGGTCAGTAGAAAAGGCCAGAACCAGGCCACTAGCTGGAAACAAAACTGTGAGTCACCGTCAGAAAATCAACCTTGTGTAGCGATGACTGTTTCTGGGCCTTGCCCAACCTCCAGTGTGATAACATTGTAGTGATATTATCTGAGCTGTAGAGAATAAAATGTTAGAAATTGATACAGAGGTCTTTGTTTGGTGTTCCTTCTGTGCTGTGGATGATAGACAGCTTTAGAGAGAGATAATCAGACCCATGCCCAATAGAGCAGCGAATTCCCAGAGAGAAGTGTGTTGCAAATTGCTCCCAATGGAGAGCTAAGCAGAGAAGCAGCTCCAGGCCTGGCCTCACATGGGTAGGTTTGGGCCCAGTCCAGATCTGACAAGCCAGAGGGGCAGCACTCCTCCTCTTGTTGGTATGATTGAGGAATGAATGAGTGAGCGGGGGACTCCTGTATGGAGGGCCAGGCCTGCTTCTGGAAGGTGTAGGGTGGGAGGATCGAGATCTGAAGGTCAATGTTGACCTCATCAAACATGCAAGGAGCTTTTGCTTCAAATTTGAGCAACCTTCTCTGGTGAAGACAGCCTACTCAGTGGAATGGGAGGCAAGGTGAGGAGAGGGGGTTCAGCTCCAAAAAAAAGCCCAGACAGGTCTTCATAATGTATTTTCATTATTTTGTTTCAGGTGGTAGGAATATCCAACAACCAGACATATGCACTGTCAAATACAAGTTCAATAACATAATTAATCTTTCCAAAGCATACTCAAATTTATATCACTTCTCTACTTGAAAACCTTCAATGGTTCCTCTTATTACAGAATTAGGTTAAGCCCTCCCCCTGAGGAATTAGGTAATGCCCTTTTCGATTCAGATGGCCCTAGGGTATTGACATTTTTGGGTTCTGGGAAGTGCAAAACAAAGCATGGTAGGTAAGCCTTTTAATTTCCACACTAATTAACAAGTAGTTATCCTGGAACAGGCCCTATTCTGATTTCATTACTGGTTGGTTAAAAAAGTAACTCGGGTATGGGTGGAACCAGGAAGCATGGTCAAGATTCTGGACTGATCTCTAATTTCAAGAGTCCTGCCACTAACTTGTTAGATGGCTCTGGCCAATCTTTTCACTTCACTGCCGGCAGCTTTTGCATCTGTAAGAATGCTGTATGGGCTGTAGTGTGAATGAAATCAAATAAAAAATATGAAAGTACTTTGAAAGCATAATGAGCCATATAAGTGGAAGATGGCATTCTTTGTTGTTAGTCTTTTCATTGTCATTATGGATAGATAAACTTTTGGTCTTTGTACTGGACTGCTCTGTGGCACTGACAAATTTCACAGTTCCCTTCTTAAAGCCCTCTCTTCCCTCGACTCCTATGGTATCTCTCTCTCTCTCGGTTTTCCTCCTTCATTTCTGCATGTTGTTTCCATTTCAGGAGGACTGTTCCCTTCTACCTGCCTCTCAGATGCTGGGGTCCTGGTGCTTTGTCCCTGGACCTCTTCTCTTCCCACACTACATGCTCCCCCTGGGTGCTGTTACCCACACCCAGGACTTTGATAACTATCCACCTGTCCATGCTTCCCAAACCTGTGTCTCTGTCCTAGATCTTTCTTCTACCGTATGTATCTCCACTGGCTGTCCACAGGAACTTCGAAGTCACTATGTCCAAAGCCAAAATCTTCTACTCAAACCCTGTCCTTTTCTCTGCCTTTTTATCTACCATCTATCTGATTACCTACGTCAGAAAGCTGTGAGTCATCTGAGACTTCTCCCCCAGTTCCCATGTCTCGAGTCACTAAGTCCAATCAATTCTACCTTTTAATATGTTTGAAAACTGCTCCTTTCTCTCCATTCACTGCTATTATTTTCTTTCAGACGCCCCTCCCCCACCCTGCTTTCCACATTGCTGACCGAGCTTCTGTTGCTGTCACTGCTTCAAACTCTCCAACACTCCTCATCCCTTCCAGTTTAATACAGATGATGAAGCCTAGCTCCAACTGCCTCTCCAATCTTGGATCCTGCCAGTACCCCTTACTCCAGTGCTAACTAAATGTGGATCACAAACCTCTGGGGGTTGGGGTTGGGGTGCGATGAATCAGCAGTTATTGTAAGGATTTCATTAATACATGCATGAACAAAGATTGTTTTACAATGAAAAACTAATGTCTTGCACATAGATGAGGTAAATATTTCTCAAATGAAAATATAAGTATTGTTGGCATTAAACTACACAAGTTCATTTAAAAGTAAAGTAAATATTTTTCAAATGTAAATGCCAGTAGACACTGTTGGGATTAATAAGACAAAAGTTGATTTAAAACTGTTATAAAATTCCTAACAGGTTTTTTGGGAGGACGAGGGCATCATGTGCTTTTTTTTTGAGCAAGAGATTTTTAAAGGACAATTACTATAATGTGGGAGGGCCATGATATTTGTTGACATTACAAAGGAACCCTTGTACTTGAAGAGGCCAGCACCTTTGCCCCAGTGTGACCAAATTAAACGACTTGCAGTTCAGCGTCTGTGTTGCTGCATGAGGTTCTCCCTCCACCTAGAACACAGCTAGCCTTCCTCCTCTGTCCGACTAACTGCCTTGGGTCCTTGCAGAGCCTGGTCAGGTGTGGCCCCCTCTGGGAAACCTTCTCTGACCCCTGGGTTAGAAGCCCCACCTCTGTGCCGTCTTGTGCCCAAAACAGTATAGGTATAACCACCTCACTGAATCTTAGTGATTTACTCGCTCCATCTCTCACTGGACTGTGAGCTTGGTGCAAAAGGGATGGTGTCTTTTGTCCCTAAATCCTCAGTGCCTAAGGATGTTTGGCACAGAGTGGAGATGAAATATTTTCTGAACAGGCGAATGGACTTTTGAGGCTCTTTTGCATTATATCTGGTCTCCCTGGGTTGAGTTTCTCCAGCTCTAAAGAGGATCCCTGGAGGCTTGCTAAGTGTCTTTACAGATTTCATTAATGTACCAATTACTCTTGCTCTCAGTGGCTCTGGAGATGTTAGATAAGACCTGAATTATCGCTGATTCTCAATCACTCACTTGATACCTTATCCCAACCTGACACGAGGCCATTGATCACTGCTAGTGTTTTTCATCCTTAAAAAAGATCTATATGACCATCTCTTAGCTAAGCCAGCACGAGTTAATTTTGTGAGAACTTAAGTCCTCACAAATACATGAGATACGTCCTTATCTACAAAGTCCCCTCATTGTAAAGATGGACTGTGTGCTTTACCATCTCCATTCTATTTTCCTGCTCACATTTTTCTTTTAATATTTATCCTGTCACCCAGTGACATTATATCATGCTAAATATTACAATAATCTTTCATTTTTATGCACTGAACAATTTATAAGTTTGCAAACATAATCATGTTAATGATAAAAATCACTGATTATTGAGCACTGTCTATGGACAAGGCACCATGCTATGATTTACTTTGACTGTCGCATTTAGTCCTTACAGCTTCCAACTGAGGCAAGTGTTAGCATCCCTGTATTACAGATGAGAAAATCAAAGGTGAGAGGGGTCTAAACTCATCTAAGTTGCACAGTAAGTGGTAGAGCTGAGATTTGCACTGCTGCCCTTCATCATAGTCCTATCTGGCCTTCCTTGTGATTGCTAAAGAGCCCTGTGAGGGACATAGGGCAAGTATTATTATTATTATTGTAACTTTACTATTGAGAAGAGGTCAGAGAGGTTAAGTGGTGCGCACAAGGTCACATAGCTAATAGGTGGCTAAGCTAGGTCTCAAATTCAGGCCTCCTGACACCTCTTTCTGCAATTTCACGTTGTTCTCCAATTCCAGATGGCACTCACCAGGATCGTGTTTCTTTCTTTGAAAACCTTTCTTATCATATTTTCATCATATTCTGGGACCTCCTTACTGGCCCATGACTTTTCAAACCAAATGCTAAATGATTCAGCCTATGGTGAACTATTTCTTTTAATTCCCTAGCTGCTGAGGGCATTTAAATTATCCAAATATTAGGACAACTGCATTTTATCGCCATCTGTTTTTACAAAGTCTGAGTTACTTTGCAATTCCTAAACTTGTTTTCTTTATTTTGCATGCTATTTGAAATGGGATTCAATGTCTCAATTTGGAGTCAAGCCCTCTGCTCCCCAGTCTCAACAGGAGCCCCTTGGCTGGGTCACTCTCCTTCCCCCCTAACCACCTGTTTACAATCTCTGGACTTAGTGTCTTATCATAATTCTTGCTAGCCATGGATATTGAAGCAAGCTTTCAAGTGTTCTGAAGTCTCAGGGAAGAACGTCTAGTGAGCATGCCCTTTGCCAGTCTTGTAGATAATTTGCTGGACTCTGGTCTGGCCCTGGGTGGACTTTTGTGGAGGCAGAGGCAGCAGAAGCCTATGTATTATTGGGAGCAGCCCTGGGAGCTGGTGTCTGGTTCTAGCTGGCATATTTGGGGCCTTGAGTGGATGATGAAGGGACTTAGAGATAGCTAGTTCCACCTCAGCCACTTTGAGAAAGTGATTTGCCTTCTTTGAGCTTGGGTTTCTCCATCTGTAAGACAAACTAGATGAACACTAAGATTCCTTCTGGCTTTGACTTTTTCAGGCAGGTTGCCCACAGCCTAACAGCTAGCCTGAGGCAGAGTTTAATGCCAAATTCAGGGTGATCCTGCACAAATAGAAACCTGATCATGACATTCACCTGTCTAAATGTTCAGTAGCTTCCTGCTGATCTTAGAACATTCTGCAAAGTCCTTAGAAGACCCTATAAGCAAGGCCTTTTACCTACTTCTCCAGGCCCTGAGAGGCTCACTCTAGCTCCTGCCCATTCCAGCTCCCCACCACTCACCACCTCCTTTCCTCCTGTGCTGCAGTTTCTCTAGTCACAATCTCTCTCATCTCAGGGTTTTTGTACATGTTGTGCCTCTGCCTGGAACCTTCTCCATACTCCTTCCCCCCTTCCAGCTTCCTTTTCCCAGCTAACTCCCACCTGTCCTTCAGGTCAGGTGGCCCTCCAAGTGCTTCAATATTATCCAGGACTTCTCTGGCCTCTGTACCCATCACAGGTATTGGGATTGCTGACTGCCTGTCAGTCTGTCCACTGGACAGGAAGACCACGTGTCTGCCCTATTCATCCTGCACTCTCCTGCCCACCAACTCACACAGTAGGTGCTCAATAAAAAGAGTGGACATAAATATGCGGGTAGACGAACAGCAATCTAGAAGGAAAAGACACTTGCCTGGAAGACCAGAGACCTGAGTTTTAGTCCAGACTCTGAGCATGACATATGCAGGCCTAGATATGTCACCAGTCAGCTTTGGTCTTGGTTTCTGGATTGTTAAATGATGAGAGAGAGGGAGGGAGGGAAAGAAGGAGTGGGGGGCAGGGCAGAGGGAAGGAGGAGGGAGAGGAAGGGCAGTGTGTAAGAATTTGAGTGTGTGTGGGGAGGGGCCGTAGGAGGCTCCTCAATCACCTTCACACCTCCTAGTTTCCACTCCGGTTCCAGTGTGCTTCCCCAGGCGCCACTAGAGGTCAGTCTTGTTCTACACAACGGTGCCGGAGAGCCCGGCTTGGAGGTGGCTCCCAGGAAGCCGAGCGCGCGCGTCTGCCCCCCAGCCCGAACTCCGGTCCCTGGAAGGCTGGGAGATATGCCCTGCACTTGGCCTCCCCGAGGAACAACCCACAGGATCAGTCAAATCCCAACAAAAACTTCGTTGCGGTCCACTTGGCAGGGGCCCCACCTGAATGTGGCTAATATTAAGGAAATGTGCGAAGCCGGGCTGCGATTCCTGCCGGGGGTGCGCGCTCCCTGGCCAGTGTGCAGGGAGGGGGGTCCGCGCAGGTGCGGGGCTGGCTGCGGTCGCGCGACTCGGCGCCCGGCTCTCCCGGCCCCGGTCCCCGGCCTCCCCGCCCTCCCCGCTGCCCGCGCACCTGTGTGCGCTTTATGGGTCCCTCCAGGCCCCTCGCTGAGTTAGGAAGCTAGTATTTGCAGCTGCCACGCCCTTCTCCAGGTCAGGGGCAGGTTAGAACCGGGAGGGAGCGCGGCCGGGTTTGAGGACAGAAGGGCCTTGCCCCTCTCCCCAGCTCCAGGAGAGGCTGTGCATCTGGGGTAGCTTAGAGAAGAAGTTCCTTTGAAATGGCCATGAGTGATCCCTACCCCGCTGAGGAGGGCTGCTTAGGAGTGGCCACCACAGGCTAGTGTCGCCTGGCCCTACATGCCCAACTGGAGCAAAGGCTGTAGGATGCTCACGACCCTCTCAGAGATGTTTCTACTCCTCAGGGGTCATGGAGAGGATTACTTCTCAAGTGTGTCCTGAAGCTTTTCTCCTATGTGCTTTTTTTCTGCCTGGAATCTGGTCCAAGCTGTCAAAAAGCCCACTCTTCCCTCCAGGCCCCATCGGATGTGGCTTCCTCCACTGGGGCCTTATCTGAGAGCCCCAGCTGGAAGAGAGGTATATTCTCTGCAGCTAATTTTCAATAACACAGTGGTTCAGTGCCTTCTTTCCTATGATAGTAGTTCAAATTAATGCTTGTCGAGTTCCACTCAGTCAAGCTCTCTAGGAGTTCTCACGTGCCTGATTGGACACTCCAATTCCTTCCTCTATTGTTGTTAAAGAGAGGAGACTGTAAGAGAAAGAAAAAATGGAGATGAAAGCTTCCTGTTCCCCTTACTCCTCCAAAAGCCCCCATCTTATATGAAGTTCCTGGCCACTGAGACACTTGGAGGCTGACAAGTTCATTTGCCCTTCGTCCTAGTCTGTGAAGGCATATTGAAATAATGAGGAGTTTCCATCTAACTTTGGTATCACTGAACAGAGAAAACACTAGGACTCCTTTATGCAAGCAGAGGGGATTTTATAGGCAAGTTGTTAGGGATATAGGCTTTTCCTGTTTGCAGTTAGGTTTGGGGGTCATTATTTGATTTGTGTTCTATCCAAGTCTGTGTAATAATGGTCCAAGCTAGAATGGGCTCCCATCATGTGCTTCTAATGATTTAGAATAACTTAGCACACTTGGCAGACAAAATGAGAGCCCAGCTAAGGAACCCACATTTATGCTGATATTCTTAACTCCCAGCTGATGAGGGAATCATCTGGGGGCAGTTTGGGAAGAACATTTGATTGTAGGACCATCTCAAAGCTCCATGTCATAGGCATATCACACTTAAACCACAGGACACAACAGGAACTAGCTATAAAAACCACGAAGACTTTAATATGGGGTTAACTTTGCTCCTTTCCCATTGTAAGAATCGGTGCCATGATCACCGGCATTCATAAATGGTGTGTGAGGGGCATTGCTCATATTCCTACTGTTCTTTGTGTTGTACAAATTCAATTATAACAGATGTAGTCTTTACTGGCTAAGATAGAAAACATGGAAACATGCAAATGTGTGGTCAGACAAACGATAATTAACACATTACACCAAGTGAGAGACAGAAGGAAAATCAAACTTCTCAGCCAGGATTTTGAGGCCTTCTGTGTTCTGGCCCTAATATATTTTTGTGGCCTTTTGTTTCACCCCATAAAGCATCCTATATTCCAGTCATGTGAGATAATGTGCCATGTCCCCAAACAAAATGACCCTTGAAATTTTGTACTTCTAAACCTTTAGGAAGCTCATCCTAATGCCTGGAGTTGCCTTCCCTCCAACATTTCTTAGACATATGGCTCATCCTTCCAGCTCCTGCTCAATGGCCCTCAGCTCCGAGGATTTCCCCAATTCCCAGGGCAGAATTCATCTCTCCCTTCCCTACACTCCCACTCTCCTGTATTTACCCTCTTGTGGTCTGTGTTCTCTAAGAGTTAAAGTACCTCTGTGGCCAGGGACCAGGTTCCCAGCCCTAACTGTGTGGAGCTGGAGGAGGCAGTGCAGAGTCAGAAGCATCCCCTTTACAGGCATCTGCCAGGGGGATGGACAGAGTCAGGCAAGAGGGCAGGTGTGGGTGTGTGTGCACATGCACAGACAAATTTTCTATATGTAAGAGTATGAGATAGAGTCCATAAGCCATGTCCCAAATTGGTTCCATTACTATAAGGTCATGGTTCCCTGGACACCTATTCAAATATGTTAAATCAAAGGGACAAATATCTCAGTTTTATCAGACTTTAATAGTGTTTCCTATAGTATCAGGTACGCCGGTGTACCCTCAAAAGGGAAAAATAAGATGACCCAGGTGACACAGGCTCTGTTCCAGGGTCCACAGATGTCAAAGTGCAAAGAGTGCGGTAAGCCTGAGTCATTCTTGAGAAGGTGAGCAGGGAAGAGGTCGTCTGCCAAGTGGTTGGTGGTGTGTGGCAGTCAGTCCACAGTTTGTGCTCCAGCCCCTCATCTGGAATGAACCACATCCCATTGTGGGCTCCCCATGCTTGGCAGCCAAAGAAATACTGATTCAGGGCCCAGGCCCTGCCATAGGGATGAGTTTGATTAGGGCTTTACAGTTCCCTGGGGCTTACATTTGTCCATCACCCAAACCACAGCCCTTGAAGGGTGTGGAGAAAGGAGAAGACAAGGGTCATTTCTTCTCAGTCCACCAGAACTGCCTACATATTCTGCTTTCCTGGCCCTCAGTTTAGAATCAACTGCTCGGAAACATGTTAGCTTTACCCTCAAGTGCTCATTTGCCAGTGTTTCATCTGGGTCATCTGGAATAGAATGGACCAGATCTCTGCCTGCAACGAGGGTCCCCAAGTGAGTGGAGGCGGGAGGGGAGACCACAGCCTTTATGGACAGCTATGCAGAGAGATTCCAGCTGCTGGGAGTGAGCTGGAAGAAAATGTATTCTGGAGCAGAGAACAAATGAAAAACTCAGAAAATAACAGTGAAAACCGTGGATTCCTATACATCTTGGTTTAAGATGTCAAGTCACTGCAAAATATAAAAGCATTTTATAATCCTCTAATCTGCACAGTGATCTGTACATTACTAATCTGGGAGTTAAAACAAAACAAACAATAAAACCTTTGGGAGCTGTATACATCCTTCCACTTAGTCATAGAGAACTCCCAGGGGCTCATGGCATGCTCACACCTTTGGCAATATGGCTTAGTGCCTGATTGGAGAATAAAATCTGGGTGAAATCAAAGATGCAAATCAGCTGGGATCTTGTTCCAGCATTTTCTAGAGGGACAATGGTTCTCAACCGTGGCCACATATTTGAATCACTTGGGGAGCTTTAAAAAATACTGGTGCCTGGGTCCCAGCCCAGAGATTTTGGTTTAATTGGGCTGGGGTGCAGCTTGGGCAACAGGGTTTTTAAAGCTCCCTGGATGATTCAAAATCTAGCCACGGTTGAGCACCAGGGTTGAAGAAAGAGTGGGGTTGTGTTTGCAGCTGGGGGTGGAGGGGAGTTAAAGAGGTTTCTAACCCCTACATTCTAAATTTATTTTGAATGAAAAGAGCTTTTCTTACTCTTGGAGTACCATGTCAGGAGGCCACAGTTTTTAACCTAAATGGAAGATGTGAACTTTTCAAAGGCAAGTTTTTTGTTGCATAGTCTGAGGTGAGCATTTTTGCTGTTTCAACAGAACTGCTTCATTTAATGTTTTTCGCTGTCATGTGTACCCTGGTGAGATGAACACGCTCCTCAGTGCATACCAGGGAAGTGTGTATGTAGCACTTTACAGGCTGAATTAAGAAACGAATCAGATGAAGCAGTTGCATGGATAACGAACTCTGTGTTTCTTAAGAAAAACTGAGAAGAAAAACTTTGTGCTTTTCTTGAATGGCAACTTCTATAAATTCATTTAGATTTCTCTTGGGTTCTGGGTGTGACAGAGAGCTCCCTACAGACAAAGAGTGGTTCAGGCTCTCTTCAGGCAAGAGGAACTAAAGAGAAACTAAATATATCATCCAGTACTCTCACTATATTTTCCAGATAAGTATATGATTATTTCCTTAGTTAACGCTATATACATTGGTTATGGCTCCTGCCTCTTTATGAGCCACAAAACACCCTCAAATGAGCATAAGGGTTAAAAGAATCCAAACTCCTCTAAGTTTCAGTGAGTAAGCTTACATTAAGTACACATTTGTAAGGCTCACTTCTCTATATATTCACTTCTCTTTATTTTTTCTACAGACTGACTCAGAGCCTTAAATATAAGTATTTTTAAAAATAAATATACTCATATATATTTATATTTCTACTTGAAGTGTCTATTTCAGACTTTCTGAACTGGAACAATGACTTGAACGTTCCTGGTTAGAGTAAGTACCACCTTCCTGCTCACTCACGGCCAGCTTGTAAATCTTCCCAATCCCACCCAATCCCAGGCACCTTTCTTGCCACTCAGTGCTCCCAGCCTCTGTGGCTTATTTTTCCTCCTGAGGGGCTCTGAGTGGCCTTTCAAAAGGAGTGCAGATGATGTGGTTGCATCTGCACCAGCAGGGCCTTTTCCTCCAGGTAAAAGAGGTCTCCATCCTAATGCTTGCTTTTTAAAAAAGGACCTCTTTTTTTTCTGACACCCTGAACCAGCACCTGGAGCCTTGCATGGGTTCACAGGTTTTCTCACACACTCTCAGCTTGAACAGCACTATTGATGTTCTTTACCTCTTATAGTATGTCAAAACAAATTCCAAATGCATTAAAGAAATGAATATAAAAAATGAAACAAAAAAGAAACTAGAAGAAAATAAAGACACATATTTATCTGATTTCAGGAACATAAATACTTATGCATATAAGTGGAATGGAAGAAACCACAAAGCAAAACATAAATAGATCTAACTATATAAAAAGAGAACACTTCCATATGTCAAGATAATACCCTAAAAATGAAATAGTTGGAAAAATAGCAAATAAAATACTGGAGAAAATATTTCAACACATATGATAGGTAGCAAAGGGGAAATTGGCTTATATTAAAAAAAACATAAATAATTAATAAAACAGATAATAGCCCAATAGAAAAATAAGCAAAGGACATAGAAAATTCATAAAAGCAATACAATACTAACAGACATGAAAAATTTTCACCTCACTAATAAAGATTACAAATTAAAATAATAATACTATTTTTCATTATGAAGTTGACAAAGATTTAAAAATATTACTGCTCTGTGTTGGTGAGGTAAATTGTAATAATAAAATGTTCACAGTTCCTACTCCTTTTCAGACCTCCACAACTAAACTAGTCTGAGGTAAGAAAATTGAACAGTTAACCATATGAGATAAGGCTCTATAACTCAATGGACTCCAAGATGAACAGGATAGTGAACAATGGAAACCAGGCCATTTGAGGAATGGTTGAAGGAACTGAGAGTATTTAGCTAGGAGACTAGAACTGTAAGGGGAGACATATTGAAAAATTGTTATAAAGAAGGTATAGATTTACTCTGCTTAATTTTTCTAAAGCAAGGGTAGAAATGGGAAGAAAACACCCTTTGGCCACATATAAGGAGGATCTTTCTAGTCCTAGAGTGGGCCCACTCATGAGATGAGCAGCCTCATCAAACAGAAGCTGACAGACTTTCTTTCAGGGATGTTATATAAGAAATTTCTTGATCTCTAAGTGTGCTTCCAAATTTTTCCTCTATAAAGTCATCTTTTAATAACTGCAGAACTTTCATAGAGTGGTTTATTTTAGAAGAAATTAATTTAAATGATCCCAGACAAGTGAAGATAATGGAAACCTGCAGGGAGTACATCTGGTTGACCAGAGTTCAAAAACTCCAGGTACCAACTAATATGAGCAGTAAAGACCTTAAACACTTAGATGTCTTGAGTCTGCTGAGATAAATGGAGGAATGGCCCTTTGGTCCCAGAAACAGGTCCTCCGGTTTTGTTTCCGAATGTGAGTGAGAAGTCTTGGTATAGAATTCTCAGGGTTAAAGATTTTCCCAAAGCTCCTTTTGCCAGACCTGTCCATGTCCCCAAATAAATGTGGTGCTTCCAGTTATCATTAGAGGGAGATTTTGGTGGGTCAGGTGGTGGCCAGTTCAGCCCTCAGGACTTTTCACACAAGGCAAGCTCTGAATCTGGACATGAAGTATCATAATGTGATCTGTTCCAACAGGGACATGAAGATATTTTTAAAGTCTTAGCACCTGGGGGTTACTTGAGTATTTTTAGAACCATTCTGTTTGGCTAAGATCAAATGACACCTCTCTAAAGGCATGCAGTTAGATGCCAATGTTTTTCTTTGATACAGGATTTAATGAGGGTGAAATCAAAGCAAAAGTTATATCCTGGAGAGATGGAAAAAATAAGCAGTATGTAGAAAAAGGAAAAAAAAAAAAAGATGTTCCTTTCTTCACAGAATAGGCAGTAAGATTTTTGGTTCACAGGAGTCTTGAGATTCTTTCAGCTAAAATCATGGCAGCTGAAGGAGAGGCTCATGCAGACATGAAATCTAAACATTTACTATGGAACCTATTAGCCCCAAAGCAAAACCACTCTGCACCTCTCTTATGGCAACACCCACAGGCTGCTTCCTGTTAGCTGTTTGTTTCTAATAATAGAGATGAACTCTTTGAGGGCAGAGACCTCACAATCCCCTCCTCCTTCACCCCTAAACATCCCATATTAAATAGTTCTTGAAGGCCAGGTGATACCATGGCCTGGCACTAGGCAGATCAAGAGACATTCTGATCTGAAACATTCATGTTAAACTTTATGTTCAGACATTTTTCCTAATTTGCCTACTTGGGATTCCTGAGTTCTTATAGTTATGGGACCACAATTCATTGAAAATCTTAGCCAGATTAATTGCCACTGCAAGTTAGACTGCTGAAGAGGAACAAGTTATGTCTGACACAAAGTAGGATCTCAATAAAAGTTGATGAATGGATGAAGATATATACTCTCCAGTTTCCCTGGGAAGTCCCTCAGAGATGTACCTTGAGGGTGGGCTCCATTAGGTGTAGGGGAGCTGTCAGTGTCTGTGTGTATGAGGTCAGAATATAATATGTTGAGATTGATTTTTAGAGACCTCAAATTAAACCAGTTTACAGTCACTCCTGGTATTTAATAATCCCTTTGTTGAGAAGAGCATAGGAGAAACAGAAGGGAATTTGGCTGAGAAAAAATTTGCTTTTACTAAAATTCTGTGACTGGGAAACAGAATCTTAGAAGAAGCAGCTCACAGAAGAACTTTTAAGGGGGATCTGAAATTAGGACTTGCAAAGAAAAGTTAACAGAACTGGGATGAGTTAGCCTAAAGGAGAGAACACTGCCAAGTAAACTAATACTCTCCAAATATAGTCATTACATAGAAAGACTAAGATGAAATGAACCCAGACAGTATCATGACAGAGTTCAGTTAGCCATACTGTATATTTGTCAATATGTCATTATAATTTTATAGTACTGGACTCTTGGGGTAGCACAGTGTTGGAGAAAGTGCACTGGATTTGGGGTCAGGAGAACTGGATGCTAGGTACTTTCTAGCTCTATCACTTAATAGTTGTGTGACTCTTGAATAAGCCACTTAATGCTCTAAGACTCAGTACCTTCAACTCTAAAATGGGAAGGAGTCAAGAATTGTTCTACTTGCTTCATGATGCTCTTCCAAAGGTTAAATGAGATAATGGCTATTAAAGCTCTTTATTATCTGTAAAGTCCCAGCCACAGGTACAGTGGGACCCAGTGTTCTTATAAAATTAAGTGTTCAGACAGGATTGAAATTGTGGGCATTCCTTCCCCAGAGGTCTTTAAACATAGAGCATCTTCTGGTCTAGATGTTCTAGCCACAGACTGTCAGAGGGCATGGAAATGAACCACATCACCTCAATATGTCATTCCACCCCAGGATTCGTAGCATCTGCTGATTCCCTCAGGTCGTGTGTCAGAATAGAACAGCCAATGTAGTGAACGTTGTTTCCTTCTTTTCTAATTTTTGGATAGTTTTCGCTTCCAATGGAATTGAACAAGACCCATAAGGGAGATGCTGGGATCTGACCAAACACCTACTCTTGGTTTGACTTTTCTACCAAAAAGTGAGTCGTTCTGTTTTTTGATGTAAGTTGACTTATTTGGCCCAAGTTCATGTTGCTTCCCTGTTGGTTCCTTGTTTATTGAAAGACACTGAGATCTTTATGTCTCAGGTGGAATTGATTCCCTAGAGGACAATGTTTATTGATTTGTGATCACATGAGGCATTGGGCAGATTCTCTCCTTTGAGCATGGTAGTGCTCTTCTCCATTGACCTATCCAGAAGGGGAACTATTATTGTCTTGGGTGTGAATGGTCAGTTTTCCTCCCAGAAAGGTGAGAAACGAGGTAGCATGACAGGGCAGGGACCTGCAGCTGGAAATTTTTTGGAGAAAAAATAGCCCAATAATCCCACCACTTCCTCTTGTAGCACAGTCTCTTTGTGTGGCCTTTTAGTGCCTTGAAGCAGCTACTTTGCTGGTGACCATATAGACAACAGGCTCCAAAAGTGAAGTGGGGGAGGAGAGGAATGGAAGAGAATAATGGACTTTTAGAGTTTGATGGGAAGCAGTAGCCTATTACCTCAATCTCCCACCGAGTGAGGAATCTTAGAGAACCTCAGAGATGGCCATGGCAGCTTACTCTGATTAATAGCCTACCTCTTGAGAAAGCCTATTCTGTCCTCGGTCAGACCAGGCAAGCCTTTGGAAAATGAGCTCGTTTTGTGGTGAAATATTTCTTTTTTAAATTGCTCTCCCTGGTTTTCTGTCATTTTAGAGGATTCTGGGCCAAATCTGTTTTCTTTCACTTAGCAGTCCTTTGAATATCTGAAGGAAGTCCTCGTGGCTTACCTTATTTTTCTTTTCTGAATTAAATCTCCCCATTTCCTTCAGCCATCCATGAAGAACAGGTATTGCAGATACAGAATACCCTTCGCTTGTACACATTGCACCCTTCTAAAAGTTTCCTTTCTCCTATCCAATAGGGTATAGGGCACCCACCTTTTGTCTGGTTCTTAGGATGAGAACTATCTCTTATTATATAAAGAGTTGAGACTTGAGTGGTGAGTCTTATGATTGATTCACTCACTGAGATGAGAAACAGGAACCTTCATGTGGACCTGGATGCCTAGACAATGCCTGATTAGTGGCCTCAAGGGTGCTTCCTGTGTACTACCTAATATACCTGAACCCTGAGTTCACATGGAGATACCCTTCCAGAGATTTCAAATATTTCCAGCCCTGATGGCAATTCTAAGAAAAGAGAATTACCCCATGTTCTCTACTAATGAAAAAAGTTTGCCAGCATCTCCCTAATCCTGAAACTCCAGGCCAAGATGCCCAACTGGTGGCTTGAATGGTGCACTGACTTGCTCTATATCCTCTTCCTGGTTCCTCTAGACTGGAGCAATCACAGGTTCCCCTGCTCCCAGAGCTTTCCATCCTCTTCTGAGCTCATATGGCGTCAGGCTGCAGGATGGAATTAGCAGACACAGAACACAGAATCTGGCCCCCAGAGGCTTATAAAAGAAAGAAGGAGACACCAAAGGCTGAAATCACTTCCTAGCATTTCCTTTCATCCTTTCCTGCAGAGTCCGCTGTACCGAAACCATACCCTTCCTGTGAGACCCCCATTCCAGAACCCTGAGGGCTCTTGCTCTTATTAGTAGTTACTGAACAGTGTGCTGGATACGGCAGTGAACATGTACATGACAGTCCCTGCCCAGCAGCTTATAGTCCAAGATGGTACAGCACAGGGTCAGAGACACTGAGGTCTAAAATGGGAGAGGTGTTAAATTAGCAGTAGTTTATAGGAGAGGAACTGATTTAGAGAAGTAAGTGAAGGGCCCAAAGTTCCACAGTGAAGTAGTAGCAGAATTAGGGCTGGAATCCAGTTCTGTTGACTTCCAGCCCAAAACTCTCTTTAATACAATATGTGTAAAATCACATGTGTGTATCTGTATTTATACTTATATATGTATGTGTATACATAGGTGTGTGAAATTTACATTTGTAGAAAGCTTCATTTCACCCATATGCTCTAATTTGATTCTCACAATAACCCCACTTGACAGGTAAGGGAGCTGAGGTTTGTCATACAGATAAATGGCAGCAACTGCATTCATACCGAGAGGTCTTCTGATTCCAGTGCCCTCTTCTTCCAACTGCATGACATTGTTATTTGCTCTCAGCAGGTGTTACCAGATTCCTCTTCAGGACTCCTGTGGAATGAAACTCTTTTCCCCTGTCTCTCTCTGACATTCTCAACAAAGCCATAACACACTCCTCACCAATATGGTGACAAGGTGAGGTACAAGACAGCATGACTGGAACATACAACATATTGGTGACCAGTGAGAGTCGCTTCAGTCTCTCTTAAAGACAGGTTAGGCAGGACAGGGGCCAAGGTGTGGTCAAGGGAGTAATCCTGGAGGCAGGGACATAGAGTTGGATAAATAGGGTTGTGGCTTTCGCCCTTGGTTGGTGAGGAAACAGCTTATAAAATGATGCCACCCTCTGCCTACCATCTCTTCATGTTTCATGGTTTTGCATTTATGCAATTCTTATCATGTCTTTTTACCATAATCTTAACAAATGTCTTATCAACACATTATCTTAGAAATCTGAGAAGACTTGCTTTTGAAGAACATTCTTAGAGAGAGCAGTTGTTCCCCTCTTCTTCCCCAACCGGCTAGAATTCTGAGTTGAGGAAAAGGAAGGCAGTGGACATTTACTGAGCGTTAATTATATGTCAGGAACTTTACACAGATTACCTCATTTACTCCTCTCCACATGAGAAGTTTTACAGATGAGGAAACTGAGGCTCATAGAGATTATGTAACTTGCCTAAGGACACACAGCCAGCAGTGGCAGAGCAGGGACTGACTCCTCAGCCTGTTAGACTAAGGCATTTGGTCAGTTCCTTCCACGCAACACACATGGTCTTCCTGACTCTGGGCAGGCTCAGCTCCTAATCTCTTTGGCTCCAAAGGACCGTGAGCTGTCACAATCACTGCCAGAAATGATTTTGTAGGTCATTACTGAATGGCAGTGGGAGACTTCAACATACTCATCGTCCTCAGAAAATGAGACCCAGGATGAGAATTTTAGAGCTAGAAGAGATCTTACCAAATATATAGCAACTCTTGAATTTTGCAGGTGAGGAAACTGAGGCCTAGGGATTAGGATTAAAGAATTTGCCTGGGTCATATGATTATTTAGTGAGTCAGAATCTAGTCTCCTGCCTAGGAGGAAGACCAGGAATTCAGCACACCAGTCTTGAACTACCGCGCAGTGGAGAGAGAGGGGGGATAAAATACTCAAGAGAGTCCTGCGGATATAGGTAGGACTGAGAGGAAAGACAAGTAGAGCCAGAAGAAAGAGCCAGTATGTGAACCAAGACTGAAAATACAGATCTAGGGTGGGAAAGAGACGCAATAAATGACTTCCCAGATTGTGTTTTGTTCCCATTGCACCTACAGTTGGAAGCCAAATGCAAGCCACCAAGGTTGCAGTGAAACAGCGAACAGTTACAGCACAAATAGTTGTGGGCAGCTGTGGGAGTACAAGCCACCTGCTCCAAGTTTACAGCTTTGTTAAACTTGGTAAACACTAAAAATGGAACAGGAACGCTCCCAGTCTGTACAGCATCCCATACCTTCCTGGGAGGCCTTGCTCAGGAGCTGCGGTGGATTTGCCCTTGTCCCGGCCCTTCTCACCGTGGCCTAGAGCTACTTTCTGTTGGTAGAGATCAGTGTTGTAAACAGTCTCTAGTAGAGACTGAGGGAGGTAGGGAGTATCACAGAATCAGATATTTACAGAGTTTGAAGGGACCATAGAGCCCCCAGAATATAATTTCTCTGTTAATGTTCAGATAAGGAAACAGATCCAGAGAGGTGATATGCCCAAAGTTACAAAGCTAGGGGCAGAACTGATTCTTGATCTCTGAACTTTTGACCCTTTATCCAGTACTCCTCTAAGCCCCATGAGGTTTGTAGATGATGACAGAGAGTTATAGCATTACAGAACGTTACAGCTGGAAGGGACATGATTCTCATCTACCAGTGTTTTGTGTTGTCACATGACTAGGGGTGCTATTGGCATTCAGTGGGCAGGGACCAAGGGTGCTAAATAGCTTGAAATGTGATCATCCTGCATAATGAAGAATTGTCTTGCCCAGATACCAAGCGTGCCCTGTTGAGAAATATTTTGCCCACCATTTGACTTTACAGCTGAAGAATCTAAGCCTAGAGACAGGGAGCAGTCCCCTGGCTCCATCCCACTGAGCCCTTGAGTGAATCAGCAGCAACCTTGGTACCAACAGTAAAACGGCGACTCCAGCTCCCTCCCCGCTCAGCTCCTGCTGCATTTGCTCCTAAGCTGTTTCCAGGTTGGCACTTACTTGGACTGCAGGCCCTCCTGTCCATAGGGCTGCAGCAGATACTGGTGCACGAGCTTGTCCCTGAGAGTCCCAGCCAGTTTGATTTTCTTTCTTGATCGGTGCAGGTTGATGATAAAAAGTGTAATGGACCCTCGAACATAGTTGTGGCTGAGATCCAGACAGAGAGAGAAGGGAAAGATGGAAACAAAGCGGTCAGTTAGATGCTTCTAAATAATTTATAGTTTACATGAAATAGGATTACCTCAGGAAAGGGCACTTATTTTATGGTTCTTGGCCACTCTAGACCTTCAATGACAGGAAGGCCTTGTTCTTGTGGTTTCCTGCAGAGAAGATACCCACTTCCCACCACACTCCTTTTGTTTTTGTTTAAATGTATTACAATGATATTAGAAAACAAAATATCCTTTTTCTGGGTATGGAAGGAAAACATGCTGATTACAAAAAAAAGGGAAAAATATAGAGAAACACAAAGAAGAAAAATAAAATTCTCATAATCCTAGTATCTTCAGATATGATAATATTTTGATAAACATCCTTTCAGTACTTTTAGTTTATTAATTTGACAAATATTTATTGAGTATTTTGACACATACATATATATTACTCAGTTTGTACATAATTGGGATCACACTGTTCACACAGTTTTTTCAGTCCATGAACATCTTAGCTATGTTCCCATATTATTATATATTCTTCTATTTGTAGAAGAATGCTAAATTCTTCAATTAGAAATGTAACATAATTTATTTAACTAACCCCCTACTTTTGGGGACTTATGTTGTTTCAGTTTTTTGCCATTATAAATTATGTAATGGACTTCATTGTACATAAACTTTTTGCAAATCATGGCTATTTCTGATGGATAAAGTCCTGGAAGTTGGAAACATTAGGTCAAGGGGGACACACATTGTATGATTCCTCACCAATATTCCAGTTCATTCCCAGTGCTGCCCCTCTGTGGTAGGATTTTATGTCCTGGCCCTGGCGAACCCTGGAATGATCACATGATTGGCTTTGGCCAATGGGATGTGGGTGGGCATGTTAAAACTCTGGGCAGAAGCTTGAAGAGGCAACTCATGTTTTGTCACACATCCTTTCCCTCGGCCAGAAGACAACGTTTTCGACAGAGGCTGCTCTATTGATCTGCATCCTGGAATGAAGATGATGTTGAGCACAGCTATTGCTGAGCCATAACAGACAAGTAATATGAATGAGAAATAAATTTGCTCATTGAAAGCCATGGGGATTTGGAGGTTCTTTGTTATCACAGCATAACCTTGCCTATCTTGACTGATACACACATTTTGATAATATTGATAGTAACTCTCTAGAAAACTTATACTAATTTGCTCTGATTAGCCATGTATGAGAGCACCCATTTCCTCATACCCTTAAGAACACTGGATGTTAACCTTTTAAAATATCTTTCTCAACCTGAGAGGTGATAATGGGATCTCAATGTTGTATTAATTTGTATTTTGGAAAAATTCATGCTGAGGTGCATTTTTTCATTTGCTTGTTTGCCATTTCTTTTGTCAACAGACTGTTCATGTCTTTGCCCATTTTTCTATTGATTTATAAAAACTATTTATTTATTAAAGATAGTTATCCTTTGTCTACATGTATGTTGCAAAATTTCCCCTAGTTTTCTTTGACCAATTCAGTTAGTTTACATTGTATTCTGATGTATAAAAGTCAAAAAATTTATGTGGTCAAATTTATCAATCTTTTTGATTTCTGCTTTGCCTGTTTTACCTACCACAAGATTATAAAAACTATTTTTGGAATCCTTTTAAACCAGCACAGAATGTTCAGAAGCCTGGAAGAACTATATGCCTACATGCAAGAGCCTTTCAGCATGTATCAACAAAGCTATAATGATTTCCTTCTCTCTCATAGGAAAAAAGGCTTTGTTTCTAAGGGGTCCCTTAGGGCCCCATCTGGATGGGTTAATGAGAGGAAACAGAAAAAATGACCCAGTCCTGCCTTCAAAGGAGGAGTTCAGCGAAATTCCAAGTCAACTTTGCCCAGAGGAAAACATCATTCCTTGCAGAAACAGCACCCCGCATGCTCTGGGTCACTCATCTCTGCTTCTAAAGGTGCTAATTAAGAGTTGAGTGACCAAGGGCAGGTCAATCAATACAATAACTTGAGTTATTTGTTTGTCTTTTAAATAATACCATTTCCAGGGCTCATCCCTTGGAGATTTTGATTTAATCCACTTGGAATTGGGCCCTGGCAATCTATATTTTTAAAAACATCTTTCTGGGATATTTGGCATATGAGTTGAGTTTGGGAACCACTTGCCTAGAGCAATCCATTAATCCATTATGAGAAGAATTCCCAAAGTATATCTGCTGGTTGTGTGTCAGATGATTTTTCTTGCATCTGTAGGAGGGCACATTATGTGTTCAAGGCTCTTTGGATGCCTGCATTTATATTCTGATAAATTATTAAATGACTCTTCTATCTGGTCCCTCCTCTTCCGGTCCTTCTCAATCTCCTGAAGCACGTGAACTAGCTTCTGGAGCCAAATAAGTTAGATCAGAAGAGAAT
The DNA here is from genome assembly GCA_031878705.1 of Tapirus indicus. Lineage (NCBI taxonomy): Eukaryota > Metazoa > Chordata > Mammalia > Perissodactyla > Tapiridae > Tapirus > Tapirus indicus. Next base: position 30,585,865 of record CM062921.1, on the reverse strand, counting down.
GCCAATTAATTTGAGCAAAGTTGTATCACCAGAGCTCTGAAGAAATATGCTGCTAGCCTGTGTCAGCCTTTAATATCATTAGAGAACACTGACTATACTCCATTGGTGGGCTTTAAGTTTAGCTTAGCTGTGTGCAAAATTGAGGAAGACATCATTATCTACAGGTACTCTGGGCTCAGAGTGTGAGCAAAAGTGGGCATGGATAGAGACCAATTTCACCAGGCTGCGGTAAACCCTTTTGCTAAATACTATCAAACAACCTTCTCAAAGGCCAGCAGTGGAGGAGAAGAGAACCACATGCTTGCATTTATGAGTTTCTCCTCTGCTGAGCTGGGGCAGAATGAGCCCTCAGAGACTGCAGAGGAGAAGGGTGGGATGTGGGGAAGTGGTGGGTTGGAGGGAGACCTGAAATCACAGCTTTGCTGTAGGGAAAGCTGTCTTTTCAAGCTGCTTGGCAATGGTCTGATTTCCATTTACATAGTTCCCCTGGGGGGAGACAAACCAGTACTGAAAGCCAGCCCAGAGACCAGCATGCAGAGGCTCTCACAGAACTCCTGGCGCCTCCTCAGGTAGGAACTGGCATTGAGGACTGCCTTGGCCATCCCTTTCCCTGCTTGGCTGATGGGCAAGGACATTAAACAGAGGCCTCTTGGTTACAAAGACACATTCTTGGCTGGGGAGTGTAGCACCAACCTGAAAGTACTGTGTTGAGAATCCAGATTCCTGAAGAATGTATTTTCTCTGCCCTCAGAAAAATAATCTTGGAGGAGTATCTGAAAATGGGGTCTGAAGGCGTGGCCTGCAAGCAATTGCTGACCTTCTGATGTCATTAAGTCCAGGTGGCTTTTGGTTTTCTTAGTGAATGCCCCTTTCTGTCTGGTAGAACATCTACCTTGTTCCACGTCTCACTCATGGTGAGACTTTTTCACCAGCAAAGAATCCATGACTCTGGAGTTCATTTTTCTGGCTATTCTTTTGCTGCCTGACATCTTTCTTCTCTGTGTTGCCATGGAGGAGGATGAAGCGAGTCAGGGAAGGGAGGCTGGAATTGAAATATCCTGGATGTAAGAGGTGGAGGATGTCATATGGGGAGGTGCATCTTGACTTCCAGTTAAAAAACAGCCACTGTTCTAGAAATGTCTCCAGTGAAGCTGAGAGACTAGGAAAGGGAAGGAAGGACTATGCTTTGGAATCCGTGGTCATTCCCAGTGAAAGTCAATGTGCTTGAAAACTGGGTTGGTCCATTGTCTCCAAATCTAATTCAAAGTTTTTGGGTTTGGTAAAAGTCAGGCCATGTTTTGCCAAACATTTTTTCTCCTAATTTCAAAGCCCCTGTGTATTTTAAGGGAAATTTAATCCACATGTTTCTGATTCATTTACACTTAACTCATCAAAATATTGTTTTGTAAGAGCCATTTGATGTCCAAGAAGCCTCAGGAATCTTTTTTATGAGTCTTAAAGAAAAACTTCTTCTGAAAAACAGAAAGTTGTGTTTTGCCAATAGTAAATGAACTTGAACCCCAAAAGGCTCAATTTTGCTTCAATATCCCCCAGATTCCAACTGGTTTTGAACTTGGCTAAGGACCTCAGCTCCTCCCCAGAAACATATATTGTCTCAGCAGAATAGTTTATAAAACGGAGATTTCCCAGTCAAAACTTATTTGTTCTCTGAACAAGGAGACATTCTGCCAGTGTCTTAATTTGTTAATTCTAGAACAGAAAGCAGAAAAGCACCTGCTGGTTTTGGTATGAGTATCTAACATTTTTTCCTAAATCAATTAAAAAAGACAACACTCTACTAGGTTAGAAATGACCCATAATGCAAGAGACTGCCCTAAGAGGCAGTGAGGTATTCCAGTAGAGGCTGCATGACTGTTAGGGAGACGGGAAAAGGAATTTCTGTGTTGTATAGGACACTGGGCCAAAAGATCTCTAAGGGTTCTTTCCAAATGTAAAATTCTTTGCATTATTAATGTAGTTATTTGTATATAGAGTGATATCATAGAACCTTCGGAATTCAATGTGATAATATAAATGCAAATCTCTGACAAGATGCTTGTCACATGGCAAGTGTTCAGTACACACTGGAGTGCAACAGTTGTTTTAACAGACACTTTCTTTGGGTTGTTCTACTAGTAAGTTTATACTCTCTCACCCAATCCCTGTTTTGACCAAGGATATATGTTTCAGAGTATTGGTCAGAAGAGCATGAAGCCAACATGCCCACTCTGGGACATTTCTTTGACCTTGGCCTCATTGGCCACAAATAGACTAAGTGAACAATAGTGCTTCCTCATGACTGTTGTGGAGGATGAGAGGGCACAGACTGCACACGTGGCTTCCCTGAGAGAAGGAGCAGAGACACTTCTCCTATCCTTGTGCCTACCTATCTGGGGCATCTGACACCCACTGACAGGGAGGAGCCAGCTCAGTGCATTCATTGTGGGCTTTCTTTCCTAATAGGAACAAAAAGACCTTCACTCCAATTATTATCATTAAAGTCATGTGTGGAATGAATTAGTAAAGTCTTTTCTTTCTCTTTTTTAATGGGGAGAAGGAGGGATCATACTGATAGAAGCACACGGCACCATTTCCCCAGAGAGGTTCTGGAGTGACTTCCCAAAGAAAGTAGAGGAGAGCTGGTGATGTACAGAACATGTTGAATCCAGATGATTTTAGTAACTTAAGGTCTCATGCTAGTGAATGGTAGAATTCTTAACCACTCCACCACACTTCCTCCTTCTGGCTGATGTGGTGATATCAAAGGGGAAGATGGCTAGAACTGTAAGTTATCAGTGATGTCTTGATGCCCTATCTCTGCATTCATTTATTCATTCGCTCATCACACATTCACTGAGGGCTTCTTCATGCCAGTCACTATATTAGACACCAAGAATACAAAAATGAATGAGACACCAGCCTTGAGTTCATGTATACTCAGAATATTAGTGACAACTTCCCACAAGAATGTCAGGATGAACACTGGGATGAGACTATATGAGGAGCCCACTGTGAGGACACCCAAATCCTGCTAAGCCCATGGCTACTGACATTTTTTGCCCTGGGTCCTCAGACTGATAGTACAAAGGCCACAAACTGATGTGTTTCCCAACAGAGACAAAAGGTGCCAAGAGTAATTTTTCTCTCTTGAAGCTGGGGGTCCACCTTTTGGGTGGTTACCTCAAGGACAGGGTGGAGACAAGGAATACAATGTTTCCTTGTGTGTTGATCAGATAACTCCAGCCAAGGCCATAAAGCAGTCACTCTATGTCAGGTATTGGATTGAGCTTCCTGTTGAGCAAAAGGGACGTTGAAAGCTTCTGGCTTCTGCCCAAACCAGCCTCCTCTCATCCACAATAGGCACTTGTATCTACAGACAAGACAACTGGGCCCTGGCCCCCCTATGCTCAGAGTGATTCTTTGAAAAATCTTATCATGATAAATTAATTGGCTTGGCTCCTCTCTCATCAAGGAAGGGGAATGAGCGTCTGTTGTAACCTGACCACCAGAGCTCTTTGTGCTCTCCACTGCCCATGATCAGCCTCTGATAGGCCGCTGGAATGAAGGCCTGGCTGCAGGCACTTGCTTCCTTCTCCCCTTCACCTCCCCCCAGGGTTTCTCTGCATTTAAAGAAAGAGTTCTCTTTTCCAGAGCTGCCTATTCTGCTCCTCAAACAGGAAGTGATGTAAGAAAGCCATATTTGGTCCTATGGGTTTTGCTTTAGGCTCAGTTTTGAGTTTTTACCTTATGATCCTCATGTTTTACAATATTTTATCTGTCAAAATATATTTATTTACTGATAATTATTTTTCCTGTTTGTTTAATGACAATTCTAATGACAACCAGTGCTTCAGATCAAAAAGAGAAGAAACTATATATTACCATGCTCATTATTCTGAGACCAGCCCCCTAAAAATGGAATCCTAGATTTTATTTAACCCCTTAACCTTTAAATTAGTTGAAAGGTTTTTGGAATACTGAAAATGGCTCTAAACGTGGCAAGACTACCTTTGGGCACTCCCAGCTTGGGACACACTGGTTTAGGGCTAGGTTTCTAGTGGTACAGCTCTCCAGCATGCGTCTTAGAAATGTAGGCTTATTTCCTCAAGCTCTGCTGGCAGATCATAGGAACAGATTGTATATCTCTAGCCTTGGTTCAGGCGTAGGCACACAAAAAAGCCTCATGGGCTTTGACATAATTGTCAACGGGCACAGAGAAAATGCTTAATAATAATTTGTTGAATGAAGAAGTAAATGAACAAATGGCATGTATTTTTAAGAACTTTTTATGAATAAGTTCTCTAAGTGTGAGAAAGGGGGTTTACTTGGAGAACTAGCTATTTATCAGAGATCATTTGAAACTAACAAAGAGCAGGTACAGTGATTCCAGAAGCAGTTTTCAATAAGTCTTGAAGGGGTCCCAAATGTTATGGAATTCTAAGAGGGGCCAGAAGCCTGCAGCCTCTCGGGGGTGACTTTCTGTGCCATCTCTGTGAAGACTTACTTGTGGTGGTTTGTGCAGTGAGCATAAATCCTTAGTTTGTCCCGGATCACTCTGCCTGGCCGTGGCTTCCGCTGGAGCCCAGCCACATGCACCGCCAAGACTTTGGGGCCGATCAGGCGCTTGTAAAGGAGAGAGAGCCAGTAGTCCTGAGGAGAACAGAGAGGCAGAGTCAGAGAAGGACGCATGTTCAGGTGCTGTGCTCTGAGTAAACACACAAACATGTAGGCCAGAAACCACTTCTTACCAGGAGTACAGTGAACTATGACCAATGAGATCCTAACCCTATAAGCATGGTCACCCCAAGGAAGCGCTCACCCTGGGTTGATAATGAAGTGGGCACTGTCTAAAGTTGCCTTTTCAATTGACCAACTGGGGAAATGTAAGTAGAGTGGACCAAGAGCAGTATACAAACAAATGAATCAAAGTTTTTCACATATGAAATAAAAACCAGCTGAGGCCTTAAATTTCCAACTTTGTTTTCCTATGACTTCAGTTTCATACTGGTTTATGGTTTCTGCTTAATTGTAGAATGGACGATTCCAATCTTCAGGATTGTCACCAATATGAGAATCCAAAATGTCATTCTCCAAATACTGTCACTAAAGACCATTAGTGTGGTGGGAGGGAGATGAAGCTCCTCCAGGCAGGAGACCAGAGTCCTGGATTCCAGAGTCAGAAACGCAAACAGAAGAATGTTTGCAAACCATGGTGCTAATTCTTGGTCATCCTCAATAATTCTAAAATAAAAAGAATAATTCTCAACTAAAAAGAATGCGATGCTTTTAACCATTCCAGGGTCCATTTGTAACTGATTAATATTCAATCTGTAACCTACATATGTATTTAAATTTACAAAAGCCTATTCACCATCTTAATTTGATTTTATATTTGCTATAATCATATTTTGTTTTTGTATTTGATTTGTATTGTGTAAGCTTTTATCATCTATTATGGATAATGACTACTGAGTTTATAACTCACCATGTACAATAGGGCTTCCTAACTTGTTTAAGGGCTTCTCCCTTTCTTTCCCTCCCCAGTTCTGGAATTCAGTGAACATACTAGTCAGTGCAGGCGACTTAAGGTCTTAAAGACATCAACTATGTCTTCTCAGCCTTCATCCTTCCAGGCAGAAGTCTCTTAATGATCTTTTTTTTTTCTTGTGTGGCCATCTATAACATCAGCTGCTTAAAAATGTCTGCTGAATTGCATAAATCCGAACAAAGTCTCAAGGCCCCTTTGCCACCAGCATAGCTCCAAATCTGCCCTGAGCGGTGGGCTCTAGGCCTTGCCTGAGCATTTACCTTAATTAACTTTAAGTGGCCCTAGTGTGGCTATTGAATATGGTCTCCTGATGTTTAAAATGGCAAATATTTCATTATTGTCAATCATATAGACGAATAAAATCTCATTGGTTTAATTTGCTCTTATTTGATTATAATTTCTGTGTTATTATTACTTTATGAAGTGATTATCACAGTTACCCATATTTCCAATGTCATGTCCACCTTTTTCTTACTGATTTGTAACATATCTTTTAATGTTAGTAGTAAGAATCCTTTGGAATGTATATGGAACAAATATTCTGTCCAAGTTTGTAGTTTGCCTTTTATCACTTTTTATGATGTTTTTGGTTAAATATGGTCTCCTGATGTTTAAAAGTTTTTTTAATTTTTAAAAATTTTACAGGAAAATATATCAATCTTTTTCTTTTGGTTTCTTCCTTTTCTTTTATTCTTAGAAAGTTCTTCCTTGCACAAGCATCAGATAAATCTTCATTTATATTTCTTTTCTTTTCAAAAATCCATATTTTTTTACAGTGACTTTATTGAGATCACACACTTATATTGCTTATAGTTCTTTTTATATTATCATTTTAAAATTTAATCTTTTAATTCATTGAAAAATATTTTGGTATATGATACTAACTGTTATTTTCTAAATAATTTACTAGTTGTTGTAGTGAACAACCTATCCCTAAGTCCATTTTTATCACATATTAAGTTTTATATACATATAAGTATGTAAATATATATTTATATCATACATATATTAATTAAATATATATTTATATAATACATATACTAATTATAATACATGTATAATATATATAGTATATATACATACATACAATAATATATATGTATATATTATAAATTATAATATATGTATAATATATGTATATATGTATTATATATGTGTAATATATAATATATAAATAACATATATTATATAATTATATTTATATGTAATATATGTTCTATATGCATATATATGTGTGTAAACATATAATATACATTATATGTTATATAATATATTATAATATATACACATAAATTTATATATTATATAATATATAACTATATATTTATAATTTATAAATGTATAATTATAATACATAATATTATATATTATATATAATTGTAATTATAAAATTATAAAAAATGTTATAATATATTTTATAATAATATATAAATATTTATAATTATGAAACATATACTTATACAATATTATATTTATATATAATAAGTATATAAAGATATCATATATGTGATATTTTATGATATGTATATCATGACATATAGATAAGAAATGCTATAATTATATATAATTCTGTGTGTGGATTTTCTACTTTCTATTCTCTTCCACTGAACTCCCCATTATTATTTTTTTTTGAGGAAGATTAGCCCTGAGCTAACATCCATTGCCAATCCTCTTTTTGCTGAGGAAGATTGACCCTGGGCTAACATCTGTGCCCATCTTCCTCTACTGTATATGTGAGATGCCTGCCACAGCATGGCTGGATAAGCGGTGTGTAGGTCTGTGCTGGGGATCCGAACCTGTGAACCCTGGGCTGCCGAAGTGGAGTGCGTGAGCTTAACCGCTACACCACCAGGCTGGCCCCTCCCCATTTTTTAAATCAGTTTCACACCATTTTAATTACTATGTTACATTTTAATATCTAGAGGTTTAAGTCCCTTTTGTTATAATTTTCTTTCTTTGTTCAAACCTTCCTTAATTAGTCACCTCCATTTATTTTTCCAAATAAACTTTGAAATCATTTTTTATTGTGTTTGTTATTGCAGAGAAATTTGAGGCTGCTGTGAATTTGATTCTATGTTTGGTTAGCCTGTTTATTTTCTCTTTTGTGTTCTGGCAGGATGCTTCTGGAATCATGTTTTGTCCTTGATATTTGAGTTTTTACCAAAAATGTGTCAATGTGGGTTTCTGCATTAATTTGCCAGTATTTGGGGGATACTTTTGATCAGAAAGACTAAAGCCCGCTTCAACCTGTGAGAATTTTCTTTAAATATAGCTTTGAATTCCTATTTCTTTCTTCTGTCAATCTCTGTTTCAGGAGTCTGTTTGTTAGATCTCCATCCTCAGTTCTGCGCATCTATCATCTCCTTTCTCATGGTTTTTTCATCTTTTTATTCCTTCTGCATAAAGGATGTCTCAAGTTTGTCCTCCACATTGCATATCCATTTTCTCCAGGATTATTTCTGTCATTTACTGAGTCTAATGAGTATTTTAATTGTTACTACAATTTTAGTTTCCTTGTAATCTTTTCTGGTCTCATTTAACTTATCTGATTGTTTGGCACTTACTAAAAACTTTTTTCCATTATATGTGTACTATGCATATGTTTTCCATATACAGGAGAATGTATGTAACTTACATGACAGTTCTGAAGCATATGAGAAAACATCATCCACCTTAAAGCTACCATAACACTCACACTGTTGCATCTAGTTATATAATCCTTCCCTTGCCCATTTTTGTGTTTTTCATTCCCTTGCTTTATATTTTAGTTTTATCCATATATTTGCTCCTAAGCAATACATTATTTAATTTGTTGGCTTTATAAAAGTGGTATCAGGCTGTACGTAATTTTCTGTGACTTACTTTTTTCACTTAACATTATGCTTCTAAGACTCATCCAGGTTGTTACATGTACTTACAGTTCATTCATTTTCAATATTGTATGATACTTCGTTGTGTGAACATACTACAATTTATTTATCAATTCTTCTGCTAATGGATATTTGGGGGGTGTCCAGATTTTTGCTATTATGAACAATGTAGCTTTGAACATTCTTGTTCCTGTTTCCCAAGACACAGGTGAAGATTTTTGGAGAAGCAATACTCCAAATGTGATTGGAAGCCAGCAGCAGCCTCATCACCTGGGTGCTGTTTAGAAATGCAAATTCATGGGCTTTATTGGAGAACTATTGACTTGGGATCTCCAGGGGTGGGGCTCTCAAATTGTGTGGCTTTCCAGGTGATTCTGATGCTTGTTAAAGTTAGAGAAGCACTGTCGTAGAGTATAAACCTAAGAGTGGAATTGCTGTCATACACAGGTATACAAATATTCAGCTTTACAGGATGATACCAAACTGTTTTCCAAAGTGATTCCAATTGTTCCAATGTATACTTCCTCCAGCAGTGTCTGTATGAGTTCCCTTTGATCCACTTCCTTGCCAACACCTGTTATTTTCAGACTTTCTAATTTTTGCCAATCTAGTGGGCATACAATGTCTAGTTCTTTTTGTGTGTTAAGAAGTCCTTCCTCATGTCTAGTTCATGAAGATAATTTATATTTTCTTTTAAAACTTTTAACATTTCTTTCATAATTAAATCTTTAATCAATCTAGAATTGATCTGGGGGTATGATGTGAGGTAGGTATCTAATTTCATATTTTTCCATATGGATAGTCAATTATACCAGCGTCACTTATTAAATAGTCTCTCCTCTCTTTAGTGATCTGCAATGGCTTCTGTGTCATACGTCAAACTTCCATGTATTCATGGGTTTGTTTCTGGGCTCTCTATTCTGTCCTGCACCAATACCACACTGTTTGAATTACCATTGTTTTTATATGTCTTGAAATCTGGTAGAGCAAGTCCTCCTATCTTATTCTTCAGGAATGGCTTTGCTAATCTTGGGCCTTTGCTCAATCATAGACATTTCAGAATCAGATTATGAAGTATCTAAACAAAATCTGCTAGGACTTTGGAATTTCATTGAATTTATAGCTCAAATGAAGAGAATTTACATTTTTATGATATTGAGTCTTATTATCCATAAATATGAAAGGAATTGAAAAATAAACTCCATCCAGTCAGGTAATCTTTCTTCCCTCCTTCCTTCCCTCCTTTTTTTCCTTTCTTTGAAAGTGAAACTTGAAATCATGTAATTTTTTTCTATTAAGAAATTATCCTGGGTCTTTTATAATGAAAACAAATCTTGAAAGAAGAAGAAAATATGGGAACCTTTTCAGTTCAGAAACTGAAATCAGAAAACATTTTATTTGAGAGAGTGTTCTATTAACTATTTAGTAGAAGGCAAAGCAATAAGGAGAATCCAGTGTTAAGACTCAAACTTGCTCTGTTGGCAGATTCACTGATTTTCCATTTCTAGAGAAGGCACTTTCAAAGTGCTTCTACATTCTTTTTCTCCCTTTTCTCCCTACTTATCCTTTTGGTATTCTGTAAAACTATTTGTGATGAATCTCTTCACTTCCATTTCCAAAAGTGTACATTGATGGACAAAAGCCTTCATTTCCCTGCCCACCACCACACGCCATTCCCTGGAATTCAAGGATAGTGTCCCCAGGTAAAGTGCGTGATCTAGGCGACAGCAGTGTGCTTCTCGTATGCTGTAGGCAAATATTTGCTTTTTTTTTTTAAATATCTGTTCATGTTTAGCTCATATATATGCAGTGTGCTTCTCATATGCTGTCAGCAAATGTTTGCTTTTTGTTTTTCTTTTAAATATCTGTTCACATTTAGCTCATATATATTGTTTAGGCGCACACATATTCGTAATAAAATTGTGTGTATGCAGGTGTATAAGCAACACATTGATAAACATAAAATATAGGATAATGTTTACCTTGGGCAGTGCAGGAGGAATCAGGGGAATGGGATAATGAGAAGACTTATAGGTTGATGGGAGTTATCGGTAATGTTTTAGTTTTGGGGTTGCGCGGTGGACTCACAGGTGCTGATTGTATTATTTTGTTTAAAAGTACCATGTGGGCATAGCTAATCTTTTGAATGTGTCAAATAATATATTAAAAAGATAATAAAGAAAAATTATGTATGCATTTGTTTATCAGAGCTTTCTTTCTGAAGATGACATCATTGATCCACCCATAGGCTGGCATCTCTTTGTATTGTTTTACCCAAAGAGAGATGGGTTTATGGTGATTTGCTCTTAGTTTATCATCTCTTCCTTCAGAGGAATGGACGATTTGGGTTGGTAAGTCACTTGGTAGAAGACTAGGTGAATGTGAAATTTTCACCTTAGCTTCCTGCACCATTTCTAGACTCCTGTCTCACTCTTGATCTTCTCTCAGCTCCTTCTCTCAGTCTTCCTCTTTTTTAAAACTCCATCTTCCCTCTCTCACTGTCCTTATCTCTCCCTCATGTAAACCAGCTCTCAGCAGAATCAAATTCTATGTCCTTCCTCCCTCCCTCCCTCCTTCTCTCTTTCTTTCATTTTATTACGAATAGGTGCCATTTATATAATCACAAATAAAATTAAACAAATGAAATGATTCTTGAATACTTCTTATGGAAATGACATGAAGGGGCAGGAAAATTACCTTTATGCATAGAACAGATAGGAAAAAAATAAAGAATGCACATACATGTCTAACAAAAAACAACAAAAAGACATTGTATGAAAGATGGAATATAAAGAGAAATTTTCAGACAATAAGAGTCATCAAGAAAGAAGGCAAATATAATAGCTTTTTATGTCAATAATAAAAAAAATCCAAAGCAAAGAATGCATTGCAATTTTCAAGGGACAAAGAGAGATACAGACAGACATTCTTTAAGTGTATCAGACATGAGAAAAGGTTGAAGAAAAATAGTGTCCATTTATTAGTTGGAGAGGGAAAACTAATAACAGATGACGCTAAAAAGACAGAGGTTTTAAATCTTCTCTTTTCCTCTAGTATTTGTCAAAAAGTCAATTGTTGTCTGAAAGCTAGACAATGCAGTATATAGAGTAAGTTGAACCAAAATAAATGGGAAAAGAGAAAGAAACTGACAGAGGGTTGCAGAGTTTACTGGATTAATCACTGAACCGTGTGTTCCTTGAGGTCTAAGACTACTTGCCCATTCCTATAGCCCACATCTAATAGAGTGCCTGGCTTACAGGAGGTGCTAAAATTCAATTATGGAATGTGTACTGTGTTTAAGGCTCCATGCTAAGCATTAGGGATATAGTGATGAATAAGACAAATACAGTTCTTGCCAGAGTGAAGTTTATAATCTAGCAAGAAAGATAGTCCTGAAGCCAATGAGTTAGGCAATTAATTAATTTCGATGGTGCTAATGGTAATGGAGGAATCTATGAGACCATATGACAGAAGATGTGACCCAGTCTGGTGGGGAGGCGGTCAGGGAAGGAAGGAGTCTCTCATGGAGAGACATTTAAGATTTGAGGAAAAGAGGGGAGGGAATAGAAATGTTTGGGGTAAGAGAAAGAGCTTATGCAAAGGCTCTGAGATGGAAAGGAGTTTGGAATATTTGAGAATCTGATAGCAGATCAATTCAGCTTGGAGCTTAGCAAGTGAATACAAGATGAGGATGGTAGGGCCAGCTCATGTGGACCTCAGGATTTTAGAATTGGTCTTAAACGGGAAGCCACTGTAGAATTTTAAGAGAGAAAGTGACATTGTTCAATTTACATTTAGCAAGTTGATTTTCACAGCTGTGCAGAAAATGGATTGGAGAAAACTATTTAGGAGGTTAGTTAAGAAGAAAAATGATGATAGTTTGATTAAGGTGAGGAAATTGGCAAGAAAAAGAGGGATTTGAGAGATACTGTTTAGGACATAAAACTGATTGGATGTGGTGATTGATTGGCTACAGAGAATGAGCATGAAACAGGATTCATAGCTTTTAAATGTTCAAATCCTTAATTCCGGAGGATGGAATGGCTCCTGACAGCACAGCAACAAGAGCAGTGTATCCCTTCTATCCTCAACCCCACCTCTTCCTAACCCAACCCCAGCCCAGAAAAGCTTAGTGAGATCAAGTTCTACCAGTGACAAGAACATACCTAAAAGAAAACAGAATCAAACAGATTAATAGTAATTACCAAAGAATGTGCATTGGTTAAATCTTTCCTAATGTGTCCCTGAAATTAAGTTCTGAAGTTTCTTTTTTTCATTTTTAGTGCATAAAAATCAAATGCATATTTTTTAAATGTTTTGTCTTTATCCACTCACTTCACTCACTGTTTCTCACATTTATTATTTCCACTAATCCAGAGCTGGGCAAGGGGACCCTTGCTATAGAGAGCCAAGCTCTGGCCCTTGTTCAGCTGCACCCTTCTCCATGGGCAAGAAGTCCACAGAGCCAAACGCACATGCCTCTTTCCAGACCATGATCTGAGTCCCCATGACCCTAGAATTATCTGCTCAGATATTCCTTAGCTTGTTGCCAGGACCTGCATGGACCTCAGCCTGGAGTCTGGCTTCCTAAGAGTGGATCGTAGCTCTGGAGTGTGCACCACTAGGCTGGGAAGGGGGCAAGAGGCAGCTACTTATGGAGGTGTGATCAGGGCTTGGGCTTGCAGACTGCGTTGTCTACACTGCATGACCATGAGACTCTTGCTTATATACTACAGAACTAGAGGTGGGAAGGGGGTGCTGGGCTGTGGCCCTAGGTTCTGACCAACCTGGTAAGAGCCTTGAATACATCCTTTCATTCTACAAGCATTTTCTGAGCACATATTAGTGGCATGCAAGGTATTCTGTTCAGCCTGGGTGATACAAAGATGAACAAAACATCTTCTTGTCCTTAAGGAACTTAGGGGCCAAGATACATGTAAACAATTCTCTGTAAAACAAGGTTGACTAAAGTAAACACCACACGAGCAGGAGGCACTTGTGGTTCTTTGGGAATTCAGAAGAAGAAACAATTATTTATGACTGGGGGATTCGGGGAAGGCTTCACAGAGACACAAAAGTGGAGGAGTAATTTTCTTAGAGTTGAAAAATATGTATTCAAATCCTGAAAAGTTATTTATTATCTCCAAACCTCAGTTTCCTCATAGGGGTTTAATGAGATAATACGTCTGGAAACATCTGTCATAGTGCCTGATATATAAAAAGTATCTAATAAATGTTGCTTATTCTTCTCTTTATTCCTTCAAAGATTTTTTTTTTTAGCCTCATGAAAATAGTTACATTCTAGTACGTACACAGTTATGTCCCAAGTTGCCCTGAAAACATAAACATAACTGGTGTGTGTGTGTGCATGTGTTGGGAAGTTAAGGATGGTTGGAAGGAAGCTCCTTGAGATCAGGGCTTACTTTTGCATCCCCAGTGACTGTGAACATAGATATTGGTACTCAATAAATGTTTGATTGAATGAACGATCAACTGAAGATTCACCTCCTGAAGCTCATGGGAGGGCTTCCAGGGCTGAATGGGAGTGACATGAAAACTTTGCAAGGTTCAAAAGTCATGGTTTTCCGGAGCACTGATAGGCCTTGCTGCAGGTGCCTAAACTTGTTTAATCTCAATATTTTCTGCTTCTGCGAAGTATACATACACTGAAGCGTGATAGCAAAATGACACATATTTTTCCTTCATGGAGCCTCTTGTCTTACTTCCAAAGTCACAAAACCTAGTTAACTCTAGTGGGCACAAATGCTACACCAGTAGCCACTCTTCATCTAGATATCTGACCTCAGAGAGCCAAGAAGAAATGAAGTGGAACATCCCCGTTGGTTTTGCGCCAGAAGGGGTGATAAGCCAGAGCTCACATATAAGGGGAAGAACCCTGCTGCTCCGACTTCCTCCACAGACAGGGAGCTGCAGCAGATCCAGGGGGTTTCCATGTGACTACAGCATCTTTGAAAATACTCGAAGCTATAATTTTCCCTACTGCCCTCTCTAGAGGGAATGAAATCCCCTCCAATCCATTTTTTGATCACCTTACTTAAAACCGTCAGGTGACTTCCTGTTGCATGCAGGCTAGAGACTGAGACCGGTGGTTTTAACATGAATTGGCCCCTTACCACCTTGCCTTTCTCTACCTGGCCTTTTATGTTCAAGGACATTGATTTTTTTCCTCCCTCCTACCATAGACAGGGCCTTCCTGTTTTTCTAATTACCTCCTGCTCCTGGTCCTACATACTTCTCCCCAAATCAGGCGTACACACACACACACACACACACATACAAACACACACACACACTTTTTTTTTTTTTTGGTGAGGAAGATTGGCCCTGAGCTAACAGCTGTGCCAATCTTCCTCTATTTTGTATGTGGGTAGCTGCCACAGCATGGCTTGATGAGTGGTGTGTAGGTCTGTGCCCAGGATCCAAACCTATGAACCTTGGGCCACCAAAATGGGGCACATGAACTTAACCGCTATGCCACTGGGCCAGCCCCACACCACTTTTTAACTCTTAACTGAAATGTTAGCTCTAGGGTCACTTTCCCAGGAAAGGCTTCCTGGACCACCCCCATTCCCTGCCCAGGCTAATTTACATTTCTGTATTCTGTATTCTCAAACCATTTCTTTCTCTTAGGACACTTGAGTCAGTATTTACACATTTATTGGTAGGATTTTCTGATTCATATATCTCTTCCCTTCTAGACTATGAATTCCATGATGATGGGACTGTGTTTTCTCACAGCTGTATCACCAGAGCCTAACACAGCATCTAGAACATAAATGTGCTCAATGAACAGTTGGAACTAGAAGAGGTACCTATTTTCCCCTTGGTCTGGCCCCCTGTCCCTTGCTTCTCTTACACAGTTTTGTCTATATCTGGACTTCAGGTTATCTACTTTGAAACAAATTACAGAGTTTTTCTGTACTCAGTCCCATTAATTCCAGACCTGAGTAAGGGTGAGAGACTCCAACCTAGAAATGCAGCCCAGAAGGTCATCACACAAGGGGCACTGGGTATGAAATCAGAATTCCAGGCATGCTGCAAATGAAAGCAATCACAAGCTTCCACAAAGAATTATAAAGATCTGCCTTCATCTGCTTACTGGGAAAAGGTAGGTGATGTTATCTGGGTTCAAAATGCCAGGGCCAGAACCGATAAGTTTGCTATAAAAAAATGCCACATTATATGATTTTAATGAGACTTATTTTTGCAAAAAATACATTTGAACTATTCTTGTTTCAACAACTTGGCTAGCCAGATCACAAAGGTCTAGCATGCCAATGAAACATTTCCTAGTATTTAGTAGCAAGAATGAATTGCCAAATGGTGCAGCCACTGTGGAAAACAGTTTGGCAGATCCTCAAAAAGTTAAACATAGAATTATCATATGATCCAGCAATTCCACTCCTAGGTATATGCCCCAAAGAATTGAAAACAGGGACTCAGAAACTTGCATGTGAATGTTCTTTACAGCATTATTCATAGTAGCCAAAAGGTGGAAACAACCTGTGTCCATTAACAGATGAATGGATAAACAAAATGTAGCATATTCATACAATGGAATATTATTCAGCCATAAAAAGAATGAAGTTCTGATACATGCAACAACATGGATGAATCTTGAAAACACTGTTCTAGGAAATAAGCCAGACACAAAAGGACAAATATTTTATGATTCCACTTAAATGAAATATCTAGAATAGGTAAATTCATAAAGACAGAAAGTAGAATAGAGGTTACCAGAGGCTGGGGGGAGGCAAGAATGGGGAGTTATTGCTTAATGATACAGAGTTTCTATTTGGAGTGATGAAAAATTTTGGATATCGATGGTGGAGATGGTTGCACAACACTGTGAATGTATTTAACGCCACTGAATTGTATACTTAAAAATGGTTAAACTAGCAAATTTTATGTTATATCTATTTTTCCACAGTTAAAAAGAAAAAAAAAAAAAAGAATGCATTCCCAGAAATAACGTTTCTTGAGAATAACTTGGTAATACACATCAAAACACTCAAATTGCTGCATACCCTTGACCCAACAATTCCACTTCTCATAATTTATTCCAGAGAAATAATCACAGATATATGAAAGATTTATCTGTAAGATGGTTGCCACGGCCACTGTTGGTTTTGTGCCCTGATGTCCATTCCTCCTCCTTCTGATTACAGCATCTGGATTTTCTTTTGGGAAATGATTCAGCCAGGATTGTATATTGTTTATCAAGGTTCTCTGCTCTCCCTTGAGGAGAGTGAGTGATCATATTAGGCCAGTGGGGCTTTCGCTCCAGGGAACGTGGAAACTGTATAGTTGGTACGGCCAAGCACACTGAGAGTGGCTGGAGTGGATTTATTCTATGGAGTGGCACCTTGCGGAGACTGACCATTCACTGGTGCTGCCACCCGGAACCCCTGGTGCCCTGGATCCTATCCTTTCCAAGCTGGGTGCTTCAGCTTTTCAACTACCTCATTTCTTCTCTGCTGAAGTTCCCTAAATTCCTTTCCTCCTTCTTTTTCTTAAAAAAAATTTTTAATTGGTTCAATGGTCATCACAGCATTATTTTTGATGGGGGAAAACAACTCTGAAAACAATCAAATATTCAATAAATAAATTACTGGATAAACAAATTATTGTAGATCCAGTTATGGATATTTTGCAGCTGCTAAAAATTATATTTTAGAAAAATATCTAATGATGTCAAAATATGTTCATTATAATAAGTAGAAAAAGAGCAGGCTCTAAAATAGGGTGATCCTATTTTTGAGCAGAAACAAGTATCTCTCTCTGTGCAGTTAAACTTGAACACTCCACACCTAACGAACACAGTGATTATCTCTGAGTAGTTCTCCTCGCTTTCCAGTTCCTTGAAGGCCCATTCTCCCACTCCTCTGGGCCCTAGAAATGCTGTTCCCTTTGTGTGAAGTACCTCTCCCCACCATGCCCTCCCTGGCTAACTCCTTCTCATTCTTTGGGTTTCTGTCTAAGAGAAACTTCCTCTAGAAAGCCTCCTGAAGCCCCAAGTCGGGGTTAGGGTTTCCCTTGTACGTGATCCTGTGGACCCTGCGGTTCCCCCTCCTAGCAGTTTTCACACTGTATGCGAATTGCCTATTTACTCCCATGTATTCTCCACTAGACGCCTCAGTGAGATCAGGGTCCATGTTTGTTCATAACAATGCCAATGAGCATTTCTTGAGTGCTTAATATGTGCTCCACTTGTATTATCTCACTGAGTTCACCAATCTATCCTACCTACAAGGAAGCACTATTATTTTTTCTTTTTACAGGTGAGGTTACTGAGGCTTAGTGATACAAAGCAATGTACCTAAAGTGATCGGGTGGTAGCTCTAGCACCTAGCACAGTGCCTAGGTATACAGTAGGTGCTTAATAAGTATCTGTTGAATTAATGAATGAATGTATTAAAATTAGTCTATAAATCTCACTATTGCAGTTCTCTGAATCTATAATTAAAGTGTTGCTAGATCAAATGGGTAAGATGTCAGTATGTTGCCAAAAGGGAACAACATCTTATCTCACTGATTAGTGAATTCACTGTGAAGCTCCTTTAAAAATTCAGAGCCACTGCTGCCTGGAGATAAAAATCTCATTAGAATCTTTTGTTCTAATGAGGTGACTCTTGGTGGGCTCCTGGATGTGGGCTGGTCAACAGAAAGACCAAGCCATGATAAGCTTGGCACTTTCAGCCCCACCCTCCACTTTCTGGAGAGGGGAAAGGGGCTGGAAATTGAGTTTATAATTGATCATGTCTATGTGATGAAGTCTCCACAAAAATCCAAAAGTATGGGGTTCACAGAGTTCTGGGTTGGTGAACACATCCGTGTGCTGGGAGGGTGACACACCCCAACTCCACAGGGACAGAAGCTCCTATGCTTAAGACTCTTCTGGACTTCGCCCCATGTATCCCTTTATCTGTATCCTTTATCATATCCCTTATTATATAATTAATCGGTAAACCTAATTAAGTGTTTCCCTGAGTTCTGTGAGCTTTTCTAGCAAATTATTGACGCTGAGGAGAGAGTCATGGGAATCCTGATTTATAGCTGGTTGTTAGTCAGCAGTACCAGAGGCAACCTGAGACTGGCATCTGAGTGGGGGCAGTCTTGTGGGACTGAGCCCTTAACTTGTGGGATCTGGTGCTAACTCCAGGTAGACAGTGTCAGAACTGAATTGAATTGTAGAACACCCAGGTGGCATCAGAGGATTGGTCATTGTGGGGAAAAACCCACCACATACCTGGTGTTAGAAGTGTTGTGAGTGTGGTAGTAGTGTGAGAGTAAAGGAAAAAACTGTGAGTTTTTCCTAGATAGATTCCTAGTTCCAGACACAGGTACTTTATATCCAGAATGCAGGGAAATATATTATGAATAATCCCTTCTCTTGAATCCCAGGAATCTGAGAGAAAGTATACCATTTCTCTGATCCTGAAACCTAGAGCAGGGTCTTTCATCCCTGGCACTACTGGCAGCTTGGGCCTGAGAATTCTCCGCTGTGGCGAGCTGTCATGTGCACTGTAGCATTTTAGCAGTATCCCTACCCTGTACCTACTAGATGCCAGTAGCACACACTTCCCTTAGTTGTGACAAAAAAATGTCTGCAAATCTCCCCTGGAGGTCAAAATCCACCCCTCCTATGTTGGAGATCCACTGACCCAAAGTGTGGCAAGTGGAAAACACTGGTGCACTCCCCTCCCACCCATCACAGAGTAGTTCACAGACATACACGTGGACACACTCATGCTTCTTGTTTATTTACATGATGAAGTGGAAGTAAATCCCATTAATCTAACATTTTCTGTTTGATGGTGATATGTAAAAATGTCTAATGTTTTGTTAATGATCATTTAAGAAATTTTCCTTCCATTCACCTCAGTCAACTAACGTTTCCAAGCATGGAAAAATTCTATTACGATCTTTGCCTTTGCAATGGAGCTGGTTCCCTGGACCACTTTGGATTTCTGGACACTTGTGTATGCTCCTAGCAGAGGTAGAAAAGCATGGGCTTTGGAGTCAGACTCCCTGGACTGGAATTCCACTTAAAACTCATTTATCTGTGCTCATTGCAAACCACTCAACTGCTCTAAGGTGCAAATTCCTCGACCATAAAAACCTTCCTTGCTTGATCACGGTGAACATTAAATGAGATGATTCCTGGGAAATGCCTGGCCCAGTCCTGGAGGTAGAACCAGTTCCTCCTTGTGAATATTTCCGTCCTTTGGTGCTTGATTATTACCCAGGAAGCAGGAGTAAGGGAAAGCTTCCCTCCCAGTGTTTTGTGCCTCAGAATAGTCCTGCAGCTCTTCTCAAAATAGTGAGGGCAGGTGGCAAAGTCATGCTGGGATAATCAGGGAAGGTTCTTGAATGTGACTTGCATCTTTCCCCTGGAGTTGGCTGGAAGTGACTTGGGAGGCAGTTAGTGAAGACGAGGCCTGAGTGGGTAGGGCTTTGTCAGTGAGAGTGTCCTCACAGGGCTAGAGGGCTGGTACAGAGGTTTTGTTTCACTCAGAAGACCTCTTTGAAGCCATTTTGCAAGTAATAACGGGTGACAGTAACTGCAGTCAGATTCGGGTTCTAACTCAACTTCCCCACTTCCTGGGTGAGACTCCCACCGTGGGTAAGGTACTTTCCTTTCAAGCCTCAGGATCATCATCTACAAAACAGGATAATACTTGAGTCTACCTCCTGAGGTTGTTGTGAGGATTAACAAGATAATGCACGTAAAGGGATGAGCCCAGTGCTGGTGAGTAGTAGACGCTGAGAAACATTAGCTGATGCTACTATTAATAATCCTCTTCTGTAAACACCTGTGCTTATATGTATCGTATCTGAATATATTCTAGAAAGGATGAATGATGGGGAAAAATGAGGTCCAAGGTAGACGAGACAGAACTCAAACAACTAACCAATCAAAAGAGAACAAGCAGAGGATAAAGTATATGTGGGAGAAAAATGCAGGAACAAGATAGAAAGAAAAAGTAGGCAAAAAAGACGAAGGTTAAAAGTGAATATGGCATTTTTATGTAAAAGCTGGGGGCCAGCTACCTGTGTGCACCAAAGTCTTAGAGAATTAGGCCAGGGATAGAGACAGAGAAGGGTCTTGCTTCACTAGAAACGAATGGATAGATATAGAAGGACTTTTTGTCTAGATATCACCATCATCATCAGTCAGTCAACATTTGCCGAGCACCTGTGATGCACTGGACAAACAGAAATAACTAAGACACAGTTTCACACTCTGAAGAGCTCCTAGTTTAGTTGGCCAAAAGCCAGTGTGGACTCTAAGTAGAGTTCTGGAGCTAACTCTGAGGTCCCACCTCTCCTTCCTTAATTGACTCATCCTTTGGACGTTGGTAGGCAGAGGAGTGCAACCGCCTGTAGATTTGAGCAGATACTTTCTCTCCCCAAACTTGCCCTCTTTTACCACTGAAGCTTTTCTGTACCCAAAGTATTTGTACAAGTTGGGAAAGTTACGTGCACATGAGGTGCTTAGAGAAGAGGCTTTATAATAATCCACTGACTTCTGGGCAGACTACACAAGCTGAGCCAGTGGAGAGATTTCTGAAAGGGCATTTGGAGAGAAAGTGGTTTGCCCCTTTGTCCAGGGTGGCATAATGCTAGCACCTTTCTGACTACAAAGAGTAGAACTGAGTCTGTCAAGTCAGTTACAGACTTAACCACAGCTTTAACAGGCCAACAGCAGGGTCAACCAACCCCGGAGGAGACATTTTGTTGACAGCCACTCTGATGAGCTCAGGGGATTCAGAACACAAGGGTGAAGGTGGTTTCCACCCAGACAGGTCCAGGAAAGCCTGTGGAACATTGCGTTGTCCACAAGCTATTTTGCAGCTGCTTCAATTAAAAAATTAAACTATATCTGAGTAGCAGCAACATCCTTAAGAGCCAAATTGGATTCCTCCTTGGAAAACAAGCTACAGACCACATCTTTATTGTGCAGACACTCATTAACAAATATGTAAAAAAATACTAGTCGGAGAAGGATGTTTTCCTGCTTTGGAGATTTTTTTAAAAAGCATTTAATTCAATCTGGCACGCATGGCTGAACCTGAAATGGCTACAATGTGTGACTGGTGGGAAAGCATGACCAAAGCAGTCCATCAATCTACCCTCTGCAGCACAAATAAACCCAGAACTCAACTGGGGTTAGGAGAAGGGGCTAGCTCTCTTGACTTTTTCTGAACACTGGAGAAGGGTTTTTTTATGCTTGAGGCACTTCTAAGTTCAGGATCCTTCCTGAGGAAGAGAAATGCTGCCTGCAAATAACTAGGTTAGTCTCTCCATCTCTCCCTTGGTCCTGAGCAGAAGTTAAATTGCTAGGCAGGACACAACTTAAAGACCCCAGGACCATCTACAGAGAGATTTAAAAACCAATTTTCATGAGATAGTCCCAAATAACCTCACATTTTACTTTTTTAAGTGTAGAATATGCTGACTGTGCTTTTATGTGGTCCATCAAGGTTGTCTGAATCCCAGACTCTGCTCTACAAGGACCATACTCAAGTGGATCCAGGCTTCCCAGTAACGTGGGATTCAAGGTGCAAGGTAAGATCCACCCTTTAAGATGAAACTGCATATCTAATGACTTTTAGGATATTTTCAGTGTTATCAGGCTTTATGTGATTTTAAAAGAATAGTTAACTTTGCAGTCACCAAAGTGTATTTACTGTTCCCTGAAGCCAGGGCATGTGTGTAGATATATGAGTAAGATGAAGAATCAAGCTGGGGAGGGCAGAGAATCTTTGTTCCCCTCCATGTTCTGCAACGGAAGCTGGCAGGTACTTTGCTCTTTGTGAAGAGCAAAGAAGTGTATGAGGTGTGTGAGGCAGTTCCAAGATGCGAGAAAATAGGTCTTGTGGAATAAAGCCCACCTCCATCAGGGAATCTCGTCAGGAGGAGACAGAGGAGTAGAGAGAGAAAGCAGAAGACTTGCATCTAGCCTGTGCCGTGAGTATAGTTCTCATTATGGTGGCCATTTTTGTTGACATCAAGTGAAGAGGAGGATTAATAATTAACTGGCAAACTCATGTTGCCACACGGATCATTCCAACAGAAAATACACTAGAAACAAAATTAAGCAAAGTGGTTATCCATACAGCAGGACTTTTCTGGATTGTGGCTCAATATTTCCTATATGGATGCTGCCCTATGACCAGGGACAAGAGCAGTCCTCTTGCTTGGGCACAGCACAGAACCATGGGAAGAAGTTTTTATTTTCAGCCATTACCTCATCCTTACTATTCTGGGAATGATTGAGGGTTAGTGACAGGAACACTTTGAAGCAGGTACTTTGCCAATATATATTCTTATTCTTAATAAGTGCAAATGGGAGGCTGCAGGACCAACTCAGTAATTACCTTTGATATTTTTATACACACCTCCCACATATTGAAAATCAATCACTACAAACTTGAAGAACTGCATTTATGGGATTTTATAGACTTTGCATAAAGAAATATTAGTTGACGGAGAAGCTAGAAAGAATAGCAATCTTGGCACAGAAACCCAGCATGAAATTGAATATGGACTCTTTGAAATGTGCAAAATTTTCAAAGTTCAAAGAAAAGCCCAATTCCAGAAAATTGCCAGCTGGAAAACAGCTTATTGAACCTTGAATGAAGACACTATTATAAATCTCATTACATAATTTGATAATTCTGACATTTGCAAAAGCACACTGACATAAGTCTTGAATTGTACAAACTCAAATTCTCCACACAAAATAAGCTGGATGGAAAAATTTTATCCTAATTTTGCTCTGATTGCCATTCCTTAGTTTTAAGTGACAGCAGTTGTTTTAAAAGTGTAAGTGGAACATTGAAAATGCATTTAAAATGTTCTCTTATTATTAAGAATTAAAATCTATGTCATATAGGTTCACTACCTGGTCTGTCACTTCCACCTCAGTGAAGTTTCCTTGTCAACTAGAATGAAAAAATCAGCAAAGCTCCCTCCTATCTTCTCTACCCCCTTAGCCAAAGATATAAACAAAAATTTCAGATGTTCTTAGAAACTGGACCAGAAAGTCCAATAGGTTAGGGGCCTTTTATAATATAACAAGAGATTTCTTTTGGCAGAGTCAGGGTTCTACTCCACCTGCTTTCTCCCAACTACCCAATCCTATAACCCTTTCTCAGTCCCAGAGTTGGCTTCATGGGTGTGTAACCTGTGCGACTGCACAGGACCCCACGCTCAGAAGGGCTCTGTGCCCAAAAGAGCACTGACTCGGCTTAATACTCTACTATTGTTGTCTTGAAATTCTTAATAATTTTGCCTTTGAACTTGTGTTTTTTAAGTGAAGTCTGATGAGACAATGGACCATGCACATGAGCAGAAGAGATTTACACAATATGCACGTCTGTAGCTCTTTGCTATCCAATTAACATACAGTGTTTGCAATGCCCCATTAGCACAGAATTCTTATGAATCCATGATGCGTGGGAGACTCAAAGTGAGTGCAAGGTGAGTATGTAAGTGGGGAATGGAGGGACTGACAGCCTCTAGAGGCCACAATTTCTGTTCACACCAGAACTTGTTTCCAACACAGGAAGAAGGCAATAGCATTTTAAGACACATAAACGAACCCTACTGTACTCGTTCTTACTCGTATTACTTCCCTGTATTAGCCAACCACTTATGCTGACAATGAAAACAGAAGGAAAGGCAAAGACAGGGCAACCTATAGTTCCTTTTTCTTTCAGTCCTTCCTTACTTATCAATAATCCGAAGATAGAGAGTATTGGTAGAATGTGCGTGTATCAAGAAGTGAAATAAAAATAGCTGTTTTGTGCAGTGTCTCCATTGTTCTGGTAAGAAAAAAGTACATATGCATGTACAAACACAAATTGTATAATTTTGGTAATTTGCATACAATTTAAATGCTCTTATATTAGCATTTACGTCTCACATGCACAATATAAAGATGAATGGCAAAATTCATTCAAATTATTTAAAATTTTAATTTTTCTTTACTTAGAACAACATTAAATAGCAAATAAAAAATACCATAAGTCAAGAGAGAGATGGCAGAAAAGAAAAAAACTTTATATTTTAGTACTTTTAATGGCACTTTTTGAAGTTGTGTTTCCACATTTTCATTTTGCATGGGGTCCTGCAAATTAAGTAGGTGGCATGATTAGTCCTCACTTTCTTTAACAATGCTACAGAATCACAATATCCCCTTATTCTTGTTGATATTTCATGGGCATGTACCATAAAATAGGGTGGAAGTCCAAAAAACACAAGAGAGACTGATGGACTACTTGCTGGGAAGACAGACCTAAGGGAGAGCTAAAGTGGCTTTTTGACTAAAAAAGGAAAAGCCCTAGAAGGAGAAGAAAAGATGGCAGCTGCTAATTAAGGGAAATAGAAGGATCTTCCTCTGGTGAAAATTGAGTTTGATGGGTGAGACCCATAAGTTTCAGAGAAAGCAAAGCAGGCCTGTGGGCTGTTGTAGTGACCGACATCTACTTCTGTAGCCTCGGGATCTCAGAAGGGCAGGAAGGGAAACATGGGGGTGGGGTGGGGTAGGCTGGGGAGCAATGTGAACTCAGATGGGCGAGACTGGTAGAAAGATTCTTCAATATTTTACCTCCATAAAAGAATGCGGGAATTTGGCAGCATAAGGGAAGTAGTGTTTGGCAGCTTTTAACACTGACCGTGAATAATGTTTCAACTTAAAATTTTTGATGTAACTCTCCAGTAAGAGTCCCTGTCCTGTAGGTTAGATGCTCCCATGAGTGCAAAGCAAAATTACACAACAAGTTGTCTAAGAATGCATTGTCTAAGATGGAATTTTCCAACATTACATATCCCTTGGTGACCCCACAGAACAGGGATATGATGATTGTCATCACATCTCAGGCAAAAAGTGCACAGTCTCAGAGTTTCTGCTATTTTTAGCCTTCTAGTACAGTTAGATGGAGAAAACAGTTACGTGTGCTACTTAAGGACCTGGGTGCGGGGGGGAAGGTGGAGGAAAAGCCTTGGTGCAGTAAGGGAAATCTCAGCCCTGTGAGTACAATGATTAGAAGTAAGGTCTAGATAGAATCTTTGTCTTTCACTGTGAATTGGTGTTCAAATGAGTGATAGGGAAAATTATTGACAATTCTTATAAGGAAAACTACAGCTTTGGTATGATCATGAAACAGAAGTGTGTATAAGTTATTTACATAAACATCATTTCTCTCGTAGCATAATAACAATCATATTATTAGATGTAGCAGATCAACTCTGATGTAAGTTTTATTTTGATTACAACACTAACTCCAATATTAAATTAAACTCTATAGTATAAAGTTTAGCACTAGTCATAGGGAACCAGTCTCATTCCAAAATCACATTTCTTTGGTTCAAATTTCAGTGCCTGTACTCATGTAGCATGGCCATCTGCTCATGACTTCAAAAATAAATACAGAGAACATTGTTTTTAAAGGACCTGGAGGCTAAAATAGAGATGATGATCATCATGAAGTTTATAGATGATACTAATGGGAAGAAGGGCGGGTTTGGAATTCTAAATAGGAATAAATGCAGGGTAGAGGCCTGGAGAGAAAATCGTAACCATAAAAGCGAACGACAGTGAAGGACTGACTTTGTGTGGTCAGGACCAGATTAGAATCAGGGCTCACTGGGGGTCGGGGAGATGAAGCTGGTATGAATTTCTGGGGCCTAGAACTCTGGATGAGGGTCCAGGGTCCAACTGTGCTATACCATTCACATTCTTTGCAAAGATTTTCAGCTCATCCACTCTTGCTTGGGGAGGGGCAGAAACATTTTCAGGAGAGCTCAAGCCCATTCTGGCGTTTGTACAGTGTAATTTAGGACAATACTATCCTGGGGGTTGCATAAAAGGAGGTAGAATGTACAAAGTGATCCCTTGGTTTCCCTCTTACTCTTACTCCTTACTGTCCAATCCATCCACATGTCCTCTCATATCTACCTCCTAATATATCTCTCATTTGTCCCCTTTTGCTCTCTTCATTGCCATTACCCTTGTCTGAGCCATCACAGTCTCTCACCCGGTCTGCAACAGCCTCCTGTCTAGGCTCTCTGCCTCCACTCTCGACTTTTATGACCCGTTCTCCACTAAAGTCATAGTCCTAGAACATAAGTCAGATCATATCAGTTCCTTGTTAAATCCCTTCTCTGGCTGCTCATTGTTCTTTGACTAAAATCCAAGCTCCTCATGATGATGTTCATGGTCTGCTCCTGAAGATCAGATCTTCATGATCTGGCTCCTGCTTAGCTCTCCAACCTCATTCCACATCACTCTTCTCCTGCCCCACTATATCTAGCTTTCTTCTCTGTTCTGTGAATCCTCTGGACCTTCTCCCTTCTAAGGCCCCCACACAAAATCTTCCTCTAGCTCTTCTCAAGGCCACCTCATTCTCATCCTTCAGGTCTCTGCTTAAGTGTCCCTCCTCAGAGCCCTATCTCTACCACTTTATCTAAAATAGCCTCTTCATCAGATTTCTCCAAACCCTTATTGCATTTCTCATAATCTGTGGTAATTGCCTTATTTATCTGGTTACTCATTTATTATTTGTTTCTCCCCTAGGCAGACTCTGAGCTTCTTGAAAGCAAGAGGCCATGTCTATTTCCTTCATAGCTATATTCCCAGAACCTAGCACAGTGTGAGCACAAGGCTGACTAAACTCATCTCCTACCACAAGGCCACTGCAGTGCCCAGCATATTTTAAAACTGGACCTCTGAATCCTATGGTCATTCCCGGGGAAGGTGTCTGTAGCCACAGAGCTGATGAACGTACCTGGACAGTAAAATTAATCATATCTTCAAGCTCCCAAGTTGCTTTTCTGAGGCCCTTCAAGGGTGGGATAGGTGGGTATCGTGCACGCTCAGGTGATCTCTGAACCTCCGAACTTTCTATTACAGTAGTGGCAACTTTGGCAAAAACATTTTTTTCTTTTGCGTATTTTCCACCTACATCTTGTACACCCTGGGAATGCCTCTAAATTTAGTATCACCTACATTCTCATTAAGGTGGCTTTAACATCTGCCTTCTAGATCACGAATGATGGTGAGAGAGACAACAATGAAATGGTTCCTCATCCCTGATAGCCTCACAGCAGGCCTCCCTCTGTTCAGCCCAGAGTCACTCATCACTCTCCCGTGTTTGTCTTTCCCCAGCCAGCTTTTAGTTCATTTGACTGGCTTTGATTCAACACACTTAAGTTTTGAAAGCTGAGCTTTACAAGATATGATTTTAGATGCTTACATTCTCTGAGTCATGTCTTTTTATCAAAAAAGCATATGATGCGAGTTTTAGAGGGCATTTCCGGAGGCAGAGCTGGAATTTAAAAAAAAAGAATCAGAGAGCAAGAGGATGGATGGTACTTTGATCAACACTCATTCCGCAGGCCACATGGTGATTCCATCAGTGGAGCTAAGTGTGTGCAGATCAAACAGTGAGAGCCAGTGGAGGACAGACACCCAATTAGTTATAATAACCTTTGACTAGTAAGTGAAAGGAGAGGACTATGGAAATGTGGACACCCAGGAGGAATTTTGGGACCAAACCACTCTGAGTTTCCCATCTGATGTGTCAGCCGAAAGTGCAGTTCCCCTGAGCAATATGCTGTGCATTCATTTAGAACTCAGGGAGCCAAGTGATTGGGAAGCAACAGCCCCAAATGAGCTTTACAGTTACTGTGAATTCAAAAGGAAAGCCACGTATTTTTAAGAGAAAAAGCCATATAAATCTGACAGCTCCACCCTTCTCAGAGCAAATCCCAATCATCTCTAGCCAAATCACTCTATTTTCCTGACAGAGACCTGCACAGTGGGAAGACATTGTGAAAAATCATTGGTAGTAACCACAAACCACTTACAGTACACTCTGGGCTCAATCATAATGTCTTTGGGTCCATTCAGGTCAAGGGAGGTCACTTTCCATTTCAAAACACACATCCCAAACCTCTACTCAACCAACACACACAGCAAAAACCTCATACACAGAACCACCTCAGACACTCATAAGCAAGTAAATTTTGTTTTTCTCCTTAAATTGCATTAAACTTTTCTGTCTAAGACTTCCGAGTTATTGGTCTTAATGATACCATTATCCAGTTAGCACTTTTGTTTTTGTTGTGTTGAAAGAGACTAAAAGGGATGAAAACAATGTTTTTAAAAAAAATTTTCTAGTTAAATCTGCAAATATATTGATTGATAGTGATATCTGTCAGTATTTAAAGTGAACATACCCTTTGACTCAGTAATTTTATTTTTAAGTATTTTTACTAAAGACTTACAACAATACACAAAGACATCCTTAACCACCCACCTTCTCCACTTTTGTACTCCAGCTGAATGTAGCTAGAGAAAAGCACACAATCAGGCAGACAGGTTTCACTTTAAATATGATCCCATACCTCGGATGAGCTCTCATTGCTACCAGTAATCCTATGATGTTTCTCTAGTTTCTTCATCAAGTTTGTTTTTCTATTCTCTGAAATGACCATTTCGTACATTCCCTTTCTGCTCAGATCCTCTTCTCCACTCACTTCCCTTCCTCTCAGTCAATGACCTGTCTTATGCTTCACGCAATATAAGAAACCATGATTTGGCAGCTCCTTTTCCTCCCATCACCCGGTCTATGCATGGCTGCCTCTATACCCTACTCTTTCTTCCTGTACAAACCAATAGTGCTGTTTCTCCTAAAGAAGGGTGTTCTCTGTCTGTTGTCTCTCATCCTGTTTCTCTCCTGCATTTTCTTGTGATTAATCTGCATACTCTATACTCCACTTGGATGTCTCCCAAGCATCTCAAACTTAATATATTCAAAGAGGACCCTTGATTCAACTTTCTCCCATAAACTTATTCTTCCCCTAGTCTTCCTCATGTAGTGAATGGCTCCACTACTCATTAGTTGTCCAGGTCTCTCTTATTCAGTCCCCACATCCTTTCCTGTTATTCATGTCAGTTCCACCTTTTAAATATATCTTGAATCTGTCTATCGCTATAGCCCCAAGCCTGGCCCAAACCATCCATTGTCATCTTGCCTATACTACTGAAATAGTTTCCTTCCTGGCCTCGTGCTTATCCCATTACACTCTATTCTCCACAGAGTAGTTATGTAGTCTTATATATCTATATCTATATTTAATATGATCACATGACTCCCTTGAATAAAATTGTCCAGTGGCTTCCCATAACACTTCAGATAAAACCCAAACTTCTTACCATGGCTTACGAGATATTTTATGATTGGTCTCTGCCTACCTCTCCAATGTTACTTCAAGCTACTATCTCTCATCCATCACCTTTTAGCCACATTGGCTTCTTTTCAGTTCCTTGACAATGCCAAGTTCTTCCCATCTAGGGCTCTGCAAGTGCTTTTCTCTGTGCCTGGAATGCTCTACCATCTTTGGGTCCCAATTTAAATGTCAACTTCTCAAAAAGTCCTTCCCTGGCTCTGCTATCCAGGTAAGTGTTCCCACTTAACTTTACATTAGCACATTTCATTTCCTTCAAAGCACTTATAATTTGTAGTTATATATTTACTTCCTCACTTATTCTATACATTTCTGCAGGGAATGTTATTTAGATATGTATACCTAGCCCTTCCCACAGTATGCCACATATAGAAAGAGATCAATAAATATTGATGAACATTTGAATAAATGAATGAATACAAGAATGTTAGTTATAGCATTATTATAACAGCAAAAAATGTAAACAACTTAAATATCTATTAATAAGTGAAAGGTTATATAAATGATGGCATATCCTTAGGCTATTAAGAGGTGGAACTATTTGCACAGAGATAGAAAGCTGTCCAAGATGTATTAAGCAAAAAAGTAAACTGCAGAAGATGGTTTTAAAAAAGGTTTTTGCCACACATCAATATATTATTGCATATGCATGGAAAGTTTCTGAAACTAACAGAAGAAACTGTTAACAGCTAATACTTCTGTTTAGAGGGAATCCTTTATGTCTTCCTCTACAGCTTGAATTTCTTACCATAATTATGTGTTACTTTTATAATTAAAAAACCTTCTTAAAATTAAAATGCAAGCATACATTAATTAATAAAAACTTAGCTATGTATTGCATTCCTTCTCCAAGGGCTACTAGGCCCTACTTGCTAGAAGTTACCAGGGTCAAGAACACATGCGTAAGTAACCATCTTCATTAATTAATGGAGACCTGCTCTACCTTGTTCCAGAAAATTAACTTGTGGTGGCTAGAAATAACTGTGTTTAATGTGACAGTTAGAAAAGGTGGATTTGTGACCAGATCAGGAAGGACCTTTTATGCAGAGCAAGTAGTCTACATTTAACTGAACAGGAACCGGGGGTCATAGAAGACATTGAGCTTTAAAAGTTAAATCTGGGCTGCTAGGAAGATTAATCTACCAGAGTAAATTTACCCTCTTCATGACATTTTATGATTTGAAAAACACGAATCAGGTAACATTCCCATTGCTCTTCTGCTAACAGTAATAAGACGGAGTTACCTTTAGTTGAAAAGTGCTTAGATGATTAGAATCATTCCTGACGCCTCTGGCACAGATCTCCTTGATCCTCACCAACTGCCAGGGCTTTGTCTGATTTGAAAAACCTGCAGACCACATTGGTGCCCAGTGGCTCCTTTTCGTTTCTTTCTGGCTGCTTTATTTGTATTTATAGACAGACATATTGGAGGGGTGTATGTACACGGGGATAGGGTAGGGTGAGGTATGTGGTCTCTCCTGCTCAAAGGTACTAAGCCCGGCTAGATTTACTTCAGTTCACTTGTGTGGTCCATCTCTCATTTAGAGGCCTTTCAAACCTCTAGTGGTTCTTAAACTTTAGCATACACAAAGAATCACCTGGAGGGCTTGTGAAAACCCAGATTCCTGGGTCCCAGCCCCAGAGATTCTGATTCAGTTAGATTGGGGTGGGCCAGAGAATTTGCATTTCCAACAAGTTCCCAGGTGATGCTGATGGTCTGGGGACTCTACTTTGAGAATCATTGCTTTAGTGGAGTAACCCTCCTTTCTCTATGCATAGTGATCCTGAGGCAAGTGTCATGAGGTCACGTGAGAGAGCACCCACCTCCTTTTATACTGCTCACTTCAAAGCCTTGATTTCATTGCCTGACAAGCTCCCAGCAATTTCTGCTTTAGAGACGCAGCACATAGCTGTTTGGAATAACTCGACTCTGCCTCTACCTGGCTCCAGGGTTCCAGCCACCCTCCTGCCCCCAACTTTGCAGTGTGTACACAACATTCAATACATAACCTCTAGCAGGGCTTTGGAGTGTCAGCTGTGGAAGAGGATGCCTCCCTGCATTCTCATTGCTCCCAGCATCATGCCCCTGCTCGCCCCCCAGGGAAAGTGACCTCCTAGAGAAGAGTAGGGAACAAGCAGAGGGACTGTTTAGTGAGCACGTTACTGCAGGAAGGGGTCTGGGCCCTGTGGAGAAGGGCCTGATATGTTATTCACTCATTCCTTCTTTCTATTGTGTCCCACCACCACACACATTTTCTTCTTTCTTTTCTTCCTCCAACATTAACTGAATATACACTATGTGCCAGACACTGTACTGGGGACCTTAGTGACAACAAATGTGGAAAACTTGGTCCCCACCCTCAAACAATTTATACCCCAGTGGAGGAGGCAGACATCTAAGTGGTTACCATAGAAGATCAAAAGCAGTAAGTGCTCACATGCAAATCTGGGGAAGTACAGGAAGCACAGAAGTAGGAACAATTACTTCTGACTGGAGAAATTAGGGGAGACTTCAAAAAGAGGGTGCCATTTCAGCTGGCCACAGGAGGAGAATGGGAAGAACAAGGAGTCTGTGCTTTGGGGAACAGAAAATACTAGAATCTCCCCTTAGTACAGTGCCCTTCTGTGCTATGGGAGTTGGGGAGAGGAGATGGGGAAATGGTGTATTTCCAAGCTTTTACTCAGTGCCATCAAGAGCATCAGATCTTACCAACTGTAGCTCTGCCCTCCAGGGGTGTTTGTCAGCTTCCTAAATTTGCGGCTGTTGTGATCTACTTTACTCTGGGCCGAAAAACCTTAGTACACATGCAGGCTGAAAATGGGGGGAGCCCGGAACTAACAGTCAGAGTTTAAAATCCCAAAGAAGGTCTTTCTAGGGAAAGATGTCCAGTTTTTCAAAGGTAGGACCACAAACTCAGTCTCACACATCTTATCTTCACATGTACACACACTTGAGACACATGGCCTTATTAGACATGTGGCCTTTCTTTACTTGTACTCTGTGACCTAGGAAATGGTGCAGTTATTTTTCTGGATATCTAACAAAAAATGCAACAAAGAAAGCCTTCTAGTGACTTTGAACTTCTACTATCTAACTCCTAATTATGTCACCCTTAGCAAGTTACTTTATCTCTGTGCCTCAGTTTTCTGCATCCATAAATAGGGATCGTAATACCTAAACTCATAGGGTTGTTGTGAGAATTTAATGAATTAATACACATAAGCATACAATAACTATTAGTTGTTTATTTTTTTCTATTGACACTTAAGCCAAGCAAATGTATTTTTAGGTGAATTGGCCCTAGAAGGCCCTTGTATTTCCACCTTTTTTTCCATATCTTTAATTCAGAACTCTTTATCTGGATTTCATAAGGGCCCTTCCTAAGACATACCATGTACAATGTTGGCCCTTTCAACATGGAAGGCCTCTAATTAAGTTCTATGGCTGAGCAGTTCTTCAGATATTGGAGAGCTTGGGGGAAGAAAACTCTCCTCTTTCCTATATGTTGAGAGTCTCTAGTGTAACTTCCCCAAAATTGTTTATGAGGTATAAAGTTAGAAAAAATAGAGAAGGTACATCAGATCCTAAAAGATAATTTACAACACGAATGACCAGCAGAGAAGTCTTGAACCACTTCTTCCCCTAAAGGGAGTGTGGAATGATAAGTTCATTGACTCTTGAGTCAGCATAGGTCTGGATCCTGCCTCTGCTTTGTGATCCTGAACATTCACCTTAACCACTCTTTGCCTCACTTTACTTATCTGGAAAAATGGAGATGATAAAAGTACCTACCTCAAGAGGTTGTTGAGAGGACTAAATAATACATTTTGGGTAAAGCATTAGTATAGTACTTGGCACATACAAGCATTCAATAATATTAGGTCTTATAGCATAATGGAAAGAAGATCAGACTGGAAGTTGAAGTAATAGATTTTTTAGTCCAGGCGTGCCACCAATAATCTATGATATTAGACAACCTCTTGTGGCCTCACTTCCCTTTTTTATAAAATAAAGGATCAGGGGAAGATCTCAAAAGATTCTTCCCAAGTCTAAACAACTGATTTTAGCCCATTATCTTCCCTTTTGAACCATAGCCTTCTCTCTCTCTGGGATTTAAAGAACAGACTGAAAACACTGGAAAAGCTTCCCTTTGTCTATTTTGACCTTTATTGCTTCTGGCCTTACTGATTCTGAGGGACGAGGACTGACCTGGTTCTTTCTCTTTCTTGGGTGTGAGTCCATTTCCATTTCTGCGGATGCTCTGGACTTACTCTAATCCCTTGGTATCTTGATATTCACTGAGGACCTAGGACCACGTTCTCCCCTTCTTGGAGCCTCAATATTCTCAGTTGCAGGAACTGGATGATCTCTGAGTTTCCTTCTAATTCCAATGTTCGCTGAGTCTGTAGATCTCAACTGGTACCCTTTTCCAGTTGATGTTTGGCTGTGGCTTCTACAAAGCTGGATGCATTCAAGGGCAGCATGGGCAACAAAGATTTTAGCCAATTGGCTAGACTATAAATGAAGCAGCTGTGATGTCAAGAAGCATCACCATAATTTGAGGCAGAAACGGTGTAGAGCAGAATTTTATAGAAGAAGGTAGGTTTGGGGAGGTATTTATGGGAGTCACAGTGGGACATTCTGAAGATATAATAAAGCCTTAATACAAAATTTCCTGGCTTTCTTCTGAGTCACTGGAACACAGTGTTTATATTTCGTAATGTTAATCACATGCAATTCGTCTAAATCTGGGATCTAATGGATGCAAAAATTGGTCCAAATGTCAATTTTAAACATATGTTTTTTATACTGAATAGACCTGTACGGTTCCAAACACTAGTTAACTCTTTGATGAAATTAGGGTCTGATTTTTCAGAGGTGGTTCTAATTGGTATTCAAGATTGAGGAGAAATCCTTAAATCACTCCAGCAATGGGGCCAGCAGAGGAACTGGAAAGGTACTTCCTGAAGCTAAGCATGAAGGCCTGGGATAGCTCAGTGAATATTGCTCACTCTAAGGAATGGAGGGAGTTAGGAAGCTGTCCGGCAGACTTTGGTAGGATCTGGAAATTTCAAAATTGGACAGAACAATGAAAGCCAACGTGAGAACCTTTTCATGTGGACTTTAAATGCAGATGGAGAACATACTGATTTTGTTGATCATTAATAGTCATTCTGAATTTCAAAATGACCATTTTCATGTGAAACAGTTTCACTTGGTCCTCAGAGAGCAATTAACCAGACTTTTTGTTAGTGTCCAACAACTGTGCTGTTGTTTTGTCTAAAGAAAAGGAGGCTGGGAGATGACTTAGCTTTTCAGGACAAGAAGAAATTTATAGTTTAAAAAGTAACAGAAATAAGGGTTAGACATAAGGCTTTAAATGCCAGGACATCACAATTAGAAGAACTGACAAAAACCATGAAACTGAGGGATGGGTGGCATCTGCTCTGAAGCTCTGACAGCTACCACCTGTTTTGTCCTACCAAGAGATTGAAGACAATTTGATTCTTAAAGCTGGACACCAACTTGGTCACTCGTGCTTCAAATAACACAGCTATGACTCACAACCATTTGGATATTTAAACTGTAATTGCCTTTTGAGCCAGTAAAAGTCATGGAAGAAATCCACTTCATAGTCATAACCTGGGATGTTTTTTCACCCCAAGTGAAATTTCTTGGTTAAATTATCCACTCTGTTCATTAGTCTTGGCTCCAAATAATATTTAGCTATTTCATAAAATCCAACTCACCACTAACAGATAAAGATTGGCCATGCATAAGATACCAAAGAATGTGCCATAAACTCAGGAAGCAATTCCTAAAGAGCTATTTCACAGCCATTTTGAGAAAAGGCAATATGAGAAAAAGAACTACGGAGCCTTCTTCAGTCCCTGAAGGGATTCTTTTTGACAAGAACTCCTTCCATTTGGGTATATAAGTTCTGGAATGTTTGATAAAAAGTTCTGTAGGTGGAGTACCTACAGTACTTTACACTTTTTTTTTTTTTTTTTTTACCACTGCCTTTCAAACCCACTTTCCTGTCCCTGAATGTCATTTCAAAGATGATTTCTTAGTTTTTGGATATTCATGGACTATTTCATTTTTAGGTATTAACAAGTCCAGTCCAATCTTTTGTTTGTTTGTTTGTTTGTGAGGAAGACCAGCCCTGAGCTAACATCCGTTGCCAATCCTCCTCTTTTTGCTGAGGAAGACTGGCCCTGGGCTAACATCCGTTGCCCATCTTCCTCTACTTTATATGGGACGCCGCCACGGCGAGGCTGACAGGCAGTGCATCGGCGGGCGCCCGGGATCCGAACCCGCGAACCCCAGGCTGCCAAAGCCCAAACTAAACCGCTGCGCCACCGGCTGCCCCCAAGTCCAGCCCAATCTTATACCTAAACTTTAGTTTTTCATTCAATTTGATTCATATCTTGAGCAGTTCAGGCTTGACATAAATCAAAAAACTGTAGTGGAGGAAGAAGATACATATATTTGTTTGTGTTTTATTTAATTCTCTTCCCTATCAATTCCTGAAGGAGTAGAAGGAAAGAAGAAAGGTAAAATGAGGGCAAAAGTGCTTTATTGACTGGTGTTATTGTAACTGGCTTTGGTGCACCCCCTAAGGGAGATGCTAAAATCATGGACCTTTCTCTTGTGGGACATTTTTGTGGGTCCTTCCAATGTTTTCTTGCTGAGAACTTCCATGTTATACTTTTTTCTTATACAGGCAATAGATTTTATGGTTGACCACTTAAAACTCCTCTAAGTTTCTACTCTGATGATATATTTCTCACAGCCTCTTTCTGCTGGGGTGTGATTCTTTTAAGACAACTGAAGCTTGGTTACCTTGAGTGGTGTCCACTCTAGTCCAAGGGAAATAGGTACCCTTACTCTGCCCTCAATAGTGATGGAACTTGGTAACACAGTAGCTCTTTTACCTCATTCAATTGTTAAGTACAGCTCCAGCTGCCCTCTTCATTAGACCTTTCCAGGTGAGGATCAGGCACTGGACTCTCTGCCTGCCAAGCTTCAGGGGACATATGTCAAGTCCTTCCAACAACTCTCCTTATACTCTTCCTATAGCACTTCAGGGACCGAGGAGCCCTCTCATTCGGCTTGGGGTAGAGAGGAAGAAACTTCTTCCTATCCTGACTGCCAGGCTGATACAAGTTTCTTTAGACACAAACACAGTCTTCTCTTTCATCAAACTTCTAGCCCCCTTTTATATGTAGACAGGAAATGGGCAATGGATCTCATCTGGTTTGTGTTAGAACTGGTTTGGGAAGTCCTGAATGGATGGTCTAGCTCTAACCTCTCTTTAAGATGTGTGGCACTTTACACCCATTGACCTCAGCTTTGGGTCCTCAGTTGAAATACACAAAGAGAAGTCCCATTTGTTACAAAAGCAGAGGCTCCATGAGAAATTGAAACCAAGGCAGAGCTGAAAGGATATTCTTGGTTTATCATTAGAAAAGTCATTTCGGACATAACTATTTCTTTATTGCTTTATTTCCAGTTAGTGGAGAACCGAAACAAAGCTGCTAGAGAAGCAGGTCTGGTAGAAATCCTTGAGGTGACACTAGAAAGAGAGAGTGCTGCTGATGTGAACAGTAAATGTTGATGTCCTTCCTACCGAACTATTAAGGCAGAGTTAAGTGGAGATGGATCTGGTTAGCACAGAGGGGTAGGAACAGAGAAGGTCAGGGTTGGTGATGAAACATGAGGAAGTGAGGTCAATAACATAAGAGGCCAGAGTCAGGTTTGCTAAGCCAAGGCCAAGAAAAACAGAGATCAGAGTCAGGAAGGGCAAGAGAAGCATTATTATTCTGAATCAATAGATTAGTGCCAGTGAATTAGCTCTTTATCAGGAAGGAGAACGCCTAAGGCTTTAAGTTCCTGAAAACATATTCAGTCTCTCATGCACGCATACTCACATGACACAAGTGCTCCTTGGGTCCTTACTCTGTACCAGGTACTGTGGGAGACACGGGGATTGCAGCAATGAACACAATAGGGTTTACCCAGAGATGAGAAAGAAAGAAACCACATTCAAGGAACTAAAAGAAATTCAATTTGGCTGGAGCACAGAGTGCAAGAAGAAGGGTGGCAGGAGATGGGGCTGGAGATGTAGGTAGAGACCAAATTATGTGGGTCCCTGAATTTTAATGCATCTGAACTTTATTCCAGAGGCAATGAATTAAGGGGGTTTAAGCAGGCATTGTGTTTTAGAAAATCACTTTGGCCGCAGTATAGCAAATAGATTGAAGAGAGGCATGGCAGAAGGACAGAGAAAAATTAAGGAGACTTGGGGAGTAAGGTGAAAGGATAAGTCAAATTTTCTAGCTCGGGCAATTGGGTGGATGGTGGTACCATTCATTTCAATATGGAACAGGAGGAATTTCAAACTTATGTCAAGGGAGGGGAGGGGTAGGAGAATTGAGACATTGAGTCTACATGTAGACATGCTGGTGAAGCACCCAATCAGATATGTCCAGTAGGAAGCTGAAGGTCAAGAGAAAGAAATTGGCTAGACATGTATTTATGAATGACTGATGAGCAGATAATAACTCATCTATGAGTATGTGAGTGGATGAGCTTACATAGGGTATATGTAGAATAAGAAAAGAAGTAAGCCTAGGAAAGAACCCTGAAGAACATTGATATTTATAGGATGGGTAGAGGAAGAAGACCTTGCAAAAAGGAAATGAAAAATGTAGCCAGAGAAGTAGGTGGGAAGCCAGGAAAGAATGGTGTCTCAAAGTCAAGCATTATCAGCCTCCTCTTCCATTGGGCTTTCTATATCTTCTTGTGGTCCTGACAATCAGGAACCTTCTTGAAACTTGGCTTACCTAATATTATCAGTAGACTTGGGAATGCATTTATTGCTATTTTACATTAGTTTCTTGGGGCAGCTGGAAGTGAACAAGGCAGATTATTTATTCTCTAGGTCTCTGTGATGTCCTCCAGTATATCTCATTGAGAATGCTCAAGTCAATGGTTCTGAACCTTGACTGTACACCAGAATCATCTGGGGAACTTTAAAAAATACTGATAAATGGGTCCTACCCCCCAAAACTCTTAATTGGTCTAGAATGTTGCCTGAGAATTGGAATTTTTGAAAGCTCTCCAGGTGATCCTAAATGCGTAACCAAGACTGAGAACAAATGACTTTAATTAAGATGGCTTCTGATCTTGCATCAGTGTTTCCTTATAAAGGACATACACTCATCTTTAGAGAACTGCTTGGTTTAAATTAATGCAAGAAGTGAAAAGTTTGAGCAGGCTCTTGAGGAATGCAAGTGAATGGAGTGAGCATGCCCATTTGTGGGGATAATGAAGATATTAGTGGGGCCACAGCACATGGTTTCTTATGTATTGCCAAATATTTGGACATATCTTGTTTAAATTGTCCATAGTTGGCCAGCAGCATAGGCTGGCTCTCTAGTAGCAGCACCAAATAGAGAACCAGAATACCATTCTCCAGAATTGCTGACTTTTTACATGGGGAAAGCAATAGGCGATTGCTTAACATTAAGCTCAGGAAGGTGGCGAAGAGGTTGAAATCTGTTTCTGGCCCTCTCTTGTCAAACCATTTTATCAACAAATCAGCTCGACAATACTCAACAGTCTGGTAAATGCAAGATATGATGCTTACCCTTCCTTAAAAGGCTTGTTAAGAAACCTGTTTGTGTGATCCTATTCTTGACATTTTACTCATACTTTCAGAAGAGTGTGGCTGGCCCTGTACTACAGGTTTTCCACCTACCTCTTTCTTGTCACTTCTGTATCTCCTTCTTTCTTTGTCCCTGGCTCTCTCTGCCCCCATACCTCCCTTCTTCACTCTTTCCCTCCTCTTCCTTCTCTGTCTCCCACACATCTGCCTCTTTTAGTTTCTTGGTACTTTGCCTTAAGCTCTTTGCCTCTTTTTTTCTCTTTTAACCTCCATATTCATTCCTGGTTTTACCCACTGAAAGCACACTTTCTTAGCTCTGTCTTCCACAGTTCTCTCTGGACCCTTGAACAGTCTTCCTATATCCTTAGGAGAAGGCGTTATGGGAGAAAAGCCCTTGAGGGGAGAAGTATGAAACTGGATTTCAGGTTCTGCCCTGACAGTTGTATTACCTGGAATAAGACACTTAAACACTGATAAGCCTCAGTTTCCTCACCTGAAAATAAAGTTGGTGTGGATCAGTAGTTCTCAACCCTGACTGCACAGGGTAGAATCATCTGGAAAGCTTTTTCAAAAATTCTAATGTCAGGGACCCATTCCAGATCAGTGAAATCAGAATATGTGCTGATGGAACCAACGCCAGGTCCACTTTCTCTACCTAAAGAATATCTCTCTAGGATAGGAAGGAGACAGTTCTCAGAACCTCCAAAGTTCCATCTCCCCACTTTTGCCAATATCAAGTCTGGCTCTGCTTTGGAGAAACATTCCAATTTCATAGTTCCGAGGTTCTAGGTTTTCAAGGCTGAGTGAAAACAAATGGGAATGAGCAAATAGCACTAGGATGCAGTTAAAAAGGAATCTGAAAGGACTGGCTGGAAGGCACATTTAATT
This sequence comes from Tapirus indicus, assembly GCA_031878705.1. NCBI lineage: Eukaryota > Metazoa > Chordata > Mammalia > Perissodactyla > Tapiridae > Tapirus > Tapirus indicus. The sequence continues at coordinate 30,545,603 of CM062921.1, read as the reverse complement.
TAACCACATCAATAATGACTTGCATGAGGCAAACAGCACACAGTGAGGAGTATAGATCTGTGCATGGAAAATCTCGATGAGAAGGTAAAGCACTAATCTAAGTGCCAATCAGAAATGTTCACATGAATAAAAAGGTTAAAATGTTGAATTAAACTCCAGGAATTTCAGTTTTATAAAACTATGGAAACAGAGGCTCTGGAAGAACTGTTAGAGATCGTCTAATTCAGCAGATTTCAAAGGATGGTCTGCAAACCCCAGGGGATCCCTGAGACACTTTCAGGGAGTTTGTGAAGTCAAAACTATTTTCAAAATATTCAGACCTTATTTGCCTCATTCACTTTGTTGGCATTGGGACTGATGGCAGAAAAGCCATGGAAGGTGAAACTCCTGGAGCCTTGGCACAGGTCAAGGCAGTGCCACCAAACTGTACTAACAGTCGTATTCTTCACTACCACACACTGTCAGCAAACAACAACAACAAAATCAGTTTCACTTAAGGACGTTCTTGATGAAGCAGTATAAAAATTCATTTATTAAATCTTGACCCTTGAATACATATCTTTTTAATATTCCACGTGGTGAAATGGGCATAAAGCAATTCTACTGCATGCGAAAGTACGATTATCTCATGGAGAAGCACTTATGTGATTAAGTTGTGAGCTAAACTAACTGCTTTTGTCATGGAACATAAGTTTTGCTTGAATGAATGATTAACAGACAAACTATGATTATTCAGACTTGGGTATTGTGGCAGACTTTTTCTCCAAAATGAATGAAATGAGTCTGTCACTTCAAGGAAAATGACTGACAGCATTTGTTGTCATTAATAAAAATTTGAACTTTCAAGTGAAAATTAGAACTTCAGAAAACTTAGATCTACCTCTGTGAGCCTGACAGCTTCCCAATAATGAATGACTTTTCTGATGAGATTGGTAGTCATATCAACAAAGTGACTTTTTGATATTGTGTAATGAAATTATATGATATTTGGAAGATCTGTATACCTCAGTGAACCAATATTTTCCAGATGACCAATGGGTGATATTACAAAATCATGCAGAAGTGAAAGATCCATTCAAATTACAAGACAAACCAATGGATTTTAATGTAACAGAGTATGAAAAGTTCATTGGTAGACTTTTGGTTCCCACATTGCAATTAACCCTTGAAAAATCACTACTGATTGAGTTTTGGTATAGTATCAAACAGGAATATCTAAACTACCTGGAAAGGCTATTAAATACCCCTCTCTTTTCCATCTACATGTCTGTGTAAGTACAGATTTTCTTCATATAGTTCAACCAAAACAACATATTGCAACAAATTGAATGCAGAAGCAGATGAAAATTCAGCTATCTTCTGTTAAACCAGCCGTGAAAGAGATTTGCAAAAATGTAAAACAATACCACTCTCATTAATTACTTTTTTGTTTTGAAAAATATAGTTATTTTTCATAAGCTGTGTTGTTTATGTTAACATATAATGGGGTTTATTGTTATTTTTGAATGAATTAATACATAAATATTTAAAAAATTCTTTCAGTTTTAATTTCTATAAGGTAAATATTGATAGATATAACCCACATGTCTTTGGGTTCTTCAGTAATTTTTAAGAGTGTACAGGGGACCTGAGACCAAAAACTTTGAGACCCGCTGGTCTAATATGACAGCTATTGGAGGACAAGGAATGTGTCTGCTTCGCTTCACACATCACACTAAACCCTATGGGCCTAGTACAGTATTATGTATGAGCTTTATGATAAAGTGGAAAAATAACCACTGACAAGCCAATCAGGCAATTCATTCATTCTTTGATTTGACAAATGTTTACTGTTCTAGGCAGTAGAAATATAGTACTGAAGAAAACAGATGAAAATCCCTTTCCTGTGGCACTTTCATTCTGGAGGTTCTGGGTTCTAGTCCTAATCCTGTCCCTACTCATTGTGTAACTTGGGTAAATAATTTGATCTTTCGAGGGTTTAAAAGAGTGATGTATAAGGGCCCTGTGAATTCTATGATTCTATAACTTTGACTGGGCTTCTTGAGGGGACCCTACTGATTCACTTGGAATGCTTCCCCTCATTGTCACCTAGTTAACCCCTAATCCATTAGGTCTCATTTTAAATGCCACTTCTTCAAAAAGATTTTCCCTGACACTCAGGTTGCCACCCCTTATAATATCTGGTTGTACTCTACTCTCCCCTTTTTAGGACACCTATCAGACTGGTTATTGCTTATTCAATATCTGTCTTACCTACTGACTGTGAGCTCTCTGAGGGCAGGAACTGTGTCTGCCTTTTCACCATATGCATGGAACAGAGCAGGTGCTCAATAGATATTCACAGAGATGCCATTGTACTTAAAATTTTACCTTTGTCTCAAATATTTCCTAACCACCTTACCTGCTTTTTAAAAAATTCTTGGCATTTATCTCTATGTAACATACTACATATCTTACTTAGTTATCATGTTTATTATCTGTGGGAGAGGTCTATAATAATGAAAATTCCATGAGGCTACACTAGTCTCTTTTGTTCCTTGTGTATCTCCAGTAACAAAAGAGAACATGGAACACAGGAAGAAGTCAATAATTTTTGTTGAATAAATGGATAAGTTTATTGAATAAGCCATCAGTGGTAAAGCACATACATGAGACCATTTTTTTTTAGCAGTGGGGTTGGATTTGGATTTATGCATACATTATGTTTTCCCCTAGTTTCTCTTGTGCCTAAAAATATACATTTGTGTAAATTTTGAAGAAGGTCATGAGCAAAGTCTGTGTTCTGTAAATGATGTGACACAAACTGGCCCATGTGGTAAAGGGCTTGTGACCTTGACCATCACTGGACCATGAAGATGTAGTGGGCCAAAAGCAATTATGGTTGGCTAGACCATTTTCTAAAATCACTTACAAGTGTGTCTTAAACACATTTTTGAGGAAATCAAGAGCATATGAAGAAAGCAAAAGAATCATTTTTTAAAAATAGACTACATGAATAGAGAACAGAGTCCAAAGGATCTCGGAGAAATAAACCAAAGATATAAAACATAAACTCCTTCAAAAGCACATAAATAACTTAAATAGATAATGTTTGCTCTCTGAAAATACAGTTTGCAAAATGAAGAGAAAGTTAAACAGCAAGAAAATTAAGTAAACAAAAGCAACTAAACCATAACACATTAAGACTTATAATCCAGTTAGGAAACAGCAAGTTTGAAATGCATAGCCATTTCAAATGCATCCACCATAATATAATTGGATTCTAGACATAAAAAGGAAATATCAGGAAAATTAAATTTAAGGTTGTATAGACTTAAGGACTATGCTACAAACTGTATCAAATTATAAAGGAGAAGTAAGAACAATGTGAAGAAGAGGAATAGCTGTTCTTTTAGAAATATACTTATTGAGGACTCAGATGGCTCATTAAATAGAGAATTTTTCATTAATTTCCTTCATATAATTTAAAAGATAGTGTTTTAATATAATAATTTAGTGTGGAATAAATGTTTAGAGTCATTGTAGTTGGAAAAATAGTTTTCTACTTTTCAATTACAATTAAAAAGTCTTTAACATTAGGATATCCTTATACTGCCACATCAGAGTTTAATTGTTAAAATTTAATTTTTCAAAGTTGAACTTTACTCCCCTGAAATGTGCTGCATACATCAAATTCTGAACCACCATACAGAAGCATTACATTTATTGAAACATTGCAATTGTCTCCACAAATAAATAAAAACTAAGGTGAGGATACTGAAACTGACTTTTCCATGTCCAAGAATTCTTTTAAATTCAGAATTATTTGAAATAGACATAATTTCCAAGAAGCTGGGCAAGAGGTCTTTCTCCCTTATAATAATTCAATTTAAAGACTTATTTTGCACTTAAGAGAATCCAGACACTGGAAATACAGATATGGGCAACACATATAGTTCCTGCCTTTTTTTTTTTTTTTTTATAATTTTCTTTTTATTTATTTATGTATTTATTTTTTTTTTGGTGAGGAAGACCAGCCCTGAGCTAACATCCGTTGCTAATCCTCCTCTTTTTGCTGAGGAAGACTGGCCCTGGGCTAACATCGTGCCCATCTTCCTCTATTTTATATGGGACGCCGCCACGGCATGGCTGACAGGCAGTGCGTCGGCGGGCGCCCGGGATCCGAACCCGCGAACTCCGGGCTGCCAAGTGCGGACTAAACCGCTGCGCCACCGGGCGGCCCCTAGTCCCTGCCTCTTAATCTGATGTTCTCATAGGCAGACAAAAAAAAATGCCCACAAATAAGTATAATATAATGAAAGTTATATATTCCATAAGAGGACAAAGCATTAGGGCCACACCGAAGAAGGATAGATTACTCACGTCTAATAGCTCTTGTAAAACTTTGGCTGTAATCTTGATTCTCTGACAGTGAATGGTGCCAACAAAAAATATATTATTGACAATGGGTGGACAACTTCCCTTTCCCCTCTATCTTCCTGTATGATTTCAGAGATTCAGAGATGGACACTTACTATTTTCATACTTCAGGTGAGAAGGCCCAAGAGCTCCTTTGAACACTGACATAGGCATACCACTGTGGGAATCCCGTTAAGAACACTGAAAAGCTGAGATGTTAGGTCCATTTCCCCACCCTTAATTCTACAATCAAGTACTTCAGCATCTGGATACATCTTGGAAGGGTTAAGAAAAATAAGCACATTAATCACGGTGCGATACCCATATTTCTGTCACTGTGTCAGATAAGGACATGGATCTTTTGATTCACCTCTTACTAGATCCCTATTGAATTTCTTACAGTAGATTGCCAAATCATCCCTGTTCCCATAGAGCCCCCAACCTCACCTTCTTTTGCCCATTTGCAGAAGATGACCTCAAATTCTATTTTACTACAAGGTTTTAGGCCATCTGACACAAGTATCCTAAACTTCCATTCTAGCAACCTCAAAATCTTTATTATCTTACAGTATACTGGTTTAGAGTGGAGACTCTGGAATCTAGGTACTTGGAATTAAATCTTGCATATATCATTTACTGGCTTTGAGACCTCAGACAAGTTATTTAAAACTCTGAGCCTCATTTTTCATCTGTAAAACATGGAAAATAATAGTGCTTACATTACAGAATTTTTGATAAGATTAAACACTTCTAAACTACTTAGAATAGCTCCTGATACTTAGCAAAAGTCCAAAATAATAATACTGTTATTATTACTATCATCCCTCCATTGCAGAGGATGAAGTGTGCTACTTGTTAAGGATCCCCTTTCCTCTGGCCTCCTTCAGAAGTCGCCTCCTTTAATTATTTGCATCTTGTATCTTTTTTGTGTGTGTGTGTGAGGAAGATTAGCCAATCCTCCCCTTTTTTGCTGAGGAAGATTGGCCCTGGGCTAACATCTGTGCTCATCTTCCTCTACTTTATATGGGACACCGCCACAGCATGGCTTGACCAGTGGTTCGTTGGTCTGCGCCTGGGATCCTAACCTGTGAACCTTGGGCCGCTGAAGCGGAGTGCCCGAACTTAACCGCTATGCCACCGGGCCGGCCCCTGCCTCTTATATCTTGACTTATTTCCATTAAGTCTATTCCTTTACTATTCCAAAATTCCATTTTAAAAACCTATTTCCTCATTCCTGATACAGGACTGTGACTCTCCCTTGCAGCACGGACAAACTTCTTGAAAAATTATCTGCATCTTCTGCTTTCTTTTAAAATCACTACCCACTAGTTTCTATCTAACCAATCTGATACAAGTGTTCTCTCTTATCACCAGTGAGCTTCTCATTACCAACTGTGAGGGCTTGACTCAGTCGTTCTTCTCCACCTCTGCATTTTACACAGGCGATTTAACATTGGCCAACAACCTCCTCCTTCTTGAAACTCTCTTTGCCTCTGTGACCCTCTATGGTTTGAGTTCTCTTCCTACCTCAGACTGAGCCATCTTTTCTATCTCTCTTAGATGTGGGCTTTTCTAGAGTTGTCCTTAGCTTGCTTCTACCAGATCTCTTCCTCAGCAATATCATCTACTCCTGCAGTCAGCTCTGCACCTGACTGCCAAATCAACGTCCCTGGCCCGATATCTGCCAAAATCTACACGCTAGTGTTTCCAACTGAGTAGTGGATATTTGCACCTGCATTTCTTGCAGCACTCAAAAACTCAACTTGTCCAAGTTTAAATATTTTCCTTCCAAAGGAAATTTTCTTATTTGACTTCTTTATCCCTGTTGGTCATTGTTATGGACTGAATGTCTGTGTCCCTCTCAAATTAATATGTTGAAGCCATAATCCCCAGTGTGACAGTATTTGGAGATGAGGCCCTTTGGAGGCAATTAGGTTTAGATGAGGCCCTGAGGGTGGGGTCCCATGATGGGACTAGTGTTCTTATAAGAAGAGGAAGAGAGCCTAGAGCTCTCTTTTCACCATGTGAAGATACAGTGAGAAGGTGGCTATCTACAAGCCAGGAAGAGGGCTCTCACCAGGAACTGAATCTGCTGGCACCTTGACATTGGACTTCTCAGCCTCCAGAACTGTGAGAAATAAATTTCTGTTGTTTATGTCACCCAGTATGTGGCATTTTGTTATAGCAGCCTGAGCTGACTAAGACAGTGATTCTTCCTGTCATCGTCTTTTAAAACCTTCCTTCTCTCTCAGCTTCCATCCCCACTCAGTTGACAAGTACTGTAGATTCGAGTTCTGTAGATCTGCAGTGTCTCTCATGCCCATCTTTGCTAGTTATGCTACTTACTAGCTGTATGACCTTGGGCAAGTTACTTAACCTCTATGTATAATGGGGATAATAATAATAATACTTATTCATAGGGTTTTTATGACACTTAATATAAAACACTTAGAATGCTGCCTGGCACATGATAGGTACTACGTAGTGTTAAATACATAAATGGAATAAAGTTGGATGTAAGGGTCTGCATTTAAGGGGAGAAATTCTGGCAGGAGATGAAGATTTGTGAGTTATAATACTAGAGGGAATGATTGAAGTCATATGAATGACCAAAGGAAGTATGTACTACATAAAAAACAGAAGGACCCCTGCTTGGTGGGCTTCTTCTCTTATTTCAACTTGTCAAAATTCTTCAATTACCACATTTCACCAATTCTAAGATGACTTTTTTCACATTTCTAAAATCTCTGGAAAAGGGATGCCTCTTATACAATCATTGACATGTCATAGTTTAATTATCAGAGTTCTTTTTTTTCTCAGTGGTGCATAAAATAATGGTGTGTCTTTCAATTGATGGCATCTTAAATTTGATGAGATATGAGAAGTGTGATCTCTCTTCTTTGAACCTCCAAGACACCCTAGATGAGCTTTCCCTATAACATTTATTTTAGTCTGTCTATATTAGAGATGTCCATCAACTACTAGACTGCAAGATCCCCAAGGGTCAAGAAAGCCCCTGATTCTCCTTTTTGTTTCTCTAAGGACACACTAAACGGTTCTGCCTGCACAAGGACATCAATGAAAACTGCTTGAATTAAATTGGATTCCAAAGCAGGATATCAATTATTTTTAGAATTTCTGATATTTTGCAATTAGCCTCATCACTGTTCCCATCCCTTAGTTAATCTGACATGCATAAACACACACTTGTTTTCAGATTACTAACATTACACCTGTTCAAAGCATCTGTCACGTGAATTCCACAGGTAGTTGATTACATGAACTATTTCAAGAAATGCCTATTCCAGGCATTTCTGGGAATATTTAAAAGACAGGATCAGAAATCTTACCACAAAGCCGTATTGAGAACAAAGAAGAATGTTCACACACATACTAATTATTAACTATGAATTGCAGTAGAAGCTTATTCTTTTGGAGTGATCGCAATTTGCATTGTCTGTTCTTTCTACCTGTTAATGAAACTTTATTCTTTTCCCTGTTGACACGTGAAACTTTGGGTGGCCCTTACCTGTGTGTTCAGTCTGCCGGGATTTCCAGGGGTCATGCTCAGACATGCATCCTTATTGAAGTAAAGGGCTTACCTCCTCCCTAAGCCTACCCTTTGCACAGAGCATACCTCAAGCCTTGGCAATGGCCGGATAAATGCTCTTGGTTGGCCCCAGCTGATCTTTCTACCATTTGTCTCTCCTGCCACTTCTAGCCTTGCCATCCCATTGCTCAAACCTTGATTTCACCTCTTATCTTCTGGATCCTTAGATCAATTAAGTCAATAGCCTTCCTGCTTTTCCATGGCCATAGGTTGCTGAAGCCTCTTCAGTGTCACAATAGGAATCAGTGTCCTCACCAATGATTGCTATTTTGTCTCTCTCTCTTTTCTCTCTATGGCTCTTCCTGTGCTGGTTGAGGAGCTGCTTTTCATCTCCATTGGGACTCCTTTTCTCCAGATGGACAGCCAACTATGTCTCTGTCTTGTCAGTCCTGTAGTTCCTGTTTCTTTATATAGTACAATCAGGCATCACGATCTTGTTCATTAGTGCTCTCCCCTCCTCAGAATGCACCAAGGATTCAGGGTACTTTGAGTACTCTTAGTGTTAAGTAAATGGGGATATAGGCATGTAATGGTCTCTATGGGAATATGTGAGTCCTCAGTCCCATTTACCTTTTTCATCCTCTAGAGAGTAAAATTCAAATTTCTTGGCACTGCATCCAATGCCCACCAAGACTGAGACTCATTCTGTCCTTCAAGCCTTACCTTTCAGACTATCCTACACACTGCCTCCTCTACCTAGGCCTCCAGGCAGATCAGACTATTCACCATTATCCAAATTCACCATGTACTCAGTCTTTGTTCCTGCTGTTTACCTGAGCCTGGAATTTTCTTCCTCCCTTCCCTTTTTTTTCTCCATTTTTCTTTATTGCGGTAAAATACACACAATATAAAATTTACTATCTTAACCATTTTTAAGTGTACAGTTCAGTGGTACTAAGGACATTCAAATTGTAGAATCATTACCACCCTCCACATGCAGAACTCTTTTTATTTTGCAAAATGGAAACTCTATACCCATTAAATAATAACTCCTCATTCACCCTTCTCCCCAACCCGTGGCCACCACTATCTACTTTCTGTCTCTATGAATGTGACTTCTCGAAGTACCTCATAGGAATGGATTCATACGGTGTTTGTCTTTTTATGACTGGCTTATTTCACTGAGCATAATGTCCTCAACATCCATGTTGTAGCACGTGTCAGAATTTGCTTCCTTTTTAAGGCTGAATAATAGTCCATAGTGTTAATATACCACATTTTGTCTATCCATTCATTTGTTGATGCATACTTGGGTTGCCTCCACATTTTAGCTATTGTGAATAATGCTGCTGTGAACATGGGTCTACAGACATCTCTTTGAGACCCTTTCCCTCCTTTTTGCCCACTGAAATCCTTCTTATTCATCCAAGCCAAATTCAGGTAACACCTACTTCATGAAGTCTCTCAGTCTTCACCTGGAAATAATTGCCTGTTCCTCTGCTCTTCCACAATTCTTGTGTTGCTGTATCTACACTTACTTTATTGTGTCTTAAATAATTATTTGTACTTAAACATCTAATTCCTCATAAAATTATAAGTTTTTGTGGCCAGGGACCCCATCTTCATATCTCAGTATTTCTTACATCTCTCCCCACAATGCTCTGTAATGTTTTTTACATGAATGACTACATATAGGCAGAGAGTTTGTTCACAATTATCCAAGTATCATAAAAGTAAGTAGCAGCCAGGAAGGTAAACTGAATACCTAGAAACTCTTCCAATTTAGAATTCTCTCAAATTAACTAGGAAATCTTGTTAGTTGCCAAAGAAAGCACACTGGTCTGGGAATTAAGAGACTTGGGTGTTTGTCTTGGTTCTGCCTGGGTTGGGCCATGTCTCTTCTCTGGCTTAGTTTCCTCATAGCTGAGATGAAGGGGTTGCTCTAGATCAGTATTTCCCAAACCTTCTTGATTTTTGCAATATCTGCACAAAACCTGTGCTTTATTTGCTTGACAGTTTTCTTCAAATCAACCCAAGCCTAACTTTACTACCAACTTTAGCCTCGTCCTAAATAAGGATATTTATGAAATTGTGGTTTCACTGTGTTAGCTATAATTTTTTTCTAGCACAAATTAAACTAAATATAACTATCAAAGTAAAAAAAAAGTCTGCGTACCATTAAAATAACTTCCTATGCCAGTAGTGGCACATGGACCATGCTTTGGGAGGTACTGGCCTAGACTCTTCCCAAGGTCCCTTCTAGCAATAACAGCTCTGTCTTCTCTGGGGAAGTCATGCCCCCTCCTGAGCCATTTAGCAGAATGCATTAAATGAATCTTTAACTGGGAATGATTCAGCATTAGCCCCAGGGAATGGAATGTAACTTAATAAGCCTTCCAGCACCTCTAAAGCCTGGGATTCCACCCTCTTTATGCCTCCCCTCTGAGTGGTGCTGTTTGCACATTCTGCCTTTTCTGCAGCCTCTGCTATCCTGCAGGGCCTGTCTGTGTTTGCCTGCCCAGATCTCCCCTCTGAGGGCTTGTTTATGTTTGCACACTCGGCTTGTCCTGTGGACTTGTCTCACTAAACTCCCCTTTGAGAGCTGTATATTTTGGCACAGTCTGGTTCTCTAAGGGATTCTTTTGTCCATTAACACCTCTTGTCTTGCAGTTATACCAAAGTCTTTGTTGCTTTTGCCTCAAGCAAATAAGCCCATGCTATTCTATTCTTAACGATTCTTCTGTGTATTTCTATTTATTTTCTATACTTTCTACAATGAGCACGTATCAAGTTTATAATAAAAAACTATAAATTTTAGTTTTTTAAACATATGAAGGGGGAAAGCAAATGTGAACGGGACATCTGGTTGCAGATGATGTGATAAAGTCATTTTAACTTCATTCCCCTCTTTCAAAATTCATTGACAAAAACAAAAAGAATGAAAAGCAGCATTAAGAAGGCCCATTATCAATGAAACAGGGAAACAGCGAACCACAATACACCATAATTGGCACCATATACCATAATGAGCATCCTCACCAAGTGTTACGCTTGTTTGCTTGAGGTGGAATAAAGAGTCACATTCTTGAAAGTATACTTCTGTTAACACTAAGAAATCTAAAGGCATAGGAGGGCCATCAGAGAAGTGGAGAGTGTTCTTATTAGAGACTTAGCTCCATAGCACAAAAAGATTGAGCTGAAGAAGAACCATGTTAACTTCCCACTTTTATTGTTTACACATGCACTTCTAGCCAAAAGAGACTGGTCGTGATAAAGGGAGGTGCAAGCTCACCAGATAGTAAAAGAGTCTACATCTAAAGGGATTTACTTTGAGTTATGCTGACCCTGGAATGCAGAGAACAGAGGAAGGAGCACACTTCCAGAGCAAAGGAAATATGTACTTGGTGGAAGGAGGTATGCACAACAAATCCCAATAGAAATAGTAAACATGCTTCTTCAGCAAACAGATGGCCCCAGTCAAAGATGAGTAATAACCAGAATAGGAGAAATAAAACTGTCATTATTTGCTGACAATATTATTGTGTATGTAGAAAATCCAAAACAATCTACAAACTATTAGAATTAAGTGAGTTTAGCAAGATTACTGGACATAAGGTCAACATATAAAAATCAATTTGATTGCTATATACTAGCAACAACTACATAGAAAATAAAACTTTAAAAAAGATATAACTTCAACAAATATCAAATACCTAGGAATATATCTAATGAAAAGGGGGTAAGACCTCTACCCTGAAAACTATAAAACATCATTGAGAAGAACTGAGAAATCTAAATGAAGAGATTTACCATATCCATGGAATGGAAGACTCACTGTTGTAAAGATGTTAATTCTCCCTAAATTAAACTATAGCTCTAATGCAATCTCTATCAAAATGTCAGTAGGTTCTTTTGCAGAAATTAATATGCTGGTTCTAAAATTCACATGGAAACGCAAAAGGCCAAAAATATTCAATAGAATCTTGAAGAAGAAAAACAAAGCTGGAAGAGACTTATACCACCAGATATGACACTTATTATAAAGCTATAGCAATTAAGACACTGACATTTTGGTGCAAGAACAGACAAATGAAGAAATGAAATGTAACACAGAGTTCAGAAACTGACCCTCACACATATGATAACCTGATTTATGACAAAGGCAACAACTGCAGACCATTGGGGAAAGGACAATCTTTTGCAATAAATGGTGTTGAGACAAGTGGATATCCATATGGAAAAATGCTTATGGGGCTGGCCCCATGGCCTAGTGGTTAGATTTGGCATGCTCTGCTTTGGCGGCCCAGGTTCGGTTCCCAGGTGCAGACCTATACCACTCATCAGCGGCCATGCTGTGGCAGCACCCCCACATACAAAACAGAGGAAGACTGTCACAGATGCTAGCTCAGGGTGAATCTTCCTCAGAGGGAGATTGGCAATGGATGTTAGGGATCTTGGCTCAGGGCGAATCTTCCTCAGCAAAAAAAAAAGTTTATTGACCCTACCTTATGCCATATAATAAAAAATTCCAGACGGATTGCACAGTTAAATCTGAAAGGTAAAAGAATAAAGCTTTTAGAGGAAACATAGGAGAACATCTTTGTGACAATGGAGTATGCAAATATTTCTTAAACAAGACACAAAGAATGTTGATCATGAAGAGAAAATTGATAAATTGGATGATGTTAAAATTAAGAACTTGTGTTTATCAAAAGACACAATTGAATGAAAAGACAGGTGACTGAGTGGCAGCAGATATTCATAATATATGTATCTGTCAAAGGATTCATATCTAGAATATGTAAAGAAAAAGACACTTCAATAGAAAAAATGAGTAAATAACTTGAACAGTAACCCCATAAAAGAGGCTACTAAATAGCCAATGAACATAGGACAAGGTGTTCAACTTCATTATTCATCAGGGCAATATCAATCAAAACCATAGTGCAATACCACCACATATCTATGAGAATGGCTAAAATGAAAAAAAAATTAGTGTTGACAAGGTTGTGGAGAAACCAGAACTTTCATACACTGCTGGTGGGAATGTAAATCTGTACAAACACTTTGGCAATATCTATTAAACCTGAACATATACATATTTTATGATGCTGCCAGATCATTTGCAGGTATACACTCAGTAGAAATGCACTCATATGTTCACCAAAAGACATCTACTGGATGTTCCTAGCAGCACTATGTGCAACAGCTAAACCACTGGAACTAAATGTCCTTTAGCGGTAGAATGGACATATAAATCATGGTACATTCACCCAGTAAATCCTATACAACAATGAGAATGTGCAATCTGCAACTATATTCAACAAGATGGATATTTCTCACAAACATAATGTTGAGTGAAAAAACCTAGACACACAAAAAATTAAGTAGCACATGATTCCATTTATATAGAGTATAAAACTGGCAAAATTGTTCTATGATATTAGAAGTCAAGATAGTGGTTACTACTGAGACAGTAAGGACTGGAAGGGAGCATATGGGGGTGCTTTTGAATTGCTGGTAATATTCTGATACTTGATCAGGGTACTGGTTACATGGATGTGTTCAGTTTGTGAAAATTTGTTGAAAATTCACTTAGGATATGTGTACATTTCTGTATATACATTATGTTTCAATAAAAAGTTTTAAAAACCCTAATTAGTTTCTAATATTTCACAAATGGGAGATTTCAGCAAAAAACCCCCCATATTTCTGGCTTCTCTTGAAAACATTTCAAGATCTGCCCAGATCTTCAAGATCCCTCAACTCCAAGAATCCACTGGAGCTGAGCAGACGCTGTACCCTTCAGATAGGGTACTCCTTACTCCCTACCCACTTCACTCACGATGCTCCCTGTCTAGCCCCTGTAGGCATCTGTTTGTCCCTGGGAATAAAAGCTGTTCTGTCTGTTGGTTCTTTAGCTCAAATCTGAGTCCCTAGGATAGAGTTCACTCTTTGCCCTTTGTACTCCCTTCCTCTCTGCCCACTCTTGCTCACCACTACCAATCTCCACTCCCATCTGATTGTACCTCAGCACATCTCTAGTCATCTCACCGTGAAGCCTTCTCTCCTGGCCTGCAATGGCACTTATATGATTATGTCTATCCTCACATCCCCCAAGCCCTCTTCTTTCTCCCCTTATCCACATCTCTATTCTATTAATTCATCCACCCACTGATTCAACAAACAGTTATTGAATATCTATTATGTGCCAGAGTCTATATTAGGGGCAGGTGGATTAAAGGACAGTCTTTGCCCCTGAGAGGCCTACCCTCTGATGAGAAGTAAAGACAACCTGAGAGAGTCATTCATTATACAGGTAAAGCATCATAAGCATCCTGGTAAGTCTGAGATTCTGTCTGGGAAGGAGGGTGTGGGGGTTCTGGAGAGTCCTTGTAGAGGAGACGGTTGTGAGCTGGGCTTTGAAGAACTGGCAGTTATTTGGATACACAGAGAGTAAAGGAGGTAATTCCAGACAAAGGCTGGATTCTGGTTTCATTTGGGAGAGAGTAATACTTTAGTGTGGCTGGATATACTGAAGGGGAGCAGTGGGAAGTAAGGTTGGAAAATTAAGCGGGGGTCAGACCATGGAGGGTCCTGGATGCCTCACTGAGGACTTCATTTCATAGGTAGTATGGACTATTGAAAGGGTTTGAAAAGTGGAGTGCAGAGCTGGGGTTATAAAGAATCCGTTTCATCCATGCTCACCTCTCCCACTCTCTCTAAATCCCTTGGCCTTCCCCTTAAGCTCTACCTATCATTACTGCTGAGTGCATTCCCAAATCTTCTTGAAAGTTTCCTCCCCCAACTGTCACAGCAGTCCTAGGGACTGGGAATGATAGCCACAACCTACTCCTTTCTCGCTCGCTCTTTGCTAGTGAGCCTGTAATCTCCTGCATGTGCTGCCTTCTTCTCCCAACCAGGTTTTATTGGGATAAAGAGCAGGTGGAGAAAGGGGCAAAGCCACATAGGACTTGTCTCTGCCCTGAGGTGCACATCACAGATGGTCCTGGGCCCTGCCCCTCCATTTGGGATCTTCTGATAAACCCTGAGCAGCCTGAGATCAAAGCCTAGTCCTGTCCCCATGAAGGTATCACCTTTCTCTCTGCCTCTCAGGCCTTTTTTTTCTCCACTGAATGTATTTCTTGTTCCGCCTCAGGAGTACTTTGCCTCCCTGAGATCAAGCCTACTACAACTTCTTCATAGTCAAACAGCCATTTACAATGTATGAAACACTTGATCCTACTGGAGCCTCACAGACACCCTTCAATCACTGGAAAGGCAGTGATTAGGTCTTCTGACTTCAAATCCACTGGTCCTTTCTTGTATATAGTAGACACTCAAAAAATATTTGTAGTACGAACAGACAAATGATTCAATGTACATATTAATCTCTCTTGAGGATTAGTTTCTTATTTTTTATTCTGTTTTTCTCTTTGTTATTTGGATGATCTAATTTTTTAAGAAGCTTGACATGGAACATCTAATTTTAAGATAATCTTCCTTGCTCCAACTATCATATAAGTGGTTCCTGGGGCCCTGGCTTTAAAAAAATTACTTTTAAAAAGATACACGTGAGGTCCTGGCCCCATGGCCGAGTAGTTAAAGTTCCACACACTCTGCTTTGGCAGCCTGGGTTCATGGGTTTGGGTCCCAGGAGTGGACCTACTCCACATAAAAAGTAGAGGAGGATTAGCACAGATGTTAGCTCAGGGCTAATCTTCCTCAAGCAAAAAAAGAGGAAGATTGGCAACGGATGTTAGCTCAGGGCAAGTCTTCCTCAGCAAAAAAAGAAAAAAAAGATACATGAGTTACTCAAAAGCTTACACATAGAGTTACCATATGACCCAGCAATTCCACTCCTAGGTATATATCTAAGAGAAATGAAAACATATGTGCACACAAAAACTTGTACATGAATGTTCATAAGAGCCAAAAAATGGACACAACTCAGACATTCATCAACAGATAGATGGATAAATAAAATGTGATATATCCATGTAATGGAATATTATTTGGCAATAAAAAGAAATAAAGTATAACTACATGGTACAACATGGATGAACCTCAAAAACATTATGCTAAGTGAAAGAAGCAATTAAGAAAATACCAAATATTGTATGATTCGGTTTATATGAAATGTCCAGAATAGGTAATTCTGTAGAGACAGAAAGCAGACTAATGGTTACCTAGGGCTAGAAGGGTTGGGTGCAAACAGGGAGTGACCACTAATGATTATGGGATTTCTTTTTTTGGGTGATGAAAATGTCCTAAAAGTGATTGTGGTGATGGTTGCACAACTCTGTGAAGATACTAAAAAGTGTTAAATTGTATACTTTGAGTGAAGTTTATGGCATGTAAGTTATATCTCAATAAAGCTGTTATGAAAAAGATACATGTTCATTAAGCAAAACATAGAAAATAAATATATACAGAAGAAACAAATTACCCATTATTCTACCACCCAGAGACCAGAGAAAACCACTGTGGACATTTTTGCTGTAGTTCCTTCTTATCCTTTTTCTGTGTGTACACACACACACACACGCACACACACGCACGCACACACACACACAGCTAGAGTCATTTTCTATATTCAAGTTTACAGACTGCATGTTTGGCTTAATAGTGAACACAGGCATTTTCCACAGATGCTAAGAGCAAGAGTTCTGGAGTCAGACAGGATTCCTGAATCTTGCTTCTGCCCCTGACTTACTTTGAGGTCTGAGCAAACTCCTTAACCTCTCGAAGCCCTCACTTTCCTCAACTGTGAAATGGAAATGATGATACCTACTTTCCATGGATGTCATGAGGATTAAATGTAAAGTTCTATAAATTCTATTTTTCTTCATTTATTCCTCAGTAAGGACCAGTTTGTTTCCCTCAGTTGCAAGGCAGTCTGCTCTCACTAGTAGCCAGCTCAGATAGACTAGAAACTAACTGACTGGTGCTATTGTCCCCACTTCATTGAAATTAGTGTCCTCTCTTTCTGGGGAGCATGCAGCATAGTGGTGGGGAGCATGGGTTCTGGATCCAAACTGCCTGGGACAAATCGCAACTCTGTCATTAACTTGGTGCGAGTTCCTTAACTCTCTGTGACTCAGTTTTCTCATCTGTAGACACGTATAATAGTAGTACTAAATTCATAGGGTTTTTTAAGGATGAAATATGTTAATATCTGTACAGTACCTGGCACATTGTTAGCCATTATTACAATATCCTTACCCCAAGTAGCAGTCTACATTCTTATTTCAAACTTTTAGTTATCCAAGAATTTGTTAACTTCCAAACCTAAGTATCTCTTTTCTACAATCTGAGGCAGAATGTTACTGGCTCCAAACTCATAATGGTTGCTCATCCACATCCACTAGCCCACAGCACAAAGCAATTTTTGTTTGGCAAATTGAGTAGTTAAGAATGTTGTTTCCATTAATTTTACTACCTACGTACCTCCTGGAGGCAGGGCAAGGCAGTTTAGTTAAACGAAACCAAACAAAGCATTTTAGGGGTTTATAAATGAGCACTTATTTGCAGTTGTTCTAAATCATCCCAGCCAGATGGGCATGTTTTAAATTTTCCAAGGAAGAGATTTCACAAGCTTTCTTAGTAACATGTCTTAATGCTTCCAATTCACATTGAAAGTCTTCTGAAAATCTAATGTCTGGGGTGACTCGACAACTTATCATCCAAACTAGGACATTTTTAAGAGTATTAATAATTACCACAGGAACAAGCTGGGACAATTGTGGGCAAACTGCTGGGACATATAGTCACCCCACTAATGGCAATCCTTCCTGTTATGAGTGCTGCCCACATCATTTTACTTGGTACTCAGTGGAGAAGAACAACTGGTTCTCATAGTCTATGTAACAACCTTATATTCTTAAGCTTTTCTTTTTTTGTCAACTTGGGGAATGGAAAAAAAAGAAGAAGCCCAAGTAGGCAAAACCTGAAGAATTTTTTTCTTGCCCTCTTCCCACTCGATGACAACTATGATACTTAGAGAGCACTTAATATATGCCAGGCACTCTTGTGAGTGCTTTATATGTATTATTTTATTTAATCTTCACAAAAACTTATAATATCATCGTCATCATGTTTTGCAGATGAAGAAATGGGTCACAGAGACAGGCAGCATCTTACCTATGGGTATACAGCCAGGGTATGCTTCTAATAGGAGTCCAGAGGCTGGGCCTTTAATCAAGACGCTCAACTCTAGGCCTTCTGCAAGACCCTGGCAGGTCAAGACCTTTTGCTTCAGTGCCCCACCCTGACTAGCTCTCTCAGTCCAGTGGGTGGATTAAGTTCTCTGCTTCCTGAGGTGGGACACAGAAGGGTCTGAGCTAGAGGCTCTCCCATGGAAGGGAGGTGACTTAGTTCCTGTGGCTCCAGAGGGAAGAGGAAAAATGGGAAGAAAAGTGGGTGAGAATTATAGAAGGTCAAATTCAGCCCAATAAAAGAGATCTTTCCCCTCCTTACAATCATCTTACATGAGACTTAGCTGCCCAAGGAAGCAGTGAGTTCCACATGACATAATGTATTCAAACAGGGGTAGATGGTCTGCTTCTTGGAGACGTTACAAGGGAGTCTGCCATTCACAAACATCTCTCGGGGAGCCTGTGAAATGCAGATTTCTAGGTCACGTCCCAAAAATGATGATTCCCAGGAATCTGCATTTTTAACAAATTTCCTCACTGACTCTGACACAGGTAGCCTAAGCAACACTGCTGTAAAGGGATTCCTGTTTGGAGTATGAGACGAGATGAGGTGGAAGGAGGGGTGAAGGGATAGAGAGAAGGCGGACACACATCCCTTCTGAGCTGAACCATATGGTTTGGGTGAACTTTACTCTTTTAGTCTCTCTAATATTAATCTTCTTTTTGGATGTTTATTCTTTGGTTTCCTGACAGAGAATGCTTGAGTGACATATGAGGTGAGAGATCTGGGGTGTAATAATACCATGTCATGGAAACACTCATAAAGCCATGACCCTATGGCATATGAATTCTACGTGGGGTTTGCACAGGTATTAAATGTTCTGTGGTTGGCTTTTGGAAGCCTGCTCTATCCTGACACCAGGATTTCTAAGCTGGCCTGGAGGGAACCAGGCCTGCAGCTTCCTGGTGTTTGGAGCAGATGGGAAAAGAGTCTGAAATATTCCTTGTCATCACCTCCAGCTGACAGACCACAGGCAAAGGAGGCAACAGGGAGAAGTCAGACTAGTTGATCTGGGAGAAGAGAAATCACTGGTGATGCCTTGTGAATGTTTCTTTCTTCGTGTTCCTCTCCAAATGGATGGTATGCATCTGTGTGTGTGTGTGTGTGTACCAAATTGTGTAGCACTTGTCTCTGGCTGGAGACAGTAATAAATCGGGGGCTACAAAACCACCACTAGCCACCTCCTGCAGGCCCTGTCAAAGAAACAGGCCTTCTCAAGCACAGCTGAACCGGCAGGATCCCCAGTACCGTGGCCCCACGGCATGGGATGAAAATCACACATCTGGGATCTAGCGTGCCAGATGTGCAGAGGGCTAACACAGAAAAGACACTGCTGGGAAGACCACATCACTCTCAAAATCATTAGTGAGGGGCTCAAAGATTTTTATAACCTTAGTCACCACAGTGCTTTCATCAGGCTTGGGTAGTAGACTTTTTCTTAGCCTTGGTTCTTTGTGCTGGGGTGTCAAGAGGGCTGCAGAGGATGTTGACCTCATAGAGGCAGTGACAGTAAAGATCAGGAAGCTAAATGAGTCTTGGTTGGAGTCCTGGGTTTGAAATCATCCCTGGCACTTATCAGGTGTATGCTCCTGAGCAAGTTACTTTAACTCTATGAGCTTTAGTTTGTTAATCTCTAAAACAAGAGAGACAGCCATATCTACCTCATAGGGCTGTTGTGGGGATTAAACTCTCTCTGTGAGATAACACAGAGAAAGTCCCTAGCTCGGGGTCTGGTACTCAGCAGCACCATGGCAGAAAGGGGGAGATGAGCATGCTCAACTGCTCCAGGAGGTTGGGTAGAAAAAGGGAAGTAACTTCCTGCTCAGCCAAGCAGGGATAGAGCAGTTGCAGAATTGTCCTGTGAGATTCTCCGTTACTGGGGCTGCTGCAGAAGGGCTGCCTTGTTATCGGATCCACAACCCTGACCCTGGCTGGCTTCTCTTTCCCTTGGGGCTCAAAGCTCCCTTTCTCTCCCATGAGGTTCTCTTACATGTCCCTCCTTTCTGGGCTGCAGGACCTTTCCTCTCCACCCCTCCAGCCTAGCCACATCAGGATGTTTTTTCTGTAGGGCAGCAGTGACATGGAACTTGAAGATTAATGACAGTCACTTAAAGTTTCTACCCAGCTAAGAAAGACAGAATTCCTGGCAATCAGAGGCTCAATTCTCATTGTGTTAGGTCAGACTACTGCTTTTGGGTATGGGGTTTCTTTTTGCAGTGATGAAAATGTTCTAAAATTAGAGAGTGGTGATGGTTGCACTACTCTGTGAATATGCTAAAGACCACTGAATTGTACACTTTAAAAGGGTGAACTTTATTGTATGTGTTATATCTCAATAAAACTGTATAAATAAAATAGGTCACACTATATACTTAGCTTTCCATTCTTCTGTCCTTCTCTAGTTTTAATTGAAATATAAATTTTAATTTAAATGACAAGTTTAAATTATAAACTATAAACTTAAACTATAAACAGCCATAACATACCATATAGCATTTTGAACCAAGATTAAATACCACTCTACTCTTGCAAGTCTATATTCCTTCTCATTCTGTCTCTCCTCCTCATCAAGTACCATTGTGCCCGTCAAAATTCAATTCATCTTTCCAGATTTATCCTACGGAGCCTTTCCTGGTCTCCACTAGCAAATCTCCTCTCTCTAATCACTTATCAAACCTGTGCTTAGTTACTCCTGTCTGTTCTGCATGAGACCAGGCTCTAGGGTGCAGAAAAGAGGAGGTGAATGATGATATTAACAAGACCACTCTTGGGGATGATTCCACCCAGAAGTCTCTCCCATTCACCTCTTCCAGGACAGCTCCCCAGTCTCTGACTCAGACCAGGGCTGGTGCCCAGAAGACCTTCCTGCCTCCTGGATCCTCCTACTCTACTGACTCCCAAAAAGCTGCCACAAAAGAAACTTCCTCATACACTGCTTCCATTTACTCTCCTCTCCTAATTAGGAACCCAGCATGATCCCAGTTGCTTACTGAGTTCACCTAAGTGCTAAGAGGCCTTCTCTGGACCAGCTGTTTTATATCTCACAGGCATCTCCTGCCACTTCCCAACATGTCCACTTGCTGTCTCTGCAAGCGTTCTTCCTGGCAGGTGGAATCCTCTCCCCAAGCTGCTCCTTCCTTGTCCCTTACCACTTCCCAAAGCCAGATCTGAACATTCCTTCTCCTTGAAGGAAATCTTCCCCTAAGGAGCCTTACTCCACACTTACCTGATCTTTCTTTGTTCACCCTATGGTCCATTACTTTGCCATTACTGGTAATATCTACATGGCACAGCTTCTTTCACTTTTATGCCCTCACTGCACAGTATGATACACTGTACTCTGTAGATACTCAAATGAATGTTTGCTGAGTTGACTTTTCTTCTTTAAGAAGAATCTCCTGACTGCTTCAGAGCTCTCACTCTGGACCATGAAGAAGTTTATTTTGTCTCTAACAATAAACTGTTAATTAATTAATTAACTCCTAATTGTCTGTGTGCTAGGCACTGTAAGACTACTTCTTTCTCTGTTTTTGACCTGGTCATAGAATAGGAAAACCAGCAGTTAGTGGTGACCTGGTAGCTGAATCCATTGTTTTGTCTGCTCAGCCCCCATCTACTAATTCCATTAACTTTTTCACGTAAAGAGGAGCCAACAGATAGTTACCACAGAAGCAACCCTTTGTACAAGGGTTTGTGACTCTGTGACCAAAGATGAGGGGTCCAGGGGTGGACAACTAACTAGGATAGGTCAAGTGGAGTTCCTTCTTTCAAACTGCACCTGTATCTTCTGACTCTAAGTTTGAGGCTTGAAATAATCTATCCTGTCCAATTTTAAAAATACTATTCCTTCCCAGATTCTGTTTTCAGCTGTATAGTGTTAATTATTGTATGTTTAAAGTTCTTAGTACTGTACAGTGTAAAATCTCAAGTGTATAAATCTAATGAAATATGCTTCTTGTGGTCTCACTGAGGGCAGTGGGACTGTATAACTTTCTTTTTAAAATATAATTCAGACAAATAAAGGCATTAAGTTATACTAGTGCAATGGAAGATTTATTATCTAAACTTGGAAAAGTCAGGAAATTCCAGAGTCGGATTCCAGGAGAGATATTTCTAGAAAAGAAAGTAGAAAAGACCTAACGCATGTCAGTGCTTGGTCCATTTGCTGCCTGGTACAATAATCCTGTGGATTAAGCATGGGGATCATGTTGCACAGACTCTAGCCCTCTACAGACTCTAGCCCTGTACCTTGAACAAAGGAGACCAATATTTAATGAATGATTGTTGAATGGGTTTCAAAGAAGTAAAATAATTTTACATTTTTTAAAAGCATTTATCCTGAGGTAACTGACCAATAAAACCACATTATCTGTTACAAAAGGAGAAGCTGAGGAACAGAAAAATGAAATAACTGACTTGTGTCTGTTAATATGTCTGTAGTAGACTTAGGATTGAATTTAAGATTTACTTACTCCAGAGTTTGGGCTCCAATTTTGAAGTTACAGTGTTCATGAACTTCTGACTTATTTCATGTGATGAAGAAATTGAGAGCAAAATTGAGGGCATTCAAAGACGCCTCCAAAACAAACTTCCATAAAAATCCCACACAAAATAATTGCTAGCCAAGGGAGGGTCTTTAGGTCTAGCCTGATTCATTTCAGGCATTGGCAGTTAGGCCAGCCTTATGTTCACAGCTGTGCATCTCACAAGGACTTTTTTCCTTCTACTCTGGGCTTCAAGTACTGGAGTTCTAATCCAGAGGAAGACGATTCCTTTATTTCTTTTCCATTCTTATCTGGCCTTACTTCTAATTAAAAAAAAAAAAACAGACCTGCTTTCCAAATATAGTATCCCCCTTCCATTGAGGTGAGATGTTATAGTTGATGATTTATTTTTTGTCTGGAGATAGCAGCTGCGTGTTCCAGAGGTCAGTTTTATTTGTTTCTATGAACATGTAACCATATCTCAATGTGCATCTTTCTGCTTTGGCCACTGCTTTAATTTTCTCTCCTTCCTAAACTGATCCACACATGCTTATGTGTATTAGGGATGACTGGGGTTGAGTTTCTTCCTTCTGAAGATACTTTGTTGATTCTTGTACCTGTTACTTACACCCTCCCCATTTATCCACTTTTCTGCTTTCTTGAGAGTGAACTCACCTTCCATGACTAATACAATCCGAAGCAGCCTTCATGCTGATTCCACAGATTTTAATTTCCTAACATTTCCCTTTAGACTCTTCCTAGCATCCTCTTTTTAAAAAGAAAATTCCCTTCTTGGAGTTAGTCGGAGGCTCCACATGGCCTCCTATGTGAAGCCCCCACAGGGAGCTCAGACGCATCAGGTGGTAATGGCCACGCTTAGGCAAGGCCTGCACAGACAAAGTAAAGTAAAGGGTTCTAAGAATGCATTTCTACCCACATGCACTAGGATCCAACTGTGTGCTGAGCACCCTGCTAGTGGTGGTGAATGAGACAGAGATTAATTGAGCAAGGCCTCTGACCTGGAACAGCTTCAGATCCTTAGCGTGATATTCAAGGCTAAAATACACAGAAGATAGCATGAAGTAGTACAAAGGACATGGGCAACAGATCTGCACGGCCTTGGGCCAGTTACTTAAACTTATTTTCCTCAATTGTAAAAGGAGATAATACCTTTCTCATGGTGGCTCTTGTGAAGATTTATTATTGCAAGTGGTATATACTAGGCATTCAACAAATGGTGATTAATTATTTGTTATTATTTTTTAATGTAACAGCAGCATTTACCATTAGGGTCTGAGAGTCAGCAACACAAAATCTGAAACTCACCTCTTCAGAGAAAAGCCTTCAGAGATGCCTTTAGTACGGAGAAGGACATAGTTCCAGCCTCGTTGGTGAGCCTGACTATGGAGGCCAGCATATAGAACATTTTTCTACTTCTAAGAAAAGGGCCTATTTTTACCAGGAGGCGATTGAAGGAGGACTCTTTGGAGAGCCCACTCTGGGAAGTGTTTATTGCTCGGGCCCACAAGGATGAAGAGGAGGACATTGGGTTTGATGCCTTCCATTCTAGAATCACAGTGAAATAAGGCAAGAGCAAGTTTCCTGCTTGACTCCTGCTCTTAGGTTAGATGATGGAAACCACCAGGAACTTTGCACTGCTCAGCTGCTGTCTTCCTCTCCCCTCACTTTGTTCACAAAGGTCACGGCTCAAACCTAAGAAATGTTAACTGCTAAGGAAACTAGGCTTCTCACAGAACATGCTATCTGTGTAGATGAGGAACTGAGGTTAAAAACCACCAGTGCTATTAGGCAGTCCCTGGACATCTCTAATTTAATTAGTCCTGATGAAGCATACCTAACGAGATTGCTACTATATTTCTTTTTCATTCATACAGCTTTATTGAGATATAGTTCACATGCCACACAATTCATTGATTAATGTGTACAATTCAATGGCTTTTAGTATATTCACAGAGGTGTCATCCATCACTAAAATCAATTTTAGAATATTTTCATTACCCTAAAAATAAACCCTGCACCCCTCAATCATCTCCCCCTGTATTGCTCTTCCCCCCGCCCCTGTCCCTAGCCCAGGAAACCACCAATCCATTTTCTATCTCTATAGATTTGCCTATTCTGGACATTTCATATAAATGGAATCATCCAGTAGGTGGTCCTTTGTGACTGGCTTCTTTCATTTAGCACTACTATATTTCTTGAAGACAGAGGTATCTTCAATGTTTGTCAAAAGAGGACTTGCTAAATAAAGCAGAGTGCAGCCATACTGTGGATTATTGCAGCATTAAAAAAAAAAAGGGTAGATCTACATATCCTAATAAAGGTCTCCAATATATGCACATAAATATGAGATCTGGAAGAATATACATCAAAATGATAAAAGTGGAGACCTCCAGGGAGTGGGGAGAGAGGAATAAGATGGGATGGAATGCAAAGAAGACTTTCCTTATTTGGGATATATTAATTTTTTTCAAGGATAATTTATTCATTCATTACTTTAAAATTAAAATTAATTAAAAAGAGAACATTAGACTTCTCCTTTCCTATTCTGCATGCAAGGAGCTTGGAAGTAGCCACTCTGTCCTAACGATAAGTAAAAAGCTGAAAAGACTGAAAAATCAACAACTGTTCTTGGATTTATAAGAAAAAGGAGGACAGTGCAAACCATTGCCCCCAAGATTGGAGAGTCATACAGGTGAATACAGGTAGGTCGTCACTGCTAACAGGAGTAGAAACTGCTGAAGAAACCAGTGCCCGTGTAGGGAAACCTGAACTGTAATTGACTCTGAGAGTTAAAAACTCCAGGGGGACCCAGTCATAGAGGGGCCCCCACAATATTGTGCTATTTACCTCCAGGAGCTCAATCAGGCTCCCATAGTAAATATCAGAGAAAAATTCCCTCCTGCTTCTGGCAGGTGGAGGGGAAAAGGAACCATTTTGAAATAAACCAGAGCACTGTTCCTCCTAGTAAGGCCTGCCCTCAGGGAAACTAGTTAACCAGAGCCTAACCTGTTGGGGTTTTATCATAGCCTAACTGACCAGGGGAAGAGAAATACCCAACTCAGTCCACTCTAGCCATGCTGTCCTGCCTAAGGGGAGGGGAAAAAGAAATTGAGAAATGTATGCGAAGTTCACAGACTCACTGAAAGGCTGAGACCTAATCAGAGGACTATAGAATGCTTCCCCTCCCCCCACACCTCACCACATTACTAAAGGGCGATTTACAGCAGTTCCTTTTACCCAGTACATCATGTTCAACTAGAAGAAAATAGTATAAGTCACACAAAAGTCAAAAAAACACAATTTGAAGTGACAGAGCAAGCATCAGAACCAGACACGGCAGGGATGTTGGAATTACCAGATCAGGAATTTAAAACGTCTTTGATTAATATGCTAAGGGCTCAAATGGATAAAGGAGACAGCATATAAGAACAGACAGACTATGTAAGCAGAGAGATGAAAATCCTAAGAAAGAAACCAAAAGAAATGCTAGAGATAAAAAACACTGTAACAGAAATCGAGAATGCCTTTGATAGGCTTATTAGTAGACTGGACATGGCTGAGGGAAAAAAATCTCTGAGCTAGAGGACATATCAATAGAATCCTTGAAAACCAAAAAGCAAAGAGAACAAAGACTGAGAAAGGGAACATTAGAAATGAGAGAGAGAGAAGCAAGAGCTTTCCTTGGAAAGTCCCAGAGAGAAGTTGGACAGGAAGTCCTAGGTGCCCTGACACCTCCTGAAGAACCTGGAACCATTCAGATATCACAGACCCATCCAACTGGCCCATTGTGCAGACAAACTCCTTGGATAAGATCCAGGCCCGTAGCAAAGCCCAGGGAGGGATGATCCCCTTTGTGCACTGGAGTCAGGACAAGGTCTACTTCAATCCCAAGTTGTCCTCAGTTTCCTACTAGTTTAAAGGGAAGTGGGAAACGGGATTGTGAGCACTGAGAGAGACTGTCAAATCCTGGATATATAAGGGAGGCAGGAACTATTTTACCCAGAATGGTCACACAGAGACCAGGATCCAATTTCTAGAACCTTGGGAACTACCTTAACCTCAGTAGTCTCCATGGAGATCAGTGGAGTAACTCTTAAAACGAAAAGAGACAAGGATAACCTTTTTTTTTTTTTAATATTTTCTGGGATAGCAGGGAAGAGAGAAGCTGAGCAGGCTAATTTGGCAGCCAGTCATTGTAGGCGAGGATCCCTAAGAAAACAGGCTGAGCAGCCTTGAAAAGGAAAAGACATCAGATAGGATCTTGGGTTTAAGCAGCTAATTATGGATCGTGAGTAGAATTTAGATTCATTTTCAACAGACTCTGATGTTGCTTAAGACCTAAGCATAACTGAATTTGCTTATAAAATAACCTTAGAAGAGATGTCTGATATCTACCTATCTAGGGATAGCATTCAGGTCGCTACACAGTTGTGGTGGTCCATGGTGGACCTTAGGTAGAATAGAGTCAAACTGCAGTGTCACAAAAAACAGAGATAAGATAGAATTCATCTATTCTAACAGATGTCCAAATAGGTAAAGTCACTTGCTTGAAGCCCAATGGTGAGTTTGTAGTAGCGATAGTCATAGAAACGTTGATGATAAAATAGTTAATATTTATTAAGTGCTTACTATGTGTCAAGCACTATGCTAAGCATTTCATATTCATTATTTCAATTAATTCTCACAACAGCCTTATGATGCAGATGTTATCATTATTCCCATTTTATGGATTAAAAAATAGAAGCTCAGAGAGATTACGGAATTTCCTTAAGGTCATACAGCTAGTAAAAGGCTAGAACTACACCTCATGTCTTCTGATTCTAGTCTAATATCACTGCCATGCCATGATGCCAATTCTTGACTTTCTTGCCCTAGGCCTCCTATAACCACTAAAATCTTTAATTCTCTATAGCTTCCAAATTGAAGTCAGGCTAATCTATTTGTGTCATTTTTATTTGTATATTTGAGCTAAATTCATCTGACAATGACAAAAGGTTATTTTAGTAAATAATTATCCACTAGAATTTTGCTTATCCTGTGTGAACCTCTGGTTAGTATTTTCACATGCTGACACTTATAATCTAGGTGTTTATTGTCATTGTTTAACTAAAAATTAAAATTGACTCCTGAGTTTCTAAGTGGAATGGAACCCCTGCTTTACTTTTTCCTGGAAGAAATAAAAGTCAAAAATGAGTTCAGAAATAATCTAAATATTATAAACTAAGCTACAAAGTGACCAACTTATGACATCACAGATAAAACCTAGAGTAGGTTAAAATAATCAAAGGTGTCATAGAAAAGCACAAATCACCAGGGAAACAATAAAAATTCTGGCATATAAGAAGGTGGATTACATTTACCGAAGGGAGTAATATAGGCTGGGGGGAGAAGGAGGGGGAGCGGTGAGTCTTTGAAGACTACTCACCCACAGAACCAAATCAACCGAAGACCACAGAGAAATAAAAAGCAACTCAATTTGGTTTAATATTTTTTTCGTGAGAAATAGAAAATGTTTAACTCATCTGCTTTTTCAATTATGAACAGGAAACATAAAACTATAGTCAATAAATACACCAAAAATTGTAATAAAAACTACCCCAGGCCTATGTTACAGCCAGAGAAAAAGGAAAAGGAGAAGCAGAGATGGAGGGAGTGCAGGGGAGAGAAAGGAAGATGCCCAGCAGGGGCCCAGCCACCTCTGCATCTGTCAGACCCCCCTCCCTCTGTCACTGTCAGACCCCCCTCCCTCTCAGAGTGCCCTCCTCAGGACTATCCTATTTCTTGGTTTCCTTGCTGCCTAAACTTCTCGCACTCCTGTTGCTCCCACTTTCTTCCCCTGCCTCATGCTCTCTCCAGCCCTCCCCCTCAGGGCTCTGAGGAAATTTGGAGATTATCAATGACATCTTCTCTAATCGCAGCCCTTACTCTCTATGGCCTTTCTCTGGAACTTTCAATTGCTAATAAGCCTTTCATTCTTTATTCTTTATTTTTTGAATTACCAAAGTAATATATATTCACATGGTTAAAAAAATACGAAAAGACTTATAATGAAGAGTGCTGCCTCTCCTACCAAATAGACTACTATTTTTTAATATCAATTTTAGACATTATCCCTGATTTTCTGATATGAAAGATGAGGATTTAGCTCTTTAAAAGCCCCAACCTCTATTCCTTCCTTCCTTCTCCCAATAGGATTAAATTATATTCTCACTTCCTCTACTGTTCACCTCTGTAATTTCAAACAACATATTAAAACCTATAATTCTTTTGCTAGGAACTGCACACAGTTATCTATTGACACTTCACTGAGAAAGGAAATCAGCTACTCCTCTTTATTGTTTGACTGTCTTCTTCAACATGATTTCACTATTCCAGGAAGCTCTTGCCCAGTAAGATGCAACTTGAAAGTAAGTTTATTGTTTGTTCCAGGAACCTTCTGAAAATGCATTTAAATGAACATCTGACTGCTGAAGTTTCCAATAGATAGTATCAAATGACTGTTACCTTCCCAGAGTCTTTGAAACCCTCACCTAAAAACCCTTACTTTGCTGTGTTCACCAATCCTAAACCATTATGTCATGATATTTAGCTAATCCTAATCAAGCCCTCACATTGAAAGACCTACTTTAAGCCAGACCTCAAAAAAAGCTTCATAAATATCCCAACCTTGTCCTCACCCTTCTGAGATGCTTCTAAGACCTTGAAAAGGTATTTCCTCTCTTATCACAGTAAGCAATAAACTCAGTTTTGCCTTATCAAATAATTTGGTGGTATTTTACAGCCAGCATTCAACAATTTTGGCAGTCCCACTGAGATCCAATTGAGACCACTTCACCATTAGGACCCAAGACTCTCTGTTCAGAAACAGTGCTCCTCAGAGTCCCCCTGTCTCCTGCTGGGATCTCTCTGACATTGACACTGAAGTTTGTAAGTCCTGCATTGGGTCTGACTCTGATTTCTATTTTATTTCATTTCTTTGAGCTCCCCAAATGCTGAGTTTATTTTGTGTCCCAGGATTAAGAAACCCATTTTAGGAATCCTTTGATTATCTGATCAGATTGGAAAAACTATTATCCTTTGTGGAAATCTGCCTTATTGTAAAAACACTACTATTTGTTTCTGTCTTTCCTATTTCTTACTGTGCATCTTTAAGATGAAAGTTCAAAGGGGAGAGGACAAAGACTCAGAGTCTGTTCCTCAAGCTAGCCCCAAGGACTAAGAAATTCAGGAGGTTTTGTTGGGGATGAAAAAGTTTTCCTTGATCCTCTTAGGGTTCCTGGCTGGGTCTGAAAGTAAAACCAACAAAGACAGATTAACAGGAATAAAAGCAAACAAATTTATTAATATAAGTTTTTACTTGACAAGTAGCCTTCATAAAGAAGTGAAGACGCAGAGAAATGGCTAAGCCTGAGTACTTTTATGCTAGGACTGATGAAGAGTGGATGGTTGTGGATAAATATGATAGATCAAAGAGCATGAGATAAGTGCAGGAAACTGGGGAAATTTAGCAAGGCCTGTGTCTTCAGATTCTTCTCGACTTCCCTGCTTCATGAAAGAAGGGCAGGAGTTGGGGGAAGGTCAAAGAGACCTTCATGCTTCTGCTGTTTTCTTAAACTCCTTCAGCTTAAAATATTCAATATGCCGAGATGCATATTTTTTGGGTAGTGTGTCTTGAACACCTTCAGTTTCTTCTTGACCAGCATCCTCTGAACAAACAATGCATTGAGTCAGTTTTCAAAACCTTATAAGAACTTTCCTTCCTATTGCTGTTCTGTCTGTGAGACTTTGATTCTGGGAGAGATGGCCTCTCCAATCTTTCTGTCCCATGGGAACTAAAAATTCATCAAGTTTGCCAATGGAGATGGCCCAGCCATTTGGATGGGGACCTAAGTCACGATGTGACACTTTTAACCAACTATTTCCACAGCCTCTCATGGGTTTGTCTCAGTCTAAATCTATTGATTCAACCTTCCAGGCCATACTCCTGCTTCTTACATGTACTTATACACGAACTTACTTCCTAAATGACATAATTTCACCAAGGACAATTTAGAATTACAGAATTTTTGATAAAACCAAACATGTTCATTTGAGAAACACCTTAGAATGAAAAGGGAGTAAATATCAAATGGTCTGCATTTTTTGATTGATACGAAGAAGCACTCAAAAGAAATTCAAACTCCAAATTGTTTCCTTCAGAGATTTCTTTGTCAAGGAAAAGGAAAAATGAGAAATACTTAAAATTTTTTTTTTTAGATTTCCCACAACTCACACCTTGAAACAAATGGCCCTCACTTTACTCTTCCTCTTGTCCCATCCTATGCCCTTCTATTTCCTCTGCTTCTCTCTTCTTCATCCACTCCCCTTCTCTCCTGGCTGGCCAGAAACCCTCATAGCTCAATTATCCCTTAAAGTTAAATCCCTTTCAGAACAGGGAAATTCCCTGGCTTTTATCAATCTGAGCTGAGAGCCATTGAAAAAAGACTTTCCTCAAAAAACAACAGAACTCTCAAATAAGCAAGCTTACACTATCCCTAAAAGCACTAGAAAAAGAACAAATAAAGCCCAAAGTTGGTAGAAGGAAGGAAATAACAAAAGTCAGAGCAGAAATAAATGAAATAGAGACTAAGAAAACAATAGAAAGGATCAATGAAACAAAGAGCTGGTTCTTTGAGAAGATAAACAAAATTGACAAACCCTTAGCCAGACTCGCTAAGAAAAAGAGAGAAGACTCAAATAAATAAAATCAGAAATGAAAGAGGAGAAATTACAACAGGCACCACAGAAATACAAAGGATTATAAGAGAATACTATGAAAAACTATACACCAACAAACTTGATAACCTAGAAGAAATGGATAAATTCTTAGAATCATACAACCTCCCAAAACTGAATCAAGAAGAAATAGAGAATCTGAATAGATCAATCACAAGCAAAGAGATTGAAACAGTAACCAAAAACCTTCCCATAGGTCATTTCAAATAGGGCTTGTGGGACAAAAACCAGGAGTTCTTAATGCTGTGACCAAGGATTGAAGTTCTCCATAGGATGTAATAGTCACCCAATAGTGCTATGTTTTCCTGTGGAGACATAAGATTTAGCCACTTATATCCATGATGGGTGATGTGGGAGAGTAAATAAAATGCCTCTCAAGTTTAAAAACAAACAAACAAAAAACCTCCCCAAAAACAAAAGTCCAGGACCAGACAGCTTCTCTGGTGAATTCTACCAAACATTCAAAGAAGACCTAATTTCTATCCTTCTCAAATTATTCTGAAAATTGAAGAGGATGGGATACTTCCTAACTCATTTTCAAGGCCAACATTACCCTGATACCAAAACTAGACAAGACAACACAAAAAAGGAAAACTATAGGCCAATATCACTGATGAGCATAGATGCAAAAGTCTTCAACAAAATATTAGCAAAACGAATACAACAATACATTAACAGGATCATACACCATGATCAAGTGGGATTTATTCCAGGGATGCAGGAATGGTTCAACATCTGTGAATCAATCAGTGTGATACATCACATTAACAAAATGAGGAATAAAAATCACATGATCATCTTAATAGATGCAGAGAAAGCATTTGACAAGATCCAACATCCACTTATGATAAAAACTCTCAACAAAATGGGAATAGAAGGAGAGTACCTCAACATAAGAAAGGCCATATATAACAAACCCACAGCCAACATCATACTTAGTGGTGAAAAACTGAAATCCATTTCCCTAAGAACAGGAAGAAGACAAGGGTGCCCACTCTCACCACTCTTATTCAAAATAGTGCTGGAAGTTTTAGCAAGAGCAATTAGGCAAGAAAAAGAAATAAAAGACATCTAAATTGGAAAGGAAGAAGTAAAAGTCTCTCTGTTTGTGGATGACATAATTCTATACATAGAAAACCCTAAATAATCCACCAGAAAACTATTAGCAATAATCAACAACTATAGAAAGGTGCAGGATACAAAATCAAGTTACAAAATCAGTTGCATTTCTATATACTAATAATGAACTAGCAGAAAGAGAAGTTAAGAATACAATCCCATTTACAATCACAACAAAAAGAATAAAATACCTAGAAGTAAATTTAACCAAGGAAGTGAAAGACCTACACAATGAAAGCTATAAGACATTATTGACAGAAATCAAAGAAGACAAAGAAAAGGAAAGTATTCTATGCTTGTGGATTGAAAGAATAAACATAGTTAAAATGTCCATATTACCTAAAGCAATCTACAGATTCAATGCAATCCCAATCAGAATTCCAATGACATTCTTCACAGAAATAGAACAAAGAATCCTAAAATTTATATGGAACAACAAAAGACCCCAAATAGCCAAAGCAATCCTGAGAAAAAACAAGGCTGGAGGTATCACAATCCCTGATACAAAATATGCTACAGAGCTATAGTAATCAAAACAGCATGGTACTGGCAGAAAAACAGACACACAGATCAATGGAAAAGAATTGAAAGCCCAGAAATAAAACCACATATCTATAGACAGCTAATCTTCAACAAAGGGGCCAAGAACATAAAATGGAGAAAGGAAAATCTCTTCAATAAATGGTGTTGGGAAAACTGGACTGTCATTTGCAAGAGAATGAAAGTAGAGCATTACCTCTACCTCTAATTTTTGTATACCATATACAAAAATTAACTAAAAATGGATTAAAGACTTGAATGTAAGATCTGAAACCATAAAACTCCTAGAAGAAAATATAAGCAGTACACACTCTGACATTGATCTGAGCAGTATCTTTTCAAATACCATGTCTACTCAGGCAGGAGAAACAAAAGAAAAAATAAATAAATGGGACCATATCAGACTAAAAAGCTTCTGCAAGGCAAAGGAAACCACGAACAAAATGAAAAGACAACCCACCAACTGGGAGAAAATATTTGCAAATCATATATCCAACAAGGGGTTAATTTCCAAAATATATAAAGAACTCATACAACTCAACAACAAAAAAACAAACAACTCGATAAAAATGGGCAGAGGATATGAGCAGACATTTTTCCAAAGAAGATATACAGATGGACAACAGGCACATGAAAAGAAGTTCAACATCCCTAATTATTAGGGAAATGCAAATCAAAACTACAATGAGATATCACCTTATTCCCACAAGAATGGCTATAATTAACAAGACAAGCAATAACAAATGTTGGAGAGGGTGTGGAAAAAACAGAACCCTCATACACTGCTGGTGGGAATGTAAATTGGTGCAGCCACTATGGAAAATAGTAGGGAGATTTCTCAAAAAATTAAAAATAGAAATACCATATGATCCAGCAATCCCACTACTGGGTATTTATCCAAAGAACATGAAATCAACAATTCAAAGAGATTTATGCATCCCTATGTTCATAGCAGCATTATTCACAATAGCCAAGATGTGGAAGCAACCCAAGTGCCCATCAACTGATGAATGCATAGAGAAGATGTGGTGTGTGTGTGTATGGAATACTATTCAGCCATAAAAAGACAAAATCGCCCCATTTGCAACAGCATGGATGGACCCTGAGGGTATTATGCTAAGTGAAATAAACCAGGCAGAGAAAGACCAAACACTGTATGATTTCACTCATTTGCAAGATACACAAACACATGGATAAGGAGAACAGACCAGTGGTTACCAGAGGGGAGGGGTAGGGGTAGGGTGAAAGGGGGGGTAAAGGGGCACATATGTATGGTGATGGATGAAAGCTAGGCTATTGGTGGTGAACACAATGCAGTTTATACAGAAACTGATATATAATCATGTGTACCTGAAATTTATACAGTGTTATAAGCCAATATGACCTCAATAAAATAATTTTTTTTAAAAAGGATAAAAAAAAGAAAAAAGACTTTCCAAACCTGGACAAGAGATAGTGAAATTTGCAGAGGAATTTAGAATAGTTTTAGTTAAATAATAGTTTTAGTTGTGTATAATCCAGGGTTCCCAGATCTACACCCATTAGTTCATACATTAGTGAGAACCTCAGATGCAAAAAATTGGATGAAGAAGGCAGAACGGGAAGACCCTCAGGATCTTAAAAGAGCAGAACTGTGTCGGAAGCTCCAGTTCAGTCCTATAAGTAAATAAGGATGAGTCCATCTGAGACTTCCAGGATAAGCTCTTTTACACCTTTAGACAGCATTCAGGAGTAGATCCTGAAGCAGAGGTAACTCCAGCTCTCTCCTCACTTTTTGAGAATGGCCTTAAACCAGAAACAAGGGATTTAATGTGCAAGCAAAATCTAAAATGGGAAAGAGTCCTATTGCCAGACCATCAATACCTCACTGTATATTTAAAAAGAGTCTTAGAACAAAAATGGAATAATTTGCCACCGTAGTGCTCTCCATTACTGCAGTAAGCAATACACTCAGCTTTGCTGTATCAACAGGTTATTTGGGTGGTTTTTCCAGGGCACTCCACTTTGTAAAAGGTCACTAATTCTCCCATCTTTCCCTCCACCTCTCCCCTCACCTTCCACCTCCCAACTTCTGTCAGCTGTGCCTTTACGTTTACATTTTCCAAGGCTGATAATATTTATGATCTACTCTATAACCCTAGTTATTTTCCATTATTTGTCTTATGGTGTATTCTAGATACTAAAAACCACCACTGAAAATCATATCAACTTTCAGTTTGCTCATATTTGAATCTTGACTTTTTTATTTAGTTCTCTTCCCTTCTCCTCACTCTTTCCCTTTACCTCAGAGTTTCTAAAAGTCCTATCTGTTATTCTTGACCTCCACGCCTTTATCACGTTCTCAGTTTTTTCCCTAAAATCGCTAACACACTGGCTATTTCATCAAATTGCCATTTTCTTCCCAGCAAACTTCCCCCTGGAGTCCTCCATCTTCCTACTCCAATCTGGACTGTCTGCTCTGTAGATTTGCTACCCAGCCAGTGCTTTTTGGACTTTCATGTCTGAAAATTTCTGTATTTTGCCCTCACATTTGATTGGCAGATGAGGTATAGATTTCTGAGTTAAAAACTAACTTTTCTTAGAACTTTGAAGGCATTGCTCCATTGTATTTTAGCCTCCCATGTTGTTGATGAGAAATTTGATGCCAGTCTAAGCCTTGTTCCCTTTTCTCTCTGGAAGCTTTTAGTATTTTCTACTCATTCTTGGTTTTTTGAAGTTGTATAACAACGTGTATAGATGTAGATCATTTTCTTTCATTCTACTCAGCATTTGTAGGCCCTTAAAATATAAAGGCTTTTACGTGCTTTCAGCTCTGGGACATATTCAGTTCTGGGATATTTTCTTGTGTTATTTCCTTGATCACTTCTTCTCCTCCATTTGCTTAGTTCTCTCTTTCTGGAATCCTACTAGTGAAATTCCAGGGGCGGGGAGGCACTTCTAGTCCTATTTCAGAAATCTTATCTCCTATTTTCTGTCTCTTTGTTTTTCTTTCTGTTCCATTTTTGGGTATTCTTCTCTACTTCATTTCCTATTATTATTATTGGAAATCATATTTTTAATTTCAAGAGGTCCTTATTTTTTAATTATTCCCCTTTTTAGTATATTATTATATACATATATACAATATACTCTGCTGTTCTGATTTTTTAATATAATACGCTAGAGGTTCTTTTAGCTGACTTCCATCAACCAGCTTACTGGATTAATGGATAATTTCCAGTCCCTCTGAGAAACACAGTGACTGGTGCTCATGACTTACTGCATGCTCACGGCTATTCAGCCACTCAGAGGTTTGCCCCCGTTCCTACTTCCGTCAGTTAAGTAGAATATCTGTCAAGAAGAGTTGTGTTTTTTTCTCCAAATCTATTTATGCCAATGGTGGTTGATTTTCATATACATATATAATTTATGAAGAAAACTAATGAAATATGAAGAGTTTTTATTTCCATGAAAACTAAGTTGAATGTTTTGGAAAGACTTGATACAGGAGAACCCCTCCAGAAAGAAAATTGCTGTTAATTTAGATGTGGACAAGAACTGGAGAAAATATCATAAAACTATATAGGGATTCTAGTCTCAGATTTTTCTTAAGTATCTTTAATATCTGGCTCTACTTTAAAGAAGATGAGATTGGAAAAAGTCAAAAGGAGTTATATACATTTTGGATTAGCAATCCTTGTATTCTCTTTCAGTTGTACAAATAGTGAGACTATAAAATGAGAGGCAAACATACTTTGACCTGCCATTTTGCAGAAGGAAACCCCAAAATATTTTGAGACTTTCAATTTTTTTAATCCCTAAAGCTCTAAATATATTTACTATATGGCTTTTTAAAAGATCTTGAGTTCAACCTTAGTACTCAAATACATACTACACATTATTTTGGTTCTGTAACACTTCCACTCATACAAATAAGGAATTAATTTTACATAGGTACAAAGGTTATTCCATAAAATTATACTCTACCTAGTAAATTCAGATGGTTAAAAAACATCAATTGAATAAACCATGTGAAACTAACCTAATGAAACATTAGTGAAACTAGAACAGAAGCTTTAAGCTTCTGACCCTTAGAACTAAGGTGGTTCTACTAAGACCTCCATGAAAGAGCGCTGGAATTGGAGTCAGAAGACCCAGTTTCAGAATTGTCTTAGCCATGTGGCTTTACACAAGTCAAAACCTTTCAGAAATTCAGTTTCTTCATTTGTAAAATGGGGATAAATATCAAATGCTCACATGTCTGAAAGGATTTTTGAGTGAGAAAAAAAATTTTTTTTAAATTTAATTTTGAAATTATTAGAGATTCTTAGGAAGTTGCAAGATAGTACAGAGAGGTCTCATGTACCCTTCACCCAGTTTCCCCTAATGCTTACATCTTAATGTGACTATAGTATAATATCAAAACAAGGAATTTCACATAGGTATAATGCGTGTATAGCTATATGCCATTTTTATCCCATGTGTACATTTGTGCAACCGCTACCACAATCAACATACAGAACTCTTCCACCACAAAGATCTCCCTCATGCTACCCCTCTATAGTCACACCCACCCCACAACTCCCCTGCCATCTCTAACCCCTGGCAACAGGAATCTGTTCTCCATCTCTATAATTCTGTTATTTCAAGAATGTTATGTAAATGGAATAATACATTATTTGACCTTTTAATAGTGGCTTTTTTTCACCCAGCATACTGCCCTTGAAACCCATCCAATTTGTTGTTGTATGTTTTTATTGCTAAGCAGTATTCCATGGTACAGATGCACCACAGTTGAACCATTCGCCTACTGGGAGACATTTTGGTCATTAACAGGTTGTTAACAATTACTAATAAAGCTGCTATGAACAACAGTGTATATATTTTTATGTGGACATAAGTTCTCATTTCTTTAGGATAAATGCCTAGGAGTATGACTGCTGGGTGGTATGGCAAGTGTGTATTTAGTTTTTAAGAAACTGCCAAACTTTTTTTCCAGAGTGGCTGTACCATTCCACAGCAATGTGTGAGAGATCCAGTCTCTTTGCATCCTCATCAGCAGTATAAAGCATTTGAAACTATAAAAGATAGACAAATATGAGGTAGGTTGTTATTATTCCCAGAACTACAGAAATGCCAACTTTTCTCTCTCTTCTAAGTTCCTGAAACTTTTATATATTGGGCCATTTTCCTAGGCTGACCAACAGGAAAGAATAGGATGATAGGAGACTGTGTGGTTATGTTGAAGCCAGGTGGATAATGGGACGACAAGTCCTGCTGAGTAGAGTCAGGAAGTGGGAGGTAGAGAAGAGTGTCCAATTCAAACCCTGGGGTGATAGTCTGACAGGCACGGTTACCTTAAATCATACACATTAGATTCCATTTGCAGCTCTCAGACTCTCAGCCATGATGAAAGCATTATAATCTCAGGAGGGGGTGGAATAGCTAGACAAGGTTTTTACTTTTCTTTTCTCAAATGTGAACAGGGAAGGCATAAAGAAAAGAATTTGTGACATTTCTGATTACAGTGTGCTACTTAACCCAACAAAAACCTAGAAGTAAAATATTTGCCATGGTAGATCTACATGGTAGGCTATTTTAGCAAACTAGGTCATATGGATTTATAGGTTAATAGCATCAGGTTAATTTAAAAAATAAAATGTTAACAAAGTAATTACAGGGACTCAAAGTCTGGGGACTAGAATCATCTGGAGGCATTTTACTCATGTATCCAGTGGCTGATGTTGGCTGGGATCTCAGATGGGCTCTTGGTTGGAACACCTACATGTGTCTTCTCCATGTGGTCTCTCCCTGTAGGCTAGTTTGGGCTTTCTCACAGCATGGAGGCTGGGATATAAGCCTAAGTGTCCTGAGACAACCTGGCAGAGTACTTACTATTTTAATGATCTAGTCTTGGAAGTCATCTTCCACTGTACTCTATTAGTGGAGGCAGTCCAGGAGAGGGAACACAGAGCCCTCTACTCAAGGGGAGGAATGTCAAGGTCACAGTGTAGGAAGAGTATGTGGGATGGGAGATATTGCTGTGGTAGTTTGGAAAACAATGAGGTACAAGCATACTTCCAGGTTTTTGGTTAAGTGAATTTTCATTGATCTAAGTCCATGTAGGAGCAGCTCTATTTCTGAGAAGCAGCTCTCCTTTTCTCAACTGTCTGATTCTGCTGTGGTTGGGAACTTCAGAGGCTAGAGAATGTAGCCCTTGGTTGGCCTGATGGTGCTTCTTCCAATGAGGTTGAGCAGGCCCCTCACCCTGAAACAGCTTTCTGAGTACAGAAAATGCCGGGGAGGAGGGCGGCTATTGCCTTTCCTAATCCTGCTTTCAAGGGAATCAACCAGGGTAAGCAGGTTTTGTATACCAAGTTATGGACTATTAGAATTAATAGGACCCCTTAAACCTGAAAGATGGAGATGGGGAAAAATTATAAAGTACTGCTTGTCCAAAACTCACTCTTGTGTAGAGCTGAGCAGAAAGAAAAGAAGATTTTAGGGTAAGAACTCAAATTTGTGAAGATCCTATTTTAATGAGCTTGATAATCTATTCTACAAAATCAATTCATGATTTGTAAGCTGTCAATAATCCTGGAATTTCCCATTAACTGAACGTTGTACATATGAGGTGCGCAGTAAAACCTTGAGAATGAATGAATTTTTAAATTGCTTCAATTTAAAATGGAGGAACATGAGAAGAAAAAAGTAAACCAAGCCTTGGACTCTGACTGTAGAATGTCTTCCCTCTGCTCCACCACCGCCTCCCACTCCACACAGGTACGTCATCACCCGGAGAACTCCTGAAGCCCTTACAACTCAGTTTGATGTCACCTCCTGTATAGTTTCTCTGTGCCCATACAGAGATAATTTCCCCTTCCTTGATGCTCCTGCAGCTCTCTGTACATTCTTACATTGCAGCACTAACCACGCTGAATTGTAATAAGTTGTTTATGTGTCTGTCTTTGCCACCAGACAGAGATTTTTGAGGGCAGATATGATAACATTTATCTTTGTAATTCACTGCTTAGCACAGTGCCTGAAATATAAGAGGAACTTAATGAAAAAAATGAGAAGTAAAGAGGGCAGAAAGGCAGGCAAGAAGGAAGGAAAGAGAATGGATGGATAGGTTGATGGGTATTTTAGTTCTTCAAACACATTTTAGATCTCTAATATATGAGTAAACTATATAAGAAGTCTCTAGAATTCTTAATGATTCAGGCTATAGGGTGAATTGGTCTTGTTTTCTTTATATATATTTCTCTTAGATTTCATATCATTTTTCTGTTGAAAAAGAGGTAAACCCAGACAATATACCATTACAAGTTGTAGTTTCAAATGCTTTTATATAGTATTGTTATAATTATTTGTTTATTATTATTATTCCTCTTTTCATGTTCTATTTTTTATATTAAAAAGATTTTCAACATTTAAACAAAATGTGTGTTGGGTGCCTCAAGAGCTCAACATTTGGCTATAAGTAGTTTGTAAAAGTTAGTCTTTTCTTCTTAATGAACAAAACCAATTTTTACCTTGAGAAATCCATTTTAAGTTATTACAACTTAGTGTGAGCTTTAGAGCCTCCATAAGCTCAGAGGTTTGATAAAAATTTCAGTGTTAGGATTATATAACAGACTTACAGAAAATCTAGATTTAAATGATACAATTTTTTACCCTTAGGTTAACATATTTTATTCACAGTAACTATAGGTTTTAGAATATATAAGCAATCATTTACTCGTATACAGTTCAATCTACACAGATTTATGCAACTTAACATCAATAGTGCTCTATGTGCAACGGGGTGGGGGCAGTCTGCCCTGGGTACAGGCATCAAGGAGGGTGTATTATGTGTAGAGATTTAAAAAACAATAATGAAACCGACTAAAAGTCAGTCTGGTTTTTATTATCACCACGTGCCAACAATTGTAAACATTGCCAGTGATAAAATACTCCTCTCTGAAAAAGTCTTTTGTTGGTTTAACTTCGAAACAACCACAGTGGTTAGTGTTGAGTTTTAATAATATATGTGTAAGCTTCAAATTAGCACATTTTAATAAGTTATCTGTTAGTAAACACTGTATTCTACATGGAAGTTAATTCTGAGAACTCCCAGTTATTCAGTAGGCCCCTACACACATGGAGTTGGTGGTGCACATTTCTCTTGAGAATAAGTTTGTTCTAGTGTGAGCTGTTTCGAATTGTGCGAGCTTTCTTCTGGCCAGCGCTTCAAATCTCCAACCCCTGTATGTTCCTACATTTAAACCGGAGTTTCTAAATAAACATGAATTGCACAGTGATCTTAAAGATGAAAAAACAGAACTAGAGTTATTTCAATTCTGTCATTTTATGTGACTACTTGGAGGTTTTGCGTTTAAAATTTAAATAGTAAAACAGAGTACAAGCTGTGAGTGTACTATTCCTGTTTGACAAATGCAAATTTCAGTTTATACTGAAATCTTTTACTGAATTTGAACAATCTCGTTAAATAGAATTATCTTCAAAATAGAAATATATTCACTCTTTTAAATTGTCATCTGCTTTAATACTAAAAAATGAATTAAGAAAATAATGTTATTACTGATTATCACTACAAATAACTGTCATATTGAGGAATGGGGATATTAAAAAAATGATCCCCCTCTGGGTACCAAATGCACTGAGCATGCCCCTGTGTGACTTAGCCAGCTGCTCAGGCAGCCCAGGTAGTGTTTGAATCAGGCAGGGTTGGTGGTGCCAGTTCATCAGCTCCATGGGCACTTCCTCTTTCAGGCCCTGTTCCTTCCCAGTCTCCATTCCATTCTTTATCAATCCGTGACTCCTTTTCTGACATTTCGCTCTCCGCAATCAGTTAATGTATTTTTTCATAGCATGACACTCACTGAAGAGTACTTA
The DNA here is from genome assembly GCA_031878705.1 of Tapirus indicus. Classification (NCBI taxonomy): domain Eukaryota; kingdom Metazoa; phylum Chordata; class Mammalia; order Perissodactyla; family Tapiridae; genus Tapirus; species Tapirus indicus. Next base: position 30,503,621 of record CM062921.1, on the reverse strand, counting down.
CATTTTATGGGAACCTTCTTTAAAAAACAGCTTTATTGAGATATAATTCACGTATCATACAATTCACCCATTTAAAGTGTACAATCCAATGGTTTTCAGTATGTTCACAGAGTTGTGCAACCATCACCAGAATCAATTTTAGAACATTTTCATCACCCCAAAAAGGAAACCCCATAACCATTGTTAGTCACTCTTCATTCACCACACTCATCGTCTCCATCCCCCACCACCCCAGCCCCAGGCAATCACCAATCTGCTTTCTTTCTCTATGTATTTACCTATTGTGGACATTTCATATAAATGCAATCATACATATGTGGTCTTTTGTGACTGGTTTCTTTCACCTAGCATAATGTTTTCAAGTTTCATCCATGTTGTATCATGTACAATGATTTGTTCTTTTTATTGCCAAATAATATCCAATTGCATGGACATTTCACATTTTATTCATTCATTCATCAGTTGATGGACTTTACGTTGTTTCCACTTTTTAGCTATTGTGAATAATACTGCTATGCACATCTGTGTACAAGCTTCTGTGTGGACATATGCTTTTAATTCTCTTGGGTATATACCTAGGAGTGGAAATGCTGGGGCATATGGTAACTCTATGTTTAATATTTTGCAAAACTGTTTTCCAAAATAGCTGCACCATTTTGCATTCTCATCAGCAATATATGAGGATTCCAGTTTCTCCACATCTTAACAGAAGCCTTGGAAAGCAGGGAGAGGAAAGGGAGGGTGAAGTAAATAAACACTTGCTGAGCAGCAGGCTATACAACGTATATTAACTCCAAAACTTGTGAGTTTTCCTTGTACAACCCTAAGGACCAAAAAGCCTTCACTGGAATGAATCTTAAGCCATTTAACGGCAGAAATATGGAATTGGGTGGTTAGGTAGTAAGAACTGAAACTATCTAGACCTACACAGCTTGCTGTCCACAGTAACCTGACTTTACCATTCCACTGTCTTCATCAATATAACTTTACTACTCCAGGAAATTCTTGTCTAGGTTTGACAGAAGTGGGAAATAATTTAATTGTGAATTCTGGAACTTCCCAGAAGACCCATCAACCCTTCAACAGAAAGCAGCAAAGAACAGTCTATACCCCAAGACTCCTTTGAAATCTTCACCTCAAAATCCTCACCTGGCTGTCCACCAATACTTAACTATTATATCACGATCCTTACCCAGTCCTAACCAAGCTCCCACACTGAAAGCCCCACCCTAAGCCAGATTTCAAAAATCTCATAAATATTCTGACTTTGCCCTTCCCACTCTGCGACGCTACCAAGACTCTGTTTAGGTAATGTTTTTTTTTTTTCCACTAGTATATCAACACTCTGTTTAGGTAGTGTTTTCATTACCAGCAAAAACAAACTCAGTTTTGTCTTATCAACAGGTTGCTTTGGAGATATTCTGAGAAGCTAGCATTCAACAGTGGATATTTGTAAAAGGAAAAATATATACATCAACAGGTGTCTTGCCTTCCTACCTGAAAAGCCAGATCTGCTTAGGAATGAGTAGTAAAAGCCTCCTGTATTACTAAGGAGAATATAAAAAAACATATCACAAAACACTATGGTAGCAACATGAGAAAAGCAAAGACAGAAAACAAAATTTAAATTTTCTATTAGAAAACAAGTTCTGTTAGAGGTTTCCAATAATTTAATGACTCAATCACTCAAAAACCCCCTGCAGTTTGGTCTGTTGCTACCAGGTGGTGGCAGTTGACAAAGCCATGACTAGAATGCCTTAAGTCACAGCATTGCCCTGATTCTCGGGTTAGTTGATACATGGAAAGTTACCATCAGTGAGCAAGGTGCCAAATTACACCACAAGCACTTTGTTACAAGTTGTTCTAAAGTAGTGCCTTTTAAAAGGAACGATTGCCTGATGTTTATTTTATGCTGAATGTTTTATATTAAAAAGGTATATTTTTGGTAAGTGACAGTTTGTTAATGATTAAATGAGGAGGGCAGAAGCTACCACCACCCTGGGATAAAGACATACCTCTGCCTTAAGCTTTACTGCTCCTTTTTAGTCCTCACCCTTAAGGCTGGCTCAGTGACACAGCACATAGGGATATCGTTACTTATGGCTTTTGCTATATTTCTCTATTCACCTTGCCTAGGGTATTTGAACTAATCATAAGAAGGCCTCAATTCTCTTTCCTACCTCCTCTCTCTCAAACATCTTCTTTCTTTTCTATACAAATCACAGATGAGAGAGAGAAACAAAGTGAAAGAGGGTGGTTTGCTCAGGGAGCATAACATTCTCTCAGGCTTCGCTTTTTCCATAAGAAGGTTTAACTGTCACCAAACTCCTTTCTTTGTCTCTCAGAAATTATTTAATATTTAGTTGAAAATGAGCATAACTTACTTTGCATATAAGTTCTCACATATTTCTCTTGCTATTATTTTACTTGAAATAACTGGAGGTGGAGGATGGGAAAAAGTCAGAAATTTTCCTAAAAATACATTTCTTCAGGGAAATGGACATACTTCACTATGTGAGCATACTTTTCAAATTAAAAACAGACTCATTCTTTCCCCACATCCCCTTCTGAGAAATCTGTGATAGGGCTATGTGCTTAAAAGGCCTTTGCAGGGGAGGAAAAAACTTTTCCTCTACCCTCTTAGATTCAACATCTGGGGCCTGTGGATTAGACTGAAAAAAGACAGATTAACAGAACAAAAGGCATACAAATTCTATATGATGTTACTATTTTAATTTTTACATGCATGGAGGTCTTCATAGACAAAGAAGTGAAGATCCAAAGAAGCAGTTAGACTCAGAGGTTATATACCATTTTAACAAAGGGTGACAGATTTGTGGAGAAGTGGCAAGACTAAGGAAAAGGATATTGGGCTTCTAGGAGCAGTAACTGTGGGAAAGTAAATATATAGGGAAACTAGCATATCTAATAGAAGATAAGGGTTATTTTAGTAAAATTTGTTTGTGCAGACCCATCTCAGTGCTGACTTTCTGTCTCTAGTGAAAATCATTTTTCTTCCTCTTCCTAGTATGGGAGAGAGGAGGAGAAAGACTTTCACAAAGGGAAATTTATGTCCTTCTTTTAGGCCAATAGGGGGAGGCAGATAGTTCTTTCTGCATTTGCTCCTTCTTAACTGCCTTCAGCCCAAAATAATTCTTATGCCAAAGTGGTGTATTTTGGGATGGCATACTCTGATTCCCTTCATATTCATCTTTTACCTACTTATAGAATAAAGCTTTTCTAATTTTTAATTGAGGTTATGGTACCATTTTACAAAAAAGGAAAGGAGAGTTCACAATGGACAACAAAAACCCAAGAATGCTATTTACTACCAGTTGTATCTCTATTTTATGAAATTGTAAGGTAAAGGATTCATGTGTAATAATACCATTGCCAGTTTCATGCCTCAATATCCACCATGCATATCTTAGCTCCCAAGCCTGTTCACTGTTTCCAAATACATCATGTTTTGATATGCTTCTCATTTTATGAGTCATTTCCTCTCCTTGGAGCACTCTTTTCCCTTACCACCAGCAGCCATTTCCCATCATCACTGTTTAGTGAAGTCCTATTCAGCAAGGTACAGTGCCTTAGTGTCCCAAATGTCACTCACATAGGCCACTACCACATATTCATCATCCATCTCCACCGGAGTTTTCCCAATGTTTCAAAAAATACTTACTTTTAAACTTAAATAAGTGTATAAATTGGAAACTTCAAATCAAATTATGTAAATTTTTAAAAAGCATCATGTTCATAATTAGAAAGTAACCATAAAAATAAGTACCATGAAAAACTGCATTATTAAATTCTAGCTAGAAAGCTACCAAATGCTTTGAGCCTGAGGCTCTTGGTAAAATGAGAGATTGGCAAGATTGAAGAGGTATAAGGACATCGAAACTTCCTCTTAGACTTTCACAGAACAATGAAATGGGAATAATCCCCCACTACGGGTTCAATGTTACGTAATGATATACCATGTTTCTTCTAATCTCGTCTACAGCACACCTGGATTCCTTTCCCTGATCATCACTGGTGCCTGTTCACACTTTGGGGAACACTGGTGCAGAACGGTGGTGGGCTTTGGAGCCAGATTGTTCTGTGCTGGAATCTAAGCTCTGCCATTTATAAATTTGGATTTGGACAAGTCACAACCTCTGTGAGCTTCAGTTTTTATTTTTTCTTGAGTAAATAAAAGTGAGTGCTATAGACTGAATCTTTGTGTGCCTTCTCAAAATTCATGTGTTGAAATCCTAATCCCCAAAGGTGATGGCATCAGGAGATGGGGCCTTTGGGAGGTGATTCAGTCCTAAAGGTGGAGCCCTCATGAATGGGATCAGTGCCCTTACAAAAGAGACCTGAGAGAGAGCCCTCATCCCTTCCTCTATGTGAGGACAGAGAGAACCGACAGCCATCTATGAACCAGGAAGCAGGCCTCACCAGACACCGAATCTGCTGGTACCTTGATCTTAAAGTTCTCAGCCTCCAGAACTGTGAAAAATTAATTTCTGCTGTTTATCCTAGCCAGTCTATGGTATTTTTGTTATAGCAGTCCAAACGGATGAACACAGTGGGATATTTTGAGGATTTGAGATAACGTATATATAGTGTAGTTAGCACATAATAGGTCTAAATGAACAGTAGCTTATATTAATATTATTATATTTATCATCATCATCACCATCCTTCAAAGTGTAAACCAAATGTCATTCCCTCTGCAAAAATGCTACTTTTTTCCTGAAATTTCACAACACTTTGAACATACATCTTTTATTCTGATAGCATAATTTGTTTATGTCTGCCTTGTTGTTTGGTGAGTTCTTCAAAGGCAGGGACACTTCTCAGCACAGCAAAGCAGACATTGATTAAAAGCCTACTGTGTTCAAAGCTTTTTGAGCCATATCATTATTTGGAAAAAATTTGCAAATTTAGTTATCAAAAGACAGAGTACTCAAGGTGGGTTATGGCTGCATCATTGTAACAGTTGCTCAGAAAACAGCATTTTACATGCTGAACAGAGCAACTGGTATATTCTTCCACTTTGTAAATTAAGAGACACTTAAGGCCAGAGAATTTCCCACTATGGCCCTACCATGTCCTTTTCTCCCACAGCTGTTCCTCTCTACTCAATCAAATGCAAATTGCCCCAACAATGGCTGCGAACTCACAAGTACAATTCTTCTCTCTTCTGAGAACTGTCTTGATCCAACTATTCCCAAAACCAGCTGAACTTCAGCTAACCCTTCATGCTAAAGCCCTATTAAAAACTTCTGCCCTGCTTCCCGAGGTTAGAACGCTCCTTCAGAACCTTCTCTTGCCTGGCATTTTTGAAGAAAGGCTTATGCTATAGTGCTCTGGTTGATTTTCTTTACTACAGAAGGCAGTAAAGTATAAAGGGAATGATATTTTACGATCTTAAACCAATGTATTTCAATTTTTTTATTATAAAATATTTCACTGAAACAAAAGAATACATAAAATAACCAATTTCATTTTCACTCTCTGTAACCAATTTTAGCTTTCATTCTCTGTAAATCTTGTTGCCCTTCAGCTCTTTATGTACTGAATCAAGGACATTCAAGCTTCTTTAGAAGGTCAGAAACCACTTAGAACAGATGGGTCAGTGCTCAGCTTTGAGTTTCAAATTAGCCTGAAAAAACCTAGTGAGGCAAAGTCTCGGAAAACAGATTTTGTTAAGTACCCTCCTCCCCACCCCTAAATTCTTACAGCTTTTCTTAACATAGCAAAGCTCAAAGGTCTGAACATAAAGTTTCACTGAAGGCCTTACTGTAGAAAGGATTGAAGATATGACATAGGGAAGGTTTCGAGGGAATAAGGTCAGGCTTAGGAAGTTGCCTGGATCACATAAAAGAGACTCAGTGTTCATCTGCCTGTTCTCAGGCCAGGAAGAAGGAGAAACTGAAAGGAGAGCATACATGTGTTCCACTTTTCGTATGGAACTCCAAGGGGAGACTGCACATACCAACATAGGGCAGTTCCAGTGGCACAGAAACGCTGGGTTGGTGTGACTCTGCGAAAGGAGGGCCTGAGTCAGTGTTTCCTGTCTGCCATGGTCTCCATTTGGCAGGATAACCGTAAGTTCCCATGTGCTCTATGAGACCACAGAGAACTGCTGAGGGGACTGGCGTTCTGAAAGAATTTTGGGGACAGTACAAGGAAATCCCAGAGTATGGGGAGCTTAGTATGGAGCAATGGTAATGCCCACACTCAATAGCAGGTGCGAACATGAAGCCAAAAAGACCTGGCAGCATTCACTACACCTCAGTAAATACCAGGGTAGAGTGTCAAGTAACCAGGGAGGATGATTGAGTGAAGGTCAGTGAGTAACCAGATGACAGCACATGAACCATGCAGCCCCTCCCGATTACCAGCACATGATGTCAGCATCCCTTTGTACCCAGATGGCATCTAGGAGGAAGAAAAGGAGGAGTAAGGGATTGAAACTCTGAAAAGCTTGCGAAATTACCAGGAAGAAAAGACTGACGTACCTTTAACTGATTTTTCTTGTTTTGTTCCTCCCAAGCACTCAGGAGTGATCAGTCAGTGAAATAAAGTTTGCTTTCTAAAATATCTGAGTTGTAGAGTATAAATTCAAGCCCCTCTGTTAAAATAACATAATAGTTAAGATAAAGTGCTCTGGGGTCAGTGTTGGGCTTCAAATCCTGGCTGATCACTTTTAGCAGGAGTTGAAATCTACCCAGTGGTGCAATTCTGTGCCTTACAAGAAATCTACACCTTATAGAAGAAATCTGAACTTTCTTGAACATGACCGCCTCTCATAAGTTGGAAGACAACCTTCATATCACCTGTGAGTTTGTCCTTCTTTCGCCTATATTCCCAGGATTTTCAACCCACACTCTTGTCATATGATTCACTGTCCCTTCACCATCCAGACTGCTCTGCCAGAAGCATTTGCAAGTTGTCTATATTCTCTTCACACTCATTCCACACTGTTGCACATCACTGCTTGATAAGACCTCATTTTTATCCTTGGCCTTGATTGGAAAGGTTCTTTTCATTCTATTTGAATCCTCATCTTTGACTCAAACCCCTCATGGAATTACTGCAGAATTTAGTCAGCCTGTCAGGAAAGGCCTTCTGGCAGCTGTGACTCAACTATCCAGATGTTCACAATTTTCCCTGCCTTGTCTCCATTAAGCTAATAGAGTTCAACAAAAAGATGAGCTGAATTAGGTCAGCTGTTGGGTCCAAGTCCTCTGGTTACTACTTCTCTACAAAGCAAGAATAGAAAAATAAGAGAATTAGGCAGGGGTATCTGCATGTTCCAATACCAGCCCCCAAAGCCTGTTCCCCTTTCTCCTAAGCAAAAAAGATAACTTTCCATTCTCTCCATTACCCATTAAGAAGAAAGAAGCAACCATCCTGCCAATGGAAATCTGTGGTTATGCTTCTATGGGTCATATCATTTAAATATTATAGTATTTAAAAATCACTCCTATTCTTTCATTTTAGAATTCTCCTTTCTATTCAGGATTCAGAAGTCACAATAGTGGCTGAGAATAGAGTTATATGTCTAAGGTGGAGTCACAATGTGCCATCTGCTGATAGGCATGTCACATAGGCTTTTCCCCAGCACAGAAACATGTACTTAATTGAAATCTATATCCCAGGACTAGATGCACCCAGAATTACATGCCAACTTCATTCTGACATAGCTTTCCCTTCACTAGGGAAAACGTTATTTATGATAAAGTAGCTTCTAAATTGAATACAAGGTAGTGGTTAGAGAATGAGTCCTAGAGCCAGATTGCTTGGATTTGAATTCCATCCCCTCCAAGTATGACTAGCCAGTGAGCAAGTCATTTAATCCCCATTTAATGCCTGTTTAAAATATCTTTAAAATGAGGGTAATAAGGTCTACCTCATAGTGTTGTTGTGAACAGTAAATGAGTTAATATAGTAGAGTGCTTAGACCATTTAATCAATCCAATCAACAAGGGATTTGAATTATGCAAAGAGAATTTCAACAATCTATAGCAATCTTCTTCCCTATAGAGTTATACTGATAAGCTATGAAGTTATTTAGATACAGGAAGAATACTGCATTAGGGGTCATAAGAACAAGACTTGAGTCCCTGACACTGCCACAAGCTAGAAAATTATTTTTCATTCCTTTGCTTCAGTTTCTTCATCTGTAAAAATGAGAGAGCAATATTGCCTGGTAGTTACTGAGAAGATTATGGGACAATTTGTATGGAACACCATGTAAACGTCAAAGCATTGTACAAATGTAAAAGATTATTATTGCCATTGATCATTATTCTTTTTCTCACACTTCATTGGGCATCCAGAGACTTTTATAAGATCAAGATATCCTGCCTCCTAGAAAGCAATAGATTGTTTTCTTCAACTCTCTTTTCTAGACTTGGAGAAAACCTCTTTGCATTTCCTGGCATTAGAACATTTGGTCTTCACTGCAGTGTACTTGTATAACAGTGCAAAACATGGCCCAACTTCCAAGGTCAGAACTTGCCTTTAGTGACTGTACTTTAGTTTGGTCTGTTTGGACGTCTGATCTTTTCAAATGACAATGAAGGATAAAACACTTCTAGGAAGGTCTCCTGTGGATGGCCCATAATGCGTTTATGGCTTCAAACAAAGATTGCATCCTTTCCTAGCAAAGATATCCCGTTTGAATTTGAGCTTCTGTTTCTCTTGCTTTACATCTCAGACTCCATCTTGTCTCTGGACTCTTATGTTCAAAGACTACAGTCTTGATTTTGGTCATTTATTTCCTTGAACTATCTGGAAAAGTTAGCCCAATTTTAGCCAAACCTTTCTTCCACCAGGTAAATCTTGATATAACCAAAACCAAAAACTTTGTTTACATTCTGTTGGCAATAAGTACCATTTCATATTCCATAGTCCAGGGCCTTTTCTCTTGCATTCTTAGGAATGAGAATGACCTGCTTCTATCACATGAGCCATGCCAACTAGAAATCATCCTGAATGTTTTGTAGTCTCCATAACTTGATTGGGTTCTCCCTCAAACAAAATCTCTGTTTCTGATTATTTTGCCCCAGATGTACCTGGAGCATACTTTCAAGCTGAATCTCATTTCCTTATTTCCTGTCCATATTTCTAACTTCCCCAGACCCCTTGGATAATTTATCTACTGAACGAATATTTGCAGTTAAAGAAGTATAGAGCTGCTCCTTCTTCATCTTTGGGCTCAGGAAATATCTCCAATCATTTTTCAATCATTTGTGGTCCACAGAGAGCCAAAACATGCCTTTTCTTGGGAAATTTAATCCACATGTTTATGATTAATTTATATGTAAGTCATTAAATTGGTGTTTCTAAGACATTTCACTTGGAAAGCTACCTCTCTCTCACCCTTCAAATCCCCTCTCAAGTCTTATTTGAGTTGGTATGGAACCACTGCATCCAGGTGCTTTTCAGAGCTGGCAAAACACTTAGATATGTAGTCCTGAATATATCTGAAATTCCACACATATATTCTGTCCATATTGTAGTTGATATACAACTGCCTGAATGGTTGGTGTCTGACAGTATAGGGAGTGATTAAAGAATTTATAATCACTGTCCCTTTAAGCAGCAACTGTAACTGTTCCTCAGAGCAGGGTATGGCTTCTAATGGCTTATTCACTCAAAATTCAAGCTCATTTCAATTTGAGTCAATTTAATAATCTTTCCTTATGCACCTATTATGTGCTAGGCACAATAAGTCGTGATATCCCTTGTCTTCAGTGTGCTCATTGTCTAAAAGGAGAGACTGATCTGTATATTTGTAACAATGATAGCATGGTATAGTGAGACAGCATGGTATAGTGAGAACCAAGTGTAACATATAATTGAAGTGCTATAAGAGAACCAGAGTGAGAGATTCCTATTGGGGACCTTAGAGAAGGTGGCAATGGGGATGGGCTTTGAAGCAAAGTACTGAGTATGTTGGGGATAATAATGAGTAGGTGATTCCAATGGAAGACACGTAATCTGGGAGTGACTGACTGAAATAGGACTAGAAAGGCAGGGCAAGTCTAGATTAGGGAAAGCCTTGAATGCCATGCTTAGGAGTTGAGGGCATTATGTAGGCAATAGGGATCCAACAAAGGTTTTGAAGAAGGAGAATGACATGACTATGTCTCTGACTGATACTGTGGAAGATGTATTGGAAGTAGGAAAAACTACAGGCAGGGGAACCATGAGAAGGCCACTGTGATGATCCAGATGAGACCTAAAGAGGTGCCAAATGATGACAGAGAGACTTGAGTAATGACAAGGGATGGTTTGGCCTTAAGACATATTGCTGAGATGGACTCCAAAGGGCTTAGAGATAAGCCAAATACGAAGTTTAAGAAGGCTGTGAGTGATCTCTGGGTAAACTACCTAAACTCTCTGGGCTTCCATTTCTTTAACAGTAGATTAAAGGTAATATTTCAGTTGTTTCAAGGGTGAAAAAATGTGGTATGAAATGACCTCGTTTCTGGCATATAGTAGGCTCTCATTTCATGGTAGCTCAGAAGATGAAGATGATAATGAGATGTGTGAACTAGGATTTCTAGAACAATTCAACACCCATGCTATTGGGTCTCTGAACCTTTTGTGTATTCTATTCACAGGTCTTTCACATGTGTGCTCTCTATAAACATCTAGTTATTGGCTTATTTTAAGGGCAACTAGTCATTACAGAGAAGTGTAGTAGTTAGAGTGATCATTAACAAAAAGGCCATGTTTCCTAAAGGGAATCTGAACTGTTAGCTAATAATCAGAAACACCTTTAAGACCAACTGTGGGTAATTAGCACATTTGCACCAGTGATTCCCTACCCTGGTTTGAGACAGCCCAATTCAGACAACAATTTTTGAGTGACTTTTGGGTACCAACTGTGTACTGGGTGGTAGAGGAGATATAAGGATCAGTATACCAAGTCTCTACTCTCAAGGAACTTATATTCTAGGAAGGCAAATATGACAAGTTTGCAAAAGACTATAAATATTTATAGATAATATGATACCTACTAAATGTATAAAGGAATACAGATAAAATGTTAATGAGGATTAGAAGCAGGAGAGAAAACATTCACTTGGGAGAATTCAAGACACACTCTGAGAAAGAGTTAATCTGTGAGATGGACCTTGAAAGATAGCTAGGCTTTTTTGCTGGATGGAGATGTTGGGGAGGGCAGCTTTGGGCGATTGAAGAATTCCAATCATGCGCTCACACACTCAGTCCCTCTTTCATTCAACAAACCTTTATTGAGTGCCTACAATGTTAGAGGAAGACAGAGATTACAAAATACAGTCACTGCACCCAAGCTTTCACAGTCTCTTTAAGCTCAAATGTTTCTTCCTCTTATGGGAGAGAAGCAGAAAGAGAGATGAACAGGTGAACTGCAATACAATATGGTCAGTATTTTAAAAAAGTCCTGCTGATAGTAACTTTAATTAAATGCTATATGTATTAGTCAGTGCTCTTTAGAGAAACAAAACGAATAACCAATAGGATGTGTACATGTGTATATCTGTATATCTATCTATCTATCTATCTATCTATCTATCTATCTATCTATCTAAGAGATTGATTTTAAGTAATTGGCTCACATGATTGTGGAAGCTGGCAAGTCCAAAATCTGTAGGGTAGGCCTGCAGGCTGAAGACCCAGGGAAGAATTATGTTGTAATTACAGTCTTAAGGAAGTCTGCTGGCAGAATTCCTTCTTGCTCAGGGGAGATCAGTTTTGTTTCTATTAAAGCCTTCAACTGATTGGATGAAGCCCACCCATATTATGTTGGATAATCTGCTTTACTCAAAGTCTACTGATTTAAATATTAATCCCATCTAAAAAATACCTTCACTGAAATATCTAGAATAATGGTTGACTAAATATCTGGGTACCATGGCCTAGCCAACTTGACACATAAAATTAACCATCATACTATATGAGACAAATGGAACAAATTTGGTGCCAGCCTCTGTCAATTAGATTAATCAGAATGGCTGACAGAGTGGCACACTCAGGCGTAACTTTGAGTTCAGCCAAGAACATGTAGGGCTGGGGGGTAAATTGTTGGGAGAGGCAGTCTGCCACCAGCCCTGAATATCCCTGCATGTTCTTGGTGAGTGTGCCAGACTACAAGACTTATCTGTCTTCTGATAAAGAGTTTATGTAGTTACCCACACAGATAGCTAAGTAGATTAAAGTGACCACAGTGTGACTACCATACAACTGCTCACTCCTGGTGGGGAGGAAGACTGGCTTGTTTGCTGCTTGCTATAATGTTTGCTGCTTGCTCAAAAAAGTTCTGGGCCCTCACTCCTGAATTCCTCAGCTGCAACTCAAACCCAGTGCATGTGTAGCATACATTTGGGTCCATTGCATTGCCCCTGGGACTTGGCAGCCAGGGGAACCAATGCAAATATGCTAACACTCATGCTGCTTGCTATGCATGAGTATATAAAGCCTTTTGTCTCTGACCCAGGAGTCTTGTGTCTTCTGCCTACACCTATGAAGCAGCAAAGGCTAATGTATTAGCTTGCAAGTAGGGTAAAATCTCACACTCTTCACAGTTCTTGATAGCTATGGCAATGAGGATGGGATACTAACTGTGACATGACTTTCTGGAAAAAGAAGGACAAGGGCTTTGCAGGCCAGGTTCAGGGATATAAGAAGATTTTCCATGATCTAGCAGTGAATGCTCTCACCTAAATAGTGGGTAAGGTTGGGGAGTAAGGGTCCCCCAATGCCCTGCCTGTTAATGAACAAAAGTTGAATTAATATTTAGAGGCTGAGTGGTTAAGAAGTAAGGTTGAAACAAGCCACCAAAATGGTACCTTGAGTGTTGTTCACTCTCCCCAGATGGGTAACAGAAAGGATACTATCATGACAATGGGGCAGCAAGCCCTGCAACCCCAACCTAAAGTCATTGTGGCTGTAGTTACTGAGCCAAGGGGTTCCTAAAGCTAAAACTGATGGTCAGTAATGATGACCTTACCACCTAATAAGGGGCTTTGGGTGGACTGAAAACACTGAAAGTTCATTTGGTTGATCTATGAGCAGCTGCCACACCACTCAATACTGAAAGCAGTAGATAAAACAATTTTCAAAAAGAAGGACATTTTCTTTTTGGTACTCAAAATTCCCAATTTCAAAATTTACTACAAAGCTACAGTAATCAAGACAGTATGGTATTGGCATAAAGATAGACATATAGATCAATGGAGAGTCCAGAAATAAACCCTTACATTTATAGTCAATTGATTTTCAACAAGAGTTCCAAGGCAATTTAATGGGAAAAGAATAGTCTTTCCCACAGATGGTTCGGAAACAACTGTATCCACATGAAAAAGAATGAAATTGGATTCCCTACCTCACACCACATGCAAAAATTAACTTAAAATGGATCAGAGATCTGCATGTAAGAGCTAACCATAAAACTCTTAGAAGAAAATATAAGAATAAATCTTTGTGGCCTTGGTTTAGACACCAAAAGCACAAGTGACAAAAGGAAAAATAGAAAAATTGGATTTTATCAAAATTAAAAACTTTTGGCTTAAAAGATACCATGAAGAGAATGAAAAGACAACACACAGAATTGGAGCATATATTTTCAAATCACATGTGTGAGAAGGGATTTTTATTATAAAGAACTCTTACAACTCAACAATAAAAAGACAAATAGCTCCCCTTAAAAAATGGCAAAGAATTTGGATAGACATTTCTCCAAAGAAGATTCACAAATGGTCAATAAGCACACGAAAAGATACTCAACATCACTAGTCATTAGGGAAATGCAAATCAAAACCATAATGAGATACCACTTCACACACTAGGATGGCTATAATCAGAAGACAGCCTATAACAAGTGTTGATGAGGATGTGAAGAAATTTGAACTCTCATATATTGCTGGTGGGGATATAAAATAGTGAAGTCACTTTGGAAAACAGTTTGGCAATTCCTCAAAAAGTTAAACACATGACCCAGCAATTGCACTCCAAGGTATATATCCATGAGAAGTGAAAACATACACCACATAAAACTTGTACACGAATGTTTAATAGCAGTATTTTTCATAATAGCCAAAAAAGTAGAAACAGCCCTAATAGCTATCAACTGATGGATAGATAAATAAAATGTGGTATAGCCACATGATAGAATATTATTCAGCAATAGAAGGGAATGAGTATTGATATATATTACAACATGGATGAACCTTGGAAACATTATACTAAGTGAAAGAAGCCAGTTACAAAAGGCCACATCTTACATGATTCCATTTATATGAAATATCTAGAATAGGCAAATCTACAGAGATGGAAAGTAGATTAGTGGTTGCCAGGGGCTGGGGGAAAAGGAGAATGGGGAGTAACTGCCAATAGGTATGGGGTTTCCTTTTTGGGTGATATTCTAAAATAGATTGTAGTGATGGTTGCACAACTCTGTGAATGTACTAAAAACAATTAACTGCACTTTTAAAGAGTGAATTTTATCTCAATAAAACTGATATTTACAAAAACCCTAAATTAATGTAAATGCAAAGCCTTGTTTACAGGCATGGAGCTGCTCTCTCCCTCAGCACTTCTGATCCTTCCCTTCTTCTCTATCCCAACTCTAGTTGTTTAAAGGAGAAAGATGACTAGAGGTGGTACTGAGGTCTCCCTGTCTCCATGGGGACAAATGCCATATGTATCCATTCAAGTATGCTGGGAAACTTCAGGGAGGAAGGAACTCAAATTCTTTGGGGTCTGTTAGATTCAGGTGCCCAAGTCACTATTCTACCGATTTTGTTGGGGAGGAGGGCTCTTGAATTCAGCTAATAAGGTTTGGGCAAGGTTCCCAGCAGGGAAAATAAATCTGAAGTGACCTTGTGGGTCAGGCCCTTTGGACCAATTCAGTGTCCTGTTATTGTGGCTTCCAATACACATTCCCTACTGAATGTATACTGGCATTGATGTTTTACATGCTTGTTCTGTGAATGCTCACAATGTCCTGATCGAGAAGAGTCACATGTAGAGAAGTAGTGAGACACATAGTGGGATGTTCACATGTAGTGGGGATATTCACATGTAGTAGGACACGTAAATCATTTCCCAACCCACTTCCCTATTCCACCTTGAGTGGTCCTAGGTTGAGAAAGGAAAATCACAGCCTTGATTAAGGTCTAAAAGGCAGCAGGGATAGTAAGAGATGTAATATCTCAACACTACAGCCCTGTATGTCCAGAGGAATGGGAACTAGAGACTTATGGTAGATTTTCTCCAACTGAATTCAGTTTTTACTCCTACAGCCCCAGCTGTTCCAGACATTGTAACTGCACTGAATCCATTGCACAGACTGATGGCACTTGGTACACTGTCTTGGACATTGCCAACACCTTCTTTCCTATTCCATTTGCCCTCAAGGGCAAGATCAGTTCGCATTCATGGCAAAGCCTCCAATATGTGTTTGCAGTTCTTCCCAGGAGGTAAGATTAATGAAGGGTCATTAATGATATTTTGTCTTTCAGAGCCACCCTGGAACCTTCCTCAAGAAGAAAAATGCCCTAGTGTGGCTCTCCCAAACAATTTAATTGACTTTTGGATCTGGATCTGCCATCCATCATCAGATGGCTAAACATTAGGGGATGCCCCAGCTCCTGCACTGCTCATGCTTCTAGGGGTGGGAAGGTTTTAAAGTGGTCTCACTTTCAGGGAGGTAGACATATACATATATTATAATGAGGCAAAATGATAACTGCCATAAGAGAGGTGGACACTCTATGTTGCTCTCTTAATGTATTCAGCATGAGCAGTGAAACTAACCTACTGCTGCATGAAATTGAAAAGTTGTTCCTTTCCTTCTTTAATTATTCAGTAAAAATGTAAATCTACAAGAGTCAGCCACTGTTAAATACCACGTTTTATCTCCTGGATCATTTTATTTTACCTTGAAGCCAGCTTTTCTGCTTCCTCATTGCCATTTCTGCTTGCCTTGGGTACTAGAGGGTATAGTTAACCTGAATGCTTGACTTGACAAAGCTGTGGCAGAACCAACCAGAGGGAGAAGATGAAGTAGTAATGAAGAATCACAGAACTCAGAACCACTGGCTCTACCTTGCTGTGTTCCCTTAAGTTGCGGGACCTCTCTGGGCCTCAGTTCTCTTCTCTTATGAACGGGATGGGTATATCAATCCTACCTGCCGTATCAGGAAGCTGGAAAGTCCAGGTGAATTAATGGATGGGAATGAGCTGTGTAAACTTATGGAGGAACATACAGAATAAAGACAAAGAAGCCAAAGAAGAAAACTATTATTATATGGGTTTCTGGAGCATGAAATGAGATGTGGAGGATTTTAAGATTTTTAAACAACCTATATGTGCCAACCAACACTATTGTAACAAAAATATTTTCTGTTACCAAAACTTTTTAAGTCGTACCTGCCTGTCGGGATGGCTGTTTCCCAGGTGTTCCCATCTTACCAAAGATGTTAGAATTTCATCCATTTCCAAGGAATAATGTTCATTTACTTAGAATAGACAATAATGGTCACATTATTATGTGCTTACTAAGTGTCAGGCACTGTCTTAAGCACTCACAAGAACCCTATGAGGTACAGATTATTAGCATCCTCATTATACAGATGATGGAAGATGAAGGAATCTGCCAAAAGTGACACAACAAGTAGTGAAGCAGGGATTCATATCCACATCTGTCTGACTCCAGAATCCAACCTCTTAAGCACCAAGCTATACTGCCTCCCTGTACTCAGTGTGCACACAACACCTGACAAAAGCCTGCCTTCTATGTTTCTATTACTGAGCAGTGCACCGAAGCCCCCATAATCCCAGTACTGAGCATCTTTAGAATTCAGTAAGGATAGACTATGAGCAGGGCATTATGCGGGATATAAAGATAGGAGAGATGGCATCTGTTTTCAAGGAGTTTCCAGTCAGAGGGAGGAAATTAGATGTACTCAAACAACTCTAATAACAAAAGAAAGTGACAACTCCTGTAACAGGGCTACAAGAGCCTTGAAAAAAGAGGGATTACTCCCTGAATGGTTTAGAAGTGAAACAGCGCTGTTTAATTTTATTTTAAAAGGTTTTATTAATGTAAGTTCAGCTGAGAGGTCTGTCTGAAGACACCGGTATGGAAATCTTGAAGATGAATCAGAAAACGTCAGAGCTGAAGAGGACCTCAGATGGTTGACTTCAATACCCACATTTGAGATGGACCCAGAGCAGCCAGTGCCCCAGGATGAGTGAGTTGGTGGCAGAACCCGGAATCAGATCTGGAACTCCTGGTCTTCCTTCTATCCTAAAGCACTCCTTCCTTCCTGATGTCTCAGCACAGCAGTGCCCTGGGGGCAAACAGCTTTCTCGGGAACATGTATTCTTTGGGTAACTAACATATTACATACGTCCACTAATGACATCTTCTTGTACAAGCCTTATCCAATTCTCCACTCTAGCTCTTCCCCTCCGGCCAGTAGTAAGATCTTCTACTCAAAGGTTTGGCTCCCGAGATACTGAGTGAACAAGACAGACCTAACATACATCATCTACTAGCTACCTCTCCAAGGTTCTATGTTTTGTTAGCCCAAAGGGATTGTAAACACGGAGAGAAAGAATGTGACTTTATTTTTTACGTCTCAGAGCAACTAAGACAGTGCTTTGCTTTAGTATATCACAACACCTTAGCATGAGGACATTAAAAAAAATTATCACTGAAATTTTGTTGTTGTTGTTGTTAGTGGTATCCAATTGATTCTGACCCCGAGTGACCCTGTATACAGCACAGCAGAACCCTGCCCAGTCTTTTTGCACCATCTTCTCACTTTCCCTGGTATGACAACCAACAGACAGGTGGTATGGTTCCCTGACTGGGAAGCTAACCCGGGGCATGGTGGTGAGAGTGGGAATCTTAACGACTAGACCACCGGGGCTGGCTGAAAGCCCCCTTGGTGACTATAATGTGGCTAGGCTTGAGAATCACTGCTCTAATGAAGAAAGGCTATAAGGATTTTGACATCAAGATGAGGGCAGTGACTTCTGGGGTAGAAGGCAGGGCTGCTCAAATCAAGTTTAGAGTGAGTCAAAATGATACGTTCCATTCAATCCTTTCAATGCTTAACACCAATTCAGAAATGAAATAGACAGAAATTGATAACAGTTGAAAGTTAGTGAGTAAGGTACCTAATGACTGACAAATTTTAAATGTATAAGTTATGTAGTGCATTCAAATAAGGATTAAAAACAGAATTTATGTGTATTTGTTCTATTTCTATTTTAAAAAAACCTCTGCTTTTATTTAAACAGACAACAATAAATGAGTTAGAAATAACATAATTATTACCTTTGGTTCTCATGGTCACTTCTATCAGAGGCCTATTTTTTGGTTCCTAAATGTCATAACCAGACATCATTGTGCCCTTAGCCTTTGCAAATATAATGTTTAAGATGAAATAATCTTAAGTGTATCATATTGTGGCACTCACAAAAGATCTTTCCAAGCCACCAAAGGGCATTCCATTTTTTCTCTCCCTTCTTTCTTTTTTCTTCTTCCCTCCCTCCCTTCCTCTCTTTCTTGTCAGATTATTTTTAGATAATTTTCTAGTGTTTGAAGTGAACTGATGAGGTTACGTGATGTGCAGCTTTTCTCATTTTCAGAGTTCGCCTTGCTCCTCCATCATCTGAAGGCTGCTTCAAGGATGGCACACTGTGCTCAGCTCAAATGCAGCGAGGCTGTAATTGCTTCTTCTCCCTAACTTACTTAGGTTGTGGCACAATTTGCTGTAGCTGAAATCCCTCAGTATTGCAATCTGGGAACAATATAAATGGTTGATGGCAGAGTGAGATTTTCAATTGTTGCTTCTCAGTGATTCATATAATGTGTTGTCATTAGTACTTTGATGTGACATATCATGGTTTCCAGGGCTTATTGGGCCATTTATAAATACCAAATGAAGGTGTTAGAGCTAGTATTGCAGTGTGGTTACTGCCTTAATTGCCTTCTCTGGGAATGGTTGGCAGCAACTTCTCTGGAGGAAAATAAAACGTAATTTTTAGTTTGCCTTTAACTTTAACCATTTGCGGTCAATTCCTCTCAAGTGCTAGAACCACAACTTTCCTTTTTTTGTTCTTCTAATTTTCTAGTTATTTAATTTTTACAAAAAATATCTACTTTTCATACTTTAGTTATCATTACTTGAATTGATTCCAGATATCAGAGAAATATTCAAATATATATTATCTCACCACAATTATGTTCAAGTTATTATTGATAACTACTATTGTGACTTACAAAATTTTACATTTTATAAAGTGACTTTATAAATAATGATAGCAGCTAACATTTGGTGAGTACTTACTATGTGGTAAAAGATATATGCATTGGCTCATTCAACCCTTTCTAACAATGCTGAGATATACACTTATTACTGTCTCCATTTTATGAGGGAAATTGATGTTTAGTAATCTGCCCAGGGACACAGAGCTAGTAAATGGTAGGAGCTGGGTTTGAAACTCAGGTCAGTCTGATTCCAAAGCCAATACTTTTAAGCACGACATTCAAATACTCCCCACTCTCAACCCTAGCACAGTTAGCCCCATTTTACAGAGCAGGAAATGAAGACTCAAGAAACCCAAACATTGCAGTGCTGCACTTTGGGGCTGCATCTTCTGATTCCAGGTGCAGAGCTCTTTCTCCTTCCCCAGGCAGCTTCCGTCAGAGTGAGCTGTTACAACTGGTAAAGTGTGTCGCTGACATTCCACACACACCACACAGGTTGATAAATAAGCAAAGAATGAAGACTGGTAGTAAAAAACCAGGGACTTCTATTCAAAGCATAAGGAGCAAAAGAGCTGCCTGCCTAGTCAGATGGTGCAGGTGCAGGCTCCGATCTGAGAAGCCAGTGTTTAGAGACACAGAGAAGGAAAGAAGCAAGTCATGCCCACTGGGCATGCAGCCCAGGCACTTTGGCCACTGACATGGAGCCAGCCTGAGTCCTGGTGATTGATCCTGCAGCCAATGCTCTTCTCTCAGCAGCTGCAGGTTCCCACAAAGGAGGGTTGCGCATGGAGAAGTCTTTGTCAGGGCCTCTAATGAGAGGATTGGGTTTCACATCGCAGCTACCCCTAAACAGGTACCTTCTGCTTCTTTCATCTTCCTGATGGCTCCCACGGGAAATAAAAGAAAGAGAAAGGAAGCTACACCAAGAAACTGGTCACAGGCTGGTTTGGCTAGGTTTCGGACCTCCCTCGCCCCACCACTTCTAGATCTGTAGCTTTGAAATTCTTTAATTTTCACACACCCTGTGTGGCCACTGGACAGCAATGAGAAGAGCTTGCCTAAGTAATTTTTCATAATCCACCCACCATGACTATCTGGAAAATTAATGCCTTTGTACCTTTGCACATGCTATTGCCTATTTGGAAGATCCTCCCAAGACCCCAAACTCTTCTATGGCTAACTTGCCCTTCTTCTTCAAGATCCAGCTCAGGCAATGTCTTCTCCAGAAAGCTCCATGCCTGCCTCACCCAGGCTGGCATCTGTTCCTCTTCCGTCCTGTTGAGGCACTTCTGCCACAGTCCCTGCTGACTCCTCTGTCTCCCAACCACAGTGGAAGCTCCTTGAGGGCAAGACAGTGTCTCCAGTGTCTAGGACAGTATCTAGCATGTAGCACGAGTATAATAAGTGTTTATGAATAAATGAATCATGAATGATAAATGAATTAGGCTGGGATAATATTTGCTTGACTACTTAAAGCTTAGTTGTTTCAAAACACTCTATTTTTTTTCAAAAATAGCCTTTATTTTCTTCAGATTATAAAAGCAATAAAGCTGATTATGGCAATTTCGCATACAAAAAATCCACAAAGAAGAAAATAAAAACTATCTGTAATCCCACCACCCAAAGAAAACTGCTTTTAATATTTACATGTAATTTTCTATGTGTACGTGTATATACAAAATTGATAAATTGTCCTATTGTCATACCTAATTTTCTCAAGGATCATAATAACAAATTTTGGAGGTAGATAGATGAGACATTTATTGAAATTTAAAAGTGATGAGAAAACTGAAAACCCAAAGATACACATCTAATTAATGGCAGAACTAGGACTGGAACCCACGAATCTTGTCAAAGTCCCAGGCTCCTGCTGTTCCCATGAAGCCTCCTAATTAGGTGGTGTTCTTGCAAGAAGAAATTGTGCATCAATCCAGCATCAATGGGACATGGGTTTGTAATTAGATGTTCTTCCTAAGGAAAGGACAGATTTAGGTTGACCCTGTGTCTATATCATGGCTGTGCACTGCCTAACATTTCAAAGGGAAACAAGGATGGAGCACCTAGGATCTCCACCCTGTGATGGGCTAACCAATGGAGCTAGCCAGGCACCATAAAGAGTCAGAGTTTCTTCCCAAGAGCCAAATGACATTTGAACAGTGGTAGCTTGGCTCAGAGCACGTTGCTATGGGAACCACAGCCATAGGTTCAATCCCATCATAGACTACTGAGTTGTACTCCACTCCATGAACACTGACTGTATTCCAGAACAATATACACAGCGGGTGTTCAATAAGTATGCATTGGGCCGAATTGAACGTTTATTATTATTCAGCAGGGAGACTTGGCAAAAGAGAATGTGACAGCAAATATAAATATCCCCACCACTATGCCCAGTATAGAAGAAGTAATCAAATGTGAACTAGTTTTCTATTTTATTCTAAATAGAGGACCAAACTGTAATGCTCCAGACACAAACACACACCAAATTGTTAGCTCTTTAGATAAAGAAACCATATCTTATTTATCTGCATGTCCCCAGAATACCTAGCACAGAGACAGACACATTTGAAGTGTCAATGTTTTTTGAATTGAATTATATTTGCTAGGCTGGTGTGGGAGTTAAGAAGATGTTGACTAGTAATTCACCATTCCTTTCCCTGAAAGCTCCGTAAATCAAGCTCTTAAAAAAAGCAGCAAGCTAAATTCCAAAACCCTCTCTTAGGAGAAATGCCCACGGCTGGTGGGGTCTGGACTATGTCCACTGAATGTGCAGATCTCTTCTGCACAAACATTGCTTACTCCCAGGGGAGCCCATGACTGGCTGACTGGCTGTGGAGACTCACCCGTTCCCTCTTTCCCAATGGCAGGGGGGTCAGGGGAAAGGGGTGGGAGTCGAGTGATGAAGCACGGCTGAACTAAATGTTCTCCTCTTCCCAGGAGAAGGGAAATCTCACAATAGGAGGAGCGTTGGCACTTTTCTAGAGGAACAACAATAAAGTACATGGGATGTAGTTTAAAATGATCTTTTCTGAAGACAAGTTTCTTTTTTAAAGGGCCACCCTCATATTCTCTCTTACCTTAGATTAGAATGGCACTATTGGAATGGCCTTGTCAGAGCTGGGCTGGAATCCTACAAACTGGTATCAAAGTTGACTGGGTGGGTGGAGAGGTAAAATGGGATATGGGCTGAGGAGCCATTAGGACAAGATCCTCACTTTTTCTGAATTTATCCTAGAGCATAACAAAAACAAACAATATTTGCTTATAAGAACCTTTCCTGAAATGTACTGAGCTGGGTTTGAAGGAGTTGGAATAGAAAATACTGATTTTTCTGGGAGGCAACCAAAACACAATTCACTAATCCCCTAAGCTCTTAACAAACTCTCTTGAAGATTTAATCACAATGTGAAATCCACAAGTTTTTATTGGCAGTGTTTGGTTATCAACTGCACAGCTCTCTGAAGTGGCAACCAATACAATTCCCAGGTCTGTCTCCATTACACATTCCAGGGGCCTACTGGCAAGGGCTGTCAGATTGTTGCCCTGGTCCAGCCTAGTAAATTCTTTCCAGGGGAGACTTAGGACACACTCTCCCAACTGCCAAGTTCTCTGCTTATAAGGTGCAGAATTTATTAGTGCAAAGAAAGATAAAAAGAAAGCCTGCTACCTTTTAAAGTGCTTTTACATACAGTTTCTTTATTCGAGTTTGGTGTTTCCAGAAATACATATGCTCAGCTCATTTGAGCCTTTGTGCAAAATTAACGGGACTTGTTTTAGCTTCCTATGAACTTCTGTGAGCTCTGCTGCCACCACGTATCAACCTAGGTCTTTTGTGCCAGGCTTTCAAAGGAAGTCACCCGCAGCAACTCTCCTTTGGAGAGAACAAAGACATGAGGACTTGCGTCTTTAACCTACACACTGCCAGCAACGGTATACAGAGAGTTGATATGGAATCCAGGTTTGTCCAACTCTGGAAATCGAGCCTGTCTAGTCACCCAAAGATCACCTTTTTGTAGCCAAGGTTTTCTTCTATCCAGTTCTGTAAGATGCCCGTTTCCATCTGCAGACCTTATTCTAAGGCAAATATTAGCCTCAGACCACACTACAGACACCAAAGAGAGTACTGCAAGAAATAGTGTGCCATGGTGAAAAGAAAATAGGATTTAGAACCAAATTCTGAGAGTTCCAGCTCTTACTGCTTGTCTGACCTTAGATAAGTCACTTAATATCTTCATAGGATCTTAGTTTCTCTTCAGCAAAATAAGAATAAATGGTCATACTTATCTCACCAGACTCTTCAGAGTGATTATGACAAAGTGCAATTACCTGGCTTATATGTTCACTTATTTCCCATTTCTCAGGGTGTGTCACTAGATTATAGGCTCCAAGAGCTCAGGGACTTGTCTTTTTGGGTCCTCACAGTGGCCCATTGCCAGGAAGAGTGATCAGTACATAGCACATGATCAAGAGGGGTGAATGGGATTGGAATGAGTGAGGGAAGGAATTAAGGAAAGAAGGAAAAAAGGAAAGAAGGGAGGACAGAGGGAAGGGAGGACAAAGTGTTTGGAGCATTATCGAGGTACTGTATATGAAAGTGGTCTGTAAATTATTAAGTATTATCCACATTATTAAAACAATTTAACTAACATTTGATGCATTAATTATACTGGGGTGACATTTTAAAAAGGTAAGTTAGAGCATGTCACTTCCCTGCATAAAACCCTCCACTAGCTTTTCATACCACGTACAAGAAAAGTCAAACTCCTTTTAGCTTAAAAAGCGCTAAGTGATCTGACCCCTGATGGCCTCATGTCCAGCCAGTCTCCCCTTTCCTGGCCAGGACCCCATCACTCTGGCATTCTTGTGTTTTCTCAAACATGCCAAATCTATTCCTGCTTTGGAGCCTTTGTGCTAGCCCCTTCCCTGCCTGAAAGCTCTTCTGCAAAATCCACATGGCTGGCTCCTTCTTGTCATTGCACTCTTGGTTTAAATGTCATCTTCTCAGAAGCTTCCTTGTACGTGTGCTCTAAAGGAGCCCTCACTGACTCCCTGTTACAGCACCCCATTATTTATTTATTCATTTATCTAGTGCTAGTCTCCTCCCCCTGCCTGAGAGTCAATGAGTATTTTTGTGTGACATTATATTTATTTAATGCTTACATTTCATAGATACTTTTCTAATTATTATTTTGTTTTATCTCCACTACTTTATAAGCTCAAAACAAATGATCAACCAAATAAAAACCCCTATGGTTCCAAACTGAAAACTCCCTCTCCATCATATGCCAGCCCCACACACACTTTGAGAGAGGGCTCCTGGCCCTGTGAATAAAAGCAACTGTGCCAGTCAATGTTAATATTTGTGATTTAATTGGAGTCATGTATACATAATCAGTGTGCAATAATTACTTAGTACTCTAAGCTAGAGGGATTCTTTTGAGACATAGATATGGTGCTGTTGAGTGTCAGGCTGTTCTCTGTTCTGGGCTTGGAGGCCCCCTGGCTCAGGGCTAGGAGTTGGGGTGAGAGGATGGGGATAAAAATATGCAGAGGCAGGAACACTCGGTGGTTCCATTTGGGTTTGTTTACTGTGGACCCTAGGGCAGCAGTAATTCTGTAGGAAGAGTGCTGGACCAGGGCACCAGGACAGTTTGAGGGCTGCCCTACATGCCCTGTTCCCCCACCCCAGGCTATAAGTCCCTCTGTTACATGAGATCGAACTGGATCATCTTGGAGGAGAATCCCAGCTCTGACATTCTGTGAGTTAATGAGAGGAATCTGATCTTTTATCATGACCAAAAAGTCTGTGAAAAGGATGTAATATTTCTGACAAGCGCAGCTTTTCTAGGCTAAGTGGGATTTCTTTGATTGGTCAATAAAGTCACCAGACAAACCCAGACATCTGCTTTTGCCATTCTTCTGTAGCCTTTGCCTTCCTTTGCTCGCTGAGAGAAGTTGGTGCTCTGGGCAAATACCCTCGCTGTCACATGGAGATCAACATCTAACTAAGTGTGCTTCAGCCACTCCCTAAGAGATGGGTTCCTACTATATCTGATCTTGGCCAACACTCTCCCATCTGCTTTCAACATGTTGCATCTGACGTTAACTAATGTCTCCTATTAGCATTAAAAGAAAACAATCTGGAAAAATTCACTCTCAAGCAGAGTTCAAACAGGCCACAAATAGATGTGGAATCTCAACTGCACAAGGTTTGTTAAAATAATAGTAGTAAATAAATATACAAATATATATATATATGTATATGCATACAAGCATATGTGTATATGTAGGTGCACGTGTGTGTGTGTAAGTGTAGTGAAGCCAAAGATCTGTGAAATGGGTCAAGAAAACAAGGAAAAGAATGCCTCTGTCCAATTTATGAAATTAACTGGTAACAGAAGAATGAGAAAAATTCTTCCAGTGTAGAAGAAGGTATGATCAAAAGAACTGACTGACATGGAAAAGGAATTGGGAATCTTTTCTCACACTTACTGGTAATGGGTTGAAATTCTGGTCCACAAGGTGATTGTATCCATGGTCAAAAAACGAATGCCGTATCACAACATCAATGCCCTGATTGGCCAGCATTCCTAGTGTGTTCAACCATCTAAAAAGCAGGGGGAAAAGCTACATCAATACATTTTTTAAATGGCATAGAAAAGCTCTATAGAGATTGGCTAAGGCATACACAATCACACCAAACCCCCATCACCAGATTTACATACTACTTTAAAGGAGATTATTTTAAGCATGAACACACAGCTGGAAGAGATTTTAGAGATGATCAAATCCAACTTCTTCATTTTATAGGAAAAGAAACAGAGGTCCAGGGGAGTAAAATGAGTTGCCCTTGGTCACAAAAGAGCTTGTTGCTAATGACTTATCTCTTATTCCTGTAATACTAACAAATAAAATGAACACTCCAGCCACTTATAAGCCTAATTACCATCCCCCCTGGCCACAGGACAAACAATCACAGGAGCACACACACTGTACTTTCCATCACTCAAACTCCCCTGCTTGCACCTATCACTGTATGTGTACCTTCCATGTGACTCTAACCTACATACTCCTATGACCTATGCAAGAGTGGTCAGTCATTTGCATCCCTCATATATCACTGTCAGCAGTAGATGCAGTAATAATTTTCCTTGGCACTATAACTAACTATACTGGGATTCAAGTATGCTACCATCACATATGTCACAATGGAGAACCTGTACTGCTCACACAATAATCACATACCTCACTATGCCAAACACCCACTTTCTAGGGCATGCTATCCTTCAAAAATTACTGCCCTCTGGAATTACTGTTGGAAATTACTATTCCAACACCAACTGCTAACTCTGCCTTCATTATTTACACATTCAATTCATTCATTCAGTCAGTCATTCATGAATTCATTTACTTTTCTCTCTCTCCTCATATTCCTACTTCTGAAACCTAGGGAAATTTCTACTTGTAATAATATGTACATAAGAAATGTGACTGAGAGCTTCTGTCTTCTCAGTATAAAAGATAAGGCATTTCACAGTCTTTCCTGAGCATGTGTCTGGCTTCATCTGTCACCTCTTCTCTCACCCCAAACTCCAATCCCCAGGCTCTAAGCCACATAAAACTACTTTTGGCTGCCCTAATACACTAGGCTGTCACAAACTTACCTGAATCTTTACACGTGTTTTAACTTCTGCTTAGAATGCCCTTTCTATCTTTCTGTAATCCACCTCATTTGGCAAATTTCCTCCCATCTGTTCATCTCCATGTCAAGCGTCATCTCCCTTCTAAACTCTGCTGCCTCAGCCAACAGTGGTACCTTACTCCTCTATACTTCCCCAGAACTCTTGTTCATACCCTCTGCCAGCCCACTGAATGAGAATTACCTACCTAATTCTCCAACATCCCCTAGTTGGTTATGAGCTCATCAAGAACAGACACAATGTTTTAGCTTTGTACACAAAACACCCATCACTCAATACTCTTTGATACGTTGAAACTGATCTGGTTAAAATTAGATTCTAGGAACTTTGAGAATCACCATTCAGCATACTAGGGACAAATTATGCATAGTTGTGATTTGCCAAATCTGAAACCATATGGAACTCCAAGCCAGTGACTTGTAGAATTAAGTTTTTTCCTTACTGGAATAAACAGCATTGCTAATTTTTACATCATGAAGGAATATTATTAATATTTTCAAATTTTTCACACTGGCAATTATATTTTATTCTCATAAAAACTAACAAATATTTGCTGATAATTAGAGTTACAAAAACAAACCAAACCAAAGCAAAATGCAAAAATGAAAGTTTTAAATCAAAAATAAAATCCAACAATAATATTATAGAGCCTTGTTTCTTGTTGTTGTTCATATTGAGACATTGTGATCCAGGGAATTGAAATTACTTTTGGAATATCACTTGGCTAGACTACTTGTCTTTATTATTTTTGTTAATTTAGCAACCTGTGAAATCAGGATAACAGGGTTAGCTTTTCCTTTAGCCATTGAGACACAGGATTAAATGTCCTGGAGAAGAACTATAACATGAATTCTGGGCTGATGCCTCCTAAATCAGCATCCTTCCCACTGAAATAGCACAAATAAAATAGAGTCTATATCTAACAAGTATTTATCTATAAAAACAAGAATGTCTGAGTGATGTCAGCATCATGGTGGCGTGACCTTACCCCCTTAGACTCCTCCCCGCAAGATACAATAAAAAGAACATTCATATAGCAAAAGAGGACATTCACACAAAAGATGTCTGAGAGACCCATGCAGCCTTACATCTGAAGGTTGAGGTGCTGGTACCCCCAGAGAAAGTGGAAGGAGGTAAGGAGAACTCCTCTCCTTCCCCAACGACAGCAACCCTGCGACCAGGACCATGTGGCTCTCTTGGGGGGAGCCCACCACGGAAAAACGATTGCTCTCCAAGTTCTCTCACAGCCTATGGGAAATTCCCATACAGAGGGGACTGAACTGTTGTGGGAGTGCCTTCATCAAGCTAGCACCCCAGGAGAGCAGATAGCGAGGGAAGAGTGAGAAGCCCCTGGGATCAGTAGGTGAAAGAAAAAACCCCTCACCCCACCCGCAGCACTAGCTGGTCCGCCAGAGCACCAGTGGATCACAGCAGGCTCAGAATACACAGCTCTTGATCCCCACCCAGTGGCGGCAGGTGGAAGCTGTTACCAGATATTTTCAGAATGAGGGAAAATAAGCCCATGCCCTCAAGCAGTATGCAAAAATATATTAAATCTCCAGACCACAAGGAAAATGACAAGCACCCAGAAATCAATCCTGAAGGCACAGAAATTTATAACCTAAATGATAGAGAATTCAAAAAGCTATCATAAAAAAGTGCAACAAACTACAGGAAAATACAGATAGACAATTCAATGAAATCAGGAACTTCTTCACAAAAGAGATTGAAACTATAAAGAAAAACCAATCAGAAATGTTGGAGATGAAAAACACAATGGAGGAGATAAAGAAAAATCTGGAGTTCTTAAAGAACAGAGCTGACAATATGGAGGAAAGAATTAGCAATATTGAGGATAGGAATGCAGAAATGCTCCAGATGGAGGAGGAGGAGAGAACTAAGACTAAAAAGAAATGAAGAAATTCTCTGAGAAATATCTGACTCAATTAGGAAATGCAACATAAGGATTATAGGTATTCCAGAGGGAGAAGAGAGAGAAAAGGGAGCAGAGAGCTTACTCAAAGAAATAATAGCTGAGAACTTCCCAACCCTGGGGAAGAAGCTGGAAAGAAAAGAGAATGAAATCAATAGATCTCCTAAATATATCAACATTACAAGACCCTTTCCAAGACATACAGTAGTAAACCTGGCAAAAGTCGATGATAAAGAAAAAATATTAAGGTCAGCAAGACATGAAAAAGCAACATACAAAGGAATTCATATCAGGCTCTCAGCCGATTTCTTGGCAGAAACTTTACAGACTAGAAGAGAGTGGGATGATATATTTAAAATCCTAAAGACAAAAACTTTCAGCCAAGAATACTCTATCCATCAAAAATATCCTTCAGATATGATGAAGAAATAAAAACTATCCCAGATAAACAATAGCTAAAGGAGTTCATTGCCATAAGATCCCCACTACAAGAAATGCTCTTGAATGCCTTCATGCCTGGAAGGAAAAAAAGGGGGTAGAAGCGATGAGCAAGGAGAAAAATAGATAGACAAAATCAGAAAAATTACAGCTATCAGAATAGGTTAGGAAACATTTAATTATAACATCAAAGATTAAAGGAAGGAAAACACCAACATTAATATAATCACATCATTTTAACTACAAACACACAACACAAGATGGAATAAGTTGTGACAATAATAACTTAGAAGGGGAAGAGGAGAGGGATGGAATTGACTTAGTCTAAGGAAATAAGAGGCCATCAGAAAATGGACTGTCTCATCTACAAGATTTTTTATACAAACCTCATAGTAACCACTAAAGAAATAATCAGAACAGAGACACATATGATAAATAAAGAGAATACTAAGAAAACTGCCATACATAACTACTCAACTGAATTGGTAGTCTGAAACTGGACGAGAAACAAAGGAAATTCAAAAGGACTGGAAAATGAGTGATAAAATAGCAACATTAAGCCCTAATTTATGAATAATCACTCTAAATGTAATAGATTGAATTCTCCAATCAAAAGACACAGGTTGGCAGGATGGATTGAAAAATAAGATCCAACAATATGCTGCCTCCAGGAAACACACCTGAGCTCTAAAGATAAACACAAGTTCAGAGTGAAAGGATGGAAGACAATACTCCAAGCTAATGGCAAACAAGAGCAAGCAGGTGTTGCCATACTTATATCAGACAAAGTAAACTTCAAGATAAAACAGGTAATGAGAGACAAAGAGAGGCAATATATAATGATAAAAGGGACACTCCACCAAGAAGACAACACTTACAAATATATACACACCCAACACAGAAGCACCAAAGTACATAAAGAAGCTATTAACAAACCTAAAAGGAGATATTAACAACAACACTATAATAGTAGGGGATCTTAATACCCCACTTACATCAATGGATAGACCATCCAGATATACAGTCAAAAAGGAAATAGTGGACTTAAATGAAAAACAGGATGAGATGGACTTAATAGTTATATAGAGAGCACCCCATCCAAACATAGCAGATTACACATTCTTCTCAAGAGTGCATGGAACATTCTCAAGGATAGACCACATACTGGGAAACAAGGCAAGCCTCTATGAATTTAAGAAGATTGAAAACATAACAAGCATCTTTTCCAACGATAATGCTATGAAACTAGAAATCAACTACAAGAAAAAAACTGAGAAAGTGACAAAGATGTAGACACTAAACAACATGCTACTGAACAACCAATGGATCACTGAAGAAATTAAAGGAGAAATGAAAAAAATATGGAGACAAATGAAAATGAAAATGCACCATACCAACTCATATGGGATGCAGCAAAAGCAGTCCTGAGAGGAATACAGGCCCACTGTAACAAACAAGAAAAATCCCAAATAAGCAACCTTAAACTACACCTAACAGAATTAGAAAAAGAACAAACAAAGCCAAAAGTCAGCAGAAGGAGGGAAATAATAAAAATTAGAGCAGAAGTAAATGAAATTGAAACCAAACACCAGTAGAAAAGATTAAAGAAACAAAGAGCTGGTTCTTTGAGAAGATAAACAAAATTGACAAACCCTTAGCCAGACTCACTAAGAAAAAAAGAAAAGGCTCAAATAAATAACATTGAAAGAGGAGAAATTACAACAGATACCACAGAAATACAAAGAATTATAAGAGAATACTATGAAAACTATATGCCAACAAATTGGACAATCTAGAAGAAATGAATAAATTCTTAGACTCATACAATCTCCCAAAACTGAATCAAGAAGAAATAGAGAATCTGAATAGACCAATCACAAATCAAGAGATTGAAACAGTAATCAAACACCTCCCCCAAAATAAAAGTCCAGAACCAGATGGCTTCTCTGAAGAATTTTACCAAACATTCAAAGAAGATTTAATACCTATCCTTCTCAAAATATTCTAAAAAATAGAGGAAGGTGGAACACTTCCTAACACATTCTATGAAGCCAACATCACCCTGATACCAAACCCAGACAAGAACAATACAAAGAAGGAAAATTACAGGCCAACATTACTGATGAACATAGATGCAAAAATCCTCCACAAAATATTGACAAACCAAATACAGCAATACATTAAAAAGATCATACAGCATGATCAAGTGTGATTTATACCAGGGACACAGGGATGATTCAACATCCACAAATCAGTCAATGTGATACATCACATTAACAGAACGAGGCAAAAAACCACATGATTGTTTTTGCAGAGAAAGCATTTGACAAGATCCAACATTCATTTATGATAAAAATGCTCAACAAAATTGCTATGGAAGGAAAGCACCTCAACATAATAAAGGCCA
The DNA here is from genome assembly GCA_031878705.1 of Tapirus indicus. Taxonomy (NCBI): domain Eukaryota; kingdom Metazoa; phylum Chordata; class Mammalia; order Perissodactyla; family Tapiridae; genus Tapirus; species Tapirus indicus. The sequence goes on along the minus strand of CM062921.1, from coordinate 30,471,870 downwards.
TATATGACAAACCCACGGACAACATCATACTCAATGGGGAAAAGCTGAAAGCCATTCCTCTGAGAACAGGAATAAGACAGGGGGCCCAGTCTCACCACTCTCCTTCAGCATAGAACTGGAGGTTTTGGCCAGAGCAATTAGTCAAGAAAAAGGAATAAAAGGACTCCAAATAGGCAATGAAGAGGTGAAACTCTCGCTGTTTGCAGACAACATGATTTTATATACAGAAGACCCTAATGAATCCATTGGAAAACTACTAGAAATAATCAATAACTACAGCAAAGTTGTGGGGTACAAAATCAACTTACAAAAATCCGTTGCATCTATACTCTAATAATGAACTAACAGAAAGAGAACTCAAGAAGACAATCCCATTTACAATTGCAACAAAAAGAATAAAATATCTAGGAATAAATTTAACCAAGGAGGTGAAAGACCTATACAATGAAAACTATAAGACATTATTGAAAGAAATTGATGATGACATAAAGAAATGGAAAGATACCCCATGCACACGGATTGGAAAAATAAACGTAGCTAAAATGTCCATTGTACCTAAAACAATCTACAGATTCAAAGCAATCCCAATCAGAATCCCTATGATATTCTTCACAGAAATAGAACAAACAATCCTAAAATTCATATGGGGCAACAAAAGACCCCAAATAGCTAAAGCATTCCTGAGAAAAAAGGACAAAGCTGGAGGCATCACAATCCCTGACTTCAAAATATACTACAAAGCTATAATAATTAAAACAGTATGGTACTGGTACAAAGACAGACACACAGATCAATGGAACAGAATTGAAAGCCCAGAAATAAAACCACACATCTACCGACAGCTAATCTTTGACAAAGGAGCTAAGAACATACAATGGAGAAAAGAAAGTCTCTTCAATAAATGATGCTGGGAAACTAGACAGCCACATGCAAAAAAATGAAAGTAAATCATTGTCTTTTGCCCTACACAAAAATTAACTCAAAATGGATCAAGGATTTGAAGGTAAGACCTAAAACTATGAAACTCCTAGAAGAAAACATAGGCAGTACACTCTATGACATTGGTCTTGGATCTTTTCAAATCCCATGCCTACTCAGACAAGGGAAACAAAAGGAAAAATAAACAAGTGGGACTTCATCAGACTAAAGAGCTGCAAGGCAAAGGAAACCAGGATCAAAATAAAAGACAACCCACCTGCTGGGAGAAAATATTTGCAAATCATATATCCAACAAGGGGTTAATCTCCATAATATATAAAGAACTAACACAACTAAACAACAAAAAACCAAACAATCCAACCAAAAAACGGGCAGAGGTTATGAACAGACCTTTTTCCAAGGAGGATATACAGATGGCCAATAGGCACATGAAAAGATGTTCACATCACCAATCATCAGGGAAATGCAAATCAAAACTACACTAAGAGATCACCTTACACCTGTGAGAATGGCTATAATCACCAAGACAAAAAATAACAAATGTTGGAGAGGTTGTGGAGAAATGGGAACCCTAATTCACTGCTGGTGGGAATGCAAATTGGTGCAGGCTCTATGGAAAACAGTATGGAGATTCCTCAAAAAATTAAAAATAGGAATACCTTATGATCTAGCTATCCCACTACTAGGTATTTATTCAAAGAACCTGAAATCAACAATCCAAAGAGGCTTATGCACCCCTGTGTTCATTGCAGCATTATTCACTATAGCCAAGAAGTGGAAGCAACCCAAGTGTCCCTCAACTGATGATTGGCTAAAGAAGATGTGGTATATATATACAATGGACTACTACTCAGCCATAAAAAAGACAAAATCGTCCCATTTGCAATAACATGGATTGACCTGGAGGATATTATATTAAGGCAAATAAGCCAGATGGACAAAGACAAACACCGCATGATTTCACTCATATGTTGAAGATAAACTAACACAGGGACAGAGAGAACAGTTTGGTAGTTACCAGGGGAAAGGGGGCTGGGGTGGGCACAAGGGGTGATGGGATGCATTTATATGGTGAGTGACAAACAATAATGTACAACTAAAATTTCACGATGTTATAAACTATTATGACATCAATTTAAAAATAATGAAAAACAAGCACGTCTTATTCACCCTTCTATCCCTATGCTTGATGAATAAATGAAGAAGCAAAATCACGACTAGTACATAATCACATAAATGTGAGTCCCTACATCTATCAGTATCTGGATATCAACATAAGACTGTATTCTGGTATTTTTATATGTGAAAAGATCCCATTTGTTCATTCATTCGTCATTCATTCAACTTTAATTAATCAACTGTAAATGCCAGGCCTTGTTCTCAGCATTGAGGATACATACAAAAATGCTTGTGAGACCATGTAAGTCATTTGTAAAACACTGAGTATGTAAATACCTGTTTACACACATTTATATGAATGGTACCAAATTCCTACTTTTGACCTCTACAGAGCATAGTACAGTGACCTGCAAAGAATATATACTCAACAGATAAATGTTAGTTGGTAAATCTGGGGGTTTTTTTTTGGCTAGTATATGGGGAGTTTTTGAAGGAACTCTAAAGTGAGAGGAAAGAATATGCATCCTCCTCTCCAAACCCACATCCTATATACACAAGCAGGTCTGGAGCATTCAAAAATGACTATGGCCAGAACCCCTGCTTCCCTATGGCTTTTCAGAGTGGAATGGTTAGTGCTAAAGTTATCTTCATCTTCCTCGTATAATAATAAGCCCTCTGAGAGGGGGACATAAATGGTGTTCCAAGTCTCCCTTTTATGCTCAAGAAGAGAAAAGTGGCAAGATGACTAGCATATCCCACCAAGGATGCTACTGCAGCCATTCTTTTCCATGCCACAAAAATTTATTGAATATCTACTATGTAGCCCCACTACTAGGTGCTGCAGACACAGTCGTATACAGGGTAGATCTGTAGTGAATCAAAGAATCTCAAAGCCCTGATTAGCAAAACTACCCTTGAATACCTGGCAGTAGAGAATTCTGATTTGTGTGTGTATGTATCCTAGTAAGCTCATAGTCACACCATGTGTTGAGGAAAAATACTGAAAAATGCCTTCTTTCCAATTCCTTGCTAGTCTTCTGGAGCTTCCTAGGATGCTTTACTTTTTTTTTCCAGGAAGTAATTTTTGCCCCTTGGACAACTGGACTCAAAGGGCACATTGCTGGGCATTGTCAGTGGAATTGAGAGCAAATGGGTGATAAAGAGGTAAGAGAGAAGACCAGGAGCAGAACGAGCTAGTTTTCATTTGATCTGTGTCAACCAAGCATTGGATGCCTGAACTACAACCAAAATCTAAATCACTATGTTAATCTGTATTCCCAAAGTGACTCCAGAGATCTATGGATATTTGGCTGATGCTCATGAAAAGGCAGGTCTCTCTCCAGCTCCCTCCATTAAGGTCTGTGGTATTCCTCATTTCACATCATTCCCTAAAGGGAAGAATGCTCATGAAAATAGTACAACTGGGCTGCTTACTGGGCCCTGCAGCAGAGTCCTGTGATGGCTGAGCAAAAGCCATTCCTCTGCTGATTCCAAGGGGCCCCTGGCAGTACTGACTGCCACTGGCTTTTTACCCTTACCCCAGGACTCACCATGAGGAGTGTATTTTTGAAAAAGGAGTGTATTTTGTATCAAAAAAGTGTATTTTTTGATACACTGTTGCAACACTGTATCAAATGCTGATTCACTCCATTTGGTTCATTTGACCCATGCTCATTGAACAACGGCTCTGTGCCGTTCAATGTTAGGCACTGAGGACACAGGGATGGAAGACCCAAGGTATCATCATATATTACATTGACTCATTATCTTCAGCTGCATTTGCCAGGATTCCATCTGTAAAGACAATCTACTTGACCGGCCTGATTTGTTCCTCACAAATATATTGAAGAAGCTGCCTTAATGGCCGGAAACTACATCTGTATAATTAGGAACAGCTGTTATAGTGAAACACACAGCTGAGGGCAGAGCTGTGTTCTTAGGAGGAACTTGCTCAGCCAAAAAGCCAGCGCCACAGGACTGGACTGGACCAGGAACAAGTCACTTGGTTAGTCCATGGTCCTGAGGGGTTTGTTCCTGCCGCCTGCCACTGGCAGGTCAGTCAGAGGCCCTTATGTTTCTGGCTTAAGTCGTTCTCCAGAAGACTGCAGTAGTCTCAATCCATTTTCCCACCTCTTGCTTCTCCAAACACTTGTGCATACTATTCCCAAAGCCAACATTTTAAAACACAGGTCAGACAGTGTCTCTCTCCTCCTTCAAAATCTTCAATAGCTTGCCACTGAGGATAGAACAAGGCCTCATTTTTTCTGCCTGGTTTTCAAGGCCTTCCATGATTTGGTGGTATACCCCCTCCCTAGTCTCAGCCCTCACTACATCCCTGCAGATGCCAAGGCTTTCATCACACCAATTGTTTCCTCCACCCTGTGCCTTTGCCCATAATGTTCCTTCAGCCTAGAATACTCCCTTCTACCATCACCACCATTCTCCACCTATAGAAATTAGAGTAATCATTTTATGTCCTACTCAAATGTTACTTCCTCCATGAAGCCCTTCCTGATTCTCCCAGTCAGAGAAATTCTTGATTCCTTTGCATGTCTACCACTTTCCTTTTGTGGACAGACCATGTAAAGCAAAAAGAGAGAAGGTCTAATGTAGTGGCAAAGAGGCTGGACTCTGGAGCAGACTGCCTGGGCTTGAGTCCGAGCTCTCACATATATCTCACTGGGTTGTTATTAAACATATACAAAGCACTTCAGAAAGTACTTAGCACACAGTAAGCATCATATAGTTAAAATTATTATTATTAAGGCACTTATCTCCTACAGCTTTACTTATCTTCTATCTCCATTCCTCCAATCACAAGTCTCTGGAAGGCTAAAACCTTGTCTTGCTCTTACCTGTCTCTCAGCACTCTGGTAAAAATTAGATGAGGAAATGTATGTTGTCTGCACTGTGCTTTGTACTGTAGACATTAAGTAAAGGTCTTACCACTATTATGATTACTACCTCTACTACTACTACTACCACCGCTGTTACTACTATCTTTGCTCTGATGCCTGTGCCTTACTTCTTAGTATCTAGAGCAGTCACTAATCAATGTTTGTGGAATGGTCAAACACATTCACAAGGAATGGACGAAGGACCTTCGATGGGAAATGAGCCGCCTCCCTCCAACGGGCAGAATAAGGAGCAGTGCCACAGTTCTCTGGCCTTCCTCCCTCAAATCCTCAGGAGTGAAATTGCAAGTCTTACTCACAAGAATCCTGCAGCATAGGAATCTGATAGATTGTTTGTGCCTCCAGCTGAGGTGGTCACCACACCTTCAAGCCAAATCTTCTTTCCTGGGGTGTATGTATTAACCACCTGTCACACAATAAAAGCAGAAGGGGATAATGAGATTTTTAAAACCTGTTCCCAAATGAGAAGGAACGCACATTCCCTTAAGGAAGTTCCCAGTCTCCTGCTCCCAGGTGGTCATGATCTGTGCTTTTTTCATGATGATTTATCCTATACAGTGACCTGGCCCACACATACACAAAAGCATTAACATTGATGTAGGTCATTTGGGAATTAATAACAAGGAGCAGGAATGAGGAATTGGGGGATTGAATTAGGGAAGAAGGAAAAACCAGTATAAGGATGTATTTTCAAGTTGGCAACCACTGCTGGCTATCTGTACTCAATCCCACAGGGATCTTGGTGAGGGCCTTATGAACTGTGTCTCAGAACTGTCCCCCAAGGGGATACAAGGGAAAGCACTTATCCTTTGGCTCCTATCCTCCAAAGGTCAAGAGTAGCATCCTGACTGCTAATCTCTCCCCGCATTACCCCATTTCATTGTGCAGGCATGAGTGTTGAGCAGGTTCCCTGAGCTCCATATCTCTGCCTTAGAGAAGTCCCAGAGCAGGAAATGAGAGGCGAGCTCCTACCGCATCAAACTAGCACCGAGCTGGTTGCAGCCTGTGTACCTGCCTAGCTCTGGTGTCTGTAGAGATGGTTAGTATAGGAGGTAGGACTGAGAGGATCCTCGTTATGCACAAGAGGGGCTGGGTAAAGACAATGGTGTATTTAGGCCCCATGGCCCACCAATTCCTCTCCCAGACATACAGACCAAAGGAATTCTTCCTCAGGCCTCTAAGACAAGTGTGAGACAAGTATGAGGATGTCACTATGTCACTGAGACAGGTTTCCATTGCAAGAGGACTGGAAAAGTAAAATGTAGTGGATACATATCATGAAACATTATGCAGCAGTTAGAGCAATAGATTCAATGTAAATCTAGCAACATGAATGGGCTTTAAAGATTTAGTGGTGAGTTTAAGAAAAAATAGCAACAGAATGAGATTTATGTCACAATGTTATGTATGTAATTACTCATTCACACCCAATAACACTAAATAGTATATAAAGACATGTCTCTTAAGGATATATATTAAACACATAAGGAAGGCATGTATAAGAGGGAAGTGAATGTGAGTGGGAATTAGAGATCTAGGTGAAAATTTAAATGAAAGCAGGACTTTGCATGAACTGATGCAAACAGTTTGCTGTAATTGAGGAGTACGATTTTAATTTAATTCTCTGCACCTCAGGTCCAAAAAAAAGAAAAAAAATACATATATAGGATGTAGCATAAATGCCAGAACTCTCCTTTTCCCAAACCCATAGGCAGACACCAGCAAAGAATCATATTCCTCTTTTCATCTCTCCCTAGGTATGGCTCCCGGTCCTCTCTCCCGATCTACTAGAGAATTTGTATTATTTGAAAACTTTTTCTTTTTGGTGAGGAAGATTCTCCCTGACCTAACATCTGTTGCCAATCTTCCTCTTTTTTTTGCTGGAGGAAGATTAGCCCTGAGCTGATATCTGTGCCAATCTTCCTCCATTTTGTATGTGGGTTGCTGCCATGGTATGGCTGATGATTGGAGTAGGTCAGCACCCAGGACCCGAACCCACAAACCAGGGCCGCCAAAGTGGAGTGTGCCAAACTTTAACCACTTGGCCACAGGGCTGGCCCTTATTTTAAAATCAGAGTTGACAAAGTGCTTGATCCTTTCAGGAATAACTTCATAAAGATATTTCACAAATTTGAGATGGAAGTAAGGATTGTGATCAAGAATGGAAGAAAGACCCTGAGAATTAATAGTGGAGGTCGAATTGGAATGTTGTTAAAGATTAAATAAGAAATCCCCACTGCACCCAGAAAGAGAAGAGTCATTGAGGACACCACAAGATAGTCCTCTCCCGCTTCTCAACACTACCCAGAGTGCCCAAGACAAGGGGAGCTGGAAATATTATAGATGAGAAAGCAAGAAAAACACCTTAAATGATTAAAAGATAGAGTTGTATGGTGAAATTAAAGGACTAGATTGATGATTCCCCTTTAAATATAGTGCTAGAAAAATATCTGTGCTCTTGATAATATTTGTGCTTCCCTTATGACTAACTAGAGGTGAGTAATATATTTGTGTTTTTCTTTTTTGCCTTTGGCTTCCAGGATATTCAGAGTTTAATTTTTGCTCAAGGACAGATACTGAAATGAGGCAGTTAGACAAAGGGGGTTTGGTTAAACAAAACAAAAAGGTAAATATCACAACGTGATGAACCTTGAAATCATTAAGCTAAGTGAAAGAAGCCAGACACAAAAGGGCACATAGTGTATGATTCCATTTATATGAAATGTCCAGAATAGGCAAATCCATAGAGACAGAAAGTACATTAGTGGTTTCCTAGGATTGGAGAAGGGTGGGGGAGACAGAGAAAGGGGAGGATGGGGATTGATTACAAATAGGTATGGGGTTTCTCTGGGAAGTGATGAACATGTTCTAAAATTAAAGAGTGGTGATGGTTTCACAATTTCATGAATGTCCTAAAAACTATCGAATTGCACACTTTTAAAGAGTGAATTTAATGGTACGTGAATTTTATCTCAATAAAGCTGTGTGTGTGTGTGTGTGCGCGCGCGCGCGCGCGTGTGTGCGTCAGTAGCAAAAGGAGAGGTAGAGTTTAATAGGCAAATAACTAACATGGAAAGAGGAATTTGCCCTGGAAATTTTGGGTTCTACCACACACTAGCTGTGAGACTTTTGGCTCATCATTATCTTGGACTTTAATTTCTTCATCCACATATAAAGCCATGAATTTGGAATAGATAAAATCTAAGTCCCTTCTAAAAACAAAATGTTAAAATGTATTAATATTTTGTAATACTAATGCAGGTCCCCTTGGCCCCTATCCCTCAAAGGTCAAGAGTATCTTTGATTATGTAAGCTAAAATTGCATAAACAACAAATATGGGAGACAGAAAAAAAAGTCAAATACAGCTTAGCGCTAGGCATCTCAGAAACAATGATCTGAAGGTAAATAGTGAGAGTGGTAGAAAAAGCCACAGAAGTAGATGACATTACCTAAGGAGAATATACAAAAATGAGACTAGAAAAGGGCTAAGGGTTTCCAACCCCAAACATTAAAGCATTATCAAATGCATTTATTCATTCACTCAACAAATATTTATTGAGTACCTGTTACATGCTGAGCAGATTCTAGGGACAGGAAAATAGCAGTGAATAAAACAGAACAAGGCTCTGCTCTCATTGGCTTACATTTTAGTCAAGAGGAGGACTAACAATAAACAGCTAAACAAATAAAAGAAATTTAGACATAATAAGAGCTAGGAAAGAAATGAAACAGAGTAATCTGATAGAAAGTGACTTGGCAGGAGGGGAGGGTGGATACTTTCAATAGTGGTCAGGTCACTCCTCTGAAAGGTGGTATCTGAGCTGAGACCTGAGTGAAGAGGGAACCAGACCCTTAATGGATCTGCAGGAGCAGCACAGAAAAAGGACCTGAGATGGAAACAGGACTGTTGTTTGTAGAACCAAGAGAAGACCATCTGGATTGCAGTGAGTAAGGGAATGAAAGACTTAAAGGGCAGAGAAGAGAGGAAGGGTGTTTCTTATTCTGAGTGTGATGGAAAGCTACTGGGGAGATTTAAACAAGAGAGTGATATGATCTGATTTATGAAAGGATCACTGTAGCTGCTATGAGATCATATAAATATACATATATAATGAAAATTGTAAAGTGATAGACACATTAAAGTTCTGTTATTTCTATGACCTCTCTGAGCTTTAGTTTCCTCATCCATGAGATGGAATAAAACTTGACAGGGTTGTGCTAAGGATTTCAACTACTAGGCAAGGGATAAATAGCATGAGGCCAATCACAGGAAGATCCTGAGAGCCAGTGGGAAGTGGCATAATGCAGCAGATGAACATTTTTGTGGGTCCCTCTAAGGTGATGCATGAATTTAAAGGAAGTAATGCCACATACACTTACAGTTTGGTGGTAGGATTTTGAACTATCATTTATGACCCAACAAAGAAGTCCAGGAGTCTATGGACTACTTCTTAGAAACGCTGAACTATCAGCTCTTTGAGGGTAGAGATCTTGTGTTATTTACTTTTGTGTTTACTTCCTAGCAGAGAGCCTGGCACAGCATAAGTGCTTAACTGGAGATTTGGTGCTCTAGTCACACAAAGAAGTCAATATGATTCCAAACCTGCCCACACACAAGCTCATGGGAAATTGCCACTCTTTTTTTTTTTTTTTTTTTTTTTTTGTGAGGAAGACCAGCCCTGAGCTAACATCCGTCGCCAATCCTCCTCTTTTTGCTGAGGAAGACTGGCCCTGGGCTAACATCCGTGCCCATCTTCCTCCACCCTACATAGGACGCCGCCACGGCATGGCTGACCAGCAGTGCATCCGCGGGCTCCCGGGATCCGAACTCGCGAACCCTGGGCTGCCAAGCGTGAACTAAACCACTGCGCCACCGGGCGGCCCCGAAATTGCCACTCTTAAAAGAAGTTGTATGACCTAAGAGAGGGTACTTAAACTGGTCAAAGAATTGGAAGCAATACCCTGATTGCAAAAACCATCTTAGAGACCAGGAAAAATAAAGGCATAACCACAAAAACCTACAACAGCACGAAAAATCTAGATAAGAGCAACATGTGTCTATTTGCTAAAGCTCAGGATATCAGGCCTGCGGTCTGCCCCTGGAATTTTAAAAGACAGAAATTTCAGAGAAGGAAAGGGAACTACTGCTTTGTTCACCAGGTAATTTATATATGAAATTCAATAACCCCAGAAGTGGTAAAGGCAAATCACCATCCAATGTGATCTGTATACCAGAAGGATTTTATGAAGTAACAAACTCATTATAATGTTCTGATATTGAAGATAAGAAGACAATCATGTGTTTCTACCACTTATTCTATAAGGACATTTGTCATAAGTACTTAGTTGGAATGTGGCATGCCCAGCTTGGAGCAGCAATTTTTATGAGATGGTTATATTTCAAAAGGAATTCAAAGTTTAGCTCCTTTAAATGAGGACTTGATTCCAGAAAATGGTTGGATTTATAAAATACTGTGTACACAGGACTCTGCAAAGACATGGATACTGTGTAAATAAAACCTCATCTGAATTCTCTTCTGATTTGCAAAGAGATTTGGAAGAAAACAATAAAAATTGTATTATTGGTGAGGTAGCATTGAGTAGTGGTTAGGGGCATGGACTCTGCACACAGATTGCCTGTGTTTGAATCCTGATTCTATCATTTACTTACTGTGTGACCTCTCTGTGCCTTAATTTTCTTGGCTGTAAAATTATATCTATCTCAGAGTGTTTGATGGTACTTAAATTACCTAATATTTGTAAAGCTTGGAAAAGTGTCTGGTGTCTGGTAAGCTCTTAAAGTGTAAACCAAAATGTTACCTAGACCATTCTCCTGGTCCACATGAAATTGTGTTTGTGTCAATCTAACAGTACAGTTGCTTGCTTTTCTTTTGGACCCAGTGTTTGTGGTGGTAGGTAATAGCCCAGATGTATGCTAAGTAGCAGGGAAAGGCCCATTTAGGATTTAAAATGCACATGGATAATCCACATTTATATAATTAGCATTTAGAGTAGTTCATTTATCCACCCTCAGCACAGGAACAATTCCTGTCTTTTTCTAGAGAAGCCATGTGAACAAAACACACAGTGAGGTAGAACTTTGATACAAAACCTAAACCAGTTATAAGAAATGTTCTGTGGGAGAGAGATTCCTAGAAAGTATTAATATTAAAGGTTCTGGGAGTACAAATCAACAATGATTTTCTGAGCATTTACTGTTAGGGACCTGGTGAGAGGCTTGATGCGTTGTGTGTCTACCATGAGCAGAGAAGACCATCATAGTGATGCATCGGGGAGGTACTAAGGCTGGGTGCTGGTTGGGACTGTGGAGGAAATCAGTAGGGGCAGAAGAGGAGAGAGAAAAATCAGGAAAAGCAGCTGGAACCAGCTGCAAAATTTCCTTAAAAAGTGAAACTCTAAGAAACTGAAGGCTATAGTTCAACACTGCAGTTTTCTCAGTAAATATGATTCTCCCTGTGCTGGAAGAGAGAAAATTGGATGACTGGAAAGAACACGGGTACAGTTCCTGGTGAGAAATGACGTGCCAATGAAGGTTCTTTTAAAGAACACATCGTCTGGGGAGAAGAAGTACAAATGCTGAGATTACTGAAGTGATGGCAGAGGGAACTGAGCGGTTGGCTCCCTTTCAGCAGTTCTTTTGTCCCAAATAGACTTCAGCTCATGGGCCCATGTGGACAAGGGAGCTTTGAGGTACCCACAAAACAGCTCAAGTGGCCAGTGGCTATGCAGAATCCATTAATTCCTGCTGGGGGCAGGGTGGTGTGAAGGGAAACCCTCCAAGCTCCCTTCCTTCACATTTTGGGGGTTGAGGACATCAGGACTGTTACATGTGCCTATGCTGAGAGGGAAGGGGTGAGAGAGGAGAGAGGTTAGGAAAAACAGCACTGATTTTTTTTTTCTTTTTAGTTTCATTTTCCTTACCACTTTAAATTTTTTTAAAAAAGGAAAAACAGCAAAAATAGGAAAATCACCATTTATGTGGCACATTTTCAAGCCTGAGCGTCCTTTTCCTGTTTCTCCAAAACTGTGATCTAAATCTTTAAAAAAAGACTCCTGAGAGCCTGGTTTCAGCCACTGGCTGTGTAAGAGATGGTAGCTTTGTAGCAGCAGATATGTTGTTTATGGTTATCCAAACCCAACACCTTCCTTAATGAGAAAGGAAGCAATAAAACAGGAATAGTGGACAGGCCAGCTGGGCTAATCACTCCTGGCAGGAGGCCCACCCTCCAAAAGAAGCTGGAGTCCATTAATTCCAGCATCTCATCTACTTGGAAATCAACCTTCCCCAGGACCTCAGGAAGAGCAGTAGCTCTTTAAGTAATCAAAGTAATACAGTAATCTGCTGTATCATTGGTTAGAAGGAGCTGAATAGCTTCAGAAAGCCTCTCTAACCTTACCTATGCACAGATCTCTTCTTGGGGGTGCCCTGCCTCTTTGTCCCTATTGTATTTATAAGAGGTCTAGGTGAGAGTTCAGTAATGTTCTGATTTTTCTTTCATCCTTCTTGTGTGTTTTTGACTCTAAGCTACCTACTATGTTAGAAGAGGAGGGGATCATTCTATTCTGCTCTCTTCTTTCTCACTGCCCCCTCCTGAGTTCTGAATCTTACCATTTCTCCCTTGTTTTTCCTGCCAAGTGCATCCTCCTCTAGTCCATCCTTCACATTGCTGCCATCTGTTAACTTGACAAGTCCCTCCCCAGCTTCAGAACCTTCAATGGTTCCCCATTACCAGCAGCAGTATTCAATGGTGTGCTCACAGAGGTCTGTGTGATTAGCTAGCTGATGTGCTACAAGTAACTTGTTTCTGACAATATTGAAAGCAGTGATCTGGGGAATGATCTACTTAAAAACAGAAAGAGTGGATTCAAAGTTATCACAATAACTTCCTTTTCATTCACCAGAACTATGAACTGTTTCCTTAACCTGGAAAAAAAAGCTAAGGAGCCAGTAAACTACACACAATCCATAGTTTATTTTATCTATTTGTCTATAGGAGTATGTTAGACATGGTGGAATGGTCGTGAGACCCACTGACCCATAGGACATGATGCCAATTGCTCTGTGGAACTTGGTATCTAAGACTCTTCATAACCACCCCTTAGTTACCTCTCCTCCTTGGCCACAAGATCTATGGTTCAGCACACAGAATGGACTCACCATTTTTCAACTACATGATCTTCTTTTAGGTTTTTACCAATCTCCTTCTCCCCTACGCACTCCTCACCCACATTGTCTGATTTCTTTTTTCAGGGCTTATCTCAAATGTTACTTCCTCTGTGAAACTTTCCTCAAATCTTCAGAAAATTAATTCTTCACTCCTCTGGTCCCCAAAGTTCTTTGAACCCATCTCTGACCTTGACCCTATTATACTGAGTTGTCATTTTCTGTTTGCCTGTTTTCCCTCCTATACTATAAGCAGCTTGAGAAAGCCAGATGTTTTTTTTCCCTTTTTCATGCCCTATAGAACTCTTGACAGTTACTTTGCTTATTAAATATTTGTTAAATAATGAGATAATGAAATAGTTTACTTGTTAATAAATGAGAGAGAGACTATTTTACCGATGAAAAGGCCAAGTTTCAGAGAAGGTAGCTAATAACCTCAGAACCATAAGTGCAAACATCAAATCTTCACAGTTACAGTTCAGGGCTCTGTCCACTTTCTAATTGAATTTTCCTATTTGAGGAGACCTAGAAGCTTATGGTTGACTAAACTGCCTCCATATTTAATATATCCTTCTTAGGTTAGACAAGCTGGGCTATTCTGAGCTCAGCCATTCCAATATCTCATCACGTTCTTCCTGATTTATTTCTTCTGTCTAATGTTCTTCCTGTCGGTTTCATTAATTTTTTTCTGTATAATTTCTTTTTATCATCTCCCTGTTCTGGAATGCCATATTTGCCCATTTTCTTTTGGTATCAGATCAATTTGTAATTTGTAGCTTTTGTTTCTCTGTCATTTTTAGGGTTTAAAATTGCATTCTCTGCTCTTGTTATCTCAAACCACAGAAAAGCAATTGAATGTAATTGCAATAAAACATAAAATTAAAGTAAGAACATACACAAAAAAGATAAAGTCACCGGGGAGGCAAGGAAATTATGAGCATATGCGAGAAAATAAGGAAGAGAGTTTCACAGAGTCCCAAAGCAATGACTGTGTTCAAGGATAAGTGCTGGTGGAGGGAGAGATTGGACAGCAGCTATTGCACATAAATCCCTCTTCCCCCCTTCCCCACTCCTTTTCCGTGACTAACCAACCCCTCAGGCTTGCAGGACAACAGTCTACCCACTGACAAGTCATAGGTTCCACCAGCCTCAAAGGTAATTTTTTCTTGCTCAGGACAAACCCTATAATCCCCCCACTTCCATGTGGAAACACTGGAAGGTCACGTCAAGTTGCCTCTTCCTCCTGAAGAAGTTTTTTCCCCAAACGGCAACTTGTTCCCAGGGCCATTCCTCCAAGTGTCTGTGGGCAGCACATACCTTCACATTGTCATTGCCTTGCATATAACAGGACCTCACTATACATTGACCTAAAGTCTGTGCACATAAAACATATGAATGGAGTCCATTGAATGAATGCAAATCACTCCCTGAAAAGCCTCATCCTCTGCCACTATCTAATATTGTGATAATATTAGATATTACCTAATATTGTGGTACCCAACTTTCATTCAATCCTCACTTCTAGGATATCCATCCCCGATCATATCAACTGATTAGGGGTCAATTTGATGTTCTTACACTAGGGACATTCAGTATTCTTCTTTAAAAGTCTTCCTAATCCTGGGTGGTTAGGAATATAAATGTTACATGGGTTACAAAATAAATGATTAACAAGTATGGGAGATGCAGAATAGAGTACTGGATAAGAGTGTGGGCTCTGGAGTTAGGTGGGCCTGGGTTTGAATTCTAATTTCACTACTTAGCAAGTGTGGCCTTGAGCAAATTACTGGTTTCTTCAATGGGTTAGTAATATCTGATGTACTCAATATATGGTATTTGTAACCTAAAAGATAACACAATTACTATATTTCTGTAAGTTAATGATGCATTTTTCACATTTTAATGGTTTTGAAATAAGAATGTTTTTCATAATCAATATCAAAAGAAACTTACCAGCTGTTTACTCTCCCCCCCAGCTGTTATTAAATTGATGGTACATTTTATAATTATTTGTATTTAAGAACCAAGGAAATATGGTTCATGGAATGGCAATGACTGAAACTTTGGAGCTGTTTTGTGGTAAACATACCTTTTCAGCTAGATTCCCCTGTTTATCATTATTGTCTTAGATATGAAGGAGAAGAGTCAAAGTTTACCTTGGGTTATGACCTTCCATTTGCAGATGCACAGCCAAGCTGGGTCACAGAGGATAATTTACTGGGAACCTCATGAAGCTTAAAATTCTAGCTCCCCACTTTCACAGGCTTCTACTAATGTCCTGAGAAGGGCCTTAGCAATGTGTTCACAAGGTCAGATATATTTCTAAAATGTACAGATCTGTTTTGTTTTCTTTTTCTTAAAGAGGCCCCCATTGTATAAGCTTCAGGCCTCATAAAACTCAGAATCATCCATGGATGTCACCCAAGGTACGAGTGTGGCACAGTCTGTATTTAGGGTCCTCTACCTCTCTAGAGTACTTCTTTCGCCTGTGTTTCTCTTCCCCTCCATCAAAACCTGGTCTTGAAAGGACCTTCTATTTGATATTAACACCTTAGTGTGAATTTAAACCAGTGTAGTTTACCTCTTCTCTGGTTATTTACATTTTGCATACTCCTCCTAATGTAGAATGAAGGGTTATTTCTGTCAAATGAAATATCTGGCATTAGCGAACAGACTGAAATGTTATTTTGAGCCACAAAGAGACCTTTCCTTCACCCCTAAACATATAACCAGAGACACTCTCCTACTATACCTTACTTGTAGGCATAGCCCATTTATGCCTGCCTAAATCAATTTCTGTCTACTCAACACTATGCTACAAAGTTAGTAGCAGATTAGGTTCTTCTGCACATGAACAGCAGAGACAGCAGGTCCAAATGTGAATGAGACAAAGACATTACTTCTTTCACACTTCTTCCGCTATCACTCTGCTCATTCACCCTCCCCTCACTGCCTGCCTCCTTCCACTTGGCAGGTGTTTATTGAGCACCTGCTAAGTGATAGGCATTAGAGTAGGTAGGCACTGCACACAGAAATAAGCATTCAACATTACTGAATGAATGAGTGACTCAGTTAATCCAGCAATGATCTTTGTGGTGAAACTACTGTTCTTACCCTAGTAATATGTTCTCATTTTCCAGTTTTCTTCGTTAGAGAAGGTTAATAATATCATTTTCTTCATTGTTCCTTTAGTTGTGCTTCTCATTATTCTATGATCCTCAAGAATAACTGTTATCGAGCCAGGATCCAAACCCAGGTGTTTCTGACTGATGACCTCAGTGATGGCTGACCCAGGTTTAGCCATTTAGAGGCTCAAATAAGTGGGTAAATCAGAAGGTTGGTTGAGAACAAAGTTTCTTGTTTGATCTATTAGTTACTTCAAAATGATTAAATATCCTTCTGTCTTACCTACTTCCATGGCCCTGCAACTAAGATATATTGGAAGAAGTGGCATAATGTCACTGCATTTATTTTGACCTCAAAAGAGTTAATCTTTATTAAATATCATTAGCAATTACAAGCAATGACGACGTTAACAAAAGAATGATCATGTTCATATTATGAACCATATAAACCATTCCCTCCACCATATACACCAGACTACTAGTAGCCTTCTGATCACACTCTAAGAAAAACAATATAAATTAGAAGGTTTCTATCCTTTAGGTGTTAGCCTAAATGTTGCTTCCTCTGAGAGGACTTCCCTGATTTCTCTTCCTTTACACACTAAGGTAGGTACTTCCCACTATGAGCTCCCATAGCACCCTATATGTCTCTAATTATGGGAGTCATCGCATCTTATTATCATTGCTTGCCTTGTTAACTATTTTCCAGCTAGACCATAACATCTATGAGGACAACCACCACATCAGACTTGCTCACCATTTCATTGCCAGGGGTCTGGGAAACACTAAGAATGTTATAAACAGTTGATAAGTGAAGGAAGGAAGGGAAGAAAGAAGGAAGGGAGGAAGGAAGGAATTTTTCAAATATTAGGGAAGTCAACTGTTCAGTTTATTTAGTATTCAAAATGCAATCATAAGGACAGTACTTTTGGAAATACTCTCTTATGACTGGGATTTCACCAACTCCTTCCTGTACTTATTGAATTGCTGAAAATAATATAAAAAAGTGTTATTTCCTCCTCTGATTCCTCTAGGAGATGAAGACGCAAATCAGAGAATCCAGGTGACTTAAGCCAAAGTGGTTCTTCTTGGTTTTTATGTCATTGTTTTGGAGTCAGCCCAGCCATCCACACTATACCATCTGCACTGTATCC
Organism: Tapirus indicus; assembly: GCA_031878705.1. Lineage (NCBI taxonomy): Eukaryota > Metazoa > Chordata > Mammalia > Perissodactyla > Tapiridae > Tapirus > Tapirus indicus. Next base: position 30,454,432 of record CM062921.1, on the reverse strand, counting down.
TAAACATCTCTCATTTTCCCATCTGACTCTTGCCTGCATTGTCAGACTTTCAATCTTTCCCTTGACTCATCTCCCCAAATACAGATGATTATCTTCATTCTAATGGAAGGGACAGAGTGTGTGGATCATCCAAAGGAGTGGGTTGTCCAAACATTGTCTCTGTTTGGTTTTCGAATGCATCATGTAGATTTTCATATAACCAGGATTCGCCCACTGCTCAGAAAACTAAGAATTCTTCTATAAGTGGCAGTCTAAATTTGGAAACCACAGCTGTTTTTAGCAATTGAATCATTGCCTTTCAGGTGCCAAAAATATCAACTATCATATTCTCCAGGGTTCAAAGAAAGAGGAAAGAGGAAAAGAGCAAAGAACAAGTTGAGGAGAAAGGTAGCATGAAGCTTCTCCAGTCACATAAATTATTATTAAAAATAACTATAATAAATTGAAACAACACATAATAATAGCAATAAAAACTAGCATTCAATAGCAATTAACAAAACAAAGCCTCACATGACCTTCCTAATCTCCCTAACAGGGAAGAAGGATAGTATTCTTAGTATCCTCATTTTATAGGTGAAGAAGCCAAATCAGAGAAATTAAAGTCAATGGCCCAAGGGGACCGCCCGGTGGCTCAGTGGTTTAGTCCGCGCTTGGCAGCCCGGGGTTTGCAGGTTCAGATCCCGGGCGCCGGGCGACGCACTGCTTGTCAGCCACGCTGTAGCGGCGTCCCATATAAAGTAGAGGAAGACGGGCACAGATGTTAGCCCAGGGCTAACATCAAAAAAAAGAGGAGGATTGGCGACGGATGTTAGCTCAGGGCTGGTCTTCCTCACAAAAACAAACAAACAAACAAACAAAAGTCAATGGCCCAAAGTCACACAGCTAAGCCTAAACTCCAATCCAAGCATCAGACTTCAAATCCTGTATTCTATCTCTTATTCAAATAGCCCGACCACTGATTTATCTAACCATTCCCACATGAATCTGTTTTGGTGGAAAATCTGCCCTTTTCCCATCATTGTGGGCCTAAGGAGCAGCATTAGGATTTCTCTGAACTTCCCAAAATAGAGAAGAAACAAAGATCCCATTTCTAGCTTTTGTATGAGGATTCCAGGTATATACTTTTTAAAATCTTAATCTGCCCATCTCTGAACAGGCTTTGGGGCTTGCAGGAAAGAAGTTTGGCCACTCTGCCCCAGTTTGTACCTTGGACTCTAATTCTCCAGACCCTTCTTCCTTCCACAGAGGACTTCAGGAACAGCCAAAGCAACTTTTCAACTGGCAAAGCTTGGTGACCCTTCTCTGGTCTCCCAGCCCTCACCTCCCTAGGGCAGGCCAGGACCTAGCACATCCTGGACTGTGATGAGAGACTCTCATCCTAAAGCCCCTAAGAACTGGGTCCAGGCTGTTGCAGCCAGTGGAAAGTCTATCCTGTGAATCAAAGCTCAGGGAATCTGTGATCCAGCAACACCTCCAGCAGATACCCATTTAAGGCAATATCTGGTAAGAGCTTTGTAAAAGAGAGTTGAAAAAAGAAAACTAGTCAGGGAAATGACTGAAGGGCTACTAAATGATACAAGGAGGATGGAACAGTGGCAGACAGTATTTTCCAAAAATTACTGCAAAAATATTTTGGTCCTATACATTCTTCCAGAATCTTGCCACTCTCCCATTGAGAGGAGTTTATTTCCTCTCCTCTCGAATCTCCATTGATCTTGGTGACTGTCTGGATGAAGAGACCATGGCTGGTGATGCCGTGGGACTCCTGAGGGGAGGTTAGAAAAGGTGTACAGCTTCCACCTGGCTCTCTCTCTTGGGCATCTGACTTTAGAACCTTAGGGGGAAGCCCAGGCTATATAAAGAACATATGTAGGTATTCCGGTTATCAGACCCACAGCTGACAGCCACCATCAACTACCAGACAAGTGAGTGAAGAAGCCTTCTGATGATTCCAGCTGCCAACCTTTAAGTCACCCCGGCCTTGGAGTCTTCCAGCTGAAGGCATCATGGAGCAAAGACAAACCATCTCTGCAGTGCCCTGTGGGGATTCCTGACCCACAGACTCCATGGACATAATAAATGGTCATTTTATGCCATGAAGTTTGGGGGTAATTTGTTGCACACTAAGATATAAACAGAACAGGAACCTAGACCTGAGTGGACCCCTGGGCATGTTCTATTTGCAAAGCTGAAAGATGAGCCCAGGCCCTACTGCTAAGTCTCTCCCCCACCCCCACCCACCCAGGAGTCTTCTGCATATAGGTCATTTCTCTTAGAGGCTCCACTGTTCCTCCCTGCAATCACACTTGGCCCTCCCTGTCCAGGTCCATCAGACATGTTTTTAAAGGTCTGAATCTCAATTGTACACAGGGTTTGAACCCTTTTCCTTAAGTTTCTTGAGCCCAGGACAAATCTGGAGGTAAGCTTGGCTTACTTATTACTTACTTAGCTCACTTGTTTCAGTCTTTGAACATCCTGAGATGGTTAAGGAGCATGCAGTGTGGAGGGTGGTGGGTAGTGGGGAGAAAGGGAAGAACCTAATTCCCAACACCTTTGTCTTAGTTCTGACCTAGAGCTACCTGCTCTACTTAAATAATTACACGAGCACAGGTAGAGCCTTCACTCTCAGAGCCATGATAGCACTAGTCATTTTACTTCCAATGACAACCCTTTGATCAGGTCATTGGACTCAAAACTGGAAAAGCCAAAAATATAGGGATTTGTCTATCTTGTACACTGTTGTAAGACAAACACTTAGAATAGTGCCTGGAACGTAGTAAGCACTCAATAAATATCTACTGAATGAATGAAAATTCCCCCCTCTTTTTAGAGAGCAATACCTAATATTGTATTAGCCTAATGCAATTAGAAAACCATAGCATTCAATAGGTTGACATACTACTGCATTAGGTACTATATTTTCCAACCTGCTCAAAGTTAGTGTTAAACCTTAAAACTGTGAGTTCCTCAAAGGCAGAGACCATGTCTTATTCCATTTTGTATCCCAGCACCTGGCACTTTGCCTGGTACTAGCTAAGGGTTCAGTAAATATTAAATATTAAAAACTAAATAAATGTCAAACAGAGACGGGAGAGATATTTCAAACCATTTAGTTCTTCTAGGCTTGGCCTAGTAGAAGACAGTGACAGATAAGGTTGCTGGCCAATGCGCTTGACTCCCAGAGGGATCAGACTGGGATGCAAGAGTCCAGAAATCTTGAGGCTTCCCAGCCTCCAGAACCCTTTGAGAACAAGGGGACTCAAAAGGCTATCTGTAATCTGAGTATGACATTGGTATGAATACAAAAAAGGGTACAGAATTCCCCTTTAGCAATCAAAAGTGCTTTTCTATGATTGCTCCAAATAGGATTTTCCTTCACAGCTAATTTTATATACTAGCCATTCATTCATTTGTCCATTCATTTATTCATTCATCCCATATTAATGGGGGCCTACCTGTTGCTATTTTCTGCAGATTTGTTTAATCTGCTCAAGAGATAGTTGAGTGTTCAGAAGGTCTCCATTCCCTGGAAAAGGACCTGACTAGGCAGCAAAAGATGTGATATCTCCATTTTGTAGAGGTAGATGAAAATTGTAGACCTAAGATCTTCACAATTCAGAATTAACTAATCCAGTGTATTTCAAAACGCAATCTGCATTGGGTAGAATCACTTGACAGATGGCTATTAAAAATAGAGATCTCTGGGATCCATTCCAGACATACTAAATCAGAACATCAGGAGTGAGATTGGAAACTTTACAAGCAACCTCTGGTGATTTTGATTTTACTCAAGTTTAAGAACTGTTGACAAAAGGTGTCTTGCTAATAGAATCTACATGCAATTGCTTAATATAATGTAGCTTCCCCCACATCTCTACAAAACTAAGATGTTACTTGGCTGATTCTAAGACACCTAAGAATAGTGAAAATATGGCTCAGAATTTCACTAAGTAAATGTAATCATTCCTCCTTGAACTAACTCAAAATAAACTCCTGCAAAAAGAAAATAGAGTAAACCTATCCTTCCTTTAAGAAACTCACGATTTAGAAGCAAACTGTTGTGAACTATCTGTGATTAAAATAGAGAAGTGCTTAAGCCTTGATATGGCACATTCAAACCCTTCTCAATTTGGAAAACAATAAACTACGGTCATAGACTGTGAGAGGGAGCTCCCCGCCATGTAAATCTGGACTACACTGTTTTTCTACCCTGGTTCCCACACTGCTGACGCCCAGCTGGGATCTAATGACCTTTTCCTTGCTTTACCCCCAAACTCTCTCCTCTTCTTCCCAGAAGACTTTTACTCACTTTCTGAATTTTCCTAATCTGGTCAGAGAGTGTGTCTAACAGGCGAGTTTTCAGGAAGTCCATCACCTTGATCACCCGGCCGTCAATGTAGCAACTGGAATAAAAATAAAATAAGAATCAGATAAAATCTCAAGCAGGAGACTACAAATATACTTCTGTCGCCTGAGGAAACAGACCAGGGTTCACTTGGGCTCTTATATCCTAAAAAGTTTTGACTTTGAGTACTTTTCAAACAAATAATATACTTTTTATTTTCTTCATTTCTACCTCCATTTGTGGGCTAATATTGTAATTTTTTTCAACTTTTGTCACATGACTGCATTGCTTGCTCTATAGGAACTGACAGGAATCTATAACACAAATTGGGTAATGGGAAAAAGCTTATTTTTTCCCTAGAGAAAGTAATTTAACACTCATCCTATATCATCTCTACCCCCACCTTAAAGTACTAAAGGTATGTGAGAGGTTTGAAAGAATACTCAAACACGTTGGTAGGTTTCCACACCTTTAAATAAGAAAACAAACACCAACCACAAAAATCTGATTTAGTGCAGTGAGTGGGTCTCATCTCCAGCTCACTTCCCTGGGCAAAGTACCTTGTAATCAACCTTCTCCTACCACCTCCAGAATAAATAAATTAATAAATGAATAAACAAACAAACAAATAAGTCAGCCAGATTAAAGTCCAGGAGCCCTCTCCTAAAATAGTAACAAGTTTGGTATACATCAGCATGGTGGTGTCCAGGTTTTGTTAGGTAGCTTAAGTGAAACATCAAGCTGTGCTGATACTATATTGTGAATATTTGACCAAAATAGGTCCATCCAGCTTGGTGGGGGCCCTCTTTGTGAATCCTTACTCTGAAGACTAAGCTGAGACTGGCCCAGGGTTAGGTGACCTTCATTATCTCACACCTACCCACCTCCATCTTTGCAAAATTCTGAACCAAATCAATTTAGTTTAAATCAATGCTTATGACTCCTGGAAGCCTTTTCCAACCCACTTACATCTCCTTGGCTGATGGCTAATGATAGATTACTTCATTTTTAATAAGACACCAACCTATTAGTACATTTTACAGAAAAATGTGAAAATTCTTTTTAACGTTAAATTCCCATACCAATATGCGATGTAGTAGAATGGTTAAAATTTTTTTAAGCAGGTGCTCTGGTTGAAGTGAGGGTGGGAGATGAGTTCTACCTATCAGCCTTCCCCTTGGCCTCCCTCACCACCTGAGACATTTCCACAGAATCCAATGTTTAAATCATTGGTATATTGGAAAGAGTACGGGTTTTGGATCCAGAGATATCTGAGTTCAAATTCCCAAGTATGTATTTACTACCTTATGATCTTGGGCATGTTACTTGGCCTCTATGAGCCTCTGTTTTCTTATTTTCAGAAAAAACATCTACTTCTTAGGATTAATTGAAGATTAAATAGATAATAAACCTAAAGTGTCAGGCACACAGTAGGCACTCAATAGCTCTTGGTTTTGTTCTAATTTCTCTAATTTTCAGCTCATAAAGATGGGGTCATAAACAATAGGGGACTGGTGAATTAACTTTTGTATGAGTATAGAATCCTATTAGTGGAATTGCTGTGTCAAAGGGTACATGCTTTTGAAAATTTGGGGTGGTTACTTACATTAGGGAATAACACAAAACAATGACATGAACTTTCACCTCATTCCTGGTACAGATGCTAGGCTCAGATCCAATAAACATTTATTATGTGCAACACAGAGTGCGGGGCATGTCCATGACCTCACAACCTCTTCCTATTAGTACTTCACTACTAGCACCTCTGATTTTATTTAAAGTTGTGATTAGATGGCATACTACATGAAAGCTAGGCATATTGGAACAGAATAGTGTGAAAATGAAAAATAATTTATGTAACGTTAATCTAACACATTTAACATGAATACTAGTTACTAGATTACATGATGACTAGGCACATGATAAAAATGCACTGTAATTAGTGTTCTTTTATGTTTTAATTAAATATATTATAGTTTCCTCTTTTCTTTTTGTTAGCTCCCAGTAACTATTTTAAACATCAGTGTTTATGATTTTTGCTGGCAACATATTTTGTTTAATACTTATTGAGATAAAAATGCCAGATATACTTTTTCAATATGTAGGATTCCCTATGGACCCTCCCTATCCCACACAATCCATGGCCCGAGGTTAAGGGTCCCTTCACTTTTCTCCTCCTTCCTTTTGTCCTTTTTCTCAAGTACACAGAACTTGGAGTTAGAAAACCTCAGTTCAATCCCACTTACTACCTATGTGATGTTGGGTTTCTCCTTCTTTAAAATGGGTTTTAAAAGAAGCCCAAACATACAGTCTTTTCATAGGGTTACTGTACCAATCAAATCAGGAAAAATACTGGACACAGAACTTGGCACATAAAAGGTATTCAATAACCAAATCTACCCTCCAGGTTACTTAATGGCCCAAGGTAGCAGCAACTTAGACTGAAAAGCCATGGGATGGGGTCAGTAGGGGAGCACCTGTCTGGAGAAGGAAAGTATGTTCATCCACTATAGGATTTGGAATGAGAGAAATATGGAGCAGCAAGAACAGATTCTGGATTACCAGTAGGTGGGAGGCAGAGGGAGGGATGGAAAGGGCTGCGATTATGTTGCAAAAATATGACCTTAATGGTCATGTGGTCTAAAGCATGTAAGCTTCCTACAACATCCCTGAGAAGTGATCTTCTAGGACAGGGAACCCACTCTAATAAATACTAGTACTGTTCCACTGTACTAAGGCTTGAATTGATGAAAGGTATTTCTAATATGGGTCTAAAATTTGCTCCCTCTTACTGTCCACTCAATGGCTTTCTTAGACCCAGAAATAGTTCAATTTCTCCTTCACATGACACATCAGGGACAAATTCCAGTAAAAACTTTGGCTTAAGCTTTTTAGAGACTATTCTTGGTCCCACTTTTAACCTAACAAGCTAGATTCAATCATTCTCAGTTGGTCTCAGGCTATTCCTGTGGGCTGTGAATTAGATTGGAGCAGGGGAGAGCTTCAGGCAGGATACCAATGTGACGAAGTTATCTTGTCTCAATAGTGTAGGCAAGAAGGGATCTAGGTCTAAGTAAGGGAGGTCATGGAAAGAAGTCAAAGTGAGAGGCTGTGAAGGAAGAACTACCAAAGCTTCTGTAGAGCATAAGAGGAAGGAAGTCAATGACGACCACAAGGTTATAAAAGAGAATGTCTTGGAGAACACTGGTGCCAAGAACATGTAGATTAGGGTTTAGATTTGGCAAAGGAGATGAATGATTCTGTTTGAGATATCAAGGATACAGAGAATATCAAAGAGGAAATATACAATGGGTAGTTGGAAATATGAGAAGGAGGTGCAGAGAAAAATTGAGACAGGAAATGTCGACCTGGGTATCTTCTTCAGCTTGCAAGTAATGGAGGAAGCCATGGCTGTAGATGAGCTCTCTCAGAGAATAAGAGAAATTAACAAGAGATATCAGAGACCCTTTAAAATGCTTCTCAAATATGGCCCTGGGCATTGCCTTTACTTTTGGCCCAGCTAAGAGTCCTTTCCTTCCCCAGCCTGACCATCACGGTGTATTTTTAATAACCTCAGTCTGAGTTAAATTCACATTTGGATGTCAAAGGAATCCTCATATTATACTGAGAAGTTTCAGCAACTTTCATTTGCAACCTTAAATCCATATTTATATTGTACTATTAAAATATGAACTTTGGTCCCCCAGAATTTAGTATCATTTGTAAGAGAGAGGATAATTTAACCATAGGTATGAGGCTAATAAATACCTAAGCCTTTTTCTTGGGTACTTTTGGAGGATAGCTTGCTGTGCTTCTCCTTTGTAAATGTGAAGCTTCTAAGAAAATATTCAACCTTGGTAATCTGTGGTTATTTGAAAAATTACTACCTGTTACAGAGCTTTGGTTCTCTGATAGTGGCTGTCTGTGGTAAAGGGCCCAGTATATCATTTAGATCTGAACATGAAGGAGGTGGAGTAGCCTGTGGTAACCATTTGGTAAGAATAAACTGCTAAAATGATGAAGATGGTGATTTCTAAGCAAGTCTGGGTAAAAGGAAGTAAGGCTGGATTCCAATGGATTGTCCAGTGACCTGGGGGCAACTCTCTCTGCTTTTCTCTCTTTCTCACTGGGAAGATAAAGATGATTCTTAGCTACCAACCAGTCTCTCCACAAGAGTTAATTAATTTAGTAATGGCTAGAAAGGCATCAGAAGACCAAATAAATCAGAGAGGAAAGGAAGGATTGAAGGAAGGAAAAAAAAGGAGAGAAAGAGGAAGGAAATTCATCAATTAAGAGATGCTTTGGCACCTTCCACATAAACCCTGGCAGAATGGTTGGTTCTAGAAAGACTTAGACTGATACTTTTAGGTAAATCATAGTCCTCCTCCAAGCTCTTTTGAAATTTCAATATCTTAGGATCAAACTACAAGTGGCTGAGCTGTTCAACTTAAACGCTGAAGCCAAGAGAGGCTATGCAGAAATAACCTTTCTGGGAAATATCACAAATGCAATGAGGTTGAAACCTTTATGCATGGACAAATAGCCCGCCTGGCTCAATACCAGCAACCATCATCCCTTCCTCTGCTGGCCTCTTGATTGGCAAGTCATATCAAGCACCCATCTGGTGAGGTGGCAAGCATGGCACAGTATACAAAGTAAATGGAACCACTTACCAATTCATTCACCAACTCTCTTGCCCTTCTTAGTTTTAAATTTTATTTCCAGTTTAATACCTTTCATCTTATTTAAACTTTTGCCTTTTATTTGTTTATTATAAAAGAAATAAGTCCTTATCATAGACAAATTAGAAAATGCACATTAACAAAATTAAAATATGAAAATGAAAAAATCACTGATAGGCCCAACACCTAGAGAGACCCCTTGTTAACATATTGCTGTATACCCTTCCAGAGTTTTTCATAGTAAATATACATAAAATTTCCCATAATTAGTTATTTTAAAAACTCATTCCAGATTCTATTCTAGTAGCGTATTAACTTAAAACTGTCCTAGCTGTGACTCCCAGGTCCATCTTACAGGGACACTGACAGAAACGTTAGAGATTCCCGGTCAAATCGTCTTATTCTTATTTTAATTCCATCCTGGCCATGTAGGGATCCTTTGCTAAAGGGCAGGTCTTTTCTCCTTTCTGTCTCTGCCAGCCTGGTTTTAACCCCATCTCCCCTCCAGCCTTCTCCAGGGGCCCCTAGATTCAGTCTTCAGGATTGTACTACAATTAGCCACTTATGCCCATTAGCCTCTTAAAACATTTAATGAGAAGAGTTTGTTGGCTCCAGAGGCAGCTGGTTTTGTTTACCTGGCCCTTTACTTTAAAAGGAAAACCTTTTGCCCCTTATTATCTGACCCTTTCTTTTATTTCAGGTAATTGCATTAGAGCTGGCTTCCCATTGCTCAGGAATTTCCGGACCTATTTTGCTGCCTGCTGCTTTCAGAGAGGAGGGGCAGTCTGCTCAGATTTCTAACACCCAGCCTCTTGACTGGGCAGGTAATTCCATAAAACTAGGACCTTCCTGACTGAAGGGGGAGAAGCTTGGATAATCATCAGAACAACCCTGTTGACCTATAAAACCTATTCTGACACCTTGAAGCCAAACACTGGAGAGGCTGACTTGAGTCTCTCTACAGCTGCATAAATTGCATGGGCCCCTCTTCCAAAGGCCCTCACTGTGGGCTCCCACTGAGCACATTCTTCGTTACACTAGCGTTCAGGTTTTCTTTCTGAGGCTACATTATTCTTAATCTTCTTTGCAGTGGGTCAAACTTCCTATCTTGTGTTCAAAACCACTCTGGGCAGGTAAAGCTTGGATGAAATGAACACTGTTACAAAAAAAGATTCTACAGAATACAGATGTTTCTTTGGCTTTCTTAAACCAGTTCCTATAAATCTATAGAGGAGTCACCCAGCTGACTACAGGGTTGTGGTGCAGGAATTTCAGAGTTTGTACTGTGGAAAAATGTTATCATAGAAAAATGGTACAAGTAAAGGTCAGGGTTTTGGGCAATCCCACAGGCACATAATGGGTACTCAAGAAATATATTCAGTGAAAGCATGAGTGCCTGTATAATCTAACCCACAATGAGCCAACAGGGTGACCCTGAGGCTCAAGCGCTGTGCTAAGGACCCCATATTCTTGATCTTTTCTCTCTCCTAATTCCTTGCACAGACCTAATTCCTTGAGCACAGACCATTCTCTTCCATGAACCCAGTGTACATGGAGAGAGACTGTGTCCTGGCAGAGACTCAAACAGCTGGCCCATGATCCTAGCAGTGTTGAGGAGAGCTCTATAGGAATTAGAGAAGGAGAGGGGTAGGAAAGCTATCTGCAGCTCCAGCCATTGAAGTGGGCTCTGAGGAGGGGACCTCTGGGAATGATCAGAGTAGTGGCAGGTGATGGCACCAAAAGTGTGGGCAGGAGTGGATCCGTGTGTTTTGGTTTAAAACTTAAGCAATTTCTGGGGCACTCTATAAGAAAAAGAAATCAAAAGTACAACACACAAAATTAGGTACAAAAGTAAATATTTATTCAGAATGACAAAATAATCACAACAAACTCCCAGAAACTTAGAGAATCAAGTCCCTTTTTTTCTGAGAGCTCTTTAGGCAACTTACTAGAAATGCTTACATAAAATGCTTCCTGATAGCAACCTGTCTCCACTCCCTTACCACCTAGAATATCTTGCAATTCTCAGCTACTCCCAGCACTCATAGGAAACACTGCAAGTGAGGACCTTGAAGCTTAACTCATGAGCTTCATGGTAAATCTAATTGAGGGGCATCAATAATAGGAATGGCAGGGTCTAAGTTATGGGAACCTAACAATCTATGTGCAGTATTTTTTTTTTAATTCAGTGCTTATGAATTGTGGACTGCTTATATAGTTACTACATCCTTTTCCCGGTCTCTTCATATAATTGTTATTGTTTGTAGCAGGAGAGCACAACTAACTTAACTATAATTAAGTTTGTGTAAATAACTAGAAGAACACAGAAAGGAGAAAGACGAAGAGAGGAGACTTATATGTATTAAGGACCTTCTTATTTGCTAGCTATTTTACATATAGTGTTTCATTTAATCTCATGAACACTCCCTGTTTTGCTGATTAAAAACTATGGCTTACATCCTTTGAGGACAGGAACAAGACAAGGGTGCCCACTCTCACCACTCTTATTCAACATAGTACTGGAAGTTCTGGCCAGAGAAATTAGGCAAGCAAAAGGAATAAAAAGACTCCAAATAGGCAATGAAGAAGTGAAACTCTCACTATTTGCAGATGACATGATCTTATACGTAGAAAACCCAAAAAATTCCATTGGAAAACTACTAGAAATAATCAACAATTACAATAAAGTGGCAGGATATAAAATCAACTTACAAAAATCAGTTGCATTTCTATACACTAATGATGAACTGACAGAAAGAGAACTCAAAAAGACAATCCCATTTACAATTGCAACAAAAAGAATAAAATATCTGGGAATAAATTTAACCAAGGAGGTAAAAGAACTATACAATGAAAACTATAAGACACTATTGAAAGAAATCGAGGATGACATAAAGAAATGGAAAAATATTCCATGCACATGGATTGGAAGAATAAATATAGTTAAAATGTCCATTCTACCTAAAGCAATCTACAGATTCAATGCAATCCCAATCAGAATCCCAATGTCATTCTTCATGGTAATAGAACAAAAAATACTGAAATTCGTATGGGGCAACAAAAGACCCCGAATAGCTAAAGCAATCCTGAAAAAAAGAGAACAAAGCTGGAGGCATCACAATCCCTGATTTCAAAATATACTATAGAGCAATAGTAATCAAAACAGCATGGTACTGGTACAAAAATAGACACACAGATCAATGGAATAGAATTGAAAGCCCAGAAATAAAACCACACAACTAGGGACAGCTAATCTTTGACAAAGGAGCAAAGAACATACAATGGAGAGAGGGAAGTCTCTTCAATAAATGGTGCTGGGAAAATTGGACAGCAACATGCAAAAGAATGAAAGTAGACCATCTCCTATTGCCATATACAAAAATCAACTCAAAATGGATTAATGACCTGAAAGTGAGACCTGAAACTATAAAACTCCTGGAAGAAAATATATGCAGTACACTAATTGACACTGGTCATAAAGGGATCCTTTCAGATTCCATGTCTACTTGGACAAGGGAAACAAAAGAAAAAATAAACAAGTGGGACTTCATCAGACTACAGAGCTTCTACAAGGCAAATGAAACCAGGAGCAAAATGAATAGACAACCCACCAGCTGGGAGAAAATATTCACAAATCATTTATCCGACAAGGGATTAATCTCTGTAATATATAAAGAACTCATACAACTGGGCAACAAAAAAACAAACAACCCGATCAAAAAATGGGCAGAGGATATAAACAGACATTTTTCCAAGGAAGAGATACAGATGGCCAATAGACACATGAAAAGATGTTCAACATCACTAATCATCAGGGAAATGCAAATCAAAACTATACTAAGATATCACCTGACACCCATTAGAATGGCTATAATCACCAAGACAAAAAACAACAAATGCTGGAGAGGATGTGGAGAAACGGGAACCCTCATTCACTGCTGGTGGGAATGCAAACTGGTGCAGCCTCTATGAAAACAGTGTGGAGAGTCCTCAAAAAATTAAAAATAGAAATATCTTATGATCCAGCAATCCCACTCTTGGGCATCTACCCAATGGACATGAAATCAACCATCACAAGAGGCGTATGCACCCCTATGTTCATTGCAGCATTATTCACTATAGCCAAGAAGTGGAAGCAACCCAAGTGTCCCTCGACTGATGATTGGTTAAAGAAGATGTGGTATATACATACAACAGAATACTACTCAGCCATAAGAAAAGACAGAATTCTCCCATTTGCAACAACATGGAGGGAAATAGAGGGTATTATGTTAAGTGAAATAAGCCAGAGAGAGAAGGACAGACACTGCATGAATTCACTCATATGTGGAATATAAATGAACACACGGACAGTGAGAACTGATTGGTGGTTACCATGGGGAAGGGGGGTGGGTGGTGGGCACAAGGGGTGAAGGGATACATCCACACGGTGACAGACAAACAATAATGTACAACTAAAACCCACAGTGTTATAAACTATTAAGATATCAATAAAAAAAAAACTATGGCTTACATGGTATGACATCAGCATCATGGTGGAGTGAGCTTTCCCCCGAGACTCTCGCCCACTAAGATACAACAAAAAGGACATTCAAATACCAACAGAGGACACTCACACAACACAAAAGACATCTGAGAAACCCATGCAGCCTTACCTGTGAAGGTGAAGGTCCTGCTATCCACAGAGGAAGTGGTTGGAGGTAAGGAGAACTCTTCTCCTTCCCCAATGACAGTAACCCTGGGAATAGGACTGTGAGGCTGAGAGAGAGTGGGGAGGGGCAGCCCTCCTTGGGAAAAAGGTCACTCTCCAAATTCTCTCAAAGTCTGTGGGAAATTCCCACACAGAGGGAACTGGACTGTTGCAGGGGTGTCTTCATCAACCTAGAACCCCAGGAGAACAGATAACGAGAGAAGACTGAGAAGCCCCTGGGATTAGGCTGGTGAAAGAAAGACTTCCTCAAACCCAGAACCACGGGGCTCTCAGAGAGAGAAGGAGGAGTGGCGGCCCTCCCTGGGAAAACCAGCACTCTCCAAGTTATCTCACAGACTGTGAGAAATTCCCATATGGAGGGGACTGAACTATTGCTGGGGTACCTTCATCAAGCTAGCACCCAAGGAGAGTATATAGTGAGGGAAGGGTGGAAAGCCCCCAGGATTGGGTAGGCAAAAGAAAGACCCTCACCCTACCAAGAGCACCAGCACAGCCAGTGGCCAGAGTGCCCGTGGATCATGGCGGGCTCAGAATACATAGCTCTTGACCTCCACCTAGTTGTGGCGCATGGAAGCTGCAACCAGATATCGTCAGAATGAGGAAAAATAAGCACACGCCCTCAAGCAGTATGCAAAAATATATTAAATCTCCAGACCACAAGGAAAATGACAAGCACCCAGAAACCAATCCTGAAGACACAAAAATTTATAACCTAAATGATAGAGAATTCAAAATAGCTATCATAAAAAAGCTCAATGAACTACAAGAGAATACAGATAGAAGAGTCAATGAAATCAGGAATTTCTTCACAAAAGAGACTGAAACTATAAAGAAAAACCAATCAAAAGGTTGAAGATGAAAATCACAATGGAGGAGATAAAGAAAAATCTGGAGTTCTTAAAGAACAGAGCTGACAATATGGAGGAAAGAATTAGCAATATTGAGGATATGAATGCAGAAATGCTCCAGATGGAGGAGGAGAACTAAGACTAAAAAGAAATGAAGAAATCCTCCAAGAAATATCCAACTCAATTAGGAAATGCAATAAAAGGATTACAGGTATTCCAGAGGGAGAAGAGAGTGAAAAAGGAGCAGAGAGCTTATTCAAAGAAATAATAGCTGAGAACTTCCCAAACCTGGGGAAGGAGCTATAAATACAAGTGAATGAAATCAACGGATCTCCTAAATATATCAACATGAAAAGATCCTTTCCAAGACATACAGCAGTAAAGCTGGCAAAAGTCAATGACAAAGAAAAAATATTAAGGGCAGCAAGACAAAAGAAAATAATGCACAAAGGAAGTCCTATCAGGCTCTCAGCCAATTTCTCGGCAGAAACTTTACAGGCTAGGAGAGAGTGGAATGATATATTCAAAATTCTGAAAGACAAAAACTTTCAGCCAAGAACACTCTATCCCGCAAAAATATCCTTCACATATGATGGAGAAATAATAACTTTCCCAGACAAACAAAAGCTAAGGGGGTTCACAGCCACAAGACCCCCACTACAAGAAATGCTCAAGAAGGCCCTTATGCCTGAAAAACAAACAAACAGAGAAATGGGATACAAAGCTTTGAGGAAGGAGAGAAATAAGTAGACAAAACCAGGAAAATTGCAGCTCTCTATCAGAATAGATTAGCAAACAATTATAACACCAAAGATTAAGGGAGGGAAAACACAACAAATAAATATAACCTCATCGCTTTAAACACAAACTCACAACACAGGATAGAATATAAAATAAATATAACCTCATCACTTTAAACACAAACTCACAACACAGGATAGAATAAGTTGTGACAAATAATTTAGAAGAGGAGGAGGAAAAGGATGGAATTGACTTAGTCTAAGGAAATAAGAGGCCATCAGAAAATGGACTATCTCATCTACAAGATTTTTTTATACCAACCTTATCATAACCACTAAAGAAATAATCAGAACAGAGACACATACAATAAATAAAGAGAAAACTAAGAAAACCATCATACAGAACTACCAAACTGAATTGGTAGCCTGATACACATGGGACGAGAAACAAAGGAAAGGCAAAAGAACTGGAAAATGAGTGATAAAATAGCAATATTAAGCCTTCATCTATCAACAATCACTCTAAATGCAGATAGCTTGAACTCTCCATTCAAAAGACACAAAGTGGCAAGAAAGATTACAAAACAAGATCCAACCTATGCTGCCTCCAGGAAACATAGCTCTAAAGACAAACACAGGGTCAGGGTGAAAGGATGGAAGACAATATCCCAACTCATATGGGATGCAGCAAAAGTGGTCATGAGAGGGAAATTCATAGCAATACAGATCCACCTTAATAAACAAGAAAAATCCCAAATAAACAACCTTAAACTACACCTAACAGAATTAGAAAAAGAAGAACAAACAAAGCCAAAAGTCAGCAGGAGGGAAATAATAAAAATTAGAGCAGAAATAAATGAAATTAAAACCAAAACCAGTAGAAAGATCAAAAGAACAAAGAGCTGATTCTTTGAGAAGATAAACAAGATTGACAAACCCTCAGCCAGACTCACTAAGAAAAAAAGAGAAGGCTCAAATAAATAACATTGAAAGAGGAGAAATTACAACAGATACCACAGAAATACAAAGGAGTATAAGAGAATACTATGAAAACTATATGCCAACAAATTGGACAATCTAGAAGAAATGGATAAATTCTTAGACTCATACAATCTCCCAAAACTGAATCAAGAAGAAATAGAGAATCTGAATAGATCAATCACAAGTCAAGAGATTGAAATAGTAATCAAACACCTCTCCCAAAATAAAAGTTCAGGACCAGATGGCTTCTCTGGAGAATTTTACCAAACATTCAAAGAAGATTTAATACCTATCCTTCTCAAATGATTCCAAAAAATAGAGGAAGATGAAACACTTTGTAACAGATTCTACAAGGCCAACATCACCCTGATACCAAAGTCAGACAAGGATAATACAAAGAAGGAAAATTACAGGCCAGTATTGCTGATGAACATAGATGCAAAAATCTTCAACAAAATATTGGCAAACCGAATACAGCAACACATTAAAAAGATCACACACTATGATCAGGGGATTTATATCAAGGGACACAGGGATGGTTCAACATCCACAAATCAATCAATGTGACACACCACATTAACAGAATGAAGAATAAAAACCACATGATCATCTCAATAGATGCAGAGAAAGCATTTGACAAGAACCAACATCCATTTATTACAAAAACGCTCAACAAAATTGCTATGGAAGGACAGTACCTCAACATAATAAAGGCCATATATGACAAACCCACAGCCAACATCATACTCAATGGGAAAAAGCTGAAAGCCATTCCTCTGAGAACAGGAATAAGACAGGGGGCCCAGTCTCACCACTCTTCTTCAGCATAGAACTAGAGGTTTTGGCCAGAGCAATTAGTCAAGAAAAAGGAATAAAAGGACTCCAAATAGGCAATGAAGAAATAAAACTCTTGCTGTTTGCAGATGACATGATTTTATATGTAGAAAACTCTAAAGAATCCATTGGAAAACTGTTGGAAATAATCAACAGTTATAGCAATGTTGCAGGGTGCAAAATCAACTTACAAAAATCAGTTGCATTTCTATACTCTAATAAGGAATGAACAGAAAGAGAACTCAAGAAGACAATAGCATTTACAATTGCAACAAAAAGAATAAAATATCTAGGAATAAATTTAACTAAGGAGGTGAAAGACCTATATAATAATGAAAACTATAAGACATTATTGAAAGAAATTGATGATGACATAAAGAAATGGAAAGATATTCCATGCACATGGATTGGAAAATAAACATAGCTAAAATGTCCATACTACCTAAAGCAATCTACAGATTCAATGCAATCCTAATCAGAATCCCAATGACATACTTCACAGAAATAGAACAAAGTATCCTAAAATTCACATGGGGTAACAAATGACCCTGACTAGCTAAAGCAGTCCTGAGAAAAAAGGACAAAGCTGGAGGCATCACAATCCCTGATTTCAAAATATACTACAAAGCTATGTGTAGTAAAACAGTATGGTACTGGTACAAAAAACAGACACACAGATCAATGGAACAGACTTGAAACCCCAGAAATAAAACCACACATCTACCGACAGCTAATCTTTGACAAAGGAGCTATGAACATACAATGGAGAAAGGAAAGTCTCTTCAATAAATGGTGCTGGGAAAACTGGACAGCCATATGCAAAAGAATGAAAGTAGCCTATTTTCTTTCACCGTACACAAAAATTAACTTGAAATGGATCAAAGACTTGAAGGTAAGACCTGAAACTAAAACTCCTGGAAGAAAACATAGGCAGTAAACTCTTTGACATCAGTCATAAAAGGATCTTTTTGAATTCCATGCCTACTCAGACAAGGGAAACAAAAGAAAAAGTAAACAAGTGGGACTTCATCTACTAAAGAGCTTCTGCGAGACAAAGGAAACCAGGATCAAAATGAAAAGACAACCCACCAGCTGGGAGAAAATATTTGCAAATCATATATCCAACAAGGGGTTAATCATAATATATAAAGAACTCACACAACTGAACAACAAAACAACAAACAACCTGATCAAAAAATGGCAGAGGTTATGAAGGCACATTTTTCCAAGGAAGATATACAGATGGCCAATAGGCACATGAAAAGATGTTCACATCACTAATCATCAGGGAAATGCAAATCAAAACTACAGTAAGATATCACCTTACATCCGTTAGAATGGCTATAATCACCAAAACAAAAAACAACAAATGCTGGAGAGGTTGTGGAGAAACGGGAACCCTCATTCACTGCTGGTGTGAATGCAAACTGGTGCAGCCTCTATGGAAAACAGTATGGAGATTCCTCAAAAATTAAAAATAGAAATACCTTATGATCTAGCTATCCCACTACTAGGTATTTATCCGAAGAACCTGAACTCAATAATCCAAAAAGGCTTATGCACCCCTGTGTTCATTGCAGCATTATTCACTATAGCCAAGAAGTGGAAGGAACCCGTTTCCCTCTACCGACAAGTGGATAAAGAAGATGTGGTATATACATACAACAGAAACCACTCAGCCATAAAAAAAGACAAAATCGTCCCATTTGCAACAATATGGATGGACCCGGAGCGTATTACGTTAATTGAAATAAGCCAGATGGAGAAAGACAAACACCGCTTGATTTCACTCATATGTGGAAGATAAACTAACACATGGACAGAGAGAACAGTTTGGTGGTTGCCACGGAGAAGGGGGTCAGTGATGGGCACAAGGAGTGAAGGTGCACATTTATATGGTGACTGACAATAATGTACAACTGAATTTTCACAATGTTATAAACTATTATGACATCAATAAAAAAAAAACCTATTGCTTACTGAGATTTAGTAACTAGGAAATCAGAGTTCACGTAGGTACTAAGCAACAGATAACAAAAACTCTTCAGTCTCTACTCTGCTTTGCCAAGTGTCTGAGCTGTAAAATACTGTCCTAACTTCATTTGTCCTGTATTCAAGTACAAAGAAAATTTTTACTTATTGGATCATGATGTAGACAAGGAACTAGGAGTCCTGTGTTCTCCCAGTGATTAGTCTTGTGACCCTAAGCAAGTCACTTAACCTCTTTTATTATTTCATCTCTCAAAGTAGTTTCTTAGCCTAAATGAAAGATGGCTAATAGTTTTCTGTCAGTTTTTGACTCATGTATTTTCATGCTCTAATAGGTGCATACATATTTAGGACTGTTATGTCTTGGAGAATTGAACCCTTTATCATTATATAATGACCCCCTTTATCCCTGATAATTTTCCTTGTGCTGAAGTCAGCTTTGTCTGAAATTAATGTAGTTGATCCAGCTTGGTGTTGATTCATGTTAGCATTGCATATCTTTCTCCATCCCTTTGCTTTTAACCTGAGTCTTTATATTTAAATTGAGTTTCTTGTAGACAAGATCTGGTTGGATTTTGTTTTTTATCTTCTCTGACAATCTCTTTTAATTGGCATATTTAGACCATTCATATTTAAAGTGATGATTGATATAGTTGGGATTAATATCTACTATGTTTGTAAGTATTTTCTATTCCTTGTATTTGTCCTCTTTTTTTCTGTTCCCTCTTTTTCTGTTTCTCTAGTTCTAATTGAACATTTTGTATAATTACATTTTATTTCCTCTCTTAGGAGGCAATTCTTAAATTTTTTTAAGTAGTTGCCCTAGAGTTTCCAATATGCATTTTTAACTATCTATTAGTTTAATAGTTTATTCTTTAATTAATCTAATAGTTTAACTGACTATTTTAACTACATTTAAAAATGTACCTCTAAATAACACTATACCATTTCACATGTAGTATATGTATCTTATAACATACTATCCTCAATTTCTCCTTCCCATCTCTTATGTTATTGCCATCATTCATTTCACTTATCTGTATGCTATAATCACTCAATACATTGTTGCTATTATTACTTTAAACAAACAGCTATCTTTTAAATCAATTAAAAATAAGAAAAATAGAAGACTTTATTTTATTTATTTTTACTTCATTTACTCTTTCCCTCACATGCTTCCTTTCTTTATGTAGATTTGAATTTGAATATCATGTTCCTTCTCCTAAAAAACTTCTTTCAATCTTTCTTGTCGGGCAGGTCTGCTAGTGATAAATTCCCTCAGCTTTTGTCTGAGAAAGTCTTTATTTCTCCTTCACTTTTTAAGGATAGTTTCACTGGATATACAACTCTATGTTGATGAGTTTTTTTCTTTCAATTTTAATTATTTCACTCAATTCTCTTCATGTTTGTATGGTTTCTTATAAGACTTTGTATCCTTGTTCACATTGCTTTATATCACTGTACTTCATATCCTCGTCCTCTGTAAGGTAAGGTGTTGTTTTGTTCTGGCCTATTCCAAGGTTTTTCCTTTTTCTTTGGTTTTCTGCAGTTTGCATATGATATTCCTAGGTGTAGTTTTCTTGGTATTTATCCTGAATGGTGTTCTCTGAGCTTCCTGGATTTGTAGCCTTGTGTCTGTCACTAATTTTGGAAAGTTTTCAGCCATTACTACTTCAATACTTGAATTACTTCAAACCAATATTACTTCATTATTCTTCTGCTCTGTTCTCTCTTTCTTCTCCTTCCAGAATTCCAATTACGTGTGTGTTATATACTTTGAAACTGTCCCACAGTTCTTGGATGTTCTGTTTTGTGGGGGTTTTTTTTCATTCTTTTCTCTTTTTGCATTTCAGTTTTGGAAATTTCTATTGACCTATCCTTAAGCTCACTGATTCCTTAGCTGTGTCCAGTCTACTGATGAGCCTGTCAAAAGCATTCCTCATTTCTGTTGCAGTGTTTTTGATTTCTAGCATTTCCTTTTAATTCTTTTGTAGAGTTTCCATCTCTCTGCTTACATTACCCATCTATTATTGCATGTTGTGTACTTGTTCCATTAGACCCCTTAATTTATTAATCATTGCTATTTTAAAATCCCTGTCTAATAATTCCAACATCTGTATCATATCTGAGTCTAGTTCTGATGTTTGCTTTGTTTGTTCAGACTGTCTTGTTTCTTGCCTTTTGGCATACCTTGTAATTTTTTGTTGAAAGCACACATGCTGAATTGGGTAATGGGAACTGAGATAAACAGACCTTTAGTGTGAGGATTTGGGCTAGGAGTTGGGCTATGTTTCATGTTTGCTGTAGCTGTACATACCAGAGGCTTCAAATTCCTTTAATGTTCTTGTTTATGTGTTCTCTTGACTTTAGGTTTCCCTAACTACTCCTCCTCAGAGAAAGTCTGTGTCTTGCAGCTCTTTCAAATTTAATAGACTATTATTATAAAACCTGTTGGTGTCATGGTTGGGCATAAAAGAAGGACAGTTTTCTATAACTTTATGATTAAATCTCAGTCTTTTAGTGGGCTTGTTTTTTGGGGCTATAACCTTCACAAATTTTTTCCAGTGGTATAGCTTTTTATTCCCTTAGATGAGACAGGAAGGCTAGAGGGCGTTAGAGTGGGAGGAATGCCCTTCCCTAGCTGGGATAAGGCTCTGGTTATGTCTTTTCCCTTAGAAAGTTGGCCTTTATTATTGAGAATTCTCTGGTCATATTTCACAATGATTACACTTATCCTCCTCCTGCCAGAGCTACTAGGGGATTTTTCTTGGATTCTACAAAAGTGTAGGGGGGTTGCCCTAAGATTGCAGCCTCCAGGAGTTTCTCACTCTCCAACTAGTCCATACTTAGTCTCCAGCAATTCATCAACATTGTCATTTAAGTGTTCCTAACAGTTTATGGCTTCAATATTTTCTGTTCCAGGTAAGTAAATTTTGGTTGTGACTCTTTGGATTCACCTGTCTTTCCAGATTTCAGGGTGGTGGTTTGCCTTACAATCTCAATTCTCTGACAGGTCTAAGAAAAGTTGTTGTTTTCAATTTGTTCAGCCTTTTCCTGTTGAATGAATGAGAATAACAACTTCTAAGTTCTTTATATGTTGGGGCTAAAACCAGAAGTCTGCTACTAGTATTTTTATTGTGCATTCCAACAGTGATCTTTTGGCAGTATTTGCATTATGTGTTGTGTTGAAAAATTGCCTTATCTCCACTTTGTATTGTCAGTCAGCATATTAATGCAATCAATTAGTGATGTCTGCAATGGTAATGGAAGTAAGGAATGGAGGCACATGTGCCATGTATTTCACATTTTTGACCAAGATGATTTCTAAGGCCTTTTCCAGTCCAAGGCTGAAGGTCTCCTCTTTGACACAGAGTGGAGTGATACCATTGGGTGTCCTCTTTGCACATATGAGAGTTCTATATTTCAGCTGGTATTAATTAAATTACATTTGTATAGAATGTTGTCCAACTGATGCACACAGGAATATATCCAATATTGAGAAAGCAAAAGAAAATGACTTGATCAAAGGTCTCATGTAAGTTTCCTATTTGAGTTAGATTTTCCACACCCTCATTTATATATGAGATTGAAAAATTATTGCTATTTTGCATTGTCTCAGTCCCTATGCCACACCATTTCCTTAATATGGGATTTTATATGCATGTCTTTGAAAGAATAGGATAGACAATATATGTCTATATTACGTGTGTGTGTGTAAAACAGCATCTATATTATCACATAACAGACTTTTTATGAGGACTCACCAGAAGAACTTATCTCAATGCTTAATATCAAGAAAATGATGTTTCTCATGAAAAGTTAGTTTAATTTTTTACTTATAGACTCTAGATTTTATTTTCCACTTTGCATTGGCCACTTGGAAGCAGAGAATCAAATTTGTAGCCCACCTCTAACAAGAGAATTAAACCAGCCGATATACATTTTAGAGTCTTAATCTTTCCCACTGCTTTATTATTCTTCTAACCCTATTTTCCATTTACTCTTTCTTCCTCATTTATTTATTTTTATCATTTTTCTATTAAACAGAAAAGTGACCAAAAGGAAGGTTAAGAGAAGCTGTGCAAAAAAAAAAGCACTCAGTAATTCACAGACTATATATTAGCCCTCTGTATACACAAAGCAAAACAAAGCAAAGACCCTTAGTCTTATTTCCTGGTTTATTTTCCTTTCTCCAAAATTCATCTTTTATCTTATCAAATATCTAGGAAAGCTTCAGGAAGCCCTATTCTCTTACCAAGTTTAAAAACATGTTTTTCTTCCTCAGACCAAATATTTTATTTGGCACAATATAGTTTGAGATTGAATCATGTATCCATTATTTCCCTTTCTAAGAATTTTTAGACATTTTTATGTTTTCCTGTAGCTAGGATTGGCCCTCCTAAGTAGCTCCAAGAGTTGGTAAGATTGAATTAATATAATCAGAGCAACCTGATATTTCCAGAACGCATTTCCCCAAAGATCACAGAATACTTCACAGGTAAACTCAAAGGATCTTTCTGAATGAGAACGGGGTAGTTTTGCTTTCTTCTTTCACAATGAAGAAGACTGTCCAAAGCTTCAAGGCAGGGTATTCAGTCAGGATGTGTGTGTGTGTGTGTGTGTGTGTGTGTGTGTGTGTGTGTGGTGGGGACAGGGGAAGAGGCAAGAGAAGAGGCGGCAGGCTTGGGGTTATGGGGAGACTGACAGGCCTGCACAGTACAATGAAGGCCTATGGCCTTGCCCTGGGATCTGTGAACCTTTTCTATAAGGAGATAGATAATAAGTAATTTAGGCCTTGGGGGCTATATGGTCTCTGTTGCAACTTCTTGGCTCTGCTATTATAATGCAAGAGCAGCCACAGACAATTCATAAATTGATAAGCATAGCTGTGTTCCAACAAAACTGTTTATGGACACTAAAATTTGAATTTCCTAGAATTTTCACATGTCACAAAGTATTATTCTTCTTTTGATTTTTTTCCAACCATTTACAAATGTAAATAGCATTTTGTAAGGCTCACTGGCCATACAGAAACCTATGATGGGCTGGATTTGGCTTGCAGGCCATAGGTTGCTAGTTCCCCTGCTGCCCTAAACAATTAAAATTCTCTGCAGCTATAAAACTACCAATTATCCTCTTGGATTAAGCATTATCTGCCAGATTCCCCATAGTTGATATACAACAACTACTGGTAGGATTAATATACATATCTCTGATACCTATCTGTAATGATGTTCACACTTGAGTATTTGAATCACCATCACAGAAAGTATGTTAAATGTAGATTCCCTGGCCCTGGCTTGAGCCCTTGAATCTACATTTTTAATCAGCATTCCAGGTGAAACTATATGTGAGTAGATCCAAACTTTGAGAATCATTTGATCACTGTAACAACTTAGATCCTTTGCTTATACAAAACAAACAAAAACTCACCAGATCCCTAGTGTCAAAGAGCAAGTGTTCAAAATAAGGTCAACCAGAAAAGAAGGTGTTAAAAGTACACTGTGCCTTCCAATATTAGTTTCCAACAGTTGTATAAACCTCAAGATTCCTTTATTTCACTCTTTCTACTCTAAATAGCTTTCTTCTCTGTGAACTCTTCTAACCTACTATGCCCACAATGATTTATAGTAATATAAAGTCATGAATCCAGAAACAATCCAGGGCTGTATCACCCACTCTAATCTAAACTGACTTCATAAAAATGGAATTTGGACTTCTAAGTAAACACACATGACTGAGTGGATGCTAGAAATCTCCCCTCCAATCTTAAACATGTAGAAATGCTGCACAAATAAAACAAAGAATATTAGCTAAACTTGAAATGGAGGAAAATCCCCAAAGAGGAGAAATAAACAGGGATTCAAAGTCAGAATGGTAACTGAGCAGAATCAAGAGAACCTGGATCAAGCATAGGCCTCAAGTGTGGGAACTGGGGGTTACAACTCACACCAGAAACCTTAGAGGGCTGCTCCATACAGGAAACACGGCATTTTATGAAGCATCTGTTTATGTCTTTTGCCCTTTTTAAGATCAAATTCCCTGTCTTTTCTTATTGACTAGCAGAATATTTTATATATTCCAGATATTTTGTTTTATATACATATATACATGTATGTATATGTGTATATTCATGTATACACACATGTATATATACATAAATGTATATACATATATACATACATATACATACACACACACATATATATGGCCAATATCTTCTCTCAGTTTGTGGCTTACCTTTCCACTCTTGTATGGTGTCTTTTTTCTTAAAATTTAATGAACAGACATTCTTGAATGAAATAAAGTCTAATTAATCAATCTTTTTTTAGGATCAGTGATTTTTATGTCCTATTTAAGAAATCTTTGCATACTCTAATGTCATGAGAATATTCTCTGTTTTCTTCTGAAGCTTTATTGTTTTACCTTTCACATTTAGGCCTGTGATCTCTCTTGAATTAGTATTTTTGTTTACGGTGTGAGGCACAGATCAAGTGAAAATCTTAAAAGTAGCCAAAGAAAGAAAGACATTACCTTCAAAAGAATGAACATATTACTTATATTTGACATATCAACACAAATTATAGAAGCTAGAAGATAACGAAATGACATTTTTTCAACTGCTAATTTTGTTTTCCAGCAGTATCACTATGATTTATCTAGGTGTGGTTTTCTTTGCATGTATCCTTATTGTAATTTGCTGAGTCTCTTCTCTAAATGTTTTTTTTTAATTGAAGCAAAATTGCAAAACATAAAATTAACCATCTTAAAGTGTATAATTCAGTGGGATTTAGTACATTCACAATATTAAGCAACCATCATCGCTATCTAATTCCAAAACATTTCATCACTCCAAAAGGACACCTCATACCAATTAAGCACTCGCTCCTCCATCCCCTGGAAACCACTAATCTTCTTTCTGTCCCAATGGATTTACCTATTCTGGGTATTTCATGTAAATAGAATATATAGTATGTGGTCCTTTGTGACTGGCTTCTATCACTTTGCATAACGTTTTGAAGTTCACCTATGTTGTATCATGTATCAATACTTTTCCATTATATAGATACACCACATTTTGTTTACACATTCATGCATTTTTGGACTGCTTCTACCTTTTGGCTATTGTGAATACTGTTGCTATGAAAATTCATATACAAGTATTTGTTTCTAAAAATATCAGTTTTCAATTCTTTGTGGTATATAACTGGAGTGGAATTGCTAGGTCGTGGTAATTCTACATTAACTTTTTGAGGATGTGCGCTTCTTTAATCTATGGGATTTTCTTGGTCATTCTGTCTTCAAACATTGCTTCTGTTGCAGTCTCTCCTCTCCTTCTGGTTCTTCGATTCTAAGTATAATAAAAGTTGACTGTATCCCACAGTTCCACGTACTCATTTTTCACCATTATTTTTTTTCCTGTGCTTAACTTAGGATATTATCTATCTTGTAGACAGATTTGTCTACAAGTTAATGAATCCCATTTTTCACTATATCCCGTCTGTTGTTAAATACATCCAGAGAGTTCTTAATTTCAGATATTTTTGCACTTATAGACTGTCCATTTGATTTTTGTAAAATAGATTACAACTCTCTGTTAAAATTCTATTTCCACCTTTTATTCATATTTTCCTAAACATATTGATCAGAGTTATTTTTATTTATAGTTCCTTATCTGATGTCTCCAATGTCAGAATCATCTGAGTGTGCATGTGTGTGTGTGTGCATGTGTGTGTGTGTGTGTCTCTTTACTCTCAGCTTCTGGCCACTTAGTTCTATTTTTTAGCATGCTTCCTAATTTTTAATTGGATCTTGGATATTGTGAAAGAAAAATTTTAAAGGCTATGGATGATTTATCATTTTCCAAAGAAGATTATGTTTTCTTCTGGGAAGAATGTAGAACAGCTGCAGATCACCTTGATTCTATTGAAGCTTGGTTTAAGGCGTTGGTAGGTTTGGTCTATTTCAGATTTGTCCTTACTCCTGAGACATTGTACTTACTTCTAAGGCATGGTCATTACTTCTAGAGCATAAGCCTTGCAGTTTCAATTGAAAGCCAGGGATGTTTATTAAAATGCCTACACATTGGCAGGGCTTGAGTTCTAATCTCTGTCTCTATCACCATGTGGTTGCTCAAATCTTTGTACAGCACTTTAGCTGCTATCTTATTCTTGGTTTCTAGGGGTCTCACCACTTGTTCACGCAGTTGAGGAGCCAGTCAGTGATTTGTGGGATATCAGTATTCATATTTTGGGGTTCCTTCTCTGTACTTTGCTTTCCTTAGGATTTTACCCTTTAATAAGCCACTTGGGTAGTGTCAAATTCTGACTGTCCCCCCAGCCCAATAACAATGGTGTTTCTGCTTAAACTCTATTCTCCTTGGTTGTAATCTGGAAAATGTCCTTAGGAAAAAATCTAGGGATGATGGTGGGATAGAGCTCACTTCATAAATTTCCCTTCTTTCAAGGATCCCTGACCCTCAAGTCTCCCTATGTTGGTTGTACTCCAATGGCTTGGAAAGGTTATTTTATGTATTTGACCAGCTTTTAGAGTTGTTTTTTGGTGGAAGGGTCAGTCTAATACAAACTACTCCATCATGGCCAGACCAGAAGCTCTCTACAAAGAAGTTTAACAAAATCTTTAAAGAACAAATAATCCCTATATTAAATACATTGTTGCAAAGAACAGACAAAGAAGGAAAACTATCCAATTCATTTTATGATGGTAGTAGAGCCCTAATTCTAAAGGCATTAAAGAATAGTATAAGAAATAAAATCACAAAATCATCTCAGTTATGAATGGAAAAAAACCTTAAAATAAAATATTAGCAAATAGAATCCAGCAATTTATTTAAAAATATTCCAGTCTAGATAGGATTTATCCCATAAATTGGACACAAAGATAGTCCAATCAAAAACTCTGTCCATGTGATTGGACACAAAGATAGTCCAATCAAAGACTCTGTCCATGTAATACACTATCTTAACATATTAAAGGAGAAAAACCACATGATCATATTGATAGATACGTAAAAGAAGTTGGATAAAATTTGACACTTTCCATTACTTAAAAAAAATATAATAAAATAGGGGCCGGCCCGGTGGCGTAGCAGTTAACTTCACTCATTCCGCTTTGGCAGCCCAGGGTTTGCTGGTTTGGATCCTGGGCGTGGACCTACTCTCTGCTCATCAAGCCCTGCTGAGGTGGCGCCCCACTTAGCATAACTAGAAGCACCTACCACTAGGATATACAACGATGTACTGGGGCCTTGGGGAGAAAAAAGAAAAAGAGGAAGATTGGCAACAGATGTTAGCTCAGGGCCAATCTTCCTCAAAATAAATAAATAAATAAATAAATAAAGGTGTGCCCTTGAGGGAGCTCCTTTAAAAAATATAACAAAACAACTCTTTAACAGACCAGAAAGATAAGAAGATCTTCTTAGCCTAATAAAGGCTATCTACCAAAAACCCAGAGAAAACATCATACTTTATGGTGAAAATTAACTCATTCCCATTCAAGTCAAGAACAGACAGGGATGCCTTCCATCACCCTTCCATTTAACACTATACTGAAGGTCCTATATTAGTTAAAAAAATCAAAATTAAAAGTAATAAATACATAAGCACATAGCTACTGGAAACAGACAAATCTCATTATTTGCTAGCAATATGACTGTGTATAGAAAAGCTAAAATAAACTATAGATAAAATTTGAGAACTAGTGAGAAAGTTTATCCTGGTAGTTACTTAAAAGTTGAACAAAGGATATCTATAGTGTTCCCAAATACTAAAAACAACTAATTAGAAAATGTATTAAAAAAAATAACATTCACAATGGTAGCAAACCTGTACGGTCCTTGGGAATATCGCTATCCGAATGTGCAAGAACTATATAAAGAAAATTATGAAATCAGATTTCTAATTCACATCCATAAATAGAAATATATTCCAGATGGAATTAGACCTAAGTATACAAAAAAAAACCTTTAAAACTCTAAGAAAAAAATAGGAGAATATCTTTATGATCTTATAATAGGAAATGTTTTTAATTTCACTATATAGAAGAAAAAATAAATGAAATAAATTTATATGTAACAATATGCATAGATCTTAACGTGTTGAACAAAGAAAGCAATTTACAGACTATGTAGACTGTTATCACTCTATATTTATATAATTTTATAAATTTGCAATTATGTAACATGTAAATTTTTAAAGCATGCAAAGCAATATAATAGATGATTTATAGATTCTCATGGCTTTAGTAAAAATATAAAAATAAATATGGACTGGAAGCATGCAATTTATAGTTACATAAGTGGTTGTCTCTGCGAAGTAGTGGGACTAGATGGAGGAATAGGGGGACTTCAATTTTATATCTATGATTTTTTGAAATAAAAGTATAAGCAAAACAAAAAGAAATCAATAGTTATTAATTATGAGTGTGGATACGTAAATGTTTTCAAATAATTATTTCTGCTGCCATTTCTGACTTCTTGTAAAACAAGATAGTAGGAGAGGCCTATGGATGGTTCTCTTGAAATCACCCTCTCACTTCAGGAAAAGAGTCAGTCAAGAGTTTCCTCTGAACAAATTTCCAAACACAAAATTTTAAAAGATAAAGAAAACAAAAAAACAGGCCAAAGTGAAATAGAGATTTTACAGGGGAATTGGCCCATTTCTAGAGGTAGAAAGGAGAGCTGAGAATATATGCCAAGAGTGTTAGCACTTTCCTCCCTGGGAGACTAGGTCTGGCCAACTTCACTGAGTACTTGTGAGGCATTAATGGACTAAGAACAGGGACAGCTATGAGTCTTTGTTCAATTAAAATTTGGTTGCAGCATCATTAAAACTAAACTGTTCCACCTGCTACTAATTTCTTTCTTGGCTACTAGGCTTGTTATTTATTTGTTTGTCTGAATGAAGAGAAGTGCTGCTGGTGGGGCAGACCAGACCGAAGTACACATGAGGGAAAAGAATGGTCATGTGTTAAGGAATAAGACAGAGCTGGTCCTGGAGTGGTTCTCAGCACAATCTTCTCACTGCAAATTTATTTTCTAAATATGATGATATTTTGAGTGCAGAATTGCAGAAATGCCTGGAATTTCTGTTTTCCTTTTTCCAGTTGTGCTGGATAGTTTCCTTACTTTAGAATTGGAAGGGGCTACATAGTCCTGGGCCAGCCCTGGTGGTCTAGTGGCTAAGATTTGGTACTCTCACCAGTGCAGCCACAGGTTTATTTCCTGGTCAGGGAACCACACCACCCATCTGTTGGGTGTCGTACTACAGCAGCTGCGTGTTGCTGAAAGCAATGCCACCGGTAGTTCAAATACCAGCAGAGTCACCGATGGTGGACAGGTTTCAGCGGAACTTCCAGACTAAGACAGACTAAGAAGAAGGATCTGGCCACCCACTTCTGAAATAATTGGCCATCAAAACCCTATGAATAGCAGCAGAGCACTGTCTGATATAGCGCCAGAAGGTGAGAGGATGGTGCAAAGAGACAGGGCAGGGTTCCTCTCTGCTGTGCACAGGGTCACTAGGAGTTGGAATTGACTTGACAGCAGTAATAATAACAATATGGTCCTAAGGACCTTCTCATTTACAGACTTGGAAACTGAGACCCAGAGAGGTGAAATAGTTGGTCCATGGTTATAAAACTCACTACTAGACCTCCTTCCAATGCCTCTGAAAATTATTCCATGTTCTACAAATAAAATTATTCCACTCCTATTAAAAAGGCAGCTTTTAAATGGCATCCTTGACACAGCATAGCCTCTCTTGACATAGGAAAGACTTGGCAAATGGCTGGCAAGTGAGCTCATTTGAACAGGGAAGATAATTTCTGGCATCAGCAGTGTCTCTGGACTTCACCTTCCCTGTAATGTCCCTTATACACTCAAGGTGAGATTCCAGAGCTTGAAGAAGATTTGGCCACTTTCTGCTGCCTTCAAAAGGGATGATGGTGCAGCCATCAGGAACAATGCTGCTTTATTGTCATGTTAGTGGATGCACCTGGAGCAATTTACTCGCCACAACAAATCCCTCTCTTCCATATATATGGAACTCATTGTGTTTGCCAAGCACATTTTCATCTATAATCTCCTTTGAGCCTCAAAACTTCCCTGATACAAGAAAGTCAGGCCCCATTATCCCAATTTTCCCCAGGATAAAGTTGAACTGCAAGGAACGAGTAGGCTGGATTGGCACCAGAGGCCATGGCTTGTCTCAGGATACCTACTTTGAATCTGGGCTGCTAGCCATTCCTTGGCCCCTCCTTGCCCTGGCACAGTCTTCCTCCCAGGTTGTATTAAGTCTGTAGACAGATAATAACTAGCACTGGTGCTCCCCTGAGAATCACAAGTCTGTGTGAGGGCTGAGAAGTGGGGGAGGCAGTAGAAGGGAGGAAGCATGATTATCTCTTTCAAAGTATGCCTAAGGAAAGTCAGTGGAGGTAGCATGATAAAACTTGGACTAATGAAGTCTCAGAGGAGTCTGGTCTGGGAGGACAACATATAGTCTAGTGGTTTCCAAATCCTTGCTTCATTGGAACCACCTGAGGTTGCTTTTTATTTATTTAATTTTTGTTTTTGAATAAGTAATAGATTCACAAGGCTCAGAAATCAAAAGGAACAAAGGGATACGGTAAAAAGTCTCCCTCCCACCTCTATGTCCTAGTGACCTTATTCCCCTCCTTAGAGTCAAAAAATGTTATCAATGACTTTAAGCAAGTATAAGCAAAGCTTATATTCTGCCCCCAACACACACACATTTTTTACACAAAGGTAATATTTTATATACTTTTTTTAACTTTTCTTTTTTCACCTAAACAATATATTTTGGAGACCGTATTATATTAGTACACAAAGAGCTTCCTCTTTCTTTTTTAAGCTGCAGAGTATTCTTTTACATGCACATACCATGGTTTTTATTTAACCATTTATTTTTTTTAACCATTTTATTTATTTTATTTTATTCCCTATTAATAAATGATTAGGTTGTTTTCAACCTTTTGCTATTACAAACAAAGTGGCAACAAATAACCTCGTGGATTGGATGTCTAAGATAACTGAATTTTAGTCTAAGCTCTAATACTAGGCAGTCATGTAGCCTTGGGCAAGTCAGTTAGGATTGTGACCTTTTAGAAATGGAAAGAATCTTAATGACTATTTGGTCTAGGATTTTCCTAAAGCATGTGTATGGAATACTAGTCCCAAAAGACGTTCCCCTGGGAATTGATAGTATGCATTAGACTCTGAGAAAACCACAGTGAAGAAACATTATTTAATCAAGGGATTCACAAATTTATTTAATAATGGGGTCATTTTTTTCAGGGACTGTGATGATTATTCTTAGGTGTTTTGGGATGAGATTAACATTTAAATTGGTGAACTTTGAGTAAGCATATTGCCCTCCATAATGTGAATGGGCCTCATCCAATCACTTGAAGGCTTAAATAGAACAAAAAGACTGAGAGTGAGAGAGAGCAAAACACAGTCCACAGACCCCTTTGGACTTCACCTGCACCATCAGCTCTCCCAGGGCTCAAACCTGCCACACTGCAGATTTCGATTTGCCAGTGTCCATAATTGTGTGAGCCAATTCCTTATAATAAATCTCTTTCTAAATATATACACATCCTATTGGTTCCATTTCTCTGGAGAACCCTGACTAATATAGGGACCAACTATTAACACGCTGTGGAACTAATGTTCTGTAAATTAAACTTTGAGAAAAGGGAGTCTAGTCCAATTTCCTCTTATTTTACAGCTATGAAATCAGAGATGTTCAAGGTTTTGTATGTTCAGCATCTAATCCATGCTTGAACAGTAAGGTCAATAAATATTGTTTGATTTGCTTCAAACAGTCAGTGATTTGTCTAGGAAGATAATACAAACTTGTAAAATAAATTTTAAAATATTTAAAGAATAGTAAAAAAAAAAGATTAATGAGGCCAAGATAGGATGTGATGAGTTATCAAATAAATTGCCCCAGGCTGACTATAGGAGTTTAGAGATAGATGAAGTGACTCAGCATTTATAGATGAAGTGAGACTTAATATGGGTCACAAAAGATGAATAGACTCAAGGGCAGAGGTGTGAGGGTTAGACAGTCCAGGAGTCAAGAAAACAGAAGGCATATTCTGGGCATAATGGAAACCAGTTTGATTAGGCCTCTAGTCTTCATCAATATTCCATTGGTTCTCTCACTCAGCAATTCATTATTGAACATCTACTATGTACCAGGCATCATTCTAAGTACTGAGCATACAGCCGTGAATAAGACAGACAATACCTCTGCTCTCATGGAACTTACTTTCTAGAAGGGAGAGAAAATATAAGAAATAAACTAATAAATGTAGCAGATTGGGGATAAATGCTATGAAAAAAATAAAGCAAGATAAAGGGTTTACAGAGTACTGGGCTGGGGAAAGTTGCTGTTTTACAAAAGGTGGCCATGGAAGGC
Organism: Tapirus indicus; assembly: GCA_031878705.1. Lineage (NCBI taxonomy): Eukaryota > Metazoa > Chordata > Mammalia > Perissodactyla > Tapiridae > Tapirus > Tapirus indicus. Next base: position 30,420,837 of record CM062921.1, on the reverse strand, counting down.
CACTTCAGTTAGGTGACATTGGAGCAGAGTCCTGAAAGAAATGAGAGAGTTGTGCAGATTTCTAGAGGAAGAGTATGCTAGGCAAAGGGAAAGCAAATGCAGAGATCAAAGACAGGACCATGACCGTCATGTTCAAGGAACAGCCAGCAGGCAGGAGTAGAGTTGGGCAGGGGTAGGAGGGTGAGGCAGGAGATGAATTCAGGGAGCCAGTTAATGTAGGGCCTTACAGGGCATCTTAAGGGCTTTGGTTCTTATTCCAAGTCAGATGAAGGGACATTGAAGGATTTTGAGCACAGGAATGATAGGATCACTCTAGTTGCTTATTGAAAATAGGCTATAGGTGGGCGCAAAGAGAGCAGTTAGGAGGCTATTGCAACAGTCTGGGGAAGAAATGAAATTGTTTTGAATTTTGATGTTGTAGTGGGAATGGTTAGAAATGTTTGGAATCTGGATATATTCTGAAGGTAGAACTAACAGGATTTGCTGAGGGATTGCCTGATAATAGTGTAGGACAAAGAGTTCTGCACAAAGAGGGAAAAATCCTGGGTTCTGGTCTTTGAGCAAGCCACATAACCCCTTTGGGCCTTACTTACCCCATCTGTAAAATGGGGTCATTAACTTCTTGCTTGGAGTTAGCAGGCCAAGTCAAATGGTCTCTTTAGGTGCCTTCAGTTGTAAGATCTATAAATTTGGTTTAGTCTGTGCCTCAAAATTAGTACTCCATTATTTACTCTTTTGTATTGACCACTACAGTTTCATGTAGAGAACTGTATCTTCCCCACTATACTGTAAATTCTGTGGAGGCTGGAACCCCGTCTAACATCCCTACATATCAGCCAGAGTTTATCAACTGATTGAGAATAACCAATCCTCTAATAACCCTAGGTGAATTATAGTGCTACATTTGGTTTGCTAATGGATTTTGGAATTCTTCATCTGCCACTACTTCTTTTACCTTTCTTGTGAATCTTTGAATTTAGTGCTTAAGAACAAGCCCCAGTTTCAAACAGCAAGAAAGGAAAGAGAAAAAGGAAAAAAATTCCAACTTGATAGTTGCTAGGTTGAGGTAGGTAAATAGGTTAAAAAAGGTATAGAAAAGAAGTTGAAAGTTTGACATGGGAGCTCAACTTTAAGGAGAGGTAAGATTTCATAAAATAGAGAAGGGAAAGAAAGGCATCTCAGGGAGAAGAAATAGCACCAGCATGAAAGTGCATGCTGTTGAAAAAGAACCACTGCCTTAATTGGAGCACAGCGTGCCAGGGGTGAGGGAGGTGGAACAATGGAGAGAGATAAAGCCAGGAAATAAGTGGCATCCAGATTATGATCAGCCCTACAAGTTGTTCTAAAGTGTTGGTGTTACCAAGGAAAAAATGAGAAGCTGTCTTTAGAATGTCATCACCATGACAGCAAGTCCTTAGGCCTATCTTGTTCTCCATTGTATTCCTAGTGTCTGGTGCATGCCTGGCACATAGCAACGGTTCAGTAAATAGCTACTGAATGAATTACTGTTTTTAAACAGGAGAATGATATAATCAGATGTGTGTTTCAGAAAAATAACTGGTGGCAGTGATGAGAAGGGACTGGGAAGTAAGATAGACAAGAGGCAGGGAGACCAGTTAGTTAGCTGACTATTGACAGTCTAGATGAAACTAAATAGGCCAAGTATACAATGGTTTTTATTATAATCAACAAGAACTATGTTGAATAGGATTTAAATAATTTAATGCTAATAACAACTATATTTTCTTTAAAAATATTAGCATGCAGGGGTTTTCAATAAATATTTGTTAAAATTAATGTAGAAAAGACATTAATTAATTCTACACTACCTAATCTGCTTTGTTTGCTGAGAGGTCAATCAATATGCAATAATAATGATACTAAAGTTGCTGTAACTGATTAGTTTACTCTGCAGAATAATATTGTCTATGATGTATGCAAAACAGATTTTGCTTTCCTGCAGTGAAGGCTGTTTTACATAATTTTACTTATTAGATGATATGAGAGTCATGAAATTACAAAAGGCAAGAACGCAAAGGGGGTATTTGTGAAAAGGTCAAGGATGTGGAGGAATTTCTTCACAACAAAACAGATTTTTCAATAGGACTAGGGAACAAATGAGAAAGGGAAGTCCTGGTCTAGAAGGAGTAAGAACCAGGGGAAAAAAAAGCAATCAGAATGTGGGAGAAGATAGGAGATGAGACAAAGGAAATGAAAGAGGTCAGGATTGAGAGATATTTAGAAAGGACTCATATGGCACTAAATATTTGCCTTATGTAAAAAAGGATCTTTGTGTAACTGGGGAACAGATGCTGGTGATGCAAACAAACAAACAAAAATTAGACAGACTGGCTTTAAATCCTGAGCAAATCAGTGAAGCCCTCTGACCCTTGCCTTCCTTACCAGTAAAAAGGATATAGTAATACCAACCTTCCATGATTGTCATGAGAATTAAATGAGATGACTGATGTAAACAAGGCACATCATAAGGGTGTGACACATATAGCCATTCATTCCCATCAGGGAGGAGGCAAAGGGCTAGTTCTGTAGTAAAAAGGACTTGGAAAGGTTAACCTGAGGTAATAGTCAGAAAGAGGAATTTTAGCATTTGACATTTTTGAAGTAGAGCAGAATCACAATGAATCATGCTATTCATTTCTTATTCCTTCATGCCTCTTATGCCCCAGGTTAGACAGCTATTTGATGATCTTCCCAACAAAGTCAAGCATTTTTATGAAAAATTTAAAACAGAGCAAAAAAAAGCTTAAAAGTCATTGTAAGGAATCTGGACTGGTTGGTCCAGTGCAAAATGAAAATGCAAGACCCCTTGTTAAAAAATCATTAAGAATTTCAAGACAGTGACAGCAGACCATTAAACCAAGTACAAGGCCCTTCTGAGCACGGAGCCCTGTGTCACACAGCCATTAAGCCAGCCTTGTAAGGAATAAACCATGTTGGCATTCAAGCGGTAATGTTCATGTCTTAAGGCTCTAAAAGTACAAGCATGGGGCTGTTGGCAATGAATGTTCTAGGAGTATGTCAGTTATCTGTTAAGGTTCTGGGGTCTTGAGACACATGGTATAGAGGAGCTAGTCACAGTTCCAGCTGGCCCTGAAATGCTAGTTGATGGTCACTTGACATTAGAAGGGTTGGCACGAACTGCTTTTGAGATCTACATGAAATATAACCATATCTTGCCTCTTTGATTTTTCACATTTTAGTTAATTAAATTACCACTTGAAGACTGCAAGTAAACCACTGATTTAATTCTTAAAAAACTCTTCTAGGACATGTAAAACTTTCATTCTGGACCACCTGAGGTGGGTGCATTTCCAACTAATTTGAGGGACATGGCAATTTCTCCCCACATCCAACATCTCCTAATGTGCATACTAATGGCAGGCCCAGCCTTGGGAAAATTGGTCACATTATAAGGGATAAGTTTGTTTTCAGCACTTCTAGTTGTCATCTCCTTTAACTGTCCTAGTGAATGTTAACAAGAAAGAAAAGCCCTCTTAGAAAAAGCATCATAAATAGTCACATTTTTCAATAGTTTAAATTTACTAGAGACAAAATATATAGATAGCAAGTACCCTGGAACATTATTTCCCTATTGTCTTCATTTTTCTCTCTTTCTCCTGTTCCTGTTCCTCTGCTGTTTTATTTTCTTCTATTTCACCTCCTTATTTACTTATATCCAAAGTAAATATAATACCTGATTACAAAGTGCCTCATTCTGTTACCACCAAATTGATCAGACAGTGAACCAATCTTATTTTCAATCTATTTACAGATGCTTAATTCACACCTATGAGTAGAATATGAAAAAGCAGCACCAGCATCATTATTATAGTGATATTTGACAATTATTTGTCTTGTTTCTATTAGGAAGAGAGTTGTATCTTGAACTAAAATGGAACCTAGCGATGACTCAGTTTAAACACCTAATTTTACAGACTAGAAACAACTTCAGAGAGAGAGACTTGTCCAGGGTGAGTTCAGAGACAGGTGGAGAGCAGGATTGGCGGTTCAAACCAATAAACCATATCATGGGACTAAACAGAAAGAGCACAGGGCCTGTCACATAGTGGGTACTCAGTAAGTGTGTATCCAACTGAGTAAAGAAATGAAGGAAGATGTGAAATTCTAGAAACCTAGATTCTAGTAAAAGCTTTGCTACTAACTAAATATATTATTACATTATAACAAAGATAACAAATTGATTAAATTATTTAACCTTTCTCAACCTCTTTTTCATTATCTACAAACAGAATAATATTGTTTTGACCAAAAGCATAGTTCCAGGAACAATATTCTTAATACATGTGCTATAGTGTAATTTTTATTAATTAAATAACAATGTAACTTTGGTAAGACTGTTGGAAAGTTAAAAAGTACTGCATTTAATGTTATTCTTTTGCAGAGGGCTTGAAAACCATCTTGTTATCTAACACTGTGGCCTTGAAACTTTTTATATTTTATGCTCAGAGGCAAATTGTGATATAGAATAAACCTGAATTGTCTCCCCACAGCACCGTTAAGGGTGTTCTTCAGGAATGAACATGTACTTTACAGCATAATAGAGAAGGGATCTGAAAAGTAACTTTGTAACTATCATTGTTCTACTTTTTCCCCAATTGGAACAGATTGAGATTCAACATTTATTGACTGTCTCCCATTTACAATGATATTAGTTTGAACCACATGAAAGTGCCTTTCTTGTGGGTGAAAAACAGTTGAATACTGGAATTTCATATGGTTCACCCTAACATATGTTATCTCCCTTTTCTCTTACAACTATTCTATGAGGTATATGATATTACCCTCATTTTATAGATGAAGAAATTAAGGCTCAAAAATTAAATTGACCCGCCTAAGGCCCTACAACTTGTCAATAGCAGATTACAGACAGAAACCAAAGATCTCTGGATTCCAAGTAGAATGGTATTTCTTCTGTGGGAGATCAAAATTGGCTATCCCCAAATGTGTCTCTTTGGCATAAAGATTATTTGAGGCTGGATACTTTTAAAAAACTACAGATAGGGGAGAAGCTCTGAAAACCAAGTAGAAGTTACGACACATTTACATTTGTAAGGGAAATCTCCATTTGTAAAGATATCTCCCTCTCTGTACCAGGAAGGGGTGAGGTGTGACTTTATCTCTAGAAACTCTTATCAGTGTGGAAGGGGAGGACTTAAATCTGCATACTATTGTTTACTGTGCTTTTCCCATAATTCCCCATAGCTAACACCCCCAACCCCCAATATCCTCCTTTGTCTATTTCAGAGGAGAACCTCTGTCATTTTGTCAAGAGAAACTCAGTTTCCCTGGTCTCCCCCATGTATACACGTTATAAAGCTTTGTTTGATTCTCCTGCTATTCGGTCTCACGTTAATTTGTGGCCCAGCCAGAAAGGACCCAGAGTGGGTAGAGGATACTCTTCCTCCCCTGCACTTCCATACTACAAAACAATACATAAATTTAAAAGACAGTGATTCAATAATGTAATAAAAGTGGGCAGGTCTTGGGAAGACTGAGTGGGCTAAAAAGCCCTAAGAGGCTCCAAAGAAGTTGAGAAGTAGAGAAGTGAAATAAAATGACAATTACCTACAAAAATATATCAGTTCCCTTCTTCCTGGAGACACGGGAATTGTAGTTTCAACAATATGTGCCTTGGGCAGAGAGCAAAGGAGACAAGCAACAGCTACTATGTGACTTCAGGGTACCCGCAAGGCAGCAAGTAATTTATTCTGAGTAAATGGAGGTAGAGATAGTGAAGAGGAGATAAAGCATTGAGACTGGGGTAGAGTCAAGAGGATTTTCCTGTCTATCTGCTAAACTCACACACAGCGTAGCTCTTGGAAAGCTGAAGCTGAACGTGAACACTGAAGCAAGTGAGTAGAAAGCAATTGTTAATTGAATAGACTCTGCAAAATGATGTTGTGCCAGAATAATCAACAGCGTTTTGCAATCTGTCCACTGAATGTCTGATATATGGGTTGTGCATTATTTCCTGTTAATTAAAATTCTTAGTAGTATGATTGTAGTAAAAATGCTTGTCTTTATAGATGTTCCCAGAAGCGCTGGGAAGGAGAATATGCCATCTAGCAATATTCCATGAATCTATGAGGGGGGAATTCATAAAAACCGTATGGGTGGTGATATTAGACAAACATTTTATTATCTTTTTTTCTCTCACACCCAAACTCTGGCAAATATCAGTCCAGGCAAAATAAGATAAAATAAAATGTCCTCAGACAGTCATATGCGTCCTTTCTGTGTGTCTTCTTCCATTGTCTCTACAGTGATTTAATGAGCACTAATACACTGTACAGAAGATTGACTGAAGTGATGGAAGGGAAACTAAGAAAAATTCTTCTTTCTCCTGGTACCCACAACCCCTTTCTGTCTCTTGTTACACAAGAATAAATTAATTTACATTAAGATTGTTGGGCCTTTATGTGTTCTACTTCAAAGGCATTTAAAAAGAGGGCTTGGAGGCATGGAAGTTAGTAGTGTGGTGTGAGGGCAAGAGGAAGTGATGCTCAAACCTAGTTCTTAACATAGGGTCTTTGGATTCCTTATGAGGTCCATGAATGGGCCCCAGGGGATTCATTAAAAACCTTGAAATCTTATGTAAAATTATGAGTGTGTGTGTATTTCTGCATATACACATACACCTTTTTCTAATAAAATCAAGAGTTTTCATCAGAATTATAAAAGGATTGATTACCTTAAAAAGTGTCTTAAATCCAAAGAAGTAGGACTGGAGATCTGGCTCCTGTGGTAAGTGGACAAGGACCTGGGAAATCTCTTTTTGACCGGGAGGTCCTTCCTGGGATTTCAAGTCCTACATGCCCATAGTCTATCCACTCGCTAGACTGGGTCTACTGGTTTCCTCAAGCACTGAAAGATTGCTGCTGCGGGCAATGCTATTGATTTTGCCCTGTCTGGAACAGAAGATTTATGCTCTTCTTATGGCAGAACTTGACTCTTCATGAAATAAAAAATGTCCCCCATGCCATAAGGAAATCACCATCTCTTCACTCAGGGCATGCGAAATATCCAAAAAAGGAAGAGCACTTTCCAAACCCAGCTGGCCAACTCCCTCTTTGTCCCCCTACCAGACTGTTAGGCTAACTCCAAACTTACAAAATTATCCACACAGAACAGGAAATGCAAATGTTACAGGGCTCATAATGTTCGGCCACATTTTTCATGTGATTCACATTAAAATATCTTATGTAAAAGTTGAACAAGCATTGAAAAAAACTATACCAGCTACACACTATGTAAATGAATTTTTAAACATTATAGATAATTTAAATTCCTGGACTCCTATAGGCCAAGTTTAGAACTTTAACAGAAGTGTTTGTTGGTGGTGGTTCTGTTGTTACCCTTAACTTTGTTTCCTTTTTTTATATGAAATGAAGTGGAAAGAGAGAAAAAAAGAGGAAAAATGACAGGAAACAGCTCTCCTCCTCTGCACCAAAATACCAGCTGAAAACCACAGTGTTCTAACAATATATTCTGTTTAGGAAACTCCCTCATCCCAGAAACAGCCATGTAACCCTAGACAGTAATGAAATTACATCCTGCACGTGCTCAAGACCATCCTCCACAGCTTCTACATTAATTTTTTTTTGCTTTTTATTTATCATTTATCTAAGAGAGGAGAAAGCGGCCACTTTTCCTAAGGAGAACAAATGTCTTTCAGAGTAAATGATTCATGCAGCACTCGGTCCTTTCTCGTATGACAGTAGCTGGGCGCACTCTCAATTTGTCATCAAGAGACCAGTCGTTTCTAAGCTTCTTAAGAAGAAAGATTTAAACTGCTCTTGAAATCACACAAGTACATTCAATTTTATTTTGCAAACCTTCAAATGGTGTCTCTTCCTTAATTTTTCCAAGAAAAAGGTAAATACTAAATAATAATATAATTTTGTACCAAGATCAAGTTTGAAAAATGTTGCTCACAAAGATCACCTGAGAAGAGGAAGTGGAATATATTACCAGAAATTGAAAATTGGGGATGACTTTGAATATCTGTATGATTTTCCCAGATGTTATCAGGCATGGTTTATCCCTGGAAATGAGAGTTGTAATGGTGGTAAATATAACAATGGTTCTATGAGATGCTGGGATCCAGTCACCTGTGAGGTTGCCATGTTCTGTAATCCTAGAATCCAAACTCTCAAATGAATATAATCAACACTGCATGTAATCTGAAGAATACAATCAAACAAACATGCTCACTACACAGAGGAAGCCTGAAAGTCAAACATCCACACTGAGGTAATAGAGCTCTCAAAGGGATCAAATGACACCAGAGACACATGTATCAGGTTGTTATGGCAACTGATCCAAAGTGTGGTCCAGCTGTTCCCAGTCTGTTTTCCCAACATCACAGGCTATTCACTCAAGGCAAACCATAAAAATACCTCCTTGCTCATAAAAAAAGACATTCACTGACTCGTATGCCAGATTGTTCATCTCCTCAGGCTACAGGCTGCCTTTCCCCATTTGCTCTTGTCTTCTGCTCATCAGAGTAGGATTTGGGGAGAATCCTGCCAACAATTATACTTGGGTTCTCTAATTCAACAGAAAGGCAGGTCACCTCAGAAGAGCAGGGTAGCATGTGACTCATCCACTCACAACCACACACAAATTCAATTATCATCTTCTAGGTCCACTTCTTTGGACCAGGTGTTTACACTCAGCCTGTCTGGGCAAATGCTTTCAAAGTACATTCAAGTGGAAGCTGACCTATTTTTTTCTCTATAAAATAGACTATGAAATATACCCATCAAAAAGAGCTAGTGAAAGAAACAGTGTAGTAGAACGAGTATGGTTTCTTCTCTGTGAACAGATCTCATTTAAATCCTGAACCACCATTTACTAGCTGTGAGTACTTAGACAAGTTCTCTCTCTGAAGTTTACTTTCCTCATCTGAGGAAGATGGTGTTAATAATATTTGTCTTGTCAGGGCAGTACTTCTCAGACTTTAATGTACATATGAAACACCGGGGGGAATCTTATTTGAGTACAGATTCCAACTCAGTAACTGGTCTGGGGTGAGGCCCCACAGTCTGCATTTCTAACAACTCTCAGGCAATGCTGATCCTGCTGATCTGGACCCCACTTTGAGTAGCAAGGTAGTCAGGTCTTTCAAGGATTAACGTTATATAAAGCAGCTACAACAATATTTGGCACATGGAAGGCTTTCAGTTAGTGCTCTTCCCTTTTATTTTCATCATCCTCACCCCACATATTACATAAAACACTAACTAAGTATACAGAGCTTCAGTTCCTCTGAGGATTTGCAGGACAGCCAAAATAGAATTTTAATAATATAAAACCTCCCACTCTTTTCTTCTAAAATAAAAAGAGACATGGAAAGAAAAAATGGTTAGATTGGTTGGGAATATTGGAAAGAAAGTGGTTGTGCTTTGACCGTAGCAGCCTTTCAGACAATAAAGCAACTGAAGACATGCGAACAGTGGTCACTGTGGTCTCCTATTTAGCTTCATTAAAATTTTAATGTAACATAGTTTACACCTTTTTCATGACTCTTGACAAGTAAGGAAATTATTCAGAGACAATATATTTTTTCATCTCAAAGTAGTATGTACAAAAGTCAAGAATACATAAGGAGGAAAATAGCAATTTCAAAAAGGCACCACAATATTCATGGGCTCTGTGGATCATTTTGAAAGATTCTACAACATATTGAACATTTAGAAGTGTGACTTCAATAAAAATAATAATTAATAATCATAGCCCAAACTTCCTAAACACTCATGATTATATGTACTATGCTAGATGCTTTCTATGCATCATCTCATTTATCCTCACAACATGGTGGGAGCCGAGGCACCTAAGACTCCCTCCTGTCCTGGAGCCTTGGATCTAGCTGCTCCCTCTGCTTGGAACACACTTCCTCAGAGTATCTGCTTAGCTAACCCCCTCACCTCTTTCACATCTTTGTTCAAATCTCACCTTCTCAAAGATCACTCTACTTAATACTGCAGTCTGCCCTCCTCCCTCTAGCACTTCCTTTATTCCAACTTTTGACCTTCTAAGATAGCATATAATTGGCTTATTACATTTATTGTTTATTGTCTTTCTACCCACCCTTCTCCTTCCCACTAACACCCCACCCCCTCCCAGAATGTATGCTCCACAAGAGCAGGGATTTTTGTCTGTTTTGTTCACTAATCTATTCCAAGCACCGGGAACAGTGCTTAGCCCAGAGTAGACACTCCACAAATATTTTCTGAATGAATGAATACCTATTTTACAGATGCAAAAATTGAGACTCAGTGCAATTAAATGACTTGTACAAGATAAATAAGCATTAGAGCCAGAATTCAAAACCAGACAGTCTGACTCCAGACTAGTACAACACTTGTTTAATAGAGGAATAAAGAAAGTGAGGGTCAGGAATTTCAAGTCTAAGCTGGCACCTAGATTCTTTGATTTCCCATGAAGTTACAGGATGGACAGATATAGCCAAAGGACACCTATCCAGGGTGGGCTCCAGCATGACTGAGACAAGGATAGTTGGGACCTGGTGTAACCATGGGCCCTCTAAGACTGGTTCAACTGACCACATCTTATCAACAGAGTAATTAAGAGTGGTTTTTCAGGAACTGAGACCCTTTGTCCAGTTCAGGCCAGTTGAGACCACCAATCCATTAACTGGGCCTGCTTAAATGCTGGATAAGTGACCCTTTTGACATCAAAGAACTGAAAACTCCACCTTCATATCATGCCAACACCACCATTTTGTGAACATGCATCGTATGGAGAGCTTTGAAGCTTGACTTCGCTTGCGCAGATCATCAATTACCTCACTTCTTACCTACAATCATCTATCTCCACATTTCAGACCACCCATAAATTTTGCCCCAAGCCCTGGATCAGGGAGACATATCTGAGCCAATGCCTCCTTTCTCCTTACAGATTGATCAAGCAATAAAGCTAACTTCTTTTCCAAAAGCTGATGCCATAATGATTACTTTTGTAAATGCCGTTTGGTTAAGAGAACCCCATTTTTGTGCAGTAACACTGGCACAAAGATAGAAGGGGTGATCTTGGGGTTTCAAGCCTAGTAAGTCTCTAAAAGCAGCCCATTTTATATTCATACATTTAGCAGGTGCCCCTGATATAATGTGCTTGGGCAGCTAATGACAGATGTTATTAGCTATGTGCAAGGCCCTGGACCAGTGTTTCTCAAATTTTCCCTGCTTAGGCAGAGGAGACATCTGTGGGAACCTAGGGATAATGCCAGATGGAGCCTTCTTTGGGGTTTTGTGTATGTGTACATGTTCTGAAATGGGAAGGAAGTAGCCCACTCTCTCTAGCCCATATCAACAGTAGATACTTGAGACAGCATCCCTGGGAGTGACTGAGATAAAGGGAGCCACTAAGGGAGACTGCGCAGCCTTCCAGAATTAGGCTGAGAGGAAAACTACAAGTACCCCTTGGGCCAGTGGTAAGGAGCCTACCACCTGGATCACAGGTATTATTATGCCTAATTTACAAAAGAAGGCATTGAGGCTCAATGAGGTACTGAGCAACTTCCTCAAGGTCACGCAGACCATACGTGCTAAGAACTTGAATTCAGTCTGTTCACAGCAAAACTCATGCTCTGGATCACTTCTGTAAAGACCCTAGCACAGAGCTTGACTCTGGAAAATACCAGTTAAAATAAAATACATATATACACATATAGGTGTGCGTGTATAGTCTTTCTTAAAGAGCTCTTTGATTCTTCAACTCACTTTTAGAAAGTTCTCTCTATCTTCCTTTTTCTCTAATTTTTTTTGTAGCCATGCTCCATATGTCATTTATGGCTCCCTCCCTCCTCATCCTTTCCTTTTTAAATCCTCTGCAGCAGATACTTGTCTAGGCATAGATCTTTCTGGGGCTCACAAGGATATTCTTCCTATTATAGTCCTTACTTCCTGCACTAGGAGCACCTCTCCCTTTCTACCTTCTCTTCTGGAAGAAGGAGAATAATGATAAAAGGAGTATTGATCATTAGAGGAGTAATCTCCTTTCTAACTAGAAGCCCACGAAGCTCCCCAGGGGGAAGGATCTTGTCTCTTTTTTCTCCCTAGTCTATCCGTAACATCTAGCACAGTGCCCAGACATCATAGGTGCTCAATAAATATCTTTTAAATTAATTAAGAAATGAAATATGACAGAGTTTGCCCACAGAACCACCCAGTTTCCTCCTTTGGCTGAAAAGACCATAAGTAAAAGCACCGAGGAATCCTCAGAATGCTATAAAAATGCTTAGTAATAGAATCTGTGATAACACCTGTATATTCTATAGTGAGACACTTTCAGAAATAGAGATTGGGAGGGATCATAGAAAGACAGAAGGAGAAGGAAGAAGGGAACTTACATTTTGTGAGGGCTCGATATATTGTGTGTACTGTGCAGTGCTTTTCATGCATGACCTCATTTAGTCTTCACCATAGTTCTGTGAGACGGGCATTAACCCCGTTGTATAGATAGGAAAACTGAGCTCTGAAGGATTTATTTTCTTCTCGGGGCCACAAATCTACCAAGGGTCAGAGATATTCTGTCCAGGCCTTGTTCTTTCTACCACAACATGACGCACAGCTCTATAGGTTCTTTGCTTCCAAAATAGTTTTAAATAAGTTTTAGCACTCTTGTGAATCACTCACATTGTTAAATATTTTTTCCAATTTTTTTCTAAATAGGGTCCACATTTTGTTAGCACTCTTTTCTCTAAAATTGAGTATCGATGTGATGGATTCCCTCAGCTTTTCCTTTTAAGCAGAATCTTTGCTTAACAAGTCATTCTAATGTCCCATTACCCCTGAAAATGTTCATGAATTTCCAATAGATGCTATTCTCAGAGTCATTTTGCTCACATTTACTTATATTGTGGGCAAATCTCTAGCTGCTCTTGCAATGACTTTTTAAAAATGTTCATTTTTATGCTTTTAAATGTAGCTAAAAATTTAAATTATAAAACTGATTTCTTAAAATTGATATTTTTAAGCCAACAACTGTAATATACCCACCATATTTTGTTTTTCTGCAACAGCAAAAGTGAGGAATGATGTACATAAGTGAGGACTAAGACCAAAGAGAGAAAAGTGCTGACTTATATATAAGAGAAGGACATTGAAAATGAGATGACTTGAAGCTATGACTAACTACAAGGGGCAGGAATTTTCTAAAGGCCAATTCCTGGGACAATTTTTCTTACATTTTTTCCCCCATCCACATGTCAGAAAAGAAGATACTGAAGAAAGTTTTATGCCAAAAAGTCCGGTGATGGATGTATTCTTTGAAATCAGACCCAGGCAGTCATCTTCTATGGCAGTGGTTCTCCAACTTTAGAGTGTATCAGAATCACGTGGAGGGTGTGTCAGAACACAGATTGTTGGGTCCTGACTCAGTAAGTCTGGGGTAGGCTTGAGAATTTGCATTTCTAACAATGGCTGGTCTAGAAGCCATTAAGGTTAAGTGTGCTCTCCGGAGTTTAAGCGCCCAGGGGCTACCGATGCTCAGTCAGAAGACTCCAGGACCGTAGTTCTCAATCCTCACTAAACATCAGAATCACCTAATGAACTTAAAAATATCATGTCTGGGCCACACAGCCATAGATTTTTTTTTTTTTTATTCTGTTGGTCTCTGGTGGGGCATTAGGAATACCTGAGTTTGCCTAACTTGATAAATATTTAAAATGGACTTCATATTTTGTTAGAAATTAATTTTTAAATTTTGTCTCATTAAAAATCATCCTAGGGGAACAAAAAAGCAGACAGCAGGATTTCAGGTTAAATATAGTGATTTAAAAATAGGCATTTACTAAGCTCCCTCCCCATGCCCCACTAAAACAACAGTAATGGGACCAAAAAAAAAAAAAAAAAAAGGCATTAACCTACAAGATCTAAGAGAATAAGACGAGAAAACACCACGGTAAAATGTCGATATTAGAAAACAGAAGGAAAGTGGTAACTGACTTAGCTGACCAGAGAAGGCTGAATTCTACATCTGTGGATTCCTTTAGGGAAGCCTAAAAGCAGACTGCTTCTTGCTGTGGAACCCCAGAAAGTCTCCAGAGCTGAAAGCACCAGGTGCCTTTGAGAAAGCGGGATAGGTGGACTGAAATAGGAGAACTGAGAAGCAACGAGACCGTCAGATCCCTATCCTCACTCTACATAAGTGTTTATTAGACTGTGGTCCAGGGATGCCTGAGGGTCCCCCAAGACTCTTTCAGAGGTCCGTGAGATCAAAACTATTTTCATAATAACACTAAACTAAGACAATTATTTGTCATTTTCACTGTCATTCTCTCACAAGTGTACAGTGAAGTTTTCCATACTCTATAGGACATGTGACCATGTCATTGCTCTGACATTAATGGAATGTACACTTGTATATGCTTGTTTCCTACACTTTTCTAAAGTATGGTTTGGGGTACAAATATGTAACTTTTCAAAGATTAATTTAGTTTATGCTCAATACTTCTACTGTGTTCTTAGAAACTATTTTCTATTATACGCATACTGCTATAATCTGTGTAACCCATAACCATCCAATAAGTTATTTTGAAATTCCAACATTTTTCTTATGCCTATATGGAAATAAGAACACTCTGTTATCTTGTTTTACAATAACATTTAAAAATTATTTTGAATACTTTTTTAAATTTTAAATTTAGATGAAAAGTCAGTAAAAGTTAGTAAAAGAAATCAAATTAAAGATTTGTTAAAGATTTAGTTGCAAGCATGAAGACAAAGTAATATTAATAAATCTCAGGATATTAATATCTGGATAAATCTACAGATGTAGCTTTGTTTCTTATATCCATCCAGTATCAACACCATCTAATCATTGATAAAGATCTTCTTTTATGCAAATAGCACTAAAATATACTTGGTGTATTGGCACTAAATACCAATGGTGATGATAAATAAAAAGTGTTAAATAATTTATTTGACTCTCATGGTTTTTACTGGAAAAACTATGTTGACATCTGGATTGATGGTATAAAAGCAAGTGGGTAAAACTACTGGCAGCTTAGCACAAGTCAAGTCAGGATCATCAAACTGTACTGGTGGTCATTGTCACATACTTGCAATAAAGTAAAAATGCTGGTTTCACTTAAGAATTCCCTTGATAAGGTAATAACAATTATTAATTTTTATTAAATTTTAACTCCTGAGTACACATTTTAAAAAATATTCTGTATGACTAAATGAGCAATACACATAAAAGACTTTACCTTCACAGCAAAGTATGATGGTTGTCTTGAGGACAAACACTTGTATGATTGTTTGAGTTACAAATTGAATTGGTCATTTTTTTTTTCACGGAACAACATTTTTACTTGAAAGAATAACTGACAGACAAATTATGGTTATTCACACTTGGGTATTTGGAAGACATTTTTCTTAAAAATAAACAAAGTAAGCCTGTCACTTCAAGGAAAACAACTGACAGAACTTGTTACTGATTATAAATTTTGAACTAAGTGAAAATTAGAATTTTAGAATATTTGTATTTACCCTACCACCATGAGCTTGTTAGCTTCCCAAAACTTAAAGACTTTTTAGATTAGGTCAGTGGTAATATTAATAAATGTGCTTTTTTTTGATGTTTCATAACAAAATGTCAACACTTGGAAGATTTGCGTAACTCACAACTCAATAAAATGATATTTTCCAAATGGTTATTGCATGATGTTACAAAATCACGCATGGGTAAAAGATACATTCAAAACACAAGACCAATAGATTTTAATGCATCAGAGTATGAAAAGTTCATTGACATGGCTTCATATTCTACATCGCAACTAACCTTTAAGAAACTATCGCTTGTTGGGCCAGCCTGGTGGCCAAGTAGTTAAGTTCCTGCACTATGCTTCTGGTGGACCAGGGTTCTCAGGTTCAGAGCCTGGGCATGGACTGATGCACCACTTGTCAGGCTATGCTGTGGTGGCATTCCATATAAAGTAGAGGAAGATGGGCACAGATGTTAGCTCAGGGCCAATCTCCCTCAGCAAAAAGAGGAGCATTGGCAATGGATGTTAGATCAGGGCTAATCTTCCTCACACACACACACAAAGAAACTATCACTTGTTGAATTTTGGTGTAGTATCTGAGAACAGCCACAATTATCTGAAAAAAGGCTGTTCAAATACTCCTCCTCTAGCTACATATCTCTGTGGGCAAATTTTCTTCATATTTTTAAACTAAAACAACACATTGCCACAGAAACATAGAAGAAGATATGAGAATCCACATATCTTCAATTAAGCTAGGTATTAAAGAGATATTTAAGAACATGAAATGATGCCACTCTTCTCACTAATATTTTTGTTTTTGGGGGAAATATAGTTACTTTTTAATAAAAATAGATTATTTATGGTAAAATTTAATGGGTTTATTATTTTAAAATAAATAAACATTTTTAAAATTTCTGTTTTAATTCTTATACAGTAAGTATCTATAAATAGGATACACATAAACAAAAGTTTTTGGGGCACTTTTTTTTCAAAATGGAAGTGGTCCTGGGACAAAAAAGTTGGAGAACTACTGCCTTATATAGTTGAGAAACTACTCCATTTCCAAGAAAGCAGAACTCTAGAGGTTGGGCTAGAGTCAGGGCCACCAAGCATAGCTGAGGTGGGGGCTACCATACTGAAAACAAGAGAATTAAGTAGAAGGCTCTATACTAAACAGTGAGCTATCCAGCCCCTTTCCTCAGATGTGAGGATGCTAGCAGATTTATACTCCCAAACTGGAACAAGAAAGATTTTTCTCTGGAAAAACTAAATTGTCCAAGGAAAAAGACCAACAGATAGAGACAGGAGTCCCCTAATAAAATAACCCAGCCAGATCACCCTACATAGACCCCCCACTAGTTGAGAGGAAATATCCATAAACAAAAAATGTCCAATCAGCTTTTCATGCCTCTCTCTTAAATAGGAATAGAGATCCAAGGATTATTTGAGATTTGAGGAAAATCTTTAATGTGAAACATAGAAACCAAAATTAAAAAATGGGAGGAGGAGGGAAGGACATAGAAGAAAAAAATTTAATGCAGAAATTATAAGAAAATTATTGGAAATGGGAAGGAAGGAAGGAAGAAAGGGGGGAGGGAGGGAGGGAGGGAAGGAAGGAAGGAAAGATAGAAGGAAGGAAGGAAGAAGAGAGGAAAAAGAAACAAAATAAAGAAACGTAATTAAATTGATATCCTCAGAGAGAAAACAGAAGATATTGCATCCAGAAACAAGGAAAGAAGCTATAAGAAGCCATGAAAAAGGAAGTTTTGAGGAATAAAAAGAGCTTTTGGAAATTAGAAACGTGAAAACAGAAATGAAAATTTCAGCAGAAAACTTACATGATTAAGTAGATTTATTAGAAAACAGAAGAAAAAAACAAGGGAGAGAAAAATATATAAAAATTAGAATACTGTTTGAGGAGTTCTAATATGTGACTAGTAGGAGTTCCAGAAAAAGAGAGCACAAAAAATAAAAAGAAGGAAATTATCAAAGAAAAAAAATTCAGGAAAATTTCCCTAAACGGTAGGGCACGAATTTCAAATTGAGAGGATCCACCACATACCTGGTGAACAGAATAAAAAGAGCCACATCAAGGACCACGGCGACAAGGAGAAGATAAAGTACTGAGAAAAAAGAAGGGCAAATAAAAGGATCGGAAATTGAAAAGGCATTGGATTTCTCAGTAGTTACAAGGAAGGCTAGAATAAAATGGGGCCAAAGCATCAAAATCTGAGGGAAATCTATATGCATCCCAAATATAAATCAAACTCTAATACAGGTCTCAACATGTTTATCTCTCATTTATCTTTTCTCAGGAATTTCCTGGAAAAAAATGTTCCACCAAAATGAGCGAGGAAACCTCAAAAAAAGGCAGGGATCCAACAGATTAGAGAGTCAAAAGGAATCCCCAGGATGATGGTGAAGGGAGCTCCCAGGACAACAGCTGTGCAGGAAGCACGGAGATCAACCAGTTCAAGTGAGACCAGAGGAGACCCTGCTCCAAGAAAGTTATCTCCAAGGACAAGATGAAACTGATGGCTACCTGGGGTGTTTGCACAGAGAGGAGATTTACTCCTCAGGTACAAAGTTTAGGGATGAATTAGAGATAGATTAATAGGGAACTAGGCAATGAAAAAAGAGAACTCCAGGGAAAACAAAAGTAGTGAAAGAAGAAAATGTAATCATAGCACACCACATTCTCTGCCATGAATCATATTTACATAATAATAAAAATGTGAGCACTGAATTCTGATCTAACCGATACTTAAGATATAAAATACTGGAGGATGGAAAAAGATAAGTATGTTTCAGTGTGTGAGGAGTTAGGGAGGTCTGAAAGCTAAATTCTCATCCTCCATAGTGGGAAATTAACAGATAATATTTGAATTGGAAAAAAATCAAGAAATAGCAGCATCAGATTGTTATAGAGAAATATGGAAACAAATGTCAGAAGTGTCTAAAATTGTGACAAATGCTTCTGGAAAGGGGGAATTGAAGGTGGGAAGGGTCGAGCTGGATACTGATGATTTCCATTATAAACAAAAATGCATTACATGCTTATTATGAAAAACTGGAAACTAGAAAAGTAAAAGTGAGAGTAAAAAAGTCTCTATACTCTCTAAATCTAAAGATTAACACTATTAACCTATTAGTGCCTTTTCTTTGAGTTTTTGTGCATTTTTTATATTATTGGTATGATGTGTATATTTTATATTTTACTTTATTCACTTAAAACCATTTTCCCATTTATGTTTTACATAAATATTTTCAAATTTTATTATGAAAAATTTCAAACATAGAGACAAATGGAAAGAATCGTATAGTAAAAACCATATATCCAGCACCTACGTTCTATAATTAACATTTTACTATACTTGTTCTATCATACATTTATCAATCTATCTATCCCTCTACCCAAAAATTGATCCATTTTACCTTTTGAGGCAGTTCAAAGTAGGTTGTAGGCTTTGGTACACTTCATCCTAGGCACTTCATCAGGCATATCATTAACTACAGTTCAATATCTGTTTATGGTTCTTTTTCTTAAGTAAATTCTACACGTAATGAGATGCACAAATCTTAAGTGTATCATTTGATGAATTTTGACAAATGCATACTCCCGTGTAACCCCAATCCCTATTGAGATGTAGAACCTTACAATCACCCTGGAAAATTCCCTCATGCACCTCTCACTCTCAATCCATATCCCTACCCACTGTGCCCACAGAGGCAGTCAACATTCTAATTTTTAAAATCTATTCCAGAACTTCATATAATTTGAATAATACAAATGTGCTTTTTTATATAAGGCTTTTTTCGCTCAGCATAATGATTTTGAGATTCATTCATGTTGTGGAGTGTATCATTAGTTTGTTCTTTTATCTTGCTGAGTAGCATTCCTTTGGATGAATATACAACAGTTTGTTTAACCTGTTCTCCTGCTGATGGACACCTGGTCTGTTTCTAGTTTTTGCCTATTATTAATGAAACTGCTATGAAATTCTTATACAAGTTTTTGTGTGACATATGTTTTCATTTCCTTTGGGTAAATACCTAGCAATGGAATTGCTTTCTCATAGGATAGGTATATATTTACTTAAATAAGAAATTGCCAGATTTTGCAAAATGAGTCAGATATACAGGGATATTAAGAATTTTTAACCTGTGTAATTTTTTTGGTAAATTGTATTTTTAAAAGAACTTGTCCATTTCAATTGTCAAATTTGTTGGCATAAAGTTGTCCATGATATTGTTTTATTATACTTTTAATGTCTATGGGATCTGTAGTAAGAATCCCTCTTTCATTTCCTGATTTACGTTCTCTCCGGCAATTTATGTTCTTTCTTTCTCATTCTCTCTCTCTCTAGATAGTTTTTCAAATTTGTTGATCTATTCAAAAAACACTTGGTTCTGTAAATTTTCTCTACTGTTTGTCTATTTTATGTTTTATTGTTTTCTGCTTTTATCTTTGTTATTTTCTTTATTTTACTTAGTTTGGGTTTAGTGTGTTCTTTTTCTTGCTTCTTAAGACAGAAACTAAGGTCACTGATTTCAAATGTTTCTTCTTTTTTAATTTAAGCATATTAGACTATAAATTTCCCTCTAAGCTCTGCTTTTGCTGAATTCCACAAATTTTGATAAAACATATCATTATAATCATTTCAAAATATTTCTTACTTTCCCTCATGATTTCTTCTTTGATCCATAGATTATTTTAAAGTGTTATTCAGTTTTCAAATATTTAGGTGTTTTATAGATATTTTTGTTACTAATATCTAACTTAATTTCTCTGTCATCAAAAAACATACTCTATATGATTTCAATCCTTTCAAATTTATTGAGACTCGTCTTACAGCTGCGCATATGGTCTATATTAGTGAATATTCCATGTGCACTTGAAAAGAATGTGTGTTCAATTGTAGTCTACAAATGTTCAATTTGGTCAAGCTAATTGATAATATTATTCAAATCTTCTATATTCTTCCTGTTTTTATTTTAATCTTGTTGTCCTATTAATTACTGAAAGAGATGCTTTTAAATCTTCAACTATGATGGTGAATTTGTCTATTTTTGCCCCTTTGGTTCTGTTAGTTTTTTGTGTATGTATTTTGAATCTCTATTATTAGGTACTGTATTAGTTTTCAATTGCTGCTGTAAACAAATGTTCACAAGGAATCCATTTTCTTGACTTTTCCAGCTTCCAGAGGTGCCCACATTCTTTGGCTTATGACCCCCTTCTTCCATCTTCAAATCCAGCAATGGTGGGGCAAGTCCTTCTCACATCACATCACTCTGAGCTCCTCTTCTGTAGTTAAATCTTCCTTTGATTCCTCTTTTCTGCCTCCCTCTTCTATTCTTATGGTGACAATGGGTCCACCTGGATAATCTAGGCTAACCTCTCTACTGCAGGTCAGCAACCTTAGTTCCATATTCAACCTTAATTCTAGGAATACAATTTGTACCTTTATTTACCACAGTCTTTTTAGAGTAAATATTGTATTACTTCACATAAAAGAACCTTGCAACAGTATAATTCCATTTACTGCCTTCTCCCTTCATCATCCTTCGTGGTACTATTGCATATATTTTTACATCTATATATGTTAAAAACCCCATAACATAATGCCATATTTTTGCAATAAAGTCAGTTGTAATTTATTTTTATTTAAATTTATTTTATTTATTATTATTATTATTTTTTTTGCTGAGGAAGATTTGCCCTGAGCTAACATCTGGGCCAATCTTCCTCTATTTTTTAGTATGTGGGCTGCCAGCACAGCATGGCCACTAACAGGGCAGTATAGGTCTGTGTCTGGGAACTAACCCAGGCTGCTGAAGTGGAGCATGCTGAACTTAACCACTAGGCCACTGGGGCTGGCCCAGAGTCAACTTTTTAAAGATAAATTAAGAGAAAAAATAGTCTTTTATATTTATCTACAAATTTACCATTTCCAATGTGTTTTCTTCTTATTATTATTATTTAGCTTTTAAGAAATCACACATCTTTATTGACTGATAGCTTGTGAAATTATCTCTTGGAGGTTTCTGAAGTCATAAGCCTAAGTTTACAACTGCAGTTTTTTTACCTCAAAAATTCTGGTGGTCACAAATTCTAGAATTTATCATTCAATTCAGTCTGAAAGAACTAGAAATAATTACATACAACAAAACAGACTCTTTACTATCCTTTTTCTGGTCACTATTTAAGAACAGAGACAACATAGAGTTGAGTTCCTCAGAAGATATTAGAAAATGGAGACAATGATAACTGTGTAATGGCTTAAAAAAATTAAAGATAGATCTTGGGGGAAAAATGAAAATTGGACTTTAAGATGGGAATATCTCAGAAGATGTATCTGGATATCTAGAAAATGTCATCATGTTTAAGATATTCTAAGTGGTTGTGTCTGAAAGTTCTTTTCTGTCATGGTCCAAACCTCACGTAGTAGAGATCATTGGGCAAAATTTTTTTAAATCGAGGTCATAATAATTTATAACACTGTGAAATTTCAGGTGTACATTATTGTTTGTCAGTCACCATATAAATGTGCCCCTTCACCCCTTGTGCCCACCCTCCCCAACCCCCTTCCCGCTGGTAACCACCAAACTGTTCTCCCTGTCTGTGTGTTAGTTTATCTTCCACATATGAGTGAAATCGTATGGTGTTTGTCTTTCTCTATCTGGCTTATTTTGCTTAATGTAATACACTCAGGGCCATCCACGTTGTTGTGAATGGGATGATTTTGTCTTCTTTTATGGCTGAGTAGTATTCCATTGTATGTATATACCACCTCTTCTTTATCCAATCATCACTTCTTTATCAACACTTGGGTTGCTTCCACTTCTTGGCTATAATGAATAATGCTGCAATGAACATAGGGGTGCATAAGTCTCTTTAGATTGTTGATTTCAAGTTCTTTGGATAAATACCCAATAGGGGGATAGCTGAGTCATATGGTATTTCTATTTTTAATTTTTTGAGGAATCTCCATACTGTTTTCCATAGAGGCTGCACCAGTTTGCATTCACACCAGCAGTGAATTAGGCTTCCAGTTTCTCCACAACCTCTCCAACATTTGTTATTTTTTGTCTTGGTGATTACAGCCATTTTAACGGGTGTAAGGTGATATCTAAGTGTAGTTTTGATTTACATTTCCCTGAAGATTAGTGATGTTGAACATCTTTTCATGTGCCTATTAGCCATCTGTATATCTTCCTTGGAAAAATGTCTGTTCATATCCTCTGCCCATTTTTTGATCAGGTTGTTTGCTTTTCTGTTGTTCAGTTGTGTGAGTTCTTTATATATTCTGGAGATTAACCCCTTGTCAGATATATGATTTGCAAATATTTTCTCCCAGCTGATGAGTTGTCTTTTATTTTGATCCTGGTTTCCTTTGCCTTGCAGAAGCTCTTTAGTCTGATGAAGTCCCACTTGTTTATTTTTTCTTTTGTTTCCATTGTCCAAATAGACATGAAATTCGAAAAGATTCCTCTAAGACCGATGTCAAAGAGTGTACTGCCTATGTTTTCTTCTAGGAGTTTTATAGTTTCAGGTCTTACCTTCAAGTCTTTGGTCCATTTTGAGTTAATTTTTGTGTATGGTGAAAGACAATGGTCTACTTTCATTCTTTTGCTTGTGGCTGTCCAGTTTCACAGCACCATTTATTGAAGAGATTTTCCTTTCTCCATTGTATGTTCATAGCTCCTTTGTTGAAGATTAGCTGTCCATAGATGTGTGGTTTTATTTCTGGGCTTTCAGTTCTGTTCCATTGATCTGTGTGTCTGTTTTTGTACCAGTACCATGCTGTTTTGATTATTATAGCTTTGTAGTATATTTTGAAGTCAGGGATTGTGATGCCTCCAGCTTTGTCCTTTTTTTCTCAGGACTACTTTAGCTAATCAGGGTCTTTTTTGTTGCCCCAAATGAATTTTAGGATTCTCTGTTCTATCTCCATGAAGAATGTCATTGGGATTCTGACTGGGATTGCATTGAATCTGTAGATTGCTTTGGGTACTATGGATATTTTAACTACATTATTCTTCCAATCCATGAGCATGGAATATCTTTCCACTTCTTTATGTCATCATTGATTTCTTTCAATAATGTCTTATAGTTTTCATTGTATAGGTCCTTCAATTCCTAGGTTAAATTTATTCCTAGATATTTTATTCTTTTTGTTGTGATTGTAGATGGGATTGCATTCTTGAGTTCTCTTTCTATTAGTGTGTTATGAGAGCATAGAAATGCAACTGATTTTTGTAAGTTGATTTTGTACCCTTATCTTTGTTGTAGTTGGTTATTATTTCTAATAGTTTTCCAATGGATTCTTTAGGCTTTTTTAATATATAAAACCATGTCATCTGCAAACAGCAAGAGTTTCATTTCTTCATTGCCTGTTTGGGTACCTTTTATTTCTTTTTCTTGCCTAAATGCCCCAGCCAAAACCTCCAGTACTATATTGAAGAAGACTGGTGAAAGTGGGCACCCTTGTCTTGTTCCTGTTCTCAGAGGGATTGCTTTCAGTTTTCCCCCATGAGTATGATGTTAGCTGTGGGTTTGTCATATATGGCCTTTATTATGTTGAGGTACTTCCCTTCTATACCCATTTTATTGACAGTTTTATCATAAATGGATGTTGGATCTTGTCAAATGCTTTCTCTGCATCTATTGAGATGATCATGTGGTTTTTATTCCTCATTCTGTTAATGTGGTGTGTCATATTGATTGATTTGTGGATGTTGAACCATCCCTGCATCCCTGGTATAAATCACACTTGATCATGGTATATGATCTTTTTAATGTATTGCTGTATTTGGTTTGTCAATATTTTGTGGAGGATTTTTGCATCTATGTTCATCAGCAATGTTGGCCTGTAATTTTCCTTCTTTGTATTGTTCTTGTCTGGGTTTGGTATCAGGGTGATGTTGGCCTCATAGAATGTGTTAGGAAGTATTCCATCTTTCTCTACTTTTTGGAATAGTTTGAGAAGGATAGGTATTAAATCTTTGAATGTTTGGTAAAATTCTTCAGAGAAGCCATCTGGCCCTGGACTTTTATTTTTTGGGAGGTTTTTGATTACTGTTTCAATCTCTTGACTTGTGATTGGTCTATTCAGATTCTCTATTTCTTCTTGATTCAGTTTTGGGAGGTTGTATGAGTCTAAGACTCTATCCATTTCTTCTACATTGCCACTTTGTTGGCATATAGTTTTGCATAGTATTCTCTTATAATCCTTTGTATTTCTGTGGTATCTGTTGTAATTTCTCCTCTTTCCATTTTAATTTTATTTATTTGAGCCTTCTCTTTTTTTCTTAGTGAGTCTGGCTGAGGGTTTGTCAATTTTGTTTATCTTCTCAAAGAACCAGCTCCTTGTTTCTTTGATCCTTTCTACTGTTTCTTTGGTTTCAATCTCATTTATTTCTGCTCTAATTTTTATTATTTCCCTCATTCTGCTAACTTTAGGCTTTGTTTTTCTTTTTCTAATTGTGTTAGGTGTAGCTTAAGATTGCTTATTTGAGATTTTTCCTATTTGTTAAGGTGCACCTGTATTGTTATGAATTTCCCTCTCAGGACTGCTTTTGCTGCATCCCATATGAGTTGGTATGGTGTATTTTCACTTTCATTTGCGTCTAGATATTTTTTGATTTCTCCAATGATCCATTGGGTGTTCGGTAGCATGTTGTTTAGCACATGACACATCTTTGTCACACTCCCAGTATTTTTCTTGTAGTTGATTTCTAGTTTCATAGCATTACAGTTGGAGTAGACGCTTGTTATGATTTCCATCTTCTTAAATTTATGGAGGCTTGTCTTGTCTCCCAGCATGTGGTCTATCCTTGAGAATATTCCATGTGAGCTTGAGAAGAATGTAAATTCTGCTGTGTTTGGATGGAGTGCTCTCTATATATCTATTAAGTCCATCTGGTCTAGTTTTTCATTTAAGTCCACTATTTACTTGTTGACTTTCTGTCCGGATGATCTAATATTGACATAAGTGGGGTGTTTAGGTCCCCTACTATTATATTCTTTTTCTTTTTTGGGTGAGGAAGATTAGCTCTGATCTAACATCTGTTGCCAATTCTCCTCTTTTTACTGAGGAAGGTTAGCCCTGAGCTAACATTTGCGCCCATCCTCTATTTTGTATGTGGGATGCCACCACACATGGCTTGATGAGCAGCATGTAGGTCCACACATGGGATTCAAACCTGTGAATCCCGGGTGGCCAAAGTGGAGTGCACAAACTTAAGCCTCTGCTACCAGGCCAGCCCCCCTCTAGTATAATTGTGTTGTTGTTAATATCTCCTTTTACGTTTGTTAAGAGTTGCTTATGTACTTTGGTGCTCCTGTGTTGGGTGCATATATATTTATAAGTGTTATGTCTTCTTGGTAGAGTGTCCCCTTTATCATTACATATTGCCCCTCTTTGTCTCTCATTACCTGTTTTATCTTGAAGTCTAGTTTGTCTGATATAAGTATGGCAATACCTGCTTTCTTTTATTTGCCATTAGGCTTGGAGTATCATCTGTCATCCCTTCACTCTGAGCCTGTGTTTATCTTTAGAGCTAAGATGTGTTTCCTGGAGGCAGCATATTGTTGGATCTTGTTTTTTAATCCATCCTGCCACTCTGTGTCTTTTGATTGGAGAATTCAATCCATTTACATTTAGAGTGATTATTGATATAGGAGGGCTTAATGCTGCCGTTTTATTGCTCTTTTTCTGGTTCCTCTGCATTTCCTTTGTTTATCGTCCTATGTGTTTCAGACTACCAATTCACTTAGGTAGTTCTCTATAATGATTTTCTTAGTTTTCTCTTTATTTATCATTTGTGTCTCTGTTCTGATTATTTGTTTAGTGGTTACCATGAGCTTTGTATAAAAAAATCTCATAGATGAGATAGCCCATCTTCTGATAGCCTCTCATTTCCTTAGATTAGGTTGATTCCATCCCTTTCTCTTTCCCTTCTAAGTTATTATTGTCACAACTTATTCCATCTTGTGTTGTGAGTTTGTGGTTAAAATGATGTGATTATATTTAATTTTGGTGTTTTACTTCCCTTTATCCTTGGTGTTATAATTAAGTGTTTGCAAACCTGTTCTGATAGGGAGCTACAATTTTTCTGATTTTGTCTACCTATTTTTCTCCTTGCTCAAGGCTTTGTATCCTCAATCTCTTTTTTTCTTTTTCAGACATAAGGGCCTTCTTGAGCATTTCTTGTAGTGGGGGTCTTGTGGTGATTAACTCCCTTTGCTTTTGTTTATCTGGGAAAGTTTTTATTTCTCCATCATATCTGAAGGATATTTTTGCTGGATAGAGTATTCTTGACTGAAAATTTTTGTCTTTCAGAATTTTGAATATATCATTCCACTCTCTCCTAGCCTATAAGGTTTCCATTGAGAAATCTGCTGAAAGCCTGATAGGAGTTCCTTTGTACATTATTTTCTTCTGCCTTGCTGCCCTTAATATTTTTTGTCATTGACTTTTGCCAGCTTTACTACTATACGCCTTGGAGAGGGTCTTTTTACGTTGATATAGAGGAGATCTATTGGCTTCATTCACTTGTATTTCCAGCTCCTTCCCCAGGTGTGGGAATTTCTCAGCTATTATTTCTTTGAACAAGCTCTCTGCTCCTTTTTCTCTCTCTTCTTCCTCTGGAATACCTATAATGTTTATGTTGCATTTCCTAATTGGGTTGGATATTTCTCAGAGAATTTCTTCATTTCTTTTTAGTCTTAGTTCTCTCTCCTCCTCTATTTGGAGATTTCTGCATTCCTATCCTCTAGATTACTAATTCTCTCCTCCATATTGTGATCTCTGTTCTTTAAAACCTCCAGATTTTTCTTTATCTCCTCCATTGTGTTTTTGATCTCCAACATTTGTGATTGGTTCTTCTTTATAGTTTCAATCTCTTTTGTGAAGAAGCTCCTGATTTCATTGAACTATCTGTATTTTCTTGTAAATCATTGAGCATTTTTATAATAGTTATTTTGAATTCTCTTGTTGTTTAGATAATGAATTTCTGTGCCTTCAGGATTGATTTCTGGGTGCTTGTCATTTTCCTTCTGGTCTGGAGATTTAATATATTTTTTCATACTGTTTGATGGCATGGATTTGTGCCTCTGCATAGTGATAGTATATTATTGCAGCTTTTACCTGCCACCACTGGGTTGGGGTCAAGAGCTGGGTATTTGAGCCCACCATGATCTGCGGGCACTCTGGCTGACTGGCTGAGCTGGAGCGCTTGGCGGGGGGATGGGCACTTTCTTTTGCCTGCCTGATCCCGGGGGCTTCTTGCTCTTCCCTTGTTATCTGCTCTCCTGGGGTGCTAGCTTGATGAAGACACCCCTGCACTTGTTCAGTCACCTTCATTTGGAACTTTCTCAGGGCTGTGAGAGAACTTGGAGTGCAACAGTCTTCCTGTGGAGGGCCGCCCCTCCCCCCTTTCCTCTCAGAGGTGTGTGATGGTCCCTGTCAGGGAGGGAAAGGTGCTCTCCTTACCTCCTTTCACTTCCTCTGTGGGGGTCCAGCACCTCCACCTTCAGATGTATGTTGGCATGGGTCTCTCAGATGTCTTTTGTATTGTATGAATGTTCTTTGTTGGTATATGAATGTCCTTTTTGTCATATCTTAGAGGGTAGAGTCCAAGGGGAGAGCTCACTCTGCCATGATGCTTATGTCACCAATGCCCATGTTTTATTATTTTTTGTTTGATCCAAGTTTCCTTCTGATATTACTGCCTTTCTGTCTGAAGAACTTTCTTTAGTATTTCTTGTAGCACAGGTCTACCAGCTTTCATTTATCAAAAACATCTTTATTTCACTTTCATTTTTAAAGGATATTTTTGCTAGATATAGAATTCTGGCTTGACTTTTTTTCTCTTTAAAGATGTTGTTCTATTATCTTCTGTCCTCCATTTCTTCTGCTGTCAAGTTAGCCATCATTTGGATGAATAGCTGGTCATCTTTTTCTTGTGACAGCTGCAGTTTACACTTCATTAGGGTGAGTCTGTTTTGGCTACCCATTAGACTTAGGGCAAATCCTTAGTCCTGGGACACAGTCTCTACTCCTGAGGTATAACTCTTTTAGTTTTCACTGGAAAGCACAAGTTGGTTATCAATCCCCTCAAAATTTGCGAGATTCAAATTCCAATCTCTGTCCCTCATGTGACAGACAGCTGCTGAAATCCTTCTTCTACTTTTTCAAGCCTCCAGCTGTTGTTTTCTACCAGCTTCCTTGGCGTCTCCCTTGAATATGCACATTTCAGAGATCAGGCAAAGATTTGAGGGAAGTTTATATGTATATTTGGTGTTTTGCCCCATAGCTTCTTTTTTCTGAGATTTCTATCTTCTGACTCCTTCTGATGCTTCCTTCAGACCAATATGACCGTATTTCATTTGAGTTTTCTAGCCACTTCATACTGCATGGATTCTTAAGTAACCACAGATTTCACCAGTACCATTCTCTTCTTTCAGGGATTAAATAACTTCCTCTAGTTTTTGCTGCCTTTTGGTCACTCTCCAGGTGTGTGTGTGTGTGTGTGTGTGTGTGTGTGTGTGTGTGTGTATTTTTTTATTTGTCCAGATTTAACACTGATATCTGATACAAGCTATTCCACCATCCCTGTAATTGGAACTTCATCTTACTAACTCTTGCTGGATTTTCTGCATAGGTTGGTGGGCAAGATCAATCATTAAGTCATGAATCTTGGTTCTCCCAACCCAAGAGCATGACCTTCCAAATCAAAATAGTCTAATTATACAGATCTGTTTATTTATGATTTTAGATTCAGAGTTCTGGTTGTTCAAGCTCCATGCTGAACATCTCAGTATTGAATTGATTCTTTTGGCTACCTATATATAGATATATATTGACAAATTTTATGTTAGTTCTTTTTTTTTCTGACAATGACTCAGTTTCTTTTACTTTTTCAGAAATTTTCACCTCACCATTTCTCAGGCTTAGAGAAACACAGCATTTGGCTTTAATTTTCATGAAGTTCTCCTGGCCAGGATTTCCTGGAATTGTTCCATGACTATTTCAAGTCTTGACTGACAACTATGGCTGGAAAGGATAAATGATAAATTCTAGGTGCTACTTGTTGTCCCCAAATGAGTGCTGATCCTGGAGCCAAAACAAACACAACCCCTTGCCTGCTTTGGGGATATTTTTAGAGAGTTGCAAATACATGATATTTATCTTGAGAGATGGCCAATACTTTTAAAATAGCTAATAAACAAAATGTATTTATAAAAAATATTTCTCCATTATAATAAAAATACTGTGCTAATTTCATTCCATTTGTGCTATGGAGAGTGCTTGAATAGTGAAGAAAATCTTCTCTGGTTTCTCCCTGTCAGCCATGATAACTGAGCAAGCCTTACATTCTTACCAATAATTTTCATATACTGAGCTCATAATTTCTCCCTAGAAACACCATTTTTCAAGCTTCAGCCTTTATGCTACATTATCCAGATAACCTTTGGTGAGGACACTGAAGAAGATTTGAATGCCCCCACTAGAATGTAATATTTTCAGTAAAAGATCATTGTCTTGTTATCAAAACAGTAATTATTAAGAGAATAGTCCTTGGAGGGAGACAAACCCAACTTCAAGTCCAAAATCTGCCACTTTCTGTGTAATCTTCGGATTTTCTACAACTTCCTCTAAGTTGTAGAAAAATAGAGATAAAAATACTCCTGACTTCATTTGGTTGTTGTGAGGATCAGACATGGTAAAGTATACAAAGGTTTGCAACCGTTCCTGCCATATTGATATTATTATCATCATTGTTGTTGTTGTTTTCTCCCATAGTAAATGCCCAATAAACAATTGCCTAAATAAGCACATGTTAAATTGAATTAAGTGCTATTCTGGTGGAAGAGAAAAACACATGAATTACAAAAACAAGTTATGAGAAAAAATAATAATTGTAAGTTATGATAAGTACTATGAAAAAGAAGAGCTAAGAAAGAGAATTAACTGGGGGGTCTTTTTTAGATAGGATCATCAGGGAAGGCCTCTTGAAGGAGATGACATGTAAGCTGAGTCTTAAAAGATGAGAAGGAGCCAGCCACACAAAAAATAGGGAGAACAGCATTCCAGGCAGAGGGAATAACATGTACAAAGATCTCAGGCAGACATGCACGTGAACCTTCAAGAACTGAAAGACCACCAGTGTGGTGGGACAGAATGAATAAGGGCAGAGTGGCACCAGATGCAGTCAGAAGGTAGCAGAGGCCAAGCACAAAGGGCCTTATAGGCCTGAGGAGACAGTTTGGCTTTTGTCTAAGTGCAAAGGGAAGGCACTGAGGAGTTTTAAGCAAGGGAATGACAAGATCCTCAGACCTCCTCAATCCATGACTTACAATAATAAACTGAAGGAGGATAAGAATTTCTGGAAACATTTGGAACATGCTGTTTAGAGAAACTAAGAGCATAAATGTAGAACCAAATATTTTCCATTATGATTTAAATTATTGATTTCCAACAACCAAAAGTCTACTGGGGACATTTAATAAAGATTTCATCCACTTCTCTTTCGTTCCACAACTGTCATGAATCCCAAGGGACACTGTGACCCACTTAAAATGGAGGACAGACAAGAGGAGTAAATGTGCTAGGCAGGCAGGGTTAGAGTAACTGAAAAAGATGGCCAGAGTTGACAGCTATGAGGGCCCAGAATGGGAGCACATGTCTGAGCTGTGAGGACCACATTAGATGAGAGATGATTTGGAAGATGCTGTGGGATAGATTTCTTACAAAAAGGAAGGGCAGGATTCTAGTATAAAACTAGTGAGACATTGTGAGATGCTGGACATTCCAGCACAAATGCGATAAGGGGACGTAAAGAAAATTTAAATTTATATATCAGATAATTATCTTTATAAGTCAAGCTCCCCTTGGGGTAACAGGTCTTTGCCATTGTAAGCTTCTTCCTGGAATGTTGGGGTTTATCCTCTCTTGAAACTCTTCATTCTCTTCATAATCTTTTTTTTCCTTGCTTCACATTAGTGACTCTCTTGGCACTAATTAAGACCACTGCTATTAATATAATGAAGTGTTTCTATTTTCACATGATATATTGAGTAATTAAAACTATTTCCTCCCTTAAGAAAATTTATTCCCAAGGAAAATCTTATAGGGAAATGATGGTGTGTTCAGATTCCTATTACCTGTTCACTGATGACAAATTAATTTAAAAGTGTACATAATAGCTGAGCTTTCCAAAATGTGTCACTGTTGTTGTTGCTGTTGTTTTGGAACATCAAAAGAAAATTATATTACAATGAGACATACATTGCATCATACATCACAAAAACAGCTTTGGAGTTAGTTTTAACTTTTTTTCTTGGAGAATGAAGAATAGCTTATTAAATGTCAGCTATAAACTTCATGACAACTAATTATCTTTCATTTCATAGCAGCTGATAATAAGTAAAAGCAAAAATGGCGAATACCTACTGTTGCCAGGTAACTGCATCCACTGTGCTTCCTGCCACCTTCATGAATCTGTAAGGAACAGAAAGAACAAAGATATTGCAACTTAAAGTAAACCGTATCCCCAGGGTTAAAATAAAATAAGCTGAGTCATAGATCAGCCCAATCCCTGGGCAGCTATGCTTTCTGAGAGGGTCCACAGTCACAATCATGGCCTATTCATAGCTACTGAAAGTTAAACTGTATAGAAGGTGAAGGTAATCATACTTTCAGCTCTCCACACATCTTTCACCATCTGGAAATCAAGATCAAATATGACATTCTACCTATATGTCTTCCCAAGCCTATGTATGATGGCTCCCACATTGCTTTCTCTATGATCAAAATGTATCTGTCCCATTTTCTGTTCTCTAAGGACTCTGAGATGCACTAGGAAACAAATAAACAATAATATTTCACAAGGATGACAACACAATAGATGCCTTTGAAAAACAGGCCTCTCCTTCTGAAGAGAGCATGGGGGAAAAAAACCCAATTAATTTATACAAATATAAAGCACTATCAAATATGCCCCCATGATGGGCTGCCACACCTGTCTGAGTGTAGAAACCTGAGCACCACACAGAGAAATCTAACCATTACTGCAGTAGCTAAGTAGAGAACTGTCATCTGACAAGCACACTCAGCTCAAAAGGGAAACCAGACCTGTTTCCCTATAAAGCACACAGCAAAGCCTTGCTAGCAATTCCCCATCCTCCTGTGTTCCTGGAGATTATAGGAGAACCAAAGGGCTGGGAGGTAGCATCCAAGGCTTCACAGATGCCATAGGGTATCATAAATTGCAAGTCTGTGAATAACTCAATTTACCTACTTGCCTCCTTCTCCCCATCTACATGTTCTGAGGCCATGTGCTGTCATGGCTAATGTTACTATTTGAAAGAGTTACCACCCAGGCAGAGGAAATCAAAAGGAACTTCCCAGTCCTTTAAGATATGCCTTTCAACCCTGAGACCCTGGAGGGGAACTTTTCTTCAGACAAAAACAATCTTCAATCAGTACTTCATAACCAAAGAACTCTTCCACTAGGAAGGGAGTCAGTGTTTTGTCAGGAAGGCCTATCCCTGCCCTATCCCAGCATAATCTCGCCAGGCAGACACATGGGCAAAGGGATTGCTCTGCGCTGTCCAAACAGAGGGTCTGCTTTACTGAGATGGTGGAAAAGAACTGAGTCTCTGCAGGACTGGGCAAGAGATAGAGAGAGGATACCAGGGTTGTTGCTTAGCATCAGAGTGAAGTTTATAAAAGCAGATGAAAAGGAAGGAGACAGGGAAGGGGAGAGGGGAGGGGAGGGAAAAGGGGGGAGAAGGAGAAGGAGGAAGAGGAGGAAGAAGATAGGAGGAGAAGGAGGAAGAGGGAAAGATGAGAAAGAGGGGATAAGGAGGACAGGAGAAGAAGATGAGGAAGAAAAGGAGAAGGAGAGGAGGAGGGGGAGGAGGAGGGGGAGGACAGGAGAAGGAGCAGAAGAGGAGGAGGCAGCTTGGCCCTTGTCTGTATGGTTTTGCTTTTTTTCTCCAGTATCATTCAGCAGTTCAGGAGCAAGAAGATGTGAAATGTAGGGGGCCGCCCAGTGGCGCAGCGGGTAAGTTCACGCTTGGCAGCCCGGGATTTGCGGGTTTGGATCCCGGGCGCCTGCTGACGCACTGCTTGTCAGCCATGCCGCAGCCGTGTCCCATATAAAGTAGAGCAAGATGGGCACGGATGTTAGCCCAGGTCCAGTCTTCCTTAGCAAAAATAGGAGGATCAGCAGTGGATGTTAGCTCAGGGCTGGTCTTCCTCGCAGAAAAAAAAAAAAATAAGAGATGGGAAATGGAGCATGAGGGTGATCAAGGAATGGAGTTGGTTTAATGGGCAGGACAAAAAAATCCCCATTGTGGATTGGAGGGAACATAATATTTACTGAGTACCTACTTAGTACCAGCCATTCACATGTGTTATTTCTTATAATTCTCAAGATTGCTTTGCTTGGTGAGATGGTTATTATTGATCCTATTATACAGATTACTAACTTCCCTACTGCCTAGAGAAGTAGTATCTCCAGACACCCCAAACACCCCATTTTTATGGGGTCATTCCACCCCTCCTAGCAGCACTCCTTGGGAAGCAAGACAGGTACCCTCTGCTTTTGGAGCCCATGGATTTCTCTCTTCTCCTCATCTCCTTTCCCCAGCCCAGGAAAATCTCTTGAGTCTGGGAGGGTAGCTCCACTCTCCTCACTATTTCTGGCCCTATGCCTGGGATTCCCCCTTTGGAATTCAAAAGCCAGAAAGGCTCGTCCATTGTCTTTTCCATCCCGCCATGTGCTAGCCCTGAGTCAATAGGCACACACCAGCTCTCTGCTTGAATGGAGAGGAGGAAAATGGAACAATACAGGGAGAAAGAGAACAGATTAGTATCCAAAATACTAT
Source organism: Tapirus indicus (assembly GCA_031878705.1). Classification (NCBI taxonomy): domain Eukaryota; kingdom Metazoa; phylum Chordata; class Mammalia; order Perissodactyla; family Tapiridae; genus Tapirus; species Tapirus indicus. The sequence goes on along the minus strand of CM062921.1, from coordinate 30,386,377 downwards.
CCCTGCCACATATGTACTCTGAGAAGTGGAGACCTGATGATGATCTTAGAAGTAGGGTGACCCAAAAATAAAGAGAGGAAGATAAAATTTTGCACACCTTCCACAGGATATTTTAAAAATTAGAAAAACTAGACAAACTTAGAGATAAGTACCATCTTAAAAAAAGAAATAAAATACTTAAAAAATTTATTTACATGGGCTTTAGTCCCCCAAAATAACTTGTAAAATCTCTGAAATAGAAATATTTTATGTGAAACTGTCTCCATTTACATATAAAAATAACCATAATGAAAATAACACTGACATTTATAATGCTTTCTCACTATAAAATGTTTTACAGCTTCTTATATGTATAATTTCACATAACCCTTAAAACAACCCCGGTAGGTAGATACTCCTAATTTATAGTGGAGGAGGCTGAGTCGTGTAGAGGTTATGTAACTTGCTCAAATTCATAGAGCTAATGTGGACTAAACAGCGTTCTCTGATTCCAAATCCTACCCCCTTTCTAGGATCCTATGCTGCCTCCAAGCTGTTTTCACTGAGGCCAAGAAGCACAGTACAACTTTAAGATGCAAAAAATAAGTTGAATTTTTGCCTTGAGAAAATACCACCATATTTATCAGAAAAAGAAAAAAGTCCTAAGCACCTTCTTTGCTTGTTGGCTTCCTCTCACAGACTTGAGCATTTCAGTGCCTGTCTGGAAGACAATGTGCTGGAGCAAGTATCAAAAGGTGACTGACTCAGGGCCTCTGCTACACGACAACCACAACAAAGCCGAGAAGACAGACGCTGAGACAATTAGTTCTCAGAGTCTCTATGTGCTGCACTACTGGTACAGACTAACTGCTGTGGGATAGCAGACAAGAGCGCAGTCAGCTCTACCTTCCATGGTGTTAGAAGAGGGATGAGCACTGAGAAAAGCTTCACATTGTACATGACATTGAATCGGGCATTGGAAGAAGGGTAGGATTTTGCTATGAAGAGCAGGCCAGGCAGAGGAACAGCTTGAGCAAAGCAAGGAAGAGTCAAGGTGAGTGTGTCCTCAGGAGCCCAGCCTGGCTGGATGTCAGGGGACAGGTAAGGGAGTAGCAGGAAGTCAGACTGGTCAGATCACTAGTTGCTAGCCTGTGATGCTAACACGTCTGGCTTTTATCCCTTAACAACTAGATACAAGTCCAGGTCCTATTTATCTCTGTATGACTAGCACCCAACATAACATTGTAAAATACAGCTAGCTCCTCCTTCATATACATTTGCTGGATTTATTCCATGTTTAAACGAGCAAGGGTATGTCAGGATCAGATGTGAATTTTAGTAAGATTACTCTGGCTATGGTGAAGGTGAAAGGCACTGGTGAGGACAAACTGCCAGGTGACCGCAGAGAGGTGGAAGGCTTTGAAATGTCAGAATGAAAAAAAGACACAATTGAGAAACACTGTTGGACCTCCCAGGAGGACTTGGTGGTGAGTTTAAGTTGAGGAGGGGTGAAAGTGAGGACCCTGAAGTTTGAATTGCAGTAATACCATTGACCAAGATGGGCAAGCCAGGAACAGACATTTGATGCTGATGTTGGTGAATGTATTCCAATCCTCCTGAGTATGCCTCAAAGAACTTGAAGTAAATCATCATTGATGATAACAGCTATGCATTCACAAGAAAATTAGGAGGAAAAAAACATCATCAGTGCCCTGTTTGGCAAAAAGGCTCTAAACAGGCAATTAAGAATGCAGCTAATTTGGTGTCTTAGAAGTTGGAGACTGGTTCTTTATGATACTACAATCTGGAGACCCTCATATGCGTTGGATAGTTTGTTCTGCTATAGGTTGATAATTAAGTCCTTAAATAACCTTCCATTATCAAAAGTAGCATTATAAAAAGAATGGGAAAACTAGAGTTAGGAACATTTAAAGTGATGCTAATGTTTCCTCCCCACATTCCTACCCCACATCCCTCAAAGAAAATTTATAAAATCTATAATTAAATATGAGGTATACCAGACCCATATATAGAATATTATATAGTTTACAGAGAAATATTTTAAAATTGAATATAGGAAAAGACCTACCATGATCCTAGATAGGAAAATCAATTATTCTTCCTAAACTAATTTATGGGTATAATGAAATTCTAATAAAAAAATCCCAGCAGATACTTTTGAAACTTTATAAAATCATTCTACTATTTATCTGAAGAAGCCAAGAAAATTCTGAAAAACTGGAATTATGAAGGAACATTTATTTGATCTACCATCTATTAAAATATATCATAAAAGTTGTAATGATTAAAATATTCCTAGCTCAGGAATTAGTAAGGAGATCTATGGAACAGAAAATATTTTTTAAGAATTTATTATGTGAAAAAGAATTTAGTACATGAAAAAAACTGAAGGTTTTTTTTTTTTTTTTTGGTGAGGAAGACTAGCCCTGAGCAAACACCTGTCGCCAATCCTCCTCTTTCTGCTGAGGAAGACTGGCCCTGGGCTAACATCCGTGCCCAACTTCCTCTACTTTACATGGGATGCTGCCACAGCATGGCTTGATAAGTGGTGCATCCCTCTGGGCCCGGGATCCGAACCTGCAAACCCCGGGCCGATGAAGCAGAGTGCACAAACTTAACGTCTACACCTCCGGGCCAGCTACTGAAGCATTTTTTAATATGTGATTTGTGGCTATTTGGTAAAAAAACTAAAGTCAGATCCTCACCTAATATCTCATTTTGTATAAGAAATCAAAATAGTAAAATATAGTTTAGTTTCATTATATTTTTAAAAATATTTCAATCACAATTTAATATTTTTAAACAAATGATATTTTCTTAACTTTAGTAGTATATTGAAGCAGTAGAAAAGTTGCTTTAGCTAACTTTGAGAAAACACCATCATATCATATGTGTTCCTATGAAAATTGCTGTAAACTAAATTCTTCCATTTTTCCTCCTAGCAAAATGATGAGACCAACCTCAAGCATATGGAAGCATTTCCACACATGCAAAAGAGGAAAAATCTAATTTGCAAATAATGTCGAACAAAATCTGCATTTCCAAATACTACCAGGATGACCAAACACACCTTTGTTTTTTGCAAAGTGTAAAAAACACCTAAAATGGGGCAAATATTCTGTTTTCAGAAGTCTTTGAATAATATTAAAAAAAATAACCAGAAGAAGAAAAACCAACCACAGAAATAACACGTAAAGGAAATTGATTAGACAAAACTCCAAGGAATAGATACTACAGTCAGTGAGTTTGGGGGTATTCTCCCCACCCCCACATCCCTTCCCTGAAAATTAGGGCTCTCTATCTCTACTCTGTATCTCATTTCTATACTCTGTTTTTATTTCTATATTGGCACTGTGGAGGACAACAAGTCCAAAAAGATCATAATTTTCTTCGTTCAAATCTAACATTGATGGATTCTTCTGCTCTCTAGTTCTGCCTGTTTCTCAGAAACTGGCCCAAACCACATAAATGAATAACTTCAACACAGCTGCAGAGTGCTCAGCAACAGTAATATTAGAGGTGGAATAACATGCACACAGACTAGTGCTGTCAGGAGTGAAAAACCACTGGGAAAGTGAAACTCTGTTTAGGGTCTGGTATTCTCCAAGGATTTTCAACCACCTATTTCTATTCTAATCCATAGATTTAGGTCTATAAATGTACAAGTAAAAGATAACCCAAGATGTGAAAAATGACAAGAGGGGAAGATCTTGGTTTTCAAGGGTTGGATGTCTCCATATCTGAATTATGAAGACAGAAATCCTGGATGATTATCTCAGAGAACAGGAGGTGTCTGCCCTCACGCTGACATCCAGTCATGCAAGAAGGATAAGAGAGGGAAGAGGCAGGGACCTGTATCAAAGGAAATTGGCCAGTGCTAGGCAGACCTTTTCATATTGGGGGATCTTTCCCATTGGAGACAATCTGCTGCTGTAGAAAAGAACAAAATATCCTCTTTCATTGTGAGAGTTCCTTTCTTCCCCCAAGGGACCCCAAATCTGGGAGAAATTCTTTCCTTTGTTACCCACCTGCACATATGACGTATCTGAAATATTGTTAAGCCTTCTCTCCCAGGGCATATCACGGCTCTCTCTTATAAGGCACATCTTTATTCATGGTCTTTGGGGTTTGATTTCCACTTCTGAACCACAGAGCACAACCCTAAAAACTAGACTCTGAAGTTTGCTCCCAGGAAAGAGGATAAATCCTTCTTAAGAAACTGAATGTCTAAATGAGCACAAACGTCAGTAAGAGTGCAACAGCCTGATCTTTCTTTCCTTGTCCTCAAAGAGAATCTTTGGTTATATAACTAACATGAATAAGATCTGACAGCCAACCTACACAAAGGCCTAGGAAAAACTTGTGAGGAAATTATTCATCTTGAGTTACAGCAAACCAGGCATCTTCCATTTGGTCCAAAGTCACTTACTTTTCCACGGCTAATTATATATTGAGCTATACTAGGTGCTGCATAGAACAAATAAAATATTGACATCTCTCTCTCTTTCTCCCTTGAATCTTCCCTTCCTCTCTCCCTCTCTCCCTTTTGTCTATCCACCCCTATTTACATATAATATTATATTGACAGTAGGCTGATAAATAGCACAGCTATATGTTCATTGACTTTAATGGCTAGTGCACCTCTCTACTTAGGTTTTCCTTCTAGCTTAATTCCCTTAATTTGACAGATTTATAGAACTTTTAATATACAGGGACTTGAGATGGGTGAGACTCTTCAACCAATCTCTCTTGTCCATAAAAGTTACATCCATGAGGTTTAATTTAAGGGACATCTTGAATGAAGAAAGGAAAAAATGAGTTAGCTACCATTTACTGATTGACAGGCACTTGGTAAGCAGTTTACATAATGTATCAGGTTGATAATATCACTTTCATTTTATAGGTGAAGACACTGTGCTCAAGATCACCCAGGTAATAAGTTACAGAGCTGGGATTCAAACCCAGTTCTGACTCTAAAGCTCTTGTTTTAACCATGCAGAGATGGCAAATTTATGACATGTGTGGTGCTGCTCCCTTTTTCTGAGCCTATGGTAGATATCGGTAATAGATCTCAGTATTCTCTCACTAATCTCAGAATTAGTCTAAGAATCCTTCTAAAGACAGGGTGCCAGGCACTATTACCTGGAACTGGTCCCCAAGATGAAGCCTATTTGCTGCTAATGAGGCTGAGAGGAGGGAGGCTATAGGACAATGTCTGGAACAAAATGGAGGCAGATGTGAGACAATACCACATAAAGGACAAAACAGGTTTGCTTGATTAGAATGAAGACAAATGGCAGGGGGATGAGGGATGCTGAGAGAAGATGCTGAAACAGACGTGGAAAGCTATGGCTGGAGCTGGAAGGTCCTGGTTAGGGGAATATTAAGATAGACATATTTCAACAGTCTAAAATGATGCTTAGGAAGTCATAAAGACTTGGATTCAAGCAAAGAAGGCTATGACTGACCTGATATGATTTGCTCTTGCTGTGGAGCCTGGTAGGAAGCAGGAAAAATGCATCAAGATGTCATGATGAATTTCATATGGAAAAGCAAACTTTCCAAAAGCTCAAGCCCTGTATGAAGCTGAGTCTATGAGAGCAAATACTGTGGAACTAAAGTGGAGAAGGATTATATTTTTTCTAGTATGCTAGCCCCTGTGGCTTCTTCAAAGAGGAAGAATCAGGAAAATGGCATCACAGAGTAGAAAGAGCATGGGCCCAAAAGTCAGATATCTGATTTAAGACCTGGCTCCACAGCTTATCAGCCATGTGACCTTGGGTAAGTTGTTTAACCTTCCTGAACCATTTCAAAATGAGATAACAGCATCTATTTTCCAAAGGTGTAGTGAAGATTAACAAGGTAACATTCCTGAAGGAACAAGGGTACTTCCCAGCATAGAACTGGCACTCAATAAATGTGATCTTGGTAAATAATTTAACATCTGTGTACCTCCATTCCTTGATCTGTAAAATAAAGATAATAAAGCCTGCTCTGCCTATATTACAGGGCAATGGTTCTCATGCTTGGTGTGCAAAGAATCCTTGGGGGTCCCCATTCAAAATGCCAATATCTAGGTGCCATTCCCACACATTTTGATTTGGTAGATCTGGGCTGGAGCCTAAGAATCATGCAGCATTTTTAAGAAGCTCTCCAGATGCTTCTAATGCAGGAGGACCATGGGCTACCCTTTTGACAGATTCCGATCTGAGCAGCACCTGCTAGGGTAGGCCATTCTTGAAGGAGAAAGTAGGGTTCTAAGGGAAAGTAGAATAGGGAAGGGAGGAAAGAAATGGAAAAAAGAAAGCGAGGACGAATATTTCCCAAGACCATCTGTGTCAAATCTAAGTCCATGTCCCAGGACGTCAGCCTCCCTCTCTAATGTTCTTTCTAACCTCCATCTGACTTCTATGACATTAAAGTAAAAGAGAAACAACATCCTTCATCATAATGGCAATAAAGCCAAAAACCTTGGGCTTGGGTAAGGAAGTAGGCTGTTTCTCTAATCAGAAAAAAAGTAAAACAAAAGAAAGCAAGTTGAGAAGTAGTCGTTAAGACGACTCTCAGCTAGGGAGCAGACCATTGCAGTAGCCAGTTATTCCTTGTTAATGAGCACTGAACAGCTGCTGAGAGGCCTTGCCTTTCTCTAGAGGCAGAGGTGGAAACTCTCTTCTTATGAACTAAGAGGAATAAATTGTTCTCTCCTCCTGCAGTTTGGTCAGGTCGTATAACTCTTTCACAGTTGAAATAAAACAGAACAATTATTAGGAATAACATTGTAATAATTACTCAGTGCACCAAATTGTCCCCAGCTGTGCATCTTCCCACTCCAAATGAGAATATGATGTAAGCAGGTTTCTAGGCAGGAGGGAGAGCTATGATCACCCTCATTATGCTGACACGTTATTGTAGCTAATCTTTCCAGTTCCCGTCCTCACACAGTTCTACACTGAGTCATATGCAAAAAAGCAGTTAGAAAAAAACTGCCTTTCCTCTTTGAAATACACTTATTCCTCTTAAAAATTGCAGCTGACATTTCTTTTAGGCGTCAACTGTGCCAGGAACTGTGGTAAGCTCTTTAAATTCATTATCTCATTTAACTTCGCAACAAGCCTAAGAAATAGGGCTCAGGTTTTAGAGAGATTAAACAATTCCTCAAGATGACCTATCTAGTAGATAACCTGGGTCTCATCTAGTTCCCAAGTGCATGCTCTTAACCATCCTGCCATTTTTTTCCCCCAATCCTGCTCTATCGACTCACTACAGTAGAAAACAGAAGGCTGTTGTTTTAATGTCTTTATGGAGGAAGGAACCCATGAAGTCAAAAACGCCCAGGGCCCACAAAAGTCATAATGGGGGCCTGTGTATAGGAACATAGTGAAGTTTCCATGCTGACCTCCCATACAGCCTTCATTGCTATCTATGCTTTGAGTATAAGTGGAGTCTATAAATCAGCATTAGGCACTTAGCAGAAGTATTGGTAATTAAGCACAACTAAACATAGAAATTCTGGATATAAAAAGGCAATTTTTCTGTTTCTGTTTAGGAGACAATTGAGCATACATCATGTGGTCTGCTGTGATGGAAAAGACAAATTCTCTTCTGCTTTTATCCTCTTTGCCCAAATTAGAATGCTTTCTGTAGCTCTCTGGGCCACCATGGGAGCTAAAAGCCCTGTCTAGCTTTCTGTTCTAACACAAGTTCAGGTTAGAATATTCCACTAGCAATTCTGTAGAATGTTAGGATAACTTCCATTCTTCATTCATTTGCTCAACAAATTTGAGCATCTACTATGCACTAGGCTTTTTGCCAGCACTGCATATACATTGGTAGATATACTTCCCATCCTCATGGAGTTTATAATCTATAACCAAGAAATAAACAAACAATAAATATGTAGTTATAAATTGTGATAAATGCCATAAAGACAACTAACAGAGTGTATTGATAGAGAACTACTTGGCGAGGTTACTCTGATGGATGAGGAGAAACCAGCTATGTGGCAAGCAGAGAGAGGAACACTTTAGGTAGAAAGAGCATATGTGAAGGCCCCCAAATTAATAGAAGCTTAGCACATACCAGGCCAGTGAGGCCTGAGTGAAGTAAGAAAAATGGAAAGCTGGAAAAGATAAGAATGAAGAGCTGGGCAGCAGCCAGATCATTCACTGTAGAGCCTTGGTAAAGAGATTAAATTTTATTCTAAGAGCAATAAAAAGTCATTAAGGAGTCTTTAGCAAATGACTGACATCATGTGAATATGTTTGTAAAAGATTTTCTGGCAACTGAGTGGTGAATAGATTGGAGAGGACAAGAGTGGAAGCAAGTAGACCAGTAACCAGGCATTTGAAGTGGTCCAGGTTCTGAGTTCTCCAAATTGTAATTCCTTTGTTATCGTCTGCTCTACTGCCATCACTCACCTAAAGCATGGCTCATATTGCAAGTCAAGGTGATCCAAATATGTTAGTGGAACACAAGTTCCTCAAGATGGTCTCTGAAAATAAGACTCTGATCAAATAAATTTTTAAAATTCTGTATGCTAAATCCCCTTCTTGGAGATTCAGAATGTAAACTAATGTGTTAAAGGTGCTGGGAAGTGTTTCAGTAAATTTAGGTATCTCAGTATTTCTCAAACTTACATGACCACAGAACCTTTTATTTTTTTTTCCCCTCCACATAATGTTAATATCCTGCAGAACTGATATTCTCCAGAGCACATTTAAGGAAATGCTACCATAAGTCATTTTAACCAAGAGTTAACTCCAATACTTGGTTTGCTGGGCCTCCTCCTCTTCACCTCTCTATTTATTTTTTCAACGGTTAAGACAATATTTTCTGACTCTACATATATTATATGAGGATACCAGGCTTTGTATGTCTTCTTTCTTCTTTCCATTCTACTCCTATTTTCTATCAACTGTCCCTTTACTTTTACATTATAAAGGTTGATCAAGTTTTCATTCTTTTCTGTAACCATAATTTTCTTCCTTTTTTCTGGATCTGGACATCCTATAAGACAGCAGTTGGGTATCCTGACTTGATCCTCTATATCAGTAATATTTTCTCTCAAATTTCCTGTCTCTGTCTAAAGTTCTATACATGGGAGATTTCCTTGATTTTATCTTCCAATTCATTTATTGGACTCTTTCTTTTAACAGCTTTTTGGAGATATAATTTAATACCATCCAATCTGCCCATTTAAGTGTACAATTTAATACTTTTTATTATATTTACAGTTATGCAACCACCAATATAATCTAATTCAAGAATATTTAATTTCAGAAAGAAATCCTATATCTTCAAGCAGTCACTCTCCATTTCCCCACAATCTCCATCAGCTCTGTGCACCCACTAATCTACTTTTTGTCTCTCTATTTGCCTATTCGGGACATTTCATATAAAGGGAATCATACAATGTGTGGCCTTTTGTGACTGGCTTCTTTCAGATAGCATAATGCTTTCCATGTTCATCTATCTTGTAACATGTGTCAGTACTTCATTCCTTTTCATTGTCAAATCATATTCCATTGTATGGATATATCACATTTTACTTATCCATTCATCAGTTGATGGACATTTGAGTTGTTTCTACTTTTTGGCTATTACAAATAATGACACTATGAATATTTGTGTACAAACTTTTGTGTGGACATGTGTTTTTACTTCTCTTGGGTATATACCTAAGAGTGGAATTGCTGAGTCATATGGTAACTCTATGTTTAACCTTTTGAGTAATTGCCAGACTGTTTTCCAAAGCAGTTGCACCATATTACATTCCCCCCAGCAGTGTATGAGAGCTCCAATTTCTCCACATCCTTTCCAATACTTATTCTTTTTTTTTTTTCTTTTGTGAGGAAGACCAGCCCTGAGCTAACATCCATTGCCAATCCTCCTCTTTTTGCTGAGGAAGACTGGCCCTGGGCTAACATCCGTGCCCATCTTCCCCTACTTTATATGGGACGCCGCCACGGCATGGCTGACAGGCAGTGCGTCGGCGGGCGCCCGGAATCTGAACCGGCGTACCCCGGGCTGCCAAGTGCAAACTAAACCGCTGCGCCACCGGGCCGGCCCCCCAATACTTATTCTTGTATGTCTTTTTGATTATAGCCATCCTAGTGGATGTGAAGTGGTATCTCATTGTGATTTTGATTTGTATTTCCCTAACGACTAATGATGTTGAGCGTCTATTCATGTGCTTATTGGCCATTTGTATATCTTCTTTGGAGAAATGTCTATTCAAATACCTTTTGCTCATTTTTAAAATAGGCTATTTTTATGGTTGAGTTGTAAGAGTTCTTTATGTATTTTCTGGATAAGTTCCTTATCAATTATACAACTTGCAAATATTTTCTCCCATTCTGTGTCTGTTCACATTCTTGATGGTGTCCTTTGATGCACAGAAGTTCTTAATTTTTACGAGGTCCAATTAATCAATGTTTTCTTTTATCACTTATGCTTTCAGTGTTGTATCTAAGAAATCATTTCCTAGCCTTTATTGGACTTAATGTCAGCAATTATATGTCTACTTTCAAAAAATACCTTTTTGTTCTGATTGTACCTTTTTTTATCAAAATGTGTTTTTACTCTATAAGTACAATATCTTACTATATCTTTATAAGAATACTAATTACCAGGTCTTATTTTTAAAGTTCTGATCTTGAATTATAATTCTTCTTGGGTCAACTTTTTAATTTATTTATCTTGGTTTTTCTCTTTCATGCTACTGGTGTCCTTCTTATGTCTTGTGATCTTTGGCTATCTATTCATATTTAGAAATTAGGGACTAAGCATATTCTTCTAGGCAGGTGCAGATTTTCTCAGCTGTTGAACATGTGGGCTTTTTAGATAAGTCTCTCCTTTCAATGGGATCTCTATTTTGTGGGCAGAGCTTGTTGACTAACACTTCACTTTAGAGAGGGAGGAGGGTGAGGGCACAGACAGCCTTTGGGTATCCCACTGTGCATTACTCATTGTTTTACTATGCAGGAGCAACTCCATCTTAGCAATACTAGCTCATCCCCAGGCTGTTCCTTCAGTTTCTTTGGTGAAAGCTCCTAAGTTTTGGTTTGGCACTCGCTTGGAGATAATAGCCTGAGCTGTCTTTGCTCTGCATGGGCAGGGTAGGGGACTTAAAATGATGGGGGAAGAGTTGAGCTGTGGGTGTAGTCCCTCTGCAGGCATTCATATAAACCCCCTGGCTTGGTTCCCCTTTCTCAGCGCACCCCCTCCTGACTCTGAGCCTATCTGCTAGGCAGATTGGCTATCTTTTCCCAGAGCCCATGTTCTCTGGGTTGTCACTTCCTCACTCTGCTTAATCTGTCAACAGGCTTCCATCTGTTTACTGTCTTAGAGAAATCTGTCAAAAAACTCTCATCTGCTGATGATCCTTCTTTTGTGTGTTATTACAGATTTTTTTTCTATATCAATTTTTAATAGGAGTTGGGATGTGGTTCCAGGAGGAAATGGAGCTTGTGCTCATATCACTATCCTGAACTTGAAGCACACCCAATATATTTTAAAGCCATCTTTTTGTTGCTCCAGAGAGAATATTTCTTGAATATGAATGTGTATTCATTTGGGTGTAGCTTCCTTTTGAGAAACTCCCTTTTCTGCATGGATGGCACTTGAAAGAGAGATGCTAACTGTTCAAAAGGTGGAAGTCAGCCCCTATTTAATTATTTCCTCCCATTCTCTTAGCCCCATCTCACCAAGATATCCATCAACAAATCATATCTACCCTAACTTCTCTTTTTCCTCTGTCATTACCTTAACCCAATCTACCATCGTCTCATAGTGAAACAGCCTCCTTACTGAGCTATTTTGATCCCTTACTTTTGCACTTTGAAATCTATTTGGCACACAGAATAGAGTAGAGTAGACTCTAATACATGTCGCTGCCCTTATAAAACCCCTGTAATGTCTTTCCATTGCTCATAGAATAAAATACACAACCTCTCTACCATGGAATACTCAGTCCAGTAATGATCTGGTCCTTGCCTGTCCATGCATTCTCATCTCCTACACCACTCTTCTTGGGCTCACTATACTGCCCATCTTTCTATTCCTCAAATGCCTTAACCTTGTTTCTGATTCAAGACATTGACAAACATGACCTAGTACCTCTACCTAGAACTTTATTCCCTCCACTCTTTGAACAGTGGGCTCCTTCTCATTCTTTTGTTCTTGGCTTAAATAAATTGTCCCTCAGTAAGTCTTCTCTGATCACCTGGTCCAAACAGATCCCCCAACCCCAGGCATCCTGATCATTTCCTTCACAGAATTACACACAACTTGTAATAATTTGTTTTTTCATTTACTGTGGCTCTCTCTTGCTAAGCTCCAAGAGGGTAAGAATCACTTTGGCTTTATTCATCAATATATACCCAGCACTTAAGCAAGGATCAAACACAAAATAGGTGTTCAATAAATATTTATTGAGAGAGAATTTAGTACTCATCTCACTATGATTTAAAGCCCTCCAAAAGGAGCCTCGGTAAACATGCTTTCAATGAATACCTGCTTTTCTTGACACTGCTGCATCACCAAAAAATAGATTAGGTCCTTACTCTATAGCAGATATAGCAATAAACTCCAAATAAGTTAAAAGAGCCTAACCTTGAAAATTAAAAACATTAAAAAGGCTAGATGAAAATGAAATAGTAATTTTATCCTAACTGTATAAGGGAAGACACAGAAAAGACTATCAACAAAAAAGTAAAGAAGAACTATAATAAAAATATACTTCTGAAACAATAAAAACATGTTTCAAAGTAATAAGAAAAGCAATAGATTAAGATAAAGTTGTCACTACATAGATGATGCATAAACGTTTACAAAAGAAAAACAGAGGAAACTGATATAATCCTAAAGAACAACTCTTCATGCCTTTGGATAAAAATCAATGACTAGCAATAGCCAGTTCTCGAATGAGGAAATGAAAATAGCAAAACAAGCATTTTATTAAGTATTTCCTATATTCCAGGCAACATACTAGTCCCTGAAGATATGAACATAAAGATTCTACCTCTGTCCTAGTGGAGTTCATATCCTAAGTGGGAAGATAGTTCTGTTTAGTCCAGTAACAACCTAAGTAAAAAAGGTTAAAAATTAGTTAGGCTCTATAAAAACTAAAACTAAAGCTAGTTATTATGATTTATTTAAATTGTCATAATTTATTTAAATCACTGTTTATACAATGATTTACAGTGCTTCACAATCACATTTATATGTATTGTTTTAGGGTCAGATGAATTTAGAGCCTGTTATTGAGTAAAACAGTATTCATTCAACAAGCATTTATAAGACACCTATTATATTCCTAGGTTTGGAGGCTACAGAATGAATAAAACATAGACCAGGTCCTGATCCCAGTCCACAGTCTATTAGGGAAGGCAGATATGTAAATAAATAAGTTATCATCAATTTGATAAGTGCGATAGCAGAAAAATAAACAAAGTGCCATACAAGGACAGAGGAGGTGATATGAAATCCTGTCTAAAGATGTCAGAGAAGATCTATTGGAAAGAGGAAAAATAAGGGGAGAGGGTGGTGTTCCAAAGAAAATGACACAAAATAAAAAGATACAGAGGTAAAAGAAGTGTATGGCATTTTCCAAAATTCACTTTTACTTTGATGTAGCTAAGGGCAGGTTGTACAAGGGGGTATAGCTGTTTACTAGCTGCAAAGTGAGGCAGGTCCTGGACCCTAAAGGCCAGGGGTGCATTTGAAAGGGTTTGGATTTCAAGCAAGAGCAACTTGACCACACGTTGCATTTTTAAAAAACTGCTCAGAAAGCAATATGGAGAAATTATTAGAGTCAGAGACTAGATATGGAGAAATCATTTAGGAGGAAAATGATAAGTTTTAAAATAAAAATGAAAAGAAGATGGGATATGAGTGATACTAAGAAGTCAGAAATAACAGAACTTAACTAACTGATGGAGTAGGTGAACAAAAGAGGAATGAATCTAAAATGGCCTCCTGGTCTGTGCCTCGGGCAAAATGGTTATTGTGTCATTAACCAAACCTGGGATGGAGGAAAAGAGACAATGTAAGAGTTTGGAAAATGTTTAGTTCTTTTCATAGTTAATAGAATTCAAATTTAAACAACCATGAGGCTTGCTCTTGAATTAATTAATAGAGTAAATTAATAACAATGACAATACTCATTGCTGTGAAGTATTGCGGAAAAAGATACACTAAAACATTGCTGCCTTGCAACCTGATGAAATTATTCTGAAAAGAAATTTGGCAACAAATATAAGAGCCATAAAAATTATCATATACTTTGACCCAGAAACCCAACTTTTTGGAATACAGCCCAAGGATGTAATTCAGAAGAAATAAAAAAACCTATTTGTATAAAGATGTTTATAGCTGTACTATATATTACAGACAAAAACTGGAAATGGCCCAAATGCCCAACAGTGAGGGAATAAGCATAGGCAGACTTTGGTGCATTAATGCAATGGAATATTTTATTGCTATTAAGAATGACAAATATGAGAAGTATGTAGAAATAAGGAAAGGACAATATAAAGCAATGAGTAAAAAATGCAGAACTCAAAATGATGCATATACAATGTTCACAAACATGTAAAATTATATCTGGTTATACAGGAGGATTGGGAAAGATTACAGAGCTGGTAATTTAGAGTGCTGACATTTTTGTTATTGTTGGTTGAGTTGCTGGGAATGCTTACGTGTTTCAAGTTATACTTCACTGTATATTTAGCACTTATACATTAAGAAAGATAAATCTCCATTTTTCTTCTGGCACATAAAAGAAAAAAATGCTCATCAGTACCTTTCCTTGCCCTGAGTGATTTTCTCTAGTCTCTTGAGTCCTATTAGCTTTTGGATGTATGGGGAAGTGCACCCTACCACTTGGCACCACAATACCCAGTCACATTTTCATTTCTTTCATCTGTAGCTTACTGTTGTGTCCAAGTTTCTTGACATATTCACAACAAACCAGCATCTATGTGCTCACATTTACACCATGTACACACTGGAATGCCCTAACTACACCTTATGTGCTAGGTAGAAGTTATCTCCTCAGTTTCACTTTTAAATCTCCGACATAGAGAAAAATTTGTTTCTTACCTTCTGTTACCCTGATGGAATTGCCCCTCCATTTAATGGAGGCCAATCCTCTGGATTCCATTTCTTCTAACCTTAAAGAAATTCTCACTTTGGTTATATCCTCAAACTTCTGTATCATCTAGCTCTTCTCCTCTCTTGGATAAGTCTCATCAACATATAAACCTGTTCTGCTGTCTTCCACATTAAAGGGGAAAAATGCCATCACCTTCCTTGATCCCACATCTCCCTTCATTTTTCTGTTCTCCTTCACAGTAAAAATTCTCCTAAGAGTTTTTGTCTACATTATTGTTTCCAATTTCTCACCCCCCCCATTCACTCTTCAAACTATTGTGATCTGACTTCTCGCTCCCACCATTCCACTGAACTGTGTTTCTCAAGGTCAACAACACGGTTGCCAAATCCAATGGCACTTTTCTGTCCTCCTGTTACTTGAACTCTTGGTTTCCTAGCAGTACTTATCCTTATTTAAGACTCTCTTTTATTGGTTCCTGTGACACCTCAAATCTCTCCCTTTCTTCTTACCTCTGAGGCCATTCCTCTTTTTCACATCTCTAAACATGAGAGTTCCTCTGGGCTCTCCTAAGCCTCTGTCTCTTCTCTTTTCACAGTCTCTCTAAATGATCTCCTCTATTCCCATGAGCTTAAATACCATTTGCATGCTAATGACCCCACAAATTAATATTTCTAGCAGAGACCTTGATCCCTTGACTCATACACCTGATATCTCCATTTAGATTCTAGCATAATAAACATAACATGAAAACTAAAGTTACAATTTTCTTCCCAGAACCAGCTATTCCCCCAGTCTTCCCATCTCAGTAAATGATTGTACAATCTACCCAGCTACTTACACATCCCTATGTCACATCACTATACACTTACCCAATATATCAAGTCCTGCGGATTCTACCTCCAACAATATATTCCATTGTCAACACCCTAGTCTAGGTCTCCATCATTCTTTCTACTACAGCTGCCTTCTCACCGACTTCCCTGCTTCCTCTCCAATCCATTTTCCACAGAGTAGACATAGCATACTTTTTGTATAATAAGTCAAATTATTTCCCTCCCTAGATTAAAAACATTCAACATCTTTCCCACTGCACTTAGAAAAAATTCTAAAAACTTCATTATGCCTAGAGGCCCCTATATACCTAATTACTTCTCTAGCTATACCTTTATTTAGCCAATCTGGCCCTTTTTTCATCCTCATGATCTTTGCACACCCCTTTCTTTCTTCCAAGAACACTGATACTGTTCACTTCTCACTTTGTCTAGTTAATGCCTACTCATCATTTAGATTACACTTTAAATACCTCTCTTCCTCTTATGTGTGACTTCTTTAGGGAACCCTTGAATGACCTCCTAACTGAATCAAATCCCAGCCCTTATAGTCATTCATAGCACCATGTACCTCTCTTGGTATTGTCTTAGTTTTAAGTTCAGTTGATTAATGTCTGTGTCTCCCTTACCACATTATATACTCCATGAGGGCAGAGAAAGTATCTGTTTTTGTTGTTATTACAGTCCCAGTTCCTAACAAAGTACCCAGAACATAGCAGTTATTCAAGAAACACTTGCAGAATGAATGAATGATTGATACAGGGTCAGGATTCTCAGAGGACATTGTCAGTCCAATGAGAATACATTAATCAAAACATTAAAGGAAAAAGATAATTCAAAAGAATAACTACGTGGACTTAAATGATAGAATTATTGGCTTTGCTTGATTACGTATTATGAACTGTGAATAAAGTTCTACACATGTGATTCTTATTCCCTAATTATAACACAAACAATGGAACTAACCTCTCCATCTCCACCCCCGCCCCCCGAGTAATTTCAGAGTTCAGTGAAAATATGCAAAGGGAAGCCCAGAATTGCATTTTTGGGTAGGGGTCAAGGTCATGAAATTGTTCTGCGGGAAAAACGGAAAGTTGCTCCAGAGGAGAAGGGGAGAAATGAGAAGGATAGGGAAAGGACAGGAGTTGAAGCAAGGGCCTAAGGAGACTTTGTAAGGGGGAAAATGCTCAAAATTAAATTTCAGGTTGTTAATGTTGTTACAGTGTAAATCCTTCTGACTTCCCAAACCTTCAGTAATGTCTACTGTGTTCATTAGGTTAGATCAAGACTAAGTTACCACAACGGGGAGAAGAAAGAGTCACAGGAGCCATCAAGCCACAAGGGCCATCCGAGACATGGGCCAAAGGTTTCTCTTTCCTCGAATATCCCTGTTTGTACTCATGTGGCATTTATCTAGCCTCACTTGGGCTGTGCACTTCACTGGAAAATGTCTCACTCATCTTTGAATTTTCAGGAATAAACATACCTATCCCAGAGTATGACAAGATGCCACATAAAAGGTGTGCCTTGGTGCATACTCTGTGTTCCAGAAGAACTCTTGAGTCTCCCAACTTCATTGTTTCTACCCTTCCTGCTCCAGTTACATCTCCACTTTGGGTCTTGGGATCCAACATACTTCTTCAGCCTTCCTCATGTCATTCCCTCAGACATTCCCTCTCACCTTGCATAACTGGACCCAACCTGCATGGATGTCCACTTATTCACTCTGGGTCTGGCCCACCAGTAGAACTGGGGCAGAGAGCATTTAACATAGTGCCTCAGCCATAACCAATGCATAAAAAATGATTATTAGATTTAGTCAAATTTAAATAAATCACATGATAGCAATTCTCCAGAATACCTGCTAATAAATCTATTAGTTAAGTTGTACTTTAATCTACAAGTATTTGCAGTGTTTCTCAACTTTTTAACTCAGCTCCACAGGCCAGGATTTTGTCAAGCTTGACTTTACCTAAGAGGTTACAAGAATAGAGTAGATATTATTTTGCTTTTTTAAAAAATAAAATGATGATATGAAATGCTGTAATATTAAATGTGCTTTTTTAAACAATGCATCCCTTCAACCTGTCCTGGAGATTGTAATATCCCTCCCCAATCCCACCACCCTGTGGAAGACCTGGAGAGATGAGAAGTTCTTCCAGTGTTTGATGGAGAATCCCTGATTTAGAGTGGGAGAAATCAATGGAAAAAGTCTCTCCATCCTTCTTAAGACCAGAAATAACCAGGAAAAATATAAATACATTAATTCATTACATTTAATGAACAATGTTATAAGAGCTGCTAAATAATCTGACCTACCCATCTAGAAGAGCGATGACATTCTTCCTGGGCCGCCCAATGTTAGGGCCATATAAGCTGGCTCTGGAGTAAATCCGGATGGGCTGCAACAGGCTCTTCAGCTGAATGTAATCCTTTCCCAACTGGCTGCCATTTACTGCCCGGCCATGCATGGTCCGATAGTTATTTGGCTCTAGGTTAAAAGCAGACATGCAAGTCAGAGTTGAGAAGGGTGAGGCTCTGCCAACCCTTTCTTGTCCACAGACCTCTCTGCCTTTTTCTTAACAATGTGAATAAAATAACCAAAAAGAGGTTGTGAGCTAGTTTGACTGGAGGAACTATCCCAACAAAAAAGTCAACGCCATTTTATGATTCTATTCATTTTCAAACTAATCTTCACAAAAGATCACTTATTCCACAACAGAGAGACCTTACTGATTTTCAGGTGATGCTTTATAATGAATGGTATACTGGGATGCATGGTGTCCCTCTAAATTCATGTCTACCCAGAACTTCAGAATTTGACCTTATTTGGAAATAGGGTCTTTGAAGATGTAATTAGTTAAGATGAGGTCATATGGGATTAGGGTATGCCCTAAATCCAACGCCTGGTGTTTTTATAGGAGAAAGGAGAGGGAGATTCAGGTACACAGACACACAGGGAAGAAGACCATGTGATGATGGAGGCAAAGATTGGAGGCATGCTGCTATGCCAAGGATTGCTGGCAGCTACCAGAAGCTAGGAGAAAGGCATGGAATAGATTCTCCCTCAGACTCTCTAGAAGGAATCAACCCCAGCGATGCTTTGATTTTGGATTTCTGGTCTCCTAAACTGTGTGAAAATAAATTTCTGTTGTTTTACACCACTGAGCTTACAGTAATTTGTTATGACAGGCCTGGGAAACTAATACAAATGGTAACAAAGGAAAGCTTCATAAAGATGTTCATTATACCAAAATGTTAGAAAAACTTTAATGCTCAATAATAACAAAGTGGCTGAGTGAAATAATTCAGAGCAAAATTCCCTCCCCCAGTTTATATTAACGTGGTAGTTCTAAAAGGGTAAGGAAGGTCCTAAAAACTAGTAGCTCCCCTGCTGGAGAGGGCTAACTTGATTTGGAATGAAGCACATGTACCAGGGAAGGCCAACATCTCTGGCTAGCTTGAGGTTTTGATACTGGTAGGGACAAGAAATAGACCAGCAGACTTGCAAGAAATTTAAGAGGAAAATCTGGGGAATGAGACAGCCACTGTGGGCCTTGATAAGCTCCCACGTACTCCTTGTAGTCTGCAAGGCTGTGCATGCTCAGGAGAGACTGGAGTGGGCACCAGCTATCCAGGCATTCCCAGATGAATGTGAAACCTAGTACACTCATAAAGGAGACTTGACAAGGCATGTCAAAAAGTAAAAACCAGTCAGACTTGTAAACTGCCTAAATTTGTTCCTCAACCTATACACAGATCTACTGGTAAAGGGTAGAAGGCTTACTGGCTCAATGTAAGCAAAACTTTTGATCAATCATTGTCTCACCATTAAGCTATCTTGACTCATGGGCAACCCCTAGGAAACTGGCCTTAAAAACAAAAAATGATTAAAAAATTAAAAACTTAAGAAATGTCAGCAGCTATATGATGCAAAGGAGACAGACTCTACAGAATTAGTCCATGCAAGCTGCTAACAAACAAATAAACAAAAAAGAAACAACAAAAACAACCTCTGATATGAGGGTTCAAAATCCAGAGTTGCTCCAACATATTATCTAAAATGTATAGTTTTCAACAACAAAAAAATTACAACATGCAAAGAAATAGGAAAGTGTGACCCATAAACAGAAAAAAAGCAGTCACTAGAAACCATCTCTTATGGGGCCCAAATGTTAAGACTTAGCAGACAAGGACTTCAAAACTGCTATTACAATTATGTGCAAAGAACTAAAGGGAACAATAAAAATTAAATGAAAGTATGATTTTACTGACTAATCAAATATAAATAGAGATAGAAATTATATAAAATGATCAAATATAAATCTTGGAACTGAAATGACTCTTTGCATACAGGGGAACACAATGAAATTAACAGCTGAATTTTTACCAGAAATAATGGAGGCCAGAAGACAGTGTGATGACATATTCAAAATGCTGAAAGAAAAAAAAAATGTCAACCAAGAATTCTATATGCAGCTGTCTATCCTTCAAAACTGAAGGCAAAATTTAGAGCTTCCCAGAAAAACAAAGGACAAAATCTGGTGTGAGAAAATCTGCCTTATAAGAAATAAGAAAGGAAGTCTTCTAGGTTGAAAGGAAATGACACCAGATGGTGACTCAAAACTACACAAAAAAAATAGAGAACACCAGTAAGGGTAATTACATAGTTAAACATAAAAGACAGTTGAAAATATTTATTACTCTTCTCTGAACTAATTTAAATAAAAGTTGCATAAAACGAAAACTATAAAACTGTATTGTTAGGCCTATAACATATACAGATGTAATATTTAGAATAATAATGGCACAAAGGAGGGGAAAATGGAGCTCTATTGGATCAAAGTTTCTATGTTTAACTGGAATTAAGTTAGTATTACTCTAAATTAGATTGTAATGAGTTAAGATGTATTACAATAAGAAACTACTAAGAAAATAATTAAAAACAAAAACAAAGAAATTAAAATGGTACCTTAGACAATATCACTTTTGCACAAAAAGGCAGTAAAGGAGAAACAGAGGAACAAAAAAAATGAAATAAGTGGAAAATAGCAAGATGGCAGATATAAATTCAACCATACAACAATTACATTAAATGTAAATGGATTAAACACTCCAATCAAAAGCAGAAATTGTCAGGCTGAATAAAAAATAAGATCCAACTAAAGAGACACACTTTAAAATCAAAGAGGTTGAAAGTAAAAGGATGAAAAAAGATATACTGTGAAAATAGTAACCATAAGAGAACTGGAATGACTACATTAATATCAGACAAAATAGACTTTAAGACAAAAATGTTACTAGAGACAATGTGGGGAATTTTATAACGATAATATGGTCAATTTATCAGGAAGATATAACAATTATAAATATATACATACCCACAACAGAACACCAAAATACATGAAGCAAAATTTACAAAATTGAAAAGAAAAATGGAAAATTCAACAGTAATAGAAAGAGACTTCAATACCACATTCTTAATAATGGATAGAACAACTAGACAGAAAATTAGCAAGGATATAGAAAACTTGAGTAACACTATCAGCTAACTTGACCTGATTGATATCTACAGAACAGTCCACTCAATAACAATAGGATACAGATTCTTTTCCAGTGCATATAGAACATCCTACAGGATGGACCATATGCTAGGTCATAAAACAGGTCTCATATATTTAAAAAGATTAAATCATATAACATATGTGCCCTGACCACAACAGAATTAAACTAGAATTCAACAACTGAAAGAAATTTGAGAAATCTATAAATATTTGCAAATTAAACAAATAATCCATGAGTCAAAGAAGAAATCACAAGGAGAATTGGAAAATATTTTTAATGGAATGAAAATGAAAATATAATATATCAAAATGTACAGGATAACACCAAGGGCACAATCCATGAAAGAAATAATTAATAACTGGACTTCATTAAAATTAATGAATTAAAAACTTCTGCTCTGCAAAAAAAAATGTCAAGAGAATGAGAAAACAAGCCACAGACTTGGAGAAAATACTACAAAAGACACAGCTGATAAAGAACTGTTATCCAAAATATACGAAGAACTCTTAAAACTCAACAACGAGAAAACAAACAACCTGATTAAAAAATGGGCCAAAGACCTTAACAGGCACCTCACCAAAGAAGACATACAGATGGCAAATAAGTATATGAAAAGATGCTCCATATCACATCATCAGGGAAACGCAAATTAAAACAACAATGAAATACTACTATAAACCTGTTAGAATGGCCAAAATTTGGAACACTGACAACACCAAATACTAGCTAGGATGTGGAGCAACAGGAACTGTCATTCATTGCTGGTGGGAACGCAAAATGACACGATCTCTTTGGAAGACTTTGGTGGTTTCTTACAAAACAAAACCTACTCTTACCATACGATCCAGCAATTGTTCTCCTTGTTATTCACCCAAAGGAGTTGAAAACTTACATGCACGCTTTTGTTGGCACATGGGTTTATTGCAGCTGTATTCATGATTGCCAAAACCTGGAGGCAACCAAGATGTCCTTCAGTAGATGAATGAATAAATAAACTGTGGTACATCCAGACAATGGAATATTATTCAGCACTAGGAAGAAATGAGCTATCAAGCTATGAAAAGACATAGAGGAACCTTAAATGCATATCACTAAGTGAAAGAAGTCAATCTGAAAAGGCTATACACTGTATGATTCCAACTATGTGACATTCTGGAAAAGGCAAAACAGTCACAAAATGGTGACAGTGAAAAGATCAGTGGTTGCCAGGGGTTGGGGAGAGGAGGGAAGGACGAATAGGTGAAGCAAAGCGGATTTTTAGGGCGGTGAAAATACTCCATATGATACTTACAGGGAAATTTATAGTCTTAGACCCCAATATAAAAAAAAGAAGAAAGATCTCAAATCAATAATATAAGCTTCCATCTTAAGAAAGTAGAAAAGGAAGAGAAAACTAAACCCAAAGCAAGAAGAAGGAATGAAACAATAAAAATTAGAGTGGAAATCAGTGATATAAAAAAATAGAGAAAATCAATGAAAGCAAAAGTTGGTTCTTTGAAAGATCAACAAAATTGACACACCATTAGCTAGACTGACCAAGAAAAAAAAGAGAGAAGTCACAGATTACCAAATTTAGGAATGAAAGAGGGAACATCACTAAGGACCTTACAGTAATTAAAAGAATCAGGGACTATTAGGAACAACTTTGTGCCAATAATTTAGATAACTCAGATGAAATGAAAAATTTTCAAGAAGACATAGATTACTAAAACTGACTCAAAAAGAAACAGAAAATCTGAATAGGACTATAACAACAAAACAAATTGAATTAAAGATAATTCATGGGGCTGGCCTGGTGACTTAGTGGTTAACTTCACATGCTCCACTTTCCTGGCCCAGGGTTTGCACGTTCCGATCCAGGCTGCAGACCTACGCATCTCTCACCAAGCCATGCTATGGCAGCATCCCACATACGAAATAGAGGAAGCTTGGCACAGATGTTAACTCAGTGACAATCTTCCTCAAGCAAAAAGAGGAAGATTGGCAACAGATGTTAGCTCAGGGCCAATCTTCCTCACAAAGAAATATATATATAAATTCATGAATCATTAAAAATATTTCCAAAAGAAAGCCCAGACCCAGATGGATTAACTGGTGAATTCTATCAAATATTTAAGGAAGAAATAATACCCATCCTTTACAAACTCTTCCAGAAAATGGAGGAAGAGGAAATACTTCCCAACTCATTTTATGAAGCCAATATTCCCCTGATATCAAAGCCAGATAAAGACATCACAAGAAAAGAAAACTACAGATGAATACCCCTCATAAATATAGATTCAAAAATTCCCAATAAAATATTTACAAACTGAATCCAGCAATATATAAAAAGTATTAAAATACCATGACCAAGTGGGATTTATGCCAAGAATGCAAGGTTGATTTAATATCAACTCAAGTAACGTAAAATATCATATTAATAAAATAAAAGACCAAAACAACATTATTATCTCATTAGATGCAAAAAAAAAAATCATTGACAAAATCTAACACCAATTCCTGATAAATTCTCTCAACAAACTGTGAGTAGAAGGGAAATTTCTCAATCTGATAAACATTATCTAATAAAAACCTAGCTACTTAATGGTGAAATACTGAAAGCTTAATGGTAAAACATCATACTTAATGGTGAAATATTGAATGTTCTCCCCCTAAGATTGGGAACAAGGCAAGGATGTGTGCTCTTGCCACTTATAGTTAACATTTTTATTAGAGACTTTAGTCAGCAATCAGAGAAGGAAAAGAAATAAAAAGCATCTAAATTGGAAAGGAAGAAGTAAAATTGTCTTTATTCTCAGACAACATATCCTGTATGCAGAAAATCCTAAAGAGTTCACACACATGGGGGAAAAAATACAAGATCTAAAAAGCAAGTTCAACAAGGCTGGAGGATAAAAGATCAATATATAAAACCAATTTTATTTCTAAATACTAGCAATGCACAATAAAAAGTGAAATTAAGAAAATAATTCATTCACAATTGCATCAAAAAGGATAAAATACTTAAGAATAAACTTAACAAAAGAAGTGTAAAACTTGCACACTGAAAACTATAAAACATTGCTGAGAGAAATTAAAAGTTAAATAAGTGGGGAGATAATTTATGCTCATGGATAGAAAGATTCAATATTGTTAAGATGACAATTCTCTCCAAACTGATCTATGGATTCAATACTATCTTTATTAAAATTTCAGGCTTTACTGAGGGAATCAACAAGCTGATCATAAAATTTACGTGGAAATAGAAACAACTAGGATAGCCAAAACAATTTTGAAAAAGAAGAACAAAGTTAGAAGACTTACACTTTTCAGTTTCAAAATTCATTATAAAGCTATTGTAATCAAGACAATGTAGTTACAGTATATGAACAGACATATAGACTAGTGGAACAGAATTAAGAGTCCAGAAATAAACCCATTTATGGTCAATTGATTTTTGACAAAAGCATCAAGAGAATTCAATAGGGAAAGGATAGTCTTTTTTGTGTGTGGGTGTGTGAGGAAGATTAGCCCTGAGCTAACATCTGTTGCCAATCCTTCTCTTTTTGCTGAGGAAGATTGGCCCTGGGCTAACATCCGTGCACATCTTCCTCCACTTTATATGTGGGACGCCTGCCACAGCATGGCTTGATAAGTGGTGCACAGATCCACACCCAGGATCTGAACCTGCAAACCCTAGGCCACCGAAGTGGAGCACACAAACTTAACCACTACGCCACCAAGCCGGCCCCAAGGATAGTCTTTCAAATGAACAGTGCTGAGATAACTTGATATTTATATGCAAAAAGATTCATATTTCCCAATTAAGTATTTAATTAATTAAGTAATAATTAATTACTTAAAAATTAACTCCTTAATAATCTTATGCCCAAATGTAAGAGCAAAAACTGCAAAACTTTTAGAAGAAAATATCAGAGAAAACACTTTGTGATCTTGGGTTAGGCAAAGATATGACACCAAAAACACAATCCATAAAATAAAAACATTGAAAAATTGAACTTGATCAAAATTCAAAACTTCTGCACTTCAAAAGATGCAATAAAGAAAATGAGAAGATGAGCTATAGACTGGGAGAAAATATTTGCAAATCATATATTTGATAATGAACTTGTAACCGGAATATATTTAAAATTCTTACAATTCAATAATAAGATAACCCAATTAAAAGGGCAAAAAATTTGAGTAGATATTTCATCAAAGAAAATGTAGAATGGCTGACAAGCATATGAAAAGATACCCAACATCATTTGTCATTAGGGAGTGCTAATTAAAGCCATATTAAGATACCACTTCAAACCCACTAGAAGGGCTAAATCAAAAAGATAAATATTAACAAGTGTTTCCAAAGATATAGAAAAACTGGAAACCTCATACATTGCTGGTGAAAATGTAAAATGGTATAGCTACTTTGGAAAATAGTTTGGCAGTTTGTTAAAAAATAAACATAAATTTACTAAAGGAACTAGCAACTCCACTCCCCCACAGGTATCTTTCTAACAGAAATGACAGCATATATCAACACAAAGACTTGCATGTGAATATTTATAGCAGCATTATTTATCATAGCCAAAAAGTAGAAACAATCCAAATGTCCATCCTCTGGTGAATGGAAAAGCAAAGTGTGACATATATCCATACATTGGAATACTAATCAGCAATGAAAAGGAATGAACTACTTTTACATGCTACAACATAGATAAACCTCAAAAACATGCTAAGTGAAAGAAGTCAGATGCAAAAGACTACATACTGTATGATTTCAGTTATATGAAATGTCCATAAAAGACAGAAAGCAGATTAGTGTTTCCTGGGACTGGGAATGGTTACAGGAATTGACTATAAATTGGCATGAGGGATCTTTTTGGAGTGATGGACATGTTCTAAAATTGGACTGTGGAGACAGTTGTACAAGTCTGTAAATTTACTAAGAATCGTTGAATTATAAAATGAAGAGGAAGGAAGGGAGGGGAGGTGGAGGGGAGAGAGAGAGGGAGGAGTACATTAATTCATTGTTAGAAAAGCAAGAGTCAAGTTGAATATTTCAATTTGAATTACTAAAAGGCAAAAATGTGTGAGAGGATAATGACAAATTGTTTTCAAATCCTATTTATTATCCATCTCCTCTATTAGGATGTAGGCAAGGGTATTTATCCATTATTTACTGTTGTATCTCTCAAAACTAGTTCAATACCTTTGGCACATACTAGGCAGTCAATAAATATGTGTTGAATGAAGTGAAGAAAGCCAAGAAGTTTTAATACTATCTAAAAAAAAGCCCATAGGGTAGTAGAACAAGTACCTCCCTTTTTACTGCGAGTACCAAGTTCCTGACAGAGATTTAGCACTTACTGCTGCATTTAGCAATTTGCTTCACCTTTTTTCAATGTTTCCTCACCTGTATAATATTTACTTTATTAGGCACTTTATTTAGCATTTTGAGGTCCGAATAGAAGAGTATTTGGACGTGTTATGTAAACTAAATACTATGCAATTATAGGATGACAATATTGTTGATAATTACAAATGTAAATCTCCTAAGGAAGTAACTCTAAGTCTTTTGTCACGAACCAGTGGCAGGGAATATATATTGTATGCCCTTTAAAATAAAAAAGATGAACACAGAATAGTTTTTTTTTTTTCCCGGTAACAGCAGTATTGAGATATAATTTATATACTGTACAGTGCACCAAGTTAATATATATAATTCAATGGTTTTAAGTATATTCACACAGTTGTGCAATCATCACCACAATAAATTTTAGAACATTTTCATCAACCCAAAAAGAAACCTCATGTCCTTTAGCAGTCACCTCTCATCCCTACCACTCTTATCCCTAGGCAACCACTAATTTACTTTCTGTCTCTTTAGATTTGTCTATTCTGGACATTTCATATAAAGAGAATCATACAGTGTGGTCTTTTGTGCCTGGGTTCCTTCATTTAGCACAATCTTTTCAAGGTTCATCCATGTTGTAATATGTATCAGCAGTTCATTCCTTTTTATGGTCAAACAATATTCCATTTATGGATTTATAGCTATACCACAATTTATTTATCCATTTGTCAGTTGGTGGACATTTGGGTTGTTTCCATTTTTTGACTATTATGAATAACACTACTATGAATATTTGTGTACAAATTTTTGTGTGGACATATGTTTTTATTTAACTTAGATGTATATCTAGAAGTGGAATTGCTAGGTCATATGTAACTCTATGTTTAACTTTTTGAGGAACTGCCAGACTGTTTTCCATAGTGACTACACCATTTTACATTCCCACCAGCAGTGTGTGAGGGTTCCAATTTCTCCACATCCTTGCCAATAGTTATTTTCCTTTATTATTATGGCCATCCTAATGGGTGTGAAGTACTATCTCATTGTGGTTTTGATTTGCTTTTCCCTGATGGCTAATAATGTTGAACATCTTTTCGTGTGTTTATTGGCCATTTACATTTCTTCTTTGGAGAAATGTCTATTCAGATCCTTTGCCCAATAGTATTCTTGGAACTGATTCTTGTGTTGTCCCTAATATGAAGTGAAACAACACAATAAGTGATATCATAGTTCCAGGAAGTAGGTCTGCACTGTGGCTCATGGTCTTTTTTCATAATTAGTAGACTTGATTTTGATTTTTTTAGAGCAATTTTAGGTTTACAGAAAATTGTGTAGATGCAGAGAGTTCCTGTATACCCCGTAACATTTGTTACAATGGAACCAACAGTGACACATTATTATAAGCAAAGTCCATACTTTACATTACAACTTACTCTTTGTGTTGTAAGGCTGTATGGGTTTTGATAAATGTATAATGTATAATGTCATGTATATATCACTACAGTATCATACAAAATAAGTTCACCCATAAAAATTCCCTGTGCTCCACCTATTCCTCCTTCCCTCCTCTCCCTCTTACCTCCTGGAAACCACTGGTCGGTTCATTCTCTTTCTACAGTTTTACTTTTTCCAAATTGTCATATAGTTGGAATCATGGTTCACAGTCTTTTAAACGAGATATGGAGTTAGCCTCATATGCTGTGAACAGTTACTGCTGGTGCACATCCATTACCCAAAGCCAAAAAATGACCAAAGCAGGTTTTCTGCCCCTTGTCAACGTCATATGGACAGAGAAGTCACTGGTGTGTCAAGGTAAGTCAGAACAACAGATTCAGTCTTAGCTTTTACAAGTTACTGACAGGGTTTTAAAATATTTAAGAATAGCTGGCAAGAGTTCTACTGGACCATGTCAGTTAGATGTGTTCTCTTTCATAGTATCCTGTTCTGAGGAAACAAAGGTGAGTTTAAGAAATGAATAGAAGGTGCTAATTATTTATTATGTTCCTTAAAGTGTCAACTGCATTTCAACGGTGACTTATATCAGTGAGAACAACAAAACAGATGATCTTGGTCATATCAATGTTTCATCAAACCTCCACTCACAGCAGCTATCCCACATCAGCTTTTCTCGACTATCTAACTAACCCCAAGCAGTTACACTGTAAGCTGTAACACTAAACCACGTTCATGAGAGAACATGGTTCTCTACTATGACATCAAATCAAATAAAGAATCGATGCAATTCAAACATCACTAAATTCCCTTAACAATCAAAGGATAATTAACTTCAGTGCTTGCAAATGTAAGTTATGAATTTATCAACACTCTTGTGCATTAATTTATATTTTTATACTATATTACTGGTTAGTTTAACGACTCCTCTGATTTATTCTATACTCCTTTCTAACTATAAGGGCTCCAGTTCTAATATACGAGTGTTTAGTAGTTCAATAGTTTTGAGTTTATCCTGCCTTTACCTTTAGATAATAAGCTCCTAGAGACTGGGAATTCTTTGTTCTGTATATTTATTCTCTATCACAGTGTGCTCTACCAAGAAATACAGTGCTGGGGAGAGAAGAATTTTAAGGATATCCTCCAACTCCCACTCCAGCACTTGGCATAATATTTTGCATAGCAGGTGCTCAATACATATATATTAAGTACAAATTAAATGACTAAATAGCATGAGAGAATGTATGTGGATGGGAGTAAATGGAGAAAGAATTGAGAAGATGAAGGTGATGAAGGTGAGAAGCAGACAGGGAGAGGAAAAGGAGAGAAGTAAGAAGGTAAAGAAACTATATATGGTTTCTCATCTTCCCCTCTCCTCCTCTTTTCTCTTCTCCTTCCCTAACCATCAAAACTCTAGCCTATGAAAATATAGCTCTCTAAAGCTCTGAGCTATGACCTAACCTCATAAACAATTGGCAACATGTTTGAAGACGGTGGCTTAGCCCTGTGTTTGGCCTTCACAAAGCTATGTATATATATATATGTATATATACATATATACACACACACACATATACAAGATCAAAATGTATAAATGGCTAGACATAAATACATCATACATTTATCCACACAAACACAGACTAAATGCTTAGTAAATATTGAGTGAATGAATGAATAAATAAAGCTGAGCTGCCAGAATCATCATGTCTAAGGGGCTAAATTTTGTAAGGTCAGAAATTTGATTTTATGAAATTACCTCATAGATATCAGGTTCCCAGGAACTGATTCATATAAGTAAAATCGTAAGAGAATAACTGGTGAATGTATAGGTCAAGTGTAGATATGAATATATGTCACTGATTCAGTAATTAAATATAGTAGCTTTTATTTGTTCACAGATGTGGGGAGATATATTTGGAAGCACACTTAATTTGAGGGGCAATTCATAATGTAGAGTTCAATTAGAGATGCTGCATTATCTTCAGAGGATTTTTGTTAAGGATGGCCCTCTAAAGAACAAACGTCATCTCCCTGGAGCAGAGTTGGACTATTCTATCTTATTAAGACTTATCTTAATAAGACTATCTTATTCTACACTTCCAGGGCTTGAATCCCAGCTCCAAAATTCTCCCAGTTCTTCCTTACTCTAGATTCACCAATGATTAATAGAAATGCAAATAGTTACAACTACCACCTAGCATTAATCAAATGCAGAGTTTACAATTTATCACATTCAAGGAAACATTTTATATCTACAAAATGTAGTTGTTAAAAATCTTGTATCAAGAAAGTCATTCTTTCATAGACTCTGACGTCCTAAACTTTCTTAATCTTTACCTCTTGATATTGAGAGTGTCTTTCTTTTGATATTGAGAGTATGGACCTGTAGCCCATACTATTCACTGATTTCAAAGGAGAAAAAAAAAGTAAGTTAGTCCCTTGAAGTTTAGCCACTCTAGGAGAAACAACCAAAGAAATGTCCACTTTGGTTTTTCCAATGCTAGATTTGCTTGAGAGATAAAATGCTTGTTAACAGGATGTGAGTATACAGGAGGATGAGTGATAAGAGGACTGACCAGTTCTATTGTCCCTCCCTATATCTGGATATAATGATTAAACTATTACCTCTGTCCAAGAAGATAAAGTTACAAAGAAGAAAATGGATAAAAGATTGGAGAGATAAGTCTAGGCCAGGAGGATGACCATGCAGATATTTTGAGAGAGAAGGGCCTGAATATACAACACAGAATGGCTGTGAGCAGAACACACTAGAAATCTTAAGGAATGTGATTCTAGCACAGGAAAAACTATCAGTAGTTGTAGAATGAATTAAAAGAAGCAGCAAAATAAATCTTCAAACCCTAAAAGGTATGTTGAGTTGGGTAGATTATTTATTAGTCATACCAAAAAATAGAAATGTAGTTTTTAAAATAAAAGGAAGGGGGGGAAAATGAACCAACACCAGTCTTCTTGACCAGAGACTCAAAAATTATCTGTATCTGCCTTGATAGAAATGCTCACAAAAATATTACCACATACTTTCCACTTGACTCAGATTTTAAATTCATAGATTTGGTTATTTTCCTCTCTATTCCTATCTACATCCCCATCTATTTTCTTATCTATGATTGTGCCTTTTCTCCTCCTCAGAAATGATTCTTTGTTTTTGTTAAGCGCTGAAGAGGCACTTAAAAAGATGATGATGGGAATCAAGTGTTGTATGGTTAAGGTGACTAAATAACATTCATTTAATGTAATTAACTCCATCTCCAAATTATTTAGCATAGTTTGGGGGAAGGAGGTGGATGTGGAGGGAGGGGCAGGCTCTCAGTTGTCTGGAATAGATGGGTATATATTCTCTCTCCCCATCGACCCGCACGGCATACCACCCCAGTTCTACCAATTAAAGATTTATTAAGTTTAACAAGCTCCCACATTCAGAGGTGTCAAAATCTCTGGAGGAATTATTCCCATCAATCACTTGTAAGTAACTTTTAATTGCTTTGGGCTTATCTATAACTAGCTGAGATTTTTTTACAAACCAATTTTATTTAGGTAGCACAATATTTTAAAAAGAAAACAAACAAAGCCTTTAGGCAGAGCATGTATTCTCTAATTCACCAGAGGCCCTACCACTCCTTACTGTCTTATACTCACCCATCTTAAACATTATACTTAATTGATCCCTAATGACAGGTATAAGCCCTGTTGGGGAAAGTACTGTTGGAAGAATATTTTGCTCTGTTTGGGGAAGATAGCTAAGCTGGGTGGTGTCTGATACTGGGGAGGGTAAGGTTAGGTGGCAGGGTGATGAATAGACAATGTAAAATACCAAAGAATGTTAAAGGGCATGAAATAGAAAATGGGAAGGGGAGGGATCAGTAAAGGACTTTGCCTACTATGTAATAATTTTGCTAAGTTCAAAGCTGATCACATCATTTTTGCTTTTGTCATAGAATGTATGACACCCAGACTGGTTGGGAAGATGAAAAACCTCAGGCTACCCCAGTTCTACCCTCTACAGCCAAAGTATCTTTCAGTTCAGCTCAGTGGGTCTCCACTTGGTCTCTAACTCTCCCCAAATTTCCCCCACTCCAGGGGAGGAAGACAGAAAGAAAAAGTAGGAGGAAAGAAACTGAGAGCTACATTTTAGTTAATGGCTACTGATAAAATAAGACACTTATTCTTATATAAGACCCTCATCCCTTGCTATCTCATTATGAGGACAAATTCTAGGTGGCAATAAATCCACACATGTGAACGTGTATGTGCACACACACACATACACAGCACTCCAAACAAATATGGGTTAGCTATGGATATATGGAGCCATGGACAAAAATGTTGATAATCAATTTGTAACAGTAATTTTAAGAGACATCTTCGTTTGTCAGACTCACTTGTTTTGTTCTAAGGTCTACCAAAATGTCTTTTAATTAGAGAATCAGAATATTTTCAAATTTATACTATTCATAATTTTAACTAACACCCATATTAACTGACTCAATAATATTAGAGACTCATGCAAATACCATACGATTTCACTCATATGTGGAAGATAAACACAGGTATAAAGAGAACAGATTAGTGGTTACCAGAGGGGAAGGGAGTAGGGGTGGGTGGGTGAAAAGGGTAAAGAAGCACATATGTAGGGTAATGTATAAAAGCTGGACTATTGGTGGTGAGCATGAGGTAGTCTATATAGAAATTGATAAATAATAATGTATATCTGAAATTACACAATGTTATAAATATTATGACCTCAATAAAATAATTTAAAAATACATTAGAAAGTCATGGAATCTACAGAATATCACATATATCATACATACATATATATCATTAGGAAAAGTAGTGTAATTTAGGCAATATTTCTCCAAAGTGTGTTCAATAGAATATTGTTCCATGGGATGATAATAGGTCTCTCTCTCTCTTACACACACACACAGTCCAATGATTAAACCGGGCTGGCTACACAATTTGTAGGGCCCCATGCAAAATGAAAAACTGAGTCCCCTTGTTAAAAAATTAAGAATTTCAAGATGGCGACAGTAGAGCTTTAAACCAAGCATGGGTCTCTTCTAAGCATGGAGCCCTATGTGACTGCATAGATTGCACACCCCTGAAACCAACCCTGGTTAAATGGTTTAAGAAATGCTGGGCTAAAAAATGTTACACAGATTTCATTTCAGCAGAACTTCTCAGAGCCTTTTATGTGCTAATGTGTATTGTGAACCTTCAAGAGGTACAAATACTGTAGAGCAGTTGCCAAATATACTTGACTAAGCTCTTTTAAATTATTGTAAGGGTCATCTTGTAGGACCAGTGTTCCATAGAACACACATTGTAAAATGCTGCTTAGGCTGTGCAGACAGGCTGTATCTGGTTTAACACCACTTTGTTAGTTATAAATCACATATGGCATTTTTCCCTATTTGGAATGAGGCAACTAGAGATAACTATAGATTCAAATGGTGTGGGTTCACTAAATCTACTGTCCTTCACTATTTGGTCTTTTAATATTTGGAAGGTCAACTCAGTGGGCAAACATCACAAGTGTTTTCTGGGCCAGCACACTAGAGATGGTCTAACTGAAACTATATCCCAGGCCAACTTATTTTTCACCCTTTATCTTGTCAATTCAAAGGAAATAACATCCTTACTTACCATTACCTAGTTCCCAAGAAATGTTGTACTTTTTGCTGGCACTGTACTTCAACAGACTCAGGGCACTAGAACTGTTCCAGGAGTTATTGGGATTACGACGCAGTGCATTTAGAGCAAATATCAGGTGGAGTCCAGAGCAATCGGCAAAGTTATACAGTTTGTCTAGAGACCTGGCTGGGAAGAAGCAGAGAAAGGCTTATAACTTTCAAATCAACATTCCAACAAAAGGAAAATATTAACTACTACAAAAAGCCTTCCTATGAGTTTCCTGTTAATAGGAATTACACAGACAGGCTTCTGAAAGGGACTATTACCTTTTGGTATGGGGTACGTTTCAAGGTGATTTTAGAAAGCAGCACACACAGTTCCAGCTAGAGGTTGCAAATTGGCAACTAAGTCTAGTCCACAGTATGTTTTATTCGTTAACAAAAAAGTTGAATTGCTAACATTTAAACATGGGAAGATATACAAAGAAACTAGATTTCTGGCTTTTCTTTAAAAATCAGAAGATCTGGCCCTGCTGGTACTGTACTTTTTAAATAAAATAATAGGAATAGTGTCAGGAGACAAGGCTAGGAAAGATGATTGGCTGGTGAGTTTTGGAAAATAGCTCAGCCTCGCAGCACTTCCAAAAATATTTCAGTCAATTCCACATTTCTAATATTTCTGAGAATGGAAATACCATAACCATTAGTAGAAATATGTTCATTGTCAGGTTGATCCCAGATACCATCAACTCTATTCACCATGTGTTCCATACCCATCCCATTCCTTCATTTCTATTGCCACCATTCTGGCTCTGGCTCTCATTTCCACTTGCATGAATTATCACAACAATGTCTGTATTTGCCTGTCTACTCTTCTAGTCTTCCCATCCTGCCAGATTCATCTTCTCCCAATCACTTTCATCAGTTTTACTCACCCCTCAAAACCTTAGTGGATTTTCAAGGACTTTTTCTTCCTTAGTTCAAGGCCTCTACAACTCAACCATAATTCCCCTCCCCACCCCCACTTCAGGCCTCTTTATTGTTGTCAATGAGTTTTTTGTTGGTGTCAGCCAGTTCTATTTATTATAGAATTCCCTGCCCCACTGGCCTTTGCTCTAACTATTCTCCTCATTTGGCATGCCTTTTTTCCTCTCTTGAATGTGTTCAGATCTTACTTGTGCTTTTAGGAGTGTTTCCAGGGTATGAATGACATGACTTTAAGAGGTATACAGACTGAAAAAAATTTTAGGTTATTAATTATGTACGGGGTTCACATTATCCTAGTATTTATTATCCAAGTCCTATAGCAGGGTTTCTCAAATGGGGTTCTATGGAACACTGGGAAGATGTCACTAGGGAGTGCCGCCAAAGATGATGCAGAGTGACCAAGTTGCCCCATTAGCAATTGTTATAGGCTTTTTAGTTCTATAACGCAGGACCATGATCATTTGGTTGAGTCCATTATCAGTTTTCGAAGTGGGATATAGGGGTCTGCCATTTTCATTTTCTTACATGTATGAGAAAGTATTTTTTAAGAAGCATCAAGAACAAGAACAGAAATTATCTCATTTCAGTTGAAAATAAAATCCATAGGAACTTGTCTCACATTCAAACCAGAATCAAGGAACTAGGCAACAACAACAAAAGGCATAAGTTTTACATCAAAGAAATAAACTTATATATTTTTAGTTCCAAAATAGCAATTAAAATTAAAATGCATTTATAGACCTACTACAGTGATCATGAAACCAACACATGTGTGTATTAATTTTAGAATTATCTACATGAGCCTGACCATGCCACTCAGTAATAAAATGGTTTCTTTTAAACTCTTATAAAAAATTTTGTCTTAGGCTATAATTTATTCATATTACTTTGACATATAGTCTTAGTAACTTTACTATTCAATAGTGTTCATTCATTTTATATTGAAAACAACATTAATTAAAATAAATTCATAAACTTTACTTAAGTAAACCTAACAAGCCTACCTTTAGAAAAATTATATCCCATTTTGGCTTAAATGTTACTTAACAAAAACACACTACGTTTGCCTCATAAGTTTTCAAATTCAAATAAAAAGGAAAGAAAAGGATTAATTTCAAGAAAGTAAGTTAACTACTTCTTTTTCTTTTCAAGAAAGGTTGTCTAAAAAGTCATTTTTAGTTTCAAATAGGAGGGAAAAAACTCTATCCTTACACTTACCATATACCACATACCATACCTCAACAACATTTGTATGACAGAAATTCATGACAAGACTTTTAGCCCCCCTAAGGTAAGGAACAAAAAAATCAAGAAGGAAATTTTAAAAAGGAAAAACTGAAATTTCTTCTATCTATACCACTGACCTACTTGAGAGTCAGTATCCTTTGAGAGGAAGAGGAACCTACAAAAGAATAGGCTAAGAAATTGGCATACTAAACAGATTCTCAGAAAAATATCACTCCCTATTTAAAAGAGCATTGGCAATTACTATTGGATTATAACATCTACAACTAAATGGTTACACTGACATACTACGAGCTTGAGATATAATTTTTATGCAGGGGTTCCCTGAGACTTGAGAATTATTTCAAGTGTTCCTCTGGCATAAAAAGTTTGAGATGGCTGTCCTAAAGTTAAAGGATGCATCCTAACACCAAAATATTCACTGTTGAACTGAGAACTGACTTAAACATTCTTTCCATTTTGCAGTATCCTCACTGATAAAATCAATGATGTTTTCAATTTCTCCAATATAATGCAAACCCAGTATAAATCTATTGGAAAGCCAAGTTGCAAATCTGAGCAAAAGAGGCAGGATTTCATGAGATCAATGAAAATAACATCTGATAACTGCTCAAATCACACGCAAATCCACTAACAAATAAAGATCTAGAAGAATTAGATCAGTTAACTGAACAAGTGAAAACTCACAAGGATGATAACAAAATAGGCTGCTCAAAAAGTAATTGGAATATTAAGATCAAGAGAGGTCTATTTTGAAGTCTTTTAATATTTATGTTGTGCCACAAAAGTTATTTTATCAGAAAAATACTCAATATTCAATTAAATAACATTTTGTGCATTCAAATTATTCATAGTTGCAAAGACAGCTTATAATTTGCTTAGTATACAATGAAATACACTTATTTTCATAATTTTTTGTTTCATTTACAAACTAAATCCTAATCAAACTTTTGCATCAAAATTTAATGTGAATGACTGATGTACTTTTTTAAGTAGATTGATTCCCTTTAAGTGGCCTTATTCTAGAGCTAATTATCTCCACATAATGAGGATTTCCTGTGTATGTTTCACATGTATTAGAAAAACAAATATGTGTCAAACACAAACACAAATCAACCCTGTGATTTCATGGATTTGATGGTTTAAGACAAGGTAAAAGGTATTGCCCAAAAAACGGTGTCAATGTAAAGAAAAGTGTGGAGAAATAACACTATAGATGGTTTGTTAACATGGCAAAAATTGAGAACCAGAGTGCTAGAAATTTGGGAAATACTTCATTAAGGATAAGTTTAAGTCCTGCCTCCTCCATGAAGCCATTCTTGAACACACCAATCTCCCTACCATGACCTCAACCTTCTCTAAACTCAGGGTCTACACTATTTGTTGGCATCTGAGTGCCTTGTGACATCTCCTGCGACACTGTCTTACCTTGGGGATTTACCTCTTGATGTGTAGTAACTTCTCCAGAGTGAATGTTTTATTTACCAAATTAAACTGTCAAGTTCCTTAAGGCTGGTACTGTATCTCATTATATCCTTCACAGCATCTATCAGAGAGCAGTTTCCTGCCTTAAAATCATGATGAAGAGTTCTCATAGCCCAAATCCTTTTGGTTGCATAAAAGTGGTCTAGTAAGAAATTGAAAGGTCCCAAAGAGAGACCTTTCAATTTAAAAGATTCAATTATTACCTAGGTAATAATTATTGTTTCTAGTTCAAGAGATGTACTCTAGAATTGATTAGAAAATTACATATATTTGACTACAGAGCATTTAGTAGCTGCTCAACAAATGTAATCTTCCTTGGAATATTTGCTGTCAGGTTCCATCCAAGCAAGCAGATACTTAAAGACAACTTTCTACTCTCTCCACCAGAGGGTGCCAATGCCTCTCTGTCCTTCAGTCACGATGCCTTGGCATCTATCTCATAGGAATATAATTCTAAGGAGGCTTGTCTAGCAGGCAGTTGAAGAGAATGAACTGGGGCTTGAGGGAGATATAAGAGAGAACAGGCTTGGGAGTCATCTATATAGTATAGTCATCTGATAATTGATGCTGTGAAGGTTCTTGAGACTTCTGAAGGATAAAATGGCTGACGACAAAAACCTTAAGAAATGTCCACATTTAAAGGTCAGGAAGAAGGAAAAAAAAAGGGCAGAGAAGAAAAAGGAGAACTAGAAAAGTATTCTTAAAGAACCCTAAAGAAGACAGTTTCAAGGAGATGCTGGTCAATGACAGTAGGTGTTGGTGAGAAATTGAGGAGAAAAAGGACTGAGAAAAAAAGAAGCTATTATGGTTAATCAAACAGTAAGGTTAGAAACTAGATTTAGGGTTGGGGAGTGAACTTCAAAACTGAGTGGCAGAAGAAAAGGAATAGACTCTGGTACATTGAACTTACTTCTTGAAGTTCCATGGCAACAAAAGGAAGAAAAGAAACAAAATAGTAACTAGAGACGCACCAGAGATAGGTTGAAAAAAAATAACCAAAATCTAAGAACTCCATCTGTCAAAAAGCCATTTCTTCAATGAGGCTAATCTCAGCTTTATATTACAAACAGGTAAGATCAATGAATTCACAATAAGATATGAACACTGGTCACTTCCCTTAGTTTCCTCAGGTCTTGGCACTTTAAAAACAAAATAAACAAACAACAATCCAAAATACAAAAAATAGGATTCTCATTAAATTAAGCAACTGGCTGGCTGGAATTTCTAGTAGGATTCATTCATTTATTCAACAAATATTTATTGAGCACTTACTATATACCAAGCAATATTATAGTCCCTAGAGTGATAGCGATGAACAAAACAGAAAACAGGTCCTAGCCCCCTGGAGTTTACATTTAATGTGGTTGCAGAGGGGGTCGATGGGGGAGGTAAAGCAGGGTAGGGGAATGTAGAGCAAATGCGGGTGGTATGCTATAGGACTCACTGATATGGTAACATTTGAGCAGAGACCCGATGGAGGTGAGGGAGGAAGTCAAGTGGACAACTATGGAAAGAATTCCAGGCAGAGGGTACAGTAAAGGGAAAGGCCCAAGACAGGTAGGAGACTGATGAATGTGAAGACCAGCAAAGGGACCAGTGTGGCTACCCCAGAATGAGGGAAAGGGAGAGTAGTAGGAGATGAGGTCAGAGGGGTAGCAAGGTCAGATTGTGTAGGGCCTTACTGGCCATCATAAGGTCTTTGGCCGTTACCCTGAATGACACAGAAAACCACTGGATGGTCTTGAACATGACCTGGTTCACATTTTAAAAGCATCACCCTGGCTGCTGAACTAAAAAGAGATTTCAGGGGGAACAGAGGGCAAAGGTGAAAGCAAGGAAATTAATTAGGAGTCTACAGTAACAATTCAGGCAAGGGACCAGAGTGGCTTGGACCAGGGTGGTAGCAGCAGGGTGGTAGAAGTGGTTGGGTTCCTGGGATGTTTTAAAGGTGGGGCTGATAAGATGTGCTGAAGGGTTGGATATGGAGTGTGAGAAAAAAAAGAGTTAAGGAAAACTCTCAAGTTTTTGGCTTGAGCAACAGAAAGATGAACTTGACATTGAAGAAGGAAGTGTCGAAGATTGATAGAAAGGAGGAGGGAAGGCAAAGATCAGAATTTTGGTTTTGGTCACATTAAGTTTGAGATGCCTATTAGACATATAAGTAAAGAATTTAAGTGGGCAGAATATACAAATCCAGAGTCAAGGGGAGAGGTATCAAGTGAAGATATAAATCTGACTAAGTAAAACATTTTGAAAGGTTGGGAGAGGTACAGAGCTGTAGAGGAGAGAAAGTAGAACTGTCATAGGAATTTTCTGATTTACAGTTACCAATGTCCTCAAAGCAGCCTATTCCAGCCCTTCCCCTGCTCCCTTTTCTGCTGAGCACCTAAAGGTGCTCACCTTCCTTGACTCCGTCTCCCTTTTTCATCCTGTTTGTGTTTATTTCCCCCAAAGGAATGGCTACCCTACATTTCCACCATTATTTGAAAGGGACAATTGTCCTTTTCTTAATCTTACATAAAGTACTATACAAACAAAGCTTATAGAGATGTCCCTATCCCTCACTTTGAAAACTGATAGCCATCTTGAAATTCCTCTTCTACAGAAATTATGGAGCCATAAATATCACCCAGGAATTAAACAGTGATTTGCTGAGTAATTTTGACTTCCAATTGTGCTTCCCCAGAGTTCTATCAAGATGAGGCATTAAAGTTTCTTCATAACTCAATACCTAGGAAGTCATTCTAGTATTAACCCTATCCTAAACAGGCCCCTGTCCATTACATGCTTTTTTTCTTGGGGGGCAGGAGGCAGCTGCCTCAGAGGACTGACACGAAAATATTAATTGAACTCTCCTCAGGTATGTCTGATCTCTATATTTTGTTGTTCATGTGATTTGATAATCTGTTCACATTCTCAAGTGCTTACAATTAGAATAAGCTGACACTACTATATTGTACTCAGCACCAATTTCCCCTTTTGGAGTCACCAGTCACCCTCCAAGACCTAAGGCTAAGGATCATCGGTACAAGTCCTTAGCCACCCAGAAAAAGCACTCTCCCTTCACATAAAGGTTTTGAAAGAACAAAATAGTCACAAAGGGGGTGTTTCAGTCTTTTTTGCCAATTCAGAAATGAATAGGATTGGACTGAGTCCTATAACAAATAAACTATGTTTTCTGCATGATACTTGCTTATACTTGGCCAAAGAGTTTCTCAATCACTAGTCTGATGAACTTCAGGCCACATTAGAAGTCCTCATCATTCCTTGAAAAACCACGTTATTCCATGGCTCTCTGTTATTCTAAGCTTTTTATCTCTGCCTGGAATATCCTTTCTCCTGTTTTCTTTATTCTTCATAGCCTAGGTCAATGGCCTTCTCTCTGAGGTCTTCCTTGACTCCCTAAGGTGAAGAGACATCGAAGCTCCCTCCTCTGGTCTCTCCCGTGACTTTATCAGCTCCTGTTATAGCAAAAGCCAACCATGCTATCATTGTTCAACTCTGCCTCTCTCTCTTAAGGCAGACTGGAGTATCTGCTAAAGAGAAAGTACCATGTCTGCTTTTTTAGCATCCATTTCAGTGTCTGATACACAATAAGCCTTAATAAATGTCTGACTCAAACAGGTGTTATTTAGGCCTATTCAATACCACTTACCATCTGTCTGCACCCTATACACTCAACTTTAATTATCATTATTCATTATAGAAAATTCCCTCTAGATTACGTCTATTAGTCCATGCTGTTAAATGCATTCAGATAATATACTCATTGCTTTAAATGTTCAGTTTGGAGTGAATAATATGGGAGAGGCATAGGTGACTATCCAATAGAGGCTGGAAGAACAGAGGAATTTCCAGTGGAATCCAGAAAAGAAATGGGAGAGTGAAAGTAGAGTGAGGTAAACTCTGAACCAACTCTGCCTCTTGTAATTCAGAGAAAAACCATCAGTTAGTGGGGAACAATTTGAATTAGTGAGTATATCCAATAAGAAGGGGGGCATTTTAATTGTAGCTATTAAGAGAGAACAATTTGAAAATTGCCTAGGAGGAAAACAGCCATTTCAGAAAGAGTGAAGATATCTCTAAGCTGAGAGCTGATTTTAGTACAAAGAGAACTATTTCCAATTTGGTCAGGGCAATGAAACCTTAACTAGGTTATAAAGAAATCAGCATAAATGTCTATAATTCGACTGAAACTGTTGAGGAAGAATGAGATTTGGGAAATGTCTGTGAATAAAAATTACAACACTATCAGAAGACCCCGGGCTAGAGACTAATTGTTGCATTAATCAACTTAACTAGATTAAAGGGAAAAGTAAACGTCAGTGGGTAAAATGGGACCTCTGGATCCCATCAGAAGTCCATTTAAATGGTGACAGGAAAAGGGTAAAAAAGACACTGACATTAGTAAAGAGGTTAGGATTGCTTTTAACAAATGTGCCCTTAAGTAGCTAATGTTAAAATATGCAAATAGTATTTCTAGAGGATAGTTTAAAAATATCTACCAAATTTTAAATGTACATTCCCTTAGACCAGGCAAGCCCACTGCTAGACATTTTTCCTAATATACACTTGCAAAATTTTTCTAAGATATACCTACAAAGATTATCACTGCAGTGCTGTTTTTAATAGCCAATAACTGAAAACAATCTAAATGCCTAT
Organism: Tapirus indicus; assembly: GCA_031878705.1. Taxonomy (NCBI): domain Eukaryota; kingdom Metazoa; phylum Chordata; class Mammalia; order Perissodactyla; family Tapiridae; genus Tapirus; species Tapirus indicus. The sequence goes on along the minus strand of CM062921.1, from coordinate 30,344,047 downwards.
CAAACTGGTTAAACAATTACAAAGAATCTGTTACAGAAAGAGATTCCAAAAAAGGAAAGGGAGAAGGCTAGAATAAACCCTGTGGAGTTGGATTGGAATTAAAGGTATTAGTATAACTCCTGGTTTTTAATATACGGACAGATGGATAGATACAGAAATATAGATGTGTATGTGGATGTGTTTAATATATACATATATATATTTCCTGTCTACTGAGCAGGCCTAGAAGCAATAACATTCCAGTATCAATGAGTACACCTAGCGCCCAGATCTTGGTTTCTAAATACCATTCTCTAATAAAAGGAACCAGTGTTCCTTTGAGAAATGGCTGATGCCAGAGCTAGGTTAGAGAAAATACAAGATAAGCCTAGGACATTCTGTGACACCAGAAAGTAAGACAGTGCTCAAAATATGATGGAGGCATGTCAAAAGGACACAGGAGCCAACCCGAAGGAGACCCCAATGGCCAATGCTGAGACAATTTGAACAACAAAATCAATAATGATAGCATTGTATTATAACCCACAGAATATAATAAATACCTATGTCATCTTGTATAAATTAATAATTAACTAAATAAATAAAAGGGGGAGGAGGAACAGATCTTCATTACAGAATACCAATTAATAGTAAACATATAAGAAAGAATGGAAATAGAAAATTGCCAGTAGGCAACACCTCAGTAGTAATTGTTGCAGTCAAGAATCATTGTTGGATGCTAAAATTAGTACATGAGAGTATGATGACAAAAAAATATTTGGCAACAATGAGATATCAACTCACACCTGTTAGAATGGCTATTATCAAAAAGACAAGAAATAACAAGTGTTGGAGAGGATGTGGAGAAAAGGGAGCCCTCATACACTATTGGTGGGACTGTAAATTGGTGTAGCCATTATGGAAAATGGTATGGAGAATCCTCAAAAAATTAAGAATAGAACTGTCATATGATCCAGCTGTTTCACTTGAGGGTATTTACCTGAAGAATACAAAAACACTAATTCAAAAAGATATATTCACTCCCGTGTTTACTGCAGCATTATTTACAATAGCCAAGATATGGAAACAACCAAAGTGTCCATCGATGGATGAAAGGATGAAGACGATGTGGTATATATATATATATATATAAACAATGGAATACTAAAAAGAATGAAATCTTTCCATCTGCAACAACATGGATGGACCTTGAGGGTATTATGCTATGTGAAATAGGTCAGATGGAGAAAGACAAATATTGTATTATTTCACTCATATGTGGAATCTAAAAAAACAAAAAAAAACAAAAACAAACTCACAGATACAGAGAACAGATTGGTGGTTACCAGAGGGGAAGAGGGTTGGGGGTTGAGTGAAATGGATGAAGGGGTCAACTGGATCATGATGGATGGTAGAGTTTTGGTAGTGATCACTTTGTAGTGGATTTGTTGTTAGTGCTGTCCAGTCAATTTTGACCCCTAGTGACCCCCTTTAGAGCAGAGATGAACCCTGCCAGGTCTTTTTGCACCATCCTCTCACCTTCTGGCACTATATCAGACAATGCTTTGCTGCTGTTCATAGGGTTTTCATGGACAATTATTTTCAGAAGTGAGTGGCCAGGTCCTTCCGCCTAGTCTGGAAGCTCTGCTGAAACCTGTTCACCAAGGGTGACCCTGCTGGTATTTGAAATATCGGTGGCATAGCTTTCAGCATCACAGCAACACACAGCCAACACAGTATAACAACCAACAGGTGGTGCGTTTCCCTGACCGGGAATCAAAACCAGGCTATGGCGGTGAGAGCAGAGAGTCTTAACCAGGGCCTAGACCACCAGGACTAACCTGTAGCGTACACAGATGTTGAATTATAATGTTGTACACCTGAAATTTACATGTTATTTACCAATTTTACCTTAATAAAAAACAATAGATATCTGAACCAGGCTGAACTCCAGCTGACAACTGTAATAAAAATTGTGATAGTCAGAGAGAGCAGACCACATAAGGAGAACCCTTACAGAATGCTATCTTTAACAAGGCTTATTCCTTGTTGAAAGACAGAAATAAAACACCATATTTTTTTCAATTCTAAAACACATTTTTTCTCACATTTTAACATTTCTGTAGCCAAGATGTTTTACAATCATCACGTACCTATAACATGGTAAGGTTGGTGACCCACCCCCCACCATCAATGCCCCTCAAAAAATAAAGCTGCATTAAAAACCTCAAAAAAAGATATTTGGATAGCCTTAAAGTATCTCCCCACAAGATATTCATTAATTACAAAGATAAAAATAATAACTTAGTAAGTCAGACAGAGAAAGACAAATAGCATATGATCTCACTTATATGTGGAATCTAATAAAACAAAAAAACAAAAACCAAGTTTACAGATACAGAAAACAGATTGCTGGTTGCCAGAGGAGGCAAGGGGTGGGTGAAAGGGGTAAAGGGGGTCAAAAGGTACAAACTTCCAGTTACAAAATAAATAAATCATGGGGATATAATGTACAGCATGGTGACCATAGTTAATAATACTGTTTGCATATTTGAAAGTTGCTAAGACAGTAAACCTTAAAAGTTCTCATCACAAGAAAAAGAAATCTTTTTGTAACTATATAAGGTGATGGATGTTAACTAGACTTATTGTGGTGATCATTTTGCAATGTATACAAACATTAAATCATTATGTTATACACTAATATGTTATATGTCAATTATACCTCAATTAAAATAAACAGTAACTTTACAGAAGAGAAACCCGGCAGACACCATCTTATCCTGGTGATCAAAGTTAACACTAGTAGACATATTGACACATGAAGCCCTCAGAACACTACAACATCATTTTAGTGGTATTTTTGCCAAAAATGTAAAACTTCAGCTTGATCATTAGAAAATATCAGAAAGGGGACATTCTACAAAATAACTGGTTTAGACTTTTCAAAGGTGTCAAGGTCATGAAAGAGAATGAAAGACTAAGGTACAGATTGAAGGAGACATGATGACCAAAAACAATTGAATAACTAAATAACTAAACCTTACATGGAATCCTAAAACAAAAAAGGGACAATAGTGGGAAAATTGGCCAAATTTGAAAAGGCCTATAGGTTAGTTAATAGTATTGTATTAATGTTAATTTTCTTATTTCTATAATTGTACTACAGTTATGTCAAATGTTAACATTAGGAGAAGCTGGATGAAGAGTATATAAAAAATCTATGAACGATATATGAATTATGAATACATAAAAATTTAATGAACTTTCCTATAAGCCTAAAAATAATTCAATATAAAACTTTTTTAAAAGAACAAAGTATATCTGTATATATTTATATGAAAACACTATCAAGACATATTATTAAGTTTTTAAAAAGTGAAAAGAAAAAGCAGCAATGACCAGAATGGTACATATAATATGATCCCTTCTGAGTGATATATCCATGTTTACATATATGCACACACAAACATGATCATATACGTATACACATATACATATACACATACACATATATGAATAAGTCATTTTGCTGTAAGAAAACAAAACCGTGAAGGCTGATAATTTGGGAGGAGAGGAAGTGTCGGTGAGAGAGGGGAGTGAAACTTTTATTTTTCAGTTTTCATCAAGTCTGCATTTCTACACATACAAGGATTATCTAGGCAGGAATTTATGGTCCTTTCTTTTGGTTTCTTTTTTATACTTTTCTATATTAAAATAAAGGAATAGAACAAAAATTGAAAAAGGTTAATATGTAATATTTACCATATAATTTAACGGGCGTGCTTTTGTAGGGAGATTTTTAAAATTGTCTTTAGTGCTTAACTCTTCTATGTAAACTTGTTCTTTTGTATATAATCCCCAATATTTCTGTGAGTCTGGTTCACATGAATTCTGAAGTGAAAAAGCTCCCCACTCACTGCAAGCAAAGAATACAACCTAGCACTTGGTTGTAATGAAACAAAGAACATGTGGATTATTCTTATCTAGGCTTATGGAAGTTTATCTAAGAATCATGTCACTTGTAGAGGTTTTAAGATACGGCACTGTCTCAATTTCCAGTGACTCCTTCTAAAGTCATACTCAGTCCTCTATGCTTTTACTCCTCCAGTTTCCTCAGCCTGAAATGTTCTTTCCCTTTGCTGTCCAGTGAGCTATAACCTGTTCCTCTTCTATGAAGCCTTCCTTTAGTCTAGAACAGGGGTTGGCAAACTTTTTTTGTAAAGGGCCATATAGTAAATATTTTAGGTTTTGTGATCCACATTCTATCTCTGTCACATACTCTTCTTCTGTTTCTTTTTTTTAACAATTGTTTAAAAAGGTAAAATCCACTCTTAGTTCATACTGGGTTCCCAACGTGAGGGCCATGGATAAGTTATTGCAGGATTCTAGAAATTATTCCATCTTTAGACTGAATAAATGACATATGTCAGACACATATGTACTGATACTTTTTGAATAGGTATAGATGCTTCTGGGATTAACACAAAACAAATTATTTTTCAAATTATTTTTAAAAGCATTAATGAATTCATAATAACTTCCTGTCATTACTAATTTTCTCAATAAGTGAATATCAAAATAGCAACTGATATTATTCTGGACTGTCCATTAAATGCCTCAATATTAAAAAGGAGTCCTCACACAATGACACTGATGATAGGAAAATTCTTTGAGTGGCCTAGGAGTTGTGACATTAGACTATAAAGTAGAAAATATCAATCAACATAGATCTTGTCCCAGCAAAAGTCAGTAAATGACATTTCTATGTCAAAATTATGTAAATCCTCTTTATTGCTTTTCAATATTTGGATACTTTCTATAGTAACGCATAGATGATTTGGTTGAGATTGCAGAACAAAATATAAATAACACCAATGATAAGGTAAAAGTAAATGTGTTACTGAAAATGGCAGGGTCTTGAAAGAGGTAGATAAAAGGATACCAGTATTAATATCCTCATCTTACAGAGTAGAGCACCAAGAAATATTGTCAAAAATGGAGAAAACAAGAAGTTGAAGTTAAATGTTAAAGTTACAATGATAATCAATAGATATTCTGAAATATTTGTATATTTATTAATATATTATAGGTTTATATAATTGATGAATATAATATATTTCCTTTATCAAACATATTTATACCATAAATATATCAAACACTGAAAAGATGAGAAGGTAGTTAAGTGAGCTAAATCCCCATTTTTCTCAGCAAAGAGTCAATAGAGCTAAAATTATTAAATAAATAAAAGGAGGTGTGAGCATATTATCTGATCAAAAGGAGATACATACTGAAAGATTAAAAAATAGTAGAAAATATCACAATACCACAAGCTAATTCTTTGAAAGACTAATAAAATAGTCACATCTCTAACAAAACTAATAAAGAGAGACAGAAAAGAAAAGAATAAGAAAAAATGGAGAAAAAGTTTGGAAAAACAATTTAACAAAGAGAAAGGAAATATAACTTTTGTCAAAGTAAGCGTTTGGACATGATAGTAATACATATCAACAGCATTATGCCACTGAAGTTAAGATGGACAATCTTACATGCCAGCAATAACCACAAAACCTATAAACAAACAAAACAAAAATAAAAATCTTACCATTCATAACAGTAACATATTATGAATATGGTATAATAAATAAATACAAATATCTGTGTGATACCAAGGCATAAACCCAACAAAAATGTGTATTACCTGTATGGAGAAAATTATAAAACCTATTGATAGATATAAAATGATATGAATAAATAAGATTTATGCCTTATTTTGGGGTAAGAAGCCTTGATATTTTAACAAATGCCAATTCTCTCCATATTAACATATGAGTATAATGTAATTGCAATAAAAGTTCCACCAGAGGTTATCACAGAACTTGACAAAGTGATCTTAAAATTAATATGGAAGAATAAAGAACAAAGAATTTCATAGACTGGGGAGCCCCCCTGAGGTTAGCTGATGATTGCCTCTCATTTTATTCTATGGTGACATTTGCCAATTCTGGACTAGGATGAAGAATCAAAGGGTCTAACATATGTGTAATTGAGTTCCAGACAAGAGGAGAAAGAGAATAGGGGACAAGCAATATTTGAAGAGATAATCTGATTTCCAAATCTGATGAAAGAAATTAATTCAAAGATTTAAGGAACTCAGCAAACCCTGAGTAGGAAAAAGACAAAGAAAATCTAGAAATCTCACAGTCAAATTGCTAAAAACCAAAGGGAACATCTTAAAAGCAATCTTGGGGGGAGAAGGCATATTACCTTCAAAATATCAACAATAAGACTGACAGCTCACTTTCCAATAGAAACTACTATGTAAGTAAGGTGACAATTAAATAGCATCTTTAAAGTTCGAAAGTAAAAACTTTCAACACAGAATCATTTACCCAGAAGAAAATGCCTTCTAAAAATGAGGATAAGACTTCCAAGACTCCATCTGTGTGGCCAAAATGGAGTAAGCCAACTACAGTATTTCTCTCACACTGATTACAGCTAAAATCTCTGGACAGAATACAAAGACAACTACCTAAGTACTTTGAAAAGTAAACATTAGCAAGCAGACTGTGGACTGAACTAAAAATCTGGACAATGACCTGTAATGAGAGTGAGTTTCATGGTCTTATTTTCTACCTTTATTTCCAGGCTTTGATTAGGGAAGACCCAACTGGCAGAACTGTGCCATGGGTGCTGAAAGCAAAAATTGTCAGAAATAAAACATTACTTCTAGCCGTGGAACCAGGAAAAGAGGCTCCTGAATGCCAGAAAATGTGTGCAGAAGTCCCCATTTCTTTTAGCATTTTCCTTCTTTCTCTTTTCTCTCCCAGCCCTGCCTACAGGGCTGGCCAGTTGGGGAGTTTTATGGCTGCAGCAGTGATGTCACAGGCACCTAAGGACCCCCATTGACCAAATAATGTGGAGGAATTCCCTGTTATTTTTTTCACCCTCTTTTCTCTCAGTGGTTTGCCCCTAAGGTAGTCCCAGTCTCACAGAACTGCATAAAGACATGGGGGGATAAAACCCTGAGAAAAACCCATCATTTGGGACAAAAGAATTGAGGAAAAGAGTCTTTTGAATCTGGTGTGTGCATGTGTGTGTGTGTTTCACAGGTGAAGAGATTCCAAGGGAGGAGAGAGTTGGAAAAGAAGACATACCTAGTTCTGGATATTAAACAACATAAGTCCCAGGATTACCCTGGAATTGCACATGTGCCTAAGAGATCCAAAGAAGTGTAGAAAAGTTTTTAAGAATAAAATATGATATAAACCATAGGCCAAGTCCAAACTAATCCTTAAATCGCAGACGAACTTGGCAGACCCAAACAGTATAAAAACAGCTTTGAAAACAGAACTGACATCAAAGCCACCCCCATGGAAGATGAGACAGAACTCACAGTCTGAATATAAACAGGTTGACTATACCAGAAAACAAAAACAAAACAAAAAAACAGGACCCAGGATCTCACAACACAATATTCAAAATGTCCAGAATATGATTCAAATAAGCAACATGAAAAAATTCAAAACCAAACAGAATAGAAAAAGGGAAAATCTGACCAATTCTCAGGAGAAAAGACAATCAACATAAGGAAATCCTGAGATGACCTAGATGTTGAAATTACCAGACAAAGACTTGAAAGCAGCTATTATAGCCGTCATCCAAAAGGTAATGATGAATATGCTTGAAATGAATAAAAAGACAGAAGTTCTAAGTAAAGAAATAGAAACTATAAAACAGAACCAAACGAAAATTTTAGAGCTGAAAAATACAATATTCAAAATTAAAAATTCACTTGATGGGCCCAATAGCAGAATGGAAATGACAGAGGAGAGAATCAATTAACTTGAAGATAGAACAGAAGAGGGACCAGCCCCAGTGGCCGAGTGTTTAAGTTCAGTGCACTCTGCTTCAGCAGCCCAGGTTCAGTTCCTGGGCACACACCTACACCATGCATCTGTCAGTGGTCATGCTGTGGTGGCAACTCACACACAAAAAAGAGGAAGATTGGCAGCAGATGTTAGCTCGGGGCAAATCTTCCTCAGGAAAAACAAAAGAAAGAAAGAAATACACAACATAAAGACAGAGAGGAAAAATTTAAAACATAAATAGAGTCTCAGGGAACTATGAGACAATATCAATAACATTCATGCCATTGACTTTCCAGAATCAGAAAGAAAGAGTACAGAAAAAACATATTTGAAGAAACAGTAGTTGAAAACCTCCTAAATTTGATTTTAAAAATAATAAACTTAACAGATTCAAGGTACTCAGTGAATCCCAAACAAGGTAAACTAAAAAACAAAACAAAACCACCACACACCCAGACACATCATAATGAAACTGCTTAAATCCAAATATGAAGAAAAAATATTGAAAACAGCCAGAGAAAAACAACATATTATGTATAAGAGAACAATGACTATGTATTTCTATGTAAGAAACCATGGAAGTGAGAAGACAGTAGGACATCTTCCAGGTGCTGATAAAGAAAAGAAGAGTCAACTGAAAATTCTATATCTAGAGAGTATATCTTTCAGGAACAAATGTGTTATAAAGATATTTTTAGATGAAGGAAAACTAAAAAAACTTGTGAGGAGATCTACTCTGAAAGAAATTTCTTTAGGCTAAACAGAAATGAGGCCAGGGGGAAATAAATGAAGAAAGAGCAATAGAAATAGTAAATTTTAGAGTAAATGTAATGGACTATTTTTTTCTCTCAAATTATTTAAATTATGTATGACAGTTTAAAGCAAAAAATATAACATTAAAGGGATTTTACTGTATGTAATATATTAAATAACTCTAACATAAAAGGAGAGGGTAAAGGATCCTGTATGGTTGTACAGCTTTAATATCTTACTTGAAATGGTAAAATACTAACTCTAAGTAGACTGAGAAGAGTTAGGTATGTGTATTTTAATTCCTGGAGAGACCACTAAAAATAATGTAAAAACATACAGCAAAAAATTCAATAGACAAATTCAAATGGAATACTAAAAATATTCATATAATCCAAAAGAAAAGAGGAAGGAGGAAATGGAGGCACAAAAAATAGAGTGGCACAAACAGAAATCAAATAAAAACAAATTAAAAAATAAAAATTACTGATATAAGTATATGAGTAATTAGGTTAAATGTAAACACAGCAAAAAAGACAAATGTTGCCAGACTGGATTGAAAAAAGTAACAAATACAACTAAATGTTATCTATAAGAAACTTACTTTAACTATGATATAAACAGGTTAAAAGAATGGAAAAAGACATACTATGCAACACTAATCAAAAGAAAACTTGAGTGTCTACATTAATAATAAAGAATATAGACTTCAGAAAAAGGAAATTTATTAAGGATAAAAAGGGGCATAATATTATGATAGAAGTCAGTTCACAAAGAAGATAAAACAATCCTAAGAATATATGCACCCAACAATAAAGTTCCAAAATACTTGAAGCAAAAGCTGATATAACTAAAAGGAGAAATAGTTAAATCCACAATTACACTTGGGGACTCCAATATTTCTCTCTCTATAATATAGAGAATAAGTAGACATAAAATTAGCAGAGATATAGAGACCTAAATAATACTATCAACCAACTTGACCTAATTGACATAGAACTCTGCAGGCAACAATAGCAGAATATATATTCTTTACAAGTGAACATAATATAATATACTCACCAAGATAGACCATATTATGGGCCATAAAACAAACAAACAAATTTAAAAGAATCAAAATCATAAAACTGTTCTCTGATCATATTGGAATTAACTTGAAAATTAATAACAGAAAGATATCTGGAAAATTCCCCTAAATATTTGGAAATTAGGGGCCGGCCCGGTGGCGCAGCAGTTTAGTCCGCGCTTGGCAGCCCGGGGTTCGCCGGTTCGGATCCCGGGCGCCCGCCGATGCACTGCCTGTCAGCCATGCCGTGGCGGCGTCCCATATAAAGTAGAGGGAGATGGGCACGGATGTTAGCCCAGGGCCAGTCTTCCTCAGCAAAAAGAGGAGGATTAGCAACGGATGTTAGCTCAGGGCTGGTCTTCCTCACCAAAAAAAAAAAAAAAAAAAAAAAAAAAATTTGGAAATTAAACCACCCTTATAAATAACTTTTAGGTAAAACAAGTCAAAGAGGATTTGAAAAATACATTGAGCAGAATGAAAATAAATAAAGAACATATTAAAATTGGGGGGATGTGACCAAAGCAGTGCTTAGAGAGAAAGTGACCACATTAAATATGTACCTTCATTTAAAATGAAGAAAGTTTTCACATGATTTATCTAATCTTCCGCCTTAAGAAGCTATAAAAAGAAAAGCAAATAAAATCCAAAGCTAGCAAGAAGAGAAAAATAGTAAACATAGGAGTAGAAATGAATAAAATTGAAAAAAAAAAATCAATGAAACCAAAAGCTAGCTCTTTGAAAAGATCAATAAAATTGACAAAACACTAGCAAAGTGTCCAAGAAAACAAGGGGAAGGACACAAATTACCAACATAAAAAATGAAAGAGGGAATTATTACAAAGCATGTAAACATTAAAAAGAAAATAAGATATTATGAACAATTTAGTGTTCATAAATTTGAGAACTTACATAGAATGGAACAATGCCTTGAAAGATATAAACTACCAAAATTTACCCAAGAAAAATTAGATTATAAGAATAGTCATAAATCTACTAAAGAAATTGAATTCATAGTTCAAAACTTTTCAAAAAAGAAAACAAGCCCACTTGATTTCACTGTCGAAATCAATTCTACATCAGTGAACACTTAAGGAAGAAATAATACCAATTTAACACAATCTCTTCCAAAAAATAGAAAAGGAGAGAAAACAGTTCTCATCTCATTTTAGAAGACCAGTATTACCGCAATGCCAAAATGAAACAAAGACATTCCAAGACATAAAAGATACAGGCTAATATCCCTAATAAGAAAGGTCCCAAACAAAATTTTAAAATATTCAATCCAACAAAATTTTAAAATATTCAATCCAAAAATTAAAAAAAAACAATAACACAACCAAGTGGACTTTATCTCAGTAATGAAAGGCTGATTCAATGTTCAAAATTCAATGTAATTCACCTTAACAGACTAAAGAAGAAAAATTACATTCATTCCAATAGATGCAGAGAAAGCATTTGACAATTCAACATCCATTCATGATAAAAACTCTAAGGAAACTATGAGTAGAAGAGATCCTTAACTTGATAAAGGGCATCTACAAAAAAATTTCCAACTCTTAGAGGGAAAGCTTTCAGCTTTTCACTATTGAGTATGATGTTAGCTGTGGGCTTTTCCCTAGCCAGAGCAATTAGGGAAGAAGAAAAATAAAAGGCATCCAAATAAGAAAGGAAGAAGCAAAATTGTCTCTGTTTGCAGATGACATGATCTTATATGTAGAAATCCTAAAAACACCATAAAAAACCATTAGAACTAATAAGTGAATTCAGTAAAGTTGCAGGATACAAAATCAACATACAAAAATCAGTTGCCTCTCTATACATTAACAACTTATCCAAAAAGGAAATTAAAAAAAAACAATTCCATATACATTAGCATCAAAAGAATAAAATACTAGGAATAAACTTAACCAAGGAGGTGAAATATTTGTGCATGGAAAACTACAAAACTATAACAAAAGAAATTTTAAAAGACACAAATAAATGGAAGGACATGCATGTTTATAGACTGGAAGAATTAATATTGTTAAAATGTCCATACTTCCCCAAATGGTCTATAGATTCAATGCAATCCCTATTACAATCCCAATGGCATTTTTTACAGAAATACATAAACAATCCTAAAATTCATTTGGAACCACAAAAGACCTCGAATAACCAAAGCAATTTTAAGCAAGAACAAAGCTAGAGGTATCTTACTCTCTGATTTCAAAACATATTACAGAGCTACAGTAATCAAAACAGTATGGTACTGGCATAAAAGCAGACATATAGACCAATGGAACAGAAGAGATGCCCAGAAATAAACCCATGAACACATGGTCAACTAATCTTCAACAAGGGTGCCATGAATACACAATGGGAAAAAGATAGTCTATTCAATAAATTGTGTTGAGAAAATTGGATATCCACATGCAAAATAATGAAACTGGACCCTTATTTCACACCATATACAAAAATCAACTTAAAATGGATTAAAGACTTATACATAAAATCTGAAACAATAAAACTCTTAGAAGAAAACAGGAAAAAGCTTCTAGATATTGGGCTGGGCAATGATTCTTGGATATGACATCAAAAGCTGAGGCAACAACAGCAAAAATAGACAAATGAGATTACATCAAACTGAAAAGCTTCTGCATAGCAAAGGAAACAATTAACAAAATGAAAAGGCAACCTACGATGGGGAAAAATATTTGCAGGCCATATATCTTATAAGAGGTTAAAATCCAAAATATGTAAGGCACTCCTACAACTCAATAGCAAAAAAACAAATAACCTGATTAAAAAACGGGCAAATGACCGGAAAGACATTTCTCCAAAGACATACAAATGGCCAACATCATCTCACACCAGTTAGGATAACTATTATCAGAAAGAGGTCAAGAAATGTTGGCGAAGATGTAGAGGAAAGGGAACACTTGTATACTCTTTGTGGGAATGTAAATTGGTGCAGCCACTATGGAAAGCAGTATATAGGTTCCGCAAAAAATTAAAAATAGAATTACCATTTGATCCAGAAATCTCGCTTTTGGATATGTATCCAAAGGAAACAAAATCAGTATCTCAAAGAGATATCTGCCTGGCCACAGTCATTGCAGCATTATTCACAATAGCTAAGATATGAAAACAATCTAAATAACCATCAACGGTTAAATGGAAAAAGAAAATGTGGCATATACATACCATGGAATATTATTCAGCTTTAAAAAAGAAGGAAATCCTGCCGTTTGTATGGCTGAATAATATTCCATTGTATGTATATACTAAATTTATTTTCTTTATCTATTCAACCATTGGTGGACATTTAGGTTGTTAGAATAGATGAACCTGGAGGACATTATGCTAGGCAAAACAAGCCAGACACAGAAAGACAAATACTACATGATCTTACTTATATGTGCAATCTAAGATAGTCAAACACATAGAAGCAGAGAGTAGAATGGTGGTTGCTAGGGGCTGGGGGGAGGGACAAACAGGGAGGTGTTGGTCAAAGGGTACAAAATTTCAGTTATGCAAAATAAATAAGTTCTGGAGATTTGCTGTACAACATAGGGTCTCTGATTAACAATACTGTATTGTATACTTAAAATTTTGCCAAGAGGGCAGAGCTTATGTTAAGTGCTCTTACCACAAAAGGACAAAAAAACAAAACAAAACAAAGGAGTTGGGAGGAAACTTTTGGAGATGATGGATAAGATATGGCATTGATAGTGACAAGGGTTTCACAGGTGTATACTTATCTCCAAACACATCAAGTTGTATACATTAAACATCTACAGCATTTTGTATGTCAATCATACCTCAATAGAGTGGTTTTTAAAAAAATCTCCAGCTAATGTCATACTTAATGGTGAAAGACAATGCTTTCTCCTTCCAGAGAAGCTTTTTCACAAATGTATAAGGATCAAGAACAAGAATTTTGATTGAAATGTTGTTTGCAGTAACAACAAATTAGAAATAATCTACATGTCCATCAAAGAGAACTGATAATTTAAAGAGAATGAACCAGAACCACATGCATTAGAAGAGATAAATCTCAAAACATAATGTGGAATTTAAAAAGTGAGTTGCAGACTGATATATGCAATATGATGCTATTTACACGAATTTGTTAAAACATACAAAATAATACTATACATTTATTACTAAAATACATTATATGTTTGTAAAATATACTATATATATACATATGTGAATTACCCATATAGTATAAGTAAGAGAAAAATGAGCAGAAAAGTAAATTAAAAATTCAGTGGTTAGTGGTTACCTCTGTATCAAGATGGGGGGGTAATGCGATTGGAGAAGAATACTCAGTTGGGCTTTAACTACATCTGTAATGTTTTCTTTCTCAAAAAAAAAAAAAAAACTCTGAAGCAGAAATGTCCATATCAATCTTAAGAAAGTTAGTTATTGGTGGGTAGATGGGTATTTATTTCATTATTCGCTATACCCTTTTGTATAGTTTTATTTTTTTCCTAATAAAAATACTAAGAAACAAAAATGTTTAACACACTAGTTTTAATGAAAACGGTTGCCTCTGGAGAGAGGGGCTGGCACAGGTGGTGGTGGAAGAAGGAGCAGGAGGCTATTGTTTTTCATCATAAGTTCTTCTGTTCTACTTGATTTGTTATCTTGTCTATTTACAACTATAATAATAAGATTATTTTTATTTGTTTTAATGAAAATGATCTTACACGAGAAAACTTTGAGGACCACATCACAGATTCTAAATTCTTTTCTGTGCTGGTCTTACTTGTCCTTTTCTTCTTGAGTCTAGCTGCAGTGCCTACCACACAGTGCACAGCAAGTACATATTTGCTGTTTGTTTTATTTTATCTCCTAAAGATTATAGTCCACCTTGATCTCTCTGTTTTCTAATAATCGGCCACAAATTTACTCCTTAGACAAATAATTTAACTCTATGGTACTTCAGATTCCTTATTTTTCAGTTGTCACTTATAGTACCTATTTTGCCTACTGTCTAAGGCCATTCTAAGTTTCAAACAAGAAAATGGATATCAATTTTCTTGAAAAGTATGGAGCATATATGAATTGAAGAAATGTAGGGGATCACTGAAAGACTGGGAAGAATTCTCAAGAGATCATATCATCACCTTAACATTCACTATCCATCCTTTTCCAGAACATGTCAGTAACCATAAAAAAAACTTACATCCATATACGTGCCTTGAAGCCTCTGAATACAGCTTGTTGTTCTGATGGTATGGAAGTGGAGGTGGGAGTGGTGATATTTTGGTTAGGGATATTATGGAAACTGGCTTCTTTATTCATAAAGATATTTTCTCAGGAAGAAGTTTCTTAAGATGCCATAATGATACACTAACCAGTTTTTTGGCAAAGGTCCCATTGAGCCAGTGATAAATCTTATTGTATGGAAATAAGAACTATAACATTTCTTACTTGACTTAAAACCATTCTGGCTCTAGGACAGACCCAGCTCTCCCATGAGTGACAGGGAGAGGGGTGGTTAATAACACAGGGAAGAGAAATGATTATACAGAAATGGGGCATCTCTCCAAAGATTGTGATTTTAATGGGGAACTATAAAGAGCTGGTCCATGGAAGGAGGAAGAGGGTTAAGGAAAAAGGTCACCAAATACTTGGCACTGAATTAGTCACTTGGGTATTGAGTGTAATCAAAGATGAGACATCATCCTTGCTTTCAGATACAGTAGGCTCAGATATAGTAACTGGGATACAACCAGCAGATTATCAACACAGGATAGAATAGTGAAAGAAACATATGCACCAGCCATGTTGGTCACATACAAAAGCCTCACTTTTACATTACATTATTTTTCTTTTGGATGTGAAGATGGAATGTTGTTGCTAAGCTTGAAGAGTCTCTATCCAGAAAGGACTTGGATAGAGAAGTCCCTTTGCTTGAGCTATTGAAACAGTGATAGAGCACACACTTGGTGATTTATATCTCAAAGTGCCTAGAAGGAGTCCAAGTGGCCTCTCATGGCTACAGGAAGTTCTCAGTTGATAAATTTGTTATGTTCTAAAGACTCACTTTTCAGTCAGTTGTAGTCAGTCAGCTGTGGGAAACTTGGTACTACATATTTTCATACAGAAACAAAGCCACAAATGGGGGTCACTTCTTTAAACTGGCCAAGAAAGGTTATACAAACCCACTCTTAAAAAAAAAGTTCTAATAATAATGGTATGGGACTCTGATCCCTAGGTGTACTATCTGTGTGTTTGAGTATTCTGAATTTGAACTACAGATACCAGAATCCCCTTTCTCTGGATATGGCCCCTCAGATACTCTCTCATCTGCTGGTATTGAACATGAAGATTTACTCATCTTAAGCAATGACTCTGTGTGTGTGTGTGTGCGCTCGCACATGCGCATGCATGCCATGAAATATGCCACTCAGAAATCCTGCTACAGGGAGCATTACTGATTATCGGCTCCAGCTGCTGCCCTTTTGCATTCACTGTGTTCATGCTGAGGCCACACTTCCCATGAGCTATTCCCAGTCAATAACTGAACATGGTGGCCAGAAGTACTAAGTCACGTTCATTCCAGCAAGTCGCAGGACACCTATGGACAAATGTGGCTTGAAGACTCCCCATCAGCCTGATAGAAGCTTTTTCGGAACTGCACTGTAGTCTAAGACTCCTCCTACCTTTTCCTCCTTCCTTTCTTCTCTCCACAGACATTACACTAGTCTGAGGTCTTTCTTCACCTTTGCCAACTCCTCCACCCCCAATCAATCTCTGGCACATCTAATCCTATCTTTGTGTCTGCTTCTTGGCATACTCAAACTACTGCAAATGATAGTGAGAATGGTCCAAGAAAGCAGTAAGATGGGGATTTGGGAACGGTTCATACACCACCTGGCAGGTAAAAAGGATGCCATCCTGAGTGGGGTAAGTGGGGATGGATAGTCTGACAAAAGGTGACAGCTCAATTACTAAAGATTTCACTGGTGGTGACTTGAGAAAACAGCCAGGTAGAGGTATGTACCTGCAATAATATAAAAGATATGGGGAGGGTTGTCTACAAAGACAGCAGAGTTGCAGCTTACTGCAAAATTGTATTGAGGCTCTGAAGAAAAATAATGAGAAACTGAGAGTGGTTACCAAGTTAACTAATGGCTAAATGTGAGAGCCAGAGGACTTCTCTGGTCATTTATGAAGGTATCTTTAGATCCTGGGGTGAACGAGCAGACACAACTAAGCAGAAAGCTGAAGATCTGATAGAGTTAGAGAGCTTCAGAGACATTTGAATGCTCAGTCAAGACGGGTCTGTTATGGTAATATCAGAGCTCTGGTTAGAAAAACCTAGACCCTGAAATATGGAATAGGGACATCTGGATGGATGCCCCAGATATTGGAGCTGAAGACCCCCCTGAACCCCTAGAGTTTACAAGGTGGCCCACCCTTCCCTAGTAAGAGGTAGCACTTGCCCTGTGTTAGAAAACACTGCAGAAGCCTCTGCCCTGCAAGGCAGCGGGAGCCCTTCACCTCAGGAGCTGTCCCACCTCCTCTCCTGGCTGCCAGGCTGAGAAATAAGACTAAAGCCAAGTATTATCCAGTTAAGGAAAGGAAGAGATGGCGTCAAGGATCTCTATGCAGTCAAGGAGTTGAGAGAATTAGCTAGGATGTATCAACAAGAGCCAGGGATGTACTCCTGGGATTGGATTTTGAAGATGCCTTATGAAGGGCCTGGATATAAGACTGGATGATCAAGAATTCATTGACTTGGGGGTGCTTTCTTGGGACATGAGATTTAACACCCTGGCAAGGATCCCCGGGGATGAGGAAAACTCACTACTAGGATGACTTTTAGAAGACTGAAAAAAGTAATGACCATGCTGAGCAAAGCAGAAATGCCTGAGTTGCCCTGGAAGATGGTAGAGGGAGGAATAAAAGAGACTGAGGGAAGTCACCCTGCTATAATGGATATATTAATAAAGCCAAAAGACCCACCAGAAGATTATGGTCCAAGGGAGAACTCAAAAGACACCATTCCACCAAGGCCATTAGGAATGTGCTGGTGAGAGGGGCACAACATCACTAAGAAGTTCAGTGGTGGCTCTTATCTGCAGGCCAGGTTTGGGCTTGTGAATAACCATGACGATGATGAGGAACAAAGCAATAGAGCCCAGGTGGTGGTGCCTAACTGTAAGAAGCCAAAAAGGTGCAATTGCCACAAAGACCAGCAAGGTTAGAGGGGCAGCCAAGAGGGCTTGACCAGCAGGGAGCTGCGGAGATGTTTAATAGAGCAAGACATTCCTAGGGGCAAAAAGATGGGCAGCCAATAGGAGCATTACTTAATGTCTACAACCACAAAAAGACAAAAATGTATGAGCAGGAGACTGAGGATGGTTGCCCCAATGAAAAGTCCTGATCCCTTGCTAGTTCTTGGTCCTGAGCCAATTTTCAGATCTAGAACCCATTGACTAAAGTGATGGCCAGGTCTTTAGGAGGAACACTGTAGCATCATATTTTATAATTATTCTCTTTCCTCAAAGAGACCTAGAGCCATTTACTCCAGTGACTGTACACTGAGCAAAAGAAAACATGCAGACATTTTGAGAAATATTTAGCACAGGGTCTGAGTGGACAGTGACACCTGGAGACCCAAAGAGTCAACACAGTACCCATATTAGAGTGGAGATTATGGAGGTCAGGTAATAAATGGAGTCCTAGAATTGTGTCTAATGCAAATAAGATACCCATTATTGATTGATTGATTTGATTTACCACAAGAATGGATATGGAAAATAAGGAGAAAGTTTCCATCCCTTAGACATGGCTACAGAAAGTAATCTTCTATGTATAAATTCTAGAGACAAAAATATCATTAGCAAAAAGTGTTGAGTATGAGAATTACTGCTGGGAGGTTGGAATTCTGAATAGAAATTTATTAGACACCAGAGATTTCCAGAAAAGATGAGAACTGCAAGGACAGTTCTTCCATTATGCTGCAGTAAGCTAATGAGGCCAGCAAAGAATTATGATTGATTAGGGAAGATCTATTTCCTCTTCTTGTGGAGGCCTTTGACTTCTACTTTGCCTACTCCCTATTTAAAGCTTACTTTTGATGGCCTGTTTCCGAGCTCCTAGCTAGAGCTATATGAACCTCCACCCAGAGTCAAGTATGTTCTATGTAAAAGAAGCATGTAATTCAGCAGACGCAACAAGAATCTATTCCTTTACAGTTTAATTATTTTTCTACTATAATATTATCTCCTTTTATTTTCTCAGATTTTTTTAAAAATGTGACTCTAGGGGCTGGCCCGGTGGTGCAGCGGTTTAGTCCGCGCTTGGCAGCCCGGGGCTCGCTGGTTCGGATCCCGGGCGCCCGCCGACGCACTGCCTGTCAGCCACGCCGTGGCGGCGTCCCATATAAAGTGGAGGAAGATGGGCACGATGTTAGCCCAGGGCCAGTCTTCCTCAGCAAAAAGAGGAGGATTAGCAACGGATGTTAGCTCAGGGCTGGTCTTCCTCACCAAAAAAAAAAAATGTGACTCTAGGCTTTTAGTATTCTGTGTCTCAGACCCTATGGGTTCATTTAGATACTAGCACTACCTATGAATCAATGAGTACCCAATCAACAGAGAATCAGAGGCCCAATTCTCAGGTTAGCTCTGAGGAATGTGAGAGGGCCACAACATCACTAAGAAGTTCAGTGATGTTGTGATCAGGGCACTAATGTTCAATTATTTTGTTATTTTCTATTCTGGTCCCTAATGTCTTCTCTGTATTTTTTTGTGTACACACATACACATACACATATGTGTACACAAATACATATAGTCAAGGCAGAGAAGATATTGAGGACCAGAATAGAATATGTGTGTATGTATGTATGTACGTATGGATGAGTACGTATGTATGAGTATGAACTGAATCAGATTTTCTCTGATCCAGTTCGGAGGGGTAGAGAGGACTTACACTTGCATAGTCTTCAATAATTATTCTAGTCCTGACACTTTTAGGATATACAGTAATGACCTCCTTTGTAATTTGTAATCCCCTGCTCTAAACCCCAATCTGTTTGTGGAAATTTCAGATCAGATAATCCTCATAAGACTTTAAAACCTCCTCTGCAAAGAGACATTTTAGCAATATATATCAAAAGCTTTAAAAAGGTAAATATGCTTTGACTCAAAAACTCCACTTCTAAAAATTTTCTCTGAGCAAATATATAGAACTGGATGCAAAAAGTTCATAAAGAATGTTCATCACAGCTTTGTTTAGTGGAAGAGAGAGAGAGACTGATGGCTAAATTTCCAACAATAGGGCAGCAAATAAATCCATAGGATGAGTTCAATAAATGCAGTGGATAAAAATATTTTTTGACATGGGAAAATATTAACATATTGCTAAGTCAAAAATAGCCTGCAAAACAATAAATGTAATACTTTTGTTGTTAAAAACATCACAAAATAAATATTTCTGTGCTTTTACAGTTTTCTGCATCTGCTGCAATTTTGAGCTTTTTGTCTTATTCCAGCCTTAATGGAGATCTTTTAGATTAAAGTTAACATCAGGAAATTTGGATCATCTTTTGGGTAAACATGTATATAAATATATACATATTTTAAAATATTTTTTACATCGTATATACATAGGTACATACATACATATTCTATTCTGGTCCTTAATATCTTCTCTGCCTTGACTATATGTATTTGTGTACACATATATGTATGTGTATGTGTGTACACAAAAAAATACAGAGAAGACATTAGGGACCAGAATAGAAAATAACAAAATAATTGAACATTAGTGCCCTGATCAACTTTTACAGTTCTCCTTGGCAAGGCTAATATAATATTTAAGAGAAAAACTCCTATCTGCTCCACATATCAAGCAATGTTGGTGATTCAAGAAGGCAGAAGCTAGAGAGCCACAGTTATTAAACCAACACCACCAACAACCACCAAAACAAAATATAGCATTATGTTTAAATGATTGTGTCAGCTCTCTCTCTTGCTTCTTGGCACTTGACTATATCATTAATGTGTGTTAGTGTGTGGGAGAAACCTCCTAAGTCAGCTGCACAATCAGATCAGAAGTCTCAGGAGGTTCCCACTCATCCCAGCCCCCACTCACCTGCTAATTGCATCCTCCTTTCTCTTAGCCCTCATGGATCTGGCTGGTGAAGTGTGGGCCTGGTCAGGGGAAAGCAGCAGGGCAGATGCTGCAGTTTTAAGTGAAATCAGGTGTTGCTTTCCCTGAAGTGAGATCTGGAAAATGTCAGTCTTTAAGTAACAGGTATTGGCAGCTGAACACTCAGCTGTCCCCACTGGGCTCAGCCTTCCCTTCCCTGCAAGAAGTATTTACGCTTTCCCTTTTCCTTTACATCACCCCAATCTCCTTCATCTCCTCTCTGGAGGTCATTGAATAAGAATTTCCATTTTGTAGATATTCACTTAACATGATTCTAAGTGTGTTGGGAATGGGAAGGTTTTCATAATAGAATACCACAAGTGTCAATAAAACACTTGCTAGTGTTGTTGGTGACCTGGGCCTCTACCTGTGGAGGAAGTATACAAGATTTCATGGAGGAGTGGGGAGGAATGATTGGGTCCTGACTCTGTTCTCCATATGCTGAGAGCTACAGGCAGAAACAAAGTACACAAGTTTGATAAAGCCAAAGCATTAGAAGGAACTGAGAGAACATTCTTTGGGTTTGCTTTCTTTTTCTTCTGTTAGGTCAGTCTGGAACTATTCCATCACAGAACTGCAATCCAGATTGCAGAAATACACATGTGCACATGCACAGCCGACGTATGATCTTGTGTTTGTTTGACTTGCATAATGTGCCTCAGCACATTCAGGGATTGAACCAAGGAACAATGGGTGAGTTCTGGAAGTCCCATCTTAAATAGAGATGGCCTCTTTGTGGGAGACAGCCCCACACTTAGCCTAGGGTGCCTGGAGGAAAGGTGGATCACTATGAGTATGGGGTCAATGCCAGCGATTCTCTAGTCTAGTTGGGGCAAAAGCAATCTGTGATGAGTTTATTAGTTCTGAATTAGTCCAACCGTTCTGAATTTAGTTGGCAACTAAAGACCAAATCAGTGGAACAACCTCAGAACTTAAAATGCTGAAAAACTAAGCAAGAACTCTAGGGAAATAGCACTAGACTAGGAGCTATGGCTAAACTAAGAACACTTTATTGCCCCATCACTTTTCACCTAATACTCTCTCTAGGCAATCTGATCCATCCTTATGGCTTTGCCCCTGCCTATATGTTAATATTTTAGTCCCAAATTTAAATCTCCAATCCAGGGTTTGTCTCCTGAACTCCAGACTGGTCATATCAATCATCTCTATCTGAATGACCCACAGGCATTTCAAATGATACATGTGCAAAATAAACTCATCAGCCACCCCAATAAACATTTCTTTTCTTATATTCCCTGATGAGTGACATAGTCATTTATCAGTAACTCTGGGAACTATCCTAGGTTCCTCCTTCTCTATCATCTATCACAACGAAATTAGTCATCAAAACCATCTTCTAAACCTCTTCTAGATTTTCCCTTCCTCAATCCCCACCTCCTCTACCCTAATACAGGCCACCATATCATTCATCCAAATAACTGCCACAGCCTTCACATTTAGGACTCTTCAATCCCATGTATATAGTACAGCCCAGAGAACTTTCTAAAAAGGAGATCTACACATCATCTATGTAGTATTCTTGCCAAACATATTTAAACAAAATCTAACCATGAGGAAACAATCAGACAAATCCATATTTAGGTGCATTCCATAAGAAAGCTGGCCTGGACTCTTCAAAAATGTCAATGTCACAAAAGACAAAACATAATTGAAGGAACTGTTCTAGATTAAAGAAGACTAAAGAGATAAGAAAACTAAATGCAAACGTGATCCTTGTTTGGATTCAGTATCAATGGGGAGGAGCTGGGAATAACTACCACAGACATTATTGGGATAATTAAGAAAAATTAGGATATGAATTGTATATTAGATGATATTTAATCAATAAATGTCAAGTTTCTTAGTGTTACAATGGTATTGTGGTTATGCAGGAGAAAGCTCACGTTCCTAGGAGACGCATGCTAAGGTATTTAGGGGTGAAATGTCATGATGTCTACAACTTACTCTCAAACAATTCAGCAAAAAATTACATAAGTAGATAGATAGGTGATAGAAAGAAAAAAAATGTGACAAAATGTAAACAGTTGATGAATCTAGTCTTCCAACTTCCCCTCGGGTTTCAAATTTTTCAAAATAAAAAGTTGCGAAGGGAAAGAAAAGAGAGAGAGTAGCCAGTCACCACTGCTAAGCCATTCTTCCAGTAGACATCTTCTATGTTACAAAAACAACTTGAATTTCTTGAATATTAAAAAAAAAATGGTAGGGAGATCATTAAGGTTGAGTTACAAAAGCCATTTACTCTCCTTCCCAGCACCTTGGGCAGGCTTAATCCCAAGTAAGCACAATAACTCAAGTTAACACAAGACTTAAGAGCTATATACAGAAGTGGCTAGGTAGTTCAACAGACAAATTGAATTCAAGCTAGCCTTTTTTTCTTACCCCAAAGAATATGAAAACAATTACAAGCAAACTCTCATTGAATACTCACAATAACCAAATGAGATACTTAGCTTCATTTTAGAGATGAGAAAACCGAGGGCAAACCAAACTGAATTATGTCCTAGAACTTTTATAACTGTCTAACAAATGAAGTACTTTATTATGTGATACTAGAAGTTTTCAAAGAGTAAACATGTAAACCTTTTAAAAACAAGATGTTTGAATCCTTGTTTTTCTTCTAATCTTTGTTTTTCTCCTTTTTTGCTTTTCTTTAATTTGCCATTTGTCCTCTATAGTTTTATTCTGCCTCACAACAAAATGAAATAAAAGAAAAATCCTATGTCAAGCCCTGATAAAATCCTTGTTGCATTTCAGATGGCAACCTGAAGGTTCTTTATGAAGGAGTCCCTGTTGCCCTGTCCTTCCTCTCCCCTTGACACTTCCCCTTTTACCCTCTATGCTACAGCCACATTTAACTACTTGTACTTCCTTGAAGCATAGGTTCTCTCATGCCACCAGGATTTCTTGATGGTGGTTTAAATCAGGGGAAATATGATGTGGCCCTTCATGCCACAGGAATGCCTAATGCAAGCATATCAAACACAAGAACAACCCAAGACCAAATCTATACATAAAAGTAGTCAGGAGATTGGGATTCTGCTTCCAGGTTGGCTACTAGGGCAAGTCCCTTTTCTTCACTGGCCTCAGTTTGTTCATCTATACAAGGAGGAGGTTAAATCAGCTCATCACCAATGTCCATCTGCTCTCTGCTCTCAATGTCCATTTATCTACAAAGTTGTTCCAGAGAAATCACAAGGGAACTTGTGTGATAAATTCTGGTATAGAAGAGATATTCCTCCTCTTAAGGGAAATCATCTCAAAGAAGTTGTGAAAGTCAAAAAAAGGAAAAAGTTCCAAATCTCAGTCAAGTTTAAGGGACTTCCCTGATGATATAACAGAAACTTAAGATGTGTCATCTTTGAGATTTATATCAAATTACATATGAAAATCTAAATAATATGGTGAAACAGATGTTAAGTGAGAGATTAATTTTAACCCGCTGTATGAGATTTAGCTCCACTTCGGTTACCAGGCAGAAAACAGGCTCAGGGGGCAGTGAGTCTATGTAAATGCACTGATATGAATGTAACCTATGAAGGAGAAAAATTAGTTTCTTGGTGTCTCATTTTCTCTCATCTGTTAGATGCAGAGATAGATCATTAAAAGCTCTGGGGAAGATGAGTGCCTGAAATCACTGACACAAGAATACTTTGAAATTATTCAATCTCTCCCTCTTTTTCTTCCAAAAGACTCAGAACTCCTTCCACACACTGAAACTGACACTTGGGTGGGGTAGAATCAATTGTAATAAAGCTAGAGGAAGAAACACTCCCATACTATTCAGTTCACTCAATGTGGGCAGTGGGAGCACAAATGAGAGAAGGTACTGCTTTTCACAATTCCACTCTTTTATTCAGGGGGGACTTCAGGCAAGTAGTAATACTAGAAAGAGCTGATGTGTTTACATACACCATGGGCTCTGCTCTACCCATTCAAGTCCTAATAGGAAATTATCTTGAGAATTAGAAAATTAATATGTATTGCTGTTCAAAAGCTTTTATTTTAAAATGTGTTTTTAGATGTTCAGAAGCAAAACTAGCAAGAATCTTTAAAGAAGACTCTAGCATTCGTTCATTAATTCATTCAACATTCAACATTTATTAAATACTTAGTTATGCCATACACTGAGTGAGGTAAAGGGAATACAAAAATGAGTAATAAATAGTCCCTAAACTCAAAAAGTTCACAAACTAAAAACCAGTCATAATACTGCTGATGTCTTTAGAATATTTATCTTCAAATCCAAACCATTGGAGTTAACTTAGAAGGTTTTTACCACGAAGCTGACATTAAAGGGTAGGGAGTTTCTTGATATGGAAGAGGTTTACCAGAAAACCACACACTGGTTGTGAACACGAGGATCTCCTATAATATATTTTTTTCTCCTTCAAGCTGGAATTCTGAGCCAATTTTTTAAAATTGCACAGAATTAAAATTTATGAGAATAAATGTGGGGAAGAGAGGGAGAGGGAAAGAGGGAGAAACAGTATATGCAGGAAGGCAGAATTAGAAAGGAGGTTCTGAGAGCTATTTACAAAGTGCTCAGGAAACATGACATCTTTCTGATAAATATAGGCAGATAATTTAAGATCTGAGGGAAGCTTGCAAAGTGCTAATATAAAAAATGAAACCACAGTCAAAAACTAAACATAGAAAATCTCTAATCCTTAGAAAAAATTTTATCAATTAACGTTGGCAATGATTAATAAATAGCTAAATTTTTACTAGGAAGGTGTTTCATTTGTACTTAGGTGTTTATGTTTTTTAAAATCTTGCTCTGTTATAACTTTTAAGATGTGTAAATAATAGTAGTTAGTGGGAAAAATCACAGATACATGGTTATAGATAATTGGGTTTCTTATATAAAAAAATTTTTTTTTGAGGAAAGCATACATCAACAGGATTTTTGCTTTAGAATGTCCACTCCAGCTATAGCATGGAAGATGGACTGGGGGCTAGAGAGCAGGGAAGGGCTAGAGATAGAAATAGAATATAGATTATTGCAATGCTATAGACAAGAGTCAGATTTTTGATTGGTTAGATAGAGAAGATGAAAGAAGAACACAAGATGACTGCAAGTTTTCATTACGAAAAGGGGTGGTGAGTGATAATATATTCGAAACAAGTAGAGTTTAAAATAGAGCAAAAATTCCTTCAGGTCTTTACTCAAATGTCACTTTTTCAGTGAAGCCTCCTGTGGCAGGAAGCAAAAGTGGCATGATCACTGCACCATTTTTGTTTCCTGGGTAGACAAGAGGATACTTCCTGGCTTCTCTTGTAGTTAAGGGTGGGAGCATGAGACTTAGTTTTGGCAAATGGGAACATGAGCAGGAGGAATGTGTCACTTCCAGGCCAAGGCATTTATTGGCTACTGATCTACCTCCATCTTTCTCTGCCCCTAGAAACTATACATCCATGTGGCAGCATCATGGTGTGGAGGAAGCCTGGAAGCCTGAATCTCTGGGTGGAGTGATGAGTCACCTATATCAGATATCCTATGAACAAAAACTAAACTTTTGCTGGGCTAAACCACTGATACGTAGACTTATTACTACAGCATATCATAGCCTATTTTGATTAAAACACCTTCCCTGGCCACCATATCTAAGATTTCCTCTGCCCCCTCCCCCAGAAGCAAACACATACATATACTCACACACACACACACAAGAAAGAAGAACTATCCTTCTTTCTTGCTCTTTTTCTCTTTAGCACTTGTCACTCTATAACTTACAATGCATTTTATCTATCTTGTTTATTATCTGTCTTCCCCAGTAGAATGTAAGCTCCATGAGGGCAGGGATTTGTGTTTGGTTCAATAGAATAACCCCAGTGTTACATTGTTTGGAATATGGTAGGCACTCAACAGATATTTGTTGAATGAATGAATAAAATGATGATAAGTTTAGTTTGGTCTGGAAAACAGACCTTCAAGTGGAGATGGACTATGGGCAGCTATGAATGTAGATCTGAGAGATCCCTAGACACATACTTGGGACACATCAACATAGTTGGAGGGGTCATAGTGGTAGTCATTGGAATGAGTTCCTTGAGAGGGTGAGTGTTGCAGGTTGGGTTCTTCAAGAGCAAAAGCTGATGTAAAGTCTGGATGTTTATTAAGGATCAACACCTTTGAAAGAAAGGGAAGGAAGATTAGACAGAGGAAGAAGTCAAACTGCAACAGAGGCTGAAAATGCCTTGGCCAACCCGATGGGGAGCTCTGAAGCAAATACTGCCTGTCAGAATTGCCTTGCATCAGACCAAAATGGTTGGGCCTTTATATTCCCATTTCATTCAGTCAATGATGTGAGCTGCCCTGAGAAGGGCTGACCTTGGGTGAGGCAGATCCTGAAGGAGTTGTCAGCTGGAGGATGTCTTCTTTCCTCACTCCCCACAGCTGGGAGGCAAGTACTTCTCTGAAGGGAAATCTAAGCCATACATCTCCATATCTACCACAATAAGGAAAGAAGAGAAAGCTAATAGCTTGGGTTGCCAAATTAGCAAATACGAATAATGCTATTACATTAATATGATCATGTCCCATTAATATTTAGGACATACGCTAAAAAATTATTCATTGCTTATTTGAAATTCAAGTTTAACTAGGTGTCCTGTATTTTATCTGGCAACACTACTAAGGGCTGAGTCTTAGAGTAGAGCCACAATTGTCAGGAGAGAAGGGAGTGGAATTGTCAAGAAAAGATAAGAGGAAGTCAGAGAATGATCCAAGAACCAAGATAAAATAATAGCAATGAGATCCAAGGAGGGAGGTGATTTTCACAATAATAGGGTGAGATAATATCAAATCTTGAAAAGTAAAGAAGATAGATAAAGGAAGATAAAGACTGAGAATTACTGCAGTCACTCAGAGACTAGGGATACAAAAGCTTCAAAAAGGAAAGGACTCCAGTGTCAAATGACACAGACAGGCAAAGCACAGCTAAAATATTTAGTGGGGGAGGATAAGGTATGTCAAATTAGATGTGGTAGGGCATGCCTTGCCACAAGATGGCACTCACAGTTCCTCTTTTTCTGAGTTTCTGTCAATAAACATTCTGCAAAATTTTTATTGTCATAGAGCAAAGAGAATATCTCATGTTTCACAACTTACATCTAACATTGTGCCTCTTGTTTTATCATTTTTCCACAGCTTATCATTGTTGTTCCCTTTAGAATATGAAGACAATGAATGCCAGAATTGAGTGCGGTTGGGGGCAGGCGTTAGAACCTGGAGGAAGCAGCAAGTGTAACGCTATTGTAGATACTCAGTACAAAGCCTTAACAAAAGGCTGTTGGATCTGGCCATCAGATAATGACTGACAGCTTCAAGAAAACTAATACTGGTGGAAATGGAAGTCAGACTGCCTGGTGTTGAGGACTGATAATGTGCTGAGAAAGTAGACAGATTATGTGTTTAGCACATCTGCTGTGAAAGATAGGAGGTAAGACAGCTGAACTTTTTCCCTATAAGAAATTTCTTCCCAAATAAGAGTTTGTATGCCTCATTCATAAGTTTCCAATAGTTGACCAAAATACCTGTTAAATGGAAGTTGGCCTCATATAACAATATCTCTACAACACAAATGCATTTGTGTTACAGGGATGCTTCTGCTTAACTAAATAACCCCTTTAGTCCCTCAATATTATAACACATTTCTTTTCAAAGTATTTCCCCCCTATTTCTCATACTATATTGCCCATAGAGTGAATGTGTGAATCAAGGCCTAGAAAGATAACAAGATTTGCCTAAGAGTGCACAGTAAGACAGAAACAGAGCCATGGGTCAAAGTTTTCTGATGCCTAATTCCATACTCTTTCTACTAAATTAGTCTTCCTGTCACTTGATTTCTAATTCAAGTTTTCCACTTATTATCTACCTTCATTCTTCTGGCATGCATAAAATGACAATGGCTCTTTGAAATTACCCTGTTTTGGACGTTTTCCATGCTATCTCAGACATGTAACAGTTAAAAATTACCTGTCGCTAAAATAGTATGGGAAAATATGCTCATTATCATCTCTGCTTTTTGTAAAATTGAGTATAACCTTGATCTGAACTTTAAAAAAGAACTTATAAATTATCATACCATCACAGAGATAAAATCCTATGCCTGTTTTAGGTGTATAAGTAGAATACCTATGCTACAATACAGTCCCACCATACAATCTAAAACAGTTTTCTTTTCTGTCAATAAATCCAGTCATTAGCCATTCATTTTTATCATCAAGATGAAAACAGTATCGGTGTCTGTATTTGTGTAAAAATCTGTTTGATCCCTTTAGACATAAAGAAGAGTGAGACAAAGACAACTTTAGCTTTGTTCCTCCCATTCACCTCCCCCACCCCATAGAAAAAAGTGTGGAGGGGCTTCTATAGCTAGTTCATCAATGACTCCATATAAGCCAAACAAAAGAAAACTTCAAACTTGCTTTGTGGCTAGGCCTCCATGGGGAACAGCCTTCTTACTGAGTTGGCAAGAATAAAGGGTACTTTTGAACTTAAAAGTGTCTGAAAACATCATGTCTGCAAAGTGTGGTTGGCATTTTTATGCATTTAAAAGAGTCTAATGAAGCCCAGCTCCTTACAAATTCCTACAGAAAATGAAGAGTGGGAAATGGTTCCTGCCACCCAGTGGTCAGAGTGGTGGTTATTGCAATTGTCCAACCAATTGTACAAAGAGACCTGTCACTTATAGATAGCTCCAAAGTCTTGCCTTAGCAAGAACACCATGAAGACTGGTCCTTACCTAAAGAATTTACTTAGAGAGACATTTAATATGGAGTAAATAGAATCTCAAAGGGAGCAGCTTTGAAAGAGGGCTTTGAAAAGGTTGGAAGAAGATGAAATGAGGAATGTTGTTACTTAGTGCCTTTATTAAACAAATGCTTGCCTTAGCTCTTCTCCAGCATGTCTCAAAATATGGCAAAGTAATAATGGCATGCCCACTTCACAGACAAAAAAATTACTAGGAATGTGGAATTTTTCATTAGGATAGTCCCTCGGGCCAGTGGGTTGTTCTCTAAGTGTGTGAATGTCCCATTTCCACCAGCCTGGAGACCCTTCCTCTCTCGGGGACATATCTACTGCTCCAGAAACAGTCCAGGATAGTTTGAATTTCAGATGTTTTCCTCTAACTGTCATACCAGTTAAGTCTGGAAACTCTATTCTCCCTAATCCTTATACCATGTCCTATCTCTTTGGCCCTTGCTCTACGTAGAAAGTAACCAGTCACTGCTACCATTACAGCAGACAGCACTTTAGGTGTTAACTCTTTTGGAGTCATGGGCACTTTCTATTATATCAATTGGCTAAAGGAATTGAATAAAATTTTTAGTTATCCATAACATCACTCCCTATCCAAAAAAATCCCTCCCAGATTTTTTTTCTGCTCCTATTCATCTCTAGTCTTTGTACACATAAATGCATCCATCCATTCAAAAATTATGACTGAACACAGGCTATGTGTTAAGTATTGTTCTAGACAATGGGTTTATATCAGTCATCAAGACAGACAAGGTCCCTGCTTTCATGGACCTATATTCTAACTAGGTAGGAAAGGAAGAGTGGGAGTGAGGAAGGTGACAGGCAATAAATAAACAAGATAAATTCAGATAATGGTAAGTCCTCTGAAGACAAGAAAACAGGTTAATATAATTGAGACTGGGTGGAGAGCTACTTCTGTTTGAGAAGACAGAGACTGATGCCCTGAGGTGAGGTGCTGAAGTGTCACATTTGAGCCAGGGCCCAATGATGACAAGAAGCCAGCCAGGCACAGATCTGGGAAGAGACTGTTGTAGGCAGAGAAAATAGCAAATACAAAGGTTTTGAGGCAGAACAAGCTTGGAATGTTTGAGGAACAAAAGAAGGCCAAGGTTGTTGAATCCTATTGAAAGGGAGTGGGAGGTAGGACAAGAGTTCTGAGAGTTTCAAGAGGCAGGCTGGTGCTGCTAAATCCTGAAGGCATTACACATGGGGGATCTCAAGAACTGTGAAGTTTTTTTTAACTCCTAAATATTTTGGTGTTTTCCCTAAGATCAAGGACAATTATAAAAGTACAATTATCAAAATCAGGAAATTTTCAATAACATAACCAGAGTATAATGATCAAAATCAGAAAATAACATTAAAACAATATTTTATAATTATATCTCAATAAAAAATTATCTGATTTATAGACCTTACTTAAATTTTGCTAATGGTTTCAAAAATATCCTTCATAGTAATTAAATTATTCCAACCCAGGATCACACATTGCATTTAATTTTCATAACTCTTTAGTCTCCTTTAATCTGGAACTGCTCCTCATCCTTTATCTTTCACAACATTGACTTTTTTTAAAGTATTGGCCATTTTTTTGCATTATATTCTCAAATTGGGGTTTGCCTGATGTTTCCTTGAGATTAGATTCAGGTAACATAAGTTATGAAAAGTTTATCCTTTTCAATGTAAAATTCAGGAGGCACACAATATCGGTTTGCTCTATTACTAATATGCCAGGGGGGATGGAATGAAAAACATTTATGTCTTGCTAGGGAGAGATCAATGTATGCTTATGCTTTAGATGGTAGCAAAAATATAATGTCATACTTCTAAAAATAGAAGTATAATGTGGATAAATTTCTATGAGTTCAATGCAAATGCAAGAAGGCCTTCCTTACTTGTTGAAAATCCTGAATTTAGGCTTTAGGAAAATCTCAAGGGTCACAAAAAAAATTAAGGAAGAAAGAAATGGAAAACAGAATGTGAGTCACTAATAAGGACAAAGATGTGTTTATAAACTCCAACAAATAAAAATAATTGTGATTTTGAATATAAATCTATACAGTTTAAATAAAATAGATTAAATATTTAGGTAAATAAATAAGTTACTTTTACGAAGCCAATGTGAAAAGGAATTATTGAGCATTTATGAAATTGAAATTCATTTAGACACCCAATGGCAATCACAAGGGTCTCCACTGTAGTGTAGCTTTCCTTCAACTGTAGTGCAGCAGAGTTTATTTTGACACAAATACTAGCTAAAAGCAAACAAAAAAGGTGTGGCTGGAAATTTTGTCACTAGGAATAACGGAGAAAGAAAAGACCAGAAAATCCAAAGTCTGTACGGAAAATATAAAGAATGAGAGTGGGGAGGGACTGAGCAAGAAGTTCTGTAACATGAATTTAACTAGACTACTGGATCATAAGGGACTCGAAGGCATGGACTATGGTTGTTCTCTGGTTATAGTTTTCTTTATCAATGCCTTTTTTTGTTTATTATTGATGTCTTAATAGTTTATAACATTGTGGGGTTTTAGTTGTACATTATTATTTGTCCATCACCATGTGGATGCCTCCCTTCACCCCTTGTGCCCGCCCCCCACCCCCCTTCCCCTTGGTAACCACCAACCAGTTCTCTCTGTCCATGTGTTCATTTATATTCCACATATGAATGAAATCATGCAGTGTCTGCCCTTCTGTCTCTGGCCTATTTCAGTTAACATAATACCCTCTAGGTCCATCCATGTTGTTGCAAATGGGACAATTCTGTCTTTTCTTATGGCTGAGTAGCACTCCATTGTATATATATAACACATCTTCTTTAACCAATCATCAGTCGAGGGACACTTGGGTTGCTTCCACTTCTTGGCTATAGTGAATAATGCTGCAATGAACATAGGGGTGCATACGCCTCTTGTGATGGTTGATTTCATGTCCATTGGGTAGATGCCCAAGAGTGGGATTGCTGGATCATAAGGTATTTCTATTTTTAATTTTTTGAGGACTCTCCATACTGTTTTCCATAGAGGCTGCACCAGTTTGCATTCCCACCAGCAGTGAATGAGGGTTCCCGTTTCTCCACAACCTCTCCAGCATTTGTTGATTTTTGTCTTGATGATTATAGCCATTCTAACGGGTGTCAGGTGATATCTTAGTGTAGTTTTGATTTGCATTTCCCTGATGATTAGTGATGTTGAACATCTTTTCATGTGTCTATTGGCCATCATCTGTATCTCTTCCTTGGAAAAATGTTCATATCCTCTGCCCATTTTTTGATCATTTGTTTGTTTGTTTGTTGCTCAGTTGTATGAGTTCTTTATATATTATGGAGATTAATCCCTTGTCGGATAAATGATTTGCAAATATTTTCTCCCAGCTGGTGGGTTATCTAGTCATTTTGATCCTGGTTTCATTTGCCTTGTAGAAGCTCTGTAGTCTGATGAAGTCCCACTTGTTTATTTTTTCTTTTGTATTCCTTGTCCGAGTAGACAGGGAATCTGAAAGGATCCCTTTATGACCAATGTCACTTAGTGTACTGACTATATTTTCTTTCAGGAGTTTTATAGTTTCAGGTCCTTAATCCATTTTGAATTGATTTTTGTATATGGCAATAGGAGATGGTCTACTTTCATTCTTTTGCAGGTTGCTGTCCAATTTTTCCAGCACCATTTATTGAGGAGACCTCCCTTTCTCCATTGTACGTTCTTTGCTCCTTTCTCGATAGCTGTCTATAGGTGTGTGGTTTTATTTCTGGGCTTTCAATTCTGTTCCATTGATCTGTGTGTCTATTTTTGTACCACTACCATGCTGTTTTGATTACTATAGCTCTATAGTATATTTTGAAATCAGGGATTGTGATGCCCCCAGTTTTGTTCTTTTTTTTCAGGACTGCTTTAGCTATTCGGGGTCTTTTGTTGCGCCATACAAATTTCAGTATTTTTTGTTCTATTTCGGGGAAGAATGACATTGGGATGCTGATTGGGACTGCATTGAATCTGTAGATTGCTTTAGGTAGTATGGACATTTAAACTATGTTTATTCTTCCAATCCACGTGCGTGGAATATTTTTCCATTTCTTTATGTCTTCCTCGATTTCTTTTAGTGTCTTATACTTTTCATTGTACAGATCTTTCACCTCCTTGGTTAAATTTATTCCCAGATATTTTATTCTTTTTGCTGCAATTGTAAATGGGATTGTCTTTTTGAGTTCTCTTTCTGTTAGTTCATCATTAGTGTATAGAAATGACCTGATTTTTGTAAGTTGATTTTATACCCTGCCACTTTGCTGTAGTGGTTATTTTTACTAGTTTTCCAATGGATTTTGGGGGATTTTCTATGTATAAGATCATGTCATCTGCAAATAGTGAGAGTTTCACTTCTTCATTGCCTATTTGGAGTCCTTTCATTCCTTTTTCTTGCCTAATTGCACTGGCCAGAACTTCCAGTACTATGCTGAATAAGAGTGGCGAGAGTGGGCACCCTTGTTTTCTTCCTATCCTCAAAGGAATGGCTTTCAGTTTTTCCCCATTGAGTAGGATGTTAGCTGTAGGTTTGTCACATATGGCCCTTATTATGTTGAGGTATTTTCCTTCTATGCCCATTTTGTTGAGAGTTTTTATCATAAATGGATGCTGGATCTTGTCGAATGCCTTCTCTGCATCTATTGAGATGATCATGTCATTTTTATTCTTCATTTTGTTAATGTGCTCTATCACGTTGATTGATTTGCAGATGTTGAACCATCTCTTGTCCCTGGTATAAATCCCACTTGATTGTGGTGTATGATCTTTTGATGTATTGCTGTATTCGGTTTGCCAGTATTTTGTTGAGGATTTTTGCATCTATGTTCATCAGTGGTATTGGCCTGTAGTTTTCCTTCTTTGTATTGTCTTTGTCTGGCTTTGGTATCAGGGTGATGTTGGCCTTGTAGAATGTGTTAGGAAGTATTCCATCTTCCTCTATTTTTTGGAATAGTTTGAAAAGGATAGGTGCTAAGTCTTCTTTGAATGTTTGGTAAAATTCTCCAGGGAAGCCATCTGGTCCTGGGCTTTTATTTTTGGGGAGGTTTTTGATTACTGTTTCAATCTCTTTACTTGTGATTGGTCTATTCAGATTCTCTATTTCCTCTTGATTCAGTTTTGGGAGGTTGTATGTGTCTAAGAATTTGTCCATTTCCTTCGGGTTGTCCAATTTGCTGGCATAAAGTTTTTCATAGTATTCCCTAATAATCCCTTGTATTTCTGTGGCATCTGTTGTAATTTCTCCTCTTTCATTTCTAATTTTATTTATTTGAGTCTTCTCGCTTTTTTTCTTAGTGAGTCTGGCTAAGGATTTGTCAATTTTATTTATCTTCTCAAAGAACCAGCTCTTTGTTTCATTGATCCTTTCTACTGTTGTCAATTTCATTTATTTCTGCTCTGATTTTTAGTATTTCCCTCCTCCTGCTGATTCAGGGCTTTGTCTGTTCTTCTTTTTCTAATTCTGTTAGGTGCAGTTTAAGGTTATTTATCTGGGATTTTTCTTGTTTGTTAAGGTGGGCTTGTATTGCTATGAATTTCCCTCTCAGGACCGCTTTTGCTGCATCCCATATGAGTTGGTATGGTGTATTTTCTTTTTCATTTGTCTCCAGATAGCTTTTGATTTCTCCTTTAATTTCATCAATGACCCATTGGTTGTTCAGTAGCATGTTGTTTAGTCTCCATCTTTGTCCCTTTCCCAGTTTTTTCCTTACAGTTGATTTCTAGTTTCACAGCATTATGATCCAAAAAGATCCTTGTAATGATTTCAATCTTCTTAAATTTATAGAGGTTTGCCTTGTTTCCTAATATATAGTCTATCCTTGAGAATGTTCCATGTGCACTTGAGAAGAATGTGTAATCTGCTGTTTTTGGGTGGAGTGGTCTGTATATCTATTAAGTCCATCACGTCTAGTTTTTCATGTAAATCCATTATTTCCTTATTGACTTTTTGTCTGGAGGATCTATCCATTGATGTAAGGGGGGGTGTTAAGATCCCCTACTATTATTGTGTTATTGTTAATATCTCCCTTTAGGTTTTTTAGCAGTTGTTATACGTACTTTGGTGCTCCTGTGTTGGGTGCATAGATATTCATAATTGTTATGTCTTCTTGGTGAAGTGTCCCTTTCATCATTATATATTGCCCTTCTTTGTCTCTCACCATCTTTTTTATCTTGAAATCTACTTTGTCTGATATAAGTATGGCTACTCCTGCTTTCTTTTGTTTGCTGTTAGCTTGGAGTATCATTTTCCATCCTTTTATTTTGAGTCTGTGTTTGTCTTTAGAGCTGAGATGTGTGTCCTGGAGGTAGCAAATTGTTGGATCTTGGTTTTTAATCCATCCCGCCACTCTGTGTCTTTTGATTGGAGAATTCAATCAGTTTACATTTAGAGTGATTATTGATATGTGAGGGTTTAATGTTGCTATTTTATTGTTCATTTTCTGGTTCTTTTGCATTTCCTTTGTTTCTTGTTGCATGTGTTTCGGACTGCAAATTCAGTTTCGTATTTCTGCCTGCTCATTCTCTTAGTTTTCTCTTTATTTGTCATATGTGGTTCTCTTCTGGTTATTTGTTTAGTGGTTACCGTGAGGTTTATATAAAAGATCTGGATAAGATAGTCCATTTTCAGATGCCTCCTGTTTCCTTAAGCTGAGTTGATTCAATCCCTTTCCTCTTCCCCTCCTTGTTTGTTGTTGTCACTATTTATTCCATCTTGTGCCGTGAGTGTGTGTTTACAGTGATGAGCTTGAATTAATTTTTGATGTTTTCCAACTGTAGTTTGTTCTGGTTTAGTCTCCTTGCTTTTCTCCTTGCTGAAATCTTTGTATCCCTTTCTCTTTCATTTTTTTTTCAGGCCTAAGGGCCTTCTTGAGCATTTCTTGTAGTGGAAGTCTTGTGGTGATGAAATCTCTTAGCTTTTGTTTACAAAGGAGAGTTATTATTTCTCCTTCATATTTGAAGGATATTTTTGCTGGATAAAGTATTCTTCACTGAAGGTTTTTGTCTTTCATGATTTTGAACATATCATTCCAGTCTCTCCTAGCCTATACAGTTTCTGTCAAGAAATCAGCTGACAGCCTGATGGGGTTTCCTTTGTATGTTATTTTGTTTTTTTGTTTGTTTGTTTGTTTAGCTGCCCTTAATATTTTTTCCTTATCTCTGAATCTTGTCATCTTAGCTATTATGTGGCGTGACATTTGCCTATTCCTGTTTATATATTTAGGTGATCTATTGATTTCAGTCACTGTTATTTCCATCTCATTCCCTAGGTTTGGGAAGTTCTCAGCTATTATTTCTTTGAACAAACTCTCTGCTCCTTTTTCTCTTTCTTCTCCTTCTGGAATAACTATTATCCTTATCTTGCTTTTCCTCATTGAGTCTGATATTTCTTGAAGAATTTCTTTATTTCTTTTTAGTCTTAGCTCTCTCTCCTCCTCTATCTGGAGTGTTTCTGCATGGCTATCCTCGATAATGCTAATTCTTTCTTCCATATCATCAGTTCTGCTCTTTAAAGACTCCATTTTTTCCATTACCTCGTCCATTGTGTTTTTCATCTCCAATAATTCTGAGGTTTTTCTTTATGGTTTCAATCTCTTTTGTGAAGAAATCCCTGAATTGGTTGATTTGTTTCTCTGTGTTCTCTTGTATTTTGTTGAGTTTGTTTATGATAGCTATTTTGAATTATCTATCATTCAGGTTATAGATTTTTGTGCTTTCAGGGTTGGTTTCTGGGTGTTTGTCATTTTCCTTTTGGTCTGTAGACATAATATACTGTTGCACAGATTCCATGGATTTACCTTTACCTTTCTTCATCTTGAAGATGGTTCTGCAGTTTCCACCTGCTGCCACTGGGTGGAGGTCACGAGTGGTGTGCTCTGAGCCCGCTGCAGTCCCTGGAGGGATTGTGCTGAAGCACTTGGTGTGTTGGGGGAGGGGTTCTCTCTTTCTCCTGCTCCATCCGGGGGTTTCCTTTCTGGCTCTCTTGGGACATTTGCCACACCCCCAAAACAGTCCATCGTCGCTTCTCAGTGGGGATCTCTCGACAGTCTGTGAGAGCACCTGGAGGGCGATAGTTTTCCCTGCAGAGGGCCGCCCCTCCCCCCTCTGTCTGCGAGCTGTGCTGTCTTTGCCGATCGATTGGGGAGGGGGAGTAAACTCCTTACCTCTCCTCACATCCTTTGGGGCTTCCCATGCCTCCACCATCTGATGTATGGCAGCAAGGGTTTCTTAGAAGTCCTTCGTAGTGTTTGATTGATGTCTGTTGGTATGCGAATGATGTTTTCATTGTGTCTTAGGGGGCAGAGATTCAAAGAGGGAATCTCACTCTGCCATGTTGCTGACATCACTCTATCAATGTCTATCTTAACATATGGTATCCAGAAATCAAATTAAAATTCTGTGTATGGCCTAGCACATACAACAGGACTGCTGCTTTCCTTTTTGCTTCTAGAGCTCTATTAGTGCCTAAATTACCATCAAATCTGATCTGCAGAATTTGAGAGATGAAGAAGAACCAAGGCTGTCATTTAGTTCAGTTCCCTCCATTTTCAAATGAGAAAAATGAAGTGATTAAAGTTAACTGACTTGCCCAAAGTTATCCAACAGTGACACTACTAGTGAGCAGAAAATTCAGGCTTGGAGCCTCAGAACACTGGTAAAGGTGTCATAAAGATGTCACTATCAAAATAACACAACCCAGGGAGCCCAGGGGAAAGAGCACTGGACTTGGAGTCAGAAAACTTGTTTTTGAATCCCAGCTCTGCCTCTTACTTTCTGTGAGACCATGGACAATTACTGCAACTCTCTGTGGGGAATGATGAGACCTACCTCATGAAAATGTTATATACACTTAATACAAAAGTGCTTTGTAAAAAACATTAAATATTAAAACTATTAGGATGTATTATTATAATGATGATGATCTCATAATCATAATTTGGTTAAAAAGATGTAATGCTTCTCAAGTAAGTAGACTATTATGTGAATATTGTATAACAAATAGTTTATATCCCTAATTCTTATGCTTCAGAAAAGATGTTTTATACATTTAAATTTGCCTTTAAAGAATCAATTTTTTAAAAACTTTTGATTATGGAAAATTTCAAACACATACAGAGTAAGTAGAATATAGTGAATTCCTATGTACCTATTACCCAGCTTCAACATTTTCGAAATTCTGTCATTCCTTTTTTTATTGTGGTAAAATACACATGACAAAATTTACCATTTTAACCATTTTTAAGTGTACAGTTCAGTGGCAATAAGTACATTCCTATGTTGTGTCTGCCATTCTTATATCATCTAAACTTCTACCCACTCCCCACCTATCCATTCCTTGATTATGAGAATATCACTTTTTAAATCAGACATGTTTAACACTTAAATTTCCATCCAAATTCGCACGCAATTTTTTTGATCTAATTCTCAATTCCCCCTTCATGAGATCATAACACCTCTCTCTTCAAAGTTGTTCTGAAGTTTAAAGAATGCACTGTAATATCACATAGCAGGCACTCAATAACTGTTAGCTCACTCACCCACACCATTCACATGGCAGGACTGTTCCCAGAGAAGCTGTGCTGATAACACAATGGATTCCATTTCACTGATATGATGACTCTCAAGTTTTATCTGGAGTATTTTTTTGACATTTCTTCATTGTTCCCTTTTACCTTATCTAGGTGGGACATATAAACCAAATTAAGTTTCCAATAATATGGTCTTTGTAGAAAAGTAATAAAGAAGTTCTTTATTATAAAATTATTATTTATAAAAACTATAAAAGCAATAAAATAAACTCTAATAGCCTAAGTGAGGAGTTTCTCAACTCATCACAGCTACTTATTCAAGTGTATTAATGGGTGAATCAACACACCTTTGACTTCTCTCTAATGACTGAGTCAGTGTGAAGGACACAGGGAAGCATTGACTCCTCTCTTCTGGGTCACTGCTCTGACTAGGCTCTCTCATCTCTGACAGATTCTTCTCAGCCTCACTTTATCCTTCTGCACACTAAATGGGGAGATATTCTAAGACCTGTTCCTCAGCCTTGAGTTCTTTTACAAGCTCCAATAGATGACTCACTTATATGGCTTCAGTCTACATCTCTATATGAGCTGCTCTAAAATCAACATCTCCAGCCCACAATTTTCTGACTCCAAGAATCTTCTGAACTCATCATCATCTCCC
The DNA here is from genome assembly GCA_031878705.1 of Tapirus indicus. Lineage (NCBI taxonomy): Eukaryota > Metazoa > Chordata > Mammalia > Perissodactyla > Tapiridae > Tapirus > Tapirus indicus. The sequence goes on along the minus strand of CM062921.1, from coordinate 30,304,237 downwards.
TCATACTCTTTCTCCTTCCCAGAAATCCTCTCTTTCTGTTGATGGTATGTCACCTTCCTGGTCATCCTGTCTTAAACTAGAGCCTTATCCTTCCATTTTTTTAAATCCCTTATCTCCTATACCCAATTCAACTCCAAAGAAGAGTGATTCTTCCTTAGAAATATCTCTTTTGGGGCCGCCTAGTGGCACAGCAGTTTAGTCCGTGCTTGGCAGCCCGGGGTTTGCAGGTTCAGATCCCAGGTGCCCGCCGATGCACTGCTCGTCAGCCACCCCGTGGCGGTGTCCCATATAAAGTAGAGGAAGATGGGCACGGATGTTAGCCCAGGGCCTGTCTTCCTCAGCAAAAAGAGGAGGATTGGCGATGGATGTTAGCTCAGGGCTGGTCTTCCTCACAGAAAAAAAAAAAAAAAAGAAATATCTTTTATTTGCTCCATTCTATTCCCAACTCCACTAATTGGAGACATTACAACTTCACAACATAACTAATGCAATAGCTCATGTGTTCAATCAAATACAATTTCTAGCACATAATGCTTAATCAAGAAACCAGAATTCTGAACTCTTTTAGGAATTAAGTGAGAATCATGCCTCAGCAGCCCTTCAACTAACACTTAGGAGAGTTTAAAAAGACATAAGCCCTTTTTCTGAGCCAGAAAAACAAAATTCTCTTTATTGGTACAGCGTGTTATTTTATAACTAGGTCTGAATAATGCAAACATCTGATAATCTTCAGAGAAATCATACTAACAAAATCTGAGCGCAATCTAGGCCCTCTCAATATAGCTCACATTTCCCTAATTTTACAGTCTCTATATAAAAACTTATATTCCCATTATTACATTTAGAGAGCTCTTCAAAGGTGCCATAAAGTTCCAGTCTTGATACTCTCCAATTAGTGTCCTAGCTACACAGCTCTGAAGTTCCAGTTTACTAGCTTAACATGCAAGCTACAGCTTGCCTTAACTGAGAACACTTATCTCTAATGACTGGTTTCTATTCCAAGCCCCCAGCTATACAAAACAGCTAACTTCCAGATTTTAGTTTTCTGCTTAGCTTTTCTCTTGCAATCTAGTGTAATGCAGACATCACCCTTCCCAGGTCACTCTTCCATCAGAGAATACCCCAATTGACAGTCACTCACTCCAGAGCTCTGGGGTTCAAAGTTTTGATAATATACATGCACAGATACATTTACAAATATATCCAGTACAGTTCCATTTGTTTAGTAAAATCTTAGACATAACCTTTCTGTCTATTCATAAATGGGTAGGAGAGTGGGTGAGTATATAGATAAAACAAAATTGCCATGAGTTAATTGTTGAAATTGAGTAATGGGTTCATTATATAATTCTCTCTGCTTTTTTGCATATGTTTAACATTTTTTCATAAAAAAATTTTTAATTAAGGTACATACCAACTACAAATATAATGTAACACTACAAACAATTAATATTGATTGATTTGTACTCATAGAAAAGTGAAAAACAGCAAGTTAAGAAACAATAAGTATAGTATGGCTCCATTAGGGGGTTTGAAAGCTCTTTGTGTGTTTATGAGTACATATATTTGCATATCCACAGATAAAGGTCTGGACAGAGACCCATCAAACTGACACCTAACCCTGGGAATTAGGAAGAATAACAGTAGATGATCATGTCTTACTCTACACACTGCAATAAAGTTTGAATTTTTACCAGCATCTGTAGATTTAAAAAATAAAGAAAATATTAATAATATTTAACAACTAAAATCTTTAGTGCTACAGGGACCTGGAGGCTTGTATTCTTGGGAGAATTAAATGCCAAGGAATACTAAAGGTATACATCTATACTTCAAAGCATGCTATATATTGAAGGTAAATTCCATTTATCTGACCTGCTCTCTCAAGGCATTGACTTTAATTAAGTGCTTTTCCTACCAACCTTATCTGGGACTGCCTTCTGTTACTTCCTGGCAAGGTTTTACTTAATTCTTTGATCTTTCCTTGTTATAGGCGGAACAGATGTAGGAAAACCATAAAAGATTTTCTTGCCCTTTAGTCTGGTCCAAATTCATAATTTTTTTCAAAGTCATGATCGAAGTTGATTTCTGTTTCCATGGCAATCAGGGGCTACCAACTTTCTGGTTGGCCCCAAAACACTCCTATTACTCCCCTATTTTTACTAGGGAATCTGCACCCCTCTTTGCTTTTATACCTACTAATTCTTATAATCTTCAGTTACTATTTTCCCAACTTTTCATTACCTCCCCATCTATGTCTGGGTCTGGTGCCTTCCTCTATCATAGCACTTGTCATATTATACTGAAGTTGTTTACCTATCTGCCTCCCCTGCAAGACTGTAAGAGGGCTGCAACCAGGGGTGGATCCAGGTGTTGTGGGACCTGAAACCAATACAATTTAGAGAGCCTTCTTTTAGAAAAGAATATAAATTATAAATACAAAATGATGTATAAACGTATATTATTTAGAATGAGAGGAGAAATCACAACAGATTATTGAAACTTTAGAAATTAAGATCCCTCTCTTCTGAGACTTCTTTAGACAATTTACTAGAAATGCTTGCATAAAAATGCATCCTGATTGCAACCTGGCTTTCCTTTCCCATTACTGACACTCACTAAGGCCTGTGCAAGTGATGGGTTCTAAAGTTTAAGCTTGATTAGCTTCACCATAAATCTATGTCTGGCTTCTTCATTGCTGAGTTTTCAGCAATCATCTTAGTGCTGTATACATATTAGGTCTTCAAAATATAGCTGTGATGCATGAAAGCAGGGATGGATGGATTAATCCTCCTTTTACCAAATCCCTCTTACAAATCCTTCAATGGCTTCCCATTACTGTTAAGATAATCTAGCCCTTGTCTTCCTCTCCAATAGCCTCTTGAACTCCTCTCTTTCTTACTTTATATACCCAGCTACACTGCCCTTCTCTCACCACCTCGGGACCTGTACATAGGCAGTTCTCTCTGTCTAGACCCCTCTTCCTATCCCCCTACCTCAGTTCAAATGTTACTTTGTCAAGGAAAACTCCAGCCTAGGCTAAATCTCCCAGTCATCTCACTCATGATATTCCCTACTTCAAAACACTTTCACAATTGTAATTACAGAGTTGTGCAAAAAGGAGTTTAATATCTGCTTTGCTACTGGAATGAAAACTTCACGAAGTCAGGGGTCATAGTGTGTTTGTTTATTCATTATTTCCCCAGTTTACCACAATGCTGTGTACATGTACAGAGTAGGTGCTCAATAAATATTTGTAGAATGAATGAAGAAATGAATGAATGAATGAAGATAAATGCCCAAGAGGATACAATTCTTGGTATATATTGAAGGAAATGTAGTGTCTACGAGCAAAGACATCCACTGGTCAAAGGGAGCAATGAAAAGACTGCACAATAACAGCTAATATTCATTGCCTGTTGTATGCTAGGCTTTGTAGTAACCGCTTTATATACAGTTTCTCATTTAATCCTCAGAACAACCCTATAAGCAAGTAGATATTAGAATCAGCTTGTTAATGTCTACAAAAAATTCTGCTGGATTTTGATTGGGATTGCATTCACTCTACAGATCACTTTAAAGATCAGACTGACATCTTAATAATGAGTATTGCAAACCATGAACTCAGCAAATATCTCCATTCAGATATTCTTTGATTTATTTTATCAGTGTTTTGTAATTTTCAGCATACAGATCTGACATATATTTTGTTAAGAGTTATACCTAATTGTTACGTGGTTTGGGATGCTACTGTAAATAATACTATTTTTTAAATTTCAATTTCCAATTGTTCATTGTTAGAATATGAAAATATAATTTTTCATATTAACCTTGTATCCTGCAATTTTGCTAAACACGCATCAGTTACAGTGGTGTTTTTGTAGATTCTTTAAATTTTCTATATAATCGTGTTGTCTGTGAATAGAGACAATTTTACTTATTCCTTTCCAATCTGAATGCCTTTTATTTCTCCTTCTTGCCTATTGTCCTGCTGAATAGGAGTGGTTAAAGTGGACATCCTTGCTGTGTTCTTTATTCAAGGGGAAAACATTTAGTCTTCCAATAAGCATTACAGTGGTTTATCAGGTTGCAGAAATTCCCTCATATACCTAGTTTGCTGAGAGTTTTCATCATGAATTGATGTTGAACTTTGTCACATGTTTTTTCTGCATCTATTGAGATGATCACATTGTTTTTCTTATTTAGTCTGAAGAACACTGATTTTTGAATGTAGAACCAGCCTTGCATTCTCAGGATAAATGCCACTTGATCCTTTTTACATATTGTTGGATTTAATTTGCTAAAATTTTGTTATGGATTTCTGGTTGTATGTTCATGAGGGATTTTGGTCTGTAGTTTTCTTTTCTTGCAATGGCTTTGCCTTATTTTGGTATCAGGGTAATACTAGCCTCATGAAAATGAGTTGGGAAGTATTCCTCCTCTTCTATTTTCTTGAAGAGTTGCTATATCATCAACCTTCCTTATATGTCTGGTAGAATTTGCCAATGAAGAAATATGGACATGGAGTTTTCTTTATTAACAGATTTTTAACTATTAATTCATTTTCTTTCTTTAATAAATACAGTACTATTCAGGTTATCTATTTTTTCTTCAGTGAATTTTGATAATTCAAGTCTTTCACTGAATTTGTCTATTTCATCTAAGTTCTTGAATTTGGGGGCATATAATTTGTGTCTTATCTCTCTTTTTTCTTGGTCAGTCTGGCTAGAGGTTTGTCAATTTTATTGATATTTTCAAAGAACCAGCTTTTGTTTTGTTGATTTTCTTTATTGTTATTCTGTTTTCAATTTCACTGATATCTGTTCTTATCTTCACTATTTCCTTCCTTCTGCTTGATTTGGGTTCAAATTTTTCTTCTTTTTATAGTTCTGTAATGTTGACACTTAGATCATCAATGTTTACAGAAGCATTTAATGCTACAAATTTCCCTCCAAGCACAGCTTTTGCTGCATCCCACAGATTTTAATATAGTGTATCTTAATATTTATTCTATTTAAAATATTTTTAAATTTTCTCTGGGACTTCCTTTTTGACCTATGGGTTATTTAGATGTGTGTGGTTTAATTTACAAATACTTGAGGAATTTCAAAATATTTGGGGAATTTTCCAGATAGCTTTCTGTTATTAGTTTCTAGTTTAATTCCATTGTAGTCTGAAAACATACTTTGATTTTGGTGCTTTTAAATTTATTAAGATTTGGCCTGGATTTATGGCCAGAATATGGTCTATCTTGATGAATGTTCTCTGTGTACTTAAAAAAGAGTATATATTTTGCTGTTATTGGTTGAGCATTCTATAAATGTCAATCAAGTAAAGTTGGGTGATAGCATTGTCAGGTCTTCCACACACTTATTGATTTTCACTCACCTTATCAATTATTGTAAAAGGAGTGTTGAAGTCCCAAAGTAGAAATGTGAATTTGTCTATTTCTTCTTTCAATTTCATCTGGTTTTGCTTCATATATTTTGAATCTCTGTTGTTATGCACACATAGTTAGGATTGTTATGTATTTTTGATGAATCAACCCCTTTATCATTATGAGGCATTTCTGTTTATCCCTGGCAATATTTCTTATTCTAATGTCTACTTTGTCTCATTTTAATAAAGCCACTCTATCTTTCGTTTGATTAGTGTGGTTCTTTCTCATAAACCTATCCAGCACTAGCCAAGGAAAATGTTACATTAATATCAGACAGGTTTCAATGACAGGACAATTTTCTTATGGGTAACTCTTGCTCCATCCTCAGTCCACAAGGAATATTGTTCAGAGAGAATTATGAATGGATCAAGAGTTACCCATAGGAGATTATCTGATCGCAATCCTGAATTGACCTGAATTGTACCAACTCCTATGATTTGGAAATGGGAAGACAGGAATAAAGGACTTCTCCAGGAATTTTCAAACTTTACTGTGAACAGGAATCACCTGTGAACACCTGTTAAAAATACGGATTTCTGAGGCCCACCCTTAGAGATTCCTGTGCTAGTACTGAGGATTCTGCCATTTTAACAAGCCATCCTGGATGAGTCCAATGCCGGTGGTCCATGAACCATACTGGAGAAATACTAATCTATTCTGTGTTCTCTAAAGCAGCACTATTCTGAAAAACAAATGCCATATAAGCCACACATGTGATTTCATATTTTTTGGTAGGCCCATTAAAAAAAGTAAAAAAGAAAGAACAGATGAAATTAATTTTAATAATACATTTTCTTAAGCCTAATATAGCCAAAATATTATTATTTTGACATTTGGTACCAGCCACATTTCAAGCACTCAATAGCTACATGTGGCTAGTGGCTACTGTATGCAACAGCACCGATTTAAAGCAATGTTTCTCAACTTCAGCAATGTTTCTAAAACTTCTAATTCAGTAGGTTTGGGTGAGGAATCCCAAGCATTTATGCCACATTAGGTGATTCTTATTTTCAGGGAAGTTTGGGACTCACAGCAACAGAGCATGGACCACAGCTCAGGTGGGCTCTCAGGCAAATATTCTCTATGGGCTGGATGCGGCCAAATACATGATAAGAGATCCCAGAACATGAAAGAATTGGTCAGTCCTGGCTTTCTCTAGCTTCCTGATTCCTTTTACTTCCCCTAACCTCAAGGACATTTCTACTACTCCCAATGACCTCGCTTTCTTCCTCCCAGGAAAATTGCTTTCTAATCTATCCCTCCTATAAGGAGATAAACAACTAATAACAAATATCACCCACCGCAAGACTTGAGCCACTTAAACACAAACCTGGATTAAAGACTCATGACCAGAACTTGAAATATTTTCTTCCTACAAATCATGAAAAGGCCCAGAAATTCCAGCATTTTTGGTCTCTAAACTAAATCCCCTAGATAGAAGCTGGATGTCTATTGTTTTAGGCAGTGTCCTAGGCATTAGCTTGAATATGGTCACCTGAATAAAAAGCTTCAATTCATGGGCTCCAAAGCACTGTGAAGTTGAAAAGGAGAAACTGTTGATCTTAGAAACTTTAAAATCACTTCCTTCTTCATCTAGGATAAAAGTGGCCCTGCCCCCAAAAGTCAAATAGAACTAGATCAATTAAAGAAATGTTACACAGGAGTAAAATATAATGTTTAAACACACAGATTCTGGAATCAATCAACATGGGACTGGGTCCTAACTCTACTACTGACCAGCTACAGCCTAGATTAATTTGCTTTATTTCTATAAGCTTCATTTCTATCAACTGGAAAATGCTTTGTAGGATTGTTGAGAGGTAAATTTTATATATATTGCTATATATAAGTATATATGAATTATTATTTATTTTATATGTTGTATAGATAATATATTATATATGCTTTATATATTATTAATTATATAAATATTATATATAAAATATATTTATATAAATTTATAAAATTTAAATCATTATATATAGTAACATATAATGATATAAATTATATACATAAATGGCTATTTATTAATTAATTTAATTACTTATGGTAAATTTTAGTGGATTATTTACATTTATATAAATCACGTGTGTGTGTGTGTGTGTGTGTGTGTGTATATATATATATATATTTATATATATATATATGTATAACTATAGCTACTATGTATTGAAGTTCTCACATAATCACCAGTCTAGAAGAAGCCAGATCTATTGATGCAATGACCTACTGCAAGCTCTCTTATATCTGCTCCTGTGCTCAGGCTGCATTTGACAATCAGCTTTCCTGGAAATCAATTTCTAACTAAAAATACGTTAGGCACTTTGGGACATAATGCTATAATAATACGCTTTTGCATTGAGCTGATGCTGTAGGGGTCTGATAGGGTTAAAGGATATGAAAAAGTATAATTTCTCCTAAGGAGTAATATATGCCCCTAATTAAATCAATTTTATTAGATATTGTTATTAAAATAAAAAATCCTTTACTTTATCCTGTGGGTTCCAAATCATTCTCTCTCCACAAATAACCTTCTTCATTGCTATCAGCATTTATATGGTAGTATTTTCCATACGACAGTTCCTTGGCCTTTTTTGTGAATTTGATTAACAAATGGTTATGTTCATCATATTTTTTAATGGTATTCTTTCTTTCAATACGTTTTTGCTTTAATCAACCAATGAGTATCCGAGAAAGTTAACACAGCCAATTTGGCCACATTTGAAACAAAATATTTTATATTCAGAGGTAGAGCATGGTCCTACAGTGTGATGCAAAGAAGAGAGAGACCACTAACATTTATTAAGCACCTGCTATGTGCCATGTATGTTAACTCATTTCAGCCCCTTGAGGTAATTTTTACTATCCTAATTTCAAAAAAGGGGAAACTGGAGTCTAGAGAGGCTAAATACTTAAGGTTACTCTGCTAGTAGTTGGTGTAGCCAGGGTTTAAATTTGTTTAACCCAAAAGGCCTTATACATGTTAATGAAAATGTTTTATGTAAATTTTCACAGATCCAATTTATTACTAAGTATTTTTTGTTTTGATGATATTGAAAATGGTATTTTTTTAAATTTTATTTTCCAGTTGTTTGTGGCCAGTATGTGGAAATATAACTGATATTTGTATATTGGCTATATAGCCCACAATCTTGCTAAACTCACTTGTTAGTCCCACCAGTATTTTTGTAGATTATACAGATTCAATCCATATAAACATAATTGTCTGTTTATTTCTCTGTTCCATATAAATTAAAAATGACCACATAGATTTTCATCAAATTTGGAGGCCATGATTTGTGATTAGGCTAATAGTCTATCCAAGAATGACCAAAGGGAAAGGCCACACTTATTAAAATACTAGGGACAAAGAAGACAACCAATTAAGGGACACATTAAGGGCAGACATACCCAACTGCAATTTACCACCTGCTTTTGACGTGGGCAACTCTATGTATTGTGATGCTCCATAGTGAGAACCAGCAGAGATTTATTTATTTAACTATGGTAAACAATGCTTATCAGCAATAGGGAAGTCAGCCAGTAAAAGTGCCATTATTTATTGTTTCTTAATGTTATTTCTGCCCCTTCTTGTTTATCACCCAATATAACTTATTATGTCATACATTTGTGGCCAATAAATTTAAAAATAACTCTGAGATTTCCATTCTTGGTTATGAAGAGTCATCCTGTATCAGACTAACCTTCTTGTTGCTAGAAAAAAAACAGATTTAAAAAATCAGTTTGAAGGCGTTGGAGAGTTAACAAGACAGGCAGGACCTAAGAGGTAGATCTATGAAAGAAGGGTATCTTATTGAGGTTAGCTGAATATTCTTTCATGGTCTTCCTCTAAAGCATTTACTGATTCACATGCAGTGCAGAGCCAAGAAGCTGCATAGTCAAAGAGAAAGTAACAGCTCAAGGGCTGAGACACTGAGCACAGCTTTCAGCAGTCTCACAGTGCTGAGATATAACTCTTGTCCTGAGTTTTCTATTGGGACCCTGAAAGGATACATCCTAGGAGGAATAATGAACCAGAAATAGAAGTCCTCACAACGACTGAAACAAGTTTCAAGTCAGCTCGGTCCCAAAATGGATTAAGGCAACTGGTTCCTATTCTGTTTGATAACAACAAAAGAAAATACTTTCTGGAGGAAAATGACATTCAGAGTGTGTTGATTTGCATTGTGCTAACTTGGTTAAGTTGGGAACATTTCCCCAAATCCCATTCCCCATATCGTTCTGGATTAGAGTTGGCCCAAAATGAATTTATGGAAGATTTGAAAGGCAGAAGGTAAGCATTACACTCTAAAGAATTTTTTTTTACAGTCGAAAGTGGTTATTGACAGACGTAAAGATGCCCAGTAGGTTACAGCTTATGTTCACTACCTTCTGGGAGTGTGGAGTTCAAAATATACAAAGTAGTAAAGCAAATAACAACAGCACAAAAGATGGGAAGTAGATGAATGGATTTAAAGTATTTTACGGTCCTTGCATTGTCCAGTAAATTATAAAAGTACTAATTTATATCATAAGTCAAAAATATACACCGTTATAGGGATAATCACTAAAAAGTTATAAAATAATGTTTAAAAAACTAGCTAGTAGGGAAAAAATGAAATAGAAGTTATGAATTTTAAAATTTAAGAAAGGAAAGCAAAGGAACATAGAAGAGATAGGATGATTAGAAAATAGATAGTAAGGTGTAAATGTAAACCCAAATAGAAATGGGTTAAGAGCACCAATTTAAAAACAAAGACGGTCAGCTGAACAGAAAAACAAAACTGCTATATACTACTAAAAAGAGACAAACTTTAAATATAAGGATAAGGAAAGGATAAAAGTAATAGGATGGAAAAAGAAATACCATGCAAATGCTAACCAAGAGAAAGTTATGTGTACCTATACATTTCTATCAAACAGTGAAAACTTAAAGATAGTATGGGAAGATGAATAATGGCATCCTCCCCACAGACACACCAAGATGTCCACATTCTAATTCCTGGAACCTGTGAATATTACTTTATATGACATAAGGGATTTTGAAGATGTGATCAAGTTGTGGATCTTGAGATGAGAAGATTATCCTGGATTATCCAGATGGGCCTGATTTAGTCAAAAGACTCCTTGCAAAAGGGATGCAAGAGGAGTCAGAGTTAGACAGGAGGCAATGTGACCATAGCAGCATAGGGACAGACGGAAAGAGATCTGAATATGCTATGCTGCTGGCTTTGAAGATGGAAGAAATGAGCCACAAGTCAAAGGATGTAGGGAGCCTCTGGAACCTGGAAAGGGCAAGGAAACAGATTCTCCACTGGAGCCTCCAGAAGGAACACAGCCCTGGGGGATTCATTTTAGACTTCTGATCTCCAGAATTGTAAGATAACAAATTTGTGTTGTTTAAAGCCACTAAATTTGTGGTAATTTGTTATAGCAGCAATAGAAAATAATACAGATGGATTACTATAGATAAAGAGAAATAATAATTAAAGGGTAAATCCACCAAAATATATAGTAATTCTAAATTTTCATACCCATAAAAACATAGCCTCAATGTCTAAAGCAAAAGTTAACAGATCTAACAGCATATATAATGAAGCCCAGAAATCACAGTGAGAGATTTGAACACACCTCTAACAATGACCTTCAGAAGCAGATAAAAATCATCAATGAGGATATATAAGATTTAAAGAATACAATCAACAAACTACCTAATCAATATTTGTAGAACCCCAAACAGAAAAACACATGCTTTTCAATGAACATACACCAAAATAGAGCATATGCTGGGTCATGAAGCAAGTCTTAATAATTTTCAAGGATTTAAGAATGTGTTTTCTACAGTGGAATTAAATTTTAAATATTTAAAAAAATAACTATAAATGAATCAACATTCTTTTAATAACCCATGAGTCAAGGAATAACTCAAAGAGGAAATTAGAAAATATTTTGAATTGAACAATAAGAAAAAATAAAATATATAAAAACTCAAGGGATGCAGCTACAGCAGTATACAGAGGGAAATGGAAAATTTTTAGCCCTAAATAAACATATTAGAAAAGAAGAAACTCTAAAAGAAATTATCTAAACTTCCATCTCAAGAAGTTAGAAAGAGAGCAGATCTTAAAAGTTCTCATCACAAGGAAAGAAAATTGTACCTATGTGAGGTGATGGATGTTAACTAATCTTATTGTGGCAATCATTTTGCAATATATACATATATCAAATCATTATGTTGTACAGCTTAAACTTATACAATGTTATATGTCAATTAAATCTCAATAAAACTGGGGAAAAAATAAAAGCAGTGGTTTTGATTAAAAAAAAAAAAGAGGTTAGAAAAAGAATAGCAAACTAGATCCAAGGAAGTACAATGAAGGAACTAATAAATATAAGAGAAGAAACCAATGAATAGAAAACAGAATCAAAATAGAAAAAAAATCAGGAAGGCCAAAAATTAGTTCTTTGAGAAGATTAATAACACTGATGAAATCTTGGCAAGTCCAAACAAGAAAAAAGAGGTTGCACAAATAAAATCAGCAGTTAAAACTGGATCCTGCATACATTAATAATATATGAGGATAAAATGATGGTCAACTTTTCCCAAAGGATTTGAAACTAGAGATGAAATGGACAAATGCCTATAAAAATCAATTTACCAACATTGGTATAAAAAAGAAACAGAAATATGAGTAGTCTAATATCTATTAAAATTTTTAATCTGTAATTTTAAATGTTTTCACACACACAAAAATCTCTACAGCTAAGTGGCTTCACTGGTAAATTCTTCCATTAATTTAAGGAAAATATAATGCCAAGCTTACACAAAGTCTTTCAGAGAATTAAAATAAAGAGAGACTACTTCCTCATCCATTTTGTTAGATAAAGCACAACCTTGTTAAAGGTTGATACAAACCTTGATACAAAAACCTAACAAAGACATTACAAAAGAGAAAAAAAATACAGGTCAGGCATTCCCATGAACATGGATGTAAAAATCCTAAATAAAATCTTAGCAAACAAAATCTAGCAATATATAAAAAAGATAATACCTCAAAACCAAACTGACTTTATTCCAGGAATGCAAAGTTAGTTTAACATTCAAAAACCAATTAACGTAAGGACCAGACCCAGTGGCCTAGTGGTTAATTTGGCACGCTCCACTACAGCGACCTGGGTTCAGTCCCTGGGTGCGGACCTACACCATTCACCTGTCAGTGGCCATGCTGGGGCAGCAGCTCACATACAAAAAGAGGAAGATTGGTAATGAATGTTAGCTCAAGACAAATCTTCCTCAACAACAACAACAACAAAAAAAAACCCACAATGTAATTCACCATATAGGAGAAAAATTATATAATCATCTCAATAGATATAGCAAAAACATTAAAGAAAATTCAACACTTATTTATGATGAAAATTCTGAACAGATTAGGATTGAAGGAAATACCCTTAATATGATAAGGGTATCTACAAATATCTACAACAAACATCAAACTAATGAAGGAAAGTGAAATATTTCTCCATAACATTAGTAATAACATAAGGATGCCCACTAGCACCACTTCTTTTCAACATTGTACTGGAGGTCCTCATCATCTGATAAGCCAAGAATTGAAAATAAATGTATATGAAATGGAAAGGGAGTAATAAAACTATCATTATTCATGGGAGACATGATTGTGTACATAGAAATACAAAAAAATCTGCAGATAATTTTTTTAGAATGAATAAGTAAATTAAGCAGGGTCACTGGCTATAAGTCAGTATACAAAAAAATCAATTGTATTTCTATATTCCATCAACAAACAATAAGAAAATGAAATTACATAAAGATGAGACTATTTCCAATAGCATAATGCATAAGAAATTAGATTGCTCTGAATAAATTTGAATAAACTTAAAGATGTATAAAATATCTACACAGAAAACTGTGAAATACTGCTGAAAATAAGTGATATATAAGTGAATGTCTATATCATATTCCCCAACTGATTTATAGATTGAATCCAATCCCAATCAAATCATGAGCAGGATTTTCATAGAAATTGATTAGCTAATGTGAAAATTCATATAGTTACATGAAGGCCAAGAATCACTAAGGTAACCATGAAGAGGAAGAACAAAGCTGGAGAATTTATTCTACCAGATATTAAGACTTATAAACCTACAATAATTAAGAGTGTGTGATATTGGTATAAAGATAGGTAAATATGCCAATGAAACAGAACAGAATTCAGAAGCATACCTACACATATCTGGACACTTGCTTTATGATAAAAGCTACACTGCAGACAAGCAGGAAAAGGATGATCTTTTTAAAAAATGATGCTTGGTCAACTGAATATGTAAATGGAAAAACTATTTAACCTACTCCCCCTTTCCTACCTCACATACAAAATAATCAGTTCAATGGATATTGTAGGTCTAAATGTAAAGGGTAAAAGAATAAAGATTATCAAAAACAATACAGGAGAATATATTCATTAGTTGGGGTAGGCAACAATTTCCTGAACAGAAAAGCACTACCAGAAAGGGCCAAGACTGATAAATTGAATTACAATTAAATTAAAAACTTCTCTCATCAAAAGACACCTCTAAGCCAGTGAACAGGCTTAGTTGAAGATAATGGAATACATATAATCAACAGGGGGATTGTATTCAGAATATATGAAGACAGAACACCTAAAATGGGTAGACTTGAATAGGCACTTCATAAAGGAGGATGGCCAATGGTTAACAGACATTGGAAAATGTGTGTAACCTCCTTAGTCATCAGGAAAATGCAATGAGATAACACTATGTACCCACCAGAATGGCTAAAATGAAAAAGATTGTCAACACCAAATGCTGGTGATAATGGTAGAAAAGCTGAAACAGCTAATAGGTGTGTAAATTGAATAACCACTTTGGGAAACTGTTATACACTATGCAATACATGAAGTCCAATATTTATCCTGTGACCTAACAGTTTTGCTCCTAGGCATATACCCAATAAAATGTGAACATATGTTCACCAAAACCCAAAAATGTCTAGACATTCTTGTACTATTTTTAATAACCCAAAACTGGAAAAACCAAAATGTTCATCAACAATAGGCATATTAAATAAACTTGGTATATTCAAATAATAGAATACTATATAGCAATGATAATGAACAAACTACAGCTATATGGAACACGAATCTCACAAAAATAATGGTGAGTGAAAGAAGCCAAACATAAAAGAGTACACACTCTGTTTCCATATATACAAAGTTCAAAACCAGGCAAAATCTAATTTATGATGCTTAAAGTCAGAACAGTGGTTATCTTCAAAAAGAAGACTAAATTTAGTGACAGAGAAAGGTCATGGTGAGACCTTCTCAGTGTTAGTTAGACTTCCTAGTCTGAGTGGTTGTTATACAGTTGTGCTCACTGTAAAAATGCATCTAGCTATTCACTTTTCTGCATGTATGTTTTAATTCAATAAAATTTTATTAAAAATAACTCAGAATATATTTCGGCGTTTTTACTTCCTGTGGTACTTGAAGATTGTGTGTGTGTGCCAATGTCTCTTACCATGATAGAAAGCTACTTCATTTACCTTATCTTTAAAATGGAGTTAATCTTTTGATGACTTCAGATGTCCATCTGATTTCTAATCTTCTACGATTCTATAAGCTAGGGAAAAGATTTGATCACATTCTGATTCTCATACTAAAATTATTTTATTCCCTTAAGGTATTCAGTTGGGCCATCTGAGGACAGAATTAAGTGATGAGAATTGCCTAGAATACCAAAACCACTTCATGAGTTAGCTTTATTTTCAAGAAAGCCTTTTAGGCAGAGTTAGCTTTTGCTGTTTTTGATCTTAGCAGGCCACAATGAAATTGTTTGCTTATTTCTCTATCTTCCTTAGTAGCCTGTATGTTTCTCAAGGGGAGGAATCCCCTCCATTTCTCCTTTTTATTCACTTAAACATTATGGAACACCTACTATGTGTCAGGCACTGTGCTAAGCATCAGAGATATAATATTGAGAAAAAAAATGGATATGGTGTCTAGTGTTCTTGCAGCCAAAGGCTTAGCAGGAGTAGCACACACTACTCAAGTAATCATACTCAAAAAACTCTGCTGTAATAATTACAACAAAAGAAAGATACATGTATCTTACAAAAGATACACAGTTCTTTAGAGTTTATCAATCCAAGAAGGTTTCATCTGGTGTTTGGATATATGTGAGGTGGGGAGAGGCAACTTCACTTTCCTGAAGAAGTACTGCTTGAGCTGAGCTTTCCTAAAGGACAAATAGGTACTACATGATGAAAGAAAGGAGAGAAGAGCATACAGCCACAGGGAATGTCATAAGCAAAGGCTGGAATTGATATGTGGATACTTATTTGAGAAGAGACTCGAGAATTAGGTAAGATGCCAATTACATAGGTCCTTAAGTGTTTCCTTTTCCTCAAGCAAGGCTGGCTCCTTCCTATCATTCAGATTTCACCTTAACTGTCACCTGTTCAAGAAAGTTCTTTCCTAACTTCCCAACTTATAATTAGTCACTGAAGTTAAGGCCAGTTCCCCCTTGTTCTTTGCTAACAAAACTCCAATTTTATTTACCCTTCCCTTGAGAAGACTGGTGCTTGTGGGGAGACAGACTCCATCCCCAGGGGACAAATCCTATGGTCTCAGTCAGTTATAGTGGTCTCATTACCATTGCTAGGAATGGTTTAAGCATGGGCATGTGACACAATTCTAGCCAGTGAGACATGAAAGAAATCTACCTCTGGGAAAATTTCCCTCACTTATGCAAAAGGAAAATAGAGATGTGCATGCACATCCCTTCTTTTTACCTCTTTGTCATTTGATGTAGTCATGAATGCATGACAATCGTGGTGTCAGAACAGCTGCAGCCATTTTATGACTATGCGAGGGGAAAGATGGAAAGTACCTGGTTAATGATGATGTCTCTGACCACTAAATTAACCAGCTGGAACCACCCGACTTCTAGACTCTCCATTATTTAAATTACTCTTAATTAAGTGCAGCTGTTAGTTGCAGCTGAAAACATTCATTTTCAGTCATTTTATCACATCACTGTAGTTTAATTCTCTTATGGTATCTATCGTCATCTGATTTTCATGTATTTGTTTCCCCACTAAAATATATGTGCCAAAGAATACAAAGGTCTTGTCTGTCTTGTTCACCATTGTATTCCAAGTGTTTAGAATAGTGCCAAGTACAGAGTAGATGCTCAATAAATATTTGGCGAATGAATACATGAGAAAATGCTGAAGGATTTTAAGTGTGTGTATTGTGTAGGAGCAACAAACTGACTCTATTTCTAATGTTTTTTACATTCATCTTACTACACTCCATAAAATTTTAAATTAAAATAGCAACACAAAAAAGAGAGGGGAGACAAGACCCAACAATGAGGTTTATGGAAGTATCTTTGTGGCAGATTTAAAATATGGCCTCAAATTCTTTGACACTCCTACCATTGAAAGGTAGAGTCTATGTCTCCTGTCCTTGAATCTGGACTGTGTGACTATTTGACCAATAGACTATTCCAGGAATGACAATGGGCCAGTATTTAGGACCAGGCCTCTTGAGAAACTTTCACTTCCTGTCTCCTGTAATGCTCACTATTGGTACTCAGCCACCATGCCAACAAAAACACAAACAGCCCAAGAGATCCATGTGGAAAGGGACTGAGGCCCCTAGCCCTCAGCTTCAGCAGGCATTGTGCTAGCTCCAACCTACTGGCCATGTGAGTCAGCCACATTGGAAGTGAATCCAGCCTCCAGGTCAAGCTGCCCAGCTGGCTGATACCACGTGGATTGTGTCCCTGACAAGTGCTGGACAAACTGCAAACTTGTAAGCTAAATAATTATTGTTGCAAACCACTAGATTTGGGAGTGGTGTGTTATACAGCAATAAATAACTATAACAGGCATCAACAGAAAAAGACAGAAAGATGTTTAGAGAAGGGCAGCTTAAATTTGGTTACGAAGGAGAAACAATAGTGGTAGTTACAAATATGGTAGTTAAAGAACTGGGAAATGAAAGGGTGGTTAAATTACATATTTTATCATGTGGTAAAAGTTAATAGTTAAAAGCTGCTTTAAGATTGTTGGGGCAATGGTGCCACTAAGGAATATATCTGCCCACTATATCACCGAGTGATGGTTAATTTTATATGTCAACTTTGCTAGGCCACAGTACCCAGACATTTGGTCAAACATTACTCTAGATGTTTCTGTGAAGGTATTTTTTTTAGATAAGATTGACATTTAAATCAGTAAACTTAGTAAAAATAGATTACCCTCTATAACGTGGGTGAGCTTCATCCAATCAGTTGAAGGCCTTAATAAGAAAAAAGACCAACCTCCCTAGAGGAAAAGGGACTCTGCCAGCAGATTGCCTTTGGACTTAAACTGTAACTCTTCCCTGGGTCTCCAGCCTGCCAGCCTACCCTGCAGATTTTGGACTTGCCAACCTTTACAACTGTGAAAGCCAATCTTAAAATAAACCAATCTCTCTCTCTCTCTACACACACACACACACACACACACACACACACCCCATTGGTTCTGTTTCTCTGGAGAACCTTAATATACACTGCTTCCTCTTGCATAAGCTTTGTAGTTTTTGAAGAATGTTCCTATATATTTTCTTATTAGAGGCCCACAATCTTGAAAGGCAAGCAGAGTGAAAGTTTTAAGAATGCTGAAACTTGGAAAGAATAAAGAATTTTTCCAGAGTCACAAGGCTGCTAAGTGGTAGAGCCTGGGCTAGAATGCATAATCATCTGTTTCTTGGTACAGATTACTGGTGTTGTATCATCCTGCCTTCTGTATTAACTTTGGCATGTTCTCATGAAGATACCTTCATGTATTCCTAAAACTAAACAACAAAAAAACAAGCAACCCAATTCAAGAAACAGCAAAAGACTTGAAGAGACATTTCTCCAAAGAAGATATACAAATGGCTAATAAGCACATGAAAAGAGGCCCAACATCACTAATCATTAGGGAAATGCAAACCAAAACCACAATGAGATATCATTTCACACCCATTAGGATGACTATTATCAAAAAACAAGACAAGTGTTGGTAAGGATATAGAGAAATTGGAATCCTTGTAGGAATGCTGGTAGGAATGTAAAATGGTACAGCCATTATAAAGAACAGTATGGAGGTTCCTCAAAATATTAAAAATAGAATTATCATATGATCCAGCAATTCTACTTCTGGGTATATACCTAAAAGAATTGAAAGCAGGAACATGAACAGATATTTGTTACACCCATGTTTATAGCACCATTATTCACAATAGCCAAAAGATGAAATCAACCCGTGTCCATTGACAGACTGCATAAACAAAATGTGGTATACATATACAATGGAATGTTATTCAGCCTTAAAAAGGAAGGAAATTCTGATGAATGCAACAACATGGACAAACTTTGAGGACTTTATGCTAAGTAAAATAAGCCAGTCATAAAGGACAAATACTGTAGGATTACACTAACATGAGGTACTTAGAGTAGTCAAATTCATAGAGACAGAAAGTAGAATGGTGGTTGTCAGGGCCTCGGAGGAGCGGGAAATGGGGTATTATTGTTTAATGGGTACAGAGTTTCAGTTTTGCAAGATGAAAAATGTTCTGGAGATGGATGGTGGTGATGGTTGCACAACAATGTGAATGTACTTAATGCAATTTGTAGAACTAAACTCAAATGGAGTTACTTACTTCAGGGACAAAACGAAAACAGTAACATAGGAGCATAAAGGAAACTTAACCTAACCTTACAGGAATTTATAGTTTGTCTCAGAAATCAGCAGAAGACACCAGCCAATCCCCAAACGCCAAGTCTATTCATGCCCATCTCTGGAATTTCTTGTTCCCTAACTCAGCTATCCTGATTCAAATAAGAAAGAAGATCCCTAGGCAACCAATCAGCTGAAAAAGTCAACTTCTGCACTTACCCCACAAAAAATCCCTTAGTCTGTGAGCAACTTGGAACTCATTGCTCCTGTAGCCTTGAGTTTCCTGGCTTGCAGGTCAAAAACCTTGCAATAAACTTATTTCTTTGCTTTATTTTATTCACTGTGCAGAGTTTGGTTTTTGACAAATTGAACTGTATACTTAAAAAAGCTTAAAGTGGTAAATTTTATGTTATGTATATTTATTACAGTTAAAAATAAAATTTTTTAAAAGTGAATACCAAAAAAAAAAAAACCCCAAACAGACAAAAAAATGAAAATCTCATCCAGCCTTTAATATAAGGGCTTGCATTATATTTTCAAAGTGATTGTTCAACACCACCCTGACTTATGAAATTTTTACCTCTCACTATTCTCCAATAGCACTGGGATTTTTAAGTTACTTGTTTCTTTTCTGGCTGTTCTCATTCACTCATTTACTTAATCAGGCAGTCCTGCAGTTGTCAATAAATACTATTGCCACCCGCGTGCCAGGCAAACTGAGGAAACTGCAGTGAATGAGGCAGATGCATCCCTGACCTCATGGAGATTACATTTTAGTGGGAAAGACAGAAAACAATAAGTGTAATGAAGAAGCAAGGGGAGAAGGAGAAGGAGGGGAATGAAGAGGAAGAGAGGAAGAGGAAGAAAAACAAGAAAGCAGGATAAGGAATAGGATTTAGTGTAGAGGAAGGGATTATTTTGGATCAGCATCATGCCTCCCTCTACTTAACGGGCAAAAGACAGCTATGATTCAGAAACAAAAGGCTTTAGCCTGAAAATCGTAGGTTCAATGACAGAAACCTGATCCTCGGCGGTTACACCCTCCTGAGAAGAAGGAGAAGAATTTACAAGAACTAGCTCGACACTTCCTGAATCTAATCCTATAGTAAAAGTGCTTGTGTAGACACAAGCAAGCCTTATTAACAAAACTTCTAACATAATGAGAACTTTTGCTTCACTTTAAGAAGTCTAAGAAAATATTCTTTAACTTAACCCTTGGTCAAAAGCAAACACATACTTCAGCCCTAGAGAGCATGATTCTCCCCTCAGAATCAATGGAAAGCAGGGCCATGCATTTCCAATAGTGGACATGAAATTCAATTTGATTCACAATAGCGCATGCAGATTTTTTCCCAAGTTATTTTTATATTAAGGCATGCTTGAAAAATTTCAACCTAGATTTAGGTTTAAGTTTCCAGACTTAGTAAGTAATTGCTGCAGTAATGAGTTCTTATGTCTTAATTTGGTCTGCTCCAGATGTTAACATCTAGATTGTTTGTTTTTCATTCTCCATCCCTCTGCATTTCCTTATAAAACTGTACATTTGTAAATGTTCTGATTTTTTTACATTGAGGGGGGGTGCAAGAAAGCAGGAAGAAGTAGGGTAGGCAAGAAGTTTAGGGTCTCACCCACTAGGCTTATTTGACCAGCTTGTCTGCTGGAAAGAAGCTGGGGGAGGACCAGTTTTTACCTTCACAGAGGCCATACTGGCCTTTCTATATTTGCAGGGTAGTGTGGTCCTAAGGGACATGAATTCAGGGCTGCTGATGTCCTTCCCCCAAGACAAGGCACTGTATTGATGGTCCTCTTTGGGTGGGAAATAAAATCCCTGTGGCAGAGTTGGCTGGGCTATACCACAACTCAACTTGCTCCCATCCCCACATATTTATTGAACCAAGAGAATGAGGCCTGTCCTATAAACCAGCACAACTGAATAACAATTAGGAAAGACTTGGCTTATACATCCAAGCTAATAAAGTAATGTACTGATAGAGTATATTAAATAAGAACCTGCACTTTAGACTCAGCTGTTGAGCAGCTGGATGACAGCTGGGAGATCTGTGATTGTTCTGCAACAGATAAGGGAGACCTTGCTCAAGGGCAGTGGTTCTCAAACTTTAGTGTGCATGGGAATCAGCTAGATTGCTTGCTAAAAATGCCGATTCCATGGTCACAGGCCTAAGAACTCTGAGCCAGAAGATCTTGGATAGAGCCCAGAAATCTGCCTTTTTAATAAGCAGCCTCAGGTGATTCTGATGCAGGTGGTGGGAAACCACATTTTGAGAAGTACTGCTCCTCAGAGCTACTAATATCATCATTCAAGATCTTTAGCAGCTGAAAAAGATAAATAGGCTTTCAACCAATCTTTCCGCTTGGTTTTTGACAGCCGAGTCAAATCCACAGCTGGTAAAGAGGTTGAATAATGACTACAGATAGGTTTGATCCCTCAGGATAGAATGCTCAAAGTGGTCTGGGGACCTCTGTTTCTCCCCCATCAGTAAGGGGGTTGGAAGGCAGCCACAGACTGGGCTCAAAATCCAGCTGGCACAAAACTTGGAAGACAATCCTCAGTGAGGTCTGGGTTCAATATCTAATTGCTAAAGAGCTTGGCTGTCCGCCTTGTGGTGTGCAGTCAATCTCCAATTGATATAATGCTTTGATAACATATGAGCAGTACGGGTTAAATCCAGAAACTGTAAAGAACTTAGATAAAAGTCCTAAGACCTAAAGTTTTGTCCCCAAATGGCATGGAGCTTGGACAATATTTGGAAATGAATTTAATCCTCAAATGGTAAGAGTTTTGGATGTCAGAAATGAGGTCTGGGTTCAATCTCTTGTCATTAAAAAGCTTGGAAGACCAGCTTGGGGTCTGGTTTCAATCGTCAGATGGTAAAGAGTTCAAATGACAACAATGGTTTCTAGGTTCAAGTGAAAGCTGACAAACAGCTTGAAATAAACTGCAAGATCTGGGTTCAATCTCAAAATGTTAAGGGTTTAGATAATTGTCATGAGGAATGAGTTCAGCTTAGAGGATTCTAAAAGTCTAGGTGAAGTAGCTAAGAATCTGTACCAGATGACTAGAGACAACTTGTGGTCATGATCTATGTGGGAAAGGATTTAGACAGTGGCTACTCCTTTCAGATTATGAGACAGAGAGGGTGCCCAGATACCATTGATCTAGGGCTCCATATTTAGCTAATGTAGAAAGAAGCTTGAATTCCAGCCATGGGGTAAGAAAATGTGTATACAAGTAGGAGGTCATGGGCTAATTTTGCAAGAGAATATTACGGGACTTCTCCATATCCATAACTATGGAGATACAGGCACCAGGCCTGGGAATGTGATTCCTGAAATAATGGAGCTCTTTTGCCAGGACTTTTGCTGACAGAACGACTGTTTTATATGGCTAAGAGAGCAGATGTCTGAAAAGCACTGAAATCTATGACGTGTGTTCCTAAGCGGGATGACAGCTGGCACCACTGCATAAAATCTTGTTCCTACTTTTACAGCTTCACTAATACTCTTCTTTCTGATTATTCTGATTTATCAACAAACAGCAGTTTCTGGAAACTTTTAAAAGCATACTCAAATAGTCGAGAGGCAGACAGCTCTCCAAACACCTAACAATCCATGAGGCTGTTAGAGAGACAAAAATGGAACTAGATCCCTTAGGAAAGAAGCAAAAATCAAGCCATGACTACCAACTAGTTTTATTCCTGGAGATCTTTACTCTTTGACCTGACAATTTAAGGTGAATTCAAAAACTATGGCCTCATTACGGGACTGGTTTAGAGCATGGATATATCTGCCAAAACCTTCTGTGCTTCTTGAATCTGAGCATGTTCTGAAGAATACCTTTTAAGGAATAACCATGCTTTAGACTTCTGGAACATATTAGACATTTATTTTAAGACATTGCTATTGAAATAATATTGTTATTAATAGGTAACATTTATTGAGCACTTAATATATGTCAGGTTCTGTATGAAATATTTTATATGTACTAACTTATTTAATCTTTTACATAACTCTATAAAGTAGGTCTTGTTGTTATCCTCATTTTATAGATATGGAAGCTAAGCCACAGATGTTAAGCAAGTTATTTAATGTTACAGAGGCATTGCTGTGTTCATCATACCACTTTTTCCTAGGCACAATGGAAGACTACATTTCCCAGCATCCCTTGCAATTAAGTTGCAATCATGTGATTAAATTCAGCCAATGAGGAATGTTTTGGGCCTAGATTTTTAAAGCATCTGATACAATCCTCAGATTTTTTATAACTCTGCCACAGTAAGCTTAGAGGCCAGTGCTTCAGAGGATATAACAAGATGGACAGGGCCTCCTTAACACACTTCAATAATACCTTAAGCAAGAAATAAATCTTAATTATGTTAAAGTATTTCAATAAATCTAAGATGCTATTGATTATATTACCCAGCATTATTTTATATATCACTAAGAAGAAAAAAGTAAACAATGACACCCAGCTAATTGTAAGACACACCTTTATTTCAGAGATGTTGATTGTGAAAAAATGACAGGGCTTGACTTCCTAACTATCAGGACTCCAACTAGTTAAGATGGAGCAATATAAGCTTGAAAAAGGATAACTGCAACTGATTGGAACACGTGAAATAAATGTAGGTCCATCCATAGTGATATTTTAAAAAATAACTGGTCACCTT
This sequence comes from Tapirus indicus, assembly GCA_031878705.1. Lineage (NCBI taxonomy): Eukaryota > Metazoa > Chordata > Mammalia > Perissodactyla > Tapiridae > Tapirus > Tapirus indicus. The sequence goes on along the minus strand of CM062921.1, from coordinate 30,280,353 downwards.
TGGAGGATGATAGAGAACCAATTAATTATGTTAAAAAATGGTAAATAAGGGAAAAGAATCACTTACCCCACCTTTCCTATATTAACTGTACCACTGAGTAACCAGTAGATGTGGGAAGCAGATTTTTATGAAAGTATTTCAACCAATAAGTTAAAAATAAATGATAGAATATCACCATTTTGCAACCTCCAATAAGTGAATGCATTTGGACACTGAGCATCAATAGTTGCTATCATCATAAAAAAGAAGGGTAACCAACAACATATCCCTCTTGATAAAAAAACTCAAAATCACCTGTAAACTTGCCCAGAGATTCTCAAAGTATATTCTAAAGACCCTAGAACCCTTTCACAGGGAATCTGTGAGGTCCTTACATTTCCAACTACATGTATGCATGAGGCCAGGTTTTCTTCAGAGACTTCAAATGAAACAACATAATGCGACAGACTAAATGCAAAGGCAGATATAATAATCCAGCTGTCTTCTATTAAGCCAGACATTAAAATGATTTGCAAAAAAATGTAAAACAATGTCATTCTTCTCACTAGACATTTTTTCATTTTGTAAAATATAGTTATTTATGATTTAAAATGTTAACATCTAATGGGTTTATTATTATTATTTTAAATGAATTATTACATAAATATTTTTAAATTTCTCAGTTTCAATTTCTAATTTGGCAAATATTGATAAATATGACTCACATAAACAAAAGCTTTTGGAGGGGTCTTCAAAAAATTTTAAGAAATAAAGGAATCCTGAAATTAAAATGTTTGAGAACTGTTGGTTTTGCAAAGAGATCGAATCTGAATCTCATCAAGCTTCTGGATCCAGCTGTCAATTTTCTGGAAATACAGAGGACAGTGGAACGTGTTGAAGTGCAACATAAGTATGTAATCAGCACAACTCAAACTGGGAAACTCTACAGATCAAATGCCCTGGATTCTTCCACAGTAACAGAAAAGGATGCAGCGAGAACTTATTAAAAGAGACTTCAAAAACATGACATTTTTTTTAAAAAACGGGCAAGACTAAACTATAGTGTTTAGGGATACACACTTGAGTGATGAAAATATAAAGAAACACAATGAAGTGAGTGCTATAGTGGTTACATTAGAGGGAGGGAGGGAGTTAACTGGGGTGGTGCACACTGAAGGGATTCAGGGTGGCTAAAAAAATGTTTTACTTCTTGACCTTGATGGTGGTTACAAAGGTGTTCACCTCATAATAACTCATCAAGCCCTAAAGAGTCCACCTTAGAATCAATAAGTTATGGCAAGTTCCCATGCTGCTCAATCCTTTCAGTGCAGGAATGGGTGCAAAGCAGGTCTGCTTAACCATTATGCTATACTTCTGGGTGTGTTGGAACTTGAAAAGACCATTCTTCAACTACATATTTAAAAGAAGACAGGATACTAGCCATATGCCTCTCGAGTTCTTGTATCTGTAACTCTCTAATCATGGGTTTTCATACCATTCCTTTGGAATCTAACCACCTTTGAAAATGAAGTAATGTTTCACATGTTTAGTCCATCACCTGAGTTATAAAGCGATCTCCCATTTCCTTCAGACCCTTGATGGACCCCATGCAAATCTCTAGCACAGAACCTGGAATGCTTTGCTGTCTTTATCCACTTACAATCTATCTGCCTCCTTGCAGTAAACTGGCACAAAGCAGGTTCTCAGGAAACCAATTACATAATGATCTGACAAATTTTAAAGTGGCTTCTGAGAAGAATTCACAGATATCTGCGCCAGATACATGGAAATCCATGCTATTTATTTTGTTCCTCCAACACTCACTTAGAGCCTATCTATTCTTACTTCATGCACTTTTCTTAAATTCTTGATTGTCTGATTTATAAGCCTATAGTATGTTAGAACTGACAAATTAGAAATGGAGAGGGATAGCTATGGGTCATCAGTTCAGAAAATGTGTATTGTGTACCTATTATGTGCAACACACTGTTAAATACTGGAAGATAAAAATAGACTCCTAGTGAGAGAAGAAACAGAGAAACAATTCAAAATAATTTTTGAATGATCAAATAATAATAACACATCTAATATTAAAAAAGGGAGGGAAGGAGAGAGGGAGGAAGGAAGAAAAGAGCAAAGAAACAAAGAAACAGATACCCTACCAGAATTTTTTCTCAATGTAATATATGTATTAGTCAGAGTTCAACCAGAGAAGCAGAAGCAGTAGGAGATATATATTAAAAGGTTTATTACAAGTTTTATGCAATTGTAGGGTCTGGCTAGCAAGTCTGAAACACATAGGACAGGCCATCAGTAAGGGCAGGCTGAAATTCACAGGGACAGACTGACGCTGTTCTCCATAGGCAGAATTTCTTCTTCCCTCAGGAAGTCTCAACCCTGCTTTTGAAGGCCTTTGAACTGGTTGAATCAGGTTCACCCAGATTATCTAGGGTAATCTCCCTTAAATAAAGTTAACTGATTATGAACTATAATCACATCTACAAAATACCTTCACAGCAACACCTACATTAGCATTTGATTGAATAGCTGGGGACTTTAGCCTTGCCAAGGTGACACATCAAAATACCACCACAGTATAAGACAGCATTATCATTAATACTCATAGTTTCACCCAGCAACATCAAGAAATAAATTAGTTATTTTCAGTCAGTAGTGACTCAAGAATTTTTGTGTTGGAGAGGATTAGAGGAAGTAAACTTGTTGGAATGGGAGCTTAAACAGCATTTGCACTGTAATTCACATTAGGTAGAGAAGTGACAGTTGTCTATTTCAAAGAATGGGGCAGGTACCAGAAAATGATGGAGTTGCTAAGGCTGCCATTCAATGCCACCCCTTGGCACTACTAATGTTTCTGATTTTCTATGTATGGGATCAAATTCAGAACAAATACCAAAATCAGGAGAGTCATTACCTTATGAGAGAGAAGAAATTGGATCTAAGAGGAATACAAAGAAACCTTTAAGTATATGTAAAGTTTTGTTTTAAAAAAAAAGAGATCTGAAGCAAATTTGATAAATTACAAATACATGAATACTCATTATAATTTTCTCTACATTATTCTGTATGCTTGAACTATTTCATAATTTTAAAAAATACATCAGGAAAGTATGTTACATATTTCAGACAAATTCCTATCAAAAATAGTTGCAATTGTCCCTAAAGTTGCAAGTTGGAAGTATCTTTTCTTTCTAGTCTCTCATAGTAGTTTGTACCTCCCACTTATGGGTCAAATCCTGCCGTAATTGACAGTTGAGTCAGACAGACCTGGGTTTAAATCCCAGCTCCATAGCTTACTAGTTCGGTGACCATAGACAAATTACTTTATCCCTTTGAGTCTCAGTTTTCTAATCTGTAAAGTGGAGATAATAGTGTGTATCTCATCCTTTTATTGTAAAGATTAACTACATTAAAATATAACAATATTGTACATGGAGCCTGGCACACAAAAGCTGAATGCATTGTATTATTTCTGTCTACCTTGTAATATAATTATCTTTTTATGTTTTCATTCTCTCTTTTAGAGAAAGATCCAGGCCTGATTCAGTTTTATTCCTCGCAGCATCTAGCACAGTGCTAGGTGTTCAACTGATTATAAAATAACATGGGAAGGTGTCCATCGCCTATTCTAACCATGCTACTGGCCTCCTTAAGCCCTCAGCTGAACTCCTATGAGGCAGAGCTCTCCTGACAATGCACACAGGGGCACATCTGTGGATCCCACATACAGTCCTCACCTGGCTACAGGAGTTTGGAAATTTATGATCTAGTCTATATTTAAAATCCATAAACCAGGAGTGATGTCAGCATCATGGCAGAGTGAGATTCCCTCTTTGAATCTCTGCCCCCTATGACACAATGAAAACATCATTCACATTCCAACAGAGCTCAATCAAACACTACGAAGGATTTCTAAGAAACCCCTGCTGCCATACATCGGACAGTGGAGGCGCAGGAAGCCCACAAGGATGGGAGGAGAGGTAAGAAGTTGTACTCCCCCTCCCCAATCGATCGGCAAAGACAGCAAGGTTCGCACACAGAGGGGGTAGGGGCGGCCCACAGCAGGGAAAACTATCGCCATCCAGGTGCTCTCACACACTGTCGTGAGATCCCCACTGGGAAGCGATGATGGACTGTTTAGGGGGTGTAGCAAACACCCTAAGAGAGCCAGAAAGGAAACCCCCAGGTCAAGCAGGAGGAAGAGAGGACCCCTCCCCCCCCACACCCGGCGTTCAGCATAATCCCTCCGGAGGCTGCAGCAGCCTCAGAGCAAAGCGCTCGCGATCTCCATCCAGTGGCAGCAGGGGGAAATTGCAGGACCAACTTCATCATGAGGGGAAAAAATAAAGCTGTCCCCGTTGGATCCTTGCGACAATTTCTCAGGGCTACAGACCAAAAGGAAAATGACAAACACCCAGAAACCAACCCTGAAGGCACAGAATTTGATAACCTGAATGAGAGAGAATTCAAAATAGCTATCATAAACAAGCTCAACGAAATACAAGAGAACACACAGAAACAAATCAACGAATTCAGGGATTTTGTCACAAAAGAGATTGAAACGATAAAGAAAAACCAATCAGAATTATTGGAGGTGAAAAACAAAATCAATGAGATAGTGGAAAAAATGGAGTCTTTAAAGAGCAGAACTGACAATATGGAGGAACGAATTAGCACTATTGAGGATAGCCACGCAGAAATGCTCCTGGTAGAGGAGGAGAGAGAGCTAAGACTAAAAAGAAATGAAGAAATTCTTCGAGAAATATCAGACTCAATGAGGAAAAGCAACATAAGGATAATAGGTATTCCAGAAGAAGAAAGAGAAAAAGGAGCAGAGAGTTTGTTCAAAGAAATAATAGCTGAGAACTTCCCCAACCTAGGGAACAAGAGGGAAATAACAGTCAATGAAATCAATAGATCACCTAAATATATAAACAGGAATAAAAAATCATCTCGCCACATAGTAGCAAACTTGAAAAATACCCGTGACAAGGAAATAATATTGAAGGCAGCTAAACAAAAAAACAAAATAACATACAAAGGAAACCCCATCAGGCTCTCAGCTGATTTCTCGACAGAAACTCTACAGGCTAGGAGAGACTGGAATGATATATTCAAAATCATGAAAGACAAAAACCTTCAGCCGAGAATACTTTATCCAGCAAAAATATCCTTCAAATACGATGGAGAAATAATAACTCTCCCTGATAAACAAAAGCTAAGAGAGTTTGTCACCACAAGACCCCCACTACAAGAAATGTTCAAGAAGGCCCTTAGGCCTGAATAAAGACAAATGAGAAAGGGGATACAAAGATTTCAGCAAGGAGACTAAACCAGAACAAACTACAGTTGGATAACATCAAAAATTAATTCAAGCTCATCACTGGAAACACACATTCATGACACAATCTGGAATAAAGAGATAACAAATAAGGAGGGGAAGAGGTAAGGGATTGAATCGACCCAGCCTCAGGAAAAAGGAGGCAGCCGAAAATGTACTTTCTTATCCAGGAGATCACTTATATAAACCTCATGGTAACCACTAAACAAATAACCAGAAAGAGAACCACACATGACAAATAAAGAGAAAACCAAGAGAATGAGCATGCAGAAATGCCAAATTGAATTTGCAGTCTGAAACACAAGGGACAAGAAACGAAGGAAATGCAAAAGAACCAGAAGATGAATAATAAAATAGCAACATTAAACCCTCATATATCAATAATCACTCTAAATGTAAATGGATTGAATTCTCCAATCAAAAGACACAGAGTGGCAGGATGGATTAAAAACCAAGATCCAACAATCTGCTGCCTCCAGGAAACACATCTCAGCTCTAAAGACAAACACAGACTCAAAATAAAAGGATGGAAAACAATACTCCAAGCTAATGGCAAACAAAAGAAAGCAGGAGTAGCCATACTTATATCAGACAAAGTAGACTTCAAGATAAAAAAGGTAATGAGAGACAAAGAAGGGCAATATATAATGATAAAAGGGACACTTCACCAAGAAGACATAACACTTATAAATATCTATGCACCCAACACAGGAGCACCAAAGTACATAAAACAACTGCTAAAAAACCTTAAAGGAGATATTAACAATAACACAATAATAGTAGGGGATCTTAACACCCCCCTTACATCAATAGATAGATCATCCAGACAAAAAGTCAATAAGGAAATAATGGACTGAAATGAAAAACTAGACGCAATGGACTTAATAGATATATACAGAGCACTCCACCCAAAAAAAGCAGAGTACACATTCTTCTCAAGTGCACATGGAACATTCTCAAGGATAGACCATATATTAGGAAACAAGGCAAACCTCTATAAATTTAAGAAGATTGAAATCATTACAAGCATCTTTTCTGATCATAATGCTGTGAAACTAGAAATCAACTGCAAGGAAAAAACTAGGAAAGGGACAAAGATGTGGAGACTAAACAACATGCTACTGAACAACCAATGGGTCATTGATGAAATTAAAGGAGAAATCAAAAGCTATCTGGAGACAAATGAAAAGGAAAATACACCATACCAACTCATATGGGATGCAGCAAAAGCAGTCCTGAGAGGGAAATTCATAGCAATACAAGCTCACCTTAACAAACTGGAAAAATCCTAAATAAATAACCTTAAATTGCACCTAACAGAATTGGAAAAAGAAGAACAGACAAAGCCCCGAATCAGCAGAAGGAGGGAAATAATAAAAATCAGAGCAGAAATAAATGAAATTGAAACCAAAAACACAGTAGAAAGGATCAATGAAACAAAGAGCTGGTTCTTTGAGAAGATAAATAAAATTGACAAACCCTTAGCCAGACTCACTAAGAAAAAAAGGGAGAAGACTCAAATAAATAAAATTAGAAATGAAAGAGGAGAAATTACAACAGACACCACAGAAATACATGGGATTATTAGGGAATACTATGAAAAACTTTACGCCAACAAATTGGACAACCTAAAGGAAATGGACAAATTCGTGGAAGCGTACAACCTCCCAAAACTGAATCAAGAAGAAATAGCGAATCTGAACAGACCAATCACAAGTAAAGAGATTGAAACAGTACTCAAATACCTCCCCAAAAATAAAAGCCCAGGACCAGATGGCTTCCCTGGAGAATTTTATCAAACGTTCAAAGAAGATTTAGCACCTATCCTTCTCAAACTATTCCAAAAAATAGAGGAAGATGGAATACTTCCCAACACATTCTGTGAGGCCGACATCATCCTGATACCAAAGCCAGACAAGGACAATACAAAGAAGGAAAACTACAGGCCAATATCACTGATGAACATAGACGCAAAAATCCTCAACAAAATATTGGCAAACCGAATACAGCAATACATCAAAAAGATCATACACCACGATCAAGTGGGATTTATACCAGGGACACAGGGATGGTTCAACATCTGCAAATCAATCAACGTGATACACCACATTAACAAAATGAAGAATAAAAACCACATGATCATCTCAATCGATGCAGAGAAGGCATTCGACAAGATCCAGCATCCATTTATGATAAAAACTCTCAACAAAATGGGTATAGAAGGAAAGTACCTCAACATAATAAGGGCCATATATGACAAACCTACAGCAAACATCCTACTCAATGGGGAAAAACTGAAAGCCATTCCTTTGAGGACAGGAACAAGACAAGGGTGCCCACGCTCACCGCTCTTATTCAACATAGTACTGGAAGTTCTGGACAGAGAAATTAGGCAAGAAAAAGGAATGAAAGGACTCCAAATAGGCAATGAAGAAGTGAAACTCTCACTATTTGCAGACGACATGATCTTATACATAGAAAACCCAAAAAATTCCATCGGAAAACTACTAGAAATAATCAACAACTACAGCACAGTGGCAGGGTATAAAATCAATTACAAAAATCAATTGCATTTCTATACACTAACGATGAAACAACAGAAAGAGAACTCAAAAAGACAATCCCATTTACAATTGCAACAAAGAGAATAAAATATCTGGGAATAAATTTAACCAAGGAGATCAAAGACCTATACAATGAAAACTATAAGACACTATTGAAAGAAATCAAGGAGGACATAAAGAAATGGAAAAATATTCCATGCACATGGATTGGAAGAATAAATATAGTTAAAATGTCCATTCTACCTAAAGCAATCTACAGATTCAATGCAATCCCAATCAGAATCCCAATGTCATTCTTCACGGTAATAGAACAAAAGCTACTGAAATTCATATGGGGCAACAAAAGAGCCCGAATAGCTAAAGCAATTCTGAAAAAAAGAACAAAGCTGGAGGCATCACAATCCCTGATTTCAAAATATACTATAAAGCTACAGTAATCAAAACAGCATGGTACTGGTACAAGAATAGACACACAGATCAATGGAACAGAATTGAAAGCCTAGAAATAAAACCACACACCTATGGACAGCTAATCTTTGACAAAGGAACAAAGAACATACAATGGAGAGAGGGAAGTCTCTTCAATAAATAGTGCTGGGAAAATTGGACAGCAATATGCAAAAGAATGAAAGTAGACCATCTCCTATCGCCATATACAAAAATCAATTCAAAATGGATCAAAGACCTGAAAGTGAGACCTGAAACTATAAAACTCCTGGAAGAAAATATAGGCAGTACACTAATTGAGATTGGACATAAAGGGATCCTTTCAGATTCCATGTCTACCCAGACAAGGGAAACAAAAGAAAAAATAAACAAGTGGGACCTCATCAGACTAAACAGCTTCTACAAGGCAAATGAAACCAGGATCAAAATGAATAAACAACCCACCAGCTGGGAGAAAATATTTGCAAATCATTTGTCCAACAAGGGATTAAGCTCAGTAATATATAAAGATCTCATACAACTGAGCAACAAAAAAACAAACAACCTGATCAAAAAATGGGCAGAGTATATGAACAGACATTTTTCCAAGGAAGAGATACAGATGGCCAATAGACACATGAAAAGATCACTAATCATCAGGGAAATGCAAATCAAAACTACACTAAGATATCACCTTACACCGGTTAGAATGGCTATAATCACAAAGACAAATAACAACAAATGCTGGAGAGGTTGTGGAGAAATGGGGACCCTCGTTCACTGCTGGTGGGAATGCAAACTGGTGCAGCCTCTATGGAAAACAGTATGGAGAGTCCTCAAAAAATTAAAAATAGAAATACCGTATGATCCAGCAATCCCACTCTTGGGCATCTACCCAATGGACGTGAAATCAACCATCACAAGAGGCGTATGCACCCCTATGTTCATTGCAGCATTATTCACTATAGCCAAGAAGTGGAAGCAACCCAAGTGTCCCTCAACTGATGATTGGTTAAAGAAGATGTGGTATATACATACAATGGAATACTACTCAGCCATAAGAAAAGACACAATTGTCCCATTTGCAACAACATGGAAGGACCTAGAGGGTATTATGTTAAGTGAAATAAGCCAGAGAGAGAAGGACAGACACTGCATGAACTCACTCATATGTGGAATATAAGTGAACGCACGGACAGAGAGAACTGATTGGTTGTTACCAAGGGGAAGGGGGGTGGGGTGGGCCACAAGGGGTGAAGGGTTATATCCACAAGGTGACAGACAAACAAAAATGTACAACTAAAACCCCACAGTGTTATAAACTATCAAGACATCAATAAAAAAAATGTTAAAAAAAAAATCCATAAACCATCTAAAGAAGTTAATATAAAACTGTAATAGATCAGTTCTAGAAACAGGCCAGTGAAAAATACGTGATTAACGTTTTACTACAGTGTGTCTTTACTAATGTAGGTAATGAGGCATATAAAGAACATTCACTTCATTCATGTAGAGATAATTAAAATACAGAAACTTCATAAATTAAAGGCCAAAACCAAAGCCATGCAACATTAAGGCTAAAAATTTGAATGCAGAAGTTAGGAGAGGTAATTTTCTCACGTTATTGGCGTCTGGTAACTCAACTCACATAGCACTGCTGCTGCATTTGATATCAGCCATGAGGCTCTAAACTTTTGTCAGATTCAAACCCTTTCCAAAACCTCACCAGTATTCTGTTGTTGAAAGATAAGATGGAGATTAGAAAAAGAAATGGATTATAAAAAGGTGAATGATACTTTTGTAATCATGAATTCAATTTCATCATTTATCCATTAAGTATAATAGAACATCCACAATATTCAAGACACCATACTAAGTTCTAGGAGGCAGATACCAAGATGAAATTATCTGGAACCCAGTCCTCCAGATCCTTACGATTTAGTAGGAGAGATAGGACATACACATAAATAATTACAATAAAAGGTATATAGGTTAAGTGACCCAAGTAAAGCATAGTGAAATTGCTACTGGGGTTCAAAAAAGGGAAGATTTACTTTCACTTGGAGGAAGAGGTAATGATGGTAAAAGAAAATTTCCAAGAGTGGCATTTAAGATCATCTTTGAGAAGCACAAATGGGAGAAATTAATTACATTTAAAAATATTTTACAAAGCATTAAAAAAATATACATTTGCATTTAAAAATATCCATTCTAATTTAAACCTGATGACAATCTTCAGTTGGATTTCATTTTCTGCATATAAAGTCATTGGGGCTTGGAGAAATTCAGTGATTTGTCCAAGATCCTACAGCTGGTGAAATTAAACTCAAGTTCTCTTATTCATGTCCATTGTTCATTCCAGTAAACAAATTATCCTTTAATTAAGAAACCTCCTGACTATCAGGATGGGGCAGGAAATGATTTACAAGGAAAAGTGAATTAATCATTCAGCTGGGCTGGATTATATAATGGGTAAAGGAGAAGAGTAGAAAATATGATTGAAAATAGGTGGGGACAGATGGTAGGTCTAGAAGAGCAAGCTATTGAGTTTGGACTTTATCCTTAGATGTTAAAAAGTTCTGAGCAGAGGTGTGCCATGAAGTATGCAAGTATGAAGGGAGGATAAATCTGACAGCACAGTGAAAATGGATGGGAGATGTAATAGGCTAGAAGCAGAGACAGAAGTTGGGAGCTATTTCAACATTGTAGGAAAGAGATAATAAGGACTTGGGCTAGGGTGATGACAGTGGGAATAGAGAAGAGGGGGACAGAGAGAGACTTCACAGGGCTTGAAAACTGATTGGATTGGGGAGGAGATAAAAGAAAAAGCAAAGAGATGACTCCAAATTTTCAAGCCTTAGTGGCTCAGAGGAGGATAGTGTCATCAACTGAAACATGAAATGCAGAAGAAAAAAATGGGGAGAAGAAGATAATTTGGCTTTTAGTCACACTGAAATATGTGAGACTGATTAAGAAATTAGCACATTTAGCCTGGAAGTAAGAAAATGAAAGGAATTAATGATAGCCATGTTTATTTAAAGTCTGTCACCTGTAAGAGGGAAAATCTTTTTTAATATACTGTACACAGCATTGAATTAATCATAATCCTTGGTTCATGACTATTGTTAACTAATTAACACTTTTGAACTCAACACCCAACACAGGAAGTGTAATACTGATAATAACATGCAATTACCTATATGTTTCTTCCCCATCCCTTCCCTCCACCTCTCTGATGGTAGCTACTCTGAGGTAACTACTACCCCAATATTTTGTTTATGATTCTCTTACCATTTTAAAAAATATAGGTTGATCATACATATATTCCTAAAAAGCATATTTCTTAGTTTTAGCTGTATTTGGCTTTATAAAAATATATCATGACTTTTTACGCTTATGCTTTAAGCAATCTTCTGGAACTTACTTTTTTCACTCAATAGCATTAAGAAGATTCATCCTTACTTATATGCAGCTATAATGCGTCTGTGAAATCATATTCAGTCTTGTCCACATAACTGTAGCTGTAAGTGAAACAGGGGCAGCAATTACTCCCCCGAGCATACTCTCCATGAGGATTCTTTTTCAGTAATTCTCATGTAACATGCTAATGTGAGAGTTATTAAGGATGTGACAAAAAGTACATCGTCTTCCTCCAGTAGAATGTAAATTCCATGATTTTTGGCAGGGATTAGTCTTTCCTGTTCATGCAGCATCTCCTTGCCTGGCTCGTAATAGATACTCAAGAAATATTCACTCATATACATTGAAGCAATGGGAACTAGTATACAGAAACATTAGTGGTCTAAAGACAGAGTAGGTCATCAGAAGATACTATCTTTTTATGTGCTTACCTAGGAGCAACAACCCAGTGCAGACTGCAAGTTCATCATGGCTCTGGTCTCTGCCACCACAGTTGAATGAACTGGTACTTGTTGAGTTTGCCAAACTATGTTGTCTCTTTATTTTATAGTCATTTCAATGATATGAAGTTGGATTCATTGAGATTTAATATCCTTTCTAACTTAAAATTTTATTTTGGGATACAAAGAAAACGGTTGATACTAGAAAGGAGAATCCAATACAGAACACAATACATTCTCAATTATGACAAAATTGGAGTAAAACAATGATATAGCTAATTCAAAAGTTATTTGTATTTGGCTTTACAATTTGGGCACTTATGTTTGAATAAGGAGAAGTTTTGGAACTATATAAAATTTCTATAATTAAATTAAACCATAACATAAAGACTGATGGAAAAAGAAATGAAAACTTCCTCAAATTCCCTAATCTGCTTTCTGCTAACAGTTATTCCCATCCCCATTCGGTTAAAAGTAAACATAACATCATCTCTCATGAAAAACTAGCATTCTACAACAAATCTACTAATAAGAAGTCTTCCCTTCTCTCTAAACGCCTATATTTGTGCATCACTCCCTCCCCATGCTGAGGAAAGGGTATTCAGATATTTGGATCCTAAAGCCTCCAAGTGATGAGTTTACTGCCTGGCAAGCAAAGGTAAATAAAATCCTGAGTCTTCCAATGTAACTTTAGATACATACATACATATATATATCTGTATATATTATGTATCTGTATATATATTGTTTTTAAGTTATTTTATTGAGGTTATATTGGTTTATAACATTGTGTAATTTCAAGTGTACATTATTATATATCAGTTTCTGTATAGACTGCATCATGCTCACTACCAGTAGTCTAGTTTTTATCCATCACCATACATATGTGCCCCTTCACCCCTTTTGCCCACCCCCTCACCCTTTTCTCCTCTGGTAACCACTAATCTGTTCTCCTTATCCATGTGTTTTTTTATCTTGCATATGAGTGAAATCATACAGGGTTTGTCTTTCTCTGTCTGGCTTATTTCACTTAGTATAACACTCTCAAGATCCATCCATGTTGTTGCAAATAGGATGATTTTGTCTTTTTTACGGTTGAGTAGTATTCCATTGCATATGTATACCACATCTTCTTTATCCATATATCAGTTGATGGGAACTTGGGTCGCTTCCACATCTTGGCTATTGTGAATAATGCTGCCATGAACACAGCAGTACATAAATCTCTTTGTATTGTTGACTTCATGTTCTTTGGATAAATACCCAGTAGTGGGACAGCTGGATCATATGGTATTTATATTTTTAATTTTTTGAGAGATCTCCAAACTGTTTTCCATAGTGGCTGCACCAGTTTGCATTCCCACCAGCAATGTATGAGGGTTCCCTTTTCTCCACATCCTCTCCAACACTTGTTGTTTTCTTCTTGTTAATTATAGCCATTCTGACAGGTGTAAGGGAATAGCTCATTGTAGTTTCAATTTGCATTTCCCTAATAATTAGTGATATTGAACATCTTTTCATGTGCCTGTCGGCCATCTGTATATCTTCTTTGGAAAAATGTCTGTTCATATCCTCTGACCATTTTTTGATTGTTTGTTTTTTTGTTGTTGAGTTGTATGATTTCTTTATATATTTTGGAGATTAACCCCTTGTTGGATATATGATTTGCAAATATTTTCTCCCAGTTGGTTTCCCTGTCCGAGTAGACATGGTATTCAAAAAGATGCTGCTAAGACTAATGTTAAAGAGTGCACTGTCTATATTCTCTTCTAGGAGTTTATGGTTTGAGGTCTTACATTCAAGTCTTTAATCCATTTTGAGTTAATTTTTGTGTATGGTGTAAGATCTACTTTCTTCCTACATCTTCTTCATACATCTACTGTGTATGGTGTATGGTCTACTTTCATTCTTTTGCAAATGGCTGTCCAGTTTTCCTAACACCATTTATTGAGGAGACTTTCCTTTCTCCATTGTGTGTTCTCGGCCCCTTGGTCAAAGATTAGCTATCCATAGATGTGTGGTTTTATTTCTGGGCTTTGAATTCTGTTCCATTGATCTGTGTGTCTGTTTTTGTACCAGTACCATGCTGTTTTGATTACTATAGCTTTGTAGTATATTTTGAAGTCAGGGATTGTGATGCCTCCAGCTTTGTTCTTTTTCTCAGGATTGCTCTGACTGTTTGGGGTCTTTTGTTATTCCATATAAATTTTAGGATTCTTTATTCTATTTCTGTGAAGAATGTCACTGGGACTCTGATTGGGATTGCATTGAATCTGTAGATTTCTTTAGGTAATATGGACATTTTAACTATGTTTATTCTTCCAATCCATGAGCATGGAGTATCTTTCCATTTCTTTATGTCTTCTTTGACTTCTTTCAATAATGTCTTATAGTTTTCATTGTATAGGTCTTTCACCTCCTTGGTTAATTCCTAGATATTTTATTCTTTTTGTTGCAATTGTAAATGGGATTCTATCCTTCACTTCTCTTTCTGGTAGTTCATTATTAATGTGTAGAAATGCAACTGATTTTTGTAAGCTGATTTTGTACCCTGCAACTTTGCTGTAGTTGTTATTACTAATAGTTTTCTGGTGGATTCTTTAGGGTTTCTATATATAGAATCATTTTGTCTGCAAACGGTGGGAGTTTCACTTCTTCCTTTCCAATCTGGATACCTTTTACTTTTTTTTCTTGCCTAATTGCTCTGGCCAAAACCTCCAGTACTCTGTTGAATAGGAGTGGTGACAGTGGGCACCTTTGTCTTGTTCCTGTTCTCAGAGGGGTGGATGGCTCTCAGTTTTTCACCATTATGATGTTGGCTGTCAGTTTGTCATATATGGCCTTTATTATGTTGAGACACTTTCCTTCTATACTCATTCTACTGAGAGCTTTTATCAAAATGGATGTTAGATCTTGTCAAATGCTTTCTCTGCATCTATAGAGATGATCATGTGATTTTTATTCCTCATTTTGTTGATGTGGTGTATCACACTGATTGACTTGCTGATATTGAACCATCCCTGCATCCCTGGTTTAAATCTCACTTGATCATGGTGTATGATCCTTTTAATGTATTGCTGTATTCAGTTTGCCAATATTTTGTTGAAGATTTTTGCATCTATGTTCTTCAGCAATATTGGCCTGTAATTTTCCCTCTTCATGTTGTCCTTATCTGGTTTTGATATCAGGGTAATGTTGCCCTCATAGAACGAGTTAGGAAGTGTTCCATCTTCCTCTATTTTTTGGAATAGTTTGAGAAGGATAGGTATGAAATCTTCTTTGAATGTTTGGTAGAATTCTCAAAAGCCATCTGGTCCAGGACTTTTGTTTTGGGGGAGGTTTTTGATTACTGTTTCAATCTCTTTTGCTTGTGATTGGTCTATTCAGATTCTCTATTTCTTCTTGATTCAATTTTGGGAGGTTGTACGAGTCTAAGAATTTATCCATTTCTTCTAGGTTATCCAATTTGTTGGTATTTAGTTTTTCACAGTATTCTCTTATAATCCTTTGTATTTCTGTGTAATTTCTCCTTTTTCATTCTTAATTTTATTTATTTGTGCCTTCTGTCTTTTTTTTCTTAGTGAGTCTGGCTAAGGGTTTGTCAATTTTGTACACCTTATCAAAGAAGCAGCTCTTAGTTTCACTGATCCTTTCTATTGTTTTTTTAGTCTCTATTTCATTTATTTCTGCTCTAATTTTTATTATTTCCCTCCTTCTGCTGACTTTGGGCTTTGTTCTTCTTTTTCTAGTTCTGTTAGGCATAGTTTAACATTACTTATTTGAGATTTTTTTTGTGTTTGTTGAGGTAGGCCTTTATTGCTATAAATTTCCCTTTAGTACCACTTTTGCTGCATCCAGTAAGAGTTGCTATGTTGTGTTTTCATTTTCATTTGCCTCCAGGTATTTTTTTATTTCTCCTTTGATTTTTTTCATTGATCCAATGGTTGTTCAGTAGCATGTCATTTAGTCTCCACATATTTGTGACTTTCCCAGCTTTTTTCTTGTAGTTAATTTCTAGTTTCATAACACTGTGGTTGGAAAAGATGCTTGATGTGATTTCAATTCTCTTAAATTTATTAAGGCTTGCCTTGTTTCCCAACATATGGTCTATTTTTGAGAATGTTCCATGTGCAATTGATAAGAATGTGTACTCTGCTGGTTTTGGATGGAATGTTCTCTATATATCTATTAAGTACATCTGGTCTAGTGTTTCATTTAAGACCACAGTTTCCTTGTTGACTTTCTGTCCCAATGATCTATCCATGGATGTAAGTGGGGTGTTAAGGTCCCCTACTATTATTGTGTTGCTGTCAATTTATCCCTTTAGAGCTGTTAATAGTTGCTTTATATACTTATATACTTTGATGCTCCTGTGTTAGGTGCATATATATTCATAAGTATTATGTTCTTGGTGGAATGTCCTTTTTATCATTATATACTGCCCCTCTTTTTCTCTCATTATCTTTTTTATCTCATCTCTTTGTCTGATATAAGTATGGCAACACCTGCTTTCTTTTGCTTGCCATTTGCTTGGAGTATCATCTTCCATCCTTTCACTCTGAACCTGTTTGTCTTTAGAACTGAGATGTGTTTCCTGGAGGCAGCATATTGTTGGGTCTTGTTTTTTAATTCATCCAGCCACTCTGTGTCTATTGGTTGGAGAATTCAATCCATTTGCATTTAGAGTGATTACTGATATATGAGGGCTTAATACTGCCATTTTATCTCCTGTTTTCTGGTTCTATATTTCCATTATTTCTTTTCCCTTTTATTTCAGACTGCCATTTCAGTTTGGTGGTTTTCTATGATGGTTTTCTCTTTATTTATGATTTGTGGCTCTGTTCTGATTTTTTGTTTAGTGGTTACCATGAGGTTCATCTAAAAGATCTCATAGATGAGAGAGTCCATTTTCTGATAGCCTCTTATCTCCATTAGCCTAAGCAGGTTCCATTCCTTTCCTCTTCCCATTCTGATTTATTGTTGTCACAAATTATTCATTTTTGTGTTGTGAGTTTGTGACTAAATTAAAGTGTATATAGTTATTTTTGATGCTTTCCTTCCTTTTATCTTTTATGTTATAAATAAGTGTTTACTATCCTATTGTGATATAGAGCTGCAATTTTCTGATTCTATCCATCTATTTATCTCCTAGCTTAAGGGTTTATAAAAGTTTGCTTTTTAATTTCAGATGGGAGGTCTCCTTTCAACGTTTCCTGTAAGGCAGGCCTAGTGGTGATGAACTCCCTCAGTTTTTGTTTATCTGGGAAAGCTTTTATTTCTCCATCGTATGTGAAAGATACTGGATAAACTATTTTTGGCTGAAAGTTTTTGTCTTTCAGTATTTTGAATATATCATTCCATTCTCTCCTAGCCTGTAAGGTTTCTGCTGAGAAATCCACTGAAAGTCTGAAAGGAGTTCCTTTGTAGGATATTTTCTTCTGGCTTGCAGCCCTTAATATTTTTTCTTTGTCATCGACTTTTGCCAATTTTGATTTTATATGACTTGGAAAAGATCTTTATGCATTGATGTAATCAGGAATTCTATCAGCTTCATGTACCTGTAAGTCCAGTTTCTTCCCGAGGTTTGGGAAGTTCTCAGCTATTATTTCTTTGAACAAGCTCTCTGCTCCTTTCTCTCTCTCTTCTCCCTCTGGAATACCTGTAATCCTTATGTTGCTTTTCCTAATTGAGTTGGATATTTCTCGAAGAATTTCTTCATTTTTTTAAAATCTTATTTCTCTCTCCTCCTCCACCTGAAGCATTTCTAGGTTTCTATCTTCTAGGTCACTTATCTCTTCTCCATAAGGCCAGCTCTATTTTTTTATGGTTTCTAGATTTTTTATCTCATTGATTGTGTTCTTCATATCCAGAATTTCCATATAGTTTTATTTTTGGGTTCCAATCTCTTTGGTGAAGTATTCCTTTTGCTCATTAATTTTCTTCCTGAGCTCATTGAACTCAAGAGCTCTTTCCGAGTTTTCTTGTAACTTGTTGAGTTTCTTTATGACAACCATTTTGAATTATCTGTCATTTAGTTTGTAAATTTCTGTGACTTCAGAATTGGCTTCTGGAGACTTGTCATTTTCCTTCTGCTCTGAAGTTTTACTGTAGTTCTTGGTATTTGATGAATGGATCCTTTGCCAGCATATTTGTGGTAGTATCAGATCACAGATTCTACCTGCCACTGCTGGAGAGGGGCAGGAGCTGTTTGTTCTAATCCTGCCCTGTCTTCTGGAAGTTGTGCCAGTAGGGCTGCTCTGCATTTGCATGGGCTGGCCACAGCTGCTTGTGGGTTGGGCACACATGTGCAGGTGGGGCCACTGTGCTCTGCCGATGGGCTGCTCTTACACAGGTGGGACCCACTGTGCTTGACAGGGGACTGGCTGAGCTGCTGCGCTAGGCAGGAGTGATGCTTTCTTTTGTGTGGGCTGGCTCTACACTCATGGGCAGTTCAGCTGAGCTGCTATGTTTGGGGTTGGGGCTCCCTCACAAGGGCTAAGCCACCACCACTCAGTGGGGAGCATTACCACTGGTGGGGCCACCATGGCATGGTGGGTGCTCCCATGGGCCAGGCTACCACTCTGAAAGCATTGGCACACAGGTCAGGCTGCTTCCACTTTCTCTTACCATCACACCAGCCACTGTGTGTTGACCCAAGACCTGGATCACTGCCACCAGGGAGGGGGAGTGGTCCACTCACCTAGTTCTACTGCTTCCCAGGGATCCAGTCTACCCACCTTCAGATGTACGGCTGCATGTATCTCTCAGGCATCCTGTTGTGCTGTGTAGGGAATCCTCTGTTAGTTAATGAATTTCTGTTTAGTTGTAACTTAGAGGGGAGAGACAAAGGGAACAACTCACTCCACCAGGATGCTGACATCACATCCTCACAAATTTTTTTTAAATGTTATTTTTAGAAAATATTATTACCTCAATTCTAATTGTGGCCAAAGACAGATTCTCTTTTATTCCAGAGATGGTAGTTTCATTGGCAGACAGGAATTCCTTGGTGCTTCTAAAAAGTTACCAGTGGCAGGGGCTCATTTAAATTAGGCATTAATTGACCTGGTTCTATTTCTAAGTTATGTGATCTTAGGCAAGTCACTTTCCCTCTCTGAGCCTAAGTATTCTCATCTGTAAACTGAGGAAGTGAGCTGGATGATTTCTGAGGTCTCTTTCAGCTCTGATATTCTCTGGGTTGATAAGTATAAAAGAAGAGGAGAGGAGCTTCCTCAGAAGGCATCTGCAAGGTTAAAGCTTCCAGTAAGAAAAACTGAGTGTGTAGAGAGTGGTCAGTCTCTAGACTGCAGGAATCTTCATTTAGAACTGCTTACATTTTGGTGCTGTGGGCTATGCTTGACTTCGTGATATTAGCTATTCATATTCTTATGTGGTTTAGATAATTATTTAAATGATAGCAGTATGTCCAACAATAATTTCCCTAGAACTAGAAAGAGATTGAAGAATTTAGAGCTTTGTCAATTTTTGACTTGCACAAAGGAAAGTTTCAGAGACAAAGACAGAGAAATATCAATGAAATGAAAAAGACAACACCATGGATTAGCAGTAATCACAGATTCCACATAATTGAATCCAAGTCCATACCAGGATATCAGTCAGCAATATGACCTTGGGAAAGTCACTTAGCCTCTAAGAACTTCAGCATTTACTTTTAATAATAGCTACTACATATTAGATATATACTATGTTCTAGAGCATTATGTAGGCTTACATTACATATATATTTCTAATAGTCTTTACAACAAATCCTGAAAAGTAGGCATTCCTATTCCCATGGTACAGACAAGGAATCTAAAACTCAGAGTGGTGACACTACTTGAGAACATCAAGATTCTAACCCTGACCTTCTGACTGAATACCCCAACCTCCTTCCAGTGCACTCCTCCATTAGCAAATTACATCAAATCAAGAATATTTATTTTTATTATGTACAAGGTAAGGCAGTTGTTAGATGCCATTAAGATTTTAATTTCCTGGCTGAAGGCACTGCCAAGTGTGACACAAATGAAATGGAGATAACTCCTAAAGTTGTAACTGGGAGTGGAAAGGTGGTGAGAGACGGCTAGGAACAAGTGAGCTGTCTCGGAGCTAGGCAGGGATGAGGAAGACTTGGAGAAAGGGAAATAACAAGCAATTGCCAAACTAAGTTAGGAGCACGGGGCCAGGGCAGGAGGGCTCCTGACTTTACTCCTCTCACCCCACTAAAATTAATGCTGCAGAGCTGAAGATTGGGTGAGCAGCCTAAAGATGACTTTCAACCCCAGTTTCTCATCTCCTTTTACTGTTTCTAACAGGTGGTTAGTGGCAATAATGGCTTCTCTGGTCATGTCTATCTCCTGTGTAGACCCCTCTTCTGAGCACCAGATCTATATAGCAAATCACAAAGATTTTGGTTAAAAGACCAACATGTGAGTATAAAGAAACGGACAAATTTTCTTGAGGAGATCATAATCTCTAAAGGCCATTCTCAAGGAGACATTCTAAAAGTGTTGTAAGCAATGGCAGCATTTTATGTTTTCCATAATGACCACTTTGAGGAATAATCCTCAATTGGATGCATAAATTCTGTTCTTGGTACAATTGTCTTGTTTTGTTTCTGAGTGAGTCTCATTACTCTCCAGTCACACCTGGCGTGTGTCTCTGATGTGGCTGTGAAGAGGCTGGACAAGGGACTTCCCGTCTAGTCTCCAGTGTGTCCTGGCCAGTGCACAGGTGTCATGGACTAACACAAGGTTGGGAACTGGGTCACTTGCAGGTTGAAGGTAGCTGGAGTCTTTAGAGCATAAGCTCCTACTGATTGTCTTGGGACTGCTCAGTAAAGGAATCAGAGCTTCTGATTACCAGTAGTTGTATTTCCCAACCAATAGGAATTTTTTCTGAGTATTTCAGCCTTGAACAGATGCAGAAAAAGGGGCCTTGGGCCTGGCATGTGGTGTGGGATTTCTGTTTCCTATCAAGCAAGATAACTTTACAGATTCTCTTTACAGCTAGAATTCATTCACCATCAGATGGGTTTTTGTCATGGCTGATTCTGTAGAGAAATATATTACTATAAACTTAGTGATAAAAATTTTCTATTTTGTCTTTATACAGCTTAACAAGAAAATAAGCTTGGTTAAAAAGCCTATACTAGTTTTTGGGCTTTTTAAAAAAGAAGCAAGTCAAGGTTGAAATTTTTGATAGCTATATAATGCCCTGCCTGCCTACCTCCTGGGATCACTATACAGATCTATTTATCTGAAAGTGCTTTGAAAACCAAAAAGTTCCATTAAGATCCAATATACAATTACTTGACTATGAAGAAAATTAAACCTAATGACTTTTATTGACCATGGTCGTATTTGAATTTAAGTTCTCTTTTGACAGTTATATTAAGAAATAGAGAACACTAAATTAAAGTTTATTTAAATAGTGAATTAAGACTTTTTACCCCTTTCAAGTAAACATTCTCTAGCATTAGTTGGATATTTAAAAACATGACTGCTATTTTATTTTCAGATTTCATATTTTGGATTTTTGAAATAAAAAACATAAAGCATTATTTTAAGGGATAGTCTTGGAAAAACTTTGAAATGGCAGTTGTTATATTACCTAGAAATGATGACTTAAAATTAACAAGAAATAATAAAAAAATTTTAAGAGTTCACAGAGCAGAGACTGGAAAGTAAGGGTAAAGGATATTACTGTCCAATTAACTAGCTCCTAGAGGTCAGAAATTGTGTTATATTCACATTTAAACATGCCAGTTCTAACAGATTCTAGCATCTCTCACATGGCAAATAAATGCAGAAGAGGTCTGACATACCTGCAAAGTTTTGTTTCTTAATCTTTTTTAACACGTCCTACCAACCAAGGAGAGTTTTTTGAGTTTTAGTTTCTGTAATTTTATTTATGGGAATGATATTCTTTTTGTTTTTCAAATATAACATTATAATATTGAATATATACTTTCAGACTACTCATACAACATTCCATTGCATTCTAAAAAGACCCAGAGGCTCCTTCAAGTCACCAAGAATCAGTAATTTGGGCCTATATTTTCATATAGGCGACAAAGATATTAGGGCCCAGGGTGGTTAAGTGATTCAAACGAGAAAGAGACAACTAATTAGTACCAGATCTGGGACTAGGATCCAAGGCTCCTGGATCTTTTAGTTATGCTATGCTACTTCCTACACTTGGTTATACATCTTCTTCATCATGACCTGGGTTTTGAAGTTTGTGATTAGATGAAAAGGAACCTGAAAATACAGCACAAGGCTATAAGTGAGTATGCTGAGCACAGAGACATGCCTTGCTACATATCTCCTGCACACATTTTTTTCCTTGTTGTCTAGGAAACCCAGGAATGGGGTAGCATCTGTTGAAGATAACGCTGAAATAACTGATGCACAATTCAAACATCTTCATCATTAAGGAAAAAACTTTCAGTAAAATCTGAAAACTCAAAAAGTTACTGAAACTCAAGCCAACAAGCAAAGAAACAGATTAAAATAAACAAATAAATAAACAAATGCTTTTTTAAAATGAGCTTCCCTAAGGCAGTTACCAAACTGCTATAATGGCACATTGTTTTCAATGGCAGGGTTCACACTAATGAGAGCAGGCGATAAATTCCATTAATATCCTGTGCAAGTTGGAGAGTGTGTATCTGCAGATGCAAAACAACCTACAGAAGTTTCAAGGAAGTATAAAACACAGAGGAAGAATATTGATGGCTGAAGTTAGCCCAACCCCTTCACAGTCTGGCACAGCTGTCTCTTCAATTCACCATCCACCTTCAGATTCAATAACAACATTTGATAGGAAACACAAACTCCAAATTATTAACAAGTTTCCTAGAGCTACGTGGATACTGAACTAACAGTGGAATCTATGCCCCCTTGTCTTTCAGCCACAGATGGGTCCTATGCCTCCCAAAATGCATTTGCTAATTCTTTTAATTCTAATCATGATAGCAGCTGCCATTTATTGAACAGCTGTTATGTGTCAGGCGTTTGTTGAGTGCTTCATATTATATCATTTAAAAATTATAACAACCTAGGAGGCATTTATTATCATCCCCATTTTATAGCTAAAGGAATTAAGGCTAGGAGAGGTTACACAGCTAATGGTTGTGCTGAGATTGAACCCAAATTTGCCTAAACACTAAACTATGGTTTTAACCACTACTCCAGGCACGGCTGTTGGATTCCACTTTATAAGCCAATTTGCTTGGAATACATTTCTGGGATTCTTAGGCAAAGTGTAACCTCACTGGGAAAAAGAATTATGATCATTTATTGATATCTGCTATAAGTAAGAGGTGATAAGTGGTAGCAGCAACATACACATCAGGTAGTTGCCAACTCTGCCCTAGGTAGTGCTTCCTCTATGAATTATTACTCTTTCTACATATGATATGTGATCTGCTCTGTAGACCAGCTTCTGTCATCTCTGTGTACCATATTTTGCCAGACCAATATCAGAACACTTGGTCTGTCAACTTAACAGAATTTCCTTAATTAGTACTTTATTAGAATATCCAGGCTGTGAGGTCACTGCACCATTTGTGGAAAACAGGGACCAGGCTTGAGTTTTCCATAAGAATTTGGTGGTTCAGTTGGGGTAGGAGAACAATAGGAACCAGGATTTCAATTTAAAGAATGTTTACAAACCTCTATGCACTAGCTAGATGTTTTCTATGCATATCATTCATAAAATAATTCAGGTGAAAAAAATAGTCTTAGAAAGATTAAGACTAGGATGAAACAGACTTGTCCAGAGCCGAGGGAGTTAATTCAAGATTTGAGACTAAAAAAGAAAATAGACTTAGGAGGTGAGCAAAGGGATTAAAAACTAAGAAAGATCAAAGAGCAGCAAGGTTAGAGAAAAATAGAATCAAATCCAGGCTGAAAATGTATAAAAGCCATGTCTCACTCTAAAGGATTATTTGCTCACTGCTTACATTCTGGCAATTTTTACCACTGCACCAAAACATGGGTCATAATTAGTCTTGTGGATACAGGAACAGAAATTACATTTCAGAGGCTGTGGAAATGGGTGAGAGTGCCCAGGTCCTGAGACAAGGTCAGGGAAGTCGGGCTGCTAGCATTCCTTCAGCTGCAACACAGTCTCACCTGCTAAACTCAACTAAGATGAGAAAGTACCAAATGCACTGAAGATTTTTCCTCCACCCTCTCCCTTTCCTTTTAACTCTGTTCCCCTCTGTCCTTCCTCTTGCTGCCTTTCCCTCCCCTCTTTACTCTCTTCTTTCCATCCTCTCACAAGACATCATTGAGGGCCTGCTATTTTCCAAGTACTTGGGGTTTATACAAGGGAATCAGGTTCACTCTCTGCCATTCCAAGGCCCACAGTCCGGTGGGGAAGAAGAAAAATAATAAGTTAGCCCATTATTACATAGAATCAAAGTAAATAAGCAAAAGAGTAAGCTAAGATTTGAAATATCTGGTAACCATTCTTCTGCTTGCAAAAGGCAATACATTTCAAGGTTCAGGATGAACCATTCAAGAAACCTAGCTGGGCTGAAGAGATCTAATAAATAAACAAATAAATAAATAAGTCTACCAAGGTAGCAAAGTACTGGATTCATCACCAGGAAGTAAAGGAACAGATTCACCAAAGGCTTTGGAAGTGAAAGTCAAGGCTTTAATACAGCCATAGGATCTTCTAAAGGGAGAGGAAAGATGAGAACTAGAAAAGTGAGAAGACTCATTCTTCTTTCTCAATACATGGATAAATATAAAGTAGTGATAATTAGCTATAAGTTAGCCTTAAAAAGTAAAAATAAGAAAATTGAATTAAAAAATATTTTTTCTAATTTGATATATGAGGAAGTGAATTCAAATATACCAATGACATCACTTTTGTAAGAAGGGCTAGTTTTATACAAGCTAACAATAGAGAAGTTTCCTGATAGAAAAGGCCTCTCTGTACCACACAAATCATCCCACATAGAGCAGTCTGCACATTCCATATCTATTTGACATTGTTCAACAGATGTATCAAGTCCTCATATAAGTGAGAAATACAGCTTAGAAGTGATGAGGAAAGACTTAATAAAAACAGTTCTAGCAATTTTAGAAAAAGTTACTATCTGAAACAAATTGGTAGACTTCAGCGCCTACTGGGATCAAGGTATTATGCTAAATGAGTTAGAATTGCTACTTGAATCCTCCCAACAAGCCTGCAAAGTGGATATTATTATTGTCATTTTATAGGTGAGAAATTTCAGAGAGGCTGAATAACCTTCTGAGACAAAACCAGGTAGATATTGCTTTTCCCTTAACTTGTCTTCCAGGTGAACCAGAAAGGGAGATTGGAAAAGATTCTAAAACTTAGAATTTATTGTTAATCCATGTCAAACTGAGTTTGCAATGTGACTTAAACTAAATATTTGAAACTAACATAGTCTGTATTTTGATATTGTCCTACACAGTAATGTAATAACATGACTTAGACAACCATACATGTTGAGTAGAGGTAAATTGAGAAGGGAAGAGTTACCATAGAGATATCTGTGATCCGGACATTATAAAATCTCTGGAAGTGAAACCCCAAAAGATCTTGATGACAGAGGCAGGAAGTTACTGAGACTTAGGGAGCCTGGCTCAACAGAGGAAACCTTGAATTTTAGTGATGCTGTGTTTTCTGCTATTTCTCTCTGGAATGCCTCAATGTCCCCCCTCTTCCCATTTGTCCTTATGCTACACAGGTTTGTACCAAATGAAAGGTTTTATATTTTTGTTCAGCACAAAGCCAGGAAAGTATTCCTCGAGAAAATATGTCCCATAACCAACTCATGCCTCTCTCGTAACCTCTTCCCAGATTCTTCTGCTCTTCTTTCTGAAAAGAGCAAGTGTTTCTCATATGGAACAACACATTCTCTTTAGTTTCTCCCTGGCTTTTCACCAATTGTGTCTTCTTTCCCAGGTTCCTTTGTATTTTGTGAGGTTCTTTCTTTAAAAAATTCTCTATCCTATACTCACCTCCCTTAAAACCTAGCTAGAAGGCTGGCTTGAGGTCATTAAGACAAAAAATAAACTCATTTCATTTTAATTGTGCTGCAAATAAGCTCACTTCTACCTCCAAGAAAGTTTCTATATTGGATCAGACCAGTTATTTCTGGAGTCCTTTTCTCTACAACCAAGTGTTCTAAGTAATCAGAATCACCTAGAATCACCTAGACAAGCCAGGTTGGTAATGCTTCTCCCTTATCTTGTTATCTAAGAGAGCTAGGAGAAATAGGTGCTATAATTAGGAGGTAAACCAGAAAGGGGGACTAGAAATGACTCTAAAAATTTCAGGTTTACCACAAATCCACCATGTCAGCAAGACTGGTGTCCAGCTGTAGTAGCCCCCACTTTCATTTACATTCAAAGAACTAATCTTTTTTAGAAGAAGATTTCACAAACCTTATAACCCTGCATCATCTCTAAACAACCTACAAACTGAAGAAAGAAACTGGGAAAAGCAAGATGAGCTTCTCTACCCACCTGCCAATAGAGAGCTGTTGACTTCCTTGAACAAGAGCTGAGAAGTTTCCTATATGCATATAACATTCATTGGATCACTTATTTATTTGTTTACACAGTTTCAAGGCCTTCTGCTGGCCTATGTGTTGTCTGGCTGAGCTCCAAAACAAAAGTTTAAAAATGTAAATTAAATACAAATGGCAAAAGCCACATATCTGAATAGTTACAAATCAAAGTCACAGAGACATTTTCATAAATATCCTTGTCATTAATCTTCTTTGAAAAATTCTTATGCAATAGGCAATTTATGGAAGGCCGAGCCATTTTATTCTCACAGCTAAATGAGGAGGAACAGCGAAACTTTCCCTAAAAGTTCTAAACATTTGTGGTGGGCTTTTAAAGAACAGACAAACAAAGGGGAGATGCTTTCCATCTTATGTTTGCCATAAAGCCAAATAAGGCATTAAGGCAACTCATCCGATTCCTCTCTAGAGAAGCAAGGTACTTCAGCAAACAGAGCTCCCCAAGATTGAGTTCTAATCCAAGTTTTCCCGGTCAATGTTATAGCCTTTCATATTGACAGCAGACAGAAAGAAAAATAGAGCTTCCTATCTTTATCTTTTTCTCAAACTCTTTTTTTTTTTTTTTTGTCTCATTTCCTTATCGACTCTCCTTTCTTTCCATCTCTCCTTTCCACATACATCATTAGGAAAATGCTTTGGCATAGTTAGATGGCCTGGTTCAGAGTAAAATGGTCAAGAAAAAGTAAAAGTGCTATCTCCCCCATAAACAATACCCACCCACAGAATCTCCTCTTTGGCACCAACTAGTTCATGCATTTGGAACTTGACTATATGTATAAAAGAACCCTAACAAAAACAGAGCAGTTAGAAAGAGGCAATTTATGATGCTAAGCCAGAAAAGATGGTCCAACTCTACTTCTTACTAACTGCATAACTTTGGACCACTCATGTTTCTTCTCCAAGCTTCAGTTACTTTATCTGTAAAATGAAACTAAAGGTTCTAACTCTCTCACACATGAGGTATGTGAAATTGTTTTGTAAACTATAAAGTGCTAGACAAGTGAAAGGGAATATTATTTTCTTCTTCATCTTCCCTCTGGTCTTTTCTCTAATTCTAAGTAGGCTGATCGGAAAACCAAGACAATAAAAAAGACTTGTGTATCTCAATAATTTTAAAACATTATATTAAGAAAATAAATCTGGAATAATATAACAAGAAAAAGTTGCCCCTTTCCTTTACTCTGGTAATTGAAGACCTTAAATGCAAGAATGAGAATTTAAAAGTGAAGCTTTCTTGAACGTCCTCTGGTCTTAATTTCCTCTAGACTGCTTTCCTTACACTGCACATTTCATGCACACTTTGCATCATAATGACTATTTTATGAGTTGATGATTCTTTTATGAGAAATGGTTTACTGTGTAATCAAGCAAAGAGAGAATTATCTCAAGGTTCACTTACAAGAAATTTAATTATGAATTGCTAAATGTACTGCTCACAGAGAGAAGACTGAAACCTGTTTTTTTATTTTTGGGTTTTTTAATGTATCATTAGGCATTAATGTCAGCATTTCTTTGCTTGTCAAGGCCAACTCATGACATTTCAACTTTCTGCTCAGGAAATGAAATGACTTGAAAGACCCACTAATCTAGTGATCTACAACTGAGGGTAAATTTCTTTAATTGAAATTTAGCAAACATGCATGAATCTACTGCTACACATAGGCAGCATGCTAGGGGGAGATGGGGAATGATAAATATGAATAACAGACATAACTTCTGCCCTCAAGGAGCTTAAATCCTAGTAGAGAGAAAGGAGAAGGACATATAACATATAAGGAGCATACTGAGAAACACATGAAAACCAGGATCCATGGGCACTAAAGAGGGAAGGACACTCACTACGAGTGAGGGGCAAGAGAGCCAAGCTTTCTATACTTGTAGATTTAGTTTTAAAGGAAGTTATTCTAAACCACAGAGTCTCCTTATATATATATATTTTATATATATATAATATTCACCTATAATAATCAATAAATCTAATGAAAGGAAAGAAATTAATCTATTCAACAACTTTAAGTTCTGGAGTCAACTCACCAGACTTTTGATGTCTTCTTAGAATAGAGGAAGCTTTGCTCCCACCCTAACAATAAGAAAAAGCCAGATAATCTACAAAATTATTTCTTGAACCAGACAGTTCAAAAATCTCAGGGCGGGGCCACCTGGTGGCGCAGCGGTTAGTTCGTGCTTTGGCAGCCCGGGGTTTGTGAGTTCAGATCCCGGGCACCAGCAGATGCACTGCTTGTCAGCCATGCCGTGGCGGCCTCGCATATAAAGTGGAGGAAGATGGGCACGGATGTTAGCCCAGGGCCAGTCTTCCTCAGCAAAAAGAGGAGGATCGGCAACGGATGTTAGCTCAGGGCTGGTCTTCCTCACACACAAAAAAGAAAAGTTCTGTGCTCAAAAAGTGTCGAGAGAAACAGAGTAAAGAAAATGTTAGTTTCTTACTACAGGACTTCCCAGAGCCTTTATTCTGTGAACGAACGTTGAGAATTAAGAGGAGAATATAATTTGCAGCCAGTCTCAAGTTTAGTTGACCAAAGAACCACTTTCTGTGGAGAATCTCATAGTTACTGTTCCACTGCACACATTTTTGTAGACTCTGACTTACGGACATGTAAGATTTATGTAATTTTGCTGTATTTTTGGCTTATATATGTGGCATCCTTGATGCCAAGAAAATGCCAAACCTAATGAAACAATTAGGTTCCTATAAGTGGGTACACATATCATAAGATCCTAAGACCTCACAAGAAGATAAGATTAACTAGGTAGACCCAACAAAGTCAATGATTTCCAAACTGACAGGGTAGGGTCATGAGAGTAAGCTTTCTCCTCCCATTTCTCCTAATAATTCTGTTACCAGTTATGGGATGTGAGTTTATTTGACAGTAAAATAGGGCTGATCTTGGAGGGAATTATAAATGTTACAAAGTTTTAAGTTAAAATTTTTAAAATTTATATAGGCCTTTGTCAAAACAATTCATTTAATCTAGGCTTGAGATGTCATCTTCACTACTCCCAAGATATCAAGTCTAATAATGTTTCTAAGATCCTGTAAACCATACTGGTCTCTGTCTTCAATACATTACCCTAAAATCACCAAGAGTAGATACTAATGGAGAGGATTTAGTAGTAGGTACACTTTGTATGCTAGTCTTGATCCTATCACTAATCGGTACATACATTTGGGCAAGTCATCACTTTGGGCCCAAGTTTACACGTCAATAAAATGAAAGGGTAAGTCAGCAAGGTCACTTGTAGCTATAATTTTCTGTGATTCCATTATCCAAAACAAGGAGCCTGCCATGACTCACCCAAATGCCTCAGGTAAACCTGGAGCCATGGGTCATTAGAAGTTGTACCATTTTTCTGGAAAACCAAAAAATCTCTGCAGCTCCTCTCTCAGAGGGTGTAGTCTTGGGTAAGTGTTGTCTCCAAAACTCTCATTCCTGCAGAATAAGCTCAGTCCTAACTTAGGGCTTAAAGGCCAGATTCAGAGATGGGAAAGTTTACTAAATTAATTTGATGTTAAAAGTTTGTCACTTAAATGGAAATAAAAGATGCTGGTTTTTTGCATCAGTGGAAACAGGACAACATTACAATATGGTAAAAAAAAAATCAGGGAAGCTCACTCCTTTTCATAGAATATTGCTGGAAAATATAGGTAAAAGAACTTTAGATTTGAAGTCAGAAAAGCTGAGT
Organism: Tapirus indicus; assembly: GCA_031878705.1. Classification (NCBI taxonomy): domain Eukaryota; kingdom Metazoa; phylum Chordata; class Mammalia; order Perissodactyla; family Tapiridae; genus Tapirus; species Tapirus indicus. The sequence continues at coordinate 30,249,885 of CM062921.1, read as the reverse complement.
TTGAGGGATAAATCTATTACTAACTAGCTGTGTGCCTGTGAATCCAGATAAACCTGTTTCCTAATCTGCAAATTGGGAAAAATAACATCTGTAATCTCTATTGCACAGGGATGCTGAGGAACTTGAATGAGGCAATGTATGAGAAGTGGCCTTTGCAAAGTGAAATACTCTATGCAAATGTAAGAACTTATAGCTAAAAACACCTGAATTGCTTTAGTCTCTGTAAAAGTCTGCTGTGTCCCTAGGAAACAAGATTAAGGAAGTAAATAAATAACACCAACAACCAGTAAGAGAAAACAGGTAACTAAAGAACTCACTTGACAAAGGAAATGGATTGAATCTAGAGAGAGGTGTTGAATATTAAGATTGACGAGCAATGGTTACAACATATTAGGCTGGTACAATAACACAAGAGTAGATATAAAGTTGAGTTTGTGAGAAGAATATTATATATGGCAGGATGATTCACTGTTGTAAAACTTAGTCCTGTAAATGTATTCTAGGAAAGAGAAATGTAGAAACATGGGAAAGAAAAATATAATGTAAAAATGTAAAGAGTTATCAACAAATTGTAAACAAGATGAAAAATACTTGGTAGATAAACTCAGATATATTTATTCTGAAAAAGAGCAGAGAACTGATAGAAGCTCCTATATGTTCCATTGTTCTTAGTACACATTATTAAATATGAATTTATTTATTAAGAGAAAGTAGGATTGAGTCACTTCAAAATCCTGCTCTACCTCTAAGATCGATAAATAAATGGAGTATGACTGCCTTTCTGGGGTTAAAGAAGGAGGATGACAGAATAAGGTCATACATACAAAACAAGGTTTGCTGCCCTTCCCCCAGTGACTTAAGGCTTCTCTTCCTTAGGCGAAAAGGGTCCAACTGGGAATTTTTCTCTTTCCTGCAGTGGTAGCCACTCCCCTCCTTTGGTCTCTACTTCATCACACTCCCAGTCTTTCCTGTGAGCACCCAGGAGAGGACCATGGAGAAGAGCCAGCAAGTGGGTCTGAATTCTTCCTGTGTGAAGTTCCCAGAGGTTCTACACTCTCATGCTAGGCCACATTCAGCACTTAACAATTTGTTAAAATTTTTACCTCAATTCCTCTTACCCACCTGATGATGGCCCCATCTTCCTGTGCTCTGTTACACGTAAGTCAGCGCTCTCTTGGAGGCCCCTGCCTTTACTCAGATTTCAAGCTAGATGGTTTCCTTGCAACCTCAGCTCACTGATGGATTCAAGGAAAGTTATGATTTCTTATATTATCTGGCTTTTTCTTCTAGGGTAGGAGTGACCCTCTTTCCAGCTTTCTATATCATAGGTGGAAGAGGCCCAACTGATATAAGTATAAACTCACATCCACCAGGTCTCTTGTCCCAGCACTTCATTTTCTATGGGAGGAAATGATGTCTAAAGCACAATACAGAAGCATTTTTCATGCGTATCTAAATTAAAAGGAAAATTGTGGTTTCTTAAATTGATAAGGATTAAGAGTATTTTATTATAAATATTATATATGATTTTTTAACCTGTTTTGTTGCCTCATATGCTGTCAGGTTAATTTGTTTTCCTTCATGCCAGAGGTGGAGAGAAAGGCGCTGCTTATTTGCTGAGTAAATGCCTAGAATCATCCACCTTCATGGTTTGGGGACAGCAAGATTGTTGCAGATAATGGTTTTGTGAAGTTGAGGGAACTTAGGATATAAGTTCACTCCCTCTATTTTTCTTTTGACTCAGTTTTTCAAAAATCTTTCTTTCTTCGGTTTCTCCTCAATGTGGAAATTACAAATCAAAGACTTTTTTCTTTAATGTATTTTAAAAAATACAAAATAAACTATAAGTCTGTCAAAAAAAAAAAAAAAAAAAAAAAAGCTGGTGGTGCAGCGGTTTAGTCCGCGCTTGGCAGCCCGGGTCTCGCAGGTTTGGATCCCGGGCACCCGCCGATGCAATGCTCGTTAGCCATGCCGTGGCGGCGTCCCATATAAAGCGGAGGAAGATGGGCACGGAAGTTAGCCCAGGGCCAGTCTTCCTCAGCAAAAAGAGGAGGATTGGCGACGGATGTCAGTTCAGGGCTGGTCTTCCTCACACACACACAAAAATAAATAAATAATAAATAAAATTTAAAAAGCTATCTCCAGATCTTCATTTGAAAGATGGTGTTCATTAGTATTTCATTTCATTTCAACAAGAAGGAATGAGTTATGTGCATTTATATGAGCTGTCATTTATATGAGCACATGATCAATTGAATCTGCTTCTTGGTTATAAGAATGCCATTTCTGTGCTATTCTCTCTGCACGTATAAATGTGCTCACCTTTTACCTGAGACTGGAGCCCATCAGATGAAACATAGGGTGGGAAAGCTCTCTGACCCTGCAACTCTTACAGAAAACCTCAAATCCCTTTTCTGCTCTTAAGAAGATCTTCCAACAAAGTATCCCAGCCTGACTACTGAACACATTCATTTATAAGCAGCATGTAGGTATAGTTCCATTGCATTTTGAATTGTTCAAATCTGAAAAAGTTTGATATACAAATAGAAATAAAGCCTCAGTTTATGTGCAAAATTTGAAAAAAAATTATTTATTAAGAAACACAATTTCAAAGCTGGCAGGCCAAATAAACAGATTATAATTTGCCTCATAGTGGTGCCATTTAAGCTCGTAAACAGACCAGCCATTGATGTCAGTAAGGTGAGAACTATAGTGTTCATGTAGTATTAACACTTGGACAAGATGTCTTGGTAACTATTGTGCAATTATTTTAGCAGTGGCCATCTCTGCAATTTAAAATAATTTTTATTTATAACGATGCTGTTCCATCACTCAAATCGGTAGTGGAACTCGTGTTTAAAAGTATACTCAAGACAATTAGATCTGATAAAATACCATGAAGAATGCTAGACAATCACCACAGTATGTCATGCTGTTAATTAAGGAGACTGCAGTTTTTCCTGAATTACTTCCAGTATGCTGAGGTAAGGTTAGGAGAACAAAAAGCATCATTAAAGCCCCAAATTTTCTACGATGGTTACAAGGCTTTACTTTTATTTCTGTGGGAAATTATATCATTAATTATGTAATTTTAAATAAATAAAGACTTCAGGAAGTGATCCCTCTCATAGTTTTTTGTAACAAGTACATTTTTGTAAAAGACCATGCCACTTAAGCATAGCAAGACACATCTGCTCAAAGAAACTGATATTTCTACTCTGACCAATACATTAAGCAAAAATAGAAGCTTCAAATATGGTTACAACTGGCTGGTCCCTAGACCTCTCTCCTGAAAAATATAAAATGTAAGGTGGCACTTCTGTTGCCACCAAGCATTTTTTTTTTCTTTTGTGACATTCTCTGACTTTCAGCTGACAGCCTCTGTTATATGCATATGTAAGAGACAGCAATAGTGGAAAGGTTATGTGGAATCAACCCAAGAGGATGTTAGCATGTGACCCTGTCAATAAATCACAGTTTATCACATCACAGAACATTCTGCTAGGCAAGAATTCCATGTGAATTTGGAATTTGCTATCGGACACATATTTTAGCATATTTTGTCAAAAAAAATTCTTTAAAACTTGAAGCAGTTAATAGAAATTTCAAATACTATCTTTATTATGAGTTTTCTATTTTAATTATCAACTTTAAAATTAAAAGTTTGCCACAAAATCCAATGGAGAAGAGGAATGAGCAGAGGAAGAGAAAAAGGAGATAGATTTTTGTGTGTCACCTACAAAGACACACAATCACACTTTGCTTTGCACACCTGATGTGCTCCTAGATACCTGCATATAGATAGGGTTATTATTTTTTTAAAGAACAAGAGTATAAATTTTGGATGCACCAAGTTATTTTTATTTTTTTAATAAGCAAACAATAAATCCTTAAATTCTTCAAATGTAGATTATCAAAGACAAGTTGAGAGTCTTTAAAGAGTATCTAACCTAACATCACCCATTTTACATAGGAGGAAACTGGGCTCCAGAATGGAACAAGGAGGTCAGTTAGTGACTTCAATGAATTGAAGTTCAATGAATTGTCCTTACACCTCACTGTCACAGATAACACATGTCTAAGTTATCTGTTGCACACATCTGGAATATTATAAAATGAGGCATAGCTGACAGAGCATGACATAAGATTCTTAATTATTAGCTAGCTCTAAAAAACATCTAGCCATTTTAAACACTGGAAAGCTCTATTACTACTGGTAAGTGTTTATTAACTGAGAATAAATACCTATTTTTAGAACAATTTACATTTTCACAGAATTCTTTGACTGGAAGGATCCTTAAAGTTCCAAGGTTTCTCTCTCAAGCAATCCTGATTCTCCATATGATATTGGGATCTTCTCTATAACATCCATACCTAATGGTCACCTCAGTATCTGCTTGGATACATTCCAACTTTGAGAATTTTTGACTGTTAAAAATGTTTTCTTTAATTGTGCCAAAATTTATATCCCTTTGATCTCTCTACCCACTACCCATACCAAGGGTACTACATTTTGATGACACATAAAATGCATCTTATCTCTCTCTTCCATATTATAGCCCTTTAGAACTAGGAAGATGGTGAACACATGGCATTCCCCCATCGGTAACAGAGAAATAGTAATGGTATTGATTCCATAGTATTGTTGTAAAGATAAACTATGTGTTGAGCACTGGGGTCAATTAGATGATCATTGTTCCCAACTTTTCATACCTTTCCTGTGTTACAAGTATACATTCATGCTCTTTGCCATGTATGTAGGGCCTACTACTGTGGATGGAGCATACTTCCCTGTCCCAGTGAGGTTGGGTTTAGCCAAATGACTTCCTTTAGCCAGTGTAACATTAGCAGAAGTGACATATTCAGAAACTTTAAATATACTTGCATGGTTTGCTTGCTCTCTTGTGCCATGATGATCTTCCATAAGAATATGCCCCCAGGCAGTCACTAGTCCAAGGAAAATAAGAAAACACACAAAGCAGACCTGAACCCAAACCACAGTCTGAAGCCAAGCCTAGCCTATCTTAGCCAGGTCCAGCAGAGCCACAACTGAGGTGCAGACTTTTGAGAAAAAAGTTTTTTTGTGTAAACCATTGCGACTTTGTTGTCTGTTATAGTATTGATCAACTATTGCCACAATAATGCTATATAACAAACTAAACCAAAAGTGTACAACAATAAGCATTTATTCCTAGCTCTCTTGTCTATAGGTCGACTGGGGTTCAACTGATCTATACCGTCTTGGCTGTGATTTGCTCCAAAGGCTGCAGATTGGGTCTAGGTCTGCTCCAAATATGTCCTATCCTCCTCAGACCAGCAGCTACCTAAGACATGATCACCTCATGGTGAAAATCAGGACTGTAAGAGGGCAAACCTAACTAAGAAAACACACCAAAAAAGCTGGGCTTTTGTGTGTCACATCTACTACCTTACCACTAGTCAAAGAAAGTCATGTGCCCAAGTCCAAAGTCAAGAGGAGAGGAAGCAAACTCTGTGGGCCATGAGTCCAAAGCAAGTCCCAGAGCAATGCTCAACATCAATGGGGTGGGAAAGTTTACTCTTCTAATGGATTTGGGAAGAGGAAGGAGTGAATATTTACTAAACAATAATCTAATCTACCATAGTTACGCAGCAAAAACTAATACAAGCTCCTAACAGAATGTTTGGTACATAGAAACTGGTAAACAAATGCTAGCTATCATAATTAAACATCATCACAATGATTCAAGCTCTTCTCTATGTTTGTTACTCTCCCATAAATGCAGTTTGTTACTATCCCCCTCAAAAATAAAATGTTGATACAGAAAGCAATAGTTTATATATGGCCTAACTGGATGAGATTATCATATTCTCATTCTAGATATTTTTCTTATTTTAAAATAGCCTAAGCATTAACATGTTTGGTAGCCCATCACTCTCACCTAAAATCCTAGTTCTTGTTCATACAGACTGATGTTCAAACATCTCTTCCCATTAAGTGATAGATCATTTGGTTATATGTATACTTAAGTTGATCTTGCTATATTTAATTTAGTTGCAGCCTATTCAGATATTTTTGGATCCTGATTGTATCATCTTCATGTCATACACGTACTCTCTATCTTCATCCAACTCATTGAGAGAAATGGTATACTGCCAACATAGAAGGAAAGGACCCAACTGGATCATATCTACCCAGGAAAGCTGTGGAATCCCTACCCATAAAAACAGAGCTGACAGCTTCCTGCAAGAGTAGTCCTCCTGAAAACACTGGCAATTCTATGAGTTCATCATTCTTTCTGTGTTCTTCCTGAGCAGCTGCTTGCAGCCTGTGCTGAGGCCATGAGACTGTGGGGAGAGGAGGGTGGAGGCCCAAATCTGGAAGCAAACAAAGTTCTACTTCTGAGCAGGAACTAGTGGGTCCTATAAGCTGTCCTCGAATAAAGGAGCAACACACTCTCTATAGGATAGAGACAGCAGCAAAAGCAGCCAGGCACAAATCCTTTGCTGGCATGGCAGACTTTCCATTGACAGTAAAGAGGACTGACCACTTAGGCCTGGGATATCTGAAAAAACAAACTCCAAGAACAGAAAATATTTCTCACAATTCACAAAATAAGGGCTTGTATTCCTATTGATTTTGCTTTATTGTTTTTTAAAAAATAATACTTGAAAATGGAAAAAAATTCAATTACAGAAAACAATACATAGTGAAAAATAAGTCTCTCCCTTACCTCTGGCCAACCCCTAGAGGCAACAATTATTATTCAGGTTCTGTAATAGCTCTGCAGAGTTATTTCCATGTAATTACAAGCATATTTATATATACATAGATATATTTAATAATCAAAAGGAAACAGAGCAAATAGAGTCATTTAATTAGAATATTCATTTTGTACATAGTAAGAGCAGAACATCTGAGTTACACATATGAAGCTCCTGAGGTTCAGACAGGTTAGCTGAGTTTTCAAGGTCATAAGCCTATAAGAGGAAAAACCAGTATGTGATCTTAAAAGCCAGGCCTGGAGTAAGCCCTAAGCCTGACAGGCATGAGTTTATATAAAGGAAAGACACCCACCATATTATTTAGGGAAGGTTTCCCAAGTTTGCAAATAGGTTGTAGTCAATTAAACGGGCAAAAAAGAGTTACTTAGCTGTGACTATGACCCAAATCCAGGCCCTACAACCTTAGCCACACCATGGGAGCTTAAAGGACTGACTGATTCTTTTTTTTTTTTTTTTTTGCACTTTGTGAGCTGGGGATCTGGTATTTCTCAAAACCCTAAAATATTTTAACTGAAAACTGTCTTAAGAAAAAGGAAATGTTTCAATTTGAAATCTTTAATTAAAACCACATTCATAATTCTAAGTATTTAAAGAGAAAGTTAAAAAAGAAATTTACTTTTGCACATCACAGAGATTATAATAAACACAGAACTTTGCCAAAAGACATGCCTCCAGCTGCACTGAAGACACATCAGAATAAGGCAGCGCTGCAGCTTCACCAAGAGAAAGACTGATGGCAAAGTCATGTACAAAAAGGCAAACAACCATAATATAAAACTCATGTTCCCTGTTGGAATAGAATTCTGCAAAAATGCATCTTACACACACACACACACACACACACACACACAGAGCTACAGTTGTTCCCCAGTATTAACTCAAAAATTGTCAGCTGTAGTCTAATTTCTTGAGGTCCGCCAAGGCCACAGGTGTTTGCTCCATAAAACCATTGCCAATTTGGGGACAAGCTCAATCAACTTGTGCCTGAAAATGATTCACATGGGTCTTTACACTGCAGAGCTCATTACTTCAGGGATTTCCCAGAGCTCTACATTCCTGTCTGCCTGATCCAATAAGGGAATGAATATTTACTTTGCCAGGATACACACAATGGTAGAAGAAAAAACTCCTTCAAAATTCCTGTAATTCCTAAGAAATCCATTGCCTCAAATGTGGAATAACAAACCTGTTAGAGAGAAAAGTGGGTCCTGACCAGTCACCAGTTGGAACAGAAATAATGCTTCCTGATTTCTCTATCAAAAATGATTATAGTGCATGCACTATGTATAGAAGTTTACACCAGAAGCTAGGAAGAAGTAGAAGTCCTCTAAAGGAAATCAAAGACTGAGAGCGTCTCTTACAGAACACAGATGTGTACGGAACACTTTAAAACAACTACTAAGCATACATAGAAGTTAAAAAACAACAACAGAAAAACAAAAGATGCTTAGGCATATCATGGGGGACAGGGCTCCCTTTACCAACGTCCACAACTTCTACTACCACCTACACGCTGAAGCCTCTCATATCTTGCTGGCACTCTCACCTGAGTTCTAGACTTGTGTATTCATTACCTTGACAACACCACATGGATATTTCATAGGCATCTCAAATGCACTATATCCAAAGGTAGACTTATCTTATCCTCTCCCAAATAGTTTCTTCTTCAGAAAAGGACATCATTCTCCCAGTTGCTGAAGACAGAAATAGAGAAGTCATCCCTCAATTCTCTCTCTCCTTTTGCTCCCTCTCCAGACATTTAATCTATTACGCAATCTGTCTCACTCATCTACCTCTTTCCACCCCACTGTCATATTGTAATACTGTCTCTAAACCCACTCTCTGGGGCATCTGCATTAGCCTCCTTAACTGATCTCCCTGCCTCTTGCCCATTCCAATTCATTCCTGACCTAGAGCCAGAGTGATCTTTTAATAAAATAAAAATTGATTCGATCTCTTCTTTGCTTAAAAAACATCAGTGGTTTCCCATTATTGCTGGGATAAAGCATCATATTCTTAACATGGTCTTCAACCCTCTGCATGCTCTGATCCCTGCATCATTCTCCAGCTTCATCATCACTCCTCACCTGTAAACTCCCTCTATTTCCATTGTAATCAAACTTAATGTTTAATCGCTTGGACATACTAGGATCACTCTCACTTCTGGGTCATTGAACCTTCTCTTTCTTCAGTCTGGAAAATTCTATCACCTCTAACCACTTAGTCCTGCTTATCTCTTATCCATCCACCAGTAAATAAAGTCCAAGAGGGCAAGTTACCTACTTTATCTGTCTTGTTCACCTCTGCTACCCTAGCACCTAGAACACTGCATGCACATGATAGATGTTCAATAAATATTTGTTGAATGATTAAATGAGTCTTTTAGGTCTTGGCATAAATACCATTTCCTCAAGGAGGCCTTCTATGACTTCCAGAAAACAAATTAGATCCCTTTGCCATACACTTCTATAGCATCCTGTACATGGGCTGTGACCTAGTAACTACTTCCAGGCAATAAGTTAGAGACATTTGTTTCCCTTTTCTCAGTGATCACAGTCCTGTGCTGCCTATTATCCAAGATCTGAAACCTATATTTTGTCTAGCTTTACAGTTGTTTAAGTCAAGAGCATAATTCTGGTTCCTGTGATTCCATCTTGACTGGAAGTGGACATTCCAGGTTAGTTTTCAAGACTAGAACTCACAGACTTTCCTCTGTAATTACTATATATTAGCACTCTCTGTGGTGTAGATTCTATTTCCCCCCTGAAGCTAGCCTTCTTCCCTTGATACCCTCTTAAACCTAGATGATAATATCCACTAGGCTAGGACTTCATTTTGTTTATTTCTGAATCCCCAGAGCCCAAAGCAAAAACACCTGGAAGCTTGAAACTAGTATAACTTCCCCACTATGTGATTCAAACGTTATTTAATGCCATGTTCATGAACCATGTGAAGTCAATTCATACACCACCCAAAACTGTATGTCCTGTACTTTGGGAAACAAAACTCCAGCATTAAGTGAGGTTAAAGAGGGGCCCCTTGACCATGAAGGCACTAAGACAACAAAGTGTGGTCAAGCTTAACCTTCTGTGGTTAAACTACATGGAATAAGATGATGCTGCTTAGTATCCCTTCAATGGAAGCCACACTCTGAAATTTTCTGAGTAAAAGGATAAGAAGTAAACAAATCTTTGGGTCTTCAATTATCCAAAAGTTCATTCATAAAAGTTTATTGAAAATCTATCATGTGCCAGTAACTGTTCTAGGTTCTGGATGACAGGATGAACAAGACAGCTTCATATTCTGACATGGTAAGAAATAATATCTAGAACTTTCTCTGGTTTTCTTGGCACTTTTCAGATATCATTTCCTTAGATATTCCAGTCAGCAGTATCAACAGACAGTGGTGAATTGAAATTATCACTGCTCAAAATGTTGTATGTGTACCACTGGTGGCTCATGAGATGATTTTCAATGGTAAATAGGCAAACTTTTAAATTTTACTGTGAATTAAAAAATATAACTAGCATATCAAATCTGAGATTTTATTGCTATATTTTCCATAGATGAGGTAAATCTAAGTATTTAAGTAAAAAGTTTAAGTTGCTTTAAAGAAAAATATTAAGTCAACAATTGAACAGACGGTGAGTAGATATGGCAAAAAAGCATGCAGACAGTATAAATGACTGAAGTTTGGGAAACTCTGGCTCAGGCTAATGCTGGGATTATATATCTCACGTTGACCACCAGAACGGAGCCTAGTAATCTCTCAACCATAGGAAGGAAAAGAAGACATTCATTCAATCCACAGTGCTGGAGACAGAGTAGAGCAAGATGCCTTTGTATTTCAGTACTTTAAAGGAATTTGACTGTATTCCATTTCTTAGTGGGAGAAAAAGCCTCTAAAGAAAACATTTTTTCTTAATCGTCCAGGCAGCATACTTCTCTCCTAACTAGTCTTTAATCCTAGCCCATACAAAGGAACTTAAACAAAATGCCTAAATAGTTGATATAACAGCAGATAGAAGAGAAAAAAGATTTGTCCTAGATTTTTTATTTTTCTCTCCTGAATAGAGGTAGGGAAATAAAGAGAGAGAAGCAGATTGGTAGATTTTTATTGTTTGGGCCATAAACAATTTGTTTTGCATTTATTGTTTCACATCTTCAGTGAGTTCCTATCTAATTTTCAGGTTTTCAACTTCTATAGCAGAGACTATTTTCAAAATAGAAATAGTGTCCAATTTTAACAATAAGGCACAGTGGATTACTCCTCACAAAGTTGTCACCTCTACCGAAGATAGGCAACATTTTACGTGCTTGTCTACAGAGGCCAGTTTTCCAAAATCCTTTGCTTGGGCTGTTTTTCCTGCTTGGAATGACCTGCACCACTAAATCTGCATGTCTAAATCCTTCCTTCAAGGTATTGATTAAATGCTACAGTATCATGTTTTCAGCATGAATTTAATAAATATTTGTCTAATCAAGGAATAAATTATCTTAAATAAGAATACAATTATATAATCATCCTAACTTTAACATATTTTCTATAAAATGTCATTAAATTATAAATAACATTATATTCTATTGAGTTATTCCAACATGCCTAAGAACCTAAGTTGTTTTAGCTAAAAAGTACACATGCAGTTTTTTTCTTTTTTAAAAAAATCAAGACCCAGTAACACCAACACTTTTGTAAATATGAGAAGAAAAGTATCTGGTTCTGTCCAGCCTCACTGTGAGAGGGTAAGGGTCTCATCTGGGTGCAACTCCTAACTGTGCTTTCCATATCAACTATGCTGGGATGTAGCCAAGAGGGTTATGTTTTACCTGCCCTTAACCATTAGCACATGTGTATAGATTAGAATCACATTTCCATGAGCCTTAAAGAATAAACCAGGTATACAATCAAAGTTCCATTTATTGAGCATCTATGTTTTGCATACACTTTATCATGATAATAACACTGCAAAGTAGGTAGAATTATTCCCATTATATGGATATGGAAACTGAGGATGAAAGAAGTGAGATCACTTTCCTAAAGTCACTGAATGTTAAGTGGCAGGGCCAGGATGTAAACCCAGATCATATCAGACTCTAAAGCCTGTACTTTTCCCACTACCATACCCTGCCTCTGAGAGGTTCTCAGGGACATGGTGGCTTCAGCCCCCGCTACTGCTTAACTAGTATTCTGAAAGCCAGCTCCTATCCTCATAGCTATACACCCTTCTGAACATGAGGGCCTCTCAGCTGCCTTGGTTGCCAGTTAAATTATACATTCAACTTTAGGTTCTGATCACTGAAGGGCAATGTAACAAAAAAGGACAACACTGGATTCCTGAGTTCTACTTCAGTTTCATTCAAATTCACAATTAACCATTTACTCACTAGATAGTTCATTCCTTTCTGACAGCCTTTTACATAATACAACACCTATTGCTAGCTATACAGGTATGTCTCATTTTATTGCACTTCATTTTATTGCACTTAGCAGACACTGCATTTTTTACAAATTGAAGGTCTGTGGCAACTCTGCATGGAGCAAGTCTATTGGAGCCATTTTTCCAACAGCATTTGCTCACTTCATGTATCTGTGTCACATTTTGGTAATTCTCACAACATTTCAAACTTTTTCATTATTATTATATTTGTTATGGTGATCTGTAATCAGTGATCTTTGATGTTACTATTGTAATTGTTTGGGGCATGACAGACCATACCCATGTAAAATAGCAAACTTAATCGATAAAAGTGTATGTTCTGACTACTCCACAGACCGGCTGTTCCCCATCTCTCTCCCTCTCCATGGGCCTCCCTAACCCCTGAGGTACAAAAGTACTGAAATTAGGCCAATTAATAACCCTACAAGGCCTCTAAGTGTTCAAGTGAAAGGAAGAGTCACGTCTCTCACTTTAAATCAAAAACTAGAAATGATTAAGCTTAGTGAGGAAGGCATGTCAAAAGCCAAGATAGGCCAAAAACTGGGCCTCTTGGACCAAACAGTTAGCCAAGTTGTGAATGCAAAAGAAAAGTTCTTGAAGGAAATCAAAAGTGCTACTCCAGTGAACACACGAATGATAAGAAAGCAAAACAATCTTATTGCTGATATGAAGAAAGTTTTAGTGGTCTGGATCGAAGATCAAACCAGCCACAATTTTTCATTAAGCCAAAGCCTAATCCAGAGCAAGGCCCTAACTCACTTCAATTATACGAAGGCTGACAGAGGTGAGGAAGCTGCAGAAGAAAAGTTTGAAGCTAGCAGAGGTTGGTTCATGAGGCTTAAGGAAAGAGGCTGTCTCCATAACAAAAGTGCAAGGAGAAGCAACAAGTGCTGACGTAGAAGCTGCAGCAAGTTATCCAGAAGATCTAGCTAAGATAATTAATGAATGTGGCTACACTAAACAACAGATTTTCAACATAGATGAAACAGATTTTCAGTGTAGCCTTATATTGGAAGAAGATGCCATCTAGGACTTTCATAACTGGAAAGGAGAAGTCAATGCCTGGATTCAAAGCTTCAAATGACAGGCTGATTCTCTTGTTAGGGGCTAATGTAGCTGGTGACTTTAAGTTGAAGTCAACGCTCATTTACCATCTGAAAATCCCTTATGAAGTATGCTAAATCTACTCTGCCTGTGCTCTATAAATGGAATGACCAAAGCCTAGATGACAGCACATCTATTTACAACATGGTTTACTGAATATTTTAAGCCCACTGTTGAGATCTACTGCTCAGAAAAAAAAAGACTCCTTTCAAAATATTACTGCTCACTGACAATGCACCTGGTCACTCAAGAGCTGTAATGGATATATACAAGATTAATATTGTTTTCGTGCTTGTTAACACAACATCCATTCTGCAGCCCACGGATCAAAGACTAATTTTGACTTTCAAGTCTTATTATTTAAGAAATATATGTCAGGGGCCGCGAGGTGGCGCAGCGGTTTAGTTCACGCTTGGCAGCTCCGGGTTCGCAAGTTCGGAACCGGCTGCCCGCCAACGCACCGCTTGGCAGCCATGCCATAGCAGTGTCCCATATAAAGTAGAGGAAGATGGGCACGGATGTTAGCCCAGGGCCAGTCTTCCTCAGCAAAAAGAGGAGGATTGGCAACAGATGTTAGCTCAGGGCCGGTCTTCCTCACAAAAAAATAAAAAAGAAAAGGAAGAAATATATTTCATAAGGCTATAGCTGCCATAAATAATGATTCCTCTGATGGGTCTAGGCAAAGTAAATTGAAAACCTTCTGAAAAGGATTCACTATTTTAGATGCCATTAAGAACATGTGTGATTCATGGGAAGAGGTCAAAATATCAACATTAACAGAAGTTTGGAAGAAGTTGATTTCAACCCTCATGGATGACTTTGAGGGGTTCAAGACTTCAATGGAGGAAGTAACTGCAGACGTGGTGGAAATAGCAAGAGAACTAGAATTAGAAGCAGAGCCTGAGGATGTGACTGAATTGCTGCAGTTTCATGATAAAACTTTAAAGGATGAGAAGTTGCTTCTTATGGATGAGCAAAGAAAGTGGTTTCTCGAGATGGTACTACTCCTGGTAAAGATGCTGTGAAGATTGTTGAAATGACAACAAAGGATTTAGAATATTACATAAACTTAGGTGATAAAGCAGTGGCAGGGTTTGAGAGGATTGACTCCAATTTTGAAAGAAGTTCTACTGTGGGTAAAACGCTATCAAACAGCACTGCATGCCACAGAGAAATCATTTGTGAAAGGAAGAGTGAATTGATGTGGCAAACTTCATTGTGGTCTTATTTTAAGAAACTGCCACAGCCACCTCAACCTTCAGCAACTACCATCCTGATCAGTCATCAACATTGAGGCAAGATTCTCTACCAGCAAAGACTGCAACTCGCCAAAGGTTCAGATGATGATTAGCATTTTTTATCAATAAGGTATTTTTTAATTAAGGTATGTATATTGTCTTTTTAGACATAATGGTATTGCACACTTAATAGACTACAGTGTAGTGTAAACATAATTATGCACAGGGAAACCAAAAAACTCATGCGACTCACTTTATTGCAACATTCCCTTTATTGTGGTGGTCTGGAACCAAACCCACAATATCTCCTAGGTATGCCTGTATTCTTTAGACCTTCCTCTCCTATTAAAATGGCAGTTGCAAGAACCATTTTTTCCAAATCCAAAAAACTAAAATTTAAATTATGGCATTAAAAAACTGGCAAGAGGGGCCGGCCCGGTGGCGCAGCGGTTTCATCCGCGCTTGGCAGCCCGGGGTTCGCGGGTTCAGATCCCGGGCGCCCGCGGACGCACTGCCTGTCAGCCACGCCGTGGCGGCGTCCCATATAAAGTAGAGGAAGATGGGCACGATGTTAGCCCAGGGCCAGTCTTCCTCGGCAAAAAGAGGAGGATTGGCAACAGATGTTAGCTCAGGGCTGGTCTTCCTCACCAAAAAAAAAAAAAAAAAAAACTGGCAAGAGTATATAATGAAACCATACTCCTGATAAGCATTCATCCTCTTTCTTCTCTGTCATGAAGCTCCAACTCAAGTTGCCTCAGCTTGTTGCTTTCATATGCTACTGATTTTCTACCATGATCACTGAATGATAGAGTTTGACAGAACCCCCCTCAACATACTAAAGAAGGAAACCTGAGGCCCAGAGGAAAAGAGAAATGGCTTGCCAAAGATCACACAAGTATTTAGGAAACAGTATATTTATTCCAAATTTGCCACCATTGGTTCTCCTTGGACACTGCCTTCTGAGCCTGTAGCACGTTATTTTAAACAAACACTCTCACTGGTAGTAAATCAAAAGCAATTTGGAGCCAAGTTGGTAAAGAAAGTTTGTGACTAAACCACCTAATCACCAGTTTGGAATAAAAAAACCAATTCTTAATTACATTATAGTGAAACTGATTTTCTTCTGATGAGGCTTTAACATAACTGCCTGAGAGCTAATTCCCCAGGACAAAGATGATAAGCATGAAAACATTGTTGTAGTATGTGTCTAACCTCTAGTAAAACTAATTTAAAGGGATTAAAACTCATTTGGACATGAGTTCTAATAAGTTTCTTTTTAAAAGATTCTTGCATACTATTTTAGCTTGGTATCTAACAAAATTTACAATAATAAACAAGAATAATAAATAACAATAAGAATAACCAGACATTGCACTTAATACATGTTGTTTTGTTTAATCCTCCAAACAGGAATTCCTCCATAACAGCTAGGACTTTGGACAAAATTCTAGTATAGGCAGATTTTTGTGTATCTTTCCTTTTCCAATGAATACATTCCAAAATATTTTCATTTTAAGCCACTCCTATTAGAGACATTAGATGTAACAACAATATAAAGAAGTGTTTATTCTCTTAGCAAATGATAAGACAGCTTCTTGTGAGGAGAGCACAGAACTTAGTTGAAATAAATATTTCATATGCTCAGAGTTTGGAGTAGGATCCTCCAAGTAATAAAAGAAGATCATTCCTCATAAGCAACACAGATCCTACTACTAAAGGTCCTTTATTTTTCTGAGCCCCATAATGGATTTAGATATAAAAGTTCACAGGTAGGAGCTAGAACTTACCTCTATAACTTTGCATAATAAAGTGATGAGGAACTTAGAATTCTGATGGAAAATCTGGTAGAGAAAGGAGCCAGGAAAGCTGAGTTGTACATGGAGAAAAAATTAGGGAAGACAATCCTTGATGGTAATAAGGCTAAGGAGAGATTTCAAAGAATAGGAATATCTCATAGAGACTTTGAAGGTGTTGGCTGTGGAATGAGTGATATAAACTCTCTCCTCTGCCCCTTCAGGAAATCTTCAACAAAGTCTACATTGTTTGCTGGTGCTTTAGAGCAAGTAAATTTAGGGGAGGTGGTGAGGAAGTTCCAATAGGTACTAAATTCTACATCTATAACTATTCAAAGAGATACAAATGATGAACAGCTGATTTGGGGGTACTCCAGAAAAAGAAGGATGGTACTGGGAATAAAAAAAAAAAGGTAAAATGTTGACAGAACAGGAGTAGAAATATTTGCCATGCTGCCTTGAAGTACAGAAAGGAAACTAAAGAAGGTAAATTCAGGACTTAGAACTTTATGCTTAATTTATTAGGAGAAAAGAAGCTAAAATATGTAGAATAGGGGCTGAAAAAATACGCTTTGGCATGGACAGAGCTAAGGCCTAGAAGAATTGGGAAATGCCTACTCAGTTGGGCAGAGTATATGAAATTAAGGCTATTTGTAGTTTTTTATTTTTCTTTTTGTATTTCCATTCAAAGTATCCAAGTTATTTTAACCTCTGGGACCATGGTGAAACCTGGAGATAGAGCACACAATCTGAAAGGTGTTGAAAGTTTAGATGAAAGATCAGCTATAGAAAAATAACATTCTCTTAGTATCCATATTATCTACAAAAAAGCATAACAAATTTATGTATATCTTGTTAAAACTTTAGGATGAAAAGTTTCTTTTGAAGCATCAATATTAAAATATACAAAACAAAGAATTTTATAAAGATGTTTATAGATAAGTTCTTAGTCCTCCTAAGACTATTTTTGCCATGAGTTCTTATATTTCCCAATCATAAATCTCCTGCCACATGGTTTTTCAAAAACATGGATGGGGAGGAAATATTGTAAATATTCATATATTCTATATATATTCTATACATGAATTATATACATAGATAGATCCAAAACACTTAAGGTAAAACCACATTTGCTTGGACTAAATAAAAAGCATGCCAATCAAATCTAGTAGAATAATACATTTAATGAAGATTTACTACTTTCACATATACCCAACTCCACATAAATTTATAGAGCATCTATTATGTATAATGCCTCAACACTGTAGCAACACATAATTTCTGGCTAGAGAGAGTTAAAGTCCTACTAGGGGACAGAAGAGATGCATGCTAATGACTCAGATACAAAGCCTACTAAGAGAAGAGCACCATAGGGAAGCTCCTGCAGAGTTAGAAAGGTTCAAAGGATAGAGATAAAAGGACTCATTAGGAAGGATACTGAGATTCATCCATTCAAAAAGTTGAATGCACATGAGTTCCTAACATGTTCTAGGCTTAGTGCTACATACTGAATAATCACCTCTGATTAATGCTCTATTGAACACAAACATAGAGTATAAATAATTTTTTCAGGTCAAAGCTGGGAATCATAATATCAGCTTTAATACTGCATGAATTACAGAGCTGGATCTCAATTTCTTCAAGTCATTAGCCCCCTCTGTTTCTGCAGTGGCAAAAAAAAAATTGATACTACCTATTATCTCTGTTGTTGTGCAAAAGAACTGAGTAACATTGGTAAAGAGGTCTAAGACACGGAAAGTGATAATTTAATTATTTATTATTAGCATCTCCTCCCCATGCAGATGTTTCTGGTTTAAAAAATGTGAACCATGTGGACAAAACAGGATCAGCAAGTCTAGTAAATGAGGAGCAAGAAGGTTATACACAGAGGCATTATGAAAGCCATTGGGTCAGAGAAGAAAGAGCATCCGAGGTGTGGCAGGAGTTCAAAAGTAAAATAGGATTAATCCAAGAAATATTCACAGAGATGAGCTTTGATGAAAAACAATTCGGCAGACCAGAAACTAACAGAAAAAGCAAAAAGGGAGGAGGGGCAGAAATGATACAATCTTGAAGACATGAAGGGAGAACCAATCAAGGGGACAGTAAGAGAAGCTGCATGGGGGAGAGATGGAAAACAAACATTTGCCAAACTTGCTGTATATATCCTTTGGAAAACATGAAATGTCATACTTGGTGAAAACAATGTGACACAGGAAAATATAATTAAAGCAATTTTAAAATGAAAATGCAAACACACAAAAAGAAGAGTCACAGAATTTAATGAATAGAGACAGGCCTTTAAATACGTATGTGCACACACACCTGTGCACATGCACATGCATGCACACACACACACACACACACACATACACATCAGGATAAGTTCTAAAGAAAGCCCAGCAGTGCATGGTAATCAGCTGTGAAGGAAATTTAGTAAATAGATTCTTCATTTGGTTATCTCTACATTTATTTTCCATTGAAAACTGTTGGTTGAGTCTGATCACTTACATTCTCATGCTTAAGGAAATTCCTTCAGAATAACTCTTAGTCAGTCATTATTCAGAAATCACTTTTTCAGCAGTCAAAAAAGGATAAATATTTTTGTCTACCTACTTAAAAAATGATACTTACAATTGACTCTCCCAATTTTTTGTACTATAAATTAAGGAAAAATTTCAGTGAGTTTCAATGAGAGAAGAAACCATAGTGGAATCACATAGATACCACCTCACCTCTTAATTATCTGTTGTGACCTTGAGTCAGTCAGTTAACTTTTCTGAGCTTCAGTTTTTTCATCTATTAAAACGGAAATAACATCCTTTGTTTGAGGATAATGGAAGTGAAGGTATGTTTAACAAATCTGGCACATATTAAGTGCTTAAATACCCTCTCCTTTTCTCCTCCTTAAAATGACTGGCATAAACACACTGAAACACACATAATTCATTTATGTATCAAAAGGTGTTTCTCTACAATCCATAGGGCCTTAGTAAATCCCTGGTTAACTATGAACAAGGCATTTCTCCAACAAAAACAAAGAATTGTGGGAAGCCAACTAAATTTGATACTTCTTTCAATATGGAATTGCTTAAAAGATATGTGAAAACTGGTCATTTGGAGCCACATCCTCAGAATTAGTAATCTCACCAGTGATACCAGTGTCATAACAATCACTTTCTCTTCTAAAACAACAGATTTTTGTTTTAGATATTTTCTCTTGCCCCTTCCCCAGTAAAAATGAACTGGAAATGAGGTTGATCCAGTCATATAGACTGGATTTGTTTTGGTTTCTATTTTTATTTATTTATTTATTTTTGTGTGTGTGAGGAAGACTAGCCCTGGGCTAACATCTGTTGCCAATCCTCCTCTTTTTTTTTTCTGAGGAAGACTGGCTCCAGGCTAACATCCCTGCCCATCTTCCTCTACTTTATATGGGATGTCGCCACAGCATGGCTGACAAGCAGTGTGTCTGTCCGCGCCCGGGACCCGAACCTGCAAACCTGAGGCCACCGAAGCGGAGCATGTAAACTTAACTGCTATGTCACCAGGCTGGCCCCTGTTTTGGTTTTTAAACTTTTATTCTTGGGCTTGCTCTGCAACATTTATTGTTGGTATCTGTGGGCAAGGACCAAGTGAAGAAAGAACACAGAAGGAAGATAGGAACAGCTGGATGGCTGCAAAGTAGACTGCAGAAGGCACTAGCCCAGGAAATTAAGTATCCCAGGTTGGTCTTGGACAAATTACTTCACTCCTCTGAACCTCAATTTATTAATCAATAAGATGATATTCCAGGAGTTCCCTTCCAGCTCCAAAATTCTAGATTAACTATGGGATATCTTTTGCTTTTGTTAAATTAACAAAACTGAGTGGCAGGTGGGGCAGGGGAAAGAGGAATGCATAACCTTTTCTAAGGTTCACAGCTTGGGTGGACAGGACAGGGTGGAGAACTGCTACAAATTAATATAACTCTTTAGAAGAGCAATTTGATAAAATACATCCAGAACATGAGACTCATATAGTGGTTCCAAGTTGCAATCTCGAGTTTTCAGAGTAGCAGGGTTTCAATGCCCATTTATTTAAATTGTTTAACATAGTTATCTCATCTTAAGGTAAAGATAATAATAATGTAGCTATCTGAAGGAGTTATTGTGAAGATTAAATTCAGGTAAATTCCTGCTCCACTCACAACCTGGCACATGGGAAATACTGAAGACATACAAACTATTATTTTCTATTATGCTTTGATCCAATAACTTCACCCCTGGGGATTTATCCTTAAGAAATAATTGTAAAGAAGAAACAAGTTTTCAGTGAGATAATTTGTGATATTACTGACTGTAGTAGGAAAAAAACTGCAACAAATCTAAATGCTCAACAATTGAAAGTGGTAAAAAACCTGACAGAGAATTAAGAAGCCATTGAAATTATTATTATAAAGGGTAGATGATATTATGGGAAAATATATACGACATAATGCTAAGTGAAGAAAGCATGACCCAAATTGCTTGAACATTATGATTTCAACTATATAAAAATGTGTTTACATGTATATAAGGGCTAGAAAAGAACACAGAAAAATGAAATGAGTTGCTATATTTGGATACATTCTCCTGTTTTTTTCTTTCTAAAAACTTTTTTCAGTATTAGTGTGGTATTGTTACATAAGGCATTTAAAAAATTAACTCAGTAGATAAAAACTAACAAATGAAACAAAAATAAAAGGAAAAATCTTTCCAGCTCAAGGATAACATTAATAAATGACAGTTCTGGGTCATCTGGGGTTGTAAAAGGGACACCAAGCCCAGGGCATCCTAATAGGTGGAACCCTACACATCTCTATGCTATGTGCACAGCGTGATTAGAAAGCATGCTTTTGACATGGCTATTTTATTGACAGAACTAGATTTTAAACTCTTCTGTTCACTCCATCAAAAGTATTTACTCCAAATATCAATGGAACTCAGAAAGAAACAAACAAAAAAGAGAACTATATGCAAATTAGCAGCAAGAGGCAATAAAAACCATTTGAATACCAAGTCATCAGAATTTTAAAATGATCCCATAAGCATGGAAGGGTTAAGAATAAACTGAATAATTAATTCAAACCATATAGAATCAGTGCAGCTGAAAGCCCATATATGTGGAACATTTATTTCTGACTCATGGAATGTAAGTAACGGAATTAACAGTTGTTACATTCTTAAACCGAGAGTGTGGGAGAATTATTTATACTTCTGGCATTTGGTCACAAATCTTTCAGACACAAAACTAGGGATGGGGAACGTAATAAAAAAGATGAACAAAAAGTTGAAAAACATTCTCAAAATTAAGTGAAAAGAAAAGAAAAAAGAAAAACAAGTAAAATAAATGCTATCAGAAAGTGAGAGGGCTCTCGGGATTAGGTGCACTATATCTCCTTTGCATTATCCAAATCCTTGACTGTCAAAGGTCACAACCTAATATGACAACCAATGCTGCATCACAAACCCAAAGATCCTAAATGAGTTTTAGAATAAATTTGGAATAAAAATTCTTCAATATTTCCTGACACCACTAAGTCCATCTTCTACTTAATTCAGCAAATATTTATTAAGTGCTTATCATATATATGCAAGACATGGGAGGAGGTAAAGGAAATCTACCAGAAATGAACAAATATGAACCTTTCTCTCCTGATCTCTCAATTTACATACTCTCAGACGTTTCTTGAGCAGAAGAACACTCTACTATCCTTACAGATTGATTTAGGTACAAACAAGATATTCACAACTTGGCCACTGCACTTCCTGCTGCGTTGAGTTGCAGTTGCAACTTCCAAAAACCACAAACTAATTCATCAACCAGTTAACTGTCTGACAATGCAAATTAATTGCCTTATGACAAGTCTCTTGTTTCCCATGAATGATTTTAATTATCCCTGTAGCCAAGAATTGTGACTAACTTCTGTGTCAGAAGTGAGAAATACATTGTTGAAAAAGCCATTAACACTTTTATTTTTGGTGTTAGACCTTTGTAGAGCATCCTCTCTCCTGAAGCAGGGAGGAAGGGGGTAGCTAACTTGAGTGCTTACCAAATGCCACACACTGGTCTAAGTGCTTTATGTATATTAACTTATTTAATTCTTGCAAACAATACTATGAAGTAGGTGTATTATCATTCTCATTTTTACAGTGAGGTTTAAAAAGGTTAAATAACTGCTACACAATCTCAAAGCTGGTAAAGTCATCCCTTTTTCCTGATGACAAAAGGTTATGCATTCCATGTAAATATCTGTATTTACAGAGTCAAATTACAAGAAAGTCATGAGCTAGGATACCAAATATTGAAAGAAAATGCTTGAATTGCATTTCTAGTGAGATAGCAAATTAGATTCCCTGAACATTACTTGACACGCATAAAAAATTAAATTCTGAATAAAATATAAAAATATCTATTAAAATGAATTACTGAGCTGGCAAAAAAAATAAGAGAAATCAAAGAGGGTAGAAATTAAGGAATCCAGAGATTTGGAATCATGCAGTATGTAGCCTTTTCAGATTTGCTTCTTTCATTTAGCAATATGCATTTAAGATGCATCCATATCTTTTGTGGCTTGATAACGTTTCTTTTTTTATCGCTGAATAACATTCCACTGTAATGGATGTACCACTTTTGTTTATACATTCACCCACTGAAGGACATCTTGGTTGCTTCAAGTTTTTGGCAATTATGAATAAAGCTGCTACAAACATTCACATACAGGTTTTTTTATGAACAGAAAAGCGCATATTAGTTGGATAAATACCTATGAGTGTGATTGTAGGATTGTATGGTAAGACTAGTTTAACTTTATAAGACAGCTGCCAAACTGCCTTTCAAAGTGGCAGTACCATTCTGCATTCTATTTGCAATACCCTAATAACAAATGATGTTGAGCATCTTTTTATATGCTTATTTACACCTGTATATTTTCTTTGATGAGATGTCTGTCATATCTTTTGCTTATTTTTTAAGGGTTGGGTTTTTTCTTTTCCTAATGGTTGAGTTTTAAGAGTTCTTTGTATATTTTGAGTACAAGTCTTTTATCAGATATATGCTTTGCAAATCTTTTCTTCCAGTCTATGGCTTGTCTTTTCATTCTCTTAATGGTATCTTTTGCTGAGCACAAGTTTTTAATTTCAGTAAAGTGTAACATCAATTTTTTACCTTCATGGATCATGCTTTTGGCATTATATCTAAAACTCATCACTAAACCAAGGTCTCATAGATTTTCTCTTACGTTTTCTTCTGAAGTTATGTATGTAGTTTTGCATTTTGCATTGAAATATACGACCCATATTGAGCAATGAAATAAAGTAGTATTGGATTATAACCCAAAGTACAAAATAAATATCCAACAGTCCATACTGATATAAATAAATGATTGGATAAATAAATAAATGGGGAGAAGAGACAGATCTTTCATTCAGAAGAATTCCAAATCATTTACATAGCTATTCTACCCTCAAGGAGGTAGAGCATAACTCCTCACTCCTTAAAAGTGGGCTGTGAATAATGACTTCCTTCGAAAGAGCACAATATGAACAGAAGGGGGGAAAAGTAACTTTATAGTGGAGAAACCTGACAAATACCACCTTAGGCAGGTGATCAAGGTCAATAACAGGGATAAGTCATTTTGATACCATATATCCTTGATATTATGTGATGAAAATGGCACTTTACGTCTGTGGTCTTCCTGCTAAAAACACGTAACCCCAGTCTAATAATGAGAAAAATATCAAATAGATCCCAAATGAGAGACATTCTACAAAATACCTCACTGCTGTCAAGGTCATCAAAAACAAGAGAAGTCTGAGAAACTTATAGACAAGAGTCAAAGGAAACATGACAACTAAATGTAATGTGGTATCTTGGATGGGATTCTGGAACAGAAAAGGGACATCAGGTAAAAACTAAGGAAATCTGAAAAAGCATGGACTTCAGCTAATAATAATACATCAGTATTGATTCATTAATTGTAACAAATGTACCATACAAATGTAAGATATTAATAAGGAAAACTGGGTATGACATATGTGGAAACTCTCAATACTATCTTTGCAATTTTTCTGTAAATCTAAAACAGTCTAAAATAGAATTCACCAGAGAAGACTTCTGGTCCTGGACTTTTGTTTTTGGGGAGGTTTTTGATTACTATTTCAATCTCTTTACTTGTGATTGGTCTATTTAGATTCTCTATTTCTTCTTGATTCAATTTTGGGAGGTTGTATGATTCTAAGAATTTATCCATTTCTTCGAGGTTATCCAATTTGTTGGCATACAACTTTTCATTCTCTTATAATCCTTTGTATTTCTGTGGTGACTGTTGTAATTTCTCCTTTTTCATTTCTGATTTTATTTATTTGAGCCTTTTCTCTTTTTTTCTTAGTGAGTCTGGCTAAGGGTCTGTCAATTTTGTTCTTCTCAAAGAAACAGCTCTTAGTTTCATTGACCCTTTCTATTGTTTTTTTAGTCTCTATTTCATTTATTTCTGCTCTATTTTTTATTATTTCCCTCCTTCTGCTGACTTTGGGGTTTCTTTGTTCTTCTTTTTCTAGTTCTTTTAGTTATAGTGTAAGATTTTTTTTATTTGAGATTTTTCTTGTTTGTTGAGGCAGGCCTGTATTGCTAGAAATTTCCCTCTTAGTACCGCTTTTGCTGCATCCCATAAGTTTTGGTAGGTTGTGTTTTCATTTTCATTTGTCTCCAGGTATTTTTTAATTTCTCCTTTGATTTCTTCATTGATCCAATGGTTGTTCAGTAGCATGTTGTTTAGTCTCCACATATTTGTGACTTTCCCAGCATTTTTCTTGTAGCTGATTTCCAGTTTCATAGCACTGTGGTCAGAAAAAATGCTTGATATGATTTCAATCTTCTTAAATTTATTGAGGCTTGCTTTGTTTCCCAACACATGGTCTATCTTTGAGAATGTTCCATGTGCACTTGAGAAGAATGTGTATTCTGCTGTTTTGGGATGGAATGCTCTATATATATATATATCTGTTAAGTCCATGTGATCTAACGTTTCATTTAAGGCCACTGTTTCCTGATTGACTTTCTGTCTGGATGATCTATCCATTGACGTAAGTGGGGTGTTAAGCTCCCCTACTATTACTGCGTTGTTATCAATTTTTCCCTTTAGGTCTGTTAATGGTTGCTTTCTATACTTTGGTGCTCCTGTGTTAGGTGCATATATATTAACAAGTATTATGTCTTTTGGTGGTATGTCCATTTATCATTATATAATGCCCATCTTTGTCTCTTATTATCTTTTTTGTCTTGAAGACTGTTCTGTCTGATTTAAGTATAACTAAACCTATTTTCTTTTGCTTGCCATTTGCTTGGAGTATCATCTTCCATCCCTTTACTCTGAGCCTATGTTTGTCTTTAGAGCTGAGATGCATTTCTTTTTGTTTATTTATTTTTAATTAAGGTAGCATTGGTTTGTAACATTATATAAATTTCAGGTGTACATCATTATATTTCAATTTCTGTGTAAATTATATCATGTTCACCACCCAAAGACTAATTACAATGAGATGTCTTTCCTGGAGGCAGCATATTGTTGGGTCTTGTTTTTTAATCCATCCAGCCACTCTATGTCTTTTAATTGGTGAATTCAATCCATTTACATTTAGAGTGATTATTGCTATATGAGGGCTTAATACTGCCATTTTGTCTTTTTTTGTGTGTGTGTGTGGATGTTCTAAATTTCCATTGTATCTTTTTCCTTGTATTTCTGTCTGTCATTTCAGTTTGGTGGTTTTTTGTGATATTTTTCTCAGTTTTCTCTTTATTCATGATTTGTGACTCTGCTCTGATTTTTCATTTTATGCTTACCATGAGGTTTTTATAAAATATCTCATAGAAGAGATAGTCCTTTTTTTGATAGCATCTTATCTCCATTAGCCTATGCAGGTTCCATCCTTTTCCTCTTCCCTTTCTGTTATTGTTGTCACAAATTATACTTCTTTGTATTTGAATTTGTGACTAAATTGAAGTGGTTATAGCTATTTTTGATGCTTTCTTTCCCTTTATCCTTTATGTTATAATTAAGTATTTACTAACCTATTCTGATATAGAGCTGAAATTGTCTAATTCAGTCTGTCTATCTCCTTGCTCAAAGTCTTGTAAACCTTTGCCTTGTTGTTTCAGACCAGAAGGCTCCTTTCAACACTTCCTGTAAGACAGTTCTAATGGCAATGAACTCCCTCAGCTTTTGTTTGTCTGGGAAAGCTTTTATTTCTGCATCATATCTGAAGGATAATTTTACTGGATAGAGTATTCTTGGCTGATAGTTTTTGTCTTTCAGTATTTTGAATATATCATCCCACTCTCTCCTAGCCTACAGGCTAGGTTTTCTGGTGAGAAATCCACTGAAAGCCTGATGGGGGTTCCTTTGTAGGTTATTTTCCTCTCTTGCAGCTCTTAATATTTTTTTTTGTCATTGACTTTTGACAGTTTTACTATTATATGCCTTGGAGAAGGTCTTTTTGCATTGAGGTAATTCAGATTTCTATTAGCTTTGTGTACTTGCATGTCCAGTTCCTGTGCCAGGTTTGGGAAGTTCTCCACTATTATTTCTTTAAATAAGCTCTCTGCTCCTTTCTCCCTCTCTTCTCCTTCCAAGATACTTATAATCATTAGGTTACTTTCCTAATTGAGTTGGCTATTTCTTGAAGAATTTCTTCATTTTTTAAAAATATTAGTTCTCTCTCCTCACCCACCAAAATCATTTCTAGGTTTTTATCTTTGAGCTCACTAATTCTCTCCTCCATATGGTCTGCTCTATTTTTAATGCTCCCTACATTATTTGTTCATCTCATTAATTGTGTTCTTCAGCTCCAGATTTTTTTTTTTTTTTAGAGTTTCAATCTCTTTGGTGAAGTACTCTTTCTGTTCATTAACTTTTTTCCTGAGCTCACTGACCTGTCTTTCTGAGTTTTCCTATAACTCACTGAGTTTCTATATGACAGTTCTTTTGATTTCTTTGTCAGTTAGATTGTAATCTTCTGTGACTTCAAGTTTGGTTTCTGGAGAGTTGTCATTCTCTTCCTTTTCTGCCATGTTACTGTAGTTCTTCATGGTGTTTGATGAATTGATCCTCTGCCAGCATATCTGTGGTAGTAACTACCTTTTCTTATTTGGATATGGCTTTGGTTATTTTGGTTCTGCACTGCTTCTGGTTGTATTTGAGAGCCTGCACTTTCCACCCTCCACTGCCTCTGCTAGACGTGTTGTCAATGCCCTCCTTGTGCTGTCTTGTGCCTCTGACATTGCTAGTACCTTGCTGCTTATGATGTCATTGTAGTCTCAGGTGTCACCACTGGGGTCACCAGGCTATGAGCACTTCTGCTGCTTCTGTGAGGATCCACACCCTGGATCGCTGCAGCTGAGGGTTTGGGGGGCTTCTCCCCTAGTTTTAGTGCCTCCCAGGGATCCAGTCCACCCGCCTTCAGAAGTATAGATGCATGGATCTCTTATGCATCCTGTTGTGCTGTGTAGGGAATCCTCTATTGGTCAAAGGATGTCCAATTGGTTGTAACTTAGAGGGGAGAGACAAAGGGAACAACTCACTCTGCTGGCATCACTGTAAAACTGTCTAAAACAAAAAGTTTAGTTCTAAAAAAAGTGGTCAGGCCATAAAAGACAAGGAAAAATTGAGACTTTACATAAGAGAGGAGACTAAGAAGAATTAATAACTAAATGTAGTGTTGGATCCTGGATAAGGTCCTGGAACAGAAAAATAACATTAGTGGAAATATTGGTGAAATTTGAATTGTACAAATGTTAATTTCTTGGTTTTGATAATTGTACTAGGGTCATGTAAGATGTTAACATCAGTGGAAGCTGGGTGAGGGGTACTCAAAATTCTCTGTATTATTTTTGCAGCTTTATTTGCAAATCTAAAATTTGTTCAAAATAAAAATTAAAAAAAAGAAAAGAAAATCAGTTGGGCATATTTATGTGTGTTTATTTCTGGATTATCTACTATATCCCATTGATCTATGTGTCTATCCCTCTCTCAAGAATACACATTCTTGATTACTGTAATGACATAATAAACCTTGAAGTTAGGTAGACTGATTTCCCTCACTTTATTTCTTTTCAAAATTGTTTTTAACTATTCTAGATCCTTTGCCTTTCCACATAAATTTTAGAAAAATCTTGTTTATATCTACAAACATCTTGCTGAGATTTTTATAACAATTGTGTTAAACCTGTAAATCATCAGCAACATAATATCTGGGAAATTTCAAAAAAATATGGAAATTAAACAACACACTTCTAAATAATCTACAGGTGAAAGAAGAAAAGACAAGGGAATCAGAAAATATTTTGCATTGAATAAAAATAAAACAGAACACAATAAAATTTGTGGTATACAGATAAAGCAGTCCTTAAGGGAAATTTATAACCTGAAATGCTTTCATCAGAAAAAGAAGAAAGTATAAAATCAATTATATAAGGTTCTATCTTAAGATGCTAAAAGGAAAAGAGCAAATTAAACCATAAGTAGATAGAAGGATAGAAATCAAAATAGGAGCTGAGATGAATAAAATCTTTTAAAAGATAAAAAAACAGAAAAATATTAATTAAACCAAAATCTAGTTGTTTGAAAATATAAATAAATAAAATTCTTAAATTAGACTGAGCATAAAAAAGAAAGAAGACACATATTACCAATATCAGGAATAAAAAGTAGTCATCACTGGATATCTTAGATATATCAAAAGAATAATAAGGGGATATTATGAACAATTTTGTGTTAATCAACTTGACAGTGTAGATTAAATAAAAACTTCCTTTAAAAACACAAATTATCAAAAGTGACAAGAAGAAATTGAAAAATCTGAATAACCTATATTTATTGAAGAAATTGATTCGTAATCTAAAACTTTCCCACAAGGAAAATTCTTGCAATATATAAAACAATAATACATCATGGCCAAGTGAGGTGTATCCCAGAAGTACAAGATTGTTTCAACATTTGAAAAACAAATCAAGGTAATTAACTGTATCAGTAGATCAAAAGGAAAAACCATAAAATCATCTCAATAAATACAGAAAAAAACTTGACAAATTTCAACATCCATTCATGATAAACACTCCCAGCAAAATAAGAGTAGAAGAAAACATTCTCAATTTGATAAAGAGCGTCTATAAGTATTCTACAGCTAGCATCATGCTTCAAAGTAAAAGTGTGTATGCTTTCCCCCAAGATTCAGAGCATTAAAAAGTTGCCCATTCTTACCACTTCATTCAGCATTGGACTAGAGGTCCTAACCAGTGAAATATGCCAAGAAAAGAAGGCATTCAGATTGGAAAAGAAGGAAGAAAATTCTTTTTCTCAGATGACATAATTGTTTACATAGAAAATCCAATGGAATCTTCAAAAATGTTACTATGTTGCAAGATATAAGTAAATATACAACAATCAATAGTATTTCTATAGACTAGCAATGTAAAATCAGAAATTAAAATTTTAAAAATACCATTTACAATGTCATCAAAATATTGAAACACTTAGGAATAAACATGAAAGAATTGAGAGATTTGTACACTAAAAACTATAAAACTTTACTGAGAACTATTAAAGATCTAACTAACTGGAGAATATACCATGTTTATAGGTTTGAAGACATAATATTATTAGGATGTCAATTCCCCTAAAATTGATCAATGAATTCAATGCAATGCCAATAAAAATTTCAACAGGCTTTTTTTCTTTAAGTAGAAATGAGTAAATACAAAGGACCCAGAATAGTCGAACATTTTTGAAAAAGAACAAAGTAGAGGACTAATACTATCTAATTTCAAGATTTAATATAAAGCTAACAATAATCAGGAGAGTACAGCCTTGGCATAAAGATCAGCAAATGGAGAAATGGAACAAAATAAAGAGTCCAGAAATAACCTAAAACATATATGGAAAATTGATTTTGACAAACATGTAAAGGCAATTCAGTGGAGAAAGGACAGTCTCAACAAATTTTGCTGGAAGATATTGTCCATGTGCAAAAGAACAAATTTTGATCCATATCTCTACTCATAAAAAAAATCAACTCAAAATGAATCATAGACCTAAATGTAAAATCTAAAACTATAAAACTTGTACAAGAAAGCACAGGCAAAAAAACTTATGTCATGGGTTAGATAAACCTTTTCTCTGTATGTGAAGGGGAAGAGAGTAAGTATTTTAGACTTGTGGGCCATGTGGTCATTGTTCCACCTCTACAACCCTGCTGTTGTAGCTTCAAAGCAGTCAGAGATAATGTGTAAACAAGTAGTCCTTACTGTGTGCCAAAAGAACTTTATTGCCAAAAACAGGCAATAGGCCAGATCTGGCCCATGGGTCCTAGATAGAACATCAAATGCACAATCTATAAAAGAATTGATGAGTCGGATTTCATCAAATTTAAAAACGTTTGCTTGTTGAAAGACACCATCAAGATAATGAAATGACAAGTAACACTTAGGGAGAAAAATATTTGCAAACCATTTATCTGATAAGGGACTTGCATCCAGAATATATATAGAACTCTAAAAACTCAATAGTAAGAAATTTTTCAAATTTCAAAGTGGGCAAAATATTTTAACAAACACTTCACTAAAGAAGATATGTGGATGGGAAATAAGCACACAAAAAAATATTCAACATCATTAGTCATTAGGAAAATAAAATGGAAACCATAATGAAGTACCACTACACACCTATTAGAATAACTAATAGTAAAAAATTGACTATATCAACTTTTGCTGATGATATAAAGGAATGGGAACTCTCATGCATAGGTGGTGGGAATGAAAAATGGTACAATCATTTAGAAAACATTTTGGCAGTTTCTTAAAAAGTTAAACATACATTTACCATGTGATCCAGCCATTCTACTCCTAGTTTTACCCAAAAGGAATAAAAGCATATGTCCAAATAAAGACTTGAGCAAGAATATTCACAGCAGCTTTATGTATAATACCAATGTCTGTCAATAAATGAATTTATAAACAAGCTGTGGTAGAGCCATAATGTGGAATACCACTAGCAATAAAAAGGAATACAACAACATGGATGAATATGAAAATAATTATGCTGAGTGAAAGAAGCCAAACAAAAGCAGAGTACATACTGTAATATTCCATTTATAAGAAATTCTAGAAAATGCAAATGAATCTGTAGTAATTAAAAGCAGATCAATGTTACTTGGGGACCTAGTGGTAGGCAAGAGGGAAAAGGGTAGAGCTGCAAAGGGGCATGAGAAAACTTTCCGGGATGATGGATATATCTTGGTTGTGGTGATGGTTTTGACAGTTTCACAGGTATACATATATATATATGTCAGAATGTATCAGATTGAATACTTTAAATAGTTGCAGTTTATTGTATGTCAATTATATTCCAACAAAGCTGTTACAAAAAACACACACAATAAGATACCACTATATGTCCATCAAAATGGATAAAATTTAAAAGACCGACAATACTAAATGCCGGTGAAGATGTGGGACAACTAGAATTCTCATTATTGCTGGTGAGAATGTAAAATGGTAAAATGACCTTGGAAAACAGATTTGCAGTTTCTTACATTTACCATACAACACATGTATTCCACTCCTACCTATTAACTGAAGAGAAATGAAAACATATATCCATACAAAAATGTGTACATAAATATTCATAGCAGTTTTATTCATAATAGCCAAAATCTGGAAACAACCAAAACAGGAATGAGCTACTGAGACATGCAACAACATGAATGAATCTCAGAAATACTATGCTGACTGAAAATCATCAAACCCAACATACAGTATGATTCTACTCATACGAAACTCTAGAAAAGACCAGTGTAATCTATGGTGAGAGAAACAGATTAGTGTTTGCTTGAGGCTGGGGATGGAGGTGGTTTTAACTGCAGACGAGCACAGGGCACTTTGGGAGCTTATTAAAATGTCTTATATCTTGATTTTAGCGGTAGTTACATAGTTGTATAAATTTGCCAAAAATGTACAATTAAGATGGGTACATTTTATTGTATGTTAATTTTACCTCAGTAAAGTTGATTCAGAAAAAATTTCTTCCAAATGGATTCCACTGTTGGGGAAATCTCTGAACAAATTCAATCTCTAACTGTATGCAAACATCTTCTCTACGACAGTCACCTACCCCCACCTGAATATTTCTCACGTCCGAAGCTTGCAGCTACACAAGGCTGCCTTGTCGACTGCTTGATGGCTGTCAGAAAAACTTCCCATGCTGAGTCTAAATATACTTCCCTCTAACGGCCATATTTGGTCCAAGTTCTGCCCTCAGCAGCTGCCCTAATATAATCTTTCTTGACAGTCTTTGAATATTCAAAGATACCTATGTTGGAGACAGTACAGTAGAGTTATTGTAAAGTGTGCTCTGGGATCTGCCAGGTTTGGAATCTAATTCTGGCCATATCATTTATGAGCGATCTTGAGCAAGTTTACTTAACCTCTCTAGGCCTCCGTTTCCTCAGCTGTTAAATATTCATAGTAATAGCACCATGAGGATTACGAGGATTAAGGAGATAATGCATGTAAAGCATTTCACATAATGCCTGGCATATGGCACATCCTCAATTATTACCAGCTCTCCTTATCTTTCTTACCCAGGCTAATCAACACCAGGTACCTCAATCTCTAAGACTTTAATTCCAGAGCACTCGACATCTAGGTTGGCTGAAAATGCTATAATTTTTCATGTAATCACAACCCACACTGTCATCCATTATTTCTTTCAGCATTAAAAATGGCTTAGGATCTCAATTCACAATCACAAAATGCTGACTTAAGAGGTATTAATTAAATGAAACAAACAATAAGGAGGAAAGAATTAGAAAAGAGATTTGAGATACAGTTTAACAGAAGTAGTACTTGAAAATGATTTTGCAAACTAGGAAGTATAGGAATAAAGGTGTATTTGATTGAAGAAATAAGTGAGAATTTAACTTGTGATCTTGTCTAGATTTTCCAGCATCTTAACTTATATTTTTCATGAATGATCTGAAAGAGATCTTTATTACTTGACATATCAAGTCCTGCTTTGTTTAAGCGTATGTACAATAGGTATGAGATTAAAGCCTGAGATTATTGCCATGTTAGGTGGCTGCCTATAGATCATAGCAACCTCCATACCTAAGGACTGGATGACAACGTGAATCAAAGCATGCTAAGCTCATGTTCTTTTCCTCCCTTGATTTTGAACAAGTTACTTCCCCTCTCTGGACAACAGTTCTCCTATTTGTAAAATGGGAGGGGGGAGTCTAATGACCTCCAAGGTCCTTTCTAACTTAAGATTCTATAATCTAGGTTACATATGTGTATGCATTTGTTAAAACTCAGTGAGTAGATCCTTATTATTTGTGCAAATTTTGTGTGAAATGAAAAAACCCTATATACATTAAATAAACTTTAGTTAATGACATGCATGCTAAAACATTTAGGGATGAAGTATACTCATTTCTGCAATTTATGTTAAAATGTACCAAAAGTAAGATGGATAAATGGATGGATAGAAGGGTAGAAAAGTGATATAGCAAGTACACAAATATGTTAATCGTAGAATCTACATGGTGAGTATATGAGCATTCACTGTAAAATTCTGTCAGCCTGGCTCTATGTTTGAAATTTTCATAATAAAATGTTAAAAAAAAAACAGCAGTTAAGTAATTCCTTAAATATCAGAAAAAATGCTCTGTAGCCTTTATTTAGTCTTACATATTCAAATAACATTGGTGATCCTATAAACCTCTAGCACGCGGCAAGGTTCTCTTCCCTAATCTTTTCAGTACAGTTCCTTATTCCTTATATAAAAAACAAGGCTCATAAAAAGATGACAGTATCAAGTGTTGGCTAGGATAGGAAGAAATTGAAACTCTCATGTGCTGCAGGTGGAAATGTAAACAGTCTTGCAGTTCCTCAAATGGTTAAACGTAAAGTAATCACATGATCTGACAATTCTACTTCTAGATACATATCCCAGAGAAATAAAAACATATGCTCATACAAAATCCTGAACACATTGTTCATAATAGCATTATTCACAATAGTCAAAAAGTGGAAACAACCTAAATGTTCATCAACCAATGAATGGATAAACAAATGTGATCTCTCCATACAATGGAGTATTACTCAGCTATAAAAAAGAATGAACTATTGATACATGCTACAAAATGGATGGAACTTGAATACATTATGCTAAGTGAATGAAGACAGTCACAAAATACCATATATTATATGATTCCATTTATATGAAATGTCCAGAATAAGTAAATCTATAGAGACAGAAAGTAGGTAAGTGGCTCCCTAGGGCCAGAAGAGATGAGGGTTTAGGGAGTGACGGCTAATAAGTGCAGGTTTTCTCTTTGTGGTAGTGAAATGTTCTAAGACTGATTGTGGTGATAGATGCACACCTTTCTAATTACACTAAAAGTCATTGGGTTGTACAGTTTAAATGGGTGAGTTGTATGGTGCATGAATTATACCTCAATAAAGCTGTTTAAAAAATTAAAAAATCAAGTCAAAAAATTTATCCAGTCTCTCTCTAGTCTCTTCTCCACCCTATGCCTCTTTAGCACTATGATTAAGAAGTGGTCTAATCAACACTTTCTCTTCTTTCTTGTTTTAGAAGCACTTAAAATTTTCTTATATATTCCTGGAAAACTGATCCTCAGATTTTCTTTTGGGGTTTATTTCATCTTTGTTCTTGGACTGCAATAATTTGTGAGGCTTTCCTGATTTCATTCATTCACTTGATAAATTTAAAGAGTGGTTATGTCATGTCAGACACTCTATTAAGCACCTAAGGTTTAAAGTCAAATAAGACCTGGGGCCTACCTTCAAAAAGTTTACAGTCTAATAAGGGAGGCAGATATATAAACACATAATTAAGACATAAATCAACATATACCATAATTGAAGCATGTAAAAGTGCTAAGGGAGAACAGACTTTGCCATTAGACTTAGAGTCAGAAAACATGGGTTAAATGAAGTGGGCTTAATAGCTTTGTGATTTTAAACAAGTCATTTAATTACCCAGAGTCCCAGTTTTTTAACTGTAAAATGGAGAAAATGCCACCCACCTCACCTGGTTATTGTGATAATTAAATTCAAACATGACATGAAAATATTTAGTAAACTATATAAACTGTGACATATCAATATTTTGGAAATAATTGTTGCTCTATTTACTATCTTTGTAAATTAGTGAGGATAAAGGTGGTAATGTGCTCTAAGATCTGAGAAAAAATAATAAATACAGTATTTTTCTTGTAACTGAGAGTAACAGATGGAATTTTAATAGTTTCTGGAAGAAAAGGAAACGGTTTGAAACGTAATGATTTCAAGACCGAGAAGAAGGAGAATAACATGGAAGAAGGGTTAGATCATGGTTGGAAGAGACAAAGGCCAACTGAATAGTAAGCTTGAACACAACATAGCTGTGGTAGAAAACATGGTGTTGAAGGCAGGGTTCTGAAAGTGAGGAGGAATTTTAGTGAGAGCTATGAGCTCGCCATACTCTTATCAATCACATGCATTTTCTTTCAAAAGGTGAAGGTGAAGTTATCTCAGTGAGGACAATATCCTCTCCCAGAATAATTTAAACACCAAGTTCTACTGTAGTTCAAATCTCCCACATGCACAAGCATAAGCACCGTGTGTTCTCTGGTTGATTTAATATTTGCTTATCTGTACAATGATGGCTTCTGGTAAAAATGGTAGATTCTCTACGTATTTCCTACCCCTCCCTTATCTTTAAAAAAACCATCAAGAAAATTATGATACATAACAAGTTAATCAATAAATCCACATAAAGTCAAGAAATTTTTAAAAAGGTAAAAGTAAGGTGGCTCTACATATTGTCTATATTAAAGATGGGCAAACAATTTAAATTATAATCTCAAATAATAATCAGTGTAATATGGCGGAGTTAATAGTGCTATTTGACATTTAATACTTCAATGTCCCGATTCTTGTGTACATATATTTCAATCTTAATAACATACAAATGTAAGATATTTTTTAAAAGTCTTTAACATTTAATACATTATTGCCAGTTCTCACTTATCTGAGCATAAGAGACAGGAGTAAAATAGAGACGACACATAACATATAACATCAATCACATGTACGGGCTAAATGTCTGCATTTATTCCTATATAATACTTACCATGGTTACTAACAAGTACTTCTGATTGGAGCCCAGCAACTGATAGATATGGGTGGGGGGACTAAACTTAGGAAAAGGGAGGCATTTTATTTAAATAACCTACAGAAATACCTAAATGTTCAGGCCCCAATGATTCCTATCCATCCAGCCTATAGGTATGGAGGTAGCAACTACTACCCATGGCATTTTGATGGCCCTCCCTCCCAGATCAGCATTAGAAACAACTAGTTATAAAGCTTTTGCAATGAGCTGCTAAATAGCACCAGCATGGTACTATTCGATAAAGGCTGGAAAGGAGTAAGTTGAGAGTTACTGGCCCTGGATTGAAAAGCCCTTTGTTGTGTTCAGATGCACTGTATCATTTCTGAGGCAAGACCAGAAGGATACAAACTGAAGACAGACTTGGAAATTAAAAGAATGATATTCAGTAGAGACAATGGAAGACAAAGACCTTTAGGGTTAGGGGAAACAATGGCACAAATCAAGCTATAGTGGACGCTATGTTGCACCTACCAGATCCTGCTTCACGACTGAAGGATTTATTTCCCCAGAGGCTGGGAGTGCTGTCAGCTGACAACCCTCAGCTGACAGCCCTCTATAGGAATTGTTCACGGCTGAAAAGAGCTGCTTTTTCCAAAATCATGCAGCCTGCCTCCAATGATTGGTTGATGCGGTGGTCTGAAGGTCAACTCGACTCTGAAAGGCCGTCCCAGCTCCAGAGCTTTGATGAGAGTTTGTTGAGCCCCTGTTCGGAATGTATCACAGATCAACTTCTCCCTCTGCCCAGTTCTGCCTCCTTCCCTTCCCCCAAAATTACTGATCCTGAGAGTACTCCCCAGGAAACTCCCTCCATGCTAATCTCTACCTCAGAATCTGCTTTCTGGGAAACCCAAGAAGCAACAAGGAGATGATAAACCACTTCCATACAGTTTCATTGTGAAGAAACTATAATATTAGGAACATCATAGGTCTCCAGGTAACCCAGGACACTAGGCAGTTAATCAGGTTCTTGCTCAGTTATGATGTTCATCTCACTACTTGACAACTGAATAGGCTACAGAAAACCTGGAGAGGAGTCAGAGGTGTCAAAGGAACATTAGAAGAAAGGTGAAAGGACTGGAATTATTTATTTCAGAGACAAGTGAAAGGGAGAAAACCAATAGTATAAGAATAGAGAGTAAAATTTTAGTATAAAGGATATAGGTTACACATTGGACATCTGCCAATAATTAGAATATTAGAACAACTTGGTAATGAAGGTAATTTATTCATTTAATATCATTTATAATAACAATGATTTGAATTTACTCTATGTTAGGAGCTATGCTAAGCATGACATATACTGTACCGTAAGTATTTAATTTTCACAACAATACTATGAGGAAGAACTATTATTATGCCCATTTTACAGATAAGGAAATTAAGGCTTACAAAGATAATTTGTCTAGAGTTGCACAGCTAGGAAATGATGACTCAAACCCAGGTCCTTCTGACTCTGAAACTCATGCTCTAAACTACTGTCTCTGTGTATATATTGTGTACTGTGTGAGATTCTGAGAAGATGAAAGGACTTGCTTAATTTTACTTAATTCAGAGGGATGAATGACAAGTTGATGTAGATTTTGACAAATCATAGAATCTTTTGGGGCCTCTGTTGCTGTCTGTGTCAAATAGAGATAAGGATGCCTTTTTTGCCTAAAGGCGTTCAGAAAAGCAAATAATTGCCTGAGCCCCCCCATCAATGAAATATAAGATTCTATAATTTTTGTGGAGTAGAATAAAATTTTTCAGAATGTGATATGCCTTTAAGAAACTAAACAGTATTATTCACTTATAGGAAGCTGCTCTGATGAGTGATTTGGGAAAAACTGGGGAAAGAAATAATGTCCTTATATGCAGTCCCTTTAAAAGGCAAGTCTTATACTTCTGGAGAATAAAAATCAAAGAGTAGGAATTCTGAAGACAGTAAATTAGGCTTAAGCTATGCGATGTGAAAGTTCCCAGAAAGAAAGGCACCTTGAGACAAAGACGAATATTGGAGGGCAGGTAGAATCAGGACAGATATGAGGTAGGCAGGTCATTCAAGCAAGACAGAACAACATGAACGAGATCAAGAATAAGCATGGCATGTTTGAGGATAATAAGTCTTTGAAAAAGAAAGAATAACTCTCATCCATATGGAATAACTTAACACCATCTTTTTATGAAGGCTGGGGAATAGCCCAGATCAGTGCTTTGCAAGGTTTTTCTTTCAAGGCACAAGTGCAGGCTTCCCATTTGCCATGGCACACATCGTGAGGGCCAATAGACCACTGTATTGTCATTTTTAGAAAGAAAATATTGTACGCACTGACAAGTTAGGATATCCACAATGTATTGTTGACTTGGAAAAAAAACTGTAGATGTATATTTATATGTATATGTCTATGTGTATGTATAAGTGTGTGTGTAAAACACTTGAAAAGTTTCACCTAGACACTTTAAAAATATATATATATATACACACACACACACACACACACACAAACACATATATACATATATATTCTATATTACTTTAAACAATTCTTATATGCATGAATTACTCATATAATTTTAAAAATTAAAAAACCCCACAAATGTTAGAATGTTAAAACAAGAAGAACTTAAAGGTCATATCATTTCGCTTCCCTTTCGAAATGAGGAAGCAGACAGAGGAAGGTTAGTCTGGGACTAGAAGCCAAGACTCCACTGTCCAGGGCTAGTGTTCATCCCATTATGTCATATATCTCACGGTCTCTATGAGGGGTATTTCCCATAGATTGATCCACCACAGATAATTTAGATCAGGGGTTAGCAAACGTTTTTCTGTAAAAGGCCACATAGTAAATATTTTTGGTTGTCAGGCTCTGCCCCATTTTCTTTTTCTTCTTTTTTTCCCAACCCTTTAAAAATGTAAAAACTATTGTTAGCTCTCAGGACAGTGCAAAAACAGGCCACACACCAGATTTGGTCCACAGACTGATCTAGATGAAGTAGAAGAAAAAGGACCAGAGGCCAGGAGACCTGTTAGAAGGCTATGATAGCAGTCCATTCAGGAGGTTATAGAGACCCCAACTAGGGCAGCAGGAATATTACTGAGAGGAGAACTGATAAGACTGGATGTGAGAAAGAAACTTAAATGATAATTGTTCTCAAACTTCCCCAAGTTTCTGCATCAATCCAGACTGAGTTTTAAATGGCCAGCAAGGTAAGTAATTAATATAAAAAATGTTGAGGAGGAGTGGATTTGTGTTTTGATATACATTCATAGCTGAGGTGTCAGGGCAATATGGCCAATACAGGGGTACAATGTTCTACTTTGTCTTTAATGCTAGTACATTTTGTTTGAATGTTTGTAAACTAAAGTTAAGAGTTCTTTCTGGTTCTCAGCTGAAAAATCTAAAAGAAAAAAAGAGGATGGAGAAGTAAAGAAGCAGCTCTCAACCTTAAAGGATTCTCAAATGTGCTGCAGGTCTCTTTTTTGGGTGCTTAACAATAGTCACTGTAATTACTTTAACACTGCTTGGCCTAAAAACTGCACATTATTCCATACTAACACATCACAAGTGCAACAAGGAAACCAGCATAAATAGAAGGCATTATGCAATAGTAGAGAGACTTTGATGGGAGATAGATCTGGGTTTAAATTCTGATCCTACTACTTACCAGCATCTGTGATCTTGGATTAATTATCTGAAGCTCACTTTCCTTATCTAATCAATCTGGATAATAATACCTGCTTTACAGGGTTGCTAGGAGAATTACATGAGACATGGTATAAAAGTTCAACTGTAATTTCCTTTCCCTCCCTGTGTCCCCAACAACCATTCAGTATTTATTGAAAATCTCTTTCACCACTGTAATTAAGCTTATTTGATAGAGATCACCGTATTTTGTGAATAAAAATTCATTATAAAAAAGGCTTAGAGGGGCCAGCCCAGCTGTGGTTAAGTTTGTTCACTCTGCTTCGGCAGCCCAGGGTTCACAGGTTCGGATCCCGGGCATGGATCTACACACTGCTCATCAAGTCATGCTGTGGTGGCATCCCATACACAAAATAGAGGAAGATGGGCACAGATGTTAGCTCAGGGCCAATTTTCCCCAGCAAAAAGAGGAAGATTGGCAACAGATGTCAACTTATGGCCAATCTTCCCCACACACACACACACACAAAATGCTTACAATACTCAATATCAAACACAGAGGGATGCAAAACATATCCAAGATACCAAAGTAAAGGCATAAGACTAATAGTTGATGTGGGGAGCTCAAGTCTTTTCATACAATAATAATAATAGATAATATTGACTGAGTACTTACTCTATGCTAGGCACTATTTTAAGCTCTTTACCTTCACTACATTGTTAAATATTCACAACAACCATATAAGGTAGCTAGATGAGGAAACCAAGGCCCAAAGAGGTTAAGCAAGACATGAAAACAATGAAGAACTACACAAGTCACCTTTACACAGTGCTGATGCCACATTTTTGAAAAACAATTTGTCATTATACATCAAGAACTTCAAAAATATTCAAAGCTAGAATATTTAATAATATAAAAATATTCCTAAGATGTTAGGCAATAAATACTGGATACAAGATACATGTGAAAAGCGATTGTTACTTTAATATTCAATATATTTATATAAAAAGATCAAA
Source organism: Tapirus indicus (assembly GCA_031878705.1). Taxonomy (NCBI): domain Eukaryota; kingdom Metazoa; phylum Chordata; class Mammalia; order Perissodactyla; family Tapiridae; genus Tapirus; species Tapirus indicus. The sequence goes on along the minus strand of CM062921.1, from coordinate 30,208,653 downwards.
AGGAAATAGATCAGCATACTATCTTTGTCCTTGCAGGCTGCTATAACAAAATACCATAAACTGGGTGACTTATAAACAACAGAAATTTATTTCTCACAGTTCTGGAGGCTGAAAGTCCAAGATCAAGGTGTCAGCAGGGTCGGGTTCTGGTAACGGCCCTCTTCAGGTTACAGACTGCCGACTTCTCTTTGTATCCTCACATGGTGAAAGGGGTGAGGGATCTCTCTGGGGTCTCTTTTACAGAGGCACTAATCTCTTTCATGAGGGCTTTGCCCTCATGACCTAATCACTTTCCAAAGGTCTTACCTCCTAATACCATCACATTGGGCATTAGGTTTTCAACACATGAATTTTGGGGTGACACAATCAGACCATAGCACACACCAACAGGGGTTACTTCTAGGAGACAGGATTGTGGGTGATATGCTAAAAACAATGCTGTATATTCTCCAAGCCATTTCATTTTCCTCCTGGCACAAAAAGACAAATGTCCTGCCCCAAACACCCTTTCCCTTGTAGCCTTGTAGCTCCCTCGACCATGTAACCGAGCCAAGCAATGAAATGTGGGTGGGAATCATATATGTCAATTCCAGGCCTAGATCCATGTGTGATCTTCCACACTTCACTTTCCTTTTCCCCTATCAGTGAGCTGTGCCACCAAAGTGACTTTGAAGCCACAAAATTGTAAAGCCACAAAGAGAAGTATCCTGGGTCCCTGATGCTTGGAAGAGAGTCACACAGAAGAGGCCTGATCCACATTTCTCTGAGAGAGAGAGAAAAACTACTAACGTGTTAAACCACTGAGATCTCAGGGTTTATTTGCTTCCTCAGCAACTGACACAGGTAACTTCTGTAATCTTCTTTATTCTTTTCCTGTATTTTCAAAAATGCCAATAAGGAACATGTAATACTTCAACAATCATTTTAAAAATGTTATATTTTGACATACATGCCTTTTAACTCAATAATTTCAGTTTAGGGAATTTAGCCTAAGCCAATAAACTAAAATGCAGACAAAATGTATGCACAAAGGTGTTTACCGAAAGGATACTTATAAAATAAAAAAAAAAATAGAAAACATTTAAAATGCCATTCATAAGGAATGGTTTAGTAAACTATGTCCATGTGATGGAATATTAGGCAACCATTAAGATGATTTTAAAAAGAATTTTAATGACCTATAATATCACATTACATGAAAAAAGCAAGATTAAAAGTCATTCAAATATGAAAAAAAAGTCAAGAGAAAGGTAACCTATCTCTGCATGATTACTTAATATTCTTATCTATACTTTATAGTATTTTCAAGTGTTCTAAAAAGAAACCATATTGCTTTTATAAGAAGAAAAATGTACTCATAAAAACACATCTAACTATGCTGAGGGAGAGACAGGCACCAGCAAGATCACTGATGCAATGGGGCTGCAAGGAGAGCTACCTAGGGACCGTCTGCTTACCTGGTGAAGGCCAGAGAAAAGAAGCTGACCGTTGTGAGGGAGGGGAGTCGTACTCTGGTGCCCAAGGAAGAGCTGGAGCAATGAGATGGAGCTGTGTTATTGGATAAAGCTGTCCCTGGTCAGACGCCCTCACTGTCTTCAGTACAGCATCAGGCCCAGGGAGGATTCTGAGTCACCCAGAAAGAAAAGTTTCAACTGAAGACGAAAAAGAGACCAGTGCTAAAAGTTTGAAAAATCAGCAAAAGGACATATTGGGTGGGATGGGGCTTCAAGGAGTGCCAGCAATGTTCTATTTCTTGACAGTCACATGAGGTTTCATGTATAACTATTTGTTAAATTGTACATATATGTTTTATGCACTTTTTAGTTTGTATGCTATATTCAATAACAAAATGTAAAAGAAAAAAAATCCAGCAACAGTATCTTCCTGGACGAGACAGAAGAAGGCTTTAAAGGAAGGAAGGGACAATGCCCACATAGGCCTGAGGACTAGCCCAGAGGAACAGTAATCACTCAATGTCAGTGTATTGCTTCGCAGCTTGCAAAGTATTTCTACACTGCATACCGCATTTAAGACTCAGAATGACCCAGAACAGAGACCTTGGCATCCAAGTCAGCTAGTCATATGCAGTGATCTTTCCACTAGACCAAACTCAATGCAAAATACATTTGTGGATTGAAAACTTTGTTAAAGGTCTTAAGGCATGACTGTTCACAGTCTTCCTTTAAGATCTTACTTAACTAAAACGAATTGAGTTTTTGCCTGCTCATCTTCTCCTGGCCACCCTCCAAGAAGATAAATGCCCCAATTGATACTAAATTGCCCAAGTTTAAGAAATTCATAGGGTTTTTGTTTTGTCTTGTTTTCCCTCTAATTTTTGTTGAAGAAATAAAACTAGATCTCTCTCATTTTCACCTACCAAAATTTCATTTCCCTCAATAAACATATGGGAAAGAGGAAAAAAATATTAGCTATTTATTCCTCTCAATTATTTGTGGATTTGAGGTTCCACCAGTCATTCTGAAGAAATTTCAATCTCCACAAGAAAATGTTCTTTGAGTCTTTGTGATGCAGACTATGAAGAATCAGAAAAGTAAGTCAGAATTAAACCAGAAGAAAACAAGACAAGCTTAGCCAAGAAAGAGGAGAGGGAAAGAGGAGAAAGTTATCAGACAGCAATGAGAAACAAGTCCATTGGTCATAGAAGAAATGGCTTGGAGGGGAAAGAGGACTTTAACAAATGTTGCTCTAGTCTTTGGATTATATTTCTCTGATCAAGACATAATGTGATTCCCAGTTTTCTAGAGACAACACATTAACTGGTGCCCATTGCCAGACTGGTAGGAGCCATAGGAGATAGTACAAAGAATAAAACTTGGCTCCTGCTCTTAAGGAGTTTGCAGGCCTGTGAGGGGGAACAAACACATAAGCAATTAAGGCTCTCTGCATGTGTAATAGAAGTACAGAGGTCAGAATGACTGCCTGAGAAAGCTGGGAAAGGCCTCACAAAGGAAGTAACACAGGCTGGTCTAGGAAGATGAATAGGAGTTCACAACTAAGAAGAAGGTGGAGTATGTTCTGGGCAACTGAAATAGCACAGAGATGTTAAAGAGTAGGGAACTTTCAGATAATGCCAACAAATTTGAAGCATAAGCAGCTGAAGCATAAGGAGCCAGGAGGCAGAGAGACAGGGAATGGGTGGGAGGGTAGTTACAGATGAAGTAGGGATCCAGCTAGGATCAGGTTGAAACAAGCCCAGAGGTTTAGACTTCATTGTTTAGGTAATTGGGGGTACATTGATGTTTGCCTATTTGAATATTAACATAGTAGTACAGCAAAAAAGGAAAGGAGGGAGCTAGAAATGAGATGGAGGTGGGGGCAGGAAAATTAGGAGGCTTTTGCAAATAGAGCAGGCAATGGATGGATTAGTTTCTAAGTCAGATGGATATCGGTTTAAAACCTGGCTTTGTCACTTATAAGTTGTTTGACCTTGAAAAATTACATAATCTCCCCAAACCTCTGTTTCCTCTTCTGTAAAATACCGACAATAATACCTACCTTTGCAGAATTGTTAATGTGTCTAAATATGATAATGTATCTATTATAGTATCTGGCTACATATTAGATAGTAAATGTTAGCAACAAATACATTGATAGTGCTGTGGCATTGAGGGTAAGGAGACAGATTACCATGAACAGGATCTGGGGACTGATTGGATATGGAATTTAAGGAAGATGCAAAAAGAGGGAAAAGTCCTTTATTTAGCAACTACTTTGTTCTCTGTAATAAAATTCTCTAATATCAACCCACTGAATTGCTAACATCTGCCTCAGCTAGACACCATGCCTGGTAGAACAGAATTCTCTAGCAATGCCATTGGTGTAAGTTTAGGTTTCTCTTCTTTCTTATATCTCCCTCTACTTTACTGGCTAAAGTTAAAATTCTCTATTCAAAGATTTCAGATAGTCAAAAGCAATGTACTAAAGAATTGCAATAAATAATTTATATCCAAGATGGAGTTCTAATCTAATTAGCAACAACATCAGTTGCAAAATGCTAAAAGAATCCCACCTCTTTATAGCAAAACCTTGAGTAGCCCAGAGAGAGGTCCTACAACAAAACTGAGATGACTAAAGTCACTGTCCCTGAAACTTGAGTATTGTACACACTGGAAGTCAATCACCATTTTAAATTATATATCTGCTTCGATGGGACAACTGTTGAAATGAATTGCAGGACAGAAATCATTTGTAATCTGTCTTCATGTAATGAAGTAAATTGTGTGTAAATCTCTATAACCTCTTACGGTATCTTCAGTTAGTGCACAGTGGAGGCAAAGCAAGGTCCAACAACATTTGGTAAAAGAATTGACCTGAAAGAAGACTGAAGTATTCCTGGCTTTTGGTTTCCTTCTGAAATATCAGAAAATACCACCATAAAGACACTTCATTTGTGAGAAAAACTGGTCTAACAGTTTCCCAGATGAGCAACCCAAATGCCACTGACAGAGCCCAGGGATGTGGACCACTGACTGCCCACCCTGACTTGGAAATGTCTAAATCAGAGCAAATAAAATGAAATTAAAGCTCTCACTAGGGACATCTGAGATGAATCTTCAAAAATTTTTCAACAGATTTCTTGAAAGGGAAGTATTCAAGAACTTAAAAAGACAGGGATGATTTCTTAATAAAAGCAAGCAAAGTACCATAATGAATGACTCAAGGAGCCTCACATCCACAAATAATTTGGGGAATAAAGTAAACAGCTAATATTTTTGTCTCTTTCTCATAAGATCAGTGAGGGAAATGAAATTTTAGAAGGTGAAAATGGAGGATTTAAACATTATGAGACCTAGTGCTATTTCTTCAACAAAAATAAGAGGCAAAACAAAAAACACTATGAATTTCTAAAACCCATACAATTTAGTATCAGTTGGGGCATTTATCATCCTGGACTGAGCCACAAAATTAACATTAAGATTGCTCCAATATGTTGCCTAAAGGCCAAACAGCAAACACTTCTTAATCCAGGGCAGACACACTTAGTAACTTGCTGTAACATCAGATGTATGTCTGATCTAGGATCGTCTTACATACAGAATGAATATTTAATAAGAAAAGTTACCCAGGTGCTATGAAAAAGCACCCTGGTGGAAGCTGAGAAATCTGAACTGTGGCAGCACTAAGATACCTGCCCTCTAAACTCAAGGGCAAAGGGAGAAGAGCTTAGAAGATAGACATCCATCTGCTGCCCAACTGAAGCCAATTTTATCACATTCTAGATGACCTGCTAGCTAAACATTCAGAGAATAATGGAAGCAAAGTATGTGGTAGACTTCACCCCAAGGCCAGGCCCCTATGTCAAAGATCAATTTAAGAGAAAACCAGTATAAAACTTTTCAAGGTTAAAGCAATATCCAAAAGGGTATACACAGTATAATCTTAACAACATAGAAAGTAATATGCACATTAAAAAAACACACTGGAAGGAACTATGCCCAATTATTCATTGGTTTTGTCTTTAATGGTAAGATTATTTTTTCTTCTATAAATGTCTATATACCTCAATAAACTTTGATACAATTTTTATATTTTTCTATATACTTTTCTGAATTTTCCATATTTTCTACAGTAAGAAAATAAATGTTAAAATAAAAAAAGAAAAATGAGAGGGAGGAAAAAACTTAATTCTAAGGGGATAAGTCTAGAATCTTCTTTAGAATGTCATCATCTACTCTGGAAATTAGCATCACAAAAGTCTATGATTGTGCTTTAAAAACATAATCAACAGAATAACACTTCACATGCCCGGCCTCTGGTCTTTCTGTGTTTGCTTTTCTTCTGTGCAAACTCGATAAAATGCTAACAATAATCTCATTCCACGAAAAGTGTGTGAATGAGAGGAGAAAGAAGGGGAGCAATTTAATTTGCACTTGAGGAGTGTTTGGAAAGGGTGACAAGAAAAAGAAGTGTCTGAATCCTTTAGAGAAATATGCCCAGGTAAATATACATATAAAACTCCAAATGAGATACAATTGAGGCTGGCTTTACCAACAGGGAGGTGAGTATGGAAAGACTACAATGGACAGGAGAGAGCAGAGTACAAAAGAAAGGATAGCAGGAAACATACAAACTCGTATGTGGTTTTTTTTTTCACATAGGATTCACAACATTCCTCAGAAAATTCAATTTAGTTGCCCTGTTCTAGCTTGCTAACCAGAACCAATTTAATTTTAAATCTACACGCAGAGCCAAGAGGGACAAAATATTTTGCAATTACTTTTAGCTCCCTGTTGGAAAGCAGAATAAGATTTAACCAGTTCTGCTCTGGCTGCAATAACCATCCAGGTTTGTCAGAGGCCTAAATGGTGTCCTTTGGTTGAGGATTAAATAATAGAAAACTTTGTACCGCAATTACTTGCTTTGTTTAACAACTTAATAGGAGTGAATTTTTGAGAATGTGACAAATTGCTTTTGATTTATCTGCACAGGGCATGAGATACTGGTGCAAAAGAGCAATTTGTTACACAGACAATGTCTACCCCTTGGTATAAATCTCCCCACTGTCCTGTCACAATCTATTTGATATCCAGTTAGGTGATTTTTGAAGAACTAGTTTATTACTGCATTTAACAAAGAGCAGAAAACTGATATATGACTCTCTTGTTGCTTCTTAGCTACCAGGAATACATTTCTCAGATATCAGTCTATGAAAGCATTTCTTGGTTTTATGCTCTATTGTGACAGATAGGTAAACAAGTTGATAAAATCAAGTGCTTTCAAAAAGGAAAAGTTATCATATTCATATATGCCCCTGGCTTTTCAACTTCAGTTTCTGGTTCTGCTTACCCTCTGGACAGATTTATTCCAAATAACATAACAAAGTTTGTTTCTTGATTTCTTTCAACATAAATAGAACCATTAAGTTTTGGGAGTGTTTATATTCTGGGAGATAATCAGATCATCTATTCTGATTAGCCTTAACACATAGGCATGGCCCCTGCCTCTACACAGAGCTCAGCCTAGGCTCCCCTCCACAGTCAGCCCTTCCCATATCAGCATTGCTGTATCTCTAGAGCATCTATCCTCACCATGCCTCCTACTGGGAGGAAATGAGGCTGCTATAGGTCTGACTGGAGTTCCCCTTGGGCTATATTGTGGTCTATCTTTATTAAAAGCAAAATAAAGGACTCACATGGGGACTTGGCAACTATTCCAGATTATGCCAAGTTTTTTGATTTTTGCTTTTTTGGTGAGGGAAGTAGGGAAGGAGGAAGCCATTTATAAATGTTATACAAATACAGAGCCACACAAGACTATTTTATCATTGTCAATTTAAATGCAGACACCCTCCTCACCATTAGCTGGTTGAAAACTAGAGGAATTTGTGGAAGAATCACTAGCATTTTTAATAGAAACAATTCTTGCAGGCAAAATAAGAACTAAACTACAAATATTCTAACTATATACATTAGCTGTTAATAAATATGATGGTGATTCAGAATTTAATTTGGTATGCCGTCGTCTAATTTAGAAGTTGGTATCATCAGATTCCTGATGTGAGTGGAAAAAACTCAGCAATAAAAATCACATAAGTAATCTTAAGGTGAATTGGTGGGAATGATTCTGAAATAGATGATTTTGAAATCAGTCCTGGAATAGGGCTATTTCAAGGCACTAATTCCTGCCTTCAAATTTTAGTTCTACCACTTAACTTCTCAGAGCATCCAATTCTTCATCTTTAAAGTGAAAATAATATTTTCTAGCTTGTAGCGCTGTTCTAAGGATTAAGTCACCTAGCTTGGTGCCTGAGTGAGTACTCAGTAACTGGCATCTTCTCTTATTATTACTATTATTATTTTTCTCATGGTTTGTTTTTACTTACCACTATAAACTGAAAGATGAATGAAATGAAGGAAGGAAGGAACAAATAAACATCTAGCAACACTTGTAAAGGAGGGACTCTGGTAGGTATTAGGCAAGGAAGTTTCATTTCTTTTTTGTTAGTCTTTCTGATGGCAATGCCTACAAGGAATTTTAATGAAGAGCAGTCACACATCACTAGCAACATTTTTCTGCAGATACAACCCAATATAATTGTTCAGGTACAGATCACATGGAAATGAAAATGATATCACGTCAGGACCATACTTGCCAGATAACTCTAGCCCTCAATTCTTGCCTACTGTATCATCACATTTACATATACACATATGATACATATATGAATGGTGTTCACCCCACAGTAAGACAAGGAAGGCAACTGCTCTCACATAATGAAAATGATAAGATGTAAACATCATCAACAACAAGTCTAGTTAATGAATAATTGAAATTGAGGTTTACACAGTCACAAATATTTGTTCTAGGCAACTCTGTGGTAGACATTGTGAGCAATACAAAGAATGTAACTCAATTTTGGTTCAGTTCACCAATATTTATTGAGCACCTCTCATGGGCTAAGCATTGTACTAGGTGGAAGGGCTGTAAAGAAAAATAAGATACAACCAGGACCCCTGAAGAAAGAGTACAAATAATTATAATACAAAACATGGAGCTTGCAATTACAGACTTGTAGGAGAGTCAGTAGAATACAAAAGCTGAAGCGATCAATTCTGAACAGAAATCAAAAACAGCTTCAAAGAGAATATGATACATGACCAGATTTGTAGCAGCAGTGTGTCAAGTGGACACAAAAGAGTACAGTCTAGACGAAGAAAAGAGTATATACACAGGCAGGCAGTGTGCAGAACTATAATTGGTTCCATAGCACTGGAATAGAAAGCACATGGGGGAGAAGAGAAGGAGATAAGGTGAGCAAGGTGAGCAGGGATAAGTTAGTTACCTCACTTGCCATGTTAGGGAGCTTGTATTTTTTTTTTCCTTTAAATGCTAGTAAGCCATTGAAGTTCTCTAAAAAGGTCAGATTTGTGTTTTGTACCTGTACAGAAGTTGAACCAAACAGTGACAACACAGAGACAGAGAGATCAGATGGAAAGCTACTAAAAGGAAGTGAGGATGAGGGGACTGAGCTAATCTAACAGCACAGGGATTGGAGAGGAAGAACAAATTTTAAGTATATTCAAGAGATAAAATTATCATTTTAGAATAATCAATATTTATGGAAAAGTAAAAGTGACTAGTATGTACAAGAGTGTTCTTTCTACTCACATCAGAACAGAAATTTGAAGCATTTAGAAAAATTATTAGATAGCAAAATGGCAAAGATTCCAGAAAAAAATAAAAGGCCAGATAGTTGGATATGGTGTCTAGAAAGGAAAGGAAGAAGGGATTTTTATAGACAATGCACTTTGATGCCAGGGAATTTACTTTTAGAAGAAAATACTGTTGAAATGGAAAGTCTGCTTCTTGGTTCACTTGACATTAGTAGTAAATTTTAGGAAAGTGCCCCAGTTTGGCAATGCAATATGTAACTGTGGCATACATGGAGATGCCCCACTCAGCACTCCCTTCAAGAGAACCTGCCACTAGAAGCATAGCTATCTGACAGCCTCCAGCTGCCATACCTTTAAATCCACTGCAGCCTTCACTCTGAGGCCATGCTTCCCACCGCAACCCCCACCCTCTGAACCCCCCCCCCCACCACCCCCCCACCTCTCCCCACCCGCTGCCATGATGTTCCCAGTGACTAAGCACAGAAGGTGCAGCAGAGCTAGGCCATCCCCCAACACAGATTTCTCTAATGAGGAACATTTGCCTTAAGACTCTCATCAGCCTATCTAGGTCTTCCTCAGAACTGCATTGTGGTCTGAAGCTCTTCCTGCCCAATTTTCTTTCCCTTGCCTGCTCCTTTTACAAGTGTCAGACCTGCAGCACCATCTGAAGGCTCTCCCTGCCTACTCCTGCTCCTTTCCCCTTTACTCTTCATGGTTGTTTCTCCAGACAAAACTCATACGTGTCTAATTCCTCTCTTGGTGTCTGCTTCTCAGAGGACTTGAACTGACACAGTAGTTTAAGTAAGTTTATTAAGAATAAGAATCACAAGGAAATGTGAGGCCCTCCACAGAGAATCTCACACCTAAACCACCTCTGGGAGACAGAAATGTAGCTGGTCCTCAGGATTTTCCAGAAATTATACAACAGCCCAGTGTTTAACAGCTCTCACAGTCAGACATTTTATTCTTAAATGATTTCCCTACCTCCTTTGGGTCATATGTTCCATTCTAACCTCCAGAGCATCTTTTACTAACATTTCATGTAATTGAATTAAATTAGATTAAACTTCCCATAAAAACCAGATTGAACTAAAAATAGTGAAAACTTTATCCATAAGAATTTTGTTTTGAACCAAGTGAATTCTCAGCTTAAATAATCATAGTCTCCTCTTTGAGCCCCAGGGGCACAAGCAATTCAGGCAGACAACATAGTCTTCTCTGGAGTACAGTGTTCATCTACTTCTCAGGAGAATTTGCCTTTCCTGCTGCAAGCAGCTTCATCCAGCTGCCAGGAGAATATTTGGATGACATTGCCTCAAAGTCAACACACAAGAATTCTAGTCAAGGGAGGCAGTCTGGCATCCTAGTTAAGTGCACAGGCTCTGTACTCCTACACACTTGGGTCTAAATCCTGGCTCCACAAGGTGCTCAAACTGAATGACCCTAGGCAAGGTTTTTGTCCTCTGTGATCCTCAGTTCCCTCTTCTGTGAACTGATTGTAATAATAGTACCTAAATTGTGAGCTTGTTGTGAGGATTAAGTGGGTCAAGGCAGATTGTGCATTTAGCACAGTTCCTGGCACATACTGAGTAGTCAGTAACTGGAAATTACTATTATTTATGTCATTGTCGTCAGTGGGAACATCTGCTTTGGGAGTGGATGGAGTTGCTCTCCACATCAGAGGAGGCAGTGACCATATAAAGTGATCTGGCCCCCTTTTTGACTAGAAAGCTGAGAAGCTATGTAAGTGGCCACACATGAAGTCTCAGCTTCCACTCACAGCAGCAAAGGGGAAGCTGGCCTCTCTCTGAATAAGGGGCAGACAGCTGGAGAGGGCCAAGAGAGGGATTACCAGAAGATTACGATGGTCAGGGGAAAGCTGAAATAACTATTTTAACAGACAATTTGTGCTCCAATTACCATCTAAACATTCATGGTAAATAAGGATCCATAAAAACACATCTGTAAAACCCCAAATTTAGTGACTGGGGCTTTGCATGGTTCATTAGCACGTACTCCTTTGCCCAACTGTGACATCACTTATCAGCACAGACCTTCTCTTCTCAAAGTCTATTCTCTAGCAGTTGGAGCTAGTGTCCTGTGAGGAAATTTTCTGAAATCAGTACAGTCACAGACCTCCTTCCATGGGCTCAGGAGAACCTAATTAAGGGAATATTTTCCATGATGTTCTGTCACCTACCCTCATGCTCCTCTTTTAAGGTAAGGGTTGGTAAAACTATAAAACTATAAATTAGTAGGTGACAATTAGTGGGGAAACACTTGTGTGCTAGATGCAAGTGATCAGCTTTAAGGAAAGGGCTAAATCTAGGACCCCTCTGGCATTCCCAGAGATTCTGTGAGTTGATTAATATCCTTTAATAAATTCCCTTATGCTCAAACTAGCTGGAGTGGATTCTGTAGTTTCAACTATGAATCCAAACAGATAAAGAAATCTAGATAATGTCCTATCCAGATTTTGATATTATAGAGACAAGGGATCAAGTCCCAGCTCTGCCATTTACTAGCCCTGTTACTCTGAACAAGCCCTCAATCTCTGGATCTCCATTTCTTCATTAGTATATACGGAAATAATAATACTATCTTCTTTGTAGGGTGGTTGAGGATTAATAGAGATAATGTATGTCATTGTCATGTTCTTAGCACAGTGCTTGGTACATAGTTTGTGTTCATATAAAGTGCTAACTATTGTGATTATCAAGAATGACAGGATAGGGTACTCTATCTACTTCTTTGTAACCCATCCTCACTCCTCAGTGAAAGGTTGGGTGTCTGAGAGCCTGATAAATTGAAGTTAAGCTACAAAAGGCCATCAGGCTGAGCAAAAGAGGTGTGTTAGCCTTTGCCTTAGAGGCGTTCCACTCTGAAACACGGAAAATGTGGACACAAGAGAGGATTCTCATTGAGCACAAACATGGCAGCAAAGTGAAATTGACACACTACGAGAAGGGAATGGGGAAGAAAAGAGGGGAAGGAGGAAGAACAAATGCAAGACTTCTGAGCACTGATCTGAATCTTTTTCTGTGAAATGAAAGGAAAACTCAAGGGAACAGAAGTGGTTTGCCCCGTCCTCAGGGCTTTTAGTGCGTCCATGATTGACACAGAGTAAGATTATCTGTTTCTGATGATGGACTTTACCTGCACAACAACAAAGTTACATTATACTCCTACTTGTTATATTATAAATAAAATTCTAGGAAGAAGAGTGGGAGAATTGAATCTACATAATGAAAAACAAGATTGAATTTAAGAATAGAATTAAGGGGGCCACCGGTGGCGCAGCGGTATAGTCTGCGCACTGGCATCCCGGGGTTGGCGGGTTCGATCCCGGGAGCCGGCCGACGCACTGGTTGTCAGCCACGCCGTGGCTGCGTCCCATATAAAGTGGAGGAAGATGGGCACGGATGTTAGCCCAGGGCCAGTCTTCCTCAGCAAAAAGAGGAGGATTAGCAACGGATGTTAGCTCAGGGCTGGTCCTCCTCACCACACACACACAAAAAAGAATAGAATTAAGGAATTTACTCTATGTCTATGTGCCCAGGTAGGCACGGGAAATATAGACGCAAATAAAACATACACATAGTCTTCAGTTAACTCAAATTCTAGGGGCAGACAATATATAGGCAGTTAATTATAAGTCCTACAGTCAAGGTGCTGATTACACTGCCTGCTCCTTCTAGTTGAATGGTTTTTCTCCTAGATAGGCACATGGTTAACTCCCCAGCCTATTCAAATCTTTGCTCAAATGTCACTGTCTCAATTAAGCATACTCTGACCATTCTGGAATCATACCTCATCCCTGCAAATCTAGAATTCCCAATCCTCCTTACCCTGCTTTATAGCATTAATTAATTAATTTTGTTTAATTATAGCATTAATTTTAATTAAAAATTTTATTGAGATAACTGTAGATTCACATGCATTTGAGAGGAATAATACAGAGAGATCCCATGTATCCTTTACCCAGTTTCCTCCAATGGTAACCTTTTTCAAAACTATAGTACATTATCACAACCAGGATATTGGCATTGATAATCAAGATAGAGAAAACTTCCATCATCACAAGCATCCTTCATATTCTCCTTTTATAGCTACACCTACTTCCCTCCTATGCCAACCCCCTACTCTCCCAATTTAACCCCTGGCAACCACTAATCCAATCCGTTCTCCATTTCTACAATTTTGTAACTTGAAGAAAGTTACGTAAATGGAATCATTCAATACGTAACCTTTGAGGATTAGCTTTTTTTCATTCAGGATAATTATCTGGAAATTCATCGAAGTTGTTGTGTGTATCAAGAGTCCGTTCATTTCCATTGCTGAGTAGTAGTCCATGGTTTGGATGCACCACTGTTTGTTCAACCATTAACCCACCAAAGGACATCTAGGATGTTTCTCATTTGGGGCTATAACAAGTTACTATCAATAATCGTGTACATGTGAACATGTTTTCATTTCTCTAGGATAATGTCTAGTACAATTGCTGGGTTGAGTGGTGGTAGCATGTTTAGTATTTTTAAGAAACTGCCAAAGTGTTTTCCAGAGTGGCTGTGCCATTTTACATTCTCACCAGCAGTGTATGTTTCCTCACATCCTCACCAGCATTTGTTGTCACTATTTCTAATTTTAGCCAATCTGATAGGTGCATACTGATCTCAGTGTGGTTTCAAATTGCATTCCCTACTGGATAACAGTATTGAACATCTTTTCATGTGCTTATTTGCCATCTGTACATCCTCTTCAAGTGAAGTATCTGTCACGTCTTTTGTTAGTTTTCTAACTGGATTGTTTAGTTTTTTACTGTTGAGTTTTTAGAGTTCTTTATATATTCTGTTTTATCAGATATGTGATTCACAAATATTTTCTCCCAGTCCACAACTTGTCTTTTTATCCTCTTAAGAGGGCCTTTCACAGAGCAAACTTTTAATTTTGATGAACTCCAATGTATTAATTTTTCTTTTTATGGATTGTGCTTTTGGTGCCAAATCTAAGAATTGTTGGCCTAGCTCTAGATCCTGAAGATTTTCTCCCATTTTTTTTTTCTGGAAAGTTCATAGTTTTGTGTTTTGTATTTTAAGTCTATAATCTAGTTTGAGTATATATATATATATATATATATATATATATATATATATATATACATAAAATGCTCATTGAAGCATTTCTATCATGGTTACTTTAAAATCTTTGTCAGATAATTCTAACATTTCTTTTATCTCAGAGTTGTCATCTACAATGAACTGAATGTTTGTGTCCCCACAAAGTTCATATATTGAAATCCTAACCCCCAAAGCCAATATATAGATACACAATATTGGCATTATTTTTAATGCTAAGCTTTTAGTTGTACTTAGCAAGAGGAATAGGGAAAAGTACATTTACCCTATCTTTCTGGAAATGGAAGTAGGCTACATTACCATTTAAAATACTATGTTTACTCAGTGATAATGTTTATTATTGATTGTCTGTCTTCCTCTGCTAGAAAGCAAGCCTCAAAAGGGCAGGCTTTTTGCCTGGCAATAGTAGCTTGTTCAATGAATTTATGAAGCCATAAAATGACTGCTCTCAGAAAAGAAATAATAAAAGAAGTCTGATTTTTTTAATTGGTTCTGAGCCAGGGGGAGGAGGTTTGAAGGTGAATAGGAGGAATGAAGACAAGGTCTAAATAAGAATTAAAGATAGGAAACAAAATTAAAACAAAATGTGATCAGAGAGCAGTGAAACATATAGAGTACACAGAGCTGAACTGAGGGGAGGAGATGGTGTAATAAAGCTAGGATTGCCCACTCAGGGAGACACATCCTGATTTAGTGTATCCCATGATCAGCAAGCACTGCTTGAAGCATGAGAAAAAGGAGGTGATTCATAGTAGCATTTTAGATAATGGAAAAAAGTTTGTTCTGTTTATATCTTCACCAACCTATTTGCCTAAATACCTTCTCTTTGCCCTCCCTCCTAACCACCCAACATTCCCAGTATTGACAACAATGGTCATGACAACAAAACATCAACACGCGTTCAAGGCACCATTCAATTTGAGACGTGCTTTTTCCACCAAGCCCACAAGGTGGAAAAAAAAAAGGCAGTTATTAGGACACATTAAATGAAAGTTGTAATACATTTTCTCCCTTACTCATCCTTATTCTTTCTGTGATGCTGAAAATCTGGCCCCAAACTCTAAATTAAAAAAAAAAAAAGCCAACTAGACATACAAACAAGCTTTTATTTATCCAGTTACCACCAAATCTCACATTTCTACCACAAACCCACCCCTCCCTTGAGTCCCTGGCCCCTGACACTCTCTAGCAGCCATCAACATCCTGCCACATTCCTATTAATACTCATGGTACATTGAATGTGCCCTTGTAAACACACATAGCAGACACAAAGTTCCAGAAACATACACCACTGTCATCATGCCAGGCAAAGCAACAGAGAAATTGGAAACTTCAATGACAGTGGACACTGTAGATCCTATAATCTTCCATTTTCCCACTGTTTATAACCTACGGCAAAGTAAGGCTTTCCTTGATGAGAGTTGTAGTACTAGCTCTACCCTTGATAAAATAAAATTTAAAAAGCTCTAGACTTCAGATGCCTTGTCTATAAACTGGAAAAAAGAGTAAGGAGGCAAACAAGACGATATCCAAGGTCTCCTGGGCCCTATTGATCCAAGATACTACATACTAAAAGTTTCCTCATTCTGAACAAGCAGAGGAGAAGCCCAGCTTTGTGAAGAAGTATGCATGTTAAATGGCTGCTGAAGACAGAGGGTAGTTGCCAGAAGAATTTTCAACAATCAAAAATTGAGAGAGTACAGATAAGAGGATTGCTCCTGGGCGACCCAGAATTGTTTAATGTCCCTAACGGAGAAAAAATAAGACTATATATTTGTATTTGCTTGTATCTGCATAACGAAAGTCTAGAACAAAGGTTGACAAACTACTGCCAGCACAAAATAAGCCTGTTTTAATATAACTCACTCACAAGATAAGGATGGTTTTTTTCATTTAATGGCTTAAAAAACTCAAAAGAAGAGTATCTCATGACACAAAATTTTTTTAAAAATTCAAATTTCAGTGTCCATAAATAAAGTTTTATTGGCACACAGCCATGTTCTCTTGTTTATTATTGTTTATGGGTGCTTTCATGCTACAACAACAAAGTTAAGTAGTTGCAACAGAGACTGTATGGCCCATAAAGCCTAAAATATTTACTATTGGACCCTTAATAAAAAAAATTTTCCAACCTCTGTTCTAAATTAATATACAAGAAACTTTTTAAAATGTTTACCTATGAGAAGGGGGAAGGATGAGGGCAAGAACAAGAGACTTGTATTGAATAGATTTTTATTATATTATTTTGATTTTTGGACTACATGAATGTATTCCACATTACAATAGCTTTTAAACATAATTTTACTTGTTTCTGGACCTCCTAGCCAAAGAGCATTCCTGTGCTCTTGTGGTAGCCAGCCTCCAAAATAGATGCCCACCTCCTGGTATTCACACCCTTGTATAGTCCCTTCCCTCATTGTACCAGGAATGTCTGTGTGACAAATAATTTGTGGCAGATGGTGTGTCACTTCCAAGACTGGGTTATAAAAGACAATGGCTTTTCTTTCCCTCTCCCTGTTTCTCTTTCTCTGTCTCTTTCTGTCAGCTCACTAGCTCTGGGTGAAACCAGCTGCCGTGTCATGAGGACACTCAGTCAACCTATGGAAAGTTCCATGTGGTGAGGAACTAAAGCCTCTGACAAACAGCCAGTGAGGAACTGAGGCCTGTCAACACCATGTGAAGGAGTTTGTAAATGGATCCTCCCCATGTAGAGTCTTCAGATAAGACTGCAGCTGCAGCCAATATCTTGACTGAAACCTCATGAGAGACCTTAAACCAGAACCACCCAGCTAAGCAGTTCCCAGATTCCTTCCCCATAGAAACTGAGATGACAAATGTGTGTAGTTTAAAACACTTAGTATTGGGGTAGTCTGTTACAGTAATAGATAACTAATAAAACCACCATCTTTGGCTTTCTAAGAGAGAAAGAACTGGAATAGTGTTGAGGACCGAAATCCCAGACTGGGAGCAGTGAGGGGCACAGGGAAGGCCTCTCAGCAGGCCTATACTGAGAAGCCAAATAGCTACAAGAACAAGAATGCAGATCAGTTTGGATGGCAAAAGCTGAAGGTAGGGAATGAGTTCAGGAGTGATTGACAGGAGTCCACTTATATCAAGTACTCAAGGGGAAAATGTATTAAAGGACTTGTCTATGAAGCAGCTGAGGCAGAGAGCAGCAGGGCATGAAGGAGGCAGGGAAAGCTTTGCTGGACTAGGATCAAAGAGACCAGCATTTCCTAAACCAATAGTGTTTCTGATTAGCTATAGGATCCTGGACAAGCCTCTTGGTCTCTTTGGGGATTCAGTTTTCTTATCTAAAAAGGAGAGTTGAATAGGATGTCCATAAACTCTACCATTGGAGTATTCTCTTTGCACAATGCTAGAGGCAGTAGCACTGCCTTGGGAGACTTATAATTTATATGGTTTCAGTGGTCTTGAGGGACAGAGGTATTGGCAGGGCATCTTCTCAGCTTGGAAGGCAACCCCATTCATGCATTTGCATTTATCATTCATTCAACAATTCTTTACTGAGTATTTCTTCTGTTCCAGACATAATGTGCTAGGCTTTAGGGGTGAGAATGGATTATAAAGGCCAATGAGACACAACACCATTCCTCAGGAAAGCCATAACCCACTCATTGTACCTGGTCTGACACCATCACAATACTTACCTTTTAGTTTAAGTAGAAAGGTTCCTCTTTCCTCATACATCCCTGAAATCCTTAGTTAGCTTCAAGTTTCTTCATCCCTGACCTTTTTAAGCTCACATATCTATTCTTTTATCTTCTCCACAGTGCTGACTTTGGAAGGAAAGGGCACCTGGAGAGCCAAGGACCTGCCTGAGTACTATTAACTTTAATAACTGGGGGGACCATTATTTCCCTTTTTATGGACATTACACATCTATTAATGGAGCCTAAGATTGCTTAGAGTGTTTTGCTTTCACACCACAATGGTTGCTCAATCAACTGCAAATTCACTTAAGTGCAAATTCATCATTTTAGCTACAAGATATATGATATGGAAGCCTTTGTAAATTGATTTGCTGAAATCAATATATCCTTTGTGTACAGAATTCTCCAATACATCAAGCAACTAACCCCACCCAAAAAGGAAGCAAATTTACCTTGGCAGGGTTTCTTCTTAGTGAACACAAGTTGGCTCTTACTGATCACCACTTTTTCTTCTAAACGTTCACAAAACACAAGCTTTATAATTCTCTACATTGTTTTTACATATATTAGAACATAAAATCACCCTGTTTCCAGAATTCACTCCTTTTCCCTTAAAAAAAAATGACCTTTTGCTCACATTTGATCTTCTGACAGCTTTCCCTACTTATCACATTTATAGACGACACAGGAAGATTCTCTCACTGCTTTCTCACTTTACTCTCTTAAACATAAAACTGTCAATCAAATAAGTAAAGAATTCCTAAGATGTCCTGCCTTTGGCTGACACCAGCTTCCAGCAGCCATCAGGATAGTGAAGTTGCTCACAATAACCATAGTTTGCTGTGCTCAGCTGCGTAATCTGTACCAGGAAAGCATTATCCATATCCTCTCTCTGGTCAGACTGTCTGTACCCTGTCGATACCAGACAATCAAGTAACTTTTTATTTGAAAGGAACTTTAGGAATCCTCTAGAAACTGAGGCTCAGGAAAGTAACGGCATTGTCCAAGGTCACAGAGTGGGGCACATATAGAAGTCAGGGTTATTGATACAGAAGGCATCTTACATTGCATCACAAGCTCTCCCCCTCCCCACAATTTTCAAGTGCACATAACTTTCTCTCTCCTTTTATGCTCAACCAAATGCTCTTTCCATGTTAAAGTTTGCTTACTACCATGAAGCCTATTCTTGGACACATTCACTCATGCAACAAGTATTTATTGAACACTTATCAGCCAGTATTGTAATTGCCTATTTGTGAATGACTTTATGCTAGTACAATCTATCTTTAATCCAGTATACTACTAAGAATTTACAATGAGACATTATCTATAACAGCCAAAAATAAATTAAATTACATTAAATTAAATTGTAAAGTCCAGCCAATATAGGGGCAGTACAGCATAAATTATGATCTATCAACATAACGGAATAGTATATAGCCCCTACATTGTCATTCTGATTGCTACCTAGAAAGATGGAAAATGTTTATTAAATAATATTAAAAGCTGGATAGAAAGTATAGGTAAATACAATTATAACTCTGTAGATGTTTTGGGGATGTGGAAGAGGCCTGGAAAAGAATATGCAAAAATGCATTAAGTAAATGGGGATTGTGGGTAATTATTTTCCCTCCTCAAAGTTTTTCTTTAATCTTATATTGATTGATTTCAATCAAATTTAATGGTACCTGAAGAGAGACAATTAGATAACACTAATCTCTCGTTTTACATTTACCATTCACATTGTAATATTTTATTTTGCCCAGTCCTCCAAATTGGTTAGTGATGAAGCTAAAGGACAGACCACAGTCTCTACTTTCACATATACAGATGAGACTATTCCTTTCACACTCATAGAAAAAATAACAACAATAATATAAACCAAGTACTTTAGAAGAATTTTTGTTTCTAACTCTCATAATAATCCTTCAAAAAATGGTGTAATGCCCCCCCATATACCTTCTAACTGGGTAGTTTTCTTGAGGGTTGCCAAATATAGGCCTCTGCCTTTTCCCACAACCAGTGTAACCCAAGGTGGGCCAATCAGTCTTTGCTTGGCAATTACATTAGAGCTTGGGAAAGAAATTCAGTCCCTCTCTGGTGGCAAAGCTGTGTCAGAGACGTAAGAAATGGGAGCTGCTAGTAACCAAGCTTCCAGCCATGTGAAAGAAGCCAGTCTAAGAAAATGAAGCCAACCAGAAAGTAGTAGAATTTATAGATGGAAAGGGACAGTTCTTATGAGACTGCAGTCCCTTTCTGGTTACCTCATACAGTAAATTTCTACTTTTATTGTTTGCCTAGGTTAGTCTGAGTTGGGTTTCTGACACCTGAAATAAAAAGATCATGCCTAATATAGCAGATATTATTATTCCCATTTTACACATAGGATACCTAAAATTCAGAAAAATTAAGTAAGATTACAAAGTCAGTAAGTTTGGGCCTTGAAGCACATATCTTTTCTATAAAGACAAGTTGCAGCCCATGGAAGAAAAAAAAAACAGCTAAAAGAAAAAGGCATAAAAAGGGAAATCTTAAAACAAATTGGCAGAAGCATGGTAAATGGAAAAAAAAATGCTATAAAAATTCCAGTAAACACACACACAAACACACACACATACAGATACATGGTAACAGCATCTATGCCCAGTTGAAACTGAAAAAGACCAAGTGTTTCTATATTAAGCTAGAAAACAAGTCTTGAGAATCTTCAGTAACAGTTGATTTTATCTTAGTGTTTCCTTTTTTCTTTTTTATGTATATGGAATCCAGGAGCAGCTTAACTGGGTCTTCTGCCTCAGGATTTCTCATGTGGGCCTCTCCACAGAGCATATCACAACATGGCAGCTTGATTTATCAGAACAAGCAAGCAAGAAGGCAAAGGAGAGTGCCAGAAAGAGAGACAGAGTCTTAAGATTAAAGTCCGGTCTTTTGTAACCTAGTCATAAAGTGACATCCCATGTGTTTTCTCGTATTTTATTCTTCAGAAGCAAGTCTCTAGGTCCAGCCCACACTCGAGGATTACCCAAGGGTATAAATATTAGGAGGTGGGGATCACTGGGAGTCATATCAGAAGCTGCCTGCCACTCTAGCGGTACCTGAAATGATGATGCATCTTATAATGGATAAAGTCTTAGATTCATTGAAACACAGTAGGAGGTACTCAGTAAATATTTATTGAATGATTAAAATGAGTGAAAAAGATAAAATGATACTATCTTTGTCCACAGAATCAATTATAATTTTCCTGCTATGTTATCAACATTTCCAAATGTTTCTGACCATCTCTGTGGCTGTACCAGCTTCCCTAAAACTGATTTTCTAAAAGCAGACAATCACAGAAGCAATATAATTAATCTGGCATTTTAGTATGATGTTATATAATGCAGAATGTACTAGCGCCTTTTTTCCATGCAATATTGACATGTGCTCACTCAATGAACAAATAAACATTTCCATCTCAAAGAACTCATTCAAGAGAATAAGCAATTCAAATGATAAGTAATGAGCTGACAACATGCTCCCTCTTCCAAAAACCACATAGTACCATTGAGATTTTTAGCCCATTGAGAAGCGGTAAGAATTTTTTTCCCCTTTACTTGTTCTAACTATTGTCATCACTGGCCTCTATCTAGCTTTCTGTGCCACTTTATATCAGAGACTACAATGAAGGAAAGTTCCTTTGAAAGCTATCTAAGCCAGGCCTCTAAGAACAAGTGTCAAGAAGTGGTAGCTAGCCCCTTCTGCATACTACTAGTTTAACTAGAGAAGGAAGAGGGGTGCAAGATGAGAGAGAAGGTGAAAGAGCCATTCATAAGCATGAGGAGACAAATACCAGCTCCTTTTCTTTTGCAAACCAAAAGCACACTGCAGTAACCCTGTCTGGACAACAACAGTATGACTGCAGAAATACTGCAGCCCTGGCTCCAATGGAGAAGAGAAGCAAAGTATTTTTATCCTTATTGGTACCAATAAGATAAGCTGATCATTCTTACAGAGCTGTTTTATTTGGGTTTTTTTTCAAGAAAATATACTGTCTTTGTGAAGAAATGACAAAGTCGGCATATGTGATACGTGGAGCCTTTGGACTAGATGTTCTTCCAAGGAAGTCTCCCTCCTTCACATGCAAGAAAAGGGTCTGCTTTGGAGAAGCACCAGGGAAGTGACAAAAAAAATAATACATGAGGTATAATATTTGGCCACATTGTGCACAGGGCTAGAAGGAAAGATGCAAAAAAGCCTAGTGTAGCTGACTTCAAAAGACTTAAGAAGACAGATAAACTGAGTGTGCAGGAAGACATGACAGTAGCTTTACTGGAAAACAGGAATTTTGAAGATGTTTTAAAAGACTTGGTGTCTATGAGAGTCTCCTCATCACATAGGAATCCTGCATGCTGTTTTCATACTTGTAAGCTCCCTGAGGGCAGGAACAGAGCATTATTCTTGTGTATTTGCAAGTATAGTGTCCTTTACAGGAGGTACTTAGTAAATAATAATAAAGCTAACATTTATTGAGTACTTAGATAACCAGACTCTCTGCTATAAGCTTAACATAAATTATCCAACTAAATCCCCACATCCCTTTGAATAGTCACTATAATAAACCCCACCTTACAGATGAGGCAATGAAGGCTTGGAGAGGTAGTCACTTGCCCAAGTTCATATAGCCAAAATCTGTGGAGCCAAGATTCAAGCCCAGGTAGCTGATTCCAACGCCTTAACCACTCTTAACCCTACACAGAGTGACTGCTGACGTGACTTGCTGTTCTTACTTACAGAGGGGGATGTTGAGTGACGTCTTCCTGATTCCATTTTACAGGATTCTTTTTTTCACATATTTTGGACAGAAAAAAACAATCTACTCTCAGAGGTGGGCTCCCTTTCACAAGTAAGGTGCTAAGCAGATCACCTCTTTTTCCCTTGTCCCACCACCCCCACGTGTGTGAAAAGAGGATGGTCTAGAAAGCCAAGGGCTATTGAAGAAGGATTACCTGCTCAAAATGATTAGTGTGTGTGTGTGTGTGTGTGTGTGTGTGTGTGTGTATAGTTGAGCAAAAAAGAGGCCAGAATTGGGGGTGGGGTGGGAAAGGAGTGAGAGAGGGGCTGTACAAACCTCACTTTAAAATGGCAAATCCCTCCTCCCTCAGGTTAAACTTGTCAGTCGTTCACAACTCGCTGTGAATTACTTTGATCAGTTTGCTTTCCTTTTAGGGACTTAAAGAATCCCTGCTGCTCTGGCCAAAGAAAATGGCCAGCCACTGAGGACAAAGGCTCTGATGATAAAGTAGTAGTATTCATGTTATGGCAGCTGGGGCTGCCATAACAAAATACCATAAACTGGGTGGCTTACACAACAGAAATTTATTTCTCACAGTTCTGGAGGCTGGAAGTCCAAGATCAGGGTGTCAGCAGGGTTGGGTTCTGGTGAAAGCTCTCTTCCTGGCTTGTAGGTGGCCTCCTTCTCACTGTGTCTTCGCAAGACCTGTCCTCAGTGCATGTGCATGGAGAAAGAGAGAGAAACATCTCTTCCCTCTTCTTCTTCTTCTTATAAGGCCACCAATTCTGTAGGATTAGGACCCCACCCTTATGACCTCATTTAACCTTAATTACCTCTTAAAAGCCCTATCTCCAAATATAGTCACATTGCAGAGTGAGAATTTCAACATATGACTTTGGCAGGGACACAATTCAGTCCACAGCCGTAGTGATCATAAGCTCCGACAAAGAAAAATGACTCGTGACACCTAACTCACATTTTCTCATCCCCCTACTTCTGCCAGAGCCCCAAATAAGTCCAAGGGACTAATTATATACTTGGAAAAAAGATGCCAAAGCCTCCTGGTGGACAAGGTGGATATTTCTCATATAAGAGAGCTGGGCTTTCTTCTGGTAGCAGGGTTGACCTGGCAGTTTTGAGATGCCCAATGAAAAAATGGCTTCAGTTGTAAGATCCCAGTGCGAGCTAGAATTCATTTGGCCCTTGCCTTGGTGTAGAGGCCTTGGGATAGGAGTCTTCTCACATGACTGGCACTTTGCTGACTTGGTCTTATCCCACATGGACATATCTAATCCAGTTCTGCCACTGTGACTGTTACCCTTTGACATTATCAATGCTGGCTTACCTCACCCTGCTTCTGTCCAACACAGCAGGGACCTGGACAGACAGCCATCTCACTGCACCAAGCTGTGCTCACACTGCCTGGGTCTGGTCCCTTCTACCCCCAACCCAGGTCTGTACACTGTGGTATGCTGTATTATTCACCCAGCCCTCCTTGAGCTTGTGGGCCCACTTGGTTCAGAGCAAAAGGACACAGTCCCACACAGAGAGTACAAGGAATGGACTATATAGGAGTTTTAGGAATTGGGAGAAATGGGTAAGACTTATCCAGATGATACATGGCAACTAGGGAGTGGCACAACAGGCATTGTGGAGGCAGTATAACATGGCCATGTGACAGCACAACTGGTTAAGAACACAGGCTTTGGAGCCCAAAAGACCTGAGTCCTCATCTCAGCTTTGTCTAATTGGTGACTATGCAACGTTGAACACTTGACTTAACTCCTCTAAGCCTCAGCTTCATTTATCTGTAAACTGGGAATAAAGTTCCCAAATTCACATGGTTTTTGTCAGGCTTAAAAAGGTAATGTAGGGGCCAGCCCCACGGCCAAGTGGTTAAAGTTCCACGTGCTCTGCTTCGGCAGCCTGGGTTCGCGGGTTTGGATCCCAGGTGCAGACCTACTCCACTCATCAGCCATTCTGTGGAGGCATCCCACATGCAAAATAGAGGAAGACTGGCACAGATGTTAGCTCAGGACTAATCTTCCTCAAGCCAAAAAAAAGAAGGGAAAAAAGGAAGATTGCCAATGGATGTTAGATTAGGGCTAATGTTCCTCACCAAAAAAAAATAAATAAATAAAGAGTGCAAAAAATGTAATGTAAGCAAAGTGCTGAGTACAGTGTCAAATCTGTAATAAGCAAACAATAAATAGTAGTCATTATTACTAATAAGGAACAAGGAGTGGGAAGAAAAGACCACTAAGAGTTTAGAGAGGTCTACGGGCAATAAAGTGGAAAGGCCTAAAAATCTTCATTCCCTTTTCCACTCTGTTGGGAGCTCTAGTGGCACCAAATGTATCACTAAAAATCTTCTTGATTAAACACTACTGATGATAGCAAGATATCAAGGTTTCCTCAAAAGTGACAACACTAACAGCACTAGGGAGAACATAATAAGCTTTAAAAGTCACCAGTTTGTTGAAATTACCTTTTGACATTGCTGAAGGTTTTTTATTTCCTATGCTTTTACTTTTAGAAAGGACACCTTCAATTGATTTTAACAGAGATATTTTTCTATGGCTTTTGTAACTTTAGTGTAGAAAGCCTGTTGATCCACATGAAGAAATATAACGAAAAAGACTGCTTCCTTCATTATGAAATGTGAGATAAGATGTAGCATTGATGGTGCCCACACAGAGGAGACAGGCTACACTTTTTCTACCCAACTCACCATTTGCTGAGCACCCCTAAGTGCCAGCCCTGTGTGAATGCTGAAGACACTGAGATGAAGGAGTCCTTTGTGGGGAGAGCTGTGCTCTCCACCTCTGTACTTGGAGTAATATCCTCTTGCATTCTCTCTATACTTCCTTCTACTCTCATAATCCTCCTTGCCACCTACCTCTCTCCAACAAAACCCTGAAACCTCGTATCTTTCACAATTCTCCCTTGCCCTTTTGGGCCCAGAGGACTCAATCTCGCCACCACGAGCACAATTTTTCATTGACATTGTTTTAGCTCTGAGGACACCATAGTGAACAAGGAAGATAAGATCTCTCCCCCTCAGACCTTACATTCTAGATGGGAGGGACAAACAATAAAGAAAGAAAGAAATGAGAATTTTCAATTGTTAAAAAGTGCCATGAAGAAGACAAACCAGAGAATAATGGTATGATAGAGCATGGTGTGCTCAGGCAGGAGAGGGATACTTCAAATAGGTTTGTCATAGGTTTGGCTGAATTCACAAAAGAACCAAAAATAGCTGTGGCTTAAATGAGATAAAGTTCATTTCTCTCTCACTGAAAAGAAGCCTGGAAGGAGACAACCCAGGGCTACTTTAGACACTCACAAATTCATCAGGGACTCGGTCTTTCCAGATCTCTCTTCCATCCTACCTAGTGAATGCCCTTTTCCCCATGATCCAAGATGGTTGCCAGAGCCCAGTCACCAAGTTTGGTGTTCCAGGGAACAGGATGGAGAGGGGGAGAAAGAAAGGTGCACCTCCTTCCTTTTAGGGGTTGTTTTCAAAGCACTACATTACACTTTGGCTTACATTTCATTGGCCAGAACTTAGTTACAGGGCAACATCCAGCTGCAAGGGAGCCTGGGTAATATAGTTGTTTGGCTGTGTGCCAATGTGCCTAACAAGGGAAGAAGGGGAGAAGGAATACTGGGCAGCAAATAGCATTCTTGCCAAAGGTGGTCAGAGAAAGCCTCTCTGAGGAGCTAACATATGGGCTGAAGCCATGATTAGAAGGAGGCAGCCATAAAAAGATCTGGAGGTAGAGCATTTCAATCAGAGGGAAGGCCAAGTGCAAAATCTCCAAAGTGGAAATGAACTCTGTGTGTCTTTGCAATCAAAAGGAAGCTAGTGTGCTGGCAAAAACTGAATGGGGGTAGTGCTACAGCTGAAGGCAGGAGATTGGCATTTAAACTTTATCATAGGCCATAGTAGTAAGTTTAGACTGGAGTATTTTCAGTCTTCTCGAAAGGGGCATTGTCACTGTGATAAGGATGGATAAGGTCATCTAAGCCTAAGCCCATCAAGCATCTGATTTATCTAAGTCCCCTTGTTGTGAATGCATGCCCACACAGCAGTCTTCTAATTCTACATGCCCCATCAATAAAGTGGCTTCTGATTCTTGAGTGTCACTCCTCCTCGTCCTGCTTCCTTAGCAGCTTTTCCTAGTTGTTGCATTGGAAAGCTTGGGCTTTAGGAAGATCATGTAGGCATGTCATGAACAGAGATACAATTCAAGGTAGTTATATCTTAAATTCCCTCAAAATGAACATATTGGTCAAGTAATATAAGATTTCATTCTTGGCTTTCAAGAAAAATATTCAGAAAAGACTCTCTTAACCCTTTTTTGCAATAAAATAAACCGCTCAACAGTTTCCCTGCTTCTCCCAGATTTCATACGGGGGTTTGTGGGAATTATTTACATCTGCAGAGAGAAGAAAGGGAGCGGCTAGCGTGGCCTTCTCTTCTTCCAGCATTTGCTCTCTGTAAGCTCTGACAATCTGAGTCACAATATTCCAGAAAGTTTAGCTGTTTAAGGATGGATCTGAATTCCCAAGAGGAGATCAGAAGGGTTGTTAACAAAATTATGCCCTATAAGGCCAGTGTCTCAGAGGTCTTTCATTGTCTATATATATGTCACTCACACACTCACACACACACAAACACACACATGTTCATATATATTTATATACATGTACAACAGCTAAACCAGGCCAGGTAATTTGCATAGGATGTATTTTCAGCACATTTGTAGAACCTAGCTGGGCATCGTAGAGAACAAATTAAAGTCAAGGATTAATCAAACAAATAATGGAGTTTAAAAAAAAACACAAAGAAAAAGAGGTCACACAGAGAACTATGGAACAAAAGAGAAGCTGAAGCAATAGGAAAAGTTGAAATTCAATTAAATAAATGAATAATGATAGTGATTATTATTCATGCTATCTATTATTGAGCATTTACTACAATCTAGGCAATGTGCTAAGTACTTAAATTACCTTATCTCATTTAATAATACTAACCTCAAGAGATAGGCACTGTTATCATACCTGATTTATACTTCAAAAAACTGAGTACTAGAGAAATTAAATCTCTTGCCAAGTCTGAGAACTAGTAAGTGATGGAGCTGGACTCAAACCAGATCTGTCTGACTCTAAATCCTGTGCTCTAGCACCTTCTCATGCTTATGTGATGCTCATATGCCACATTGGGTAGGAAGGAGGAGAAAAGAAAATGTAAACTTAAGCTACATTAATATTAAAAGTTTATAGTATTTCTACTGGATTATATTCCCATCACACCTCACCTGGAATATCATGTCAAATTTAGGAACCAAATTTAAAAACAAAGACTTGTAGAGTTAAGAGGTACTGGCTCCCACAACTTCTAGCTATGTGACCTTGGCCAGTTCCATAAGAACCTCCGTTTCTCCATCTGAAAGTGGGAAAAATATCAACTTTACAGAGTTGATGTCAAGATTAAACATAATATGTGTGAAGTGAAAAACACAGTGTCTGGCATATAGTAAACAGAAAAGGCACTAAAAACATGACAGCCAATATATTTATTATTATTCTGAGAGGAGGGTGACTAAGATATTGATCATGTTTTGTGCACATTTGCATGAGATGTGAATTCATACTTTCTAAGGGAGTAGTTTCATTATAATTTGCATTCTGCTACAAATTACGGTTCTTACCAAGCTTAAAGTTGGGCTCTTCTGAGGCAAACAAGATAAATCTGGTAATTTCACATTCCCCAGAGAACTGAGAGGAATTCTCTCCAGTCTCTTGTCAAAAGTATCTCTGGAAAAAATGGCCAGTGGGAAAGGAGTCCCAGTGGCTGCTGATATGCTGCCAAGTCCAACACCCGTGTCTTTTCAAAGGTCTAGCCAATAAAGAAATATCACTTTCTATCTTGACTGACAGCATTTATCTTGGATTTCAAAGCATCAAAGCGCTGTTGGTGCCCAAGATGTTTTGTGAAATGATACTAACGTGTTCAATGATCTACAGTTGAGAGGTTGTATTTCTGAAGCTGATAAACTCCAGCAAACCCCACTAGTGAAGTCCATTTTCAGTAAATAAATGTCACCTGCATTAGAAAAGGCACCCATTATTCACATCTGCAGAGGCATTTATAGTCTAAAGCAGACTCACAGAGGATGGGGGTGGAGTCCTTCATCCAGATGGAGACAACTAAGAAGAAGTCATTAGAAATACAGGAAAGCAGGCATTCAGCTTCTCCTTCCTTCTAGACCCAAAATGAGTTCTGGGTGCAGAAAAAATAAGACTGTAAAATATAAGCAAGTCTTCCTCCTTCTCCTCTTTCTACCGCCACCATCAAAACCAGTGTGCTTCTGTGCACAGTTTTTCCACAGGAATATCCTTACCTCAGACTCTGCCAACCAAAAACCTCAGACACCACTTCTTTCATGAAATCTGCCTCTTTTCTACTGAGATCATATCCGTCAGACCTAAAATCTGGACTGTTGATTCACCAAAGTACTTCCAAAGAGGTGAGACTGGTGCCACAAACCACAAGTGGTAAGAGAAGTCATTAAATAGCATTGAATCACATAGTGAGAAAGCCATTCCATTTCCAATTCTTTTTCTGATTTGTTAAGAAGCAAGTCTCAGTGCCGTGCTAATATGTCATTACTATCTCTCCCACACTTGCTAAGCTTTCTTTTTATAAGGACTCAGTCTCAGAGCCAAGGAACAGGCAACACTACCTAGATAGAATTTAATAATACTGTTTTATTTATGCTGTCTTCATTTTTAGTTACTGTCTTTTTATGGCAAGTGAAAGGGTTTTCCATTTATGGTATTAAGATAAAGTTTACTTTTTTAATTCACTTATTTGAATCATTAAAGTTAAAAAGATGGATCAACTGTAAAAATGGCATGCAGATGAGGGAAATTATGAAGGTGGGTTGAAAATGATTAAATTTGGGGAAAATTATGTATTATATAATCTGAAAAGAGAACATCTAAAAATGTATCCCTCTACTATCCCAAGACAGAGCTACTCTCTCCCTCATCTGTAGTCTCACAGATGAAGCATGAATTCATTTTACCTCTAATAAAGCATGAATTCATTTTCTTTGAATTGTAGTTAGCTATGTGTATTTCTCATTTTCCCTAAAAGGAGTGTTAGCTTCTGGAAGTCTTGCTAATCTTTGTAGATCCCCTTTATGTTATTCAGAGTATATGCTCTGTGAATGTTTGTTGAATTGAGAACCTAATTCACCTAGTCCCCCTGTAGAATACTGGTAGTCACTTTAAGGATCCTCAGCACCCACACAGCATAAGATTTCTCTGCAGCACACGATTTTCATTACTGTCATTAAAGATCAGTCAATAAACAGTCAAGATAGACTTATTAAACTCACATCATGTTAAAGCCCTTTGGGATATGCATAAAAAACTAACAAGACACTTTTGTCATCTTTTTATGATTGTAAAAGTTAAAATATGATAACTGCAGAAACTTTAGACAATACAAAAGGCAAAGGCAAAAAGGTACAAAAATATAAAATAAGTAAACCACAATTCCCACAATTCCCTGCTGATATTAACATTTTAAAATTTCTTCCAGTCTCTTCTTTGCTTGTTTGTTTGTTTTCAGCATTGAGAATGCATTCGTGTATTACATTGTGTTCCTGCCTTTCATCTCACTCATCCTCACATTCACTCTTGTTTTGTACTTGGTTTCTATGTACCAGCCATGTGAGTGACTAGAAATATAGAAACATCAAGAAATACAGAAGTATGGGTATAAACGCCCCCTTAGAGCCTTTTGCCCAGTAGAGGCATTCCATGACTTAGAAAAAATAAGGAGTTTCAAAAAAGATGTGTCAAAATGTTTCTTTAGGTGGAGAACATCAATGGTGGCAGTTTCCAGTTAAGGATTAGTCACGGAACCATACACTGCATGGGCTGCGAAAGGCTTCAGAAATGCCTTCATAGGCTAGGAACCAAAACTCAAGATAAAGTTAATGACTTAGCAAAGAACACTCATTAGGAATAGCAGGGTCTATTATCTAGACTCAATGCCAGATGGAGATAAAATATTTCACATTTTAAGTCAATGGGAAACATAGGTGAATGTTCACACAACTTGAGAAAAGCATGTCTATTACTAAATGAGGAACACCTGCAGGGCTCAATGAATCAGCACACAAGTTTTTCCCCACCCCAGTGCCCATCCAGAGACTTGTGTCCCACACTCCTGAATTTTGATTTTGCTCTTCCCTCAACTGCCTACCCTTTTCTAATTTTGTGTTATGTTTTATTTTCCAGTTATTTTCTATTTTCCTTCTTGTGAATGTGTAACATAGGCAACCCCTACTTAAAGTTTTCAGTACAGAGATCTAAGCTTTAGGAAGAAAATAGCTGTTACACATTATAAATAAATGAGATAATGAAAGTGTAATTAGATTGAGCTACTTGGTATTCCTTGGCATTACTTTCATTTTGGCCCTTCTCCTAGCTAATAACTTGTTTTAATAATAATTTAGAAACCATATTATCTGCAAGTATCAAGCATCTGACACTGTGACATAGTTCAGTACACTTGATTTCTTAAAGCACCTTCCTTCCTTCCCATAGTGTTCCTCTAGTCTGGCTCTCCTACTTTCTAAGCACTGTACTGTCTGTATTTCAGGTACTGCTTACCTCTCCTTCCCTCTAGATGTTAGTACTCCCCAAGGATCTGTCCCCAGTCCTCTGCTCTATCAAAATCTTCTACTCCAAGAGATTTCATCTGCATTCATGACATTTGCTACCCCACTTATTAGTCAACTATTAGTTAAATCTCTCAAGCCTTGATTTCTCTCCCAAGTTCCAAAGTTCCATATCTTCTTAAGATGCCTGCAGAATATCTCCAATTATATGTCTTGCTAGCATCATATGAATAACCCAATTTCATTATATTTTCCCCCAAATCAATGCCAATCCCTAGTTTCCCTTTCTCTCTTAATGGAGGTAAACCATTCTCCTAGATGACTCAAAACCTTGGAATCATCCTTGGCTTCTCTTTCCTGCCCATTATATTTAATCATCACCAAGTATTATTGATTCTTCCTTGATCCTCTTCCTAATATAAATAACTCGCTTCCCATGTTTCCAATTTCCAGATAAGACCACTTATACCTCATACCTACAATATCTTCCTCACTAGTCTCTCTGTCAACAGACTCTCTCTTTTCTCATCTATCCTAACAGAATAATCTTCCTAAAATATTACTTTCATCATGTAATTCCCCTGATCAAAATATCTTTAATGGGCACTGTTGTCTAAAAAAGAAAGTTAAAATTTCACATTCAGGTCCTCTACTATCTATTTCCAACCCAATTCTTATTTGGGGACTGTTTGTAAGAAGTAGCATGTGAAAGTAGAAAGAGTACCAGGCTCCAAGTAAGGAGATAAGGGGTTAAAATATCAGTTTCTGCCACTTGCTAATTGTGCATTCTTGGGCAAGTCACTTAACCTCTATGAATATCAGTTTCCTTATCTAGAATATAAATATAAGTAATTATATTTTCATACAGTTAGGGTAAATATAAATTAAGTTAAAAAAATATTAACATGCTTGACACATGGTAGGCATTCAATTGAAGTCATTTGAATCTGAATATAAGGTCTCTTCCACCTCTAGAGGTCAATGATTCTCTTCCCCAATCAGTGTCTCCACTCCAATCCAACTCCCATAGTCACTTCTCTCAAACAAGCTTGTGCCCCTCCTCTACACCAACACAAATATTACCATCCTTCAAGTTTTCTTCAAAACCTACCCTACTCTGTGAAGTCTATAATAAAAAGCTCAGTTAAAAATGGTCACTGCCTCTTCTAAGCATTCAGGTCTCCTAACTTACTAGCTGTCTTGTATCATGAACTTTTCATGTATTCAGAACATATCGTCCTAGCAATATAATATGCACCCTGAGGGCTACTACCCTGCATTGTTCCTCTTTGTATCTCTCATTCATTCAGTCATTCATGGGAAGCCCTCATTGATGAGGACTGAATTACACTGAGTTCTAAAAGACTAGTAGAAGTTAGCCAGGCACAGAAAGGGAAAAAGAGCTTCCAAGCAGAAGGAACAGCTTGTGTGAAGGTCCTGATGCCAGAAATAGCTTGGTAAATTAAAGTAACTGAAAAAAGAGATGAGGTAGAGAAACAGAAAGAGACCAGGCTGAAACACAGTAAGATGGGAGAGAAAGGAAACAATTCCTTCCCCTGAGCATATTCTACCAAAGTGTCATATTTTTAAATGGTATCAGTACTATATTGAATTACAGCTGTTAATACTACAATGAAAAGACTTCAGAGGTAGCAATATGAAAGCTGCCAGGGTGACAAAAAGAGAAGATAGTTAAATGGTGGTGTTTTTTTTAATTGCAACTTTTCTGCCAACCAATGGCTAGGTCCCTTGGTCCACACCCTCCCTAACCCCTCCCCCTTCTAGGCTGGGGTTCAGATCATGCAGGGCTCTTCCAGGCTATGGAAAACGTTAGGGTTTTATGCTAGGAAATGCATGACTGGTCTGCATTCTAAGAAGATCATCCTCTGCCATGTGAATCATGCTTTAGAGGAGACAGCAGTTAGAAGATGGTAGACTCCAAAATGTTTTCTTCTGAGTTTTTAGCTAGCAGTTTCCCTGGAGGCTTAAGCTTAAAAAGATGATAGGGAGGGCTGGCCCGGTGGCGTAGCGGTTTAGTTCGCGCTTGGCAGCCCGGGATTCACGGGTTCGGGTCCCGGGCCCCTGCCGACACACTGCTCGTCAGCCACGCTGTGGCGGTGTCCCACATAAAGTGGAGGAGGATGGGCATAGATGTTAGCCCAGGGCCAGTCTTCCTCAGCAAAAAGAGGAGGATTAGCAACAGATGTTAGCTCAGGGCTGGTCTTCCTCACACACACAAAAAAGATGATTGGGATACTGGAACTGGTCGGAGCTAAGAGGCAATAGACTATGCCAGAAACAGCTTAGCTAGCATGGTAATGTTAGCCCCACCCCAGCCATGTCCCAACTGTGCTTCCATATTGGGGTTTATTACCGTAGAGTGCTATAGTACAGACATGAAGAAGTCATATTTTCTTCTCTCCACCTAAACCAGTGGAAATCTTCCTTCCACAGGTTTCCCCTTATATAATCCTTCACCTATTGCAATGTGAACTGTCTCCAAACCATCTGAGGCTGCAACTTCCCTGCGCTTTGTCTCGGCACAAATACAGACTCTTTCTGGGAAAGTCTGGAGAAAGCTCATGAGATGTTTCCATGTTTTATTTAGTTTTTCAAGTGGAAAAAACAACAGACATTTCCCCATTTAAAAAGAAAAAACAAATCTGTTGACTCTTACATACAAATAACTCAAACCAGCTGACCTTTAAAATGTCAAACTTCACATGTGGTCAAGCCTCAGACAGACTCTAAGCTAAGTTTGGAAAAAAAGAAATGATTTAAATAATGAACTGGTAAAGCAAATAATGTAAAATATTTGGATGATGATTCAGTTGAGTAACGACTAGTGACCCCAAACTGCCACTTGTTACAGATAGATGCCTCATAAGATTTTAACTTGGGAGAGTTCAGAAACAACTCAATTATGTTGGGTGTCTTTCCAAATTGACCAGGGGGTATAGAAGCAGGAGGAGAGGGAGTGTCTGATCTACTCAAGATTGAAATTCTGAGCCCTTAGAGAATACTGGAAACAAGTCTATCAAACAGATGACTCATTCACTTCTGGCTTGAATAATGAATTCATCAGATTAAGAACTGACTAAGATCTTATAAAACTGAAAAATTATGGACTTCCCTCTCCCTATACATCTCTCACTATATAATTCAAAATAAAGAAAATGCCAGCCTTTAAAGGAAACAAAAAGTGTAAGGAAGCCCAACAAATTTCTGATTTTGCCCATGGTGCCCAATTTTATACCTTTTAAAAAAATGCTAATTAAAAAAAAAAATCTGGTGAGCCTATTTTCAATAGCACCCTAAGCATATGCTTAGTTTGCTTTTGGGTAATCAGCACTGTCTGGATCTCCATAGCTACATTGTTCTGATTCCTTATCATTAATATTCTCTGACTACTATAAAGTTACTATTGTGGAAACTCTTCTGTAAGTACTTTTTTTAACATAAATCACTTTACATTACTAGATAATTAAGTGACTATCTGTAATAAAAAATTTAAAAAAAAGAGAGAGAATACGACTTCCCAATGAGACTCTTGCCAGGTCTTCTCATTCCTCACACAACAAACTACTCAAGGCTGAGCCTGAGCTATATGCTTATGCACCATGAAAAATTTATCTTGGCTTATGGAAAAGTACGTAAAGCCAAGTTTATGTAAGTCAAGTCTTAGTAACCCGAGGACTGTCTATACTAACCTTTCCTTTTTCCACCTGTTCTTCAGTATCAGAAAGGAATTGTCCACTGTTCATTCCTAGTTCAAATAGTTAATAGCTGCATTGGTCTGAAGCCCAGTGCCAACGATTTTTGCTCAGACTTCCCTATTCAATAGGAAAGAAAAAATCCCACAAGCCTCAAGATGGCAAATGGACAAGTCTGTATTTTAACCTTGTCTTCTTTACGTTTCTGGTTTTGTCTTTCTAGGTAAGTGCTCATGTTGAGTCCTTACTTGAGGTTAATTAAGAAGCAGCACAATGTGGTTTCTAGAAAGAACCCTTGACTGAAGACAGAATGCATTGTGATGGTAAGCCAGTCACGTCCCCCTATTGCCTTCAGTCCCTAACTAGTGACTGGAGGGTTTGCCCTAGAGTGAGCTTAAAGGCCCCTTGCAACTCTGACATTTTATAATTATGGAAACTTCTCTGGCTCAATGAAGGCGAGGACAAGGTGAGATTAGTGGAAAACTAATAATTTGGTAACCCTGCTCAAGCAAAGTGAGCTGATACTAAAAAACACATTGACTTAAGTAATATAGCCTTTTCTCTTATCATTGATTGCATCCCTTGAAACCAGGACGGTGCTTAACACAAATAACTGGCCTAAAATAGACTTTTTTGATTGTCCCAAGTATCTGAAACCACTTCATAAATTTCTTGGGTGAAAGAGATTTATTCCAGGATCAGAACGTATAGAGGCAAATGGTCATCAAACAAAATGTCACATTTGTGATATGAAAGAAGTTCCCTATGGCACTGAGCTCGGGGTGCTTAAGGAAAGAAATGAAGCAAAACGTAGTCAGAAGCCAAACCACGTGCATGTTAAGTTTTAAAAAGTCATTTTTGCCCTAAAAGTTTAAATGGAGCCAATAAAGCATTTGGTCATGGAAGTAATCAAATTTGTATTTTATAAAGAAGTCTCTAATTTAAACAGTTTGTAATATGGTGCACACCAAAATGGAGAGGCTATATTTATTTCCCTGATTCAGAGCTGTTTAAAACTTGGAGATAACAACTACAAGGAGCACAGGATTACTGAAAAATAATTATTTGTATTTATTCATCCATTCAGTTTACTCATTTTATTTATTTATTTTTATTTTTTATGAGGAAGACTAGCTCTGGGCTAACACCCGTTGCCAATTCCTCTCTTTTTGCTGAGGAAGATTGACCCTGAGCTAACATCCATGCCCATCTTCCTCTACTTTATATGGGACGTTGCCACAGCATGTCTTGACAAGCAGTGCGTGGCTCTGTGCCCGGAATCCGAACCTGCAAACCCCAGGCAGCTGAAGCAGAGCGCACGGACTTAACCACTATGCCACTGGGCCAGCCCCTCATTTTACTCATTTAATTAACAAAAATTTACTTGCACTTACTACTATGTGCCAGGCACCAGAATTAAAAAGACTAACAACAACAACAACAAAGAAATTTATTCTTGCAAACAATATAGAATTTGTAGAGGGATTGTGGATGTTTTTGTTTTTAATTTCTATTATTGTTATTTAATTTCTGTTATTGTTATAACATTGTTTTTGTTGGGGTTTTTTTGCTTGTGATCTCAAGTGCAGAGGGTAGAATTAATTATACTCAGTTAATGACACTTTATTTTCACTGATCTTTGCAAAGCCCCTCTCTTATTGCATTTATTTTTTTATTTCTTTTTGTATCCATTCCATTTAAGTCCCACTATTCTGAAGACAACCAACCACTTAAATGTGTTTAATATATTTTTCTTTGCACATGCTTTTAGAAATGTGCATTATTTTGTGAGTATGTATCTTGTGAGTATGCATTTTGTGAGTATGTATATATGTACATATATTTTTATATATATCATATAAATTTTATTTTATATCACTGTTTCTTTCACAATGTTTTTATGATCCATCCATGCTATTACATAAAATAACAAATTGATTGCTTTTAATTACTGCATAATACTCCTCATCATGCAATCACCACATTTTATCTATGCACTCTCCCAATAATGAACACCCAGATTTCTCTAACTGCCCCCAC
Source organism: Tapirus indicus (assembly GCA_031878705.1). Lineage (NCBI taxonomy): Eukaryota > Metazoa > Chordata > Mammalia > Perissodactyla > Tapiridae > Tapirus > Tapirus indicus. The sequence goes on along the minus strand of CM062921.1, from coordinate 30,171,478 downwards.
CACAAATAAAGCTGCAATGAATACCCTTGTATATGTCCCTTTATGGACCCACATCAGAATTTCCATGGGAGTAAAAACACATTAGTGGAATTTCAAAGTCAGAGAGTAAGTAAGGATACTCTTCATTTGCTCTCCAGAGTGGCTATACCAGCCCACAATCCTACCAGCCATGCATGAAGGTTCCTATATCCCTCATGCTTGTCAGCACTTGGCTTTGTCAAACTTTCTAACTTTGCCAGTCTAATGGATAGAGAGTAGTATCTCATTGTTTTTACAATTTTTATCTTCAAAATTACTAATAATTTTAAGCATATGCTTGTTAGTTTTTAGGATTTTTTCCTAAGTAAAATTTCTATTCCTATATTTCACTTATTTTTCTCTTGTTTATTCCAGAAGTCCCATATATACCCACAATATTAATCTCTTGTTAATTACAGACATTGCCAATATATTCTCTCCTTCTGTCATCTGTCTTTTAACTTTGTCCCTGGAGGCTTCATTGAAAATAATCCTTAATTTTAATTTATCAGTATTTCCCTTATGAGTTGTGCTTTTAAAATTTTGTTGAGAAATCATTTCTTGAGCCCTTAGATTATACAAATATTCACTTATACCTTCTTCTATTAAATTTATAGACTTGTCTTTCACATATGGCTCCATCGATTTGTGGTGCCACTTTATCATGTATAAGTAACACATACACATGGATCTTTCTTTGAGACCTCTATTTTGCTCCATTGGACTGTTTATCTGACATTGCATCATTAAGTTATTTATGCAGTAAATAAAACAACTCTGCTCTCATCTGTCCTTCTTCCTCTCCTCTCTTACTTACCTCAAACCACCCCTTCAACCTCTATCCCCAAAACCTTAAGAGTGCCAACAGAAAGAAAGAAGACAACCATCCTAGTTCTATTTTCTTCACATCCTTGTTCTATCTCTTTATAGCAAATCTTACCCCCAATTAGCAATGCAGAAAGCATTTTAGTTCCCAGAAATGTAGTCTCATCTTAATGCAGTTACCTCTTAATGTATTTATGAGACAAGTATTTGGGGGACAACTCCATGTGGGATGATAAGTTGTTTTGGTTTTTTTTAAATCCAACCAATTTCACAGTGAATACTTTTTTCTGAGGGAGACCGGCCCTGTGCTAACATTTGTTGCCAATCTTCCTCTTTTTCTTTTCCTTTCCTCCCCAAAGCCCCAATACATAGTTGTGTATCATAGTTGTAGAGTTGTAGCTCTTCTACATGGGACACCACCTCAGCATCGCTTGATGAGTGGTGAGTAGGTCAGCACCCAGGATCTGAACAGGCGAACCCCAGGCCGCCAAAGTGGAATGTGCTACCTTAACCGCTACGCCACCAGGCCAGCCACAATAAGTTGTGTTTTTGTGTTTTTTTTTAAGATGATAAATTTTATATATTGATTCCTGAGTCATGTACTAGTAACACCATCATGTTGAATTGTATGCATATTCTTCTTGATTTCACTAAGCAACCAAAAAAAAAAAATCTGTGAATATTGTTTACTTACAAAGCTGCAGTGGCTTATATTGTACAATACAATTTTGCAATGATTTGTATAAATCAAGTGGGAATGATAATAAACTACACTAATGAACTATAAATTTAAGGCTTATTGTACCTTCCATCAGTCAGAAGCTATAGTAACCCTTGTCAAGAAAACCCTCAACAAAGTAGTAACACAAAATTGACAATGTTGGCAATTTCCACATTTGAACTACATAACCATGATTACAAGTATGCCAAATTACCTGAATAAATAAGCCATCTCTTGTCTAGATCAACTGCAAGTCACAACTTCGATGCAAAGAAAGAAACATCTTTCAGAAGACAGCTGTTACCCAGTAAAAGTGCCAAGCTAATTCACTAATTTATGAATGTCCCTCCAATGTATCAACTTCCAAGAATGCTCAAAGAAGTTCCTGCTCACAAATGCCTTTGTCTCTGAAGGTAAATTCTTGTGTATAGTGAAGATTCTGCCTCCAAACTAAAATACTCAGGCCTACAAAACTTACAAAATCACCTGCTACATAAACAGTATTTCTGAACTAGATGGTCTTGATGACCACATCTTAGTAATAACAAAAGGGAAGTTTCAAATTTGCAATACAGCATTTTTGACAAGGGAAAAAAAATAAGAGGCTCAGGGTTTTCACTGGAATTTTCCAGAAATATATTTGGGTAATGTTTTTAATCATCCTTTCTTTGTGTCTGTACTTTGCAAATTTCCTATAATAAGCAAAATGGACAAAAATGAAATAATTTCTTTTAAAAAACTATATTCATCCTCATCATCTTCCATATCCCCACTACCAGTACCACTACACACATACACAGAGACAAAAGAAAAGTTCAAAATACAGGGGAGCTTGAGTGAGCAAAAAGAATGATTTGTGATGCCAAATAAAATATCTGTAATGAGGGATTTTAAAAGACTGCAGCAACTTTATTGGGGCTGGCCCAGTGGCTTAGTGGTTAAGGTTGCATGCTCTGCTTCGGTGGCCCAGGGTTCACAGGTTCAGATCTGGGCGCAGACCTATGCACCACTTATCAAGCCATGCTGTGGCAGGCGTCCCACATATAAAGTAGAGGAAGATGGGCACAGATGTTAGCCCAGGGCCAATCTTCCTCAGCAAAAAGAGGAGGATTGGCAATGGATGTTAGCTCAGGGCTAAGCTTCCTCACCAAAAAAAAAAAAAAGAGAGAGAGAAAAGAATTACCTGGTGATCATAGAAAGAGATTGTGGAAAATTCTGACTTATATGTCAGTCATGGTAATTCTACTTTAGGCACCAATATATTCATTATAAATTTTTAGTTAAAATTTAGTTTTTTAGTTAAAAATCATATTGCCCTGTTCCCTTTTACTGTTAATAAATATCTCTCCCGCTACAATCACTAACTAGAGACTGACTGCAGATGTATTATTTTGGAAGCAGGGAACTGATACTGAATAAAGATAATACCAAACCTTTATTAGTGGGAAAACTTAATGCTATTAGTTTTGTTATTCTGGTTTCAATGTAGCATATGAAATGTTATATTTATCTTCTTTTAATGAGTAACAACTATATGAAGGCTAAACTACAAAAATAATGTAAGAATGTTCTTCTAATTTTGGTTTAATTTTACCTTCTTCAACTTTATTTCCTAAGAGGATTCCTTTTTCACATTTGTTTGGGTAACTGCTTTTCAAGAAATTTTTATTAGATTTAACAGAGAAATTGCAACATTTGCTGAGATGATAATGTTGCTATTTCTGACTGAATCAGTGTGTACTCTGCTGCATACTTACAAAGTAGAAAGAAAAACTACCCTGAGAGTACACAACTGTTCAAAGAAAAGAAACAATAACCACGTCTTTTCACAAGACTTTTGCTCTTCGTTCCTTTTGGCTATTTCTCTGTATTTCCATCAGAGGAAGAGATTGGAAGGAGAGTAAGTATTTACAGAAAAATATAAGCACATATACTTTATTCAGGAAGTCCTCTCTCATATAGAGATATGTGAAACCCAGCTCACACATTTCAAGAGCCATAAGAGCCAGAGTGAGTGGGTGTAAGGGTAGATTATTCAGCAGAGAATAATTCAGACAACAGTAGAGGTTGGAACTCGATTAGGCCTCTGGCACTCAGTTCACCTGAACAAATTGTTGGACCTGGGGGATTTCTTCAAAAATTGGAAGAGTTCAGATTGAGAAAATTTGAAATCTGGAAGGAATATTACAATTAATCCACTTTAGAGAAGAAGGCTAACCAATACTGGTTTTAGAAATAGAGTGAAACTAAGAAAAAGATTGTTTTTCCCACCATAGCAAGGGAAAATAAAGTTGTCAAGTCTTGTTCCATTTTTCCTTTAAAACTCTTCATTTAGCCCACCCTTTTCTTCCACTCCCTACCACAGCACCAGTTCAGGCCTACTTATCTCACATGAGATTTACCATAACAACCTCTGAGATAGACTTCTTGATTTTGGTCTCTCATCTTACAACCAGAACTCAGCTATGGTAGTCCTGTATTTTCCACAGGATTTTAGAGCCCTCAAAGTAAGGGACCATGTCTTATATTTCTCCTGTATCTCCAACAAGGGCAAGTACAACAATAGCTAATAATAGTTAATGTGCACTAACTAATTAAGTGCTTACTATGTACCAGGCACTGTTCTAAATGCTTTACACGTATTAACTCACTTAATCCTTACAACAACCCAATGAGGTAAGTACTATTATAATTCCCATTTTACAGGCAAGACTTACCCAAGGCCACATGACTGGAAACAATGGGGATAGTTTTATAGCCAAAGAATCTGTTTCCAGAGCCTGTATTCCACTATTTTGGGGGGCAGTAAGGGTAGGGAAGGAGGAAAGGGGAGGGGGAACTGCATATTAAATTTCTCAATAAGAACTTAGCATGGATAGCTGGGAAGGTATTCAGAACCTAACATATTTTAAAAAGACAACTCTTAAGCATGCCTGAGCTGTGTTTTGTACAAACTGCCATCTCCCTGTTTATTTTTTGCAACATAATCATTCCTTACACCCAAAGTAAGGAACTGTTTGTATCCTCATAAAAATGGACTTGACGTGGTTGCCATCTGTGGTAGGCTAAAAAATGGCTCCTCAAAATATCCACATCAAATCCGTGGAACCTGTGAATGTTACCTTATTTGGAAAAAGGGTCTTTGCAGATGTAATTAAGGCAAAGATTTGAGATGAGATCATCTTGGAGTATCTGGGTGGGCCCTAAATCCAATGACAAGTGTCCTTATAAGAGACACACAGAGAACAGAGAAAAGAGGAGGAAGCAATGTAACTACAGAAGCAGAGATTGGAGTGATGCAGCCACAAGCCAAAGAACACTTGGAGTCACCAAAAGCTCGAAGAGTTAAGGAACAGAATCAGCCAGAGAGCCTTCAAATGAAGCCAGCCCTGCCGACACCTTCTAGCCTCCAGAAATATAAGGGATTAAATTTATACTTGTTTATCCCACCATGTTTGTGGTCATTTGTTACTGCAGCCACAGGAAACTAATACATAAACTATCCACCTGCTATCTGTAATAGACTGTACACTCCTTGAATGGGAACTGTGTTTTGTGTCTCTTTGTTGTATTCACTCTTTCAATCTAGTGTAGTGTCTAAGAAGCAGGGGTATAACGGTAGTAATACTGGGAATTAAGAGTAGAAATGGAAAACAGGAGGGCTGACTTACTACACAAAAACTAGGTGACTTGGGCATTTAATCTTTTCATTCAGTAACCATATACTGGGGACCTCCTATGTGCCAGGCAATGAGCTAGGCAACCATGAAGACAACAAACATGATCCTTGCCCACATGTCATTCCGAGTGACTTATTATATTATCTTGTAAATTGATACTCTAACAGTGGAAGCACAGAATTCATTGTACATTCACAGGAGGGACAGCTCACCAGACTTCAAGATGGTGGAGTCTGGGAAGCAAGTCACTGAACTTCTCTGAGACTTCATTATAAAACAGATAATAACAGAGGGAATACAAACATCCCCTGCCTTAGAGAACTGTTGTGTTCTCATTTAAAATAGGCTCTTTGTAATGATAATATATACTTCTTATAAAATGCATATATGTACCTACTGTTCTGCTATGCATTTTATACAAATTATCTCATTTAACTCTCACAACAACCTAATAATTATTTATATACATGAATTACATAAAAATCATTTACTGTATATATGAAAAAATATACTACTATTTCACCAGTTTTACAAATGGAGAAACAGATTTAGGGACAATAAATATCATGCCCAAATCCACACAGTTAGTAAACGGTAGAGCCAGCATTTGAGCCAAGCTTAATTCCACAGCCTGAGGTTTTAACCACTACATCATACTTATTATGCAAATGTTAAAAATTGCAAATATAGTTAGATAAAGTCTTCAATAAGTATTTGTTAAATAAACATGTACCTTTGAGCAGGCATAAGAGATCAAGGAATAAAGGCTATAGTCTCAAAGACATCACCTTCTTCAGCAGGCCCTCAAAAAAAAAAGAGGTGTAGGGTAATATCAACAGATATGGCAAAAATAACCTGGCAATCTGGTGGTTTTACTACAGTTGCATTTTGACTAAACAATGGCTTGTTCTGTGATTTAAAAATAATTGCTTTACTTACTTCAATTTCTGTCTGTCTAATAGTAACCTGACAATAAATTCAACGTTTTCCTTTACAGGGCTACTCCAAGCAATATATAGTAACACAGCAAGTGGTAACTTTTAAGATGTTACTTTGTTCTTCCTAATTCATTCGAGACATCATAAAAGTCCTGAAAAATGCAATGCATAAAAAAACTGTGGTTTATAATAAATCCAATTACAGCTGATCCTTATTTTTGCTGATTCTGTATTTGCAAATGTGTCTACTTGCTAAAATTTATTTTCAACCCCCAAGTCAATACTGTGGTGCTCTCAAGCTCATTCATGGACATGCACAGAGCGGCAAAAAATTTGACGCCCTTCTCACATGTTCCCAACTGAGGTCAAATGAGGTGACGTTTGCCATCTTGTTTGCCACCTTGTTTCAGCTCTCGAATTGTAAACAAGTATGCTTTTCCTGGCCTATTTCTTGCCACATTTTCACATTTTTGTGCTCTTTGCTGGTGATTTTACTATTTAAAATGGCGCCCAAGCATAGTGCTGAAGTGCTCTCTGGTGTTCCTAAGCATGCAAGAATGCTGTGATGTGCCTTACAGAGGAAATACGAGTATTAGATAAACTTCCTTCAGGCAGTGAGTTCCAGTGTTGTTGGCCTTGAGTTCAATGTTAATGAATTAACAATACAGTACCTCCAGAGAAAGGCTACTCCACTCCAGACAGCGCTAAAATAACATCTACAGTGTGTGGTAAAGCTATGGGAAAGATGGAAAAGCAGCTAAATTTATGGATTCATGGGATGATGACCAATAAAAAAAAAAGCAAAGCGGACAGCACTGTTGTGAGGCTAAAAGCCAAAAAAATTTACAGTCACATTACCCAGAGTCAGAAAAATGTTACACTCTTCTCAGCTAGTGTTTTAATATAAAGAAATACTTCATGCAATTAATTATTTGCATGAAGCACATATTAAATAAGGTTTATTTAAACAGAAACACATATAAAACAAAGCTATGTATTGGTCAGTTGACAAAAATGTGACCAAAACTCACAGGAACCTAACTTCGTATTTCCCCTAGGAGCAGTGGCTCAGTATTCCCTAATTCAGCGTTTTGGCAACGTTTAGAACATAACTACTACAGTAGCTCATTAAAAAAGAAACAACAAACAGAAAAGAAAGAAATTCTTTCTTATTGACACACTGTTTCAGACACTCTTCCTATTTTCCAAAAGGAAATTTAAGCAACAAAAGCAGAAATGTCAAGAGAAGGAGTTTTTGCAAGAAAGTAAAAGAGGCAGAGCCACCTTGGATTGGCCTCAGAATAAAGAAAGGTATTGTAATCTTGAAGCCACATTAGGAAGGCACGTGCAGCTAAAGAGGCAAGATATCAATTTTTGCATGTCTTAATTAAAACTTAAATAACATATTCCATGTGAGATGAATACCATAGACAGGTAATTATTACTACAAGTGTCTTCACTTTTACAGTTCTCCATAAGGAATCAACCTAGTATACTGAAAGGCAGGGCATTTATAGTCAGAGAGCCTTGCAAGACATTTGGTCCTATCCAAAACGCCCATGAGACATTTGGTCCACGTCAAAAGGTCCTTGATATTTGTGGGGCTATTTCATCCTGTTCCAAACGTCCATCGGACATTGGGTACATGCCAAAAGGTCTTTGATATTTTGTCATATTTGGTCCTGTCCAAAACATCCATGAGGACATTGGGTCTACGCCAAAAGGTCCTCGATATTTGGTCCTGTCCAAAACCATTTGGCACAGATCAAATATGCTCATGGACATTTTGGACAGGACCAAATATCAAGGACCTTTTGGCGCGAACCAAATGTCTTATGGAGGTTTTGGACAGGACTAAATAGCTGCTAACTGTGAGACATCGGTTCAAATTCGAACTCTGCTGCCTTCCAACCTATGTGCCCGTGGACAACTCTTAACATTTCTTACATTTCTTAGCCTCATCTCTAAAAGGAGAGAATGGTATCTATCACACAGTTTTGCTTCAAGAATTAAATGAAATAATCATGGTAAGCATTTAGCACATTGTAAAGATTTGGTAAGGCCAATAAATGATTGTTTTTATTATTTTGTTATTATTGTTGTTAAAAATGGTGGAATATTGGCAGTTTCATATGGCTGAACCTAATATTATTGCACAGCCCAACTTTTAATGTTAAATAAACAGTTAAGGCAAGATTTATGTCTAGTAGCTATACATTCTGGCTGATAAGTCAAAACGTTTTTCCTCTATGGCTCTATCTCTGCTGTGGTTTGGCTGCTAATATGGAGTATGATGGGATATTATAATTAGAACCTTTCCAAATTCTGACAATTTCAGTACCTACAGAACCTTTGTAGAATCTTTAGCCAAAGATGGGAATATGTTTATGGTAGGTGGCAATATTCCAATATATTAAGTATACGAAATAGTGAAGGAAAAACTCAACCATATCAGCCACCAGACAATTGAAAAAAGATCTTTAACAGAATCAACTCTACATTTATATAACCTGGTTTTGAATAACCTGTTACTAGTCAATCAGGTTCTCACACTGCCTAAGCTACTCCCTGTTTTCTTAGACAACTAACAACTTTTTCATGCTCTTCATCTGCCCTCTCATCCCCAATTCACCATCCCTGTGTATTTCTTAATCCCTATTCCCAAAGTTCCTTTCCAGTTGTCCCCTTTCTAGGTGTCAGAATCAATAAGATATAAATGGGAAGAGCATGGCCTTTAGAAACAAAATTTAACCCTGTTTAACCAGTTCAACCCTGGCTCTACCATGTGCTAGCATGAGACCTTGAGCAAGTCCCTTAACCTCCTCATCTGGAAAGTGAGGCTCATACTTTCACAGGGTGAGTGTAAGAGTCATTGAAATAACATTTATGAAAGGGTAGCATAGTATCCAACTTACTGCTGGGTTCAAGAAATGTTAATTTCTTCTGTTCCCTCTCACTCTGGCTCCACCAGAAGATCCAGACAGTCTTTAGGTAAAAGAACACTAGACTACTGAAAGTTCAAAACTGTTTCCAATATTGACATCTCTTCTATCTTCTTGTCCAATATCATCACCTGCCTAGTGGCTATTTCTACCTCAATGTCCTTTTCTCTCTCTATCCCCAATACATCTAAAGCCAGTTTACCCTCTTGAATGCCTTATGTCTACAGCTATTTTTTTTTTTTTTTTTTTTGCGAGGAAGACCAGCCCTGAGCTAACATCCACTGCCGATCCTCCTCTTTTTGCTGAGGAAGACTGGCCCTGGGCTAACATCCGTGCCCATCTTCCTCTACTTTATATGGGACGCCGCCACGGCGTGGCTGACAGGCAGCGCGTCGGCGGGCGCCCGGGATCCGAACCCGCGAAGCCCGGGCTGCCAAGCGCGGACTAAACCGCTACGCCACCGGGCGGCCCCTGTCTACAGCTATTTTTAATTCTCCCTTACTACTCCTCAAAAAAAGTCAGCCCTTGGGGGCCGCCCGGTGGTGCAGCGGTTTAGTCCGCGCTTGGCAGCCCGGGCTTCGCGGGTTCGGATCCCGGGCGCCCGCCGACGCGCTGCCTGTCAGCCACGCCGTGGCGGCGTCCCATATAAAGTAGAGGAAGATGGGCACGGATGTTAGCCCAGGGCCAGTCTTCCTCAGCAAAAAGAGGAGGATCGGCAGTGGATGTTAGCTCAGGGCTGGTCTTCCTCGCAAAAAAAAAAAAAAGTCAGTCCTACCCTTGCTTTCATACATTTTTTCCTATTTCCCTAATACCTCCTTAACACTAATGCCTAAGCCTGGATTAAAGCAACACCCTCCTAACTGGCCTCCTTCTCTTGAACTGTCTACTTGACTAACTCCATTCTACTCTTAAATCACTGCTTCCAAATTATCACTGTGAGAAAAATAGCTCTTCTATCCTTTTCTTTCCTCAAAAAATAAGTTTTGTTTCATCTCCATCAATATATGTTTTAAAATATTTTTTAAAAGAAGAAGTCTTAACCCCCATCAGAAATTCAGGTGGAGATAAAAGGTCATCCATCATAAAAAAAAAAAAAAAGAAAGAAAATTCCTGCTGATCCGAAAAATGTCATCTAAAGCTCTCTTTCAACTGCTATGGAATATACCCACAGAGATGCTGTCTTGTGAGGAATCTGGGGAACTGAGAAGAGAGATGGATGCAAAGCTACCAAGTTATAAGATGTTTAAGTTAATAAAAAACATAAACAAAAACAACAACAGTAAAAACAGATGAAAGCACAGGAGGAACGCCCTACAGAGAAAGTTTTCTCTGTGTACTCAATAGATCCCCTAACTCTTACAAGACTCTCATAGACAAATGAATTATTGGCTCAGTTTTTAGGGTAAAGTCACTGAACATCTGATATTTAAAAGCAAAGAAAATAAATTTTATTTCTTCTTGATAAGAAAGAATAAAAGAAAGTCAAGAATCAGGAGAAAAAAGCTTTTAAGCACCTAAAAACAGATGTGGCTTTCTAATGTCAAAGTAGTCAGTAACCAACCAAGCAGAGGCCAAAATAAAGTTATGGTAAAGAAAATTCACTATGCATTCTAGATAAGATTATAATCCTAATAAGCAATCAACTAGGAATAGGTAATTTACAACTAGGAATAGGTGCCTACAGTTCTATTCCATTCCATTTTAATCCAAAGTATATCTCATTAGTTATTTACATCTAATATAACAAATACTGTTGTGTTGTAACAGTTAATCATTTAAGAGGGAAATAGCTAAGTCTAGAGTCTGGATTATGTGGTTAATCTCTTGAATTACTTGTTATAAAGAAACCATGAAGAACAGTTTCCCAAAGGACTCAAGCTGGGAACCACTCTGTTGGGTGACCTTAAGGTAAGTCATTCAAATTCTTTTGAGACTTGTTTCCATGCAACAAACAGTGTTCATACAACTAATATTTACTGGCTCCTACTAAATGCCAGACAATGTGCTAAACAATGTTTCTTGCCATGAAAGCACTTAGAGCATCATAGTAGTAGTTTGAACAATATGATGTCAACTGCGTCTTCCAGCTCAAAAATGAAAATTAACCAAATCTTTTCACCTATATTCCAAAACAAGACAAGCTTCTGGAGCTCTACAATAGGGACACTGGGGAGATTGTTAGCGTCCATGGGATGTGCCTAATGGATTCTGTCCTAGTGTCAGGAAAGACACATTTCATCCTTCTAAAACCTGCAATCACTTCACATTATCTACACATACAAATAAAACACCTTAGTTTGTTCTTCAGAACATTTCACAGCATACCCCAACATAACTTTATAAGTTTGTCCTACCAGTTCCCAACTCATGCCCAATGCCCTAGTCACACTGGTTTACTATCTCTACAATGATCATACATATTTCCACCTCTACTTGTTTTCTCATACAATTTCCCTAACACGGAATGACTTTCCTAGCTTCATCTATCAAATGTCTACTAATTTTTCAAATGTCTAGTTCATTCATTCATTCATCCAAAATTTAGTGAGTATCTGCAATATGTACGCTCTGAGAATATAACACAGAACAAAACACAGTCCCTTACATTCAAATGAAAAGTGACAGATCTTAAATGGATAAACAAAAAAATACAAAATGTGCAAAGAAATAAAGCAGAGTAAAGGGACTGGAGAGTGCTGAGGTCAGAGTGGGTATTGGTAATCTGTATAGGTGGCCAGGAAAAGCCTCTCTGACATTTGAACAGAGACCTGAAGGAAGTAAGAAACAAGCCACATAGGCATCTGAGGGAGAAAATTTCCAAGCAGAAGAATAGCTAATGGAAAAGCCCTCACATAAGAGCATGCTCTGTATTTTAATATGAAAGACATGGGAAGCCAATGGGAGGTTTTGATCAGAAGAATTGCATGGTCTGACTTAGGTTTAAAGGATCCATGTTAGTATGCCAATGAAAGTAAAGGAAAAGAGGGAAAAAGAAAAAGTTGTAGGTTTTGGGGAGAGAAGATAAAGTGAGACCAGGAGAATGAATGGACAAGAAAATAGTAAGATTGCTTGGCATCATCAAGACCTATTTCAGGTTAATGATCATGAAATCAAAGTGAGAGTAGTTAGCAAGGTGGTGTGCTTTTCTCTGGCCACATAAAACTGCTTGGGAGCAGTCTGAAGCAGGCTGCACCCAGACAACTCCACTCTCTCCAATATACCATTTTTAAGTTTCAACCACATCTTCAATTGCATCAGTTCCACAAATATTTCTCTAAAGCCATACAGCACTGACTCTTTTCCACTCACGTAGAAATAAATCAATTGCATCTTTCATTCAACTGCATCTTTTAACTTTATCTTGTCTTCCCAATCAGATTTTAATTTCCTAAAGACAGAGACAATATGTTACTGCATATTCCTAAATACAGGATAAACTCATATGTAAGCAAAGGTTACTTTTTAAAAATAAATGTTAAAAATAACAAAAATATATATTACTGTATAAAATACTTTATTGTTCCCTTGGGCCCTAAGGAATTAGAATAGCCTTTTTCCCCTTTAGTTTTCTGCCTTCTTTAGGACAAATTCTAAAATTTAAATAGTTGTTTTTTCACAGTAACTGTGTGTTTTTTTATAGAACTTCTTAGTAGTAACTCTCTAAAGGGGCCAAAATAAGACATTTTAAAATAGAAAATGTTAATGTATTCCAGAACACAGGCATGAGATTATGTTGCTGCTAATCATTTAGTGGGGAGATCTATAGGGAAGCTGAGGCAACGAGAGTTTTATTTCCAAGCCACAGCCCAGCCTCTGTGTTGAATCACTGCAACACAGTAAGATTTAATTCGATTCAATAAATTTTCACTGAGCACCTACTATGTGCAAGGCACTGTGCTAGACCTATGATGGAAATAATGAAAGAAGAAAGAAAAGCCTTACAGCAAAGGAGCTTATTATACAAGAAAGCATATACAAGGAAGAGGAGAATGATGTCTATAAAAGAGGCCTAAGAAAAGCAATAACATCCCTCTTCCCTACAGGTATTCTCAATGGTAGCCAGGTGTAGAGTAAATTAAATGTGATAAGGAGCCAAAAATTCTTCATATTTGAATGGTTAAAAGCATGGAGTTTGAAGTTAGACAGCATTGGGTTCCAATCCTGGGTATACTTCTTTGCAGCTGTTTGACCTTGGACAAAGTATTTAACTTCTCTGAGCCTTAGCTCATAACGGAAATATTAGTTGTGGTGTGAATCACTACAGTTAACCAATATCAAGTTTTCTAGTTCTGGGTATATAGCAGGATTATATATTCTTGTTTCTTCTTTGACCTCAAGATTTGACACACCGAGTTAGAGTCATGGTCCCTCCGTCCAGTCATTCACCAAACAGTGAAAATTTAGGCTGTAAGATTGCCTAAACACTGTGATCAGTGCTAAAATAGAGGAAATTACAAGGAACACAGAGCAGGGAGTAACAGCTGCCTGAAATTGTTATGTAAGCCTTCACAAAAGAGGTATATTTGAACTGAGTCTTAAAGGATGAAGAGGGCTAGGGCACCTGAGCCAGAGAGAGCTGCATATACAATAACATAAAAATACAATGACGTATTCTAGAAAAGACAACTTGTTCAGACATATAGAACACCCTAAAGTTTTACAATGGGATTTGTCAAAATTGAACATAGTTATCCTCTTGGACATCAACTTCAAAGCTTAGGAATGTCCCTGTCCCCCCCCCCTCCGCGTCACAGCCTAGCTCCCTTAAATAACTCATGGAACTGCCATTCATTAAACTTTTCAACCTTTCATTTGAATAAATTTCTATTTTTACCCTTCACTATCTCTTCATTTAATAAGTTCCACAACTTGTGTAAAAGAATTCTTCCTTTTATTTTACTTAAGCTTCTACCAATGGAAAAAACTTCAATGATGGTCCTCTTATGCTACAGTTCTGAGATCCAGTGACTAAGACCATGCTCCTTTCTTCCATATTCTGAATACTTGTATATATTGGTTATAGTCCTTCTCAGCTTCATACATTACTTCCAATCTGTATAATTTGTTCCTTAACACCTCCATCACCACCACTCCTCCTCCTCTGTATATATTATTTTAGTTGACCTTTCTGATTACATCATTTTGAAGTATGGTCACCAAAAAAAATTACACACGCTGCTCTAGGTAGAAGGGCACCTGTTTTATCTAAGGATAAAATAGTGTTTCCCAGAAAGTTATCAATATACAGCTTTATCCACAGTAGTGACATCAGAAAACAGTATTCCATAGCTCTTGGTTTCTATGTTCATAGCCACACACACTGAAGTTCACAGTTTCTTTCTATCAGAATGGTGCAGAAATTAATTCTGCAGGCTCTGGAGTCAGACTGCCTGGATTCAAACCCCAAATTCACCATTTTCTAGACATAATTTGAACAAAATATTTAATTTCTTTAAGCCTTGGTTCCCTTACCTTTAAATGTGGAAAATTATAATCCTACCTCATAGGATTATTGTGAGAATAAAATGAAATAATTCCTATAAAGCAATAAGCAAAGGGTCTGCTACATAGTAAACACCCAACAAGTATTAGCAATGATTGTTATCATTATTATTATTGTTAGGCCTATTCTTGATATATGCCCGTTCAGGTTAATATTTCAGAGTCCAGCAAACTTAGTTCAACGTAAGTCTTTGAAGAAGTCATAGTATGTTCTTCTCTCCAGATTAATTTTAAAAATATTAAATCTGAGCCCTCTTTCTGATCCATGAGAACTCTAACATTATACTTCCTTCTTAAGATAAGTACTCACTTCTATTCATCAAAAGACACTATTAAGAAAATAAATAGATAAGCCACAGACTGGAAAAAAATATTCACAACACATGTATCTAACAATAGACCCATATCCAGAACAAAATAACAAGTTCTTAACAAGGCATGATAAAAAGGCAAATAATCCCCACCAACACCAAAAAAAAACCATGCAAGACACTTGGACAGACCCTTTACAAAAGAAAACATATAAATGGCCAATGAACATATGAAAAAATGATCACCCTTCGTCACCAGAAAAGTGCAAATTAAAATCACACTGAGATTAAATGCAAAGTGGTATCCTGGATTTGATCCTGGAACAAAAAAACGACATTTGTGGAAAAACTGAGGAAATCCAATTAAAAGCTATAGATTATTTAAGAGTATTGTAACAATGTTAATCTCTTAGTTTTGATCAATGTACCAGGATGCTGTAAGATGTTAATATTAAGGGAAGCCAGGTGAAGGGTCTATAGGAACTTTCAAATCCAAACTTATAGAAGTTTTAAAACTTCTGTAAAGCCAAAATTTGAAAATAGGAAGTTAAAAAAAAAATAAGATACCACTCTACATTCACTAGAATCAGTAAAATGAAAAAAAATTAATGTTGAAGAGAATGTGGAACAACCAGAACTCTCATACATGGTTGTCGGGAGTGTAAAACGGTATAACCACTTTGGAAAATAAGACACTTCAGCAGTGTCTTAAAACATTAAACATACATCTTTCTACTCTATGACTCAGCAATTTCACTCCTAGATATTTGTATGAGAAAAATGAAAATCTATGTCTAAAAAAGCCTTGCACAAGAACATTCATACAAACTTTACTAGCCAAAGACTGGAAACAATCCAAATATCTATAGGATAATGGACAAATAGAGTAGTACTCAGCTACAAAAAAGGGACAAGTTACTGATAGAAATAATAACATGGGTGAATCTCAAAAATGTTATGCTGAGTGAAAGAAGCCAGACACAAAAAAGTACATGCTGCATAATTCTATCTTTATGAAGTTCTAGAATAGTCAAACTCAATCTATGGTGACAGAAATCAGACCAGTGGTTGTTCAAGGTGGGACAGCATGAGCACTGACTGGGAAGGGACATGAGGAAACTTTCTGGGGAAATGTACTCAGTGCTGACAGGGATGGGGTTACACAAGGGTATGCATTTGTGAAAACTGATCAAACTGTTCACTTAAGATCTTTTACTTCACTCTATGTAAATTATACCTTAATAAAACAATGTTTAAAATAATATGCGTGCATTATTTCTTCCTTTTGTTTCTTGTTCCTAAATAAAGACCCTACTTCATCAAAACAGACCCTTCCTGCTCCAAAATCAATGCAATAACTGCATTTTAAAAGCCTTTGATTAGAAAACCTGTTATAGATTTTTGAAAGTCTAATTGGATGATATCCACTTGTTCCCCTCAAAATAGCTGGCAACTTATTTTCACAGTCAGGAGACTGAGGGACAACACTATTTTCACGCTTTATATTTTATACTTTGGCCCATTTTTAACACACAATTTAAGAATATACAAATAGCCCTCTTATCTGAAAGAATCCGAAGTGTTTTACAAACCTTCAAAACAGATTTTTAAACTATCTAATATTTTATAGGAGGAACATTTCATGCACACTAAAGTGCAGCGACATCTGGCCTGCAACATGGCAGCTGTTTTACAGCCACGACACCTCACAAAAGTTTAGGACAGGAAGTGAAAAATTCTATAGTCAACCGAGGCGAAGACGAGGAAGGCTGCAGAAGCAGAAGGCTGCAATGGCCTGGGCTGGAGCACAGCCAGCACGATGTGGTTAACACCTCTGTCGTAATGAAAAGCACAAGTGTCATTAGTGGTCAGAGCCTCATCTCACAGAAGGCATGTCCCACAGCACAGTGACCTTTTCCTTCCATCAGGAGCACTGGCTTATTTCTAATACAACAGAAAAAATGTTCCCACTAGTCATGCCCAAATCATTCCTTTCTGAGGTCTCCTTTCCAGGTACTACAGTGCACGTGAGCTTAACTGTGCTGAAATTTGACAAGGTTTTTATCCTGATGTCAGAAGGTCAAGCCAACACTTAGTTGGATATATTTCATCACAAGCAAATAGAGCAGGAGAAAGCTATGATTTGGGTTAAGGGAGTACAGACAAACACATTGCCATCCAAAGACTCCTTTTAGGTATTTTTTGAAAACTTTTATTTGTTTAGATTTGCCAAATTAAAGGAGTAAATTTTGAGATTTTTTTTCCCTGTGATAGCCTTCAAGCTTTCTTGTAGGAAAGCTCAGCTAGTTTTTGTTGAGCCTAGAGGAGAATTCTAGATGTAGAAGAGATGAAAGAAGACCACAGATTTCTTCACATGATTTTGGCCAGTACTATCTGCCTATAAAAGCTTCTTATAAGAAGAGCATGAACATGACTGTAAATAATCATCACACCTTGGCCTCAGCTCCCTGGAAACATGGATCCTCCTTCATTTAGCTCCAAACTGTTCTGAATGCTAGACCTCAAGTCATTTTTTCCATACACAACAATTGAACCAGATCACTCAACCTTCCAGCAACTCCCCATCACTTCTCAGGATTCTGTAAAGATTTGTGCCTTGAATTTCAATGCACCCCCCTTGATAGTCATGCACACAATTTTTGAAAGTCCAGATGAAGATAACTCCGTATCCAGAGTTCCATACTACTGCAAGTGGCCCACTCATGCTAAACGTATGTGCTACTCTTTCACAATGCAAATAAGGCTATAGTGAAACCTCCTGAATGCCAGAGGACATTAAAGAGACTCCAACCTTGTAAACTCATCCATCATTATCAAAGGACAAGTCTTATTCCCCTTCCATCCTGCCCAAAGGGAAGGCAGGTCAAAGATAGAATTCCAATAGAGGCTGGAATTAGATTTATCTATTGTTGCTTGGATCCAAGTATATGGATATGTGTGTATCAGGGTGGGGGTGGTATTTGGGGATGACTGAGGTTGGGGGAAAAGGAGAGAGATGGTTACAGTTCAACCCTGTGCCATCAGGTGAAATAATATATAAATCAATATTCACTGGCCCCATGCTATGCCCAAAGCATTCTGCTAGATGAGAAAGAGAGAGAGTGTGTGTGTGTGTGTACAGAGAGAGAGATTACAAAGAGATAACTCTCCATAGTAGGCAGTAAATATATAGAGGAAAAAATGAGTTGTGCAAAAAATGCTATTGCAATTTGGCTTTGGAGACTCAGATGCAACAAATGTTTGTGGGCAACTACTAGGTGCCTGGAGAGTTTACATAAGTCTATTTATTTAATCCTCCCAACATCTTTGTAAAGGTAATGGTATACTCTAACTTTTATAGATGAGGAAACAAAGGTTGGACAAAGTGATTTGTCCAAAGTCACCCAGATGGTGACTAGCCGAGGTAAGTCCTCTGATTTCAAATCTCTTGTTTCTTCTTCTATCTACCATGCTGTACCACTCTGTACTGATGTAATCTCACTGGAAGTGAGATGTGAGCTGGGACTTAAAGGACGTACAGATTGTACTCTGGAATGGAATAAACAAGCCATTTTAGGTAAGCAGAAAATAACTACCATAATTTTCAAAAGGAAAAACCCAAACAAAAGGTGAGTTTAGCAGGTTATTAGGAAGCTTGTTTTGGTAGAAAGAGGATTATATAGAAAAGAAGAGGAAGCTAATACTCCAAAGACAAGCCTGGGCCACATCTTGGAAAGATTCTACCATTAAGCTTAGGAGTTTTACCTTATGCTTTTCATAGCGGGGAACCGCTATAATTTGAATAACATTATGGAATTCACTTTTAAGAAATGTCATCTGGCATGGGGTATAATAGATGGATTCGTTGAGAAAGAATGAAGCAGAGAAGCCAATCTGAGGTGGTCATTGTAACAGTGCAGATGTGGAGTGGTAAACCAGGATAGAATGGAGAGGAAGAGAAAATTTAAAACAATCCCTGGCACATGTTGGACAGTACTCAGTAAATATTTACAGAAAGGTAGAGCGGGGGAAGAAAAAGACAATGCAAGGAGAAAGTCATTAGAACTTGTTAACTCACAGGCTATGGAGAACAAGAGAAAAGCTACATCAAATGTCACTCTAATGTCAGGCCCAGACAACCCTGAGAATGGTGGAATTATTAATAGAAATAAGAAATTTAAAAGAAAGGAACCAAATATAAGAAAGAAAAATGACAGGTTAAGATACACTGAATTTGAGATGATCCAAGACACCACGTGAAAACATTTGGTGGAGATAAATACCAGGGAGAGAGATCAGACTGGAGATTTAGATTTGACCATCATCTGCACAGAGATGGAGCTAAAGTAGGAAAAAAAATTACCAAGGAAAATTGCATAGAGTGACAAAAGCTAAAGGCTAAGAACTAGACTTTAAAAAAAACATGCACCCACATGCTCAGAGGTGCAAAACAGTGTCAAATGTTGCATGCAAATCAAGGAAACCAAGGCTGGGAAAAGACAATTGGATTCGGCAATCAGGAGGTCATGGTGACCTTCAAGAATTCTGGCTCAGGCAAGTAATCAGAGAAAAAGGCAGATTTCAGAAAACTAATGACAGTGTGAATTGAAAGTGGAGACTATGGGACAGACTACATAATGGAAAAGATTGGCAGTTACAACAAGAAAGAAATAGAACTTTATATTGTGTGCTAAGCTTAACATACCTGGGAGAACTTTAACTTTCTCAGGTCATTATTTTAATTTTTATTTTTATAGTAAATTAGGCCATACTATGGGTCAAAACCTGTCCCCTGTGCACATGGTGTTATATAGGATATAAGTCCCAACACACCAGAGAAAGCAAATGAGTATTATCCTTGTCCATTCTACTCCTATCTGTGTAATTACAGGTTGAAATGAAATTTGAATTTATAACACTAATGTTGCTTCACTGGGACTTTAATACACTTATTATTTGAAATAAATCACCTCATTTCTCTAATCACCCTCTATTGACAACTTTATTCATTTGGTGAGATGATGATGTTGGAGTGTGAAAACCATATTGAAATAAGATTTATGTCTAAATCCAGATGTTTAGACATATTAAACCACTATGGAGCCTGATGATTTATTTTCTCTCACTACAGGTCAGAGCATATGGCTTAGAGAACACTTAAGAGAAGTGGGCTAATGCACTCATATTTCACTACTGAAAACTTTGGTTCTAATTTGAGTAAATTGACCAATGAAATAAGCTTGATGGACTCGTTCAAAACTCTAGTCCACATTCTTCACTTCACATCAAATTCTTCACTTATCTGCTTTCATGAGGCAGACCTCGTGCTATCAACAAGGAATTTCTTAAGTACTCAGCCATTTAAACAATTCAGACCTTAAAAAAAAAATTCAGACTTTGGTTATAGGAATTCCTTTATTCCAAGTTAGTAAAAGGAATAAAGACACAATAGTCCTGATCTTTAAATTTTTCCTTTCAATGAAAAAACTACTGACAGAAAAGGCACTTTGCAACTACATAGTCAGGTATCCAGGCAAGGAAGCAGTCATAGCCAAAGGAACATATCCACCCAAACCCATGAGTGTTTAGCAAAGGCTTGTTGATGGTACCACTGATGATTATACTTCAGGGTCAAGATCATGTTTTGAAGGAAAAATATGACATAAAGTTAAATCTGGAAGTTATACTCCATCAAGTTACATCTACAGTACATTACTAGAAAACATAGAAAATGGTCTAAATCAGGAGTCAGCAAACTTTTTTCTGTAAAGGGTCAAATAGTAAATATTTCAGACTTTGCGGGCCATATGGTCTCTGTTACAGTGACTTAACTCTGTCTTTGTAGTGCAAAAGCAGCCAAAGAGAATATGTAAAAGAATGAGTGTGGCTGTGTTCCAATGAAACTTTATTTACGAAAACAGGTGGCAAAAGGAAGAGCTCAACAACAACAACAAAAGCCCAGTGATGAAGTATGTCAAAGGAACATAATAGCCACTGAAAGAGCTCCCAAAGGCCAAAGCTAAGATAATTTGAGCAATGAAATAGATGAAGAAATATTGGCTTATAACCAAAAAGTAAAATAAATATCCATGAATTCATATTGATATTAATAAATGATTGAATAAATAAATAAATGAGGGAGAAGAGACAAATCCCTCATGCAGAAGAATATAAATAATTTATGTAGATACTCTGTCCTCAGTGAGGGGGAATATAACTCCCCACTACTTAAGTGTGGGCTATGCATAAGGACTTCCTCCCAAAAGGTACAATATGGAAAATGGAGGGGAAAAAAGTAGCTTTTTAGTGGAGAAATCTCACAAACACTACCTCAGCCAGGTGATCAAGGTCAACATCAACAGTGATAAGTCACGTTGATAGTATGCACTCTTGATATGACGCAATGAGAATGGTACTCTGTGGTAAACCTCTGTGATTTTCTTCCCAAAACCTGTAGCCCTAGTCTAAGCATGAGAAAAACATCAGGCAAATCTCAATAGAGAGACATTCTATAAAATACCTGACCAGTACTCCTCAAAACTGTCAAGGTCATCAAAAACAAGGGAAGTCTGAGAAACTGTCGCAATCAAGATGAGTCTAAAAAAAGGCATGATGATTAAATGTAGTATGGTATCCTGGATGAGATCCTAAACAGAAAAAAAAAAAAAAAAAAAGTAAAAACTAGGGAAATCTGAATAAAGTATGGACTTTTTAAGTTAACTTAAAAAAATAATAAAAATAGATGGCAGGACAGATTTGGCCTGGGCCAGCCTGGGTTAATTGCTATATTCACTGTAGGTCATGGAGGTCTCCCATGGCACAAAACAAAACATAGAAATAGATGACAGAATAAGAGCAGGGCCTTTAGAGACTAACCAGTCTAGCCTCTTATTCTGCAGCTGAGAAAACAGGAGCAGAGAGGTTAAGTGTCTTACCTAAGGTCAACTAGCCTGTAAGTGGTAGACCTAAAGCTGGGATTTCAGGGTCTAACTTCCTAGCTAATGAATGTTATGCTACACTATACTCCTGTCCTCTCTCCTTTCTCTATATACATAATTCCAACTCACTCCAGAAACAAAGGAGCACTTTGGCAACTTATCCAATTTATGCCCTCCAAAAAAGAAAATCCTAGTATGCCTTCCTGTTTTCTTCCCAGAGAAGATATTTCCCCCTAAGTTCTTGCAAGTGAAAGCTAGAACCCACGAAGCACTAGAGCCCAGAAAGACTGATTTCCTTACTGCTTTCCATCTCCTGATATTGTTTACATGTGTTTGTCTGCAAAAGTTTTAATGGAATAAAAGAAAATGAGTGCTTTAATTTACCAATAAAATCTGTGCTCCAGTATGAGTCATTGTTTTCTTTTTTTACACTAGTCAGGGTATAGCCTTCTGGTTTTAATAACTAATACTGCTGAGTTCAATAAAAAGCACTTAATTTAATTTAATCCAAACCTTGATCAATGCCAGCTTCCCCTGGAATTTTATCTTTGTTTTAATTTGAGTCTCCATGTTCAGAAAAATGAGAGGCCAACAGGAAAGGAACAGAAGTCAATTACCTTGCAGGCTTGTTTCTAGGCAAAGGACATGAAAATACAAGATTGACAGGTAAACTCCAAGACTCTAATATTTCTGCCCTGCTGGACAAACTTGCTGGCAGAATTAATGTTTTCTTTAGTCCTAAATAAAAAAACTGAACAATTCACAGCCCCATTTGGCAAATGTTTTTTAAATAAAATATCCCAAAGCCAATTAGTATCAGATTTCTAAGCTAGAAGTATATTGCCTTTAATGTGTTAATAATCGAGTGATATGCTACTGTAAAATTAGATACAGAAAGCCTCTTGAGTCAGTGTGCTTGAATACTAAAGCAGCCAGACTCAGTGCTTGGGAGACTGGAATGGACATGGGGACTGAAATGGAAATAGAATGAAGTAATCATGAGGACAGTTTGATAAGCTTTTCCTAAATGGCCCCTTTTTTATTTCAATAGAATTCAGTCCTCTATCTGAAAACATGCATCATTTTAGAAAAACTGCCATTTACTATTAATGACACCACTTTCTTAACTTATACCTGAAATTTTCTATTGCCCTGTCGAGTGTGAACTAAAAACTTTTACGAGGGTTGGAGGGAATTATGAAAATCTCCATTTTGGTTCAATGATGTAGGTTTTCAGTGCAAAGCTTTTAGAGCTGTTCTGCAGGATCTTAAAAGAGGACTGAGCACCAGGGCCAGCCTCGTCCCAGAGCAGGGTTACTGGCAGCCACATGTCCTTGCCACCATCCTGAAGTACTGATTCAACAGTGGATCACAGCAACAAGGCAGCCAGTCTCTTGTAGAATCCCAAACTTCAGTTCCTGCAGCACCTGGGTTCTCTAGAGGGGTTTTGTGTCCAAGCTTGATCCAACTACAATTCACAGACTATAGAATGTTAACCCTGGGAGAAAACATGGAGAGCATCTAAGCAAGTGATTCACATACTTATGGATTTCATGGACCAGTAACATTTCAAAAAAATAAATATTAACAGCACCAAAATAGGGTTGCTCATTTTCTCACAGTCATTTGCTTTAGCAAAATACAGACATTTAAAATAGCAGCTACACTCAATTATTAGCACCATTTCATAATGTCATAGACATTTTAACAACAAAAATGTGGGAAGAACATGAATTTGGAACTTAAAAATTAAATGAATTTAGCCTCATTAAAAACTCACTACATTGTTCTTATTTTTTCATTGCATCCTAAGTTACTGAAAACTTCATCACAGACTGGCATTCATCTATAGACCACTGTTTGAAAAACAATTAGCCAGTCCAACACTTTTACTTTACTGATGAGAACAATGACTTCCTGAGAGATGAAGAGACTTGCTCAAGAAGTCAAATTGATGGCAGAGATTAGACCAGAACCCAGATCTCTAAATTCTGAGTATGTTGCTATTCTGCTGATAGCAGATTATTTCATTTGCTCAAGAAACATTTCCTGATCCCTGACTACATGCTTATGGAAAAGTTAAAAAAGAGAATTCTCCTTAAGAATTTATGATCAGAGTGGAATAGGGAGGTGGATGGAGGTTTGGAGAAAAGATATGTAACAATTTTAATTTAGAGAAGAATGTAATGTGCAGGGAGATGCAAATTGCTAAGACAGTTTTAGAAAAAGGAGGAGCCACTCTCAGTTGGGGACTTCCTGATGTCTTTATAGGAGAGGTCATATTTGAACTGGGCCTTAAGGAAAAAAGGCAGTAAGGACATTCATAGCCAAGTGAATGCTGTAAGCAAAAATTAGTAAGAAAGTAAGTTAAGGATCTACGATGGAATACCAAGTATTTGAATTTGGACAAAGCTTAAGAGGTAGATAATAAGAAAAGAGCAAGAAAGGTTGTTTGGGTATTTCAGTAGATGTTGAATGCTAGTCTAAGAAGTTTACACCAATGCATCTTAAACTAGTGTGCTTAAGAATCCCCTGAAAAGTTATTAGAACACAGAGTTGAGGGACCAAAGATTCTGATCCAGTAGGTCTAGGTCAGCCCGGGGAATTCATTTCCTATAAGCTCCTAGGTAATGTTGATGCTGCCCATGTGTGGATCACACTGTGAGTAGCACTGTAACATTCAGTAACGTTTAGACATAAATGGAAGACAGTCATGGCCAACTGAAACTTTTTGAGAAGAGGAGTGATACACTCTATTATTGTCTATTTATTCACTTATTTTGGACTGAAAATGGAATCACCCAAAGACCAATTATTAACAGCAGATCTTTAGAATCCTCTCTGTTGTGACCCTAGCTGTTCTCCCATAAAGAGATAATCCAAAACTCAGTGAGATTCTTTGGGGAATGAGATTCTTTACTCCGCCTAAAGAGGACATCAAATGACACTTTTCTATAATTGAAAGTAACAACAAAAACATAAAGCAACTATCAATTTGGAAAGCCAAAAGACTAGGAAGGAAACTAAATGTGTTCTTTAGCTTCCGCTTTGAAAATCTTTAAGCGCAAAATATTATAAAGGTAAATAAAACATACTTGGGAAGAAAAATTACCATGGAATCAGCCTGTTTAGGAATCTTCAGGAATAATAATAATAAAGGAATTCATTAGGAATAATGTTAACAATGTACCTTCGAAGCTTGGGGAAAAATAGACTCATGAATTGCAGTCTTGTGGAAGACGGATTAGACTTTACTCCTATGATTCCAGAGACCAGAACTACCACCAATGGGTAGAAAATTTTAAGGATGCAGGATATGGCTAAAGATAAAAACTTGTTTTTAAAGGCATAACTTTCTAAGTCTGCTCAAAGATGATTGGACCACTTCATGGTATGGAGAGCTGCCCTACCCGGGAAGTGCTTTAAGCAAAACCTGATTAACAATTTGGCAGGTTTATTGCAATGGGAAATCAAGCAAGGCTCAGATAGTAGATTGGCCTAGATGACCTCTAAGAAGCCACCCAACTCTAAGAATCTAGGATTTCTTTCTTATCTCAACCCCTACTAGCCAAGAATCAGCAAAAGATTAGTCAAGTATTCAGAAGTATTTAGAATAGACACAAAGTCTTATGAAGATGAATGTAAACTGCACAATTTCAGAATATTGACAACTCAGCAATCACCAGTCATACTTGGAAGAGCTACTATTAGGGTTTGGGAATCTGGACTCTTAAGTAAAATGCTCTTCCTTCAACAGAATGTTACTTTTCATTAGGTAGGAATCTTTAAAGCCATTTTGATATATGTTTTCAATACACATTATTAAGCACCTGCTTCATGCCAGGCAGTGTGCTCAGGTGTAGTCCTGAAATAAACACAGACAGATATTACATGGAATGAAGTCTTTTTAATTTTAAAGAGTCTTACTCCCTAGCAGAGGAAGAGTTAGTACTAATAAGAAAGGAAAAGCAAAAGTAATAGGCACCTACTTGAAGAGCTTCCTGGTCCAGGAATAGCTCCCCACCACCTGACAGTTCATCAACTCCATCAACAGGAATCCTTTCCCTTGGTTCTTGAAGATCTTGTGTTAGAAGACTTCTATTAAAAAGCAAGTACCTCCTGGGAAGAAAAATAACTTAAGATTCTAGCAACTCAATCACTTCCCCTCTTTGGACTTTAGTTTTCCTACCTGTGAAATAAGTAGTTTTGACCAGATGACCTCTGTGGTCTCCTCCAGCTATAAAAATCTAGGAATTACTTATTAGGCCTACAGGCCAGAGAATGGGAGCAGTTTATGGCTAGATTTTCAAGGCTGCCTGGAAACGGAGGTTGGAATCATAAGCAGCCCAAAGTATTTACAGTGATCGAACATTCTCCTAACCCTGAAGTTATAGGGAAAGATTTAAACATGCCTCCAAGCCTCATGGGCAATTCACTCCCTTAGAGCTGTTGGACAACCTTTGGCTAATAAAGATTAAACAAATAAATATAAAAAATGGTTCTATCCAGCATCCTGAGAGGCCAATTTGCTGTTAATGGTGGTGTTTAGGCCCTAAAAGGGTATTAACTTACAGAGTAGTTAAGTCTCCAAACACAGACCAGAGCTTTAAAAGATGCACAGGTGCCAAAATTAAGGGCCAAATTACCAATCTGTTTTAAATGATGGTCTGGGAATGCTTAGTATGACAAGGAAAATGTATGACAAATAATATCTTCAATACAAAGAAAAAGTTGCTTGAGTTTATTAGAGGAAATGTGCTGCCTCTTGGGGCTTCTTTTTTGCCCACTCCCCAAAGAGGTGATTTTTCAAAATTGACTTGAAGACACAGCTAATGCAAAATGACCCTTTAAGCACAAAATAATCTCATTTTTAACTAAAATAGTTTCCATGTCAGCATTTGACAAAACCTTTGAGAACTTAGAAATCTCAAGAAAATGCACATTTCATTAGTATCAAAACTAGGCGCTTCCATGATATGCTAAATGCCTGCATTACTCAACATATGCAAAAGCTTTAGACCAGAGCAAAGCCGGCTGCCTCTCTACTCACTGACAAGTTTAAAGAATTGCATTGGCAGCCCTGCTGGATGACAGCAGAATGACTTCCTGTCAAGTAACCTCCATCCTCCAAGGTGACAGGAAATGAGTTTAAACACTGGTAATATCACTAATCAACTTGAGGAGCACATGTTTCCAGCCTGCAATTGTGAAGTTTGGTTGCAATGTGTTAGCTGCTTGCTGGGCCATGTGATTCAGCATAATGACAGATAAAAGGAAAGGTCAGATTTACTAAGTGTTGAAGAGGTGTCATCAAGAGTTGCATATTACTTCAAGATGCCCTCCGCATCAGAGGCATCTCACATATAGGAGTCGATTTCTCCTATAGAATTCTTCAGTTTTCCAATTACTTTTATGGAAACTTCCAAATTTATTTCAACATGTAGAATTGGACTTTCTCTTATTCTTGATTGAGACCAAATAGTCCAAGATAATGGTCTTATCTTTATATGATCCTATCTTGGTCTTTAAGATAAGTGCATACATGAGTATACTTTCAAGCTTTACCAAATTCACTCTTGTCAAATTAAAATAGCCAGATTTTCCTCAAAAGTTCTTTCTAGTGCCCCCAGTATCTTGATGCTTCAGAGATTGAGATGGCTTCCCCCTCAAATACTATGGCATTTGTATTCCTTCTCAAAGAAGCACTATTCAGTTTTACACTAAGAAGTATGAGGAAATATAAATTTCCCTTTATTTACAGAATAGGAAGGGATGTTAGGGATCCTCTTCAGAGCCCATTCATATTATAGATTCATTTATTCAGTCATAATTATTTTTGAGCACTTATTCTATGTCAGGAATTATGCTAGCAGACACAATAACAAGTAGAACTAGACATGGTCTCTGATCTCTTAGAGGCACAATTAAATAATAAAACATTAACTAAATAATTATTCAAATGAATGTATAATTCATAAATTAAATATTCATAATTATTAAATAAATTAAATAACTATTCAGTTTATGGATGAGTAAATAGACATTGAGAGGTAAAGTGACTGCCTAAGGTCCCACAGTAAGTCTGTTCTAGAATACCGCTCTCCTAGTTCCTGGCTCAGTTCTCTTTCTCTGTACCCCAGGGCATTTCAGTGTGCTTCCCCTGGATTGAAAGATGATCTGACAGGCAGTCTCACAGCTGCTTCTCTAGAGCAGGGCTTCCCAAGTTTTCTACCTCCTACCACAACTATAAAATGCTTTGCTCTTTGCTGAGACACACCTAGGGGAAGGGCAGGTTGGGTGTATGTTTGTGTGTTGGGGGAGGGAAGGGAACCTAGAGGTGAATATGATGGAGATCTCCTAAGCTTGTATGAAGAACACACAAGACTACACTACTGAAAGTGGAAGACAGCAGTGCCGACATGCCTTTTATTTTGGGGCAGGGATGACCTGCCTTTTTGGGGATAGGTGAAGGGAGGCATTCTAAGTGGTTTTCTAGAATAACCACCAGCTTCTGTCTTAAATACTGGCTGAAAACGTTGACTCACTTCAGCTTAAAGGGCCAGAGAACACAGAAGCCATGGACATGACTTGGCAAACTAGAAAAACCAACTATGGCACAGGAGGATGCTTCTTGGCTGTGAGAGTGGAGTCAGGGCCCTCTGAAGCATATCTCAAAAGTCAGAGTAGCAGGATGGGGTAATCTATTTCCTCCTCCCCAGAGGAGGAGGAAAAGACATGGAAGTAAAGAACTCTCAGCTATCCGATCCCTCCATTAAAAGCTTTACAGTTTCTTGTAAATTGTAAAACTTTCTCCCATAAATATAACTCCTCTCACAACTTGGATTTCTGTCCCCACAGGAGAGAAGCACGCTGTCTTCCACACTCAACCTACAAACTGTGTGCCTAATCAATATCTGCTGAATGCACAAATGGTGTGGACAGTGCCATCAATCTGCATGTGTAAACATTAATAAATAAGAATGTTATTGAGCGCTTTGTGATAGATACTGTGTTAAAGCTGTGAATGCATTATCCCACTTAATCCTAATAACTCTGTAAAATAGCTAATATCATTATTCCCATTTCATAGATGAGAAGACAAAGGAAGCTTAGAGAGGTTAAATAACTTATCAAAAGTTATTCAGCTGGGGCCGCCCGGTGGCGCAGCGGTTAAGTTCGCGCTTGGCAGCCCGGGGTTCGCGGGTTCGGATCCCAGGCACCCGCCGACGCACTGCCTGTCAGCCATGCCGTGGTGGCATCCCATATAAAGTGGAGGAAGATGGGCACGGATGTTAGCCCAGGGCCAGTCTTCCTCAGCAAAAAGAGGAGGATCGGCAGTGGATGTTAGCTCAGGGCTGGTCTTCCTCCCCCCCACCCAAAAAAAGTTATTCAGCTAATAAAAGGCAAGGGCCAAGATTTAAATGCAGGTCTGCTACACTTCGAAGCCCATGCTCCTGGTTGCCATATTTGTTGCCTCCTTGAGGATCAAGGCAGGGCAAGATGTAGAGCATCTCACTATAGGGTCCTACTTTCAATTAATTAGGGCACTTTCAGCAGCAAACAGGAAAAAAGTAGTGTTAACAATACATAAATGTAATCTCACATGAAAAGAGGAGTCTCCAAGTTTTTAGGGTTGATTAATTCAGTGGCTCAGTGATGTCTTTAATGATGCCAATCCTTTCAATTTCTGCTCTGTTGTCCTCAGATGTTGGCTTTTGTCTTCAGGTATGTCCCTTAATGGTAACAAGATGGCTGCAGTAGCTGCAGGCATATCTCCTCACATAGTTGTGTCTGGAGGCAGAAAAGGGGCTGTTTTTCTCAGTGCATTTCTTTTAAAAATGAAGAAATCTTTCCCAGAAGCCCCCAAGCAGACTTTCATTTTTACTTCATTGGCCATGTCCAAACCAATCACTGGTAAAGAAATTTGAATTACCAATATTGACTTAAAGGAATCAAGACCCAGCTACCTAAGGTTGGGAAGGAATCAGCTCCCCCTGAAGCATTTAGCTGCCTGTTCCTGAACAAAACCTAGGCCCTGTTAGGAAGGAAGAAGGGCAGGAATGGCTGCTGGGTAGGAAATTAATAGTAACTGCCACATACCCAAACCAAATCACAAATGAAACTAGAGGCTATATCACTGAGGCATTTTCTAACCACTGCCAAATGCTAGTTGACAAATGCTTTCAAATCTAGTTATGTTCAAAGGCAAAGTAGTAATCAGTTCCAATCTTCTAGGCTTTGGGAATGAGAGGAAATTGTAAAAGCAGCCAAAATAATGTTTTCTACCCATCTGATGTCAAAGAAAGAAAACCATGATTTCCCTCTGAGTTTAGAGTCCGGATTCTAGACAAAGAGAAGGAAATATGTAGAAGCCATTCTTCCAATCTCCCTACCCCTGAGAAGAAGACAAAGGACTATTTGCTGCATCTAGGTCCCTGAGATGGCTCCTGAGTACATAACTATGCTTCAGAATTTCTTCTGTGTTAAATCAGGTGGAAACCATTCCTGTCTATTCATCCCTAAAGATTGTTTACCTAGGATTGCCATTTCATGCTTCTGACTTAATTTAGGGAAGATAATCTCTGCTCATATTAATAAGCAGTTCCGAGATAACATGTGTGAAAGTTCTTTGTGAATTTAATTTGCTATGCAAATAGAAAGCACTGTTCAAAGTTCCAATTTTAGCCAAGGGCATGACTTACATGGTCAATGTAATGGGCCCCAAACTATTTGTCTTTCTCAAGAGCCTTTTGCCAGTGTTCTCAGAGCTTGTGGTTGGTAGATTAGATAACTGTTCAGAAATTTTCACTCATTTTCCTCCATGGGCCCTCCATGGGCCAAGTATAGTTCTCTATCTTTGACTAGGTTTGGTTGGCCATGTGACTTTCTGTGGCCAACAGAATGAGGGTGAAATGACAGTGACCTATTTCTGAACATAGGACTCAAGAGGCCTTGCATGTTTCCATCTGCTCTCTTGCATTCAACCATCACTATAAGAACATGAATACTGGTCCAAAGAGCAGAGTTGCCTGAGCCGAGCCCAGTCTAGATCAACTAACCCCCAGGCAGCTGACCCTCAGGCTTATGAACAATGATAAATAGTTGCTGTTTAAAGCCACTGAATTTTGAGGCAATTTGTTACATAACAATAGCAAACCAATACAGTGCTCAAAGTGTAATGGCCTGTCCATTAACTCTATATATCCCATCTTGAAGGGTTCACTCCTGGAGCCCGAAGCTATCTGGTTCAGTATTGACTTCTCTCTATGTTAGTAGTCTCCAAACCAATATTTACTTTCCAATTGCTTCTTCATCCCAGAAGCATCTTGGGGGAAGGGACAAGTGTTTGCCCTGAACCGCAAAAGCTCTAGAAGACTTGGGAGGAACCCTACCCTTCAAAGAGAGAAAACTCAGGAGTAAAAAGGTAATCTCTTATTGATGTTGGTAGTATTAAGTGATCTTCAACCCAGCAAAAAATGCATTAGGTTAGCACTAAGTGCACTGAAATGTACACAGTTTTCTCCTTCATGAAATAAGAATAATGTTACTTACATCACTGAGATGTTATAAGAATCAATGAGACTGTATATTGTATTTGTATACAATATTTGTATATTGTAAAATGCTTTTTAAATTTCAGAATATTCATACAAGTGTTAGTTATTAATATTCTATAACTACAGAGGTTACTCTTCCAATTAATTATAATCTTCTAAAGTCTGGCCTTTTTCTTTTCTAAGACTCTTCTGGAGTCCTAACATTTGCCAGGGCTCTCTGTTTTACATTACTCCCAAAATTCTAATGTCCTAAAGGCAGCACTTATTCACAAAGCCCTTCTACAATCATTTAATGAACACAAATACAAGCGCACATGCCATCAACCCAAACAAACCACAGATCACATCCCAGAGATATCACGTCACACGTTCAGACCATAAGCATACAATTTACCAGCACTGTTTGAGGATTCCAATTTCTCCACAACCTTGCCAACACTTGTCATTTTCCATTTTAAAAACTATTATTATTATGGACATCCTAGTGAGTGTGAAGTAGTATTTCATTGGGGTTTTGATTTGCATTTCCCTAATGATTAATCATATTGAGCATCTTTTCATGTGCTTTTCTTTTTTCTGCAGTCTATTTGTCTGATATTACTGTAACATCTCCAATTTTCTTTACATTAGTGTTTCTATAGTATAACTTTTTCCATCCTTTTACTTTTTTTATTGTAAAATACACATAATATAAAATTTACCATTTCTATTCCTCTTCCTTCATTTCTGATCTTCCAAGTTTCCTTCTGGTACCATTTCCCTTCTGTCTAAAGAACTTCCTTTAGCAATTCTTCTAAGAGGTTTCCTAGAAATGAATCATTTTCATTGGTCTGAGAACATCTTTATTTCACTTTCTTTCTGAAGGATATTTTTACCTGATACAGAATTTGCAGTTGACAGTTTTCTGTCAGCACTTACAAAATATTGTTCCACTTCTTTCTGGCCATCATGGTTTCTGATGAGAAATATGGAGTTACTTGAATTGTAGCTCTCCTATAAATAATAGATCCTTTTTCTCTGGCTGCTTTCAAGATTTTGTCTTTGCTTTAAGTTTTCAGCAGATTGATTTTGATGTGTCCAGTGTAGATTTCTTTGGGTTTATACTGTTTGGGATTCTCTGAGCTTCTTGAATCTGCAGGATTATATCTTTCACCAAATTTGATAAGTTTCAGACATTATTTCTTAAAGTAATTTTTCTGCACTGCACTTCTTCTCTTCCTCTCAGACTCCAATGACATGAATGTTAGACATTTTGATATTGATCCTCATATCCCTGAGTATCTGCTAAATTATTTTTCAATCTTTTTTCTCTCTTTTGTTCAGATTGGATAGTTTCTCTTGATCAATCTTCACATTCACTGACACTTTCAGCTGTCATTTCCACTCCGCTATTAAGCTTCTGCAGTGAGTTTTTGTTTTTTCCTGAGGAAGATTCACCCTGAGCTAACATCTGTGCCAATATTCCTCTATTTTGTATGGGGGTCACCACTGCAGCACAGCCACTGACGAATGGTGTAGGCCTACACCCAGGAACTGAACCCAGGCAGCTGAAGCGGAGCACGTGGAACTGAACCACTAGGCCATGGGGCTGGCCCCTGCAGTGAGTTTTTTATTTCAGTTATTATAGTTTTCAATCTAAAATTTCCATTTGCTTCTGCTTTACATTTTCTATTCCTTACTGAGACAGTCTAATTTGTTTTAAGAGAGTCCACATTTACTCGCTAGAGCATTATTGTAAGAGCTACCTTAGAGTCTTTGTCAGATAATTCCAACATCTGTGTCATCTTCTCATTTACATCATTGATTATTTTTTCCAATGCAAGTTGAGATTTTCTTGATTATTTGTATGTCACGTAATTTTCAATATATCCTGGACATTCTGAATAGTATGATATAAGACTCTCAGTCTTGTTCAGTCCCGTGGAGAATGTTGATATTTTTGTAATAGTAGGCAATCAACCCAGATGAGTTCAGGCCACAAGTTCAAACCAGTCCTCCTTGAGTTACGGTTTCAATGACGGTTCTGTTTTCAAAGACTTTACAGTGCTATTTTAATATATTCTGCATTTGTGCCCCCCAGTGGCCAGCATGGTACTGGATCAGTGGTCTAGCTCTTAGTTCAGTTCTCAAAGTTTTTAATATGGTGTTTAGGATCAGATTCATACATGCCCAGCTCAGGGGTGAGCCTTGAAGCACATAAAAAACTCTGTTACTTTCCTGATCTCCTTTCTCTTGGAATCAGTTTGATTCTTTTGATACCTGCTTTTTAGTTTTGTTAAACAGGACCAAAGCAACCTTGGACCTAATACTGATTTTACCCCCACTAATGAGAGAATATCCTTCTGAGTAATTTATCCAATGTCCCATTAATTATGAGATTTTTCTCTGTGGTTGGTGAGAACTATTTCCAGACCTGTGCAAACCCCACAGATTATTCCTCTGCTTCTTTTGGGTAGACATTTCCTGGCCTCTGACAGTTTCATTACACACACATGCTGGTCAACAGTAAGCTGAAAATTCAGTGGGGACCCTCTGAATATCTCTGAAGCTCTCTCCTTGTACAAATGTGCACTTTAGCCACCTTGGCCTCCCTGGACTCCCAGTTTCATCTCCTCATCTCAGGAAAACCACTGGGGTCAGCCTTGGTTTCCTGCTCCTCCAATGAAGTCTGGAAACTCTCTCCAAGCAGTAAGCTGGTGCAACTGTAGAGCTTATCTCATTTGTTTCCTTTTCTGGGAGATCACTGTCCTGAGCTGCCTGATGTACTGTCTTCAAACTATTATTTCATATATTTTTCCTGGTATTGTAGATGTTTCAGGTGGGAAGGTAAATCCAATCCCTATTACTCCCTCTTAGTCAGATGCAGAAGTTCCCAATCTCTTTTGAGAGTAAGCTCCAGGTTATGGCCATGAAGAACAGTAGATGAAGATAAGAATGACAGTGAATTGAGGCCAGAGTGTTGAGCATCCAGATAACATGGGTTCTAAACTGCAACATAACAGCAAAAATAAGGTGGAGCAACAAAGGAAGGTAGAAGTAACTCCAATATGGTAGCTGAGGTCAACAAAGATTTGGGAAGAATAGAAAGATAAGACAGCACGGACTTTCAATGAGAAAATGATATATTAATGATTTGGAAAAGGTCCCTACTACGATTGCTCTATGAGGGCAGAGACTTTGTCTCAGTCACTGATGTATGGACTAGACACTGTTCTAGGTACTCAAAAAACATATGTTGGATCGACATTTGTTGAATGAATACAGTCGAGGCTGACCCCTCTTCCTCTCCCCTTACATAAATGGAAATGGGGAAATGAGAGTTATATGCAGAAGACCTATCTGGTTTCACTCAAAAGCTAGTTTTTGGTTCATTTGATCAGCTGAAGGGAGAAATAAGAATGTGTTTAACAAGAAGGAATTTGCCCATAATAGAACAAAAAACCTTGGAAGAATCCTCATCCTTTATCCCTCTTAGCTTCCCAAGGCTTAAAAGAGAATAATTTCTCAGGTGTTCTTCAATTATAAGATGAGCTCTGAAATAGTATAGTCATAGTTTCCCCTTCTTTGTTCTAAAGTAACATTACCAAGGAGACTAATATACTATTTGCTCTTAAATAATCTAGTTCTTTGAAACTTCAATATCAAATACATGAAACCAGTGTGTTAGGAATAAAAATACATTAGTACAAAATAAAAGGCAAACATATGAACACTGAAACCAAGTCACCAAAAGCTGGTTTTCAAATGTGAAGAATTTTCTGTGTGGGTGGGCCCACGTCAATTGTCCTAGTTTTTCTACTCCAATAGTTATTTCATATAACCTTACGCAATATCTTCCAAGAACCTAAAATTTATATTAGGTCCTAAAAAAAATGAAAAAAAAATTCAGAAAGCTTCTATCTCAAGGAGTTTACAAATACTCAAATTTCCATAATACATGGCACAGTAAATTAACCTCTCTATAACAAATTCCTTCATATTCAGAGGGAATAAGAGGACATTTAATGTAAGGAGACAGAATTTGAGCTGGGATCTGAAAAATGCTTGCAACTTTTGTAGGCTAAGATGGAAGAAGGATAGGAGAGAATTCTAAGTAAAGGGAGGCATGGAAAGGAAAGCGTACAACTAGTTGTGGGGATCAGAAAACAACCAGTTTTTATAATACTTGAATTATTTATAGGATACTATTGGGAAACAAAGCAGGGAAGCCTGTGAAAGTCCTCAAATACAAGGATAAACAATTCATAGTTAAGTCAGTAGGTCCATCTCTAAGATAAATGTGACACACTGGCAATGAAAAAGGAATAGGCTCAGCACTTTTTAGGCTTATGTAGAGAATGCCAGAAGTTCAAATATGGCAAGCTATTAGTCAGTGATTTTTGTTCGTGGGATTTCCACTACCTTATTAAGTATGAGAGCAATCACAACATTCACAAAATATGCACGAATCAACCTACGCTTTTAGTCTTAGTTTGAATGTCTGCATCAATCACACCACATATATCTGGCTCAAGTATAAGCACAATAATCTTAATCTCCACTTGCCACATCATAAATAAGACATTTTAAAGGTGTTTTTCATAGATACTGCTGAATGTTTGGAGCACATCATAAGAAAGTGAGAAACAGCTGTTGTATCTAGATTCAGCAGACACATATTTGCTCATAAGGGCAATGTTTAGAAAATGTCTTCAACCTGTTCTATTACTTCATGAGATCATGAGGACCCCTTCTGTTCACCCACTGCTTGAAGAAAGAAGTAGAGAGAGAAAAAAAAAATCACCACATAAGAAACTATGGGTCTACAAAATCAGAAAAACACACCACTATTCAAGCATTAAGAATGAATAATCTTCAAGGCCAACCCGTGGCTGAGTGGGTAAAGTTCCATGCACTCTGCTTCAGCAGCTGGGTTCGTGGGTTCAGATCCCAGGTGTGGACCTACTCCACTCACCAGCCATGCTGTGGTGGTGTCCCATGTACGAAATAGACGAAGACTGGCACAGATGTGAGCTCAGGGCGAATCTTCCTCAGAAAGAAAAAGAAAATATCAATAACCTTCAAAATGAATACCATGGAACCCTAAAGATTCCATTGAAGTACCTCAGGATTCCCACATACTCCCTCCTCCATCCCTTTCAAATTCATGTTTATCTATCTTAAATTTCATTTGTGCCTCTGCTTTTAAAAAGTTTTTAAAAATCCTATAGTGAATGAACACTTACTGATATAGAAGAATTACCTTGACACATACTAGTTTTTGCTGTTATAACTAATTGCCACAAATTAAGTGGCTTAAACAATGCAAATTTATTATCTTATATAACTGAAAATAAGAAATATGAAATGGGTCTCCCTGGGCTAAAATTAAGATGTTGGCAAGGCTGCATTTCTTTCTGGAAGCTCTAGGAGAGAATCCATTTCCTTGCCTTTTGCAGCTTCTGGGCGCCACTCACATTCCTTGGCTCATGATCCTCTTTCTCCTTCTTCAAAGCAAACAACAGATAGAACACCAACAGGTCGAGTCTTTCTCACATCATATCTAATTACTCTGACTTACTCTTCTGCCTTGGTCAGACAATCCAGAATAATTATCCTATCTTAAGGTCAACTGATTAGCAACTTTAATTCCATTACAACCTAAATTCCCCTTTGCCACATAAGGTGACATATTCACAGTTCTGAGGGAACTCAACAGTAAAATAAACAAACAATAGAAAATGACTAAAAGACATGAAGAGACCTTTCACCAAAAAGGATATATGGATGGCAAATAAGACCATGAAAAGATGTTCAACAACACTAGCCTATAGAGAAATGCAAATTAAGACCATGATGATATCACTACATACCTATTAGAACAGCTAAAACAAAAATAGTGACAATACTATGTGCTGGCAAGAATGCAAAGAAACATTGCTGGTAAGATTATAAAACGGCACAGTCACTCTTAAAAATAGTTTGGCAGTTTAAAAAAATTAAATATACATTCACCATACCACCCAGCAATCACACTCCTGGGCATTTATCCCAGAATGAAAACGAAGTCCACACAAAAACCTGTATACAATTTTCCATACATTATTTGCAATAGCCAAAAACTGGAAATGACCAAATGTCCTATAATAAGTGAATGATTAAACAAACTGTGGTACATCCATGGGTTGGGGGCAAAGGAGTAGGTGGGACCATCAACGGGTAATACAAGATCTTTGCGGTGATGGAATAGTTATGTATCTTGATTGTGGTGGCAGTTACACAAATCTACACATATGATAAAATGAAAACAAACTATACACACACTTCATACCAAGATCTATTTCCTGGTTTTGATATTGTACTGTAGTTATGCAATATGTAGCTAAAGAGGGAAACTAGATGAAGGGTACCCGGGACCTGTCTGTATTATCTTTGCAACTTCCTGTATATTGCAAATTGTGATAATGTCCCCAAATAAAAGGTTTTTAAAAATCAAATCATATTATAAATTCAATACCCTGTACCAACTGCTCCTCTCATTCATTCAATTACTTTTCTATGTTACAATAAGGATAACAAGATGTTAGACTTGAAAAGAAACCAACTAATCTAGGAGTTATAAACTGGAAGCCCATGGGCTAGATTGGCCAACAGAGTTGCTAAAGACTCAGTGTTAAAAGCATTAATTGGTGTTAACAGCATTAATCTTTTTTTTTAAATTTCCAAGTCTTTGGAGGGAGTCCATGAGCTCTAGTTCACTAGTTTCCACTCCTTTATAATCTTATACCATGTGCTCCACTCATTTAAATCCCTGTCTAATCCTTAAAGGCATTTGAGTTTGCCACTCTCACTAATCTTTTTAATGTGAAGCAGAGGTCTGAAGTGGTAAAATGAAATGTTCAAAGCCATAGGCTTCTGACTCCCAGCCAGGGCTCTACCTACTCTTCAGAGTTATTTCATCTCCTACTGGCCATGCTCTCATTCTAAGGGGGTAATTATCTAGATCTATGTTTCACTCCCTTAGTTGCCTGTCTTGAGTAAGACACCAACCATGTCAAGCCTCTGCTAAAATGGGAATGCTTGCCTTGCCCAATTCACAGGTCTATTGGAATAATCAAGTAAGACAGTGCATATAAAATCATTACATAAAGTTCCATACAAATGAAGGACATTAAATATATATATCTGCCATTTCCCCTCTGAAGCAGCAGATATTCTGGGCCAGGATACTGTGTTTGGCCTTTCCAAGTAGACTATAGCTTCAGCAAGATCCTCAAATTGCAATGTGTTATAGAAAGATGCACATCATTAGTCATTAGGGAAATGTAAATTACCACAATGAGATACCACTTTGCACCCACTAGAATGTCAATAATTGAAGAGACTGACAATACCAAGTGTTGGCAATGATGCGGAGAAACTGAAACTCTCGTACATTGCTAGTGGGAATGTGAAATGGTAATCACTTTGAAAAAAGTTGGTAATTTCTTAAAAAGTCAAACATACACTTAATAAATGCCCAAGCAATTAGATATGAAAACATATGTCGACACAAAGATCTAAGAACAAGTGTTTATAGTGACTTTATTCATAATCACAAAAAACTAGAAACAAATCAAATGTCTATCAATAGATGAATGGATAAATAGATTGTAGAATATCCATATAATGGAATACTCTTCATCAATAAAGAAGAATGAAATGTGGATGTATGCAACCAAAGGAATACATCTCCAAAAGCATTATGCTAAGAAACCAGACACATATAACCACTTTATTATTCCATTTACATGATACTCTGGAAAATGCAAAACTTTAGGAATAGATATCAGATCAGAGACAGCTAAAGACTAGGATTAGGTAGAGGAGATTGATTGCAAAGGGGCACAAGAGAACTTTTTATGGTGATTTAAATCTGTATCTTGATGGTGGTGGTAGTTACATGACTATACAGTAGTCCTCCCCAATGGAAAATTCCAGAAATAAACAATTCATAAGTTTTAAACTGCACGCTGTTCTAAGTGGCATGATGAGATCTCCCACCATCCACTCCATCCTGCCCGGGATGTGAATCATCCCTTTGTCCAGCATATCTATGCTGTATACGCTACCCACTTGTTAGTCACTTAGTAGCCATCAGGGTGATCAGATGGACTGTTGAGGTATCACAGTGCTTGTGTTCAAGTAATCCTTTTTTCACTTAATAATGGCCCCAAAGGGCAAGAGGAGTGATGCCAGCAACTCCGATACACTAAAGAGAAGCCATGAAGTGCTTCCTTTAAGTGAATAGGTGAAAGTTCTCGACTTCATAAGGAAAGAAAAAAATCATACACTGAGGTTGCTAAAATCTATGGTAACTTTTATTACAGTATATATTATCTTTTATTACCAATTATTGTTATTAATCTCTTACTGTGCCTTATTTATAAATTAAACTTTATCATAGGTATGTACGTATAGGGAAAAACATAGTATATATAGGCTTCAGTACTATCTGCAGTTTCAGGCATCCACCAGGGGTCTTGGAATGTATCCCCCACAGATAAGGGGGGACTACTGTATACTACAATCATTTGTCAAAGTCAATTTTTGCCATATGCAAATTATATCTTAATAAGGTTGACTTTATGAAATTTTAAAATACATATACCTTTTGAACTAGACATCCCACTTTGATAAATCTACTCTACAGAAATAAATGCATCAGTAAACAAGGATATACAAGCATCTGTATTCTAGCATGGTTCATAGTGGCACGATAAAAAAATATAAATAATAATCATTGATAATTTACATTGAAAAAATATTTTGACAATACTTTCAACATCAAAAAGCTTAAAAGCCAATCCAGCTCACAATTAGCTGTTATTTTAAAATCTATATGATTAAATTCCCTTACTGCAAAATTTAACCTCTTCAGAGTCTAAATTTGTTATATAGCTAACATTTTGAGCTAGGCACCAAGGTGTGCATTTTACCTACATTATCCTATCTAATCCTAACAACAACATTTTGTGGTAGTTACTACTGTTATCCTCATTTTACAGATGAGGAAATTGATTCTAAAGAAGTTAAGTAACTTATCCAAAATCACATAACTAAAAAGTGGCAGAGCCAGGATTTGAGCCTAGTCTAATTTTCGAGCTCATGTTCTTAACCATCATGATATTCTCTTCTAAAATAATTCTGTGCAATAATTTGCAAACCAGCACACTGAACAAGTAGACTCGTGGGAGATAATCAGATAGCATAGTTACATTTGTCTTGCACTACTCCTTTAAAATGTATTTTGGTGGGGGGAGTATTTCCTATGCCCCTGGATGGAAACTTGGGCAGTTCTATGGCTTTTAATTCTCACTCTCAGGTAGCAAATGTTCTGTGGTCACTTTAAGACTTAACCACAGTCTTAAAGTTCACAAAATGTCTAATCCCAGGGCTGAGGATATAACTAAACCTTTATACTTCATTCAAAATTACATCTACCTTCTGCTCAAGGCTTTGCAAAAGGATCAGGGAAACAAGAAAACTCTTAATTAGTATGGTTATAATTTGGCTTCATGCTCTGAGCCTGGCAGAAGCTTAAAGTTACTCTTTCTCTTGTAGGTGCCTTCACAGATTTTTCAAAGCACCACATACATTCCCAAATGCTGGCAGTCTGTCACATTCATTTCCCTCAACTTGGAGGAATGCATTCTATTCTGGCAGTCCTCAGGTTCTAGGGACGCAGCAATCCACCTCTGCTGAAGCCTGTTTACCCCTCTATGAATTTCTATTGAACTGAATCTAAGATGTCCCCATACTGGTCCTTGTTCATATGACTCCCCATTTGACCCACTAGAAACACTCATGGATTCTTTGCCCAAAATACTCTGAAAAGTTCAGTCAAATTCCAATGCAGTAGCAATTCTCCTTTGCCCCAC
This sequence comes from Tapirus indicus, assembly GCA_031878705.1. Taxonomy (NCBI): domain Eukaryota; kingdom Metazoa; phylum Chordata; class Mammalia; order Perissodactyla; family Tapiridae; genus Tapirus; species Tapirus indicus. The sequence continues at coordinate 30,130,147 of CM062921.1, read as the reverse complement.
CACAAAAGCAGCTAGGCCATCTATCTTTGATTTTCTAGATTTCCTAAAGAGAAGTCAGTTCTCCCAATGCATTCTCCCATACCCAATGGCAGGAAATCCCTATCAAGGGCCTCAGAAAGCCCTTCTCTCTTGACCTTAGGTGAAGAGGGAAGCACTTTCACCCCACTCTTGGGAGAGAGATGTGGAGAAAAAAGATTCACAGTACCACTTTCTCCAAATAAAGCATCCTTAAAAAATTCTCCTCAAACATCTAACAATCCACTCTTTAAAACCCTCTGTATGGATGAGGAGCTTTTAAGATTATGTGATCAGTTTCCAGGTATATCCTTCTGCATCTTGGACTGGTACTTTGCTTTGGTATAGCTTAATTTCCATATAATTCCAAGAGTCCATTGGCCAGGGCCTTTACTCAACCATCAGAATATGAAGCAACTATAAATTGAAAGAGTTCCTATTTAGCTCTTCCTTTAAATATGTTCACTCATCCCCCAAAGACTAGTTCCCTGGAGCTAACTTGGTAATTAATCTAGTCGAGAATGAGGCAGAAACCTACAGTTGGCATTTGGAGGTAATGTGCCCACAACTTTGTTGGTTGCATTTCTATGTTCTCCTACCATTTCTAATGAGAAACTTACAGAACACCAAGCTCGTTGAGAACTCTTTGTCCCAGCTCTACCTCTGATTTCACAGAATATAATCCATTGCACTTAATCCCTGATGATCCAAAACAAAAATTTTGAAACTACATATATAATCTTCTATCACTGGTCATCTGGCCAAAATTTAATAGTAATAAATTTTCTTTAAATCCTTGAAACAACTGGTTTGAAAATGCTTAGCACTAGTTCATAAAATTTGGAATTTCATGGAAATGATTCTTCTGAAAATGCCAACTAATTTATTTTTAAATGGTTATTTTATACATTTCTTATTTGATGACACACATTTCTGTGAGGAACTAAGCAAATACATGCAGCAGCATGCTAAGTGAAAACTGGGAAGGGCTGCTTCCAAACAGGTGCAGCCAATTATCATGATGTAGACCCTTTATTTAAAAGCAAATAAACAAAACTTTCATTTTCTTCACAAATTATAAGACCTTAAAACTTCCAGATAATGGGAAGTCCCAGAATTCTTTGGAAAGTGTTTTCTCATGCTCTGTGCCTTCTAAGACAGCTGCTCCTTTGCAGCTACAGGGAGTTGTGAGTTTCCATTTGTAAAAATTCAAGTAAAATCTATCATTTTTGAAGAGAGTGGGAGAGCAAGTCCTGGGCTTCTCAAATGTCTTTACAGGTTAAATATTTGGAAAGGTCAGGACACCACTCAATGTTAGAATATGGGGAACTATTTAACTTTCTACCAAACAGTATATAAAATAAGTTCTTTCTCAGCTTGATGATTATTTCTGTTTTGTCTAATAATGCAATTGTTGCCAAACACTTCTGGGATCACCCAAGGAGTGCATTTTTTAAAACTTGAATTAGTAGCATTTTTTCAAGAATTGTGCTTTGAAGATTCATAAAGAGCACCAGCCAAGTCTGATTTGAGAAATGGATGTCAAATTGACCCTTAACACTATCTGTGAAGTAGGATTTAAAGTAAGATGGAAAACAGAAGGTGATGAGAGCTTTTTATTCCACTGGGAGGCTGGCAAGCCATTTCTAAGAGAGAAGGCTCTGAATCCTACTCAGGGACAAGAACATTAGTGGATTTTGAGTTATATCTTCCTAGAGTCACTGAAATTTTGTTGGTTAATAGGCTAATTAAGCTATTTATTGTTCTTCTGGTGTTTGTTAAAAGGTTCGCTTTAGGTGTCTTCTGAGGGAGCAGCTTTCACATCATTACTCATTTTTTGGCTATGAGATTTCTTTGGGTTAGACTTGAGTTTATTCCAAATTAGATGATCCATAAGCAAAGTGGACTAAGAATAACTAACCAAGGAAGGGACTATCACAGCCCTGAACTACAAAAAAAAAAAAAAAAATAGCAGGTATTCTGAAACATTGGTACTTTATTTTAAAGTGTTGTGTATTGCTGTTCCCTAAATTAATGTTTCTTAACTGTGACTGAAATCCTTCTGAAAGTAGGATCTGTATCTTCCTCATCTTCTGTACATGTTGTTCTGCCTAGAAGAGGCAGAACATATTACATTACATATATGTAAATATATGTAAATGTATTTTTACAGACGATAGAATGGAAGTTTAAGAAATGAGTACCAAGACTTTAGTCAAATATCAAATGAGCATTTAACTGCTAAAGATTTTATTATTTTTCTCTTATTAAAGAATGATACAATGTTCATTTTTTAGAAACCAACTTTATTTTTTAGAGCAGTTTTAGGTTCACAGCAAAACTGAGCACAAGGTACAAAGATTTCCCATAAACCCCCTTCCCCTACACATGCATACCTTCCCCATTATCAACATCTGCCACCAGAATGGTACATTTGTTACAACTGATGAACGTATATTGACACATCATTATCACTCAAAGTCCATAGCTCCCATTAGAGTTCACTCTGGGTGTTTTAATTCTACGGGTTTGGACAAATTTATAATGACTTGTATCTATCATTATAGCATCACATAGAGTAGATTTACTTCCCAAAACTTAATCTGTGCTCTGCCTATCCATCCCTCCTTCCTCCCTAACCCCTGGCAACCACTGATCTTTTTACTGTCTCAATAGTTTAACCTTTTCCAGAATGTCACATGGTTGAAATAGATAGTATGTAGCCTTTTCAGACTGGCTTCTTTCACTTAGTAATATGCATTTAAGGTTCCTCCATGTCTTTTCATGGCTTGATAACTCATTTCTTTTTAGCACTGAATAATATTCCATTGTTTGGCTGTATCACAGTTTATCCATTCACTGAAGGACATTTTGTTGAGGAATTTTGCATCTATGTTCAGGAGAGATATTGTTCTGTATTTTTCTTGTGATGTCTTTGTCTGGTTTTGGTATTAAAGAAATGCTGACCTCACAGAATGAATAGGATGTAGTTCCCCTGCTTCTATCTTCTGAAAGAGATGGTAGAGAGTTAGTAAAATTTCTTCCTTAAATATTTGGTAGAATTCTCCTGTGAACACATCTGGGCCTGGTGCTGTTTTGGAATGGTCTTAATTATTGATTCAATTTCTTTAACAGATGTAGGCCTATTCAGATTGTCTATTTCTTCTTGTATGAGTTTTGGCAGATTGTATCTTTCAAGGAACCGGTCCACTTCATCTAGGTTATACTAATACTAACACACCCATCAAAGGCATTCTTCATTTCTGTTACAGCATTTTTTATCTCTAGTATTTCTTTTTGATTTTTTCTTAGAATTTTGACCTCTATGCTTATATTGCCAATCTATTCTTGCATGCTGTCTACTTCACCCATTAGAACCCTTAGCATATTAATCATCATTGTTTAAAAATCCTGGTCTGATAATTCCAACATCCCTGTGATATCTGGATCTGGTTTTGATGTTTGCTCTGTCTCTTCAAACTGTTTTTTTGCCTTTTAGTATGTCTTGTAATTTTTTCTTGATAGCTGGACATGATGTACTATAATTGCTGCAGGCCTTTTTGATGTGGTGGTAAGGCGTCGGGGGGGGGGGAGCATTTTATAGTACTATGATTAGGTCTCAGTCTTTTAGTGCGCCTGTATGTCTTGATTATAAACTTCACAAGTGCTTCTCAGTAATCTCCCCCCGACATACACACACACTTTAGATGAAACAGAATGGCTAGAGGAGGCTGGAGTTAGGTATTACCCTTCTCCCAAGTCAGTTAGACTGGGATAAAATCCCAGCAGATTAGGCTTTGGTTAAATAGTTTCTCCTGAGAGCAGACCTGGTTAAGAAGAACAGAATGCTCTGGTATATTTCAAGATGGTTTCTTTTCCCTCCCCCTGCCAGTAGCACGAAAAGGATTTTTCTCCAAATTCACTGTGAGAACCAGGTCAAGCTGCTGGAGGCAAAACTCACAAAACTGTAGGAGTTTCCCCAGTGATTGGGTCCCTCTTGGAGTTTTTAACTCTCAGGGTTGTCCACACTGAGTCTCTAGCAATTAATTCATCATTGCAGTTCAGGTTTCCCTGTCCCAGCACTGCTTCCCATAGAGGTTTCTGCTCTGGTAAGTTGTGGTTCTTTGTAGTCACCTGTCTGTGTCTCCAATTTTGGGGGCAGTGGTTTTCCCTGTGACCTCCCGTCTCTAACAAGTCTAAAAAGAGCCGATTTTCATTTGTTCAGTGTTTTATTTCTTGTTAGGATGGAGTAGAGACATCTAAATTCCTTACATGCCAGACCAGAAAACAGAAGTCACAGTGTTCATTTTGAACTCTAATTGTCTGTCAAATTCCTCTCCATAATATAAGGAAGAATAATACCTCCCCGCCTCACACACAAGGTTTTTATGATAATTATGTAAGACAACATAAGAAAGCCCTAGCTTAGTGCTACTTTATATGGGCACTTAACCATTAGTTGAATCTAAATTTGTTGACAAGGAACCACTCCAGCTTACAAGCAGGTTGTTTTATAAATATGCAAATATGGGCTGGATGTTTAGAAGTTAATAACAATTCCATGATGAAACAATGATATGCATGGTAATTAAATTTCCAAATTTTCCAAAAAGCCTATTTTATTTAGCCTACAGTATAGTAACAGTATTTCTCAAAAAATCTCTAGGAGGAAAGCTATGACTCTGAGATCCACAGCAAGTGAGTACCTGAGAACACAAGGAGGAAGAACGAAAAAAATGGAGATGGTTGTAAAAGTAACAAATACATCTTAACCAGGTGTCATCATTCCCACTTCCTAAATCGTTCTTCCCTTGACCAGTCTGTTACTGCCTCCAAGTCTCCTAATTCACAAATGTTATTTCAATAATACTAATGGAATTTCCCCAAAGTTAGAGATATAGAGCTGATATACTTGAAATAGGCATATCTAGAGAAAGAGCTTCCAGAGTCCCCTTTGATGTCCTGGAGGCAGAATGGGGAACAAAGACTTGAAGGAAAGAGCTCTAAGAAAAGGAATGAACTTCCTGCTCATCTTTCAGTTTACACACACGTACATGTGCACACATGTCCATACATACACACACACACACACCTGTTTCAAAGATCAAAATTATACTGCTCTGGGGAAATGAAGGTCTAGCTTCAAATGTACTCCCTCTGGGATTTTCTCCTCTCAGTCATGCTCCCAATGATGTATTGGTGAGGTCCATTTGATGAATAGCTTTGCCAATTTCTAATGCATATTTCTTAGAGAGATGCTATCAGGTAGGAAAAGAAGCATCCAGTCTTGGAAAGCCAAAGTTACCACGACTGTATGATTCTACCAAGGGCCATTCATCCTATTCAACATTCATTCACATTGTCCCAGGCCTGTGCTAGGTGCAGAGAGTGAATGGTGAGCAAAACATGGTTCTTGCGTTAGGAGCTTATGTTCTAAGCTAAACAGAAATATCCTGAGGAGAATTCTATTTGATCTTACCTATATCCTGGCCTATACTTAAACCAATCACTATGGTAATTTGGGGCCACATTTCCACCCCTGAGGAGAGAAAGATATGGTATGGCTCAGGAAGATAGGCAAGGAACACAGTATGAAGACTGAGTGTCCCACATAAACAACATGATGGGTTCTCCAAAGAAAAGGTAGGACAGTAGCAGGAATGCTATAATCAGAAGGAAGAAAATAAAATATGCTGGGCAAACATACCAGAAACACTTTCTCGTGAATAGTGCAAGTCAGAAAGAAGACATACAAATTCTATTTCACAAGATATGTGAAGTTTCACAAAGCCACTTATCTGGGTACCTCACCTATACTACTACAACCAAACAAGAAGGGGAAATGTATACACTCTTCAGGGGAATCCTGTTAAAAACCTGGTGATATAGGTTGCTCAATGATCTGCAGTGACAGAATGTTCCTAATTTGGCTCCTGGTGATATACAGTGTGTCAAACTATCATTACCCATCATTTTCCAGGCCAGTCACAGAAGAGCCATGTAGGCTTGTCACCATGACAGTGTTTATTGCCACAACTGTTTTTTTAATAAACATTCTCCCTTTTTTCCATGCAACATTGATTCAGTCCAAAGACAGATAACAAATGAGCCATATACAATAATTTACTCAATAATCTATTCAGGGCATTCCCCAGTCTGTGCAGAATGGTGCAGAAACCCCCAGGGCACAGAGTTTTGAGCGGCAAAGAGTCTTGAAATTGAGATAGGAAATCCAAGAGAGGAAAAAACTACACAGAAGAGGGAGCCCTCAAAACTAAATATAAATTCTAAGCATACAATTCTAATCCAAGTATAAAATCTAAGTATAAATTGACCATTGAACTGTGAGACTCCAAAAAGTCTGTTGGAAAGCAACAGCTGGAATGCTGAAAAGGCTGAGGAGAGATTTCAGCTGCTGCCCAATGCGGAGAGAGAGTGTTTTAAGGTTGAATTCTGCCAAGTTAGAGAGGCTTGATAAACATCTGGACTCTCCAGTAAAACTGCAGAAAGGAGTAATGCCATAGGAGTAAAGACTATGTCTCACCCTAACACTAAAAGAAAAACTAGAAGAGACCTGCTCTATCAAAGTGTAAAACAAAGCCTACACTAGTTTGTTGATCAGCCAATAACTGAGCTGTCTGCTTGAATTTTTAAAAAAAGCACTCTTCAGAGAAAAAGAACAAAATCCAGATTCTCTACAATGTATCAAATATAATGTCCAAATACAATTTAAAAATTACTAGACGTAGGAATAGAAGACTGTGATCCACAGTTAAAAGAAAAAGCAGCCAACAGAAACCCCAAAATGTAACAGATGCTGGGATTGGCAGACAGGGGCTTTAAAGCTGCTATTATAAATACAGTCAAGGACTAGAAGAAAAGATGACAATAGTGAATGAAAAGATGGAATATCTAAGCAGAAAAATAGAAACGACGAAAAAGAACCAAATGAAAACTCTAGAAATGAAAAGTACAATCTGAAATTAAAAATTCAATAGATGGGCTTAACAAAAGATTGGAGCCATTCCAAGAAAAGGTCACAAACTTGAAAACAGATCAACAGAAAGTATTAACTCTGAAGAACACAGAGAAAAAAAGATTGGACAAAATTAACAGTCTCAGAGATCTGTAGAACAATATCAAATAGTTGGACGTATGTGTAACAAGAATCTCAGAAGGAAAAGAGCATGAAATTTTTGGGAAAAAATTGTCAAAATATAATGTATGAAAAAATCCCCAAATTTGATGAAAAACATTGACTTTTAGATCCAAGAAGTTCACCAAACCCAAATCAGAAAAAACATAAAGAGAACCACATTAGGCACATTTTAGTAAAATCCAGAAATCCAAAGGTAATAAGAAAATCTTAAGAGCAGCCAGAGTAAAATGACACATTACATAAAAAGGAAGAATAATACAAATGAAAGCTGACTTCTCAACACAAAGAATGAAGGCCAGAAGAAAGTGGGACAACATTTTTTAAAACACAAAAATTAAAAACCATCAATTCAGGGGGCCGCCTGGTGGCGCAGCGGTTTAGTCCGCGCTTGGCAGCCCGGGCTTCGCGAGTTCGGATCCCGGGCGCCCGCCGATGCACTGCCTGTCAGCCATGCTGTGGCGGCATCCCATAAAAAGTGGAGGAAGATGGGCACGGATGTTAGCCCAGGGCCAGTCTTCCTCAGCAAAAAGGGGAAGATTGGCAACAGATGTTAGCTCAGGGCTGGTCTTCCCCACAAAAAAAAAAAAACCATCAATTCAGAATTCCATGGCTACGTAAAATATCCTTTAAAAAGGAAGCAAAATTGAAGACATTTTCATATGAATAAAATTTCAGCGGATATCTTCAACAGACACATACCTCATACTAAAAGAATTCTCTGGCTGAAGAGAAATGACATTAGATGGAAATTCATACCTACAAGGAGAAATAAAGGGAACTGGAAATGGTAAATATGTGGCTAATTTTAACAGATGATATTTTCTATCTTCTATTAATTTCTTGAAAAAACAACTATATATACTTAACACTACTGAACTATATACTTAAAAATGGTTAAGATGATAAATTTTATGATGTGTGTTTTTTACCACAATAAAAAAAACTGTTTAATGAAAAAATTATAATATTATATTGTGGGGATTATAATATATGTAGATTTAAAATATATAACACAAGGGGCCGCCTGGTGGCGCAGTGGTTTAGTCCGCGCTTGGCAGCCCAGGGTTCGCAGGTTCGGATCCCGGGTGCCCGCTGACACACTGCTTGTCAGCCCCGCCATGGCGGCATCCCATATAAAGTAGAGGAAGATGGGCACGATGTTAGCTCAGGGCCAGTCTTCCTCAGCAAAAAGAGGAGGATTGGCGACGGATGTTAGCTAAGGGCTGGTCTTCCTCACAAATAAATAAATAAATAAAATAAAAATAATAAAATATATAACACAATATCACAAAGGGTAGAAGTATAAATGGAATTATAGTATTACAAAACTTTTACATTTTTTTGGAAACACCACAATATTAACTCTAAGTAGATTGTGGTAAGTTAAAGATCCATACTGTAATCTCTAGTACAACCACTTAAAAATAATACAAAAGTTATAGCTAGAAAGTCATTAGGAGAATTAAAATGAAACATTAAAAATCTGATTAACCCAAAAGAAAACAGGAAAGGAGAAAAACAGGAGGAAATAAAAAAAGACAGGACAAATAGAAAACAAACAGCAAAATGGTAGGTCTAGAATTCCACTTTCAACCATGTTAGAGTAATTGGTACTAGATCAGCCCTCCTAACATAAACAGCTATAAAACTGTGCAAGCTATTTGAGGCAACCTTCTTCAGGCAGTGAACAACAGACAGCACATGACTGCAACCCTCGAGAGAAAGGAAACTCATGAGGTGAGCCCCAGGATCACCCAGCGGTCTGACTGGATACAATTTCCCAACTGCAGTGCAGAGAGTTGCAATCTGAGCAGATCAAGGTGATCCTACATACCTGAGGAGACACAAATCAGAGTTCAGGTTGGTTGAACTATATACTATGAGGTAAGGCATCAAAGAAAAGGTGGTTGTGCAGAGAAGATGGCCCTAGGAGTCTACATGGGAGTCTCTGTGTGAATCTCTGACTAAGGGTGAGGCTGTACATGTTCAGAGTGAGACCTGACAAGGTTTACCAGAAAGTAATTATGATGGAATTGAGAGAGAAATAGAGATATTAGAGGATAAGCAATGCTAGAAGAAAAGCAGAGTTCCTGGCCCTTTCAGAGTAGAGAGATCCTGTTAATATTCTGATAACATCCTTGGCATTCAGTTGAGAAACAAGAAGGCTACACCACAGGAGTAAGAACCAAATGGTAGTGCAAGACCTACTCTAGATCCACCCTAACAAAGCCTGAAACTAAATCCTAATGAGATCCACAAGGGAGACAGAATATGAAAGTTAAGTCCTGCCAAGGTAGAGGGTCTTAAGAAACACCCTGAACTTTCCACAGTACTAAACAAAGCATAAAGCAGAGCCTATAAAAGTCAAAAGTGATCAGCCAGTAATTGAACTGCTTGTTAAAATAAGAATTAATACTATCCAGAAAAAGATAACAGAATCCAGACACTCTACAGTATTTTTATTCACAATGTCAGTATTCAATTTAAAAATCAAACAAATATATTTTAAAAAACCAGAAAAATGTTATCTATAGTCAAAAATAAATAAACAAAAAAATTAAAATCAGTCAGTGGAAACCAGATCAGAAAGGGCCCAATGTTGGACTTAGTAAAGACTTTAAGCACCTATTAAAAATATGTAAAAAAAAAAAAAGAAGAAGAAGAAGAAAGAAAATATAGTTTTAATGAGTTAACAGATAAGAAAACTCAGTGGAGAAATGGAAACTATAAATAAGAACAAAACAGAAATTCTAGAACTGAAATAAACAATTCACTAAGTGGGCTTAAAAGCAGATTGTAGAATAAAAAGCAGTGAACTTGAAGACAGATGAATAAAAATGATCCAATTTGAAAAAGAAAGAAAAGAAATTATTGAAAAAATTTAATAGAGCCTCATGTATCTTTAAGGCAAAATGCAATGATCTAACATACATATAATTGAGTTCTGAAGGAGACTGAGGCAAATAAAATATTTGAAGAAATAATGGCCAAAAACTTTTGAGGAAAAACACCAACTGTAAATCTAAAAACCAAAAGATTGAAAACTTACACACTACACATCGTGTTCTCTGACAAGAAAACTAAATTAAATTAGAAATCAGTAATAATTAGATATCCAGAAAATCTCCAGTATTTGGAAATTAAATAACACATTTCTTCTTTGGGGGGGGGGGGAAGACCAGCCCTGAGCTAACATCTGTTGCCAATCCTCCTCTTTTTGCTGAGGAAGACTGGCCCTGGGCTAACATCCATGCCCATCTTCCTCTACATTATATATATGGGACACCGCCACAGCATGGCTGACAAGCAGTGCATCAGCAGGCACCTGGGATCCGAACCAGTGAACCCCAGGCTGCCAAGCGTGAACTAAACCGCTGTGCCACCAGGCCAGCCCCTAAATGACACATTTCTAAATAACCCATTGCTCAAGGAAGAAATCACAAGAGAAATCAGAAAATACTTCAAACTGAATAATAACATATCGAAATTTGTGGAATGCAGCCAAAACAGTCCTTAAAGAGGGAATCTATAGTTATAAATTCCTATATGAGAGAAAAGAGAAAGATTTAAAATCAGTTATTGTTTCCACCTTCAGAAACTATAGAAAGAAGAGCAAATTAAATCCAAAGTAAGTAGTAGGAAAGGACTAATAAAGATCAGAGTAGAAATCAGCAAACAATAGAGAAAATTAACAAAGCCAAAAGTTTTTTCTTTTAAAGGATTAATAAAATGAATAAACACCAAGAATAATTAAGAATGAGAAAAAACACAAATTAATAATATCAGGAATAAAAGAGAAGCATCACTACAGATCCTACAGACATTAAAAGAATAATAAGGTAATATTATTAAAACTTTTATGCCATTAAATTCAACAACTCAAAATGGGCAAATTCCTTTAAAAAATTAATAAAAATGACTAAAGAAGAAATAGAAAATCTGAATAGCCCTACATATATTAAAGAAATAAATTTATAATAAAAATTTCACGCAAAGAAAACTCCAGGCCCAGGTGGGTTCACTGGTAACTTCTATCAGCCTTCAAGGAAGACAGTATCAATATTACACAAACTCTTTCAGAAAATAGAAGAGAAAAGAAGGCTTCCACTTTATTGTATAAGCCAGCTTAACCTTGATACCAAAATCTGACAAGGACATTACCAAAAAAGAAAGTTATAGATCAATAGCACAAATCCCCAACTGTTTAATTAAGTGAGGAAAGAATAGTTTTTTCAACAAATGCCACTGGAATAACTAGATAAATATAGAAAAAATGAACATTAATCTCTCCCTGACACAATTAATTAAAGTGAAATGGGTCATAACACCTCAGTGTAAAAGCTAAAGCTATAAAATGTCTAGAAGAACATAGAAAAATATTTTTGTGGCCTTGGGAGTAAACAAGCATTTCTTAGATGGCACACAGAAAGCATTAACTATAGAAGAAAATTTTGATAACTCAGACATCATAATTAAGACTTTCTGCTCTATACAGTCATGTGCCTTATAACAACATTTTGGTCAACGACAGACCACATATACACCAGTGGTCCCATAAGATTAGTACTATATAGCCTATGTGTGCAGTAAGCTATGCCATCTAGGTTTGTGTAAGTACACTCTATGATGTTCCCACAATGATGAAATTGCCTAACGACACATTTCTCAGAACATATCCCCGTTGTTAAGTGACAAATGACAGTAAAACTGAAAACAACTTAGAAGTTCATTAACAGGAGAAAGCATGAACAAATTGTGGGATATTCATACAACGGAAAACAACTCAGAAATTTTTTTAAATGAACTACTGATGCACACAACATGGATGAGTATTGGAAACATTATGTTAAGCTTAAAAAGCCAGACACAGGGGCCGGCCCGGTGGCGCAGCGGCTTAGTCCGCGCTTGGCAGCCCGGGGTTTGCCGGTTCGGATCCCGGGCGCCCGCCGACGCACTGCCTGTCAGCCATGCCGTGGCGGCGTCCCATATAAAGTGGAGGAAGATGGGCACGGATGTTAGCCCAGGGCCAGTCTTCCTCAGCAAAAAGGGGAAGATTGGCGATGGATGTTAGCTCAGGGCTGGTCTTCCCCACAAAAAAAAAAAGCCAGACACAAAAGTGTATATATGAAGTTCAAGAACAGGCAAAATAATCTATGATGACAGAAATCAGAACAGTGGTTGCCTTTGGAAGATGAGGATTGACTGGAAAGGGACAATAGGGAACTTTCTGAATGATGGAAATGTTCTAGATCTTGTCTGAGGTGGTGGTTACATAAGCACATACTTTTAACAAAACTAATCAAATTGTACACTTAAGATCTTTGCATTTTATGATATATAATTTTTTAACATGATACTATGGGAAAAGAAATTTCAGTTCCTGCGAATTTATGTTATTTTCCATCTAGATTTCAAAAGGTAGCAAGTACCAAGTAATATAAAACTCAAGTGACCCATGCATCTTACCTGAACTCCGTTATAGACTATAACATACCTAAAATGGAAGGTTCCAAAATTCACTCATTTAATATTCTACAAATTAGGAAACGTATATTCACTATAGAAAGACACAACAAGGGCAGCAGGTAGGCAACAGCATGCGGTTTCATCTGCTATCTGCTTCTTCCCTTTACTTCCCCACAGTGTTCAAGTTCTGAGGAAAGCCCATCTGAACCCTCTGGAAACCAAAAGATGCCCATAAGCTTCAGGATTTGCCATCATAAGCTAGGAATAACTCCAGACAAAGCTTATAATCAAGACAATAACCAGGACCAATTTGGGAGCAATCACTTCTTTGGTAGCCCCATCAAGTTCATTCAAGTCAGTGAGACTGACCTTTCCCAACATTACCCCAGGATTCTAATCAAGCTGACATGGAGATGAACTTATTTCGTCCAGCTGGCTACAAAAACACACGCACGAATTCTTTCTTGCTCACCCTCATGCTAGCCCTTCCCTCCCCTCTTCCTGTTTCTTTTCTTTTTCACACATGCACCGTCACGTCGTCATATGAGACAAGTGAACACTGAATCTTATGGGTAAAAAAACAGATGTTTTCCAATTTTCCTTCACAAAACCATATTTTATATCAGGTTCTTCTATGGATTTATAGCCAATGAAGAGATGTTACTACATTAGCTCATGGAGGGGGATGATAAAAACTGGAAAGGAAGAATCAGACAAGGCAAAGAGAAGCTATCCAGAAGGCTGCAATTGGAGAAGCATGACAAATGGGCAGCACGGTTTTAGAGGGTTTAGGCAGAAAGGCAGATTGCCTGACTGGGAGAGATTCTCCACAGCTGGAACATCGCACACACCATCTGGAATTTTTTAAATCTGCTTTCCCCAGGTGATCTGATTCTCAGAATGCCAGTGGAGATGAGAAAAGGAGTAATTGTATAGCTCAGAACAGCTCCAAATGCTCCCCAAATTAGTTAATGAAATCTTGTTTGAATCAGTTTCAGCTTTTCCTCTAATTGAGCCCCTAGTTTTGTGTTGTTGTTTCTCCATGTAGAATTGAATGATAGAAATTTAACCCCTAAAGGTTTTCTGTGCAGTGGAACAAAACAGGATTCCCAGCACGGTGGTCAAAAATGGTGCTCAAACTATCGTATCTGGTCCAAATTATCCACAACAAGCCAACAAAGCTTCATTTTCAGTCTCACTCCTCTTGACTAGACTTAGCACTACTTTTAGCTGTTGCCAAATGGAGAGCCTACATACTGAGGTCCCCAGTTTTCTTTCCCACATGGTCCAAACTCCAGATTTAAAATAATAAAGGAAAATAGAATTTAAAAAATTAAAAGCAACCACAAACCCTCATAATAATGAAAGACTTTGGTTTTCTTTGTTTCACAACATATACGTGTTTGTGAATACAGAGGTGGAGTGCAGTGGGGAGGGGGTGTAAGAGAAAAAGAGAGAGCTTTCTGGGGAACAGGAGGGATAAGGGAAGGACCAAAAGATAGCATTCTGCCTCTGTCTTCTATCCTCATTTCTGCCCCCAACCCAATTTTTTTTTGGTCTCCTATCTTATCTTGCTTTATACCAGGAGTATAAAAGCAAACTTTTTCTGTAATGGGCCAGATAGCAACTATTTTAGGCTTTGTGGGGCGTGTGGGTTCTGTCACAACTACTCAACTCTGCCATTGTAGAGTAAAACAACCTTAGACAATATGTAAATGAATGAGAATGGCTTTGTTCCAATTTATGGATACTGAAATTAGTTTTCATATACTTTTCACATGTCACAAAATATTATTCTTTTGATTTTTTTTTCCCCAATCACTTAAAAATGTAAAAATCACTCTTGGCTCACAAACTATACAAAGTCAGCGGGCCAGATTTAGCCAACGGGCCATAGTTTGCCAAACCCTGTTTAATACCAATAAAGACCATTGTTCATACCAATAAAGACCATTATTCAAGGTTCAGTTCCAGAACTGCACAATGTTTACAGCAAGAGTCTCACATGATTCCTTACTCAGAGTAGATTTTTTAAAAATTGAAGTGGGTCTGGCTCACTGGCATAGCGTTTAAGTGCCTGCACTCGCTTCTGGCGGCCCAGGGTTCACAGGTTCGGATCCCGTGTGCCGACTGACGCACCGCTTGTCAAGCCATGCTGTGGCAGCGTCCCATATAAAGTAGAGGAAGATGGGCACAAATGTGAGCCCAGGGCCAATCTTCCTCAGCAAAAAGAGGAGGATTGGCAATGGATGTTAGCTCAGGGCTAATCTTCCTCACCAAAAAAATACAAATTGAAGTATTCCATCCTACCATGAGGAACTGTGGTGAACTTTTCATACTCAGGATCAGCAGATGTTAGAGGTCTAAATAAATGTGTATCTAAAATAAATTCCTTCCCCACTTTTAAACTTTCAAGAATTTTCTACTTCACCTGTTCTTTTTATGTATCTTCTTTCATTCTTGTTAGCATCAAGAAAGAGTAGTCTCTTAATAATCACAAACACTTTCAAGTATCTACTAGTGCTTTACTTTGGTGATGATAAAGGCTAATATAGGTACCAGTACATTTATTTTCTCTTCTCTCTCTCTCTTTTTTAATGAAAACACTAACATGTCCACCCAAATAAATTATCATCTTTACTGTGGTAGGCTTATTTGCTGGGAATAACAAATTTACACATCATTTTGAAAGAGGAAAAAGAGCTAGGTACAAAAAAATTATGCAAGAAGAGTGGCTTATAATTTATAACTATAAATTTTGGCATGGCACTTTTCACAGAGTTTTCACTGAAGGGACCATTCCTAGACTAGATAAAGGTACCAGGACAGGAGCTGGTGCTACAGATATGGTCTTGGCCTCAAAAAACTTAGTCTAGTTGTGGAGGCATAAGAGACATATAAAGAGTAATATAAGAACCACAAACACTCCACATAATTCAATATATATGAAAATGTATAGCAAGATGGAATCCCATATAGATATAATAAAAATGAAAACAGAGAAATTTTACGAGAAAAATACCAACTCTCAAAAATAAGTTTAAAAATACTTCCTAACAAGAACAACATTAGAAAAATGCCAGAAAAGGCAATAATGAAATGTAGCCCTGTCCCCTAAAAAAAACTTATGTATAAGAAAGAAGAGGACATATTACAAATATAGTAAAATATGATAAATAAATCACAGAAGACATAAAAATGATAATATGGACATAAATGAATGTCCTTGTGGTATATATTGGGGGACATATTTTTATGTTTAAAGTCAAGTGTGAATTTAAAAGTTTGAGCTAGTAGTGTTTAAAATTCTACATAAAATGCAAACATGGGCAACAATAAATAATTCAAGGTAAATAAGTATCTGGTGACAGATACAGATGACAAATAACCCAGGAATTCAGAGAAGGCTAAGGTCAGGGGTAGTGGTTTACAGAAGAACATAGTCCTACACAGAGAGCTCTGCAGAAAAGAAACCTGGATGTTGAGAGGAAGGGGTGGTGCACCAGAGACAGGGTGATGATGGGAGGGAACTTGGGCAGGAAGGAAATCTGCCTGGCCATGACAAACAGAGTCCATCAGTTGGAAAACAATCCAAGAAAGACCCAGAGAGCATAATGTCCAACTGGACAGTCAGGCAAAACCAAACTCTAAGACAGTCTAACATCTCCTCTTTATAATCTATGTGTGGTGATAATCAATGAACATTAGAATCAGAAAGTTCCTTTGAGATGACCTAATCCTATGCACTAATTTTATAGATGAGTCTTCAACCCTGCGAGGTGAACTAACTCACACAAAGTCACATGAGTTGGTGGCAGGTCTAGGACTCCAATCCTAGTACCCTTTTTCCCAGATTGTCTAGTGCACTGTCCATTGCACCACACTGCCTCCACACCAAGTCCTCAAGTGAAGTGTGTCCATTCCTGTTACTCTCTCAAAAAATTCTGAAAGTTGCCTTTCAGTATCTGAACTTAATAATTGTAGATTTGAAAGTTAGATCTTCTAACTTCTAAGTCTTCTAAACACTTAGAAGACTAAATGTAGCAGGGTTTTCTTGTTTGTTTTTTATCAGTATAGAGGATAGTTAATATCATAGGTCCTGGCATCAGACAGGACCTACGCTTAAATTCTAGCATTGCCATTACTGATTGTATGGCCTTGAGCTAGTTCTTTTACCCCCCCTACCCTCAGGTTTTACATCTATAAAAAAGAGAAAAAAATAGTGCCTCCCAAAAAGAACTGTTGTGAAGATTAAGCAACATTTTACACGTAAAGTATGTAGTACATGTCCTGAAATATAATAAACACTCAATAAATGTTAGCTATAATAAATGTTAGCTATTGTTAAAGAAAACATTCACCCTCTCTCATATTTTCGCCCATGAAGGGTAGCATAGCCTAGCGGTGAAGATGGTAAAGAGCATAGACTCTAGAGCCCCCCGCTCTACCACTTACTAGCTGTGTGAGCTTGGGCAAATTACCTAAGTTCTCTGTGTCTCACATTCCCTATCTGTAAATAGGGCTGTTGTACAGATTAAATGAGATATTATATGTAAACAATATCTAAACAAATAGAAATCCTTTAAAATAGAAATGTTAATAAAAATTAACTCATAAGACAGAAACTTCCATCTGCTAAGAAGTATTGGAGAGAAAATTTTGGCTTTTCCCCATGGTTGGGCATGAGATAGTGATTGCATATGTTTATAGTAAGCTCATGGTAGTAGTGGGAGGGGGAAGGAGAAACGGGCAGAAACTGCTCCAAGACTTCTATCAATTTGGCACCAAAATCCCTATCAGGAGGTTTTGTGCTTCAATTAGCTCGTGTTGGATTTTACTACTTTTGAGTTAGAATGCTGACCAATATTAATATTCTAGAGTAGGGTTTTATTTTATAATAATAGGATTACACTATGCACAATGTTCTGTACTTTGCTTTTTTATTTGACAATAGCTTAGTTTACTTTCTAGATTTCAGATTGGCTAGGAGGTGCATGCCAGTTTCCTCTAGTCTCCCTGCTCCTCTCAAACGCCAGTTGACAGAATGATTAAGGAGAATTTATATGACCTCAATCCATGCTGAGAGAGTAAACTGCCCACAACTAGTTCTTTCCAGTCAGAAAAAAAGAATGAAATGTAACACTCTTCCAACCTACTCCTACTTCCTCACTAGTATTTGGTATCCAGTAGCTAAGTTTTCTTATTAAACATTTTGAGGGCATTTTTAAATAAAGTTTTCTCTGTTGCATTTTCCCCAACTCTCCATCTCTCTGTCATCCACTGATAGAAAAGCCTAAGACCGGCTCTCAGCACAACAACCTTCAACCAGGGTCAGAATCCTAGATCTGGAACCAGAGGATCCATTGAAATTACAGCCAGTAATCTGTCCATAGGCCCAGCCAATGGTCAGAGCCAGAAGTCATGAAATAAGCAAAGTTAATATCCAAGGTTTGAGCCAAGAGCCATAAAACAAAGTTGGCAGGGAGAGGCAAGGAAGGGAAATGGGTGTCAACTCTAAGCCAAAGGAGTTACAAACACCTCATATCACCAGAACCACCTAGAGGCCATTGCAAAACTATTACTGCTGCTTTAGGCACAGCCTCCTTAAAGACTGTCCACTGACGGCTGGGCCCTGAGGAGCAGTCAGGTTGGAAGGGAACTTTCTTTGTTCTGTGGCTCCTTCTTAGTTCTGTGGCTCCTTAGCCTATTCACCTATTCTCTATAGTTTCCCTTATCGTGGTGTGCATTTCTAGCAGTATAGGCTTAGATGTGAGTTCCTTCCTCCTTGGGCCAGTCATTTAAGCTCTATGAACCTCAGCTGGCTCATCTGTACAATGATGATAGTACTTTTTACCTTCATAGATTTGTTGTAAGGATTGTATGAGAATACATGTGAAAATCTTCAAGATTTGACCCCAAAAAATTAACTTTTTGTGAGATACACCATAAACAAAGTTAAAAGTTAAACTGAGAGAAAATATTTATTACAAATATTTAACAAAGACGTTAATATCTCTAATAATTCAAAAACTTCTACAAATCAATATGAAAAATACAAATAACATACCAAAGAAAAAAATGGGAATGCATACACAGGCAATTTGCAGAAGAAATACAAGGTGTTCAACCTCACTAGAGATCAGGAAATTACAAACTAAACATGGGAGATACCACTTTTCAGCTTAGCAAGAATTAAAAAGATTGACAACACCCATGTTGGCAATGGTGTGGGGGAAAAGGATACTCACATAGACAGTTGGAGGGAGTATAAACCTTTAGGTAGGCAATTTGCCTGTAACATTTAAAAGGTGAACAACCTTTACTCCATCAATTCTACTGCTAGTATCAATCAGAAATACTACTATAAATTCATAAAAATACATGTCCAGGATGTGCATTAAAATAACTAAATTAATTGTGAATAAATGTGTGCCTATATATAAATATTTTACATTTATACCTTTGCTATATATGTTATATATACACACATAAATATGTTTATAAGTGAAGAGAAAAAGGTCTAGAAGTTTACACAACTGTTAATGGTATTAATTCCAGGGAAATGGAATTAGAGAATGTATGGGGGAGACACACTTTATATGTACTTATACTTTAATATATTTATATATATATATATATATACACACAGTATATCTTGTAATTTTCTCTAACCAAATGAACTTCTTTCATAATTTTTAAAGAAAAAAAAAGGAAAGTGTTTTGCGAATTATAAAGCAAAGTACCGGTGTTACTATTCTTAAATTACACCTTATCAACCAAAAAGAATTCAAGGTGATATACATGCGTGAAGTGTTATTATTTCTTACCAGAAGTTCTTACTTAAAATAACTTGAGTTAAAAAGACTGAAAAAAAAAAAGTTGTGTCAAGCCTTCCATATGCATAAAAATGTGGTAATTCTAGGTTTATAGTATGGAATTATAGCTCTATTTAGAAAGACTATGATCAGAGAAAATTTCCTTGTAAATGTTAGCAATTCTTATCTTTATATTTTTTTTTACTATTATTCTCATGATTAAAGCATCTAACGGACATTAATACTATTCCTATAACATGACATCATCTCTGACCTACTTTTCTCCTAAAGCAATTACCCCAAACTGAATTTCCTTTTTTTATATTTTCCCCTTTTCTCAGCCAGATCATTTTAAATCTAAACATATTTCTCTCAGTTACAACAAGATCACCAGCTCAATTTTGTGAAATACACAAATTAAACATATATGCTTTCCATTTCATCATTGAAGGTAATATAAAAATGTCACAAATTTATCAAAAAACAGGAATTCCAATAAGCCATGTTAAGCACAGAGGCAAAGGGAGCCTTTAGTGTGCCCTTTGCCCCTTTCTCCCTTTCTGTGCTCAGTTCTCCTTCGGTGCTCCCAATGTACCCCAAGCACCCTCCCAACAAAAGCTGCTTTCAGAAAAGGATCTGAAAAACAAATTTACATTGATGAGTAAAAAACATAAAAAGGAGTAAAGCTATAACTGCTAAATTTCAGAAATCGATCTTTTAAATCCCACATGAGTACCCAATATTGCCAGGTACTGTACACAGTGTGAACCAAACTGATGGGCCCTGTCCTTAGAAAACATGGAGAACAGATAAACAAACGTTTACACAAAGTGTCGAAACTGCTGATAGAGTTAAGGGGTGTTATGAGAGGGGAGGTCTAACCAAGTGCAAAGGGTCAGAGAATTCTAGAAGAAGAAATATCTAAGCCAAGGATTGAAGAGTGAGTTGGCATCAACCAGACAAAGGTGGGTGGAAAGAAGAAATGAAGGTATCAGGAATGCCTTCCTGACACACCTGAAATCACATCACCCCATTCATCCAAAATTTATGTCTGACCCTGATGAGTTCCTTTCATCATTTGGAACACTATATCCCTCACTTCCTCTCCTCTCTCAGCTTCAAGTGATCATAGAAAGCAACTGAACTAGTAAAATGAGAGTCACAGAAAATCACAAATGCAGGGCAGAAAGTGAATAGGTATAGGCAGACAGCTGGGGAAATGGTTTTGTAAGACTTTCGCTGGAGGACAAATGTTTGGGACAAAACAGAATTCCCAGCAACAGCATATATGCCCCTAAAGATTGTAGCTTTGGCAGGGCAGTAAATATTCAACCCCAATGTCCAAACAGAACAAATATCTGGATAGTCTCTGCCAAACCAAGATTAAAAACTACTACTATATCTTCTGTGGTAAAAAATAGCCAGCAATAAATTTATCCATTTTTAGCTAAGCAATACTTAGAGGGGAATTTATAACTTTAAATGCCTCTGCTAGAAAAAGATCTCAAACAAGCAACCTAAGCTTCTACCTTGAGACTCTAGAAAATGAAAACTAAACTTATGCCAAAGCAAAGAGAGGAAAGGAAATAATGAAGATTATACTGCAAATCAATTAAATAGAAAACCAATAGAGAAAATAAATAAAGCCAAAAAATTAATAAAACCAAAAAAATCTTTCTAAAAAGAGGTAAAAAAACTGTCAAACTTTTAGCAAGACCCACTAAGAAAAAAAATGAGAAGAAAGATCACCAAAATCAGGAATGAAAAAAGGACACATCACCATTGATCCTACCAAAATTAGAAGAATTATAAGGGAGTATTATGAACAATTTTATGTCAACTTAGAGGAAATTAAAAATTCCTAGAAAGACACAAATGACCAAAAGTGACTCAGGAAGAAATAGAAAATTTGAACAGACCTATAATGAGTAAAGACACAAAATTGTAATTAAAAATTTTTGCTCAAAGAAAAAACCAGATCCAGATGGCTTTACTGGTGAATTTACTGGTGTATACCTCTGGGCTCCAGAAGGATTCTTAAGGCCAACTAGGAAGCTGGAAATGTCCAAGTACATGTTAAGAAAGCTCTAGAACCAACCTGGATCTCAAAAGTCCTTTAAATATTTAAGGTGACCTCATGGGGAAATTGAGAATAGCTACCTAAAAAGGTCATAAGAGAACTTTTTTTTCCTCCTATCTTTGCCCAGAAAAGTTATTAACTGAAATATTTTGGCTTGCAGGATGATACGGGATCAAATCATGAGAGCTAGGCCTCTCAGTTCTCAAATCACTTCATAGATTTTAGACATCCTTCCTGGTTTAGATGATATCTCATATGTGAGGTTACTACATCGATGGAAAACAAGTGATTTTCCAATTTAAAAAAACCTTACATTTAACTGTATGTTCCAAATAAGAATCTTTTCTTCCCTCTCTCCTTCCTTCTTATGTGCTTACATTTATTATATGCACACTATAGTTATGTCTATATAGTACCAATACTCAACTTCACAGTTGTGAGGAATGCTGAAAAGTGTTTAGCTAAATTAGCATAAAATGGCAATGATAATGATAGCCATATCAAGCATTTACTTGGTACTCAGCACTGTCATGTATCATCTCATCTAATGCTCACATTGTCCATGTTTGTCCTCATCTAAAGAGGGTTATGTAGACACTGCAGCTATTGTAACTGTAGCAGCTTCTTATTTAGTAAACTGAAAAAAAAAAAGCTATGCTTACTTGGACAAATAAGATTGGGATATTTTGTCCATAATAAAGACAGGAAAAGTTGGGTAGAGGCAGAGAAACAAAAGGGTCTACATATCTAGGTATTGAGCAAGGGGAAAGTACAGAGCAAGGTCAATTTAGAGAGAGAAGTCTAAAGACTTTTTTTTAAGTTTTTCTGTGCATTAAGAATGTAATGACACCAAAAGCATGACCTATAAAACAAAGAAAAAAATGATAAACAGGACTTCATCAAAATTAAGAATTTCTGCTCTGTGAAAGACACTGTTCAGAGAATGAAAAGACAAGCCACAGACCAGGAGAAAATATTTGCAAATCACACATCTGATAAAGGACTTTTATCTAGAATATATGAAGAACTCACAAAACTCAATAATAAATAAACAATCCAATTTTTTGAAATGGGCAAAATATTTGAACATACACTGCTCCAAAGACAATATACTGATGGCAAATAAGCACATAAAATGATGCTCAATGCCATTTTTCATTAGGGAAATGCAAATTAAAGCCACAGTGAGATAGCACTACCTATCTATTAGAATGGCTAAAATTACAAAGATTGATCATACCAAGTATTGACAGGGATGTGGAGCAATTAGAACTTCCATACAATACTAGTGGAAAGTATAATGATTACAACCACTATAGAAAACAATTTGGTAGTTTCTTGAAAAGTTAAACATACACTTGCCAGAGAAATAAAGGCATATATTCATACAAAGCCTTGTACAAGAATATTCATAGCAGTTTTATTTGTGATAGTTAAAAAGTGAGGGGAAAAAACAGACGTCCATCAACAGGTAAATGGATAACCAAACTGTGGTATACTGATACAACAATTATTCAGCAATAAAAAGGAATGAACTATTGATATGTGCAACATGGATGAATCTCAAAATAATTATGCTATGTGAAAGATGCCAACAAATACACAGCACATACTGTATGATTCCATTTATATAAAATTTTTAAAAATGCAATCTGATGTAAAACGACAGAAAACAGGTCAGTTGCCTAGGATTGGAGGAACCAGGGTGGGGTAAAAGGAAGGTATTACAAAGGGGCATGAGGAAACTTTTGGGGAACACAGATGTGTTCATTATCTTGATTGTGGTGATATTTCATGGGCGTATACAAATGTTAAAATTTATTAAATTTTATGCTTTAAATATGTGCAGTTTATTGTATATTAATCATACATCAATAAAGCCACTAAATTTTTTATTTTATAAATTTTTTACTTTGTATTTTAAGGACTAAATATCTTAATTACTTTTAGTTATGTTTTTCTGCTGAATTACTGTTTCTTTGCATAAGATGCTACACAGAGACTAGTCATGTGGAACCCAAGTTATATTTGGGGGTCAGCTGTTATCCTCATTTTACATATAAATTGAAGACCAAAGTGGATCAACAACTTGACCAAACCCATAAAGACTGTAGATGATAGAGCCAAGAGTTAAATCCAGGTCTGTCTGGCTCCTAAGCCCATGTTCTTCATACTGTTATAATCCATGGGAAAAGTGGAATACAAAATGGTATGGACATAACATTGTAATGATTTTAAAAGAGCAAAAATGGAAATACCTGTCTTAGGCTGTTGAGATAAAAGATAATTTCTTATCGAAAAAAGATTTCATTTGGGGTTTAAGTTGTTAGCCTAATGTTCCTTATGGGACATTACTTTAATGTACCTAGTTTGAATTATCTTGGTCAAAAAACAAATAATACCAATATAGAATGCTTTTGTTACTTCTTAATTATCTAGTAAACAATAGAAACCAGGTCTATGCCATGTGGGAAACAATGGCTTTGGGGACAAAAATTTCCCTCTCGAAGCCATAGATTCTGTCAGGGCGAGGGTATCTTTGGCACTGACTCTGGAGAGCCTGGAACCAAGTATTCTCAGGTATGTAAGAAAATAATGTTTAGAGTTCTTCACATTGTTTTACTTGGCATTATCCTGACACTGCTCAATCATTTTGTAAATCTGAGTGATGCCAAGTCTACACGTTTTTGATTTAGTTTCACTCAGCAAATCAAAGTGCTGTTTTATGAGTGCTGTTTGAGATTTAAGGCAATACTCAAGTGGTATCCTTTGAAATAAAGAGACTGAGTCAGAGGCCATCATTCAAGTGGCAGATGGGTTAAAGATGCTTTATACAAACCAGCTCTATCAGTTTCCACTGAAGTCCATGCTCTTGCCAAATGCATTCTCTTAGAATATACAATGAGATATTTTTTCACATTTATAGGCCAAAATTATTCTTGCAGCCACATCTTGCTTCAGTTTATTTGGAATAAGTTTCTATCTCTTTATATAATGCTGGTTATAGAATATTTGAAGTCATGTTGCTTGAATTCTAGAAGAGTCAAGAAATGTAGTAGAGTGACATCAGCATCATGGCAGAGTGAAATTCCCTCTTTGAATCTCTGCCCCCTATGACACAATGAAAACATCATTCACATTCCAACAGAGCTCAATCAAACACTACGAAGGACTTCTAAGAAACCCCTGCTGCCATACATCCAACAGTGGAGGCGCAGGAAGCCCAAAAGGACGGGAGGAGAGGTAAGAAGTTGTACTCCCCCTCCCCAATCGATCGGCAAAGACAGCAAGGTTCGCACACAGAGCCGGGGGTGGCCCACAGCAGGGAAAACTATTGCCATCCAGGTGCTCTCACAGACTGTCACGAGATCCCCACTGGGAAGCGACGACGGACTGTTGAGGGGGTGTAGCAAACACCCTAAGAGAGCCAGAAAGGAAACCCCCAGGTCAAGCAGGAGGAAGAGAGGACCCCTCCCCCAACACACCCGGCATTTCAGCATAATCCCTCCAGAGGCTGCAGCCGCCTCAGAGCAAAGCGCTCGTGATCTCCATCCAGTGACAGCAGGGGGAAACTGCAGGACCAACTTTATCATGAGGGGAAAAAATAAAGCTGTCCCCGGCAGATCCTTGCGACAATTTGTCAGGGCTACAGACCAAAGGAAAATGACAAACACCCAGAAACCAACCCTGAAGGCACAGAATTTGATAAGCTGAATGAGAGAGAATTCAAAATAGCTATCATAAACAAACTCAACGAAATACAAGGGAACACACAGAAACAAATCAACGAATTCAGGGATTTTGTCACAAAAGAGATTGAAACCATAAAGAAAAAACAATCAGAATTATTGGAGGTGAAAAACAAAATCAATGAGATAGTGGAAAAAATGGAGTCTTTAAAGAGCAGAACTGACAATATGGAGGAACGAATTAGCACTATTGAGGATAGCCACGCACAAATGCTCCTGGTAGAGGAGGAGAGAGAGCTAAGACTAAAAAGAAATGAAGAAATTCTTCGAGAAATATCAGACTCAATGAGGAAAAGCAACATAAGGATAATAGGTATTCCAGAAGGAGAAGAAAGAGAAAAAGGAGCAGAGAGTTTGTTCAAAGAAATAATATCTGAGAACTTCCCCAACCTAGGGAATGAGAGGGAAATAACAGTGAATGAAATCAATAGATCACCTAAATATATAAACAGGAATAAAAAATCATCTCGCCACATAGTAGCAAACTTGAAAAATACCCGTGACAAGGAAATAATATTGAAGGCAGCTAAACAAAAAGACAAAACAACATACAAAGGAAACCCCATCAGGCTCTCAGCTGATTTCTCGACAGAAACTCTACAGGCTAGGAGAGACTGGAATGATATATTCAAAATCATGAAAGACAAAAACCTTCAGCAAGGAATACTTTATCCAGCAAAAATATCCTTCAAATACGATGGAGAAATAATAACTCTCCCTGATACCAGGGACACAGGGATGGTTCAACATCCACAAATCAATCAACGTGATACACCACATTAACAAAATGAAGAATAAAAAACCACATGATCATCTCAATCGATGCAGAGAAGGCATTCGACAAGATCCAGCATCCATTTATGATAAAAACTCTCAACAAAACGGGTATAGAAGGAAAGTACCTCAACATAATAAGGGCCATATATGGCAAACCTACAGCAAACATCCTACTCAATGGGGAAAAACTGAAAGCCATTCCTTTGAGGACAGGAACAAGACAAGGGTGCCCACTCTCACCACTCTTATTCAACATAGTGCTGGAAGTTCTGGCCAGAGAAATTAGGCAAGAAAAAGGAATAAAAGGACTCCAAATAGGCAATGAAGAAGTGAAACTCTCACTATTTGCAGATGACATGATCTTATACATAGAAAACCCAAAAAATTCCATCGGAAAACTACTAGAAACAATTCCATCGGAAAACTACTAGAAACAATCAACAACTACAGTAAAGTGGCAGGGTATAAAATCAACTTACAAAAATCAATTGCATTTCTATACACTAACGATGAAACAACAGAAAGAGAACTCAAAAAGACAATCCCATTTACAACTGCAACAAAGAGAATAAAATATCTGGGAATGAATTTAACCAAGGAGGTCAAAGACCTATACAATGAAAACTATAAGACACTATTGAAAGAAATCGAGGATGACATAAAGAAATGGAAAAATATTCCATGCACATGGATTGGAAGAATAAATATAGTTAAAATGTCCATTCTACCTAAAGCAATCTACAGATTCAATGCAATCCCAATCAGAATCCCAATGTCATTCTTCATGGTAGTAGAACAAAAACTACTGAAATTCGTATGGGACAACAAAAGAGCCCAAATAGCTAAAGCAATTCTGAAAAAAAAGAACAAAGCTGGAGGCATCACAATCCCTGATTTCAAAATATACTATAAAGCTACAGTAATCAAAACAGCATGGTACTGGTACAAGAATAGACACACAGATCAATGGAACAGAATTGAAAGCCCAGAAAGAAAACCAGACACCTATGGACAGCTAATCTTTGACAAAGGAGCAAAGAACATACAATGGAGAGAGGGAAGTCTCTTCAATAAATGGTGCTGGGAAAATTGGACAGCAACATGCAAAGAATGAAAGTAGACCATCTCCTATCGCCATATACAAAAATCAATTCAAAATGGATCAAAGACCTGAAAGTGAGACCTGAAACTATAAAACTCCTGGAAGAAAATATAGGCAGTACACTAATTGAGATTGGACATAAAGGGATCCTTTCAGATTCCATGTCTACCCAGACAAGGGAAACAAAAGAAAAAATAAACAAGTGGGACCTCATCAGACTAAACAGCTTCTACAAGGCAAATGAAACCAGGATCAAAATGAATAAACAACCCACCAGCTGGGAGAAAATATTTGCAAATCATTTGTCCAACAAGGGATTAAGCTCAGTAATATACAAAGATCTCATACAACTGAGCAACAAAAAAACAAACAACCCGATCAAAAAATGGGCAGAGGATATGAACAGATATTTTTCCAAGGAAGAGATACAGATGGCCAATAGACACATGAAAAGATGTTCAACATCACTAATCATCAGGGAAATGCAAATCAAAACTACACTGAGATATCACCTTACACCGGTTAGAATGGCTATAATAACAAAGACAAATAACAACAAATGCTGGAGAGGTTGTGGAGAAACGGGGACCCTCATTCACTGCTGGTGGGAATGCAAACTGGTGCAGCCTCTATGGAAAACAGTATGGAGAGTCCTCAAAAAATTAAAAATAGAAATACCGTATGATCCAGCAATCCCACTCTTGGGCATCTACCCAATGGACATGAAATCAACCATCACAAGAGGCGTATGCACCCCTATGTTCATTGCAGCATTATTCACTATAGCCAAGAAGTGGAAGCAACCCAAGTGTCCCTCGACTGATGATTGGTTAAAGAAGATGTGGTATATACATACAATGGAATACTACTCAGCCATAAGAAAAGACACAATTGTCCCATTTGCAACAACATGGAAGGACCTAGAGGGTATTATGTTAAGTGAAATAAGCCAGAGAGAGAAGGACAGACACTGCATGAACTCACTCATATATGGAATATAAGTGAACACACGGACAGAGAGAACTGATTGGTGGTTACCAAGGGGAAGGGGGGGCACAAGGGGTGAAAGGTTACATCCACAAGGTGACGGACAAACAAAAATGTACAACTAAAACCCCAAAATAAACTATTAAGACATCAATAAAAAAAATGGTGGAAAAAAAAAAAAGAAATGTAGTAGAGTTGATAGAGAAATGAAGTGCCAAGAACATGAGACCAGGACTAGTAGAAGTGATTATAGTGAAAGGCAAATAGATGAGAAATAAATAGGAAGAAATAGAAATTACAATCATAGATCTTCCTGGAAATGAAAGTGAGGCTGAGATGGAGTGAATGGAGATAACCTAGGTGTCTGAAATTTTAACATATTGTGATAAATCCACACTTCTCTCTTCCTCTTAGTTTCTCACCCACTTTCATGTTTCTCTCCAACTCTCTAAATGTTTTATCCTACTCAACAATGAGAAAAGTGTGGTGCAATGAGAGTTAAAAAAAAAAAAAAAAACAAGAAAGAAGAGGAAGAGGAAGAGGGGGAAGAAGAGGAGGAGGAGAGGAGATGGGAGAGAAAGGACTAGATGTGAGGAAGTGGAAAGAGAAGAGAAAAAGAGAAGAGTGTGAAAACACCTGAGCACCTGGTAACTTTTAAGCACTGAAGCAGTTTTAAAACATGATCCCCAATTTTTTGACACCCTTCCAATTGATAAGTGGGCTCCATGTCCCTTCTCCTTGAATCAGAGTAGTCTTCTAACTGCTTCTACCAGCAGAGTATGGCAGAGGTGACATTAGGTTATATCCAATATTAAGTCATTAAAGGCCAAAAAGCTTCCACCTGGTTCTTTTGGAATATTTTCCCTCTGAAAGGTCCCTCTAAGGACTCTACCACTTGGTACCCAACCACCACGTTGGGAGAAATCCAATTCACACTGAGAGACCACACGTAGGTGCTCTAGTCAACAGGACCAGCTGAGTTCAACCTTTGAGTCATCCCAACCTTGGCATCAGAAAAGCGAGTGAAGAAGCCAGGACTAGTTTCATAGGCATGCAACCTGTATAGTCACACAGGGGTCCACACTCAGAAGGGCCTTATGCTTGGTTTAATCTCTATTGTTGCCATATTAAAATTCTTAATCTTATCTTTGAACTTGTATTTTGTAATCTAAGTCTGATGGGACAATAGAACATGAGTGTGAGCAGGGGCGATACACACAATATGCAAGTCTGCCACAGTTCCTTGCTATCCCATTAGTACATAGCTTTTGTGATGCGTCTATAACATGCTTACTTATACTCAAAGCCCTGTGCTTATAAGAGCTCTGTGCTTAGTTTAATGCTCTGCCATTGCTATCTTAAAATTCTTAATATTATCTTTGAACTTGTGTTTTGTAAGATAAATCCATGGAACATTGCAGCATGCACATCAGTAGAGGTGATATGTGTAATATGCATATTCCCCTCACTCTCCACCCCCTCACCCCCACCCATTCACCTGCCATCCCTTATCACCCCTTTCATGTATAGCCTTCATAATGAGCACAAAATTCCAATGGATCCACAATATGTGGGAGTTCAGGGAGACTCAAAGTGAGTCCAGGATAAGCATGTTACATCTACAAATGAGAAAACAGAGGCACTAACAGCCTTGAAAAGTCACACTTTTCATTCAAACTAGAACTTGTTTTGAATGCAGAAAGAAGGCAGTGGCATTCTAAGAAACTCAAACAACCAAGGAAGCCTATCATATCCTATCTTACTCTTGTTCCTTCCCTGTATTAACCAACCAGTTAAAATGAAAATGATGACACAGAAAGAAAGGGAAAGAGGACAATCCATAGCTCTTTTTCCTGTTGGTTCTTTCTTCAAAAAGTCGAGTAAAAACTGTTGAGAGGGATTGCACAGCATTTTCACTGTTGTGGTAAGATCAAAATACATATGCATGTATGAGCTACAAAATACAATTCACGTAATTTCTGTGGTTCTGCATACAAGTTAAAAGCTCTTTACTTGCATTTAAAACTCACATTGTACAATATAAGATGAATAGTGGTCCACCTCCTCCCATGTACTATTTCAGTCTCTTTACAACATCACCATCTGTCATTTAGCCTAGATGCGGGATGGGGAACTCACAAACTCTCTAAGTCTCAAGTTCCTTATCTGTAAAATAGGGATAATGATACTTCATAGGATGATTTGGAAATTAAAAATAATGTCTTTCAAGCCCTTAGTACACTACGTGGACATATTAGTCACTCAAAAAGTAGCTACTAGAATACTATTCTACCACGAAAAACAATGATGGTGATGATGATAATGATACAACTTCCTAAAGCTATCCATTCATTTTTAGACAGCTTTATTGAAAAGCCATTCCATGTAGTAAACTAAAACATGTCTCCTTTTAAATTGTACCAGTGGTATTTCATGAGACCCTAGACCCTTCAGGCCATGGTAAATCCTTCTTTCACAGCCCTTCAGATGACTAGAGACAATGACAGGGCCTGTCATCTTGCAAACTAAAGAGTTGCTGCACAGCGTGTTTGACATCTTTGCTAAGGCTGAACACTCCAGTTGAGCACCTGAATATTAGGCAGTCAGCTGATATTACTTCCTCAGAAATTCACAGCTATTCTGTTTTATAGTCTGTGTTATAGCTGAGCAGGTAACTTGCTATCATCAACCTACATATCCAGTCTCAGCTACATTCTTAGGCCATATACACTTCAACTGAAAAAGCTGGGGGGTGAGAAATTCTTGACTAGAATGTTGGTTCCAGGAGGGCAAAGATTTTGTCATCTTTGGTCACTGCTAAGTTTCTAGTGCCTGGCACATACTAGATACACTATTTGTTGAATGAATGAAAAAATTAATTCACAGGGAGCATAAATACTATTAGTTATGCCATTCCACCCTATTTCCTAGGGGCCTCGAAGTTCATATTTACCCAGGTCCTAAATTAAGGCCTTAATATGCAAAATAGAAAAATATCTGAATGTCAAAAAGTACATTATGTCATTTGGTAGCAAAAAAAAAAATATGTGATTACTATATATAGAAACACATATAAAAGAAGAGAAGACAGTAGAGAGACAAATTCATCTTACAGCACTGAGCATGCCTTTAATTACAGATCTTTACCGTGGGGCTCTAAAACTAAAATAAGATTTGGGGAATTGAGAAGATGTTTCGAATAATAAAGTTTTTGGAAATAATCAATATATAGAAAGTCTAAAGAAACCAGACATATTCATCTAGAGAAGCTGAGCCTTCAAGAATTCAAAGGAATATTACATTGATAATGGTGAATGGCTGTCCTGTTTCCATTGTAATGGGACAAAGGTACAGCCTTCAATTACAGCAGGAGATCCTTAGACTGAAAATCAGAATTCACATCTCAAGGGATGTGAAACCCTGGCAACGCCTGCCAAAAGAGATGGATTCTTACACTCTACAGACTTTGATGAAAGAGTATCTATCTTTCTAAGATTATGTAAGTGAATTGCTGCCCAAAGGAAAGCGTGAACTAGATAACTTCAAGGTCACCATTCTAAAAATTTTTGAATCAAAAGCAACTGTGAAAAATAGGGCATTTCCAAGTACCTAAAGCAAACCACATAATAGGTCTAGGAGATTTTTTTAAACTCTTGTCAACCTACAAAAACAGAAACCAACTTAAGAGGCAAAGCGTTTATTTGGGGTCAAAGAATTGCAATTCTAGGTGCAGAGTCTCAGGTAGAAACCCAAATAGCATCCCACTAGGGAGTAAAAATCAGGGGCTCTGAAAGGAAAGGGAGGTTTGTATTGCAAAGAATTTTAATTGGAAATGAAGGCAGAAGCTAGTCTTGGCTAAACATTGATTGACTACTGATTCTATCTTCAGGAAGTCCACAATCTTCAGTCTTTGTGATCAGGATGTCTGTTTTCCTGCTGACTTCTCAAACAATTGCTTGTAAAACAATTGCCATTTTGGTCCAGTCCAAAGATTTGGCCCAGTCCAAGGTTCAAGATAGCAAGGCAGTTTCTCTGGAAAGGCAGCTCTGACTCCATATAAAATGACTCCACAAAAGTCAATTTTGACGCCCTCCAGTTCACTTTAGATAAGGTCTTACATTTAAATAGTATTTCCCAATTTACAATGAGCTTTTACGTATTTCACCTCTTTATTTTTATCATGACATGGTAACTCAGATTTCCTACCTAAGCTTGAAGGATAAAGGGGACAGGAGGAACAGATCAGATTTTAGTTTTAAATGGACCTAGATTCAGAAAGTCACAAAGGCTTCATACATGATGGACAATGTAATTTCACAGATTATGAGAAGAACAAAGGGAGAAGACTGCAAAGATACACAGACTGAGGGCACAGAGAACACTAACCAACAGTAAAGGTCTTTGCTTCCTCAATCCAGACACTATTCCTGGGTGTGCTGTGGGAATCCAGAGGGCAGTGAAAAGTCCTCCATCCCTTCTCAACTATCTTGTCATTTATTTTTCTTGGAAAGAGGTGTTTGTTGAGAGGGACTCTGAGTTTCTTTTCCTCCAACAAACATGCTTTTGGGGTCAATAATGGAAAAGAAAATGTCTTGAAGGAAAAAGAAAAAATGTCAAAGACAACAATGAGAATTTTGCAAATGGCTGAAAATGCCAATGAGTCAAAAGGCATTGTCCCTCTGCAAGTCTGAACTGAAGGCCTGCAAAGCTGTATGGGAAGGTGCAAAAGGCTTTTTTTTAAAGTAGCTTAAGGTTTTCTCCCAAGAGTGATTTCAGGCCTGGTTACCCCATTTTCAATCTAAAATGGAAGGTACGGCTATTGAAAAAAGGCTGCCATTCACAGCCAGGTCAGAAGTCTGAGATTCGTTTGGCTTCTGCCCTTTACAGAGAGGACCATAAAACTTGATTCCTCCCCATCCTGAAATGAATGCTCGGCAGAGTAATGTTTCCAGAATGTCAACAGAGTGCCACAGAGAAGCATTTGCTTTTCTCGGTAACCAGTGCATTTAAGGGCACTAAAGTCCATATTTTCAATTCCAGAGAACTAAGGACAATGACAATGATTGCAGGCTTTCTTCCCCCTCAGGAAAATGCTGGAAAAAATTAAGATGTATCGTGGCTTTTTTTCTATGCAAATATGTATTGGCCCCTTTCACTAACAAACCACATGATGCACATTAGTTTCCAGGTAGGTCAAAGGTCCTCACAGAAAAGGATCCAAATGTTCTCAGGGCATGGGTTTTCCTCTATAAACGGCGGGGGGTGGGGGGGGGTGGGGGGGGTATTTTTAAAATTAGACATTTCTGCAAACAAGCCAACACTGAGCTTCCCTGGGAAACCACTTTTGCTGGGCAGGTTGGCTCCACTGGTTACAAACTGATTTAAATGAGGCCAATGATTTGAATGTTATCCCTCAAGGGACAAAATTCTAAAAGGCAGAAACGAAAAACCCTGGTAAGACCAGATATAGCACCTCTTATAAATGCATGCCTTTGGTTGCCAGCAAACAGAGTGATTTTATCCGAAGAAGTTTACAGAGTAGAACCTGCCAAAACAAGCCAATTGACCAACCAGCCCCAGTCAATACTGCATGACACAGAGAAGGTACATAAAAAAAACAATAAACTCAGAGGTGAGAAAGATCAGCTTTGCCTATTTTGTAGTTCTCCCTCTCCTGGTGTGTATCCTTCACACCTCCAGCTCAAAGTACAACTTTCCTCTCTACCTCTAGCACTCCTCATTCCCATCTCCTCCACCACCCTTCACTTGGCCTGTAGGTGTGAGGGAAGGGGATGGAGCAGAGCAAGCCAGATGCAGGAATCTGCGAGTGCATCCAGAGGGAGATGCTAGTGTGCCTCAGCAATGCCCAGCAGCAACAAAGAAAAATCCAAGAGGGGTTCCCTCTTGCTAGGTGCAGCTGTGACTGCTCAATATTTAATCATGGAAGAGGAAAGGAAAATGGAGCTTATTTAGACCAACTTCTCATTTTCAAAATAAGGAACATGAGATCCAGAGAAGTAGAGTAATTTGTCCAAGTCTGTGTATTGGGGCTAATACAGAGACCCAGGATTATTTCCCAGCACCACAGTTTGCCAGGTTGGGGTTAGTTGCATGCCTGTGCTGGTAACCTACAGCATCTCCAAGCAACAGAAAACTACAGTGACAAGATAAGAGCTGAAAGCTGTTTCTACTTCATGTGTCTCCTTCTCACCCAAAGATTTTCACATCACCCTTTTTCACCTTGAATTCCTTCTATGATATCCATCACACTGGTTCATAAACCTGTTTATTCAATACTAAGACTTTCCTGAATGGATACAGAATCATATTTATTAAAAGTATTAAAAGAAACTGAAAAATTAAAAACTAGATGTGAGTATAAGAGGCTTAAAGATAACATTTGTGAAACTATTTTTATTAAGAGAAATGACTGGAATTTTATCCTGATATGTACTGAGATTGGCCAAAAATACTAAGAAATATAAAGTGCTTTCAGAGCAAAATCCAAATTCCTTGGCTTGGCATTCAAGGGCCAAAGGTTGGCCGCACCTATTTCATCTCCACTATTACTACTCAGTGCACCCTATGTTCTAACCACCTCAGATGCCTCACTGATCCCCAGTATTCCTATCAAGCACTCATCTAATTCTTTGTTCAGGCTTATCATTCCACCTGGAAAACTGTTCTCATTATCTTGCCCACATCTCTGTCACCAGTCAAAACCACACTCATTTTCAAAGTGCATCACAGATGATCAGCACTACTTGAAGCCTTTCCAAAACAGTAGGAAAATTTGAACTTTTTCTCTCCCCCTTTATTCTCTCCCAGAATTTTATATATCTATTACAGAACTTACCACACCCTGTGTTCTGTGCATAGTGTAGTATGTCTGCCCCCATCAAGAGATGTTAAGTACCCAGATGGCTGGAACTGGGTTTTCAGCCCAGAGTGCCATCCCTGAGACTAGCCTAAAGGAGTCACACACTAAATATTTCTGAAATTGAACTGAAGATTTGGAAGAAAGGAAGTATTACTAATCAGCATTAAACAGCTTAAATATGGTAATACACAGGAGTACTTTCATCTGAAGAGTTTAAACGATGACCTTTGTATATATTTGAATTGTATTTCTTATAGAAAACTAATTACCCTAATCTCATCTTTCACTCAAAGAACAATGTGTTTTCTTTCATTCAAAGAACAAAAGTGATCGTGTCACAAAATGAAGACTCCCTTCAATTTACTACTATGCAAAAAAAGGACCATTTCTCTCCTTCTGAGGATTGACAAGAACTCAACCTCCATCCAACTCCCAAATCAGATCATGCAGAGTATCATTTTCCCATTTATTGAGTCCAAAAGATTACTACCAATTCTCAAACTCTAGAGACCTTCAATGTGTAAAATGTATCCACCAATGGAGGAAATGTAGCACTAGTTTGAAGAATGTTTATTTTTCTCTGTATTATTCCAATTCTAAAATTATAGAATGAGAGTGATTTTGGAATGTTAGATTAAGAATTTTAATTTCACTTCATTTAAAAGCATGCAACAGGCAAAGGATGAAAACATCACTAGAGCCATCTCTTGCATGTTTGAAAAGTCATGTGTACTCTTGAAAACACATTTGCAGATCATAAATGCTTATAAACTTAAACAGTAATGGGCAGGGCCCATATTTTACATCCCTAGGCCATCTTAATCTATCAGTGTTGACATTACCACAGAAAAACTTCCCTTTCATGGTTAGCAGCTTGTCCCTCTCAGAAGATCTGTGATACTTTCTGGCGTCCCACACAGGGAATTACTTAATTTCTAAGGGCCAGATTCTGCCCTTAGATATGTGTGAGCAATAAGTATTGATGTCAGTGGAAATTCTGGGTGTGCATCTGAGGGCAGACTATGGTCCTCTGCATATCCTAACATGACTGCTGAAATTCTCTTTAAGATGGTTTGATTTTGGCTCCCTTTCTCTTAAACGTGCACACAATACCAGAAGTGATGCATGAAGGTTAAAAAACAGTTATTAAGAATATCAGAATAAAAGCTGCACTCAATTCCAAAACAACTTGACTCTTTAGCCACTAAATTGTATTTCTTTCTTGTTTTGTATTTGTTGTTTTTCACTGAGTTGAACTATAAACTCTAATAGTTCAAGGACATTTATGAACTTGCATACAAATGGACACAAACTGGTGAAGTGGCTATCTGGTAATATCCAGAAACCTGAGACTCATCCTACACTCCTCACTCTTCCTCTCCTGATCTCCACCCAACCTTGTCCACACACACACAGAAACACACATATTCATTCAGTTACCAAGACCTCTCAATTCTGTCTCCTTAATAACTCTTGAGTCTCTCCCTTCTTCAGCTCTACTCTCTTTAGCCTTGTTCATTTCTTCCCCCAGACAATTGCAATAGTATCATTGCTCTGGCCTCCTGTCACCCTATCTTGAATACTATCCACTCTCCACATAGATGGGAGAATGATCCTTTTAAACTCCAAATCTAAGAATGACACTCTCACTAATATAATCCAATGGCTTTACATTGGCTTCAGGGAATATCTAACAGTCCATTATCTGAACTATCCCCAAATTGCAAATTCAGTAAAGTTATCTAGATACCTCTACCAACCCATCCATCAAGTTCAAAAAGATTTAGAAATTCTAAATTCAGCTCAGATTTCTTTACAATTTTTTAAGTCCCAGACTTAAAAAAAAACAACCCTTAGTGATAATGAACATGTTATTTGGTAGAATGAGTGCAATCCATAATAAAAAACTAAAATATGCACAATGTACTTCATTTGAAAAAATTACTAAGGGAAAGACATATCTTTTATCCAAAAGAAATGTTTTTGTGATTGTGTTGGCCTTTAATTAACTCATCTGAGGACCAGGAGTTCACATCAAGAAATGATTATCAAAACTTGACTGAACTTTGGCATTTATTATCAAAATCAACTTGTAAATAATTTCTTCTAAAAATCCTTAATGTGGAGTTCTCAATTCTAAACCCCATTTCTGACAATTCATTTCAGAAATGCAGCTCAACAAAATATTTATCAAATGCTTACTTTGCAGGCACTGGATTTTCAAAGAGGAATAAGACATTTCCCAGTCCTTGATAATTATTTTATCACAGTAATGGTCCTGTGTGGCAATTCTTAAAAAGATTATTAAAACCCAACTGAGAATGCTGTGATGCTTTCTGATTATTTTAGGATCATTACTTTAACTTGAAAAATTCCTAAGACCATAAACCATCTGTCCCCTCCCATCTCTTACTTCCAGAAGCTCCCTTCTCATTAACTCTCTGAATGCGTCTCCCTACTACACTCCCCTTGCTCACACCTCTCCAGCCACACTGGGCTCCCAGATGTCCCTGAAACACAGCAGACATGCTCATGGCTCAGGGTCTTTGCCCGCAGTGCTCCATCAGACTGGAAGGCTCTTCTCCTACTTCCTGTATGACTTGCTCCCCAACTACTTTAGGTCTCCCTCAAATGTCACTTTCCCAGTGAGTTCCTCCTCAACACCCTACTTAAAATGGAATACCTATCCCAGCACTCCTAGCTCCTTTTTCTGCTTTTATTTTTCTCCATAGCACTCATCACCAGCTAACAGAGTATGTATTTTATTCATTTAGTTGATTTTCTCTTCCCTTCTAAAGTGGTCACTGTTATATTTCAGCAGTAATTAAAACAGTATCCGGCACATACTGGATCCCCAATAAATATGTTCTGAATGAATGCAGGAACTTGCTCAAGAAGAACCTGGAACATTTGGGAAGTTCTACTGCAACAAGATTTCCCCAAAGCAGTAAATCATTGTCAGAATACTCCTTTTCACAAATATAAATTTAAATATCTATAAATGCTAAATAAAATTTAAGTATACATGCTTACATGAGAAATACATGAACCAATCAATAGATGAGTAGGATAAGAAAAAAATATTTCAAAGAATTTAACATGGTGATCAAATATGTAAAAATATTAATAAATTTTCTAAAAACCATTCTTTAATCTGCACATCATTATTGTATTTTATTCCATAATATTATGATAGTTTTATATAGGCTATAGCTCAATTTTTTCAAAATGTGATCAAAGATCTGCATCAAAAACTTCTGAGGTGCTTATGTAAAATGGAATTTACTGCCTCCACTCAAGAGCTCTGGGGCTGTGGCCTATAAATCTGCATTTCTCTAACAAGTTCCCAAAGGGATTCTTATGCTTACTTAAGTTTGAGAACTATTGCTTTAGTCCATCAGTCCTCAAAACCCACAGCAGCCATCTCTGTCTCAGCCTCCCTCCCACAGGACTCGCTCTGAAGCCAGATAATCCTTTAATTCAAACACTTGGATTGTACCTTGACTAGGGGTAAACAAAACTAAACAAAATGATACTTTCTTCTTTTGATGGTAATAAACCTTCAGAGATGTTATTTACAGACTAACATTTCCATAGTGACAAAAATACTCCTTTTGAACTCTCAGTCCTTAGCAGCTTCTTGTAATGGTATCCCATAAATTTAGGAAATAGAAGTTCTAAAATATCCTAACCTTCTTTTATGCACTCAAAGAGACACAGAGCTACAACTGAACTTACTAAGCTCCTACTATGTAGCACAGAGAATCCACAGTCACTACACCTCACTTAACCTGAACCTTGTGAAATATGGGTAAGTAACAATATGTTGTTTGTCCAGAGGCACTTAGCTGGTACCTGCAGAGCAAAGACTGAACCCAGGTCTCCAGACTCTAAGCCCATGATTATTTCTAGATTACTCACAGCTTCATCGATCTATAAATAACAGAGTTCTTTCAAGTCCCAGCCACTACTTGCTGTCATTTTGGCCCATTCTGTTTCCTTAAAAAGTGGAGTTGTTCTAATTAAAGAAAAAAAATTGAAGGGCACAAAGTCTCCCACACATGTTGCATTTGATATTCTGTGCTCCATTCCCTATTGTGGTGTTTCTTGGTAGCTCTGCCAGCATATTCTTCTGTCCCAGCTGCTTTTAATATACCCTTTTACGGCGGCATGAATGTCATTACTATGTCCCCTAATTCAAATGTTCTTGATGTTGCGTTCTGCCATATCATTTTTCTTCTGGTCCTTTCACCATATTCTTTTTCAATAAGCACATGTTACTTTATTCATTAACTTAAAACAAAATTCACTATGGGTTTTTAATCTCTATGAGCTTTCCTTTTAAAAGTTCTTAATAACTCAAAATTGCTCTCATCTTTGTTACATGCATGAGCTCAAATGCTCAGACTCCTGAGGTTTCCAAACAAATCCTTTTAGATGGTGTTTTTAAAAGTATATTCTTCAGATCATCCCAGTCTCAAGGCATGCAAGGGAAGTGGGGAGGAAAAGGGGAGGGAAAAGGTTACTGGTCTGGTCAAATAAGGTTAGGAAAAAAACCACATTCTATATCCCCCTCATTGAAATTCACATGTATATCAGCATATTAAAGGCTCTAATAAGTCCTTCGGTGAAAAAATGGTTTTAACTCAGCATTTTCCAAACCTGCTTAACCATGCAAACTTTTTCCTCCTTCTCAACATCTAATAACATTCCACAGAATTTACTATATGGTAAACATTAGAAGATCCAACAAATGTATAATGCCTACTAAATAATAAGTACTCAATAAATGGTAGCTATTATTGTTGTTATCATTAAAAAGCAGGTCAATAAATGTGATGACCTCGCTAGTCCATTACTCTAAAGATGGTAAACTGTGGTCCTAATGTTCTCAGTCCAAAGCCCCTCCACTGACCCTTGGGAATAACATCAGTTTACTATTCCCAATAGAAAATTCATGGGGGAAAAATATTCAGAAAACCTCAGGGACCTGACCATCAATAGTTCTGAAATGCTACTACTTCAGAATATCTGAAAGCATAATCAACTTGAGTTTGGAAACAGCATGGTCTGAGGGAAATAGCCCCACTGAGTTTTGGAGTCAAACATTCAAAGCCAACCTGGTCCCTTAGCCTCTCTGTGCCACAGTTTTTTAAGACGTAAACTGAGGATATCACGACCAGTTTTTGCAAGGTTGTTGTAAAGATCAGAATAACACACCAAGCACATAAAAGGCATTAAAAAGATAAATTAACTGCTTTTGTGGTTCCAATGATACTTGTTGACTTCTGAGAATCTTAAATATATAATATAGATTTGACCAGGCAAACTGACTCACTTCATTCTCCAAAAAGAACATTTCTTCAAAAGTACAGCCCTTCCCACCTCTCAAGAATTCCTCTCTCAGACCTATTAACTAGCTGTCAGAGTTATTTTGTTACAGTTTTTGCAGGAGAATATTTTCCTGAAAAAAAACTAGTAACACGTACTTTTAAAATTTCTTTAAATTTTTAAGTAAATTATACATTCACATAGTTTAAGAAGCAAAACATCACAAAAAGGCATATAAAGTTTCCATTTCAACCTTTTATTCATCCACGTCTCTGCCTGTGTCCAGCCCTAGATAATCACTTTTGTTTCTGATGTTTCCCTCTTGAATTTCTTTATGCAAATACATACTGTTATCAATATGTATAGACACATTTTTTCATTTTTTTAAATTTTTTGAGTTAAGTGTTTATTACACTGATTTTCATTCTTTCGTTACTGAGATAATTATTTAGGCCTCCAAATTTTCCTATGAGCACTGCTTTCGCTATATCCCTTAGTTTCTGACATCTAGTATTTTCATCACCATTGTTTTCTAGAAATTTTATAACTTTAGATTGTTTGTATTTCCTGTTTAATCCAGGACTTGTTTAAGAGAGATTTCTTGGGTTTTTATTTTTCTTTCTTATTTTTGTTTTTTTTAATTTCCAGATTCGGGTAGGGTTTCATTGTTGCTGTCCTGTTATTAAATTCCAGTTGTATTGTATGATATACTATTTATTCTTTAGAGACTGTATTGAGATATTCTTTGTGAACTTTTTACTTATTCAAGTTCAGAGACTGTTCCATGGGGCACTTTTAAAAAGGTGGTATACTCTCTATTTCAAAGTAAAATGTATGTGCATACGTATATATTCTTATATACTTCTTTTATTCTTAACTCTTATCTGAATCATTAAAAAACGCAAAAGTTATCTGTCATACTGGCATTTAGGTTTGTAGAAAACCTTAGTTTTTGTTAAAAAAAAAGGTTTTTTTTTTTTTTTTTTTTTTGTGGGGAAGACAAGCCCTGAGCTAACATCTGTTGCCAATCCTCCCCTTTTTGCTGAGGAAGACTGGCCCTGAGCTAACATCGTGCCCATCTTCCTCCACTTTATATGGGACGCCGCCACAGCATGGCTGCCAGGCAGTGCGTCGGCGGGCGCCCGGGATCCGAACTCACGAACCTCGGGCTGCCAAGCGCGGACTAAACCGCTGCGCCACCGGGCGGCCCCAAAAAAGGTTTTTTTTTTTAAGATTTTTCTATGTGTTAATTATTATTATTTTTTTTTTTAATTGTGGTCACATTGGTTTATAACATTGTAAAAATTTCAGGTGTATATCATTAATACTTCTATATCTGCATAGATTACATCATGTTCACCACCCAAATACTAATTACAATCCATCTCCACCCACATGTGCCTAATCATCCCTTTCGTCTCCTCCCTTCCCACTTCCCCTCTGATAACCACCAATCCAGTCTCTGTTTCTATGTGTTTGTTCGTTGTTTTTATCTTCTACTTATGAGTGAGATCATATGGCTTTTGACCTTCTCCCTCTGACTTATTTCACTTAGCATAATACCCTCAATGTCCATCCATGTTGTCACAATGGCTGGATTTCATCATTTCTTATGGCTAAGTAGTATTCCATTGTGTACATATACCACATCTTCTTTATCCATTCGTCCCTTGATGGGCACCTAGGCTGCTTCCAAGTCTTGGCTATTGTGAACAATGATGCAATGAACACAGGGGTGCATGTATCTTTACGTATTGGTGTTTTCGTGTTCTTTGGATAAATACCCAGCAGTGGAATAGCTGGATCATATGGTAGTTCTATTGTTAATTTTTTGAGGAATCTCCATACTGTTTTCCACAGTAGCTGCACCAGTTTGCACTCTGACCAGCAGTGTATGAGAGTTCCCTTCTCTCCACATCCTCTCCAACACTTGTCGTTTCCTGTGTTGTTAATTACAGCCATTCTGACAGGCGTGAGGTGATTTCTCATTGTAATTTTGATTTGCATTTCCCTGATAGTTGATGTTGAACATCTTTTCATGTGCTTGTTGGCCATCTGAATATCTTCTTTGGAGAAATGTCAGTTCAAGTGTTTTGCCCATTTTTTAATTGGGTTGTTAGTTTTTTTGTTGTTGAGATGTATGAGTTCTTTATATATTTTGGAGATTAACCCCTTATCAGATATATGGTTTGCAAATATCTTCTCCCAATTGTTAGGTTGTCTTTTCGTTTTGTTGATGGTTTCCTTTGCTGTGCAGAAGCTTTTTAGTTTGACGTAGTCCCATTTGTTTATTTTTTCTATTGTTTCCCTTGCCCGGTCAGGCAAAGTACTTGAAAATATGTTGCTAAGACCAGTGTCGAAGAGCATAC
This sequence comes from Tapirus indicus, assembly GCA_031878705.1. Taxonomy (NCBI): domain Eukaryota; kingdom Metazoa; phylum Chordata; class Mammalia; order Perissodactyla; family Tapiridae; genus Tapirus; species Tapirus indicus. The sequence goes on along the minus strand of CM062921.1, from coordinate 30,087,417 downwards.
TGCTTCTCTAGAAGTTTCACGGTTTCAGGTCTTACATTCAAGTCTTTAACCCACTTTGAGTTAACTTTTGTGTGTGCTGTAAGGTAACAGTCTACTTTCATTCTTTTGCCTATGGCTGCTCAGTTTTCCTGACACCATTTGTTGAAGAGACTTTCTTTTCTCCATTGTATATTCTGGGCTCCCTTGTCAAAAATTAGCTGCCCATGGATGTGTGGATTTATTTCTGGGCTCTCAATTCTGTTCCATTGATCTGTGTGTCTGTTTTTGTGCCAGTACCATGTTGTTTTGGTTACTATAGCTTTGTAGTATATTTTGAAATCAGGGAGTGTGATACCTCCAGCTTTGTTCTTTTTTCTCAGGATTCTTTTAGCTATTTAGGGTCTTTTGTTGTTCCACATAAATTTTAGAATTCTTTGTTCTATTTCTGTGAAAAATGTTGGAACTTTGATAGGAATTGCATTGAATCTACAGATTGCTTTAGGAAGTATGGACATCTTAACTATGTTAATTCTTCCAATCCAAGACCACAGATTATCTTTCCATTTCTTTATGTCTTCTTCAATTTCTTTCAACAATGTTTTATAGTTTTCAGTGTACAGATCTTTCACCTCTATGGTTAAGTTTATTCCTAGGCATTTTATTCTTTTTATTTCAGTTGTAAATGGGATTGTATTCTTAATTTCTCTTTCTGCCACTTCATTGTTAGTGTATAGAAACACAACTAATTTTTTTATGATGAAATTGTATCCTGCAACTTTACCATATTCATTTATCATTTCTAGAAGCTTTTTGGTGGATTCTTTAGAGTTTTCTGTATATAAAACCATGTCATCTGAAAATAGTGACAGTTTCACTTCTTCCTTTCCAATTTGGATCCCTTTTCTTTCTTTTTTCTTGCCTGACTGCTCTGGCCAGGACTTCCAATACTATGTTAAATAGGAGTGCTGAAAGTGGGCATCCTTGTCTGGTTCCTGTTCTTGGAGGGATAGCTTTCAGTTTTTCACCATTGAGGATGATATTAGCTGTGAGTTTGTCACATATGGACTTTATTACATTGAGGTACTTTCCTTTGTAGAAAACCTTAGTTCTTAAAAAGCTCTTAAAATAGCCAACCACTCCATTTATCACATTGAAAAAAATCTATTCTGAAATCTCTGTAAGAAAAAAAGCTAGAATCAGCTCTGCTTATGGTAATCATGTTACTGATGTACATTTTAACAGGGTTTCAACAGGGGGCAATTTAAATACCAGGTTAATGACATTTTATCAATAATGTTTCACCAACAATTTTTTTAAACCTGCACCAGCTGACTAAAGTGCTAGGGTTCTCATGAACTGGTATAAGAAGAACAATTCTGATTTTAATATAGGAGAAAAACAGTGTAAAATTTAAAAATAATATTATTATATTTTAAACCCCTACTATTTTTCCAGTTTAGGTTATATAATATTTATAATGGTTGCCACTTACTTGGGGGCTTACTATAAACTGGGCATTGTGCTAAGCCCTAAACACACATATTACTTAATCCTCATATCAACTCTATGAAATAGATACTATTATTATCCCCATTTTATAGCTGAGGAAGCTGAGGCTTAAAGAAGTAATTTTCCAAAGTCCCATTGTTGATGTTAAAAGTCAAAATTCTAGTCCTGATGTCCTTTCTGACTCTTAAGTTTTAAGAATTTGCTACACTTAGTTTTTCGAGAACATGTTCCATGTCCTTTTGTCTGACATTAATCTGATAATAGTCTAGGCATTTTTTGAAATAGAATATTTAAACTTTCCCTTAAACAGATCCTTTAGTTCTGAATGGTTAACTATACCTTTATATACTTATCAGTTTCTATTCCAATACTGTGATTTTAAAAAAATTTCTGCCATTGGTTTTCTAGCCATTTATCATTTCTAAGCTAATTCAGAAAATGAGTTAGTGCTGTCTTCATATACTCCTTTCCCAAAAGAGCCATGTCCTCCTCTACCTCAACCAATACTAAACACAAATTGTAATAATTTAATTTCACATTTGCTTGTTAACTTTGTAATTCTAAATGATATTTTTATATTGGCATTTATTCTTTGATCAATATGTAACACTGTGTGTTTTAGCTACCCTGGAAATAAAGAACATATATTCAACTTCTTTTTCTCCATGACTCCTAGCATTGTGCCTTATATACATTTGACTTTCAGTTAATAAATGATTGATGGATAAAAGACTACTCAAATCCCAACAGCATATTTTTGGAATTATCATGGAACTTCTGGATGAATATTCAATATGTATCTCCCAGAGACATGCACACTGAGCATTATTTGGTTTTCTTGGAATGAAAAAGGGGAACAAAGTGAACACTAAGTATCTGCGGGACTAATTTTTCTAAAAGAACATCCCACCAGCCTTCTGCAAATATTAATATTCCACTGAGAAGCAAGATAAGACTAACTGTAAGGAGACCTTTTTAGCAGGCTTAAATCTGTTTTGCTTTTCAAACAAGACATAAAAATATAGATCTAACTCTTGTAAAATAAAACAAGCAATATTCCTCTCTAGATGAAGGAATTATAAATGGTTGAAGCAGACAATGACATTGCACGTCTCCTCTTTAAGAAATAGTTCAGAGCTTCTGGAGAGTTAAAAGAAGATTCTGTCATTCTGAGCTATAAGACAGGAAACAGGTGAGAACAAAGACATACAGAGACACAAAACTAGGCAGTTGGAAAACAGACTTGTGCTGGGAAACTTTGAGAGTCTCTTAAAAGCTTATTGTGCTCAGAGAGATTAGCAGAAAAATACTAACTAGGTATTTCATGACTTCAGACTAACAGGAATAAACTAAAAAGAGAGGGTATACTGAGGGTAATCTGTGGCAATCTGCAGGTAAGAAAAAGAAGAGACACTGTTCAGAGAAAAAAATTCATGGTTTATTTTGGTAACACAGTATGCCCCTCATATTGAGAAATCTGTTTCTTCCAACTTCTCTCTATATAATATTTCATGGCTAATTTATATTATCACCTACGTAAACAATTATAATTCTATTAAAAATACAAGCACATAACAGAAGGATAGTTTTTCTCCATGCCTAAAATCTAATCATTACCCTAAAAAAAGACCATATAAGTAGCTACCACCCAAACACCAAAAATAAAGATAAAAGACCTAAAAAGAATTAAAAAGTCCCTCTTGGATTTATCTTGTAGCCTTAATCCTCTTAGCCTGAAATGTTTTCTTAAATTGGATGTTCTTGTAAGTGATGCCTTTACTACAGAGACTTAAAAGTCTCAGTAGGTCATAAAGGGTTAAATGATATGTCACATTTTCAGTAAAATTAAACTGTATCCTCTCATGCATTTTACAATTCATAGTCTTCCTTCAAGACTCAGGTAAAATGTCCACCTTCCTATCCCCCAGGCAGTTTTTCTGCGTCCCCACATCTGAGAGTAGGGCACTTATCCTCCTGTGTTGTCGTGGATCTGCCTGTTTGTCACACCAACAGACAAAAGGCTCATCTGGGACTGAAACACTGACATAGTCGCCTCCATATTATGAGTGCCAACCTCTGCCTTAGACAGAGCAGCTTCTCAATAAGTATTTCGGAGTACATATATGCACTAATTCTTTAATTGTACAACTCTTTTCCCGTTGGACACAAGTTATTTCATTTCCAGGAGAGAAAACATTTTGCAGTGTAGTGGGAAGAGCAATGAACTCAAGAATTCAAAGCCTGGATTTTAGTCCCACCTAGGCAACTGTGTGACCTTGAACAAGTAGCCTTAGTTTATTTACCTATAATGTGGCAGGGTTTGACTTGATTCCTAATAATACTCCCAGCTATAAATTTATACTTAATTTTCAAAATTTCTTATCTGGTTAGCTTTCTACGATTTTCTTGGAATGCTTGCCTAGAGTACTAAATGCTGAAATGACAACTTCGGCCAGGCAAACAAAAGAATGATTCCCAACTGGCATAGGGCGGAATGGATTATTTCCCAGGTGAAACTGGGGTGACTCCAAGAATGAATGATAATGCTAAACAGGAAGCTTTTGTGCTATATGGGGCTGGCTCTTTACTGCCTCTTCTTCTCAAGAGAAAAAAAGATGGAACAAAAGTGACAGCATTCAACAACCCCCCAAACACTCCACAATGTGTTTTGGCTGCATAACAAATGTAAGCCCTGTTCTTCTCTTCCATACTCCACTTCTACAAAGAGGTTAAAGATGACATGAAGAAAAATTTTCCATACACTGGCTTGGACACTGCCAGCACATGAAAAAAAAATGGAGCTATCACAGATACAACAATTAAGTTGGAAGAAATAAGAGTGGTAAACATCACTGTCAAATATGAGACTAGTTGTATGAAGTCCCATGAAAACCAGGTTCTGTACATCTCCTCATATGAAGGATTAAGAAATATAGGCCTGAACTCAGTGATGTGAGGAGGAGGGAAAAAGTGTGAATAAAAAATCTTTAAGGAAGGCAGACCAATTTGTTCTCCAGAAATCATATGCTAGCAAATAAGTTTATGTCATAAGCAAACATCTCTTAAATATCATAAACATAATTATCTGACTCAAAGACACAAGGATGTTAGTTTGGGGATTTCTCCTCCTAAGAGAATATAATCTTGAGGCTATTTTAAAAGAAAAAGACATGTCCATTAGCATTAGTTTCCTATACTGTTTCCTGTTTAGCACATACACTTCCTTTGACTAGGCCCACTTGAAAAGGTGATTGCATTCTCAGCTCCTGGTCAGCTCTTCAGCCCAAAGGCCTCTCTGAAGAGGCCACGGCACAAAAGTGGAAACTGCTCCCCAGGGTGTGTGTACAAGTTCTACCCTTGGCTATACCATGTTCTCCTTGCCTTAGGAGAACAGAATAATGAGCATCCTCCTCCCTTCCAAAATAAAGTATGACTTCAATGCATTGGAAAGGGGAATATTTAAGAAGTAAGACTCATCTACATAAAGATGTATAGAGTCCCATTTTCACAAAATGAATTAAGAAAACAGTAATCCTGGGAAAATATGTTCAGAGTAATTGGAAAGTGGCAACTGATAATAAGGCTTTTACTGGATAAAATAAACATTATACTTAACTCCTGATGGTGAAAGAGAAATATTTTTATTCTCTCTCTCCTTTATTAACAGATTAGGAAACCTAAAAATTCTACTGAAATTACCCAAAAGATTCATAAAAGCATCATTCAGATCCTCATTATTAGTCATTTTCTCTTTCATAAAACTGAAATTTCTGATAAGTTTGTAGAGAATCAGCAACTTCATTTTTGAAATACATCACAGTGTATGTGGAGAGAAAGGGAAGATAATTTTTTGACGAATCAAGCATAAAAAATCATTTTATTTTATTCCAAATTAAGAATTCAGAGTACTTATGGACCTAGTTGGTCATTCTCTTAACAACGTCTTTTGAAGAGCAGAAGTTTTTAATCTTAATGAAGTCCAATTTAATTTTTTTCTTTCATGGATCATGTTTATAGTGTTATATCTAAAAACTCATTGCCAAACCCAAGGTCACCTAGATTTTCTTCTATGTTACCTTCTAGACGTTTATAATTTAGTGTTTTACACTTAGGTCTATGATGCACTTTGAGCTAATTTTTGTGAAAGGTGGAAGGTCTGTTTCTAGATCCATTTTTTTTATGTGCACGTCCAGTTGTTCCAGCACAATGTGTTGAAAAGACTAACCTTTCTCCATTGAATTACCTTTCCTCCTTTGTCAAAGATCAGTTGACTAGATTTGTGAGGGTCTATTTCTGGGCTCTCTGTTCTACCCCATTGATCTATTTGTCTATTCTTTCACCAATATCACATTATCTTGATTATGGTAGCTTTATAGTAAGCCTTGAAGTCAGGTAGTGTCAGTCCTCCGACTATGTTCTTTAGTGTTGTGTTGGTAATCTGCATCTTTTGATTTTCCATAAAAACTTTTGTTTGTAATTCTAAGTTTATAAGAGATAATGCAGATAAAAAGTGACCCAGGAGAGATGGAGAACCAGAGCCACACTAGCTAAATGGAAAAAGAAAAAGCTTATGGGAAGTGGCAAGGAAAAGGGGTGAGAGGGGCTACAGAACACTAGAACTCAGGCAGGCCATGTGGCCCAGGGACTGGATGTACAATATCCCAAATATCACCACAGAGTAGAACCAAACACCACTATAAACATGGTTCTAGACTAGGCACATCGAGGGCAGGATACAGACAATCCCCAAACTGCTAGCCTGGCAGGAGAGAGAGAGAAAGAAAGAAAAGAAAATCAAAATGGAAAGACTACTAAACTATACTTACAACAAAAAGAAATTTAAAATGCCCAAGAATACATTTTTTTGGTAATATACGTGACAAAAGATTACCATCACTAATATACAAAAAGACCTTCTATTTCAATAAGAAATTGACCAATAACACAATAAAAAAGTGGGCTAAGGAAATGGACAATTCACAGAAGAAATAAAAATGGCAAAAGATGTAGAAAGATCATCAACCTCACTAGTAATCAATGAAATGTAATTAAAAACAACAATGCAATATCAATTATTGTCTATTATGCTGACATAGATTAAAATGACAAATAATCAGGATTACAAAGATCCAGTGTCAAGATGGCAACATAGGTGGACTCTGAACTCACCTCCTCCCACAAACAAATTTACAACTACTCTTGGGACAATTACCCCTGAGAGAGAACTGAAAACTGGATAAAAAGAAACCTCACAACAAGAGACAGCACTGACTGAGGTGGAAGAGGCAGAAATACCTTTCTGGAGAGAAAAAAACCCACCTTTCAGCCACGGCACTTCACAACCGACCAGGAGCAATCCTAAGGTACGAAGCCTTCCCTGGAGGAGTGGGGGATCTGAGCGGGGAAGCATTACCACAATAAGCAACTTTTGGACTCAGCACAACCGAGACAAGTGTTAGAATATCTGGCTTTGCTGGCTATTAACTACAACAGGAAATGCCCCGAGAAAAGCTATTAGACATGAGAAAAAAAACCCTGCTCTTAAACAGCCCATGCACAAATTCACCTGCTTCAGAAAACAACCTAAAATCACCAAAAAGATGCACAGTCCTTTGCTGAAAAGAGACTCACTTGATAGGCTCTGGGTGCATCTCAGTGAGAGGTGAGATCTCTCCAGGCCGGGACCACCTCCCCAGGGACTGAGACATTGGCAGCAACCAATATTGTGACCTAGATCAGGAGTGCTGACACAGATGCTGGCAGACGCCATTGGAGTTCTTCCTCTGGCCTGTTAGCCCCAGGGTCTGCCCCACCCACTAGAGCACCAATTTAATCGAGCTCAGCCAGGGAAGGCAGCCCAACCTAGGGACTGATCCCACCCAACAGCAAGCCCTCAGGCAACTTGTAGGCCTGCATAGGTGGGATGCCTGGAACCTCTGCAGCTGGGTGAGTGGGTCCACCTCTGTGAGGCAGGACATGTGCTGCGAGGGGCAGGCCTGCATCGGTGGAGTGTGTGGGCCCTCTGCAGCAGGGTGACTGGGTCCACTTCAGTGGGTCGGGGAATGTGCACAGGGTAGGACTGTGTTGATGGGGTGTATGGCCCTGTGGGTGATGGGGCTTGTCAGCTGCAGCAGACTTGTGCTTCTCAAACAGCCACATAGAGGATCCGGCCCACCCTCCAATGCCTGAAACTATTGAGTGCTCCTATGCCTGGGGCCAGCCCCACTCAGCTGCAATCCTGAGAGAGCTGACAACAGCCTTGCAGGCCAGAGGCCTATAGCAACTGTAAGCTCCTGAGCCTAGCAACCAGCCATGCTGGGGGCCTACTCACTGAACAGAAAACTGCAACAGGAATGTGCTATTAGATGTTGCAGCCAACTGTGGGGGGCTCCCCACACCTGATAAAGTAACTAAAGGGACCACAGCAGCCATACACAGCTGAGCATTACAACCAGACAAGGGGACAGCCTAGCCTCCCCAGGCACCTGCAGCAAGAGCAACCCTGCCACAACAGAAGGATACATTTAGCCCCCAGAAGGGACACCCCTGGGACATTTGAAACTGGTGACAAGAGGAAAGGACACTGCTGGGCCTCATAAGGCATCTCTTACGTAAGGCCACCTCTCCAAGATCAGGAAATGAGGCTGACCTACCTAATACACAGATATAAGCACAGAGAAAGAGGCAAAATGAGGAGACATAGGAACATGTTCCAAGTAAGGGAACAGGACAAAACCACAGAAAAAGAACTAAATGAAACAGAGATAAAAAATCTACCTGACAAAGAGTACAAACTAATAGTCACAAGGATGCTCACTGATCTTTGGAGAAGAATGGATGAACTCAGTGAGAACTTCAACAAAGAATTGGAAGATATAAAAAAGGACAAATAAGAAATGAGGAATACAATACCGGAAATGAAAAATTCATTAGAGGGACTCAGTAGCAGAGTAGATGATACAGAAGAATGGACCAGCAAGCTGAACAAAAGACTAGAGGAAATCACCCAAGCTAAACAGATGAAAGAAAAAAAGAATTAAAAAGAACAAGGACAGTCTACAGGACCTCTGGGACAACATCAAGTGCACTAACATCCATAGTATAGGTGTCCCAGAAGGAGAAGAGAGAGACAAAGGGGCAAAGAATATCTCTGAAGAAATAATAGCTGAAAACTTTACTAAGGAAGGAAACAGACATCCAGGTACAGGAAGCACAGATAGCACCAAACAAGATAAACACAAAGAGGCCCACACCAAGACACATTATAATTAAAATGTCAAGAATTAAAGATAGAATCCTAAAAGCTACAAGAGAAAGACAACAACTTACATACAAAGGAAACCCCATAAGGCTATCAGCTGACTTCTCAGCAGAAACCTTACAGACTAGAAGGGAATGGCACAATATATTTCAAGTACTGAAAGGAACAAACCTATACCAAGAATACTCTACCCAGCAAGGTAATCATTCAGAATGGAAAGAGAGATAAAGAGTTTTCCAGACAAGCAAAAACTAAAGGAGTTTATCACCAAGAAACCAACCTTATAAGAAATGCTAAAGGAACTTATTTAAGTGGAAAATAGAAGACCACAAATAGGAATAAGAAAATTATCAAAGAAAATAATAATTAAAAAAACTGGTAAAGGCAAATATATGGTAAAGGTAGCAGATTGACCACCTATGAAGCTAATATGAAGGTCAAAAGACAAAAGTACTAAAATTATGTATTTCCATGATAAGAGAGTAATAGATACACATGCACAAAAAAGAGGTTAGATTTGATATCAAGAACACAAAATGTGGGAGGAGGGGAATAAAAGAGTAAAGCTTTTACAAGAGGTCAAACCAAAGACATCATCAACTTAATATAGATTGCTATATATGTAGGTTATTATATATGAACCTCATGGTAACCACAAACCAGAAACCTATAATAAATATGCAAAAAAACAAGAGAAAGGAACCCAAACATAACTCTAAAGAAAGCTATCAAACCACAAGGGAAGAGAGCAAGAGAAGAAAGGAACAGAGAAGAACTACTAAAACATTCAGAAAAAAAGTAACAAAATGGCAATAAGTGCATTCTTATCAATAGCTACTTTAAATGTCAATGGACTAAATGCTCCAATCAAAAGGCATAAGGTGGCTGTTTGGATAAAAAAACAAGACCCATATATATGCTGCATACAAAAGACACACTTCAGACCTGAAGACACTCACAAACTGAAAGTGAAGGGACAGAAAAATATACTCCATGCAAACGGCAATGAAAAGAAAGCTGGGGTAGCAATACTTATATCAGACGAAATAGACTTTAAAACAAAAACTGTAACAAGACACAAAGAAGGGCACTACATAATGATAAAGGGAACAATCCAACAAGAGGATATAACACTTGTAAATATCTATGCACCCAACATAGGGACACCTAAATATATAAAGCAATTATTAACAGACATAAAAAGGGAAATAGACAGCAACACAATAATAGTAGAGGACTTTAACACTCTACTTACACCAACGCACAGATCATCCAAACAGAAGATCAATAAGGAAACAGTGGCCTTAGATGACACATTAGACCAGTTGGACTTAGTAGATATATACATAACATTCCATCCAAAAACCACAGAATATACATTCTTTTCCAATGTACATGGAACATTCTCCAGGATAGATCACATATTAGGCCACAAAACAAGTCTCAATAAATTTAAGAAGACTGAAATAATACCAAGCATCTTTTCTGACCACAACAGTATGAAACTAGAAATCAACTACAGGAAGAAAATTGGAAAAGACACAAACATGTGGAGATTAAACAAAATGCTGCTGAACAATGATTGGGTCAATGAAGAAATCAAAGGAGAAATCAAAAAATACCTGGAGACAAATGAAAATGAAGATACGACAAGCCACAATTTATGGGATACAGCAAAAGTGGTTTTAAGAGGGAAGTTTATAGCAATACAAGCCAACTTCAACAAACAAGAAAAGTCTCAAACAATCTAACAGTGCACCTCAAGGAACTGGAAAAAGAAGAATAAACAAACCTCCAAATTAGTAGAAGGAAAGAAATAATAAAAATCAGAGCAATAATAAATGAAATAGAGACTTAAAAAAAATAGAAAAAATCAGTGAAACTAAGAGCTTGTTCTTTGAAAAGATAAACAAAATTGACAAACCTTTAGCTAGACTCAACAAGAAAAAAAAGAAAGAAGGCTCAAATAATAAAATCAGAAATGACAGAGGAGAAATTACAACAGACACCTCAGATATACAAAAGATTATAAGAGAATACTGTGAAAAGCTATATGCAACAAATTTGATAATATAGCAGAAATGGATAAATTCTTAGAATCATACAACCTTCCAAAACTGAATCAAGAAGAAATAGAGAATTTGAATAGACCGATCAAACAATAGAAGAGGAGAGGAAGCTTCCTAACTCATTACACGAAGCCAACACTACCATGATACCAAAACCAGAGAAGGACAAGCCAAAAAAAAAAAAAAAAAAATTACAGGCCAATATCACTAATGAACATCACTGCAAAACTCCTTAACAAAATACCAGCAAATTGAATACAACAATACATTAGAAAGATCATACACCATGATCAAGTGGGATTTATTCAGGGATGTAGAAATGATTCAACATCCACAAATGAATCAATGTGATACACCATATTAACAAAATGAAAAATAAAAATCACATTGTCATCAAAATAGATGCCGAGAAAGCATTTCACATGATACAGCATCCATTTATGATTAAAAGCTCTGAATAAAACAAGTATAGAAGGAAAGTACTTCAACATAATAAGGGCCATATGTGACAAACCCACAGTTAGTATCATTTTCAATGGAGAAAAACTGAAGGCTATCCCTCTAAGAACAGGAAGCAGACAAGGATGCCCACTTTCACTATGCTTATTTAACATAGTATTTGAAGTCCTAGCCAGAGCAATCAGGCAAGAAAAAGAAATAAAAGGGATCCAAATTGGAAAGGAAGAAGTGAAATGGTCACTATTTGCAGGTGACATCATTTTATATATAGAAAACCCTAAAGAATCCACCAAAAAACTTTAAGGAATAATAAAAGAATATGATAAAGTTGCAGGATACAAAATCAACATACAAAAAGTTGCATTTCTATACACTAATAATGAAGTAGCAGAAAGAGAAATTAAGAATACAATCCCATTTACAATTGAAACAAAAAGAATAAAATCCCTAGGAATAAACTTAACCAAAGAGATGAAAGATCTGTACACTGAAAACTGTAAAACTTGAAAGAAATTGAAGAAGATGGAAAGATATTCTATGCTCTTGGATTGGAAGAATTAAGTTAAAATGTCCATACTTCCCAAAGCAATCTACAGATTCAATGAAATCCCTATCAAAGTTCCAAAGACACTCTTCACAGAAATAGAACAAAGAATCCTAAAATTTATATGGAACAACAAAAGACTCTAAATAGCTAAAGGAATCCTGAGAACAAAGAACAAAGCTGGAAGTATCACACTCCCTGATTTCAAAATATACTACAAAGCTATAGTAGTCAAAACAGCATGGTACTGGCACAAAAACAGACACACAGATCAATGGAACAGAATTGAGAGCCCAGAAATAAACCCACACATCTATGGACAGCTAATTTTCGACAAGGAAGCCCAGAATATACAAGGAGAAAGGAAAGTCTCTTTAATAAATAGTGTTGAGGAAACTGGACAGCCATAGGCAAAAGAATGAAAGTAGACCATTATCTTGCACCATACACAAAAGTTAACTCAAAGTGGATTAAAGACTTAAATGTAAGACCTGAAACTATGAAACTTCTAGAAGAAAACATAGGCAGTACACTCTTCAACATAGGTCTTAGCAGCCTATTTTCAAGTACCATGTCTGACCAGGCAAGGAAAACAATAGAAAAAATAAACAAATGGGACTACATCAAACTAAAAAGCTTCTGCATAGCAAAGGAAACCATCAACAAAACGAAGAGACAACCTAACAATTGGGAGAAGATATTTGCAAACCATATATCTGATAAGGGGTTAATCTCCAAAATATATAAAGAACTCATACATCTCAACAACAAAAAAACTAACAACCCAATTAAAAAATGGGCAAAACACCTGAACTGACATTTCTCCAAAGAAGATATTCAGATGGCCAACAGGCACATGAAAAGATGTTCAACATCATTAACTATCAGGGAAATGCAAATCAAAATTACAATGAGAAATCACCTCACGCCTGTCAGAATGGCTGTAATTAACAACACAGGAAACGACAAGTGTTGGAGAGGATGTGGAGAGAAGGGAACTCTCATACACTGCTGGTCAGAGTGCAAACTGGTGCAGCTACTGTGGAAAACAGTATGGAGATTCCTCAAAAAATTAACAATAGAACTACCATATGATCCAGCTATGCCACTGCTGGGTATTTATCCAGAGAAGATGAAAACATGAATGCATACAGATATATGCACCCCTTTGTTCACTGTAGCATTGTTCATAATAGCCAAGACTTGGAAGCAACCTAGGTGCCCATCAAGGGATGAAAGGATAAAGAAGATGTCGTGTATATACACAATGGAATACTACTCAGCCATAAAAAGGATGAAATCTTGCCATTTGTGAAAACATGGATGGACCTTAAGGGTATTATGCTAAGCAAAATAAGTCAGAGGGAGAAAGTCAAATACTGTATGATCTCACTCATAAATACAAGATAAAAACAACAATAAACAAACACATAGAGATAGAGATTGGATTGGTGGTTACCAGGGGGGAAGTGGGAGGGAGGAGGGTGAAAGGGGTGATCAGACACATGTGTATGGTGATGGATTGTAATTAGTCTTTGGGTGGTAAACATGAGGTAATCAACACAGAAATCGAAATACAATGATGACACTTGAAATTTATATAATGTTATAAACCAATGTTACTGCAATAAAACAAGTAATAATCAGTATTAGCAAAAGACAAGATAAATGGATTCTCTCATGCATTGTTGGTGTAAGTATAAGCTGGCATGACCTTTCTTGAAGTCCACTTACTAGATGCATCAAAATTTTAAATGTACATTCCTTTCACATTGCACTTATACTTCCAGGAATTGTACAAAGATATATACGCAATGATGTTCATCACAACATTGTTCATAATCATGAAAAATTAGAGACAACCACGATGTCTATCAATAGACAGTTAAATAACATCAGTTAAATAATTACAATATAGCCATACACCGAAATTCTAATGTAGCCATTAAAAAGAATATGAACCTATACTCTTTGATATAGAAAGATGCCCACAAAATATTAAGAAAAACAATGTTACAAAGTAACAGGCATATAATACATAACTTGGTATGTATAAAATTATATGTGTATTTGTTTCCTATATGTTTATGATGTATGCATATGAGTGTGTGTATGGAGAGAGAGATGACTAGAAGAATATTAATCAAAATATTTTTATCTTTGTTATATTTTAAATAATAATAGTCATATTCATTTTGAAAAATACCTTTTGATTCTAAAGGTGTTGGTTTTAGTAGATGAATATTCAGATGTTTATGCACATAGAATAGTGAAGCCTTTTTTATTAAAATCATGTGAAAGGCAGACATCACCACTATTTTTCAATATTGTTTGGAAGGTTTTTAGAAATTAAAAGAAAAGTAATTGGTAAAAATTTAGAAAAGGGATGACTCTACCTTTGCCTTTGATCAATAACTTCTCTCTATATTGGAAATAAGTTACAAGGAGAAAGAAGTTCATGCTCAACATCAGCAAAAGTATAAAATGTTGAAGAATAAATTTAACAAGAAAGCTATAGGAAAAAAATTATAAAATGTTATCAAACAACATAAAATAAGAACTGAACAAGTAGAGATGTACCACATTCTTAAGTGTAAAACAGCATCAGAAAAATATCAATCCTTCCCAAATTAGGATATAAATTGAACATAATTCCAATCAGAATCCAGTGATGAATTTTCTTGAACTGGAGAAAATGAGAAGTTCATTCCAAAAAGTAACTATATGAAAATAGCCATGAAAACTTTGGAAAAGAAAAATGAAGGAGAGTTAATAAGCCTTACCAGCTATCAAAATGGTAAAGCTTTGGCACAGAAATAAGGAACAGAAAAATGGCAGAAAACAGAGTTCAGAAATAGGTAAAACTTGGGGTCAGCCCCGTGGCCTAGTGGTTAAATTCAGCACACTCCACTTCAGCAGCTCAGGTTTGGTTCCCAGGCGCAGACCTACACCACTGCTGGCGTCCATGCTGTGGCAGCAACCCACATACAAAATAGAGGAAGATTGGCACAGATGTTAGCTCAGGGTGAATCTTCCTCAAACAAACAGAGGAATATTCGCAACAGACGTTAGCTCAGGGTGAATCTTCCTCAGCAGAAAAAGAAAAAAGAAATAGGTAAAAATATATGTGGGAATATAATATATAACATACATGATGTTTCAGTTCAGTGGCAAAAGAATGTTTTATTTTAAAAACAGTGTATGCAAAGCTGGCTAGCTACTTGGAAGAAAACAATGTTATATACTTACATCACACTATATATAATCACAAACTTCAGTCATAGTAAAAGATTAAAACTCTACATTAAAAAGAGTCAACAAATAAATGATATTGGAGGAAAATGGTTTGCAATACATATAACAAAGGATTAACATTCCTAATTCACAAAGAGTATTTACAAACTGATAAGAAACAGATCAACACCCAATTTTTTAAAAAGTCAAAGAATATGAAAAGATAATTCATAAAACAGAAAAAGCAAACCACCAATGAATATGTAAAAATATACTCCCCCTGACTATAAAGTTGCAACAGTGAGATAACAGTTCTCACCTGTTAGACTGATAAGAGCACTAATACCCAGTGCTAATGAGAATGCTAGGAAATAATTGCTTTTGTACACTGCTAGTGGGAATGGGAATTGCTACAATCTTTTCTGAAAATTCTCTGGCAAGACGCATTAAAAGTTTAAATGCAAACCATAAAAGAAAATTTCATAAATTGGACTTCATCAAAATTGTTTCTGCTCTTTCAAAGAAAACTGTTAAGAAAATAAAAAGACAAGTCACAGAGGAAAAAATATTTGCAAATCACATGTCTGATAAAGGACTTGTGGCCCAAAATATATATACAAAACTCAAAAGTAAGAAAACAAAACTCATCACTTTTCAAAAATAGACAAAAGGCTCAAAAAGAAACTTCACCAAAGAAAATATATAGATAGCAAATAAGCACATGAAGAGATGCTCAATATCATTAGTCATAAGGTAAACTGCAAATTAAAACCACGAGATACTACTACATATTCACTAGAATAGCCAAAATTTATAAGATAGACAATACTAATTGTTGGCAAGGAAGTGGAGGAACTAGAACTCTCACACACTCTTGCATTTTGGTGGAATGCAAGATAGTACAGCCACTTTGGAAAACAGTCTGACAGTTTCTTATAAAATTAAATAGACATCATAAAATCAAGCAATCCCACTCCAAGCTATCTACCTAAGAGAAATGAAACCATATATCAACACAAAAATCTGAGAACAAATGTTTATAGTGGCTTTATTAATAATCACCAAAAACTAGAGACAAACCAAATGTCCATCAACAGACGAATGGACAAACAAATTGTAGGATATTCATAACATAAAATATTACCCAGCAATAAAAAGAATAAAATGCTGATGTATGCAAGATGAATAAATCTCAAAAAAATTATGCTAAGTGAAAGAATCAGATGCACACAACCATTTTATTATTCCATTGATATATTTAGGGACAATTATCAGATCAGACACAGCTAAAGACTGGAGGAAGGGAAAGGAGATTGACTGCAAAGGGAAACAAGAGAACTTCCAGGGTGACAGAAATCTTCTATATCTTGATGGTGGTGGTGGTTATATGACTCAATAGTATGTACATTTGTCAAAATTTATTTTTTCTGCATGTAAATTGTACCCCAACAAACCTGAATTTATAAAATTTAAAAACGCATACCTTTTGATCCAGACATCCCACTTTGAGAAATCTATTCTACAGAAATAAATGTGTCAATATGTATATAAATTAATGTAAATTAATAGGGAAATGGTTAAATAAAGTATGTTATATTCAATATTATAGAATATAATGCAAATAATTAAAAGACCTGGAAATAGTCCTTTGAGCATGACGGTTCGTGGGAAATGAAAAATATCTGTTCTCATTCCACCGATTGAAGCCTTTTCGCTCAATTGAATTTAGAAGAATGGGCCACAACAGGGAAGTATGAGCCTCTTTTGCTCAATTCATTTGCCACAGTGACACCTAAAGCTAACCACGGGAATCCCAGTCCACTTTGGAATCTAATGACTGAAAAAGAGGAACAAAACCAAAAGTGGCAGCCAATAACATGACAAGAGTTCTCATAAAGGAATACTAGAAAGTATCTTGAGTAATGCCATCCATTTATGACGGCAACAGTTCAAGCTGCCTGACTACAGAGGGTTGAGTAGATCACAGCACAAATAAAATTTTAAAACTTGACCTCATTTCAGGATCATTCACTATGTTCTACATACTATGCAGAATGCTACACAAATATGATATTCCTTGCCCTCCAGGAGTTTATGTTCTAAACAAAATCCTAGAAAACATATCCCCCCTAGAAAATGTATCCCCCCTTTAAGGCTGACTGTTAACTTTTGTTTTCTGTTTTTCATTTGATTATAATGCAGGGAACCACCACAAAAGTTCAATTTCCACCTCAAAGAGGTGAGGGGTATAAGGTGAGGGGAGAAAAATAACTGAATATGAACCTATAAAACTTATTTAATAGACATCAAAATTATCCCTTAAAAGGTAGTCTTTAAGTAAATTCATTTATTATATACACAGCATAACATTTACAGAGCATTAATACATTAAGAATCATGAGGGCACAAAGAAATGGAAGACATGATTCCAGGACTTCCTTAAAGGCTCCTTATCCAACTCTCCCTCTCACTTATCACTCCTTGAGTAACATGCTCAGTGACGTTAGCACACTCAGACTCAAGAAGTTGTAGGACAAGCATATATGTATGTGTTGGTGAGTCAGTGTGAAAATCGCAGCATATGACTCATCACCATTTAAAACAGTTCTGTCACTGACGTTCTACTGGAATTTCTCCATCACCTCCTCGTAAACTTAGAATTTACTTCAAAAACCCTCTAGATTAGATGAAGCTAACATTATTTCCAATACTATGTAAATCATTCAAATGAAAACATTAAGATATGTTTAAAACCATGCAAAAATACAATCCACTTTTCTAAAAAAATGATATAATGAGAATACTTCAATAAGAAATATGCATCAAAGAATTGTTATTAGTGTCCATTAACTGGACTGTCACTAAGGACTGTAGAGTTGTTTCCTTTTATTAAATGTTCAGTAGACCCTCAAAGCTAAAATATCATTTGCCCTCATCTGAGGGGTGGCTGTTTAAGAGACATCATGAGCTGGAATGCAGAATATGAAGGCATGCCTCGCACCCCAACGCTGACAGTCACATCAGCTAAAGATGGAACATCTAAGAATGAGGGATTGCTTGTGAGGCAGAGGGTAACAACCATCATTTTTAACATGCTTTTAACCATCTGACATTTCAATCACTTTATTAATTTCTTACTATACTGATATTTCAATCACTTTATTTTTTCCTATACTGTGATCTTAGTTGTTCAATTTTAAAATAAAGAATATACCACTAACTGACCAGAATACATTTACAATACACTGCTACCCATATACATGAAATTCTGCAAATAATTGGGGAGAGGAGTTGCGGGGAGGGCAGAGGCGTGAAAAAGTGATTTCTTTCTGAGATTTTGAAGGCCCAGTTTCCTCATCCTGTTCCCACATAAATACTTTCATTGCAGATATTTCAAACTTCATGCCAAGGTTATACAAAATGAGTGGAACATCACCAAGGAGAAATCCTAGAGTAGGTGTTCTGAACATGTTGGTAAAGAAAGTCACTTCATTTGAGAGGTCTCTGCCCCTTCAACCTCACCCTCCTTACCAATATACATTCATCACTGAAAAGGGAAATATTTACAAAAGTTAGTTTAGTTATGTTTAAATATTATGTTTAGCTGTCTGGAGACCATGTTCTCAAAATTTATACAAGAAATCAAGGATTAAACTTCATAACAATTAGAAAACCACACTGCATAAAATCAAAGACTTAGTTAAAGGACATTAAAATAGTTTTACCATTGGTGCTAAATTGAAATGACTCCATCTCTTCCCAACACCTGGAACCAAAACCTTTTGAACTTTCATGTAAACACACCGGGGCACACCAAATGATCTGTCTGCAGCAAGGTACCACCTCTGCACAGGCATTTGGGTGAAAAATGTGGAAAATGCCTGAGGACTCTTTGAAGCAGCTTGGGAGAAGTGAGAGCAGGAAAGAGGCTCTTCTCTAGGGTAAGTTTGTTTAGTGGAAAGTAAGCAAGTTGTCAGGGTAAAAGTTGACAATGTTGATTCCAACAGTTCGAACTGCGAATAAACATCGAAAGGGATTATGTTACTGAGAATTTGAAAAGATTCCATTGAACTCAATAGAACACTTGTGTTTTCAAAGATAATATGCCTCCAAGCCACACTCTCGATCCACAGTTTAGGGTTAGAATTACGCTAAGCTCTTTCTATGCCACATTAAAGAACATGGGGTCTGACCTCTCTAATTTGTGCCTGAAAATATTAGAATAAGGATGAAATAAAAATATTTCATTTCCGGTAACTGAATTGGAAAATACTAAATACATGTACATTTGTATATTTGAGGTAGACTGAAGAAATTTGGAGAAAAATCTATGTTCTTCCCAAACATCTAAACTTAAACACAGTTTCGCTAACCACTTTAGGGAAATACATGCATACATAATTGGACAAAAATCACTTTTAAGTTTGCCCTCCTTAAGGAGCTATCAAAGAACAAACTATAGCAAAATATACTTATTAAATCCATAATCCTCTTCTCTACTCACCAAAGCCACATTCAAATCTGGCTTTCATCTCATGCTGCTGGGTTTTCCACCAGGTACAAGATAAAAAATTGGAAGAGTCTAATGCTTTTTCAAAAGCAAAACAGTTGAGGGGCCGCCCGGTGGCGCAGCGGTTTCGTCCGCGCTTGGCAGCCTGGGGTTCGCCAGTTCGGATCCCAGGCGCCCGCCGACGCGCTGCTTGTCAGCCACGCCGTGGCGGCGTCCCATATAAAGTAGAGGAAGATGGGCACGGATGTTAGCCCAGGGCCAGTCTTCCTCAGCAAAAAGAGGAAGATTAGCAACAGATGTTAGCTCAGGGCTGGTCTTCCTCACAAAAAAAAAAAAAGAAAAACAGTTGAGTTGCCACTCAGCAATTCCTGGTGAAATGCCAGGAAGTCTGCAAAAAAGTTAAAATTTTCCTAACTTGGAGTTTACAAAAATAAGTGTGAGATGTTCATAGCCTATCAGATATTCCATCTTTTTTATTTTTTTAAATAATCATAAACAAGGGAAAACAAATACTTTTGATTTGTTAAAGTTTATTTGGGTCAATATATTGCAAGTCTGCCTTGCATGCCCTCAAGAAAATGGAGGTAACTTGAACTGCTCTTCTTAGTTCATCTCAAGTCCTTCATGATTCTCACATTAGAGTCTGCTTTTAGACTCTTTTTCCAAAGTCTGACAAAGGCATGCAACTCGCATGCTCTTTACCAGCAAAGTTTGCAGACAGCCCTGCAAAAAGTTGTTTCTCCTTGGAGCTCTGAAACATATTCACTTCCCTCCTAGAACCAAGGATGTAAGGGAGTATGACTCAGTCTCGTAGCCTCTTTGCTCTTAAAAAGAAAATCAAATTCCCCAGATATTTTCAAACTCCACCAGGAATAGAACATTCTCAGCTCTGCCTGTGGATCATTATCTCTTTTATATTTCATCTCTAAATTCACTGGGTTCATAGAAAGGGCATACACAGAAAGAGAAAATAGCTGCTTCTTAGACACCAAATTTAGTAATTCTCTCAAATCTACTGGCACACATCTATAAAGTCATATTTTTATAAGGCTTCCTTAGGTTTTCATTGGTTCTGTCTTTTGAGATCACACATGCTGAATCACCCATAACCTCAAGCCAAAATACATCTGTAAACTACAAGAAATATTTGTATAGGAAGACAAGAGCCGTCACAATTAAAAAAGGCATATAGTGGGTGGAAACAGACAGATGTAGGCTCATCTGCATCCCACTCTAGTGTCTTCCAATCATCAAGTTGCTAACTGATGGAGGCTGTCAATCTACAGTGCTCTACGATTTCAGCCAACTGCAGTAGCCTTACCTGTTAATATGAGATTACTGTAAGTATTGGAGAATTGCTCCTTTAGAAGAACCAGATGCATCTGAGCTGCCTTCTCCCGTTGGAGCTCCAGCATAACATCAGGGTGCTGGGCAATCTTGCAGCCCTTCTGTTTATCCAAGGCAACATCACTTCGAACAATGTCTACAGAAAGAAAGAAAGATGGCAGGCAGCAAAAACAAAAACAAAACAAAAAACCATACACACATCAAAGTCTTGTTTCACCCAAAATGACAGAATTTATAAACTACCAACATTTTCATCAGAATGAAGAGATTCAGAAGTAATAAACCTAAACGGTCTCCAACTCCATGATACATCCTCCAAGTTCCTCTGGTCATTTCCAAATTCTTTGGAGATTTCTGTTTCTTAGCTCTCTCTGACCTCATTTAAGATCCTCACTGCTCCATTCCCCTTCTCAGCTCAGCTCCAGGACTCATTTACCTCCCGGGGCCTTTTCTTAACATCTTTTACCATTCTCCATGGGGAAAAGTAATACAACTTTGTCTGAATACTAGTGACTATAAAGGTCATTTCCTCTACTTCATGCTGTAGGACCAGGTGATAGCTCCAACATGTGTATTCAGGATACTTGGCCTATTTTCAAAGTTATCACCCAACCAGCCCATTCAGCTCAAATTAGGGCTGCCATTCTGTGGGTTAGCTGCTCAGAATTTCTCCTGATATTTTTCATGTACCTCTGGATACATTCTGACTCAGTAATCACTTCTTCAAACTAGAAGTATTTTGTGGGTCACTGAAGAAACCAAGAGTAGGGCTAGAGTCACTTTGTAGATCTGCCTCTTTATTAATTATGTTAGTGATAGGCTGCTTTTTATACTTCAATATGATTTTCACTCAAAGCAGATGTATTCTCCAGAAAACAATCTCCCTCAAAAACAAACATTCATCTAGAATGCTTCCCAATTAGCAGGGAGCTTTCATGCCCTGAAGTTCTCTATTTTTACAAATTAAAATATAATTCAGTCAACTATCATAGAAAAAAGTGATTCTATCAGCAGCAATTAGGATGGCAACTCTAGAAACCTTCAAGTTTTACACAGCAAACTGAAAGATTTTAGGAGAAAATACTAAAATATAACTGCTCTGCAAGTGTTGACACCAATGGCTTTGGAAGGGAAAAACTAATGCCCATGTTGACGGTTCCAGTAGGAAAGATTCAGCTCCTTAAGCAATGCTTAATGACATCTAGGACAAAATATGGCAGGTGGCATGAAGAGTGTAACATCATTCTGGACAGATAATCTTCAAATCCATCAATGGAGCCCTAAAAGAGAAGCCCAGATATAAATACAGACCCATAACAATGGGGGTTAGGATGTGTAGTACACAAAGATTAGCCAGATATGGAAATGGTCCTCACTTACACTTAGATGAAACCAGAGGAGCTGGTTGGAAACAATGCAGTATTTATGCCTAAACATATTTATACCAATTTCTAGAATGTGGGCAATAAAGTGAATTCATTTAACAGCAGTAACTAACTAATCTCATAGACTTTCTGAGGCGTGAATATAAAATTAGAATAAATTAATTCAAGGATACACTCTAGTTTTTAAGACCATCCAATAGAAGGCAACAGGAATAATAAATATATAGTTTATATTTATTTAAATTACACTCTATAAAACTTTTAAATTACATTGTATCAGTTATTTTTTCCAACAATTCTCTGAAAGTATATAGCAGACATTGTTGACTAGCTGACCCAAACCCTAAACATAATCCCTTTCCCTTTGCCTTCCTTACTGACTGAAAAGCTAAAATATTCACATTTTCCTTGAAGCAAGGGGTAGCCATGTAACGTGTTTCTGGCCAATGAGCTGCAGGTCATCCCCTAGGGGGATTTCCCTTGCCAAACAAAAATAAACCCTCACTAAGAGAAGGTTTTTTCCTTCAGCCTTTTGTCCTCCCTATTCTTCATGCCTGAAACATAGATATGAGGCCCAAAGGTATAGTAGTCATTTTGTGGCAATGGGTCAAGAAGCAAGACGGCAAAGTATTACTATACACATAAGGATGGTGAACAGAAAAACGGAAAGAGCCTAAGTTCCTAATGTCTTTACTGAGCTACCACAGCTACCATACTTGTGCTCAACTGCCCATCTCTTGATTTCTTGTTATGTGAGACAAATGCATTATTTGTATAAGCCATTAATAGTCAGTTACCTACTTCTGAAATCCTAATCTGTTTTTGTAATCCTAAATGATAAAAAATAATATTATTATCTCTATTGTATATATGAGGAAACTGAGTCCACAAAGCTTAAGTGACCTGCTCAAGTTCACATGGCCTCTGTAAGCCTCAATTTTTTCACCTACTGTTATTGTAAAGATATGTAAAGGACTAGCACTACACATGCCACATAATAAGAGCTCCATAAAGGGTAGCTATTATTATTTTTGTTATTAGTATCCAACCTGTGGTATTATATTTGTCTCCAGCTGTAATAGTCTCAGCAGGATACTAATTGTCTAGAGTGCATTCAATGAAAAGTATCAAGATGGGAAATAATTCTGATTTTTTAAAAATAACTGAAAAAACTGAGTGTTGAACCTGGCAAAGAATAAACTAAAGACTTGCTTTCATACAGAAGAGATAACTGACTTATTCTGTGTAAATCCAGAAAGCCAAATATTTTGGGAGTAAACGAAAGACATACTATTTAGTTCCACACAAGAAAACTGTAACAGAAGTTGTCACATAAGGAAAAGAGCTACTTGAGGATGGAGTGAGTTTCCCATCCCTGGAGGTATTCAAGCAGAGACTGGGTGACACATGCACAATAAATGATTCCAATATAGGCATTAAAGCCTTCCAGGTATAGGGTTAGGCACTGTCAGCTATAATATAACAGACAGTTAAAGGCACAGGCTTTGAATTCAAACAGATATAAGTTTGGATCCCAGCTCTACTACTTACTATCTGAGAGCTCTTGGACAAATCGCTAAATCTCTCAGTGCCTTCCCTAATTTTTAAAAATGAGAATACTAATAGCATATTTGTGATGAGCTTACACCGTGATAGGGACATAGTAGACATTTAACAAGTGCTGGTTGTTTTAGTGGTTGTCAATAATAATCATAATAATATCAAGTTATTATTAGAGGATATTATTATTCCTTTAGGTCATTTTTAACTCGAGAATTTTATGGCTCTACAAAAACTTATATTTTTCTTGTGTTCTTTGCCAGCCATAAGAGAAAGAATAAAGACTCAAAGCCAGAAGACTTAGGTACTAATTTACCAAATAACCATGAAACTATAGACTAAAAACTTAACATCCTTGTGCCTCAGTTTTTTCCTGGTCTACCAAACTGAGAAGTTGATGGAGTGACTAATCTCTAAATTTCTACTCTCCCCCTACTAGTTCGCCCCTCCTTGCTGATATTCTTTGTCATTATGCGACCAAAGTAGTTCCAAATATCAATCAATCAATATGTCATCTCCTCATCTCCCCTATGATCTTTACCGTGATATATAGTTCAAGGATGCCAAAAGACCCAATACACACCCTGAGGGAGGTACCAAGGGAGAGACCATCTTGCACCAAAGTTGATACCCTGGCATCAAGTTATTGCCCATCGTAACTTCTGGACACATGAGCATGTAGTGTTTGTATTTTTGTTATTTCTTCTTTCTGCTCTATGTCTTTCTCCATGCTTCAATCATTAGTAACCCACAGTTATGCTAGCCTACGGTTTCAGTTCTGGTAGGGGCCAGCAGCAGACTGGCAGACCAGCCAAAAATTTTAACAGGGAGGTCCGAGGACTTTGAAAGACATAAAAACGAGCTATATAAGCTTTCCACACATCCTTGGCTGACTAGGAGGCTGTATGCACATGCAGGGGAAACTCAAAGTAAGATAAGTTCTTCACACAAAACTGGCTAACTGGGAGACTGCACACAAATACAGGGGAGATCCAAGAGGCTGTGAGGAAAGTAAAAGGCAAGGCACACTTTAAAACTGCCACAAAACTAAATACTTTTACAAATCCACACAGAAATCTGCCAGCAGAGAGTAGAAGACTTAAGGATTCAAAGTGTTTGAAACACAACTTCTGTACAATCATTGGTTGATCATTAAGCTATTACTCAGAGGTAAACCCTAGGAAGCCAAGCTAAAAAAATTTTAAAAATAATTTTAAAAACCAAGAAGAAATATCATTGGCAGCAGCACAGGATAGAAAAATTAAGTACAAATAATTTACTTTTTAAAAAGGCAAAACAACAACAATTCTCACAGGAAAAAAATAAGATTACAGATTGGCTACAGTATAACTAAAATGTCCAGTTTCCAACAAAAAATTATAAGTCATGCAAAAAACAGGCAAGTGTGATCCATAATCAAGGGGAAAAAGCAGTCAACAGAATTAAATCTACGTGAGCCCAGTAGCCAAAGACTTCAAAGAAGAGATTATAAATATATTTTTAAAAATTAAAAGAAACTATGTTTAAATAATTAAAGAAAAACCTGACAATGACTCAATAAATAGGAGACTGAAATAAAGAAATAGAAACTTCTATTAAAAAAAGAACCAAATGGATATTCTTGAGTTGAAAATTACAGTAATTGAAATGAAAAATGAACCAGAAAGGCTTAACAGCAGATGTGAGAGGTCAGGAGAAAAAATCAGAGAATGTGAAGACAGATGAATAGAAATGACCTAACCTGAATAACAGAGAGAAAAAAGATCAAGGAAAAATGAGCAGAGCTTCAGAGACTTGTGGGGTAAAACGAATCAATCCAACAGATGGGTAATGGGAGTCTCAGAAAGAGAAGAGAGAGAAAGGGCAGAAAATTATTTGAAAAAATAATAATCAAAAATATCCCAAATTTGATTTAATCATTAAATCATAAAATCATTAATCCATGGATCCAAGAAGTACAACAAATTCCAAGTAGGATCATTACAAAGAGATCTACACCTAAACACATAGTAAAACTGTTGAAAGATCAATATAAAAAGAAAATCTTAAAAGCAAGAGGAAAAAACTCATCTGGTAAAGGGTATCAACAATGCAATTAATGGTTGACTTCTAATCCAAACCAACGAATGCCAGAAAGTAGTGCGATGACACATTCAAAGTGCCAAAAAAAAATTCTGATAACCAAGAATTCTATACACAGCAAAACCATCATTTAAAAATGAAGGCAAGGGGCCGCCCGGTGGCACAGCAGTTTAGTCCGCGCTTGGCAGCCCGGGTTTAACAGGTTCTGATCCTGGGCGCCCGCTGATGCACTGCTTTTCAGCCACGCCGTGGCGGCGTCCCATGTAAAGTGGAGGAAGATGGGCGTGGATGTTAGCCCAGGGCCAGTCTTCCTCAGCAAAAAGAGGAGGATTGGCGACGGATGTTAGCTCAGGGCTGTTAGGTCATTTCTATTCATCTGTCTTCACATTCTCTGATTTTTTTCTCCTTCCTCACAAAAAAATAAAATAAAAATAAAAATGAAGGCAAAATAAAGAAATTTCCATATTAAAAAAAGTACTAAATTTGTGGCTAGCATATCTGCAATATAAGAAATATTAAAGGAAGTCCTTCAGGCTGAAAGAAAAAGATACCAGATAGTAATTCAAACACACAAAAAGAAATGAAATACATTAGAACTGGTAAATATGTAGGCAAATATAAAAGATCTTTTATATTCTTAATTTTTTTAATACATAATATTCTATAAAGAAGAAAATATAGTTATAACATATATAGATGTAATATATAGATCAAAATTAGCACAATATAAGGAATAGGCAAATGAGCTGTATTGGAGCAAAGCTGCTATAATTCATCAAAATGAAGTCAGTATTAACCTGAATTTGACTGTGATAAGTTAAGATGCATAGCATAATCCCCAGGGCAGCCACTAAGGAAAAAACTGAAAATAATATAATGTAAAAATCAGAAGAGAAATTAAAGTAATCTAAAAACAATCTAGAAAATTTGTTTAACAGAAAGAAGGCAGTAAATGTAAGAAATATAGAAAATATCAAAATGGCAGACATAAATTCAACCATATCAATAGCTGCATTAAATCTGAATAGACTAAACACTCTAATCAAAGATACAGATCGTCAGATTGAAAAAAGCAAGATCCAAATATATGTTGAAAAGAGACACATTTTAGATTTAAAGACACAAATAGGTTGAAAATAAAAGAATGGAAAAAGATATACCACACAAACAATAACCATAAGAGAGCTGAAGTGACTATATTCATTACAGACAAAATTGTTTTTAAGACAAGAAATATTACTAGAGGCAAACAGGGACAATTCATGGTGATAAAAGGGTGAATACATCATAAAGATATAACAACTATAAATGCATATGCACCTAAGAAGTGAGTTCAAAAATACATGAAGCAAAATCTGACTAAATTGAAAGGGGAATGCAACAATTAAGGTTGGAGATTTCAATACGCCACTCAATATTTGATGGAACCAAACAGAAAGGCAGTAAGGGTAATGAAGGTGTGAAAACTACTATCTACCAACTCAACCTATTGACATTTATAGAACACACCAAACAAAAGCAGAATACACATACTTTCCAAACACACATGAAACATAACCAGGATAGTCCTATGCTGGGACATAAAATAAGTCTCACAAATTTTAAAAAATTGAACTCCAAGTACGTTCTCTGACAACACTAGAACTAAATTAAGAATCCATAACAGAAGGATCTCCAGAAAATCCCCCCAAATTAAGAAACTAAGCAACACACTTCTAAATACCTATGGGTCAAAGAAATCACAAGGAAAATTAGGAAATATTTTGAACTGAATGAAAATGGAAACACAAGATATCAAAATTTATGGGACAGAGCCTAAATAGTGCTTAGAGAGAAATCTACAGCTTTACACACCTATATTAGAAAAGAAAAAAGGTCTCAAATCAATAATCAAAGTTCCCACTCAGAAACTAGAAAAAATTAAACACAAAGCAAGCAGAAGGAAGAAAATAATAACGATCAGAATAGAAATCAATGAAATAGGA
The DNA here is from genome assembly GCA_031878705.1 of Tapirus indicus. Lineage (NCBI taxonomy): Eukaryota > Metazoa > Chordata > Mammalia > Perissodactyla > Tapiridae > Tapirus > Tapirus indicus. The sequence continues at coordinate 30,059,493 of CM062921.1, read as the reverse complement.
AACAGAAAATGAATTTCAATGAAATGAAATATTGCTTATTTGAAAAGATCAACAAAATTGAAAAACCTGAGCTAGACTGACCAAGTAAGAAGACACAAATTACCAAAAAGAGGGAGGAAAGGCAATCTCAAAGGGTTATATATTGTGTGATTCCATTTGTATAACCTTTTCAGAATGACAAAATTATAGTGACAGAGAATAGATTATAAAGGGGTAGCAAGAGGTTGTTGCTTTTGTGTGGTGGAACAGTTCTGTATTCTGACTGTTAGATCAGTTACACAAATTCATATATGTAATAAAATTTCACAGGACTACACACCACACACACAGAAGAAATGAGTGCATGTAAAAACTGGTAAAATACAAATAAGGTCTATAGTTTAGTTAACTTTCTGTACTATTTTTTGGAAGTTTTTATAAGACTAAAATTATTTCAAAATAAAGTTAAGAAGAACTTAGAGGGCCGGCCCGGTGGCGTAGTGGTTGAGTTCGCGTGCTCCACTTCAGCGGCCCAGGGTTCATGTGTTCGGATCCTAGGCGCAGACCTGCATACCTCTCATTGGGCCATCTGTGGCAGCGTCCCATATGCGGAGTAGAGGAAGATTGGCACAGATGTTGGCTCAGGGCCAATCTTCCTCAGCCAAAAAAAAAAAGAACTTAGAACTTTACCTCACACCATACACAAGAAATTAACTCAAAGTGGATCATAGACTTAAATATAAGAACTGAAGGTATAAATTTTCTAGAAGTAAATATAGAAAATCTTTGTTTCCTTAGGTTAGATAAAGATTTCTTAGTTATAACACTAAAAGCACAATTCATAATGGAAGAAAATAATGAACTGAACTTCATCAAAAGTACAAGTTTTTGCTCTTTAAAAGACATCATTGAGAAAACAAAAAGACAAGCCACAGACTGAGAGAAAATACTTGAAAATCATATATACAATAAAACATATAAAGAAAACTTTTACAACTTAATAAAAAGGCAAACAACCCAATTAAAAAATGGGCAAAATATCTGAATAGACATTTCACCAAGGAAGATATACAAACGACTAACAAGCACAAGAAAAGATGCACATCATTAGTCATCAGGCAAATGCAAACTAAAACCACAATGAGGTGCTACCCATTAGAATGGCTATAATCCAAAAGATTGACAATACCAAGTGTTGGCAAGGATGTAGAGAAAGATGAACCCTCACACATTGCTAGTGAAAATGTAAAATGGTACAGCTACTTTGGAAAACACTTTAGCAGTTTCTTAAAAAGATAAACATAAACGTACTGTATGACCCAACAAATCCACTCCTAGGAATCTACCCAAGAGAAATGAAAGCATATGTTCACACAAAGACTTGTACATGAATATTCATAGTGGCATTGTGCATAACAGCCAAAACTGGAAACAACCCAAACGTTCATAAACTGGGAAATGGACAAACAAAATGTGGTAGATCCAAACAGTAGAATACTACTCAGCAATAAAAAGAAACAAACTACCAATAAATGCAAACCTGGATAACCTCAACAACCTAGAAGCTAAACAATGAAAAGACTGTGTATTGTATGACTCCATTTATGTAAAATTTCTAGAACGGGCAAATCAAACTGATAGAGACAGAAAGCTATCAAGTGGTTTCTTGAGGCCGGTATGGGAGCAAGGATTGATTGCAAACAGGCATGAGAATATTCTAAAACTGGATTGTGATGATTGCACAACTCTATACATATCACAGAAATAACTGAACTATACATTTATAATGGGTGAATTTTATGGTATGGAAATTATAGCTCAAAAAATTGCTAAAAAGTAACAAAAATAATACATCAAGGTTCATAGCAGCATTATTCACAATAACCAAAAGGTAAAAGCAGCCAAAGTGTCCATCTGTAGGGCCTGGGCCTTGCTGGCTCAGCAAAAGCCCATAAGCCCATCCCAACCAACTGTCCTTCTGGCTCCCTTCTGGGCAGGATACCCAGCTGCTGGGATCTGTAATAATCCAGGGCCTCGCCAGCTCAGATCCTATCTTATCTCACTTAAAGAACATCACGTCTTAAAGGGACATAGAGCCCCTCCACGTGACCTACTGTTCCTGTGACCGCTGGTCATACCAGGGACAGCCCCTCTTGGCAAGCATACAGCCTTTGTGTCCCCTGCCTATATAAGCAACCCTCTCCCCGCCCACAGTAGTGGGTGCACGTTTCTGTCCAGCCGGCCACCACTGGACCTCCTTGTAAGTAACTCCCAATAAACCTTTATGTCTCATTCACAGTCTCCAGGTCTTTTCTTTGGTCTCTCTGCAACCTATCCCACACTGCTCACCCAACTGGGCATGTGGCCAGACACCATGGTTGGATAAATAAACAAAATGTGGAAAATACATACAATGGAATATTATTCAGCCTTAAAAGAAAGGAAATTCTGACACATGCTACAACATGGATGAACCTTGAGGACATTATACTAAGTGAAATAATCCAGCCACAAAAAGACAAATACTGTATGATTCCATTTGTATGAGGTACCTGGAGTGGTCAAATTTATAGAGACAGAAAGTAGAATGGTGGTTGCCATGGGGCGGGGAAGAGGAGAGAATGGCGAGTTTTTTGGTTTTTTTTTTTTTTTTTTGTGAGGAAGACCAGCCCTGAGCTAACATCCGTTGCTAATCTTCCTCTTTTTGCTGAGGAAGACTGGCCCTGGGCTAACATCCGTGCCCATCATCCTCCACTTTATATGGGATGCCGCCACAGCATGGCTGACAAGCAGTGCGTCAGCGGGCGCCTGGGATCCGAACCGGCGAACCCCGGGCTGCCAAGCGCGGACGAAACCGCTGCGCCACTGGGCGGCCCCGCGAGTTATTTTTTAATGGGTACAGAGTTGTAGTTTTGCAAGATGAAAAGAGTTCTGAAGATGGATGATGGTAATGGTTGCACAACAATGTGAATGTACTTAATACCATTTAATCATACATTTAAATACAGTTAAGACAGTAAATTTTATGTGCATTTTCCCACAATTAGAAAATTTTAAAGTAACAAAAATACATAAAAATAACCAGAAATATAGAGTTTTTCCAAAATTAATACAAAACATGAATCACCTTAAAATCTTGGGACTGCAATGCCATTGTTACATGGTCCATGTTCAGTTTTCTCTGTGGATTATATGAGATTAGATATCACAACTTTGATATAATTTTGTATGCTGCAATTGCAGTGCCAGATCCAGAAGAATGGGGGAGAGGCCTGAGAGAATGCTTTGGCTGTCCTGACACAAACTGACTGAGGATGAGACTACAGCCACTCCCTTCCCTCCTGGCTTCAATGCAGGCACTATAACAGCAATAAGAAAAGAAAGATCCTCTCTACTCTGCAGACCCTTGAAAGAGGTCCACAGACCTAGAAGAGCCTCTGTGCTAAGAGCCTATAGCCCCAAGCCAAAGTATTCACCACTTACCCTCTCCTCACTCCAACTGGTTTGTCCTTTAGTTTCCCTGATTTAGTCAACCACACATTTCCTTAATCTTCTAGTCTCTGATGCCTGTCATCTTTTATTCCTCTCTCTCTCTCTCTTTCCTTTCAAGTCACCAAGTTTATCCACTTTGGCTTCAAAAAGTCTCTTACTGTTGCTCCCTTCTTTCAATTCCAATTAACTGAATTAATTAATTCAATTCCAATCCTCATATATGGATAACTTAAATTGTGCAGGCCAGCATCTACAAATCCAGAATCATGGATCTCCTAAGTATTCAGCATATCACTTTTAGAAAAAAATCCTTCATTTTTACATTGTCTTCATTATAAAATGTTTCCAACAGAGAAATGTACAAATACCCACCCACACCCATGTACCCTAACTCAGCTCTATCCTTCATAACATTTTGCCATATTTGCTTCAGACTTGTTTAAATAAAATAGTTCAGAAACACTTGAAGCCCTCTGCTTACCTCTCTGCAATGACATTCTCCTTCCCCTCTCCACCCTCAGAAAGATAACCACCATTCTAAATCCTGCAAGTAATACATAGCTGTATGTATGTATGTGCATATATGCTTTTATTATATACATAAAAACATAGAGCATAAGTATACATTCTTTATAGCCAAGGGACAATTATCAAAACTAAGAAATCAACATTGGTACAAATACTATCAACTAATCTACAGACTTTATTAGATTTCACAAGTTTCTCTATTAGTACTCTTTTTGTAGTCCAGATTCTTATCTAGGATTCCACATTGCATTAGTTTACATGTCTCCTTAATCTCCTCTAAACTGTGACACTCCTTCAGTCTTTCCTTGCCTTTCATGACTTTGACACTTTGAACAGTACTGGTCAGATACTCATCAGGTTCAAGTAGACTGTCCCTCAATTTGGGTTGGTTGAAGTTTTTTCAAAGTTGAAATAAGTTATGGATTTGGGGGAAGGATACCACAGAGGTGTTCTTAGGTCTTATTAACGATGATGTTAACCTTGATCACTTGGTTACGATGGTTTCTGACAGGTTTCTCCACTGTGAAGTTACTATTCTGCCTTTGTAATTAATGAATATTTTGTAGGAGACACTTTGGAGCTATGCAATACTGCATTTTTCTGTAAACTTCTACCCACTAATTTGAGCATTCATCAGTAGATCTTGCCTACAGCAATTATCATTCTGATATTCTAATGGTGATTTTCTATTTTTCTCATTCCTTCTATATTTATTAATTGGAATTCATCTGTAAGGAAGAGCTGTCCTTTCTCCATTTGTTTATTCAACCACTGTCTATATCAGTATGGACTATGGATATTTATTTTATTCTTTAAGTCATCATATTTATTTATTTTGTTGTATAAGTTGTTCCAGCTTTGGCTATTGGGAGCTTTTTCATGTCAGCTTCTGTGTCCTTTTGACATACCACCATCATTTTTTTAAAAGCATTTCCTTACTTTCTAACACCACAAATTGTAAGTGAGCATAAGTGAGGCCATCTTGTTACACTAAATGGCCCCAGCCCCTCCTCTGTGTGACTACTCCCTATTCTGCACATACTCCCAAAAATTCACATGCTCTCCTGATTTATGGCCTCCGCTTACATATGTACTCCCCAATAGCTTGATAAATTAAAAACTTTGTTCTATGAGTTTCTCTCCAGGAACAGGCTGACTATAGGCAGGAAACATACCTACAAGGTATCCATTACAGCTGACAAAAGAATGGAACAATGTGATGCCTGGAGCCTGTCATGCCTGGAGACCAACAATCCTGGACCCAGGATTACTGATCATTTTCCCTATATAACTGCCTCAAGACTCTGTAATCTTTGAAAATAGTTTTTTGAGACATTAGTCTACCATCTTCCCAGTTATGCTGGCTAATCTAATTAAAACTTCATTTCCCAATCCCTAACTCACTCATTGTGATTAATTGGCTCTGATCACAGTGAGCAGAGCAAGCCCATTGCTTGGTAACAAATTCTGGTGACTCATATGGGACAAGCCTCTGCCTGTGGCTAGTCAACTTGGAGAAAGCTGTTTTGGGATTTTTCCCCACAGCTGCCAGGAAGCCTTTTCCTCCTCTTTTTTCCCATCCGAGGAATTCCCCTTATGGCTTCCTCACTCGCTGACTGCCTCTAATGCTTCAGTGATCAGGAAATGAAGGACTGGATCGTAAACTGACAAGCTGCAACTAGGTGAGTGGTCTGAAGTGCACCTCCCGGGTACTATATTCCTTTTTCCCTGTCTGGGGGCCTTGGTTAGGCCAAGGTCCATCTGGTTGAGGTGCCATTGTTTAGGGATAAAGGAAAGTACAGACTGCCTAGTATAGTATCTGGAAGACTAGTGTCTGGTTCTTCTGTGGTGTACATGCCTGTATAGTCTGTTCTCCTGTTGAGTGTGTGTTTTGTTCCACTAGTCTGTGCGCCAGTTTTTCTCTGTGTCAAAATCCCACAGCATACTTCCAGTGCTTGTTATATCATCTGTGGGGACGTGACGTTTGCAACCTTTTCTGTCAAGCGTCAAGCTGGAATTGTGCACCTCAATACAGGCACTGCTATTTGTGTGTTAACCCTTGGGAGGAACCTGTGAGAGCACAATCCGACCATCTTTTCCCCCTCTTTGTCTATCTTATCTGGCACCTTCTTTGCTGTCATTGTGTGGAAGTTGGGTTTGGGCTTAAAGTAAGCTGGACTTGGACTTCCTGCAAAATAAAATCTTTCTGCCAGGCACCTGACCTCCTACACTGGCGTTGGGGAATTAGATCTTACCTCTTGCCTCTTTGGCTTGTTTAGCACTGATGTGGGATTTGGATAAGTCCTATAGTTATCTGGACACCTAGAGTCAAGTGCCACACCATTTTCCTGGTCCATTAATTGTCAGACACAAACTTTATCGCCATGGACAACACTCCATCTGTTCCAAAAAAAGGGCCCACTAGGGTGCATGCTGGTCAATTAGACTGATTTCAGTTATGAGTCCAAGACAAAAAAGGATGACCTTTTACTGTAATGTAGCCTGGCCCCAGTATACACTGGGTTCAGAAAAAAAGTGGCCCCCAAACAGGTCACTCAATTATGATATGATCTTGCAGGTAGAACTGTTCTACAAGAAGAAAGGAAGGGAAAATAAAATTCCCTATGTTTAAGCCTTTATGCTGCTATATCTAGATCAGGGAAGGGGGCACAATGCACCAAGGAGTCCCCTGGCTCCTTCTCCTCCCCCTTTTCCCAGGCATTTCCCAGGGAAAATGCCTGAAGGATTGCCAGGTCTAAGAAAGGGACTCTCTCCTTCTCGAACCTGGCAAGGGACACAATTCGGTCAGGGTGCCCTTCCTGAAGCGGAGCAATTTCCACTGTGACAATATCTCATAGGCATAAATGGACAAGGGCAGCTGGCTGGCTTCATTTGGATACACTCTCCTTTCTCTACATCAGATCTTTTTAATTGGAAAAATTTTATATGCCTAAATGCCCTGTACTTCTCCCGGGATGAGATCTTCTTTATAAACTGAATGCTCAAGTGACTTTTGCTCCAGGCCAGCTAGAGATGCAAGTGCTGCCAGAATAATCCTTACGGTTCCAGATGGCCCTGCTAGGTGTTCAAACACCATGGCTAGACCCACTGCCACCAGAGAACTTCAAGGAGGTGAGACCGGACGTGTGGGCAGATGGGAAACCTGGGAAAGCAAAGAATGTCCAGCCAGTACATATACCCTTAAAAACCCAAAAGATAAAGCCTAGCCTGAAACTATCTGCTAAAACAGGAGGCTCAGAAGGGCATTCAGCCAGTGCTGCAAAAATTCCTGGCGGCAGAATTAGTCAGACCTGGCCAGTCACCATATACTACTCCTATTCTCCCAGTCAAAAAAAAGCACAAAACCCCCAATTGGGAGGAATATCAGTTTGTTCAGGGCCTTCATGCCATAAATGAGGTGGTTCAGGACCTGCAACCTGTGGTGCCCAGCTCTTACCTTGCTAACCAACATTCTGGGTGAATATGGCTAGTTTTCAGTTTTGGACTTAAAAGATGCATTCTTCTGCATACTGTTCACAGAAGAATCACAACAATTCTTTGCCTTTGAGCAGCATGACCCAGATACTCAGGCCACTCAACAATATTATTGGACAGTGCTCCCCCAGGGCTTCAAAAACTCCCCTACACTATTTGGGGAGGCCCTAGCTAAAGACTTGAGCCACTTACAATTACAAGGATTGCTCTTACAGTACGTGGATGACTTGCTGATAGCAAGCCCCACTTATGAGCAGTGTCTGGCTAACACAATAAAGACCTTAAATCATTTGGCTGAACATGGGTACAAGGTCTCACAAAGGAAACCACAGATCTGCAAACAAAAAGTTACATACTTAGGGTTTACATTACCAAAAGGCCAGAGAAAACTGCTGCCAGACCAAAAAACAGGGCTATAGCCTGCCTGAGCCCTGCTACCACCCTGCAACAGCTACAAGGATTCTTGGACATGACTGGTTTCTGTCAGATCTGGATTCCTAACTATGGTCTCATAAAATCGTCTCGTAAAATCCCTCTATAAGGCTCTAAAAACGCTAGACTGGGAGCCACCAGAATGGACAAAGGAGTGTCAGGTAGGCTTTGACATCATTAAACCAAAGTTAATTTCAACCCCAGCCTTGGGGCTTCCTAACTTAGACAAGCCCTTCAGCCTATATGTACACAAAATGCAGGGAATAAGCTTGGGGGTAAGCTTAGGGGTTTTAACTCAAAAACTGGGCATGACCCCCCGGCCAATGGCTTATTTTTCCAAGCAACTGGATCAGACTGTCAAAGGCTGCCCTCCCCTCCCCACCCCCACCGCACCTCAGGGCAGTGGCTGCTACCTGCAACATCCTGCAGGAAACTAAACAATCCACCCTGGGCCAACCCACCATGGTATATGTGCCATATCAAGTACTCACATTATTGGAGCAAAAAGGGGGATACTGGCTCACTTCAGGATGGATGGGCAAATACCAGGCTATCCTTTTGGACAATCTAAATGTGTGGATGCAAGTATCGTCCTCCCTAAACCCAGCCACCTTACTCCCTAATGAGACACCAGAAGCCTTAGAACATGACCACTTACAAGTTATGTTGACAGTGTATTCTAGCCAACCTGATTTGTTGGACCGTCCGCTGGAAGAACCGAACTTGGAACTCTTAACAGATGGCAACAGCTTCATAGATCAAGGTAAGAGACGTTGGGTACACGATCATAAGTTTAGAAGAGACTTTAGAGGCTAAAGCCCTACGCACAGGGAGATCAGCTCAAAAGGCAGAAATCATCGCCCTCACTCGGGCTTTACATCTAGCTCGAGAAAAAAAAGTAAATATATACACAGATTCCTGTTATGCCTTTGCTGCAGTTCATGCTCATGGGACAATCTGGAAGGAAAGGGGACTCTGGGCAGGAAAAAAGGAAATCAGACAAGGCCCTAAAAATCTTAAAACTGCTTGGTGCTATTAATAAGCCTACCCAGGTAGCTATCATACATTGCCCTGGCCACCACAGGGAGAATCTGATGGGTCCAGAAGTACATCACAGGGCCCCACCTACAAAAAACTATACAACAGGTGACCAAAATTTTATAATCTGTGCAAAGAACAACCCCAAGACTGCTTCCGGCCCCCCATATGTGGGCACCCAACATAAAGAAAATTGTCCTACAGAAAACTGGCAAATAGACTTTACTCAGATGCAGCAGGCAGCTAGGAATTTCAGGTTTTTGTTAGTGTTTGTGGACACCTTCACTGGGTGAATAAAAGTCCTTCCCACTAAGACTGAGAAAGCATCAGAAGTCACTCACATGTTGCTAAAAAAAATCATCCCTAGGTTTGGTCTGCCTAATACCTTACAGAATGATAATGAACCAGCTTTTGCCTCCCAAATAACCCAACAAGTGTCCAGAAGCTTATACATCTGATAAATACTACATTCAGCTTGGAAACATCAATCAACTGGAAAAAAAAATCACACTTTAAAGAAAACCATTCCCAAAATCTGTCAGGAAACACAATTAACTTGGGATAAGGCACTGCTCCTTGCCCTGCTACAGGTTAGAGTAGCTCTCCGAAGTGGACTTAAACTGAGTCCTTTTAAAATTCTATATGGGAGATTTTCAGGCATCTTCCCCTGGGACCGAATCTCTGGACGTTTTAAGGAATGTTATAATTACTAATTATGTTAAATCTTTAAGCTCTGTATTAACTTCTGTCCATGAGTTTGTTTCTCATAGGTCTGCATATCTGTCTGATGTTCCTCCACACACCTTCTGACCTGGTGACTATGTTTTGCTGGAAACGTGGAAAGACCAGGGACGTGAAAACCAGTTGGCACCCAAATGGACAGGCCCCTTTAAGATTCTCCTCACCACTCACTCATCCATAAACTTGCAGGCGTGAAATACCTCACTCCCGGATACATCACTCCCGGATCAAGGCAGCCCCAAAATCACAGAAAAGTATCCCACCTGTATTGAGGGAAAAGTGGGTGGCAGAACCCCTTGGAGAGCTAAAATATATCTAAAAACAAACTTTGATCTTTTCTATCTAACCCTTCTTCTCACAGTTCTACTTACTGGGGTCAAAAGGAAAGGAATTGTTTTCCATGATATGGTCCCCCTACAATGTCCTAATTCAGCAGGAAGTAGCTAGAGAAAGTACGACACCCTGTCTCCCCCTTGACCATAAGATTATGGGTTACTACTGATAGGGGGTAAAATTGTAAATGAGCATAAGTGAGGCCATCTTGTTATACTAAATTGTCCAAGTCCCTTCTCTGTGTGACTACTCGCTGCTCACGTACTCCAAAAAATTCCTGTGCTCTCCTGATTTAATGGCCTCCATTTACGTATGTAATCCCCAATAGTTTGATAAATTAAAAACTTTGTTCTATGAGTTTCTCTCCAGGAACAGGCTGACTACAGGCGGGAAACACACCTATGAGGTATCCATCACAGCTGACAGAAGAATGGAACAGTGTGATGCCTGAAGCCCATCATGCCTGGAAACCAACAACCCTGGACCCCCTTCCCGCCTCCTTACTGCCCATTTTCCCTATATAACTGCCTCAAGATTCTGTAATCTTTGAAGACAGTTTTTTGAGACATTAGTCTACTATCTGCCTGGTTAGGCTGGCTAATCAAATTAAAACTTCATTTCCCAATCCCTAACTTGTGATTAACTGGCTCTGATCATGGCGAGCAGTGAGCCCATTACTCAGTAGCAAAATGTTCCAAGATTATCTTGTATTTTTCCTGCCCCAGTCCTGGAATCACACATTTCTCCAAGGAGCCCTGGCTCTTTTCATTGGAGAATGGTATTTAAAAATCAAGATCTGGCCACAACATGTGCTGGTTGCTACTGGTGTGTCACTACTTTATGAAATGAATAAGAGAAATCTCAACTAAATTGGAGGGAGGAAGGACTGTAGGGGGAGCTCTCATGCCCTAGCATACATGGTCAATTACTCCAAACAGGAAGAGACATAGCTTCCATCTTCCACAGGAAGTAAAACCATTTGAAACACTGCAGCTCAGCCAATGAGAAGCCATTGCTGTCCTGAACTGTTACTTTCCCCCAATAGACTTTTGTTTAGAACAGCCCCTCTCTACTTCACCACCTTCTCTACAGAAGCAAGCTCCTCTCTTCTGTTTTCTGGATTTGCCTATGGTTTGCCATAACATGCACATCCTGAGTTGCAATTCTTTCGGCTATTCCCGAATAAACTCATTTTGAGGGTAAAATAATAGGCAAATTTGCCTTTTAAGTTGACAATTCTAGGCCCTCTCAGTAGAGAGAGCTAAGAAATGATATGTATATAGTAACTAATGCATACACACATATCTATATTTCTGTATCTATCTGTATATCTATTAAAAGAAAAAAAAAGAACACATTAGTTCATATTGATGCCTCCAATTCCAATCTAATACCAAAGGGTTCATTCTAGCATTCCCATTTGCTTATTTGTAATTTCTTTCTCTGACAATAAGGAACCTGCTTGTAGTCAACAACAATATATTTACTTATTTGTTCAACAGTAGTATACACACAGTTTCAGAACTGTTAATCCTATCAGGAACAAATTTACAAACTACAGTTCTTTTTTCACTAGGCTTATAATATCCAATCAAAATAAGGCTACTTAGGTCAGCTCCTTTCTTCTCCAAGCCTTCAGTGTGGTTGTGTTGATCACTATAACACAGTTAAGATTCATTCATAAATCTGTATTCCACCTTTGGTCCCCCCAACATTCTGGTTGATTTTTTTAAGTTTGAAGATAGTAAAAATCAGTCTTTGTGGTATACCGTTCTACGAGTTTTGACAATTATATAGAATCAAGTATCCACTAGCACATTACCACTCATAACATTTTGATCACCCAAGAAACTCCCTCATGCTACTCCATTATCCATCCCTTCCTCCATTCTCACCCCACGGCAAACACTGATCTGTTGTTTTTTGGTTTGGGGATTTTGTGTCCATGGCTTTGTCTTTTTCAGAAAATCATATCAATGAAATCATACAATATGTGGCCTTTGGGATATGGCTTCATTCACTTAGCAAAATGCATTCAGGATTCATCCATGTTGTTGTGGATCAATAGTTCATTCCTCTTTATTGCTGAATAGTATTTCATTGAATGGATGTGCCAGTTTGTTTACCCACTCACCCACAGAAGGAAATCTGGGTTCTTTCTAGTTTTTAGCAATGAATAAAGCTTCTATAAACATTCAGATACAGGTTTTTCTGTATCTTTATCTGAAAACGTAAGTTTTCAATTGGCTTGGGTAAATTCCTAGGAGCAAGACTACAGAGTCATATGATAAATGTATGTTTAGCTTTATAGGAAAGTGCCAAACTCTTTCCCAGAGTGGCTGTACTAATTTTCATTCTCACCAGCAATGTATGAGAGTTCTATTTGTTACACATCCTCAGCAGCACTTGGTATTGTCAGTTTTGCCTGTTTGTTAGATAATCGAATAGATTTGTAGTGGTATCTCATTGTGGTTTTAATTTCCATTCCCTAATGCCAATGATGTTGAACATATTTTCTTATACTTATTTTCCATCCAAATATCTTCTTTGGTAAAGTGTCTGTTCATATCTTTTGCCCATTTTTTATTCAGGTATTTATTTTCTGTTGTTTTTTATTTTAAGAGTTCTTTATAAGTTCTGGATACAAATCTTTTATCAGATTTGTAATTTTAAAAATATTTGCTCCCAGTCTGTGGCTTCACTTTTTCATCTTCTTTACAGGGTCTTTCACAGAGCAGAAGTTTTTAATTTTGATCAAGTCCAATTTGTCCATTTTTTCTTCTATGGATCATACTTTTGATATTGTATCTAAAACCTTTTTGCCAATTCCAAGGCCACACAGATTTCTCATACCTTTTCTTCTAGACGTACTACAATTTTTGTGCTTTATATTTAGGTATTTGATCAATTTTGAGCTAATTTTTGTATAAATGTGAGGTATGTATCGAGGTTCATCTTTTCACATAGAAATTTCCAGTTGTTCCAGTGCCATTTGTTGAAAAGACTTCTTTTCTCCATTGAATTGCCTTTGCGCCTTTGTCAAAAATCAGTTGACAATATTTGTGTGCATCTATTTCTAATCTCTCTATTCTGTTCCTCTGATCTATGTGTTTATCCTTTACCAATACCATACTCCCTTGATTATTGCAGCTTTATATTAAGTCTTTAATTCAGATTATGTGAGTCTTACAACTTTGTTCTTCTTTTTCAGAATTGTTTTGCCAATTCCAGCTCCTATGTGGAAAAAAAACCTTTTCTGTAATTTTGATTGGGATTGAGTTGAATCTGTAGATCATATATTAGGGAGAATTTATGTCTTGACAATACTAAGTCTTCTAATCCATGAACAAGTTATACCTCTCTCTCTTCATTTATTTGATTTCTTTCACCACAGTTTTGTAGTTTTCAGCATAAATATTCTGCATACATTTTGTTAGATTTATATCTTTTGGTGCAATTGTAAACAGTATTTTTTTGCAAATTTCAAATTCCAGTGTTTGTTGTAAGTAATATATAGAAATATGGTTCACTTTTGTATATTAACCTGGTATCCTGCAGCCTTGGTAAACTCATTATTAGTTCTAGGAACTTATAGATTCTTTGGGATTTTCTAATGCAGATTATTGTGTTATCTGCAAATAGAGACAGTTTTATGTCTACCTTTCCAATCTGTATGCCTTTTATTTCATTGTTTTGCCTTATTGTGCTGGCTAAGACTTCAAGTATGATGTTCAATAGTAGTGATGAGAGTGAACATCCTTGCCTACTTCTCAATCTTAGATGGATAATATTGTCTTTCATCATTAAGAATGATGTTACTGTAGCATTTTTATAGATGCTTTTTATCAGGTTAGGAAAGTTTCTTATTCTTCCTAGTTTGCTGAGAGTTTTTATCATGTAGGGATGTTAAATTTTATCAAATGCTTTCTTTGCATCTATTGAGAGGATCAACCTGTTAAGTAAGTTAGACACACACACATACATACACACACACACATACACACAGCATGTAGGAGTTTGAACTGCACTGAATTTATAAATTAATTTGGAGACAATTTCAAGATATTTAGCCTTCCTATCCATGACATTATGCATGGCCATGTAGGTCTTCTTTTATGTGTTTTTCAATAGAGTTTTACAATGTCCTCTATTAAAATTTGGTGCAACATTTCTTAGATTTATTCAAAGGTACTATGCTTTTTGCTGATTTTATAAATTGTATCATTTTTATAATATGTTCTAAATTTTTGTCCCTAGTTTATAAAAATGCAACTGGTTTTGCTATATAGAGTTTGAATCCAGCAATCTTTGCAAATTCTTATTATTTCTAACCATTTGTGACTAGATGTTCATGAATTCTCTATATAAACAATCACGTATCTGCTAATAAAAACAAGTTTGCTTCTTCCTTCTTAATTCTTACATATTTTATTGATTTTACTTTTCTTATTTGTTGGAAGGCATAGGATTCTTGCATTTCTGCTTACCTTACAATCAGAAACAGTGGCTGCCTTTGTTGTAGATTATCTTTTCAAAGATGTTTGTATATCGAACACTCTTAGAAAATAGAGATAGAACCTCCCTCCAGAGCAAAGAGCAGGCATGCTTACTTCTCATAAAAGATTCAGGTTCTCTAATCTCAGGGTTCCCTCCTATAATACAACCATTGCAGGTGCAAGTACCACCTAGCACTCTTTCTGTTGTCCTATGTGAATTGAGACTCAGGAAAACAGTGCAAAAAATTTGCTGATACTCTGACCACTGCTATTGATGTGAAAAATAAAATCCTTTGTGTCTGACATAAGAGTCTTATATCTTCTGCCAGCATCCATGAAACTCTGGCAGGCTACCTTGTAGCTTGCAAGTAGGGTAAAATCTTATCCTTCACAGTTCTTGACATTATCGTGCCAGTTAGAACCTCCAATAAGATGACCTGCGGGTATTGTTGGCTTCTTCCTGATTTTAAACAGAATGCTTCTAACATTTCACCATTAAGCATAATAATTGATTTAAATTCTCGGTGGATACTCTTTTTCAGGTTATGGGGAGTGGTTAAAAAAATTCCTAACCCATTTACCTTGGCAATTTCTGTTGCCTTAGTGGCCTAAGAGAGTTATAGTTTTTTAAAGTGGCTCTCCTTAGAATCAAAAGTAGGGAAGGAATCCTTAGGAAGGAGCTATTGGAATTTCAGGTAAGATAGCTCTTCACTATGTCCTGCCCTACAAGACACTTGAAATTCTTGGCCCCCACCACCCAGATACTGGTAGCATCCCTAGTCTCAATGATTCAAAACCCCCCAATATTTTCAAATGTTCTCTAGAGCAGGGGTTGGCAGACTTTTTCTATAAAGAACCAGGCAGTACATATTTTTAGTTTTGTGGGTCATACAGCCTTTGTTGCAACTATTCAACTCTGCTGTTGTAATGCAAAAGCAGCCATAGACAATATATGGGCATGGCTGTGTTCCAATAAAATTTTACAAAGACAGGTGGAGCCAGATTTGGCCTGCAGGCTGCACTTTGCTGACTCCTGCTCTAGAGGGACTGGTAGAGATAGAATACCCTAAAATTTCACAGATAAAAAAACTGGGGCCAGGGATGAAGTGATTTGCCCAAGATGCACAGCATTTTGTATCAAGCAATGATTAGAACCCAGGCCTCTTCCCACTAAATCACCCAGGAGAATAAATGACACCCTGGCAGAATCTACCTCAGCAAGTATTTTTATCCATTTCTACTAAACATATGCAAATATATATATCGATACTTGGCAGAAGTCCATGAATATTCAACTGTCTGCTTCAGCTCCCTCCTCTGTGATCTGCAGTATTTCTCCAGTATTGCATCATTCCCAGATGAAGACACCATTGTTCCATCTCAAAAATGTTCATGAAAACATTCAATACAATTGGGTTGGAAGCTGAACCCAGCAGCAGAGCCTTTCCACACAAATCAGCATAAATCAATCATCTGCCAAACATTTCTAATGCTGTCCTCACAGTATTGACCACAGCCCTGATTTTTCATCCACACACCAGGACTCATACCCAATCAACTTGAAGTCTATTTTCAAGTGAGCATCCCTGAAGAAATGGATCTAATTTTAATCTATACAAAGTACCAGAATGTATCACATCTACTTCATTTCTTTCATCTGCAATTGCTGCGATTCTATCCACAAAGATATTTTGTTTGACCTGATTGATTCTTCACAAAAGTGCTAAATAAATTGCCTCATGGACAGACTATGGAATCATAATAGCTATTAGCAGTGATACACACAGCTTGAAGTAAAACATTAGTTCTTACAAGAGTACTGAGCTTAGATAAGAACAGCTACATAAGCAGCCTTGGTCAAAACCAAGACATTTGCTGGTTCACTTAGTGAACCATTTTAACCCAGACTTGGGATTCACACATTGAGCAGAAGACTGAACTTTGTGAACCAAAAGTTCTTCCAACTCTAAGATTTAGTTATTCAGAATTCAGAAAAAAGAGAGAATGTGATGGCCTGGAGAAACCCTCACAGAAGATGCACTCAACCATGAAGTACAGACAGAATTTAGATGTGGAAAAAGAAGATACAGATGCATGAAGAGATCAATGTAGCTCTGCACCAATGGGCTCCTCTCTCCCTCCTCATATCCAAACAGTAAAAACCACTCAGAAGCTGTAGGGTTACCCCAGTATCAAGAAGCCCCTAGAGAGACAACCTTCTAAGAAATGGTTTAGAATTTATTGCATCAAAGCAGCAGTCATGAATGCCAATTAAAGCCAATGGCCTGGCATATTTGGTCATTGAGCAGCAATAATCTTAGATGGGAATTTCTGCTGGAATCTGATGTATTCAAAAATTTTAAGGTAAATGAATGACAGCAGCCAAGAATTACACTTAATACATGCTTTTTGATGAAGAAGAGGAGAAATAGTTAGGCACTGGATTAGAGTAGTAGCCCTTGCCTTCATTTTGTACCTGAAAAAACTAACTTAGCTTCTTTGACGGTTGATTTCCCCCCTGGTATGGGTAGATTGGCTGTGACTAGAATGTTTATATCCCTGGCCTATCACCATTTAGGTATATTATAAATTCTCCAAAGGGAAATGTGTAATCCAAAGCTGCTCAATGTCAAAGTCAACCAGAAAACAAAACAGAATTCTAAAGAAATTAAAACAAAGGTTTAGACATCTGAACTTTCGATAAGAATTTGTCAAGCATCATCAGTTCCTTGCCTAACTTGGAAGCAAACCAAATTTCCTCATGTGGATGGCTTTGGAGCCTCCTAGTGGCAGCCTCCGGGGACCTAGAGAACTAGAAGTCCTGGAAAGAACCAGGCTTCCAAGAGAGTGTATTAGTTATGTGTGCTGGTGATCAATTCAAACAAAGACACCAGGTCCTACAATGTGCTCAACACACTATATTGGACACTAGGAATGCAAAGATGAATAAATGTTGGTCCCTACCCACATGGAGCTCACAACCTACTCTGGAAACAACTAAGAACAGAAATAACTCTGAAACAATGTGGTAAGCACTTATAACCTGCATAAATAGGGAAAGGGGATGAAGTCAGGAGTATATTATAAAAGGGGCGACATCTTAGCCAAGTCTTTACTAAAGGATAACTAGAAGTCTATCTGATGGAGAATCTAAATACATTATACATTTTCATGCCTTTGCTAACTCTGCTTCCTGTTTGGAATATTCCCTTCTCCACATATCATATTTAGAATACCAGGACTAGAGTACAGTAGGGTGGGAGGAAACCTGGAAAAACAGCTGGGAGCAAAATTACAAGTGCCTTTATGGTTTGAGCTTTATCTTCCAAGTTCTGAAGAGATGTCAGAGGGTCTGAATTAGAGAAGTGACCTACTGAAGTGTATCCACAAGAATAACTCTGATAGCAGTACAAGGAATATATTAGGAGAGCTAGGGAACAGAGAGACCCATTAATCTGTCATAATAGTCCAGGAGAGAAGTAAGAGGATGGCAGCACTGTAGTAGCAAGAAAGAGGATTCCAGAGTTAAGGACAACTATACCTGACAGCCAAATGAATATGAGAGATTAGGCTAAGAAAAGAATCAAAGATAGTTCAAAGTTTTCCTTAAGAGACAAGGTAGACAGTGACGCCATTACAAGGTAGGGAACACAGGAGAAGTCAAAGGGATGAGTAATAATACGGAACTTTAGTTAATTTTAGTTGGGGTACAAATTAGATCCGGGATTTGTTTAAGAAACAGTAGGAAGGGTCTGCAAAACTCACAACCCTGAAAAAAATTATAACCATCTCAAAATAACCATGAGTTATAACCACTATTAAAATATTAATTGTTGTTAGCTCTTAGTGATACAGGAAAAGGAACAATTACTTCCATTTTCATAAATAACACCCTGAAATTGATCCAGTCTCAAAAGACTACCTTCTCATTAGACAACGAAAATTTTCTAACAAAGGTAAACATCTTACTCCCCTTACTTTTGTCCCCTTTGGCTTATCCAAAAATAACTAACCTGTCAGGAACACTCTGAGTTCCACTGCCACATAATCTCATCGTATTCCTTCAGACCTTATATGTTAATCTATTTGGTTAACATGTCTGACCTCTCATAGCACTTAGCACAGATTATATTCTACTACAGTGTCCTTTATGAATTGCTGGAGTTTTAAGGAAATTTACTTGTGTTTATCCAACTATATTAAGTTCCTTAAAGAGTAAAGCATGGGCCTACTTCTGCTCTCATCCAGAGGCCAACTAATCACTTATTCCATCTAATCACCTATTCCACCTTCCTTATATTTTATAAATGACAAAACTGGGCCCAGACAAGTTAAATAACTTGGCCAGGGTTCACACATAGTTTGCAGTAGATCTGAGACTGAAGCCAGGTACCTAGAGTTCTAGTTCTACAACAGTTCAATGCTTTCAGATGCCCCATAAATATTTAGTGAGCTATTCGTGCTGTTATGCTTCCTTTTCTATGAGTCACTTTTGCATCTTACTAGGATATTCAAATACCAAAAGATCCAAATTAATGATTATTTAATGGTGGAATTATAAGCACCCTGAAAGGCAGTAAGGAATATATTTGGGGACAGGGAGAGACATTCTGGGAAACTTAAAATCATACCATGAATTTCAGCATCCAATCAGATTAACCCTCCTACCTTACATAACTGAAAAAAGGACCAGAATACATGGAACAATGGTTTCAGACATAAGAAAATAGAAAGCACAGGACAGTGATCCCTGAGGAAGGAAAAACAAACAAGGTGAGCCCTACGATGCCCTGTCTCACTATCTGGAGAGAGCCTGCTGGCTGTAGTACAGGGAAGGGAAACCCAAACAGAACTCAGCAGTCTTGGACTGCTCAGAAGGGAAACCCAAACAGAACTCAGGAGACGGACTTCAGAGTTAGGAGAGGCCAAAGAAACTAGAATTTACAGAAAATAGTACAGGAGAAGAGGGACTACACATTGAGCTCCAAAGATCTGCAGCACAGTAACCTGACATCTTTGGGTAATGACCTGCCATATGTGAGAAAACTACCAAGGCAAGGAAAAGATCCACCAGGAAGGAGAAAGTGGAAGAATCACCACAGTTCACACAGGACCAGGAACAGTTCATGTTGTGGCCAACTAGACTGAAAAGACTTCATAACATATAAGGCATCAAATAAGAAGGGTATGGATGTAGAAAGTATTGCCTCAGAAAGGTATTGCCTCTGTAGAGAAGCCAAATTAGCTATAGACTAAAGACCTTTTTTGACCACCCTAACAAAGCTTAATAGAAAGCCTTGGAAAAAAAAAAAATCAAACTGGCTCCAAGGAGCTTAACTTCATACCCCAAAAAGACAAAAAAATATTTAAAGGAATATCAAAATATCCAGCATCCAACAATGTAAAATTCAAAATGTCAGACATCCAGTTAAAAATTACCAGGCATAGGGGCCGGCCCAGTGGCACAGCGGTTTAGTTCGCGCTTAGCAACCCGGGGTTCACCGGTTCGGATCCCGGGCGCCTGCCGACGCACTGCTTCTCAGCCATGCTGTGGTGGTGTCCCATATAAAGTAGAGAAAGATGGGCATGATGTTAGCCCAGGGCCAGTCTTCCTCAGCAAAAAGAGGAAGATTAGCAACAGATGTTAGCTTAGGGCTGGTCTTCCTCACAAAAAAAAAAAAAAAAAAAATTACCAGGCATACAAAGAAGCAATAAAATATGACCTATAAATAGGAGAAAAAGCAATAAATATAAATAGACACAAAAATGACCCAGATGATGGAAATAGTAAACAAAGATATGAAAAAACTATTAAAAATATATTCTGTATGTTTGGGAAGATAAAAGAAAGTACAAGAGTGAAAATGAGAAATATAAAAGAAACAAATTGAACTTCTAGAAATAAAAAATACAATAACTGAGAGCCAGCCCAGATGGCCTAGTGGTTAAAGTTCAGTGCGCTCCACTTTGGTGGCCTGGGTTTGGTTCCTGGGCACAGAACCACACCACTCGTCTATCAGTGGCCATGCAGTGGTAGCAACTCAAATTTAAAAAAAAAAAAAGAGGAAGATGGGCAATGGATATTAGCTCAGGGCAAATCTTCCTCAGCAAAAAAAAAGTACATATATACATAATAACTGAAATGAAAAGTATATTGGATTGGATTAACAGTAACCTAGACATTGCAGAAGAAAAGATTAATGGAATTAAAGACAGAGCAGTAGAAACTATCCAAAATGACATATATAGAAATGAAAAAAGACTGAAAAAATGTTAACATAGCATCACTGAGCTATCAGACAATATTAAGCAGCCTAACATATGAGTAATTCGTACCAGAAAGGGATGGGAGAAGACAGAGAAAAAATATTTGAAAAAATAATGGTCAAAACTTCTAAATTGGATGAAAACTATAAACCCAGAGAATGCCAAGAAGAAGAAACAGGAAGAACATAAACGAAAGTATATCATAATCAAATTACTAAAAACCAAAGATGAAAAGAGACTCTTAACAGTAGACAGAGCAAAAAGGCACAGTAGGTATAGGGGGAAAGAAAAAATACATATATATATATATACACACATATACATATATGAATGACAGCAGACTTTTTGTCAGAAACAATGCAAGCAAGAAACGACAGGTCAAATAGAGATTACTTAAATGAAATGCAAAGAGAAAAAAAGAGTTAAAAAAAAACAGAACAGAGAATCCAAGAGCAGAGGAACAATATCAAATGGTATATTATACACACAATTGGAATCCTAAAAGGCAAAGAAAGAGACAGCAGGGCTGAAGAAATAATGGCTAAGAATTTTCCAAAATTATTGACAGACAACAAACCATGGCCAGAACCAATAAACTCAGATAACACTAAACAGGGTAAATAACAACCACCAAACACACACACCAAGGATAAAAACCAAGATAAAGAGAAAATCTTGAAAACAGAGAAAAAAAAGATACACTGCCTACAGAGAAACAAGAATAAGAATTCCAACAAACTTCTTCTCATCAGAAACCATGGAAGAAAATGGAGTGACATCTGTATAATGTTGAAAGAAAAAAAAAAAGGTCAACCCAGAATTCTATACTATGCAAAAATATCCTTCAAAAGTAAAGGAGAAATACTTTCTCAGACAAACAAATTCATTGTTGGCATACCTACTCCTTAAGAAACGTTAAAGAAAGTCTTCAAGCAGAAGGAATACGATATAGGACAGAAACTTGGATGTAAAAAAACATTGAAGAATGTCAGAAAAGGAATAAATGAAGGTAAAACAAAATCCTTTTCCTTTGGGGCCAGCCCGGTGGCATAGCAGTTAAGTTGGTGTGCTCTGCTTTGGCAGCTTGGGGTTCACAGGTTTGGATCCTGGGCATGGACTGATGCACCACTTGTCAAGCCATGCTGTGGCAGCATCCCAAATAAAGTAGAGGAAGATGGCATAGATATTAGTCCAGGGCCAATCTTCCTCAGCAAAAAAAGGAGGATTGGCAATGGATGTTAGCTCAGGGCTAATCGTCCTCACAAACACACACAAAAAAATCCTTTTCCCTTATTTTTAACTACTCTAAGAGAGAGCTGAATGATTCAAGCAAAAATAGGAACAATGAATTTTGTGCATAGCATATGTTAAAATGACATTATGATATCAATGGCATGATGGATGAGAGGGAGAAATACGGTACTTACACTATCCATGAAACTGTATAATGTTAATTGAAAGTAGATTCTGATCATTTAAAAATGTATTTTGTGGAGCCAGCCCGGTGGCGCAGAGGTTTAGTTCACACTTGGCAGCCCGGGGTTCACGGGTTCGGATTCCGGGCGCCTGCCGACGCACTGCCTGTCAGCCATGCTGTGACGGCGTCCCATATAAAGTAGAGGAAGATGGGCACGGATGTTAGCCCAGGGCCAGTCTTCCTCAGCAAAAAGAGGAGGATTGGCAACGGATGTTAGCTCAGAGCTGGTCTTCCTCACACACACGCACAAAAAAATGTATTTTGTAAAGCTAGAACACAAAAGGCACAAATTATTTTTTTAAATAATGAGTTGGACTTCATCGAAATCAAAAATGTTTACTCTTCAAAAGACACATTTTAAGAAAATGAAAGGCACACCAGATACAGGGGGAAAATATTTACAAAACAAATATTTGACAAAGGATTTGTATCCAGAATATATAAAAACTCTTACAACTTAATAAGACAAACAATCCAATTTAAAGATAAAGAAAGGATTTGAACAGAAATTTCACCAAAGAAAATATACATGGCAAATAAGCACGTAAAATAATGCTCAATATCATTAGTCATTAGGGAAATGCGAATAAAAACACAAGATACCACTGCACTGTCACTAGAATAGCTCAAATTAAAAAGACTGACCATAACAAGCTTTGATGAGGACATGGAGCAACGGAACTCGCATACATTACTGGTGGGAATGCAAATCACTGTCTAATCACTTTGGGGAAAAGTAAATTTCTTAAAAAGTTAAACATACACTTACCACACATTCCAGCAATTCCACTCCCAGGTATTTCTCCCAAAGAAATAAAAACATATATCCATGCAAAGATATGAATTTTCATAGCAGTTTTATTCATAATAGGCAAAAACTGGAAAGAACTCAAATTTCCATCAGATAGAAAATAGATAAGCAAGTTGCAGTGTATCCATTCAACGGAAACTACTTAACAATAAAAAGAAACAAACTATTGATACATGCAATAGCATTGATGAATCTCCAAAGTGTTACACTAAGTGAAAGAAGCCCAATCTAAAAGGCTTTCTAGGGGCCGCCTGGTGGTGCAGCGGTTTAGTTCGCGCTTGGCAGCCCAGGGTTCGCGGGTTCGGATCCCGGGCGCCCGCCGATGCACTGCCTGTCAGCCATGCGGTGGCCGCGTCCCATATAAAGTAGAGGAAGATGGGCACAATGTTAGCCCAGGGCCAGTCTTCCTCAGCAAAAAGAGGAGGATTAGCAATGGATGTTAGCTCAGGGCTGGTCTTCCTCACAAAAAAAATAAATAAATAAATAAAAGGCTTTCTATTGCATGATTTCATTTAAATAAAAGTCTAAAAAATGTAAAACCATAGTAATAGAAAGCAGATCAGTAGTTCCTAGGGGGAGTGGGGAGTTAACTATAAAAGGGCAACAAGAAACTTTTTAAGAAATGTTCTGTATCATGATTTGTAGTTAACAAATGAATATAATTATCAAAATGTATCAAATTATACACTTAAAAATTGGCAAATTTTACCTAAATAATGCTAATCAATAAAAAGGGGATGGGGAGGTGGTGGAAGAAGAAGAAACTGTACAAAATCATTTACAAATGCTATCACTTGTTCTACCCACTCAGAAGGCAATTCCTCTTCAAATCTAAATGAGAGACCTACTAAATACACTTGCAACACCAGTAAATAATACAATACACTGGAAAAGAGCACAGTTATAATCTCCTAGTGCTTTAGAACTTTAGACAAGAACTTAATAAAGCCATTGCAATAAGAGAAAGTTTGGGAGTAAAGAAAGGTAGGATTCAAGTAGGATGTGCTAGGCAAGGTAAATCTGGGATAGAAAAAGAGCTTTTGGACAAGTGAAATAATTTGTTTAAATATTTTTAGAATATTGAAATGGAAATTCATTTGCAGAGATAAGAAGCTGTCCTCAGAAAAAGCTTCTGAATTCCTTAAAGGTTCATATGAATTAGTCTCTATGCTCATGGCTTCCTAGTCCTGAGGAGAACTGGAAACTCCACACTCCTTCTCTCTGCAAGCGTCCTGTTCCCCCACATGACTTTCCCCCCTTTTAACACAACAAGAGAGATCTAATTAACTTCTCTGCCACATGCAGCTGGCACCAAAGCAAACCAAGCTGTGGGGTGGCTGACCCAGAATTACTGATGAATTTTCAAAGTAAACAAGTTTTCAGCCAGTCTGGAATGGTATATTTCTAAGAGGACAGAGAGCTCTTAAAATTAATTAACTCATCCGGACAAACTGTCCATCCAATGGAAGTTTTTCAGTAATGAATATCAGACCACAGATCTTTCTGCAGCTGAGCTTGTTTATCATTCAAGGAGGCTGCTTCTGCATGTCTCGTGGATAGCTTCATGATTTTTATTTTCACTGGCTTCTGGCTTCTTATATTTATATAAACAGGCCAAGAAAGCAAAACACACATGAGAGCAAGTTTAAATGGAAGATCCCACATTTCTCCAAGAGGCAGAGACACCTACCTTTCTCTCCTTTTCTATATGTCAGAGTAGACAATTGAGGAGAAAAAGACCCCATGTTTGGGAGGAGAGGAGAGGGCCTCATTAAAAAGCATGAATTTACTTAAGTGGTTTTGTCATTATGTGCAAATCTAATAAAGAGCTCTCTGCTGCAAAGTTTGATTATTGCATAATGGGAACTATACACAAAATGACATCAGACCCACATGAAGACTGCAGCTTAACCCTAAGTTAAGAAGTGCTAAAAAACAATAATAATTAAAAAAATAAACATCCTTAAAAAAAAAAGTGTTACAGTTAGTGTCTTGAAAGAACTCACTTGACTGCATGGTACAGATAACCAGTTCCATGTCAAGCATGATTTTTTCTGTTTTGTTTACCAGTTTGCTTATTTTTGTTTATGTAGAACATAATCTTCTGAGTGGGCTCTGACCATGGCTCTGAAGGGAGCAGTGCAACTCATGTGGGTCCTTTTGGAGACAGAGGGAAACCCTTGAAATATCCTAGAATGTCTTGCCTTCCTCTGAATTAACTCACCATGCTGCCTGAAGGGGAGTTCTAGCTGTTCTCTTTGTCAAAGGGAGCCAAAGGGAGCCCAAGAGCTTCTCTGGAAGCAGATAAAGTGCCTCCAAACCTCTGAGAACTAGCCTACGTAGATGCTTCTGTTACCCGACATTAATCTCCCCCACTGCCTGCCTCCCTATGGAGTTTTTCTAGCTTCATTCAGAGTTCAAATATAGGTCTGTCTGACTCTAAAGCCAATGTCCTTAACTGCTATACCACCGTGACTCCAAAAAAAAATTCTCAGACCCAGGGATTCTCAAAGCATGTTCTGTGGAACACTGGTCTCATGAAATACATACATCATCCCTCTCTTGGAGATTTACACTGCATATTAGTATATTAAAAACTCCTTAAAGAAACCTATTTAATTTGGCTTAACCTAATGTTTCACAAATATATTTCATAAACTATATTTCATATATATTCAGGATCACGGGAACATCTTTTGCTAAAAAATCCAAGAAGTTAGCCCATCACAAATAAAATGTGGGTAATGTTGGCAAGAATTATATTCAAATGTCCTGACTCCTACAATTAGTATGCACACCAATCATTACCTATAACCCTAGACTAACTGTATTGTAAGAAAGACAAAAGTTATAATTTGTTCACAGAAAAAAACAGCCTATGAAACTTAAGTTTTAAGAATAAACAGAGGCCCAGAAATAATCAATTACTTGGCCAAAGCAATGGAGCCAGGAATAGAACCCAGTCTTCTGAATCTTAGTCTAAAACTCTGTCTTCTATACCAGTAGTCTCCAAAATGGGTTATGTGTGCACTGAGGATGTGACGAGAAAATAATGTGACATCTACTTATACATTTTAATCTAATTTCTATTTTTGTGAATATGCCACATTAGTAGAGCATATAATTAATACAATAATACAAACATATAATTTATAAGTAAATAAACACACAAACAAAATTTGTGGGTGTGCTCAAAAGTTTTTACTAACAGAAGTATATGGCAAAAAAGTTGGGAATCCATTATTTCAGTCTCTAGACCCAGAGAGTGGCATGCTGCTGTGATAGAGGACAACAGAGGACAGAGTAGAATATCTATGACATTCCCTGGCAGTGTGCTTCAGATATAGCTCTCTTTTTAAAGACAAAGAGAGAAAAAAAGAAATTCTCATGGATCACTCTCAAAATTAAATTATTTTGATCATGTTAAGTAGTTAAAAACATAAAAACCAGCCTTTACCTATAGTTCTTAAGCAATTACAAAAAACAAATGAATTTATAAGTTAAATAGAAACAAACAAAAAAATTTCATAAAATTTAAATTACCATCATCAATTTAATGCGATGGATGGCATCATTTTTACTGAAATAGCAAATACCACTCATGATCTGACTATAGCTAAGATTTATGGCACAAGTTATGCTCAGTTTCCTCACATACAAAATAGGGAAATAAAAATACTTAGCTCATAGCATTACTATGATAAATTAATAAGCTAATACTTGCAAATTGCACAGTACCTGGTACATAGTAAGCATGCAAAAAATGTAAACTGTCACCATAACCACTATCAACATCCTTGTCATTGTCATCATCATCATCATCATCTTGAGTCTGGTATAGGCCCTATGGATCATTCAATTCCCACATGACTTCCCTCCATTTGAACAATTTCTAAACTTTTGTTTCTATAGTCTTCTCTGATACGATTATGACTTCATTTGGGCAAATCACATCATTTATGTATTAAGTTTGCCCCTGCTCTTACCCCATAAATCTAAGACCATTAAAGTAGTAGGTCTTGGCACCGACACAATCCTAAAGACCAATACAGATAATAAAATCCTTTGGCAGAAGTGTTCATCCAGATGAATTAGAACGTAGACAGTTCCACATATATATTAGATTATCATTAGGATGAAGCATAAAGTTTTTAAATTCTAGTAAAGAATTCCTGGACAGCTGAGAAGACACTGATGGAGGCACACAAGTCTTCAGATTCCAGTTAGAGAAATACTGTTCCACAGATATGTAAGGAGAAACGAAAATTTGTATTCCAGCTAAGGATAACTTAGTTCTTCATGTCTCCTTGCTAACACTAGATCTTGTAGGTGTCTCCAGGTTAACATTAACATTCTATTTCATAAGCATTATGCACATATCTGTCTTTCCTACAAGAAGAGTTCCTTAAAAGCAAGCATGGTGTTATTCATCTCTGAATCACCAGCATTAGCAAATTGCCTTTCCTCCAACTCCTAAAGGAACACCCTACTAACTTTAATAGGTTACAATAGGAAAAATACTAACCATCTGAGTTAGAAGCACCAAGTTCAAGTTCCAGCTCTGACCAGTTTAAGCTGTTTGAACTGGACAAGCGACCTAATTTCTAAGTCTGTTTCTTCTTCGTTGAAATAAGAATAAGAGCACCCATCTGACAGGGTTGTTTGAAGATTAAATGACACCTATATGCCAAGTGCTCAGTAAACAATAATATACCATGTAAATGTAATATAGAATTACTAATATAAAAACATGAATCTGACAAAGGTGAAGAAGATAGAGAGCATATATCCTTTCCATAGACTCAAAACTACCTGGAAATAACACTCCTGAAATGTACACTTAAAAATAGTTAAGGCAGTAAACTTTTGTTCCAAAGTCACAATAATTTATTACTAGCTAAAGAGATAAGTTTCTGAAGTAAGAAAAAACAAACACTCAAAAGCAACAAAGACCTGGCTTTAAATCTTACCATAATATCTCACACAACTCACTTATGTTTCTGAATCTCAGATATCCCATCATTAAAACATGAGCAGTAATAACTTTCTCTCAGGGTTTTCTAAATATTCAAATGAAACAAACCACACTTAACGTTTAGCACAGCATCTGAAAAATAGTAAATGTCCAAAAATATCACTTTGAATGTCTTTACTTCTCATAATTAATCAATCTATCCATTAATCGAAGTATTAATTATCTACTTTTGGTTTTCCACCATTTTAAAAGCACACGGTATGAAAAAAATAAAAGACATGGGCTCCACTTTCATAGAGCTTACATTTGAGTTAGGATGCCAAAAATAGTCACAGAGTACACTTTAATACCCTAAAAAATTCATACAATAAACCTTATGGTTTTATAATATTGTTATGATAGAAATCTTTTTTTTAATTGTGGTAGGAAGAGTTAGGATGAGATCAACTCTCTTAAAATTTTAAGTGTACAATACAGTGTTGTTACAGCAGATGTTACACAATGTTGCACAGCATATCTCTAGAACTTAATCCTCTTGCATAACTGAAATTTTTTACCTGTGGAATAGCAATTCCCCATGTCCTCTCACCCCAGTCCCTGGCAACCATCATTCTACTCTGCATCTATGTGTTTGACTATTTTAGATACCTCATATAAGTGGATTCATGCAGTATTTGCCATTCTAAGACCAGCTTATTTCACTTAGCATAATGTCCTCAAGATTCATCCATGTTGTCACATATGACAGGATTTCTTTATTTTTAAGGCTGAATAATATTCCATTGTATGTATATACCACATTTTCTTTATCCACTTATCCATCAATGGACAATTTAGGTTGTTTCCATATCTTGGCTATCGTGAATAATGCTGTAATAAACATGGGAGTGCAAATATCCTTGAGATCTTGATTTCAATTCTTTTGGATAAATACCCATAAGTGGTAGTGCTGGGTCGTGTGGTATTTCTATTGTTAATTTTTTGAGGAACCTCTATACTGTTTTCCATAATGACTGCAGCATTTTACATTTCCACCAATGTTTATACAAGAGTTTCAATTTCTCCACATCATCATCAACACTTGTTATCTTTTGTTTCTTTGATAATAGCCATCCTAACATGTATAAGGTGATATCTCATTGTGTTTTTGATTTGCATTTCCCTGATGATTAGTAATCTTGAGCACCTTTTCATATACCTGTTAGCCATTTGCATGTCTTCTGTGGAGAAATGGCTATTCAAGTCCTTTACCCAGTTTTTAATCAGGTTATTTGTTTCTTTGCTATTGAGTTAAAGGAGTTCCTTATATATTTTGACTGTTAAACTTATCAGATTTATGGTTTGCAAATATTTTCTTTCATTCCATGGGTTGCCTCTTTACCCTGTTGTTTCCTTTGCTGTGCAGAAACTTTTTAGTTTGATATAGTCCCACTTGTCTTTTTTTGCTTTTGCTGCCTGTGCTTTTGTTGTCATATCCAAGGAATCATTGCCAAAACCAATGTCATGAAGCTTTTCTCCATGTTTTCTTCTAGCACTTTTACACTTTCAGGGCTTATGTTTAAGTCTCTAATCCATTTTGAGTTGATTTTGTGCATGGTGTAAGATAAGGGTCCATTTTTTGCCCATGAATAGTGGATATCCAGTTTTCCCAACACCATTTGTTGAAGAGACTATCCTTTCCCCATTGTGTATTCTTGGCACCATTATTGAAGATCAGTTGACCATATATGCATGGATTTATTTCTGGGCTCTCTATTCTGTTCCATTGGTCTATATGCCTGTCATTGTGCCAGTGCCATACTGTTTTAATTATGTAGCTTCGTAACATATTTTGAAATCAGGAAGTGTAATGCTTCCAGCTTTGTTCTTCTTTCTCAAAGCAGTTTTGGCTATTTGGTGTCCCTTGTGATTCCAAATGAATTTTAGGACTGTTTTCTCTATATCTGTATATATTGCATTCAGTCTATAGACTGCTTTGAGTAGTATGGACATTTTAACAATATTAAGTCTTTCAATCCATGAACATGCATGTCTTTCCATTGATTCTAGCCTTCTTTAATTTCTTTCATCAATGTTTTGTAGTTTTCATCATACACGTCTTTCACCTCTTTAGTTAAGTTTATTCCTAAGTATTTTATTCTCTTTGATGCTATTGTAAGTGGGATTATTTTCTTAACTTCCTTTTCAAATAGTTTGTTGTTAGTGCATAGAAATGAAACTGATTTTTGTATATTGATTTTGTATCCTGTAACTTTACTGAATTTACATTATAGTTCTTACATTACATGGTGAGATGGTAAATTTTACATTTTGGTTTTTTGCCACAATTTAAAAAAAAACCTACCTGGGCAGATAGTGACTCATTACTATTAGTCACTGATTTATGGAAATGTATTCAGGATGTAGCAAAGTGATAGGCACCTAGAAAAATGGGATTAAACATTTTGTAAATAATTCCTTGCCCCTATAATCAGATTTCTCTTTAGGAGATATAATAATATTATGCTGCTGATTTTTAGCTCTAAAATTGATGCTCCCCACATGTCTGGAGATGTACTTGAAAGTGTTTTACCAGACAAAATAGAGCTTTCAGGTCAAAGTGATCTAAGTTCTGTCCTAGCTCTGCCACTGACTAGCTGTATGATATTGAATAAGTTATTTAACACCTCTGAACCTGAGTTTCCTCATCTGTGCAATAATAAAAAAGGTTACCTACCTCATAAGATGGCTATGAGAATTAAATAAAATAGTAGGTATAATGTGGGTACAATGTCTGGCTCATATTAAATGTTTAATAAGAGTCATTAATAATAAAAATAGCTATCTGATGATGACAACAGTGATGATGATGATAAAAATTAACTGGACCATCTACTCAGTCAACTAGTCCCTACTTATTAGCAAGAACATATAACTGTAGGACAACATGGCAGGTTTAAGGGTGCAGTATTAGCTACTAGGAAAGATTTTTTTCCCCTATGTGGTAGCTAGAGTCATACGCATCTGTCACACAGATATGTCATATACCTCTGGGGAAGTCTTAAACACAAAAGTGTTTTCTGCCCATGTACTAATACTTGGAAAACATTTTTAACCCTATCCTCCACTATCCAAATGTCTGACTTTATTTTGCCCTCTGATAGAGGAGTCAGGCAAAAAATAAAAATAAAAAATGTAGAAAAGGGGATTGTTTCCAGTTAAACTGATAGAGCCAAAAACCTGCTCCGCACTGACGAAATTGAAAAAACAAATTAAGTTTGACTCATGCCAATGCTATTAATCCCTCAGTTTATAAGCCCTGTTTGAATCCCAGCGAATTGTCTAAAAAAAAACAAAACTGTCCCTTTCATGTTACAATTGGAGCACAAATTAATTGCAAAGGATACTATCCATATCAAATCAATTACCATGTCCTATCAATTTTTCCTTTGTAATGACTCCCTAACTAACCCTTTCTTTCCAGCTTCTGCTTCACTAATGTAATCTGTCCTCATCTCACTCCTGAATATCTTCACTAGCCTCTCCTTGGTCCCTCTGCAGCTAGGTATTTACCACTGTTCTATTTTGTCCTGTGAGGAGCCATGAAATAAATCTGCCTAAAATATCACATATAATTTTCTTAGTCACAGTCCTTCCTTGACTCTCTGTTGTCTAAAGGATAAAGTCCAAACCCCTTAACTTTCAAGTTAATTCTCAGATTGTCTTCCACAATCTGATCCCAAACCTCAATCCAATTTCAACTCTCAAGGAAAGCCTTTTACAACTGGTTCCCAAATGGCTTTGGTGTATTGGAAATGGGATTGGCCCAATGGCACGTGATCATTATCTTTAGCTCATCAATTCCCAAACATTAAACAGTTTGTGGGGAAAAATAAAAGATAAAAGAGCATCCTTTCATTTGCAAATAACTTCTGACCATGACTAAAAACCCCAGAAAAAGGATCAAAAGCTAATATGTATAAAACAAAAACTCACCCTATATTCCTTTATTCCCAAGAAAATTTTACTTCTCAGCCTAGGCTCCCAGTTACTTCCAGAGCCCTTCCAATTTCCAGTAAACCAAGACTGCCAGAAGGTGAGCATGTCACTGGTTTTCATGGTGGTAATCATCAGTCTACCAATGTCATCAAGGTTTCACAACACTTACTTCCATATCCTCACCACAGCTCTCTCCTATACTAGTAAAGGAAATGAGACTACCAGGGGAGCAAGTCAGGGGTGGGAAGTAGCGGAATAAATCAGCTGCCAGACTGGGAACAGAATCCAGAAATTCTTCTCCCTCCTCATATCCAATTACTAAAAGTCATCCATTTAGCTTTTGTCTGTTTTCAGTTTTTCCCTGTATTTTTTTCCTTCTGAATAAACAAGCTAGCTCTATGACAGTAAGACTCAAGATGTGAGAGCTCCTTCTTCACATGCAATCTGCGACTCCTCAAGACCTCTATTTTCCGCATGAGAATATTTTATTACATTACACTTGTAGATTCTCTGTAGACTCTGGGGCTTTTTCGGTTAATGGCGATTGCAAATACGGATCCAGAAACAACCACTGGAAGGACAACTACCCTTAATTTACATGAATTAAAGGCCTTTGTTTACAATTTTGATGGATTCCAGACCACCACAACCTAAGCCATTCATTATTCTTTCAACAAATATTTATCAAATACCTACTGTGTGCCAGTCCCTGTGCTTGGCACAGGATATATAGTGATTTAAAAGACATCACCATACACTTAAGGGTAGAGATACCAGGACAGATATCTACTCTAAGATGAAGTGTGGAATGAGTCCTTAGGCATCATTATTTTATAGCAAGAGGATCGTTAGCCTCTCTCTGGCTTTTAAATGTTGTAAGGGTATGTTAAAACAGGAATTCAGTACAAGTAAGTAAGCATTTTTGACCACCCACTATGTACTCATCACTGAACTAGATGTGATAAGATTCTAAAATGGACTGGAAGCAATCATGTATTGTTAAAAAAACATAGATTTTAGAATTATCAGCTCTAACTCTGCCAAGTCTTAGTTGTAAAGCTGGGACAAGTTACTTAGCTTCCCTGAATTTCAGTTTCCTCACTTTTAAATGGTGATATTTGGAAAGCCTGTCTAGTCAGGTTGTTGTGAGAATTAAATGAGACATAATACAAAGTGCCTTGCAGAGGGCAGGTGCTCAAGAACTGCTTATTCTCCTTTCAAAGAAATTACAGCTACTGACCTACCATTTTAGTAGAAGGCTTAGAATAGGACAGTAACAGTAAGACCAAAGGAAAAGTGAGGAATACCAAAGGCAGTTAAACAGGTAGGAAAGAGAGTTGGCATTGCATCAAAAATGTTTCATTATACTCATGAACTAAAAGAAACGTTCTTTGAGGGAAAAGGCTGGGTCTCAAAATAAGGGTGATTTTTGTCTATCTTAAGAAAAATTAGACTTCTAGGCAAAGCCCAAAAAGCAGAGAAGAGGAAAAGATATCCTTGGGGTAAAATATTTTAGGTCATTACACTTCAGTAAGGAGAAGGAAAAAAACTCTCTGAAGAGATCAACAGTAATGAATTCCTTCATTAACAATCTTTAATAAAGAATTGTATAATGATTAAATAGACCACTTCTAGTCATGCTACCTCCTCTGCTACCCAAGATCATGATGCCCATGACCAAAAGAAAGCATCCTATTTCGT
Source organism: Tapirus indicus (assembly GCA_031878705.1). NCBI lineage: Eukaryota > Metazoa > Chordata > Mammalia > Perissodactyla > Tapiridae > Tapirus > Tapirus indicus. The sequence goes on along the minus strand of CM062921.1, from coordinate 30,025,750 downwards.
TGAGTTTTTGGCAAAGAAAAGAAGACTGTTCCCTTTCAGGCACCCCCCCACCCCCCAATATACAACTTCAGTTTGAGGTAAATACCTGAGACAATGTCACTGACAATAACCAGAGCCAATAAAAGAAGCCTAGAAGGTTTACATTCTCTCTTGAGCATTTGTGCTCTGGGTTCACTTTTTTAGAAAAAGTAACCTAAAGGAAGCATTAGGAATCAAGTGCTAGAGACAAACTGCCTACCAGGGGTGGGGTGAGGGGCATGAGGTAAGTATAAAATCCTGGCTCTGCTACTTATTAATTGTGTGGCCTTGTCCAAGAGATTTAACCTTTCTGAGCCCCAATTTCCTCTTCTATAAAACGAACATAATAATAGAATATACCTCCCAGAGACATTGTGAAAATTAAATCAAACATCATCAAAATTTGTCCTTCAAAGGACACAATCAAGAAAGTGAAAACACAACCATTAGAACAGGGGAAAAGTTTTGCAAATTATATATCCCAAAAAGGACTTACATCTAACATATTTAAAGAACTCTTAGAACTCAATAATAAAAACACAACTCAACTTAAAAATGGGCAAAGAATCTGAATAGACACTTCTCCAAAGAAGATGTACAAATGGCCAAAAAGCATAGGGTAAGATGTTCAACATTGTTAGCCATCAGGGAAATGCAAGACAAAACCATAATGACATACCATTTTGCACCCAGTGGCATAGCTAGAACCAAAAAGAGAGATAATAACAAGTGTTGGCAAAAATGTGGAGAAACTGGAACACTCATACCACCCTGCTGGTGGGAATGTAAAATGGTACAGCTGCTGAGGAAAACAGTTTGGCAGCACTTCAAAAAGTTAAATATAGAATTACCATATGACCCAGCATTTATTTCCACTCCTTGGTACACACCCAAGAGAAATCAAAATGTATGTCCTCGCAAAAATCCACACAGCAACAGTATTCATAAGAGCCAAAAACTGAAAACCCAAAAGCACATTAAACTGATGAATGGTTAAACAAAATGTGGTATATCCATACAGTGGAATATTATTCAGGAATAAAAAGAAATGAAGTACTGATATACGTGACAACAAAGATGAACCTTAAAAACATTATGCTAAGTTAAAGAAGTCAGTCCCCCAAACCACATATTTTATAATTCCATTCATATGAAATATTCAGAATAGGCAAAACCAGAGAGAGAGAAGGTATTTTAGTGGCTGCCCAGGTAGGCTGGGGAAGGGGGAGTTTGGGTGAGATAACTAAGGGGTACAAGGTTTCCTTTTGGAGTGATGAAAATGTTCTAAAATTGATAGTGGTGATGGTTGCACAACTCTATGAATATATTCAAAACAGCTTCAAGGAAACTACATTGTGTCAGGTAACGGGCAAAACATCTCTGCCATCTCTTCTTAAAGAAAAGGAGAAAAGAGTTTTTGAAAGCTGACCAATTTAGCAATTACAACCCACATCTCTACCACACTAATAGATGAAAATGCCTCAACAAGGGAAGTTTTACTAGTTTTGCCACAGTCTTGAAGTTCCTAGGATTCTCAGGAACAGGGAAATAATCTGAAACAGGTCAATTAGCCCTAGGAAAACACTAAGAAGTTTATACAATCAGTCTGTGATCCCTGCCATCACCAATAAAGTAAAATGGATGAGAAGCCCCTCCCAACTCCCCATCTTGCTCCTGCCTTTCAGTGAACATTTTCCCCTTCTGACTACCATAGGTACTAATATTAGTATCCAGCACAGCATGGGCAAGACCTAGGAGTTTGTCAGAAATGCAGAATTTCATTTTTAACTAGATCCCCAGGTGACTCAGAAGCACATTAAATCTTAGGCATCACTACAGCAGAGTTGGCTATGCCTGGGCTCTAGATTCAGACTGTCTAGATTTGAACTCCACAACAGACCAGCTGCAGCACCTTAGGCAAGTCACTTCACCCAGGGGTTCTTACCCTGCTGTGCACTTTAGAAACACCTGGGGAGATTTTTAAAAATCACAATGCCTCAACTCCACCCTACAGATTGATTTAATTGGCCTAGGACTCAATATTTTTTAAAGCTCTCCCAGCTAATTCAAATGTGCAGCCAGAATTGAGAACTACTGACTAACCTCTCTAAGTTTCTATCAAATGGGACAATCAACAGTACCTGCCTCATGGGGTTGTGAGGAAAAAATATGATGGCCTTTGAAAAGCTTCGGCCCAGTGTTTGTGATGTGTGAGTGCTCAATAACTGGTAGTTATTATTTTAATACCTGGAAACCTGGAAATGAATTGTCCTACAGCAGGGATAAAAAAGAACAGGCTCAAATTTACTAGTCTTGCCTCATCCTACAGAGAGGTACCTGCCAAACTCATGAGGCACAAAAGAAAGGACACATTATCCCCAGGATGACTTCTTCCTAGCAGCAAAGTGTTGATTGAAGCTTCAAGGAAACTACATTGTGTCAGGTAACCGGCAAACCATCTCTGCCCAATGTCAGGAAAGGCCAGCACCTTCATCTGGAAGGTCTCGATGGAGGGTGGGGATCACTATTTCAGCAGTTCTGTAACATAGGAAATCCCCCTTACCACACCTTCCTGATTTATAAGGATTCTTGATACATACCACATGTGTCCTCAACTCTCTTTTCTCCTCCCCCCAAGTTTTCACTCGTCCAGTTCCATATTTAGGTGATGAAAACTTAAAACCTGTGGTTACAACTTCTATGAGAAATTTCATTTTGAAAGCTTGCTAAATTTCAACTTTATTGCAATGAGGAAAACAGAAGAAACAAAAGACCTCAGTCATCCACTAACACAAAAACCCCTAGTGAAGACATTTAATAAGTGTAAGTTTTCTGCTGCATGTTGTTGAAAATCCTGACCTTTGGACTGGGGTGCCATTCATTTGCTTCTACAAATGTTCTATGAAACAACAGCATTTATTTCTCTAAAGGTTTTAGCTTACATGTTCAGTTTCACCTATGGATTTTAACTTGGCTAAGCCTGGCCTGTAGTTCCTTTTGAATCTACATCTCACCGGATTTAACCTGAGTCTACTCTTCCAAGGGGATTCCTAATGGCCAGGCAAACAGGTCCACAATCTGATTTTTCAACAATTTCAAAGAAATAAACACTCAGATGAAAACAGCGTACCTATTAGGACACTAAGAGATAAGCAAAGATTTATCTCAATGGTGATTACAAACATTTTTTTTCTAAGTGTGCATGGTTTAGTGACTATGTCACCAAAAAGCTCATGTTCTATTGCCAGGTCCTCTGTTTACACACTGTGGGCCTCCCCTGAGGTAAATCAAACAGACTCCTCCTCCCTCTCACTGGGTGCACTGTGATAACTAATGAATGTCTGCACTTAAACGGCTTTTAAATTCTTTGTTGGAAGTCTCCTCAGTAATATCGGCATCCGAGGGAGAGCTCTCAAAGTTCCCTCTGTCCTATCGTCTCGGCTGCTTCTAACCTCACTCCTGGTCTGGAGCCCAGTCTCAAGGGAATCTGGGATTCAAGTGCTAGATCTCCAAGAACGGCATTCTGCAGCCTGTTCAGGAGTTTGTCAACAAAGAACTGTTCAAAAAGATGCAAGAATCTGGGACTAAACTGGACCCTAACACACCTACAAGCAAACACAGCCTCTCATAAAAACCATAGACTCGTTCTAGCCTCCCAGAGAACCTGTTTTAGATTGGCCTAACCACTGCAGAACACAAGAACCCACCTGGCTGTCTGCAGTGGAGTGAAGGGATTATCATTAGCTATGATACCTCATTTAAGGATGTCAGGCTTGAAGGTAGAGGTACTGAGTTCTAATCCCAGCTCTGCCACTTAAAAGCCATGTTACTTCGAGCAACTTCTTCGAGACTATTTTCTCGTTTATAAAATGGAAATGCCAAAATTTAAAATAGGACTTATTATATACAGTTTCTGTGAGGAGTTTTTATAATCTTTAAAGAACATTACAAATGCAAAGTGTAATTCTTTTCCTCTTGCAAATGACTGATTAGGGAGTTATTCAAAAATGGCTACCTTCTGTCTTCTTTAGACTGTTTCTAACAAAACATTATTCCAGGTCTTTACAAATCTCCCTTCTTTGGCTGACTAGTATTCAAATTCACAGAGCAGATTTAACGAAATGAGTGACATTCAAAGAGAATCAAGAAACCCTCAGCTAGGATTTCTTTCAAATCACACAGTGATTTGAACAAAAAGTCAAAATATTTTTAGTGTCCGTTTCCATCTGTATCCAAAACTTTACATAGCACTTGTTTTACTAAAGGAAACCATATTTTAATGCACAGGGTTAGTTTTGCTATGGCTGTTTTCTTGACATTTGCTCAAAGAATGTATTATAGCTAAAAGGATTAAAATGAATAAGGGTGTTTAAAAAGACGTTAGGGGAAAATAAATAATTTAGATCAAGTTCCAATATGGAGAGAGAAATATGATACTTACAGCACTGCTTTGTTAGAAACTATAGACAAATAGCAAACAGAGAAGTTTTTGCAAAAAAGTACCAATGAAAGAGTTAGAGAGAAGGGCTAAATTACAGCTCATCCACATTATTCTTTATTCTTCTTCTTCTTCTTTTTTTTTTTTTGCTTGAGGAAGATTGTCCCTGAGCTAACATCTCTTCCAATCTTCCTCTGTCTCGTATGTGGGATGCCACCACAGCATGGCTTGATGAGCAGTGTGTAGGTCTGTGCCTGGGATCCGAACCCTGGGCCTCTGAACCAGAGCATGCAAACTTAACCACTACCCCACCAGGCCAGCCCCTATTATTACTCTTTAGCCACTGAAAAACAGACCATAATAACTGACCAAAATGTTATCTAGATAATCAAGTTGTACAACAATACGATCCCACTTATATATTTAAAAATTTATATACATCTGTATGCATAGAGAAAGGTCTGAAAAGATACATGCCAGACTGTTAAAAGTGGTTATATCTATGGAGTAGGATTGGGGGTTATTTGATATTGAATTTATATTAATGAGCATGCATTATGTTGATAATAAAATAAATAAAAAGTATAAATCTTTAAAAGTAAAAATATGAATAAAGAAGTTAAGCATTAATGAGAAATATCCTATGGATTAAAACAAAAAAAGCAGAAATAATTAACAAAAAAGAGGTTATTCCCTTTGGCATGTTAAGCTACCAAATAAATGGCAAATAATCAGTCAACAAGTATTTACTGAAGAGCTGGAATGCAAAAGGCACTCTGCTAGATGTTGCAGAAATAATCACTACTCTCACAATGACCTATAGTCTAGGGGTAGAGCCAAGTTTACGTGAACATACACAAAAAGATGCTTAGAACATAAGGCAGAACATGAAAATAGCCAAAGGAGTGATTTTTAGACAGTAAGTGCCCTAGAAATTCAGGCTCAGCAAATGTTTCAGGAATTAATTAATTAATTATATCTTTGGGCTGAAATAGTGAAGAATTCACAGAGAAAGACAAATTTGAGCAAGGCTTTGAAAGGTAGGAAGAATTTAGAAAGGGGAAGAAAGTGGGCAGAAGGAAGGATGGGGTTGGGGATCCAGAGGGTTAGAAATTAAGAGAATGGCAAAGAGAGCAGGAGCTCTGTGACAGGAAGCTACACCATCTGCTTGTGAATAGACTCAGGTTCCTGTGAGGAGGAGGAGAGAAGAAAGGAGGCCAAGGAGGGTGGACTGACTCTAAAGAGCCTTGGAAAGCTGGAGGAGAGTGGGGAGGATTTGAGTTAGCAGATAAAGGATGTCCCTGAAGATTGCTAGCTGGGCAGTGATCGGAGGACAGTGAAGCTTCAGAAAGATTAATCAGGCAGCAGGATAGAGAGAGGCTGGAGACAAGGAACCCAGCTCCCTGATAGAGAGGCAACAGAATAGATGTGAGGTGATAAGTGCCCAAACCAGATGGAGACAGCCACAAAGGAAACAACAATAATAACTTTCATTTAGCCCATTCTCAAACTTTCAAATCAGACTCAAGCTAATATAAACCCCTAGAAGAAAGGCCTTCGAAGCTGTCTTGGCAGAAGAATGAGGAATATGGTGCTGTTATGCTATAATAGGGGCAGTGAAAATCACCAGCTTCAGAGTGAGACTGTCCTGGATCCATCCACAGCTCTGTCACTTAACCAGCACAGTTTTTTTGTGTAGAATATATAACCTCTTTGCTCCTTGGTTTCTTCATTTTAAGTGGCTATAAAATTGTTCTCTACTTGAATTTAACACAATCTCAGTTCAAAGAGAAAGATAAGGGAGGGAGGTATGAAGGAAGGCTTTTCTTAAAACCTCCCCCTTATCAGTTCCCTTTACCCTTCACAAGGTTTCACTGGGCTTAGAACTTGAAGGAAGAATAAGGCAGAGTATGGTTCCAGTTTATAAATAAAGAGTAAAGTAATTATAAGGTTGTCCACAATTTGATAGTAACTTTCCAACAACTTTTTCAAACATTCTTATCTTTCTGCTTTTTTTTCTGCCATTTTCATTACATCAATAACACTGTTGATCCATTTTATTATTCTCTTCAATGCATCTGCTTCCAAAACATACCTCCTTCCCAGAGAAACTAAGTTCTATCCCATATTTAATCAGTCGTTGTTCTACTCCTTCACTATGTCATAAAGTGTGACAACCAACTCTTTCAATTGTTCATGTATCTCTATATAATTATTCTTTTGTTGTTTTACCTAACAACTATTTTGTGTCCTAACCCATAAGACCTTTGAACACCCTCCTGCGAAGGACTGTGGCACACATTTTTTTTAATGCTCCACACGGGAAGCATAGGGCTTTTGAGTGCCAGACAGATAAATGGATGAATAAATGAAATAATGAATGAATCAAAGACTGGATCCCTTTCTTTTCTGAGCACGGGGAAGAGAGGACAGGAATGGGTTCTAATTCTGGTTCTACCAGCTACTCATCTGTATGACCTTAAGCAAGTCACATGCCTTTTCTGAGTCTCAGTTTCTTCATACACACACATACACACACACACACACACACACACAAAGGTTTCTCATCAGAGTGATTTAAGAATAAAATGATGTAACAATGTAAAACAGTAAGAGCTCAACAAACAGTAGCTATTATCAACATTATTTTTACCCTTAAGGCCAGGTCGAGACCCTTCCTCCTAGGCACCTGTCCTGATTACTCCAGTTCTCACTTAACTCCCTTCTCTGAACTCCTATAGCCCTTACAGCTTGTCCTACAGCCTTTAAGCTTTGAATATATCCTATCTTGTTCTCGTTGCTATTATTTCCTGCACATCTTGTGTGTCTGAGATCTTTAACTCACAGAATCTTAGAATTAGATGGTACATGTAGACAATGTAGTCAATTTTCTTCATTTTACGGATAAGGAAGGATTCAGGAAGGTTAACAACTTGCCCAACGGCACACAGTTAGTAGAAGAACTGAGACTAGTAACCAGTCTCCTTGTGAAGTTCATAGCAGAGGCTCCATTTAAGCCTGCAGGTTCAACAACTGATGTCACTGAGTCCCTGCTCCACAATTCATTAGCTGGGTAGTTTTTGGCAAGTTACTTAACCACTCTGTGCCTCAATTTCTCCATTTGTCAAGTGGGGAAAACAGTACTTTTCACATAGGGTTGATAAGAGGTTTAAATGTATTAATGCATGTAAATTGATTGAAATAGTACTTGGTACATAAGCACTCAGTAATGTTAAGTAATATTATTATATTATCACTATGATTTTTATTTCTTTAAATGGCATTGCTATTTTTTTCTTTTTTGCTGAGAAAGATTCGCCCAGACCTAACATCTGTTGCTAATCTTCCTCTTTTTTTTCCTCCCAAAGCCCCAGTATGTAGTTGTATATTCTAGTTGTAAGTCCTTCTAGTTCTTCTATGTGAGCCACTGCCACAGCATGGCCACTAACAGAGGAGTGGTGTGATTCCATGCCCAGGAACCGAACCTGGGCCGCCAAAGTGGAACGTGCCAAACTTTAACCACTCGGCCATCAGGGCTGCTCTACTATCACTATTATTAAGCTGCAGAGAAACATCCATTCTTCCACAGTATTTCAGAGCTAATACCCCAAATATGGGCAATTTACCTTTTCTCAGCTATCCAATGTCACCTTCCATCCTTTGAGGTGTTTTTGCCTTTGCAGAGCAAGTGAAAATAAGGTACTGGTTTAATCCCCAACTACCTCAATACAAACATATAGATACAAATATGTACCCCATCTTTTCCAAATATGCAGCTTATATTTTTCACTCTTCATTCTTTGCCACACAAAAAGCATGCATTAAAGTTTGTAAATAACATAAATACTTTATTTGACTTAATGTGTCTATTCCATGTAGTGTGATGATGGCTATCTCTACATGAATTTTTATGCACGTGTCGATGCCAGTGTGTTTTGATTGTAAATTCCTAGAGACAAAAACGATGTCTGCCTAAGTCAATCAAACATAAATTCTGGGGCACTTGGACTAAATTAGACTCAGTATTCAGAAAAGAATTTCAGAAAAATTCAGAGAATGAGGGGGGATTAATGTGAACTGGCTTAGCAGAAGACTTAATGAGAGAGGGGACTTAGGCAGAGCTTTGAAGGACAAGCAAAATTTTGAAGAGGAAAGATGAGTGTTCAGGTGGAGGGTATAGGTATGAGCAAAGATTAGTCTGACTAAAGTAGAGAAATGATACTGGAAACCACTGTGAAATTCTATTGAATTTGTATGACCAGAGCACTTTGAGAGTACAGTTCACATTTTATTCCTCTTGGTAGCCCCAATACCTAGCACTAAGCTTGGCATATAGTTGATAATCAAAATATGTTTATTGAATTAAGCAAAATTACACTGGTTTTCACCATACTAAAGTGAAGAAAACTGAACAGAACTGAACCCAACTCAATCAGATCATGAAACCAAAGGACAAGGGAGTTCAACAAGGTTATCTGTACCTTTTACAGCACCAGCCACTAGTCTAGAAATGTGCCTACATCACCATCCATGGATGAGTGCAAGAAATAAAACACACCAAATTCTCCATGCCCAAATATTCATTCATTCTCTCTTTCTTTCTCTCTCTCTTTCTCACACACACACACACACTCTGCTCCGAGTTCCAATCCACTGCCTCATAGCCTGAGACAGCAGAAAACTTGATTAAGGCACTAAGAAGAAGCAAAGTTAAGATTCTTTTGTGTGTGTGTGTGTGAGGAAGACTAGCCCTGAGCTAACACCCGTTGCCAATCCTCCTCTTTTTACTGAGGAAGACTGGCCCTGGGCTAACGTCCGTGCCCATCTTCCTCTACTTTATATGGGACGCCGCCACAGCATGGCTGACAAGCAGTGCGTCAGCAGGCGCCTGGGATCTGGGCCTGTGCAGACAGCATGAACTTAACCGCTATGCCACCGGGCCGACCCCCAAAGTTAAGATTCTTAACATCTAATTCATCTTGATGAAGGATTCTCAGAAGAGGCTCCTGACTCCAGGAGCCCAGATCATGTGACTGGCAGACTAAACAGGCTCAGGAAATTCTGAAAGAAACTTCTCTTCTTCCATGAGGTACCCATCCCACCAGGAGGACTTGGGAGAACAGCAGAGAGAATTTAAACAAATTTGGCAAAAGAAATAATGATATTTGGTATTGGCAACAATAGTACAATTTGTGTTGTACAGGAACACACAACTGTTTGTGGATTACCTTTGGCCCCAGTGACCAGGTGATAAATTATACAAATGTGGTTGCGACTGAAAGGTTTATTTACTGGACTTTCTGTTTCACTAAAATTGATTAAGGCACCTCAACAAGCAATAGACCAGAGTTTCCTGATCTCTACCACTTCCAGCACTACAGAGGTGGCCACAATGACTAAATTGTGACTAAATGACATGATGACTATGTTTCTGTTAGATACCACATTCAAATTCACAGGGGTACCCAGGTACGGTGAGCAGCATCTAGCACTCAGGGTACCAAATTTCAAACGTTACAAAAATGCATCCATTTTGTTTCCAAAAGACAGAATAACATATATAAAACTTCAGGTGATTTTTTACATCATTTAATACAATATTAAATTGTATTAAATCCTTCTAAAGTTGCTAGCAGACAAATCATGAAATGTCAGCTAATGAAGCTGGAATGGAGGCTTTTCTTGGGCCTAAAAAAATCTCTAGAAACTGCTTTTCGCTGATGCTGCTAAAGTGACAAGACGTCAGTAGTATGTAATTTGACAACAGTACCTGGGCCTCATTCATCTTCCCAGCCTCAGTGTCAAACAGGGGCCTGGCACTAGACGCCTGCTCAATGAGTAAATTCATGAGTCAATGAATATTATAAAATACTTGCCTGTTTTTACTCTATAAAAGAAGAAAGGATAACATAAAAATTATCAAGCAAATTCTAAAAGCTTTTCTTTATTTTATATACCCTATAAGAATCAAATTAACAATTTGATTTTAAATTGTCTGTCTTTCAAACATGCTTCATAACTCAAACCTCACTAAGTGCAGTTATAACACACTTTAGCTCAAGTACATGAATGTGTGCAGTGATTTGGAAAAGGAGAATAGGAGAGGGCAAGGGTCATTGCCCATGTTGAAAACATGTCCTTCCCTTCTCCAGTGGAGTAAAAGAAATTATAATGGCCTCTATTTTCCTATAGGGCCAATTCCATTTTACTATGCCTAAAATTCAAGAGTCTCATAATCTGATCTGGTTTTACCCAACCAACATTTTCTCTCACATATGTACTTTCTTCTTTTTTAATTAAATATTTTGGAGCTAACAAAAATACATCAGAACTTCTTAAAACCCAATTTAGACATAATTCTACCAATATGAGCTTTTCTTAAAATAATTTCTAATATGTACTTTATTTTCAATATTTTTTAAATTATAAACATTTCTGAATTAACAAAAAAATGTGCAAATAGGCTTTTATAAAGAAGAATTTGACATGATTCTAGCAACATAAACTAAGATAATTTCTAACATGTACCTTCTATGCAGCCAGGGCAGTCTCCTTACTGCCCAAACATATACTCAGGCTTTGCCTCATGCTCTTTCCTTGAGTTCAATGTCTTCTCTTTTTCTCCACCTCTCCAAAGTCTACCCATCTTTCACAAGGCCCAACCTAACTCCCATCTAAATCTGGCCAGCATTCACCTCTACTTTTCCTGTTTCACCCTGGCACACTATTATGTTCCACTTAGCACTTCATTCTTTATTGTCTTTGTGTTACTCTTCAGTTTTATCAGTATAAATGTTGTCTCACCAACTAAGCTACTAGTTCATGACAGGAGGGACAGTGTCTTTTGAACAGTACAGGTCAGGTATTTTGTAGAATGTCTTTCAATTTGGGGTTCACCAATGTTTTCTCATGTTTATAGAGAGTTACAGATTTGGGAGAAGAATATTACAAAGGTGAAGTGCCCTTCTCATCACATCACATCATACCAGGGAATACATGATATCAACATGATTTATCTGCTGATGTTAATGTGATCAGTTTGTTAAATGATATCTGTCAGTTTCTCCACTGTAAAGTTACTATTTTCCCCTTTCTAGATTCCTTTCTTTAGAAGCAAGTCATTAAATCCAGCCCACACTCAAGGGGAGGGGAGTCAAGCTCCGCCTCAAAGAGGGAGAAGTATCAAAGAATTTGTGGACATATGCTAAACTACCACAATAATTAATTAATAAATACTGTGGGAGAGTGTCTTTGAGGCTATGCAAATAAAAGTTTCTCCTACTAATATTAACTCTGATTAGTGGATCTTGCCTACAGCAAATATTACTCTTGTATTCTAATGGTGATTTGGGACAGTATCTTTTATTTATTTTATGTTCTGCCATTCTTTGTCCAGCATGAAACTAAACACAGAGCAGGTAATCAATAAATACTTGTTAAATGTAATTGAATTTCAATAAACATTTATGTGAAATAAAATGAAATAGTGAAAGGTGAATAAGTTCAAGGCAAATATGTATTGTGGCAGTTGTGCTGTTCTTATGTCATATGTCTTGACTGATGGAATGGAAATACAAAGAAAAAGAATTAACTACCTCACCTGTACTAAAACTGGAAAAACTTCCTGAAGAAAGGGAAACAATAATAATAGTTGTAGGGGCTGGGCCAGTGGCGTAGTGGTTAAGTTCCCACACTCCATTTCAGCAGCCCGGGGTTCACCAGTTCTGATCCTGGGCACGGACCAACACACCACTCATCAAGCCATGCTGAGGTGGCACCCCACATAGAGCAACCAGAAGGATACACAACTATGACATACAACTATCTACTGGGGCTTTGGAGAGGAAAAAAAAGCAAAAAAAAAGGAGGAAGACTGGCAACAGATGTTAGCTCAGGGCCAATCTTCTTAAAAAAATTTTAAAAAAATAATAGTTGTACAGTGCCTTAGAGCTTACAAAGTATACTCACATTTAGGATTTCAGTATACTCTCATTTAGGATTTCAGAAGCTCTCTGAAGAGAAAATCGTCAGGAGATGGAAATTTTTTTAAAAAAATTGAAATTTGTGGAAAGACACTATTAAATCAGAAATTGGGAAATTAGGCATGAAACTACATAAAGCTAACAAGGGAAAGCGAAAGTAAAGGCAAAGAAGAAACAGAACAATAAAAAAAATAGTGTGGGTCCAGTGCAAAGCTTTAAACCAGGTAGCAAAGTTGCTTTAATGCATAGCATGAAACCAAGACACCTTAAGACTACCAAAGATGGAGAGCCCATGGTTAAAATGATGAAAAATGTCATTGCAATTAGCATTAAGAAGGGACTTCATGGGAATATGGCATTGCAGGTGAAAAATTAATACAATCTTCATGTATGCATTCACTAATCTCTTCACTGGGCATCTCCATTTTCCCAGTGCCTTTAAGAGTGCATTTAACCTACTATGTACCCAGAAATATTTGCTAAAGCTCTACTGTATGTCATACATAATTCGAGACACTGGGGATATACAATAATTAGATAGGTCCCTTCCTATAAAGAATTTGCATTCTAGTTGGAAAGATAAAACAAACAAATATATATGCGAAAAGTTAAAGAGCAAAACAAGGCAGAAGGGGCCAAAAGAACAGCTTACAGAGTAAAACCTAAAACATTCCAGAGAAAGAAGAGATCACTACAGATGACCTAGTCAAGAAAGGCTTTGTGAAAATACGGGGCATTTGCAATGGGGCTTCAAGAACCGGGTGAGGTGAGGGGTGAGATTTGCAGAGAGCCAAGAGAAAGGCATTCAAAGCAGCGATATACTGGCTGAACAAAGGTATGGCGTTGAGATAATGAAGGTGCTTTAAGGAGACAGTGAAAATCAAGTAGAGCTATAATAAAAAGGTCTGTGGAAACACAGGGTACAAAAGGAAAGCCGAGACTGAGAAGGGAAAGGCTTTGAATGCCAAATTCAGGAGTTTGAACATTTTCTGTAAGCAATCCAAAATTCATTAAGGTTTTTGAGCAAAAGAATGACATGATGAATGAAGATATTTTAGAAATATTAAGCTGGCTTTTGATGCACATAATAAATAAATGGTGTACATCTTGATTAAAGGTATGGTTATGGCAGTAAAGAGACAGGCATACCAAAAAGGCACACTGATATATAACAAAGAGGGGGAGACTGGAGAAAATAAACTTAAGAACAAAAGATTAACCTGAGATTTCTTTGTTGGGAGCATGAAAAGCATAACATCACATAGAACAGAGAGGAAGTTATACAAAGGGTAAGATTCCAAGGTACGAAGAATAATCCTATTTTTATTTCCTCCATCATCACCATGTTTGTATGAAATTCAAGTCGCCTATGCATAGAGTAGAATAGGTAACTGTATTAAAGGAGTAACCAGAGAAGCTCCAAAGTGATACTAACAGTGGCTTTAGAACGTTAGAGAAAATGCAGTTGCACTAAAGTGCTTAAAAAGTATTTGGAAAATAGTCAATTATAACTTAATTTTAAAAGCACTTGGAAAATAGAAGCCATATGACTTGTGAATTGCACTATTATTCAGGAGAAAGCAACAACAAAAAAATCACATCAAGGTAGCAATATGAATGAATTAACCAGAAACGTGTATTTTACCCAAGCTGGAACTATGAGTTCATTTTAATGTTAGTATATAACAAAACTAAAGATTAGTCTCTTCTCTCACTACCACACACACAAAAGAAGGCCACACTATATTCTCCACCTCCGTTCCTTAAAGGCAATTCTCCTTACATTCTCTTAATCCTCTCAAACAATTCCTTAAATGGCTCCTTTTTTCTCTATAAACTTCTGTCTCATCGAATCTTATTCACTCCTTAATCCCACTTTAAAATATTAAATATATATGTTATAAATTTTCTGAAATTGCCTTTAACGAAAGTAAGAATCCTTAGCCTTCATATAGGTGCTTTGCAATTGACAAAATATTTTACACACATTACCTCTTAGAACCCTCACAGAAGCAATGCATAGCAGGTATTATCATCATCCATATGTTACAGAGAAGCAGCATGCCCAGGGCCACACATTCATAAGTGATAGAGCCACGCCTGCGATGCAGGCTTTCTAAGTCAAAACTCCCTATTCTCTTCACTATATTATTCAGTTTCATAATGTCCAGTAGGTGTATCTTATTACTCAAAATGTATGTTATTATTCTGTATTATGTTTACGTCAATATATCTTTTTTTTTAATAAGGCGCTTATGCCCAAGTGCCTATTACAGGTCCATTTACTAAGAAGATCTAATTATTTTAAGATGCTCATGATGATGACAATTATCACTGGATGAAACGTGACAACTGAAGTATAACGTTTGCAAAATTGCTAAGACTACACCAGAAACATTTTTGCCTTGAATTCTGCAATGCAACAACAAAGACAATATGGGTGATTTAAGAATATGCAAGCATCAAAGGGCAGAAATAGGGCATTCCTACTCTCTTTAACTCTGCTAAGGCCTCAAATACTGATATAGTTCAGAGCATCTTATTACCAGGGAGACATAAATCAAAAGGAGTTCAGCTAGGAGCAATAAAACAGATTAGTGTCTGGAAGGACTGACTTTAAAGAAAGTTTTAAAAGAATTAAATCCAGGTAGTCTAGATAAAAAACAGCTATGAAGAAACCTTTTTTTTTCACACCAAAGCTAGAAATTATTTTGAAGGTAGATGTCTGAAAAATACAAAGAGGAATATAATCACAAATATTTGGAGAGTATTTATAAAGGGAAAATTCAGGATAATTTTGCTGGCAAAAATCTATGAGACAGAAGAACTCTCTCCCACAGGAGTGCTGAAAATTACATTCCTAGAGATATTTAATACCAGGTTGGACAAAATAAGAAAAAGATTCCATATGGAATGATACTGCACTGGCCCCTGAAGCAGTGGGAGGATTGAAGATGGCCTCTTTTCCATTTCTGATTGTTTTTAATTCTATGAAGTTTTACGGGGCACAGCCTTCTGTCAATTTCCTTTCTCCCCATGATGCCCACTTTCTCCTTTTACAAAGGGAAACTAATTGTATCCTTCATTTTAAGTAGATCTCATGTTCTGAATGAATCAGTAATATAATCCAACGTACAAGTTTGGGAGAAAAAAAAACAATTCCTATAACTTATAATGGTCCTTTTTTCCCCCAGTGGTTGCTGGGGCTCTTACAAGTTGTTCCACAAACTAAAGAGGAAGTAGTTCAAATGGATTCAAAGAAGAGCTGTTTCATCAAGAAAACCATCAATATTCTCCCTTCTTGTGTCTGATCATAGAGCTGACAGTGACCCTGGGAGCTATAAGGCCCTGGGTCAAATTACCATTAGAGCTGCTGTTCAGGATTATCTTTTACCTTTCAGCATTTTATGCTGAGTGACAGCAAAATCTACTTACAATCCAGGTTTTTATGGCAATGACATTTACCTTTGAAAAAAATGCCTTAAACACCTACATACTTTGGCAAATGTTATAAAAGAGTAACTCCTCTTCATGCTTCAAACTCAAGAAGCCTCAGCCTTGTTCTTTTTCTCCATTCCGGCACTTTAAAGAAAAAGTGTCTCAGACACCCTTGAAATAGATCCAATACCTCTCCAGAATTCCCATTCAGTGAAAGCACCAGAAAGTACAACAGCATTTTCTAGTTTTGCTGATTTACAAGGACAAGATGTAACAAAACCCAAGGAGCTCTAAGAACCTGTCCCTGAGCCCTTTAAAAATAAAACTGTAGCTCACTTAGGAGAAGAGACAGCAAGGCAGAGATAGTCCCCCAAGAATGGACACTAATGCCTCTTCTATCCAATCTAAACAGCCTCAGTGGCTGAGAACCTACAATTCCCATCTTGCATATCTGAAACAAAGTTATGTCCCTCTGCCCACATAGATTAACACCAAATCCTCTAAACAAAATTTTTTAAATACTATTTTCACTTTTTCTTTAGTTAAAATGAGACTGTTCAAAACTAAAAAGATTGGCCTTTCACATTAGAATAGGATTTGGAGTTTTCAAAGCCCTTCCGAAAATTATCTAATCCTGACAAGAAAGAAGGCTGGCATTTATAAGCCTATTTTAAAATAGAAAAAATTCGACTCTGAGATTAGGCAATCTGAAAGAGAACCCACTGCGGAAATTCTCAAACCTTTCCCAACAAGGGACCAATCTAAAAGGGATTATTCCAGAAAACTTTAGAGAGGGTTTCAAAAAGGCTGAATCCTTCCATATCCTCAACTCAGGGAAGCAAGAAATAAGAAAAACAAAAAGGCACTTTTTTCTAGAATTTTAGGAATGAAATGTGACCCTGACCCTTTAGTAGCCTATGAACCTGGCTGAATTTTCTCCAGAAACCCACTGCATCTTCTCCCCAGAGGACTAGCCTGCCAGAAGTTTTGATTACCAGTTCTCGGCCTCAGCCGCCCAGCGAAAGCCCGGCAACCGGGACAAGGACAACCTGGCGAGCCCCCTTTGCGTAATCACGTCAAGAGTCCCACTCTCCCATGTCTCCTCGCCCGCAGCTACCAGCTTTTCAGGGGAGCTTCAACCAGGCTCTCCTCTCTATATGCCCCCCCTCCCCCATACACACACACAACGACTGCTCGCTCCCACTCCCCAAACTTCCCTCACCCCGCAAGAAGGGGAAGCAAGTTTCTCACCATCCTCATAGTTTTTCAGATAGTAATCCGGGCCGGGACCCCCGCGGCTTTTTGCTGGGTTCCTCAGGTTCTGGAACTGCAGAAAGTCGGTCCTTTTGCCCCCGAAGCGCAGAAAGGCAGGCGAAAGTCCCCGGGCGAGAGTCACCAGACGCTTGGAGCTGCAGGGGTAGAGAAGGAGAGAGGAAAGGATCGGGGGGGAAGGAGAGAGGGAGCGGGGCACCGAGCAAGGCCCTCTTTCCACTCTCTGCGAGCACCTGGCCGGGGCTAGGGGGCTCTGTGTCCGCCCCAGCGCGCCGCCCGCCCGGGGCCCTGGCCACTCCGCGGCGTCTTTCGTGCGCCCCGCGCCCCAGCCTGCACTGCCCTCAGCCTCCTGGCTCCCGGGGACTACGCCTTCTGCGCCCAGCCGGCCGCGGTCCCCTCCCTCAGACACCCCGACTCTGCTCGCCAAAGGTACTTACTTCCAAAGGGTTAGATTGTGTTTGTTAACAGTGTGCGTTAGGGGTGAGGAGGACACTTCTGCTGAGAACAGGAGGCTAAGGCGCAGTCACCCGGGTTCTGCCACTGCTCTGAAAGCGCTCCGGGCGGAGACGCGCACCGCGCGGACCCGGGGCTCAGACTTCTGCCTCCTCCGCCCCAGGGGCACCTCAACCTCTGTAGAGAAGGTGAAACCTGCCTTCTTTCTCTCAAACCAGGCACTTGAGATCAAGTTGATTCTGACTTTTTTTTTTATGCCAAAGTTGATTTTCCTTTTCCACTGCCTTATAACAACCACGTCCATCTCCCAAATCCCTGGGCAAGGGAGATTGACGGGGTAATACCTTGCCTTTCTGAGAACACGTCCCACCCCCGCCTTGCAAAGTAAAACAATGTCTCTTTGACGCCTGAAATAATTCAACCTGATCTCGGGAAAGGTAACATCCTCCTCTCCACCCCCTCGAGTTGGGCTCCATCTTTTTTCCTTCCCACTTGGGGCCGTTTGGAAGCGCTGGGGAACGTGAAGTTTGCTGAAAAGTGGAACCTGCGCGTCGAAGGACACTCGAGAAGCACCAGAACAATAGCATTTACATCTATTTAGGTTCAGGATTTCCATAAATAGGTTTTTAAAAGCCAAACGCTGCAACTTCGGTAAGGGATAAGAGAAGGGGCGTTGCTGATGCTCTTAATGCGATCAGCTGTTGAGTTCCGGATCAGAAAGATATTTTTAACGCTTTGCTGGTTCAGGTTCTGAAAATCCAAATCGCGAAACTAAAGAGTATCATAAATGAGGTGGATACAGAGAGAAAAAAACCCCGGAGACTCCACTTTCGGAGAGTTTCTGACAAGAGTCGTGGCCGCCCCGAGAAGTCCGGTGGCCGGAAGGGTCATTTGGCCGAGGACTCCAGGACTCCGCGTTCCAGGGCGGGCGCAGTTGGGCGTCGCGTGGGCCCGCGGCGGGCAGAGGAGACTTCTGCAAGAGTCCGGCCCCGCGGAAACGGCATTTCCAACAACTGTCCATCCGGAAGCCTGCACAGCCAATGCAAATACGCCCCGCCACGGCTTCTTCCCCGAAAAGCCGCCTTCCAGAATCTTTTCTGCGGCAAGCATTTAGCGCGAACGGGATAATTTTTAAAAAGAAAAGAAAAGAAAACCTGAACGAGTCCGCACAGCTGGAGAAGTGCAATGCAAGTGGAACAAATATTTCGGAAAACCCCTGTCGCCCCCCACACTCGGACGAGCTCAGAGACGCGCTCTGCCGCAAGGCAGAGCTTCCGAGGAGGAAGCCGGGCCGCGCGGAGCTGTTCCCGCCCTCCCAGCGGAGGCATGGTCACGAACCGAAATGGCCTCGGCGGCAGCAGCAGCCACCACTCAGTCCTCCGGCAACGCTCGCTCCACGTGGAAGGAGCGCTCCACGTGGAAGGAGCGCTCCACGTGGCGCCTGTAGCTACCTGCCGCGTCCGCTGACCCTGCCGAGGCCAAGGAGACCCGAAGATTGAGAGGCCGGCGCACGCGAGAGGCAAAACTCTAATTTCGCAAGGAATGAAAAATACTCACGAAAGACGCGCAGCGGACTCAGCATCAGGGCAGAGAAGTGGGACTGAGCGCGCTCAGGGCTCTTCGAGGGAGCCCGCAGCTGAGGCTCCAACTTGGAGGGAATTTTTAAAAACTCAGCACTTGGATTCGACATTGCAGACGATTTCTTTCTTTTTTTACACAGCAATTCTGTCCCTAATGGGAAGGGATCGTGGTTGCCTAACTGCTGAACAGTAACAACCCGGGGAGAGAGTGAGACCAGTTAGATTCCAAGCCCTAGAGTAAGGGGGAGTCGGTGATCACAAACCTCCGGGGTTTGCTAATCCGCCGATGCTGGGTTCAGACCTCCGAAACATCCCCGGAGTATTTCTAGGACCCCTTCCGCTCTCCTTATATACGCTGTGACCGGAGCGAGGAATTTTTTTTTCTTTAAGGAAAAACTAAACTATGCAGTTACCGCAGGAGATTTAAGGAGGAGGGACTGGGGGGCCATTCGATCTATAAAAAGCGTCTTACAAAGTCCTGAAGTCTGGAGACGACAGAGGAGGATGTAAAATAAAATTTTAAAAATCCGATCCAACTTGCCCACCGTTCAAGCCTCCTGCTTAAATTCGTTTTCCGTCTGGGAGTGGGAAAAAACAGACGAAGCGATCTTTCCGTGGAAAATTCCACTTTCGTGCGATCCCCGCTTAAATACTCACAGACACGCACTCTCTCACACACACCCATTCCTCTCGGGTCTCTGTTGCTCAAGATCTTTTCTTCGCTTTTGTAACTTCCCTGAGCCTCTTGCTTCTTTTTCAGAAGAAGACGGGGAGGCTAATTGTGGATATATGTAAGCACAACATTTTTTCAGTCATAACTGATAAGTTTCTGAAATGCCTTCTGCATTGCAAACATGTGCATCTTAATAGAAAACATTGCTTTTCTCAATCACCAGTTACAGCCTCACAGCAAATATTCCAAAGGGGGAAAACCTCCTTTCTTCTCTTTGAGAGATCCGCTTGGCTTATTTTCTTCTTCTTCTTCCCCCTTTGGAATGGGGGGTTGGAAGGGGAGGGGGTTGTTACTTTAAAAAAAAAAATGATCCATCGAAGCCCCTGCCTTACCTTAAGAAATCCAGCCAGCCATCATGAATGATGGACGGATCCAGCTGCAGAGAGAGGAAGTTCTCATTGACTGTCCTGACTGGGTTCTTGGTGCTCACATCAAGTAGAATCAGGGTCTTTTCCTTCAAACCTGGAGCTCTGTCTACAGGCAAGGGTCTCCTGTCTCCAGCTTGGGAGGAAAGGGAGAGATGGAGCAACAGAGCCAAGAAGAGAGCCACCGGGGCTAGGCACGCGGAGGGGCGGGAGTTGCTGGAGGGCATGGCTTCAGGGAAGGCACACAGCACCCTCATTAAATCCCTCTGATTTAAACCTCTTCCTACAGGGTCTCGCTGGTGACTAATTGTCCTTATCTAAAGTGTGTGTCTGCCTTTTTCCCCCCTTTTTTCCCCTTCCTTTTTCCCCCCTCTCTCACTCTCTCTTTCTCTTTTTTTTTTTTTTTTTTTTTTTTCCTGCTTCAGTGTTTTGGTGCTGGTGGAGCGAACTCACGCCCCTAGCCAGCCTTCTCAGCGACTCGTGCCAAGAGTACTCGTTCACCAGCACCGCCCCTTTAAGAGATTTCGACTGCAGACATTTTTTAACTTTTTAAAGGTAAGGGGGTGGTGGGGGAGAGGCGGGAAGTAGGAGGAAGGGGTGGTGGTGTACCCTCCTGATTTAACCCTCTAGGGTCAGAAAGCGGAGGAAGGGACCGAAACAGTACCGTTGTGACGTTTTGGGTACGGCGCAGAACATTTTGTTTTACTTTCCACCCTGCGAGGCTCTGGGAAGGGCGGTTCTAGCTCCGACCCCCACACTACAGCCCCACGCCCGCCGCAGGCGCGCTGGAATAGAGTCCGCACCGGCCGCGGGCCTGTTTGTCCTGACAGCGTCAGGCATATCGTCCGCTCCCGGCCTTACTTCTGGGTTGAAGCAGCAAAAGCAAGGGTGGTTAAGTTGCAGAGGGGTCCTGCGGTGACGACTGTGATTCCTGCCACAGCAGAAAGCGCAGAGTGAGACTCCGTGGACACAAATCTGGACCTCTGCGACGCGCTGGACAGCCACACAGAAGCATCCTCTGACCTCGATAGGGCAAAAGGTGGCCAGAAGGAATACACCGAGTGACCAGGTTAAAGGGCCTATCTGCCCGTAGGGGCGAAAGAGCTCAGACTACGCGTGGCTCCGTTCTGCCTATAGCCGAGGTGAAAGTGTCTTGGGGGCTCCAATATATGCTGACTTAAGCCAAAGCACAGCAACCTTGTCTGTATTTGGAGAGTCTGGGCGGCGCTGCGCGTCTTTGAGCCACTGCTTGGTCACTCCATGGCACAAGCAGACCCCCCCCCCCCCCCAGCCTCTCCGCGAGGTCAACCCTGGGCTTGCCCCTCCTGCGGGGAGGTGTGCCCTTACGGTGCCGGAGAGGAACGGGTAGACACAGTTGGGTTTTCAAACTCGGCTTGGGGTCACAGCCAGAGTCCGCCGGCACCTAGCTCCTGGATGCGCGAGAACCGCCGGGAGCCGCACGGTGCACCACTCGCCCCAGCTTATGAAGCCCTGACCCACAGTATCTCTCAGATCGGGCCCGGGGTCCCAAACTAAAGCGCAGGAAAGAGGCCAGGCAGACTTTGCTGCAGTCCCACCGTTGGGCCTCACTTTCAGCTTCTTTCTGGAGCAAAACCGGCCTTCTACTGGGCAGATGAGAATTACTTTATGCATTGTAGGTATACATGAGCGTCCCAGGGACTCCTGATATCAAACAGGCAAAACTCTAAAATGCAGAGCAAAGGTTTTCCCCAAGGGTGCACGTGCAAAGGGCAGTCGCAGAGCCTGACAAACAATGAAATGGCAACCTGTCTCCCTACTCTCCTCCCCCAAGATTGGATTAAGGAATCTGAAAAGGGCTGGAATAGGTGACCTTCAACTGAGGTTCCCTGAAGAGCTTTTACTAAAACTAAGCAATCAAGAAATCCAGAGATTAAGTTGGGTTAAACTGGGAAGTGCCATGAAGAGCTTCTAGAAGTAGGACTGCATAAAATGAGGCCAAAGGAGAAAGAAAATCCAAGGCATATCATTTAAAGATGATTTTAAAAGCCAAGATGTTACATACTGAAGTATTAGATGTGGGCTCCAGCCCTAAGGCCTGCTTCCTTCAGTTCCTGAAAATTTCTACCACACCTAGATCCTTTAGAATATATGTGTTTCTGTGTGTGGGTGTGTGGTATGGTAGAAGTTCTAGTAAAAATTGTTGTTTTAAAATGTGCACTGAGCACCTCCTAGAGATGGTGATAGTCTGGTGAGCCAAGATTTTTATTTATCTTTGTATCTCTAGACCCAAGCACTTAGTAGGCATAATAAATGTCTGTGAAATAAATTAATGTTAAATCAAATCATGCTCAATGCACTAAAATCATATATTGTTCTCAAGAAGAATGTGAAAAATAAATACTTTTATTTGTCACAGTAAACTTTGTTTTAGGTTTCTGTTCAGTAATTTGTTTTTCCAGTTATTAGCATTTTCCTGGTCATCTTCTTCAGGAAGTACTTATCTTGAAAATTCAGAAGCCATTAGTTTATTTCTATATTCAGAATAAAACCAATTATATGTTTTTAACAAGGAGCCAGATTTTCCAAGGGCCTAAACACCCCCTAGTTTAAAAGTGAATTTACTTTTAGAAACCACATTAATTGGGACCAGTGGAAGACCACTTAAATAAAGAAATCACCTGTCCACTGGATGTCCATAATTAATGCACCTTTCAAAAGTATCTACTCTTGTAACTAAAGATGAACTTGAGTATAAGGAGAATCTGCTTAATTATAAATTTTATCTATAATTTTTGCTTACTGATGCAACTATTCTGTAATTGTTTGGTGGCCTAGTTACTTTAACCAATATTTAATGTTTTTATTAGGACATATATGTGGTATAAAAATCAAAACCAACAAAACAAAATGCACTTTTCTTATGTCCTGATGAAAACTATCCCTCTAGCCATTGAAATTCTATAGTCACGTCCAGCCTCAGGACATGAGGCAAGGCAGGCAACTGAGTAACATTTAAGGATAAATTCCAGATAGCCTGGTTGAGTCCGGGATGATCTGATTGTCTGGTCCTTTGGTCTAGTTTGGGTATATATCTCCACAGGGCTACTCTTTCCAAATGCCTGCCCGCCCCCCCCCCACCCCGCCATAACATGGTTTTTGTCTTGCCTCCCATCTAACCCTAAATTATAGGCTGTAAGTAGCTCATTATTAATCTGTATTTTAGATTGATGTTTCTCTCCTATCTTCCGTATGCTGGGTAACAACAATCTACATCTCTGTTCGGTCTTAGATTGTAATTTTCTGGAGGACAGGAACAGGGCCTCTGTATAAAGTATGAATTTTTGGGAACTAGATGCATTGAAGTCTCCTTGGAAATGCTCTCGGCCTGGTGTTAGTGAATGGTCCTTATAGATAAATTCCTTTGTTATCTAGGAGTCTAGGTTCCCAGACCTGTAAAAAATCTTGAAGATTAACTGGTTCAGTGATTTCTAGACTTTGAGGTTTCAAAATAAATATTACATAGTGGAGAAGAGATGACATATATTTGCCAACTTTTTATTTTGTCTAGTAAGGACCTTAAAAAAATCTATTGACTACTTATCACTATGGCTTCACAAAAGAAAAGAACATTTTAGCAGCCAAAAAAAAAGCTGAAAAGATATGTCAAAATAAACAGCAACTGTTTAAACTAAATAAATTTAGCTTCATGAAAAATCACCATATTATTTTTATCATTTCATCTCAGACCAGTGGAAATACGCCAGTGACCAAAATGGGTATTAAGGCTGGTTGGTGACTGGGTCTACTGATATATCCTCTGTTTATGGCCAAATTCTACTTTGTAGCATACAGTGTTGCTGCATGATGTGCATGCTTTTTAATATAGTCATCTTGACTACAATAATTTCTTTCCACTTTTCCTATGCTTTTTTCTCATCTTTAGCCTGTCACAAACTCATTGACTCTATAAGCCACCTCCCTCTCCTTCTATTAAACATTCAAAGCCATAGTTATTTCCATGCCCATTTTCCCCTTCTGAGAAAACTATATGTAGGTGTCTAATAGTGAGAAAAAAATTCTTTCCAACATAACTGGGACTGGGAAGCAGGAAGCTATAGCAGCCAGTCCACTGTCTCATTGCTGCCTATGTACTTGCCCATGATAATTTCTATCTATTGAGATCTTATGGTCCAGGCATGGTGCTCAGGGCTATACATATGTTCTCTTATTAATCTTTTCAAATAAGTCTGAGAGGTATATATAATTTATTATTATATCTAAACTACATGTGAGAAAATTGAGATGCAGGGATGTTAAGCAACTTTATCACGGTACACAGCTAAGAGATGGCAGCACAGGATTGAAACCCAGGGCCACCTGATTCCAAAGTTATGTCTGTGTTCTTAACCACCAGACTCTACTGTGAGTGGCTAAATTACCGCATACCCTCTAACAACTTGTCAAGGTATAGTGGAAAAAATGTTGGACTGGGATTTGGAAAGACCTGAGTTGAAGATCTGACTTTGCCAGATCCTGGCTTTGAGAACTTGAGTAAATTTTTTAACTGCTCTAAGCCTCAGCAGCCTACTCTGTAAAATTAATATAATATCCTAGAGTAGAGTAAGAATCTAATAAAGTTATGTATGGGGAAAGTGTTTTATAAATTCTAAAATATTATACAATTGTGCTATTTGTTTCTTGTTTATTCTTATTCCCTCTCTCCCACATTTGCCACATATACATCCCCTTAATTGATGACTTGGGCAAGAATTAAGTTATACATAAATAACTTAGTGATAAACTTGAAAAAAACAGTCAACTCTATCTAATATGATGTCAATAAATGCAAAAATAAAACAAGTACATACCACATATTTTAACCATTCAGGCTCTTCTGCCTGTTATTACCATCTGAAAAAGGAAGAAAAGTTAAGTAGGTTTTACATGCCTCCTTCAATTTTCCACTAGGAGAGGGGAGTGAGAAGTGGGCAAAGGACAATGCTGGGAAATAACAAGGTGTGTTGTTTTATCATCAAAGACTGTGTCTCTTTCCTGTTTGGAGGAGCAAGGGATGGCAACACTTTCTCCATATGGAAAGCTGAAGAGCAAAGGAATTTATAACTCTATGATTGTTCAATCTCATTATATAAGAAAACTCTAGCTGGATGGTTTTTGTTCTCATTGCTGCCATCAAGCAATAAACCTATGTGGGAAAGATCATAACCACAATCAATGTAGTTGACTCTAATGAGTTCAGTTTAAATCCCTTAGCATGTTTTCGGGTAGGGATGACAGTTATTTGAGGAACTGCTAAAGGGAGAAAATCAAGTAACTGAAAAAGAGATTAAAATTATTCACGTCTTAGTCACACCCACTGAAGAGTGGTTTCACCAGCCTAGCCCATTTTGCCTTTTATACATTCAGGAAAGTCCTGAAAAGCATCATTTTATACTGGAAATTGCACAGCTTTGGAGTCCAGTAGACTTTGATTAAAACCCAGTTCACAATTTACTATCTGCTCATGTGACCGTTGTTGAACAAGTCATTTATTCTTGCTGAGCCCCAACTGCTCCATCTATAAAATAGGCATAAGTATGCTCCCCTCCACATGTGTTGTGAGAATTAAATGTGGTAATGTCTTTAGTTCCTGGCACATAGTTCCTACTCTACTATCATTTTCACTGGTTGGGTTTCATTGTGGAAATAAATGTAATTTGCATAGATAAGGTAGGAAGAAATTATACATCTGAAATCTAAGGTCTTGAAATAGTAATAATAATAACTACATATACTATTCCATTTTATGCTCATGGCATAGATAGGACAAATTTTATCCTCATAATTCAGGTAAGGAAATCAAGAGTCAAAAAGCTCAAAATGCTGTTTCTTGAAGAAACTGAGATTAAAGCCAGCTCTACTGACTGATAACTAGACTATGCTTTTGATATGTTTGTTATTGAAAATACCGAGAACTTTTAAATATAATGTCCCAGGAGAAAAATTCACATTGCCTTTCACATGTTCTATAGCTTCACTAACTACATATGTTCGTATAAGTTGTTTATATATACCACTTTCCTAATCAGACAATTCTAAGTATTAATTAATGCTAAAGATAATTTCTAAGAAGGTGAAATATCTAAATCATATTATTAATTATTAGATTAATTATCTAAATCATTATTTCAATATATCTCCTACTTTAATCTTGACGTTTAGAAATTGGACCTGCAAGAAAACATTTGCCTGCAACACAATTGTGTTTGTTGACCCCAAAAAAGTAACTAACTGTGACTGTATTTTCTTTTGTTCCCTAGGCTAACAGCACACTTTGACCGTTTTAAATAACCTAATGTGCTTGGTTCATAATAAAGACAGTTAAACAAATATTGACAATAAAAACATACCACAGGTTCAGTCTACTCCTCAGTAATCAAAATCAGCTGATAGACTCTACTGGTACATATTTATTCAACTGAATATTTTACCTCTGCTTGAAAAATGATTATTCTTTTATTCAAGAAATGATTTCACTTTACACCATCTGACTGGCAAAATTTGAATATTGGATAACACTAATTGTGGACGTGGGGAGATGGAAACCTTCTTCCATTCTGATGGGAGTGTAAACTGGTTGGGCCATTCTGGAAAGTGATCTGGCAATATTTATTGAAATCATGTATGTGTATTCCCTAAGACCCAGCAATCCCACTACGGACATAAACGCCCAAGAAACTCACAAAAGGCTCATAAAAGGACTCAAATTAAGATGGTCTGTAAAGCATTGATTTTAATGCTAATGAAATAGAGGAAACCTAGATGTCCATCACAAAGGAAATGGACAGGTGAAATAAAGAGGGCAGCAGTTAGAAGAAATGAACTAAATGTACATATGACAACTTGGATGGGCTTTAAATACAATTACATGTCAGAAACCAAAAAAAAACAGAATGAGGGGGCCAGCCCAGAGGCATAGCGGTTAAATTCGCGTGCTCTGCTTTGGCGACCCAGGGTTCACACATTCAGATTCTGGGCGCAGACCGATGCACCGTCTGTCAAGCCATGCTGTGACAGCGTCCCATATGAAGTAGAGGAAGATGGACACAGATGTTGGCCCAGGGCTAATCTTCCTCAGCAAAAAGAGGAGGATTGGCAACAGACGTTAGCTCAGGGCTGGTCTTCCTCACACACACAAAAAACACAAGAATGAGGTCTGTAGCCTAATAACATTAGTGCAAAGTAAACACATAGGAAACAATATATTTTATAAGGATACAAAAATATCAAAGGACATACATCAAACACATTAGAGTTGATGCCTATAAGGTAATTGTTGAAAGGGGAAAAAAGTAAAACAAAAGGCTTTGCATGGACCAATGTTCAAAAACATTCTCCTGCATTCAAGGCAAAACTTAACCAATTTTCTGGGGAAAGAAAGGGAGAAATATTTACTGAGTGCTGACCATGGGCTAGGTAGTGTGTCTGCTCCCCCTGCTTTGGGATCCAAAGAATATCCTGGCCCTTGGAAACTTCAGTCTAGCTGGAATAATGAACAGGTTAACAAATACAAATCCATTTGAAGAGTGCTATAATAGAGCTTGGTGAAAAGTGCTGTGGAGCACTGTAAGGGATTATGACTTAATATTAATTTGTATATATTACTTGATACATATGTAATTTTCCAACACAATGATGACTGAAATATTTCATAATTTAATGAGTTGGAGTTTTGTTTTGTTTTGTTTCTCTTTTATCTGTCTCCAGTTTTGCCTAGTTTCTACTGTGGGAGAATAGCTAAGGGTTGCCTGCTGTAGAAATGCTGGAGTGCCATCTGCTGGTGGAAATGTTTTAAATCCCCCATCTATCTCAATCCATTTTCAAAAACAAAAATATTGCTTGTTTTTATATGATACACATATATCACAGGATATTTGGGCTCGAAGGAATTTTAGAGATCATTTATTTCAGGTTTTAGAGAGGAGGAAATACCTCCTTACGAGATTGCATCTTATTTAAGGAAAGCTCGTGCACACACACACACACACACAAACACACACACACTGTACACACCCCTTCCATCACTACTATAAGTGTCACAGAACTCTGTAAAGACTCACAAAGCTAAACTATCTAAATTTTCCCAGATATATAAACACATAAACTCCTTTGGAGGGTTCCATAAAATACGTTTAACATTTATATAAAGCCCATTTCCCAGGAAAACAATCTCAGGAAGGAGCTTGTTGCAGTGCCAAGTGAAGGTACTTTGAGGTCAGGCTTAAGTTCACCCCATCTTTACTATTTACTAAGAAGCCTTAAAGAAGTTGTTTAACTTCCCTGAATCTCGATTTCTTTATTTGCAAAATAAGAACAGTAATCTAATTTATAGGGTTGTTGTAATAATTTGTGTGGGTACATGTAAAAATAAAATGCCTAGCGATGTCAGAAAAAAATTTAATGGCTAAACTAAACCTCTAATACTAATTTATATATGCTTCCTAATCCATCCTCATGAAGCTAAAAACTGTAAATAGATCTTCCTCTCACTTATCTTTGATATTTATATTTAATACAAATAATTTGCCAGCTCTAAGATATTTCATATGATTAATTCCCATAAAAATGTAAATGGAAGGCAAAATGTGTTTTCATAGTTCACTGCATATCTGGTCACATCATACTTCTGCTCCACAGATCCAGCAGCATCAGCATAACCTGGGAGCTGGTTAGAAATGCAGAGTTTCAGGCTCTACTCCAGACCTACAAAATTAGAATCTACATTTTTAACAAGTTCCCCAAGTGATTAAAATTCAGATCTAAAGTCTGAGAAGCGTTATTTTAGGGGACAGCAAATAGAACCTGAGATCTATTATTTTAGAAGAGGTTTCCAGAACTAGCTCTGCTCTGCAACTCTTGGCTAAATTTATCTAAGTTGTAACAATAAAGTACTGAAACTTCTTCAGTCCTTTAAAATTTTAGTGAAACTCATCTTTGCATTCACATAGCACTTACCATACAGCCCATGGAAAGAAGGGAGAAAGGAAAAAGTGATACTACTGTCATTAATAAAATGATGCTCCAAAGCCAAAGAAGACAGAAATTGACTAGGCAAACACAAGGAATACAGAATTATAGGGATTTTGTTACTGATGGTGAATAAGCAGTTGTAAAATATGGACTAGATCAGTCAGAAACATCATGAATATTAATGCCCACAGATGTGTCTATTAGTCTTTGTGAGAGTAATGATAGATAAACCAGCAATCTCAAACCTAGCAACAGCCAGCAGATCTGTGAGGAACAACCCCCAGTTGCTGGGAAGTCTGAAAGTTCAGATGGTGAAAAAGCATGAACTTACTGAAGACAAAGTTGAGAATGGCCCACGTGAGCTTTAACCAGATTACCTAAAAACATGTAATGTGCTACTCGTATTCTGTGAAGACAAAAACAGTTATCAAGTATTTATTTTAGTACCCATTGTATGCAAGGCATGATAGAATCAAAACAAAGTCACATTATTAAAGAGAAAGGGTAAGCACACAATACTGTGCTGGCAGGCAGGCAGGAAAAAACTGCTGCCAGAGGAAGACTCAATATGAAAATAAAGCTGATATCACTCTAAGCCCTTCCTTCATTATCTCAGGTATGAAATCCATCTACCCGCCCATGCAGACAAAGAATACTACTTAAAATAACCAGTTTTCTTCAGCATTTATTATCAAATACTCTGCAAAGCATTATAATGCATTACCTCATTTAATCTTTATAGTAACTTTAATAGACAGGTTCTCATAGCCTCATTTTAAAGAATGAAAAAAACTGAAGCTTGGAGAGATTAAGTAACTTGCTGGAAGTCAATAGCTAGTAAGAAGTAGTTTGGGGATTCAAATCTAGGTCTGTCATCCCAGAGGCTAGGCTCTTAATCACTCAGGTATTCTGAACCAGTCTATGTAACATATAAGTAGGCGCATATATTTAGAATTAATAAACATTTAAATCAATGTAATGTGTCTTTTAACATTCTTATCAGCTTTCCCTCCTCAATCTAAATGACACTCCCTGCTGTGTAACAAAGGATATATTTTGCACAAAACAAATTTTATTTCGTTTTTCAGCAATATTGATAATTTGATTTTCTCTAGAGACTTTGAATTTGATACACAACATTTTCTAGCGTATAAAGACTAAGTCTGTACCCATGATTCTGTTCACTTTTAGTGAGCATACTGTGATTAGAGAGCAAAGGACAGAGAATCTGGCTCCTAAAGCCATCTCAGAAATCCCCTAACTCATGTGTGCACATTCCTGTTTATGTCCATTCTCTCTGTCTCTCTCTCTCTAACATAGACTCAATGTAAACAGCAGCAGGCATATTTGAAAACAGCAGCAGAAAACTGGGAAGATTTTGTATAATTCATTTTGTGGGTGGGTTCAAGGATCCATGGGAAGTGTGAAGGGCCTGAAGCACTCTGGGCCTATGAACTCACAAAACCAACCAGCCAAAACTCCCTTCCACAAATAAAACCCCATAATGAGGAGAAACATCTGGGAAAAGAATCTATATTGTACAGTACACAGATAATTGAGGCAAAGAAAACAAAAAGCTCAGATAAAATTGGAGGAGGGAAACAAAATCAGGGTATCTCAGAAAGCAATAAGCCATATTTTTTAATGCTAAACACACATACACAGGACCTCTAGAGCTGTGAAGCTAGGAAAGCTCTCCTAATCCACCTCTCCTTCCTAAAAGTTCAGGAAAACTAATTTTGCATAAAAATGAGCAATGAAAAAGAATCATAATCAACTTCAGGCAAAAATATAATAAGAAAGAGAATAGAATTTGAATAATCTCTCTAGAAATAAAAAAAAAATCATGCCAGAAAAGACATGCCCATGAAAACTATGAAAATTATAACCAAATATTTCAAAACATGGTAAAGGAAATTAAGAAAATGATAGACAATATGAAAGAAAAGCATAAATCACTATTAGAAAAACCCTGAAATAGTGTGACAAAACTCCAAAGAGAATTGAAAATAAAAGAAAAATATCATTTCAGAAATTAAGACCAAAAGAACTGAAAGAGTGAATAACATAAAAGATACTGCCTTAAAAGAAACAGATTTAAAAAGACATAAAAAGAAAAAAGAAAGAAAAAGAATAATAAGATTTTCAAAATTTCAGAGAAAGTGACAAATAGAGAAAATAGGTAAAAAAGATCTAGCAAATGTACAATAGGAGTTTCTGAAGAAGAAAACCAAAGCAGTGGAACAGAATAAATATGAAAAATTATAATTCGATAAAACTTTGCTGGAAAAAACCCTACATATTTAAAGGATACATTGCATCACAAAATGACCAATGATATATCCTAGTAAAATACTGGATAAAAAAGAAAAGAAAATATCCTTTGACTCAATAAAGCTGAGAGAAAAAAAGAAACTATCCTTTGACTAACTTACTTATAAGGGACAAGAAATCAGATTTATTATCAGGTTTCAACAGCCACACTTTATACTGGGAGACAACAAAATAGCACACTAAGATATTCAAGGACAGAAAATAGGAGCTAAGGATTTTATATCAAGCCAAACTGACTTTCTAGTAAGCCACAGAAAAACTGTTGGGGACACATACGAACTCAAGGAATATTGCTCTCATGAAACCTTCCAGAGAAATCTATTAGAGAATGAACTTTAGACGATCCAAGTGACTGGAGAGACATCTATGTAAGAACTGGTGGTGAACACTAACTATATATTTACTTATAGAACTAAGGCTAAATGATAGTTATAAGGGAAGGAATACAGTAGGCAGTGGCTATATGCTCTAAATGTAGATTCAGTAAAACTATCAAAAAATGGGAAAGGATAACAAAAGTAGAATAAGTTTGCAGATGAACTGGGAGTACAAGGATATGACTTCAAATCAGATGCTGGGGAGAAGGAATGGAAAGGAAAGAAGTAGTTTTCGAGCTAATTTTAATATTGCTCACATAAGAAGCCAACAGACAAAAATCAAAGTGTAAGTGGACTTAGATATTATATAGAGATATTGAACTTTTAAAATATAGGTTGTTTTACTGATTTGACTAGAACCATGTAAATATTTTATTTAATTATAGAAAAAAATTTTAAAGCAGCCCTTAAAAATTGAAAATAAAATGAAACAAAGCAACCTAAATGTATATCCAGTGGGGGTATAACTACATACAAAAGAACCATTTCAAGTGACTTTAAAGCATAATGGTTTATACATTCTCTAAAAGTCATCATAATTGCTAGCAGTAGTGTTGACATTTTTATTCTTAGACTGTTACATGTATAATGTGGAATAAAGCAAATTAACTTTTATGTAATATTCTATTTTATTCTATCATATTCAGCATTCATGAGAACCAGAGTTCTCAGCATAGAAGAAAGGCAAGAGAATTAGAATAACACATAATATTAAAAAACAAATAAACAAAAAGATGAGGTTAAGTAAAAATCCTATAGTATGAATTTGAATTGGAAGTATTATGGAGAATTCGGGATGTATTTTATCCTTTAAAAAAATCAGATTTCCTAGTTCCATCCACTGAAATAGTCTAGAAAAAATGACCCAGTAGCAATGAGCATCCTTAATGCACAGATTTCCCTACCAAGAGGAACCAGAGATCTTTGTGAAAATAACACTACAAAAAGAGACAATCATATATGGTGTGCCTCCTGGTGCAAGAACACAGCATTATCTATGAAAAAGTCTTGAGGGGGAAAAAAAAAGAACCTGATCTCCAAACTCAACTACCAATTTACAGGAAAATAAAGAGGGCAGAGGAATATGTTAAACATCAAGGAGATGCAAGCAGGAAAATCCAGACTTCAGAAAATTCTACAGAACAAATTATCTAGTTTTATCCACAAAAACCTGCAAGGCAGGGGCACTTTAGATTAAGAGACATTTTAAATATATATCAACCAATCACAACATGATTCAAGAAAAATGAAAAAAATTCAGAGTATTTATGAGGCAATTGGAAATTTGGTTATTTGATATTAAGGACTTACTATTAATTATTTTATATGATATGGTTATATATGTGACATAACTATACAGTTATTATGTTTTTTAAAAAGCCCTCATATTTTAGAGATACATAATAGAATGTTTATGAAAATGTCCTCAAGCTCTGGACCTGTGTTGGGAAGCCCTAGAAGAACATCTGCTTACAAGTGAGATCAAATAATAACTGTAACATGGCAGTATCAGGGGTAACCAGTTAGAGTTTGAATCATCTGATCACCTGTTGCTGATTTTAAAAGAGGGATTAAAATTCCCTTGAACAACTCTGACCTTCACTGCTAGACTCCCACGCCCCCATATACACACCCCAACTTCCCCTTCCTTACTTCCTTATGCTCTTCCCATTATGAAAGTTCCCATTAAGCAAAAACTAGAACATCCAAGATGGAACAAAACTCAGGCTGTCATGTAGTTATGTTTAAAAAAAAGAAAAAGTCCTCAGAGTTGATGTATCTTGAAGTATTTATAAATGAAATTACATGTTGGGATTTGCTTTAAAATACTCTAGGAAAAGAAGAGAGAGGGAAGATGGCTGAAAAAATTCTCAAAATGTTGCAATTATTGAATCTAGGTGATAGATACATGGAAGTTCATTATATAATTCTATGTCTTTTGGAAACTCTCCATAATAAAAGTGGTTTTTAAAGTAATATATATCATATATTTTATTATATATTATAATTTTATATTAGTAATATAATATTTAATTAATATATAATTATTGTTATATTAATATATTATTAATTATATGTGTGTGTGTGTGTGTGTGTGTGTGTGTGTGTGTGTGTATATATGTATATATAGCCTGAGAATTTTCCTTCTCCTTCTGCCTTTAGCCCAAATGCAGTTGCTGAAAAGCAAGTTCCCCTACAAGTAGGGGATTAGTTCCCAAGAGAAGCAAAGGATACAAGTCTTCTCTCTTAGAGTCACTTGATACAGATCTTTAGGCAGAGCACATATAAAATGGGCAGATGGATGGATAGTGACAGACAAATGATCCAGTAACTGACAGACCCTCTAGAAAAATGACTACTACAGAGGGAAGGAGTGGCCTTTAATCACAGTGGGGAGAAAAAGGAATCCATGATGCTCTGGCCAATGAGGATATATGCACTACCTCTGATGCCAGGGACATGACTTCTAAGATCCAATATGAAGCAAGCTCTTATTACAGAAGATAAAGGCAAACAGATCGTTAACCAATCTAGGGTCACAAAACTTCTCTGGTACCATTTGTATAAATAGAGAATAGCAAAATGCCTGTTAACAGTGTGAGGCAAGAAGTCCAAAGAGACAGGAACAGAAACTAAGGACTAAGCTTGGAGCTCCTGAGCTGTAATCTATCAATGGACACGGAAACATAAAGGGGGCTTTCATCTCCTGCATCAGAACTACCTTGGCAAAAGATAACATCTCTGGGGGCAGCTGGGTGTTTTCAGAGCTCCCCACTCTGTCTGAGATGACTTCTTGGGAGGCTAAAGGCAGGTAATGAAATTCTCTAACAAGGATGGCATCACAGCTGTCTGAAAAGCAATTTTTTCTCAATTGCCACAGAGCAAACTATAGCAAGTCTTCACGTAGTATAAAGTAAAACCACACAACACTCAGCTGGGAAATGTAATTCACCAACAGCAGATGTAGCGATCTCACTTACATGGATATAACTTTTTAAACCAGAACAAAATTCTTCAAGGGTGCTCTTTTCCAGTCCACTTCTCAGGAAAAATAAATATTTAATATCAGAACTGCAAGGGACCTAAGAAATAATTTAATTCAGCCCTTCATTTTACAGATGTGGAAACTGAGGCTCTTGCAAAGGCCAAAGAGGAAAAGTCATATTAGCGAGTTAGTGACTGAGTTAGATCTAGAATCCAGTTCCTCCAAAGCCCAGTATTATGGCTCCTGGAGAATTGGAGTACCTTTGCATTCAGCTTCTAATTTTTCCTATTGAAATGAAGACAAGCTGAGGTGAAATCTTTAAAGTTTATCTTACTGTTTGCAGTTCACTTTTTGTTATCATTTCCCCTCAGTGCATCCCTGTTCTCTGTAGGTAATCATGTAGATGGCATGAGTCAGGGGAACTTTCTTGACCCCTACACCTTAGTACCCTAAGGGTAGGGTGACCTTATAATTTATCATTCAACCTGGGACACTTCTGAGAGCTAAGAGGATACTATTAATAAGTACATAAGGACCAAGGTATAAACTAGATTCTTCTGGACAAACTGGAACATACTATGGTCACCCTTAAGTATTGCCTGCTTCAGTTGTCTGGACCAGAAAGGATCCCAGAGACAGCCCTCTCCCTTTCTTCCTTTTTTATTAATCCTGACCCATCTTACTGAATCCCCTCTCCTCCTCCTCTTCCTCACCCTCATTCCCCACCCCTTGCTCATAGGGTCCATCCCAGGGATATGCAAAGCCCACTTTGAATCCTCCCTTTTTCCAGCTGTAGCATCCTCCCTGGGTCTTCTCCATCCCCTCTCCCCCAACAAGATGACTGCAGCGTTGCTCCTAGGACAGCCATCACCCCAGGTACCAGCCCAGACCAGGCTCCCTCAAGCCAGAATATCTAGAACATGGGACTGTAAGAAAACCCTTCTATTGGGAGTTTCTATATTCTTATATATTTCTATATTTTTCCTTTATATTCTATAAGGGAAGAGATTGTTACAGGAGGTTTTGTATGTGTATGTGTGTGATATGAAATCTGGTAATGTTAATGACTGATTAAAACTACATGGTATCATGAACACAGATATGGAAAAAAGACAGCAAAATAGAGATACTAAAATTTTGGTTTTATTAGTAATCTTTAGTAATGATAGCTTATATGCCCCAAATAATGTCCTATTCATCTTATTACCACACACAGTACTTTGCCTACAGTTAGTGCCTAATAAATATTTGTTGAAAAATGAACAAAACTAATTTTTGAACTATTTTATCACATATATATGACAATATTACTAGTTAGAATAATCATAATAGCTCCATCTACTAACACCTACGATGAGCCAGACACTATGCTTAGACCTTCATATACATTTTCCTTATTAATGCCCCAAGAACTATTCTATGTATCATTAAATGTCTTTATTTCATTAGCATATAAAACCCTACAGAAAAGTGTTAAAATTTCATAGTTGGGTACTTTTGTAGCATGATTATCTAGTCATAATTCTTAAAAGGAATTTTGCTTCTAACCCAGAGTTTTTCACTACACACTGATCCCTTTGATATATATGTCTCAAATAACCTATTAGCCCCTTCTTTTCTTACCTGAGCATTCACAGCCTCGTCCAAGTTACATTTATAATGCTCTTTTATGCATCCTAGAGATTTTTAAAAATCTATCTTGTTTTTTTGATTTGTGCCGAGAGTCTTGAAAATCCCATAACCGGCAAATAGGATAACTGCTATTAGTAACAGCAGACAAGAAACAATACTGAGTTCCATTCTCTGCAGGGGTTATTAAATCAGTGACAGCGACACATGTACACAGAGAGGCAACTTCATTCTTTTCAAGCCACAGGGGTGCCATTTAGTTCAACAGAAGAACCCTAGTACAACAAATTAGATACCAAAAAGTAACTTAGGTACTGGAAAGAATATTGTAATATAAAAATATTATCCTACTGTAATAGTGGGAGGTATTTGTAAATTTAAAATAAAGCAAAAACTGATTACTGCGAGCATTTACATTGATTATTGTAAGATTATGTGCTGAGAACAGATATATTAAATCATGGTGCTATATTACCCAGAGTCATAATTTTTAAGTTACCAGGTGAATTGTGAAAGAATGGAACAAAGAGGAGAAAATGGATAGTGACTGCCATCAGGTGGGTTTTTTTTACAGGGAAAATATTTTAAGTGAATGAGTTGGAAAACTCCTGGGAGTTAATCTATCTATCCCCCATTCAAACTAGGATATCAAACTAGGGTGGGAGGAGAAATAGCATAAAAACAATAATCTCTATCATTTTATGGAATTATAAAGTCCAAACACACACACACACTTGCACTCACCCAACGCTTACAGAGCAACTTGAGTAATAAAAGAAATGTATTGTGACAGAGGGAAAAACAATTTTGCTAGGATCCGGGAAAAAAGGAAATCCTGACTAAAGTGTTTCTGTATTCCCCTTCAGGTGATCTGCTGGTCTGCATTTTAAAATTATTGGTACACCAATCCAAACCTGCAAATATTAGGCTTCTTTTTTCCTTACTCCTACAGAGACAAAATCTACCTCTATGGGATGCCTTAATTAATATTTTTCTATTTATTTGTTGTTTGGCCCAAAAATTATATCAAGGAAAAGGGTATTTAGCAAATATTAGATACTTAATGTTCAAAATAAACAATGTTACAGAGTAGACAATGTTTGGTACAATTCATCAATTAATTACAAAAAATAATTAGAACACCAAGAATTAAAGAAATTAAAAATAAAACAATGAATTTCATTTTGTCCATCTAATTAGAAAACAATAAAATAAAATATTAATGCCCAGTAATATAACCAATCTTTGCCAAGCCTGTAATAACTGGATACTCTCTTCTATTTCTAGTGGGAGAATAAAGTGATATAATCTTTCTAGGAGACAATTTGGCAATATATATCAAATGCCTTAAAAATATTGTTATTTATTAACAGAATAATTCCAATTAGGAAGTTATACAAAGGAAATAATCAGAATGATACACAAGAATTTGTGTACAAATATAAGCACAGAGCATTATTTATAAGTTGGAAAGAACCTAAATGTCTAGCAATAAAAGGACAGTTAAATAACTCACGGTACAATGAAATATTAGAGTTGGTCCTCACAAAATGTTGTTCTGCCTGGGTAGGCCACATCTGAAGGGACACTGATAAGCTAGAGAGCTTATGGGGAGAAAAACCAGGAGGTAGAAGTCTAAAAATAATACCTTACTGAAGATCAGTTGAAGAAAGGCCTCCAAAGACTTCTTAGTTGGAAAAGGGGCCTTAAAAGAGAGGCTTCAGATATTGGAAGGATAGAAGAGTGGTCTCCAAACTTTTTGACCATATTTTAACAGATCAAATATACATTATTAATGTACGAATTATATATATTTACTGCTGTACCAAATAATGTACATTAAAAATACACAAAAATACAAATCAAAAAGTAGATCGTCTCATTTATTCTCCTAGGACGCTTGTACCCCACTTTGAGATAAATCAAAAAGAAGCTGAAGTACTTTGTTCTATTTTGCTGTGGAGAGCAGAGCTAGTACCACCAGGTAGAAGCAAAGGAAATTAAGGTTTGGGCTCAGTTTAAGAAAAATCTACCAAGTAAAGATGTTCAACAAAAATGAAATGGATGCCTTTTGAAATAGTGGGTTCAGTCTCACTGGATGAAGCCGTGAAAAGATAAGATAATGGAAGGGGGTAGTTCTTCGCCAGGTGAGATCTCTACAAGCCCTTCCACCTCTAAGGGTACTTCGATACCATCCCCGCCCTCCATGTTAGAAGGCATTTAATAATAGAAACAGCATTTGTGCATCCTGGTAGTTTTTGGAACAATTATAATTAACTTTTGATTGTATAAATGCCATATGCACAATATAATGAAACAAAAATTCTTAAATACCTAAGAAGAGAATGGAAATATCACTTTAAGAAAATTTGATATGTAAAACTCCAAACAATAAATTAGGAACAGCAGGACTCTTCACAATACTTTGACAATGACTATGTACAAAGTAATATGTATGTCAGAAAAAAAAAGTTTGAAAGGTAGACATGGCTATTGCTGGGTTTACAAGTGATTTTTATGTGCTTCTTTATACTTTCCTATATTTCCAAAACATTCTATAATAAACACATATTACTTATGTAATCATAAAAAATAATAATAATTTAAGAAATAAAATTTAAACTATAAGGTCAAAGAAGGGCAATTAGGAACTTCCAAAATGCAAACTTCATTCTGAGTATTATCATTATTACTTTATGTAAGTTCAATTACAGAGTTCTGACAGAAATAATGCTGCTAATGCCAATAATAACTGATGTTTAATAGATAACTTAGCATTATTATATTTATTACATAACTTGTTTCAGTATATCAAAAATCTGTAAAGAAAAAGATCAGAGAGAATTTCATTAAAACAGAGATCTTACCAAAGACTACACCATGAGATTACTTTAAATGCTTAAGAATGCAGGTTCTGGAATCTGACAGATTTTAATTCAAGTCCTGGTTTTGCCATAAACTAGCTGTGTTTGAGGGTGTGTTAGTTATTTGAACTCTCTGATCTCTAGTTTCCTCACCTGTAAATGGAAATGATGATGAAGATGATGATAATTCATTGGATTGTTTTAAGAAATAATACAAGTAAAATGCTTAACCCAATGACTGGCACATAGTAGACATCAGCCAAAAAAAATTTTTAAAGAAATTGCCCCTCTGACCCATTGCTTTTAATATGATTTAATTTACAAAACTTTGATTGGTCTCCTGTTTATCATAAACGCATTTGTTGCATAAATCAAGGCATACCTATAAGTATACTTTGTAGAATTTATTTTCAGCTAAGAACTTCTTATGACGATAAGGAGACAACTAGCGTTTCTCAAACTTTAATAGGCATACGAATCAGCCGGGAATCTTGTTAAAATACAGAATCTGATTCAGTAGGTCTATAGTAGTGCCTGAGTTGTTGCAGTTCTTACAAACTCCCAGGTGATCCTGATGTTGCTGGTCCACCCACTATACTTTGAATAGTAAGAAACTGGATTAAACTCAAAAAGTTAGTCACTCAGCTATTCAAAAAATGGCAAACAGACCAGTGGTACGGGTCCACTGTAATAAATGTAGAATGGTTCTTGAAGTCTGTCTTAATTAGGAACTACAATCACCCACTTCTTACACAGATCTGATGAATGAGGGTTTTTTCCTCTCTCTCTTTCATTAACATAAAGTTTGAAGGTAGGCAGTCCAGGGCTATGGCGGCACCACACTGTCATCAGGGTCTCAGACTCCTATTTTTCTACTCTGCCATTCTTAGCATTGGCATGTAGCTTCCATTCTCAAGGTTCCCTCATGATCACAAGATAACTGCTGGAATTCCAGCCATCACATCTAATTTCTAGACAGGAACATGGAAGATGAGAAGAGCAAAAGATAACTCCCAGCTGAGTCATTCCTGGAAGTCCCATTTAACAATTTCCACTTTTATCTCATGGCCACTCCTAGCTGAAAAAGAAGCTGAGAAATACAGTCTTTTGTGCCTCAAATAAAATTCAGGTTCTATTGATAAGAAAGAGGAGAAGATGAATACAGCTGGCATTCATCACCACAGAAATCAACAAATCTGGCTTTAAATTCCAGCTGTACCACACTAACTGTGTGATCTTAGGCAAATTACTTGGACTTTCTGACCTTTTATTTCTTCATCAGTAAAAGTTAGTATAAAAAATAACCACTTCATAAAGTTGTTGAGGGGATTTAATGAGTTAAAGTATGAAAAAGTAGCTGCCACACAGTAAGTGTTCAATAAATGAAAGATTTAGATCATTCCTTTACTGCAAGTACCAAGTGGGTATTCTGCAATGGGGGAAGACAGGAATAATGAAATGTTGAAAAGAGACTATATTCTAGGCACGTATTTCCCTTTTTAAAAAATACCTGTTTAGCAGACTTCAAAATAAGAAAGATAACGGATTGAGTCATCAAAATCACAATTTATAAAAATTATTATTTCTCTCCTAGTCATTGAGCTTGTATAAATTCCCTGGATCTTCATTTATCATCAGAAAAAAAGAAATCTCATTTCAGAACAACAGAGTTGCAATTGTTGTTCTTTTCGATAAATGACAGAACCAATTAGGAGGGAGGAAGAAATGGCTTCTTTTCATGAAAAGGTTGCATTGTTCTTTACTGATACCATAGAAAGTGATAGCACATAAATGAGCTATCTCAGAGAAATGCTACAAGCAAATTACATTCAGAAAGGCAGGATGATGCTGGATTTTTGGACCAAGAACATTCATTCTGATAAAGAACACGTTGGCATGGGAAAAACAGAGGTGAAAGAATTTACAGTTTTCAATAAGAATCAAGGCTTTTATGCTTTACCTAAGGGAGTACACTTAGCTAAGAGAGATTCCTAAATTGTAAATAAAACCCAGGTTCCAATTTCTTACATTGTAACTAAAAGACTAGCTTTCCTTTGTCAAATACTGTAGTTCATATCAGAAAACCCAAGAAACCAATTTTTCAGTGGTAGATTTTGGCAAGTTCTAAATTCAATGCATGGAAGGACTTCATAAGTAAATATGAATGCCCAATGTACATAAGACAGAAGCATTTAATAATCTCCAGCTTTGTCCCATATGGGGCTACCCAGGGCTCTTTTCATTATGGGAAATCAAGCTATGACAAACAAAACCCACGGGAAACATAAAATGTGTTCCTCCCCCCTCAGAGACTGGCAAGTCACCAGAGAAGGCAGACTAAATAAATTCTATATTTGCATATTGCTGTCAGGGACTACACTGAGTAAATAAAACAGACGTGACTTTCTTGAAAAATCCCATACTCTGTATATGAAAATTCACACTGGCACATATTTTAAAGTTGATGTCAGAGGAGACCCAGAGGCCCTCTCAGCATATCCTTTAGAGACTGCTCCTAGCAACCCAAAAGTGAGGCAGAGTGGGGCTGTGCAGAGCCTGTGACTGCAAGTTCAGGAGAACTGGGTTCTTGACTAGCTTTGCCATTAACAGTTGTGTGACCCTGGACAAGTCTCTTCAGCTTTCTGGGTCAGAAGTTCTTCAAAGTCCCTTCCAACTCCAAGATGGTGAGTCTGTGAGTATACCAAATTTATCATGCCATTACATCTTTTAAAACACACATGTATTTAGTTAATATCTGCAATACAATAGAGCCTCAAATGTCCCCAGTTATAGAGAAAAGGAACAAAATGGATATTTGAGATTCATATGCATTCTGCAAATCTCAACTACCTAATAATTACTTCAACCTCTCTTTTATATCTTTCGTCAGAGCAGTTAAACAATAACAAAATTTCCCCTTAACCTTTCCCAGACTCTGGGGAACAGTGAAATAGCCACAATTTGAAGCATAAAAGCAAAGAACCTCTGACCAAATTCAGGAACCATTCTCTATCATCACTACCTAGCCTGCATATGTAACACAGCCCTCACTCCTTACCACCCTGTGCTATGGTTAACTGTGGGTACTCCAGTCTTATGTTGCAAGCTAGGCAGTTGTTAAAATTCCAGCTCTGGCGGCCAGCCCTGTGGCCTAGTGGTTAAGTTCAGTGTGCTCGGCTTCAGCGGTGCAGACCTACACCACTCATCAGTGGCCATACTGTGGTGGTGACCCACATACAAAACAGAGGAAGACTGGCACAGATGTTAGCTCAGGATGAATCTTTCTCAAGCAAAAAGAGGAAGATTGGCAACAGATGTTAACTCAGGGCAAATCTTCCTCAGCAAAAAAAAAAAAAAAAATTTAAATCCAGCTCTGGATTCAAATCCAAACTCCTACACTTAATAGCTCTGTGATCATAAACGAGACATTTAAATTCCATGAGCCTCAGTTTCTTTATCAGTTAAATGACATTTCATTCATTCACTCAACAAGTATTGATTGAATGCCTATATACGTGAGGTGCAGTTCTAGATGCTGAGGGTAGAATAGTAAAAAATAGAAGGTCCTTGTACTCATGGAGCTTATATCATAATGGGGAGACAGGCAATAAAAAG
Organism: Tapirus indicus; assembly: GCA_031878705.1. NCBI lineage: Eukaryota > Metazoa > Chordata > Mammalia > Perissodactyla > Tapiridae > Tapirus > Tapirus indicus. Next base: position 29,982,657 of record CM062921.1, on the reverse strand, counting down.
GTAAACAAATAATTCAATGCTATAAAGAAAACAAAACAGCATAAAGTGATTACAGAGTAAAGGAGGCAGAACATTAGACAGGATGGTGAGAGATGGCACCTTTTAAGGAAGAGACATTTGAACCAAGACCTAAATGTCAAGAAGTCAGCAATTCAAAGAGCTGGGAGAAATGCATCTGAGGCAGAAATCATAGCAAGTACAAAGGCTCTGAGGCAGTTCAAGCTTGGTGTGTTAGGAAGAAGCAAAAGAAGGCCACTATGCCCCAGGCTTAGTAAACCAGAGAGAGTTGTAAGAGATTAGGTTGGAGAATACTGATGCAAAACATTGCATGCCTCATATTCCATTTGTTACAATTCTATTCCAACCTTTTCTGTATCAACAGTTTTAAGATTCTCAGGTCTACTCTTTTCTCTCAGTTCTAATGGAATTCCAGTGCTTAGCCTTGAAGCTATGGTTCCTCAAAACTACTTGAGAAGGCAGTCTCAGAAAGAGAGTAAAGAAAACTCTTCTCTCTTACCATACAGCTGCAAGAAAAAAAGGCTCTATAGTATATTACATTTGAGGAGCAATACAGTATACCGTTAAAAGTATGGACTCTGGAGCCAGACTGCCTGGGTTCAAATCCTATAACCCTATCACCTACCAGATGTGTGATTTGAGGCAGATTACTTACCCTTTCTCTACCTCCATTCATCATCTGTAAAATGATAATAATAATAGTACCTACCTCATGAGTTGTTGGAAAGATTAAGAGTTAATAAATATAAAGAAATTAGGATAGTGCCTAGCACATAGTATAAGTAAATATGTTACTTATTGTTGTTATTTTTATAATTACTGTATTTAACAAGTTGTTATATTGATAACATTCATAAAAATATCCAACTTCCTCTTCTATCTACTGTGAAAGACATTTGAAAATATATAATATTATCTGTTTTCTGTAATTATAAAATGTCATTCATAAAAACATAAGAAATCAGTTAATTGTTGCTTTGTCCTGTGAAAGTAACCTATAAGTTCTAAAAGTCTCCATTTATTATTGATTGTTTCATGTAATAATTTATTGTCTTTGTATAATACTCGAATTGTTATTTATTTTCTGAAAAGTATAATACTTGAGAAGTTCTTTGTTACATAAGAAGAAGAGCTTTGGAATTTCCTTTTTCTTCCCCTTTATCATTAAAAGTTGTAATAAATCTCATGACTCTGTTAGATTCCCTATTAAAAGGGCTTGTCTCATTTAAACTAAGATTGATAAGCAAGGAACAGATTGTGTAAGACTCTGTAGATCATGGTAGAGTTTGGACTTTATTCTACATGTGCCAGAAAGTCATAAAGGGTTTTAAGCAGAAGAATGATGTAATCTTATAGACAGTTTTTAGAAGCTCATGATGGCTGCGGTGTGGAGGGAGGATCATAGGGAGACAAGAATGCAAGTAGAGAGATCAGCAGGTCACATGAGAAATTATTGGACTTAGACTAGAGTAGTAGCAGTAAAAATGTTGAGAAGTAGACTGAAAAGAGATATATTTTGGAAGTAGAGCCAAGAAGATTCATTGATGGAGTGAGGGAAAAAGAGAATAACACTACTTAACCCCATAGGGTTGTTGTAAGGATTAAATAAACTCACATTTTAAATGGCTGAACATGGTGCTTGGTTTTGCTCAATAAATGGTGGCTACCATTGTTATTATTTTATTTTATATCTCTACAGAGCCAAGCACTATACTTTGTAAACATTATGTGCTCAATAAATAATTGTTTAAAAATGAACCCTTAAATAACTTTTTTTTCAAGAATGTTCTAATTCCCTTGAAGACTATTTAACATTGATAACTTATCTTTCTCATCTTGGTACTGAACCATAATGTGTATGCATTCAAAAAGTACTTTTAAATATTAGGTATTAAAACCATGATTCTTTCATTTTCTCCACAATTTGAGGCCTGTGAAGGAACTGAGGAATAAAAAGCATTTATGACACACAGAAAACAAACAGCTAAATGGCAGAAGTAGGCCCTTCTTATCAGTGATTAAATGCAAATGGATTAATTCTTCAATTAAAAGGCAGAGATTGGCAGAATGGATAAAAAAAAAAACATGATCCATCTATATTCTGTCTACAAGAGATTCACTTTAGATACAAAGTGTCCAAAGTATCTTTAGACAAAAAAGGGTGAAAGTAAAAGGATGGAAAACTATATTCCATGCAAATAGTAACCAAAAGAGAGTAGGATTGGCTATACTAATAGACAAAATAAACTTTAAATCAAAAAAGTTTATGAGATAAAGAAGGACATTATATATTAATAAAAGGTTCAATACAGCAAGAAGATAAAACAATTGTAAACATTTACGTACTTAATGACAGACCATCAAAATATATGAAGCAAAAACTGACAGAATTGAAGGGAGAAATAGTTTCATAATAATGGTTGGAGACTTCAATACCTCACTCACAATAATGAATACAACAACCAGACAGAAGATAAGTAAGGAAACAGAAGACTTAACACAATAAACCAGCTAGATCTAACAGACATGTATAGAACACTCCACTCAACAATAACAGCATAAACATTCTTCTCAAGTGCACATGGGACATTTTCCAGGATAGATATATGTTAGGCCACAAATTAAGTCTCAATAGATTTAAAAATATAAATGTCATATAAAATTTCTTTTCTGACCACAACAGATGAAGTTAGAAATCAATGACATTAAAAAAACTGGAAAATTTTGGAAATTAGACAACACATTTTTAAATAACCAAAGGATCAAAGAAGAAATCACAAGAGAAATTAAAAAATACTTAGAAATGAATGAAAATGAAAACACAACATACCAAAACTTACAGGACACAGCAAAAATGGTGCTAAGAAGGAAATTTATAGCTATAAATGCTTACATTAAAAAACAAGAAAGATCTCAAATCAACAACCTAACTTTACAACTTAAGAAGGAACTAGAAAAAGAAGAACAAACTAAACTCAAAGCTAGCAGGAGGAAGGAAATTGTAAAGATTAGAGCAGAAATAAATGAAAGAGAGAACAGAAAAATAATAGAGAAAATCAATGAAACAAAAAGTTGATTCTTTGAAAAGATCCAACAAAACTGACAAGTCTTTAGCTAGACAGACAAAGAAAAAAAGAGAGAAGACCCAATTACTAAAATCAGAAATGAAAGTGGGGACATTACTACCAATTCCATGGAAATAAAAAGGATTATAAGAAAGTACTATGAACAATCATAGGCCAAAAAAAATTGGATAACCTAGATGAAATGGACAAATTCCTAGAAACACAAAACCTACCAAAACTAAATTATGAAGAAATGGACAATCTGAATAGACACATAACTAGTAAGGAGATTACATCAGTAATCAAAAATCTCCCAACAAAGAAAAGCCCTGGATCTGATGGTTTCACTGGTTAATTCTACCAAATATTTAAAGAAGAACTAATACCAATCATCCTCAAAGTTTTCCAAAAAATTAAAGAGGAGGGAGCACTGTCTAACTCATTCCATGAGGCCAGCATAACCCTGATATCAAAGCCATACAAAGACACTACAAGAAAAGAAAACTATAGACCAATATCCCTTATGAACATTGATGTAAAAATCCTCCACAAAATACTAGCAAACAGAATTCAGCAGCATATTAAAAGGATTATATAACATTACCAAGTGGGATGTATTCCTGGAATGCAAAGATGGCTCAACATATGAAAATCAATCCATGCAATACATCACATCAACAAAATGAAGGGGGAAAAAAACCCACGTGATCATCTCAATTGATATAGAAAAAGCATTTGAGAGAATTCAACACCCTTTCATGATAAAAAAAACACTGAACAAAATAGGAATAGAAGGAAACTACCTCCACATAATAAAAGTCATATATGAAAAATCCACAGCAAACATAATACTCGATGGTGAAAAACCGAAAGCTTTTCCTCTAACATCAAGAACAAGGTAAGGATGCCCACTTTCACCACTTCTATTCAACATAGTACTGGAAGTTCTAGCCAAAGCAATTAGGCAAGAAAAGGAAATAAAAGACATGCAAATTGGAAAGAAAGGAGTAAAATTATCTCTGTCTGCAGATAATATGATTTCATATGTAGAAAATCCTACAGACTCCACAGGAAAGCTGTTAGAATAAATGAATTCAGCAAAGCAGCAAGACATAAAGTCAACACACAAAAATCAGTTGCATCTCCATATACAAACAATGAACAATCTGAAAAGGAAATTACAAAAACAATTCCATTTATAATAGCATCAAAAAGAATAAAATATTTAGGAATTAACTTAACCAAGGAGGTGAAAGACTTGTACAATGAAAACTACAAACCTCTGCTGAAAGAAATTAAAGAAAACATAAATAAATGGAAACATGTTCCATGTTCATGAATTGGAAGACTTAATATTATTAAAATGTCAATATTACCCAAAGCAATCTACAGATTCAATGCAATCTCTATCAAAATCACAATAACTTTTTTGCAGAAATGGAAAAAAATCCCATCCTAAAATTCATATGGAATCTCAAGGGACCTCAAATAGCCAAAATCATCTTGAAAAAGAACAAAAATCTGGAGGACTCACATTTCCTGATTTCAAAAACTACAGTAATCAAAACAATGTGGTGTTGGCATGAAGACATATAGACCAATGGAATAGAATACAGAGCCCAGAAAGAAACCCTCATATATAAGTCAAATGATTTTTAACAAGGGTGCCAAGACCATTCAATGGGGAAAGGACAGTCTTTTCAACAGATAGTGCTGGGAAAGCTGAATATCCACATGTAAAAAAATGAAGTTGGACCCTTACCTAACACCATACACAAAAATTAACTCAAAATGGATCAAGGACCTAAATGTAAGACCTAAAACAATAAAACTGTTAGCAGAAAACATAGGATGAAAGCTTCACAACACTGGATTTGGCAATGATTTCTTGGACATGATACCAACAGTACAGTCAACCAAAGAAAAAATAGACAAATTGGATTTCATGAAAATTTAAAAATTTTGTACATCAAGAGACACTACCCACAGAGTAAAAAGGCAACTCACAGAATGGGAGAAAAATATTTGCAAATCATATATCTAATAAGGGATTAATATCCAGAAGAACTCCTAAAACTCAAACAATAAAACAACCCGATTTAAAAATGGGCAAAGGACTTGAATAGACATTTCTCCAAAGAAGACATACAAATAGCCAATAAGCACAGGAAAAGATGCTCAAGATCACTAATCATTAGGGAAATGCAAATTGAAACTACAATGAGATATCACCTCACTCATTAGGATGGCTAATATCAAAAAAACAGAAAACAACAAGTGTTGGTGAGGATGTGGAGAAATTGGAACACTCATGCACTGTTGGTGGGAATGTAAAATGGTATAGCCGCTGTGGAAAACAGTACGTAGGTTCCTCAAAAAATTAAAAATAGAATTACTATATGACCCAGCAATTCCACTTCTGGGTATATACCCAAAAGCATTGAAAGCAGGGTCTCAAAGAGATATTTGTATACCCATGTTCATAGCAGCATTATTCACAATAGCTAAAACATGGAAGTAATCCAAGTGTCCATCAACATGAATGGATAAGCAAAATGTGGTATATACATACAATGAAATATTATTCAGCCTTAAAAAGGAAGGAAATTCTGCAATATGCTTCAACATGAATGAACCTTGAGGACATTATATTAAGTGAAACAAGCTAGTCAAAGAAAGACAAATACTGTATGATTCCATTTATATGAGGTACTTAGAGTAGTCAAATTCATCAAGACAGAAAGTATAGGAGAAGGGAGAATGGGGAGTTATTGTTTAATAGTTGTAGAGTTTCAGATTTACTGGATGAAAAGAGTTATGGGGATAGATGGTGGTGATGGCTGCACGACAATGTGAATGTATTTAATACCACTGAACTATACACTTAAAAATGGTTAAGATAGTAAATTTTATGATATGTGTATTTTAACACAATAAAAAAAAGAAAAAGAAAAAAAAAGCAATTGTTGACCAACCAAAAGTAATTAGAGCTAAAGAAAACCCTGGAGGAGCTCCCTTCTTATGAGTATTCTGTTTCCAGAAGGAATACTAGGGAGGAAAGAACAAGTAGAATTAAAGGGTAAAAGAGTTTACAATGTTGATGTTGGAATAATATAGCACACAAGGTCACAAAGGGTGGGTCAACCAATGGAGTTCCTATCCTGAATTCACAACGGTCTGATCTTCATTTGTTTCTCGTTTCTGCCCTCTCTGGTTAGTGGTTAGAGAACACTGAGTGTTAGTGCCAGAAAGGGACCATAGAAATCATCCTATCTCCTTGGGTTTTTCTAATGAAGATCTGAGACTAAGAGATTTCCCCAAAATTACACTCCTAGTAAGGACTAGGGCTGGCATCACCCCCGCAGATCTTCAGGCAGTCTGTGGGCTTAAGCACTTTTTCTTCCTTGGCTTACATTCTCTCATTTTTTTCTCTCTTGTTCTCACTCCCATTTATTTAATTGTAAAAGATAATGGCCTGTAGAGGGTTCCAATCTGCCGAGTAAATCACACTGACTAAGCCCCACTGAGAAAGGCCTGTGCAGGTGTCTGGGCAAAGAGAGAGGAAAGCTAGATCTTCCTCTCAGCCCTTGGCAAGCTCCATTTCCCTCCAGTGAACTTTAATTGAAATTTGCAAGGATGAACAAAAAGCTAGAAACAGGAGGGGGCTGACTAAATGGCTTTTGAAGGAATAAATAAAAGTTGTCAGGACCTACATATCATGTTGGTTTGAAGATATCCAAGAAAAAGAAGAATTTAGAGGGAAAGGAGAAGAAAGGGGAAAGGAGAGGAGCAAGTAGCCAGACATATCACATTGGAGATGTTTGAAAACCATCTGGGAACGGCTAATAACAGAGGAAATAAACATTTTGGGAAGTTTCCATCAGAAAGCATTATTTTATTCATTCATCTAATAAATATGTTCTGAATGCCTATGTGTGTAACACTCTACTAAGCCTATGGGGAGGTACTCAGAACATTAAAACGCAGTCTTGAGTTGTCAGAAGCTTATAATCTAGTTGGAGGGGAAGACATATTAAACAAGCATTCAGGGAGTGCTTACCATGTGCTTGGCACTGTGCTAGGTGCAAGGTATTACACAGATGAATGAGACAGCCCCTGCACTCACAGAATTTGCATTCTAGAGCAGTGTTGCCCAACAGAATATGAGAACCACAAATATAAGCCACACAGCAGTCATACTAAAAGAGGTAAAATTAATTTTAATAATGTTTTGTTTAGCCCAATATATCTAAAATACTATCACTTCAACATGTAATTAATATAAAAATTATTAATGAGATATTTTACATTTGAAATTCTTTTTTTCATACTAAGTCTGAAATCCAGTGTTTATTTTACACTTACGGCACATTTGAATTCTCTCTAGCCTCATGTCAAGTCCTCAAAAGCCACATGGGTCTAGTAGCTACCTTATTGGAGAGTACAGTTCTAGAGCGATACTTCTCAAACTTCTTTTGATAAACCTAAACATCCCACACATCTCTGAAGTTTCTGATATGTCTCTTCCCTGCTCCCACCTCCCCCCAACACTTGTTCAAGGAGGAATTCCCTCTCCATTTTCACCTCTCTCTTTCTATCCCCACCCACTTGGTAATCTCTACTTTGCTAGCTAGCACAGGGGGCCAGAAGTTCTATGCTTTTCCAAGGTACATGTAACCCTCTTCATCTGTAAGGTCTGATAAGCAGCTACCCATGCCTCCCCCACCATCACACACATACAACACCTATCTGAGAATCACCATTAAATCTAAAGGGCACACAAATATTTTTTTTAAAAAAACAGTGTTACTGTTATAGAAGTAAATAACCAAAAAAAAGCAAACTGTATAAGCTACTTCACAAAGCAGTGCATAATTATATAGCAAATGTTGAGTTGAGATTGAGAAATATTGGATAGGCCAGAGCAGTCAGGCAAAGCTTTATTGAGGGAATGAGACTTGAACTGTGCCTTGAAAGATGAATAATGCACATTGAAATAAAATTTAAAATACTTTGCCTTTGTCATATAAAAATAGAAATTTGAAAGCTTGGGCAAGCCATGACTTAAAATGCGTTTTAAAAGAATTCTGAGGAGATTGTGTACCCAGTCCTAGAATAAGTTTTAGGGAAGGGGATAGGAACATTTTGTTCTTCCTATAAAAACAGGGGCAGGGGTGGGGGGAGTCAATTAAGAGTCATGCTCAAGTGAAAAACAACTTTTTTTTTTATAGCTGCCAGTTTTAGAAGAAAACACAGATACTAGAAAGACATAGCCACAGAAGAATAACTGAAAAATTGATCAAGAAAACAGAATATTCGATTTTAATCAATAATATAGTAATTATGATTTTTTTTAAACCTCAGCCTGAGACAACAGCCAATTACAGGAGACAGAAAGGACAGGAAAACACAGGCAGAGAAAGGTAAAAACATCTTACTCTCTCAGTCCAAATCCTGGCCATCCCTGTGATTTTCCAAGTCCCCCAGCCAAGATGCTTGCCAATATGACTGGACAAATACTTGTCTAGATCCATCACTGATGGACAAGGCTAACACTTTAAACTCCAAATGAGGTTCCAGGTTTCCTCCTTAGTCTTCACCTCCTGCCAAACCCATTTAGGGCAATAATACCCCTTTCTAGGGATATTTCTCCCATGTGAATGCAATAGTATTGTCTGATCAATGGATTGCTTTAAAAATTATGTCCAATAAGAGTATACCTTAATTAACAGCTTTCAATACTCAAAATGGGGTAGTGGTAAAGAGTACAGACTTGGACATTACACTGCCAGGGTTTGAGTCCCCACTCTTAGGATCTTGGGCAAGTTCCTAGCCTCTCAGAGCTTCAGTTCTCCATGTGTAAAATAGTGGTAATAATAATACTACCTGAGAAGTTGTTGTAGGCCTTAAATAACACAACACATGCAAATTCCTTACTATAGGGCCTGCACCTAGTAAGTGCTCAATATGATTTTATTATTGGTATTTTCCCATTGATATGATGACCTCCATTGTAGAGACAGACATATCAGGCAATCTCAGCTTAGTGACATGAAATATTTGATTTTGTCCACCAACTCCCTTTGTTCTGAGTCTATATTCAGAAAATATGGCTTTCTAAAGTCCATCTACAAGAGAATGGGTTTTCATTTATATACATGATAGTTCCTGGAACAGTTATATTTCTAATTGAAGATAAATCTAATTTTAAAAAATACATATGGGGGCCAGCCCAGTGGCATAGTGGTTAAGTTTGCACACTCTGCTTTGGTGGCCCAGGGTTCACAGTTTCGGATCCCAGGCACAGACCTACACAGTGCTCATCAAGCCATGCTGTGGCAGCATCCCACATACAAAATGGAGGAAGATTGGAACAGATATTATCTCAGGGACAATCTTCCTCACATACACACACAAAAATATATATATATGTCAGCGCTGGCCCTGTGGTGTAGTGGTTAAGCTCCCGTGCTCCGCTTCAGTGACCCAGGGTTCGCAGGTTTGGATCCCAGGCACGGATCTACATACCACTCATCAAGCCATGCTGTGTTGGTGTCTCACATAAAAATGGAGGAAGATTGGCATGGATGTTAGCTCTGGGACAACCTTCCTCAAGCAAAAAGAGGAAGATTGGCAGTGGATGTTAGGTCATGGCCAATCTTCCTCACACACACACACACACAAAAATACATTTTGACTCAGTAATTCCACTTCTGAAAATCTATTTTAAGCAAGTAATCAAAATCCTACAAAATCTATAAGAACAGAGATGTTTGAAATAACCTACATATTTATCAGTAGAAAAATAACAGTAATATCCTTTACTTAAATAGCATTTATCTTGTATTAAGCAATATTTGAAGGGTTTTTCATGTGTAGACTCATTTAATCCTTTCTTTTTTGTTTTTTTGGTTTTTTTTTTTTTTGGTGGGGAAGATCAGCCCTGAGCTAACATCTGTTGCCAATCCTCCCCTTTTTGCTGAGGAAGACTGGCCCTGGGCTAACATCCGTGCCCATCTTCCTCCACTTTATATGGGACGCTGCCACGGCATGGCTGACAGGCTGTGCGTCAGCGGGCGCCTGGGATCCAAACTCACGAACCCCAGGCTGCCAAGCATGAACTAAACCACTGCGCCACCAGGTGGCCCTTCATTTAATCCTTTCAACAGGTGAGTACTATATTCTCAGTTTAAAAATGGAGAAATTGAGTTACTTAAATTAAGTTGTCCAAGGCCATACAGACAGCTAAAAGGTGGTAGAACCAGGATTAAAACACAAATAATCCATAGTCTGTGTTCTTAACCATTATACTATACTGCCCCTCAGCAGAATGGAATTATGGTATACCCACACAGTGGACTATCTAATAGGCATTAAAAGTAGGTTTATGATTGGTTTATTAAAACTTTGAAAATGCTGATGCTATAATGTTAAATGAAAAAAGCAAGATACAATTATACATAAACACACAGTTATTTCAACTATTTAAAACAGGCAAGAAAAAAGACTGGATTAAAGATGATTTTTTTCTCTTCTTTCTTCTTTTCTATATTTTCCAAATCCTTTATAATACTGTATTTAAATTTTTATTTGAAACAAAGGACAACTGGAAAATACAGCCATACATCTACTGACAAGAGTCACTGATACACTTTGTTTTCAAAACCTCATTTATAAAAAACAACACTAAATAAGGCAGCAACGTACAGCAGATAAGGATTATGGCTTTGGAATTGAAAGACTTTGGCTGAAAAACCTGAAACATGCCACGCAATCCCTTTAAGGCAGAGTAGCCTCATCTGTAGAATGGGAATATAAACAAATCCTACAATTACTATGAAGATAAAATAAAATGATTCAGGTGAAAATAAACTGGAAAACAACTTGGTATTATTTCCCAGCCTTGATCAAGGTATTCCTTCTTCCCCTCCAGGTCAGCTGGGCTACTAATCTCTCTCCTCTTCCCCTATGTGAGCCTGTGTTTATTTCTCTAACCCAGTGGCCTCAGGGCCCAGGAGATATATCCATATCCAGATAATCCCCACCATGCCAACCCTGTGAAGTGATCTATACATCAGCCAAGCTGGGGCTGTACCCGGGTATTCAACAGTCCCACTGCTTCTTCCCTCTCAACCCTAACCACTACCAATATAGTGCTGAGAGTACAGACCAGAACTCCCCTAGGCCTCTCTGCATCCAAGACGACTTAGACAAAAGGTGTTTTATCCACATTAGAAATCAAGATATTTACACCCCTCTCAACCCCTTAAATATGGTCACTTTAAAATTTACAAATAAGTTGTATTCACTGGTTTCTTTTAAAGTCAAATACATTTTCCCGACAGAAACTCAAATGGACAGTTAACTCCCAGATGATCCACATTCCTAAAATTGTAAACGATTGCAATAAAAACTCCAACAAACATAAAACGGTTTAAATCTATAGAAGGTCTTCTCAACAAGTAGTTTCTGGGAACAGATATCTAATAGCCCCAGCTGAGCCAGCCTATGCAAACTCATAAATGACTGATAGCAGACCAAACTTTGGTCTAAACTAGTGAGAGATGCATTAAAAACACCAGGCTGTGGAATGGCAGAATAAGAGAAACTACAATAAAAGTAGCCAGCCCTGGTGGTCTAGTGGTTAAGATTCAGTGCTCTCACCACCATACCCCGAGTTTGTTTCCTGGTCAGGGAACCATACTATCTGTCAGTCAGTTGTCATACTCTGGCAGCTGTGTGTTGCTATGATGCTAAAAGCTATGCCACCAGTATTTCAAATACCAGCAGGTCACTCATTGTGGACAGGTTTCAGCAGAGCTTCCAGACTAAGACAGACTAGGAAAAAGGACCTGGCCACTCACTTCCGAAAAAATTGGCCATGAAAACCCTACGCATAGCAGCATTGTAGTGCCAGAAAGTGAGAGGATGGCGCACAAAAACTGGGCAGGGTTCAGATTTGCTATACACAGGGTCACTAGGAGTCGAAATCAACTCAATGACACTAACAACAACAAACAATGAAAGTAAATCTGTTCCCAATGGGGTCTAAAATATTCTGGACTCCACCAAACCACCTTGGGCCTACTAAGGACACAAAGAAAAGCCCATCATTGTCCCTTAAGCAGGCCCTTACTTCCTCTGGGCTCTTTTGCACTGAATTCATGAAAATACTTTATAAGTGTTGGTGAGCTACCTGGTTGTAAAGACTCCTGTTATTCCTTTCTTGACCTCTCCGGTGAAAGAGTAAAAGTGAGACGAGAAAGGAATACAGAAGGGAGGTTTATAGCATCAAAGTTCCTAATGACTTCACAGCTTTACCAACGGCCATCCTAGTTAACTTTTAAGGCTAGGAAGATGAACACAGGTATCTGAAGATACAGAAAAAGCCAATTTTTATCAAACCTTCCCAAGTACCATGTTCTACTTCCTAGCCTCAAGGACTGTGAAAACATTTTTCACTCCCTCCAGCTTGTGAAAGAAGCTGCATCCTCTCTAACAGGAGGCAAGGGACCTTAGCAAACTTTTCCTCTCCTTTATCCTGGTGTCCTACAAAAGTGAGTATTCCACTGGGAAGTAAAGAATGCTACCCTAAACTGGTAGAATTAGAACCCAAAGTTGAATCCAAAAGGCAGATCAGATTTAAAATGCACTGTTTCCAAGAATCTAGCATCTAAATTTATGTATGATGATAACAATTTTAGAAAGTTGGGTCAACTGAAGGGCAGATAGGAAGTGTGGTATGGGCACACCCAGACCTCGGGACACCAGAAATCATGGTATTCAGTTCCCAAGTGCTCAGGACTGATTATCTGGAAAGTCTGAGGTATAGGTCAGGTGCAGTCTGCTAGCTAAAGTGAGCGATTCCAAGAAAAATTCTGAAAAGTCTACCCTCAACCATGCCTGACTAACTCCTGTTTAACCTTTAGGTTATCATCTTAGACAACACTGCCTTCCGGAAAGTGCACCCTAACTCCCCAAATCTACCTTCTCTAACCTTGGCTTAGGTAGCCCTTACTCTCCTAAACATGTCACAATACTTAACACACTGCAGTATTGTCTGTTTAATCACTTTCTAGTTTAGTGGTTTTCAAAAGCTTGCTCACATAGCCTTCCAAAAGACTTTTTAAAAAATATGGACCTTTGAACACTTCCATGTGGGATGGAGAAGTCTGAAGCAGGTAAACATTACCACTTAACAACAACTAAAATTTGGATAAATTTGAAAAATCACATATTTAAAGGTATCAAGGAGCTGTGAAGGCAATAAGGAATATCAGGAACAAAATTCCAGAGAGCAGAGAACCATTCAGAGGTGATCTAAAGGTCTATGATGTTTTAGGGGCATTTGCTACCTCTGGAAACAGGCTGAGATCTGGAATTGGGCCAAGTACAGGAATACTGCTATAGGACAGAGAAGTAAACAAAATTTTTGACAGTTGCTTGGGCTGGAGTAACAAAATTGAAGATTTGGGGAGCCTCAGATACAAGGCCAGTTTCTTCCTCAAGGTATTTGCTAAATTTTGAAGATAAGCCACAAATTCCAAAAAGCAGAGTGGAATTTCCTAGAGTCTATGGATACTTAGGAGACAAAAGCTGGCTAAGAAAACAAGCCTTGAATACAGCCAGTAAGAGGTGAAAGCCCTGGAGGGAATGATGGATTAATACTACCAGCTACTACCACTTTTTTCCTCACGGCATTTGCCAATATGGGCACAGCTAGAAGTTGAGAATCCAGGCTTGTCAGAAAGCTGCTTCTGGAGAATAGAGAAACCAGTAGTCTTGGCAGTTGTGCAGGACCAGAACATCCAAATTGGAGACTTGAGGAACCTCAAACCCACAGCCAGTCTCCTCCTCAAAAGATGTGTGATATTTTGAAGCTTCATAGGATGGAAGGCTAAACAGCTAATCAAAATACATCTGTAAAGTAGAGTAAAAATTTCTGCAGAGTCTTGATTCTAAACAAAGGACCCCCCCCCACCATGCTCTCAGTGAAAAGCCATCAAGGACCATGTCCTAGGAACAAGGAAAACAAAGTTGGACTAGATCTGACTAAAACTGCAAACCAGTCTTGATCTAAACAAGTCTGTAACCGGATTAAGGTGATCAGATCCCCAGTCTACCTTCTTAGAATTTTACCTCTGTGGTGAAAGATATCATCATCTGAAGCCTCTAAAGTTGGAGTGAGTGTGTGTGTGTGTGTGTGTGTGTGTGTGTGTGTTTAATATAAAACATCTGACAAACAAAAATTACTAGGTATATGAAGACAGAACCACTTGACTGATAACCAATAAAAACAGCCCCATAGGTGATCCAGATATTGGAGTTAGCAGACAAGGACTTTAAACGATTCATAAATTAAAGAAAATAAAGGAAAAGATGGACAAAAGAGAAGAAAGGATACAAAATTTCAACAGAGAAGTAGAATTTATACAAAGAATCAAATGGATATTCTAAAATTGAAAATAAAATATACAAAATTAAGAACTCAATGGATGTGTCTAACAATAGATGGACCTAGCAGAAGACAGGAAGTGAACTCAAAGAGAAATCAATAGAAAATATCCAGACTGAAGCTCAAAAAGAAAAAAGACTGCTGTGGAGTGATAGAGGAAAGAGAGAGAATATGAAGAGAAAGAGAGAGAACGAACAGAGCACAGAAACCTGTGGGACACAATCAAAAGATCTAACACACATGTAATTAGAGTTCCAGAAGAAGAGGAGAGAGAAAATGGGGCAGAAGCAATATTTGAAGAGATGATGATGGAGGATTTTCTAAAACTGATCACAGATCTATCAGAATAAAAAGTTTGACTCTGTTTTGGCAGCTTTCAAGCCCTACCCCTCCCTTTTACCTCCCTGACCCATATACAGACAAGCCAATAAGAGAACCTGCATGTTCCCTCCTTTGGCACTAACAGGAAGTTCAAACCACACAAGCCCTGGCCATGTGGAGCTACTCTCACCCCACCCCCATCCTATTTCCACAATAAAAGCTAAAGCCAGTCTCTCCTCCTTGTTCTCTCAAGCCATTCTTGGACCTGCTTGGGAGTCTCTCCTGCTCTCTTCCAGAAAGCTTCATTATGTGAATAATAAATCCTTCTACCCTCTCGGTTCACGTCTGGTAAAATCAGTCTCAACGTCTGAACGAACTTTTTAGTGGAGGGGGTTGATCTTGCCCCCCACAGGGCAACCATTACACAATTGGTACTGTGAGCAGGATGTTGAGACGATGACCACTGCCACTGGGGGTCTTCTCTTGCTTTAGCCTGCTAACTGGCTCTGCCAATTGCTAGTGAGGATGCACTTTAAGGTGCTGCCTGCTGGGAAGCAAGCTCTTTTAACTGTGCTGCTGCCTGCTGGAAAGCTTGCACTTGGAACTGTGCTGTTTTGTGCTGCATTTTCTGATTCCTACTAAGCTTCTGTTCAAGCTTTAACCGACCTAAATTGGGAGTTTCAATAACCGGCATTTAGAGACAGAGGCTTGGGAGTGGGTTCCTCCTTAAAGTAGCCCTGGGTCATGTGTCTTGACCAGAACCTATCAGTGTGTCTCATATCGAATTGTGTGTCTCAATTCCAGTATAAGCCATGACTAACACTAGACTCAAGGAAATGATTCTTACCATGCGACCAATGATTGTGCGTTTGAACCAGGTGCTGGTCACTATTCTATAGAATACTCAGGGAAAAGACTGATACACTGTGCAATACACAGCCCATGTCATCACTTGTGTGGAGGAGGAGTAATCACCATGCAGCATGCTGAGGTCCACTCTCCTAAGCAGACATGGCTCACTAACACCCTATGCCTTAAACACCTCTGCTTCTCCTGCTGCCAGCTAGGCCTCTGTTTCCAAAAAAAGATCCTGATCCTCAGATAAATAGAGAAAAACACTCATGGCAACCCTGTGGCCCAGCTAAGGACATAATTCAAACTTGAGTTAAGCCCCAAATCCTTAAACCCAATCGAACTACCATTGCCACGAGGTAAGCCCCTAACAGATTTGAGAATCTCTGGAAGAAGAAAGTTATAAACATAAGCAGAGTAGAGAGGACCCACCCCCAGAAATATATCCAGTAAACACACACATACACAGTTACAGAGGGAAGGAACAAAAACCTGGAACAGAGGTTTATAATTTAATCCAATTGGAAATCTAAAATTTACTAAAATAATTTATACAACAAAAAGAAAAAAGAGTGCTAAATTGGCTTTTATGCCTCTATAACACAGGTTCTAAATTAACATTAATATCTGCTGAAATACACCAATTGGCAAATCTCCATGGCCTTAAATGATACTGAGGCTCTAATTATAGTTATATCTGCCAATCCCACTAAATTTAAATAAGATACCCCCTATACTCCTACAGGAGTCATGAAAAATAAGAGAGAGGACAAAGGGACAAAGAAATATGACTTCATCTCTGACACTGGCAAGAAATAGTTATTGATCCTCTCAGCACCCACAACATTGAACAAGTCCAACATCTTCTGGCCTTTTTGGGTTCTGGAAGCAACATATTTCTCATTAACAAATTTTACTTAAGCCCACTTATGCTGCTGATCACAAATTGGCTCACTTTAAATAGAGCTTCCTACAACAAAAGGCTCTAGCATCCGCCCAAATTTCAATACAGCAGAGGCTACTTCACTCGTGTATTAGTTTTCTATTACTGCTGTAACAAATTACCACAAACTTGGTGGATTAAAAACAACATAAATTTATTATCTTACAATTCTGTAAGTCGGAAGCCCAACTTAGTTCTCACTAGGCTAAAATCAAGCTGTCAGTAGAACTTCATTCCTTACTGGAGGCTCTAGGGAAGTACCCATTTACTTGCCTTTTGCACCTTCTAGAGGCTGCCCACATGCCTTAGCTGATGTCTCTGTCCTCCATCTTCAAAGCCAGCAAAATTACACTTCTTTGACCATTCTTCCATAATTAAATCTCCCTCTGATTACAGCCAGAATAGGGCCTCTACTTTTAAGAACTCCTATGATTAGACTGGACCCAGCTAGATAATCCAGGATAATCTCCCCATATCAATTAAATCTTTAACTTAACTATATCTGCAAAGTCCCTTTTGCCATGTAAGGTAACATATTCCAGAGATTAGGACATGGACATCTTTGGGGCCATTATTCTGCCTACCACAAGAGGCTTTAACAACCTCCTCTCATAGATTCTAGAGCTCTGGATCACCAATAAATTGTCCATGGGTTTTTGATGCAAGAAACTGCTCTCCTCAACCCCACACTGTACATGCTATAATAGAGGCAATTATTAGTTCATTACTGAGCTCTCCTAGAAACAGAGGCTCTCACAGACCTTGACGCAGTGATGCCCCATACCCAGCTGCCCATTATGCATTGGGTCATGGAAACAGCACCAACAAACTCCGTATGGCCATTGAGGCCTCCTTGCTAAATGGAAATAGTACCTACAAGATAGAACCAAACCTGGGCCCTCTGGTATATCCCACTCCACACAGGAGGGAGTGGCCTCCCCTGTCCTCAGTCCTTTGAGGTGCTAGAGCCATGGTGCTACAGAAGGTCATTTATCTCCCAGATGCCTAGGGAACCCCTTGGGATCAACTGAGTGAACAGCAAAGGGAGTTCATATACTTTACGGGCAGTAATATCACCATTATACATGACAGAGTTCAATGGAGAACTGCTGCTTTTCATCCCTTAATGGCACATCTCTGACAAAGGATGGAATCCAAAGATCAGCCAAATTGGCCAAACTTCAAGCAGTCAACTTAGCACTGGATTCCCTAGTCAACAATCTGTCCCATTTACACATTTTTACAGACCTTTGGGTCATTGCAAATGGTAGAAATAATTTCTTACCCCAGGTTGCCCCATTCAGGGTAAAGAACTCTCAGAATCTTATGCTTTGATGATATCCAAAACATATATCAAGATCACACATATCTCTGCACATACTAAAGCCACATTACAAAACCTCACCAAGACACTTCTTCTCACCTTTGTTGTTCCAAACATTATTTACAGTGACCAACACACTCACTTCAATTCTCAAAATACACAATACTGGGCTCTTGAACAAGGCATTCAATAGAACTTTAACTTCCTTTCCAGCCTCAGGCTGCAGGCCTCAAAAAATGCCATATGGCTTAAACGATTTCAAATTCAATTAAATGAAACATGGAACATTTCAGTTGTCAAATATCAGAGTTGAATTATAATAAACAGTCTGACTCCCATTTTTGATGTTTGACTGATAGCTTTCAAATCCCATATATGAGAAAGCTGATAACAATGCACATGCGCTCCCTTCTTTGGCACAGATGGAAATTTAAAATACGTAAGCCCTGGCCCACATGAGAATCCTCACTCCAGCCCAACCCCTAACCATGATAAAAGCCAAAGCCAGTCACCTCTCCTTGTTCTCACAAGTCATCTTTGGACCTATTGGGAGCCTAGCCCTCCTCTGCCTAGAAAAGCTCATTATGTAAGTAGTAATTCTTTTTATATCCCCTTGATGCATGTGGCACCATCAGTCTCAACATCTATGTTGAGAGTCCCCAAGACCACTCCCAAGTTCAAAGATCTGCATGAAGGAGTCACAGGACTCAACTTGCAGTCATATTCATGGCTATAATTTACTATAGTGAAAGGATTCAAAGCAAAATCAATGAAGGGAAATGTTACAAGGGGCAAAGTCCAGAGGAAACCAAGTGCAAGCTTCCAAGAGTCCCTTCTCCAGGGAGTCACGCAGGACACGCCTAATTCCTCCAGCAACAAGTTGTGCCAACACAAATGAAATGTTATTTACCAGAGATTCAAGCACTCGAAAAATAATAAAAGCAATAATTTTAATTAGACTGTATTAGGTCAATAATGTATGTTATATCTCTAGAGTAACTGAAATGGTAAAAGAATATATAATGAACAGATAAATACAGGAGAAAAATGAAATAAAAAATATTTGATTACAGATTATTCATGTTTTTCAAGGAATTTTGTCAATTTTATCCAGCATTTCAGATTAATTGAAATCAAGTTGTTCATAATATCTTTCTATTTTCTTTTTAAAATCTATAGCATCTCAAAAAGTTAAACAAGAATTATATGAACCAGCAATTCTACTCCTAGGTATATAGCCAAGATAAATGAAAACATATGTCCACAGAGAAACATG
This sequence comes from Tapirus indicus, assembly GCA_031878705.1. Taxonomy (NCBI): domain Eukaryota; kingdom Metazoa; phylum Chordata; class Mammalia; order Perissodactyla; family Tapiridae; genus Tapirus; species Tapirus indicus. The sequence goes on along the minus strand of CM062921.1, from coordinate 29,963,403 downwards.
TACATGAGTGTTTTTAGCAGCATTATTCATAATAGCCAAAAACTTAAACAACCCAAATGTCCATCAATGGATAGATACACAAAATGTGATATATCCATACAATGGAATATTATTCAGCCATAAAAAGGAAAGAAGTATTCATACATGCTATAACTAAGATGAACCTCAAAAATACACTAAGTGAAAGAAGCCAGACACAAAAGGTCACATATTGTATGACTCCTTTTATATGATATATCCATAATAGGCAAATCCATAGAGACAGAAAGCAGAGTAGAGGTGACCAGGAGTTGGGAGGAGAGAATAGAGAGTGATTATTCAATGTTAGAGGGTGTATTTATGGGGTCATGAAAAGGTTTTGTAACTAGGGAGAGCTGGTGGTTAAACAACATTATGAATACACCAAATACTATTGGACCGTGCACTTTAAAATGGTTAATTGTGTGTCATATGAATTTCATCTCAATAAAAAAAATTAAAATGGAAGTAAAAAAAATTAATCAAGGTAATTCACCCCATTAATAGAAAAGAGAGTTAGGTGAAATCATATGATCGTCTTAATAGTTGAAGAAAAAGAATTTGATAAAATTTAATACACATTCATAAATAAAATCTGTTAGTAAAGTAACAATAGAAAGTAACTTCCTTAATCTGGTAAAAAGAATACCAAGAATCATAGCTAATAATGAAACAGAGAGAAAGATTCCCCTGAGATCAGAAATGAATAAGGATGCCAGCTAAAAATATTCAATAGTGCCAATGCAATAAAGCTAAATTAATTAATTAATTAACTAGTTTAAAAAGACAAAAAGGATTAAAAAGAAAGAAAGAAAGCTGTCATATTCAGCAAATGATTGTGATGTATAAAATCTAGAGAAATTTACAGGTAAACTATTAGAATTAAGAAGTAAATTTAGCAAGGTGACTGGATACACAGTTGATACAAAAAAACAATAATTGTATCTCTATATGCCAGCAACAAGTAAATAGAATATGAAATTTTAAGAAAAGATACCATTTATAATAGCATCAAAAATGTCAAATACCTAAGAATAAGTTTTTTTAAAAACATGCAAGACTTTTACACTAAAACAGAGAGATATACTATATTCATGAATTGGAATTGTTAAAATGTTAATTGTCAGTTCTCCCCAACTAGATCTATAGATTTAATAAACCTCAATTAATAAACCTAGCCAGTTTTTTTTTTGTATTATAGACAAGCTAATTCTAAAATTTATAGGAAAATACAAAAGGCCAACAATAGCCAAGGCAATCTTGAAAAATAATAAAATCAAGGAATTACCAGATAAGAAGGCCTATTATAAAACCCTAGGAAATAAGACATTGGTGTAAGGGTTAAACAAAGACTAATGTAACAATACATGCTACAATGTAGATAAAAGTAGAAAATATTGTGCTAAATGAAAGAAGTCAAACACAAAAAGTAACACATGCTATATTTCAATTTATATGAAATATCCAGAATGAATCCAGAGAGTAAATCCATAGGGACAGAAAGCATATTGATGGCTGTCAGCAGCAGGGGGAAAGCGAAAATGAGGAGTATCTGCTTAACGGATACGGGATTTTATTTTGGAGTGATGAAAATGTTTTGGAACTAAGCAAGGGTGGTGGTCGCACAACGTTGTGAATGTACTAATGCCATCTGATTGTTCACTTTAAAATGGCTAATTTTATATTAAATGAATCACCTTAACTTTAAAAATGATGACAAATGGGGGCCGCCCGGTGGCGCAGCGGTTTAGTCCGCACTTGGCAGCCCGGGGTTCGCAGGTTCAGATCCCGGGCGCCCGCCGACGCACTGCTTGGCAGCCACGCCGTGACGGCGTCCCATATAAAGTAGAGGAAGACGGGCACGGATGTTAGCCCAGGGCCAGTCTTCCTCAGCAAAAAGAGGAGGATTGGCGACAGACGTTAGCTCAGGGCTGGTCTTCCTCACACACACAAAAAATTATGACAAATGGTTTTAAATTAGAAAGAGTAGCCATGAAATAATACAAAAAGTGAACTAAATACATAAAGAGTTAAAAAGTTTTTTTTCAGTGCTATTGGAACAGAATGGAGAGCTCAGAAACAAACCCACATATATGTGGCCACCTAATTCATGAAAAAAAGTGACAGTCCAGTAAGGAAAAGTGAATTGGATATCCACATAAAAATAAAAGTAATCTTGACCTCTCGCTAACACCTAAAAATCATTCCAGATGGATTACAGATCTAAATGTGAAAAGTAAAACAATAAAGCTTTCAGAAAAAAATAAATAAGAAAACATCTTCATAATCCTGGAGTAGACAAAGATTTCTTAAGTAAGTCACAAAAAATGTTAACCATAAAGAAAAAAATGGTAAACTGGATTATATTAAAATTAAGAACTTTTGCTCATTAAAAGACATCATTACAAATGCAATGACACCAAGATAAGATATAACGAACTCCACAAATAAAAACAAAGACCACAGACAAACCCAATTTTAAAATGAGCAAAAGGCAACATATAAAGAAGATTATCAATCAATGTAATAAATCATATATATAGAATAAAGGACAATAACCACATGACCTTCTTAGTAGAATGGGGAGAATAATATTTGACAAATTCTAACACCCTTTCATAACAAAAGCACTCAACAAACTAGGAATAGAAGAGAACTTTCTCAACATAATAAAAGGCATATACACAAAATCCAGAGCTAACATAATATTTAATGGTAGTAGTCTGAAAGTGTTCTCCCTAAGATCAGAAACAAGACAAAGATGTCTGCTCTCACCACTGCTATTCAACATTTTACTCAAGGTTTTAACCTAACCAGGACAATTAGGCAAGAAAGAGAATTAAAAAGCATCCAGATTGGAAAAGAATAAGTAAAATGATCTCTATTCACAGATGACATGATCTTATATACATATAAAATTCTAAGAAACCTACTAAAAAAACAATTAGAACTAATAAACAAGTTCAGTAATGTTGTTTGACACCCAAAAATAGATTGTATTTCTATACACTTGCAGGGAACACCTAAAAATGAAATTAAGAAAACAATTCCATCTACAATAGCATTAATAAGAATAAAATGCTTAGGACTAAATTTAACAAAAGAAGTGTAAGACTTGTACACTGAAAACTACAAAACTTGTTGAAGAAAATTATAGAAGCCCTAAATAAATGGCAGGACATCCCCTGTTTCAACATTCATGGATCAAAAAACCACATTGTTAAGTTGGCAATACTCACCAACTGATCTACAGATTCAATACAATCCCTATGAAAATCCTAGCTGTCTTTTTTGCATTACTTGACAAGCAAGGGACTCAGAGTGGCCAAAACAACCTTGAAAAAGAACAAAGTTGGAGGACTGCTGCTTCCAGACATCAAAACTTACTACAAAGTTACAATAATAAGAGAGTGTAGTACTGGCATAAGGACAGACATATAGACCAATAGAACAGAACTGAGAGTCCAAAAATAAACCCTTATATGTATGGTCAACTGATTTTCAACAATGGTGCCAAGCCATTCAATAGGGAAAGAATCGTCTTTTCAACAAATGTTGAGACAACTGGATATCCACATGCAAAAGAGTAAAATTGGGCCTTTACATGACACCATGTACAAAAATTAACTCAAAATGTATGAAACATCTAAACATAAAAGTTGAAACTATAAAACTCTTAGAAGAAGACATAAACTTGGATTGGGCAATGGTTTCTTAGATACGACACTAAAAGCCTAAGTGACAAGAGAAAAAAAAATAGATAAATCAGATTTCATCAAAATAAAAAAATTTTGTGCTTCAAAGGACACTATCAAGAAAGTGAAAAGACAACCCACAGAATGGTAGAAAATACTGCAAATCATATATCACACAAGGGACTTGCATCCAGAATGCATAAAGAAATCTGACAACTCAACAATAAAAAGATGGGCAACTCAATTAAAAAGTAGTCAGAGAATCTGAATAGACATTTCTTTAAGGAATATATATAATTAGCCAATAAACCATGAAAAGATGTTCAACATCATTAGTCATTAAGGAAATGCAAACCAAAATCCCAATGAGATACCACTTCACACCCACTAGGATGGCTATAATAAAAAAAGACAAACAATGACAAGTGATGCTGAGGATGTGAAGAAATTGGAACCCTCGGACATTGCTGGTGGGATTGTAAAATGATTCAAACTGCTTTGGAAAACAATTTGGCAGTTCTTCAAAATGTTAAACATAAAGTAACCATATGACCCAGCAATTTCACTCTGAGGTATATACCCAAGAGAATTAAAAACATATGTCCACACAAAAACTTGCAATATTCATATTAGCCAAAGCTGGAAACAATCCAAATGCCCACCAACTGGTGAATGGATAAAGAAAACGTGGTGTATCCAATACAATGGAATATTATGGCCATAAAAAGGAATGAAGTACTGATACATGTTACCACATGGATGAACTTTGAAAACATGCTAAGTGAAAGAAGCCGGATACAAAAGATCACATACTGTATGATTCCACATACATGAAATGTCCAGAATAGGCAAATCCATAAAGACAGAAAGTAGATTAGTGGTTGCTAGGGGCTAGGAGTAGAAGGAATGGAGAGTAATCGTTAACGGGTAAGGGATTCTGGGGGAGATGGGGGGTGGTGAAAATGCTGTGAAATTAGTTAGTGGTGATAGTTACACAACTCTGTGAATATGCTAATGATCACTAACTGTATACCTTAAAAGTATGAATTTTATGGTATGTGGATTACATCTCAAACTGTTACTTTAAAAATGAGTGAAACATTTGAACAGGCACTTCACAAAAGAGTACATCTAAATGGACAACACCCGAAAAGATGCCCAATTTCATTAGTCATCAGGGATATGTGATTTAAAACCATAATGAGATATCACTACACATCAACGGAATAGCTAAAACGAAAAGGACAGAAAATAACCAACGTTGGTGAGGATATAGAGCAAGAGTCAGCAAACTAGGACCCACCACCTATTTTTGTAAATAAAGTTTTACTGGCACAGAGCCATGCTCATTCATTTATGTATTAACTATGGCTTTTTTCATGCTACAATGACAGAGCTGAGTATCTGCCACAAATCCATATGGCCTATAAAGCCTAAAATATTTACTATCTGACTCTTTAAAATCTGGGCCCCAATCTTTGACATAGAGCAACCAGAACTTGAATACACTGCCACTGGGAGTGTAAATTGGTACAACCACTCTGGAAAACTATTTGGCAGCGTCTACTAAAACTGAACATTTGTATACGCTATATACCCTATGTATTAGTTTCCTATGGCTGCTGTAACAAATTACCATAGCTTTGATGGCTTAAAACAACAGAAATTCATTCTCTCACAGTTCTGGAGGCCAGTAGTCCAAAACCAAGGTGTCACTTACTGTGACCATAATTCTCAGAGTATTAAAAATTTTCTCCTGAATTACACTGTCATTACAATTAGTATTATTAGCCAATTGAACAAAACAGCATAAACATAATAAAATTCATATAGATACTAAAAATTTTTATTGGCATCATATCTCTTAGTGAGATGAATGTGGCTTTTATTTTATGAATTTATGCATTTACTGATAGTATTAGTCCGTGTACAAAATCAATCCCTTTCCTTTTTTAATTTATTTTTAAGTAAGCTTTGAGAAAGCTTGTTTATATAAATTAGTAGATAGGAATAGTAACCATTTTGTTACAGCAACATCACATAATTCTTTGATCTCCCCCAGAGTTATATGCCAAAAATCCCCAAAATAGTGATCTATTATTAAAAATTACTTTTAATGATCTATCAGTTAACAACTACATTAGGTCCTCCTTCAATTTTGTGGAAAGAAAGAACTGGAAACCACTTAAATTGGAGAAAAGATTTGTGGCCCAAGAATTTCAGTCATTCACTTTCTCAAGAGCAGCACCAATTTTCCTTCTATGCACCATAGTTAAGAATGGATGAGAAGTATGCAAAGGAAACCAATAATACTGAACTACAGTTATCAAAATACTTTTAAAAATGAGTGATATAGTATTAAATGTTTCAATGTTAATGCACCGAATAAAAGATCAGGTGGCAAGTCAAATAATGCATAACTTCACAGTAGTGAGCAAACATATTTCTAAATACCACAATGTGAATGACCTCTGTAATTTCTATGGTGACAAAGGTACAGCTACTGTTAATACTAAGTGATTTCTACTGATGACATAGTTACAGGTGCTGCTAATAGTACTGCTGTTTACGATTACTTTCATAACTGATGACCATGCAAAAATTTATTTATGTTAAACAAAATAAAGATGTGATTTTCACAGACAACCAGAATTCTAGGGTTAAGAACTCCTGGTTTAATGGAAAGAAGGAGGGAATGATGAGGGGGAGATGAAGCAAGGGAAGGAGCTAAAAGTGAGGAGAGGAAGAAGGGAAGGAGGACAGGCAGGAAGAACGGAATGAGAAAGGCAAGCAAGAAACAACTATATTTAAATCTCTGGACTCAGGCTAAACAAATAAGCTTGGAGATTCACTGCCAGTGCGATAGTCATTTCTATGGTGATTTTATATTAACATTTATAACCACTAGGTTCTTCAGCTGAGTCCTACCCATTAATCTCTTCCTCAATTGCACAATCACCCAGTTGCAGCAACTGAGAGTCCAAATACACAAGTATTTTCCAAGTCTTCCAAAATGGTGAGTATAAATCTGATCCCTTCAGGGCCATACTCCAAATCGTGCGCTCTCAGTCCCCACCCTCTTGATGGGCAGGGAGCCCATATTTTCTCAGGATACCCCCCTCCTCAATTAGTCTCTTTAGGAGTTCTCAGAAAGGAGTGGTGCTCACCTGTCTTCTGAGCCGCCACCTGCTGCTCTCCGACCTCAGCCCGGGATCCCTCAGCCCGGAGTCGAATGTGGGGCTCGCTGGCGTCCTCTGTGCACCGACCCCGGGCTCTTCACCACTGATGGCCGGGGGGAAATAATCCCCTCCTCGGTCCCTGTTTTTTGGAAGCAGAGCTCTCCTGCTCTTCCGACCTGCTTTTCCCTTTTATCCTCCGCCTCTCGGAGAGCACAGGCCCCAGCCTGGCCGGAGTCCTGCTGCCGAAGACTTCGGAGGGCTCAGGCCTGCTCTCCTTCACTGCGGGGATCTTTCCTGTCAGGGGCTCCAGTCAGGCGACCGCCATTCTTCCGCAGGCTCCGCCGGTTCCAGTCAGGTATTCTCGGCCCCACAGAAAGACACGTGTTGGAAGGCCACTGCACATTTGACGACCTATAAAAAGTTCCTGAACTTTCGATGACCTCTGGGAAGCTCCCGAACGCAAATGTTCTGGGCTGTGAGGAGACTCTGAGATGCCCTCATGGGTGACGAAGCACCGCGATGTTACCGGCTGTGAGGAGTCTCCGAGATGCCCCCATGGGTGACGAAGCACCGCGATGTTTTCTGATGTGAGGAGGCTCCAGGCTGCGAAGGAGCTGCCTTCCCAGGGCTCACAGACGCCCCTTTGGGACGGTGTGGTCCCCACCAGGCCGACATAATAATAAACCAGCTAAGAAGGGCCATTGAGAGGAAAACACTAGAAGCAAAGCCCCACCAGCTTCTACCCATCCCAGATCTCTCTTTGTCTCTGTCTCTCCTGAGCACTTCCACTGCCTTTGAGTTCTTTCTAGGTTGTGCTTGAATTGCCCCCACAAGAGATCCAAACAGGAAAATCACTATAGTATACCCTTCCCAACTCCCATTATTAAGTTTCCAAAAACTTCCAGAATAGGAGAATACCCTATTAAGGAATTTTAAATCTTCCGTTCGTTTATACAACAAATATGTTCTCAGTGCCTGCTATGTGGTAGGCACTGGGGATATAATGATGCATAAGATGATCATAGTCCCTGAAATCACAGAATCAAAATTCTTGTCAAGAAGGTGAATAAACTGCCAATTATAATATAATGAATAAGTTGGATGTCAGGGTAAGAAAAAGGATTTATAGAATTACAGGGCAGGGGCTTCTAACTCAGACTTGGAGAATCACATAAAGCTTCTTAGACAAACTTCAAAGCTGAGATCTGAAGGATAAATAGGAAGGGCTTTTCCAAGTCAAGAGAGTGGACAGAGGAAATTCCAGCAGAGGCAACAGCATATAGCAAAGCCTAAAGACAAGAAAAAGCATAGTTCATGGGAGACAATGAAAGAAATTCAATATGGCTGACTGCTGGGACAATGCAAGAAAGCAATTGAGAATATTGGCTGTGGAAGTCAATTATCTGGATTCAAATCCCAGCTCTGCCACTTACCACCATGGAGAAGCAGAATGATGAAGCAGAAAGAAGGCTGCTCATGATGGACTTTGATTAACCATGTTAAGGAATTTGTACTTTTTCCTAAGAGCAATAGAGAGCCATTGGAAGTAGGGGATTGATGTAATCAGATTTCTGTTTTTATAAATATCAGTTTCTTCCCAAACAAAAACTGAGGGAATTCATCACAACTAGACCTTCCTTACAAGAGTTGCTAAAGGGAGTTCTTCAAGCTGAAATGAAAGGACACTAGTTAGTAACCAGAAAACATATGAAAGTCTAAAATTTGCTGGTAAAGGTAAATATATAGTCAAATTTATAATACTCTGGTACTGTAATGCAGGCATATAAATCACTTTGAACTCTAGTGTAAAGGCTAAAGGACAAAAGTGTTAAAAATAACTATAGCTAAATCTTCTTTTAATGGATACCCAATATAAAAAGATATAAATTGTGACATCAACAACATAAAATATGTGTGTGGGGGGCAAGTAAATATGTAGAGCTTTTTTATGCAATTGAAGTTAAGCTGTTATTGGCTTAAAATATACATCTTATATGTAATAAGATGTATTATGAAAGCCTCATAGTAACCACAAAACAAAACCTATTGTAGACACACTAAAGATACAGAGAAAAGAATCAAAACATACTACTACAAAAAATCAACTCACAAAGAAAAACAGCAAGAGAAGAAGAAAAGAACAAAGGAACTACAAAACAAACAGAAAACAATTGACAAAATGGCAATAGTAAATCCTTATCCAGCAATAATTATTCTAAATTCTTCAATCAAAAGACACAGAGAGGCTGAATGAGTTAAAAAACAAGACTCGACTTTATGCTGCATACAAGAGACTCACTTTAGCTTTAAGGACAATCATAGGCTGAAAGTGAAGGGATGGAAAAAGATATTCCACACAAATGAAAACCGAAAGAGAAGAAGGGTAGCTCTACTTATATCAGACAAGAGCTATAATGAGACAAAAACTGTAACAAGGGACAAAGAAAGTCATTATATAATGATAAAAGTGTCAATTCATCAAGAGGATATAACAATTATAAACATATATGCACCCAACATTTGAGTAACTAAATATATTATGCAATTATTAACAGAATTGAAGGCAGAAATAGACAGCAATACAATAATAGTAGGGGACTTTAACACTTTCAACAATAGATAGGCCATCCAGGCAGAAAATCAATACAGAAAGACTAGACTTTAACTACACTTTAGACCAAATGGACCTAACAAATAAGGCACAGGACCAGATGGCTTCACTGGTGAATTCTAGCAAACATTTAGAGAATTACTACTAATCCTTCTAAAACTCTCTCTAAAAATTAAAGAGGAAGGAACACTTCCAAACTCATTTTATGAGGCCACCATTACCCTGATACCAAAACCAGACAAGGACATCACAAGAAAAGAAAATTACAGGCCAATATCCCTGATGAACAGAGATGCAAAAATCCTCTACTAAATACTAGGAAATTAAATTCAACAGCATATTAAAAGGATCATATACCACAATCAAGTGGGATTTATTGCTGGAATGCAAGGATGGTTCAACCTATGCAAATCAATAAATGTGATGTGCCACATTAATAGAATGAAGGATAAAAATCATATGATCATCTCAATAGATGCAGAAAAAACATTTGACAAAATTCAACATCCTTTCATGACAAGAACTCTCAACAAATTAAGTATAGAGGGAATGTACCTCAACATAATAAAGTTCATATATGACAATTCCACAGCTAACATACTCAATGGAGAAAAGACAGTCTCTTCAATCAATGGTGCTGGGAAAATTGTATATTCACATGTAAAAAAATGAAACTAGACTCTTATACCACTCACAAAAATTAGCTCAAAATGGATTAAAGATTTAAACATAAGAACTGGAAACACGTAGAAGAAAACATAGGAAAAAAGCTCCTTGACATGGGTCTTAGAAATGATTTTTTAGATACAACACTTAAAGCACAAGCAACAAAATAAAAAATAAACAAGTGGACTATAGCAAACTAAAAAGCTTCTTCACAGAAAAAGAAACAATTAACAAAGTGAAAAGACAACCTATGGAATGGGAAAAAATATTTACAAACATGTATCTGATAAGAGGTTAATATCCAAAATATATAAAGAACTTATACAACTCAATACCAAAGAAACAAATAATCCAATTAAAAAATGAGCAAAAGAACTGAATAGATATTTTTCCACAGAAGATATACAAAAGGCCAACAGGTACATGAAAAGATTCTCAATATCACTAGTCATTAGAGAAATGCAAATCAAAACCACAGTGAGATATCACCTCATGCCTGTTAAAATGGCCATCATCAAAAAGATGAGAGATAAATGCTGGTGAGGATGTGGAGAAAAGGGAACGCTTGTGTGCTGTTGGTGGGATTGTAAACTGGTACAGTCACCATGGAAAACAGTATGGAGGATCCTCAAAAAGCTAAAAATAGAACTATGTTTAATCTAGCAATTCCACTTCTGGGAATATATCCAAAGCAAATGAAAACACTAACTCTAAACGATATCTGCACCCCCATGTTCATAGCAGCATTATTTACAATAGCCAAGACATGGAAACAACCTAAATGTCCATCAATGGATAAAGCAGTTGTGGTATATATATATATACATATATATATATATGTATATATACACACACACATATACTATTCGATATACTGTTGAAGCCAATGAGATCTAGAGAGAATACTGCTTTTTATACAACAAAATTTTCTCAGTTGTAATTGTGAGACCTGAAAGAAGCACTTAAAAAATATATATAGTGGAATATTATTCAGCCATAAAAAAGAGAAATCCTGCCTTTTGCAACAACATGGATGGACCTTGAGGGCATTATGCTAAGTGAAATAAGTAAAACAGAGAAAGACAAATACTGTATGATCTCACTTGTATGTGGAATCTTAAAAAAAAAAACCCTCATAGAAAAAGATCAGATTTGTGGTTACCAGAGGTCAGGGGGAGGGGGAATTAGAGAAAGGTGGTTAAAAGGTACAAATTTCCAGTTACAAGATAAATAAGTAGTAGGGACGTAATGTACAGCAAGATGACTGTAGTTAACACTGCTGTATGATATATACGAAAGTTAAGAGAGTAAATCCTAAGAGTTTGCATCACAAGGAAAAAAAATTCTTTTTTTTTCTTTTTCTGCTTTCTCTTTTTGTTGTATCTATATGAGATGATGGATGCTAACTAAACTTATTGCGGTAATCATTTCACAATATATGTGTGTCAAACCATTATGCTGTACACCTTAAACTTATACAGTGATGTATGTCAATTGTATCTCAATAAAAGGGGGGAAAAGATGAGAAAAATTCCAATGACATTTTTCACAGAAATAGAAAAAACAATCCTAAAATTCGTATGGAACCACAAAAGATCCCAAAGAGCCAAACCAATGTTGAGAAAAAAGAATAAAACTGGAGGCATCATGCACCCTGATTTCAAACTATATTATTAAGATATAGCAATCAAAACGATGCAGTCATGTATCTCTTAATGATGGGGATACGTCCTGAGAAATACTTCATTAGGTAATATCATCATTGTGCAACCATGATAGAGTGTACTTACACAAACCTAGATGTATAGCCTACTACACTCCTAAGCTATGTGGTGTAGCCGATTGCTCCTAGGCTACAAACCTGTACAGCATGTTACTGTACTGAATATTGTAGGCAACTGTAACACAATGGTAAGTATTTGTGTATCTAAACATAGAAAAGCTACAGTAAAAATATGACATAGAAGATAAAAAATGGTACACCTGTATAGGGCACTTAGCATGAATGGAGCTTGCAGGACTGGAAGTTACTCTGGGTGAGTCAGTGAGTGAGTGGTGAGTGAATGTGAAGGCCACTGTACACTACTGTAGACCTGAAACCATAAATCCTCTAGAAGAAAATGTAGGGAAAAAGTTCTTTGATGTTGATATTGGCAATGATTTTTTGGATATGAAGCCAAAAGCACAGGCAGCAAAAGCTAAAATAAGAGAGTGAGACTACACGAAACTGAAAAGCTTCTGGACAGAAATGGAAATAATCAATGAAATGAAAAGGCAAACTATGTAATGGGAGGAAATATTTGCAAAACATATATCTGATAAGGGGTTAATATCCAAAATATATAAGGAACTCATACAACTCAATAGCAGAAAAACAATCCAATTAAAAAATGGGTAAAGAACCTGAATAGACATTTTTCCAAAGAAGACATACAAATGGCCAATAGGTACATGAGAAGGTGCTCAACATCACTAATCATCAGAAAAGTGCTAATCAAAATCACAAGATATCACCTCATACCTGTTAGGATGGCTATTACAAAAAAGATAAGAGAAAACAAATGTTGGCGAGGTTGTAGAGAAAAGGGAATCCTTATACACTGTTGGTGGGAATGTAAATTGATATAGCCATTATGGAAAATGGTATGAGGTTCCTCAAAAAATTAAAAATAGAACTATCGTATGATTCAGCAATCCCACTCCTGGCTATATATTCAGAGGAAACAAAATCAGTATCTCAAAGAGATAATCTGCACTTCCACGTTCATTGCAGCATTATTCACAATAGCCAAGGTATGGAAACAACCTAAGCGTCCATCGACAGATGAATGGATAAAGAAAATGTAGTAAATATATTCAATGGAATATTATTCCACCTTTAAAACAAGAAAATCCTGCCATTTGCAACAGCATGGATGAACCTGGAGTGCATTATGCTAAGTGAAATAAGCCAGATGGAGAAAGACAAATACTGTATGATCTCACTTATATGTGGAATCTTGGGATAAAAAGAGTCAATCTCATAGAAACAGAGAGTAGAATTGTGGTTTCCAGGGACTAGGGGAGGAGGAAATGAAGAGATGTAGGTGAAAGGGTATAAACTTTCAGTTATATAATGAATAAGTTCTGAGGATCTAATGTACAGCATGGTTATGATGGTTAATAATACGGTATTGTATACTTGAAATTTGCTGAGTAAAACTCGTGTTCTCACCACACACACAAAAAGAGTTAACTATGTGAGATTATGACATGTTAATTAACTTATTCACGGTAATCATTTCACAATGTATAGGTATATCAAATCATCACGATGTACAGTTTAAATGTATACGATTTTATTTGTTGATTATCCCTCAATAAAGTTGGAAAAAATATACAAAGAACTGTTAAAACTTAACAATAAGAAAACAAACAACCAGATTTAAAAATGTGCCAAAGACCTTAATGGATGCCTCACCAGAGAAAATATATAGTTGGCAAGTAAGCAAATGAAAAGATGCTCCGTATCATATGTCATCAGGGAAAAGCAAATTAAAACAACAATGAGTTACCACTACACACCTATTAGATTAGCCAAAACGCTGACAACACCAAATGCTGGCGAAGGTGTGGAGCAATAGGAAATCTCCATCCTTGCTGGTGGGAATGCAAATTGGTACAGCCACTTTGGAAGACAATTTGGTGGTTTCTTACAAAACTAATCATACTCTTACCATATGATCCAGCAATTGCACTGCTTGATATTTACTCAAAGGAGTTGAAAACTTATGTCTACTCAAAAACCTGCACACAGATGTGTATAGCAGCTTTATTTGGAATTGCCAAAACTTGGAAGCAACCAAGATATCCTTCAGTAGCTGAATGGATAAGAACACTGTGGAATATCCAGACAATGGAATATTATTCTGTGCTAAAAAGAAATGAGCTATCAAGCCATGAAAAGACATAGGAGAACTTAAATGCATATTACTAAGTGAAAGAAACCAATTTGAAAAGACTACATACTATATAATTCCAACTCTGTGACACTCTGGAAAAGGCAAAATTATGGAGATGGCAAAAAGATCAATGGTTTTCAGGCGGTGTGGGCAGAGATGAATAGGCAGAGCACAGAGGATTTTTAGGGCAGTGAAAATACTCTGTATGATACCATAATGATAGATACATATCATTGTATCTTTGTCCAATGTACAACACCAAGAGTGAACAGTAATGTAAACTATGGACTTTGGGTGATTATGATATGTCAGTGTAGCTTCATCAACTGTAACAAATGTACTGGTGGGGGATGTTGATAATGGAGCAGTCTATGCATATATGGGACAAGAGTTATATGGGAAATCTCTGAACCTTCCTCTCAATTTTGCTGTGAACCTAAACTGCTCTAAAAATTAAAGTCAATTTTAAAAAGTGAAATTTTAAAAAAATGATCAATCTCTGCATCATGAAGAATGGAGAAACAAAATAAGACTGGAGTCAGGGAAGATAGAGCTAAAGAAAGAGAACCAATTATAAGTGAAGGCCATTATAAGAGAACCAATGAAATCACTTATATATATGTTTTCATTCCTACTAATAAAACAGTTAAGGCAGTTAATGTTAATATTCCCCTATGTGAATAATAGTGATATGTCCAAATAATTTTAATGTATCATCCCATGCTTGCTAAAAACCTTTCAGTTTTGACAAGATGCTTGGAAATTTGTTTTGCTTGGTTGCGGATAATCTGCAAACTAAAAAGATGTCCCTGTTGGCTCCTCTATCCAAACATGTCTTTCTGATTTTACAACACAGAGGTGTCACTGACTCCCACATCCTTGGTCCCACAGGTTCACAGAAACTGAGTCACTTGGATGCTCAATGCAAAAAGGCCTTAGACACACTTTGTTTAGTGTGTTTGGCCTAGCTAAACAGGTATTTCTCAATCTTGTCTCCAAAATACAGGGTTATATAAGTCTTGTTTTGGCACGTGATAAATAAGTTCATGCCAAGGCACATGGCCCTCAACTCCTCTTATACCAGCCCAATTCCCTGCCTCCTAAAGGCCCAGAAAACAAGTCCTTGCTTTACTTCCTCTTAGCTGCCTTTGCATCTCCCAAGACTGTGTCTCAAAAAGCTGAAATCTTGTTCTGCCATATGTTTTACCTTTTGTTTTTGTCCCTGTCCCCCTTCTAAATTGTCTCTTTTCCTCACTATTCCCAAGAGGAATGACTCAAATTGAGAATCACACATTCTCAAATATGGAGGCAAATCCTCATTTACCAGAATTTCTCACTGGGGAAAAGATAATAGTGCATAACTATCCAAGTAATTAATCCATTGCCTGTTCTCCAGACAGATGACCATCAGGTAGCCAGAAGCCCTAGATGCTAGCTTTGGCTCTTCCATTAAATTCTCAGAACCTGGGCAAGTTACACTGTCAAGATTCAAACCCTGGCCCAACCACTTACTTGCTGTTTAACCTTGGGCAAATTAAACTTAGCCTCTTTGCACTTCAATTTCCCCATTTGTAAGGTGGAGATAATCATAGCCCTATCTTATAGGTTTGCTGAGACGATTAAATGAGCTGATACGTGTAAATCACTGAACAGGGTCAGGAATATATAAGAACTTAATATGTGTTAGCTATTACTTCATGAAAGGCACTGGAGATATAGGAATGAATGAGACAGAAAAGGTCCTTGCTCTCCTGGACCTTACATCCTAGTAGGGAGAAAAGATAATAAATAAATAAGTAAATAAACATAATTATAGATTGTGGTAACACTTATAAACAGGATGATGGAGTGGGGATGGAGACTTTAGATAACACGGTTATGAAAGGAAGAAAGATGAGAAGGAATCAATAATACAAGGAGCTGGGGGAATAAACAGCAAATGCGGAGACCATGAGGCTAGAAAGATCTTGGAGAGTTCTAGAAAGAGCAAGGAGGCCAGTGTGGATGAAAATTGGTGAGTTCAGGGAAGAGTGGTAGAAGCCAAGATTTAGGCAAAGGCCAAATTCAGCAGAACAGTGTGAGCCCTGTTAAACGGCTGGATTTATTTTAAATGCCATGGGAATCTGTTGTAGGGTTTCAACCCAGTGAATAATGTCAGATCTATCTTTTAAGAGGACCCTTTCTAAATCTCTGTGGAATGCATAGCCCAAGAGCAACCTGCCCAGCTAACAAAATTTTAGCACTGCCCAGTAACTCAAAGGTCATCAAAATTCATCTCCAAAGTCCCTCCCAGCTCCAATAATCAGTGGTTCTATGCTGAAATTGAAATGAAGAGACCTCGATTTCTCAGCAACACAATCTAAGTATGGAGTTTCATTATTCCTCTTTCCCTCTGTGCAGTTGGTTTTGAATGGGTGAGTCATGTCGAATAAATGCTTTTAATTGTTCTTGTTTTTTGCCTCCAAATTCCCAAATGCTAATCAACAATTTTCCACTAATGAAGTGTCCAAAACTAAAAACAGCATCCCAGGTGCTATCTCACTAGGGCCAAACAGAAAGAGCCATTATCTCCCTGCTTTGTGACAAGAGGCCAGTGTCATATTTTTCTCGTAATATTATACAACAGACACATATCTAATTTGCCATTTAGCATCACCCTTGGGCCTCTTACAGCCATTGCTATTTTCCAGGTGTTGCCCTCCCCATGAAAAATTTTCTTCCGATTACTTTTCTCCAGATGCCTCTATTTGAAAATTTTCCAAGTTGAGTGTCATTCTCTGCCATATTGCTAATAACGTATTATATAATTTCTTTGGCTTTCCTGGTGTTTGCAACATATCCTCTTGTTGGGGTCATCTGCAAATTTCATTAACGTGTTTGTGGACGAGATGTAGCTGGAAGGGAATTGTTGAGGGATCTATCTTCTGTTCCTTTATTAGTTAGGAACTGGTTCTAGAAATGGAGAAGGAACCCTTTCATCAAAAGTAGAAATCACGTCTGCTCTTTTCTTACACACACATGCATGTACACACGTGCATGCAAACACACACTTAAAAGTGTTTTCAATTCTCTGAAACTCTCTCTTAAAATAACTCCTTGCCATGACATAGAACAAAATTTCTATATCAGGAGTCCCTAACATAAGAATCACAGACATGACGCCACTGGGGTTCCCATGAACCTCCTGCAATTGTATTCACAACATATTTACATCATTGTGTCCTTAAACATATGTGCAGTTTTCTAAGGAAAAGACCCATAGATTTCATTAGAAATTCACAGAAGTGCGTAAATCCAAAAAACAGATTAAGAACTATTCTTTTATATCGGTTCTCAAAAAGTGAGCCAACAGTCAGCTGTATTGTAATCCCACTAAATGTTTGTTAAAATGCAAATTCTTGGGTCATATTCCAGAACCACAGAATCAAAATGGAGATAGGAATGCCAATTTTTAAATTTAATATAAATTATTTTTATTAGGAAATGTATGTTAATTGTACAAAATTTAAAAGATCCAAAGGGAAAAGTCTCTCTCCTATCCCCATTTCTCAGCTACTGGTTTCTCTTTAGAGGCAATCACTGTTACCAGTTTCCTGTGTATTCTTCTAGAATCTGTTAAAAAAAAATTCTCAGGTGATTTTTATGCATAATAAAATTTGAGAATCTTTGCTCTATACAGAAAAATAAAAAAAAGAATGTTTGCCTGCATTAAAGACTGTCTTAATCAGACTGACTTTTCCCCCCTGCCCATCTGAGAACCAGATTATCCTGATACACAACACTCAAACCAATCACATGTGAATAACTCTATTTTTCCATCTCCTCTCAGTAAACAAAACATCTTCAATATTTGTTTCTGTTTGGCTGGGGGTTATCTCTTCTGCTTCCAGCTCTTCATGACCCAGCCTGTTACCCCACATGGATTACCTGATTCAAGTGTTGAATAAACTGATTAGCTGCTGGTCAAAGTGAGATTGACCTTCTGACTGCCCAGATGCTGGGGATTAATCATTCTCAAAAAAAACCTCTTGATCTTTTGGGGAAAAAACAAACAAACCCTCCCTGTCCTAGGCAGGAGCTTCCCTTTTTAACCAATAGACATGTCTGTATCTCAGAAATGCTGTGCACACAATTAACTGTTTATTCTAGATATTAAAAGTCCAGACTGCCTTACCCTTGCTCTACTGGGAGGCTCCATCTCCATGCTTCTGTCTGAGCAGGGTCCAGGGCTTCAAGCAGAGCAAAGCACGGGTTAGTGTTTTCAGATATGAAGCACTGTTAAATGTATGTCCTATAAAAGAGCAGATGTATTTTTTGTGTGTATGTGAGGAAGACCAGCCCTGAGCTAACATCCGTTGCTAATCCTCCTCTTTTTGCTGAGGAAGACTGGCCCCGGGCTAACATCCTGCCCATCTTCCTCCACTTTATATGGAACGCCGCCACGGCGTGGCTGACAAGCAGTGCGTCGGCGGGCGCCGGGGCTCGGAACCCGCAAACCCCGGGCTGCCAAGCGCGGAGGAAACCGCTGCGCCACCGGGGGGGCCCGTAGCAAATGTACTTTGAATACCAGCCCAAAACTTTCGCCTCATTCCACCCAATTTCACACCTGAAAGGCTAACAAATATATAAAGAGACGCTCAAAGTTGCTAGGAATCAGAGACATTCAAATTTTTTAAATGAGATAGCGCTTCTTGGCCATCAGCTTGGCCAATTTTGGGAAGTGAAAAATACTAAGTGTAGGCTAAGATGGAGGAAAGCAGACAACTTCAGGCACCATTAGTGGAGAGTAATCTGGCTGTACTGAGTGAAATTAAGTACATGTAGACACTGTGACTCGACAGTCCCACGATGGGTACATCCCAGAGGAATCCCCCACAGGTCCAGTAGGGAAGGATCAAGGATTTCACTGTGGCTTTGTTTGCAGTTGTGGGAAGTTGATGGTAATCTGTGTCCATCTGTAAGGGAATGGATGAAAAAAAAATAACGTTGTGGCTATCCACTGTGGAAGACCACCCAGCATTTGGAAACATCAAACCAGGAGGACATTCAGCAACATGGACATATTTTACAAACAGTGTTGAGTGAAAATGAAAGAAACAGAACAAGTTCTACAGGACATTTTATGAAAATCCAAAGCACATACAGGGACAGAAAGTAGATCAGTGGTTGCTAGAGGCTGTGGCAGGGAATGAGAGTGACTGTTAGAAGGTATAGGGTTTCTTTGGGGGTTGATGAAAATATTTCAGAATTAGATAGTGATGATGGTTACACAACTTTATGAATATACTAAAAACCACTGAATTGTATAGTTTAAAAGGGTCAATTTTATGGTATGTGAATCATATCTCAATAAAAGAAAACACATACACAAATCAATACTATATATTTTACAAGGATACGTACATGTTTAAGGACATATCAAAATACTGCAGTGGCTGCCTAAAGGGAAGGAGATGGGATTGGGATTAGGATGGGGTGGAGGAGTCCTTTTCATAGCCCATGAGCTGAAGATGATTAACTCAATCCTCTATGCCTGTGCTAAAACCAACAAATAAACAACAATAACAATTGGAAAAGGAACAAAAGGGGCAGGAAGGGAAAAGGAAAAACATGTTTATAAGTAGTTTTAATGAGGGAAAATACTTATGCTATAGTGAAGAATGAAAAGAAACAGAATACTACAATAGTAGGAACATTATAATTGCAACTATCTAAAACAATGTACTTAAATGGACAAGAGTGTGACAGATAGCTATAGGCAGTGTGGTGTAAAATCTTGGCCACCAAGGTACTTTATCTCTCTGTAGCTGAGCTTCCTCATGTAAAGTGGAAATGATCATAATAATACCTACTTCCAAAGGTTCTTATGAGAAAAATGAGTTAACATATGTCTGATATTTAGTAAACCTTATGTAAGGTTTACCTGGTATTATTATTTTCCTAATTTTTTAAACTGTAGACTCTGGACTCAGACCGTCCAACCAACTGGGCCCTACTCCCCATTAATGACATGACTTTCACAAAGTTACCCAATCAGAGCCTCATTTTTCTCACCTATTGTGAAGATTAAAACAGGTAATGTACTTGGCACATAGTAAGTGCTCAATAAATGTTAATGGATTATATTATTGGAATATTATTATTACATTTTCATAGTTTTAAAAGTAATACAAAAAGTAATAGAAGGCACAAAATATATTTTTCATATTCTTTCTAACGTATAAATTCTTCTATTTTCATTAAATTTCATTTTTGGCTGTAGTCTTCCCAGACCTTCCTCTCTAGACGGGGCCCCAGATTATATACTTGCATGGCACTTTGAACATCTCCTTCATAGAAGTAATTAATTAATTATGTAGGTAAGCAATTTCTGGTTCATGTCTGTCATCCTCAGTAGACTCTCAGCTCCATGACGGGGAGGATGGTATCTGTCTATGCACAATATCTAGCACAGGGCCTGGCACTTTGTTGACTAACAAGAATTTATTGAATGAATGAACAATTAATGAAATAAAAGCATTTAACATGTACACTCTGAAATAGCATAGTCATGAGATTAAAGGCAAATATTATTTCCTCCATCTGTCTGGGAAGTGAGGAATTGCCCATCTTGGAAACTAGGAAGTGCTCATATTGTAAACTAGGAAGATAGTAAACATTTAGATTCTGGGGAGCTATTTTTGGCAGCTCTTCCTTACTAGAATCACACTGCCTGAACCGGTCCCCAGGAATCCTTTCAGCTACAATAGAGCTCTGAAAACTCAGTACTTTTCCAGAATCTCCTATTCAGGAAAGGAAAAGTACTCAGTCTTTCTAGATTATCTTCATCCAGTGTACATTAGCCCTTACTCATGGACTCAGAAAAAGGGTAGGTACCTTAAAATTGTCTTTTATTTCACAGAAAATGGGCCCAGAAAAGTGGATTGACTTTCCTAAGCCTAACACTTGTTACTAATAGAGCTGTCGCAAACAGAAATAGGATCATTCTTACAGTTCTCTCTCTCTTTATAATATAATATAATATAATACAGTATAATATAGCATAATATAATATACATACATCCAATAATGTAATAGTATCATTCATTAAAAATTATGTTTATGGGGCCAGCCCCATGGCCTAGTGATTAAGTTCAGCAGGCTCCACTTCGGCAGCCTGAGTTCATTTCCCAGGCATGGACCTACACCACTCATCAGCGTCCATGCTGAGGTGGTGAGCCATGTACAAAATAGAGGAAGATTGGCACAGATGTTAGCTCAGGGCAAATCTTCCTCAGCAAAAATAAAATTATGTTTATGAAAGATTTTTTTAATACATTAGGGAAAATGCTCTTGATATGTTAAGTGACACAAGCAGACCAGAATTGTATGTGTTCAATTATAGAATACAGAAATATATGGTGCCATACATATGTGTGTGTATTTCTCAGTTATCTATGTAGAAAATAAAACAGGAAGTGTGTCAAAATATTAAGTGTTTATCTCTGGTTGGTGGGGATATACTTTATTTTTATTAATGCTTTTCTGCATTAAATTTTATTTTCAATGAGCATGTAATACTTTATAATCAGAAATTTAGGTTTTTTAATTCCTAATCTAACATTTTTGAAAGGTTTTATTTTGGTATTGGTCAGCACTGTGGAGTGAGGGAGCATCAACCTAGAATCCACATCAGTTTCACCAGTCATTTAACATGATCTATAAAATGAGTATAATTATATCTACTTCACAGGGCTATTGTGTGCATGAAATAATAAATATGAAATTCTTTTGTAACTCTACAGCTTGATAAAGGTGTTAGGTAGTATTATATTGATGATCAAGTCCCATGATCGAAAAGAGGTGGGAGAACCCTTAGGATAACAGGTACCTTTGTACTGAGGAGCTTATGTTGGGAGAGGAGAGAGATCTAAGTGTCAGGAGAAAAGTGAGAGCTTTTTCTGCCAGCACTTAAGAGAAACAATCACATGTGTGACCCCACTTCTCCCCTGTATGTCCCCTGTACTTCCAATAAATGCCTCAATGTGCCCTTTTCAGATGAAATCTTCTGTCTCTTAAGCAGCCCATGCAAGAGGCAGCTTGTAGTGGACAGGATTTAGTGTATATTAAGGCAATGGCAGGTTTGTGTCCCATTCCCTGCAGGGTGTGAAAAGCAGCCTATGTAGGAATGTGACCAGCCACCTACTAAGGCCTGTCTAACCCCCAACCGAAAAGAGGCTATTTCCACTCTGGATGATAAAAGTTTGTTGTGAAAAGAAGGTAACTTTTAGCTGGACCATATGTATTGAGCTTTATTCTTTGCAAGGCTTTCTCAATCAATATCTTTGGGGTCTCACAAATTCTATAGAAAATAAGATTTCACACACAGCAATGATGTTTAAATTAGAAGTGCCAAAGGTAGTATGTCAAATTATTGTTATCTTTATATTTTAAAAAGTAATACAGACCTACGGTAAATTTACCCAAGAGAAATGAAAATGTACGTTCACACAAAATCCTGCACACAAATGTTTATAGCTGCTTTATTCATAACTGCCAAAAACTGGAAATAACTCAAATGTTCTTTAACTGGTGAACAGATAAACAAACTGTGATGCAGCCCATATAATGGAATATTATCTAGCCATAAAAAGGAGTGAACTATCGATAAACACTACAGCATGGATGACTCTCAAATGCATTATGCTAACAAGGTAAGGGAAGCCAGATACAAAAGGCTACAGATCGTATTATTCCATTTATATGACATTCTGGAAAAGGAAGACTATAGAGGAGAACAAATCAGTAGTTGTCAGAGGATGAGATGGGGGAGGGGTTAACCACAAACAGACAGTAAGAGGGAATTTGTGGGGTAATGGCATTATTCTTGATTGTGATGGTTACACGAACATGCATTTGTCAAAACGCATAGAATAGTACACCAAAAAGTGAATTTTACTATATAAAATTTTTAAATAAATGCATGAAAGTAAAAATAAAGTAATGGATGCCCATGGTAAATTCAAACAATACAAGGAATTCAGTAAAAGTTTCCCTGCTAGATCTTTGTAGTGATAGAATAATTCTATATTTTGATTGCAGTGATGCTTATATAAATCTACATATGTGACAAAATGACATAGAACTGTACTCACACATCATACCAATTTCAATTTCCTGCTATTTATGTCCTACTCTAGTTAAGATGTACTCATTGGGGAAACCGGGTGGGTGAAGGGTACTGGGATCTCTGTATTACCTTTGTAACTTCCTGTTATCTCTCTATATATATTTTAAAGTATCTTTCAACCAAATTTCCAGACCCTAGTCCTGCTCCCCAGAGGGGAACACTATTACAAATTTCTTGTGTATCCTCTGTATATTAAATCTAATATTTTATATATGTATATATAAATTTATACATAAATACTTTTAGCACAAATAGCATATTATACACATCCTTCTGCACTTTGTTATTTTTCAACTATTACTTCGGAGATTTTTCCATATCACAAACACATGGATCCACCTCATTCTTTTTTTCGGGCTGCATAGTATTCCATTGCACAGTGGTATCACATTCGGATCTTAACAAGGAATTGAACTTAAGTAATCTGAAAATTTTTGAAACATGAAAAGTCAGTTGGAGTTGACACCAAACAAAGTTTTCATAGATTCAAGACTTTCCTCCAGAATATCCTTTGACCAGAAGGGGGAACGCAAGAGGCAGGGCGAGAAGCCAAATGCTGGGAAATTGCCCCGGCCAATGAGGAAGCGGTGGGCCGGCAGGGAATTACTGCCGGGTAGGACTTTGCGGAGGGGCACCCTACTGCTGGAGTGGAGGCCATGCTCCAAACCAAGCTTTCCCCAGGCTGCATCTCAGATACACCAAAGTGTGTTAGGGTTATGCAGTGACACGTGGCCATCTCCAGCCTCCGGCGGGGACCCCCTGACCAGGCAGGGTTTGAACCCCCACCGCCTCCAGCCCACGCGCGCCGGGGGCGTACACGTGGTGACCTGCCCCGGGCCGGTTCCCGGCTCCGGCTCCTCCTCTCTCCAGCTCTTGCTCCGCTTTCTGCAGTATCACGTGCAGCCGCCCCGGGTGCAGGATGGCGGCGGCGGCGGCGGCGGCAGCAGCAGCGGTGGGTGTCAGGCTCCGGGACTGCTGCAGCCGAGGCGCTGTGCTCCTGCTCTTCTTCTCCCTGTCTCCTCGGCCCCCGGCCACCGCCGCCTGGCTGCTGGGCCTGCGGCCCGAGGACACCGCCGGAGGCCGCGTGTCCCTGGAGGGGGGCACCCTGCGCGCGGCCGAAGGCACCAGCTTCCTCCTGCGCGTCTATTTCCAGCCTGGGCCCGCGGCGCCCTCGGCGCCGGTGCCCGCACCCACCCTTTCCCCGGGAGACAACGGCACCGGCGACTGGGCTCCGCGGCTCGTGTTTATCGAGGAGCCCCCGGGCGGGAGTGGCGTGGCGCCCAGCGCTGTCCCCACGCGCCCCCCTGGGCCGCAGCGCTGCCGCGAGCAGAGTGACTGGGCGTCGGACGTGGAGGTCCTGGGGCCCCTGCGCCCCGGAGGCGTGGCAGGCTCGGCTCTAGTCCAGGTGCGGGTGCGGGAGCTGCGCAAGGGCGAGGCAGAGCGGGGCGGCGCGGACGGAGGCGGGAAGCTCTTCTCGCTGTGCGCCTGGGACGGGCGCGCCTGGCACCACCACGGCGCCGCCGGCGGCTTCCTGCTGCGCGTCCGCCCGCGGCTATACAGCCCGGGCGGGTACCTGCTGCCCCCCGCGTGGCTGCGGGCGCTTGGGGCGCTCCTGCTGCTTGCCCTGTCTGCACTGTTCAGCGGCCTGCGCCTGAGCCTGCTCTCGCTGGATCCGGTGGAGTTACGGGTGCTGCGGAACAGCGGCTCGGCCGCCGAGCAGGAGCAGGCGCGCCGCGTGCAGGCCGTGCGCGGCAGGGGGACCCATCTGCTTTGCACCTTGCTCCTGGGCCAAGCCGGAGCCAATGCGGCCCTGGCCGGCTGGCTGTATGCCTCGTTGCCGCCGGGCGTCGGGGGTCCGGAGGAAGACTACGGAGAGGCGGGGATTCACTTCCCGTGGCTGCCGGCGCTCGTGTGCACCGGCGCCGTGTTCCTGGGCGCCGAGATCTGCCCCTACTCGGTGTGCTCGCGGCACGGGCTGGCCATCGCCTCACACAGCGTTTGCCTGACCCGGCTCCTGATGGCGGCGGCCTTCCCTGTGTGCTACCCACTGAGCCGCCTGCTGGACTGGGCGCTGCGCCAGGAGATCAGCACCTTCTACACGCGGGAGAAGCTGCTTGAGACCCTGAGGGCCGCGGACCCCTACAGCGACCTGGTGAAGGAAGAGCTCAACATCATCCAGGGCGCCCTGGAGCTTCGCACCAAGGTGGTGGAGGAGGTGCTGACCCCCCTCGGGGACTGTTTCATGCTGCGCTCCGACGCCGTGCTCGACTTCGCCACCGTCTCCGAGATCCTGCGCAGCGGCTACACTCGCATCCCCGTGTACGAGGGCGACCAGCGGCACAACATTGTGGACATTCTGTTTGTCAAGGACTTGGCCTTCGTGGACCCAGATGACTGCACCCCGCTCCTCACCGTCACCCGCTTCTACAACCGGCCCCTGCACTGCGTCTTCAATGATACCCGGCTTGACACGGTGCTGGAGGAGTTTAAGAAGGGTGAGCAGTAGTCCATCTCCTCCCTCAACTCCTCCCCGCCCCCTTTCAGAAGTATTGCCCTTTCATAAATATGTGAGGCTTCGAGTACCGAAAGCAGCTTCTCTCCTGTGGTACCAAAAACTCGAGGAAACTAAAAAACTCATGGCTCCCTGGCTCTTTTTATTTCACTTCTCCCTACCTTCCTTGGAGCTGACTGAGCCCCTGGCCTCTTACCCTTTCTTTGGCTCACAAGATGTACCTCACTCCCCATTCCTCCTTCATTTTATTCCTGTATTTTTTCAGGGCCTACCAGTTGCCAGGTATTGTGCTGGTTGAACTCGGGATAGCGCTTGGGTGGGATTGCATAGCTCCGCCTTACAGGAGGAACCTCTACAGGTTCCCATAACAAGCAGACTTTGCTTTAAACTCCTCCCTGGGCGGGAAGCTCACCATTTCCAGGGCAAACTCACTTCATTGCTGGACAGCTCCAACTGCTGACAATGTCTTGCTTATATGGAGCAGAAATTTACCTCTCTGGAGTGTCTCTCTGGGTCCTAGTTCTGCCCTTTGAGTCACATAGAGTCAGCCCCAGACACTTTAGACATTCTTCCCTCATACTGAACTTTCCATCAGTTATTCATTGGACACACATCAAGTACCCAGGTTGGAGATTAAAAGTTGACTAAGACAGTAAGGTCCTTGTAGTTCAAGGAACTGTGGTCCCATGAGGCAGGGTAGATCCAGACCTGAGGAAATATTCTGGTAAAGGGACCCATTAGAAAACTTGCATATCCAAATGAATCGGGTTTCCTTCAGAGCAGTCACCATCCCCCCCGCCCCACTTGATGTCATGCCTATAACATGTTTACTACATGTCTGGAGTTTTCCTTTGGAAACTGGCTTCTGGGGTTGAGTACAATTCACTCCAGGAAAATTGGCCTGGATACTTTAGGGTTGATCCTCTTGACATTAAACATATGACTGTTCCCCCTAGTTAACCAGAGCTGACCCAGGAGGACCTTCGGTTGTTTTTGAAAATCAAATCTACCTTCAAGAGTCACTGTTGAGAGCATTCAGAAGACTAACTCACAGACCCTGAAAGCAATTCCAGAAATGATTTGAGAACAGTGACATAGTTAGAATAAGTGTAGAACTTTCCAGAATGACTATTTTGAAGGAGGCATTCATCTGTACTTATGAGTTGGCATGTTTATTGAAACCACACCAAACAAAAAGTCAATCCCCTGACTTTAGAATTGGGCTTCAAATGTAGCTTCCCTGTGGCTAGCAAGACTCTCATTTGATTGTGTGTTTTTGAAACACTTTTTGGTTTGTCAAAAATTCAATCTCATTACCTTATCAGCACAAGTATTCTTTGTATATAAAGACTTTGCATTCAGAGAGAAATCTGAGGTCTTCCTCCTGCCACAGTATTTTTAGACAAGTGGAATTGTGTTACACATCAAAATGTTACCTAAGAAGGGGGAAAAAGTCAAAAAGATACTTTCAGTCTCAGATTTGGGGAGAGAACAGCCCTAGATTTTGTGTTGGTGTCATAAGGGGAGGGAAATATATATATATTGCAGCTATTTTAGCTCAATCTGGACTACTGTCTCACCTTCTCCTGTCTGTCTCCCCCCAGTCCTTACATGACTCATTCCCATTACACTCAGATTCATCCGTCCACTCTTAGAATTATCCTTACATTTTGTGCGCCCTACAGAAGGGAGTTTGGGATCTGGGCATAAAAGCTGTGAAAATCTGTATTAGCTTGCTAGAGTTGCCATAACAAAATACCACAGATTGGGTGGCTTAAACAACAGAAATTTGTTTTCTCACAGTTCTGGAAGGTGGAAGTCCAAATTCAAGGTGTCAGAAGGTTTGGTTTCTTCTGAGCCTCTCTCCTTGGCTTACACATGGCTGACTTCTCACTGTGTCCTTAGAGGGTTGCCCCTGGGTCTGTGTGTGCTTATCCCTGGAGTCTCTCTGTGTGTTCTAATCTCCTCTTCTTATAAGGACTCCAGTCGGATTGGATTAGGGCGCCCCCATCAGCCTCATTTTAACTTAACCACCTCTTCCATGTGATAGGTAAGATAGAGTCTCATTGTCATGTGCTGCCAGAAGACATTTTTAATGAAATTCCTGTGAACTCATTCACCCATTCATTTAGTATGTATTGAGCATCTATGGAGTGTTAGGCAACAGGGTAGACAATAAGACTGCCCTCAGAAGGGAACAGTCTACAAGGGCATGCAGTGGTAGAATAAGGGCAGTCTTCAGAAGCAGGAATTGTATCTTACTAACCTTTGTATCCCCAGCACCTTGCACAATACCTTGCACGTAGTAGGCCGCTCAAAAAATCAGTATTGATCTGAAATGAGTCCTGTTGCAGAATTTCTAAATCTGGTGTGAAAAAGGCTTGTTAGTGTTCTATTTAGTAGTTAGTTTGTAATTAGGTAGATCACTAAAGAGAATCAGGCCATTACAGTGAACACCACACCAAGGAAGATATTTCCACATCCCTTTAGAGCCTTGCTCCTTCCTCAAAGTGTAGTCCATAAACCACCTGGGAGCTTTTTAGAAATAGAGAAGTTCTTGCCTCGCTCTAAATCCACTGAATGAAAATCTGCATTTTAACAAGCCCCCACATGGCTCATGTGTATATTAAAGTTTGAGAAGCATTGCCTTCAGAGACGTCTTATTAACACTGATTGGTAGATTTACTTAGAATAGAATAAATGTAAGGAATAATTATCAAGGTGGGTGTTCTCTGGCTCCAAGACACATAATACAGTAGTCATTTTCTATAAGAGTTATGTTTGCACTATAGGTTAGGAGAGGAAAGCCAAGTTGAACTACTTTACCTTTAAAAATAACTTTTTTGTGTGTGAGGAAGACCAGCCCTGAGCTAACATCTGTTGCCAATCCTCCTCTTTTTGCTGAGGAAGACTGGCCCTGGACTAACATCCGTGCCCATCTTCCTCTACTTTACATGGGACGCCTCCATAGCATGGCTGACAAGCTGTGCATCGGCTGGCACCTGGGATCCGAACCCGCGAACCCAGGCCTGCTAAAGCATGAACTAAACCGCTGCGCCACTGGGCCTGCCCCTAAAAATAACTTTTTAAGCAAGTCATAATAGCCCTTCCATTTGCCTCACTTCTTTGCATCTCAACTAACTTAAACACCTAAACAAAGCCCTTAGGAGGTAGGAGAGGAAAATAATACTAATGGGAACAACAGTTACCATTAATTGAGCAACAGCTCTGCCAGGCACCACGCCAAGCCCTTTACATTCTCAGAACAAACCTCCTGGGTAGGTATTATCAAATCCATTTTACAGATGAAGAAACTAAAGCTCAGATCAATAACATGACTCACTCAACTTCCCATAGCTAATAACTGACAGAATTGTGATTTGAACTAGATCTGTAGGACCTTCAAAATCTGTTCTTTTTCCCACTACACTAGTCTTGTTCCATCCGCCACCCACAAAGTTCAAAGCTGGCCTTTCGCCTCTGACTTGCTGGCCATGGCCGATTCACCTCTTGTTTCTGCAGGCTAGAAGTGCAGCTTTTATAATTACAATAATTGCTAACATGCATATTGCATTTTACAAAACATTTCCACCTACCTTCTCTCATCTGATCCTTAAAACAACTCTGTAGGAACAGGTGAGGACCCTAAGACCCAAAGGGTTACTACCTGCCTAAGGTCAGCATTCAGCTAGAATATGCCAAGGTCCAGATTCAAACCCAAATCTTGCGACTCTACAGCTCTTCTCCGTATGGGATTTTCTCTGTATATTTCTTATGAGCTCCAGGTCTTTAGAAGTGGGGAAGGGAAATGGTCTTTCCAGCCAGCATGCTAGCTTTACAGAAGAGAACAATATTTCTCCCCACTGGACTGTGAGTTCCTTGAGGGCAGAGAATGAATCTTATTTACTTGGTATTCTTAGGGCAAGCACAGTGGCCACCATGGCTAGGGGATGAATAAACGTTTATTGAATAAGTGGTCTTAAATAGCTAACTTCTACTACATTTCTATGTTTCAGTGAGGTGAACCCTAACTCCATTCCATTGACCATAACCAATCTTTCCTATTCTTCTTCCTGGGTTCTCTACCCCAGTTAGTGGCACCACTGCCCCTCCAGTCTCCCGGGCTAGAAACCTCTCCTTCACTCCCCACCCTCATCCTACTAATCACTATCTTAGTCTGCTCAGGCTGCCATAGCAAAATACCATAGACTGGGTGGTTTAAACAGAAACTTATTTTCTCACAGTTTAGGAGGCTAGAAGTCCAAGATCAAGGTTCCAGCCGATTTGGTTTCTGTTGAGAGCTCTCTTATAGATGGCCACCTTCTCACTGTGTCCTCACATGGCCTTTCCTCAGGACACACGCAAAGAGATAGTGAGAGCAAGAGCACTTGTCTCTCCTCCTCTTCTTAGAAAGACACCAATCCTGTTGGATTAGGGCCCCGCACTTAGGATCTCATTTAACCTTAGTTACTTTCTTAGAAGCCCCACTGGGGGTTAGGGCTTCAACATATGAGTTTGGGGACGGGAAGGGACACAAACATTCCATCCATAACAATCACCAAAGTCTGCCAAATATTTGGAACAGAGTCTGCAAAAAAATTGCCCGTGTTGCACCCAATGTATAGATATTTCTTGTACCTATACATAATTTAGCCCACTATTTCTTCCACCTAGGCTATTCATTGATTTTATTCAACAAATAGTTACTACGTACCTGTTGTGTAGGCACAGTGGAGAACACCACCGATAAGGTCCCTGTCTGCATGGAGCTTTCATTCTAATGCAAGAGACAGAAATTAAACAAATGGGATAGTGATTAAGAGCATAAGCTGTGGTGCCAGATTGCCTGGGTTGCATCCTGGCCTTGGGCAAGTACTTAACTGTTTGTTTCATTAGCTATAAAATTAGGATAATAAGAGCATTTACTCATAGGGTTGCTTGAAATATTAAGACATTATTGCATAATAATGCTTACTTAGTAACTGTCATAATAAATCCTAAATAAATGTTAGCTATGGTTATTAAATATAAACACAAATCTATTACCCATTTGTGCAAATGCCTCCTAAGATGTTTTGCTTCTTTCAGTTTTTGTCTCCCTCAAATCTGTCCTCTCCAGTGCCACTAAAATAATCTCTGGTGATGTCATCCCTACTTAAAACCCTTCTGTGCTCTGCACTGCCTGCAGGATAAAGTCTAAGCTGTGCCCTCACGACCTGCTGCCTGCCCTCCTCTCCAGCCTTGTCACTCACCACTCCCTGCCACGGCTTTATGCTTCAGCAACATCGAACTCCATAGCCACACTGTTATTTCTTGCCTTTGTCCCTTTACTCATGCTGTATTCTTTGTCAGGAATATGTGTTGCCTGACTAATCTCTACTCCAGCTCCTCCTTTAACACTCCACACAGGGGCATCCTCCTCTGGGAACCTTCTCCTGTAAACCCCATTTTTGGCCAACTTAATTGTTTGATATCTCTATTATTGAACTAACAGGCTACCTTATCAGTATCTGTTTATAAGTGCTGCCCACCCATATAATGAGCATCTGGAGGGCAAAGACTGTCTTATCTTTTTTTGTAGCACCTAACAACGGATGTGACACAAAGTAAGTTTTCAATAAATGTTCGTTGAATGACTGACTGAATGACTGAAGGAGTTAAACTTTAATGTAATGGAAGGGATCTGCAGAGCTCTAGTAAATGAATCATTAATTATTTGTAGCCTAATCATTTTGGCCCATGCAGCAGAACAAAGACAAATTTTAAATGTTAGCAGAAAGTGTTACACATTGTTTCTTTGCTTCTTTAGGTACATCTATTTATTATAACAATTATATAGCCCTTTTCCTGTTCAAAGCTCTATGTTAAGAGTTGGGCGTATGAGATACAATCCCTGGTCCCAGAGAGCCTACAGCCTAGTGGGAGAATAGTATTCCATTTTGTAAAGCTAGAAGGCAGGCTGGACTCACCTTTCCCTCAACTCCAACAACATTACAATTCACAAATCATGGCTCAGCTTGTAAGTATGTGGATAAGACAGGACCTGTACATAAATCATTAAAACAAAAGTGCTATAATAGAAATATAAAAATGCAATGAGAACATGAAGAAGAGAGTAACTATGGTTAGGTTACTTTGCTTTTATGAAAATTTTACTGAAGTTAATAAATTTCTATAGTGTGTATTTATTACAGAAAATTGAAAAATATAGAACAGTAGATAAAATATGAAAATCACCTGAAGATCCCACTATCCTGAAATAATAACCTTATTATTTTGTCATGTTAAAAATATATTACACATAATAACAACCTTAATCAAATACTTGAAAATAAAATAAAGGGAAAAGCCCATGGTTTTGCCTTCTTCCACAAATCAAGTATCCCATCCTAATCCCAAGTTATTTTTTTTGTTTGAGGAAGATTGGCCCTCAGCTAGCATCTGTTGCCAATCTTCCTCTTTTTCTTTTTTCTTCGCAAAGCTCCAGTACATAGTTGTATATCCTAGTTATAGGTCCTTCTAGTTCTTCTATGTGGGACACTACCTCAGCATGGCTTGATGAGCAGTGAGTAAGACTGCGCCCAGGATCCGAACCGGTGAACCCCAGGCCACTGAAGCAGAATGAGCAAACTTTACCACTACGCGACTATGCCGGCCCCCCTGAGTGATTTTTTGATGTGGTGGTATTATATTCACAATAGTCTCCTTGTGGTTGAGTTCTGTAATTTGGGAAAACTAATTTATAAAATGGAGCCTTAAAGATTTATTGACCTTAATTTCTAAAGTTTACTACTCTATTTATTTGATTGTTTGTAGGAGAAAACCAACCTTGTACAGACAAGGAGAAGGAATAAAGCTTTATTCTGAAGTCAGAGGCTTCAGGGCGCAACAGCTCTGGTATTTAACTTAGTTAAGCAACTTACCTCTGCTGGGTTAGTATCACCATCTTCCTAAACAAAAGATGGGGTAATCCACATAATGTTGGGTTACTCCATCTGTAGATTAGCATGGCCATGTAAAATTATGTAAAATGCCCTGTTCCAGTTTCCATACTCAGTCTTTGCTCATTCGTTGATTCATTCATTCATTCATTCAGTAAATATTTATTGATCTCCTGCTGTGGGCCAGGCACTGTGCTCCCTAGGAATACACTTGTGAACAAAAAAGACATTGGCCAGCCATATGGAGCTGAAAGGTATCCTCTTCAATCTTTGGTCCTACTGCATATGATCTGTTACTTAAAGTACAGCCAACCAGCCAGTAAGTGCCCTTGGTGCAGACACAGAACGTAACATTTTCACTGAGGAATAATCTGGTTGAAAAGTCAGTGTTTTGCTTTATCACTCCAAATTCTGTTGTGAGCTATTTTAGCAGGAAGAATAATCATCCCATTGCTTAATTTTATAAAACGCTGCCAAAACATTAGTGCTACATTCTTTGTCTTCCATAAAAGAAAATAAAAAGTTATGTTCACTCAAAGTTATATTTCACTGGTGTAATTTAAGCATTTCACTGGTGTAATATGCTTAAAAATGTGTTAAACATTGCTAAATAATAATTAGTAAAATTTAGAATGAGTTGTTTACCTTCTGAACAATAATTAGAACAAACAGTAAACAGAGCTTAGTCCATCATGTGCAGGGAGGAAGAAGAAAAGGAAATGAGAAAAAGTGAAAATAATTAAGTATACAAGGTGCTAAAATTGTCGGTTTATATTTCTTTCTTTAAAAATTTTCATTATGATTGTTGTCATATTGTTCTGCAATAATTTTTTTTCTCAGCCTGGCAAAAGAAATACCAGGTAACAGTAGAACCTGAGCTGGAAGGGGCACTGAAAAAGCTGAGAGAGACTCTAATTCACACTTTTATTTTTAGATTTAGTTATCCTTTCTAGGGCATAACAGACTTCACTGTCAGACTATCTTTTTATCTAATCTAAATCCCACAAGCTATAGTTAAATTCCATTTCCTCTTTTTATCATCCTTTATGAGTCCTTTTTTATTTGAAGAATATCGTAACTCACCTCAATTCCATTTTTTAACAAATTCCTTCCTTCCTTTCTTCCTTCCTTCCTTCCTTCATCCCCTCCTTCCTTCCTTCCATATGACACTATTCTCTGTCAGGCTTCCTGCCCTCCTGGTGCTTGCAGTCCAGTAGGGAGATATACACTAACCAATAAATAATTACAAACGAGGACAAATGATTTGAAGAAAAGGTATAGAGAGTTAAGAGAGCATATTGATGGGGAGAAAGAGCATTCTTTACCCACTTTGGGTCCTTTCTGGCTGGGCTTTGAAATGAAATTGACATGAGGCTGAATGGCAGGAGAAAAATCAAACAAAGTTTTATAAGACATGTATACATGGGAGAGACCAGGGAGTGTCTCTCGACAAAATGGTGGAGATTCTCCTCTTATATAGACAAACGAGGATTCTGGGGGGGAGTTGGGAGTGTCAGCCATGAGGGATTACAAGAAAACACAGTAAAGTTATTTATGCAGATTTAAGGCCTCATTGACAGATTTCTAGAGATGAGGTCATCCACCCATCTTCCCAGTACAGAGAAGGAGAAACCTTTACAAATGGAGATTTCCCTTACAAATGTAAATATTTGGTAAACAGAACTTTGATAAGAATGGGTGTAGCAAAGACCCTCCCAGTTTGTCGATACCTGGAGTCATCCAAGGTGAAGGCCCATCCCAGGGACAGGCCTTCCATCCCAAATCCCTTTAGAGATTGGGGGGGGGGGTGGGGGTGAAGGTCAAAGCCTCCTTCAGAGCAAGGTAGAAAGAGACATGTCTTGAGGTGGCCAATTCTGATCCCCCACAATATAATAGGGGGCCCTGACCTGGTTTGGTGGGTAAGGATAGACTCCCCCCTCCCAAGTGATAATTTGAGCTGAATCCTAAAGGATGGTGAGAAGGAGTTCACCAGAGGAAGAACTTTCCAGGAGAAGGGAGCAGACATGCAAAGGCTGTGAGGAAAAAGTGTGGGTGCCATGCAGGGTTCCTGGGCTGTTTACATCCATTAGGGGAAGCACCGCCTCTGCCAACCAACCCTCCCTCCACCCCTAGTGATTGATGACATCATCTGGGCAGTTGAGTTCAGGAACATTCACTGAGCGCTGGGCTACCATGGCTCTGGCAGATGGATATGGATATAGGAAAGACCCTGCCCTCCAGGAGCATGAAAGGAGGAAGGACCCTGATGGAAATGACACAAGGCCACCTGGGGTACAGGCAAGGGCATCCAGATATCTGTGGGTGAAGGCAGAAGGGAGAAATAATTCCCTGGAAGTATCTGAGAAAAATTCTCTGAGGAAGTGAGAGGAGAAGGACTCTGATAAGCAGTTCTAAAGGGAAAGGGCATTCCAGCTGAGGCAGGAGCTTCACCTAGAAAAAGACGGAAAGGGAGCCGACTCTGCATTTGAATGCTGGTAGGGCAGTGATCATAATGCTGCTTTCCTTCCAGCAAAGTGGGGAACTAGGCAGAATGAGGTATTTGTCAAACATCATTTTTGTTTCCTCTAAATGCCAAACTGTATATTTTAACTATTTTTGGTGGTGATATTTCTAAAATGTTTTACACCCATTCCCATCTTCCCTAACAAAGGATCCTAAATATAACTTAATCTTTTCTCAATGACGCAGGAACATGGTCATGAGAATGTAGTTATTTTATGCAGTATTATAAAGCAGTGCTCTGTCTACTCTTTTATTTATGTCTGTCCTCTGGCTATCAGCTGCTGGTTCTCTTTGAGCCAGCCTCAAGCACATCCCTGCCCCAACCTCACTCATCACAAAACTGCTCTTTCTGTGTCTATTTCAGAGCTTCTATTTAATTGAGAAGCCAAGTAAATACACATGTTGGGAATTGTGTGCCTGGCATACAATAACCTTCAATAAATCTTTGTTGAATAAATGATTAATTAGGCTTTAACTGGGAGCCTAGGGTATGTGGTGGGTATAGGGGCCTGGGATAGTTCCTTCTGGGACCAGATTCAAAGCCGTGCAAAGTCAGACCTGCAGATAATGGGTTGTTACTCTGCTATTTTTGCCGTGTTGCTTAGCAAGTCAAACTGCCATCCTACTTAGATTCTAGTGACTAACAACTATTTTTTCATGTCCTGGCGATGCTGGTTACCATGGTGCTCTGGGTGACATGGTTCACTTTTTTATAATTGCCTTTTAGTGGCTCAAGAAATTTTTTGGTGATAAATGCATCGATTACTCTATTTCCAATGAAGTAGAACAGGACAATTACTACAAAGTGCAGCTTTTTTTTTAACTAGAGAAAGGGACATTTTGTTTTTCCAAATCAAGGTGGTTGCTGCAGGACTGGTAGGTTAACATTTTTGTGTTTCTCTTCATGATTTGATGGAAAGTGATACAATTTGATTGTCTAGATGAAAACTGTCTAGCATGGGTCAAGGCAGCTTTTTCTCATCGCACTCCAAAGGAATTCTCCAATATTAAGATATAAACATTAGGAGTCCAGTGTCTTTTGTAAAGGCAAGAGGCTGTAACTGTTGGCACTGTTGGAATTCTAGTATATCATACATCATCGTAAAGAAGCCTCCTGTAAAGCCAGACTGTTTTTGTAGCCGAGGATTGTTTAGACTCATAAAAGTATAGAATTTTAGAGCCAGAAAAGGAACCTTGGAGATTACCTGGTCCCATCTGTTAATTTTAAGGTGGAGAAACCCTAGCTCAGAAACCACAAATAATAAAAACAGCACGATAATCCCTTATAGTTGCAACGCCTTTACATTCGCAAAGATCTTTCCAAAACAGTAACTCATTTTGTGCTCACCATGCATGTGAAGTCAGTAGAATTTATCCCCATTTTGTATACGGGGCACCTGGGATCTGGAGACATGCGTGTCCTGCTCAACATTAGTGACTGAGGCAGAACCAGAAGCCACATCTGTGACTCACTGCCTCAGACCCTGGACCTGCAGACACAGAGAGTCATAGATACCTGGGCTCAGAGCCCAGCTCCTCCATTTACTAGCTGTGTGACTGGGGCAGGTCACATTACCACTCTGACTGAGGCTTATTTTCCTTCTTCTTAAAATGGAAATAATGATACTACGTTGTAAGCTTACTGGGAAGGCTGAAGATAATGCCTGTACAGTACTGAAGACACTCCAGCATTTCCCTTTTACCTCACCGATCTAGTTAAATAAATTGTATCTAGTTAGTCACTTTGTATAACAAGTGCTTCCTCTGACCAGCCCATGTAAAGGTCACGTATATAATAAGAAAACAAAAGTGAGAGCTGTATACTCTGGATAGGGCCCAAGATACCAAAACTGAGTTGTGGCAATTTCCTTACATTTCTTTTATCCTGTCTTCAGTTAGTATTAGGTGTCCTCCCCCATCACTCTGCCCTTCCTCAGACATCCCAGGCAAATAAAAAAACATGACCATATAAATAAATATCACAGTCAGATCAACAAAACCCCTCAAAGCTCCAAACAGTCCACTAAAATGAAATATCAGGCTAGACATGGAAAGAAGGGTTGGACCAGAAGGCAGAGGTATTGTGGGGAGGTGGGACTGTGACTCCTTTCCCCTTCCCCATTCAAAGTCCTCCTCTCTTGCTAACTCACTAGTGAGATGCTGGGCTGCATCTCTGCATTCCTGCAGGCTCTGGGCATTTACAAAATAAGTTCTGATTTGTATTAACACATCTGAGGCAGGAAACCTGAGATTTGGCTTGAAATATGGAGTCTGCAAGGCATGTTGGGAAGAGCACAGGCTGTGGAGGCAGACAGACCTGGGTGTGTTTCCGGCTCTATCGCATACTAACGCTTGGCCCTTGGGCAAGTCACTTAATTTTTCAAAGTCTGTTTCCTCATCCACAGACTAGTAATAACAATCCTCACTTGCAGAGATATGATGAAGACCAGAGGTTACACATGCACCTAGTGAACAGTAGGTATGGCAATGACCACTGTGGCAAAAACTGGAAAATAGAGTGAACGTTAACCTGTGCCCTCAGGAGTCAGCTTGATTTAGATCAGAAACAGTGTGGAGAACATTGGAATAGCTGTAGGCTGTCTTCACCTGGAATGAGAACCTTCAAAAGGGTGGGTTTTTTTTTTTCTTTTTTTGGTGAGGAAGACCAGCCCTGAGCTAACATCCATTGCTAATCCTCCTCTTTTTGCTGAGGAAGACTGGCCCTGGGCTAACATCCGTGCCCATCTTCCTCCACTTTATATGGGACGCCGCCACGGTGTGGCTGACAGGCAGTGCGTCGGCGGGCGCCAGGGATCCGAACCAGCGAACCCCGGGCTGCCAAGCGCGGACTAAACCGCTGCGCTACCGGGCCGGCCCCCAAAAGGGTGGGTTTTAAGGTCACCTCAGGTGTCTGGCTTACTTCAAATAGAGCCCCTAAGAGCCACACCTCTCTCTTCCCCCAGGGACCATCCTAGTTTGACCATAGCCCCTGGGCTGGCCCAGAACTAAATGGTCTCTGGATGACTAAGGCCAGCCCTATTTGCCTTTCAATGTATCTTCCTCATATCTGAGGTTGGTTCATGGTCTAAGAATATCACCATCAGCCCCATGGGCAGCCTCCAAGACCAGTTCTGAGTCTGAGAGGCTTGAGGTTAAAGTATTCAGTCCTTGTTTAGTTGTATCTTGAATCTTTCCACAAACCCCAACTAGGGTGGGTCCTATTCAGTTCCCTGAGTTCAAATATTGGCTCTACCATTTATTAGCTGAGTATCCTTGGACCAGTTAGTTTCTGAATGGGGAATAAGCACAATGCATTTTGATAGAGCAGTGGGAAAGAAGGCAAGGTATATACCAGAAAAACATGGAGGCCTTTAATGGCAGCAAGAAGACTTGAGAAATGATCCTCCCTTGTAACTGGTACATGTTACTAAGATGGGGAATAACCTCAGAAATGCAGTGTTTGGGGGCAGTCAGTCTGGGTTTGATGGATAGAATGAATTAGAGCTGGAAAAACCAAAAGGAGGATTGGTTAGGATATTAGTCATCTAGGATGCGATGAGGACATGGAAATTAAGGACTATACACTTGCAATTGGAAGGGGGGAAAATCTCTGAGACTTTATTACCTTCTGTATTCTCCTTCTCAGACTCCTTTACTAGTTCCTCCCACATCATATTTGCAGATATAACCTCAGCATTTGAGGCAGGGCCTACCCATATCAGACACTCAGATATTTGTTGCATGAATGTTGGCTGCATTTCTATGACCTCTAAATGTTGGAAAGCCCCAGGGCTCAGAAATGGATCTCTTTGTCTACTCTCTCTCCCTTGGTCATTTCATTCATTCTGCCAAAGATATCATTAACTCCAGACTTATATATCATTAACTCCAGCTGCCACTTGACATCTCCACTTGCAGGTCTAAAAACGCATCTCAAACTTAAACCTGTCCAAAACTGAGCTTCTGCTGTCTTTGCCAAACCTACTCCTTGCACAACATTCCCAAACTTTGTAAACTGCAATTCCATTCTTATAGTTGTTCAGGCCTAAACTTCTCTTTCTCTCTTGCCCCATATCCAGTCTCTCATGTAGACTCTGCTTTCAACATATCTAGAGAATCTGACTACGTCTCACCACCTCTACTACTACCATTCCAGTCCAAGCCACCAGACATTTCTCCCTAAGATGAGTGCCAGAGCTTCTTATGGGATCTCTCTGCTTCCACCTCTTCCCACTTTATGTCTGTTCTTAACACAACAGCTAGAGATCCGTTTAAAACACGAGTCAGATCATATCACTTTTTTGCCAAAAAACAAACACACACTACAATAATACAAAAATCTACAATGGCTTTATCTCACTCAGAGTAGGAGTCCTTACAAAGGCCTTCCAGGCTCTATTGCAGCTGCACCTACCCCACCCCTGACCTTGACTCCTACTACTATCTTCTCCCACACTCTGCAGCCACCACACCAGCCTCCTTGCCGTTCCTCCAGCACATCAGTTACACTTCCAACTCAAGGCCTTTGCATCTTGTTCTACTACAAAGATATTCCACAGACATCCGTGGGGCTCCCTCACCACCTTCAGAAATTTATTCAAATACTGACTTCTCAGGGAGTTCATCCCTGGCCTCCCTTTCCTAAAATTGTAACACCTGCTCACTCACTCCCACACACGCCCTCATCAACCTTCCCTGCTTTACTTTTCCCTGTAGCACTGTGCTATAGATTTGACATATTTATTTGGCTCATTATCTCTCATCTCCACTTACTAGAATGTCAGCTACAGGAGGAAAATGATTTGTTCATGTGTTCATTGCTGCATTTCTAGTGCCTAGAAGAGTGCTTGGCACATAGTAGGCATTCAGTTAGTACTTATTGAAAGAATGCAGGAAGAAAAGATGAATTGGAAGAATGTGGGGATTTTTTTCTAAATAGAAGCAAAGGAAAAAGAGGTAAAAAATGACTCCTGGATTATGAGTCTGGGTAAATAGAAGGTTGATGGCGCCATTTACTGTAGTGAAGAGGAAGGAAGAGCAGGGATAGTGGGTCTTGAAGATCACGTGTTCCTGTTTGGATAAGTGATTTTGACAAGACAAGGAGACGGCTCTGGTAAAATATCTAAAGCAGGATGAGAGTCCAAAATAGACACTGAAGTTAGGATATAAATTTAGTTCTCAGGAAAGAGGTGATGGTTATATTTAAAGTGATGGGCTCTGCTGGGATCTTTAATCGAGAGGAGAGAGAAGAGCAGAGGATCAAGGACTGGAGCAGAGATTTTTACCTGCAACTGCCCATTAGAGTCACCTGAAGAAGTGTTAAACATCCCAGTGCCTGGATCAACCCCAGACCAATTAGATCAGAACTTCTGTGGGTAGAACACAGGTATCAATAGGTTTTAAAGCTCCCTGGGTGATTCTCACGTTGCAGCCAGGATTGAGAATCACTGAGCTAGTCTTTGAGATATATTTGTCTTTAGATGAGGATAAAATAAAGGAATCCACAATAGAAACAGAAAAATATCAGTCATTAAGGGTGGAGAAAAAAGCAGGGTAGTCTTGACCAGTTCTTCTCATACTCAAATGTGCATAAGAATCACCTGGACAGTTCGAGGAGCTGCAGATTCTGACTCAGACTGCTGTGGTGGGGGCCAAACTTCTGCATTTCTCACAAGCTCCCAGATGATGCCAAATCTTCTGGTCCAAGGGCCACACTTTGAATAGTAAGTGGCAAGAGCTATGCTTCCCAAACTTTAGTGTGCATAAGAATCACCTGGGATATCATTAAAACAGCTGTCTGGGCCCCACCTCACCACCCAAGATCCTGATTCTGCAGGTCTGAGAACCTGCATTTTTTTTTAACGTTTTCTTTTTTTTTTTTTTTTTTGTGAGGAAGACCAGCACTGAGCTAACATCTGTTGCTAATCCTCCTCTTTTTGCTGAGGAAGACTGGCCCTGGGCTAACATCCGTGCCCATCTTCCTCTACTTTTTATATGGGACGCCGCCACAGCATGGCTGACAAGCAGTGCGTCGGCGGGCTCCCGGGATCCGAACCCGCCAACCCCGGGCTGCCAAGCGCGAACTAAACCGCTGCGCCACCGGGTGGCCCCCGAGAACCTGCATTTTGAAAAGTGCCCAAATGATGTTCAGTGCTGCTGCTCCAAGGAACACACTTCAAGTGGTAGCAGGTCATCAAGACCAAGGTAAGAAAGAAGAGGCCCTCAATACTGTCTACCAAATGAATAAAAAATGCTGCAGGGATGCCACGGAGAATAAGAATGTGGCAAAAGCCACTGGATTTTGCAAGGTGAAGGTCATGAGTGAAGCAGAAACCATAAAACCATAAAATGATTTCTGCTTTCCTCAGTTCTCTATTTCCAAGCAATATGCTTTCCTCCTAGCTTCTATATTTTATCTTGGGAAGTTACCAAAGTGCTGTAGCTATTTTTGAAAGAGAGAGGAAGTAAATCAATTATTTGCTTTTTATTCAAGACATAAGAGGTATGCTAACAGAGTCTCTGGGAGCTCTTCTTTGTGGATGTGCCTAAACCATCTAGAGGTTATATTTATTAAAGACCTTTGGAGGATATTTCAACTTCTTTGAATACCAAAATACAGTTGTGATGTTGCTGCCATTTCCTAACTTTGTCTCTTTAAAGCAGGGTTTCCAACCTCAGCACTATTGACATTCCTTGTTGTGGGGCTGTTCTGGGCTTTGTAGGATGTTTAGCTGCATCCCTGGCCTCTACCCAATAGATGCCAGTAGCATCCCCCACCCCAAGCTGCGACAACCCATTTTGTCTCCAGATATTGCCAAATGTCCCTTGGGAGCAAAATCAGTGCCAGTTGAGAACCACTGCTTTAAAAGTAATGTCTGAAAAACTAGTCGCCCTTCAAAGAAATCTGACTTGTACTTTGGATATATTGACACTAGCTGGTGAGGAGATAGAGCACTACCAATCACCAGTACTAGGACTACCCTTTGGATTCTTGGGGCAACAGAAAAGACTAGTTTGATTTTCAGTAGTGGGGAATTTTATAGACTCCAGACACACCAAGAGCTCAATAGATAGTGCAGTACCTCAAGCTCGTCTCAGAGGTGATTGATACAAAAGCTACAAGAAACCCCTTTCAAGCTCAGCATTAAACAGTCAACAACCACTCTCTGCCCCATGTCAACAAAATACCATAACCACCACATCATATGAGAAAAGCGTTCATCAGCTTGCCACTACAACTACCCTTTTTTCTAGGAGATTCTTTTCTGTTTTTCCATGAGTGCTTAGCATCTTGTGACTTAAACCAGGTGCACCAAAGGAACCAGGATTTTGCTAGACATCTCAGTGCTTGTTTCTTTTCCTCATTAATAGGTCATCAGGGGCCGGCCCGTTGCGCAGCGGTTTAGTTCGCGCTTGGCGTCCCTGGGTTCGCGGGTTCGGATCCCGGGCGCCCGCCGACACACTGTCTGTCAGCCATGCCGTGATGGCGTCCCATATAAAGTAGAGGAAGATGGGCACGGATGTTAGCCCAGGGCCAGTCTTCCTCCGCAAAAAGAGGAAGATTAGCAACAGATGTTAGCTCAGGGCTTGTCTTCCTCACAAAAAAAAAAAAAAAAAAAAATTTGTTATAGGGGGCCGCCCGGTGGCGTAGCGGTTTCGTCCGCGCTTGGCAGCCCGGGGTTCGCCGGTTCGGATCCCAGGCGCCCGCCGACGCACTGCATGTTAGCCACGCTGTGGCGGCGTCCCATATAAAGTAGAGGAAGATGGGCACGATGTTAGCCCAGGGCCAGTCTTCCTCAGCAAAAAGAGGAGGATTGGCAATGGATGTTAGCTCAGGGCTGGTCTTCCTCACCAAAAAAAAAAAAAAAAAAATAGGTCATCAGACAAATAACCAGAGTGCTGTGGAGCCTACCCATAAACCAGTGGTTTTCAAACTTTAGCCTGCATCAGAACCAGCTGTAAATCTTATTAAACCACAAATCACTGGACTGCACCCCTAGTAGGTCTGGAGTAGGGCCTGAGAATTTGCATGTCTAACTAAGTTCTCAAGTGATGCCGATGCTGCTGGTCTAGGGACCATACTTTGAGACCCATTACTATAAAACAAGTAATAGTTCTCAGCCTTGGCTGAATTTTAGCATCACCTGGAGAACATTCTAACCTATTGATGCCATGGCCCCACCCCAAACCAATGGAATCAGAATCTCTGGGCAGGGATACACTCTTTAGAATGTATAAAGCTTCTCAGATCATTCTAATGTACAGCTAGTGTTGAGATCTACTGAACTAAGTGAAATGCATTCTGAAGCATTGAGCATGGAGGGTGGCCCTGTTTAATGGAGGGCTGTAATATGACTTAATCTCAGGAAGTGTGACTCTGACCCCTTATGCTTCACTAAGGATTACTTCTCCAGTTCCAACCAAAACCATCCCAAGACTGTGGTCCAAACAAGGCTCAAGCTATAGGTGCATATTCTCTACTTTGTGTCTCGTCAGGGTGTGGACAGCATTGGAGCTAGAGATTGTAAGTCAGAGGCCAGGAGGAAGTAGTCCAGGCTTGAGGGAAGCAAGCCAAGGCTTAAGGAGCCCACAGCTGCTAGAAACCAGGAAAGGCGTGTTGGCAAGCCAAACCATCAGGACA
Organism: Tapirus indicus; assembly: GCA_031878705.1. Taxonomy (NCBI): domain Eukaryota; kingdom Metazoa; phylum Chordata; class Mammalia; order Perissodactyla; family Tapiridae; genus Tapirus; species Tapirus indicus. Next base: position 29,919,507 of record CM062921.1, on the reverse strand, counting down.
GGGCTGGGGCTTCTGCTGAGGCTGGACACCAGGAACACAGCAGGGAGTCAAGCCAGAGGCCAGAGAGTCTGTAGTTACCAGTTCAGAAGTAGAACACCAGTGAACCCAGAATAAAATATACTCTTTACAACAGAGACAGATGCAGCCTTAATTTTTAGAAAGTGCATTGCCATAAAATCCACTGTTTCTTTATGTTTCAACTTAGCCCAGAAATTTCCCGTCTGTTGGTGTTCAGTGCCACAACAGTATGGTTAAGGGACATGTAAATATACCTCATAAAGTAGAAGCATTCACGAATTTTCTACTTCAAGAATTACCTTTGCCTCATTGTATCTTAGCGAGATCCAATAGGCCATTGGAATTAGCAAGCTTAAAGTTTGTCACTTTGACTATTTTTAGCAAATGGAAGAGTGATTTTTCCAGGGCCCCATTGCTTCGGACTTATCTCAAGGCCAAGAGTGTGCAAAGCAGAGCACTTAGCAGCTCCTCAACATCTGCTGTTCAACATGGCTCTGCCATTCTCCACGTGTCATCTTGTTTGCAGTAATGATCCTAAAGAAATGGTCTTTTTTTCTTCTTCAGAGAAGATGGGCACGAAATGAAAGAATCCTTTAGAGGAAATGGAAAAAAGAGGCTAACTTGCTTAAGAATATGCATAAGGCACCAGTTCCTGTTGTCTCTCAGTAGATTCTGGAGCAAGCTGGGGGCCTGGCCAAACATTTCTGATTCACAAAATGAGAGATTCTCCCAGTTCTCAAGAACATCTCACAACTCTGAGACTCTTCTGGACTCTGTATGAAGCCTTCTGACGAATTGTGAAGTGCCATACAAATGTTAATGATCATCATCATTGTTAGCCTAAATTATTTCACAGTCATCCCACTTTTCTAGTAAGTTGGAAGGAAACTGAAATTAATGGGCTGATAGTCATGAGAAGGCACTTGAGAAATTCTAGCTAGTCTGTCGAGGGACAGCTCCACAGGAAAGGCCACAGTTCCCATTCACAGAATCTCATAGAAGGGCAGAAGAGAGGAATAGCCCCAATTTAAGCCAATCCCTCAAGTATGTCATTAGGAAGTAAACACAATAGTCATCCATGGGAAGAGAAATAATGCATGTTAGAAACCAGCATTTGCCCAGAAAAAGATGGAAAAACTTAGGAAATTTGAGCCCCCACTACCCCAGTTTGCCCCAATTTACAAGTTTTAAATACCCATAGATCATCCCTCAGGTTGATAATATCTCTGATAAAGATGGAAACCTACTATGTCCCAGGCCAACAGCTCTTTGTTCTCAGATTCTCTCCTTTCATCTGTGACAAGCCCTCATTCATCGTTTCCAGCGCCACAGAAAATCATAAGATGGTGCCTTCTCCCCCATTCCTGGTGCCTCACCTGTGTCCACTTGTGGTCTCTGCCACATTTTAGAGCACAAAATGACAACAAGTACTCTAAACCAGCATGTTACCAGCACTACCACCCATATCCAAACCAGTATTGCTCTTTCATTTCAAACTATTGTCTTTTTGTGAAACAGTTCCTATTTTTACTCACCTGTGTGTAGGTTGCAACTTTCAGCCCCACCAACCTACCTATTCATTCAGGCACTGGTTATTTTTTTTTTCCAATTGGCTTTCTTTTTTTTAATAACAGCTTTATTGAGATATAATTCATATAACATAAAATTCACCCTTTTAAGGTGTACAACTCAGTAGACCATCAACCATCTAATGCAACCATCACTATCTAATTCTACAACATTTCATCACCCCAAAAGAAACTCCATAGATTCTCCCCATTCCCTTCTTCCCCTAGCTCCTGCCAATCACTAATCTACTTTCTTTCTCTATAGATTAGCCTATTCTGGAAATTTCATATTAATGGAGTCATACAATATGTGGCCTTTTGTGTTGAGCTTCTTTCAATCAGCATAATGTTTTCGAAGTTTGTCCTTGTTGTAGCATGTATCAGTACTTCATTCCCTTTTTATGGCCAGATGATATTCCATTGCCTGGATAGACCACGTTTTGTTTATCCATTCATCAGTTGATGGACATTTGGATTATTTCCACTTTTTAGCTCTTAGGAATAATTTGACTATGAACATTTGTGTACATGTTTTTGTGTGGACGTATGCCTTTATTTCTCTTGGGTATATACCTAGGAGTGGAATTGCTGGGTCATAAGATAATTTATGTTTAATATTTTGAGAAACTACCAAACTGTTTTCCAAAGTAGGCTAATCATTTTTCAATCCCACCAGCAACGGCTGAGGATTCCAATGTCTCCACATCCCCATCAACATTTGTTTTTGTCTGTCTTTTTATTATAGCCATACTAGCAGGTATAACGTGGTGTCGCATTGGCATTTTGATTTGCATTTCCCTAATAATGAAAATGTTGAGCATCTCTTCATGTGCTTATTGGCCAATTGTATATCTTCCTTGGATAAATGTCTGTTCACATCCTTTGCCCACTTTTTAATTGAGTTGTTTTTATGAGTTGTAAATTTTCTTTATATATTCTGAATACAAGCTCCCTATTAGATATATAATTTGCAAATATTTTTTCCCATTCTGTAAGTTGTCTTTCACTTTTTTGATGGTATCCTTTTAAAAATTTTTTTTTTAAGATCAATCAAGAAGGGTTTTTTGTTTGTCTGCTTGCAGGGAAAGTTTTGCCCTGAGCTAACATCTGTTGCCAGTCTGCCTCTCTTTTTTTCCTCTCCCCAAAGCCCCAGTACATAGTTGTAAACTCTAGCTGTAAGTCCTTCTAGTTCTTCTATGTGAGCCACTGCCACAGCATGGCTACTGACAGATGAGTGGTGTGGTTTGGTGCCCAGGAACCGAAACTGGGCCACTGAAGCGGAGTGCACTGATCTTTAACCACTAGGCCATCAGGGCTGGCTCATCCTTTTTTAATTTTGATGAAGTCCAATTTATCTACTTATTTTACTGTGCTTGCTTGTGCTTTTGGTGTCTTCTCTAAAAAGAAAACTTTCCTATTCCAAGGTCACAAAGATTTACTCCTATGTTTTTTCCTAAGAGTTTTATAGTTTTCATTCTTACATTTAGGCATTTGATCCACTTTGAATTAACTTTTGTGTATGGTGTGAAGTAGGTGTCCAACTTCATTCTTTTGCGTATGGATATCTACTTATCACCCAATAGTTATGGCGTTCTCACTCTGTGCCAGGTGCTAATCTAGATTCTGGGGAAATGGAGATGAGTAGAACATAGATATTGCCCCTCGAGGAGCTTACCATCACAGTGGGGAGATCGCATATAATTACAGAACAATAACATGGTGAAATGATGTGTATACGGTGCCTAGCACTGTGCCTGGTCCCTAGAGTGTGTACAGCAAATGGTAGCTACTATAATAATAATAATAGCTGTTACTATTGTTATTGTAAATGCCAATAGAGAGGGATGTACAAAGTGCTGTGGCAGGAGGAAGTGACTTGCTTTTCATGTCTCAAGATTGGCTTCACTCAGGGCCACCCCAACACCTCTGGGGCCCAGGAAGAGGAGGGGTACAAGGAGATAGATCTCTTAAAGGCCAGCCTTTTTGAGAGAGGAAGGACCTCAGGTATGTGTGTCATGGGAACAGCAGTTTTCTTATCCCTGTGTGTCAGCTCAGAACCGGGTTATGTGATTGCTGATTCCTGTTCCTGTCTGTACCCAAGAAAGAATGACTTCCTTCATTTGTTTGTAGATCTCTACAGGCACTTGAGGGAATCTTAAGGGTTGATAGTGAATTATAAAATGTTTCTAAATAGATTACATAAGTGCATTGTCTTGAATATTATGTAATTAGGACTTAAAAATCAATATTTCTTGGTGATCATATAGTGTGTCCTCAACTTGAACTTATAAAGTATAGACCAATGGTGGATTTTCACATGGAAGTTATGGTACTCTTTGTGAAACATCATAAAATATCAATTTATTTAATCCTATCATATGATCTAACATCTTAGTGGCAGGAAGTATGGCTGTATTATATATATTCTGGGCTCCTCACTGCAAAAATTATCCAATTATAGAAAACAATTTTAAGAAATCATTTTTCCAAGTTTTCCCGTTATACTAGTCATTTGTTATCTGCTAGCACATTTTAGCAGAAAAGTGAGAATTGGTACCATAAATTTAAGAACAATGTGTTGAAAAAAAAAAACTTTAAATTGAGCACATTCTAACAATTACCCTATCTAATTTAAACTACAAAACACTTTAGTCCAGTTGTGTGGGATGCAGTTGTTTCAAAGAAGGATAATTTTAGAACCACTGACACAGAGTTTAAATTTTAATTTAAACACATTGTGTTTTATCAAAAAATTAAGATTTTAGTATCTCATTTTAATATCATCTATTATATCAACTATGGATTTTTATTCAATCTTAGTTCAGTTCATCAGGCACTTATTGGCTGCCTGTTATATGGAGGGAGCCATATCTAAGTGTATGAGCCTTTGTCCTGAAGGAACTTATGATCTGAGGAAGAAACCTGGTCCAGCAGAGGACACACACATTGCTAGTTACAAGAAGCAGCAAACTGTGATAAATTCTCTAATGTAATTATCAAAAGCTTAGAAACACGGGCAAGGAGAGGTTGGTTCAGATTCAGAATGGGGCAGATCTGGGAGAGCTTTCTTGAGGAGCTGGGTACCTGAGCTGTAACTTGAAGGGCCAGCGGAGGCAGGGTAGGAGAAAGAAACTGGGTGAGCCAGGACTTAGAAAGGGGATGTGGAGAAAGTTGAGGAAGTGGAGGTAACCTGGTGCACCTGGAGTATAGAATGATTAGGGGATGTAGCAGGGCATGCATTTGGAAAGATAGAGAAGAGCCACATTTTGCAGTCTTGATAATACCAAACTAATGAATCTAGACTTGCTTCTGTGAGCACTAGGGAGCCATGGAGGGTTTTTGAGCAGGGTAGTGGTATGATCAGATCAATAGGAGAAAGTCAAAGGACAGGTTGAAGGTGGAGAAGAAATTAGAGACCATTCTTGAGTGATACAAATGCCATCTTTCCTATTTCTTTTCAAGTAAAAATCCCAATGGGTAACTATCTTGTGATTTGAAGTATTTGATGCAGAAGTTCATGTGTTTAAATTTTAATGGTTAATTATGCCTCCTGCAAACTGACTGCTCCTCTTACCCGATATGTTTATCGATGGCCAAGCAAGAGCTTATTAAGACTAACATTGAGAAAGCATGAACTTCCTCTTTTTTTTTTTGGCGAGAATAACACATCTGAGTCAGTACTCTCAATTTTCTCCTTAAATGTCTCTTAGCCAAAGAAAGAAAAGAAAGAGATGCACTTTAGAAACAGGACCAGGAAACGTGTCTGTCAGCAGATGAAAAGAAACCAAGGTAAACCAGGACTGTTAGGGAAGAGTCAGTCCCTAGGTTAGGACTGAACCCAGTTACCTGGTTTGCAATCCAGCTCTGCCACTTATGGGCTGTATAACTTTAGTCATGTTACTTAGCCAACCTGTGCCTCAATTCTTTCATTTGCAAAAATGGGGATAATAATAATACTCGCCTCTGGGTTATTATGAAGATTAAATGAATCAATACGTGTAAAGTGCTCTGAATAGTGCCTGGCACATAGTTAGAGCTCAATAAATATTAATTATTATTATTCAGTTGTTAGGCAATAAAAATTAAATAACTGCCAATGACGCATTATAGTTTACAAACACCTTCATATATCTACAAGGTCATTTGAGCTCTGCAGTCACCTATGGATACTGGTTGTCCTCGTTACCATTCCTGCTAACAAACCACTCCAAAACTTAGAGGCATAAAACAACAACCATTTTATTATGCTCACAGATTCTGTGATTCAGGAATTCAGACAAGGTGTAGCGGGAATGGCTTATCTCTGCTTCACAGTTTCTGGGCCCACAGCTGGAGATGACTTGAATGGCTGGGGAGGACTCCAGAGGGTGGCACTGGATCAGCTGAGATTGTGGATCCGCTGCCAAGGTGGCTTCTTCACTAACCTGTCTGATACTTTAGTAGAATGGCTGGAAGGCTGGGCTCAGCTGGGGCTCTCGCCTAAGCACCTATGTGGCCTCTCCACCACGGTGGCCTCAGGGTAGTCATCAGACTTCTTAGAGTGTTCCTGCAGCAGAAGCTGCATGCCTTTTATGACCTAGCCTCAGAAGTCACATAGCAGACACTTCCCCCTTCTCTGTTGGTTGAAGCAGTCACAAGCCTGCCCGCACTCAATGGAAGGGACTATCCACCCACCTCTCAATGGGAAGCATATCAAAGAACTTGGGGGCCGTGTTTTAAAATCACCACACTGGTATTATTCCTTAATTCTAGATGAGGAGGTTGAGACTCAGTAGAGGCTCAGTGATTTGCCCAGGGTCAGGTGCAGAGACAGTAAGTGGGATAGTTGGGGGCAGGGGAGGGAGGAAGCCTGGAGGAGGAGAACGGCTTCAACCCAATCTTCTGACTCCAAATTATTGTTCTTTCAGTTAGATTATTCATCGTCTTTCAGCTTAGATATATTTGCTATATGTGAAAATTCAAAGAAAACAAATTTAACTGGCTTTGGATATATTAGGTAACTTTCCTAAAAAGAGACAGAGATATAAAAGTATAAGGTTTGCATTTATAAGGGCTTGTACACGAACTTCATATTTTAAGGAGGTCCTGGGATGGGTTCAGTCCCAAGCTTAGTCAGAGAGCAGCTTTGTATAACTTTCTTACAAGTAAAGATCTCTGAAAATGTCCCAGGTGCTTAACTGCAAATTCATTTGTTCTCTAGGAAAATCTCACCTGGCCATTGTCCAGCGGGTGAATAATGAGGGAGAAGGGGACCCCTTCTATGAGGTGATGGGCATTGTCACGCTGGAGGACATCATAGAGGAGATCATCAAATCAGAGATCCTGGACGAAACTGACCTCTACAGTAAGTGCGCAGCCTTGGCTATTATCCAAGGTTACCCTGCTTTCCTCTGAGACTCTCAGAGCTGGCTTAGTTTGATATACAGTGTGAAAGGGTGTCAGGGCAAGCCCCACGTATGTGTCAGTCACCTGATGCCAGTGCTGGATGGCCAGATTCCCTGACTTGAACCACCCCCGAGTCACTGAGAACATGCTCGCTAATGTTTATCTGGAGGGAACCTTCAAGAGCTGAGCCAGGACTATGAAAAGGAGACCTCCTGGCCTTTGGATGGAAAAGGAACTAAAGGAAACAAAATGGACCTCGGATGGTGGCCAGAGGCCGCTCTGCCCTTGTTTCTGTTCACTGCGTTGTTCCTGTTTTGTCTCTTTGCCCACCTAGACTCGGACCCCAGCACCCCCTGGGGTTCCACTCACACCGGAACATCAGCGCGCAGTGGAGACGGTCATGAGGTTGCGCACCCTCCACCTACGCCAAAACCTCAACAATCCCGTCTCAGACACTGCTCCTCTCCCTTATGCTTTTTCAGCCCTGCCACCTGGTTTCTCATTCTCCTCCCTTCCCCACCCCTGGCTCCTGTCCCTGCTCCTGTCCCTGCTCCCATCTTCCTGGTCTCCTCACCCTCCCACCCACTCCCCCTCAGGAACAATATGTACTCCTCTATGCAGATAGTGACTGCTTTGGGGTCCTGAGCCTTATCAAAGCTTTGCTTGCAAACTTTGCAAAGGCATGCTTTGTCTCCGGGATTGGGAGTGTTATCTAAATCCATGGGAGTCCCTAGGCCGGGATGTGTTTCCTCCTCTGAATTTCATCTCATGAAACAGCAATCCCTTTTCCTCCCCTCAGATAACCCATTCCAGACCCCTGTCCTGAGTCTGCTAGAATCTGCTGTTCAGCAGCTAGAAACTAGCTCCCGATAGAAAAAGCTTTGATGCTATATGGCAGTGAGTGGTGCAGAAAGAGTGCCTTCTCCTTGGACTAAGAAGAGAGCAAACCTAAAAGGTGGGCCAGACCTTGACAAAACACAACGGGAGTGTCACAGTATCTGGTACTGCTCTGGTCCCCTGGCCAGGCTCGTCTTCTTCAAATAGGGATTGACTTCTCCCTCCCCAGTCCTTCCTCCACCTCTGCCCACCACTCGTGTGTGTGTGTGTGTGTGTGTGTGTGTGAGGAAGATTGTCCCTGAGCTAACTTCTGTGCCAATATTCCCCCATTTTTTGATGTGGGACGCTGCCACACCTTGGCTTGATCAGTGATACGTAGGTCCACGCCCAGTATCCGAACCTGTGCCACAGAAGCAGAGCGTGTGAGGCTGGCCCACCGCCCACCACTCTTGATTTAGAATTCCCAAGTGTTTCCATAGATGTATTGGTGAAGACATTCACACTAAAGTGTTATTGGCTGATAGTAGTGATAGTAGTCTAAATGAATGAGTAAGCTCTTCCTAGGGCATTTGTTCTAACAACCTTAATGCTCCAAACACTCAATATTAAAATCAATGGAATGAAGAGGAGATCAGAGGAATGATTCTTCAATGATGAAGTGCCACGTGGCATTCTGATGGAGGAAGGAGAGGGGATATTTAGGCAAACATGTCATGCAAAGCAGAAGATTGCTCACCAGTGACAGCAAAAGAACTAGTCTGATACATATATTTGCTGCTCTCTTGCGGAGCGATCCTCTTTCTAAAGGAGAGGGTTAGGGTTTTCCCACCTTTATAAATAAGCTTCTGGCATGATTCCTTAAGAGCTATGAGAAGGCCGAGGAGCCAGGAATGCTGTGTTTCTTCTCACTTGACCCTGACCCACAGGGCACATGGGTCTGGATCTCGCCACTGTTGCCATCTAAGCAAAAGGTGTTAAGCAGGGGCCCACAGTCCATTAGGTCCACTAGAGAGTAGCATGGTGGAAAGGCACTTTCTCCCTTCTAGAAGGAAACCCAAAGGGAGTGGCTGAACTGAGCTCCAAAAGGAGAGGGAGAGTCCAAGGGAGCCAAATTCTGGGACCCTGGTTCCCTGTCCCTGGGGTTCATTCTCTTTCATTTCCACTCCATCCGCTCAGCCTGCACTATTGGTTCCCTGCAGCCCTGTTTTCTTCCAAGCCAAGTTGGAGAAAACCCAGATCTCTTCCCCGTTCCCCTTTGCACAGGTGAGATAGGCTAGAAGTTTCAAAGTTTTACTCAAAACTAAGGGAGAGCAAAAGAGACATGACCAAAGAAAACATTTTCCTACCCCCCAAAAATATTTTTTAAGACAAGCTTAAAAAAAGAAGGGAGAAAAAAAATTAAATTGGATAAAGCAAGTTTTCTCAGTCACAGGCTCTCTGGAGTTCCTCCAGGTCCTCTCTGAGGCCCCCCCTGAGAACCTGTCTTTGTAGGTTATAGAGGTGTTCCCATTTCTTCTCCTTTCTTCCCTTTGTTTCCCCAACTTCTCTCCCCATGGAGGGGCTAGTGTTGAAGCAGGGCAATTGTGAGTGGGAAGAGGAGGTGACCACATCTTCCCTTGGGTGGTGTGCCTCCACTGCTCAGAGTGTGGTTTAAATCAGCAGGAAGAGACCAGCCCTGGGGACAGGAAAAGGACAGAAGCAGAAACTCCTAGACCCCATGAAACCCCTTGATGCTAAGAATGCAAGTCCCTTGTGTGTGAATGCCTTTCTGTAAGCATTTCACAGATAGGTTCTGGTTGCACGAGATGAGTGGAAGAGTTATTATTAATGATTAACCTCGTTGTACAGATTAAAACACACAAACACTCTGATGCTTGGAGAAGTTGCACAGTAAGTAGAGAAGCCAGCCCTAGAACCCCAGCCTTGGGGGCCCCAAGTCAATATACACCTTTTTCCACTATCCACCCCCTAAGTGTAAGGAACACGGAGACATTATAGCGTCTCTCACCTTCTAGCCCTTATCAACACCCTTCCACTCCCTGGGAAAGAGATGTTGTAATGTCACCTGCAGTTGACCCTTTGCAGAAATTCATGTGGTCCCAAAGGTTCTATCTGTCGCATGTGATTCTGGGAAAACCTCCAAACCCAACAGTGCTTCTGAGATAGCCGCAATCTGTCCCCTGTGATCCCGCAGCCGACAATCGGAAAAAGCAGAGGGTCCCACACCGGGAGAGGAAGCGGCACGACTTCTCCTTGTTTAAGCTTTCTGACTCCGAGATGAGGGTGAAGATCTCTCCACAGCTACTGCTGGCCACACACCGCTTCATGGCCACAGGTATGACTCTGCCCACTGCGCCTCCACCCCAGGCAGGTAAAGGGAATCTGGAGGGTGGGACCCAGGCAACAATCATTTTTAATACCTTGTAACTAATTCCAGTGTGCAACTGGGACTGAGAACCACTGTTCCAGGAGAGGAGGTTGCCTTAGGTCAGGCTACAAGGTGCCACGTACTGTCATTTTCAGCCCCAGGTCTGACCTTCTAGGGAGGAAGTGAGTACAACACAACTCAGCTTTTCTCTCTTCTACTCGAGAAAAGAGCTAAAGAAACCACTGCTGCACTTTCCTTTCTTCCACTTGCCTCCTGGCAGGAGCGTGAGGCCCACCTCCATCCTGTTGGAGTTGGGGTGCCCCAGAGGGTTTGTGGGGGAGGGAAAGGCATTGTTTTACCCAGCCACAAGGCCCTGGGGTCCAGTACACTCCAGGGACTGTGTAGGTCTGTGAGCTATGAGTTCTTAAAATACTAAAGTGGATTGTAAATCTTGGAAGCTGTAGAAGGAAAAGGTGAGAGGATCCAAAGATCAACTTCTCCTTCTTGTAAAGAAGGTAAAATTTGCCTTTGAACCCCCTAACCTTCTCATCCATGCCTAATTAACGTGCTGACCTCGAATGATCTCACCCATCATTAAGTTCAATATTTAATTAATCCAATATATATTTGTTCAGTATATGATGAGTGCTAGTGCTGTTCCAGGTGCTAAAAAGTAGAAAATTTTAAATTGGAGCTTCTTTAAAGTAGGGTTTTCAATATGTTATCTCGTTCTGAATCCAGATTTCTTTTAACTACTGGCTGCCTGATTTCCTAGAGCAAAGCAGTTATATCTGTTAATATAGTATAGTACAGTATAATATAACATAATATGATATATAATAATATCTGCTAAAATGTAAATATGATGTGATGATGCTTCACATTATTGAGAATTTATCACTTAAATAATTGTCTCTATTAACTTGGAATTTCTTTTCATTCATGTCATACAAATAGGTCAGATTAAATTCTCTACATATCATTTGATTATAGCATTAAAGCTTTTCTTGTTCACAAGGTTTACTTATCCATGCCTAACTTTTTTTTAAAACCGCTTTATTGAGGTATGATTGACATAGAAAAAGCAGTATATATTTAATGTATACAACTTGATGAGTTTGGAGATAAGTATACACCCATGAAACCATCACCACAATCTATGCCATAAACATAACCATCACCTGCAAAAGTTTCCTCCTACCCTCTTTATTTATTATTATTATTATTTGTGTGATAAGAACACTTAACATGATATCTACTCTTTTAGAAAATTTTTAAGTATATAGTACGGTATTATTAACTATAGGCTCTATGCTGTGTAGTAGATCTCTAGGACTTATTCATCTTGCGTAACTGAAACTTTGTACCCTTTGACTAATACCTTCCCATTTCCCCCTCCCCCTAGTCCCTGGCAACCTCCATTCTGCTCTCTGCTTCTATGCATTCGACTGTTTTAGATTCATCATGTGAGTGGTATTATGCAGCATTTGTCCTTCTACGTCTGGCTTATTTCACTTAGCATGATGTCCCCCAGTTTCATCCATGCTGTCGCAAATGGCAAGATTACCTTCTTTTTTAAGTCCATGCCCAACTTTAAATAAAATCAAGGAGAAAATTAATAACAAAACTGACATTTTCAAAACGGCGACATGTTTCTCCTGAGGTGCCAGTGCAGGGACACACATTCCCAGAGGGCATAGGGAAGGCCTGAGACCCCCCAACCCGAGGGACTCGCAGGAGCCCTGCTAGCTGGGTGCCAGGAGCATGAGCAGAGGCAGCTGTAGACACACTCCCTGGTTGTGCCCACCCTGACTCCTCCCAGCTGCCAATCCCTCCTGCCTGTCTCCTTCCCCTAGAGGTGGAGCCCTTTAAGTCTCTGTACCTTTCGGAGAAGATCCTGCTCCGGCTCTTGAAACATCCCAACGTGATCCAAGAGCTGAAGTTTGATGAGAAGAACAAGAAGGCTCCAGAACACTACCTCTACCAGCGCAACCGCCCCGTGGACTACTTCGTGCTGCTTCTGCAGGTGAGTAGGACGGCCGGGGACCCTCTAAGGACAAGATGAGGGCGTCTCCAGGCTGGAGAGGAATGGCCATGCCTCCTCAGTGCCAGGTTCCAAGACTCAGCTGGCTGCCTCGGGAGCAAAGCCAGGTGGGGTGGGCATTTGTCCGTGACCCACAGAAAGGGCAAGGTGTGACTGGCTGATGTCCTGGGAGTGGTGGGATCTTGATGGCATTTAGTCTCACATCAGCAATGTTTGTGGTGAGGTAGGGCAGGTACTTCTCCAGCAGAGAGCTTCTGTGACTGAACTTCCAAAACTGCTGTCCTACAGAATCCCTCATACCTCTTTGTCTCTGCTTGGACATGCCCAGATATGGAACAGCCCACTGCCTCCCAAACTTCAGACACCTCTTGTTTAAGTGTTTGCTTCAACTTCCCTCTGTCAAGCTGAAATCTCACCATCTGTGACTTCCACGTACTGGTCCTTGCTCTGCTCTCTGGTGGTGCACAGAACACATCCACTCTCTCTGCCACATTTCAGCCTTTGCTGTCCCTTGAATCTTCTCCCCCATGAGAGGACCAGGAAGTGAGTAAATGGCAAAGTGAAAGAGGTGCAACATCTTCCTAGTACTCACATAAGTACGATCACCTTCTGCCCTGGGTGCCTGGATAGGCCTGTCATAAATAAGTGTCAGGCATAGTTCCAGCTTGTGACACTGCTGGTGCCCTGGCCTCGCTCCATCATTAGCTCTGTCACTATTCCCTGTCTATTCCCAGCAGAATCTTGTGAACCCTAAATACAGCAATTGTCTTAAAATCTTCCTTTAGCTCACATTAACTGAGAAGTGGCCTCTCTTTGTTACAGTCCACCTGCAGCCTGCCTGCTCTGACACTGCAATGTGCCCCACATCCATCCTTCCAAATAGCCTCCATAAAATGACCTCCCTTCTCCAAAAATGAAGTCACATTCTCCACTGTTGGAAGTCGAGAAGTGTCCTGTTACATTGTTTATATAACATAATGAACCCATACAATCTACTGTCTTATGCTTAATATAAACAACTGTTTTCAAATAAAACTTGAAGGAAGTAAAATGTAGTGGCAAGGGCGTAGGTTCAGAAATTGGAAAGATCTGGTTTTAAAATTCCAATATTGCTGCTTCCTAACCAACCTTGACCAAGTTATTTAACCTCTATGAGCCTCAAAATTGATTCATCTGTAAACTGGGGATAAAAACAGTGTGGGCCTCATAGAGCTGTGGGACCAATTGAATGAGAATCCATGCAGTGCACATAACATAGTCTCAGGCCCATAGACGCACACTATCTGATACCCGTTAGTATCATTATTGCTGATGAATTCAACAAGCATCTCGCAGAATCATATTTTATCTCAACCAAACTTAAAGAGGGTCTAATCTCAGAATAAACCAGTGGGGCACTTTATGGGGCCCCGGGCTAGCTGGTGCCTGGACCTGCATCATGGAAGGGCCATCACAGTGTGCAAGGACAGCTTGGTTATTCATGACTGGATGCTGCTTTATGAATTAAGCAATTCATTTACTGCAAAGGGCTACTGAAGTGGGAGGTGCTGTTTCTGAAACATAAGTCTGGACAGAATTCACGTTCTGCTGTGATTAGAGTTTAAGTCCCTTTGTTATCCAGGCAGAAGTGCTTAGGTTTGTAGTCAATAGTAGAGCTGGAAGTGCTTGTACACATTCTTAGTACACTTCCTTCTTTCTCCAGGGTAAAGTGGAGGTGGAGGTTGGTAAGGAAGGCCTTCGCTTCGAGAATGGAGCCTTCACCTACTATGGTGTCCCAGCCATCATGACCACTGCTTGCTCAGGTATCCCAGTTCCCAAGCTGTAGCTTATTGGGGAGGCAATGGAATATTGTAGAAAAAATCATCTGCGTTCAAGTCTTGACTCCTGTTAGGGACCCTGGACAAGCCATTTAACTTCCTGGGCTTTAGTTTCCTCCTTTGTAAAATGGGTATAAGAATCATTTTTCATTCAGAGAGATTTTTTGTGGAAGTTCATGGTGGACTGTAACATTATCAAGTGTTAGGGATGGATAGTGGTATTTTTCAGTATGAAAAGACAAGTTTATTTTGCTTTTTACACTTCCATTTGATTGCCTGGTTTTTGCAGGGTTAATTGGTGCTGGGGGTGGGGTGGAAGAAGGAGAATTCCCATAAGTGGGTGTGTTTTCTGAATTGCCTCTGAAACACACTGCATCCTTCTGTCCATAGATAACGACGTGCGGAAGGTTGGAAGTCTGGCTGGATCCTCTGTCTTTCGTATGTATCTCTCAAACCCCTCCCTCGTCCTTCCCATCGTAGTCCTGCCTCAGCCCACTCTAGGGAACTGGACCAAGCACTCTGAGCCTGGGCTGGGGCTAACACAAGTGCTGGCAGCCTCTTTGTAATGCTCTGCCAGGAACACTGCCTCCTGCCAGGTACCCACAGACCACGGGGGCTTAGTTTCTGTGTGTCTGGAATGTTTCCTGCTGCTTCTCTGTTCACATGCAAGTGATGAATGGCGGGGAGGGAGGCTGCGAGGGGAGGCACTGTTTATTGACACCTGCCAGGGAATGCAGGCAGGTGATTTGTGTGCTCTGGTGAAAGTTCAGCCTTTCCTTCTCTGCTATGATAATTCACCCACTGGCCTTTACTTGCAAACCTAATATGCTATTATGTGTCTGTGGGGTTAGTAAGAAGTGACTGTGAGATCTTGGGATGTAAATCCCAGGCTGGTACAGTATGTTGCTTATCTGCTTCTCTTTCTTCGTTCACCACATCTCAGCTGGTAGAGAGGTTTCTGCCAGCTGGCTGTGCATGCTGATGGTGGGGACTGGCACAGGGCTGCTGGCTGGTTTGCTCTGCCCCTTCTGTGCTTTACCTTCTCACTGTTTCCTGCATAGTTATTGCCCTTGTGTTTAGAAGGCATGACATTTATTGTGACATAAGTGTGATCCAGAAAGAATGATTTCTCTAGATTTCTTTTTGATTCACTGGTCTGAATTTTGCACTGCTTTGAGCTGTTAGCATTTGTGGTGGCCATTTTAATGCTAAATGGGGTGTTTTTCTCATCATAAAAAAGATTTTACATTGTCCTTTATATTGGGATTTATCAGAGGGTCCCAAAGCTTGATATCACAATCCCTGGCACATGAAAGGTAGATACCATTTTAACACAAAGAAACTAGAGAAATGACTTGCTCCAAATCGCCCAGCAAGTTGGTGACTTACCTGGATGCATTCCCATGTCCTGACTAGTTCACACAGCACAAGGAAATACAGATTTAAGATCCATCATATTCCAGAATGCAATTTCTATGTGGGAATATTGGAATAATTTACAGTGTAATGTCACATCCTAACCTAGCAGAGGGCTGAAATGAAACTGAAGTAGTGCCCACACCTGAGGGGCAGCTCAACATGAGTTGAAGGAGATCGGTAAAATAGAAACCTTGGTATGTTAGTATACTTATATAACCCAACAAATCTCAATTAGGGTTGATGAAGGAAGATCAATACTCAGAACAAGAACTCTGGATGAGAGACGGATGGCCTACAGGTCTGGGTCGACCTTGGTTCTCTAAGGAGATTTCCATTCTCACGTTAGAGATTGCTCAAGGTGGAGTAACTCCTGGGATTCTAAATGTTTCCTAGACATGTTGGCCCTGTTCTGGCCTTTCCAGAAGACCAAAGGGAAGAGGAGGAAACTCTAGGGGAAAGAGCTACATAAGACTCCCCAGTCCACCTAATTTAGATGACCTTCTTTCTTTTAAAAAAATACTATTTTTTAAGTAGTAGGCAGATGTTATCTAATTTCCTCCTTTTCTTCCCTCCTGTCTCTAGTTCTTTCTATCCAAATCCTTTCATTTTATCAGTGAGACAAGAGTAAACTTGCAACACTGGTTAACTAAAAGGAAGCATTAAATTCTCTTTCCCTCCCCATACTTCGGAGCATGTTTATCAATCTTCAGGAGGAAAAAGAACTCAAATTAGCCTGTAGGGGTATGGAGACATTTTCCATCCTTCTCCAAGCACTCACCACTTAGTTGGGTGAAGTGTGAAGTAACTGTAAAGGCCATCACACCCCACAGTTTTCCCTGGTGGATTCTCAGCCCAGGTCCAGCCACCCAGCTCTTTCACCGGCCAAGAACCTCAGACTGTAGGTTGAGGGAAGGCGTAAGTCTAAACCGCAAGGCAGTAAACTCTTATAGAGTCTTGTTCTAGCAAGCTACCCCTGTCCTTGAAGCCAGGCTTCAGCTTTATCAGCCTTTGAGGGTGATAAATGTGGCAACGAATTTGCCAGAACACTGGTCCTGTGACCAATGCCTTGAAGTTGAGGGGATTTATCAGAGGGTCCCAAAGCTTGGTATCACAATTGGTATCACAATCCCTGGCACATGAAAGGTAGATACCATTTTAACACAGAGAAACTAGAGAAATGACTTGCTCCAAATCACCTAGCAAGTTGGTGACTTACTTGAGGTTACAAGTAAGTTACTCTGGTTTTCCTGAGTAGGGCTAAGGGAACACAGCCAGCTCTGTCTCCTTTATCTTGGTTCTGATTTCTGGAAAACCCTGGAGGACCTTCGTGTGCTTGGAACTCTGGAGGAACCAGGCCTGAGCTCAGCGTAGCCAGAACAGATGCCCACAGGGCTTACAGATGGGGAGAGAACAAGTCTCCTGTCTGTTTGGCAGGATTTACATTTAATTTGCAGCCCAGAAGTGCTAGGATTCTTCTTGAGACCCTGGGGTTTCTTATTCCAGTGTGTCTCGCAAAATTAGGGGCCCATTCAAATATTCTTTGACATCTCTTGTCAAAGTAAAGGATTATCAGGTAGGTATAAAGCACTCCCAACTCCCCTGCACGTATGGGTAATTTTAGTAAAATCCTCTGGTGCAGCGAATAAGACTGCAGAAGCTGCCTATTTCAGTGTGCTGTCACCTGCACCCTGACTTCATTTAGCTCCTTGGAAGGGACTCTGGGAATGATCAGATAAGAGAGATGAAGACAGATTCCCATGCAGAAACACCACTTGATCCCGGGTCAAGATGGGAGAAAGAGTACTCTGACGCTTCACCCACCCAGGCCCCAAGTGATAGCCAGCACCGTTTCAGACTCTCTGGAGAAGGAGAAAGCAGGAAAAGGGGATAGGAAGAGAGGTGCTTTAGAGCACTTCAACTTGCTAAGAAGTGACTTTGGTTTAAATCCTCAAGTTGATTCACATTAAGATTGCTAGAAATGCTGCCCTTCCTATGTCCCGAGCCTCTAGCAATGCAGTTTCTCCCCAGCACTGTGACCACAGAGGGAGCTCCTAGGAGTCTGAGGCAGGATACAGCCTCCTCAAGGATGCCCCTAGCAGGAGCATGCACTTTGCTTTCAGCCCTCCCACAGGTGAGCAGGATACATGTGGCAGCTGGGAGAGCCCGGTTGGGAATGCAGTGCTGGGCTCCCAGCATATCTGCTGGCTCAGAAAGGCTGCCTCAGAGAGAATGCTGCCTACACACGCGACCCACCAGGGCACTGCCTGTTCTTGTCATTGGCAGGTCTGATTCCCTCTAAGATTGCACATCTTTTCGGACGACCTTCAGCAAAGTCTATTTTAGTTTCCTCTTTCTGGAGAGTGACTTTGTAAGAGGATGTGATTCCATGTTTTCAGAGGCAAGATTCCCTTTTGCAGAGAAATGTGATGTTGTGAAGATCCAGGAACAGACTGTCTCACCCACTTTACTCTTTGTCTCTCTCCTTTTGTGTTTTTCTTCCCCTCACAACTCATGACTCCTTGGCCCTTGACTCTTTAGTGCCTGTCTCTGTGTCTCGTACCTTCGCCTTCAGCAGAGGGGACTCTCTGGCAGGCTCCCCAGGTAAACATGCATGGATGTCTCGGTCTCCATAGATCCAGTGGGGTTCACAAGAGTCCTTTGGTCTCTGTCACTGTCCCGCATGAGAACTAGTCTCTCCCAGCAGGCACTCCCATTACTGGGACATAGCACATTGTGCAGATAACACTCGTTTGCACACACAGCCCAGTCATTGCTGGTCCAGTGGCATCACTTGTGAATTTAGCTCCCAGGGATGTACCTGTGTATATACATAGAGAAATAGAGGGGGTAAGGGATGATGTGAGTTCTTCCTCATCATTTGTCTGACTGCAGAATAGAGGGATGAGGAGTGCAACAGGAGAAAAATAGAAAGAAACAATGGAATACTATGCTTTATTCCTATTTTTCCTCCACCTTTCCTTCTATGTGGTCTCTGCCTTTAGCTAACCACTAACCCACCCTCATCTGTCTAGTAATGTTACTATATGGTGACCATATTCTCTCTGGCTCTGCTCATACAAAGGATGCTATACGTAAAAATTTCAAAACAATGTTTCATTAGGTTAACTTCTCTTGTCAGTTAAATAGAACTTACTGGGTTTCTTTTTAATCAGGTAAAGCAGCTCCTCATAGAGCTATATAGTAATCCAAGGATTGAGTAAAATGCAATAATTCTGAACAATCAATTGACTGTTCACATTGTTTTCATCTCTGGAGGTTGATCTCTTAGGCTCATAGAACAAGTAATGACCAAGAATTTATTTGTTAAATTGCCCTCAAGTTAGAACACAGTCCAATTTCCTATACCCTCTGTCTCTCTCTTCCTTATCCCAATGCTACAGTAATGATTCTAAGGCTCCATTATATCCTCAGTCATCAAGAATGCAGTTATGTTTCACTGTCTGTGCAGTAGACCCTCAACATTCAAAAAGGCTATATCCTGAGACCTCGAAACCCCAAGTTTGCAGCTTCAGAAGCATTTACGTTGACTTCTACTTTCTCCCAAATCACATTTTTCGATCAAAATTCATCTGATTCCCATCTTTAGAGGCACAAGACAAATTAACCACCTTCTCAAATTTCACCAAAGTTTTCTTTCTCACTTGATGGTGATTTCCCACCATGAAAGAAAATTTTTCTTGCTTTGTGAGAGCTCATGCCTTCATGATGACTACAGGACAGTACAATCAATGTGAGATGCCAAGCTGGTGCCCCTGGCTAACTGGTCTGCTCCTGCATGCCAGCAAAATTAGAAATGACCACATCCTGGACCTTCAAGATCCTTCACATGCGGGGAATCTTGGTGAATGCGGAGTATCTTGGTGAATGCGGAGTGTGCTATGATGGTTCAGCAGAAAGGGAAAATGCACATTTTAAAAATATTTTCAAACAAAAGGATCAAAGCAGAAGTATATTTTCCTTTTTAGTTAACCCTCAGTTAACCAGAAACCTAGTTAACTGTAATTTCCCAGTTAAAGGAAGATTGATTCTAGTTCATTAATATTTATCATGAGAAACTTCATGGTAACCCAGTGTCAGACGAGATTAAAGTGACTCATTCCTGCTGTACAGTCCCCCAGGAGGTACTGACACTTCCGGTCTAACTCTGGCTGGTGCCATGTGCCCCTGAGAGCTCTTTTAACCTTCCCCCCATTTTCCGTGACATTGGGTGTTCAACCCAGCAGGAAACAGGTGAGCGACAAAGAGTGAGATCAAGGCCAACTTATTCCCACCCTTGGTTTAACTCTACAGAGTGGAGCAGGGATGGGCACAGCAGGAGAAAACGAAAGGTGGGGATGCCCTGCTTCTCCTTCAGCTCTTTCTTCTCCACATCTTCTTTTGTCTGGTCTCTACAGCCAACTGCCAAACCTCCCCAGTGACCAGCTGACATCCCCCAGACCTATGTTATGGTGTTTCCACTGTCACTCTTGCTTCTGTTCCATATCACCAGAAGAAGCCTCAGTCATAGAATTTTTGTGGAAAGCAGCCCTGGATGCTTTCTGGCCCCATACTTGATATATGATCCAGATACATTAATTTATGTATATTATGTCTTACCCCCATCTTACACAGGGAAAAAGATAGATCCTAGAAATTAAGAGAGTCTTTAAGTTTCAAAAGAACCCCATCATTTTATTTGATCCCCACAACATGGGCAGGAGTTATTGTTGGGAAACAACATGTGCGGAAACAGGCTCTGAGAAATTAAGCCATTGGGTCCGTGTCATAAGTGTAGTAAGAAGGTAGAGGGATGAGGACTGGAATCCAAGTCTCTTAGGTCCTGCTGTCCTATTGCCTGGGACCTTGCTGCCCCTCTGAACGTATGCGTTTTGTGCCCCCTAGAGGGCATTTTGAAAGCAGCCATGCTAACGAATATGGTGCTCACACTGGATTGAGGCCAGCGGTCCCTGCATCAAATATTGCAGCCATTATCCATAGAGAGCTTCCTTCTATGTGAGCTTTAGTTTGAAATAAGGAGAGCAGAGGGTTTGTGGATTCCCTCCAGAGTGCAGTGTAATTAGCCAGCTTTGCAGGTGCTTTCATTTAAAAATGAACCTTCTGGTCTACCCACTGGCCACATGGAAGTTATCACTCCCCCTCCCCAGATTTGTTCCTTCTTTCTTCTCCCGATGGTGGAGATGATTTCGAGTTGCCCCTGACAATCCTTCCGAATCCACAAAAGCACAGAGGCAGGACAGAGGTTGGGAGATTGTCCATCTATAATGTGCTTTGAGATTGACAAGGATAGAGTTTTCTCCTAGAATACACAGGAAGTCCCTAAAAATAATCTTTTTACTTTGTGAAATGTGGTATGTGGAAATATTCCTTTGGGTTGGCTCTTGCGTAGTAAACATTTGGGAACCATTAAAGCTCCACATAACGTGAGCTAGTTCATCTGGGCTCCTAACTTGGGCTGATTTGCAGAGTTCACATTGTAGCTTTGACAGAGAGCTTTTGGCATTTGGTTGTCTGATGTTGAATATTATCCCAGAATGATGAATTTTAATAATCCTAGTTTTTACTCTAATAAGCCCATGTAATTAAACCCCCCCATCCAGTCTGGAGAATACGGATGGCCCGTGGCACAATGACCATGACCAAAGTGAGCTGTCCCCCCTTGTTACTCACTGGGGCTCCAAAAGATGCAAGCAGGCAGCCAGTGAACCCTACTTTTCCCTCCAGTCCCCAGACTGAAAAAGGGGCATTCTTCTGTGTCATGGATCCTGCTCCCCAGATACAGGGGTCATGAGTGAAGCAGAGTCCCAGAGCTGTATATAGGTTTTTGGGACCCCTGCCTATGAGTGAGAGGAGATTCCATCCAGCCTCAATTACAGTGTAAAATCCTCTTCCACCCCAACCCCAATTTTACTGCAGTGTCTTCTCTACTCAACCTCAGTTAACTCCAACTTGCCATCTAGGACAGATATCTCTTGCAGACTAGCCATGCAAAGGCTACAGGAATGAGGCCTACCACACTTCTCCACAACCCTTCGGGGTCTAGAGCAGAAAACACTGCTCCCCACCACCCAGTCTCTCCAGGGCCAGCTTAAGGTTGTGATGTAAGAGCACCAGTGGGCAAGGGATATGTTGGCTGCTTGGCCTCCCTCCTGTTGAGGGGTCCTGTGGTCAGTTTTACACAGCGCTGTTTGGTCTGTCCCCTCTTAGACCTCTTTGCACTATACTTAGGATTTTTCTCCTTACTTCACTCCCCCAAGCCGTGCCTCTGTGCTCTTAGGAAATGCCAAGGGGAATTATACAACTTGAACTAGTTTGCCATGCTGCTGGGACACTCGTCTGTTACTGATTTCTTCTCTTTTTTTATTGAAAGCATTTCCATTTCCCTTGCTCAGAAAACTCTGAATGTATGTGCACAATTACCAAAATGCCGAGTCATCAGCATCCCACCTGTTGAGGAATGTCAGCCTCTGGGACATGAAAACATTGATGTTGCACAACACTTGGATGCGCTGGGAGTTTCTTTGTCATGAAAAGAGGATTCTTTTTCCTTTTAAAAATTGTTATTATAGACCTGACCTTTGTAAGACAGTTATGTCTTTTGATGTTGGGAATCCTTTGGGATTTTATGAATAAAGCTTCAATAGCATTGTTTTTACTTAAAAAAAAAAAAAAAAAAGCAAGCCATGCTTCTCCTCCCAGTACAACAATGCTATCACTTGTGTTTGACATGCAGGTCCCTGTGAGTGACAGCAGAGTGACATGCCTGTGCTGAGAGCCAGTAAGGATGAGAGCTTTCTGGGGAGCAGGGATATAGTTGTTGCCTCTTTTCCAAAAGAGGGTGGAAGTGATTCAGGCAGAACCTTCTGTGGATGGAAGTTGTCTAGTAGATAAGATAGGGCTGTCTTTCCCTGTCATATCTTGAAGTGTGACAAAGGGATGAGGATGTAGAACAGCAGATGTGGAATGTGTGAGGCACATGTCCAATCAGGAGGATTATCAAGGAGCAATGGTTATTTCTCAGGGTAACTGAAGCCGCAGGACCTGTTCACACTCTCTCCCCTTGTTCCAAACTGAGTTGAGGACAAGATCCACCAGGTCAAGGCATGGTTTTCTAGACTCCACCCACACGCCAAAGAAGCCACTCTCCTGCAGGACTGCCTGCCCCCCTTTTCCACAACAACTAGCCCCAAGGGAGCACCATTGACTTACTTAGCCAGCCACCACCTTGGAACAACCACAAAGGGTCCAGCCAAGCCAGAACTCATCCATTCATTTTCAAGCAACCAGGACCAGAAATGAAATGCGTATTTGTCTCCCCAGTACACCTGCCATTTACAATCACCTGGTGCCTCACTCTATTCGTGGCACCGTCACTGTCCCTCTCGGTCCTTGGTCACTCCAGAGGAGGGTCTGGTCCTCCATCACCCGGTGGATAAGTCAGGCCCTAGAGACTGACTCCAGGACCCCCAAGCTCTTATTAAACAGACAAACAAACAAGCAAACAGAAAGTCCTGATGCTCCCTGTGGCTCTTCCTCAAGGTACTGGGCCAAGGCCTGCGGCTTCTCAGTGCCATTTGATTCTCATTGCAGACTATTTATCTCTCTCTAGCTGCATTTCTGCAGTGTCCTTTTCTGCCCACCCCTAGCTCCTTGGAGAAGCCAGCTTCCCCAGAATGACTTTAGATTGCAGAGGAAGGGCTTTGGATTCCAGGATGATTTGAGAGCTCTTTTTTTAAACAAAATTTAGATTCAAAATAAAAACTCCTTAAGGGACTCTTAGGTACTGATTCATTCATTCTGTACATTTTTATTGAGCACCTACTCTGGGCCAGGCTGTGTGCTAGGTACCAGCTATACAATGATGAGAAAAGACAAGGTCTCTGCCATCATGGAATTTAGAGTTGAGTTGAGTAGACATAACAAATAAATACAAACATATAAATAATTAAAACTTGTGGAAATTACTTTGAAGGAATGAACGGGGGCAGTGATAGAGGAAAACAGAGGGAATCTTCTTAGGATGGCCAAAGTCTTCAGAGAAGGTGGCATTTCAGCTGAGACCTAATGACTGAGAAGCAAGCAGTGGGGGTGGGGGTGAGAGGGGAGTAGGGAAAATGGCATCTGTTTTTCTATGGATGCTTGCCTGATTGAGGGTCCCAAGGCAGCCCATGAGCTAGAGCAGAGCAAGCAGGGGAGGGGAAGGGAGCCCCAAGATGAGATCAGACAGGAAAACAGCAGTCAGGTCATGGGGGGCTTCAGGGGACAAAGCAAGGAGTTTAGATTTCATTCAGACTGAATAAAAGGAAGCTGATTTGTGTTTTTAAATGTGCTTCTGGCAGCTGAGGTGAGAGCAGAGTACAAGTGGGGAGATAGACTGTGGTCCAGGCGAGGGTAATGGTAACTCTGACTTGAGTGGAGACAGAAATAGAGGCAAATGGGCTTATTATGTGGGAAGTGGAGATAAGAGGACTTGATGTGGGGCTGAGGGAGTGGCAAGAGTCAAGGGTGACTCCCAGGTTTCTGGTTTAAGTAATAGGTATACATGAATGACATTTACTGAGAAGGGGGAGACTGGAAGTGGAATCCTTAATTCTACAATCCTATCAAGGCAGTGATTATTATGGTTCTAATGAGAAAGTGATTCACTCTATTGTTATTTTATTCTTTCCACTAAGTGGTTTGCCAGACAATAACAGCTTGGCAGCTAAACAGATCATCAACCCTACAAGACTCACTCCAAATTGATGCTAATCAAATATTTTGATTGATGGCAGCATTATCTCAAGAGACAGAATTAAATTCCCAAGGTTCTACCCTGAAAGAACAAGGAACAGAATCTCTGAGGAATCAGACTCGTCATTTGAGGCCCTGAACTAAAGCTGTGTTATGAGAGGCTGACAGCCCCCCACCTCCCCGTTTTTGGAAGAAATGCAGAGCAGTGTCAGTTGGGAAGCAGAGGGGTGGATGGGGCTTGCAGTCTCTCACTCAGGGGTTATTCTGTGGTTGAGATAATGCTGGGGTCACCTTAAGAACCTCTCTTCTATTGATCCTGGGGAAGGTAGTTCACATAGTCCATTTTGAAACCAAGTGACATGGTCTTAATTGAACTTTCCCAAGAAGTGGTTTTTGAAAATGGAAAAAGAACCTGAGTGTGAACATTTAGGAGGCCTTTGACAGAAGGCATGTAGGTTATTCCAGTCCCCCCCCTTAGGCCTAGAGGGAGCCCTCTTCTAGACCCACACTTTAGAGGGCCCCACATTGGCCCACCTCAGCCTTGGCCCTCTCTGTAGGGTGAGGAGTTTGCAGGGACGAAGAGATGTGCCCACCCAGAGATGTGTTCTTCCCTCTAGACCACATTTCAGATATGAGAATCCCAGAATTCCCACCCAAATAGCCCTGGGGAAAGGGAGCCAGGAAGCCTGAAGGTGGGGCTTGTTCTCCCCATACAGGCCTGTTTTCTGGTACAAAACTCTAAGGAGTTAGACCTGGCCTTCCAGGTTATGAAGGTATATTTATCAAGGACAAAGATAGAACATATTTTAACAGTTTATTGTGATTTAAATATGTATTCATGTAGTTTGCGGGCCTCTGCTTGTCCCAGCCCTGCCACTGTTGGGGCAGACCTGAGTTATCCCCACTAAAATGCCTCACCACGGGGAGGATTGGTTATCTGTGCTGGGACAGATAGTTTTCAGGGCCAACTTAAGTCCTTGGCCTTTCTAAAATAAGGTTTGAGAATGAAGTTTATGTAAATCACTCTCTCTGGTAGAGGGTCTCATGGTCTGGGGTAGCTACCATGCTCACAGCACGGTCCTCATCTCCTGCACTTAACCCAAAGACCAGAAATGAGAAAGGCAGTGGACCACCTCTGCCCCTGCTCCTCGCAGAGGTCGTGGAGAGCAGGAGGAGCCTGAGCAGAGTGGAGCCATGAGTTCCTGTCTTCGATATTTTCTCCTCGTAGGAATAAACATCATCAGAGCAGCTGGGCTCTGATGGGAGTGAGGGCCCAGTTCCACCATTCAGTGTTACCATTGCCTAAAGGTCCTGTGAGACCTCAGTAAACAACACTCCCCCTCTCTCTCTTTTCCTTTCCCTCTCCTTTCTCCCCACCTGCCCCTCCTTGCCTTTTCCCCCTCTCCTCTCCGTCACCATCTGCAGTAAACCGGTCCCCTTCTCGCTGCAGCGGGTTGAACCGCTCTGAGTCTCCAAACCGTGAGCGCACTGACTTTGGGGGGAGCAACACCCAGCTGTGCAGCAGTAGCAACAACCTCTACACGCCCGACTACTCAGTCCACATCCTCAGCGATGTGCAGTTTGTGAAGGTAACACCCCCGGGAGGGCCATCCCCTCACGCCCAGCGGCAGAGTTGGCTGGGGCAGCGGGACAGGAGGTGCATCCCATTCCCCCAGGTCCCAGGGTAATGCTGGGTGGCAGTTGTTCCCTGGCTTAATATGGCCCTGTTTTCAGTTAGCTTGATTACTATTCATTATTTGTCAATCTTTTAAGATCTCCCAATCCCCATTTTTCATGTGGGGAAACTGAGGCACAAAGCAATAGGGAGTTAGTTTGCCTGAGAAAGCAGAACTCTTTCCTTTGGATCCCCCGCCATAGGCACCAGTTTGATTTTGTTTTTTCAAGATAAATTTGCAGGTGATTAATAAACCAAGTGTATAGAAGAAACCATGCTATGATTTTACGTATGATAGTATATTTTCACATCTTAATATTTAAAGTCTAAAACCCAGTTCAGCCTGTATGTTAACTGAAAATCCTTTGTGTAACTATTACACCCCTTGACATCACTGAGCTGTTTGGAGAGAAGCACTTTGCAAATGAGGTGGAGGGAGACAGCAATGCTCACAGCCTTGTAATTAAAGAGGAGGGAAGCTGTTTCTTCATACCCCTCATTGAGATTGGTGTTGCACAGAAATCTTCTAAAATGTCCTCCTTTCTCTTGCTTTGATAGATTTTATCTGTTTTGTTTGCTAGCATTCTGCACACCATTACATGCTTGGGCCTGAGATCAAGAGACAGCCTCATTTATCTGCGTCCAACAAAATACCCAATGAGTCCACTTGGTAACTCCTGTCCCAGTTGCAGGCTGCGTAAGGAGAGGTGTATTAAATCATAAAGGTGGGAGGAGGTCCTTTCCTTCTCTCCAGAACGCATGCCCTGATTATTTGAGAGTGGTGCTTACTGGCTGGCTTTCTGTGTTCCAGAACTCTGTAGATGCCCTGAGCAAAAACTGACATCAGTTGATAAAGTAACCAAGGAAAGTTACCAGAGGGAGGGGCCAAACCTGGAGGGTGGGGTGGGATAATAACTCTTTGTGGGGTGCTCTGTGCAACACACTTTACTAGTCCTTTGTCTCAATTATCCACCTAGTCTCACAACCACCCTATGAGGTAGGTCCTACTGTCATTCCCATTTTACAGATGAAGAAGCTGGGGCTTGAGAAGTATAAGGTCACATGGCTAGTAAGTGGCAAAGCCAAGCTTCAGAGTTGAATCTCTCTGTCTTCAGAGTCCAAGACCTCAAGTCCCTGGACTTTAGGAAGAATTGTGGGAAATCAGAACTAAAGGAGCCAGGGAGAAGTGACTTTAGGAACTAACCCAGCAATAGCCACGGGTGTGTATGACTGTGGACACTTAACAAGACTAACGTGACAATAAGATTAAGCCTCAGAAAACCACAGCCCATGATTCTCCTTCCTGTTGCTTCTGGCCCTGAAGCCCTCTCATTGCAGAGCTTTCTCAGAAGTAGAGGTAGGAAAATATGGGAGAAGAGAAACTGTACTGTGCTAACTCTTACTGTCACATGGTTTGTGGGAAAGGAAATTAAAAGTCACAACATAAGGGGTTCAACAAATACCTACTGAATGCGTGCTCTGTGCTTGGCACTGTCTAGGCATTGGTGAGATGCTGTGGTGAAGAAGAAAGGAAGCTCTTGCCTTTCTGGAGCTTCTATGCTAATAGAGGGAGAAAGATGATAAACAAGTAATCACATAAACAACCAAGGCAATTTCAGGTAGTGATAAAGGCTGTGAAAGAAATAAGCAGGGTCGTGGGGTAAACAGTGATTGGGGAGAGTTAGAAATGGTTATCAGAGCAGGCTGAGAAAGGTCTCATTTTTGCTGAGACCTGAAAGGGGAGGTGGGGAGAATGTTCAAGATAGAAACAGAGGCAGAGAAGAGTTTGGTGATTCAAGGATCTGAGTGCTGGCACATGATGTGCAAAGACAGAGGCCAGTGTGAGATGAGAATGGAGATGAGAATGGCAGCAGTGTGACCTGGCATCTTTAAGCCAGAGTAAGGCATTTGGATTCTATTCAAGTACATTGGTAATTTTTGTTAAGCTTATTTCTCAGGTCTTTCCATTCATCTTAGTCTGGTCTGGCTGCTATAACAAATTACCATAGACTGGGTGACTTAAAAAACAAATATTTATTTCTCACAGTTCTGGAGGCTGGAAGTCCAAGTTCACGGTGCCGGCAGATCCGGTATCTGGTGAGAGCCCCCTACCTGGTTTGCAAGTGCCTGTCTTCTCCTTGTATCCTCAAATGGTGGAGAGGAGGGAGAGAGAGGGGGAAGGAAGCACTCTTCTTATAAGGGCAGTAATCTCATTCATGAGGGCTCCATCCTCATGACCTAATTACCTCCCAAAGTCCTCACCTCCAAATACCGTCACCTCAGGGGTGAGGATTTCAGCCTGTGAATTTTGGGAGAACACAAACATTTAGTCCGTAACATCATTTATATCATAAGTTCAGAAAATCAATATGAGGTTTTGGCTTGCTGCTTTGGGCAGAAAAGTGAACCAGATTTTGAGGAGTCATATTTGATGAGCAACTGTGGTGAGCCCAGAGTTTTCTGAACCATCTCTAGGTGTGCCCGGATTGGAAAGCACTTCCAGGAGATGGATTTGGCAACTCCTCAAAGAGGAATGTGTTAAGATGAATACCTAGCATTAAGTTTGTAAGAATTTTCTTAAAACTTATAGATGATCTCACTTATTCTCCACTAGAACATAAAGAAAGGGAACATTCTACAAATAACAAGGAACATAAAAGGGAAGTCTCTTTCCTGATGTGAGACAGTAAGGGTGTGGAAAACCCCAAATCCAAGGTCAGTTCTCAGGTGCAGGCCAGAGGACTATGTGGTGACAGGGCAGCTGAGAAGCAAAGAACATGGTCCTTTTTTCCACCTATGCATTTTGAAATTGAGAAGACTAAATATCAAACGTAGAAGTTGAGGGGAATTGAGAAACCAATTAAAGCATTATTCAAAAACCTCTTTAAACTTGTGGCTCCAGTCTCTTAGAAACTTCGATTCAAGTGGGTGGTTCTATAGAAGGGAATTTGGGGAGTTCAAACTCTTGTTTTAACACAGGTGTTTGTTCTATTCTGGTGTTGGTTTTCTCTTTTGTTTTGTTTCTTCATATAAGTTAAGATGATGCCCTAGACTAAAGTTAAAAATTCTCTCCTCCTGATTTAATGGTGTTGTTAGGGCCATGGTTTTGGCTGCTCTTTTATTCACCTCCCCCACCTGCCTCCCCACCTTTCACATGAAGAGAGTTTTTGAGGAAGCTAAAGAGAAGACTGGGCAAAAGAGGTGTTTTCACTGGCTGAAGCCCCTGTGACTGGCTGCAAGAAGATTTTGCAAAGGCTTTTCGTGTCCAAATAGACTGAAGTTCCAGAATTGTTTATTAAGTCCAGGAGTAATTTGACTTAAAGATGAGTTACAAAATCAGATAGAAAGGTGTATCTAATGATTATCTGGGAAAGATATTAAAGCCGTGATTAATAGTAATTAATAAGTTATGAAGGTAACATAGAATCCTTATGACTTTTTTTAAATGTCTTCTGTGAAGATCATTATTGAACTAAGAATATTTGGCGGATGTCTTATAGTCTGGGTTGTGTAACCATTCCCAAGATGCCCCATCACCATCTGGTGATGGAATCTCTAAATTGCAGGATTGTCTTTTGAGGGATGAACATCAGAAAATGATGGGAGATGTCACACTGGCCAAAAGGTTAGCTTCTGGACACGTTGGCTGCTACGTCAAATATTCAAAAGGGTACCCTTACCGTTTATTAGTTTCAAGATAAACAAATCCCCATTTCCTTTGTAATTTAGAGGATGCTTGAGTTCTTAACTGGCCAAAGTATAAAAGAAGACAATTTGAACTCAAGCTATTGCTAAGAAATGGTTTTATCTACAGCAATGAAGAGAGGATAAAAATATGTTGTCTTTTGAACGGTAGTTTGATTCCCTCAGTGGGCCAATCAAGAAGTCTTTGTTGATACAACTAAAACTCCACAGTGTTATAAACTATTAAGACATCAATAAAGAAAAAGAAGTCTTTGTTGAGCACTAGTGATGGTTCTAGGTACCATGAGCTATACTAAAGAAATATAGAACATATTCTCTGCCTTATAAAGAGATTAAAATCTAGTTAGGGAGAAGAAACATAAGTTAAATAACAGTGACCAATGCAGGGTAGTATCTAATTGATTACAAAATTGTATGGCACTTATTTTAAGCAGTATATTGGCTGGAGAATGTACTGGACCTTTAAGAATTAGGAAAGAATAAGAGGGGAGTTAAGGCAATACCATGAGGCGGGACACCTATAAACAGGGTAATGGAAGGCAAGTAAACATGGTACATTCAAGGAACTGTGGAAAAGGAGCTGAGCTGAACCAATGGTTCTGCTCTGGCAAGCAGTGGGCACACTATTGGCCATGCAAGACCGATTATCAAAACCAGGAAGAGCAGTCTAGATTGATCTGCTAGACCTTTGCTGTCCAATACAGCAGCCAGTAGCCACATGTGGCTATTGAACACATGAAATGTGGCTCATCCAAATTGATGTGCAATTAATGTAAAATACACATTGGACTTCAAAGACTTAGTATAAAAAAGAAAGAGTCCTCATTAATAATTTTATATTGGTGACGTGTTGAAGTGAACTTATTTTGGATATGTTGGGTTAAATGAAATATATTATTAAAATTAATTTCACCTGTTTGTTTTTACTGTTTTTAATGTGACTAGTAGAGAATTTTAAACTACCTGTGTGAGTCACAGTATATTTCTATTGGACAGTACTGTGCTAGGGAGAAAGAAGTTCTCATAGGTTGTTGAACAAGGGGAGGGAACTGACAAAAAGTGATGCTTGAATCTAGAAATGCAGCTGGGGAGAGCTTGCTTCCCTGAATATATTTTCCAGAGTGGTGCCTGGCCAACAATTCCTTTTAAGGTGACACACTGATATGGCAGTAGTTTATGATCTTTTTTTTAATTTAAAAAGAGGAAGCAGTGTGAAAGTAAGGCTGTGAGACACATAGAGAAGGTAACCAGTGGGGAATGCCTTTCCTTTTATACAACCACCCACCAGTGGAGACCCTCCCTGAATCTCTGCCCCCTACCCCTGTACCTGGGCCAACCACTCCCACCCCCTACACACACACACACACACACACACACACACTGCCATGCTTCTTCCCACTAACGTTAGATTCTTGTTGTAGCTGTCTGAATCTTCGCTTTAAAACCATTGACAAGTGATTGTTTAACGTCTGTGTGAATGCCTCCAATGACAGGGAACTCAGTACCTTATGAGGAAAGAATATATTTACTACTCGGTATTGTTACCAGAAGTAATCCTTTATTCCCAGCTTATCCTTTCTTCCATAACAGTGCTGAAAGAGAGGGTTGGTGTTCCTGGATCCTGGATTCCAGGTTACTAGAAAGGCATATCATTGTTTCTTAAGAACAAAGAGAGTGGTGCAGCTCACTGCACGTACAACCTGGAGCCAAGCTTTCGAAAAATTAATTAATTAAGTAAGTAAAATAGAGCACTTTGCAACACTCCCAAGAGGCTTCTAGCTTGGGGACCAAAGCTAACATACCAAATGATTGGAGCCCTAAGCCCACAAGTTTATTTCAAATTCAAACCAGAAGGTACCCCCTTCCTTCTCCTTTCCTCTTCTTTCTTTCACTCACTGTCTCTTTTCTTCTCCATTTTCCTTTTCCCGTGGTCCCTACTTGGAATCTTCTTCCTTCCCCTACTTTCTCTTTTGCTTGATTTCCTTGATTCTGGATTTACTTTGTCAAGACCTAATCCTGCCTTCACAGCACCTCCCATTGCACTTACTCTGGGGGCAGAAGGACACTGCTCTGTCCCTCACCCTCACCTCATGGGTGTGCTGTGGACAGTTTAGACATAATGAGATGGTATGTTTGACCCCCTTCTTTGAAATATACACCTATTATTAAGTTAAATTGTGAGAGAGCAATCATTCCTAACAGTTGTATAACACATTCACTCCCATTATCTCATTATCTCTGGGCCTCTTTTACAGGTTCAAGGAAGTTAATGATTTATCAAAGTCACCCAGCTTGAAAGTGGCAAAACTGAGACTTGAACCTTTGTGTTGAGTAGACGGTGTTTCACACCATATTTTCTAGGCAAAGGGTCATTTGGCCTTCTCTGACTAAATTGGAAGCCAAATCTAAATTAACTAGTGAAGAGAACCCAAAGAGAGTAATATCAAGTGCTTTGTTGAGCTTATCAAGTGTCATTTAGGAAATTTTCCTGTCCTTTATGCCAGGAGAAACTGCAGGACTCCAAAGAAAGCTTCACTTTCAGAAAATCCATGGGCTCATTAGAAAATTGGGTTTTGATGATGACCCTGGTTCAGGCCATGTGCCAGACCCTAAAACTACAAAGCGGTTCTGGGGCATCTCCCCTAAAGGATTGTGAAAGGCAACTTTAGTGGGCATGTGAAGGGCAGCCTAATGCAGCCAGGTTATGTCTGCAATGTACAGAGCCCAGGCTCAGATGATTTTCCTTGGAGAGCAAGAGTAAAGGCCCTTTAAGCTAAATCTCCAGGTTGAAAGGGGCGCTGTTATTAGACTCTGGAGTTTCCTTCCCCTCTGAGAACTTGGAGTCCATATTCTCACTTCACCTTCCATCTCTCTGGCTCCAAAGAGTGCAAATAATCCATAATCAATATATAAATCCAAATTTGAGTGGGTTTATTATGAGCCAGGTCTGGGGACTATAACCCAGAGTCTTCCTTCCCCAGGGGCACCAAAGAAGTGGGGTGTACAGAGTGGTTATATACTGTCTTGGAACAAAGAGCATACATCACATATGATAGGAATGTCCCTTTTACAATAGTCACAAGGTTACTTTGCTGGCATAGCAGATCAGTGGTCACAAGGTGACCACAGCAGGTCAGTAATTAATGCTTATTTCTAGAAAGAGATGCTTATACTTAAGGAAATGTCAATATGGGGGAAGATACATCCCTATCTTTTGGGACATTGTAAACGTTTAAAGCAAATGTACACTGCGTGCTCAACAGGCCACATCAGGCCCTTTTGGAAAAACAGAGTCAGGCCAAATTCGTTTTAAACCAAATGGCTTCCTCATATACTCCAATATATCCTATTGCTTTTCATTTATTTGTCAGAACTTTCCCAGGCAAAACACACACTGTATGAGACAGTACACTGACTCCAGCTCTGAAACCTTGCTGTCAAACCTTAGGCAATCCCTCAACCTTTCTGGACCTCATTTTCTTATTTGGAAAATGAGGATCACAAGACCTCTCATGCCTGCCCCATACAGTCAGTATGAACAGCAAAGGAGATAACACATACCTAAGTGCTCTGTAAGCCATAGTGCAGTATACAGGTGGAAGCTTCCATCCTCATATGCCAATCTCTGTCTGCAAAAGCAAGCTCTTCTAGATAACACTAGCACTAGAGCTTTCACTAGTTTCTGAAAATTTAATATCAGTTCCTTCTCTTTAGGATATTTGTCACACTTCCGGTAAGATATATGATTTCCAAAAATAAATAATCCAACAATGTTTTAAATAAAAAATTTAAAAGAAATTGCAAACCAATTTGGTGAAAAAGCTATCAGGAATGAGTTTGTTACTGCAAGTAAATACTAAGTTTATCTGTGAGCTTCCTGATTATACAAACAAAAAGGGGAACTATAGTGGATATTTGTGTTCTCACCCAGTATAAGGAAGTACATAGTTCATCTAGAGAAAGGAGCTTTTTCCTGGCAGTAATTTCTTGATGGATTCCTATATGACTATGGAAGGCATCAGAAAAAAATAATACATGTTGGCTTCATCTGTGGTTTTGCCAAAGTTTATGTTCTTCATATGGAGGTTTCTTATTTTAGCCCTCTATGCAAGCTGGGAGTCCAATATGAAAGTTTAACATCAGTGAAGGCAATTATCGAGGAGAGTGAAGATAGTAATTGATTGCAGGGGGGATTTTCAAGAGTCCAGAGCTGTGGTTCTCATCCTTGGCTTGCATTAGGATCACCTGGGAAGCTTTAAAAAACACTGATGTCTGGGCCACCCTTAGAGATTTGGATATAATTGCTCAAGGGTGTTGCCTGAGTATGGGATTTTTTAAAGCTCCCCAAATGATTCTAATGTGCTACCAAGGTTGAGAACCACTGTCACTGGAGGCATGAGTAATTAGCATGTCACTTTGATCCTTTTTCTGAAGGCTTACATGTCCCTGAGCCATCAGCATGGGCTGCATCACAGTCAGTTGGTTGATATTGTGTGACTGACCAAAGATAAGGTTTTAGACTAGTTGAGGGCAGGGTCCAGATTTGACATCTCTCAGGGAAATTTTGGAACCTGATTTCTCTTTTCATTTCCCAACAGACAGGGCTGCAAAAGTCAGGTGTTCTCAACAAGAATATTGAATCTATTGAAGACTTTAGACAAATGCTAAGTTAAGACCTATCATTCCATGCCATAAAATATAGGACATATCATTTTGACCTGAAAAATATCAAAGCCAGTTGTTAACACTTTGCTGTTTTATCCTTTTAAATCCTTTAAGGGAGAAAAACAAAAACCTGAGTAGGACGGTGTCTGATTTTAACTAGGTCTTAAGTCAGTGGTTCTCGAAGTGTGATCTCCAAACCAGCAGCAGCAGCAGCAGCATCACCCGAGAACTTGTTAGAAATGCAAATTCTCAGGCTCCACCCCAGACGTAGTATATTAGAAACTTTGCGAGTGGGGTCCCGTAATCTTGTTTAAACAAGCCCTCCAGATGATTCTGATGCCGAAGTTTGAGAATCACTGATTTAAACTATCAAGAGAACTGCTGCTGCCCCCTCTAATGGGCAGTAGTATGATTAGAAGCCTGGGATCTCTACATGTGTGTGTCCTGTAAGTACTGCAAAAAGACGTACATTCTTAATTGGTGTTTTTGTGATTAATTAATTGTGCTTAGAATTTGCTTAATCCTCATGCAAGTTTTCCTGAAGTTTGTTAGGGAAGAAAGAAAGGATTGATAATGTCCAACAAAGTAATGTGTTCCCAACTTGAGGGAAAATCAAAGATTTCTCTTTATGAAGAGGAAACATTGCCTGAATGGTTGTTGAGGTTAAATATGTTGGGGGAGATTGTGACCTAATATTCAGGATGAGTGCTAAATAATTCTTAAAACAAGAGATTGTCTCAAGAAGCTCTTGTTAGCATTGGTGATTTTAAGATATTTTGGAGGAATCGGAAGACCATAGGATCTGGAAAATGTACCAAGAACATCATAGAATAATAAAGCAGAAAAAATTAACTCACTCAGTCAATAAAAATGACTAGAGCAACAGCCTGTACAGAAAGGGAAGGAGGAAAGCCTGGTGGGTGGGGAAGGCAGAAGTGGGATGAGCCGGAGATGAAGGAGAGTCAACCCAGAAGGTGTGAGTAATGAGCAGTCTGGGACTGACCCAAGGCCTTGGATTTGACCATCACCCACAGCCCCCAGGGAGGCCAGGTGTGGGACACACCCAAGTCAGGAGGGAAAGGAGGGCTTGGAGAGCAGGTGCTGAGGAGTCAGCAGTATAGGACATATAGGACATATCATTTTGACCTGACAAGGGGCCACTGTTAGAGCTCTTGCCAGATACCGAGCCAACTTCAAGCCCACTGTATTCCAGTGTGTAAATCTTAACCATCCTCTCTCCTGTTTCCAGGCAGACATTGTTATGGTTCCCACATGTAATACCAATCCTGCCTCTAAGGAAAGAGAAGGCAAAATGAGCACAGTTTGTTGTGCCACTTCTCCAGCTAAGTGCAATGAAGAAGGGTGCAAACACGTCAGGGGACCCAGGACTGGGAAGGATGCTGTGCCATGAGCATTTTCATTTTCCCCCCAGTGCCATTCATTGATTAATAGTATCACATTCATATACTGAAGGGTGCAAAAACTGGCCTGTTTTCACTGGAAACAAGCATTTGCAGCATCAGTCTGTGACATACACCCAGGGAACAGGGATGACAGAGAAACCCTCTTCCCATTTTCCAGAAAAGACATTTGATCCATATTTTTCCTGGCTGGAATTATGGAAATTCTCCTCTGGTCTGGCTGAGCCTAACTCTCCAGATGCCTTCACTTGCCAGTGAGGTTTGACACATCAAGAAACTTGCAAGTATGACTCCCATGATCTGAGGAGACATCTGAGAGACACCTCTGCTGTGGACTTCTCCCACACAGGAGCGTGATCCCACATCGGTGATGGGCCAAGTCCAAATTAGAAATGCCCGTGCTCTCTCAAGCCTGGAGGCTTCCTGACTATAAGACCTGGGGCAGCAGAGCTTCCCTTACCAGAGTCCCCACTGACTGATCCTGTAGGAGAGGGCCCT
This sequence comes from Tapirus indicus, assembly GCA_031878705.1. Lineage (NCBI taxonomy): Eukaryota > Metazoa > Chordata > Mammalia > Perissodactyla > Tapiridae > Tapirus > Tapirus indicus. The sequence goes on along the minus strand of CM062921.1, from coordinate 29,883,336 downwards.
TGGCAATGGTATAAGCGTGTGTTTTAAACTTCTCCCTGGAAACCACCCTGCTGATGGAAGATGCCCTCCATCCTCTCCAGCATCTCAGGAGAAGAAGGCTTGGCTCCTCCAGGTATACTGTAGGAGTTCAGAGCCAATAAAAATGAACAGTGGGAACTCTGGTGGCAAACAATCAAAGGGTCCCTTCATTGCCCCTCAACTGCTGGGCTGGTACAGCTTGGGTAAGGCCCCCCATTCATGGATTCCAGGCCTCGGAGGCCAGGGGTTCCTAAGCACCTTAGTGTGGCTACTTCTGAGCTCAGGAAGGCTGGCCACATCAAGGGAGGACCCTTCCCAGCTCCTCCTGAGCTTCCACCCCTCTCTGCCCATTCCTTCCAGATCACACGGCAGCAGTACCAGAACGCGCTCACTGCCTGCCACATGGACAGCTCACCCCAGTCCCCCGACATGGAGGCCTTCACTGATGGAGACTCCACCAAGGCCCCCACGACCCGGGGCACACCCCAGACCCCCAAGGATGACCCTGCCGTCACCCTCCTGAACAACAGGAACAGCCTGCTGTGTAAGTCAGTCAGGCGGTTGGGCTGGGCTGCCACAGGGTGAGGATGGCCCTGCCTTCCTCCTCAGCGAGGCCCAGAGCTGCCATCTTGTGCTTCATGGAGCCCCAGATCTTCTTTAAAGCAGAGTGTGATGTGCTCACTCTCCTCTCCAGGCAGCCGCTCAGATGGGCTGAGAAGCCCCGGTGAGGTCGTGTACCTGAGGATGGAGGAGATGGCCTTCACCCAGGAGGAAATGACAGACTTCGAGGAGCACAGTACACAGCAACTCTCACTGTCTCCTGCAGCTGTTCCCACCAGAGCAGGTCAGGGAGGGAAACTGGGCCCACAGGAGCAACGGAGGTTATCACCACCAGGCGCTGGGATGTCCCAGGGCAAGTGGGTGAGGAGAGCCTGGGACCCCAGCCCCCTTGTAAAACTTCCCACCTCCTGAAACCACCAAAGAAAGAAACTAACACTTACTGAGCACCCACTGTGCGTCAGGCCCATCTTAATTAACTCTCCCAGAAAGACAGTGTGTAGGGCACTGTTAGGAGCTGGGTTTCTACCTGGATTCAGACCCTGGCTCCTTCATTTAGGAGCTATGCAATTTTTGACAAGTTACTTTAACCTAAGACTCAGTTTCCTTGCCTTCATAGATAAGCATCCTCATGTTGATATAAATCATGGCGGCCAGCTCATACAGAAGCTGTGAGTATAGATAAGATGACATGTATAGAGGGCACATCACAGTGCTTGGGACCATGCTTTCTAAATATTAGGTAGTTATTGTTACACCTACTTTACAGATTGGGAAACTTAAGTCAGCCATCACTCTTACTGTCAGAACTCTTCCCTTCCCTTGGGCCCCAGAGACCAGTGGTAACTGTAGGACTTGTCCTGAGGTCTGAGATCATATTACCTCCCTCTGAGACATTGAACACTTCTGTCTTGACAGTGATGTTGCTCCAAGCTCCCAGTGTCCTGGGATCCTTCTGTGCTTGCCTCACTAAGATATACTTCCCCAGGCATTCAGCAGTCCCCTGCGCCCATCCCCCAGGTCAGCAGTTACCCCACCCGACCTTCCAGATCTGCCCCAGCCCCTAGTCTGAGACCCTTCAAGTCCAGAGCAATGACCTGACAAGTGTTCATGGATTTTTGAAGTAGACGAACATGTGAGACAACATGTTTGAACTTGTGGCTAACTCAGAAAATCTAGAACATACATAATCACCATTGCAGGACCTGAATTTAGAACTGATGTTCTTTTTCTCCTGCACACACTGAATTTAGTGGCTAAAGCATATAGTGAGAAATTGTATAAAGCAAAAGGAATGGAGGAGATGGGGTTGCCTTTAGAGATCATCTAGTCCATCCTCCTTGTATGACACATGAGGACCCTGAGGCCTAGAGAAGGGAAATGATTTGACCAAGTCCATATACTGCATTAGAAGTGGCCGCAGCCTCGTGGTTTTGGATGCAGTGCAGTTTCCACCACACCACTTTGCCTCCCCAGTTAGATTCTTATTGCACTGGCAGTAAGGGCCTGGGCCCCTTCCTGGCCCTGAGAGTCTGTGGCTCTCTGAATCCCCACTGGGTTTGGTGGGAGAAGATAGAGGCAGGTGCTTAATTGTTATTGAACTCTGTGATCTTCCAAGGTCTGTGCAAGTAGAGGAAGGAGCCATCCCCACTTGTCCTCAAGTGTGCTTTTTGTCTGGGAAAGATACTGAGTAGAGAACATCTTGTTCTCTTCTCTCTCATGCAAATGGTGTTTGGATAGTTGGATTCCCTCTCCTGTTCTCTGTTTCTTTGTTCCTTTTGTGGCAGTAAAATGCCTCTTGCTAACTAATTAGAGCCAACGCCTTCCTGGGCTTCCCTCCCGTTATGGCCACCACTACCTTGGCTCTTGGTTTGAACTTCCATCTGCTGAGGAGTATCAACCAGACTCAGCTTACTAGATCCTTGGGTGTTTAGGTTGAAAAGACTTGAGTTCTGTCTTCTTTCCTTTCTCACAGCATCAGATAGTGAATATTGTAATATCACCCTGGACACAGAGACCAGCCCCTGCAGTAGCGACTTTGAGGAAACCGTGGGCAAGAAGCTGCTGAGAACCTTGAGTAAGTAGCTCTTCTCCCAGACAAAAGCTGCCCACCAGCTGGTTAGTAGAAAAATCATGTTAGAATATTACTCGTAGGAGGAACCATTGACTTCTTTTGGGAACCCTAATAAGGTACAATTGTGGAAATCCATAATAGGGCTTGGGCCAGGACTGCACCCTTGATGGTTTGGAGATCTGTCCCATTCAGTTGGTTGTCTAGGACAGGAGTCTGCAAACCATGGCCACGGGCCAAATCCTGACCTCCCTCCCTGGCCTGTCCCTATAAATAAAGACTTATTGGATCATAGACCCATTTGTTATCTATGGCCACAATGGCAGAGTTGAGTAGTTGCAACAGGGACCAAATGGCCTGAAAAACCTATAATATTTAGTGTCTGGTCTTTTAAAGAAAGAATTTGTGTCCAGGAGACTCAATAAAAAGGAAAGCAATATCCTCCATGGAAGGAGGTCAATGGTGGAGAGAACAAGGTAAAAAAAACTTCTTCCTAAAAACAACAGAGCTGGGAACAGAGTGCCCTTCCCTCCTCGAGGATAATTATGTAATTACCCCACCTGCCCCAGTACAGAAGGGAGGTTGCTTCCGAGCTAGAAAATGTAGGCCCTGGGAGTGGCTCCCACCTGCACCCACCACCCCTGGCTCATGGGACACCAAAGGCTGGGAGACCAGTCCTCTCTCAGGGGGTGTCTGGCAGTCATTTGGGCCAGGGCCTTCGGGGGATGCGGAAGGCATGTTCCTGAGGCATTACATGGGCTTTATTCAATCCTCTCCAGGAAATCTCCATTCCATTGGCACTAGCCTGGGTTTGTGGCTTTTAGGAGATGTCATCTCAGTGGAAGGTGCATCCTAATCCTTCAAGATGTAAATATGCTGATATTAGCACCAGGATACAATGCAGATTACTTCCTGCCAAACTATTAAGGGCTTTGTCTCCATTTCTGCTTCTATTTCGAAGAGAGCTTGGACCACCAAGAGAGTATGAATGTCCTCCCAGTCTTACGGATTGAGCCTTACAAACTGTGTTTTTCAGGTGGTCGAAAAAGGAAGAGGTCATCAGACGGAGAACGAGCCTCTGAGGAGAACTCCAACTTAACACCTCTGATCACATGACGGGGCAGACAGCGTTCGCTGGGTGCGTGAGATTCCAGGGCTTTGGGGGAGAACCCACCCTCCCATCATCTGCTTACCCCCAAAGCCCCCCACAGGTGACAGAGCATTCTGCTTTCCATACCACCTCTTCACCCCTGGCTGTCAGTTTGGCAGATTTTCCCTCATTGCCTCCAGTTTGACTCAGAACCTTGCTGTGGCCGTAATGGAAGGAGGTGCCTGCAATGGAACATGCTAGAAATAAATGGTCTTGTCCACAGCACAGTCTGGGACTGGAGAAGAAATGACCCCAAGCTAACAGTATCACTCTGGGACCCCTGATGCCCTTTTTGTTCTTTGGGATCCTCTGATGCCATATTTCATGCTTAGCTTAACTCAGAAGGTGCCACCAGCAGACAGGCACATAGGAGGCTGGAGTAGCAGGTATGAAGGTTAATTTCAGGAGATGCACCAAGAATTCCTCCAGAACTTCAGAGTAGTGGGACTCAGCCATGTTGGCATGTGAAGTTACAGTACAGAAAACTGTCAGTGACCAGTTTCCTGTGACATAAGGGTTCCAGCAGCCTGGGAAGTGTGTCTCAGCTGGAATGGAAAGAATGTGAGATGGAACCTCAAGTCACTGTTTTTCCCAGGGACACATCTGTTTTGGCTCCCCATCAGCAGTCATCAATCCATCAATAAATCTGCTCTGGAAGAGGAGGAGCAGGGAGCAGAGAGACCCAATTGGGAGCCATAGATGGAACTTCAGGTTTTAAGTTCAAATCAAAGCGAAAAAAAAAAAAAATATGTGGAAAAATTCTAAGCTGTTAAAGCAGGTTTAGCCATGACAAACCAAAGAGTGCCCAGGTCAGCCAGGAAGGATGCAAACTCTCATGGGACTTCAGTGTGCATCACACAGGAACATTGAAGAATCACTCTTCTTTTTCATCCATTCCTCTCACCCCCACCCTTACTCCACCCCAGCAGATCAGCTAAGTGTACTTTATTCCAAGAACTTCCTAAATCGCTGGGTTTTCACCTGGATGCTGGGGCAGATGCAATTCCAAGCATAACCACCAGATGGCAGAATGACTGCATATACCTACTTGAATAAAATCGTTCTGATGAGCAACCACACAGCCAGCCTTTGAGAAAATGTGGAAGTGAAGGTTGTCTTTGGGACATCTGTCTCCCTTTCTGATCTATCTCCCACCCCTTGGGTTCCCACAGTCAGAGATCCAGTGATCCAGTGCTGCCTGCTGAATCTCCAAACCATTCCCAAACTTTTCCATCCAGGCTTACCTCCCCTTCCTCTAAAACCTAACTCCCACGTCTCCATACCCATTCAATAGAAAATTGCATGGGGAGGTGGGAGACTGGTGATTCCTCTGGGTTATTTGCATCTCAAAAGAAAATGCTTACCCACAGGAACCTTTAACTCAGGGGTCCTTAACTTGGGGTCCATCACCCCAGAGGGTCCATTGTTGGACTTCAGAGGGTCTATGAAACCCCTAGCACTGTCAGAATTTAGTATATGTCTTCTGCGTGTTTTCTGGAAGGCAGAAGCTTTCATAAAATTCTGAAAGGTCTCAGACCCACAAAGGGTTAAAAACCACTATTTAAGCTACTGGCACTTTCAACCCAAAGTTTCTGCAATGCAGAGTAAAATGAATAGAGGGCAGTTTGAGATAGATTTTTAGTTATAAGTGGTCTTCTCAAGTGTCCATCAAATCGATGGGGAAAGCTGGTACTCACCAAGCAGTGGAAGTCCTCAGAAATTTTTGGCACACTCTAGAGTATTATACAACCTATACTCCACACAACTCCAGCCCCACTTCCCCACCAAACCAGAGTAGATGTTGCAGACAGGAGCGCCACAGCATGTGGAAGTAAAGACTTTTCAGCTGGAGACGGCTTTTCCAGCAATGTATTATTGACTTCATACCGCTTGCCTGGTTCTGCCTGAAGCTCAGCAGTGCATGACTTCTCGTAGATAACTCCACGGCTACCACCCACCCCCAAACCTGCTCTTGCCTGGTAGGAATAGGCAAAGTGTCAGCCCTCGGTGCTGGGTGCCTCAGACCCAATCAGTGAATGGTGAGTTTCAAGCAAGAACTGCCATCATGCAGTTTTCTTGCCCAGCTGGCCACTGGCCCAAGGGAGCCTGCCTGGCTAGTCTTCATTACCCCTTAGGCCACTGGGCTCAGGCCACTGCTGCTGCATTACACCCCTCCCATTGCAAAATCCCTAAGGAGCCTGTCACCACTCCCCTCCTTAGTCCTCACCCCCACCCCCAAGATTTTCTTCAGGTTAAAAAAAAAAAGAGGATTTTAAAATAAAGCATTTATGAAGGCTCAATAAATTGTAAATAATTTTTAAATAAAATGAAAATGCCTTTCCTGGAATGTGACTGTTTTCCTTGCCCCTGGAATCTCCAATTTCTGAAGTGGTTTCATTTGAATATGCAGGTTGGGTGGTGCACACCTGTAAACTACCTCACCTGAGGCCCACCTGCCTGAAGAGGCACACCTCTCAGGGCCAGGTGGGAGGCTGCTAAGGTTACAGGAAAACGCTCAGGCTCTACTATGGGCGGCCAGATGGATAAGATTTTGCAGGAGCAAATGCCAGAAATGGAAAGTAAAACCCAAATGAGAAGCCGGAGTATGAGTGAAGACAAGGAAGAAGCACTAAGACGATAATGAGCAGGGCTGGCATTTGTTGAACCCATGTGATGTGTGAGGTGTGGACTGGGTGCCTTCCAAGTTCAAGGTCGTGGGGACCAGACCCAGGCAAGCCCCTGGGACAATGTGCTGGTCACACAACCTCGCTTCTGCAGATCCTTTGGCAAGGAGCCAAAGGACCCAACTCCAGCAGTTTCCAACCAAAGGCTGGGAAAAGGAACAGGGAGTGAGCCAGGCTTGTTGATAAGTTTTAAACCAGTGCAGGAGGGAGGGAACAGCTACACAGGTGGGAAGGTGTGTTTGGGCATTTAACGTCTTTGTGGAAGGTTGGACTCTGACACCTACTACCAATTTCTTAAACCCGCACACAGGCTAATTAGCGGCCTGTGCCAGAAGGGCTAGAGGCTCCCAGGAGCCTCTATAGAAGCTCTTAACTTCATTAATAGTAACAATAAATGACAGTAACAACTATTTTGCTGACGGCTTTATGTGCCAAATCTTGTGCAAAGTATACATTAGCTCATTTCCTTCTCAACACCACCCTGTGAACGAGGCATAACAGTCTGTCCCTGTTTCACAGTATACGAGACGGGCTCTGAGCAGTTAGGTGACTTGCTCAAGGTTCCACAGCCAGGAAGTGGCAGAGCCTGGAGGTGTGAGCGCCCTTCTGGTGAGCAGGCAAAACGTGTGAAACTACCCTACCTCTGACAGTCACAGTGCACACCTGTGTGCTAGGGGTGCTGAGAGGTGCTACACTACAGAAACCATCAGAACTCAGTAAGCCCAGCTTGCCCCAAATTTACACAGAGCTCTTTTTTCATGTGAACACACATGGGAAACTAGAACACACTGGAGGAAACACTGACCAAAATATATGTAGGAACAGAGTGAAGAGGCCAAAGTCCCACTGAGATTGGTGCCTTTTTAAAATGCTGAAACATTTTAGCACTTTGATTTAAAGAAGTGCTTTTAACCATTTTTTCATCAGTGCCCCCCAAAGAGAAAAATTAAATATAAATACTTCCTAACAAGAGAAATTAAATACCAAGAAATAAGATGTTGTCGGGGAGGATTGCGCTTTGAAGGGCCACAAACCATTTTAATATCTCAGAATTTTTTTGCCTCCAAGAACCAATTTTTGCCCCCTTGGAGGTACTGTCACCCTCTTGAGAATTCATGGTTTAAAGCTATACTTGGGGGGAATGATAGATGGACAGAAGATAGAATCATTTGACTCTTATTTTGCCTGTCTTCCCTGACTCACCACAAGCATCTTTAAATAGGAAATATTAATAGAAAGGAAGGTAATGAGATGAGTGCGGGATCATCCAGTCACTTTAAGTCCGTTCACATGTGCCAGGCCCAATCACACACTTGCACAGTGTCCTCTGATGGATTGCTGGGGATCCAGCTGGATGGTGAAGGATCTGGAAACCATATGCTGTGCAGAAACACTGAAGAATGGGGGGAGGGAGGAGTTTCACATGGAAAAGCAAAAACAAGGAATAACAACTCCTACTTTCAAATATTTGAAAGGTCATCAATTAGAAGAGCCAGTAGACTTAGTGTCTGTGGTTTAAAGGAAGTGAGGAGGGGCCCGGGGAGTAGGACAGATGGAGATCATATTCTGAATCAAGGTAAAAGATCTTTTTAATTAAGATGCTCTGTCAATAGAATGGGATGCTTCACCATGTACTGAAAAACTCCATCTGCCCACCCCCACCCAGTTGAAAATGACAAGTCAGGGACAATACAGAAGAGACTATTGCACTGGGGGAGAGAGGCTGGAGTTGAATTCTAAGACCCAATCACCCTCAAGGCTGTAGGATTTTATAACAACTCAAAGGCATCCTAGAAAGGGGCAGATCCAGTAAAATAATGAGCATTATCTTTCAATATTCTAAAACTCCAGGTAGCCCTCTTGTTTTAAGTAAGACTCAACCCCACCAAATTCTACATAACCATCATTTGGAGAGTCCCTTGGACTCTATGGAAAATGTGATCTATGTTGAAGTGGCTCTAACTGTTTCAATAGGGTAGGAGGTACTCCAACCACAATGGGCGGGGCTGGTATTCTAGCATCACCCTGAGTCATATCAACCCTTCTATGAATCCGTGAAGTTGTTTCCAAAGTGATATAAGACAGCCGGCCTCTGAAAGACAAGCCCACAAAACTGAAATAGAGTTGTGGTACTGTGAGTTCACTAAAGAGAAGCATATGGCAAGAATACATTGTAGTTTTTTCTTTAGCAACTAGTAAATCCCTCTCTAGTATTCATTTTAAAGCATGGATACAACCCGTTAGTGGATCACAAAATCAATTCCATGGGTCTTGATCAACACTTTTATTTTTTTGTGTGAAACTGAACACAAAAGAATAGAATGGACTAGAAAATACCAGAATGCACTACACATCACAAGGGTAAATACTGTTTTGTGAAACTTTTGTTTCAGTTAAACATGTGTGGGTGTGTGTGAGATATAAATATATTTCTTACCTTGGTCACCATAAAGACCTAAAGCTTAGGGCTAGGGACACAGCCATGCAGAAAGAGCAGGGAGACAGACGCTCTGGGTTGAGATGAATTTTAATGACACAGCCAACACCCACAGTCACACGTGGTTCTTCAGACAACTTGATCTTTGGGACTAGACTGCACAGAGTCAAGCAACACGCAGAAGCACATGAGCGACATGGCAACAATTTTGCTTCTAGCGAGGGGGCATGATATCTATGTCTCATGATCAAAGTACCTTTTTCTTCTTCTTAAATAAAAACCTTAATTTGCTCTGGCTTCCCAAAGGGCTCTAATCCCAGGCCCCCAGTTCTGTTCAAGGGATGTTCTCTTCACACGGGATCAGTTTAAACAGAGGCAGAACAGCCTTTTCCGTCCTCCGGGAGTCTCTAATCCTCGATATATACAACGGGGTTTGCGCAGGCAGGGAACACACGTGACAGAGGACTGCTTTGGTGGTGCTGGTTTGGGTGGTGTTTCTTCACTGGAATTTGGTGACGGCTTCATGGATGGAAGTGGCCACATAATCTAGATTTTTGGTGGTTAAACCACACATGTTGATCCGACCACTCGGCAGCAGATAGATGTGCTTTTCATTGACCAGATATTCAACCTGCTTGGCTATTGAAAATCAAAAGAGATATAATCAGAGTACTAGGAATCCTTTAAGCAATGGAGATTCAGAAATTCCATGACAATTACAATTTTCCTTCTTTCCCCCTAAGGCAGAGAAGCAAAACAAAAGGAGGTATTTTGTCTAGTTGATACATAAGGAAGTAGGCTCAATAGATTCTGGAAACTACTCTTATTAACTAACTTTCTAATCCACAGAAAGTTTAATATGGCTCCTCCTGATGGGAATTTTAACCTGGGACTACCTCCCAACCAAACCTTGCACGTTACATTCACCAGGACACCCTACCCACTAAAACCACCCTCAGACTTAAGAACTTTCCATTGATATGAACAACTAATTATGAAGTGCTTCCTTTATCTCTTCCTTAACGTGCATTTGCTTATCCCTGAGCACCTAGCAGCAACCTCCCTTTGACATTCCATTTTCACAGTACATTGTACAAGGCCCTGTGCATGAGAGGTGCTGGATAAATCCTGTGTGCATGAACTAATGGGCTGAAAAATTGCCAAGACCTCTCTGACCTGGCACTCCTCAGCTCTCTCATTCAAACACATGCAGAGGGCTTTCCCACATGTTTGCAGGAATGCTCATGTATGAAATGGGAAGGGACTGCCTGGACTTCCTTTATGGCACAATCTCCAGAGATTTTTTGCTTTACTGCAAAGCCGTGACAGGATTTTAGCCTAAGTAATTAGCACCTTTAAGACACCATCAATTTGAGGGAATGGGATGATAATAATTGTTACACACTGAATGTTTGTGTCCATCCAAAATTCCTATGTTGAAACCCTAACCCCCAATGTGATGGCATTTGGAGATGGGGCCTTCAGTAGGTAATTAGGTTTAGATGAGGTTATGAGGATGGAGCCCCCATGATGGGATTAGTGTCCTTATAAGAGGAGACCAGAGAGCTTCTCTTCTCTCCACCCGCCCTCCGCCCCCCATGTGAGGACACAGCAAGAAGACAGCCATCTGCAAGCCAGGAAGAGAGCCCCCACCAGAACCTGACCATGCCGGTACCCTCAGACTTGCAGCCTCCAGAACTGTGAGAAATAAATCTCTGTTGTTTAAGCCACCAGTCTATGGTACTTTGTTACAGCAGCCCCAGCTGAGATGGTAACAAAATCATAACAATGAGGAGCAAACACTATGTGTGTGCCAGGCTGCATTCTAAGCACTTTATATTAACTCACTTATCATCCCCATTTTATAGATGGCACAGAGGGAAGTTAAATGACCTTCCCAATGTCACCCAGTCAGGGAGGGATCTGGGATTTTAAGGCAGGCAGTATAACTCTAGGGTCTGAGCTCTTAGCCAGGACGCTATGCTGTCTCTGTTTGGAACTGGAAAACCTGGATCCTGTGTTCAGTGCTACCCCTGGGCCCCTCCAAACAAACCAGCCTTTGGAAGTAGCCTGGACCACTCTAACTGTGTGAAATACAGTCGTCCAAGGAGATAAAGCCTGAACTCACACACCAGCAACAGAGCCACAGGCACACCACTATTTGTACAGCCTATGCCCCAGAAGCAGATGTTGTGGTTACAGGGCTCCCACCTGTTTGGGTTTTTTTGTTTTGTCTTTTTTTCGGTGAGGAAGATTGGCCCTGAGCTAACATCTGTGCCAATCTTCCTCTATTTTGTATGTGGGACGCTGCCACAGCATGGCTTGATGAGCAGTGTGTAGGTCTGCACCCAGGATCCAAACCCACGAACGCTGGGCCACTGAAGCAGAGTGCCTGAACTTAACTACTACACTACCAGGCCGGCCCCAACCACCTGTTTTTTAAAATAAAAATGAAACTTGTTTACTTTTGTGGGGGAGGGGAGCATCGCAGTTGAGAAGCCAGTAAAAGTTATGGACTCTTTGCCTAGAAAAAGGCCAATATACACATACACAATTTTTAAAATATAATTTCAGGAGCTTCACACATCTCCTAAAGTACATCCATGGACTACAGGTTGAAAGCCCCCATTCTGATGAATAAAACATAATAAAGGAAGTACTACACACAACACGAGAACTGTAGAAACTAGGTGGTAGATATATGGCATTCACTGCACAACTCCTCCAACCTTTCTGTATGTTTAAAACTTTTCCGTTCTATGTTAAAACTTTAAAATGTTGGAAGGAAAAAAAAAAAAAAACCTGTTTTTAAAAACAGTAAATGGGGCTAGGTGCTAAAAATATAACTTTGTGTTAAAAGCACAGGTCTATTCTCACCATTTTTCAATCCATAAAAAACTAATTTCCTACTCTGGAGAGTGGGACGATATGGATATTTTATGGGGAGACATCCCCATCTTGTGAGCTTTTAGAATATTACTACTAAACACCATTTCCATTACAGTTAATATTTTTAAACTTATATAAGGATGATTTTACTGATTTCAGTGAACTCCTGCCCCATTCCAGGGTCATGAGGACACCCACAGCTAACTGAGCTATCCTTTTTCTTTCTTAGGTAGCCTCATTTTACCCTATAGTATTCCAACTGGTCTACAATATACAATCCCTACCACCTTTCTTGTTTATATTTATTTCCCTTGGCTTTTTCTGAGCCCATTTCAAGCACTCAGATGGTTTATAGTACCTCCCAGTGATGTTCCACTTACTACCAAGCCAGGCACACATCTGTCCCTAGAGACCCCAGGACACAAGCTCCACACGCAGGTGAGTGGCCACATCTATACCATGTGACCTGTGGTTCAGCTGGTAGGTGCTCAGGAATTATTTACTGAATGAATGAATCCTCTGTCATCAGAAGAGACAGCCAATCACTGATGTGTCCTACTGACGGCTGACTGAGAGCGTGCATGGCTGCCCACTAGACTTTCAATCGGCTTTTAATTCCAACTACCAATCTAAGTTCTTATTTCTGAAATGGAGAGATAACTTTGTAACCTCTTTCTGAGGGCAATGCCTAGAGACTAGGAAAGATCTGTTAAGAAATTAGATCCCTGAATAATCATATATAATATTTACACTTAGAATTAAGAAAAAGCCAAAAGGTACCTGAGCATTTACGAGAGACCCTTCATAAATCAAGGCTCCAAGGTACAATTTCTATTACTTCCCAGCTGGCTCTGAGCCACTTTCCAGCCCACAAAAATGAAAATATCTTACTTATGGGTCAGCAGGGCAGACCACAGCAATGCTCTTCTGAGACCCAAGGGGTTCAAAGATGGGTGGGACACACTGAGAAACCCTGACTTGTCTGGTCCAAAGTCATGGCTGACCAACCAGGCAACAGTTAATGCAGGCAAGCCCAAGAACACCGACGAGAGGAGAGCTGTGTCCAACAGTGAGCATTCAAGGCTGGGGGGCCACTTACGGTTCAACCCGGTGAAGCTGAACATTCCAATTTGCTCAGTGATGTGGTTCCAGGTTCCAGGGGTTTTGAGAGCTTCTAACCGTACCCTGAGTTCAGATCTCATGGACAGAATCCGGTCAGCCATTGTCTTCACATTACCTGTCCTAATATCAGCAATATCAGTACCAGTCCAGACAGGAGAAATGGTACACGAAAACACGTTGGTTTAAAAACTGTAATTTAATCGATAAACTGAAAATGGGGTTTTGACCAACCTATTATTGTATGTGGATGCCTGGACGGGTGGATAAGCAGACCAGAGAGAGAGACTCCCCAGGCGGAAGGAAAGGACATTTACTGATGGGGTTTAGTGCTAGTCTTGGGTATACGGGCTGTAATACCACTTATGTTTTAACTCAGACTTCACCTAGGCGCTGATCTAGGCAGGAGAATATATTTTATCAGGCCTAATTAAGTAGAGAGTGCAGATTTAGCTACTATAAAAAATTACTCTGTTTCAAAATAAGATAAAATCTATGTAAACAAGACAAGAATGAAGAGCCCCAAAATTGTGACACTAACTTGAAGTTGAATATTCTATTCTGTCAGGAATTCCTTCCTGTGTTTCCCAACTTTAGGTGGAGGAAGCCTCGGTGGTAGGAGAGTGGGGGAAACTCCCACTCATAGAGTATATCTCCTCAATGTTGCATTTCCGCGTTGTTACACACGTGTGAGTAGGTGCCAGCCCTATTTTACAGAAATATCTGAGACTCAGAGAGGTTAAAGTAATTTTGTCCTTCCCTTGCCAAAATAAAAGGAAGAGACAGTTAAATGTAATGGGACAATTACTGTTCTGCATTCCCATCCCTCGCCCTTCAGGCTTTGAGCCCCTTACCATTCCTTAAAGAGCTCAGGGTCAGAGAGGGTAAAGGCCACAATTCGCGCTCCCTGAGCAGGGGGATTGGACCAAGTAATTCGCACAATCTTCTCCATCTGAGAAAGGACCCGCAGGATGCTATCAGGTTCTTTTGCAACCACGGTCAGATTCCCCACTCTCTCATCTAAAGAGAGGGACAAGAATCAGCGTTGGTAGCCCTGATCGGGGGTGGGGGTAGGGTGGAGCAGTAACTCAAGACAGCACTCACTGTAGAGCCCGAAGTTCTTGGAGAAGGACTGGGCACAGAAGAGCTCGAATCCTTCAGACACGAAATAGCGAACAGCCCAGGCATCTCTGTTTAGATCTCCAGATGCAAAGCCCTGATAGGCTGAGTCAAAGAAGGGGAACAGAAACCGGCGCTGCAAGGAAGGAAAGCGAGTCAGGGCAGGAAATCTTTCTGGAACCAACTTCAGACACTGGCCTTCCATCCCCAACTGGTGCCAGGAAGGAATTTCTAACACTCTATTTCTCCTATTTCTCTTCCTTCTGCCTCCAACCACCACTTTACATCTGTTCTCTGTTCAGCTAAAAACCAACCCACAAATCTAACAACCTCAGCGCTGGTCCACTGGGTACTTCAGATGAAGGAAACAGGCTAGTCCCTATTCTTATCCCTCTGATCTCCTCAAAGAGCTCCCCACACTGAACTTGCTCCTCCTACTGGGCTCTCTCTGAGTGGACACCACTTCTCTGCCCCCAACTGCCCAAGACAGAGGCCAGGGTGCATCCTCCACTCCTACCTCTGCAGCTCATCCCTCACAGCCAATCACACTCCAAGTCCCATCGCTCCTGTCTCCTGAGACCTCTAGAATCCTTTCATATCTGCCACTGCCACCTACTTCATTCAGGTCACCATCCTGGATTAGGGCAGTAGCCTCCTAATTGCTCTCCCAGCCTGTCTAATTTGCCTCCCTCTGATCCATTCCCTGCTATGAGGCCAGGGTGAGCTGAAGACAACATACATCCCACGTGTCACTCCATGACGTCAAAGATTTCAGTGGCTCCCCACCGCCCTCAGAATAAAGCTCAATGCCTCAGCGCAGGATCTGGCCCCGTTTACCTCTCTAGTCTCATCACTCACACTTTTCCAACTCCCTTGGAACCCTAGGCCATACCAAGAATTACTTTCACTTCCTTAAATGGGCCATGACCTCTGCCTTGGACTTTCGACCGTGTTCTTTCCTCTGCAGGGAACATTCTTTCCCTGTCAACCCCCACCTGTCCTCATCTTCAAGTGTCAACATGGAAACCACTTCTTCCAGGAAGGTTTCTTCTGCCACTACCAACCCTCCCAACACACACACACACTCACCAAAGTCTGGCTCTGTGCCTCCACATAACCCCATCAACACAGCTGTCTCCCCAGACAAGCTGTATGCTCTTTGAGGGCAGAGACCATCTCTGCTTGGTTCACTACTGTATCCCCATGGTGCCTGGCGCATAACAGTTTCTCAATAAGAATCCTTTAAACACGTTATTGAAGAATATACACACTCTGAGCTAGAAATTCCAATCTAGAAAACTATTCCAAAGAAATAATAAGAAAGCAGTTTTATTATATAATTGTTCATAAGAGCAAGAAACCTGAGATCTAAATGTCCATCAGTTGAATTAATCCCTAATGTGACGTATCCATGCATGGAAAACAATGCAACAAAACATTTAATGATGTGTAAAGGAGTTCAAATGAAAGATAAAGTATGTTACAAAACAGTATAGACAAAATGATCCCATCTATGTAAAATATATATATATGTATAACTACACTAAAAAAAAAAAGAAGTCTGACATTCTGTACACCAAAATATTAACAGTGGCCTTCTTTGGGTAATAGGATTTACAGTTAATATTTATTTTCTTCTTTGGGCGCATCTCCATTTTCCAAATTCTTCAGTAAACAGGTATTGCTTTTGAATGCATTAAATATTAATACATACCATTTTTTAAGAGATGCTCTGAAAAGGCAGTTACCTTCATGACGGAGGCGATCTGCTTCCACTGCTCTGGAGTTGGGTCGGTCCCAGTTGGGTTGTGCGCACAGGCATGAAGGACAATGATGGAGAACTCAGGAGCATTCTGGGGAGAAGGAAGCTATGTCAGCTCTGACACTACAGCCATACGGCGGGACAGAGTCAGTGGCACACTAGTCAAGGGACAGCATATTCCTGCCTCAGGCTATTTCAGAAACCACCTGGTCTGGGTAGGATGTTTCAGACTCTCAAACCGATCAACTGATGCAACACTTTTCCCTGCTCCTCCTAACACCATAGAATTCTGTTTACTTTGTCATCTAATCACCCACCTCCAGATCATTCAGGAAACCCTGGAGGTCAAGTCCTCTCTTCGTTGCGTCCCAATAGCAGTATGACCGAATGTCTTTAAATCCAGCACCAGAAAATACGGCATTATGATTCTCTGCAAGCAAAGGGGTAAAACGTTATTAAACACTTTTACAAACACAAGGAGGCATAATTGGAAAGCACACAAGTCAGCTTCCAGGGCCCTCACAGGCTCAATGTCTACTGGGTGACATCGAGGCAAAGGGTTAAGACTTAGAAGAATGATAACCAAGAACAAGTTCAACCAGTCATAGTCACGGTAAACTTACATCCTACTACAGTGGGACTTCCTTCATCTACATTTTATGCCTCCTCGGGGAAGTTTCAACATATACTAAAATACAAGTCTACCAAGAGTCCTGGGAAAAAGTATTTCTAATCTGCACTTAAGCATCAGGTTATTCATGTTCTGCCATATATCCACTGTTCAAGCCATTTCCAAATGTCAGTTGATCCAGGGCTGGGTTACATTTTCTGTGTAAGCAGTGAGAGCCATGAGGATAATTCTCCCTGGCTTCTCTGTTTCTCCTCTCACTACAGCTAAAGGACTCACCCCAGGGGCCCACCCAGTGGCGTAGCGGTTAAGTTCGTGTGCTCCGCTTCAGCAGCCTGGGGTTCACAGGTTCCTGCTTGACCTAGGCACTGCTTATCAAGCCATGCTGTGGCAGGCGTCCCACATATACAGTAGAGGAATGGGCACGGATATTAGCCCAGGGCCAGTCTTCCTCAGCAAAAAGAGGAGGGTTGGCAACAGATGTTAGCTCAGGGCTAATCTTCCTCACCAAAAAAAAAAAAAAAAAAAGACTCACCCCAGGTTGGTGAGGATACATAGACAGGCGTGTCCTTGTTGTTCGTTCCATTGTACCATCGTGCTAAGAACTCAGCTCCGATTCGAAGGGCACCTGTTCCCCCCAAAGATTGCACACCTCCTACCTGAAAGAGAAGAAGCAGGGTCACTGGTTGATAATGGGAAGGTCAGAAAATATTAGGAAAAATATGGTAATGAAGAGCACTGACTTTGTGCCTGCTGTGTTAAGCCCTTTAAATGTTTGATCTCATCAAAACCTCACAACTACACGAAGAAGATACTATTATTTGCCCATATTTGCAAATGAGGAAACTGAAGCTAAGAGAAGTGAAGCGCCTTGCTCAGTTACCAGCTACTGAGCAGTAGGGCCAGGTCTTCAACCCAGGAAGTCTGGAAGTCTGCCGCTCACTCGGAGGAGCTTCCCTTCTGAACACAGAGGCAGAGGACACACCCGGGCCGCATTAGAGTGCGTCCTGAAGGCAAACCCATCCCTTTGGCACCAATCCCAAGATCAAAGTGCCCTTCAACAGAAGCCTGTAAAACAATGTTTCTAGCTTGCCATGGACATCAATCTGCAATACTTCTTCTCATTGCTATAACACAGGCTAATTAATCCTTAGACACATATTCCAACAAAACAAAGGCGATACACGAATACTACTTTCCTCTCCTTAAGCTTCCCCTCTGACCTTAAAATGACCTCACATGGGGGGCCAGCCCAGTGGTGTAGCAGTTAATTTTGTGCACTCCACTTCAGCAGACTGGGGTTCTCGGGTTCGGATCCCGGGCACAGACTGACACATCACTTGTCAAGCCATGCTGTGGCAGCGTCCCATATAAAGTAGAGGGAGATGGGCACTGATGTTAGCCCAGGGCCAGTCTTTCTCAGCAAAAAAAAAAAAAGAGGAGGATTGGCAATGGATGTTAGCTCAGGGCTAATCTTCCTCACAAAAAAAAAAGAAAACAATGACCTCACATGGGCAATGAAAGTCCTATGTTTTACCATTTATAAAATACCTTCGCACACATTCTTATTTGATCCTCACACAACCCTATAAAGTAAGTTCTAGATCCCCAATTTACACATGAGGAAACTGATTCAGAGAAGTGGTTTGCCCAAGGATACACCGCTGGTGAGTGGCAGAGGTGGGTATGAATGCAGGTCTTCTCACTCTAGATCTAGTCACTATGCCCTGCCGATGTTGTTCCGCCTGTATATCTTTCACAATCCTAATTCGGTTTTAGCATAACTCCTTCAGTAGAGAAATATCAAATTATGTGTTGCTTAATATGTCTAAAGGATTAAGGAGAAAGATAAAGATCACATGAGAAAGTCTGTCTAAGTAAGAAGGGCACACACCAATCTAATAACAGTGGCAACATCTGAGGAGGGTCTAGGATGTGGGAACAGTGGTCAAAGGGACTTTGGCCTAATCTATAAGTTGTTTTTTAAAAATAAGGAGAATGTATTCATGTATTATTTGTAAAATTTTAACATAATTTTTAAAATATATTTAGATGTCTGGGATTTGCTGCAAAATAATCCAACTTTGGCAGGGAGACTGGGGGGTATACAAGATTGACCAAATACAGATCATTATTGAAGCTAGGTGATGGATACATGGGGGTTTGTTCATTACACTGTTTTATCTATTCTTATATATATTTGAAATTTTCCACAATAAAAAGGTAAAAAAATCTTCCTAAAGAAGAAAAGCTTCCAAAACCTTTTTTAAAAAACGAACATCAGGGCCGCCCGGTGGCGCAGCGGTTTAGTCCGCACTTGGCAGCCCAGGGTTCGCAAGTTCGGATCTCGGGCGCCCGCCAACGCACTGCTTGTCAGCCATGCTGTGGCGGCGTCCCATATAAAGTAGAGGAAGATGGGCACGGATGTTAGCCCAGGGCCAGTCTTCCTCAGCAAAAAAAAAAAAAGAGGAGGATTGGCGACGGATGTTAGCTCAGGGCTGGTCTTCCTCACAAAATAAATAAATAAATAATAAAATAAAATAAATAAAAAATGAACATAACACTGATGCTAAAAGATGACAAAGAAAAAAAATAGAATAAAGGAAGAGACCAAGCTCTTTCATGAATATTGATACTAACTTCCCAAATAAATATTAATGAACTGTATGAATCCAACAGTATATTAAAAAATACTCCCTTAATCAAGGGAGTCATCCCATGAATGCATGATTATTAAGTAATATATTATAAAATTTGTCATGCTGCTAGAGATAATCCAAATGATCATCATAACAGATAAGAAAGTGTAGCCATTCCTGATATAAATGCTCAGTAAAACAGGAAACAATGGATACCTCCTGAAAATAACTAAAAAAAAAAAAATTCATTCAGCCATGATGAATGTCAGCTTCATGATGAACAATGAATCATTAGCAGAAATCCTCTTTAAGCCAAGAATGAGGCAATGATATCAATTATTCCACTATTATTCTCCACTGTTCTATTTGTGTTCAGAGATCTGAGCATCTGTGAAAGAATACTGTCTGAAATGTGAAACAGAAGCAAAGGTGACATTCAAGGAAATGAGGAACTGAGCATGGCCGTACATTGCAGAGAGAAGCAAAGGCAGTGGACTGGGGTGAAAATGGTCAGTGCATTTCCGACTTGGCACACTAACTTCTCTGTTCTTCACAGCGATCCCCACTGGGCACTGGTTCCTTCCCATTACTGCAAAGATTTTGCCTCCACATTGTGATCTACCTGGATTCTTTATGCAAATTGCTACCAAGGTGATGTAATCTGAATGTGCATTTACTTTTCATGGATTTGTCATGAACTAAGTTGAATGTCAACTTTACACATTATTTCACATTTCAAATACGTACGCAATTCTGGAATGTTCACACTTCCTATACAAATGAGCAAGGTTTCCCTCGAACACGGTTTTAAGTCATCATGGAAGCATGACAGATGCACATGGACATCGGTGAAAATATTCCCAGGCATAATTTTTATTTCCTGTGCTCAACTTTTAATTCCACCCTTTCTCTCTCACTCCAGAAAGCAAATTCATTAATTAAAGGAACTCAGAAAGTCAGCAGACTAGACTGAAAATGTGTTTGGAAGAGATAAACCCACTTCACTAACATTAACTAATCTTGACATTCATGACATATATGACACTTGAAATATCAAATTCTCAAGAAATTATCACTCCCTAAAAATATATTGAACACTAGATAGCTTCAGTGAAACACAAAGTGCTCTAAACTGTATCAGCAATTAACAGAAACAAATTTTTGGCAAAATCAATAATGTAGTAATTTGGTCATTCGGTGAATTGATTTTTGGCAAACTGCTCTAGAGCCCAAGAAAGTCCTGTATTGGGGATGAAGGGAAACCACACTACCAAAGGAAATAAGTACAGACTTCTCAAGGAGCCAGGCAACTGGACCTGGGGGGCTAGAGAGGAGTATCCAGAACAAAGGAAACCCAGTAAGACTCGGCGTGAAGCGATGCCAGTAGATAATCTGTACTCCCGATTTAGCCACACCACCTGAAGAAATCCCTACTGGAGTCTAGAACACTTGTCTCAGATTACAATATGCTGAAGTTATGACTTCAGTGTGAGGAGCAGAGAGCTGACTGGAAGCTGCTTGTAGCCAAGGCCATGATGCATTGAAGTGCGGGGTGCCCCTGGCAATTCACACAGTATCTGGCACATGGTACTAAATAAACATGGGCTGAACTAGATGAAGAAAAAGACATTGTTGACAAGATAAGAGCCACAGCGAAAGCCCCGAGTCTCCCAGAGGCAACGGTCAAAGTGAGAAACTGGGGTGTCATCCAATGGCCCACCAGCCCTCCTACCTGCCGTGGCTCAGTAATTTCAGAAGCTGAAACATTACAATGCAGGAGATGAAAATTAGACATTTGGTCTGGATTCTAAGGTCTGAAAATGGAGAAGCAATAAGAGGCAGTGACAGTCTAGAAAATAGGTCTCCTCAAAATGATTGATGGATCTGGTAATGTTAAATCTTGGGGAGAAAAATCTAAGGGAAGACATGATTACTGTTTGTTTTCCGGTTCATTCATTCTTTTATTCATACCTCATCTCCTTCAAGTTTTGGCTCAAATGTCATTTCTATTTCTACCATGACCACCCTAGTTAAAACCATATCCACCCTTACTCCCACCCTCAGCACTCCTAATATGCCTTCCCCTGCTCTATTTTTATAGAATTTATCATCTTCTAATATATCATGTTCATATTTATTATGTTTATAGTCAGTTTCTTTCCACACAACTGTAAGCCAGGACAGAGGATTTTGGGTGTTTTGGTCACCATTGTGCTCCAGCATCTAGAGCTGGAGCACCTACCCCTAGTGGTGAGCACTCATCTGTTGACTGACTGAATGAGTCAAGTCAAACATCGGAGAATCTCTGAGGTGCCAGGCTAGGAGCTAAGTGCTAAAGATTTGCGGATAAGTAAAGCCATCATCCCTGCCCTGGGGGAAGTTATGGTCTTGTGAGGAGACAGATTTACAAAATTATACATTATAGTAAGCAAAGTAAGTACTGTTATTCTCAAGCTGTGGACGAAGGCCTGTGATAACTCAGAGGACTCAAACACCCAGCTCTGCCTGAGAAAGCGAAGGATTCAGCAGGGAAGTAACTCTTGATTGGGCCTTGAAGGACTTGGAGGTGGGGACTGGGGAGTCAGAGAAGTGAACGGGCGCATTCCAAGCAGAGGGAACAGCTGAGGCAAAGGCTCTAAGTCATGACAGGGCCTTGTGGGTCTAGAAAACAGCAGGCTCTCAGAATGGCAGGACCCCAGGGAGGACAGGGGGTGAGGGTAACACAAGAACAGGATGAAGGTTGGCTACAAAATATGCTGCATGACCAGTTCAAAGCCTGGATTCTACCCTGTAGATAATGGAGAAGCTACTGCATGTGTGTGAGGGGGAGCAGGTGACAAGATTAGCTTCTTTGCTAAGGAAGATCATTCTAGCGGCAATGTGCAGAACGTACTAGAATGAGGAAGAGACCAGAGGCAAGAGACTATTACAAGATTCCAAATGAGATGATGGTGGGCTGAACTAAGACAGTTGCCTGGGGATAGTGAAGACATCCAGGAAAAGAGGAAAGGCTCAGAGTTCAGAATCGACTGGTACCTTGGGTGATGGAGATGCCAAGAGAGTATCCTAAACCACTCCAAACAAAGAAGGTCTTCAAATATTTACAGACTGCCATTTAAATTTGTTCTATGATCAAAAACACAAAACAGGATGAACTAGAAGAGGGAGGGCTATGTTCCACAAGCAACACCCCAAGTCTTACAGAATTAGGTGATCAAAAGGGGAACACTGGGCAGAGGAACAAGCATTGGCCTAACACACTTACTAAGTGTACAAGAAATGTACAGTCAGAGAAAAAAGCTCCCCAACACGGACTCTCCATTTTTATTTGTTAACAACAGAATTTCAACTAATTTATCAACAGCATCTCAGAAGATAGCCTCCAATTGCCAAAGTTTCCCACTTTCAAACTTCATCAAGACTCTCTTCTCCCTCTGTAGAAACACTAGATTTCCAGAGCAACTTCCCACTGCCACCTATAATCTCTAAACTCTACCATTTCTACCAGTGTTCCTTCGGTTTCTTGAGGCAAGTAAGTAAAAGTCTCTCATATCAATCCAGATAAAACCCTAAGTAAGTTAATCACTTGCCTAATAATTGGCCCAAGTTCCAAGGCCTTCACCCAGAGCCTCCCTGCTTCCTGATACACACCAGAACATGCCCACGTGCAACCTTCATTTTACCACGCGTTCTGCTTATCAGAGCATCTGGGTAACAGCGTGTGGGGAATAAATCAGATGACTCCAGGATGTGGTCCCTTCCATGTGCGAAGGCTGCAGGCTAACACTGACCCCCAATAAGGGCAGCTGGTTTCAATTACACAATCCCTAAGTGGACTATTGCAAAAACGAGCTCTTCCCTTTCCTACTCATCCAGCCAGGTTTATCTTCTTCAAACAACACTTTTATTGGGCAACTCCTCTGCTCAAACCTTCAGGTGGCTTCCCCTGCCCTGGCTGCCAAAATCAGTCTGCCTGATTGATCCAACACGTTCCCAGCTCTAGTGAGGTAGGTCTCTTTACAACCTAGACCTGCTTACCTCCTACCTCTGCCCTGGACTCCTACTATTCCAGACAAATACCACTCCTTTTTCCTTCCTCTGCACTTTGTGGTTCTCCACCCCAGCTGGACTTTAGAATCACCTGGGGAGCTTTTAAAAATATGCCCCTGGAGGGAAGGGAATTGGGGGGCAAGGGGGTGAAAGGGCAGGAAAGGGTGGTACCCTCCAAGATTCTGATTGAACTGGTCTGGCATGGGGTCCAGCCATCAGCACGATTTTAAAAGCTCCCCAGGTGATACTAACGTACAGCCAGATTTGAGAGGCAGTGTGTGGCCTCATTCCCCAAGGTTGAGCTCAAGTTCCAGCGTCAGCCCTTACCAGTCACCCCCTCCCCTGAATTCCTACAACACTGAGAATCTCTACCACACCACTACCTACCATACAGAGCCTCTCTCACTGTGTCTGCTTCCAAATGTGTTCTTCTTCCATGTGTCTCTAGTTAGACACAGAATACATACCAAGAAGCACTTAAATGACAGAAGCTAAGATCAAGGCTAGAAGAATTAAAGAATATTCGAACTGGTAGGAACTTCAGAGAGCATCTAGACTAGTGACTCTTAAACTTAAGGGGGTCACAGACTTTTTTTAAAAATCTGATAAAAGCTATGAGCCTTCTCCCCAGAAATACACACACACACACAGAATTCTGCAAAAATTTGGGGGGATTCGGAGGCCCCTTTAAATGATCTCCTTATGCAAGCGTTCCTTAGGGGACCGTGAACCACAGACTAGTCTGTTTCCAACATGTAGATGAGATGTAGGGGCAAGAGGGGTAAATGAATTGCCTATGGTCAAAGGGAGTGGCAGAGCTGAGTCCAGACCCTGATGTCTTGATCATGCCACTAAATTCCCTTGGCTTGGCATTTCGACTTATTGCCTCAAACCCAGCAGCTGAAATCTGATGATCTACCAGGCAAAAGTGAACAAGTGAAGAAGCTGTGCTTTGTATATGGATCATTATTTGTGCTATCAGGTTCCTGAGGTCACTCGACTTAAACGCTTATTCACTGACAGTTCAATAGACATAACATCTAACACTCTAAAACAAATTGAATTTTCAACCTCTTTTAACCTTCACAGTTTCTAAAGAGAAAATATATCCTCACCCAAAACTCACCCGCTTCTCCTGGAGAGCTGGGCTGTCATCCCCAAGGGCAAGGCGGGATGCACAGGTCCGGAACTCTGCCAGGCCCAGGATCGGCAGGTACTCGTGGTTTAGGCTACTGTCGTTAGCAATCTTCTGCTCCACCTTTCTCACTACAGGCAAAACCCAGGGCTGGCAATCATCCGTGCGATAAGCTGGAACATGGGAAAGAGTTATAGAACAGAGGAGTCTTAGGCTTCACCCAAGTAAGAGTTTGGAACTGTGAACAGGGAGAATTCTACCAACTTCCAACCAAAACAGAACAGTGAGAAAAATTAAAGTTCATTCATTTATTGTCTGCATGCTTTGGGCCAGGCACTGGGCTAGATGCTGGGCAAACAGGACAGACACGGTTCCTATCGTTACAGAACTTATAGTTCTTAAATATATGACCACTAAAAAGTACAATGCTAAAATAAAATTGGGACATCACAGAGCCTGATCGAGTGAGAGAGTGCATGCGAAAGCACTCTGCCCACTAGAAAATATCTTACAAATGCCACGTCAGTATTACTATTGCACTGAGGTCTCTACAGCCATTAGCCCAGCGATCTTCCTCCTTTTGCATCTCCCCAAGAGATTTCCAGAAAAGGGCTAGGTGCTACTTCAGATGAATGCTGCACCTTCAAACATAAAGGGGGGGGCGCGAGTGGAAGGAGGACCACTTTCTCCTCGTCCTATAAGAACAGAAATGGGACAAATGGCAAGCAAACTGTGACTGAAGCTTCCAACAACTGGTTACACAATCAGCCAACCACCCATTTAAACACATCTTTGTCCTCTCTGTGTGCTGACATCAGCCAGTGTTTACCATTTTGACTCTTCTGCTTCATCTGCTTCACACTTTTATTGACCTACATTTATCTTTTCATAATATTTAATCTTGCTTACAGCAAATTTCTAAGCATTTCTTCTACAATACTAGTGTTTTTAGTCCACTGAGTTATCCTATCACTAATTTTTTTTTCTGTACTACCCTATGATTATTTGGGGATTATAGCTTTAGAGGGCAGCTGCTTTGGCGTGCATCCAAGCCAATGATCCCTCTGAGTAGGACTCCTGACAGGGGTCATCTGCCTCTCCACTGGAATGTTTAAATCTCCAACAAGCCTATGCTTTTGCAAGGTTTTGAAACTGAACATTTCAGAATAATTCTGATTAAGTTTTATCTTGTTGATTTCTGCCCAATGTTAATCCCTGACTTTTTTTTTTTTAAATCACCTTTTAGGGTGGTTGATATTGTTTACTAAACAATATGTGTTGGTTGTAAAAATTTAGAAAAGCCCAGAAAGTAAATAATAAACATTATGATTAACATGTAATCCCAGCACTCAGAAATAAGTATGAAAATTTTGGTGTGCAACCTTCTAAGCTTTACTTTACATGACTATATTCTTTTATAAAATATGCATTGTATTGTATATAGAATTTTCAACATGGTTTTTTCCACTTATTAAATATATATTATGAATAACTTTCATTGTCACTAACTATTCTTCTAATAGGTGATATATTCGCATGTCCCCATTCTTATCCCATTCTTATCCTCCATCTACCTAGTTCCAAATCCTCTCCCTCTGTCAATAACAACTGTTCTTAATTTCTCTTTATATCCTTCCAGAATTTCCCTATGCTTACACAAGCAAATACAGCTTATGTTCCCCCTTTTACACAAAAGATAACAGCATACTACACTATTTTGTTCCTTGCTTTTTCCAGTTGAAGACCTTTTCATATCTGTGCATACAGAGTGTCTTTGTTCTTTTTTACGGCTGCATAACTGATGAATGTACCATAATTTGGACATCTGGATTGTTTCCAATCTTTGGCTACTACAAAACAATACTTCAGTGAACAACTTTATACACGCATCATCTTACATGTATGCAAATATATGTTAGATGAAGGGATGAAAATGGAAGAGTGGGCTGAAAAGTATGGGTATCTGCAGTTTTGACAGACATATCCAAATTGGCCTCCATAGGGATTTTATCAGTTTCCATTCCTACCATCAATATATGAGGGTCTGCTTCCCCATAGCTTTACCCACCAAGTGAATTTTTGCCAAAATCAGGGTGCAAATGGTATCTCAGGGTAATTTTAGTTTGCATTTCTTTCATTATGAATGCAATTGGGCATTTTTCATACATATGAGCCATTTATAGTACTATTTTAGCGGCTAGACAATATTCCTTTCTATGCATAATTTATTAACTATTTGTGTTGCTTTCAATTATTTGCTCTTATAAACATTATAATGAATGTTCTTATATCTTTACACATATTCATTAGTGTTTCCTTATTCCTAAGGATGTAAAATTACAAGGTCAAAAGTTATACAACAAATAAGACTTCATAAGATCATTTTGATTTTGCATCTGTCTTCTATCAACTAACTCTATCCTCCAGAAAGGTATCATCTGCAAATCTCATAAGCACATCAAGCGAGTAAAAATGTGGACAAAGCTCCAGACTAACACAGCCACTAACCAACCAACAGTCTCTGGGCAGGTGAATCTAACTCACACCACTGTCACACCACTCACATTATACCCCTGGCCCACCAAACTAATTCCCTCTTAACAAGTTCAAAAAGTCTACTTTATCAGGTGGAACTTGGTCTGGTTTTTTAAAGAGATA
This sequence comes from Tapirus indicus, assembly GCA_031878705.1. Taxonomy (NCBI): domain Eukaryota; kingdom Metazoa; phylum Chordata; class Mammalia; order Perissodactyla; family Tapiridae; genus Tapirus; species Tapirus indicus. The sequence goes on along the minus strand of CM062921.1, from coordinate 29,856,419 downwards.
TCAAAATAATTACTTCCAAGTAAGAGTTGTCCCTGAAGCAGATCACCCTATCTATGATCACAATGCTACCATTGTTCAAAGTATTCTTGGAATTCTTCTTTTGGAGTTGTTTTTAGAGGCAACACCTCATTATTTTGCATATCCTCAATGGTGCCAAATCTTCATCCTTTAAAAGTAAATTTAATTTTTGGAAATAGTACTTGTATCATGTTCAGCAAAGTAGGTAGGTAAATAAACTGGATAATATTAATGGAGAACAATTATAAAGAGATGGTCTCTTCTGTGGGTCTAACGTGCTTCGGGGGTCATTCCAAAAGAGGGTTTCCAGAAATCTTTGAGCAATAGCAGTATATATGGACTACACTACACAGAGGATACTGTTTAGATGTAGAAGAGTGTGGGTGTTCACAGAAAAACCAGTTCTATTACACTTCACATCTGTGTTTGGATGTTATATACAATTATGCTACATATAGTATATTTATGAAAATGTCATTTGGAAATCATGTATTATAAATAAATAAAATATGATAGATGGAATAAAAAGCCATAGTACCACTGTTCTTACCAGTAATGTGTACTCTGTGCAACTCTAAAAAATCCTATACAACGACTGGAGGCAGGGAGGCACTGTGTCTATATTGTGACAAAAGAGAAATTGGCCAATTTACACCTCCCCTTCCTTCTTCACTGATCAGTATCTCCCAGGTTCAGTTCCAGATTTATTCCCTATGCCTAGCCTAACTGAAGCAGAACTGCAGATTACTCTTGGGTGATTAGAGCAATGAGGTCAAGCATTATCTACAACCACTATTCCTGCTCTCCCAGGGGATTTTTATTGTTTGTTGGACCCATGAGTTTCTCATTTGTTCTTTCATTCACTCATTCATTTAACAAGGACTTAATGAATCTACCATGAACTAGGCACTAGCTAGAAGTGGCTACACAGAAACGGATAAGATAAAATAAAAACTATCTGCCCTCCAGGAAACAGCATAGAGCCCTTAATTCTCCTGTCACAGGTCAAGGAAGATTTTACAGAGAATGAAGTGTGAAAGACGAATAAGAGTTTAAAAGGTAGGCAAGGAAAGAAGGGCATTCCGGACAGAGGGAACACCTGTGCAAGTTCCCAGAGGCTTGGAGACATGAGGTTTTTGAGGATCCACATTTTCATGGCTTGGGGGTAGGACCCATGGAGGAATGGCAGGGAGTGGCTCAAAGAATCTTGGAGTCTCCTCTAAGGAACTTCATTTCAATGCAGAAACCACTGAGAGCATTTAAACAACACAGTGACATGGCCAGCTACATATTTTAACAGAATCATTTGAGTGACACGATGGAAAATAAACTGGAGAGGAGGACAGAGACAGATAGTGAAGTCAGGAATCTACAGCAATAATCCAGAAGGGAAATAATGAGGTCTTGAAGCAAGGCAGCGGCAGCAGGGATAAAGAAAAGAGATATTCACAATAGATTTATGAGGTAGGAAAAACGGAACCTGATGACCAAATAAATAGACGTGGAAATGAGGAAAGGATCACCAATGACTCCAAGGTCACTCTCTAGTCTAGATATTGACTGGGGGCGGGGGGGGGCGGTCGACTGCAATATAGAACATAAGGGGAAGAAAAAAAGAAGATGGAGGAGAAGGTGGGAATGATGAGTGTTTTAAACATGTTGAATTTCAGGTGGCTGTAGGATGCATCCAGCAACCTGTAGCAAGTATGGATCTGGCATTCAGGGCCGAAGTCCAGGACAGAAAGAAAGATATCATAATTACAGACATCGACTATGGCAGCTGAAGCCACAATATAACACAGATTTACTGAATACTTAGTATATACAAGACACTGGGCTAAATATTTTACTTTTTGTTTTTACTCTTAATTCTTTTCTCATTTAATTCTTATAACAACTCACAAAATAGATATTGAGATCCCTATTTTAGGGATCTGGAAACTGAGGCCAGACAAGTCGAATAAGTTGCCCAAGAGCACAAGGACTGTACGAGCTAGGCTGTCATACTATTAAGTTTATGGATCCATGTGCTTTTTTTTTAAGAGCAAGAGATGTCTAGGGAAAACCTAGAGCAGGCCTAGAGCAGGCAAGCAGGCCCCAGACAACTGCGTAATTAAGGGGCCTTTTTATCGGCATGCTCCCCAGCTCCATGCACCACTCCCCTTCTCCCTGGGTTCAAGCCCTTTTAGAGGAGCCACACAGGTTTTAGGTGAGCCCAGCAGTCTTGCTTTCCAGAAGAAAAGAAAGGCAGAACATAGAGAATTAAATGATCAAACCAACATCCTCATCCTCCTCCTAAAATCGCCACTTCCTTCACCCATCCCCACCTAAGAGCCCAGGCAGGAATGCCTCTAAGGCCTTCCTCCAACCTCCTCCTTTCCTGGGGAAAGGGCTGGGGGTACTCAAACACCTGATACAGCACATCTCTCCAACAATTTTAATTGAAGATGCTAGGAACACACATTAAAAACAACAACAAACATTAAAGTAAGCACAGTCTATCTGGAACAAAAGAAAGCTAAGTTTACATGATAAACAGACTGGAGTCTATGAAGAAATGTCTTGCTTCAGGCTGCATCAGGCTGGACCCATGTCTCCCCTACCTTTAAAGCCACTTGTCTGAAACTCCGAGAAGCACTAAAACAGTCAACTCAGAGAGTGTCATTCTTAACAGTGGAAAATGTGATGCTCTGCTCTGTTTAACTGTAAGGAAATTACAGAAATAGTCATAGCAAGAAGAAAATCTCTAGGGAAACGATCTAATGAGATTATAGTCGCAGTTTATTCTAAACATGTCCAACATCACTACAACTTGAGCTGGATAACCTCCATTGGGCTTTATCTTAACTTGGAAAAAAAAAAGAGTATCTTCCCCAAAGTCAGTGATAAATTACATTTCCTTCACAAAGGATATACTTTGGGATGTGCATAAATAGAGCTAGGACATACAAAAGCTGGAAAGAGACCTCTTATTCTACTTTAATTAGACCCTTACCAAGCACCTGCCATCCACAGAAGAGACGGGTCACAGTGATCATCAAAAATAACACTTATATAACACTTTTCATTTATGAGGCACATTTTACACATAATTATTCATTTAATCCCCAGTCAACTGATGAGGCCAGTAACATTATTATCTTATACTAGTCATGTAATGTGCTAGTGAATCTTAGAGTAGAATTTTAGAAAGAGGTCATTCAGTCCTGGCTCCTTATTTAACAGACTGAGTCCCAGATGTTAAATAACCCTCCCAAGGTCATACTGCTGGACCACAGGGCTGGGCCTGTACCCAGATCTCCTGGCTCCTCCCACTCCAGTGTACTAGCTGCCTCTGGAACACCTGAAGGTACCCAAAATAGAGGAGGGAGCAGAAACCCAGGAGCCTGAGAGAGCTGGCCTGGAATCCCAGCTCTACACCTATGGCCATATGACCTGGGACAAACCTTTCATCAATCTGGGCTTCAGCTTCCTTATCTCTAAAACAGTTATAAACAACCCTGCAGAGTCGGGATAAGCATTAAATGAGATTAAATGCATAAATCAGTTGCTCATAGTAAGGAGACAGAGTTCCTGGGTTCCTGGACAACAATGACAAAGGCACTGTCACGGCTGAGGTGACCATCTGAGCTGCAGGCTATGCTTCTGAGCCAACCACTTCTGGCCTGGGCTGGCAGTGCGCTTTTTCTCTGCACGAGCAGTTTATTTCTGAACCAATGTCATTCATTTTGCAGTTCTTGACCTGAAAATTTTTATTCAACATCTTTTATGTGACCTCCCCAAAGAAATGCGAAAACAGCAATAATAGTAATAGCTACTACTTACATAACTCCTACTTATGTGCCAGACACTGTTCTAAGCACTTTAAATGTATTTAAACCTCACAAAAAGCCTGTAAGATAGTTCAAAGGTAACTGAGCCAAGAAAATCTGAGATTTTAAAAAGATGTATTTAAATCAGCATCAATATTTGTTCTTCACTATATATCTGGCCCTAGAGAAATACTTGGGAGATTTTGGATTGAATTTAAATTAAGAGGTTGAATGTTGCCCATTTCAATTCAATGCAAGGCAGTCTTTCAATATGTCTCCCACTCAGCTGCCTGCTTTCCCTCTGTGGGTGGAACTATGTAGTACTGACTTCTTAAAAAAATTCTTTACCGGGGCAGCCCGGTGGTGTAATGGTTAAGTTTGCGCCTTCCGCTTCGGTGGCCCAGGGTTCACTGGTTCGGATCCTGGGCGCAGACATACTCACCACTCATCAAGCCACACTGAAATGGTGTCCCATACAGAAGAGCTACAACTCTACAACTGTGATGCGCAAATATGTACTGGGGCTTTGGGGAGAAAAAAGAGGAAGATTGGCAACAGATGTTAGCACAGAGCCAATCTTTCTCAAACAAACAAAAAATGCTTTATTATGGAAAATTTCAAACATCTACAAAAGTTGCAAGAATAATATAATGGATGTCTATGTACCCATTACCCAGCTTCAACAAACCACACTTTTTAATGGCTTTTTTCTCACCCCTCCCCCATACTCCTTGGTGAAGACTTTCTTTTAACAGGTCCTACGGAAAGACACAGTCACTGTGGGAAGCCTGATTCTGAACCTCCTTCTCACCACCCTCTGCTACAAAACATTTCAATTTTCTCTTCCCAAAATTTCTAGTCCATTTACTCTAAGTCTGCTCCCTTGCTTAGAACATCATCCTACCCATATTCTTCTCCCTAGCTGGTCTTTGTACGTGGTCGAGAGTCTGTGGGGCTTCAAACACCCAAATGACAGTGATAGAAACAACAAATTCACTACAGAAGATTGGAGTTAAAGGAATTTCAGAGGCACTCCATTCCAAATCTTTTACTTGGCAGAAGGGGAAACTGAGGCCCATATTCTGAGCTGTACAAAGTTCAAGAAATACAAAAGCAAGAAAGGAAGACAAGATGCATGGAAAGTGAGCTTCTGTCTACACTCTTTCCACTGCTTTCCACCATCTCTGCCTATTCCTGCCATATCTTTGAGGGCTGGAACATTCTTCCCAGATCCCCCTAGGCAGCATTAACCTGTCTCAGAAGCATTTTAGATCTCTATTATATCACTTAACACCTGCCGATTTTAAACTCCCCCACAAGGCTGAGTAAAGTACCTGATTGTCACTCAAATATTTACCCACCCAGACCAGAGGTCCCCAGAGCTAAGAGTTCTCCTTTATCCATTACCCAGCAACCAGGACTCCAAGTCTATCAGGCTTCCTATTTTCCTCCCTTTCCTTACCATCTCTGGCCACCCTATTTCTGTTTTTTTTGTTTGTTTGTTTTGGGGGGGTTTTTTTGATGAGGGAAGATTAGCCCTGAGCTAACTTCTGTTGCCAATCCTCCTCTTTTTGCCGAGGAAGATTGGCCCTAGGCTAACAGACGTGCCCATCTTCCTTTACTTTATATGTGGGACGCCTGCCACAGCATGGCTTGCTAAGCGATGCGTAGGTCCGCACCCGGGATACGAACCTGAGAACCCCGGGCCACCAGAGCGGAGAGCACGAACTTAATCACTATGCCACCAGGCCGGCCCCCACCCCATTTCTTAAGAGGCGAAAGGATGTAGTATAAAGAACACAGAACGGGAAATTGGAAAAGCTGAGTTTGTGTCCTGGCTGCTACGCCTGTTCTGTGCGACCCTGGACACATCTCCCCTTTCAGGGACTCCATATGCCCATCTGTAAAATGGGCAGGTTGAACTAAGCCTTGTGGATCTTGACTCCTCTCCGGGGCTCCCTTCTCCGGCCAGCGCCAACCTGGGCCCCGGCCTCTCCCACAGTCCCCACGGTCCGGGTTAGGTCCGCTCCACTCCCCAGGCTGCTCACCCTCCTGGGCACTGCATCTTTACCTCCTACTCCCAGGTTGACCTTGCGGGGGTCTGGATCCTCCCGGAAGTCAGCAGTGAGCTTAAAGACAAGGACCGGCTGGGCTTGCGGAACCTCGGCAAAGACTGAAGGAGACGTCATGGCGAGAGAGCACGAGTCGGCCGAGGGCTTTCAACAAGCGCCTAGAGCCTTGCAGTCCGGTCTAGCCAGGGCGGCTGGAGGAGAAGCTCACCTTCAACTAGCCGGCGAGGGCGGGCCCGCGACCTCCAATGGTCAGGCCGCGTCCGGAGCTTGGCAACGTGGTTAACCAATCGCGAGCTTCTGACGTAAAGGGACAGGCGGGAGGAGATGCTATTAGCCAATTCAAGAAGAGAATCTTTTCGGAGGCCGGCAATGATACAGCCAATGCAACGTACGCCGGCTGAGATGGGGGCGGGGGCTAGGGTTGATTGGCAGAGCGAGCTCCTATCGCTGAGGCCGTTATTCTTTGGGTCTCCCGGCGCTGAGGGGAGGATCCGAGCGGCCGGTATGTCCTGAAGGCGGCCTCTGCGACCTTCGAGGGCCCCGGGACAAGAGAGAGGTGGCGGGCGGGAATTCCGTAGGACCGGTCTTCCGGCAACCGCAGAGCTGGTGCTCTCGCCGCCAGGCCCGGCAAGGGCTGGCAGCCAAACCCCCGGCATCTGCTCTCGGGACACCAGTCCTCGGCCAGGACGTACAGCTCCGGAGCCCGCGCGGGCGACCTTGACCCTCTTGGCTAGCTGTTTGCCCCGAGGGACATGTGGGTGGGCCGCGCACCGTGGTCTCAGACAAGGAGCATCCTACTAAAAGTGAGAGAGTGACCGGGAACTCCTTTCTGCCTCTCTTCAAGTTGGAGATTTTTGCTCTCCTTTCCTTACAGACAGAGCCTGGTCCTCAAGGACCTTCAGGATCTGGGCGCAGCCTCCCTCTCCAGCTTTCCTCCCACACGCTCTCTCAACCAGACCTCGCTGTCATCAGCCGGCTGGTACCCGAACTGCCTCTTCTTTTAGTCAGGCTGCCCCTTCCCCTTGATTATTCATTCCTTCCTTCCTCTCCAGCCCCCTCTCGACCGGTGACCTTCAAGACCCAGAGCAAATGCCTCCTCCATCAAGTCCTTGCTTAACCCTCGCTCTGGTCAAAATGTCTCTCTTTCCTGTGCTTCTGTACCTTGTTGGCAATATTAGCGTTTTAGAAAATGCCCTAGTTGAGAACCTAGCTCTGAAGCCAGACTACCTAGGTATAGATTCTGGCTCTGCTACTTACTAACGTGGGCAGGTTTAGGCAAGTTACTAACCTCTCTGTTCCTGCTCTATAAAGTGGAGATAATAGTATTTTCCTCCGGGTTGTTGTCGGGATTATGTGAGTTAATACGTATAAAGTGTTTAGTTGCATGCAGTAAGCACTCCCTACATGTTAGCTATTGTTATCATTGCACATCTGCCACACCCCTTGTAGAGGGCAAGCTTCTTTTGGCTAGAGATCTTACCCTGTATAATTCTCCCTCAGTTTCTTGCACTTAGTAAGTATTCAATGAATGGTGGAAGGAGGAGTCAATTCTCTTGGTGTGTCGGAAGAAAACAATACCTCAGCCTTTATTCTTTGGATAATACCACAAATCTCAAAATAAATTTTCAATTCAAAGTAATAAACATAAGCCCAAAGAACTTTGTGCAACACCTGCCAACCTTTATATCATCTGCTTCTTTTCAGAAACTTTGCCTCTGGTTTTAGAGGTAACTGCCCACTGTTTCATTAACAACTCTTTCCTCTAAGAATTGGAAGTTCAGTACTGAAGATGAAATGACCATGAACTTTCAGTATTTCCAAAAGCAGAGGGAGAGGGGTGTTTCTATAGCCCAGCCTTCCCAGAGTTTGACTTCAAAGTATGGTCTTCACAGCGTTAGCCAACAACATCACGGTCACTCCTTACGTCATTCCCTGGGGGAAAAACAACCCTAGGTTACCTAAACACTATCAGCTTAGCTAAGTCCAAATAAATATTTATTGACAACCTAAGTATCACCATAACCAATGCTGGCATGGGCAAAGAAAGTACCATATGCAGTTTTTCTTCACGTCTCCATAACATTTGTTCTGAATTTTAGAAAGGGGCAAACAGTTACTGGGTGTGGAGAGGAGGGTGACTATATATTATGTGGACTCCAAGTCTCAAACTTTTGTCCTCCAGAATATGAGGTTCTTGGAGATTACTTTAAGTTCAGTCCCCTTCTGTCTTGAGCTCTGCAGACTGCCCCTCTAAGGAAAATGCCAGTCTTGAAATAAACAAAATGCTTCCCAGGCCATTGCTAATTTTAACACTGACTTAGAATTGGCGCAACACTGCCTCCATGCTGAATGGAGAATTCAAGCAAAAGACTCTTGAGAGGCCAACATTGCCCAGACAAGTAGGCAGCCACGTAAAGTGAGTGTCCAGGGAAAGGGCACTAAGACTCCGAAGACAGAGAGGCTGGTATTCTCCTTGCCTTCTGACTTTGCTATGACTGTTTGTTCAAGTGTCCTCCCCACCATCTCCCATCTGCCTTTTTTTCTTCTCTTTTCTTCAAAAGAATTGGAAGAAAGGAACTGGGAACCACAAAGCAACAGCTTGATCTGGAATGAATTCCTTTAGAATATACTCTCTTGGAAATCTGAAGCCTTCAGGGCTGAAAAGCACTGGCCCATAGCATAAGACGCAGGCCAGGCCAGGGCAGCAGCGGGCACTGCATGGACCTCCAAGCAAATCCACACCTCTCAGTCTTGCCCCTAATACCCAGAAGTTCTAAATTTAGGAACAAGTCAGGGGAGGGAGGAGTTTTTCACACTTTGCACTTAAGGGCAAAGTGCTTTGGCATGGTCATATTTGGGTGTGTGCTGCCACGAAGGATAGGATATTATTTAGAAGCTGAGTTGTGTGCTGAACAAACATTTCTTTAAAAACCAAAGCTGTAAGAGGAGATCTGTTCAAGCCTCACCGTTTAGCTAAATAGTGGGCAATAAGATAAGCGTAGAGCCCTCAGGTGGGGCCGGTCTCTCACCATATTGAGTTTACTCTTGCTAAGGAAAGTAAGGCGTATCAACCTCTCCCCTCAAATTAACTGGCTTGTTTCCTGGTGTGCCTTGAAGGAACCATCTCCTCTTGCTTCTCTTCCTTCCCTTCTCTTCCCTCCCTTTTCTCCTCCCTTCCTTACGTATTACTCCTCTCCCCACCCCCACACATGGATTGGACCAAGTGAGAGTCTCTCACTGCTTCCTATCTCATGGAAGGGCATGTCCAATGAGGCCTGGAATGGACAGGGTCTTATGTTAGTTCCTGAACTGGGCACCCAAATGAGCAGAACTTTTTTTTTAAGCTACTGAGACCTTTGTGTAACATTATGAACACGATGACAGCTATTGATGGTTTTATCTACTTGTTGAATGTAATTAAGTTCCAGGGCACTATTCAGAAATTATTGTGCTATATAGTTTTTGTACTTTACTTAAGAGGCAGTATAGGGCCAGCCAGTGGCATGGTGGTTAAGTTTGTGCACTCCACTTCAGCCCGGGGTTCACAGGTTCAGATCCCAGATGCGGACCTACACACCGCTCATCAAGCCATGCTGTGGTGGTGTCCCATACACAAAGTAGAGGAAGATTGGCATGGATGTTAGCTCAGGACCAATCTTCCTCATCAGAAAAGAAAAAAGAGGCAGTATAGCATAATGGTTAAATCGTGGCCTCTGGAACTAGATTACCTCTGTGTGCCTAAGTTTCATCATTTGTAACATGGGGGTAATAGTTCTACCTCATGGGGTTGCTGTGAGGATTAAATAATTTAATAAAACACTTTGGATTGTACCAGACACTTAGTGAGTACTCAGTATGTTAGCTGCCATCATCATCATCACAGATATCGTTCACAAGCACTTGCCTTTGAGATTGGCTTACTTTGTCCACTGAATGGTGAGCTGCAAGGCAGAATGATGCATAGGCTTTGCACCTGCTATTAAATTCTAGTTTTGCCTCTTACTAGTTTTGAAACTTTGAGTAAATTAATGTGTCTGAGTTTTAGTATTCTTGTCTGTAAATTGGGACAAAAAGATTTTTGCTAAGTGTTGATACACACACACCTTTAGCACAGTTATAGAAGTTATTATTATTGTCACAGAGATTGCACTTTAGTCCCTGGGTTGCTGTAGGGTAAGGATTAGGCTAGCTCTCTTTGAAGTCTGTCTGCTCCGGCCTCTTTCAGGTGTGTACTCTGAATTTTTTTTTAAATGGAAAAAAAGAAAGCAGAGAACACAATTTTTAAAATATTTAGAGTTCTCCAAGAAGTCTTTGTAGAGATCTGTAAAATCTCAAAGCAATTTAAAGTTAGCAAGACAACAGATTTAATCATTAAAATGTAACAATGTGAATAATAGCCCTTTGTATTTCTATACTATCTTTTTCTGAAGAGCAGAAAGTGTTTTAGAAACACTATTCCACTACTCTGTCAACATCCCCAGGTGACTGTCCTCTCCAGTCAAAGAAACACAAGGGAGGAAATGGATCGCCTTAGCAAAGAGCAAATAAAGACACTGCAAATGACAGAAGATGGAGAAGGCTACAGACCTTAAAGTCAGATGAAAATTTCCTCTCATTGCCCTGTTTCTCCCTTGATGCATCACAAATACAGCCTCCTACTTCTAGAGCAATGTCTTAAGCTTTTTCTTTCCCCAAGTTGTGACATCCTTTTTATCTTGGGTCATGTCCTAAAGTCTTATGCTTTGGTACAAGATGAGGGTCGATGAAGAAATAATGAAGGAAACGAATTCAATGTGTTTGCCAAGAACACATTTCTTTTAAACAACTCCTACAGGGATAGTCTAAAACAATGTAATAGATTATCTTAATCTATTCCACATAGCTAGCGGGAATATAGAAGTGTATTGCTAACATTTCAACATCCAGCGGTAGAGGGCAGGACTGCTCTTCTTTTGCAAAATGTTGTGCGCTCATGAGAAGGAAAATAAAAGCAAAGCTCTTGACTATTGTGCCTTTGTGTTTACTTTCACCCAATACTTAAAAAAAAAAGGTATCTTTCTTATTGTTTAGGTGATTATGTAAAAACAATGTCAGAGCCTGTCCTGCCTTGAAATAATTGGTGAAAAATGCAGCAAGTTTTAGGTCCCCTGCTCAGGATATGGGCTCTATCTGGCAAAGATAAATAGTAGCTTGACCCTGGGCAATCAGATAGGGTTATTGTATGAACAGACTTAATGCTCCTGCTCTTTCTGGGTGAGAGTCAATCTACTGAACTTGCAGGATGTGGTTTAAAAAATGTATATAACTTATATGGTCTTAGCCCTGATAACTGCTTTTAAATTCTAATTCACTGACTTTATTATGCTGTCTGTGTTAGTTTTCCTCTCTGTCACACCTCGGTCAGATCAGACCTAACTGCACTATACCACATGTATTATGACTTTAAAGAATGATGTTGGACATGATAGGTAAAGAATGTCTTTCATGGGACTGCAGTTGGCTAAACAGCTATGTGTATATAAGGGTGAAATTGAAGCCTCGTATGCTAGTCCTCATTCTATTGCAGTATGATTTGAGTTTCTGTATCTAGTAAGTGGCAATATATATAAACACACACACATATATATATACAAAGTATGTGTGTATATATATAATTTTGTACTAAAAGTTACTTGATGCTCTTTGGCAGGATGACAGAGAGGAGAGAAGAATCCCAGTTTTAGCAAATACATAACTACAGTATCCCTAGCACATTGAATTCTGCTCTAACCCTCAAAACTCTTTTGGCAGCAAATCTTCAGTGCCAGTTTAAATAAATCCCACCAGGAGTAAGAGCTGGAAGACATTGAGTCTAGTTCCCAGCTCTGCCATGTGAACTTGGAAAAATTACAGCCCCTGAGTCTTTGTTTCCTCATCTGTTAAGCGGAGATAATGCCTTCTAAATCTAATAAAGGGATCAATTTGGAAACTATATATATTAAAGTGCTTTGAAAGCCATTTAAGTACCTAACTATCACTGTAGCCAGATTCCTGCTTTTTCTAAACTCCTATAAGACTTTGTGTCTCTTCTCATTTAGTATCATTATATTGCCTGACATTGTTATTTTCATGTGTACTTAACTTTTTCCTCCAGCTTGACCGCTTGTTAGTTTCTTGAGAACTGAAACCACCAATTATATTTCCCGGTATCCTCCACGGCAACAAGATATTTGGTACATAATAGGTACTCAAATATTTGCTGATTGATTAGAAACATAAACTACAACGCAGAATTTATTTATTTACTCTTTTTGTTTAATTTTGGCAAAAAACATAGAACATAAAATTTACCATCTTAACCATTTTAAAGTGTACAGTACAGTAGTGTTGCTACATTATGCACATTGTTGAGCAACAGATCTCTAGAACTTTTTCATCCAGAATTAATTCTTAATAACTATCTTCCACATTACTACTACCCAGTTTCCAAAGCTCTTCTTTATTGATTGGGCAAAGACAGGAGAAAATATAGAGCTTTCACTCTGTGGCTATGGATGTGTGGAATGAGGTAATTACAAGTCTTCATCCTCGCCTCAGGGAGGTTCTGCCCTAGTCTCTCTAACCTGTAGATCAGCCATTTTCTATAAGCCTGGGAATGTATGCCAGAAAAGGGAGGGACCTCTATAAAGTGCTTTCACAAGTCATTTACATCTAACATATAAACATTTATGAGAAGAAAACTATTACATTAAAATATAAACTAAATTGCCAATTATTTTATTTTCAGAATATCTGACTTTTGTTAATTACTGACAAAAAGTATTATTTTTAATCATTATTGCTACCACAGTAGCATTTTTATTTAGGTGGTATGTGTGAGGACTGGAGTACAGAGGGAAGTTGTCCCAGAAAAAGGACCCTGCTTTAGTTATAGATATATGTGCTTCTGGAACTCTCTCAGGATAGCATGACAATATTTAATTCTCAATATGTGCTTTTAGAAACCATGCACCTTTTCAAGCACAGGTCTTCATCTAATGTTGTGACTGTCAATTATCACATCAAATTCATTTGGGATAAAAAAAATTTGGTTTTCTCCTTTGCACCAAGCACAAAAATAAACTCTAGTTGGATTTAAGATCTAAATATTTTAAACTACAAACAAAATAGGGAAAATGGTGGAGATTTTTGAAACAGTGTTAGGGTAGAATAGACTTTTCCAATCATAACACAATCTCAGAAGCTGTAAAGAAAAAAATTGACTTTGTATGGTGATAGAGAGATAAATAAAAATATGATGATGTGGCAAAAATATTTGCAGCATGCTTATCAGTCACATCTATTAGGTACTCGGAGCTTCATTGTATTGATAGAAAAATAAATTAAGGATATAAAGAAATCAATCAGGAAATAATGAATACAAATGGCCAATAAACATATTAAAAATCATTTTCATTATTAAGTTGAAACCACACCAATTTATCCCTTTTTACCCTTCAGATTGACAAAAATTAAAAATAGTGTTGAAAGTGCAGGAGAAAAGCCACTTTCATGCACTACTGGTGAGAGAATCAATTGATAAAACCTTTTCTTAGAGTGCATTTTGGCAATATCAGTCAAAATCAAAATGCACATACCATTTTACCAAGCAATTTCTCCTTTAGGACTCTATCCTACAGAAATGTATACAAGTGTGCACAGATAGATAGGTATAGAGGGATATGCTTATACATTGCAGCATTGTTTTAATAGAAAAATAGTAAGCAATGACATACTTTCCAACAAATGTGTTATTTTATAACCTAAAAAAATCAAGTTTTTACTGAAAAATTAACAAAACTTGAAAAAGACCTCACAAGAATACAAAATTAAGATAGTCTGTAACAATAATAATTAAGTAGAATAGAGGAAAAAAAATAGTTCTCCAAAGCACTACTGATGTAGTAATTCAAAACTTCAGAAGTCATGAGAAACTATTTTGTAATAAAGGGTAACATGGTGTGCTACAGTTTAGAGCTGATCTGGAAATCGAGGGAGCTGTTGAAAATCACTTGTTAATGACATAGTGATTTTTAAAAATATAAATCCCAAGATGCTGTATCCCAGGACCTAAAACAGCTCCTGACATCTAGTAGGAACTCAATCAATATTGGCTGAAGGAATGAATGAAGATGACATCTCTGTCAGGATTGTCATAAGAATTGATGCAAAACTGCCTAAAGATTAATATTTGATACACAGCAAGTGTCCGGTAGATACTAGTTCACTACTTTCCTGGGGGCCTGTTGGTGCTTAATACCTGCCTAGCACATTACAACCACGTGTATAGTGCTTACTATATGCTACCTACTGTACTTTAGGATATGCTACCTAGTGTACTTTAGGAACACTAACTCATTCAAATTAGAATAACAACTGAAGTAGGTGGTCTTATTCCATTTAACAGATGAGGCAATTGAGGCAGAAAGCAGTTAAGCAATTTGCCCAAGATGGCACAGCTAGACGATGAGGATATGGAAGCGGACAGTCCAGCTTCAGGATCCCTGCTGCACTGTGCCATGTTGCCTCTTACATGATAAAAATTTATTGAATGAAAGATGAGATGTTACTGGTTTTGGAAATTGTATTGTGCTTTTATTCCAGGGAACTCAAAATGTTTTATGTTAAATCATACCTGAAACTCAAAATCCCACAACTTCCCTTTGAGGTAGAGCATATTTTTAAAAGCATTTTTAATGTATTACTAGTTCATTAATTGTGTTTAAGAAGACCATGGGAGGTCCTTGTTCCTGTGATGAAGTCGCTGTATTTGCTTTCTGACTTCATATTAATTTCCATACAACAGTTCCAAGTTCTGAACAGGGACATATCCTGCTCTAGAAATGGAAGAGGCACAGGGCTTACAGAGAAGAATGACATAACAGTGTCAAAATTATTTAAAGGGGTAAGGTGTTGTGTGTGTGTTTTAATCTTCCACATAAGTAAAGCAATGAGTCTCCAACTTTTCCAGTCAGGAATCTCTCTTCTGTAGCTAAGCTTTGTAGACTTCTTGAGACCTTTTTTTTTTTTAATTTTAGTTTTAACCTTGGTTTAACTTCATCTCATAACATAATAGCAGTGTTTCTTCTTCATGATTTATTCATTCATTCCATAAATATTTATTGACCATCTACTATGTGCCAGGCATTGTACCAGATGCTAAGGATAACATGGTGAGTAAAAACACAAAGTCCCTGTCCTCATGGATTCTCTAATCTAACGGGGAAGACAGATTATAAGAGCATTGCACAAACAAATTACTAAACTTACAGCCATGGTGAGTGCTATGTACCTTCATGGAAAAGGCACACGAAAGCATATAATAGGGGGAAGTAAGCTAATTGAGGCCAGTTCTTTCCCTTTCAGAATGTTCCCTCCAGCATGGATAGTATTCCACTTCTAATTCCTACCCCAGTAGCACCTCTTGGACCCTACGCTTGCACATATTAATCTTAAATTTCTGGAATCTATTTTAGCAGCCAATGTTTTCAAGAGAAAATGGCCCATTAAAAATAATACCTCCAATTTTATTATTTTGTTATGGTTCTTAGCAGTTTTGCTGCAAAAGATAAAAACACAAAAACATCATTTTAAAAAAATCTAACTTCCATTAGTTTAGACACAAGTATTTTTATCTTTGTAATTCAGTTGAGAAATGTGAAGCAAGTAAGAAATTTACTCTAAGAGTAAGATAGATCTTTATTAAAGAAAGAAACAAATATCAAGAGAAAGGAGAATCAGAAACAGTTATTTACATGTTTATTATTCTTGTCTTACATAGGACAAGAATCTCTAAAGGTTGAGAGGGAAACTGACAACAGGCACTGCCCAAAGAGGACAGCCCTGTCATAGACGGTGAGTGGACATGGCCAAGAGACTCACAGCGTCTCCTTCATGTGTGATGGGCATGAGAGCCAGCGCGGGGCTGCAAGACCTCCTCTGGAAGACCATTAAATCAAGAGAGTAAGTGATGGGAAGAGACAAGCCAAGTTCAGAGTTGGGACCTCTGGCTCCCCAGGGGAAGACTGGGCTGTAACTGAGGAGTGAAAGGCAATCGGATGAGCACTAAAGCTCTCATGGGCTCCCATCAGGATCCCCTAGAAGGGAAGGTGGTAGTCAGAGACAAGAAACAGTGTTAGGCAAGCTCCAGGATTACAGATGGTATGACAGCCAACAGGCTTGGAATGCTTTTAGTGGCATATTCAGAATGTGCCCCTGTTTAGGACATGGGATTCCAGGATGAAGGGCATCCTCCATTAGCTGATGTAGAGGAAGGGCTTCTTTGTCCTCCATCCTTCCCCACCCTGTATTCCCTTCTCCTCTCACTGCTTGCTTTGTTATGCCAAGTGTTTGTCACTTTGATGACAACCAGTTTCTTCTATGGGATTTGGTTCTCCATTGTATTTAGCTCACTGCCTTAGTGATTAGTGCTCACTAATCAGAGTGTGGTCCTCAGACCAGCAGCATCAGAGTCACCTAGGTGCTTGTTAGAAAAGCAAAATCTCAGGCCCCACTCCAGGCCTACCAAGTTGGAATCTGCATTTTAAGAAGATCCCCAGATTTTTCCTAAGCACATTAAAATTGAAAAGCATCACCTTACCCCCATCAGCTTTCTGGACTGCAAAATGGGCAAGGTCATTCCTGGCCCACCTTGCTCACAGTTTTGAACTGAAGATGCTCTGAGATAAAAGAAAATAAAAGCATTTTCAAGAGATAAAAATGATGTACAACTCTTAAACATCAAAATTATTTTCACCTGGACAACTTGATTTACTCAAACTGTTTTCAGAGTAAACGATTAAATCAGGGACTAGTTGACTGATTGATTGTTTCCATAATAATTAGTTGTACTATCTTAAAATGCTCTAGATGTTTTATTTTGTTTAATGTATAGATCAATGATTCTCAATCTTCACTACACATTAGAATTTTCAGATTTTTTCTGAAAATCCAAAGCCTGAACCCTACTCCCAAAGATTCTCCCACAGTGGGTCTGGGGTGCGGCCTGGGCATACGTAATTTTAAAAATTCCTCAGGTGAATCTAATGTACTGCCATAGTTGAGAACTATTGACGGAGATGAATCAAAAGATGAGCAGAGTTAGACATGTTGTGTAATAAACAAATGTAGAAATGGTAATGAACCAAAAAAATGGCTTAAGCTATGCCATTGACGCTACAATTCTACTTCCGGGAATCTATCCTACAAATATATGTGTACAAAGATGTATGTGCACAGAGGTTTACTGTAGTATTGTTTGTAATAGCAAACATGTTGGAAACAATTTTAATATCCACCAATTGATGAGTGATTATATAAGTGGGACACATGCATATAATGCCATACTGTGCTGATATTAAAATGAATGAGGAAGACTTATATGTACTGCCATGAAAATATCTCCAAGATATATACTATTAAGTTTTAACAAGTTACATAACAATATGTGATATATGATCTCATTTATATGAAAATATGTGTGCATATATACATACATGTGTATGTAAATATTTAGAAAGATCACTGAAGGATACTCACCAAACTTGACAGTGGTTACCTCTGGGAAGAGGAATGGGAGGAAAAGGGACTTTTTGCTGTGTAAACTTCAAAATATTTACAACAAGAATGTATCCATGCACTACTTGTGTAACTATTCAAAACACATTCCAGAGCTGTTGGCTGTCATACCATCTGTAATCCTGGATTATAGACTATTTAAACTAATTATTATTTTAATATCAGAATCTTGAATGCATAATTTTATAACAAATAGTATAGCGGCTGACAAAAATAAAACAAATCTATGATATCTACACAAAGCAAAAACTGCTAGGGCACCCAGGGCCTTTGTTATTAAACCTGTCACGTCTCTATTCTGGGATTACTGGAATCCTATTGCTAACTTCTCTAGATACTCTCCCATCCAACGTTATACTTGGACTCCAACAACCTCTCTTGTTCCTCGGATAATTCATTTATGCGAGCAGATCCCACTTCTAGAAGGATCACTACATTAGCACTGTGTAAATTCTACCCTATCCCAGCCCTAACACTCACTAGGGACAGAAAGCCACCTACTGCTCTGCTTTGCTGAGAGACAAGTCTCCCCCATTTCAGGCAATTGAGGAAAGGACACTGATTAAGCTGTAGTATGAAGGATGTGCATCCTGTCTAGGGCAAAATTCTCAAAGTCTGCTGTGATAGTTCTTCCTCTTTGAAATGATGATTTAGCACTAGAAGCGTAAAATGAGAGAAATTACTTATGAATCTGTGCCTCTCAGCCCCAGGCCACTTCTCTTTCTCTGAGAGAAACTCAAGGATTTTACCCTAATAGCATTGGAACGAAGTCGGGGCTGAGGCAGGCTGACAAAGAGTGAGGCTTCCAGCCCGTGGTGGGGCCCTGCTGACAGCTCATTAGAAACTGTCCCTCTCCTGCTCCCCCTTTCATTTCTTCAAGTTACAAAGCCTGACAGAGTTTGATGGGAAAACCAAGGCGGTAACATCCCCCATGGCAACCGGGTCCCTGCTCATCTCTCCTTGATTGACAGATAAGGAGAGTAGATGTCACCTACAAAACGCTT
This sequence comes from Tapirus indicus, assembly GCA_031878705.1. Taxonomy (NCBI): domain Eukaryota; kingdom Metazoa; phylum Chordata; class Mammalia; order Perissodactyla; family Tapiridae; genus Tapirus; species Tapirus indicus. The sequence goes on along the minus strand of CM062921.1, from coordinate 29,837,918 downwards.
CACTCACCTGAGCCAAGTGTGCCAGGACAGCCCTGTTGCCCTCACAGGACCCTGCAGGAGGAATCCAGACAAGGCCCACCTACCACAATGGAGATTTCTCTCAAAAGAAAATCATGTTAACCAGATAGTTCCTGAAAACCAAGTGCCCACTGTAGTTGTCCTCAGAAAAGTGCATAATACCTAATAACTCAAAGTCATGCTTTGATTTACAAAAGTCTTTTCCAGGTTACATCCTCCACCTGATCTTTGAGGGCTGGTGACCATCTAAGATCTGAGAAGTCCGTCCGAGGTTCCAGGCAGAATGCCTGGGCCTCCAACTTCGCCAAATTACCAGGAAGGGGAGTGTGACAAAACAAAACAGAACTCCTCTCCACTCCAGACTGCAGAGGCCAGACACACTGGGATCCCAAGGTCTCTTCAACTCAACCTTCTGTTAGTGGTTCGCGGACTTTACATGCCTCAGAAAAATCTGTGAAGCTCATTTAAAATTCAGATCCTGATTCAGTAGGTCTGGAGTAGGACCAAGGGGTCTGCATTTTAATAAACTCCCTCTAGGTGATCCTGGGGCCCCACTTCGAGAAGCACTGTGGCTACCTGCTGCTACCTGGTGCAGCGCCTCCAGCACGACCTCCCATTGGTGCTTCCAGCACACCTCTTGGCGGGAGCTCCTCTCCCCACTGGCCAACAAGCCCAGAGCCAGTTCTCAGCAGCTGTTCCCCTTAGAGGTGGAGCCAGTTATCTCTAGGATTCTCCTGGAGGTAACAATAGTCCCCAGAGGTCACTCTCAGGAACAGAGGCATCTCCCGGAGACCAATCTCTCAGAGACCCCTGTAGAAGGCAATTCCTGACAAAGTCCTGCTGAGCCCCATGCTGCCACATGGTCAGAGTAGTGGTTGATTTTAACCAATTGCTTTTTGTTAGATCACAGGTTCTTAACCCTCAGTATACATCAGAAACGCCAGGGGAGCTTGGGTAAAGCCCATGGACCCAGGCCCATCTCAGAACCACCTCTGGGATAGAGGCAGGTAGTCAGTAGTTTGACAAGCTACCAGATGATGCAGATGCACAACAAACTTTGCAAACTACCATCTAGAACAAAAGCAACAATCATAGAAATGATATTATTTTTAAAGTTCAACCACTGTATTGTAAAAACTGAAATCTAAAACACTATTACCACCGAGCACAATTGGTTCCTCTTCCTTGCTCTCTGAATATCCCTAATAATTTTCCAGCCAAGTATTCAAATACCTTCCTAGAGGGAATAGCTACTAGACTACCTGACTTAATAAGCACAAATTTGCTGTGGTTTAAGAAAATCTATACTCAAAAATCTCCACTTTTTAAACTAATTAGAATTTTTTATCATTACAAAAAATTATAGTGATTGTAATAACTAATACTTATTAAGTTCTTATTATGTGCCAGGTACTGCTCTCAGCATTTTTCCAAGTGTTAAAATAGCTGATATTTACTGAGTGCTTGCTTTGTAATGAAAAAGATTATTTCATTTAGTCTTTCATTTCATCTAACCATTTTAGATGGAGTAACAGATGAGGAAACTGAGGCACAAACAAGTTAATTTACTTGCCAAAGTTTGCTCAGCTGTTAAGCAGTAGAGCTAAAATTTGAACCCAGAGACTAATTCTTAACCATTATATCACCTCACTCATATTAATAATAGTAGTGCTTTAGTCAACAAATATCTATTATAAGACTATTAAAGGTCAATATTGGGGTTATGTTCTAAGTATACAGTGACAAGACAAATACAGTCCTTGCTTTCCTGGGTTCATGATCTAGTGAGCGATCCAAACGTATAAACAAGTCATTCAATGCAGTGCAGGGAGTGCAGTACCAGGAAATCGCTAGGTTAGTTGCTAAGACACACAGCCTAGACCAGGAGGATCAAGGAGGGTTTCTCAGAAAAAGTGAGGTGTGAGCAGAGATCAAAATGATGAGTACAAATTAGCCAAGAGAAGAAAAGGAGGAAGGAGGCTCAAGACTGAGGAGACAGTAGTTGTGAAGGCCTAGAGTTAAGAGAGCACATAACATGGTTAGTCAAAGAAATGAAAAGTGGTTTGGTATGACTGGAGCAGAGAGGGGAGAGGGCAATGTGTGAGTGATGAGACTGGAAAGAATAACTGAAACCAGATTTTTGAGGACCATGTAAAGCACGTCACTGTGTGGGAAACAGAGAACGGTTAAAAGGTGTTTGGCAGAGCACATAGCTGAGAAGAGAGATTTGGCCTGATCCGTTGAGTTGTATGTCATGGGCATGTGGTGGTAAGTGGAGCCATGAGAAGATATTACCCAAGGAAGGGAGAAGAGGGCCTCAGACAGCAGCCTTGGGAACATCAGCATTTCAGGGTTGGAAAGAGAAGGAGGAGCCCCCAAAAAAGACTCAGAAGATGTAGGAGAGATGACAGAATTTGGCCAAGATCACAAAGCTAGTAAGTGGCAAACTTAGAATTCAACGTCTCTATCCGTCCAACGCCACATTCTTGACCTCAACATCTCTTAAATATTGTTTTCCCTTACTGCCTAAAATTATGGTTGGTGTAAAAATTTTATTTATACATATTTTTCCAGAAGTTCATTTATACAACAAAAAAAAATTTGTCAAGGAATTTGTTCAGTGCATCTTTGAGTTGCACTAAGGAAGCAAACTCATGAAACATGTTTCTAGCTGCCCCCTCATCTCCCTCCTTCCGTGCCCTTCTGTATCTTTCATTTGGGTTTCCTCTCATTCTACCTAAGAATGCCTCCTAGGGCATAGCCACGTACAGTCCATTGGTGAACGCTTAAGATTTCTCTTCAGAAGTCCTTCCATGTGGCGTGTGGCACAAAGACACCTATACAAATCCAAGAACTCCTCTGGGTATCCATAATTCTCCAAGGAGCAAACCAAACATTAGGAATGACCTTGTTCCCTACAACACAAGTGTCTTCTCCAAAAGACAGATTAATGAAAACTCTGGCTGCTTTTGTTGACTCTTTATTGTTTTATTAAATCAATGAATGCTCATTCTCAAAATACATATATAATTAGGTGCAGGATATACAACAGTTCAGAAGTTATAAAGTAAAAATAAATTATTAAATTCCTCTGCCTGTCTCCCCCACCCCATTGCCTATAACCCCATTCCAAGAAATACCATTGTTAACAATTGGTATATATCCTTACATGCATTTTTCTACACATATATGAATATAGTTTTTAAATGAAAAGGATCATATTGTCTGTGATGTTCTGAGACTTGCTTCTTAAACTATGCAGTGGCTATCTCTCTAGGTCGGTGTGTATAGTTTTACCGACCTTACTCTTTCTGCACACCAGTCCACCATATGAAGGTGCCATTATTTCTTTAGCCAGTCCTCTATTGATAGCCATTCATATTGTTTCTGATTTTTCTTAGCCCACTTTTATTCTACAAAGTGTGAGGGGCCCAAGAGTATTGTTTGGGCTCAATTTTGGGCTGATCATTTTCCGAATTTGCCATTATCTGTCCTTACCTTTCCTTCCTTTTTGAGCTTGTTGAATGTCTCCCTCCCGCTGTTCCCTCTAATCTTGCTACTCTGCAGTTCAAAGTATGTTTGTTGCTTTAAAGATCTCCTTACAGAGTCTAGGACTCTTTGGTGGAGGTTAAGTTCAGCAAATAAACAAACTATTGTCCTAACTTTACATTCTTTTTCTAGAGGATTTCGGAGGCACTGGAAGAAGTTCTCTTGTTATCTAGGAATCAGCTTTAAAACCTCAAGTCATGTTTGAACTGTGCTTTTCGTTTCCTTTTAAAGAGCATTCTAGGAAGAGATTGACTGAATATATTTAAATTGAAGGCATATCCTATCACTTCAAAGAGGTTGCCATCTCCTATAGTCTGATTATTAGCATTAGGGAAACAATTAGAGAGCAGTTGAGTGCTAAATTATGTGTTACAAGCCCCTGGGTACTATGAGTTCAGGGCAGGGAGAGCTTGGTGGAATTCTCTGCCTCCAAGGGGAAGGTGGAACGTGAGCTGGATTAGGAAGCAGGAGGTAATGTTCTGAGAAGTCTAACCAGAAAGTGGAAGGCTTTTCAAGCACATCATAACTTTTCATACCTTTTTATTATCTGACTTTTTTTAGATTTTTTTAGGGTCTGCCTACCCCCATGAGAACATAAGCTTGATGAGGGCAAGGACCCTCTCTTGCTCACCACTGAATCCCCAGTTCCTGAAATAGTGCCTGGCACATAGTGAATGGTCAATGGATCTAAGAAGGAATGAATGAATGAACCAATGACCATGGGATGTGTGAGGAACAGTGAGAAGACTGGCCTGTTTGGAAAAAAGAGTCTCTCCTTGGGAAGTGGGGGACTCTCCAACAGACCAGCAGAGCAGCAGCCAAGTGGGCTTGTGTGAGATTCAAAACTCAGGGGCGACTGGAACAAGCTGAATGGGGTATGCGAGCCACTGACAATTGCCAAGGTGGACCCTGTATAGATTGCAATAGGACACTTGAACCTGAATTTAAATTAAAGTACGTACAAATAAAATTGTTCTTCACAGCCTACTGGACTCTGTGTGCTTGGTCAGCTGACAGTTACACTAAAAAAAATAAATAAATATTTGTTCAATCCTACCCTTCCCTTGTTAAGAACACAATAAAGTGCTAATGTGGTCACCATACTTTTATTAATGCCTACTAGGACTGTAGTTACTCTTTAAGCAGATAGGGTCGTTGTTGTCTTATTGAACCGGTTGTCAATCAAAAAATGTTTTGTTTTGTTTTTTCATAAACTGTGGTTCTGTCAGTCTTTCTATCCTCTACTTGTACAATTGATTATTGGATCTAAATGCAGTGCTTCACATTTATTCCTGGTACATCCTATCATATTGATTTTAGACCATCTTTCACTTGATGGGATTCATTTTAAACCTTGATCCTCTCATCAATCACAGTAGCTATTCCTCTTAGCTTGGTGTCATCCATATATATGATCTGCAAATCCCCCAAGGATTTGGATGCCTAGAAATAATTTGGAGAGTTCTATAGGGCAAGGAGTGTTTACCAGCTGACCCACCATCAGCCACATATAAAAAAGAAATGATGTTTGGCACTAGGACATGGGTACACTAGGAAAGGAGAAACCGTTGGAATTCCAGGTTGAAGCAAGCCAAGGTCAGAACCTCCAGCTTAAGCAACCCAGCAGGTATCTTTTAGGAAGCAGCGTTTTAGAAGTAAAAAGGGAAAAAAGTAGCTTGACAAGTTTTGAGGCAGGCAGGGAGGGGAAAGAGGCATGTTGTTCAGCTTAGAAGCAAACCTGGGGATACCCCAAGACAAGGATGACCAACCAACTTAGACTGTGACCCTCATTCCCTGGCAGGCAGATTGAATTCACTTAGAATCCTGGACTAGTTTGAATATCCTTCCCCTCTAGCTCTCAGGAGTAAATCCCACTTTGGTGTTTTAAGATGTTTCTCCTCCTTTAGACACTCTCCAGGTTTTTCACTGCATCATTGAGTCTCCTTTGTACCTCTCCTCTTACTCTGCCTCTGTTGTAAACTTAATTACAATTGGCTTACATCTCCAGTTATGGGTACATTTTCCATCTGCTCCAAACATGTACGCCCTTCGACTGCACCATTCCCCCCTCCTCCCACCTCCCCCGCCCCATCCCTTCTCCCCATTAACTTTATCTTCTTAAGCAGCTCAGGAACACAGATGTTTTCACCCTGTCGCTCCAGCACAAGGGTATTTTCCCAGTGTCTCTCCGTGTGTATGCTCCAGGCACCATCTCTCTGGGGAGGGAGAGAGTAAATGTTTTCATTCCAAACCCTCAGGGTCAGGTCTTGTTTGTCTAAACTGTGTTTGTTGCTGTAATTATCAGATTAGCTGATCTCTGGCAGCAAGTTGGGGGGCAGGGGAGGGGGGAGTATTAACCCTTTGTAGGACGGTTGCTGTGCTTTGTCATGGAAATACCTCTGGGAGGATCTGTCATTTCTCTTCTAACCTGGAAGATTTGGCTAGAATTCTTTTAGTCAGCCCTAATAGGCCTCAGTGATAGTCTGCTCTGAGTCAATCCAACCATCCAGTGGGCTCCACTGCTGGGATCCAAAAGGCATTTAGCAGACGTGGAGGGTTGAAAGGGCATCTCTCCAGGGATCTGCTGGGAAAAGAAAGAAATGGAGCTTAAAGAGGATCTGGATAAGTAACTCAGCAAAGAGTATCGGTGTCTTTCAGGCCGAATAAGGAAACCAGGAGGATGCGCGGGACGTCTTCAGCTTGTCCACCCACCCCTCCCCTGAGCATAAACGCAGTGAGACTACCAGGTCCCAGTTAGGTTTGTTTTGCGATTTTCTGTTGTTCCAAAGAATATTAAGATCGTTTTTCACCACTTCTGTTTTAACAAAACCAACAACCTCCCCTTAAGACGTTCCCAAGCCTTTGTCATCAGACTCAAAAAGCCGGTCATTTTCTCATCTGCTCTTGCCTCCCAATCACTGAACTTCTGTCTGGTCTCCAAAGATACCATAAATACAGAAATTGCTCTCGTTTCACCTCCAAGAGTAACAACTCCTTTGCATTTTATTTCTCTATTTCACAAATGAATAAAGCTTGTCTCCTCAAAAGTATTGTAGGCTCTTGGAGGACAAGAACTATCCTTGAGTCCCATACATTGATTACCTGATAGAGGACTTAAACATAGAAGTGGGAGGTGCTTAGTAAACATTTGTTGTGGATGGCATTTTTCTAAGCTTGTTTCTATTTCTCACCTCTGTTCCTTTCTGTTATGTGTTTGATTTCTTATTAGTTTGATTGTTTACAACCTTTATTTCAGGACCTGTCCTCCAATTCATACTCATCAACTCATTTCCTCCTCTTCACTACAAACATACACACACAGAGAAAGAAGGAAACTAATATTTACTGAGTGTCTGTATACCTAGCACTATGCAAACTTATTCCATGTCCTTTTCAAATATCTTGTTTGAAACCCACATTGGCTTCTGAGATAAGTGCTATCACATGGAAGGAAGCAGAGACTCAGAGGGTTAAGTCACATACACAAGCTCCTACAATTGTTAGTAGTAGCACAAAGATTGAGCCCCAGGTGTGTGTGACCCTAAAATCCATACGAATCTCATCTTTATAGTTATAGAAGTGGAGAAAAGTTCAGACAATTAAAGAAAACACACTTTTGCCCAAAACCTAACTAAAAATCAACCAATTTCTCTTCCGTATTTTTTCCCAACAAATATAACTACAGTAATAACTGTATTAAAAATAAAAGAAGCTTAAACCCAATAAACAAATTCTGAACAATATTTTATACTATAAAATAGTTTTGGAATTGCCTTAGCTTTTGTCATAAATTGAATTTGACTCATCTGTCCATGTCCATACTGTTTACAAAGTTGTCACTGTTTGAAGGCAAATACGATTTTAAAATATTCTAGATAGCCCACACATAATGCACCAAACTCCTATTGAAAAGAATGGTTGCTGACGTAGAATATTGCCGTGTTCTGAGAGGAAGAAAGTCTTTTCCTCTACTGATATTTCCAGACCTGGTTCCAAATGTGGATAGGGCCCAGACAGAGGTTCTTGGGAAGAAATGTTCACAACCAGAGCTGGGCAGGAGTTTCCACATCATGCTCCCGGGCTGTCCCAGGAGCAGAATCCAGGTGAATTTCCATGGAAGCAAACGGCCAGGAACCAGCTTCCTTCTGTCCTGCCAGTGAGGTGTTCTGTTCAACATGCAGCCAGCTAAGAGACTGTCCATCCTCTTGTTCTACACAGGGTTCCCTCTCCCTGACACCTGCTCTCCCACTGCTTCTTACGTCCTTCACCACAAGCCATGCAGGAGAAAGATCTGACAGATCTTGAATAGGTCAACTGAACTGTGTTTGCCAGTTGTTCTGATAAGAGAGTTAATGGTAGAGAAGCTGAAATGATTGTTTTGTTCCCGATCTAGAAATCTCACTCTAACTTGGAGAGAAACTCACTTAGCTACATTAAAAAAGTTTTTAAATAGATTGGGAAACGGAAAGAGAGATGATACAAGTGCCTGAAAAGAAATTCAAAGAAGCGCTTATTTTAAGAGAAAATTAAAAGGTAAGAAAAATAGAAAAGTGATTCTGGCACCTTGTGCAGAGTATTAGCCACATGTATAGCAAAACAAGGCAGATTCTTACAAAAAAGAATCTCAGGTTCCTAAAATACCTTACTTGATCCTGGCTATGAATGGTGAGCTTATTGTTATTTGAGATCCCGCTCTACCACTAATATTTGTGTGACCTAAGATAAGGCACGTAACCTCTCTGGGACTTTTCTGGACAGTTGAGGATTGGACTACATGACATCTAGATTCCTCTTTTGTTGATGTGCCATCACATTCTGGGCCACTGTAGGGAAGCAAATAGAAAAAGTTGCTTAGGGAAATCAGATTTTCTTGATTTAATATATGTAAAATGCTTAGAGTAATGCCTAGCACATAGTAATTCTATAGAAGTGTTAGCTATTATTATTATACATGATGATGAGGTTGGTGAGGTTGTATCCATGCACTACAAACACATTTTTACCTCCATATCCATAAATTTTAAAAAGACAAAAATCCAGTATTCTGATAACTTTAAAGCCCTTTCTCTTGCAAAGAGCTTGATAGAAGGGGAATGACCTGTGCCTACTAAAAATTAAGAATAGCTATCATTCATGGAAGGATAGTTTGCAAAGCAAATAACCACCATGACCAAACATACGAAAGTTTTCTTTGAAAATTCAGCTTTCTTATTTGGCCATGGAATGGACTGGGCTGCCTTGGGAAGTAGTTAAGTTTCCCCTTTACTGGATTTGGGGATGCAGATGGCTAGATGGACTGCATTGACTTTGAAGAACCTTTCAGCCAAAGTCTCTACAATTCCAAAGCAAAGCCTTCTGAGAATTATGAAGCGTCCCAATGCCCATGGGCAGTAGAGTAGCAGAGGCTGGGCTTCAGCCAGAATACCTGGTCCTATAAGATCATAATATCAATGACATAATGTCAGCCTGAAACATCTTGCACTTTAAATGGTGACGTTGTGTCTTCTAAGCCTTTAGTCAAAAGGTGATTCATGGAGTGCATCACTGAGCAGTATCCTAGTTCATTCTCTCTTTTCAATGCTGAGACTAAGAACTGAAAGCTCTAGGGGAATAACAGAGCCACGCAATAAGAGAAGGGCCAGAACCCAGAGCTCTGGGCTTTTTCTAGCTTTTCCTCCCTATGAAGAGATGGAGTTATCTTGGGCTGAAGATGTAGACCTGAATATGAGTAGAAACTCATATGCAGGGTTAGAGCAAGATGAATGGCAAGTAAGACAGAAAAGGAGATAAATAATCAAAAGAACAGAAAGGCAAACAGCAGGAGATAGAGAATTGGAGAGAGAGAGAAAATTAGGAAATGAAGGGACTTTTTAAAAACAGTTTATACTCTGAATGAGAGATGTAGAGAGACAGCATTTAAAAAGGAAAGGATTGCAAAGAAAGAATGGTGGTAACACACATCAGTACTAAGAAGCTCAGCAGAAGACAGTAATTAGGGTAAGGAAAAAAAAGGTCTATTATAATTTAACCTAGGTTATCTGGTGAGAATATTCACAGGAGATGATAGCTGCCTCTTTGCAAAAGAAATTCTCAGCCAGAGACCTCAGGACCTAGAAAAGAGACCTCCTGTCTGCTCCCCCTGGGATCTCAGCTTATCCCGTGTAACACAGATCAGCTGTTAACACTGTAATTGGAAGCAAAGCGTCTATTGAACCACCTTAGAGCCTCTGCCCATGCCTTTCCTGAGAGGGCTCCCTTCCTTGCTCTCTTCACTTCTCTCCATTCCCTTCTTTTTTTTCCCCCAAAAGATTTAAATTTAAGATAAATGGTTGAATAATTGGTTTGGTCCCACGATATTGCAGAAATAATAAAAATTGTGAATCTTAAAGACTTTGCATGAGTCTTTTTTTTTTTCCTTTTTAAAGAACTGGTGAAGTCTAAGCCAAATTTTCATCAGCATTTCACTTGTAAGGGTGTGTCCCACAGAGGGAGATTTTTCTTTACCTAAGTTGAATACTGTTAATGTGCTGCATAGCATTAGTTGGGTTGTGAATAGGTAAATAGAAATGAGAGTGTTCTTACATTACAGATTTTTAACATGACATTAAAACAATTAATTTCCAAATAAACTCATTGGTCTTATCCTCTTAATCTTTGGAGCGATATCTTATTTTTGGAGAGAACTAATGCTAAACTTAGTGAGTAGGACCCAGGTGTAGTGTCCGCTTTCCCCTCTTAATAATTCTGCTACTAGAACAGGCGCGTCAGAGCTGGGAATATGACAGTGAAAGCAATGGGCAGCTGAACATATGACAGTAGCTCCAAAGGAATCCCTGTCCACCCTCCCCCACAAGCGGAGTAAGAGCAGCTGCAGTAGTATAGAGAAATGAGGGAAGGCTAAGAGGTAACAACAAGAAAGCTTTTAAAAAATGCAGGTTTGTTCTGAAGAGATAGATCATTTAAATTTCTTTAGCTTTCTGAAAGGAATTATTAATCCCCATTCCCTTCTTGACATCACTGTTACGACTCTTAACTGACTGTGGGGTGGTTGGTCTGGAGAACCTTCAATGCCTTCCAACCCTCTGAGCTGACAATTCTCTACTCTGCTTTCATATTTCTTGCTTCTTTCTTTCTATGGTGTCTCCTTTATTGGGATCTGAGGTTCAAGGAATAATGTAAGGATAGGCAATGGGAGCAGGGATGACTCACATGACAGATTTACGGTACTGCTATGGCTCAGCTATCTTTTTCTTGTGGAAAAAACCGGGGAGAGTTGGTTCCAGGTCCACAGAGAGGTTGCTTGGTATCAGGTATTAGTCACCATTGGAAGCAGAAGCCATGTTTCAAAATAACTGAATGTTATTTTATTAACAACAGTAATGATGCTAAACTAAGTAACTTGATGAGTACTTAAAGATAAAACCATAGAACCTGCTCCTAAGGGGCTCACAAACCCAAAGTGATAGCCCCAGGTCCCTACAGTTCAATAATAATCATCACTGCCTGCTATTGAGCACCTAAGTGCTGGGTACAGTGCTGAACATGTGACATTCATCAAGTTATTTAATCCTCATAACATCCCAATGAGGCAGAAACTGTTGTCATCCCCACTTTACAGATGAGGAAGTGGAAGCCTAAAGATTAAATGATTTACCAAGATCGCTCAATCTGTGACAGACTGGGATTCAAATATGCTTGGAGGCACCTTACTAAATTGCCTTCTCAAGTCTCCTTTCTGCATCAACCAGAATCCATTTGATGACTCACGATTGATTGCAAGAGGAGCGAGGTTCCCAGATTGATCTCACTCCCGTTATAACACTCGTTTCGAGGATTCACGCTTGGAAGCTGCTCCCACAAGCCCTTTCTCACTGTGTCACCTGCAATCCAACTTCCTTTAACCTGTCTGTTCTCTTACCTGTCTGAACCCACACCGAGGGATCCTTGGCCTTGGGTTCCTCTCTCTCTTCCCCTGTCTCCACCAATCCATCCACAACCCTAACTGCATCAAGCCTTCTCAACAGTGGTGGTGTTACCCCCAACTAACTGCGCATGCCCCTGACCTTTGGGGCTCCTACCTGTGCTGCTTGTTCCCTTCCTAAATCAAATGAATGACTGAGTCAAGGAGCATAAACCTCCTTCAAGACATGAAGTCTTGCTCTCTGGAATCTTGTCCTCCAAACCAAGGCATGGTGTCTTCTTTTCAAGTACTTTCTGCCCATAGCAACAGTCCAATAAAAACCTTCACTCAGACTCTATGTTAATTTGGAATTTAAAATCACTATCTTTGGGAGATTACGCAAAGTATTCATGTAATCAGGATTTGAGGATAGAAGAGGACAGAAATGTTTTCATATAACTACTAATACATTTATTACAATTCGTATAATCAGTTTTTACTTTCTCCAAAAATACTTTTTTAGCCCAGTTTGAGGATTATAATTATCTGAAAATAATATTAAGAATTATAACTCAGACTTTCAATTTTTTTAGACCAACTTCCCCATTCCTCCAGTTCCTCCACCCTGCCTTCCCCACTCCCTCCAGGCATCCAAAATGGTACAATCTATAAGAATAGGGCCAGGTATCCTGTGAGGACTCAGTAAATATTAACTAACTGTCTAAATGAATTAATCTATTAGCCTCTGGTATAAGTGCTTTTTCTGTCTCTCAAATTCAAATCATTTCCTCTCTTATTACTAACATGATCATTCATGCATTCAATTGATACGGTTGTTTACTTAGGGCTGTTATGGCCTCCACAAATGCACCAACTGGTAACGGTGTAAGACAGTATGAGAACAAGTGTTCACATCAGGGCTGCAGCGATGGGGAAATGGAAAGAACAAGGGCCTTGACCATGGCAGACTTGGGTTCAAAGGCTGCCTCATCTGTGAAATTAGAGTACTGACACCTAATCATAGGGTCATTGATAACAGCAAACGTTTTGGGAGGTTGTTGAGCGCTGTGTGCATTTATCTCTTCAATCCTCCTTGATATCCTACATAGGAGAGAAGTGGGACTTGGAGGGGTGGCATGACTTGCCCAGTCTCCCAGTTAGTGGTGGGCACTGCTGGAATCTGAACACACTCTTAACTCTTCCTTACAATACCTTGTTAATGGGAGCGGCCTTGACGATTAAACTCAAGTCAAGTTCTTCTCATGCTACGTGCTCAGTATGTTAGTTTCCTCTATCTCTCAACAGGAGAGAAGGACCCAAGGTTCCAGGTATGGAAATCGGTCACGTTACTTTAATGCTGGAGAGATGTGAGGGTTCCTTCTCTGAGGGCAATGGTCCATTTGGCCCCTAGACCCTTTGTTGGCCCAGAAAGGATGAAGGAATCGGGAATTCCTTCCCCATGAGAGGATTTTGGAGTGCAGATGGGAATGGAACTGCAGTCAGGTCAACCCTCAGCCACTCTGGAAGGACTGCAGTGAAATCATGAAGAGGATCCTCCTTCTGTCAGTACATCTACTCTAATGCTTTTCTGTCCTGCTTGCAGTTTGGTTTGGTTTCATCTTAGATTCATAGCAAATGTTCCTATACTTTTGAAAAGTGCTCTCCTTGTTTCTGCGCAAAAAAGGGAAGAAGGGGATTTGTCTCCACCCAGGCTGACTCAAGGAGAGGACTGAGTGTCATTTGGGTTAGGTGTGGTGGTGGCAGCCGGAGAACTGGGGGAGCCAGGAGGAACTGATCAGATGGAGAGGGGAGAATGTAGGAGGAGAGTTGAAAAGCTGTGATGACTCATCTCTTACCACAGGGGACTCAGCACCAGCTCTTCCCAGCAGGCTTTTTCAATCCCCCACAAAAGGCAGGCAGTGCTCCAGGAGGTCAGAAATGGAGGTGTCCTAATGCCTTGGAGGAGAAGGAAAAGCCTGGGTGGAGGCAGTGTAGTATAGAAAGAAGGACATTACAAAGGTTTGGAGCCAAGGACACCAACTGTGAGATTTGAACAAGTTACTTAACCCCTCTGAGTGTCTCCATGTATACTGGTGATGATATACAGACCTCTCGGGGAACCCGGGACAACCCGAGGAAATCACGTTCATAAAGGGCCCGGCAGAGAAGGTGACTGCTGAGTGCCTGGGGAAAGCTGCAACACTCAGGCTATAGTCCCAATAAGTGGTAGAATTTGGCTTTTGCTGAATACTACCCAGAACACGGTTGGGCTATTCTCACCCTCTCAGGAAAATGTGTGATGATGATAACACTAATAACCACTAAAGTTAGTTCATTTGAGAAAGAAAAAGGAGCTGCAAAAGAACTCCATTGTCAGGGAGGGTAAAAATGGAAAGGAACGTATTAGAAGAAAAAAGTACATTGTAAACCTAGAAAAAAAAATCTAGAGTACCTCAAAGAAGGTCTAAATTTAACCCTAAAAAAAAAGTCCAAGTATCTGAGGTGGGAAAAAATTTTGCTGATTGTTCAAGTAAGATGTTTATAATAGAAATAGAAAAGAGGTTTAAAAAAAAATAATGGTGAAAGTAAGGTTAAAAAAAAAAGGAAATCCCACCAATAACTCCTGACACTTTTTTTAATTGTGGTAAAACACATACCTTAAAATTTACCATCTTAACCATTTTTAAGTGTGCAGTTCAGTCATATTAAGTACATTCACATTGTTGTATAACCATCACCACCATCCATCTTCAGAACTCTTCATCTGGCAAAACTGAAGCTCTGTACCCATTAAACAATAACTCCCCATTTGCCCCTCCTCCAGCCCTGGGCAACCATCATTCTTTCTGTCTCTATGAATTTGACCACTCTAGGTACCACATATAAGCGGAATCATACAGTATTTGTCCTTTTGTGACTGGCTTATTTCACTTAGGATAATGGACTCCCAACTTCTAAACTATATATATTCCAAAGCCTTTTGCAAAATGATTTAAATAAAATAAAAAATAAAAATTTAGATCCTACCAGATTGGCATGATACAATGCCAGTTCCCATAAGGAAGAAGAATGAAGATGGCTCTTCTCAGACCTTGAGGAGGGAGTGGATGCAGATGAACTGTGGACCCAATGAAACCCCAAATGCAGTTTTGGGGGCCAGAGACTTCTGTTTCTTGAATTCCTTTGTGTTGTCACAACATAAGTGTTCAGTGGGATGTTGACCTTAGTATTCACATTTCCTTTATATCTTCTGTAGGGTCCATCCCATTATTATCCCCTCCCAGGATGTTCACTTAGGTCATAATAAACAGGCAGATGGTCAGTTAGACAGTTCTTATGTACTTAGAACTTGCCATGTACCATAAACAGTCAACAGTTTAAAGTGGGTAGAGGAAATAATAGTGGGCAACATAGTCATGTCCCATCATCTATACTTCTCTCTTTGCCAGATTATGAAGCAGCTCTGGAATTTGGATGAGTTGAACCTTCCTTCAGCTCTTGGAGTGAACTTTGGTTGGTTTAAGTGGATCAGTAAAGCCCATCACACTGGCCACAGTGATTGGTTTGGGAATGGATTCATGCCATAATTTCAACTAATAAGACATGCTCACTGGAGGTGAACTAGGAAGCACAAAGTCTCAGACAACGTACATTGAGAGAATTACAGTCTTAGTATGAAGGCAACGCTATGGATATCAGAGTCCTTGATGAGATGGTTCAGACTCTGGATGAATTATTGCTGAGGCCCACACTAATTTGCCTCCAGTCTCTGGGTCAACAAATGCCTTTTATTGCTTAAGGCCCTTGAGTTGGGTCTTCTGTTACTTACAACTGAAATCATCCTAACTAATCACTATGGACTGAATTGTATCCCCTCCAAATTCATTTGTTGAAACTCTAACTCCCCATGTGATGCTATTTGGAAATGGGGCCTTTGGGGCCTTTAAAAGAGGTCATGAGGGTTGAGCCCCCACGACGGGATTAGTAGCCTTAAAAGTAGAAAGAGAATAGAGACACTCTCTCTCTGCCGTGTGAGGACATGGTGAGAAAACAGCTGTCCATAAGCCAGGAAGACAGCCTCACCAGAAACTGACATGGCAGCCCCATGCCTCTGAAGCAATTCACAAGCAAGCTGCCTTTGGGGGGCTCTGAGGGTGGCAACATCACCTAAATAAATGAAGACAATGAAGAATAACAAGGAGGAGGAGGAGGAGGAGGAAAGAAGAGGTGAGAAGCAGCATGGCGAAGAGCCAGTACTTCTCATTCATTTCCACAAGAGCAGAGAGCAATGAAGGCACACCATCAGAAGGTCTGGGGGCATGAACAGAAAGGGTCCACATTAGTGCCAATATCTTTGAAATCTTTTATTTTATAGTAAAATGTCATGCAAATTCTGCATCCTGCTTCATAATATATCTCTATACTTTTTATATCAAAATGTTTCCCTAAAAATCTTTGAGAAATGCCATTTTATCTCAAATCTTTGAAATAATCTCCTGGCCCCTGCCTATCCTGGCATGCTTACACCCTAATGTGAAGTACCACAAGTGCATCAGAGATTGCTAGACTTGGAGTTTTAAAATGCAGGTTCTTTTTCCAATTCCATCTCTTCCTTAGCTATATGACCATATGAGAACTCAGGGATTTCAGATTTGGATGAACGCTCCATGAGTTCATTTCAAAATGCCTGTTTCTATTTTAGCATGTGTTATTTGAGACTTTTAAAAAAATAACAAATAGCTTCCATTAAATAATTTAATGTGTTTTTGTTGTGGAATTCTAAAGGGTTTAGCACTGTGTACATGCACTGCATTTAAGCTTTTAGGAATTTATTTTACCACTTTGGTGCTTTCAGTTTGCTTGAAAGCAGGCCCTCTCGGGTGAAAGGCCCAGTTGGTGTTTAAAAGCTGTCAATTTGCCTTCGTCTGCTCTTTAGGCAACTAGACTTCCTGGCTGAGTGGAGTGTGTTTGTTTAGTTTTGGTCATGTCCTATTGTGCTACAAGAAGCTATACACCAACAATAAGATGTAGAGATTAGATATTTTTGGAATTTCTTATTTTATGGGTTTTTTTCTGGGTTTCTTTGGGGCCTACTGTTTATTTCTATGTTCTGAACTTCCCTTGCAAGTGAATTCTTGCATTTAAGTAATAGCCATTGAGGAACGGGCTATGAGATGGGTAACATTTCAGAGAAAACCCCGCTGTGGAGAGTGACATGGGGGTTGGGGTGGCCTGTAGGGGGAGATGAGCACAGAGGCAATTACAGGCACCCGGGTCTACCTAAAAGCAGTGGGGAGGTGGTTCTAGTAATAAGGAGCTTCTCCATCGCCGTTTTCCTCATTCTCTTCAATTTTTCCTCCCTCCCTTTGCATCCTTTCCTTCTTTCCTTTCCCCTTTGTGTTCCTCTCCTGTTCCTTTTTTCTAATTTCCCTTCCTTCTCCTGCTTTTTCTTGTCCCCCTCTTTCACTCATCCCATCCCTGTTTTCTGTCCTATCTCCCATTCTCTGCCCCTTCTGTGAAAATCATTTTCCACTTATGGCATCAGACTGTATTTCCTTAAGTGTGTTCCATCAAGGGCTAGATCCACGAGAGGCATTGTGGAAAACAAAAAAGTTAGAGGTAGTGCTAGATCTGTGGTTAATTACTCTCAGGAAGCATTGCATACTACATATGCCCCTGCATTAGCATTTTACAGGTTTGGAGAAATCCTGCTGTGAAGAAACTGGTCTAACCTGGCTTATCCCATTGTTCCCAAAACCTCCTTGACCTCAGCATCTTTTCCTTCCAAATAAGTGGATCTCACTGAGAATACATTTTGGGAAACCCTGTGGTAGAGCCTCCTGTCTTGGCTCACCTTGGGGCTTCAGAGCACTGACTTCATCCAGCCGTACCTGGTGTCAGGTATCCTCTCACTTCCCAGAGCCTTTCTCAAGGCCATCACAGCCAGGGGCTCCTTTTCTGTCTGTCCCCTTCACTGCCCAACATTGCAGCCATCCACCACTCAGACTTGCAAAAGTTCTACATTTCTCACCTCTCGTGTTAAATGTTTAAGGTTGGTTGCTCTTTTTTTGTTTTTACTAACAAATTGTCAAAGATTATTTTTGAAGAATAATATGCAGCGTGGCAGAGGTACAAGCAGGGGAACATTTTGATTCCCTGCTGGTGGCAATGTAAGTTGGTATAATCATTCCAGAGGGCAACTTGACAATATATAGCCAAACTCTTAAAATTCTACCTTTGGGACTTTATCCTAAGAAAATAATTAAGGATATAAGCAGAGATTTAACTACAAGGATATTTTACTGGAGTGTTATTTTATAATAGCAAAAACCTGGAAACAACCTTAATATCCGGCAGTGGGAGACTGGTTGAGCACACTGTGGCATAGTCATATGATGGGGGATCATGTAGCCCTTACAGTAGAGTTTCAGGAGTATTTACTAACATAAAATAAATGCCCCAAATTAATTTTCTGTAAAAAAACATACATATGTACAGTGTGAGCCCATTTTTGTAAAAACAACTTTTACTTTGTGTGATACATACATATAAATATGTAAAAGCTGGAGAGTAGTCACCAAAATTCAGCAGTAATTCTCTTATTGGATGATGGGATTTCAGCAGCTTCCTATTTATCTGTGTTTTCTGATTTTTATATAAAGAGCATGTGCTTTTTGTATATTGAAAGGAGACGCTAAGTTAGAAAAATTAACAAAAATGTTTGGTGATCCTATATAATCTTTGTTACCATTTGAACTCCCAGCTTACTCCAAATAGGGTCCTGTCAACACCAACTGGGACTTTTCTGTCTCTTGGGGGGTAAGTGCTCCATGAGGAAGGTCAAAAGAATGTCAACCTTCCTTCTGCTCTCTGAGGAAATCTGGATACAGAGCCGACTTCTATGTTGTGATGCTGTAATTTACTGGGAAAAGAAAAAAAAAGATCAACACACCCTACCATCTATTTATTTAATATTAAAAATAATATTTCACTGAATTTGGCTGGCGTCAGCTTGAGCAGTTACTCATACAGGAATTCAAACAAAAGCAGCATTGGCCCTGGGCCAGTGGGCTGGTGCTGGGTGGTCCATGTCCATCCTCAGCTCAGAGTAGCTCCTAGGCTGCTTTCAGACCTGCTTTGGGTTGGGAAGATGATGTATTCATTTATTTATTAGAAATGTTTTAACAGGAAATGCTAATAGTTTGCATGTAGGGAGAACTGCCCTGGAGACAGCTGGAGGAACCCAGCAGACGAGGCTGGGGAGGAGGTTGCTGCTCTTAGCTTGGGGTCGGATCAGGGCCTGTTGTAAGAGTCTACACTGGGGCCCAGCATACCAAGTTAGCCCAAAAGATCCTGGTTGCTTTGCTTCAGGACAGAAGAGGAAGGAGCAGGGCCATTCTTACAGCTGCCCTGTTTCCCTTCTCTATTGCCATTTGTTTCTTAGGAACCTAAAGGTGTGTTTTGATGTGACTATAAATGCAGATGTTGGCTCTGCTAGAAATGAACAGGTCTGTGTACACAAACCTCCAGGTAGGAGTGTGTGAGCTAAGGTGTAAGCAAGCACATGTGTAACTTGAACCCACTTTTAATATGACCGTGGGCTGGAGACATGTGTGAGTTCAGGGGTTATATGTGCACATCCTTCCTGTGTATGAGGAGGAGTGAAAGACAAGTGTTTGCAGGGGATTTCAGGCGTGTCCTCAAGCTCCAGGGTGCATTCCAAAGCTGGATCATATTCATGGGTAATTTTGTGGAGCCTAGAGAGAAAATGAAACACAGAGGGGAGCATAAATCAAGCTCAAATGGATGTGTATGAGAGGAACATGAGCAGGTTTGTGTATTTTTAAAAATCCTCTTCCAGCTGTTTTGGAAGACCGCAGAGCTGTACTCATGGGAGGAGGGCGTGATTACAGTGCTGTGGGGAATGGGGTCCGATGTCTGACCCAGTCTGGCACGACAAAAGGGCTGTTCCTGTGTTTCCAGATAACAATGGAGGTGAAGCCTGACCCTGGAAACCAGTCAAGATTCTCGGAGATAAACCCTCGGGCAGCAAGAACACTGTCAATGAAAAGAAACTGACCTTTCGCCTTCTGGAGTCACAAAATTCCCACAAATGCTGTGTCCTCATCAGCTCTGGCAGGCCTCGCCACCACAGCCCCAGACTTTGACGCCATTTCATAAACAGCATGGAGGGGGCTGCTAGAGTCTCTGAGGAGCAGGCTGTGCTAGAAGTCAGGGCATCTCCACCTCCAGCACCTCAAAATACAGGATGCACACCCCCCCCGTCATTTTTTTCTAGAGGTTAACCTTCCCTCCAGGCTCACAAAATTATGAGAGCTCCTTAAAGGGTTTTCCTCTGACAGTGTGGTCTGGTCTACGCTGCTGTAGGTACCTCAAGTGAGCCTTTACCCAGACAGAAATATGGTTTTCCAAAGTCTGAACCAAGAGCCTTTAGAAGGATTGCACAGCTTTAGAATGAGAGACAGGGGGTCTCAGGGCAGGGGTAGCAGAGGGCTCGGGCCGGGGTGAGGAGAAGTGGGGTGAGAGCAGATGAGGGAAGGAGTTGTGTCTATGACAGTGAGACGTAAGTAGGAGCTTGGAGATTCATTAAATTTCTCGTTTAAGGTCACAAAATTAATAAATCTCTTTGAGCCTCAGGTTCTTCAGCAAAATGAAAATGTTAGAATTTCTGGTTTTTAAATCCAATAAACTAGAACTTTATTCCTTAACAACTGCTTTCCACACAATCCTAAAAACCACCAGGCATCATGTAAGCCACTAGAACAATGGTTTTCAGCCTTGGCTCCACATGGAATCGCTTGGGAAGATGTCAACAGTGTTAATGCCTGAATCCCACCTCCAGAGATTTTGATGGAATTGGTCTGGGCAAGGCCTGGACACCAGGATCTCTCTCTCCTTTCCTGAATGCTCTTGGAAACTCCTATCCTGAAATGTAGGTATTTTCTAAAGTTCTGTCGTTAACTTTCATCTTTCTCTATGTTTTCTTTATGTTTCTCTTCTCATTCATTCCCACATCTTCAACTATCACTTCTTTGGGATGATGCCCAAATCTGTCTAAATCCCTGATCAATTTATCCAGCTTCCTTTTGTCTACTTACACCTGGAATGATGCTGCAGCTCCAATACATGTTCAATACCAAACTCAACATCTTGCCCCCAAAGCTCTTCCACCCTTGGCTGCCCTATTTCTATAATGATATACCCTCCAGTATCCTATCACCAAGGCTCAAAACCTTACTGTTATCTTTGATGATTTAAAAAATGTATTAGCACGAGAGTGTTAATACATAAGCTTTCTGCCACAACATAAATCTCTCTACCACCCACCCATGAAGAGAATATTGTCTTTGATAGCTTCGCTCGGCCTGCCCTCTAAGGAGAGTTCTGCCTCTTTCAGGATGGTGCCTAGGCTTCATGATTCAAAATCAGGAGCATGGATAAACAGAGACAAGACTGAAGAGGCAGAAGGAAAGGAGAAGGGGAACAAAAGACTAGGGCCTCATGGGCAGAGACTGCTAAGAGAGTTTCAGGATGGAAGAAACGGAAAGTGAGAGGTTAAGAGAATGAGAAACTCCAGAGCTGGTGAGATGTAAGAATTACCGAGGTGGCCAGCCCCAGTGGCATAGTGGTTAAGATTGGTGCCCTCCACTTCAGTGGCCCAGGTTAGGTTCCTGGGCATGGACCTACACTGCTCATCTGTCAGTGGCCATGTTGTGGTGGTGTCCCACATACAAAAAGAGGAAGATTGGCAAGAGATGTTAGCTCATGGCAAATCTCCCTCAGCAAAAAATAAAGAGAGAGAGAATTACTGAGGAGAGGAAAGGGAAGTTTAGCAATTGTTCCTAAAGCTTATGAATTGCATGCTTTGTTCTTGAAGAATGGCAAGCAAAATTTTGAATTCATTTTAAAATGGTTTTGATTGCTAGACTGTTTTTTCAGTTCATCGTTCCTTTGAAACTGAGCCATATGAATGTCCACCTTATATTTGGGTTATACATGACACCCCCTTCTCCCACATTTGCCACATCTAAATAGTTATCAAACCTTGTGATTTTTTTCCCCTCCAGCCTTATCACTCTCCAGCAACACCATACACACCAGCTAGACTTTGTCATATCTCAAACTTTTTTTCTTTGTACTTTGGCTCATTCTGTTTCCTACATCCAGAATCTGCCTGTTTCCTATTGCCCATTTCCATTGTTTTAAGTTCTTTCTATGCTTAAAGCCCAGCTCAGATTCTCCCTTCTCATGGAGACCTTCTCTACTGATGCTCTACATATTCTATATTCCTTTCTGCCCTTGCACATGCAATTCTCCAAAACAACAACAGTGATGATGATGGTACCAATAACTAACGGTATATTGAGCTCATGACATCCAGGCACTGTTCTAAATGCTTTGCACATATGATTTCACTTAATTCTTGCAACAACCCTATGAAGTAGTACTGTAGGAACTAAGACAGGAAGATTAAGTCACTTCCTCAAGGTTACACAACAGTAATTGTCACAGATAGGATTTGAATCCAGGCCCCAGAGTCTGCATTGTTTCTATAGTGCCCTTATATTTTAATACTTCATTGCATGCCTGAATATATCTTTGCCTTTCCTCTATGTCTACAGGCAGCTTTCATTTGTTACTGCTTCACATTTTGCACCTCCCCCCACTCAACACTATCAAATAAATGCTTGTGCTTCACTATCGTCAGATTTACATAGTCACTTAACGATTCCCACTGGTATCCAAACAGAAGACATCAGCGTGTGCATGATCAGGAGTCTACTTACAGAGACCCACTTTAGGTTGAAGTCTTCAGGGACACTTAATCTAAGAGCAGGGAGCCTATGTTTATAAATCTTACCTTTGAGTTTCATCTTCTTCCTTATAATGTCTTTGTCGTGTCAGCTGTAAACGAAACCACAGAATGGCCATACTTGAGTGAGGCGAAGATTTAATGCTGCTGCTGTAGTTCAAGTGGCTGTACCTAGAACGACAGTTGTGTTTGCCAGTCATCGTGAAGTACACACACAGTGATTTAATGCAGCTTGGTTTAGATTCAGATGCAGCTCTGCTCTAACATCTTGGAGTGAGCAATGGGGTTGCTTTCAAAGCAAAGGGTAATTCACTTGGACAGGAATAGTTTTCAGGTAAAGAAAACTATAATTTTTGTTGAGAAATAGATAAATCAATTATTTCTAATTCTATGAAATATGTAAAGAACTTTTAGAATAAAAGCATGCTTTAAATTTTAAATGCAGGCTTCCAATTCCAGCCAAGATAGAGGACTGGTTTACTCTCCCACCTGAAACAACCAAAAAACTTGATAAAATATCTGAAACGACAGTTTGAAAGGCATTGCATATTAGGCAAAGAAGAATAGTGATCCCTGAGAGATTTGAAATAAATGAAGTCCTACAGTTGCCCCAGCTTGTTGCCTTGAGAGAGTTTCCAGGCCACAGCACAGAGAGCGGGGAGCCCAAGCAGAGCTGGGCAAACTCAACGAGTTGCGAATACAAAGCTGAGAATCTGAGGACACCAAGACTGCTAGAACAGAGTTCCTCAGAACTCTATTCTTAGGACAGAGAGAACTGCACCGAGAGAGAAAGTTTTGGAGGTTTGTAGAGGGTTTCCACTTGAGTATTCATCTGACAACTGATGAGCACATACATATAAGGAAATTATCTGAGGCCAGAGAAAGATCCATCCAAAAATATTAGAGGTAACTGACCGGCACTCACATGGGAGCAGTGTCTGTTCCCACCAGCCAGACTTGAAAACCTCAAGATCCATGGATGGAGGTGGCAGGGTAGAGTACACAGAAGGATACTGCTTCAGTAGTAAGGACTCATCAGTCCTAGACTGAATACCACTCCAGTCCTGCCTGACAAATCTTAAGAACAAGACCCAAAAGATCAAACTGTTTCCAAGTGATTTAACTAAGTCTTGGAACAAAGCTCAAGAATATTTATAGGAATACAGAAATACCCGGCACCCAACAAAATAAAATTCAAATGCCTGGAATCCAATAAAAAATTACTAGGCATGCAAAAAAAGCAGGAAAGTACAATTCATAGCAAGGAGATAAAACAATCAATTGAAACTGATACAGAACAGATACAGATGTAAGATTTAGCAAAGAAGGGCATTAAAACACTTATAACTGTATTGTGTATGTTTCAAAAATTAAGTAGAGATATGGAAGATATATTTCTTTAAAAAATAAATACCATTTGTTTTATTTCTAATTATATGGTTAGAAAGAACATGTTTTTAAAATAGACTTTCTAGAGGGATGAACAATATGTTACTTCCCCCAAAATATTTTTGTTAATACATTAATAGATTTCTTGTTTATTATTTTTTGTTGTATGATCTATTTTGTGTTTTGTCATTGATTTTTTTTATTGTGGTAAAAAACGCATAACATAAAAGTTGACCATCTTAACCATTTCTAAGTGTCCAGTTCCTTAATGTTAAATATATTAACATTGTTGTGCAATCAATCTCCAGAACTTTTCATCCTGCAAGACTAAAACTCTATACCCATTAAACAATAATTCCCCACTTGTCCCTCCCCCTAGTTCCTGGCAACCATCACTCTATTTTATGTTTCTGTGAATTTGACTACTCAAGATACCTCATATAAGTGGAATCATACAGTATTTCTCTTTGTATGACTGACATTTTACTTAGAATAATGTCCTCAGGGTTCATCATGTGGTAGCATGTGTCAGAATTTCCTACCTTTTTAAGCCTGAATAATATTCCATTATATGTATATGCCCAATTTTGTTTATCTGTTCACCTATCAATGGACACTTGGGATTCTTCAACCTCCTGGCTATTGTGAACAGTGCTGCTGTGAACGTGGGTATGCAAATATCTCTTCAAGATTCTGCTTTCAATTCTTTTGGATATATATCCAGAAGTAGACTCGCTGTATCATACGGTAATTCTATTTTTAATTTTTTGAGGAGCCATGTTATTGTTTTCCATACTGACTGCACCATTTTACATCCCCACCAACAGTGCCCAGGGTTCCAATTTCTCCACATCTTTGCCAATACTTGTTATTTTCTGTTGTTGCTTTTTTTTTTTTTTGGTGGGGAAGATTAGCCCTGAACTAACATCTGTTGCCAATTCTCCTCTTTTTGATGAGGAAGATTGGCCCTGAGCTGACATCTGTGCCTATCTTCCTCTATTTTATATGTGGGATGCCACCACAGCACGGCTTGATAAGCGGTGCATAAGTCCACGCCTGGTATCTGAACCTGTGAACCCCGGGCTGCTGAAGCAGAGCATGTGAACTTAACCACTATACCACCAGGCCAGCCCTATTGTTGCTTTTTTATAATACCTATCCTAATGAGTGTGAGGTGATATCTCATTGTGGTTTTGACTTGCATATCTCTAATGATTAGTGATGTTGAGCATCTTTTCATATGCTTCTTGGCCATTTGTATACCATCTCTGGAGAAGTGTTTATTCAAGTCCTTTGCTCATTTTTTGATTGGGTTATTTGCTTTGTTGTTGTTGCGTTATAGGAGGAACATATATTTTAAAAAGAAAAAGATCCAAATCACATTTGCAGACATGAAAACAGCAACATGTGAGATAAAACATACATGAGATGAAACTAATGGCAGTTTAGACATGGGAAGAAAAGCTTAGTGACCTTGAAGATATAGCAATAGAATTATCTAAAATGAAACAGATATAAATTATAATAGTTGAAAAACAACAAAGCATTGGTGATCTCTGGGACAACTTCAAGCAGCCTAAAATACATGTAACTGGAGTCCTCAAGGAAAGGAGGGAGGAGAAGGCCAAAAATATACTTAATAAATAATGGCAAAAATTTTCCAAACATTATGAAAACCCATAGATCCAAGAAGCTCAATGAACTCCATGCACAAGGCACATAAAAAACTGCCCAAGGCACACCATAAACAAATTGCTCAAAAGCAGTGATGAAGAGAATATATTAAAAGTAGACACACTACTGTGCAGAGGAATAAAGATAGATTGACAGTAGATTTCTTTTTAGAAACAATGTAAATGAAGAGACAATGGAGCAACATCATTAAAGGACAGTCATGAGTTGCTTAACAATAGGGATACATTTTGAGAAATGCATTGTTAGGTGATTTCATCATGCTAACATTGTAGAGTGTACTTACACAAACCTATATGGTATAACCAATTACACACCGAGGCTATATGGTACTAATTTTATGGCATCACCATCAAATATGCAGTACATTGTTGACCTAAATGTCATTATGTGGCACATGACTGCATTAAAAGCAAAAACAACTGTCAACCAAGAATTTTATATTTTTCTAGAGCAAAAGTTGAAAGCATTCTCCACCAGCAGACCCACAATAAGAGAATTATTAAAGGAAGTCCTTTGGGCAGAAGAAAAATGGTAACAGATGGAAATATGGATCTACACGACATAACAAAGAAAGCTGGAAATGGTAATTACATTGTTAAATATATAAATTTTCTCCTTATTATTTAAGTCTCACTGAGAGCTAATTGACTATCTAAACAAAAATAATAACAACTAGTATGGGATTTATAACATATGTAAAAGTAAAATGTGTGGCAACAACAGTACAAAGGTCAGGAAGGGAGAAATGAAAGTATAAGGATCTTATACTATACATGAAGTGACATAATATCACTTGAAGGTAGGCTGTGATATATTAGGGATGTATACTATCAACTCTAAAGCAAACACTAAAATAAAACAAAGAGTTATAGGTAATGAGCCAACAAAGGAAATAAAATGAAATCATAAAAAAATTTAATTAATCCAAAAGAAGGCAAGAAAAGAGAAAGGGGTACGAAGGTCAGATGGGACAAAAAGAAAACAAACAGCAAGATGACAGATTTAAATCTAACCATATAAATAACAACATTAAATGTAAATGATCTAAATACTTTAGTTAAGAGTCAGAGATCATCAGATTGGATTTTAAAAAAAAAGCAACACCCAACTATATGCTATCTCTAAGAAATGTACTTCAAATCTAAAGATACAAATAGATTAAGAGTAAAAAGATAGGAAAAGATATGCCACACTAACACTTAGCAAAAGAAACCTGGAGTGGCTATGTTAACTTAAGACAGGATAGATTTCAGAGCAAAGAACATTACCAGGGCTAAAGGTGTCAAGTCATCAAAAGAATAAACATTTAAGCACCTAATAACAGAGCTTCAAAATACATGAAGCAAAAACTGACAGAACCACAAAAAGAAATGGACAAATCTACAATTATAGTTTGACATTTAACTACCCTTTTCTCAACAATTCATAGAATAAGTAAAAAGAAAATCAAGATATAGAAGAGTTAAACAAACAACCAACTTGACCTAATTGACATTTATGGAACACTCCACACAACAACAGCAGAATCCACATTCTTGTCATGTGCACATGGAACACTCACCAAGATAAATCATACAATAAGCCACAAACCAGTCTAAATAAATTAAAAGAATTCAAGTCATACAAAGTATGTTTTCTGACCACAATGGAATTAAGATATAAATAAAAACCAAAAGATCTCTGGAAAATCCCCAAGTATCTGTAAATTAAATGACAACTTCTAAACAACTCATGAATCAAAGAAGAAATCAAAAGAGATATTAGAAAATATTTTTAACTGAAAGAAAATGAGAACACAACATCTCAAAACTTGTAGGATACTGCCAAAGCAGTACATAGGGGGAAATTTACAGCACTAAATGTCTATATTTTAAAAGAATAAATGTCTCAAGTCAATGAGTCAAATAATTGGTGGACCTCAGCTTCTACCCTAAGAAACTAGAAAGAGCAGAGCAAATTAAAGTAAGTAGAAGAAACAAAATAATAAATGTCAGAACAAAAATAGATGAAACAGGAAAATCAATGAAACCAAAAGCTGGGTCTTTGAAAAGATCAATAAAGTTAATAGAAGTCTAGCCAGACTGAAAGAAAAGATAAAAATTACTAACACAAATAATGTGAGAAGTGACATCACCTGAATAGCCCTTTATCTATTAAAGAAATTAGATTCATAGTTAAAAACCTTTCCACAAGAAAACTCCAGGCACAGATGGCCTCACTGGTGAATTCTAACAAACATTTAAGGAAGAAATAGTGTCAATTCTATACTAACTCTTCCAGGAAATTGAAAAAACTGGAAGTATTTCCCAACTCATTCTATGAGGCCAGCATTACTCTGATACCAAAACCAGATACTCATTACATGAAAACTACAGACCAATGTCCTTTATGAACAGAGGTGCAAACATTCTAAGCAGAAATTTATCAAAATGAATCCCAACAACATATAAAAAGGATCTACCATGACCAGGTGAGGATAATCCATGGAACACAAGGTTGGTTTAACACTCAAAAATCAGTGTAATTCATCATATTAATAAACTAAAAAAGAAAAGCCATATAATCATCTCAACAAATGCAGAGAAATCATTTGACAAAATTCAACATCCATTCCTTTAAAAACTCAGCAAACTGGCCCAGCCTCATGGTGTAGTGGTTAAGTTCAGCGTGCTCCACTTTGGCAGCCCAGGTTTATGAGTTCAGATCCCAGGCACGGACCTACAGCACTTGTCAGCCATGCTGTGGCAGTGACCAACATACGAAGTAGAGGAAGACTGGCACAGATGTTAGCTCAGGGCTAATCTTCCTCAAGCAAAAAAAAAAAAAGGAAGATTGGCAACAGCTCAAGATGAATCTTTCTCACCAAAAAAATTAATTAAAAATAAAATTAATTAATTAATTTAAAAGTCTACAAACTAGGAATAGTTGAGAACATCCTTGACCTGATTTAAAAAAAAAAAATCTCTGAAAAATCTACAGCTACTTCATCATACTTAATTATGAAAGACTGACTGCTTTTTCCCTACGATGGAAGATGATAAGAATATGAACTCCTACCACTCCTATTCAACTTTGCACTGACGATCTAGCCACTGTGATAAGAAAGAAAAGCATCCAGATTGAAAAGGAAGAAGTAAAACTGTCTTGATTCACCAATAACATGATCATCTATGTAGAAAATTCTACAAAATCTACAAAAAAATTAATAGTATTTCTATATCCTGGCATTAAGAGAGAAATTAAAGATCTAAACAAATAAAGAGATATACCATATTCATGACTTGGAAGACACAATATTGTTAAGATGTCAATTCTCCCCACATTGATCTATAGATTAAATGCAATCCCAACAAAAATCCCAGCAGTCTTTTTTGTAGAATTTGAAAAGTTGCTTCTAAAATTCATATGGAAATGCAAAGGATTGTTGTCAAAACAACTTTGAAAAAGGACAAAAAAGGAGGAGGACTAATACTATTTGATTATAAGGTTAAAGTAATTAAGACAATGTATGAGAGTAAAGACAGACAATTAGATCAATGGAGCAGAATAGAGAAGAAATAGTCCCAGAAATAGACCCACACATTTATGTACAACTGATTTTCAACAAAGGTGGAAGGCAATTCAGTAGATCATCTTTTCAACATACAATGATGAAAACATCAAATATCTATATACAAAAAATAGATTATAGATTTAAACGTAGAACCTAAAACTATAAAATTTCTAGAAGAAAACATAGGAAAAACCTTTGTGACTCTAGGTTAGGTAAAGATTTCCTAGACACAATCCCAAAGCTCATTTGATTAAAAAAAATTGATAAATTGGCCTCATCCAATTTTAAAACTTCTGCTCTTTGAAAGATACTAAGAGAATGAAAAGCCACAAATAATTGAAAGGAAATATTTGCAAATCATATATGTGATAAAGGACTTATGTCTAGAGTAAAGAACTCTCAGAACTTAATAATAAGAAAAGAACTCAATAATAAGCCATTAACCCATCCAATAAGAAAATGGCAAAAGATTTGAACAGACACTTCACCAAAGAGGATATATAGATGGCA
The DNA here is from genome assembly GCA_031878705.1 of Tapirus indicus. Lineage (NCBI taxonomy): Eukaryota > Metazoa > Chordata > Mammalia > Perissodactyla > Tapiridae > Tapirus > Tapirus indicus. The sequence goes on along the minus strand of CM062921.1, from coordinate 29,808,470 downwards.
AATAAGCACATGAAAAGATGTTCAACTTCATTAGTCATTAAGGAAATGCAAATTAAAACCACAATGAAATATCCCCACACATCTATTAGAGTGGCTAAAATTAAAATACAGACCATACCAAGGGTCGGTGAAGATGTGGAGAAACAGAACTCTCATCCACTATTGATGGGAATGTAAAATGGTCCAACCACTATGGAAAATAGTTTGGCAGTTTCTTAAAAAATTAAACATATAACTCTCACATGATCCAGCAATCCCACTCCTAGGTATTTACCCAAAAGAAAGGAAAGCATATGTTGGTACAAAGACTTCTACATGAATGGTCCTAACAGCCTTAACTGTAATAGCCAAAAAGTATGGTCTCTGAACTAGCAGCATCAACATTACATCCGACCCAGACCTACCGAATGAAGTTGTTCATGGCTTTACCAGTTTCCCTTTGAACTGGGAATTGTCCCAGCAATCTGAGATTAACAAACCCTTCAGGTAATTATGATGCAAGCTAAAGTGTGAGAACCATAACTCCCCACCCCCACCCCATTCCTCACCCTAGATGGTGCTGGTGCCCCAGCCACGCTTTGAGAATAACAACCTCAAAACAATGCTTCTCAAACTTGGTGCTTATGAATCACCTGGGGATCTCGTGCAAATACAGATTCTGATTCAGTAGGTTTGGGCAGGTGGGGGCTTGAGATTCTGCATTTCTAATAAGCTTCCTGGTTATATTGATTCTGCTGGTCCTGGGGAATTATGGTGAAGACCATTCTTGGAAATGTCCTAATTCTTAAAAGCAGAGTGCATTTGGCTACCTCAGTTCTTCTTCCAGAGAGAATCCATTGAGCGTTAGGGCGGACTCTTCTGCTCCAATACCTACCCAGTTTTGGAAGAGAACTAAATCCTTTCCCATTCCAGCAGAAAGGGACTCAGTTCTGGAATGTTCTCTTGGTTGCCCTAGATTTCACGTTCCTTTAGAGCCTAGCCCAGAGGTTCCCTACTTTAGATTCACCTATGGAGCTTTTAAAAAATATCGATGCCTGGGCCCCACCCCGGAGACTCTGTTTTCATTTTTAAAGCTCCCCTGGTGTTCTTACTGTGAGCCAGAGCTTAGAATCACGGACTAGCCTTACATGTAGCCCCAGACTACTCCCTCCCTCTCTAACATTCATTCAACAGATTTTGATAAGCCACCCTCTAATTCCCAGACTCTGAGTTAATGTGCTGGGGATACCAAGATGAGTAAGCCATGGTCCCTGCCCTCAGGAAGCTCACAGTCTGGTGGGAGAGACAAATAAGTCTACACACAATATTTGTACCTATGATAACTGCTACAACAGAGGTATTTTATTCAGTAAATAGATATTTAATGAGAATTTTCAAGTTTTAGGCACTAGGAATGTTACAATGAGCAAGATAGACACAATCCCTACTTTCATGGAGCTCATGTCCAGTGGGAACCTCAAGTCACATAGGACACAGAAGAGGTGTCCCTAATCCAAATTGAGAATGATCAGAAAGTTCCCCCTAAAGTCCTGAAGCTTCCAATGAATCTTAAAACCTCATATCATCCAGGCCCAGGAAGAGGGGAGAGTATTCCACGCAGAAGAACAGCATTGGCAAAGGCATGGAGGTATGAAAGAACATGGCACATCCAGAGAACTGGCAATACCATAGCTGAGGAAGCTTCCCATAAGTCCAACCCTTGGAATTTGTCTAACAGCTTCTCCCTCCGCCCACTCCCATGCTTAAGGTAGCCTTTCCCCCTTCCTCTTAGTAACACTCGTCGGGGTTCAGTCAAACACGCACAGTTCTCTTCCAACGCATTCTATCAACCCGGAACTCCACAGTTCTGACACTATTCATGAGGGAGTCTCAGGCGAGAATCCTCCTCCTCTTCTTCAGACCCCAAGACCACGGCCCAGAGACACCCCGGTTCCACTTTTCTGCTACCACCACCAAAAAAGGCCTCCAGGTGGAGCCCTTTCACTCACTTCTGCTATTATCAGACACACCCATTTTCGGTTTCCACCGAATTTCCTCTCCACTCAATTTCCTCCCCACAAACTCCAGGACTGGAACTACAATCATCTTTTATCTGAGGAAGAGGATCACAGGAAGCATGTTCAAAACATAAACCAGTTGAGTTCAGTTTGAGCCTTTCCCTTAATTCAAGCAGCGCTGGATTCATTCTTAGATCTGTCCTCGCTTCACCAGCTTCCGTTGAAGCCCATTGTGATTCTACCAAAGAGACTTCCCCAACTCCACCCACCGCGAGTTGGACGTTCCCCACCGCTTGGGGAAGATTTCTTTCCACCCAGACAGTGCGTGCTCAAAGAATTGTTCGCCGGATAATTTGACATCTGGGCATGGAAGAGAGTAAATGTTTGAGAAGAAAAGTCGAGATCCAACATGCCAATCCCCATCTCCTGCTCTCCGCCTGAGAGAGAACCAGAAGGATATTTCCCTCACATAGTGACTGCTTTTGAGAAGCAAGCTGTTGATTCCCTCATGGGATAACCATGTGAACCTGTTTTAACCATCACAATAATGTGGCAATTGCTTCCCCTGATTTCCCCCTCACCACCTAGGACCTCTCCATTTTTCCAATCGTGCTTAACACCCAGGCCAGAAAATAAGACCCCAGCAGACAGGTAGGGAGGAATTGTTATCAACGTTCCTGAGAGCAAGAGCCATGCGAAGGCCATCTTGGTAACCCACTTAGCACCTAGCTCAGTACCTTTTCTAGTCCAGGCAGACTACTTTGTAACAGACACAAATATAGCAAAAAATATGTGATGGTTTCCAGCCTATTTGGAGAACGAAAGCTGCAACAGTTCAAGGCCAATTCCCGAGTTTACCCTAAAGTCCACAGAGATATTCACTATTTCTCTATTTATTTCCAATTACTGTGTATGGGTTGAGAAGATGATTCAATTGCTCTGTCAGGCAACAATAATTGAGAATATGCTTCCCACTGGTGCTGTGACACTGTGACTGAATGAAAATTCTCATAGGGTCAATCAGACATAAGGACTTATCCTACTAATGACATAAACAACACTTCTAATGAGCTCTTCCTTAGCATGTTTGTCCCCTCTCCACTTGGGGACCACCAAACTGCAGGGCCACTGTGGTGGAGTAAAGACAGCTGTCAATTTTTTACTACTTCTCCTGTTGTGATATGGAATCTAATTCCTCTTTCCTTGAATCTGGCTTGCCTGAGTAACTTGCTTGACCAATAGAATGTGATGGAAGTGATGTTCTGGGACTTTCAAGACTAGATCATAAGAAGCCTTGCAGCTTCCACCCAGGCTTCTTGGAACAACTGCTCTGGAAAAAGTCAGTCACCGTATAAGAAACCTGATTACCCTGAGACTGCCCTGCTGTTAGGAAGCCAGAGCTACCCTCTGGGAGAGACCATGAGGAGAAAGAGATGCCTTACCAGCCCAGCTTCACATGAGTGAAGAAACCTTCAGATGGCTCTAGCCTAGCTGCCGTCTGATAGCAACCGAATGAAGGACACCGCATAAGAACCACCCAACTAAGCTCGTCAACCCCCAGAACCATAAAAGATAATAATAAAGTATTTATTCTTAGATTCTGCATTAAAAACAAACAACTATGGTTAGGTAAGATATTATCGTTGGGGAAAGCTGGGTGAAGGGTACACAGGAACTCTCTATACTATTTTGCAACTAATTGTAAGTCCTAAATTTTTTAAGTTATTAAAAAATAAAACACTAACCCACCTGATCTGGAGAAGATCCATTTTGAAAGAAGTAAAGACAGCTGGAGATTTTCCCTGAGCCATGCCCCAGATGCTGACAATACCAGCACTGGCTGCAGCCAACAGGTGTGTGTAACTATGGCCCTAAGCACATTTGCTGGCTTTGAAAGCTCAGGGGAAGGCTCTGACCCCCGCCACCCCCGCCATGCCAGTGACTCAGCCCCAATCCTAATGCTTCATTCATCACATGCGAGTCTCCTACCAGGGAAACACCCAGCTCTTCCTTTTGTCTAGTGAGGAAAGAGGCTGCTTTAGCTCTTCATTTTTCAAAGACTGACACAACGATATGAACAGGCATGAAATGTCACTCAGCCAAAGGAGAGAGATTTTCTCTGCTAGAGTTTTTTTAAGTACTCCTTTTCTTTGGTTAAAAAAAAAATCTCATAACAAACAAGTGAAATCATGTCCTCATTCTGCTGTACTTTAGAGATATCTCCCCTCTCCAGCTCTTCAGGGAGACCATACCCCTCACAGATGGCATTGCCAGAGAACAGACCCCAGCCCCACTCCCCAGGTACAGCTTCCATCACAGATGGTGTCTGGGAAGAACAGATCTTCCCCCTCTGGTGCTTTGCAGACTCCTGGCTCATGACAAGTAGAAGTAGCCACTTTGATTTGGGAGCAGGTGGAATATAAGAAGTAAGATGAAGATTTGACAAGGTCAATAGAGCAATCTACAAAGAGTTATTGGAGAATCTAATTTTTCTCAACTCCAAACTAGGCACTAACGGAGTATAGAAGTGTGAGACAGAGACAAAAGACTGTAATGGAAAAACTTTGGACTTCAAAGACCTGGGCTGATGTCCCAGTTTGGCCATTTTCAATGCAGCCTTGGGATGGTTTTTCATTCTGTCTGAGGGGACAAGAAAATTCTCCTTACCAACCTCAGGGGCTTGTGAAAATCACAAGTGTGTGAGTGCTTTGTCAACCACTGGGCCAATGAAGGCTATTATTATCACAGACCATTGTGTAGTAGGAGGTCAGAGAAGGAAGAGACAACTGGGCAGGAGCTGTCAGGGAGGACTTGATGGAGGACATTGGTCTAAAGTGGACCTTGGAGGAAGGAAAGGATTGGGAAAGGCAGAAAAGGCATTCCTCCCATGGGGAACTGAGGAAGGGATTTGTATCCTGTGGGGGAGGGATGGAAGTAAGGAAACTTGGCCTAAACTGTGAGAGGGGTTTTGATTGAGGAACCATATGGAAAATAAGTTTAGGGAGATAAGGGAGCCTCTGATTATGAAGATCTAGAAAAACAAAGATGTAGGAAAGAATAAAGATACTGGGTGAAGGATGCTCACCAACTTGTTACCTGCACTGTATCACAGAAAATATCCAATACTCCATTCTTCTGAAATATTTCTTGTTCTGGTCTATACTGTAAAACCACCATAGTGAACTACATTGGACAATGGAAATTATGACAATAATAATAATATAATCGAACGGTTACATCGATGGATGCTATAGGTAGGGAGAAAGCACTTTGAAATTATTCTTTATGCTCTCAGAAACAAAATCATTTTTATCCAGATAGATGTCTTCTAAAAGATGCAACAAAGTATCTTCCTAATTAGAATATTCTAGGAAAGGGAACCGTGTACCCTTCTTTTCTTTCATATACTGATCTACCCCAGTACTAAATCAGCACACTGACAAGAAAGGGCAGCATGCATCCCTACACAGTCCTTCACCAAGACTCAATCTAGCTGGAATCCCACAACTCCAGTCTGTCATATTCCCTGACCATGGGCTTCTTACAACTGTTTGTAGATGGCGGTATTATTCCACAGTAGTAAATAAATCCCCTTACAGGGTAAAGACCATGAATCATGAAAGGATTTCCCTTTTCTTTTGGTACAGTTGTTCCTAATGTTTCTTTGGCATCTTACTACTTTGGGGGTGCCCCTTTTATTTAACCTAAGCTTCCTCCTCATGAAAAGGAAATAGTCAGAGGAATCCAGTTAAATGCTAGAGAAATGCAGGGCATGCCAAATGTAGGAGTAAATTCAGCCATATTGCGGCTAAAGACCATTTGAAAAGAATCATGCAAAACCTCAAGAGCTGCTGTCTCTCCTAGTGCTTACAAAAATAATCCAACAATTATTTACAAAATTATGGCTATTCTTTCTGGTCAAACTACTGCTTGCAAAACAACTACAAAGCCAAAATAAATAAAATGCTCAAAATAAGAAAACGTAATTGATGCCTCAAGACTTGAAGTCTGAGATTGTGTCTTGTTCTTTTTGTATTCCTGTGACCTAGCACAATAAATGTTTGTTGAATGAGTAAATGAATACATTGAGTAAAATCTAATGGTAATAGTAAATAACGTATCATGAAAATAAAAAAAAACATGATGAACTTCTGAATCCAACACAAAAAGCAAATTAAAATGATCAGTGAAGAAATCCTGTGTACCCAATTGTGAGTGTAATCATGTCATCACCAGAAACAAACCTATATTAACTTCACACAATCCAAAAATAATTATGCTAGCTTCTTAGTCTAAAGAGCAAAGTATAGCCATAATTCCTATCCTGAGGGAGCTTACAATTAATGGAGAAAACAATACACAAACTTATTCAACAGAAATATTTGAAAACAATTATCTACAGACTGGCGTGAGAAAGATGGTGTGTCAGAGATTGTGCTGGCAAGTTGGAGACTAGGTGCGGTTACTCAGGAAACATGAAGTTCCTTATCATCAACTACTATTTATTGAAACTGATTCTCCCTGATCGTGAGGAGAATAAGATGAAGTTAAAACTGAGAATGAGGTTGAGGTTGAAAATGAAGTGAAAACGAGGGTTGATAATAAGGGTGAAGGCCAAGGAGAAGGAAGTAGAGACTGAAGCTGAGGTTAAAGAATGACTAGGGCTTGGTCATCTACACACTCTGGGATAGTCTTATAAAAGGATGGTGAATGGATTTTCTTCCATACTTTGAGCAAATTACTCATCCTTTTGGACTCCTAATTTCCTCTTCTGTAAAATGGGATAATAAAAGGTAATTCCCCACATGATCACAACCCCACATTTTCTATGGTCTTGCATGTGGTAATATACATAAAGCACCTCTCACAGTGCCTGACGCATAGTAGGTACTCAGTAAATTGTGGCTGCCTTCCTCATATATTTGCTTGTTGAATCCTTTTATGATAACTCTCCAGGTTTTCTATTCTGTCCTTGTCTTGTTAATTGTCCATGGCTATTGGTCCTTGTTCCAACTCTGCTGCTGATTCACCATATGACCTTGGGCAAATTTCATGTTCTCTCTGAGCCTGGGCTTTTCATCAATGAAATTAGGATAATAATACCTGTTTAATACACCTCCCAGGCTGGTTAAGGGGATAGCACATGTGAAAGTACCGTGAAATGCACCATGTGCCCAGCAAATCTAAGGTATTATTAGAATTATGCTCTATATGTATCACTTCCCAAAATTATATGTCCATCACCCAGAAGCTAGGGTGAGGCTAGAGAAAGACTGAGTAAGTCTAGTGAAATAATTATTGCACAGACTCCCTAGGATGGTTTCATCAGCTCTGTGATACTTCCATGGGGAGATTTGCCCACCAAGGATGTTTGAGACCTTTAAATATTAAATTGCAATTACAATTTGAGGTTAGAAAAGCAGAAGGAATCAAATGGTCCACAAACATTTATCAGGTAACCACAGAAATGATTGTACATACTCATATTATTGTAAAAACTGGGTCTGGCCCTGTGGCATAGTAGTTAAGTTCAGCGCACTCCACTGCGGCAGCCCAGGTTCACAGGCTCAGATCCTGGGTGTGGACCTATACCACTCGTCAGCCATGCTGTGGTGGCAACCCACATATAAAGTGGAGGAAGATTGGCACAGATGTTAGCTTAGGACTAATCTTCCTCAGCAAAAAATTTTAAAAAAATGAATATAACCTCTCACTTCCAGGAGTTTGGAGGTGATTCCAAGTTGATAGAAAAGACAAGGCCACCAACCATAAGCATATACTTACACATCCACACAGACACCCATATTGAGAGACACAGAAAGTGCTAGGCTTATTTGCAGGTTGATAAACTGATTCAAGACCCCAGGAAAATATCCTGTCAAATACCATAGGAGTGAGGGGGGTTAGACTGTGATGGACCTAGAATTCAGTTTCTGTCCTCTACCCCCAAACATGCTGAGAACAAATAATAGAGTTGATTTTTCCCTGGGGTAGTTAAGGTTTTGTTTTTGTTTTTGTCTTTCATTGTCCAGAGGTCTTTTATTTATTTGTTTATTTTTACACCTATTATGCCCTGAATCATAGAGAACAGGTTCCAGCAGCTCAGGCTCCTGTCTGCTGGTTCTCGCAAAAGTGGGCTTCTCTAGGCAGAGCAGCCTGGGGCTTCGGTTGAACCCAGGTGCCTTTTTCTTTGGCTTCCTTCTTTTTCTGATCATTTTCCTTCACACATTTCAGGAAGCTATCTAGGTTCTTAGGGTGCTTAATATACTCATATGTACATTAATTCTTTTCACAAGAATCGTGCCAACTTATTTGTGTACAATAATGCCAACAGCATGCTGGATAACAAAGTAGACACTTCCAGTTTTGGTGGGGCATTCCTTTGTGAATAGTGCCCATTCCCTTGAGGTCGACAGTATTACCTTTCTTGTAGGTTTGCATGTATGTTGCCAAAGGACCAAGGCCATGCTTGCTAAAAGGCCTTGAGATCGTATAATGGGCACCTCTTCTCTTTCCGTTTGTGTTGGTCATTTTGGCAAATTACTGGAAGATAGCAGTTCAACAGAAAAAAAGTGGATAGTTAAGCTTTTAACCCAGCTGATACAGTGAAAATCATGTATAATAAAAACTATATTTGAACAGTCCTTAAATCAGCTATAAAGTAGAATAGATATGCCCACGCTTACATGCCTCTCTAAATACATCTCCATAAGTCAGCCTAGCCAGTTAAAGTGTCTTTAAACATCAGGGTCACACTCACTGTAGCAAAATGCTTACCTTATGACAGGCACATGGCAAATGAGACCGAGTGAGCAAAGAGCAGACTCACTTCTGTAGTCTTACTTCCTGTCTGGGTAGAATCACCCATACTAGTTAAGTTGTCACATTTTAAGTCTCAACTCTCTACTCTGTCAGATCCTATCTCCCTCCTTGCACAGAAGCAAGCCTATTTCAAAAAGTCCCTTTTTAAAAAAATTGACTTTATTGATGTGTAATCTACAAACAATAAAACACGTTTGACTTAAGTGTAGTTTGAAGAGTTTGACAAATGTACACACCAGGTGACCACCCCACATTAAAGAGTTAGAAATTTCCATCACCCCATAAAGTTCTGTTGTGCCTCTTTGCAATAAATTCCCACCCCTGATATGAGGTAACTATTGATACACTTCTCTTTTCCACAGTCTTCTAGAATTTCATATAAATAGAATTTCTCTTTTTTAGAATTTCATATAAGTGTAATCATACAGTATATACTCTTCTGTGAAAATGGCCCATTTAAGCAATTTATAGAAATATAATAATTGCAGTAGGCAGTGAAGCCTTTGAATGTAACATATTGGGAAGAAGAAATAGCAATAAAGGAGAGAAGTTGCTTTATAAATATGAGACAAATTGCTCAGTTCTTCAAGATAGAAGAATCACTTGATAATCAAGCTCAGGGGACCTCAATAAAGTCAACTTCAACAGAAGAATGGTTTGGGATGGATCATTGCAGAAGAGGAAGGCAGATAAAAACCATTAAGAAGGACAAGGAGGTAGGAAGTAGAAACAACCTGGAAATGAGAGTCAAACTTTATTTTCAACATGGTTTTGTCACCAACAAGTCGAATGACCTTAGGCAATTCATGTGCCTGCTCTGACTCTGGTTTCATTGTCTGTATAATAAAGGCATTGGACTACACACATGATTTCTGAATAGTTGCATTATTAGACATAAGTTTCATGAGGGCAGGGACTTTGTCTTTTACTGCTGTGACCCCAGCACCTAGTAAAATGCTAGCCCTCAATCAATATTTGTTGAATGAGTGAATAATGTAAGCTCTCTTCTAGCTCTGACATCCTATCACTTTTATCAGAATCACCTGATATAATATTGGTTCCTCAGCTCCTACCAGCCCCCAGTGAGTCTTGGCCCAAACTACCCTCTTTGCCACACAACCCCTGTACATGTGGAGGCTGAAGGTTAATCTTGCCCACCCTTTAAAAGCCACTGAGACAAACACTTCCCACTTACTCAAAAGGTGAAATAGCCTCCAGCCTCCCAGGAGAGCCAAGGTGGATGACAAAATGGGATATGATCAGACCCTATAATTTGTAGCAGTAAAATTCATGACATATTGATCTTCTAATGGGGTATGATTAGTGGACAAATGAGGCTGAAAGTTCAGGTGTGTGACCTTCTAGAGTTAAGACAGTTGTAAGCATGGTTTTCCTTGGCTTAACAGCTTTCATTCTGAAAGTTTGGCAGCCTCTATCACATGGCAAAAGGCCTTATCCCAAAGGTTGTAAATTCAAATGCCTTCAGGGGCTGGATACGTACTGCATGAAGTGGGTTGGGAACATGCCAATATAGAATGTCAGAAGTGTGGGCATGCTCAAACTGGAAAAAAATTCCATTTTTAAATGCTTTGCTGGCAAAAATATTGCTTCCAGAATTAGGCTCCTGGGTTGCCAGTTTGCAATCCAGCATTACTTCATGATTGTACTCATGATGGCGGGAGCCTCTCCAATGGCAGCTCTTTGAAAAGCCTTGAGCACACACTAGTTTAATGAATACTTCTTGAATTAATAGATTGTAGTGATGAACTGGGGTTTTATTGGTCTGAAAAATCTGATGGAGTGAGCCCCTTTATCATCTCTTCTCAACTTGCTTCCCAGTAAAATGCCTGTTCCAATGCCTGGCTGTTCATTCATTTCCACATTTTCAGCTTGTCCACCTTGAAGCAAACTTGACTTCAGTGGGTTCAAAACACTCCATTTCCCCTTTGTCATGCCAGTCTCTCTCTCTCTCTCTCTCTCTCTCTCCCCCCCCCTCCCCTCCTTCCTCCTCAGCATGACCGCTTCTTCTCAAGGCAGAAGCTGGGTCATTTTATTCCCCATTCCTCCATCCACTTCATGATTTTTGACCCTGGCATCATCCAGCTTTCTCTTCCTTAACCCTTCAAGTTCATGCTTCTATTTCTATTATAAAAACTACCCAGTAAACCTATTCACACAAGGATATTAATGACTTAATATGTTACTCCTCTAAGAATATTTAGTTTCAAAGGGGGTATAAAGCCAACACTGAATGCAAGGGAATATACCCAGGTGACAAAAAAACTGATATTTGGCCAGCTGACATTCTAGGTGCCCTCAGATCACAGTACAACTTTCACCTTGTCAGTGAAATAAAGACAATAGGGAGCCAGGTAAACCTTCGTTATGAAGTAGGAAGAACAAAGCTGAATTGGCAGAAAGTTTAGTAGCTATTTGCTTAGGTTCACATTCCAGTTTTGCTTCATACTAGAAGATCTTGGGCAAATTACTTAACCTGTCTATGCTTCAGTTTCCCCATCTCTAAGATGCAGGTAATAGTAGAACCTATCTCATAGGCTGCTATAAGACTTAAAAGAGTTAATACATCTAAAGTCCAAGAAGAGAGCTTGGCACATACTAAGAATTCAGGGAGTGTTAGCTATTATTGTCTGCAAATTGGGGGCAGTACCTACTTCACGGGGGGGAGAATTAGAAAGGTACCTGCATTAAGGCACCTAGTACAGTACTTAGCACACAGTAAATGCTTAATAAATTCTTGTGGTTATTAAAGGGTGTGATAGGCTGAATTATGGCCCCCAATGTCCAGATCCTAATCTCTGAAACCTGTGAGTGTTAGCTTAAATAGGAAAAGAGAGTTTTCAAGATCTTGAAGTGGGGGGATTATTCTGGATTATCCAAGTAGGCCCTAAATGTAATCACAAGTGTCCTATAAGAGGGAGGCAGAAACTCAGCAACAAAACAAACAACCCAATTCAAAAATGAGCAAAGGACTTGAATAAACATTTCTCTGAAGAAGGTGTACAAATGGCCAATAAGCACATGAAAAGCTGTTCAACAGCCTTGATCATTAGGGAAATACAAATCAAAACAACTAGATACTGCCCAATTCACACCTATTAGGATGGCTACTATTAAAAGAACAGAAAGTAACAAGTGATGCTGAGAATGTGCAGAAATTGGAACTCTTGTGCACTGTTGGTGGGAGTGTAAAATGGTACAGCTGCTATGGGAAGCATTGTGGCAGTTCTTCAAAAAATTAAAAATAGAATTACCATGTGATCCAGGAACTCCGCTTCTGGGTATACACCCAAAAGAATTAAAAGCAGAGTCTCAAAGAGATATTTATATACCCATGTTCACAGCATTATTCACAATAGCTAAAAAGTGAAAGGAACCCAAGTGTCCATTGACAGATGAATGGATAAGCAAAATATGGTATATACATACAATGGAATATTATTCAGCGTTAGAAAGGGAAGGAATTCTGACACATGCTACAACGTGGATGAACCTTGAGAACATTATGCCAGTGATATAAGTGAAATAAGCTAGTCACAAAAAGATAAATACTGCGTGATTCCACCTATATGAGATACCTAGAGTAGCCAAAATCATAGAGACAGAAAGTAGACTGGTGGTTGCCAGGGGCTGGAGGAGAGAATGAGGAGTTGTTGTTTAATGGGCATAGGATTTCAGTTTTACAAGATGAAAAGAGATGTGGAGATGGATGGGGATGATGGTTGCACAATATGAATGTATTTAATACTACTGAACAGTACACTTAAAAATGGTTAAGACGGCAAACTGTGTTAGGTATATTTTACCACAATAAAAAAAAATTGAAAACAAAAAGGAAGGAGGCAGGGAGAGATTAGACTATAGAAGCAGACGGAAGCAGATGGAGGGAAAGAAGATGCTATGCTACTGGCTTTGAAGATGGAGGAAGGAGCCACAAGCTAAGAAATGCCTGCGACCACCAGCACTGGAAGAGGCAAGAAACAGATTCTCCCCTGGAGCCTCCAGAAGGAACAAGCCCTACTGGGATCTTGATTTTAGCCCTGTAAGACTCAGTTCAGACTTCTGGAAACGTAAGAGAATACGTTTCTGTTGCTTAAAGCCACAAAGTTGGTAGTTTGTTACAGCAGCCATAGGAAACTAATACAGAGAGCTTCTTCTATCCTGAGTGTCCTTTACTGAAGGAGTCTTACTTTACATCAGGATCTGCAGGGAAGTCAGAGGAACAAGAATCCTTAGAGATAAACAGAGATATTAACACTCTCTGGGGAAAACACATTTTCAGACCTCTCTTGACAGTTGGGGGAATCCAGTTAAACTTTCTTTTGTACTGAGTCTGGAAGGAGGCAAAGAGCTGATACTCCCAATCTATTCGCAACAATGCAAGAGTCACCGGCCAAAATTGTCATTTTTGCAGTTTTTTAAAACAATAGAGTTTATTTCTTTTCTAAATGCATCATCAGGGCCAGTGGAGAAAGTCTGGAAAGCGACAGCTAAGATTAGCTTCCAAGCTCCCCACTGAGACCTTGAGTGGCTGTCAGCTCTGCAGGGAACAGCAGCAAACCCTCACGCAAATGGCCTATAAAAAAGGCCTTGTCAGAGGCACCTTGACCTGCCAGGGCTTCTCTGGTACTCAGATTCCCAGCAGTCCTCCCAGGGTTACGCTCCCTCGCATGATGTATTTCCTCTGCCTTTTTTAGAGCTGCATTATGCTTGCTCCAGGAAACAGCCTCTTCCTTCTCATAAACACAGCCTTGGGTTCCTGACCAAGAGCTCTGCCACTCCACAGCTCCTTGTCCATCCATCACACCTTGCTGTCACCCTGGCCGCGATTGTGGAGAACTGGTCCAATTCCAGAGGTGAACCCTGGGTGGGGAGAAGGAAGGGGAAAGCCCTGGGAGCAGCTAAGGGTCAAACACACCCAGTTCCAACCCGCTGATGAATTCCCTGGAAGCTGGCTGGCCTGCACAGTGAGCAAGCCTTTCCGATGACCCAGCAAGTGTGATGGAAAAGTCTTGATAAGGTCACCACCAGACCAAGGTTTGGCGCCTCCACTTCCTCAGCTGAGTGTGCAGTGCCCAGGTATAGGATAGAACAGAGATGCCATGGAGAGATGGGGGAGATATAGTGAAAAGCGCTGGCTCCTTATAAGCAAGGTGGTAATGACTAAGGATGGGATTTGAAGGATCAACATGACCCACCCCCAAATATATGTTCCATTGGCTCCAGTAGTGCACCCAGAATTCCCACCAATGGCTTAAAAAGAGCTAACACTTATTGAATGCCTCCTATTTGCCAGGTACTGCTCTCAGTGCCTCATTTAATTTTCTCCATCATCCTATCAAATAAGTACAATTATTGCCCCATTTTACAGAAATCAAAGTACAGAAATATTAAGTTGCCAAAGGTCACAGAGCTGATAAGTGGTGGAACTGAGATTTAAACCAGGTAGTAGCCCACTGTCCACACACACTTGTCACCACTGCATGAATCCTACTTCTCACAGAACTACGTAGGGCGTAGGGTGGTGGAGGGCAAAGAGCCTTGTATTATAATCTCTTTCCAATACTTTTATTTAGGAAGAAGGTCGTTTAAATGAAAAAAGGCAGATTTGAATGCAATATATACTTGCAAGAGAATGGAAGCTGGGACTTGGAGCAGCAAGGAGAGGAGGGAGTGTCCCATTACTTTGTCCTGTAGTGACCCCTGCAGAGGAGCCTATGGTGATGGAGTGATATATGCTTATTTTATCCATAATTCACCCCTTTCATAATCCTTCCACCTGATTTCACCCCAAACTACTCAGTTCAGTAACACACTCTCAGCTCTCATAGTATCCAGTGGCCTTTTCTCAGTTTTCATCCTTAACAGTCCTGCAACCTTTGGTCTGTTGACGGGCCCTTGTTTGGTGGGACTCTTCATCAGACTTTGGTGACACTACATCATCTTCCTCTTATTCTCTCTCTCCGATGTTCTTCTCTGTCTTCTTCGTTTGTTCTTGGTTTTCTCCTTCCTTCTTCTGATGATCCTGCATATGACCTCATCCTTGGCCCTCTCCACTCTCTCTGTCACTATCCATCTCCTGGCATGGCCTCTACCTACCATCACCTCTAATTCAGTGATTCCTAACTCTACAGCCTGACAGATTCCTTTTCTGAGCTTCAATCCTGAATCTCCAAATAGACCACTGAACACCTCTCTCTAGATGTTTTCCAAAGGCAATATGCCAAAGTTGATGCATACTGTCATCCTTTCCCCAAAATCAACTCCAAGCCGAAATTCTTCCTTTCATCCAAGCTCAAGTCTTGGCATCTTCTCTGATACCTCTCCCTCTTTCCCAGTGTTCAGCAAATTCCCAAATCCTCTTAGTTGGCTCTTTGCAACATCTCTCCAACTGCTTCCTCCCCCAAGGCAGACCGTTATGTGCTCACCTCCAACTCCAGGTGGAACAGGTAGAGAGTGGTCTTTGGAAAGGTAGTGCTTTCCCAAAATATCTTCCTCCAAAGCCCAGAATCTCACACCACCAATTCATCACTGTGTATAAAGCATCACCCTCTCCTACAGCCCTCTTTTAAGATGCAAAACTCCTAGCAGGAAGAACATTTGGTTTTGAAGTAAGATGAGTTAGAATCCTATCTCTGTTCATTATTGTCTGGCCTACAGCAAGTCCTTAATTTCATGGAATATTGGTTTTCTGGTCTGTAAAATAAGGACATTAATGTCTTCCCTAGCTACCTCATAGCTAATGTTGCTTTAAAGAGAAACTTTTAAAAACTTATGTGCTACTGAATATTTATTGTTTTTTTATGTTCCCAGCAACTTTGTGTGATTGATTTTGCTGGGTCCCTGGAAAAAGGACAGGGTGCTGAGGACCTCAGGACAAGGGGCTTGCCTCATTCCACCATTTTGCCTCAGGGAAGCCCTGTAATTCTATCACTTAGTTTTATATATATATAAAATATAAGTACATATACAATACATATAACATCACATTATTATACATATAACATCACATAATTATATATATGTATGTGATGTATGCATATGTATGTAAATGTATGTAAAATCACTTTTTATATGTTTTCTAAGGAGAGAACTGAGGAAGAGTGGTTTTACTAAAATCTAGAAAAATATATATAGGGTAAAATATCATGATGGCCGGAAAGTATATTAACATACTCAGCAAAGAAAAAGAAATAGATTAAGTGAAATGGGAAATTGTTAATAATTTTTAAATCTAGGTGGTGTGTATATAGATGTTTATTAAGATATTCTAATATTCTATCCACTTTTACAAGTTTCAAATTTTTTATAATATAAATTTTAATGTGTCACAGATAGGAAAGTAATTAGTAATATAGAAGATGTTTATTATACGTTATTAACTTAAGAACTGAGTTAAGAAACAATATATGTAGCATGTTACCATATTTGTACCAAAAAAAGGAAGAAAAAGAACATAATAATTGTAAAGGTTATTACGGTTATTTTTTTAATCATCTTATTTTGCTTCTCTGTAGTTTGTAAATTTTATCTAGCAATCCTTTTTTTGTATAATTATATTGTCAAAATGTTATTTATAAATAAACAAATAAAGCCTATTAGATGGTAAATATTTCAGAGATTGAGAGTAACTTATCTTGGTGAAGCTCTGAATAGAAAGACACTTTTTCTTTTTTAAAAAACAACTTTATTGAGGTACTATTGATATACAAAAAACTGCACATATTTAATGTATACAATTTGATGAGTTTGGACATATGCATACACCCATAAAACCATCACCACAATCAAAGTAATAGACATATCCATCACTTCCAAAAGTTTCTTTGTGTCCCTTTGTGTGTGTGTGCATGTGAGTGTGTATGTTAAGAACACTTAATATGAGATCTACCCTCTTAACAAATTTTTAAATGCACAAACAGTACTGTTAACTATACGTGCTATATTGTACAACAAATCTCTAGAACTTATTCATCTTGCATAACTTAAACTTTACACCAGTTAAACAACTCCCCACTTTCCCCTCCCCCAGCCCCTGCTTCTACCTATTTAACTATTTTAGGTACCCCTATAAGTGGAATCATAAAGCATTTGTCCTTCTATGATTGGCTTATGTCACTTATACTGTCCTCCAGGTTCATCCATGTTGTCACAAATGGCAGGATTTCCTTATTTTTTGAGGCTGAATAATATTCCATTGTATGTATACACCACATTGTCTTTATCTAGTCATCTGTTGATGGACATATTTTAGCTATTGTGAATAATGCAAAACAGGCACTTTCATATATTTGGTAGGACTGTAAATTGCTATAACCTTTTTGGTGTGTAATTTCTCAATGCCTATTAAAATTCTAAATGTTTATCTCTTTTAAAAAAATAAAAATCTAAAAGAAGAGTGGAGGAAAAATACTGAAAAATAAAGCCTTCAAAAGAAAAAGTAGAGATGAAATAACAGAAGGGTTCGTCAACAGTGGATTGGTTGAATACGCTGCGGTTCATCCATACAATGGAACACTATGTAGAGGTACGTTAAACAATGAAAAGTGCTATTTGGTGGGGAGACAGGTGCAGGAAACCATGTGCGGGATGCTACCATCTGTGCAAAAGGCAAAAAGGAAGAAAAAAAGAAGATGTACTTATTTGCTTGTATGTGCACAAAATGTTTCTGAAAGTTACATTTAAAAAATTTATAACATTGGTTGCCTATAGAGAAGGAAACTAGGGGCTGGGACACATGAGAAAATAGTAGATTTGTACCTTTTGAAATTTGAAAAACATGAACTTAATACCTATACAAAAAAATCAATAAAATTACAGTTAAATACAAAATATAATGAAACAAAAAAGGGAGGATGTGGAGCCAAGTCAGTCCAATTGCAGGCGAGGGAAATTACAAGAGAAAGAACAACCAGAATCACATCTCAGATCATTTTACAAGCCTCTGATTCCTTTTTTTTTTTTCAGTGAGGAAGATTGGCCCTGAGCTAACATCTGTTGTCAATCTTCCTCTTTTTGCTTGAGGAAGATTGTCACTGAGCTAACATCTGTGCCAATCTTCCTCTATTTTTTGTCTGTGGGACCCCGTCACAGCATGGTTTGTTGAGCGTACCATGTAGGTCCACACCCAGGATCCGAACCCTCAAATCCCAGGCCACCAAAGCAGAGCGTGCGAACTTAACCACGACGCCACCAGGCTGGCCCTTTCTGATTCCTATTTTTCACTATGATTCTACCAGCTGAGGCTGCTAGGAATAACAATACTTTGTATTGACTTACCCCACAGCACAAGTTCTAATGATGGGTTTGGAGATTGGGGTTCCATCTTTGGACTGCCCCTGGTAGGGAATGGGAGGTGAGGTATTCCTCCATGATCCTTCCTGATGATCACTCTGTGACCTGCTTGTCCAGGACCAGGCCCTTCCCAAATGTCCAGAACTTTATCAAAAGGGGCAAAACCTGATAAGGCTATGTGTATACAGTTTGCTTTGGTGCCTCCGTGCGTACATGATCCACTGGGCAGAACGCCTCTGAAAGTTTCCTTTCCCTCAAGATCCAGACTTCTGGGCTCCGTCTCTTCCCTCGGGACATCTGTGCACAAGGATCTTCAGCTAGCTGTATATTCAGCCAGGCAAACACAGAGCTCAGAGAATGCCTTCCGGAGCAAATACAGGGTGACTGGCTTGGGGGCTCTTTTTCTGCACACATCAGGCTTGAGTTAGTTCCGAAGTGCCTTCCAGTTCTGATATTTAGCTGTTCTGGGAATCCAAGATTCCCTCCATTGTCCTAGGTGATTAAAGAGTTAGCTGAACATCTAGGACATATATAATTTAATTGATTTTTGCATCCCCTTATACAAGTCTGACTCCTTTCTGAATTAGAAATTGGATGTTAGGATCCAAAATTGAAGCTCACACCATAGTCCTACCTTTGTTTGTTTCTTAGTTTTTTCACTTCCCACTTGTAAGAGTAGGAACAGGTAGCAGAATCAAAAAAGCTGAATCCCAAGCTAGCATAGAGAAAGCTGAGAACCAATCCAATTTATACCATAGAATCCTCAGAATCTCAGAATTGGCAGCTCCAGGCAGGAGACTGGAAGATTCTTGCCTCAGAATTTGACACACCCAAGAGGAAATACCTAAAGATCCTGACATCAGGGGTTTTACAACAAACAGCTCACCCAAATCACCATACAGTGAATCTCAGAGTCCAAAGCCCCACTCTTGCTCTCAGAAGTTTCAAAGCATTTTAGGTACCCATTCTTAATCACAACCAGGCATTCGGGTATGATCAGACATCTGAGGAAAGCCATTACCACAAAATGCAACGATAAAACAAAACAACAAAAATATAACTTGGAAGAAACAGCAATTATGCAGAGAGGAGAAAACAAAACAAACAAAATTGTCAATATTACCTTCAAAGAATAAGAGAAGATATTGCTATCATGATACAAGAATAGGATGTGTGTTTCAACAAAGTAACATTCAGAGGACAAAATTAGAAGGAGCTCTTGAGAATTAAAAACATTGAACCAACAATGAAAAGTTCCTATTGAAGAGGAGGATACCACGGAGGAAATCTCCTAGTTGAGCAAAAAGTCAAAGAGGTGAAAAGGAGGAATGAAAAGCAAGGAAAAATAGAGGATCAGTCCAAAAGATCCAATATCCAAATAACAGAAGAGAAAAAGAAGATAACAGAGGGGATAAAAATCAATGAAATAATCCAAGAAATTTTCCCAAACTGAAGGACATGAATTGACAGACTAAGGGTCCACCAAGTGCTTAGCACAACGGATGAAAATAGATCCATGATAAGGCACATTATTGTGGAATTTCACAACATCATAAGGGAAAAGGAAAAGTCTCTACAAGATACAAGAGAGAAAACACAGGTGATTGAGAGGATTAAGACTTCTCAACACTAACAAGAAAGCTAGAAAGCAACAGAGCAATGTTTTCCAAATTCCGAAGAAAAATTATTTTCCAAACAAGAATTCTAGATCCAGACAAGCAATCAACAAATATGAAGGTAGAATAAAAGTCATTTTAAGATATTCAAGGTCTCAAACTATTGACCTCCCACGCACCCTTCCTTTTTCAAAAAACTTTTAGAAGTAGTGTTCCTACAAAATAAACCAATAACCATGAAAAGGATGTGGGAATGGGAAACCAATAAGCCCTAGGAGAGGGCTGAAGGGAATCCCTAAGAGAGTGATGGAGATCCCAAGAGAACAGTTTGCCCCCACTGAAGAGGACAGCGAGTTCAGACTGGAGCAGTAAGATCCAAGGACAAAATATTCTTAGCATTGTCATCACCAGGATTTCCTCCGTCACTATACCATCTTCTTAACTTGAGAACAGAGTGCCCAGATGAGCCTGGCCAGGATTCTTATTTATAATTGCTTGCCCTGACCATGTGCAGATCGAATTCTAGCTCTCCCTTCCATGCCAGCTAAATGGGCCAGCTGAAGATGTTCATTTCACGCCAGAGAAGTCTTCTTGGATCTACCCTTGGGTGTTAGAGGGAGTCTATAGGTGCTTAGAAGCAAAACATACAGAGCAGCCCATTCCCTCCACCCATATATCTATTGGATATCCAGTCTCTTTCCCACACTATAGCCCTTCTAGATTCCCTGGTTCCAGAGCCCTAGACTTCAAAACTTGCCTATGGTCTTGCCCAGAGAGTTCAAGCAAACTCACCAGAATGGGACAATAGAACTATGACCCAGAGATTCTGTTCACCTCTCCCCCTTCTAGGAGCCTTCCTCTAATAGTGGCAATATGGTCCTTTTCTCACAGAGCTAGATTCATGTTTCACACTCTTTCCCCCCAAATTAAGTAATATGATGTTTAGGGATACACACATAGCTGAAAAACTCTAAGGAAATAGTTAACAATAATATCTGGGGGGAAAGGAAGGCATACAACTGGGGAGGGGCACACAAGGGACTTCTAAGTACCAGCAATGTTTTATTTCTTTACCTGGGCCGTGAGTTCATAAGTGTTTATATTATTGTTGTTGTTGATTTTGAAACTGAACATATGTGTTTTATACATTCCTTTCTGGGTACTTAGTACACATACATAGACACACAAAATAACTATGTAGAAGAAAAAAAATCCATAATCCCAACACCTACATGCAACAAGTGTTAACATTTTTAAGTATGTCCTGTCATCTTTTTTCTGTGCATTTTACATAATTGAGAACATACTGTGCATACGTTTTTGACATATACCTTTTTTTGAGAGACTGTTTAACATAAGCATCTTATATTGTTAAATTCTTTGCATATTTATCATTTTAGAACTATTGTAATATTGCATCGAAACTCTTCCATGTTTCAAAGACCATAACTCTTGGGGATAACATGGACTGAATCTTTGTGCTGGTGGAAGCTTTTCTCTGAAAATACTTGCAGGGTGATCCAGAATGTCCCTCCACCACCAAATTACCCTGTCAAAACCTCACCCTCCTTCGAGGCCCAGCTCAAATCCCACGTCCTCCATGAATTCTTCCCTGACTATCCTCCAGGAAAACTTCCTTCTTTAAACTTCCAGGATTCTTGTTATCTGTTCTGCCTCTTTGTATAGCTATTTGTGTTCTTTTCTTTTCTCCCCTGGTACACTGTAAATTCTTGGGGACAGAGACCCATCTCTAGAGGACGAGGAAAATACTAAGTGCTCCATAAGTAATAAGTAAATAAATTTGAAGACCGGTTTTTTATTCTTTCCCTTAATATCTTGCATTACCAATAGTGTTTGTCTATATAATTAAGTCACTTATGGGCTTTCACCTAAATTGAAGGTTCTCAAATAAAAACACATTCTGTTTGTCCATAATTGCCACATTCAGAAATTGGGAACATGACCACCCTTGCTGTCTCTGATAACAGATTTAATATTTGCTCTGAGGGCTGGATTAAGGAATGTTTGAGCTCTAAAAATAACAATTTGTGTTTATTGAGGGCCTATTACTTGCCAGACACCAGCCTAAGCAGTTTGTGTGCATCTGTGATTTAATTCTCACAGAAACACTATGAGACAAAAGCTATTAAGTTCCCTCATTTTACACCTGAAAAAAATGAGTCACTTGCCCAGGGTCAAGCAGGTTGTATACGGAAGAATTAGGACCCCAATCCAGATCTACTTGAGTCTTCAATTTCTCTCTTCCGGGCAGGGCTGCCTCTTCAGAAATAAAAGTATAAAATCTAAACCTTGATCTCCAATTCTCAGTTCCATATTGCAAAACTAGTTCTCTAGAAAATGGCTAACACTTGTGAATAGACATTTTTACTGATAAATACAAAAAAAAAGTGGGTAAGGTTTAAAAGAGAAATAAGAAAGAAATTCATAATTTTACCACCTAACAAATACTATCATTTTGGAGTGCTCTCATCCAGTCTTTTGCCATATTGTATACCTTAAAAAAGTAGAAAAAAAGTCCTCAGACAGTTGTGTATGTGCTTTTAAGCAGAGGGGTCTGTTTAGTGGTAAAGACAAGAGTGGCACAAAAGACAAACAGCAGCTCTCCCGCAGCTTTGCCCGGGGCTCATCTTGCATCAGATGGAAACCTGGAAATATGACAAAGATAAAGTGTAATTAACAAGGATTTGATTGACTGCACCCTCAAAGATAACTTGCATGTAGTGGGGACTCCTGGATGAGAAGATGGGTCAGAAATTAACAGCACTGGCTTGTGCTTTGAGTGTCATGTTGTGTCTACAGCTGCTGAATGTGCAGCAAAAAGTAAAATATAATTTACTAGAAACTGTTGAACTTTAGCTGCATTCTTCATTCTTACTTGTTCAGTAATTGGAAGTCCATTTTTCTGGGAAAGACACCAGGCATATGTTTCCCCCTCCTCCTCCCTCTCTCCCCTCTTCCCTCTCTCTTTCTTTCTCTGGTAGGCAGAATAATGGTCTTCAAAGATGTCCACACCCTAATCCCTGGAACCTGCGAATATGTTACCTTACACGGCAAATTTGCACTGTGATTAAGGGTATAGACCTTGATGTGGGGAGATTATCCTGGATTATCCGGGTGAACCCAACCTAATCACATGAATCCTTAATAGCAGAGAATCTTTCCCAACTGTGGTCAGAGCGAGACTTGACTACGGAAGAAGGGTCAGAGAGACAACCAGCGAGGTGGCAGCTGAGAAGGGCTTAGCCTGTCATTACTGACTTTGAAGATGGAGACAGGGCACTATTAGCCAAGGAACTGGGCAGCCTCTAGAAGCTGGAAAAGGCAAGGGAATGGATTCTCCTCTAGAACTTCCAGAAAGGCTAACACTTTGATTTTAGCCCACTGAGACTCATGTCAGATTTCTTACCTATAGAACTATAAGGTAATAAATCTGTGTTGTTTTATATCACTAAGCTTGCAGTAATTTGTTATGGCAACAACAGAAAACTAATTCTATTTCTCCCTCCAACCTCCTGCCCTCTCTCTGTCTTCCTCTTTCTCCCTCTGTCACTTGTGTCTTTATTGACTAGTGTACGTTACCATGCTGTGCTTGATTCTCTGGTCCTTTGTATATCCTTGAATTCCTCAAACAGAGACCACCTTCCCAGGCTCAGTAACTGCAGTAACTTCTTCAGGCTTCAACCTCCAGATTTTCAAATCCACTCATCTCAAAAAGAAACAGAAACTCTAGGTGTCACTCTTTGCACTGGCTAATGGGACTGATGACAGAAATCTTGTCTGTCTTGTTTATTACTGAATCCCCAACACCTAGAACAGTGCTTGGTGCACAGTAGTAGCTCAATAAATATTTGTTGATTGGTGCTTGACTGATGAATGGTAATTTAGAAACTTGTATCTTTTTTCCAAACCATGTACTGGAGTCATGAGCTGCTACTGACTCCTGAGTCTCATCACGACCCCATCTTCCTCCAGGGAGGGGGGATGAATTGCAATGGGCCCAAGGAGGTAAAACTGAGGTTGAAATTGACCCTGGAGTAGCTCTGCTTAGCCAATGAGGACTTAGCGTAAGTATAGCTTATGCTGTGCCTGATGACACATATATGAAGCTTCCTTCATCATTCATTCAACCAAAATTAAGTCTACTATGTGTATCACTCTCTGCAGTGTTCTAAGGACATAAGGATAAACAGGATACAGTCACTGCCTTTCCAACATCGACAACATACAAATGACTGTGAGCTACCTTACAAAGTGGTGGACACTCTTTTATATACATGATCTTATTTTAATCTTAGAACAATGATCCAGAGAAATAAGTATTATTAGTCCCATTTTATGGATAAAGAAACTGAAGCTCGGAAAGTCAAATAACTTATACAAATGGCAAATAGGTGGTTCATGCCAGGCTTGGAATCCAGGTCCACCTGGCTCCAAAAACATACAATAATTACTTACATTGTATAGTGACTTACAGTTTACAAAGCACTTCTATCATATTATCTCACTCATTTCAACAAGTTTATGAAACAGGCACGCTATACTCATTTTTACCAAAGAGAAAACTCAAACTCAACATATTTGCCAAGTCACAAAGTTTTTAAGTGACAGAAACAGAACTGGAACTCAAATCTTCTGACTCTAGACCCTATTCCCTTTCCACTCTTCCGTGTTTTTATTAAACTTTGAATTCTGCACACAGACAGACCTGCTATCTATGAGAGTCATCTAAGACCCTCATGAAGACACTCATGAGAACACAGAGTGAGGCAGACAGCACTGAAGCTCACGCCAAGTGAAAATTTATTAGTTAGAGCTGTGTTTACTCTGTGCTGTCAATTATCATCACTTGCTTGATATGGGGCCAGCAATTTCATAACTATCCTCAAGTGTCATGTTGGGTGTATCTTGTACATTTCTTATATTTGGAACAAGCTCCACTTTGTTCAACACTTTAACATTGTAATTATGCCCATCAAATCTCATGGCCTAACTAGTTGCCTTTTATAATAGAAAAAACAGGTCCCAACTAATCAGTATGCTACAAGCTCCTCCTCCCTTCCAACAAGACTTCTTTTGCCTTTGGTGATTGCACAAACATCAAATCAGGCCTGGGTCAAAAGAGGTTTGATGCATATCAGGGTTACTTAAGATTGGTAGTGATGAGAGAGGGTATCTGTGAAAATTCCTTAAGGGTAGTGATCACCTCTTTACTCATTTCTGTATTTCTTATAGGATCTAGGATAAGGCCTGATCATAGCATTCATTGAGTGAATGAATGTGTGAGTGAATGAAAGAGTAAATGCTCCAAAGGTGCCAACGTGGGAAGACTCTATAAAGGAGCTCAGAACTCAGGAGCACCTGCAAGCAAAAAGGAAGCCAGTGCAGAGGGCTGATGAGAAGCTTATATAGGGCCATAGGGACAGGGCTTGCCACTGACCATGTGTTATGCCCTGAACTCACCACCAGCAAGTGTGAGGATTAAATGTGGCATTTCAGGATAGCGGACTACAGACCCATCTCCGCCACTAGCAATATGGCCTTTGGCAAATTTCTCTTACACATGAGTCATATGTAAGATACAGGATCAAGGTGGGGATGGGGACCAGACAATTTCTGAAGTTTTTCCAGGGCCTCTGCCAGCATGTTGGGACCCTTCACAGAAATGTCCCATTCCAGCTTCCTTCCCTGGTGTTCTCCCATGCCCCAGCTTGCTGTGCCCACCAAGTTCACGTGCACCACCTCAAAGCAGTCTCCACAGCAGAGCTTCTGCCCAGAATCCCTGCTTTCCCACCCCACTCCCCAGCTCTCCAAGGGGATCTTCCTTTCATCATCCAAGCAGCCAGCCAAAGTGCTGATGCTAATCAGTGAGGTCCGGATACAGCCATTCTCACTGTGTGTGTGAAAACAATCCTCTGAGAATTGAGTTTAAAATGCAGTTTTCTGGGTCCACCCACACAGTAGATCTCAGAGGTGGCCTTAGAATTTCTTTTTTTTTTTTTTTAATATTTTATTTATTTATTTTTTTGTGTGTGTGGGGAAGACCAGACCTGAGCTAACATCTGTTGCCAATCCTCCCCTTTTTGCTGAAGAAGACTGGCCCTGGGCTAACATCCGTGCCCATCTTCCTCCACTTTATATGGGACGCCGCCACGGCATGGCTGACAGGCAGTGCGTCGGCGGGCGCCCGGGATCCGAACTCGCAAACCCCGGGCTGCCAAGCGCGGACTAAACCGCTGCGCCACCGCGCGGCCCCCCTTAGAATTTTCTAATGAACCTCTAGAAGATTCTGATGCAGGTGATCCAAAGACCACTCTTTGAGATGAAGTGGTTTAGATTTTGACGCTGGATCAGCTGTTCTTAATCTGGCAGTTTATGGATTCCCAAGGAACCTGAGGATAGAATTCAGGGGGGTCCATGCACTTGAAGGGGAAAAATAACATTTTTTATTAGTTCTAACTGTAAGTTAGCAGTTCCTTCATTATTAAATGTAGGCAACAAACCCAGTAGTATTAGTAGTACCCATGATTTGTCACCCATAGGAATCACTGACATTGTCATAGCACATTACTGATGCTGCAGATACCCTGAAATCCCATTTACATTCATCACTACTTTGAAATTATGGTTGTTATTAGACCTGCCACTAGATTTTGTTACTGAATCAATTAATAAAGAAACATATAATTATAGCACTATTTTTAAAAAGATTTTGATAACCATATTTCAATATCATTGCATGTATTTTATTTTATGCCTTTAAAAACATTCTGGGAGAGGGTCTATAAGCTTTCCCAGATTGTCAAAGTTGTCCAAGGTCTTTGGTACAAAAAAAAGGTTAAAAGCCCTTGCTCTGGATAGAGCCAGTTATGCCAAAGGACCAAAAGAATTTCTGGCACCTTTCTGCTCCCTGTTTTTTCTCTATTGCCCCTCCCGAAAAGGCAACCCTTCAGCCAGATGGAAGCTCCCACAAGAATTACTGAATTCTCAGGAGTGAAAAAGGAGTGGCTTGAGCGGGCATGGACTGTGTCCTGAAAGTGACCTTGGCAAGGGGTAGGAGAGGCTGGGTCCTCCCGAAGCTTCGTTTGCCCTAGAGAACTTGTCCCTTTGTTTTCTCAATCAAACTGAGCCGTCTTTCCTAGGTCAAAATCCACTGTTTGATATAAATACTGACTTGAGGGGATAAGAAAACCACACTCCAGATGAACAGAAAGTTCCTGGAACAGGTTAGCAGATACTCGTCAGAAACAGAAAAGCAGAGAGATGGAGAGCTAGGACCATCTACTCTGTGGTGTGCCAGCGCCATCATCCTGTCTTGATTTCATATCTAGGCTGGCCCAAGAGTAAATAAGGTGGGCATATCCTTTTGGAAAGAGAAGCAAAAGAAAGGCCATACAAACTGGCCTAATGACCGCCAGAGACGGTGTTGGGACAGTACCCACCAATTACAAGTCTCTCGTGCTTTACAGACTCCTAAATAGCTGCTGAAAGCACTATCCAGCTTACAAATGAGGAAGAGGACAGGAACACAGGCATCCTGGCCCCGGCACCAGCCACACTGGTTGCTCCCTGCTAAGAGCTCCTGGGGAGCTGCAGAGTTTATCTATGCGTCCACAGCCGGAAAAGAATCAGCATTCCTGGGCTTGTGACTTAAAGAAAATTAATGACTAGGCTAGACGCGTCCTGGGGACTCCCTACCCTCGCAGTTTTAACACCCGGGCCGGGATTTCTAGGCTGGGGGGAATGCCCTACCTTCTGGCTTTGGTCAAGACTGAGATTTTTTAGAAGGTTGGGGGGCCAATCGGCGGCCATAAATCTTGGAGAACCTTCACCGTTTTACAAGGGAGTTCGCGGGGGCTGCTCTTTTCCCTCTCGCGGTCTATTTACAACGCCAAAATCTCCGTGTTAATGGACCTGGGATAATGGTGTTTACTTTACCGCGATAAAGCGCTCAGCTTCCTGGGGGAGCGGCTGTAAAATGTCCTCGAGGTAGAGGTGGAGGGGGGCGCCGTAAAAGCGAGCGCTGGAAGGGCCGGGGCACCGTGTTCTCTTCCAGGCCGGCCCTCGCCCTCCACCCCCTAGGCCCGGCTGAGCAGCCCAGGCCTCGCGGGTGAGGACGGTTCCCACATAAATCACCAGCACCAGAGTCTCGGGAAAAGGAGCATTTTTCATTGCTGGCTACAGGGCACCTCCCGACAGGGAACGAGAAACAGAAGTTGCCTTTAGATAAACCGTTTACCGGAGCGTGCGTCCTGGCAGCGCGGCCCACAGAGCACAGGGCAACGGGGTCCTGGCGCTGCGCCCCCGCCAGCCGAGCACCTCGCAGAGGGCCCCAAGAAAAACCCAGATCCTCCAAAGGCCTGGCCCCACGTCCCCCGCCCAGCAGGGGGAGAGAAAGTTAGAGCTAAGGGGGAAGGAAAAGGAAAACTTCAGGTTCTGAGGAGACTGAAGAAGTGGTGCGCACGAAGACTCTAGAGTCCAAAGATCCGAGAGCCCAACTCCACATTTACCAGCTGTGTGATCTCCAGCAAGTGACTTTACCTCTCTGAGCTTCAGGAATCATCAGTTATAAAACGGATATTAAAAGTACTACCTTCCTAGTCTATGTTCAAAATTAACAAATTAAATCAAAGGAGATTTGTATAATCTGTAAAGCCAAAGCTTTACAGAAGTACTTGGTGGAGTGGTAGGGGGCTCCGTGAAGACCCTGAAATTGTTGACAAAGGGTGGCATGTGCCCATGCTTATTATTCCGGGGAGAGGGTCCATAGCTTACATCAGGGTCACAAACAGGTGCTCAAACCCCAAAACATTGAGAACCACCGCGCTAGTTCTGTAACCAGACTGCATGGTTAGAGTTCTGGCTCTGACACTAGCTGTCAGAGACGGTGCCCAAGCTACTGAAGCCTCCTCTTTCCTTTTCTGTAAAAGGGGGTAATAGTCCCTAGGATTGTTGTGGAAAGTAAAAATGCTTGGCATGGTGTCTGCTAGTAAATGCTAACTAAATGTTAGATATTTTTACACATCAGCCCTAGCCCTGTAGCAAAAATGCTTGACCTCAAAGCCAGGAATTCCAGGCCTAGGTCTTTTGAAACTGAAGGATGCCAAAAATCTCAGAAACCCTCGCTGGCCCTGGGCGCCAGCGGGCGGGCCACCAGCCCGCTGCCGGATGGTGGCCTTTCCACTGCGTGAGGTGGATGCGCAGGCCTAGTTTTTGCTCCAAAGTGCTCAGTGGGCGTGGGGTGCGCACCTAGGGCTGGGTGCTGGGGGGCCTCCCCGATTTGGGGAGCTGCGGGCTCGCTCGGCGGCCGCCCTTTGAAGGCTGCTCTAACCACGCCGGCCGCCAGGCGCCCGGGGCTCAGCCATAATCCGGATTTGGAGACCGAAGCACTGAGCTGGCCGCCACCGACAGGGGGAATCAAAGCGGCCGCCATCCTGGTAGCTCCAGGTCTTGTTTACTTGTTGACGTGTGCGCGCCCATGCGGGACGACCTCGAGTTTGGAATGGCCTTGGGAGAAGAGAGGTAGGGGCCTCCCCAGGAGCAGGCACCTCCAGCCTCCACCCCACCCGAGGCCAGCCGAAGCTTCCTATCGCGGGCAGACGCGTTTCCTTCCCTCCTAAGGTCAGAGGTCGAGCCCAGAAGAGGCCTGCTCCCTCTTCCCTCGAGGCCCACCCCGCGTGGCAGCCCGGAGCCCAGTTTCCAGCCGCGCCTCCTTCCCCCCTCCCAGCTTGCCATCCATTAGTGTAATCCCCTGTCCAAACACTGCGGCCTGGACAGCCAGACGTTGGTGTAAACAGACCCAGGGGGGACAATTCTAACGATATAAATAAAATAACCATTAATAGCGCAAATTGTTCGATGAGCCAGAGGCCGAGCACCGGGGACTCTAGCCTCGCTCTGGTTTGTGTATACATCGTGGACACCATGCATCCGTCAGGTAAACCAGAGGTTCTTGGCCTGACCAAAATCTAAATCCAGAGCAGGTGAGGTCCCCGCAGGCGCGTCAGCGGGGACCAGCTCCTGACACGCACAGGCCCCGACACGCACGCGACTCGGGACAGATGCACACGCCGAGGACGCCCTGCTGCCGCCCTGCTCGTTAACGTAACCGCCTAAGCCCGGCCCCAAACACAGCCGAACCCGGGTTAACCCGGCTCTTCCCCAAAAATTCCCGCGCCTAAGTGTCCAGCCACAGCCCACGGGTGCCATCCGCCCGCACCCACAGCCTCGGTGCCCACAAGGACGCAGAGCTCACACCTAGAAACGGAAAAGTCAGCCTCCACCAGTCCCGGGGTTAATGATAATAAACTAACATTTATTGAGCGTTTATTGTGCCAGGCACCGCACTAAGTGCTTCACGGAGGTAATCTCCTTTAATCCTCAGAGCGACCTAGGAGGTGGGTACTTTCAGTATTCCCTCCCGGTTCTACAAAATCAGAAAAACGGGGCTCCGAATTAAGGAATTCGCCCGGAGAGAGAGTGGAGACAGGATTTGAACCCGCCACCCTGCTCCAGGAAGCGCACCGTGCACAACAAGGTACCGGCACTTGCTCAGGTCGCGACGGGCCGGGTTTCCAGGGTCTGGAGCCTGGCTCCAGCGCGTCCCCGGCCCCTCCAGGCTGCGGTGGTTCGGTTTCCAGTGGGAAGTTCCTTCTTCTGCGAGGGCGTGGGCAGAGTGGCCTGAGAGGCCAGGATGGGGAGGGAGGGGATCCACCTCCCCTTAGCCTGTTCCCAGGGACCGGGAGTGCGGCTCTGGGCGCTCCCAGAGGCCTTGGCGGGCCTGCTCTGGCGCTGGGGCTGCGGACACGCTCCCAGAGCGAGGACGCCAGGGCTCAGGAGAATCCGCTCCCAAAAGGAGGTCTCTGGGCTAGCGGGTCAGCTCAGGGGCCTCACACAGGAAGCTCTCCCTGGGGGCAGGTGGCCTTGGGGTCCTGGTGTCTGGAGTCGGGCTGGGCCAGGACCATCTCTCCAGCCCACCCAGGCGGTGCAGTGGCAGCGGCTAGCACACTGGCCTGGAAGTCCTGCATCTACCCCTTCCCTGCTCTGTGACCTTAGACAAGTCATCTCATTTCCGTGGGCTCAATTTCCACAGCTCTAAACTGAGAAGGGAGGAGCAATAATATCTGGCTCATGGGGATGTTGTAACGATCATGAATGTGGACTGCTTTATCATCATGCGGGAAGTTTATTATCACGATTCATATTAAGTCCACGGCAGGCACCTCGGAAGACAGAGGGCAGGGCTGGCAGTCCTTCTTCTTTTTGAAAAGAAAGCAAAGGAGGGAGATGGGGAGAAATGAAGCAGCTCTGAGGGGGTGCTGGTAGGAAAAGGAGGAGAGGGTGTTCCCCGGGGCTCCGCCCCACTGCCCAGCAGTGTTTATCTTCAAGGCAGCTTCCAGTCAATCCCACCACCCGGGCACATTCTTCTCGGGGGTTGTGGACTACCACCCGGGGCCCTCCAGGAAGATTTGGGGTGGGGGAGGGCTGTGGAGTACGGAGCAGAAATTCGCAGAAGCAGAGAACAGTGCCTGGGCAGGCAGTCCCTGCGTGGTGCTCAGCCTGGTAACTGGGGCTGCCCAGGGCCCAGAGAGGAGCGAAGAGAGGGAGATGAATGTGGAAGGCAAGGAACTTAACCTTGGTCAAGTTACCCCACCTCTCTGAGCCTCAGTTTCCTCCTCTGTCAAATGGTTATATGAATAGGGCCATAGACAAGAGCTGCTGCAAGAAGCGGAAACAGTAACAATGATGGACACTTACAGAGGGTTTACAACACAGGCGCTGTTCTCCAATCTCCATACCCATGAGTCTCCCAGCCCTACAGAGGTTGCTTCCCCATGGTCTGACAGTTTATGTGGGAGTCTAGGAGTGGGGAGGCTCTTAATCACTGAGCCATAGCGCTCTTGTAGGAAAGCCATGAACAGTAGCTAATGTTATCTATATGACCATTGCTGGTGGGAGTATTATTGTTATTATCAGCCATATTATTTCTGCTATTACTGCTGCTCACTCCCAACCCTAAGAGGTAGTCGTCATTAACTCCTCTTTATGGAAAAGGAAACAGGCTCAGAGAGGTTAAATGACTTGCCTGAAGTTACACAGCAGATCTGGGACAGAGATTAGAAACCATGCAGATCCCAAAGCCAGAGGTTCTTGCCCACACCAGAAGGAAAAGGAGAGAAGGGGGAGCACTGGGCCTTGCGCCAAGGCCCAAGGCCCTGGTGGGAGATGGACGCCCACCACCAGGGTAGGTCCAGGGCAGCTGATTTATTTACATTCCAGCTGGGACACTAATTGGCCAGATCTTTATCTAAACATGATAACAATGACATGGGCTTAGGGGATTTGTTTACTGCCACTAAAAATGATGCATTTGTGGGAGCGGATCTGGGTGCGGAATTTGTTTACTTCGGTTACAGAGGGTGGGGACGGGGGAGGCCAAGTCAGAGGAGGCTGTTGATGGTTCCGAGAGTGTATCCTAAAACTCTAATGATTAAGAGAACTAGTCTCCTTGTTTGGGAACCAGGAAAAAAAAGAAAACAAAGAAGTGCAAAATTTGATTGATAGTTAAATAATGCTTTTTCCTCCAAGTGAGAAAAGGGAGCTCCTGGGAACCCTGCTGCCTGATCTCCGCTCAGTGGAGGAGAGGTTCAGGGCCTCCCTTCCTGTGCCTGACCACCACCTCTCGAGCCTACCTTCAGCAGACATCATGAGAACATTTACTGCAGACTTCTCTGTAAGCACCTTCCTTCCAATGTTTCTTTAATCCTTGCTGCAGGCCTGTAAAGTCCGCACCATTATTACCTCCTTTTATAGGTGAGAGGACTGCTGCTCAGCGAGGTTGAAGGACTGGCTCGAGGTTACAAGACTACAGAAGCTGCAGGACCAGCCTCCACACCTCTCTGATGGACTCCAGGCAGAGGTGTGATCATGATTTAGAGAAAGCCATGTCTTCCCCAGGCCCCACCCCAAACCCAGCCTCCTCACTCTGTGGGCTCTCCCTGTGGAGGAGGGTGTCACGGGTGCCAGCTCTTACACGTGCATGCTCAGGAGGTCTGTGTGCATCCATTCACATATGCACTTACTGCCTTACTGGTTGTGGGCGGTGTAAATCATTCAAATGTGCCCATATCCGTGTTCACTCAGTGTGGGGGGGCAACGTACATAAACACACATACACACAGGCCACCCTCTCTACCATACTAATGGGGCGGGGGGATGCGGAGTTTTTAAAAGTCTAAATTGCAGAATAATTTCAACGTGGTTTTATTACCTTCAAGAACACACACAGTCATTACAACTGTGGTAATAAAATCTATTCCCTCTTCTCTGACTGCAGCTTAGACAGGTCCTTATGGGACCACTTTGTTCAAGACTAATTGTAATGATCCCATAAATTGCCTGTATGGAAATAGAGCACCTAATAGTCATGGAAGTAAGTTTTCATCTTGGATCATATAAACATTTCTCTCCAAATCTCATGTCACTACCAGTAATTCACATTATTATGGGAAAAAAGGAGGGAGGGGGATTCAGAATGACTATTGGCCCAGCCCTCCTGTTATGACCACACTCTCTGAAAGAGCAGAGCCCTAATGTGGAATCTACGTTTATGGGGAGTCCTGAGTGCCTTCTTCCCCATGCCTATCCATATATGCACACACTGATGTGCTCACACAGGAAAGCACCTTCCTTTTCATTCAAGGAGAAAGATAAGTCTTAAGAAACATACATGTCAGGTCCACGTCCATCTGTTGGAAACCCAAATTTATCAGAGTGGTACAACTGCCATCAACCTCGAAACATGGGTGCAGATGGGAGGTAAAAGGGTAGAGGGTGGCCAGCTGCCTACCATGCAGCTGGGGAGCCTGACTCACAGGGGAGAAGGTCCCAAGCCCTGTCTCCTCTCCAGAGGCCAGTGGCTCAGTGGCTCCACGGGCCCCATGCCCAGCAGCTAGGAAGAGGTAGGCGATTATAGGTGGGCCCAGAACAGCTACAGAGTGCCCAGTCCTTGCCCCCTCTGGCTGGAAAGAGAGCTGGGGACACCACTCTTCTCTCCCAGATTTGGCCCCTGCATTTAAGGCAGTCTCGGAAACACTTTCCAGTTGGGGTGATCTTAAGGCTAAACAGCCCCCTAATCTAAAGTGGAGCTGGCAGGAAAGAAAGAAAAGGGAAGGTCAGTTCAGTCTCCTCTCGCCCTGGTCCTGGTCTGGGTGGGGGCTGACCCTGGTCTGGGAGCCCCCATCTCCCCTCAGGGGATGCCAGGGGCCCAGGCCTTATGGTCACCTTCAGCCCGCTGTGATTCTCTCTGGGCTGCCACAATAGAAGGAAATGGAGGCTCCGCAGGATCTGCCTGGAGCGGGGATTTCCATGGGGAGGGTGGCCAAGCCTACCACCTGGAGCCCACAGATGTGTCAGGGCCCACAGCCCAGGCTACTGGGAACTGGGGGGCTGGAAGGTGGGAGACTTCCTACAGGCTGGAGCAGGGTGCAGAGGAGCATCCCTATCGCTCGCCCAAGGGTGCTTGGGCATTTTCATGAGCAGCTCCTGGGACAGAGTAAGCACAGGAGTGGAATGGGGGAGAGGGGTCTGGGGCTCAAGAGTGGAGCCCTGCTCAGGGTCCAGGGACAAAAAGCATGAGCAAATTGGAGTGGAGGAGCCAAAAAGGGGGGGGGGGGAGGGAATGAAATAAGATGGGGGGGGAGGAAAGAGAGACTGGAAAAATGAGGAACAGTGAAACAGGTGGGGAGGAGTGGAAAAGGAGGTAGAAAGGAGGCCAGGGAGATGGGGAGGAGGTGACGCAGAAAGGAGGTGGGGGAAGGGTAATGAGGAAAAAGGGGGAGTAAGGAAGGGACCGGGTGGGGAAGTAAGTGATGGGCCCTGTGAAAGAGGAAGGGGCCGAAAGGGGCATGAGGCTGCCTGGAGCGGGGAAAGGAGGACGGCCACGGAAGTTCTGCGGTCCCGGACTCGGAGGCTCTGCTGGGTCTTTGGGTGCCACGAACCTCGAGAGGTAAGAAGATTGTTCTCTCCGGTTGGCAGGAGTGCGGAGGAGTCGAGCGGAGTTTGAGAACCTATAGGCAGGTTCAAGGACAGAAGCCCAGTCTAGGTCTCCCTGGGGCTCCTCGCTATGGCCCCGGGCTCTTGGCCGGCAGCTGGAGAGAGACGCGCCAGGAGATGAAAGGCCCGCACTCCAGGCCCCAACCAGCGCAGACAAACTGCGCGGGCTTGGAGACGCGGCCCCCATTGTCGGCAGGGCGGAGCGAGGCCTGCCAACCTTACAGTCCCCGCAACTTTGAGGTCGCCAAACTCTTGACCTCCGACCAGACACACCAGTGAAGTCCAGAGGCCCCGAATTGCGGGCCTGGATCTGGCTCCTCCGGCGCGTCACGCCTTCTGTCCCTGTGGCTGTGCGCCCTGGTGCGCCGCGACCGCCTGGGGCCTCGATCCTTTCCAGGTCGGGTCCCTAGCTCGTTCCAAGAAAGGCAAGCAGCCACTCCCCGCCCCCTTCTGCCAGCATCTTCGCAGGGTCAGGCAAGCTGGGACTGTCGCCACGGCAGTAGTACTTTTTTGGTACCCCCGGAGCTTCAGGGAACCAAGGGCAAGCGGGCAGCTAGGCCCGCAGACCCGGTCGCCCACTGACGGAGCAAAGGTCCCGCCGCACCTTGGGAATCGCTCTCCCGGTGTCGACCAAAGACTAGAACCTCCAGGCTGGACGCAGCGACGGCGGGATAAGGCGTTACTTAAGCGACAAGACTGCGGTAAACGTTTCTTTCCAAGAGAGAAAGGTGTTTTCGTTCTCAAATTGTTTGAAGTTATTCGCCGCAACGTGACCCCCAGGGAGATTTGGGAAAATATTTCCACGTCCGAGGAGGTCGAGGTCCCAGGACTTGCGGTTGCGACCAGACAGGGTTGAGAAGATCGCGCTAGGAAGACACGAAGAATCTCTGCTTCTTGGAACGGGGTAACCACATCCCCACCCCCACCCTTACTGCTCAGAGATCCACACAGAGCAGGCAGGCTTTCTGGTTTAAGTGAATTAATTCGCTAAAGACTGCAGCTGCTCTTCTGAAGTCAGATTATATTTTAAAAGGTCTATAGACATTGAAATTTCTCTACAGGAAGTTAAACTCACGCTGAAAAAAAAAGTTAAGGAATGCATCCAGAATTCCAGTTTAATCCCCAAGTTAAAACTGCTCACTGCACTCCCAAATAGCACACGCAAATAGTACAAACAAATGTCTGCATATAGGCGTCCTTTATTTAGGCGTTTTTGTTTGAAAAAATATCGAGTCGATTTTAATTCGACAAAGTTAGCCTTTCTGACTTGTGTGTTCTAATGGCAGAATAGAACTGGTTTTGGTGATGAAAGCTGTATTTACTTTGTTATCTTAAAAATTTTTTGGAGGGGGCAGATACACATAGATAGATGTAGAAGGTCCTCTCCCTGAGAAATCGAAACTCACTTCTTCAGCAAGGGCCGTAATTTACGAAGAACTACAGGGATTACTGAATTTGGACTGATTTTCTCCCAGAGAAGGGAAGTGCGGGTTGTTTAGAAAACTCAATTCCAAATACAACCTGGGAAAATCTGGCATTTATACAAGCATATGCAAAACAAGCTAAACTGCTCAAAATGCCATTTTAAAATCTTTTTTAAAAATTACCAAAACAAAGAAAAAAATCCTCTCAAGAAGCCAGATCAGTTTAATACTTTCTGGGACTGACCTACCTAGTTGACATTTCTTTAAAAGTAGAAAATGTATTAATTCTTCTCACAAAACACTATTATCTCCAGCTTGCTCAAAAATTTTGGATAGCTCTCTAACATCCCTCAACTAAAGACCAAACCAAAACATACACACATACACCACCAACAATAACAACAAAATAAAAACTATTTAGTGCTGCAGCTAAAGAGGAAACATTTTTCTTTCTTCTTTTTTTGTAAGATGTCATTGAAAATGAAATTTCTGGGAGATCAGTAAAAAATGAAGAAATTTGATTAAAAAATTCACTTGAAATGTTATATAGTTTTGGTGAGCTGAGTTCGTCACAGGATGAACTGCTTTTTCATGCTTTAATAGAAAATCACTTCTGACTGTGATGCCACATTAGATTAGAAAGCCACGATAACTTTCAACTTTTTTGGGCATAGATTACATAATTAAATGGCTATTTGAAGACTTGGAAAGTAACAACGTTAGCAGCGACATATATAACTAAAATCGATTATCTGCCTGTATATGTTTATTAATTAAGCAATTTTTGTGCAGAGAATAATAGCTTATGGGAACACTTTACAGTTTTCAAAGAATCATCATATTTTTATTTGATAATATGTTTATTGTAGTGATTAGCACGTGGCTTTTCTCCAAAAAAAAAGTATACTTTTATTAATCGCCTACGCATCTATATAGCACTTCCCCCTCACAGAATATGCCATCCTTTTACTATGCTCTTTAATCATATATGGGAGGAGGGGGACTTGCATAAATGTATAAAGTGACAAGCATACGGAGGCAGATACACTTGATTAATATGAAATCAAACGCTTCCATGGATGCAACGATATTTACTTATCTGACAGTAATTGGCTAACCTGTCTACGAAACGAAAACCTATTATTAGTCGAGCACAGCTCCAGAATTTCAAAGATCCTCATTTCAGACAAGAGAATGCAAATGCCCCAGAACGGGACCGTAACCGGATACGCGATGGAACCAGATTCCACGTTCTGATAAGTGACTCCCGAGGACCAACCGCTGCTGTGGTGTAACTACCGCTCTGGCGTTTTGCTCTCGGACAGCGGCGCGCAGCTGGCGGCGCACACGCTCACGGGTCGTCGGCGCTGCGAGCTGTGGGTGCGGGAAAGGCAGGCCGCCTAGATGGGACTGGCCTGGCAGGGATCCCTGCTGGGAAGCTCCGCTTCAGGAGAACCAGACCGACCAAAGGGAGCCTTGAACAACCAGGAGAGGGCAGCCACAGACGACGACCCGAGCGCCTGCTCAGGGCATAAGACCAAGATCAACTCTAGGTAGCGGGTAGAAGTCTCTCACCTGCTAGATCAGCCTTGCGCAGGGCTGGGCATGGGAAGAGAAAAGGTGGATGGGGCACAGAAACCGCCCACTAGGCCCCTTCGCCTGGGCTCCCCACGCTCCCGATCCTCACGGGCCTCCAGCCTGGCGGGCCTGAACTGTGTCCCAGGACGGCCTGCCGAGGAGCAACCTGATCAGGAGCCGCAAGAGAGAACCACTCAGGCCTGGCCCCAGAGTACCTAGCGGGGTAGTGGTGGCAGCGGATTCGGGCGAGAGTGGACCGCGTGGGCCTGCGGGCGAGGAGGAGACAGCCTTCTGCGTGCTCAGGGAGGAGGCAACTCGGTGGACTGCCGGCGGCAGCAACCGGTGTGTGGGCGTGTCTGGGTGTTCCGGCACCCCGGGGCCGCTGGTTCTAAGATGGGGGTTCTTGGGGATGGGCTTAGGGAAGGTCTAGCAGCAAAGCGCCGCGGAGAAGCAAGGGAAGGTAGCAAGGAGATGCAGGCTTCGGTTGGAAACTGGAGAGAGTTTCGGTAGCTTTTGTCTTTTTTTTTTTTTTTTTTTTTGGAATCTTGAAATCACTCAAGAAAATCACCCAAAGAGGTGAAAAAAAATGGGGACCAGAAACATTCCCCGCGACAGTCTAACCCTGAGAACGGGGGTGGAGGAGTGGGACTGCCGGCAGCTTCCTTCCTTTACGCTTGCCTGCCACCGCCACGCACACACTCAAGGACTCCCACCCCGCAGTGCCGCGCACTCACCCCCACCTCTCTCTGAATCTTTGCGGCCGGGCGCTCGCGATCCGCAGCAAAAGCAGGCGCGTTCTTCTCTGTGCAGCCGCGTGCCCTGGTTGGGAGACGTCGGCCCCGCCTGGGGCGTCAATAGTCTCCGAATTCAAAGCTGAAAGTCACCGGGCGCCCCTGCGGCTGAGGGATGGTCGTCCCAGCACAAGGCCCTGCCCACAGAGGGTCTCCACCACCGCCCGCGGGCCGCCTGCCACCCTAAGTACTCTGGCGCACGTGGCCCGCGCAGCATCCCATCTCCCCGGGCGGCCCCAGAGGATGACTCCCCGCACCATTTCCGCTCGCTCCTGAACAGCCCCGCCTCTCCCCCCTCCCGACCTGCTGTTCTTTCTCTCCTCGGCCTTGGGCACCCACTCCTCCCCCCGTTGCGGGACCCCGCATGGCAGCTCTCCATTCTTGCTCCCACTCCCATCCCGAGTCGGCGGCAGCCGCCCGGGGGCGTTGTCCACAGTCCCTGCGTCTTCCACCCGCCCCTTCCAGCTGAGGCCGGTCTCTCCTAGCTCCACCATCTTGGCCGCCAAAAAATGCTTGGAGGTGGCTAGGGCCGGATGAGGGGCGCTACGTTTGGGCCGGAACCGGTTTCTATTTTTTCAAGGCCAGCGCCACGTAGGTGTCTTTCTGTGGGCCTCACAGCAGCGCCCGCTGCTCCTCACTGGGCTCGTCGTGGTGGCAGGCCAATGTCTATTGTGCGGGAAGATGATCCCCACCAGCGCGGAGCTTCCAGAATCTCAGGGGACGATGTAGATTGGCCCAGAAAACAACCAGAGCCGCACGAGGGCGCCAGAAGGCATGTGGGTTGGAGAAATTAGAAAGACGCCTTCGGGGGTCAAGGCCTAGACCCAGGCGCCCAGTTTCAATAGGCGGAAAAGAGGGCCTCCATGGCGGGGTCACCTCCCTTGTGAGGACAGATCCTGCTCTCCAGACCTTTTGAAGGCACCCAGAGTGTGCGGCATTCCAGCCACATCATCACCAATGCAGTCAACAAACACAGCTTGGCCTCTGATTCAGAACAGCGGTAGTTGACACGCATTGAGCACTTAACATGAGCGGGGCCCTGCATTAAGCTCCTGGCACGCTTTGCCTCATTTATCCCTGGCAACAACCCTGGAAAAGGTATTACTGTCTCCTTTTTGTATACAAAGAAACTGAGGCTTAGAAACGCCCAAGGCCACACACTGACTAGGCCAGGATTCGAACCAAGAGCCATCAGACAACAAAGTTCGGTAATAACTCCTTCATCCTGTCTCTCACATA
Source organism: Tapirus indicus (assembly GCA_031878705.1). NCBI lineage: Eukaryota > Metazoa > Chordata > Mammalia > Perissodactyla > Tapiridae > Tapirus > Tapirus indicus. Next base: position 29,768,619 of record CM062921.1, on the reverse strand, counting down.
CCTGCTTACCGCGGCCCCTGCAAGGGCTACAGGGGCAAACACAACCAGGACCTTGCCCTCGGGGGCTCACAGTCTACCGGGGAGACCAGGCAGGCAATACAGCTATAGTGTTAGGTGGAAAGTGATAAGTGACACTTCTGTCCTTCCCTAACACGTGGTGCAAGTTCAGACGCCGGAATGATGACTTCCGGCTGGGCGATCAGGGAGCGCTTCCTTGGAGAAGGTGGTATCTGAGCAGAGCCTCGAACAGCTTTCGATTCGTGGAGACAAGGGCGGGGAAGACATTCCAAGTGGAGGGAACAGCTTGAGTAAAGTCAACAAGGCGGGAACGGACACATCGCCCATCCATAGATACGTAAAACATTCCGTCTCCTTAGGGATCCAGTGCCGGGTGCTTACAGGCCAGGAAGATTTCCTGCCCCCGCAGCTGCCGGAGAAACCACGCTCCTGGGTCATCCTTCCCAGCAGTTGGTTGGCGGACAGGAAGCCTCCCACAACTGGCCGGGAAGGTGCGGCCAGGCGGGGCGGGAATCGGTCGTTCGGGCACCCGAGGCAATGCAGCCTCGCCGGCAGCAACTCGGACTTCGCGACTCTATACTAGTCCTTGTCTATTTCTGGTAGCGCCACAGCACCCCACTCAGTGGATGCGGGGGGCGTGGTCCACAAGAACCGGAGCCAATGGGGAGGGAGGCCGAGGCGAGGGCCCCGCCCCCGACGTGACGCACGACCCCCGGACACAGGCTTCTCAGTCCCTGCAGTGGCTGTAACAAAACCCAGACCCCCGGGTCCGGGCCAATGGAGGCGATTTAGACTGGAGCGGGACCGCGTCTGTCAAAAACCCGACTCGGCAGCAGCGGCGGAGTCCAGAAGCTGAGCTGGAGCCGCCGCGCTGCCTCCCCGCCCCCGCCGGGATTTATTGAGTATTTGGACTGGACAATTAAGTGGCCCTGATGATGTTACCAAGCCCGGTCACCTCCACCCCTTTCTCAGTCAAAGACATTTTGAATCTGGAACAGCAGCAGCAACAGCACTTCCACGGCGCGCACTTGCAGGCGGACTTGGAGCACCACTTCCACTCGGCGCCCTGCATGCTGGCCGCCGCCGAAGGGACGCAATTTTCTGACGGAGGGGAGGAGGACGAGGAAGAAGAGGGCGAGAAACTGTCCTATTTGAACTCACTAGCCACAGCCGATGGCCATGGGGATTCGGGGCTCTGTCCCCAGAGCTATGTCCACACGGTTCTGCGAGACTCCTGCAGCGGGCCTAAGGAGCATGAAGAGGAGCCCGAGGTCGTGAGGGACCGGAGCCAAAGTGAGTAGAGGGGGAAAGGAAACGCACCCGCTCATCTGGAGCGGAGCTCCCGCAAACAGCCCACAAACCTTGCTAGCACGGCTGCCCACCCTTTAATCTTTGGCTGGGGTCATGCCTCGCCCTGGTCAACGACAGCTCCGCAAAGGGCAGGTGCCTGCGAGGGAGCCGGGGCCGAGGGAGAAGGACGAGGTGACCCCGACCAACTACTCCCCCCAGAGGGGGGAGGCGGTGCAGCCCCCAAGGGAGGGGAAGGTAGTTATTGCTGCCCTGATGCTGATAAGCAACACTGGCTCAGTTGCTGGGTCCTGACAACTCACAGTATTTTTGCTCTTCCCGAGCCAAAGGGGCAAGAGCCTGAACCTTTTCCACTTTCCCTCTAGCGTGAGACAAGTTCTCTGAGGCTGGGGCAGCCGTTTCCTCTTCTCGGAAAAGTCCGTCCAAACAGGTTGTGTCCCTAGCGTCCGCAGTACGCAGGAATTTTGGTAGAGACCAGCTGGATGGTTTCCTCACTTCTCTGCTCTGAGCTCAGCGTCCTGCATCCAGCGCACCCGCAGAGAGGGAGGGGTGGTCGGAGAGTGCGTGAGGCACTCTATTCCGCACAAGCACGGCGCTCACACCCCTGAGGCGCTGGCCTTTTTTGAAAATTCCGTAACGTTTTGCTTTGTGTCCCAGGCCATGGGGCTGCCGGCCGAATGAAAAACGCGCGGAACTTAGTCCGAGATCCCGGCCGCTCACATCAGACCGGAGGTGAACTGGGTAGGGAAATCGGATAACTGACTAAAGCCTCCAAGGAAGTGTCTGTTTCTGAGGGGACAGGGTCAAAGAATCTCTTTCCCCAAGAGGAGGTTTGATGTAGCGGAAGCCAAGGCCTGTGCTCTGACAGCTCCCCTGGGCCTAAAATCGACATGAAACTGTCTAAATCAGTCAGTCAATCAAATTTCTTTCTCTCTCTAAGGTAACACAGACATCGTCACGAAGCCTTTTAGCTGTGGGCATGTGGTCTTTCAAAAGCAAAAAATAGTCCCTGGGCAATGCACGAGCATTACACTCAGATATTTCCCAACAGAAAGATTTTCACGCAACTCACGCACACCGGCCCCAAATACCAACACGCCTCACACCCTCAGCTTTCCGCGATAGAGTGGAAGGCAAACGAGTTTGCAAATACTGTCGTTATTATGTAGTTGCAAACTTTCATCCTGAAAATAGTCATTAGTGCGCAGAGCCACACATTTAATACAGGGTAATCTCTTCTCTCGCAGATGCACAAGTTCTAAATAAACGTGCACTAACTATCCCTCCCCACGGAACCTGCCTCCGCCCGCCGAGGGCATTCTGAGGGTACTTGGGCTGTCGCAGGGCCTCAGGGCGCCAGGAGCCACAAACGTTCCAAAAAGTCCAGGCATTTACTAGCGCACCCTCCGCGCTACCACCAAAAGAGGCCACAGTGTTCCGGACCCGGAGCCGCGGTAAGGTCCGGAACAGCTAAGAGACGCTGTTGTTTTGCTTTCTCCGCAGAAAGCTGCCAGCTGAAGAAGCCTCTGGAGGCGACCGGAGACTGTAAGGCAGTGGAGGAGACCGAGAGGCCGAAGCCACGCAGCCGCCGGAAGCCCCGGGTCCTCTTCTCACAAGCCCAGGTCTTCGAGCTGGAACGCAGGTTCAAGCAGCAGCGGTACCTGTCGGCGCCCGAGCGCGAGCACCTCGCCAGCAGCCTGAAGCTCACGTCCACTCAGGTGAAGATCTGGTTCCAGAATCGCAGGTACAAGTGCAAGAGACAACGGCAGGACAAATCTCTGGAGCTGGGCGCGCACGCGCCCCCGCCACCCCCGCGCCGTGTGGCCGTGCCGGTGCTGGTGCGGGACGGCAAGCCGTGCGTCACGCCTGGCGCGCAACCCTACGGCGCGCCCTACAGCGTGGCTGCGGGCGCCTACTCTTACAACAGCTTCCCCGCGTATGGCTACGGGAACTCGGCTGCCGCCGCAGCCGCTGCTGCTGCCGCCGCCGCCGCCGCTGCGGCCTATAGCGGCAGCTACGGCTGTGCGTACCCGGCGGGCGGCGGCGGCGGCGGCGGCGGCGGCGGCGGGGGTGGTGGCGCCTCTGCGGCGGCCGCGGCCTTGCAGCCCGCCTGTAGCGCGGCCGGAGGCGGCCCCTTTGTGAACGTGAGCAACCTGGGCGGCTTCGGCAGCGGTGGCGGCGCGCAGCCGTTGCATCAGGGTGCCGCGGCTGGCGCCGCGTGCGCGCAAGGCACCTTGCAGGGCATCCGGGCCTGGTAGGAACCGGGTGATCACGCGGCGGACGCCCCACCGCAGCCTGGAGCCGCGGGACTGAAGCGCGAGAAAGGCTGGATCCCAGGGCCAGGTCCCCTCGTTAAAAAAAAAAAAAAAATATATATATATATATATATACACACATGTGTCGTTCCCCAGGGCCCCGGAGCGCAGCTCGCATAAGGCCTGGGGAAGGGGGCTCAGGGGCGAGGAGGATGCCCGGGACCGCTCTCGGAGACTGTCTCTGAGGCAGGAATGCCGGCTGGGTGCTGGAGAGGACGATGGCCCCGACGTTGGCCCCGAAGGGAGTGCGAGAGGCTGGGACTCTGGCTGCTGCTCGGTTCTCCCAGAGCGAGAAGAGATTCTCTCCCTCGGCTTTCCTCCGGCCTCCGCGAAGCATTGGCGAAGAGCCCAAGGACAAAAAAGGCATGAAGGAGAGAAAAATGGGCGTCGTGGCTTGAGAAATCCCCAGGCCCTACCGACCCTCTGCCTCCTTTGCGGGCCCGGAGCTCCACACCACAGTCGATTTTCCTTTTCCCAACCGCCTGCCCTCGGCTGCAGATGCCTCGGCCGGGACCTCCGGATTGTCAGGGGGAGTAGAACTCTGCGAGAAAAGCCCGCGGAGCGAGATCAGAAGGGGGGGGGGCTGAACAAATCCAAGACCTGGTGGCCCACCGGAGGTGTTACCGGGTTTCCTTTCTGTTTCGTATTCTGTATTCAGCACATATAATATATATATAACTATATCCGCACGCCGTGTACACACCCGCTGCCATACACTACAGGAGTCAATAAACAAGGTGCAATATTTCCAAACCGTTGGCCCACTGCAGACTGTTTAGCCCCCAAAAGTGGGGAGGGATCCTTTAAACAAGGTGGGCAGGTCAGGAAAAGGTGCTTGAGGAAAAGCAGTCCTCCTTGGGCGGTCGCAGGCCTGGTCTCCCCTGCGCCAGCCCCCAGGCTGCGAGTCTGATCTCGTGGCTTTGTTCGTTAATTTCTCTTTACTCTTGTGAGGAGGACAGGTCGGAGACTCAGGGCCTTTCGAGGTCCCGGGCGATGTAATCCCCCCAAGTTTTACCTAGATGCTTGGGTAGTGTCTGGGCTTGCGTTAGATCAAGGCTTTGACTCTGCCCCAACTCGAGGGTCGACAGAGAAAAGGAAACCTCGTCCCCAGGCCCAGCCGTAGGCGGCGCGAAAGCCGCTCCTTCTTCGGCCGCAGCCCGGGCTTCCGCACGCTCGGGGGCGCTGCGCTGCGCCCCGCCGCGGCCGAGTTCTCCCCCTCGGCCTCCCTCCCTTCTCCCTCGGCGGCCGCGGCTTTATGCGGCTCCTTGTCACTTGCGGAGAATGCCTGTGCGAGGCCTGTGCTGCCACACGGCCGATTGTGAGCGTGCCAAGGCGGGTGAATGGGGAGGCCTCAGAGCGCCGCGCCATTGTGGGGCCGGGCCTCGCTGAAAGACGGCTCTGGGCCGGGAAGGTGCGGAAAGAATGGCTTTTTATTGGAGTCCCGAACAAAAGGTGTGGTAGGAAGGCGAAGTCCCCTGCGCGAACAAAAACCCCAGCGCGTCGGGATTGACATCCCCCCCGAGCTCCCCATTGCTTCTCAGAGCGGGGGCTTTGTGCAGCAGTCTGCTCAACAGAGGGACGAAGAAATGCGCGGGGGTTTTGTTCCCTACTTTTTGTGTTCTGGGGGAGGGGGCAGCAAGGGGGACGGGGGTTGGGCGAGCAGTAGGGAGGGGCGCGCTGATTAGGCTGGGCCGGCCGGGGCGCGGAGACGTTCAGCGGGAGTCGGCTGCCTGAATGCGGGGTCATTATTGCTACAAGTTTAGCAATTTCGCCCTTACAGGAGGGGGCGGGGGCTGCTAGACTGCTGCGGGGCGGCTTGGCTAGAGAGCTGCAGAGACCCGAAGGAGGAGGAAGAAAAAAGAGGGGAGGAAGGGAGGGAGGCAGGCAAGGGAATCCTCCAAAACCCGCTGACCGCCCAGGATGAGGCTTGGACGCATCCAAAAGGACCTAGCAGGAGGCTGGAGAGCCGGCGCCCTGGGGGCGAAGACCCTCCCTCCCCTCGCCTTTCTGGAGGCAGAAAGACCCTGGCGCCGAGCGTGAGTTAGTGCACCAGACTGCCGGTCCCTCAGCTCCTCGCCGCCAGTTCCCTCCTCCTTCAAGCTTCCCTGGAGCTGGGACACCGCCTCCCGCCACCGCTTTCACCACTACGACGCCCCAAGCCCCCTTCCTAGCGAGTCTTCTCTTCTGGAGCTATCCTCCTTTGAGTTGCTTAGGCTAAGGGCTGGGGCAGAATTCTCGCTTCCTAACACATTTCTCACTGCTGGCAGCCAGAACCACTCGTCCATTCATTCATCGGTTCAACAGTATTTACTGAGCACCTACTAATGTGTGTTCACTTGCACCGTTCCGGATGCTGGGGATGGTGAAAAAACCAGTGTCTCTAGGCTTATGGAATTTATTTTCAGGGATGTGTGTGGTGGGGAGGTAGACAACAAAACAAATGTGTGTAAAAATAGATAAATTCTAAAAAGGAAATAGAACCAAATGCTGGTAGGAGGGTTCTTTTGGAGTAGGTGGTCAGAGGAAACCACGTTGAAGAGATTGCGTTTAAGCTGATGTCTGAATGACAAAAAGGAGCCCAGTCCAAACAGCGCTTTGCTGTTGCAGCCTCCATTCCATGCCTCTGTCCACGCCCTCGGCTCCTTCTGGAATGCCCTTCCACCCCCATCTTTCTGGTGAATTCTTGCTCCTCCTTTAAGGCCAGACTTCTTTCCTGAGCCACCCAAGTGGAGGTAATTACTCCCTCATATGTGCCACCAGAGTCTTAGGTACTTTCCAATATCGCAACATAGTGTCGTGCAAATATTTGTCTGTTTCCCTCGCCGCGAGGTCCCAGTGAGGTCTTGGGGGGCCAGGTTGGCATCTTTTTCTCTCGGACAGATAACATAGCAGATCATGGGGCCAGGTTCCTTCAGCGCCGCCTTCCCGGGTGCTCCAGGGCCATGCGGAAGGCCCCAGTGGTGGGGAGCTTCGGCATTGGGTGCTGGCTGCCGGGGAGATGCGGAGCCGATCTCTCGGCCCACCTGCGCGGAGCCAGGACACCTGAAATCGCCAGTGGAAGACGTGCGACCCATCTCAATCCCAGAGGAAGGTCCCGTCTTCGGTGCCCCGCGATGCCGCCTGGGGACACGGCTTCCCCAAGGGATTGTTGCCCCTCGCCCTACAGCTCAAAACCTAGAAAAGGAGGCTGAGAACTTGGTGACCACCTTGACACTAGGACTCAAAGTTTAGGGGTTGGGGAGGACGCGGGGACAGGGAAAAGAGGCGGGGTGGGGATGGAAAACTCGGATGTATGCGGTAAATCCGGGACTTGCCTGTGAGACCCAATTCGACTTCCCCTACATTCACCAGGTGAGGAGTTATGGTAGGTGATCGAGATGCTGCAGCCCACTTCCAAAATGCTCACTTCGAGGCGGGATTTCAGCGCCTGCGCACTAGGAATCCAAGTCTCTCGGAGCCGACGCCCTCGCTCCGCTGGGGGTTTCCTAAGTAAGCGACTCCTTCTTCTCCAACCTAGTCTGTATCCTGCTGGGCTGTGGCCTCTCCATGCTCTCAGCGCCAGATCCCCATCTTCCTTGTTCGGCTTCCTCCTGGCCTGCGTTAATCTTCCTTCACTCTGCATCCCCTCCTGTTCTGGAAAAGAGGCGTGTGACCCTCATAGAGGAAACAGAGGTGGTTCTATGGACTGGCTTCCGCGCAGTTTGCGTGTCTTGAAATACTTAAAGCCAGCCTGGACCAGACCCCTCCCCGCTCCCCATCCTTCCCCCGGAGCCTGCAGTCTCCGGGTATAAATAGCTCCCATCTCTTCGATGAAGGATTTCCGTACTGCTCCTTGCTGGGGTCCCAGGGCCTCAGCCATCGGAGGGTGAAGACCTTTGACCAACACAGCTACCTCTTCCTTGAACTCCCTCTGCAGGAGGAAGGAACCTCTCCCAGGCCCAAACTGCTGCTTCACTGGACTGTCCTGTAAGCCAGGAGGAATCGTAAAATCCAGGCAGGGCTTCTAACTACCCGTGAGACTTTGAGCAGGTGAAGTCAGTCACCCCTTTGGGCTATGGTGTCTGAGCTCTAAGGCAGAGAGAAGGGTGGACTATATGTCAGAGGTCACTTCTGGCTCAAACCGTCCTTGCTTCCCTGAGTGAGTGGATAATCCCTCCCTTCCCAGTGACTGGTGCCACACCGCGCACAAGAAGTGGGTAGGCACCACTGTTGGCGGAGGTGGAACAGGTTCTAGAAGGCTGGAATTTCTTTTCTGCAGAGCCTAACCTGGAGGGGTTAAGAGAGGCTGGACTCTGGAGTCAGGCTGCCTCCATTCTAATCTCAGTGCCACCACATGGAGTGGCAGAGACCTTGAGTAAATTAGGAGCACTCAGAACCTGTTTCCTTCTCTATAAAATGGGTATGCTTATAGCACCTCTCTCGTAGTTTTTTTTAACCTCCAGTAAAACGCACAAATATTAAGTATACAACTCAATGGATGTTTATATATGTAAACACTCACGTACCAATCACCTTGGCTTTGAAAATTACATTGAATGAACGTGTAAAGGCCGCTTAGCGCAGTGTCTGGTACGCACGAGGCACTGATCGCATCAATGCTATGGGCCAGGCCGGCGCTACGCGCTTTGCACGCTGAGAAGCCCAGGACTCCCTTCAGCGCTTGAGGCACTTCGAGGTCCGCGGGGAGAGCTGGGCAGGCCAGAGGATTCCGAACCCCAACGCTGCGGGCGCGCGTCACCACAGAGGCGGGTCGGAGCTTTTACCCGCAAGCCAGGGGCAGGCGGCGCCCAGTGGGGCTTGCAGGGCTGGGAAAGCTTCGCAGAGGCTTGGACCTTGGCTGGGTCTGGGGAATTCGACTGAAGGGGAAGGTAAAACGAGGTTCCAGGCGAAGCCTCGAATCCCCTCTAGCTCATCACTGCAGGGAGGAAAGGGTCAGAAGGGGAACCCAGCTCCTCTCGGCAGGGTTTCTCCCGGGTGCCGCGCTCCGCTGTTCCCGGGCGCCACCAGAGTGACCTGGGGCTGCGCATCTCCGCAAGGGTGGGGCCGGGTGGGCGGGCGCTCCGCAGCAGACAGGCGCGTGCAGGAGGAGGGTTGGTTCAAGGCTTCAATCGCAGCGTCCTCCTCCTCCTTAGCTTTTTGGTTCAGGGCTCCAGAGGGGACTTCCCGGGCGCCTTCTCCCAACTCAAGGGGCCCGAGCCCTGGAAGGCCGGCAGATTCTCCGTGACCAGACAGTTCAGAGCTCGGCCGAAGCCTGGCTCCGCGCTAAGGGGAAGGATCCTCGGAACCGCCGGGGGCAGCGCTGGTGCCGCGGGTCGGGCGCCGCCTCCCAGACAGGCCTGGGGCGTTCAGAGCCCGCTGGGCAGGGAACGAACCAAGGAGCCCTGAGAGAGCCTGGCCAACCCTCGGGGTGAGAACCCAAACTTGAAGAGCCAGCAGTCCTGAGGATTCTAACCTGGGCGCGGAGCCAGGCCCAGCGCACAGCGCGGAGGTAGGACGCTCCGGGGAGGGTTAGGCGAGTCCATAAGGCCTCTGTAGGAAGTCCAGGGGAGGCGTTTGGGGAAGGGGGCGCTGATCTCAAAACCACGTTTGCTTTATTGAAATGACGCGGGTTTTTTTTCAACCTAGAGTATAGGTAACATTAACGACAGTAAAGCTGTCTAAAGGGGCGTTTAGAAAATTTATTGAAGTTTGAAACACATACAGAAAAGACAAAGTGTACAGTCCACCGAATCTTCATAAACTGAACACTCCCATGAGATCAACTCCCAGAAGAAACAGAACATTACCAGCCCCCCAAGACACCCCACATGCTCTCTTCTTGTCACAACCACCACCGCCGAGGGTCACCACTATTCTGGCTTCTAACAGTGTAGATTAGTTTTGCCTGGTTTGGAACATTTATAAATGGAATCGTATAGTGTGTCCTCTTATGTGCCTGGCTTCTTTCGTTTGTGAGATTTATCCATATTGCTGCGCGTAGTTGTAGATCGTTCACTTTCATAAGAGTATTCCATTGTGTGAATACGCCACAATTAATTTATCCGTTTTGCTATTGATGGGCATTTGGTAGTTTCTAGTTTTTGATTATTGTGAATAGTGCTGCTACAAACATTCTAGAACAGTGTCCAATAGAACTTTCTGCGTTGATGGAAATGTTCTATGTCTGTGCTGTCCAATATGGTAGCCACTAGTCACATGTGGCTATTGAGCACTTGAAACATGGCTGGTATAACTGAGGAACTGGATTTTTAATTTTCTAAAATTATAATTAATTTCAATATAAAGACTCACATGTATTGGACAGCACAGTTCTAGTATGTCTTTTGGTGACTGTGATAAACATTTCTATTTGATATATATCTAGGAGTGCAATCGTTGTGTCACAGGTATGTATACCAGCTTTAGTAGATTCTGCCAAGCAGTGTTCTAAAGTTGGCTGTAGCAATTTACACTCCTACCAGCAGTAGCACCACATGCTCCCCAATGCTTAGTATTTTTGTGTCATTTCTTTTTCATTTTAGCCATCTTGCTGAGCATGTAGTTAAAAGAGGCTTTGGTTCACTTTTAAGTAAGGTTATGAAAATTGTCACTTATCCATAGTAAATATGATGTGGGTTGGAGGGGTTCTTGAGGGACTGAGAGATATTATAGAGATCTAAAGTTCACCCTTTATACCAGCCCACTCCCACAGTCGGCCTTCCCACTCAATCTGCCTTCTCCCCTAGGAACTGGACCAGGGTTAGCAGGGCATTAGGAAGGGACCATGTGTTTGGAGGTGACCATCTCCCACAGCTCTTGTTACTTTATGCCTTCTTAAAATCAGAGCTCTTCTTCCTTTGCTGTTGCTCACTGGAATATCCCACCAGAGGAAACGGTGAGATTGCCTGGCCGGCTGCAGCCATGGCAGAGAAGCCAGGTTTTGTGCTGGCTCAGTTTTAGTTTGCAACGTGGCTCTGCCTTGTATAGAATGGCATTAATAATCCTTGGGTGTGCCACCTCACTGGCTTGCTGAGAAGCAAAGGAAGCCCTAGGGAGGCAGCACAGGGACTGCCTACTGTGTGTCAGGGCATGTGTGTGTTGCATTGTAGACATTCTCTCTAATCCTCAAAATAACCATGTGAGTTAGATATTCCTTGTTTACACATGTAGAAACTGAGGCTGGGAGAGATTAAGTCACTCCCATCAAGGCCACACAACTGGTAAACATAGCAGTAACCCCAGTAGGACTTTCCACCCAGTGCCACTGAGAACATTTCTAATGTTTTCTACCTCCCTTCTCTGAGTAAAGGGAGACCTGGCTGGTGCAGATCTTGTAATTCTGGATCAGATTAGATGTCCTCTGCTGTCTTCCCTTTGGACAGCTCCAAACTGATCATTGACCACTTGTGCGTGGCCAGTTAAGCAGAGGAAGTATTTGTCATGTTGTAATACCAGTGGAATTCACTTTGTGTGACACATGAGTTCTTATAAAGTTGTGTGTAAAGAGCTTTTTGCTTGTGAGGAGGGGGAAATTGAGTACATTTTAAGTTCATCTCTGGAATTTGTTGCTTAAAAGTATCCCAAAGTGAATTATTTTGTAAAGTGAATGATCCTTTTGAAACAAGAATAATAACCCAGCATTTGCTTTGTAAGTTTGAGTTTTAAAGTAGTAAACAAGGGTGAAGAGCAACTCAAAATTATATACAAGATTAATCAATATTTCATGTATATTTCCTCTTTCATTGAAAAGGGTTCTCATGAAAGTTTCACCTGGACCATCTTGACAGTGAGTTCTCTGGGAGGTCCACAGATTAGTTCTCTATCCAGATGATAAGTAGCTAGAAACTCGGTGACCTCAGTGGCTACTGGTGGATTCAGGCTTAGCTTGGGTACATTGTAAAGTCCCTAATCACTTGGTGAGCCTCTCACTGAGGGAGCTCAAGAGTCAAATGGATTATTAGATTAGATGAACTTCAAGGTTCCTTCCAGCCTTGAGATTCTTTAAATTAAATTTGTTACATGCCTATAGATTCAGCTACAGATTTCAGCTGTGCTGGTGGGAAGGGCTTTAGAGGTCACCAAAGTCCAACTCTTTTCTGATGTTGAATCCTACCTACAGCATCCTGGGCAAGTAACTGTCCCAAATCTCCTGGACACCACCCATGGGAGAACCACTCACCTGTCTACCCCATAAGCGTGAGAAAGTTCAGCCTTATGTTCTTGTGGAATCTGCCTCCTGCAACTTCCATCAGCTGCTCCTCCTGTTCCCACAGATGTCTACTCCTTCTGCATGTCAGTTCTTCAAATATTTGAAGCCAGCCATTGAGTCCCATGTAGACCTTCCCTTCTCCAGGTGAAATGGCCTTGGTTTCTTTGACTGTCCTCAGCCTCTTGGTCATGTTTCAGTGAGTGTTTTCTGGATCACCCGTTTCTTCTGTGCCTGGACTGCCTGGTGTGTTCCCCACAGGAGGTCCCCTCTTCCTCAGCCTTTAAAACACTTCCATTTTCCTTGTTCTTCTGAGAAAGCTGAGGCCCACTGGGAGGCTCTCCCTCTTGGTTCCCACTCTCCTTATGTATGTTTTTATTCCTTAGTCTTCAGAGGAATAAGTATCCATTTTCTCTAAAAGTAACACTTCCCCTTAAAGTCCAGATATAATTTCTTTCCTACTTCTAGAAACAATGCTTCTTATTTTGAGTTCTGTGGTTCCCCCACCCTACAATTTAACATTCTCTACCTTCCTTTTCTTCCCCCTCAAACATGTAGCAATCTCTCCATATCATCTTAACACTGGTGCCCCTTCCTCAAATATCTTTCCTCCCTTTTTTTGGTCAGATTTCTGAGTATTAGTCTTCACCAGCCAGTTTCTTTTTCTCCGTCGTATTTGAAGGATATTTTTGCTGGATAAAGTATTCTCGGCTGAAGGTTTTTGTCTTTCATGATTTTGAATATATCATTCCAGTCTCTCCTAGCCTGCAGAGTTTCTGTCGAGAAATCAGCTGAGAGCCTGATGGGGTTTCCTTTGCATGTTATTTTGTTTTTTTGTTTAGCTGCCTTCAATATTATTTCCTTGTCACGGGTATTTTTCAAGTTTGCTACTATGTGGCGAGATGATTTTTTATTCCTGTTTATATATTTAGGTGATCTATTGATTTCATTCACTGTTATTTCCCTCTCATTCCCTAGGTTGGGGAAGTTCTCAGCTATTATTTCTTTGAACAAACTCTCTGCTCCTTTTTCTCTTTCTTCTCCTTCTGGAATACCTATTATCCTTATGTTGCTTTTCCTCATTGAGTCTGATTTCTCGAAGAATTTCTTCATTTCTTTTTCATCTTAGCTCTCTCTCCTCCTCTATCAGGAGCATTTCTGCGTGGCTATCCTCAGTAGTGCTAATTCGTTCCTCCATATTGTCAGTTCTGCTCTTTAAAGACTCCATTTTTTCCACTATCTCATTGATTTTGTTTTTCACCTCCAATAATTCTGATTGGTTTTTCTTTATCGTTTCAATCTCTTTTGTGACATAATTCCTGAATTCGTTGATTTGTTTCTGTGTGTTCTCTTGTATTTCGTTGAGTTTGTTTATGATAGCTATTTTGAATTCTCTGTCATTCAGGTTATCAAATTCTGTGCCTTCAGGGTTGGTTTCTGGGTGTTTGTCATTTTCCTTTTGGTCTGTAGCCCTGACAAATTGTCGCAAGGATCCGACGTGGACGGCTTTATTTTTTCCCCTCATGATAAAGTTGGTCCTGCAGTTTCCCCCTGCTGCCACTGGATGGAGATCGGGAGCGGTTTGCTCTGAGGCAGCTGCAGCCCTCTGAGGGATTTTGCTGAAACGCCGGGTGTGTGGGGGGAGGGGTCCTCTCTTTCTCCTGCTTGACCTGGGGGTTTCCTTTCTGGCTCTCTTAGGGTGTTTGCTACACCCCCTAAACAGTCCGTCGTCGCTTCCCAGTGGGGATCTCGTGACAGTCTGTGAGAGCTCCTGGATGGCGATAGTTCCCCCCCCCCCCCCCCCCCCGCTGTGAGCCGCCCCTCCCCCCTCTGTCTGCGAACCGCGCTGTCTTTGCCGATCGATTGGGGAGGGGGAGTACAACTTCTTACCTCTCCTCCCGTTCTTTTGGGCTTCCTGCGCCTCCACTGTCGGATGTATGGCAGCAGGGGTTTCTTAGAAGTCCTTCGTAGTGTTTGATTGAGCTCTGTTGGAATGTGAATGATGTTTTCGTTGTGTCATAGGGGGCAGATATTCAAAGAGGGAATCTCACTCTGCCATGATGCTGACGTCACAATCCCAGTTTCTTTTTCCTCAGCCTAAATGATGCTTACCTCCCAAGTGGTGAGTATTGATGCCCAGTTGGAAGTTGCCTTTGTGGTCACCTGGTTCAACTCTTTCCCTGACGCCTGATCCCCTTCTCTAGCACTCTTAAGGAGTTCAAGTCCTGCCACTTACCCCTAATTATCTGAGACTTGTTCTTTGGGATCAAATGGCTTCTCCTCAGTTTGTGCTATTTTACCTCTCTTCAATGTTTGTGATAATCACTTTTTTTCCTGCAAAGTCTTGTCATGGTTTTGACACCCTGTCCTATCCTGATCATTTTCTTTCTCAAAGAGCAGTTACTCCTCTTGCTTCTCCAGCCCCACACCATGGAACCCTCTGAGTCTCAGTGGCTTTTCTACACTCTTGCTGTCCTAAAGCTTGTCATTGCACACACAGTGTCAACAATTACTTTTATACTGAGGGCCTCTGAATCTACAGCTTTAGCCTTGGTCTCTCTTTAATGTCACATTTTGAGGAGAGGCACCTAGGCCCCTAATGCCTAGGGGATAATTCTACTTGTGCCTATACCATTGTCATCTCAAGTTCATCACCACTCTCCCAAACTACTCACATCTCCTTCTGCCAAGGGCATCACCTTTCCTTGTCATCTTCCCTTTGGTTGGAACCAATCAGTCAATAAATGATTTCCCTGAGAATCTCTCTTCACTTAGAGCAGAAGGAATGGGAGAACTAACACTGACTGAGCACCTAATAGATTTCAGGCACTGGGCTCTGCATATCCTGACCTGCATAATACTGGAACCATCCCAAAAACTAAGTGCCATGATCTCCATTTTACGGGTTAAGAAATCAAAATTTGAGAATATAAACACCTTGCTCGAGGACACCACTTTCTTAAGTGACAAAAGCCAGGGTTCAAATCAAGGTCTGTCTGATTCTAAAGCCTGAGCACTTTACTACAATGGCCTCCTAACTTGTCACCTTGGCTTGGGCATATGGCTGGTAAACCCCATCCTCATACCGGCTCCAGATTCATTTTCCCCAAATGAACTCTTAATGAAAGGTACCTACATTTTCTCAACCAAACTATGGCTCCTTGCTGTGTGTAGGATCAGATATGCTCTCAAAATGACAAGTGGACCCTCATTACCATGCCTAGTCTGCCGAATTTCTCATTAATTTTTAATGATCTACTTTAATAATCTCCTTACTGCCCCTCTCCCCCAGCCCCTTATCTGCCATGCTTATTCCTGGAGGAGCCTCTCAGCTCTTCCCATCAAACCCCTCCTATTGGTAAGTCCAGTGCCCCCCAATTATGAAGTCTTTTCCAGCTACCATGGCTCACAGTGATTGCACATTACATTCTCTTAATATAGATGAAATGGCCTCACTTGGCAAAATTTAGCTCTTGATCTAAGTGATTTTATTTATTGTCTCATTATTTCCACCCTCAATTAGAAAATAATCTCCCTGAGGGTAAGGATGATGTTTTATGCCTCCATTGTATTGCCTACAGAGATAGGGATAAAGGAAATAATTTAGGAGAAAATGCTTAGAAAAGTATAAAGTGCAATATAAACAAATATATTATTCTTCAAATTGCTCATGGTGTAAACATTGGCAAAATTGATTGCCTGGTTGATATTGGGCGCAGGTTCAGCAAACAGTCAGCAGGAATTTGAGGGATTCGATAAATAGATCAGACTCAGAGTTCCTCCTCCTCCTCTTTAATCCCGAACAGCGCCTTCCTGCCCTCTCAGACTGAAGGTGTAAGAGGAGAGGCACCTGCACTGCCCACTAGATGATGGCCTCTTGAGGACAAGGAACATGTGCCTTGTCTGTCCAGTTTTCTTTTTCAGCACCTTAGTACAGTGCCCAGCACATGCTGGATGCTTGATATATGTCTGATGGAAGAATGAACAACTAGAGACATGACTTGGAGCAGATGTTGGCATTGTCCTACATTTCCACTTCCTTTGGATTCTCTTCCTGCTTCCCCATGTGGAATGAGAGAATGTCAGAGCTAGAAGGAATCAGCCCAACCTCCCCATTTTAAAGATGAGGACATGATTCCAGGGAGGAGAATGTCTGTCCCCAGGTCGCCCCTCCTCTTA
This sequence comes from Tapirus indicus, assembly GCA_031878705.1. NCBI lineage: Eukaryota > Metazoa > Chordata > Mammalia > Perissodactyla > Tapiridae > Tapirus > Tapirus indicus. The sequence continues at coordinate 29,752,614 of CM062921.1, read as the reverse complement.
GTAGCCTTCTGACGTCTCATCCAGTCCAATGTTTTCCCCACTATATTCCACTAACTCCCTCTTTTCAATGTCCTGTCCCTGCACCTATCCCCAGCCCTTCTTCCTCTCTGGCAAGTTTCCTTTCCCAAATCCTCTCTCCCAGATCTGCATGTCCTCAACTTGTGTTTCACGTTCTACACAGTGCTCTTGGGAATGCAAGCAAAAAAATATCTCCGAGGTTGTGAGCATACACACCTTAATAATGTGTGACTATTTGAGAGGAACACAACTTCCACCAGGAAGCTACAATTCAGAATCTCTCCAGGGGCTCTCTCCAGGGTTCAGATAACCTTTCAGAGTTTCCCTGAGTCCAGAAACATAGTCGGATTTTTATAATAATAAGCCATAGTCCAGCAGCTGAAAGTGCTAGACATTTTAGAAGGCTCATGGCAACTCTGCCACCCCAAGTCATAGTAGCTCCATTTTACAGATGAGTAAACTGAGGCTCAGAGAGGTAAAACAAATTGCTTACGGTCACTCAGCTAGTATCAGAGCAGGGGATTGAGCTGACCTATTTGCTTTCTCAGAAAACTCTTTGAGACACACTAACCAACTGTTGGCTCTTCACTTGGATGCCCACTTGCTCCTGGATGGCTGTTCTTGGTTAGATTATCTGAGAACTGCCCCCTACCTTGGCTCTATCACTGATCCCATCTGTTTGGCATCGCCAGAGTGCAGAGCAGTAGTGCCTTGCCTGCGCCCTCTAGTGGTCACAGGGAGATGCACAGTTCTTTCTGCCACTGCCTCTGAGGACCTCTGTCAGCACCAGGGGGCTGGTATTGGCCAGGGACCCAAGGCCATATAGACTCAGGCTTCAGAGGTACATACATCTCCCAGGCTTCCCTGGGCTGAGGAAGGACATGGATTCTCTGGGTCCCCCACTCCTGCTAGTCCTTTAAGGAAGACCCACTCATGCTGGACAGTGACCAAAATCAGATAAGAGGAGGACTTGGCAACAGCCCCAAATTCCTCTTCAGAGAGTCAGCAAGAGCATCTGACTCAGATTCTGTTTAACTGATGTCTATTCTTAGCTCCCACAGTCCTCTGTTCATTGACACACCTCTGCCTGGTATTGTGCTAAGTTCCCACATTTACTTTCCCTACATGCCCTTGACCAAGTCTCTTAATCTCTCTGAGCAACAGAGTCCTCAACAGAAAACAGGGACCATCTGTCTCACCCACGCTATAGGGATGTGATGAGGATCAAGCCAGAGAGCAAATGGAAAGTGGGGGTGAGGTCTGAGGTAGTTCCCCTTCCTCTCCCACTGCCATCTTGGGTGCCCTGGAGCCCATGTGCAGATGAAGCCTCCAGAGCTGCTCACGGTCTGCCAGTGCTCCTTCAGATAGATGAGCAAACCTTCTCTGAATGGACTCTGGCTCACCTTTGGGCAAATTAGAAAACGGCATCGCTTCCTCCAAGTGGACACGGCTTTGCCAGGTGCTTGGCTTGGTGGGTAGATATGGGTGTCTTAGGATGGGCACTCTCATTCAGTGAACAACTCACAACCAAATGTGAAGACTGGTGCCACATGCTTCTATTAACTCCTCTCTCTACTCCCTGAATAACATGACACTAAATGGATGTGCCGACTACCTTTACAGGACACCAAAACAATCACTGTTTTGGGCAAAATTCAGCAATCAGTAGGTGGCTTGGCCTCTATCTGGGGGAGGGAGTGTCCAGCCCTATGACTGGGCTTGCTTGATCTCCTCAGGCACTGGGACAAATATTGCTCCTGTCATAGCCCCTGCAGGCTAAAGTAGAATTCCTCCCCTAACTGACTGCAGTTCCAACTGTGGGTTTAAACCTTAAGGCACTAAAAGCTACAGGGGAAGACTTGGGTTGTGGACAGTGAGGACTCAGAGACATACACTTTGGGGGCAACTGAGAACAAATAACCCTGCGGTGAGAGATGGCAGCCCTGATGAGGGCAGGGCCCACAAGGGCTCTTTAGACTTGGCTTTCTTGTTTCTCCTGATGCTCTTCTTGTTCTCCTCTCCTCACCTCTCCTCCCTTCACCTCTCCTTTCCCATCTTCCTCCTTCTGTCCTCTTCTGCCTCTCTCCCTGTCTCTTCCTCTTTAAACCTCTGCTTGTCTATCTTTCTCTCTCCTTTTCCCTTCCTTCTTTCTTCCCTCACTTCTCCTTTTATCTCTAACTGACTTATAATATGGAATTAAAGAATATTAGATAGCTTTATGCATTCTATTATTTATATTTAAAAATAAGACAATTTGAACCAATCATAATTATCTCAAGAAAATAGCAACTATATTAAATTACTTTTTTTATTTGTATATAAACCATAGTCCTTTTATGTGCATCAGTGATCTTCGACAGAGAAAAGTCCCCCCCTCACAGAGTTTATTCAGTACAAGGGAGGGGAGGGAAGCAGCAAGGAGGCACTGGTCTAATTAGCGACAAGGGGAAATCCTCAGGATACTAGCAGCAAAGAAGGTTTAGGATCGTAGAACTAAGGTGGATCCTCTACTCCAAGCTCCTTGCCTTGTTTCCAGGCTCTTCTCCACCTCCCCAGAGTTTTCTGGAAAAGGCAAATTGATCATTTCAATGCCCCCACACAGAAAATGGAGGGCCAGAGAAGTTACACGATTTCTCCAAAGTCACACAGCCAGTTCATGGCAAAACCTTGAGTAGAACCTATTTGTCGAACACAACAAATACATAACACGGGGTATACAACGTAAGGACATCATGGGAGCTACAAGAATTCGAACAGCTTAATAAGACACAATTACCACTGAAATGGGATTATGACCTCCAGGGAGAAGACAGATCATTTATCAGGCAGACAAAATCAGATTCAACCCCAAAGTCTATAGATTACGTGTCAAATTCGCATTCACACACAATGGGCCAGTCTAATGGAGGGCGATGGGCCACGCACACAGAAGATGACCTGTTTTCCTGTCAGCACTCAGCACACGCCCACCCTCCCTTGCCGACATGTCAGACCACAGCTTACTGCAAGCAGCTGCTCCCGTTACTGTCTGCCCTTCTGCATCCTCTAAGTACCTTCTACAATAGGCCATGTGATTCCTCTTCCCGGGGAGCCTCTGATCTGCAATTAGCAGGCAGTCTTGCTGACTGGCTTTGAGTTTATTAAGTTCTGAATTCCCAGAGCACTTTGTTTTTCTTCTTTTTTTTAATGGCACCAATCACTTTCTGTTCACTTGAGAAAATATTTATGGAGTATTTACTATAGCCAAGCACTGTGCTGGGCAGTAGGAATACAGATACAAAAAGCCAGGGTCCCTGCCCTGCACTTGGTTCTGGTATCATGGGAGGGGCACGTTCATAAAGAACATTTCCCTCCCTCTGAGATGGGAAGGGATAACCTGTGGGCTGCGCAGGGTGCTATTGGCCCAACCAGGGGGGTCAGGACAGGTTTCTCGGAGGGGGTGATACATGAACCAAGTTTTGAGGCATGAATAGGAGTTAGCCAGGCTAAGTGAAGAGAAGTTAAACTAATTCTGTAAAAGGAAAGGTGGGAGGTTGCTGGAGAGGGGGTTAAAAGAGATCCAGGGGCAGATTGTGCTCACTTGTGTCGCTGTGAAGTTTTCCCACACTGAAACCATCTCTCCATTTTGGGGGAGCAACAGGTAGACATGCATACATTTGGTTTTGACTCTCAGAACAATTTCCTTTGGCTTTAAAACTTATGTTGGAATAATAGGGGAAACTGTCTGCAGAGGAGAGGGGTATGGGAACTCTCTGTACTATCCCAAAATAAGGTTTTTAAAAAATTAATAGACATTTTTTTCAGAACATTTTTAGATTTACAGAAAAATGACATGGTCAGGTGGGCATTTTAGAGAGATCACTCTGGCTGCAGTGGGGAGAGGGTGCGTTAAGGGGCCGATTCTGGAGTCAGGAAAACTAGTGGGGAGGCTATTGCAATAGTCCCAGTGAGAAATGGTGAAATATCGAACTAGGGTCATGGAAATGAGAAAGAAAAGGAGACAGCACTTGTAGGACGTGCCAGGTTACCAGATGTAAGAGGTGAAGGAGAGGGAAGACTCCAGGATGACTGTGAGGTTTTTGGACTAGGTGAGAAGGTGACTGGTTATCTTTCATGGTGACTGGAAGAGGAGAGGAGGAACAGGTTGATTGAGAGTGTTGGGGGTGAACTAGGAGGACGCCTATCTTATCTCCCCTTAAAGACAGGGACTGTGTTGAAATCCCCATTTAAAAAAATGCCTTGCACGTAGTAGGCCCTCAGTAATCCCAGTTGGGGACAGTGCATGCAGGCCCTCAATCACATATACTATGTCAGTTGTGGAGACCCTCACACCTGTCCACCTGCCCTAACCCCCCGGGGATGTTGGTTCTCTACATTCCCATGTCAGTCATATCCTCCATCCCTGCTTAGCCTGTTCCATTCCTGCTGGCCCTCCCCCCTTTTGCATGTTTTCAGCCCTGGCAGAAACAGAGCAAGCCCAGAATACACCATCCAACTGGCAGGTGGTGAGTGATGAGCTGCCTGGCTCTAAAAGGCTGGAATGAGGCGGCCTTTCAGTGCTAAGTGCAGTAACCCTAGCCCTCGGCTTGTGTAATTCTAGATGGAGGTGGTCTGGGGCTGGGTGTGGACAAGGCATGAACAGACCCTAGAGGTCCTCAGACAGGCAGTGGGAAGAGAGTGCATCTGTCTGCAGTCAATTGAAAGTATGACATTAACACTCAAATGGAGGTTAACGTGATGTGCTGGATTACGTGAGACGATGGGTGATTCTTTTTGCTACGGGAAGGCTCTCTGCAGGAGATGTGCTGGCAGACTTGCTGGCCACACTTAATCTCTTTCTTGCTCCTCACCTCAGATGAGATACCACATTTATGGAGAGATTCTCATTTCTTTTTTCTTCACTTTATTTCTGCCAAATGTCCTACATCTGTGTGGCTTTGGGCAAGTAATTTAGTCTCTCTGAACTTCAGTTTCCTCTTTGATAAAATGGGAGTCATAGCCCACACCTCAAAGGGTTGTTGTGAGAACCTAGATGAGCTAAAGGATTGAAGGGAATGACTGGCTTATAGGAGGTATTCCATAACCTAGGTTGTTAGCAGCTACTAAAAGCAAGTCTCTGTTTCAGAAGTAGCAGGCACTGGAGAAACGCAGCCAGCTCTCAGGTGTCTGTGGTTTACTATGTGATAGTAAACGTGGTCATTCAAACTGTGCTCTAGGGAAGGCCAGTGCCTTGATCCAGAATATACAGCACAGGGGTGATCAGCCAGTGTTTAATCAAACATTCGCTACTGCTCTGAGGGCAGCAGCCATCATCTCCCATTGTAATTAGCTTGTTAAGTGGATTAGATAGGTTTCACTGGGCAAAAATGGCTTGTTAATAAACCAGTTAGAAATGAGTTCTCATCATTGAAATCAGGGTATGGAAGACACGTATATTGGCTAAAACAGTTTACAGTCACTCCTCACCCCTGCATGACAGGAATAAAAGAGTCTGCTGAGCCCCATACATTTCGCCTTTCTGGATGGTACCTGTGGCTAGGTTCCAACGTGGTCCTGTGTCCAGCCGTGATGTCAAAGGATTTGATTTGCTTGGAGCCTAGGGGTTAACTTAATCCTGCTTCTAGATTGGAGAATCCCCCTCAAGCAAACCTTTCATGCAAGACCTGGTTAGAGTACTTAAAAGTATAGACCTGTCATCAGCTTTCAGAACAGGTTATTTTTGTGTCTACTTGCTGATAAAAACGTGTCTAATAAATGTCTGAAATGTGACAGAATTTGGTCTGAAACTTGTGTGAAGTGAAGTTGTGGGAGGAGCAGCTAGCCCTCAACAACCCACAATGTTGTCACCTCCCTACAGCTACCAAAGACAACCTGATAGTTTGTGCATAATGAAATCTGTTTGGGTCAGTTTGCAACAGCTTCTGTTAATGTATGTTAGGGTTAAGCATTGTATTTACCTTATTTCATTTAATCCTCCAAACAAATCTTTGAGGTAGGAACTATTATTAATCTAATGTGTTTTTTTTTTCTTTTTTGGTGAGGAAGATTTGTCCTGAGCTAACATCTGTTGCCAGTCTTTCTCTATTTTATATGTGGGTTGCTGCCACACATGGCTGATGAGTGGTGTAGGTCTGTGCCCAGGTTCCGGGCCCGTGAATCCAGGCCGAGGAAGCGGAGCACACAGAACTTAGCCACTATGCGTGGAGCTGGCCCCCTATTCTAATGTTCTTAACCAGGGAAAAGGAGGCCCAGAGATCTTAATGCATTGCCCGAGGTCACATAGCTACAAAGTAGTAGATCAGGATTTGAACCCAGGACCAGCTGAACCCAGAGCCCTTGCACTTAATCACTGCACAAGACTTCCCAGTAGCATTTGAGGGTTTGAGTTTGAATAACTTTCCCCTCAAACAGGGTCAAGTCTATAGTCTGGCTCTGCTGACAGCTATGTCTTCCTCATCTCAATGCCCACCTGCTAAGAAACAGCCACCTTCATACTGAAAGGAGCTGCCCCGCAGTGATGCCTCTGTCACAGATTCTGGCAACAGCCCTTCTTGACCCTCCCTTCTCACAGTTTCTTTTTTCCTGTTTTCCTCCCTCGTCCTTCGTATAGACTCTTAGGATCTCAGACTTGGGACATCCAGTCCCCGCTAGGAGAATATATAAATACACAAGGTCCCAGAGGTGGTCCTCCAGCCTTGCTTGAATGCAGCCCAGATTGGGCACTCACACCATCTCCAGGCGGCTCTTATCCCTCAGGAGTCTTTCTTCTTATGGACCAGACCATGCCTTCTGTCCCTTCATCCATTCGTCCTGATTCTTCCCACTGGAGTCACTCAAAGCCCAATCCCTGTGTCACATGACAGCCCTTCAGGTACGTCGGGATGGATTCATGTGTCACTAAGTGTGCTCCCTTAGGAAGGACCTAGGGATGTCAGATGCCTTGAGATGTAATGTGGGATCTCTTCAGTCCCTGCGGGTCTCCCCACAGGAAGCTTGGGAACCTGAAAGACTCTGGTTTCATAGGAATTTGCCCTGTCCTCTGGGCAAAGAGGTGCTTCTTGACCAGTTTTCCAGAGTCCAAGAGGAAGCTGCTAAAGGCTTCTCCCCTTTTTAATGTTTTGGTGAGGAAGACTGGCCCTGACCAAACATCTGTTGCCAATCTTCCTCTTTTTGCTGAGGAAGATTGGCCCTGAGCTAACATCTGTGCCCATCCTCCCCTATTTTTGTATGTGGAACATCACCACAATTTGGCTTGATGAGTTGTGTAGGTCCATGCCTGAGATCCGAACCTACAAACCCTGGGCCGCCGAAGTGGAGCACACGAATTTAACCACTACGCCATTGGGCCGGCCCCACCTTCTCCCGTTTTATTATTATTTTTATTGAGGTATAATTTATACAATTATTTACACACCCCTTTTTGTTTTTTATAAATTTTTATTGAGATACAATTTATATACCATAAAAGTCACCATTTTAAAGTGTATAATTCAGTGATTTTTTTTTAGTATATTCAAAGAGTTATGCAACAATTACTACTACCTAATTCCAGAACATTTTTATCACCCAAGAAGAAACCCCATATGCATTAGCAGTCACTCCCATTCCCCAGTCCCCCAGCCCCAGCAACCACTAATCTACTTTCTGTCTCTGTGGATTTGCCTACTGTGGACACTTCACATAAATGGAATCATACACTACGTGGTCTTTTGTGACTGACTTCTTTCATTTCGCATAGTGTTCTCAAGGTTCATCCATCTTATAGCGTGTATCAGAATGTCCTTCCTTTTCATGACCAAATAATTGTATGGATATACCACATTTTGTTTATCCATTAATCAGTTGGTGGACATTTGGGTTGTTTCCACTTTTTGGCTGTTATGAATAATGCTGCTGTGAACATTTGTGAACAAGCTTTTGTGTGGACATATGTTTTCGATTCTCCTGAGCATATCCCTAGGAGTGGGATTGCTGTTGCACAGAAGGTTACATTTTGATGCATTTCCCGTCAAGCCCTTTTCACATATAAAGGTTTCAGCCTGGGCTTGGGACTCCAGTGAGCAGTCAGGAACCTATCTTACCAACAACAAGGTAGTGGGAGCCAAGTCAGCTGGAAAGCCCAGCCAGAATCCCACCAGCAATTCTTTTTTCCTCTCTCCCATGCCCTGGGGGGCTCAATGGTTTCTTCAATTCAAAGATGTCATCTATTTGATAACAATGCAGAGGGCCGGGGCAGAGGAAGTGGTGGCAGGCAGGTTCCTTTGCACATTGATTGTAAGATAACTCCTGATTTTAAAAAGTTAAATTGTTTGGTGGGGGAAGGCTATTGCATTTTAGACTTGGGGAGACTGTAGCCTTAAATTAAAGCTTGCCCTCAGAGTCCAACCCAGCATTTTTATAGAGGAGGAAAAGGAGGGATTGCTCCATAGCTTAGATAACAGCCATAGCAAACCTTTACTGCTGAGGCCTGCAGAGGGAAGTTGTAGACACAGAGTGGCAGACAGGGTTGGGCTGTGGTCCATCTATTGAGCATCTCTGATGTGGCCTCCAGGGACACCCAATGGAAGAAGAGGTTATTCTGTGCTACATCGGACACTAAAGATTAGGGATCTGCTCCTTAATTCTCCATACCATGGTGTCACGGGAAAGGCTTAGGAGCTACATGTGGCAGAGCCCAGAGAACTCTGGCCTCCAAGCCCACCCCTGTTCTTTCCATAACGCCACAGGTCACTTCATCTCCTGGGCCTTGGTTTCCTAACCTGTGCAGTCAGGAGAGTGATCCCTTCCCTGCCTGACTTGCTCGGTTGTTATCAGGACCAAACCGAGTGAGATAATAGGGAGGTGAGCACTCTTTAAAATGAAAAATACATGGTGGGTGATGATTTATTATGGGCCTGGATTCATTTAAACTCATTCATCTCTTCATGCCACAGACATTGATGAGTACCTAGTTATAGTTTAACCTCAACTACCTCTTAAAGTAACTATCACTGTATTTTTATTACCCATTGTATACTTTTGTTTGTCTTAAATCACTCTATCTAACTTCAAAAGATGTTCCTTAGGGCTCCCTCCTAGTACTCATGCCTACTACTTCCTGCCTAATGCTCACACCTTCTTCTAACTTTGGTCTTTCCAGTAGTCTCCTTCTCAGGACCGTTTCAACTCATTTCTGTTTTGGTTGATGTCTCAAGGTCAGAACCACCTGCAACATGCACCATAGTCTGCAAAATACTCTCTGGTTTACTTCTAATGCTTTTTCCAACGTGCCCAGCAGGTACTTTCTAAGACAGGGTGAATTCTTTCAGCCTTCAGTAAAGATTTAAGAACTTGAGGTAACTTCTTCAAAGCATTCACTTAATGTTGTCTTTCTACCACCATATGCTAAGTTCACAAATCAGGCACATATCACCCCATGATGTTCTAATGGCTTTGTAATTATACAAGTGGCAAGAAAAGACATTTGAAAAGTTAAAGGCCTAACCCAAATGTCCATCGATGGATGAATGGATACACAAAATGTGATAGGTCCATACAACGGAATATTATTCGGCCTTAAAAAAGAAGGAAATTCTGACACATGCTACAGTATAGATGAACCTTGAGGACATTATGCTAAGTGAAATAAGCCAGTCACAAAAAGACAAATACTGTATGATCTCACTTATATGAAGTACCTAGAATAGTCAAAGTCACAGAGAAAGAAAATAGAATAGGAGTTACCAAGGGCTGAGGTGGGGGGGGAGTTAAGGGGGAGTTATTGTTTAATGGGTACAGAGCTACAGTGTGGGATGATGAAAAAGTTGTAGAGATGGATGGTGGTGATGGTTGCACAACATTGTGAATGTACTTAATGCCACCGAGTTGTACACTCAAAATGGTTAAAATGGTAAATTTTTTGTTATGTATATTGTATGTCAGATGATATATATAGATGATATGAGATATATATATATATCACAAATTGTTTATTCATTCAACTGGTTGATGGATATTTGGCTATTTAGCTTTTTTGCAGTGTTTGGCTATTATGAATAAAGCCACTAAAAAAAGTTAAAGGTACCCTTTAGAATGTTGTGATATAGTAAGGGGAAAAGTAGGTTATAAAAGACTGTCTCCTCTTTCCACCGTCTTTCCGTGCCACCATGATGGTGCACATGGACGTCCCGGCTAATGCTGTCAAGAGCATCAACGCTGCCGAGAAGAGAGGCAAACACCAGGTTCTCATTGGGCTGTGCTCCAAAGGCATCGTCCATCTTCTAACTGTTGATGAAGCGTGCTTACACTGGCGAATGTGAAACCGTTCATGATAGCAGAGCTGGGGAAACTGTTGTGATCTTCACAGGCAGGTTAAACAAATGTGGAGTGATCAGCCTCAAATTTGGTGTGCAAATCAACGATCTAGAAAAATGACGGAACGATCTGCTCCCATCCCATCGGTTTGGTTTCATTGTACTGATGACTTTAGCTGGCATCGTGGACCGAGAGGAAGCAAGACCAAAACACACGGGAGGGAAAATCCTAGGATTTTTTCCCTCGGGAAGTCATACATACATACAAATACAATGCCTCAATGGACAACAACAAAAGACTATTATTTCTTTCTTAATGATATATACTGTTATATATACGCATAGTAAAAAGTCTTGGATGATATTCACCAAAATGCAAATAGTGAATAGACCTGCATGATGGGATTATAAATAATTTTATTTTCCTTTCTTTTGTGAGGAAGATTAGCCCTTAGCTAACATCCACTGCCAATCCTCCTGGTTTTGTTTTTTTTTTTTTGCTGAGGAAGACTGGCCCTGAGCTAACATCCGTGCCCATCTTCATCTACTTTATGTGGGATGCCTGTCACAGCATGGCTTGATGAGCGGTGCATACGTCCGTGCCCAGGATCTGAACCTGCGAACCCTGGGCTGCCACAGCAGAATGCATGAACTTAACCACTACGCCACCCGGCCGGCCCGTTTTCCTTTTTTTTTTGCTTATCTTCTAATTTTTCTACAAATAATTTTATTATTTGTATGGTACAAAAATTATGTAAAATTATTTTCCAGGGTCCATCTCTGCTTGCCCCTTGCCATGGCAGAGAACTTAAGTAAAAAGGCATGGATTTTCCTTCCAATGATCTTTCCGTTCTTTTCCATTATGTTCTTATGTGCTTACTTGTTGAGAGGAGCAGTGGTTCAGGAGTGGTGAGCCTCCACTCCTTCGCCCATTGCATGAGAACAGTAACAAGAATAACAACATAATAAAACCTATCTTTTGGCAGTGTGCAGAGGAGTGTGGTATGATACAGAAGCACTCAAGAAATGTGACTAATATCACTCTTCATTACAGAAAGTACTGCCAGCATCCAGACAACCACAAGAAATAGAGTTGTTTTCACAATTCTCCCCATTCCAGCCAACTGTAGTGAATTAAGTTAAAGCTGTTACTCACCTCCACCACCAGTTCATTCCTTGCCCTCGCCTGCAAATCTTTAATGACGTGAAAGTCCTGGAGAACAACCACAAGGGGGCACAATTTCATCACCTGAAAGCCTGGGTCCCATTTCCCCAATTTCTTAACGAGCGCGTTTTTCCATCCACAAGTTATGCGAATACGAACCTAAGTATTGGGGGAGATTTCAGGTGGAGGAAACCCAAGGTCACAGTTCCACCCTTGTAGGGTCTCCTCTCCCTTGCCTCCCTTCCTCCTCTCTGTCATAACTGGCGTCAGTTCCCCTCACCTGAGGCGGCAGGGCCTCACGATGCTTACTCAGGCAAGCATTGCCAGAGAAGTTTTTCCCTTTGTAGACCGTGCAGCTAAATGTTATTTCACAGCCCTGCCCAAAGCTGCTGGGGGCACTCTGGTTTGAGGGACTTGTTTCTTTGCTTTGACTCAGCTCAGGGTGGCTACCAAGGTCAGAAATAGTCTCCCTATTTCTCTTCAGTCTACCAACTTCTTAGTAAGTGGTTGAAGACCATTCCTTTAAAAAAAGTTTTCCTTTGGATGGTGGTCAAGCTTTCCCCATCAATCTGCTGTTGATGATGACACTCAGAGCCAAACCCCTGCTTTGTTTCTCAGACTTCGAAGGCTCGCTGCCCCTTCCCTTCCTGCTGCTAAGATTTCTAAAGACGAGCAATTCTCAAATTTTGGTGTGAATTAGAATCATGTGGAGGACCACATCAAAAGTGCAGATTCCAGGGGCCGCCCGGTGGCGCAGCGGTTTAGTTCGCACTTGGCAGCCCAGGGTTCGCAGGTTCGGATCCCGGGCATCTGCCGACGCACTGCTTGTCGCCACGCCGTGGCGGCGTCCCATATAAAGTAGAGGAAGATGGGAACGGATGTTAGCTCAGGGCTGGTCTTCCTCACACACACAAAAAAAAGTGCAGATTCCATTACTTCACACCTATTTTTAAAAACTCAGAAAATAACAATGTTGGAGAGAATGTGGAGAAATTGGAACCCGTGTTCACTGTTGCTGAGAATGTAAAATGGTGCAGCTGCTGAGGAAAACAGTATGGTGGTTCCTCAAAAAATTAAACATAGAATTACCATTTGATCCAGCAATTCTCCTTCCAGGTATATGCCCCCAAGAACTGAAAGCAGGGACTTCAACAGATAATTATGCATCTATGTTCATAGTAGCCTTATTCACAGTAGTAAAAAGGTGGAGACAACCCAAATGTCCACTGATGGATGAATAGGTGAACAAAATGTGGTATGTCCATATGACGGAGTATTATTCAGCCTTAAAAAGGAATGAAATTCTGATAGATGCTACAACATTATGCTAAGTGAAATAAGCCAGACACAAAAGGACAAATATTGTATGCTTCCTCTTATATGAGGCACCTAGAGTAGTCAAATACAGAGAGACGGAAAGTAGAATGGCAGTTACCACGGGCTGGAGGAGCGGCAATGGAGAGCTGTTGTTGAATGAGTGCAAAGTTTGTTTGGGATGATGAAAAAGTTCTGGAGATGGATGGTGCTGATGCTTAAGTACATTCACATTGTTGTGAACGTATATTGTTGTGAATGTACTTAATGCCACTGAATTGTACACTTGGAAATGATTAAAATGGTAAATTTTATTATGTATATTTTAGCACCATACAAAAAAGTAAAAAAGAAAAATTTTTTTTTTAAGTGCAGATTCCGGGGTCTCACACTACTGATTCCAGAGGTCTGGAATGAAACCAGGAATCTGACTTTTTAAGCCCCTGGAGGTTTTGCTGCAGGTCGTCTTGGAGAAACGTTGGCATTCTGCGATGATGGCCATGTTCACTCTTTCCAAAAGCCCTGCATGACATCATCCACCACCAGGGCTTTAACATACCGACTGCCACTTACCAGTGTGTGGCAAACCTCTGGATCTCTCTGTGCTTTGGATTCTTCATCTCTAAAATGGGACCAATAATCCTGCCTACCTAATACAGTCTTTGTAAAAATTGAAGAGGCGATACATGCAAAGTACTTTTAAAAATTATTGTTATTATAACAGGTGACTCAAGATTACTATTCCCCATAATGATTAGAGCCACCCACTGGTCTTCCCCCCAAGACCTAATGCCCTGAGGATAAATTCAGTAATCAGTCCACAGATTATTCTAACACCTAATGGCAGGATCTACTTTTTGAATAACTGCCTGTGAATATTCTCAATGTCCAGGAAGCAGTTGCACTGGGCAACTGATTTAATGAAGCAAGGTTAGGAGTTAGAGGCACCTCTGCTTTTGCAAAGGGTTTAGTGGTGAGATCTTATCCCATGAGAAGCAATGACATTCCCTAAAGTTGGGGAAGGGATTTGGATGCAGCTCATAGAGTTCTAGTGGTTTTGTTTTAAATTATTCAGATACATTAAAAAAAACACTCCTGCAAGAATTCATACTATGCTAACAGACGGGTAGGACTTGTGGCAGAGGGTGAAGGGGAACCTTCACTTTTCACTCTAATTACTTCTGGGTTGTTAGTTTATTTTATATTGTGAGGTCCTGTATTACTTTTGTCCTTAGAAAAAAAGGTTTCTTTAGTTAGTGTTAGAGGTATTAAATGTGGCTGCCCTGTCCCATTCAAAACAGCACCGACAGTAAAAACACAAACATCCACTCAAAATAGTACCCTTACATAATAACATGGAGGATGATACCTTAGTAATTAGCAATTTACAAAGCATGTTCATATCCATTATCTTGTGTAATCCTTGGCATGATTTTGTGAGGTAGGTAATATTTTACAGCTGAGAAACTAAATGCATAATAAATGCACATCACAGTTGTCTAAGCTACATCTTTCTCCCTCCTTATCCTTTGAACGTTGTCTTTGGTTCATTTTGCTGTAGTTTCTGGCACTTATTCTAGTCCTACAAGAAAAGATGTTTATAATCCATTCACTTGCGGATAATCATCCTTCAATGAAACCGCCCAGATTGAAAAGACCATTATACTTGCAATGAGCAGACCAGTGCAACCCTGGCCAGGTAGGAGCTAGTGCTGCTGTGTTTGTTTGCCCCCCAGGTTATCATAACAAAATTCCTAAAAGCAAACTGTCTCATGCATATGTGTTTTAACAGAACCATCATTTTGTTTAGTCTGCTTGGCAGGCAGAAAGCACGTGAGGTTTTTCTTGTGCAGACCCTCCTTTCACAGAAAGCTGAAATGTCAGGCAATTTTTGAAAAGTTGTAAATGGCTTTTCCAGTTTGGACAGAGTGAATCTCATCATTTGAGGGTAGGGATTTTTGCCAGCAAATGTGTGGCTTTTAGAGATCAGATAAATAGTGATGATTTTGGTTGTTTGCTCTGCAATTGCAAAGATTTATTTGGATATTTATTGTTTAATGGTGGTTATTAGCGGCCACAAGAAAACGAAAAAGTCTTTGAATTCCACGAGTATCTCCTTTGAAATCAGGACTCAGTCTCAGATAGCACTGGTAAATTAAGGGTCTCTACAGGAATGACTAAATAACTTACACGGCCTGATCGTTAAGCATTTCAGGAGGGCAACATCAGAGCACTAGACCAAGGGAGGGCCCTTTGCCAGTGCACAGGTTGTACATCCTTGAAGCCAGCCCTGGCTTTCCCTTACATTTAAAACAATTTATTTATTTACTAATTTACTTGTTTATTGGTAGGACATTAACATATTGCAAATTCTAAAAGATATAAAAGGAAGGGAGGGGAGGCTTCCTTACTAGGACCACTGTTATCAGTTTCTTGTGTATCTTTCCAGAGATTTTCGTTCATTTAGAAAGGTACATATGCACAATATATTATCTAGCCTCCTTCAGGGCACACATGTACACATAGTACCATACTTTACACATTGTTCTGCATTTTGTTTTCTTAATAACATATCTTGAAGATCATTCCTTATCACTACAGATAGTCTTCTCCATCTTTTCCATGGCTGCATAATATTCTGCTGTGTGGATGTAACACAGTTATTTAACCAGTTCCCTTTGATGGCCGTATAGGTTGCTTCCAATGACCAAAAATACTGCAACAAAAATCTTTGCAGATTGTTTTCCTACATATAGGAGTGTTTCTGTGGAATTGTCAAGTCAAAGGTTATGGTTTGTCTTAAATTGTAATAGACCTTGTCAACAGCCCTCTAAAGAGATTGTACCAGTTTACACTCTCACCAAAATAGAGTTATCAGAGTTTTGGATCTTTGCCAGTCCAATGGATGGGTCTCAGTGCTTCATTGTAGTCTTGATTTTCATTTTTCTTATTTTCAGTGAAGCTGAATATCTTCTCAAATGGTTAGGAGTCCGTCTCTCCTGTGAACTGTCTGTCTATTCTCATCATTGCTGTATTGTGTTATTGTGTTGTGTTGTATTGTTCATTTGTGATTTGTACAAATGCTTTATCCATTAAGGAAATTCATTCTTGGTTTATGATGTGTTGAAAATATTTCCCCCGTTGTTTTATCTTTTAACTTTGTTTTGCCATGCAGAGAATTTTTTAAATGTAGTTGAATTTATCAGTTTTCCTTTTATGGCTTCTGAATTTTGTATCATTCTCAGAAAGATCTCCACTCCCGTACTTCCTTCTAGTATTTCTTTGATTTCATTCTCTCACATAAACTTTTGCTCCATTTGGAATTTATTTCAGATAAAGTGTGAAATAAGGGATCCATCTTTTTTTCCCCAGATGGCTACCTAATTGCCCCAGCAACATTTATTGAATAATTCACCTTTTCCACCACTAATTTGAAGTCCTATCTTTATCAAATAGTAAATTCTTATATGTATTTGTGTCTATTTCTGAACATTCTATTTCATCTACAAGAATGGTTAAACTGATGTGTCCAAAAATAGAATTTTCTGAACTTCTTTCCAGTTTAAGGTGTGCTCATAGAGAGATGTGGCTTATCCAGAGCCACCCAATTCAATATAATAATCCCTGAAAGGCTAATCCCAATATATATTTACTTTCCTAAATATTTGAAAGAAAAAATTATCGTGATGGTTAAGAATTGTCACAGATTAGATGGATTTGGGAGTCAGACAGACCTGGGTTTTAATCCCAGTCTACATTTATTAAGCTGTGTGGCCTTGGGTGAATTACTTGCCTTATCTGATCCTCAATTTCCTCATTTGTAAAACAGAAATAAATATAGTACCTCTCTCCTTGAGTCAGTTGAGAAGTAAATGAATGTCAAGTGCTTAGAACAGTGCCTGACGCATAGTAAATTATAATTATTTACCCCTAGGGTGACCAACTCATCTCCGTTTGCCTGGGATTTTCCTGGTTTTATCACTGAAAGTCCCAAGTCCCGGGAAATCCTTCAGTCCTGAGAAAACTGGGACGTTTGGTCACCCTTCACCCTATTGTTGCGTGCAATGTATGTTTTTTTCCTCTATCAAAACCATACTACTCAGTACCCACATTGATTAGCTCAACTTTTACAGAAATACCACAAAATGCCATTTTTTCATAAACATAAAATCCATGCGCTTATCTTATTCCAGTTGAGTGCCCCTCCCTGAGGCTGGTAGACATTCTTTGGCCATCAGAGCCTAATCTAGGATTTCCTCTGGTTTCCACCTGAACCAACATCAAAGAGCCCCCCTCCCACTGCCAAGAAGAGGAAGGTGTTGGGGGAGGAGAAGTGGGGGTGGGGGTCAAAACAGGGCTAGAGAACAACACAAGGCAGAAAGGCTCCAGGACAATGGAGGTGGGAATACTTTGCTACTAGAATAAAGAAACAGAGCAGTCTCCCAGGACTGCTTGCTAGAATGTAAAAGAGCAATAGTCTTCCTCACTCACTGATCATTCTAACCTCAGCCCTGCAATAGACTGGTAGGATATTTATCACTGGGGAGGGAGTGCATTACGTATTTCTCAAATCCTACCACCAATGCTGTGTCCACTCTGTGCAGATATGTAGCTGGCTCTGAATCTAACTAACCCCAAGCTGCCCACCTCTCCCAGGCCAGCCCTGCGTGACTCCAGGGGGCGCATGTCATTCACAGACACGTGTGAATAAGCCCCCTTGGAACTGGCAATACAAGGAGCCCCATAACCTTTCTGGTCCTCCATTTCTTCTTCTAAAAAACGGACTAAATTTGATGATAGTCTTTATCTTTCAGTCGACATTCTTTATGGTTCAATTCTAATCACCAATCTGGGAGGAATGTGACTTTGGTACACAGTGCTCACTTAGTAAGTGTCAGTGAATAAACACCATATCCTGATGCTAGAACCATGTGGATTTCTTTGACTCCTTCCCTAGAGAGTAAAGTGGTAGAGGGAAACTAACAAGATGATGGAGAAAGTCAGAAGATGAGGTGGTGAACATCTGTTGTTCACCTGTATCCATTCTTCCTTTTTTTTATGTCTGTCCTTAATTTGGGGGGATCATCCCTCCTAACTGAATAAAGTCTGGCCAGTCAAAGCATCCCACTTTCTCCTGGCCAAAGAATAAGCAAGGGACCGAAGATCTGTCAATCAGATGCTGTCTCCCTTAAATCTGAGTCTTGACCCAAGTGATGTGAAGATTGAAAAGAGTTATAGCAGATCCATGCCAAAGGATATACCCTAAAGCACTAGTCAGCAAACTATGGTCATGGACAAAATCCAGCCCTCTGGCAATTTTTGTAAATGAAGTTTTATTGGGACACAGACACAATCATTTGTTTATGTATTGTCTATGGCTGTTTTCATGCTACAAAGACAAAATTGAGTAGTTATAATAGAGGGAGCCCCACAAAGCCTAAAATATTTATTCTCTGGACCTTTACAGAAAAAGTTTACTAATCTCTGCCCTAAAGAGATTGCCCATTACTTCCTGCTACCTAGATCCCAGGAGCTATCCTGGTTCCTGTCCATTCCAAAGCCTGGTTCTTCAAGGTTTCCTTGGATCCTGTGAGCTACTCCATATTTTTCTGAGAAATCCCTTTTTTGCTTAGTTGGAGTGAGTTGGTTTCTGTTGCTTACAACTTATGAAGCCTAACTTTTTGGCATTTAAGTATGTTTTTAATTTTTAAAATCATTTAGAGAAACAAGTATTTGATTTTATTTTTCTGTCTGGCTAAATGTGACTGTTTAGTGTAGCACTGGTGGGGAAGGATCCACATCTCCGTGGAGCAACACAGATGTGGCAATGAAAATGACCCCTGTTGTGCTCTATCTTTGACCCTATGCAGGATTAAAAAAAAATGGTGTCCAATAATCAAAGTCAAAGCTCATGGTGATATCAAGTATGACCAACTATTCTGGTTTACCCAGGGCAGAGGGTTTGTCCAAGACTGGAGGGTTTCTGGGCTGTAGGATTTTCAGTTTTAAAACTGGGACAGTCCCAGGCAAACTGAGACGATTTGATCACCCTAGGGTATTGTATGATTGAAGTTAAATATATGTTGTTTTTAAAAATCAAAATAAAAGTAGTATTTTAAAAAATAAAATAGAGTATTTTTTAAAATTCTCATTGTTTTAATTTGGTTTTAGCCACAATACTTTAATTATCTTAAATTTTCAAAAATATTAAAGGAGAGCATGAGATTTTCATGTTTAGCTAAAAGGGACACAAGTTTACTGTGTTGAAGGAATTCTATGTTATAATAGAAATAGTAATAATTGAATCACGGCATCATGGAATGAACATTGGGTTAGGAATCCGGAGTTCTGAGTCCACATCCTGCTCCTGGGATAACAGCATTTTGTATGTGAACACTACTTCTGAGAAGCGTAAGATGCCACACAAATGCAATATGTTATAATTATTGGTGGAAGGAAAAGAGTACAGTCGCAGATAATTTGTGAAATCTGGGCCAAGAACCAGAGCCTGGTTGGTGCCGGAGATTTCAGAAACGAATCCAGTGCCAACGCTTGTGTGAAGGAAGGAGACTGATCCTCTGGATTTGCAGAGGCCTGGAAAATACCTTCAGTGATGAAAAACATCTATTTGGAGTAGGCAGCCTCCAATAAGTAGGCGGATTACCCAGCTTCCTTCGTTCAGAACTGACTGGACTTGTTGGACGACTTCATAACTATCAGGAAGGAAGAAGGGATGTGTGTGTTCAATCTAGTGCAAATATAAAACATACTGAGATGGAAGATGGCAAGATGAGCTTCTTTCTGTGTATGTGCTAAGGATGACCAGGGAGAGGAGTGGAAGTGGTTGGGGTCTGGGAAGATGGCTAGAGATGGGAGAAACCCCCAAATTAATTCTGAATGATCTCATAGTCATGGGAGCTGGAGAGGCAGGTGGCTTGGGAAGAAGGGATAGAAAAAATTGAAAAGGGAAAGAGATTTGGATATAATTTTCTCTCTTCATCTTTCCTAGGCTAATAAGTCTAGAAATTCTGTGATGCGGGCATCTGTTAACCTAGAATCCTCTACCCTGGTAGAATTCAGTCGGTCCGTGAACTTGGGTGGGGAAAAAATGACATCTCTATTTTCGCTAGCATAAATTAAATGTAGCATTTCCTTCAATTACAAATGTACACAACAGACCACAGCTGTATTAGTGAACTTGAGATTTGTCACCAATAGAAATCACAGATGTTTTCAAATCACATTATTGTGTTGTAGATATCATGAAATATTTGTGTTCATCGCTACTTTGAAATTATGATAGAAATTAGACTCACTGCTAAACTTTGCTCCTTAATGCACAAAGAAGTGCATATGTTGTTATTATAGTACCTATTTTCATTGTAACAATTGTATTTCAGTGTAACTGGTTTCTTCTGTAATCCTATATATTTTATTTTATATGTTTGAAGGTATTATTCTGAGAAGGGGTCCAGGGGTTTCACCAGACTGCTGAGGGCACTGCCCTGTGAAACAGCCTACCTTCCACCCCCCCACGCCCTCTGCCCCTTTATACAAGCCTTTAAGGGAGCTCTGCAGAAACTTGGACAAATGTTTCAGATAGCGTGATTAAGGAGTATTTCAGCATGGTTATAACTAGGTAAAAATATTTGTTTTAGTTCTTGTATGTGGACAAGGACCGGAAAACAATTAACAAAAATGAAACTTTGTGTTCATTTGTGTTTCATTTGTAGCTGTGTTTACTTTTAAAGTGTTGTTACATTATCTTTTCAAAACTATTTTTTAGAAAGCATGTATGATCTCTTTTTAACATATGTAATGTGTCTTCGTTGTTGAAAAATTACAAAATGCAGATGATTAAAAAGTAAAAATGTTTAATCTTCCTTAACCAGTTTAAAAAAAAAAAAGCATGCTTCATTCTATGTAGCATTTAAAAAAATGATAGAGCTATATATTCTGACATAGAAAAATTTCTATCATATATTAAGTGAAAAAGCAAGAAAAGCACATGAAATAGAATCCCATTTTTGTTTTTTAAAAAAGGATATATATGTACATATGCAAATGCCAAGGAGGCCACACATCAAACAAGCATTGGTGTTAACAGTTTGTGATTATGTGTTAATATTAGTCAATACCAATTTTGTTAAAGGAAAGGAAATCCTTCAAGGAAAAGCACAGTGTTGATGCTAGGATTAGCAGCTTCAGGGTGTCCCGGGTATATCCTGTGGCAGCCTATGGAGATGGCTCCATGTTGGTGCCTGACGGGGGGGGGGGGGGCTGCCGGGCACCCCCATGGAGCCCTCCAGGGGGTCTGGGCCTCAGCTCTGCAGGCTCGAAGGTGCTGTTTGGTTTCTACACCCAGAAGGCATTTGTCTCTGGGGAAACGATTAAATTCACAAGAGACAAATGGATAAACCAGAATTCATATGTTTTTGTTTTTTGGGGTTTTTTTGTGTGGGGAAGACCAGCCCTGAGCTAACATCCGTCGCCAATCCTCCCCTTTTTGCTGAGGAAGACTGGCCCTGGGCTAACATCCGTGCCCATCTTCCTCCACTTTATATGGGACGCTGCCACAGCATGGCTGACAGGCAGTGCGTCGGCGGGCGCCCGGGATCTGAACTTGTGAACCCCGGGCTGCCAAGCGCGGACTAAACCGCTGCGCCACCGGGCGGCCCCGTGAATTCATATGTTTTGAATTAGAGTAACACCTGCCATGCAGGGTGTGTGAAAATTAAGTGAGATAGAGATGTACTCAAAGCTCTTAGCAGAGTGCGTGGTATGTGGGAAGCCCTCAGTAAAAGAGAACCATTGTTATTATGAGGTTTTCCAAGAAGATTTCCCTGTAGGGGAGGTTAAGTTGGTCAGTAACAATGAGTAACCGTGGAGGGCTTCCCCCATGCCACCAACGCTGATAAGGGCTTTGAGTATATCCTCTTATTTCATCTTCACATGCCCTCAGATGATATTATTCCCATTTTACAGATGAGGGACTGGGGCATAAGGTGGTTAAGAAACTGAGCTGTGACAGAGCCAAGACTTGAACCCTACTTTGCTGACTCCACCAGCGTTACCTTTGAGGATGGCTTGGTGAGCATGAGCTTGGAGCCTGGGTGTTACCTGGATGGTCTTTATGGCAGTATCATGCAGCTGTGAGTGCCAGATATCTCCAGGTTCACTAGCTAGATGTGGCTTTGGGTGAGTCACTTAACCTCTCTGTGCCTCAGCTTCCTCATCTGTAGAATGGGGATAATATTAGTGCCTACCTCCTAGGGTTGCTGAAAGGATTAAATGCTTTTAAAATGGTGACTGGCACATAGTAAGTACTCAACTGATGTTAGCTGTTGCTGTGACTGTGGTTGTGGTTGTTAGCTGCCTCCAAAACTGATCTCCAAGCTGTGGGTCTGGGCACCTCGTCCCCTACGTCGTACTGAAGCTATAACGCCCAACTGCTTCTCTGAGCACACCTTCGTGGGTGCCTTATACACACTATGCCAGTTCTGGGCATGTTCTTTCTTTAGCTAGAGCCCCAGAAAATGTAAAAAGTTTAAGCTTCCTCAGCTACACCCACAATCAAGTCAGGTCTCCCTGAAGTTGCTGCCCTGCCCCAAGTTACTTTAATTGGATTTTGCATGTTCATAAATTCTCTTGGGACTTTTTTTTTAAAGACTTTATTTTTTTAGAGCAGTTTTAGGTTCACAGCAATATTAAGAGGAAAGTACAGAGGTTTCCCATATACCCCCTGCCCTCACACATGCATAGCCTCCCCCACTGTCAATATCCCCCACCAGAGTGGCACTTCTTTTACTATTGATGCACCCACAGTGACACATCATTATCACCCAGAGTCCCTAGTTTACATTAGGGTTCACTCTTGTTGTTGCATTTTCAATGGGTTTGGACAAATGTATGATGACGTGTATCCACCATTACAGCATCATACAGAATATTTTCACTGCCCTAAAATCCTCGGGGCTCTGCCTGTTCATGTCTCCTCCCATCTTGGGATATTTTAAAGATGGCAACTCTCATTCCTAAAAACTGGGTCCAATCCCTTTTCATTCTCAGAATGTGACTGTCAGCCCCTTAAACTGAACTCACGTCCTTTCCCATCCCAGGCTCCCGGATCATCCATTCTCCAGGGAGCTCTGAGTCCCATTGACAAGTAAAGGTGTGAATGAGTGTGTGTGGGTTTGGCCCCACAGATCTGGGTGTGTCCTTTTAGGCGGTAACCACTCTGAGCTTAGTCCACCCAGGCTCCAGGCAGGGGCTGGTGAGACTGAGGAAATCCTGTCCCTGGACAGCTGGGACCAGGCTCTTTGGCCTCCACTAGGACCCATGCTCTGACACTGGGCTCAGACGAATGCTGTTCTCTCCTCATGTCTGCCGCAGGACTGAGGTGCTGGGCTGAGTGTGGTCTCGTGCAGGCTTGTTGGGGCTTGAAAGGGCTGGAGAAGCTGCTAGTCCCTTCCTGCAGCTGGACCTCACTGCAGGTCCAAGAGGGCTTGAGGCTGTGCTGTTTTCATTCCTGGCCATTATTCCAAGACAATGAATTTCTTGTCAGCAACAGTAATTCTTTATTATTGAAACATGCGCTGCTGACGTCTTTCCACAAAATGTTTCCACAAAAGCCTTCCCTTCCACCTCTGACCTTCCATACAAATAACACTGTCCACCCCCTTCCACTGCACCCTTGGGGGACACCCAGGCATCGTCACCATGTTGGCCATATCCAAGTCCTGCTGGTACTATTATTTCCTTAACATTTTGCTTTAAATATGCTCCCTTATTTCTTAATTAAATTAATTTTGCCAGGAACTTTGTATCAGAAATATCTGTGAAATGACAGACTTAGCGAGCTGCATTTTTCTTAATATGCATTAAAATAAATACATAAGTATTAAACATTTTAAAAGTTTTCCCATGGATCACCCAAAACCACCCTCCCCATGTGGCCCCCACCAGTGGTATCCCAACCCTGCCACGGGAAACCCAGGCAAGGTCTGTAAACTCTTTGGGAGACCCTCCCAGGTCACCAGTATTGTCACTGTTGACTTCTCTCCCTAGAACCCCTCAGTCTGTGCCCTTGTGGGCAGGCGTGGCAGGAAGGAGCGGGTCTTTCCACTTGGAGGCCCCACCCTGGGAGTGGTGAGTTCCATGGCGAGGCGCCCTCTTCCACTCAAACTTGGATTTCCTTCCTGTCTGGTAGAGAGAGACCCATTCTTTTATTGGTCAATGATGAAACAGGGTGAGGATTCTAATCGGCTCACCTCCCTGGGGAGGGATGTGGCCAGACAAGGCCCTGGGAAAGGGGGTATCAAAGGCAGATGGAAGTTGGTAGCAGCTATGGAGAGAGGATGGACTTGCCTGACTGTCTGATTGAAGGACAGACCTTTTGCCTCTTTTCACAAAGGTAATTGATGGATAAATGTTTGCCTCTTTTTCACAAAGAATTTGAGGCAGCGGATGGGTGTGGATACACAAGGGCTGGGTGGTTCCTAGCTCCATCGATTATTAGCTATATAACCTTGGGCAAATCTCTTCACCTTCCTGAACCTCAGTTACTCCCAGTAAAATGGGATTGATGATACTTAGTGACACCTGTCTTATCTACTGTCCAGGCTGTGGTAAGGACTGAATGAGCCAAGGAAGGCATGACTGCTCTGAAAACTCTAAGGCAGGCTCCTCAACTCTGGATGTACTTTGGAATAACCTGGGGGAGCTTAAAAAAAACAAAAACAAAAACCAGTGCTCTGAGACTCAAACCCAGAGATTCTGATTTAATTGGTCTAGAGTGGGTCCTGGGCATTTGTATTTTTAAATGTGCGTCTGGTGATTCCAAAGTGCAGCCAAGACTGAGAACCACTTCCTTAGAGCTGTGCTGTCCAGTAGAGTAGCCACTAGCCACATGTTGCTATTTTAACTTAAATTAATTAGAATTAAATAAAATTTAAAATTCAATCCTCAGTCACACTAGCCACATTTCAAGTACTCAAGAGCCACATGTGACTCATGGCTGCCATATTGGACAGTGCAGATAGAGAACATTTCCATCATCACAGAGAATTCTATTGCCTCTTAAAGTGCAGTCCATGGACCAGCATTTGCAGCATCACTGGGAGCTTGTTAGAAAAGCACAATCTCAGGTCTATACCCAACCTACCAAATCAGAATTTAGATTTTAACAAAATCTCTAGGGCTTTCAATAAATTTGTGAAGCACTGCTCTAAAGCATACATTCCATTCATTCATTCTTTAAACCAATATTATTAAGTGCCCGGTATCTGCCAGGTACATTCAGGTGATGGAAAGCGCTCAGGGGAAAACACAGCAATGTCTACCATTCTAGCTGGAGGAAACAGACATTAAGAAAGAAAACCAATAAGCAAACTCACTTCAAAGTGAAAGAAGTTATATAGGGGAATGTGCTAGAGAGGCACTATGGGGGCAGTGCAGCTACTTTAAATTAGGGGGGAGGGTCAGAGAGCATCTCTCTAAGGAGGGGACACTTGAGTGGAGCCTGGATCACAAAGAGCTGGCCAAGGGAAGATGTAGGGGTGAGGTGTTCTGGACAGAGACAACAGCAAGTAAAAATGCCTTGAAGGCAGTTGCCAGATTTAGCAAATAAAAGTGCAGAAGGCTCACTTAAATTTATACTTTAGCTAAACCGTGAATAGTTTTTAGTATAAGTATATCCCAAACATTGCATGGGACACACTTATACTAAAAAAAGTATTTGTAGTTTACCTGAAATTCGAATTTAACTGGACATCCTGTATTTTCTGGGAAGCCTACCTGAAAGTGGGCCAAGACGGGGAGCAGAGCTGGAGGGACACAGGGAGGAGCAGTGTGACTGGGGTAGTCAGGGAGCAGGGTGCCATGAGGAGGGGTAGGAGAGAGAGCAGGGCCCAAATCTTGGACTACAGAAAGCCAAGTTTTAAAAAGCCACGTAGTCACCAAAGGACTGTACTGACTGCTGCTGTTTCTTCCCCTCGATGAAGTCATTGGCTTTACCTTCCTGCAACCCTATGGTTTCTGGGAAGGGCGTCTTGGAAGATGAACAATTGTCTGAGCTGTTCCGCCTGGGTGGTGCCTGGGGAGCCCTCGGACCACTGGTTGACCTGCCTGACCATAGCGTGCGGTATATATTGTTTGGTCTGAGCTTTTAAGTGCTCTTTCCCTGTTTGTTTGTTTAATTCCTGTGCTTTTGTATGTGATCCCCTATAAATCTCGCTCTCCTTAAGGACTATGTTTGACAACTTCATTTCCCCCCAACTGGAGACATTTCCCTTGCTAAGGGTCAAAAAGACTAATTACCCTAACCCAAGTATTGGAGAAACCCTCAGGCTCACACACGACCCAGAAGTGCACGATCCTGGCCATGTTAATAAAAGAATAGGAGGAGAGCAGGTCTGAGCACAGAAGCAGGGACGTTCTCGAGGCCCCACTGTTTCTGTCAGAAAATAAACTCCTGATCCCTTCAGTGACAAATGTGTGGAACTTCATGGTAGAAGAGGCCACGAGAGATATTCTGTTCAGACACTTCAGTTTACATGTGAGGAAATGGAGGCCCTGGGAGGAGCATGATTTGCCAAAGGACCCAAAATTGATGATGGGGCTGGGACCCGAGCTCAGAGCTCCTAAATCCCTGTTCAGTGCTCCTTCCACCCAAGTTGGGGTTGGTGTGGGAGGACAGAGGGTGGAGGAATTGTAGGGGGGAGATGGGAAGGGCAGCAAAACAGCAGCTGACTCTCATAAAGTGCTTCAACTCTTCCAAAGCACTTCCCTAATTATCTCATTTGAGGCGGGTACAGTTTCCATTTTGCAAGTGAGCAGCTAGAGCTCAGAGAGGTTAAGTGACTTGTCCGTGATCACATAGCAGTTAAGTGATAGAACCAGGAGTCAAACCCAGATTTAGGTTCCTTGGTCTGTTTGCACCACAACCTGGAAAAAATGGACAAGGAGAGGGCGGCATGCTGGCCGCCAGTGTTGTCAGAGAACAAGGGCAGGCAGCTGTGAGGGAAACGCGGCCTGAGAAGTCAGAAAGAAGACTGCTCGCCTGGAGCCATGCAGGGCACTTTACATGCACAATCTCCTTCGATCATGACATCAGATCTGTGATGGGTGTCAGCACCTCCACGGAACTGAGGCTCAGAGAGGTTAAGTGGCCACCCAGCTGGTTAGCAGCAGAGTTGGGACTTGAATCCAGATCTGTCCAACTTGAGAGCCTCAGCAGGTCTCCACTGGGGTTTTGTGGGTCCGTGGAAGTCTGCAGGTTGAAACTTGGCATGAGGGAGGCACCAAGAACGTGCAAGGAAAGAGAACCAGGAAGGCTTACGGGTACAGTGAAAGATGCTGAGGTGGGGCAGAGGGCCTTCCTCACTCTCCAGGGGTTCTCCGCTCTGCACTGTCTACAAATATGTCCCAGAACCATTAGCCAAATCCCCTCTTCTTCTTTTTTACGGTCTGTGAATTTGCTTGGGGGCTGAACTGGGGCTCTACCTGCGTTGCTGGTAGGTTCCGCCCTTGGAACTGCAGTGTTCTGGCCCCTTGGCTTCTCTGGCCACACTTAACGGGGCCTCCTTCCCCCTGGGCTGCCCACCCCCCCTGCAAAGACCACCAGCATTAGGCAGGAAACGGAGCTGGACTGCCTTGTTTTCATGCAAGAACTTGTCCCATCTTCTCCTGCCTCCCTCTCCCAATCTCCCAGCCTCCTAATTTTGTTTCCAAAATAATTGTGAGGTTTTCCCCCAGCTGAGGGTCCGTAATCAACTACTTGTGGGGAAATTCCTACCAAGGCTCCCTTATCTTTTCTA
Organism: Tapirus indicus; assembly: GCA_031878705.1. NCBI lineage: Eukaryota > Metazoa > Chordata > Mammalia > Perissodactyla > Tapiridae > Tapirus > Tapirus indicus. The sequence continues at coordinate 29,725,009 of CM062921.1, read as the reverse complement.
GTCAACCAACTTATTTTTTCTGTTGATAGAGGCAGGGTCATTGACAATCTTATCATTTGCCCCAGTACTTAATTCAGTCCCGGCACACAGTAGGTTCACAATAAGTCCTTCTGCCCTGAATTGACAGCGCAAGGGAGTAAGAGATGGAATTATTCTGAGGGGCTGTCATTGCTAATGTTTCCCTTGTTTAGACATCTTTTGTAGCTAATGAATCTCTCAAGGCGTCTGGGACATTCCTCGGAAGCCTCCCCATTAGGCAAGTCACTGGATGACCCTCTTGTCCTCTGGGGGAATGCTGGGAGTCAGCACATCTGTTCCAGGGGCTCAGAGTTCCCATGTGGTCAGTGGAGCCTGCTGCCCACCGACCAGCTGCCATGTCACTTCTCCTTGCCTTCTACAAGGGTCTGCGATCCCCAAAAAACAAACGAAAATTTAAGTCCAAGGGAATATAAAAATGTAGTTAGAAAATGTCACCAATGTCACCAAAATGTTTACTCCTGGCAGTAAAGGGCCAACATTTTTTGAGGCATGTGGATGGAGTAAAATGGGGATTCTTTGTACTGTTTTTGAAGAATTTCTGTTGATCTGAAAATATCTCAAAATAAAATGTTAGTTAGATAAACAAAATATGTTTTGCGACCAGGTTGAGTAAGTGAGCAAGAAGATGAGGGACAGCCTGGAGCAGAGAGAGGCAGGGAGTGGCGTGGTTAAGACGAGGGCTTTGGGGTCAGAGAGAGTTGGGCTGGCATCTTGCTTTCCCATTTAGGAGCAGTCGTACCTTGAACAGGTTACCTAACCTCTTCAAATTCCAGTTTCTTTGTCTGGAAAATGGGGATGTTAATGTCAACCTCCCTGGAATATCAAGGGATTAAATGAGATAATGCATGTACAGCTTTTAGGATGATGCCTGAGACTTAGTAAGGGATCAGTAAATGTAGGAAGAAGGCAAAAGAGACAGAGAAAGGACAAAGTCCTCCCCTTGCCCAATCTCAGTCTCTGCCATTTGAGGCCCTAGATGCCACACCAGAGACCCACCACATTGTTGTGACCAGCCCCTGGCTTTGACCTGCAACTGCCCATGTGATGACATAGGCCAGGGCTGCCTCCCATACAATGTTTCCTGACATTCCTAAGTGGTCGTCGTAAAGGGCCAGCAGGAAGGTGCTTATGGATCCTTCTTAGCTTGTGAACTCGGGCCATTCATTCATTCATTCAACAAAACTTCACTGGCTAGGGGTGGAGGGAACCACGGACCAGGCACTGTACTTGGCATGGTGATATAGCATGGAACAAAACCGACCTGGTCCTTGCCCTCTAGCTGCTTACATTCCAGGAACCAGCCTTTCCCTGTTGTTTTCTCTGGCTCCCCTCCTTCAGCAACTCCCAGCCTTGGTCATTCCTCCAGAATACAAAACCCACTTTACTGCAGCATGCAGACAACTCAGGCCCACACAGCCACAGAAGGCAGGGCACCGTGACACGACATTGTAACTGGGCCTGATCATTCTTTCGCTGTAGTCCTTGGGTAGAATTTGGCTTCGGGAGCTTGGGAGGAACTAAGGGTAGCCAGTGGTGCAAAGCTGAAACTGCGTTATCTGCCAATACTTAAGCTCTGATTGGCTGCCTGCCCCCCTTCCATGCCCACTGTATTTTTTTTCACTAGTTTCTGCCCTAGACTCAGTCTTCCTTCTCTGTCTGCAATCCCTATCAGTTTGAAGCCCTTTTTCCAAATAGCTTTCCTTTTGTAATCAAATATGCCCTCCACCCCCCACCGTCCTGCCTCACCCTGCCTCTCCAACCTGGCGTGGTACTAGTCCAACTCCAGCAAGAGTTCACACTTCCCAGCATCTCAGATACCAATTCATTGGAAAATTAGCATCAGCAAACCTACCCTGCCTCTCTGTGTGGCAATTTTCCATTCATTTGTTTTACAGGAAAACTGGAGTAATAATCCAAAACACAATACAAATTGAAGGAGGGAGAATTTCTTCTTTCTTACACTCTTTCATCCTCACAACTATTTTAGTAAACCTCTCATTTATGTTCTCAAAAATAAATTGCTATTTTTCCCTTTAGAACATCATTTCAATATTATTTATTGAGAACTAGTTATTTTACAACCTATAGAGAAAGTCTTATATATTCTTCATAAATAAGACCTACAATATAACTAAAATATATATAACAAATATACAATAATAATAAAATATATAAACAATATACCAAAAAATATAACTAAACACATACCAAGGAGGGACTCCAGTGAGTTCTGTACTGTGAGATGAGATTTCAGAGACTGTAAGATTTAGTCTCTGAAAAGTGAACTTTGTGTGTTTGTTTGGTCAAATAAAAAAAAAGATATTTGCTAATTATTTTGTGAATTTTATGTCACGAAAAAATGTTTCCATGAAGCCTAAAAGAAAAAAAAGAGAGCCCAGGCTCTGGACTCCGATGCAGTCCAGGTCTCTCCTTTCTACTATGTACTCGCTCGTAGAATGGGTATACAAATTAAAAGAGATAATAGATGTAAATTGATTATCACAGTGCCTCAATAGATGGTAGCACAGACTGCTAGCTGTGTGCCCCAAAATCTATTCTCCTCTTTCTTTTAGTAATGTAACCCCGATTTTTTTCTGGGCATAAAGACTTCTTTGTAGCTGGGTGCAGTCATGTGACTAGGCCAATGAGTTCTGAGCAGAAACATTGCATGGAACTTCCAGGAAGTCTCCCTAAATAGAGGAGACTTTCTTCATCATCCTTCTGCCTGTTATTGGTCTGGACTCTAGATGTGATGGCTGGTGCCCCAAATGTTATTTTAGAGCATGAGGAGGAGGGCCACATCCTGGGATGGCATTGCAGAGTTAAAGAGCTTGTGTCCTTGATGAGCAGGGAGCTGCCATTCCAGCTCTGGACTTCCTGAGGATTTCTTTTCAAAAAACATAAGTTAATTTTTCTCATATTTAAACCATTACCTTTCAGGTCTCATTTTCCCAAAGTGAAACTAATCCTAACTAATATACTATAATTATTATTGTTATCATTATTTTATTAACCCTGGCCTACAATCCTTCTCACAAATCCCCTCTTTCAGCCATTAGAAACAGCCTAAATGTCATCAATAGTACAAAGAATTTTGCCTTGGTTCTGATCTCTGTTGCCAACTATTCATGTCTTTAACGTGAGGGCACCTGTGTCCTCCTGGCCCCTGGTGGTGTATTCACTGCTTCCCTTCTTTTGTTTCCCCCTCTTTCTGCTCTCTTGATTCAAGGTCTTTCCCCACTTTCCATGGCTCTTCTTGCAGGATTCTCAACTGACTGAGTGGGACTGAACTGCCCTGAAGCAGAGAAGGATTTGGACTAGGTAGAAAGGAGGGGAAGCATTCCAGGTGGGAGGAAACAGAAGTAAAAGGGGAAAGCAGTTGGAGCATAATTTAGGGACTAGAAGGGAAGTGGCTGAAGGTGTCTGCAGAGGGTGGTAGGCGATCAGACTGAATGGGAAGGGGTGGGACCCTATTATGGAGTGTCTTCAAGACCCACTAGAGGAATTTGGACTTGATCCTGGAGGAAATAGAGTCACTACACGTTACTGAGCAGGGCAGTGACACAAGGCAAGGGATGTTTCCAAAAGAATTAATCTGGGGGGCCGCCCGGTGGCGCAGCGGTTTAGTCCGCGCTTGGCAGCCCGGGGTTCGCAAGTTCGGATCCCGGGCGCCCGCCGACGCACTGCCTGTCAGCCACGCCGTGGCGGCGTCCCATATAAAGTGGAGGAAGATGAGCACGATGTTAGCCCAGGGCCAGTCTTCCTCAGCAAAAAGGGGAGGATTGGACGGATGTTAGCTCAGGGCTGGTCTTCCCCACACACACACACAAAAAAAGAATTAATCTGGCTGAAGTGTGCAAAACAGATTGAAGGTAGGAAGAGCCTGGAGACAGCGAGACCAGTGTAAATCTTCCCCCGAGTCGTCAGATGGTCAGACGTTGTCAGCAGACTTTGAGAGGGGCCGTATGAAACAGCAGAATTAAAGTGTAGTGATTTCAGTTAAGCAGAATAAGAAGCTTTAAAAAGTCTTTCCTCCGAACTTCTCACACGGAGAAAACAGCAAGCTTCCAAACAGTGAAAATTGGTTCAATTCTTTTGGAAAACAATTTGGCACTATGGATCAAGAGCTTTAAGAATGTTCATACCCTTTGACCCAGTAATTCTACTTCTGGGAATGCTAGGGAAATCATCCAAACTGGAGAAAGGAAAAAAAAGTGCATGGAGATCTTAATCACAGCACACTTGATAATAGCAAATAATTAGAAATAGTCTAAATGCTCAGCAATAGGGGGATGGTTAAGCAAACTGTGGCTATTGATTAAACGTTGCCCAGCCAGTAACTCCAAGGGATAAGAAGACCAGGTGGATGATATGGAAATGCCCATGACATAATTAGAGGAAAGCAAGATGCAAACTACATCAAGTATATATCACACAACAGACACCCCAAGTGTAGAAAAAGCAGACTGAAAAGTAATATTCTAAATTACTCCCAGTTTTTTCATTAAAGTGGAGGGACTATGATTTTGTTTCTTTTCTCTTTTAGAAAATTTTTCTCCAATATGCTTTTGTTACATTGATACTTTTTTTCATTTTATTGATGTCTTAATAGTTTACAACATTGTGGGGTTTTAGTTGTACATTATTATTTGTCCATCACCATGCAGATGCATCCCTTCACCTCTTGTGCCTACCCCCCACCCTCCTTCTCCTTGGTAACCACCAACCAGTTCTCTTTGTCTGTGTGTTTGTTTATATTCCACATATGAGTGAAATCATGTGGTGTTTGTCCTTCTCTCTCTGGCTAATTTCACTTAATACCCTCTAGGTCCATCCATGTTGTTGCAAATGGGACAACTCTGTCTTTTTTATGGCTGAGTAGTATTCCATTGTATATATATGCCACATCTTCTTTATCCAATCATCAGTCGAGGGACACCTGGGTTGCTTCCACTTCTTGGCTATAGTGAATAATGCTGCAATCAACATAGGGGTACATAAGCCTCTTGTGATGGTTGATTTCATGTCCATTGGGTAGATGCCCAAGAGTGGGATTGCTGGATCCTAAGGTACTTCTATTTTTAATTTTTTGAGGAATCTCCATGCTGTTTTCCATAGAGGCTGCTCCAGTTTGCATTCCCACCAGCAGTGAATTAGGGTTCCCGTTTCTCCACAACCTCTCCAGCATTTGTTGTTTTTCATCTTGGTGATTATAGCCATTCTAATGGGTGTAAGGTGATATCTTAGCATAGTTTTGATTTGCATTTCCCTGATGATTAGTGATGTTGAACATCTTTTCATATGTCTGTTGGCCACCTGTATTTCTTCCTTGGAAAAATGTCTGTTCACATCCTCTGCCCATTTTTTGATCGGGTTGTTTGTTTTTTTGTTGTTGCTGTTGCTCAGTTGTGTGAGTTCTTTATCTATTACGGAGATTAATCCCTTGTCAGATATACGATTTGCGAATATTTTCTCCCAGCTGGTGAGTTGTCTATTTGATTCTGGTTTCATTTGCCTTGTAGAAGCTCTGAAGTCCCACTTGTTTATTTTTTCTTTTGTTTCCCTTGTCTGAGTAGATATGGAATCCGAAAGGATCCCTTTATGATCGATGTCAATTAGTGTACTGCCTGTATTTTCTTCCAGGAGTTTTATAGTTTCAGGTCTCATTTTCAGGTCCTTAATCCATTTTGAGTTGATTTTTGTGTATGGCAATAGAAGATGGTCTACTTTCACTCTTTTGCATGTGGCTGTCCAATTTTCCCAGCACCATTTATTGAAGAGACTTCCCTTTCTCCATTGTATGTTCTTCACTCCTTTGTCGAAGATTAGCTGTCCATAGATGTGTGGTTTTATTTCTGGGCTTTCAATTCTGTTCCATTGATCTGTGTGTCTATTTTTGTACCAGTACCATGCTGTTTTGATTACTATAGCTTTATAGTACATTTCGAAATCAGGGATTGTGATGTCTTCAGCTTTGTTCTTTTTTTTCAGGATTGCTTTAGCTATTCGGGATCTTTTGTTGCCCCATATGAATTTCAGTATTTTTTGTGCATTTATACTTTTAATTATAGGGAATGTCCAGGAGAAGTCTTACTTTTCATTCTATTCACTCTAAATTGTTTGGCTTTTATAAGAATGTACTGCATTAAATCCATATGACCTGTATTTTTTTTAAAAAATAAATGATTTTTCAAAGACAAAATATATTAATAAATGTGGGAAAACCATGAGAAATTCTTGTATCATCACAGGCACAGATCCTTATATTCATCTTCTCTATGATGTGGTTTAAAAAAAAAGATGTAGGCTTTGGCGTGGTGGGGGGGAAGGCCCGAGTTTAAATCCCACCTTAGCTGGTTGACCATAGCTAGGTCATCTGTGAAGTAGGGGACAATGCCTTCCTTGCATAATTTTTGGGGAAATCAAGTGAGAGAATGTATGGAAATCTCTTAGCACAGTGCTCTCCATTTAGGAGACACATAATAATGGTGGCTCTAAATATCAGTAGCTGTTATTTTCTCCTTTCTGTTTTCTGCCTCCTGCAGGTGAGTAGCTGTGAGTTTATGGTGTGACTGTCTGAGGAGGAAGACAGAACCCTGAGCAGTTTCCTCAGCCCCAGCCACCCCATGTCCCTGTGCTGCAGCCACCCTGACTCTTCCCCACTCTGAACCCACTGGGCAATTTGTGCTCCTTTATCCGTCTTTGCAAAGCTTTTCTCTCTGCCCGGGCCACACTTTTGCAATGGTGTATCATGAACTGATTGTAGAAGACAAAGTTTATTTTCAAAAGGAAGTTTTATTCTCCCTACACTCAGCCAGCATGTACTTAGGAATGGTTTTATGTTTTCAGCATTTAGGTTGGAACATAAAGTGGTCTTTGTTTGCTTAAATCATTCTGTTATACCTCCCTTGACCCCAGTTTTTATGCAAGTCCCAGTTTACAGCTCTGCTCAAAGCTGCACAATTCCTTTGAAGGACGTTATATGATTTTAAAGCGTCACTGAGATTAGGAGAGAGACCGGGGAAGAAGACCGGGATGGCTAGGAGACCACCTAGGGCAAAGCAAATTAATGCCAAAAATGATTTTCGGGGGTGCTAAACGGTACCACTAATTTCCCCAACATACTGCTTAATAAAACTTTCATACTCGGCCATATTTTCCAAGTTTCTCAAGGACTACTTAAGTGGGAACCTGTTCAAAACCTCACTGAAGTCCAGGGAAATGATGGTTATTGGCTCTGCGTGGTCTGCTGAGCCTGCTGGTCTGTCAAGGGATGCCGCCCATTGACTCTCTGGTAGTTCCAGCACCCGGGCACTGACGCTCCAGGGAGGAGGAAGAGTCACCCTCCTTGCCCAACCTGGATTCTGTTCTTGAACCAAGGATGTGGCCAGTTTGGGAATAGAAACACTGCATGTCACTCTTGCACCACAGATTCTGCCTCTCCAAGAGGAGGGAAGCAGAGGGTGACAGTCACATGAGAGAACAAAGCTGGGGTGGGACTGTGTTCTCTTTTCCTCCAGGCTGTCGCTGGCCCCTTTTGCCCCAGCGCTTGCTCACTAAGTCATCGGGTTTCATTTCTTAGTCAGTGATGCTGTGTGTGAGCTGACTTAGAACGAAGGCAGGGACCCTGTCTTAGGTTCCGTCTTATTCTCAGCACCAGTCACCTCCTAAATGTTTAGTGATGGCTTGATGAATAAATGAATGCATGCATGCATGAACAAAGGAATAAAACTACTTTCTATTCACCCCCACTCCACCCTGTTTCCCTCTTCCCGTGTCTCAGCTTTCATTAGCAGATGAAAACTTGTGGCTACTGATTGCTATGTTTCAAACCATCTTTCCTCATTACTGATTTTTAAAAGAATTATGACTTTAAAAGAAAAAAAGAACTAGAACGTTATTTATTTATTTTTTATTGCAGTAACATTGGTTTACATCATTCTATAAATTTCAGGTGTATATCATTCTACTTCTATTTCAAGAACATTCTTTAAATACAAACAAGAAATCTGCATTCTATAACCCTGTAGAGCAGAACTGCCCAGTGGACTAGAACCACTGTGCTGAACCACGTGTGGTGAGAGAAAAAAGTCTATGTTCTCAAAATAAAGAGAGAAAAGAAGGAAGGGAGGGAGGGAGGAAGGAAGGGGAGAAAGAAGCAGAGAGAGATTGAGGAAGAAATCTCAGTGCTGGTCCTATGGCCCTGACTCAGCTTGTCACTCACGGCTTTGTGACCTTGAGCCTCAGTTTTCCCATCTGTAGAATGAGAGGTTGGACTGGATCAGTTCTCAGACTTTATGAGTGCATCAGAACCGTGTGACGGGGGGCCCCGCCTGGTGGCGTAGTGGTTAAGTTTGCGCGCTCTGTTTCAGCAGCCTAAGGTTCGCAGGTTCGGATCCCGGGTGCAGACAGACGCACTGCCTGTCAGCCACGCCGTGGCGGTGTCCCATATAAAGTAGAGGAAGATGGGCACGATGTTAGCCCAGGGCCAGTCTTCCTCAGCAAAAAAGAGGAGGATTAGCAATGGATGTTAGCTCAGGGCTGGTCTTCCTCACACACAAAAAGAATCATGTGGGGGGAGTAGGGGGAGGCTGTTAAACATGCCGATTCTGAGCCCCACTCCCAAAGACTTGACTCTGGGGACCTTCATGTTTAACAAACCCAGCTGCAGTTACTATAAGAGCTCGCTCTGAGAAAACAGGACCTGATGGCCTCAGAGAGGATGTGGCTCTGACTCCTTGAGGACGAGACTCTGGAACTGGGAGGTGTACCAGTACTCCTCACCTCTTGGGGTGACAGTCAACCACTTTGGGGCACGCTTTAGCTCTGGTTTAGATGAGAATGACTCATTAGTAAGTGCCTGAGGCAAAAGGAATGGTACCTTAGCATCTTAGAAACTAGCAGACTCTCTGGAGCCTTTGCCCTTGGTTGTCAGGACCTGTTAAATGAGATAGGGACTAAGGCAGACGCGCTGTCTCCCTGGCTGTACATGTGTGTGCGGAGATGGATACAAACAATACCTGCCATCTGGGTGATTTTTCTAAGCCCCTTCCCATACATGGTCTCATCTGACCCTTCATTTCACAGATGGGGAAACTGAGACAGAGGCTCTTCACTGGCAGACACAGGGAAGGAGCTCAGATCTCTTGATTCCTAGTGTAATGGTTTTTCTAGTATACCATGTTGCAGATAACTACATAATATTAACTAAAGGACTGAGGAATTATTAACAATAAGTTTCTAAAACTTCTTACTTAGCCAGAATGATAAAGTTCCAGTGTAGATTCAGATTGCCACTCTACTGAAATTAATGAAAAAAATTCTAAGAAGCCCTGGGGGTACAGTCCGGGCAATCCAGTCTTGTGGTGGGTGGGCATATGAGTGTATAATATATATTTGCATACGTGTGCTTTGGGAAAAAGATTGGAAGGGATATACAACACGGTAATAGTGATTATCTGAGTAGTAGAATTATAGGTGGTTTTTCTTTTCTTCTTTATACTTTTTATATATTGATTATATTCATTATATTTTCCATAATGAATCATTTTTCCTTTTTTTAATCAGAAAGAATATATATGTAACACATCTCTGTGTTTGTAGATACTTTAGAGTTTCTATGATGCTTTCACATATTTGTTATTGGATTTTATTCTTACTCTGTAAGAAGTACTCTGAGCAGGTACTATTTCATTATCCCCATCTGACAAAGGAATTAAGTTCTCTTATGTCACATCACACAGCTTATAAGAGGTGGACTGGAACACAAACTCAGATCTCTCAGCTGCTTTTAACATTTCTTCCCCCTCTCAGACCCTGTGCCTGTGTGAGTGAGCTCTGGAGCACTGTCACCCCTCACACACACACTTGGGGTCCTGTCTTCACTTCCCCTCCCTCTGGGCAGCCTCTGCCTAGTACAAGGAACCCAAAGGTGGGTCTTTACCCAGGTCTCCACCCTCAAAGTGCTGGGAGCAGGCTGCTGCCCATAGCGGGGTGGACATCTACACATTGGTGGGATGGATTCTGTCACTCAACATGGGACTTACTGAGACGGAAGTGTGGGTGCCCTGTGGCAGGGCTCCCGGTGAACGGTCAGGAGGGAGGGGGCAGGCATCCTTTGCAGTGCAGTGAGGTTGAGCTGCTCTTGCTGTCTGGAGGGTGATCCGGGCATGGCCCACTGCACGGCGGCTGGACACGAGGTGGCGGCACCTGGAAGGATGGTGGTGACACTGACACTGCATTGTGCTTGTCAGAGGATGCCACTCTGCCCTGCCCAGGGATTGTCAATGGCTCTCCAGGGTGGTGTTGGGTTTCTTTCCTTTCTATCATCAGCTAACAGTGCTGGACCACAGAACTGTGGATTGAGTCAAGGGAGAAAAGGAGGGCAATGTTGGGCCAAGGAGGTGGTGTGGGAATGAGAGATGCCTGGGCACACATCCAGACTGACGGGTATGCCCTGTGTGACTTTGACTTGCCATGTAACCTCTCTACGCCCGTCCCCTTATTTTTAAAATGGTGATGAGGTTCATGATGTTAATACCTTCCTTGCACAATTGTTGTAGGGTTTAAATTTGCTCAACAAATTATTATCGATTGTGTTCCAGATCCTGTTCTAGGTACTGGGGGTAGAGCGGTGACCAAGACAGAATAAGGCCCAGTCTTCATCTGGAGAGACAGACAACAAGCAGATAAGTATATAATAAAACTGCAGACAGTGATGTGTGCGATAAGAGAAATAAAGCAGAATGAAAGGCCGAAAGGGGTGGAGGAAGCTATTTTAGATAAATAATTCAAGGAAGACCTCTCTGGGGAGGTGAGACCGGAGCAGAGACCAGGAAGAAGTGAGAGGATGAGCCAGGTGGCATCTGGGGAAGCTCATTCCACGCAGAGGACCAGCAAGAGCAACAGGATTCGTTTAAGCAAGACAATGGATGTGACAGTCTCGGCCTGTCAAATCTGGACCTCACATGTGAACAGAAGGACCCTCCGAGGTGGCCGCTCCTCACTGGCCTCTCGATCTTCTGACAAGTAGCAAAGAAATGAGCAGTGACAGAAAGACAAGTACTAAACTTGAGATTTCCAAAGGTGCTAGGGTCCCACCCACAAGCACTGCAGGAAGAGGCAGAAAGAGAAAGAAAACACTTCCTTCCCACCTCTGTTCGAGCTGGGAGCGCTGTACATTTCATGGTGTGTTTCCATGTGAGTCTCCTCCTGGGATGTGGCTTCTGTGGGCAGGACTGCCTCTCACTTCTCAAGGGCCCTGTGGGGCAGTGGTGAGCCACACAGCCTTTGGAATTCTGGGTTGGAATCCTGGTTCTCTCATTTACTTGCTGTGTGAGTTTAGGCACATTTCTTACCTTTCTGACCCTCAGTTTCCTCTTCTGTAAAATGGGGGAATTTTTATAGCAACCCACAGGGCTGTTGTGAGAATGAACAGGGCCCAGCATACAGTAAGTGCACAATTATATATTGCCCACTGTCAATGTCCACATTCCAGATGCCTGGCGTATAATAAGTGCTTGATACGTTTTGTGGAATGAAAGCTCTAGAGTGAGAAAATGCTGCATGAAGAATTTCATACTTTCATGAGCTGCTGCTATTTCCAGGGGATGTGCAGTGCCTCCAGGAGGGACACAGCCATCCATCTCGGAACACCTGTGAGACAGGCAAACGAGCTAAATCCTGAGGCTGACTCCTTGCTCTCGAGCCTGTTCTAAGGTCTTGCTCTCAGATGGAAAACATGTCAAGCCATTAGCTAGATAAGAACAGATACAGTGCTTGGTCTTTGCATGAAGCTAAAAAGCAGCCCGTTTGCTTCCCGCCTAGGCATTGGCTGTCTTCCAGCTCCTGCACAGAGAGGGCCTCTCTCTGGAGCCGTGTGTGGGCCTTGTACTCACCTCGCCCCACCCCCAGTGCTTTGTTGCAGCCATCTCTGCGATCTGTGGAAAGTGGTCTTAGGGTCAGGTGAGCCAAGCAGAAGATAAAGCAGAGATATCAGGATTTAGCCAGATGTAAAACATACCTTAAGTTCACACGTTCCAAAGGTGAGACCAGCAAGAAGCATCTTGGTTCACAGTTACCCATGTAATTGAGTAGGTTAGAAAAATTGCAACCAGCAGCTCATGATCCTGGAAAAGAGAGGATTTGAGGGGGAAAAGGGAGAGTGCCTCAAACAGAAGAACTTGGTGCTTGCATGGCCACAATCGGCTGATGGCTGGGGAGTGGAAGTGCATTCCGAGTGGCTGCTGGAGTGTCTGTTGGACGAAGCCTAGGAAGCTGCCTCCTCAGGGATCCCCTCCTTGCGTGCTCTAATTCCAAGCTACCATTAGCATTCTGTTTGCTTTCCTGAGACCCAACCCTGACGTGAAGATATAGTGGTGACCTTGTGACCTTGCCCTCGCTCTGTCTGCCTGTATCTCGTTGTGCACCCTGATATAATGCAGATCGATATATCTTCCACCCTCTGACAACCAGGCCCTCTCTGAGTTGGGAGTGGGGGAAATGGAGAGTGTCTGTCTTCTGAAAGATGGGAGGGCTGGTCCCCTGGTCCTCGCCTCTCCTTCCACTCCTTGGGCACTTTGTCCAGGCAGACCAGACTCGGCTGAGTGACCCTGAACAAGCTGAATTACTAACCATTGGTAAATCAATGCCAGGAATTTGGTGTGTTTAGCTGAAGTGGGCAGCAGTTCTAGGCCAAAGTGGTATTTTACACTGGAGGTCTCTGTTAACACTGTGTGCTCGAAATCAGAGTGAAAGTAAGGTGTAAGGATCCTCGAACTAAGGGTCCAAAGAGCTGGCTCACCGTCCTTGGCTGTGTGGCTGTGAGGAAGTGCCTCAACCTTTCTCAGCATCCGTTTTTGTATCTGTAAAATGGGGATAACAATTCCTGCCACACCTAACTCACAGAGTTCTTATGAGACCCACACCGAGCAGATTTACAGCACATGATACCAAGTGGTAGAAAGTGTGTGGCTTCCCATGTATTTCCCTCAGAGAGTGGTTGCAAGCTTCAGTGGGCAGTCAACTCAATGACCAGCACACAATAGACACTTAATGAATAATTATAAATTATTCTCATTGTTGCTTGTAAAGATTCTATATATGCAAATGTGATCTTAAGCCACAAAGCCATATAAAATGTGAATTCTTATCTTCATCTCTGTGTGTGTGTGCGTGTGTGTGTGTACAGATATAGAAGTCAATTAAGATAGAAATATCTATTTATATTTATTGATTTGCTAACAGGTAGGGTTAGCACATGGTCCCACTGCCACCTGTCCCAGCCCAGGCATATCTCCCATCCAGGTGACTTTACTAATCCCCCTGCCATCCTCCTTGCATTTGGCTCCCCAGTTCAGCCCTACACACAGTCTCTTCCTCAAACATGATTTTCATCACGTTGTCCCTGTTGAAGAGCAATGTCTTTTATGGTCATACATCCTCAGCACGCTCCAGATTGGTCTTGGGAGAAACCTCCCTTTTCTGATCTCAGGATCAGCCATCTCTTGTCCATCCCTCTGCTTATTCCTTGAGCCATCACTGCCAGATGGGACACCCTTGTCTTTCTCTCTTCTCTCTTCGAAGTCCGTGTCAACTCCCTCCTTTAGGAAACTTCCTCTGACTTACCTCTCTCACCAGATCACTCAGCTTGTATGGGCTCAGTGTGTGTTCTATGGCCCATAGACCATAGAACCTATGACTTTCTAAACATTCTTTGAGCCACCTGGCAGGGACCGGGTCTTCTGTTTCTTTTGGAATCCTGGCCAAAACTTAGTGGGATGCGCTGTACAGACAAGTCCCTCCAGGGACACTGTCCTTGACCATGAGGCCCTCACTTCATTACAGTTTTCCCCCCTTATCCACAGGGGATATGTTCTAAGACCCCCGGTGGATGTCTGAAACCAAGGATAGTACCTAATCCTGTATATACTATGTTTCTTCCTATATCTACATACCTATGATAAAATTTAATTCATAAATTAGGCACAGTAAGAGATTAACAATAACTAATAATAAAATAGAACAATTATAACAATATACTGTCATAAATGTTACTGTAGACCTTGGCAATCTCAGCATATAATTTTTTTCTTTCCTTATTAATTTGAGAGCTTTCACCTTTTCACTTAAAGAAAGTACTTTGTGGCTTCTCTTTGGCATATCTGAATCGGTAGCATCATTACTCTTGCACTTAGGGGCCATTGTTAAATAAAATAAAGGTTACTTGAACACCAGCACTGTGACACCACAACAGTTGATCTGATCACCCACATGGCTACTAAGTGACTAATGGGCCGGCAGTGTATACAGCCTGGATACACTGGACAAAGGGATGATTCATGTCTTGGGTGGGACAGAGCAAGACGGCACAACATTTCATCACGCTACTCAGAATGGAGCAAAATCTAAAACATAAATTTTTTATTTCTGGAGTTTTCCATTTAATACTTTTGGAGCACTGTATCTACATAGGCCTCGCTTTAGCAGCAGAAGCTCCCTGAGGAGCGGTGCTGCCCTCCAGTGAAATGTCCTGTGTCGGATGCCAGGGTGGGTCCCTACCTCCCACCACACCCAGGGAAAGCTTTCAGCTGGTGCCTGCAGGGGGCAAACCCTGCATGACTCACAGCTTCCCCACTCAGGTATAATCACTCTTGTTCTCCAATTTGGCAGGGACCTTACAGCCAAAAGACACCTATGCAGAGTGTATGTCAGAGCCTTGGGTCAGTGTCTCTGCAGCAAACTGAGATATTTCTTCTAGTTTATTTTTCTAAACAAATGCCTAGGCTGTGTTTCCTCCACTCAGATTTGGTTCTAGGCCTGCCCTAGGAGGCTCAGAATCTAAGACACCTGACCTGCTGCCATGCTGCCACTGGTGGGGAGACAGGCCCTTGGGAAGAAAGAGCAATCCTGAGCTTGCTTCAAGGTGCAGATTTGCTCCCAAGTTTCCTTTCTCTTCTTTGATTGCTGTTCGCTTGGCATTTGTATGCGTGCTCAGCACTGGAGATATAAGGTAAATAAGACCTTGTCTGCCCCAGAGAGTCTCCCAGTCTGGTGGAACTTCCCACCTGACTAGTGGGAGGCCTCTAAGAGGGCCTGGGTTCCTGCTCTTCCTTAACATTTTGGGGCTAAAGACCACTTCGAGAATCATATGAAAGCTATGGATTCTCTCCCCCTAAAAAATGCACACATATCCAATGTTTTGTGTAAAATCCCAGGGATTTTACAGACCCCATGAAACTCATCCACAAATCCCATAGGTCCTAGGTGATAAATACTTTTGCTCTTAAAAAAAAAGGGCAACAAGGATGAAAAAACAACTTAAAATGAATACAAATAGAAACAAATGAACCTAACTCTTTTTCAAATATATAACATTACAACACTGAAGGGAGAGTAAACAAACAAAACTAACAAATATTGAATTCTAATTAGAAGGAGTTTTTCCTATAGTGGCATGGGTCAGCAATTCTGAAATACTTTTTGTGGGCTATAGAATTGAGCAAATGAGTACATATACTGGAGATAATGGGAGCCAGTTCTTACAAATATGGAGAAAGAGAAGACTAAAATAAATCTTGTGGTATCGAATTGGAACTGGAGGTATCTGTGTGAATTCATGGTTGTATGTGTGTCTGTGTGTGTGTGCAGAGGTAAAGAAATAAATTAAGATATAAATATTGATTTATATTTGTTAGTTCTGCCTGCCTCAGGGCTTAGAAGTAGCATTGCACACACTTGACACTCAGATCTTGGTTTCTAAATACCATTCTCCACTAAAAAGAACCAGGGCTCCTTGGAGAAATGGCTGATTCCAGGGCTGAGAGAGGCAAAGTACAAGATGAGCCTAGAATATCATGTTGTGCCAGAAAGAAAGGAAGTTCTGAAAAGGTAATGATGATATGTCAAAAGAACAGAGGAATCAGGACCGCCCCGGTGGCGTGGCAGTTAAGTTCACTAGCTCTGCTTCAGAGGCCCAGGGTTCACAGGTTCAGATCCTGGGCACGGACCTAGGCACCACTTATCAAGCCATGCTGTGGTGGCGTCCTGCATATAAAGTAGAGGAAGATGGGCACAGATGTTAGCCCAGGGCCAATCTTCCTCAGCAAAAAGTGGTTGGCAACAGATGTTAGCTCAGGGCTAATCTTCCTCACCAGAAAATAAACAAATAAATAAATAAGAACAGAGGAATCAGAAGGTGTTCCCGTTGGCTAAATCTGGGACAATTTGAACATTAAAATAATTAACAATGGCAATATTACCATAGAATATTCATAGAATAAAATAAGAATCTATGAGCTCATACTAATGTAAATAAATAGGGAAGAAGGGATAGCTCTCTCTTATAGCAGAATATCAACTAATAAATGTAGAAGTTAGAATATCATCATTGTGCTACCATTAGAGTAATAATTCATTTAGGCAAGAATTATGAGTGGATGCTAAAACTAGTGGATGGAAGTTTGATGAAGAACAGGATATTAACATAAATACAAAGCACCTCTCTACAAATTACTTATTAACTACAGAGGAAAAATTAGTAAGACAATAGTGGGTTAACCTTGTGATAACAACCATAAACATTTAATCAAAGTTAACAATACCAATAAAAGAGGCAAACTGACCTCATGTGCCTCCTGATATGATGCCCCAAGAAATACTCAATCATTTCTATGGTACACCTGCCAAACTGCGTAACCTGAATCTAATTGTGAGGAACCATCAAGCAAACCATATTGAAGGGCATTCTACAAAATAACTGGCCTATAATCTTGAAAAAAAAAATCCAGTTCATGAAAGATAAAGGAAGGCTGAGGACCTGATCTAGATTTAAAAAGACTAAAGAAATATGAATAGTAAGTGCAATGTGTGATCCTGGGTTGGACGCTGGATCAGGCAAAAAAAAATAGCTATAAAATAGAATGTTGTTGGAACAATTAGTGAAATTTGAATATGCACTATGGATCAGATAATAATTTTGTATCAATGTTACATTTCCTGATTTTGATAAATGTATTGTGGTTATGTAAGAGAAAGTTATGGTTCTTAGGAAATACACACTGAAGTATTTATGGATAAAGGGGGCATAAATAGTTCAGAAAAAAATGTATATTTGGATAGATTAGATATAGATAGAAAGATAAAATGATAAACCACATGGGGTGAAATGTTAGTAATTAGAGAATCTGGGTAAAACAATATATGGGAGTTCTTTGTGCTTTTCTTGGTAACTTTTCTATAATTGTGAAATTATATACAAATTAAAAGTTAAAAAGTAGCAAAAATATTTGCACTAAACTGGAACTCTCATACATTGCTGGTGGGAGCATAAATTGATACAACCACTTTGAAACTGGTAATATCTACTAAGGCTAAACATACATATCCCTATTACCCAGCGAGTCCACTCTTTATGTTTTTACCCAACAGAATAGAGTGCTTCTGTCCACTAAAGGATGAGTACAAGAATGTTTGTAGTAGTAAAAACTGGAAATAACCCCAAACTAGCAGCAACCCAAACATCTATCAACAAGAGAATGGATAAATACGTTGTGGTATACTCAGACTACACAGCAATGGAAGAACAAACTTCTGCGTGCACCAGCATGGATGAATCTTAAAGACACAATGTTAAGCCAAAGAAACCAGTCACAAAAGAGTATATACCATACGAATCCATTTTTATCAAGTTCAGGCACAGGCAAAACTAATCTATAATAATAGAAGTCAGAATGGTGGTTACCTTTGGGGGATGGTATCGATTGGGAGAGGACACAAAGGAGCCTTCTGAGTTTTGCAAACATTCTCTGTGTAATTGTTACACAGGTGCACACATATGTAAAACTTCATCAAGCTGTGCACTTTATGTATGTGATTTAAGCATTTTAGGTATGCTATTTTTGAAGGGTTTTCTGTTAGACAGAGTACTGACATTCTAACTCACACCTTTTCCATTCACTGTATGGCTTTAGCTATAACCTCTGTACAGTTAACTCCTAAATCCATATTGCAGATCAGAATAATCTAGTCAGGCCTCAAACACATGTTCATACCTATATTTATTATTCCTCTCCAGAAAATTTGCTTTCCTTTTCAGAAATTTGCAAGCCATCCAAGATGACTCCTCTCTGCAACCCTAAGTACAACCGATCGCCACGTTCAGTTGATTCAGTCTCCTATATATCCCTCCAGTTTGTCTCTTCCTCTCCGTACCGTCAGTGCCTTTGTTCAGGCTCCTATAATTTCTGCTTGAGCCCCATCATCAGCCTCCTCACTGGTCTCCCTGCCTCTCTTTCTTGCACACGCTGTATTAGTTTCCCATGGCTGCTGTAACACAGCACCATGAACTGAGTGGCTTAAAACAACAGAAATTTATTCTCTCACAGGTCTGGAGGCTCGAAGTCCAAAAAGCAAGGTGTCTGCAAGGCCATGCTCCCTCTGAAAACTCTAGGGAAAACTCTTTCCCTGCCTCTTCCCACATCTTCTGGTTTATGGCAATCCTTGGCATTCCTTGGCTTATAGCTGCACCCCTCCACTCTCTGCCTCTGTCTCACATGCCGCCTTCTGTCTATGACTGTTTCCTTTCCTCTTCTTATAAGGACACGAGTCATCAAATTTAGGGCCCTCTCTAATTCAGTATGATCTCATCTCAATCCTAATTCCATCTACAAAGACTCTATTCCAAATAGGGTCATGTTCTGAGGTTCTTGGTGGACATGAGTTTTATGGAGGACACCATTCAACCCACTACACTCCCTCTTCACAAAACCATCCCCTGGCTGCCAGAATAACCTTGCCAAAAACCCAAATCTGACCACAACACTTCCTGCATTAAATCTCTAGCTGACTCATCATCAAACCAGATGACAATAAAACCCAAATTCCTTGGAATTAGGGAACGAGCTCAAAAAAAGTTGGGCTTCTGTCCTCAAAGACTTTGTAATCTAATTGGGACACAATCGATAACAATACAATGGAGTGAATAGTGAGTCTAACATCTAGTTGTCTGGTACACTAGTAATAACAAATGCTTAAACAGTGCCTACCACATGCCGGGTCTGGTTTTAAACACAATCACTATGTATTAGCCCCGTTAATCCTCACAAACAACCTTATAAGATAGTTGCTGTTATTACTTCCAGTTCACAGATAAGGAAACAGAGGCAAGAGGGGCCAGGAACTTGTCCAAGGACACACGCTCATGAGTAAAGGGTAGTGCTGGGATTTGAACCCTGTAAGGCCAGCACCAGAGAATGTGCTCTTAACCACAGTGCTACACAGCCCTGAGGACTACACATCTGACTCAGAGGGAACATTCTGACCTCTGTGAGCATCGAGAGGTATCAGATCTAAATTTCCCCCTCATGATGAGCGTGCTGGCTATTGATTTATCTCTGTTATCCATTAAACTTTGAGTCCTTTGGCAGCAGGAGCTGGGTCTAGTTAATTAATGAAATTACTCATTTAACAGTTTTTGAGTGCTTTCCTACTAAGTGCCCAACATTGTTCTAGGCCCTGGTGAAATCATGATGAATAAGACAGGTAATGAAAACACAGCTCTCATGGAATTGACATTCTGATTGTGAGGGAGATCGGTGCTAAAATTAGGAATGCTTAGAATAAACATCATGATATCAAATAGTGATAAAGTCTATGAAAAAGTAAAATAAGACAGGGGGATGTGAGAGTGACTGAGAGCATTGCTTTATATTGAGTAGCCAGGGAAGACTCCTCTGAGAAGGTGACATCTGAACCCAGACTTGAAATGATAAGAAAAAACCCACCATTCAAAGATCTGAGCCAAAATGTTGTAAATAGAGGAAATGGTATGTGGAAAGAACACAGGACTGGGCAAATTACTTAACTCCTCTAAGTCTCAGTTTTCTCATCTGAAAAATGGGAATAATAGTGCTCACCTCTCAGGATTGTTGGGAGGATTGTGAGAGGACTGAGTGAGACTGAGGAAATGAGGGGCGTGGCCAGTAGTGCAGTTCAGTAAGCGATGGTTTCCTCTTGCTACATGTATACACACTTACCCACTGTGTCAGCAAGGGTTCCACCAGAGGAACAGAACCAATAGGAGATGTGTGTGTACACACACACACATACACACATATTTACATATACATACACAATATGCATATTTATACACACACACAGTCTTGGGCACAAGCTGAAGCTGTGTCCACAGGTGGAATTTCCTCTTCCGGGAAACTTCAGTTCTGCTCTTCAAGTCTTTCAATTGATTGAATCAGGCCCATCCAGATTATCTAGGGTGACCTTCTTTGCTTAAAGTAAACTGATTATAGGCTTTAATCATGTCCACAAAGTACCCTTACAGCAATGTCTAGATTAGTGTTGGACTGAAAATCTGGGGACTATAGCCTTGCCACATTGACACGAAAACTGACCATCACATAGGCCCAGCATCTTCCCCAGTGCCCCCATCTGCTCAATGCATGTTTGTGAAGTGAAATGGCTCATTTGTAACCCCAGCACTATCATTTTTCCAGACATACCTCAGTGTCTGACCACAACTATTCCATTGTCGGCAAGTAGTTATCAAGCACCTGTTATGAGCACTGAGGTGCAAGGGGTGATACCAAAAAGTCACGATTCTGGGCCCCAGTCTAACTAAAGAGATGACATAGCCAGATGAGTGCAAGACAACCTCCAGGTAAGTTCCCACAGGAATGTCTCAACCATCATCAAGTCCCTTTCATCTTCTTGTAACCATCTTTCTCGGGTTCCTCTTTTTCTGGATGGTGACAACAGCCCCTCAGCTGGAGGTCCTGTCTCCAGCTTCCTCCCCTTCCAGGTTGTATATATCTGGGCTGTTGGTTGAATCAGCCTCAGACATTACTGTAGTCATGTCCCTCTCTGCTTAAGAACCATGAGAGCTCTTCATTAGCTGCCAAGTCAAGTCTAAACTCCTCTGCCTAGCTTTCAGGCTCTCCATAATCTGACCATCCCTGGGTGACACGACAGCTGTCTTAATATTTTTGAAGGCTGTCAGAGAGAAGAAGGATTAGTCTGATTCCAGCTGGCAGAAGGAGATCGTAGGTGGAAATTACAGGGAGATCTAAGTGCCTTGATAGAAAGAATTGTTCTCCTTTCTTTTCAGTATGTGAATGTAGGCTGCAGGCGTGGTGGTGTAAAGGTTGTATTCATGGAGCTCTGACGATGCATGGAATACTGGGTGCAGCACCCACAAAACTTGTTCTCTACTCACCAGTCTAAGGTGACAGGAAGTAACAAAATCCTGCACATCCAATCTGAACATCAATCAGGTGAAGTTTCCAATAGTTTAGACAAAATATTGTTTATCAAGCCTCCTACATCAATGAATGAAGACAACAGAAGGAACATTTTAGATTTTCAAGAAGATGCATGTTTGTTTTGAATGCCTCATGTTCATGTGGAAGGTTTGGGTTGGAGAGACAAGCAGGGGCTAAATTATGTCAAGCCATGATGAGGGACAGAATCAAGGGAGTGACATGATCCTGGAATGGAAGCAGGAGACCATGAAGAATGAACTTTCCAACAGCAACGAACTGTGCAGCAATGACATGGATAGCCTCGAGCAGCAGGGAGCTCCCAGACACAGGAGCCGGGGTAGGGAGCCTGTCAGGGACGCTGTAGAGTGAAGTCAAGCTCACTTCTAAGATGACTTCTAAGAACCCTCCTCCCTCTGACATTCCTGCCGGTCAGCCTTATCCGCTCCATCCCCTGACCTGCACCCTGGTCTCCAGTCAGGATCTCTTCAGTGCCTGCCGGGAGGTGGCGCCAAACTGTCTCCCCTCTCTGAAGCTTCTCTCCACACCTACCCTACTCTCCTTTTTGTTGTTCAGATTCTAGCTACCCAAAACAATGCTCTCGATAATAAGTTATTATACAGCTGCAACAAGGGCCTGACTGAATAAGCTATTGTTCATTCATATAAATGGAATGCTGCATGGCCATTTACAGTGAAGTGATGGAAGAAAATTTAATTATGTAGAAAGATAGGCACCAGATATTACCATGTGAAAGAAGCTGGTTACAGTGTGACCTGAATTTTGAATATTAACAAAAAATGCATAAAAAAATATTGGATGGTGTGTACATCAAAACGTCATAGTCTCTGGGTAATGAATGGGATTGGAGGTATTTTCTTTTTATCTATGTTTTCTAAATTTTATAAAATTAGCATGATTCCACTTTTAATGGCTTTTATATATTTTTTTATTCTACTATTCATCAAAGCCACCTCTTCCCCATAAGTCTGACCTATACTTATCTTTTCTGTTTCTAAACCTCATTGTTGGTTCTGTATAATCCAGTAACTGACTATATTCTATCTTGTGTTATTACAAGATTGTTTCATTCATGTTGATCTCATCTCTACAATTAAGAAAAATTTTCTCTGGCCAAATTGTGACTTATTTCCTCACTTTCCCCATCACACAGCACTGTGCAGGAATTGGCCACTTGATGGTGGCTTGGTCCTCAATCCTCAAGATGCCACATAACCTGCTTGGCTTTCCAGAGAGGCCCTGGACCTGGGAATGCCCAAATGCCGACAGCGCTCACAGGGATGGTGAGGTTTGGTCCCTGACCCCAGTAAGCAGTCACTGGTATTTCAGACTGCTCAACCCTATCGCACGATTCTGCCTCTATCCTCTCTAGTGATTGGGCCAAGAGACCTGTAATACCTAACGCCCTGTCCAAATTTGAACTGTTCTCCAGTAGCTAGGGTACAATTGGAGATTGGAAGGTCACTTTTGCATTCTTTTCTCATTATCTGTGAACAGCATTAGAGCTGAGGGGTCTGTAGTGGCTACCATTCTTTCAGAAATTACTCCATATCCTATTCTTGAAAAATGGGCCTTATTGCCACAATGCCTACTGTGATCCGGATACCATGCCAGGCAGTAGCTTTGTAAGGCTGACTGCAGGCACAAGGGCTGGCGAGGCATCCCTTTGTTCTCATGCTCTCTTACATTTTTACTGGCAAGGCCTCTGAAGTGATCTCTGCAATGATTTTGTCATCATGCTCTTTTTACTCCACAGGAGATTCAAACTTTGGTGACCATGGTTTAGCCCTATAACATCTCTTTTCTATCTCTAAATCAGAGGGGCAGCATAGCTTACTTAAATAAGGCTTAGAAAGGAGACCCTGCTGTTTTCTTGACTTTTTTTCAAGTGCATTCAGACATGATTCTCCATGGATACTTGAAGGGCCGTCAGGTGGAAGGAGGACAAGATCTATTCTGTAACCGAGCCCCACTGCTTGAACAACCCTAACATCGCTCCAGTCTGGCACTTTTCTCCATCTCCCTGGCCACAGTCCTGGTTCAGACCACCGTGCAGGCTTGCCTGGAGGACTGCAACAGCCTCCTAACAGGTCTGCCTACCTGTCCAGTCTTGCTCCTTTAATCCTTTCTCAGAGAGCCAAAGTGATCTGTTTAAATTGTAAGTCTGATCACACTACACCTCTGCTTAAAACCCTGTAATGCCTCTGCATTGCTTTCAGGATAAACTCTAAACTTCTTAGCATTGCTTTTAAGACCCAGCCCCTGCTCAGCTCTCCAGCTGCAGGCCTTGCCCAGATTGTGTCAGCCCTACCAAACCATTTGCACACCAAACCCCAAACACTTTACTCTCTTACCTCTGGGTCTTTGCCTAGAACATTTCTCCTCCTCTCTTCACCAAGTTAGCTTATTTACCTTCCAAGTGTCACTTCAGATGTCATTTCCTCCTGAAGCTTGTCACCCAAGGCCAGGCTGGGAATTCTTAGATCCTCCAAATGAGTATTCTAGGTTTACCCTATCATATTTCTTATTTTATCTTGTAATTACCTGTTTACATCTATCTTCCTCTCCAGACAATAAGCTTCTTGAGGGCTGGTGTGGTTTTATTTATCATTGTATCCCCAACACCAGCGCCCAACACGGAGACACTCAATAGTTATTGAATGAATGACAGACAACATAACAAGGATGACAGATGCAAGTTTCATGGGGGTAGATTTCCAGTCTATGTACTGAAGAACTTGCTAATAACTGGTGATATAAAAAAAAAAAGGAACAGACTGATCCACAAAGCCCAGTTAAAGCCCCATCCCTGGAAGTCTCCAGACAGAGCCTAAGTGGTCGTCAGGCAGAGCTTCTTCAGGAGGTGGCGGGTTGGAGTATGTGCCCTCTGCTCATTTCCTGTCTGCAAAAAGGCACAATTAGATTCACTTCTGGGGCAAAAGACGTGGGTTGGGGTCTCAGTTCTGCACTTACTGTGAGACCTTGAGTAAGTCACAGCCTTGCTGAGCTTTCCTTAGCTGTAAAATAGAGATGATAACATGCACTGCCTACTTCACAGAATTTGTGAGAACCAAATGAAATCAGGCATGTTAAAGTACTTTGTAAAAGCCTTAAAATCAAATGAAAGGAATTATTATTGACCATGTAATCTTCAGGGCTTGCAGTTCAATGACTAATTTTAGTTCTCCAACATTAGAAACTAAAGCGCCACACGGCAAGTGTTACTGCGCGGGCAAAGCTGAGAATCAGAGCAGAGATCTACCTCTTCCGTGTCACACCACTGCTCTAGGGAAAAGGCAATAGTGGGGATCAAGGGCACCCATTGTTCCTGCCATCAGGGAGATTCCCTGGAGCCTATTACTAAAACAAGGGGAGTAGGGCCCCAAAGTCTTAAATCACCACGAATATCAGCAGAAACAAAAACTAGACATATGCAATAAACCTTCTCCTTGGGCCCCTTGATTTACACTTAAAGCCAAGAATAATTGACAGCATTTCACTTCCCCTTTGTCAAGACAAACCCAATGAAACCATTTAATTTAAAGGCTTTTTATTAGGAACCAGGGGAATGAGCTGCTTATCCCTCTGTAACAGTCGAGAGCAGGTCATCAGGCCCAGGATGGAGAGCTTGTCGAAGGTGCTGTGGTGTGCTCTGCTGCACATGCTTAGGGCCTGGAAGGAAAGGTGGCAGGAACTGGTGTTTGCCAAAACACCAGTAGCCTGGGGAGAGCCCTCTACCTTCCTTCCAACTCCACGCAAGGCTGGAGCGTGCCAGAGACAGAGAATGTGGCTGGAGTGGGCAGGCGCAGCAGTGTTGTCTGAACCCCTGGCTTCATTCAGTGCTACTTCACTTGCCTGCCCTCCACTCTTCTTGCCGTTTAGTGATTAGGTATTTGAAGAACTCATACACAGACCATGCGATGGCCGTGGAGGGGATCTGGTAGATTACTCTAGCCTGCACCCCTCGGAAGTAGGCGGTCACCCCACCTACTTGATACACCGTCCTGAAGGCACTAGCCATGCCTGTGATATGTCCTGTAATGTTTGAGTTCAAAGCCAGAGATTCCTGGGTGTTGAGCAGTGTTTTGCAAACGTCCAGTGGGGTAGTGGCAGCGGCAGCTACAGCTCCTGCACAGGCTCCGGAGAGGACGTGGGAGCTGGGGTTGTACCGTCTCTGGGGGTTAAAGTGCTCCTGCAGGAATTCATAGGTCATGAAGTGAATGGCTTGGAAGGGAACGTTCATGGTTAGCTGGGTGGTGTAGCTGCGGTAAAAGGCCCCGGCCCCTTCATTTTGCCACACTGCCCGAACACAGTCTGTCACCCGGTGGTACGGTGAGTTGTACATCTGCATCCTCTGCTTGACCACTGGTGGTGCCATCAACGAGGAGGAGGGAAACGGGGACAGCAACCAACCAGTGAGCGAGAGTGTCCAGGTTCAGAGTCCCGAGTCAGCGGATCAGCCGATGGGATGGAGAGAGAAAAAAGTATGAGTGAGCTGTCGGTTAGCCTGATGAGTTAAGGTTTCCTTTTTTTGAGAGAAGGGGATACAAGAGGGTTGGTAAAGAGCCAAAAAATAATGGACCCACTTCCAGTAGGATTTCTTTAAAACCAGCCAATTAACGCACAGGAAGTTATCTCTGGTTTAGAGACTCCAGAGGGTTTCCTTGAAATAAGTACCTATTATTATTATCTTACCCTTTCATAACTCCTGCGACAAGAAATGACTCAGTGGCAGTGAACATAATAATGAACGTATAACCCTAACAATCCCAATCCTCAGGTACACGGAACACCTAACTCTTACGGCATGAGGATGGTTATCCTCCCACAGGAGAGAAAAAAGCGCTGCCAAAAAGAAAACAAAACTCTTAGCTAAGAGGAGTGTGGCTTTAGTTTCCAAACATCTCCTTCTCCCTCAAGTAGACAACACAGGGCGAGCTCTGGATCCTTAGCCCAGCTTTGGCCCTTCCCACACCAGGGCCTTGCCCAGACAGGCAAAGAAGGGGAACTTAAGGAACATGACAACTAGGCCATCCCTTCTTATTTGCTTGGGTCCCTCATTCTCCAGCCGAAAAGCCAAGATAGAGGCAGCAGTGCTGGGACTGAACTCTACAATCTACCCTTTCATTCTTATCTCAACTATCTTCATTCCAACAAGAAAGGCAGTATTTTAAAATGTCTAAATCTATCTTCACCTCTTTGAAAAAAGGTGAAACAATCAGCTAAATTTTCAGATGAGATCAAATCCACCACAAAGGGGACGTCCAAGAAGGCTCAGGAACAAGCCAAGTAGAGCCATATCTTTTTCCAGGGACGCCCCCAAGATAAATGAAATCTCAAAGTATGCTTCCTGTGCAAGGGGTCCTAGGTACCGATAACAGGGAGGGAGCGCCCTCTAGTGGTAAGACAAGATAACACGGCAGGATTTCCCACCAAAACTGACCGGGAACGCCCCGGCTTTCTTCTACAAACCAGAAATAAAGGAAAAGCGCAGAGATGCAGATGCAGCTGGGAACCCCCTACTGAGGGAAGGGCTGAGGAATCATTACCTTCCGCTGGATTCATGGCTGCATCATGAAGTAATGTTGCCACGCACCCGGCTGCACCTGCAAAGGAGAAAACAACTGCCACATGTAAGGCCAGGGGAGGGGACTGATTCACTGAGGCCCCAGAGTGAAGGGGAGGGGCGGTGCTAAATGCCCGCGTGGGGAAGGGACGAGAGACAGTTCAAAAGATGGGAACCCACTGCTGCTAAACTCCTGTTCCCACCAACTTAGTAAGGTCACCAATGTACATTCCACATCTATATCAAGGCCAGGAAGAGTCAAAGAAAACAGCCCAGATTTTATCAATAAAGATGGTTCTGAGAATAAATGCAGTTCCTGCCCTAGACAGGAAGCAGATTCACTGGTGCCAAAGGATGCAGCAATCAACTGCCTCCAATGGAAGGAGAACACGAGGGGCAGGTGGTCAGATCTTCACAGAATCTCACCTTCTATCCTGCCGCCCCTATGCTCCCCAACCCATCTCCAAATACTAATGTCTGTCCATCTAGACCTTTACTCAGGTCCTGAACTACTGTATCCCTCACCTTCTCCTCTCCACACTCAATTTGGTTTTCAGACAATCCCAAATCTCCAAGCTGCTATCCCTTCCACTACCACACAACTTCCAATCCTCTGGTTTCTCTGTACAGAAGTCCCTTGGCCCCACCCCCATTCACTTGTTGAGGCCTTGTCACGTCCTCAATGACACAAACTGCCTGGAGTCTGTTGGGATCCTGAAAAGGTAAGGCAAAGAGCTGGGGCTCCATTACTGTCTTCCTTGGGTGGCTGGGTCACCTCCAATCCTGCCCTGAGGACACCACCCGACTACCAAGAAATATACAACCAATGGGGTAGTTCACTGCGTGTCTCCACATTACCAGGGCATTAGAAGTTGATGCCAGGGAGAAGATGAGAGGAGAGTCAAGCTGGTAGGTAAGGGAGGAGACTGTAACCCTTTGTTGAGGTGCCCCAAAGGAGGGGTGGGGTTGAAGCAGCCCGCAGTCTGAGAACATCAGGTTTGGAAGTCCCTCCCCTATAATCTGGCCTACCCCAGCCCAAAGCTTCAGCTCCAAACCATGCTGAGACTGGAAAGCACTGACAGCAGCAAAGCCCAAAGAGTTGGGAAAGTGGGGGAACCAGCACAGGAAGGCTCAATACCATTGGCAATATGGCTATTGCCCCCAGGGTGGATTACATCACTCAATGTCTTTTTTAACTTTTCATAGCAGGCAAAATAGAGGGCATGGGCAGGCCCTGCGCCTGTTGCTGTGACGTTCAGCCCCCGCATGGGCCTCCACAGCCCCTCCGTTCTTATAATCCTCCAAAGGGCCTCCAACACATTGCGATAGCGGGCAGCTGGGTCAGGCTGCAGGCTCTGCATCCGGGTCTGAAATTACAGAAAGAAGTGCAATGTCAGCAATGCCAACTTCTCGACCAACCTCAACACTCAGCCTTTGGGCACTGGGCAAATGTTCTACATGGAACTGTGCCCATGTGCAGGAGCAACACCTGGCATCCAATTTCACTTCTCTCCAAATCTATATCCAATATTCCCAAGCCTTGGACCTTTCTTTTCTAGTCATCTATGGCCCTAAGAGTAGTATACCATTATTTTCCCTGAGAATATCACCCCTTGGTAAGTGTCCTTGGAACTCCAAAATGATTCATAACTCCAGCAACGAATATCAAGCCTGAGTTTCAGAAGTTGCTTCTGTGCCTTAAAAAACTCAGACTAAGAGTTCTCTACAAATGGATTCTAAAGTTAAGTATTTACTGTCTACAACATACTTTATGCATTATTTCTGAAGACTGATCCTAGGCCTGCTTCCTGACCACATACTACACTAATGAGATGATGGCTCATCCTTTGATATATCCTTGATGATACTCTGACTTTTTCAGACTATTTGCATTGGCAGCTGGGCCTGTAAGCTAAGTCTTGGCAGAAGCAGCATTCCTAATAGATGTTGCTCTAATTTCCTGGGAAAGAAAGTTTACCCTGAAACTATGACGGTGGAAACCAACCTAATCCCTAAAACTAAACAGACTTCCAGATTTCTAATCTAAACTGACTGAATCCCAAAATTGCCATCAGTGAATAAAATCAGTCTCAGTGAAACATAATCCTTGGAATCTCTGGAGGATTCAATGATTGGCACAAAAGTATATGGTAGATACTTGTATGATGATCCTGGACAGTTTTATTGAACTTTAGAAAATGAATCCTATTTGAAACACTTCCCCAAATCACACACCTTCTCTGAAGTGTGTGTCTCCCAATGAAGGTCTCTTGTCTATTGATCCATTTCAAGGTTAAGGTAGCATGGAGATGAACAGTTAATATATTTAAGTCTATATCCAGTAACACAGTAGGCACTCAAGATCTGTTTGTTGAATGAATGAAAGAATGAATGAATCTTAGCTGTGTCTGCACCAGTTCAGAAAGTAACAAGTAGGCCATTAGTGAGCCAACAGGGGCAACTGATGCCCAAGTACAGTTTAAAGTCCTACGTCATTCCAATCACTGAATTAATGTGGATTTAAAAGCTTGAACCTTCCTGGAGTTGGGGGAGGGAAAAAGGGGTAAAGGGGCACATATGTATGGTGATGGATAAAAACTAGACTACTGGTCATGAACACGATGCAGTCCATACAGAAAGAGAAATATAGTGATGTACACCTGAAACTCACACAATGTTGTAAGGCAATATGACCTCAATTAAATAAATAAATAAAAGCTTGAACCTTCCTGTTGGCCACCTGGAATCCAGAATAATGCTTTTCTCAAGAGCATGGGAGAAAAGAAACTAACCAGATTAACAGGTCCTAGTTAGCCACAAGCAATCCATGTTCCTCTAGAGTTATTTTCTCCTGGCTGCCACCAACAAAGAACTGGAAGCTTAAAAGGTTAACTACTGGAAGTTCAATCAGAAGTACACAGTATCACTTACGACAATTTGACACATTCTCTTCCACTTCTAAAAAAAAAAAACACCCATAAATTTCCAATAAAGGATGGGCTTACTGATCTTTCCTATCACCCAGGAGGTATAAAATCCATCAGAGAAGTTGTTCAGAGACTACAGGTCTTTGCTGGCTACGGCTACTAATAAAGATAAACTGGGCCTGGTGGCTTAACAATTATGTTTCCATAGGTTTGCTCAAAACTGATCTTGTATAGGGAGAATGTTCAGAAATTGTATTGCTCTGCTGGAGTCAGTGGCTTATTTGGGCAACTAGTCTTGAAAGGTCTGCCCTCAGAGGCCTGAAACTCTTCACCCCAAGAGAAACCTGGACTGTACGTTACTTTGAAGATTTTACACAACCATATTAATCTAACTCACAATTCTCAGTGAAAATACACCCTCATAGAGAGGACCCAGGCATAAGCTACACCAAATATAAAAATGAATATGGCTCCCCAAATTTGTGGGCCAATAAATCTATCTTCTGGAGAAAGATGAAATCGCTAAGTAAGAATTTATGAATAGCCTTCAATATAAAAAACTACTGCCTGGCTTTGAAGAAAAGCCGATGGACTAATGGGGAAGTAAGTGGTTTGGTAAAACACAGGCCACATTTGAGTCAGAAAGACTGAGTTCAAGCCCCAGTTTTGCTAGATGTGTGGTCTTGGGTATGTCACTTAACCTCTCTGAGCTTCAATGTTGTCATCTATCACATGAGACAGAATGGCTGGCTCGTACGGCTATCGTGGGGAGTCAAAGAGTTAAGGCATGTAAAAGCCCTTGGTAATTTATGAGGTGCTAGAAATATAAGGCTTTTTATTATATTCAAATATGATTCTCAGAAATACTAGTTCATATCTTAGAATTTACAGATCATGGCAGCATTGTCTCTTTTATAAGTTATTTCATAAATATGCGTGGGCAACTAACTGGTCCTCAACCACTAATAAATCAGGTTTAATTTTGTACTTTTTGGTTTCATTTTAAAGTTTCTCTGTGGCTCTAATGATTTATAAGTCCAGCTATTGATCTGAAGGTCATGTTTAAGAACAAGCACTATTGTGAAATTCTGTGCCTTGCTTGGTTCTGGAAATCCGCTCTTGGGAGACTATGAGAGGCTTGGGAGTAGGACTGAGTTCAAATCATGACTCTGCCACTTAATCTAGGTGACCTTGGACAGATTACTTAAATTGCCTCCTTTTCTTCATCTATAAAATAAAAGTGGGATTAAATGAATAAATGTATGCAAGGCACATCAGATAGTGCTTGGCAAACAAGAACTGCCATTTACTAAATATGTTTATTATTAGATGCAAGAAAATCAAATAAGCCAATGTGTCCATTTCCTAACCTTTCATTGGTGAAGGTGTTTAGATAACCATTTACATCTGGAGTTTGGAAAAGATTGATTTCCCTTTGCTCTTTGCCCCTTTAACTTATTATATAAGTAGATTATTTGCTTCACCACTACAGAGCCAAAAGGCAGTGGGTACTTAGCCAGACGATTTTGAGAAGAGTTCTGACTGGTTCGGGTGGCAGAGCCTAGCCTTTC
Organism: Tapirus indicus; assembly: GCA_031878705.1. Lineage (NCBI taxonomy): Eukaryota > Metazoa > Chordata > Mammalia > Perissodactyla > Tapiridae > Tapirus > Tapirus indicus. The sequence continues at coordinate 29,693,613 of CM062921.1, read as the reverse complement.
AGATAAAGTCTGGTGCTTGCCCCTGAGGCTCAGAAAAGGAAAACTAGGATTTATTTGGGCTCCCAAACCCCCCTATGATGACCATGGGAATAGCTGGCTGAAGAACTATGGCCTATCAAGGCTATGCTGACTTCCCATGGTCCCTCCCAAGGATATTTTAAGTCAACTTGACCCTGGTAAGTGGCTGGGGTGCACAGGCTTGCATGCCAGGAGGCAATGTCAGCTTTCATTTGCAAACACTCGTTGCCCTTTAGGCTTCAACAGGGATACCTGTCTCTTGTCTTAGGGTATGGTTGGGCTACTCTTCCTCTCCACTCTCCGTCTAGGGTAAAGAGGAAGAATGGCTGCCCAGGGACAAGTGAACTGGGAAGCCCTTTCTGTAGATAGAGATTTAAATTTTACTTTCATGTCTGCACAACAGTGTGTAACATATTTACTGACACTAAATCCTACTGGTCTCACCCAGTTCTTCCCTCTAGTCATTAAATCCCAGCATTAATGGCAAGTGAAAATGATTCTTCTAAAATAAGCTTTTGTGTTTTTGAAGACTCCTGAGCATTTTTTCCTCCAGATCAAATAATTATTTCTTTAATGTAGGGCTTTGAATCATGACTGTAATGTTGCACGACTAACTTTTAAAAAACAAAAATTTCAAAGCTTATGTAAATGAATAAGAACTATTCTTCAAAATAGTTACCTTGGAAGGCTAGACGTGACTTATTCCAGCAATGCTGTGGTTACGCAAAACATTTCTGGAACTCCTCTTTTAGAAATGTTCCCTCAGTGGGTTTATGGGCCTCAGGAGTAAATCAGTCTCCTTGCTTTCCAGTCCCATCTTATCTTTGCCCAAACCAGTATTACCCATTTTGATCTCCCACCTTATCCACCATATTTGATTCTGAATGCTCTGTTACTAAAAACTCACTTCCATCTTGTCACAGGACAAAGATTTGCCCCCATTAAGGATATGCACCCAAATATTCTAGAGGCATTTCTAACAGAGGAATTTATAAAATGTTTACAGCAACAACAGAATTATGTAAACACACGGAGTAAGGAGATAGCCTCCCAAGGTAATGGGACAACACTTAAATTGATAAGTTGTAATATTTCTAAGTCAGTTACATCATTATATGGTATTTTTGAAGTCATTAAATAATTTTCATCGCTCTCCGTGGTCTAGTTTTCATTTCACACCCATCCTGAAACATAGCTCCCTAGACTCTGCTCTCTGCTCAGTCTTAGTGAGGTTACTTTGCAGTTAGAGCCTATCAACTTTTGGATATACAGCATTAACAACTCACAGTCATTCAACCTAGACCCTTGTACATAAATGTCTGAATCTTTTTTATTTGTACTTATCCATTTTACATTTCAATATTGTTAGAGCATTAACCATCCTCTTAACTTCTCTCCCATGGATTTTACTGTTTATTTCTATTCCTCCCAAATGACAAGAATATTTAAAATTCTAATAACCATTTAGGCCAAGTGCATTTACCACAGTTTCATTGGGTATGCCCCTTGGTAGGAGTTACCTTGCAATGCACTAGAATACTCCTACCAACTCAATGTCATTCACAAAGCTTAATGAGCACTTTCCCCATTTCCTCATCCACGTTACTAATGAAAACATGAAACTGAAACGGTATTGGAACCAGGGAGAAGCAGAAGAGACAGACTTCGCACTTCCCAAGTTGATACTCTCCTCCTTTTGAATATGGAACATTTTCCTAATTTGAGGAGAAAACATACATCAAAGAGCTGTGAGGACATTGACTATTAGCCTTAATATATAAAGGAGGCACCAGTTTCTGTCTTACATTTATTTCAACATTCCCGAGTTTACTTCAGTCAGTTTAGTCCTCACTTTTAGTCGTTGGTACCTTTGCTAATGCACAGGAAAAAGAACAGTAAAGAACAATCTGTTCCCCTCTTCACCCAGCTTTCTTCAGAAGCACTTGATTTCTGTACCCACAAATCACCCTGCTTGGTTGCGGATGCGATTAGTTTTACTTTCACACGAATTGTGCCCTCATGCTGATCCAATTTCATTTTCTTCACACTTATATCTACTTTCCAATACTGTCATGCTTCCCTTTGAGGCAACTCTTCTCTTTTTTAGCCACTTCAGGTGGCTAAAGAAATACATGATCAGTTCCATCTCTCGTTTGGGGGCTGATGTGCTCCCTGCATATACACAATCCTAATCCTAGCTCAATTTTCATGTTCAGGAAATAGGTGGGGTATCATGCTTGCTGCACAGAGAAACCGAAACCTTTTCCTGAACACAGTCTTTCCCATATTATTTCCAGTCTGGAATTCTGACTGCACAATGATTTCCAATCACTCTTGAGTGAAGATTTAATAAGTAAATCCTTTATCTGGCTGAGAGATTCCAGATTCTGGTTCTTGCCCAGTCACTTTTAAGGGAAGACACTGCAACGAGCTAGTAAAAGCACTAGCCCAGAGAACATCTCAAGCCATTAAGATCCTATTCAGGGTCTGATTCATGCCAGTTGGCTTCACCTTAATCAAGTTAGCAGCACTTACCTGTTCCCATCCCATCCCACCCTATTCCTGTTTAGTCCCAGCTGGGATCCAGGGCTTTGGCTGACAGATTTTCCGTCCAGAGTCCCAATTCAGAATTCACTGACGGTTAGAAATGGGTCCTGGTTTCTGACTGGGACCAACTCCCAGTCGGGACCTTGCTTGCATGGAGTATCGGTCGCATCGTGTGGTGGTGGCAGGAGCCAGGAAGAACTCATGTCAGCTCCAGCTCTCAGCCGGGATCCTGGCTCCGGACAGGACCCAGGGGTCGGGTCAGCCCCAGGTCGGGTTCGGAGCCGGTCCAGGTCTCACCTTGACGCAGTCGACGGGGTACATCACGCAGTGCTCCAGGATGCCTGCCACGGCGCCCGCCACCATGTGCGTGGTGACAGTGGCTCCCGCCGGCAGCGCCTCGTAGTCTGGGCCGGAGTCCGGGTCCTGCCGTACCGGGGGCCTGCAGGCCCCGGCCTCCCCGCCGCCGGCCCCCCGGCCCACGCCCCGCTGCAGCCACCCGTCCAGCAGCGCCGACTCCCCGGGGCTCCGCCCCGGCCCGGCCGCTGGCCCCCCCGCCACACCGCCAGCACCCCGCCCCTCCAACTCCATCCACCCGGGCCAGCTGCGGCGCCCACCCCCGCCGCCGCTGCCACCGCCGCCGCCCCCCAGCCCCGTTGCGTCCGCCTCAGGCGCGGCCCAGAGAGCCCGGGGCCTCCGGCTCCCGCTTGGCCCCGCGGGCACGCCCCTCCACCAGCCATTGGTGCAGCCGCCAAGTTATCCCCGCCCCTTTGCTTACGTAGGAAAAGTATGTCTATGGCATTAGTGAAATTGCCTGTCATTCCTCCGCCCCGCGGGGCTGCTGCCGCTTAGATCCCACCCCTTCCCCTTTGATCTTGGAAGCTTCTTGTTTATTGGCTACTGATTGGCCGACATGGACAATCAACCCGCCCTCCGACTTTTCTGGAGGGCGGGAGAAACTTAAGGCTGAACTTTGATAGGCTCAACCACTCTTGATACTCTTGACCGCGGCCATTGGGCCTCACCACGTCGGGATCCGATTGGCTACAAGAAAAGAGCGAAGCGCCCAGGGGCTACAGAGGCCGGGTTTGGGTCCCTGACTGGCGCCTTTGGAGCTGCGGGCGGGATCGCGGGGTGGTGGGGTGCCAGGCCTTCAAGGTCAAACTACTGACGGATGCCGTTACAACCCGCGCTCGAGCGCCTGCCCCAAATCCCGAGACGTGGGCCGTCCGCCCTGGCCCGAGAGCTCTGTTCCCGCGGGATCTGTGGCTGGCGTGAGGCCGAACCGGCCTGGGCCGGGCATCCCCTGGCACTGTCTGCGGGCCTGTCCGGGAAGCTGTTGCGACATGCGGGCGGTGGCCCGTTAAGACTCTGGTCGGGTCTGGAGTATTGGCTTCCTAGGCGTGGGCGAGCTGACTCCTGAGGAGGGTCCTCAGGAGGACCCAGTGCTCCTCAGGCCCCCCCCCCCCCCCCAGTGCTTGTCAGGCCCCAGCGCGCCGCACTGGGCTTGCACCCGAAGTCGCCCAGTACCCCCCGCAGTTGTTGAATGAATGAGTTCTCCGGGGGCCCGCTGTCGCTGGGCCCTGTGCCAGGCTGAGAGCTGGAGGCGGGGAATGGAGATGTCGAATTGGGGAGGCATGATTCAGAGATGACGACAGGTGGAGAGGCCAGACTGGAAGCAGCTGCCCAAACACAGCAGGGAAAATACGGGAGCTATGGGGAAGTTCTCGGCCGGCCGTACAGCTTGTCCCCGAGCTGACGCACTGATGAACCCTACCGCTTGGTGATAATTGCCTTTTGTGATAAACGCCCTCTCCCTCCCGGGCAGGTCAGCCGGAGTCTTGAGAGCGGCGCGCACTGGTTAAAGAACAATGCCAGCAGTTCCCAACCTTGAGCACCACCTCCTGGGCCGTGACGTTGCACAGGAGCTACATTAGGGCTGCAGGGTGGGTTGAGGAACACAGGCGCTTTCCCCACTCCGTCTGCTCGGCTTCTTCAGTCTTCCTTCACTGGAGCGTGTTTGCACAAGCCTCCCCACTGTCTCCAGCTCTGTCTACTACCTATTTTACTGAGATGATGATGCAATTGTGAACTTTTCCATCTGTTTATAGCTTTTCCTTAAATTAGGGGTTTTCCATTTTTTCTCTAAAGCTTAGCCCTTCTCTGGCCCTCTTTTTGGGTTTCTTTTTTTAAGGATGACTAATAGTTTATAACATTGTGAAATTTTAGTTGTACATTATTGTTTGTCACCATATAAATGCATCCCTTCACCCCTTGTGCTCACTCCACATCCCCCTTGCCCCTGGTAATCACCAAACAGTTTTCTCTATGTGTTAGTTTATATTCCACATATGAGTGAAATCATGCAGTGTTTTCTTTCTCTCTCTGGCTTATTTCTCTTAACATAATACACTCCAGGTCCATCCATGTTGTTCCGAATGTGAGAATTTCGTCCTTTTCTATGGCTGAGTAGTATTCCATTGTATATATATATATGTATGTATGTATATACCACGTCTTCTTTATCCAATCATCAGTTGAGGGACACTTGGATTGCTTCCACTTCTTGGCTATAGTGAATAATGCTGCAATGAACATAGGGGTGCATAAGCCTCTGTGGATTGTTGATTTCAGGTTCGTTGGGTAGATACCCAGTACTGGGATAGCTGGGTCATAAGGTATTTCTATTTTTAACTTTTTGAGGAATCTCCATGCTGTTTTCCATAAAGGCTGCACCAGTTTGCATTCCCACCAGCAGTGAATTAGGGATCCCATTTCTCCACAACCTCTCCAACATTTGTTTTTTGTCTTGGTGATTATAGCCATTCTAATGGGTGTAAGGTGATATCTTAGTGTAGTTTTGATTTGCATTTCCCTGATGATTAGTGATGTTGAACATCTTTTCATGTGCCTATTGGTCATCTGTTTATCTCCCTTGGAAAAGTATCTGTTCATATCCTCTGCCCATTTTTTGATCGGGTTGTTTATTTATTTGTTATTCAGTTGTGTGAGTTCTTTATATATTATGGAGATTAACCCCTTGTTGGATATATGATTTGCAAATATTTTCTCCCAACTGGTGGGTTGTCTAGTCACTTTGATTCTGGTTTCATTTGCCTTGTAGAAGCTTTTTAATCTGATGAAGTCCCATCTGTTTATTTTGTTTGTTTGTTTGCCTTGTCCAAGTAGACATGGAATTCGAAAAGATCCCTTTAGAACCGATGTCGACTAGTGTACTGCCTATATTTTCTTCCAGGAGTTTTATAGTTTCAGGTCTTTGATCCATTTTGAGCTAATTTTGTGTATGATGAAAGAAGATGATCTACTTTCATTCTTTTGCATGTGGCTGTCTGGTTTTCCCAGCACCATTTATTGAAGAGACTTCCCTCTCTCCATTGTATGTTCTTAGCTTCTTTGTCGAAGATTAGCTGTCCGTAGATGTGTGGTTTTATTGCTGGGCTTTCAATTCTGTTCCATTGATCTGTGTGTCTGTTTTTGTACCAGTACCATGCTGTTTTGATTATTATAGCTTTGTAGTATATTTTGAAGTCAGGGATTATGATGGCTCCAGCTTTATTCTTTTTTCTCAGGATTGCTTTAGCTATTCAGGGTCTTTTGTTGCCCCACATGAATTTTAATATTCTTTGTTCTGTTGCCATGAAGAATGTCATTGGGGCCCTGATTGGGATTGCATTGAATTTGTATATTGCTTTGGGTAGTATGGACATTTTAATTATGTTTATTCTTCCAATCCATGTGCATGGAATATTTTTCCATTTCTTTATGTCGTCATCAATTTCTTTCAATAATGTCTTATAGTTTTCATTGTATAGGTCTTTCACCTCCTTGGTTGAATTTATTCCTAGATATTTTATTCTTTTTGTTGCAGTTATAAATGGGATTATCTCTTTGCTTTCTCTTTCTATTAGTTCGTTATTAGCATATAGAAATGCAACTGATTTTTGTAAGTTGATTTTGTACCCTGCAACTTTGCTGTGGTTGTTGACTATTTCTGATAATTTTCCAATGGATTCTTTGGGATTTTCTATATATAAAATCATGTCATCTGCAAATAGAGTTTCACTTCTTCATTGCCTATTTGGAGTCCTTTTATTTCTTTTTCTTACCTAATTGCTCTAACCAAAACCTCCAGTACTATGTTGAATAAGAGTGGCAGGAGTGGGCACCTTTGCCTTGTTCCTGTTCTCACAGGAATGGCTTTCAGCTTTTCCCCGTTGAGTATGATGGCTGTGGGTTTGTCATATATGGCCTTTATTATGTTGAGGTACTTTCCTTCTATACCCATTTTATTGAGAGTTTTTATCATAAATGGATGTTGGATCTTACGAAATCAATTGAGATGATCGTGTGGTTTTTATTCTTTGTTTTGTTAATGTGGTGTATCACATTAATTGATTTGCCGATGTTGAACTATCCCTGTGTCCTTGGTATAAATCCCACTTGGTCATGGTATATGATCTTTTTAATGTGTTGCTGTATTTGGTTTGCCAATATTTGGTTGAGGATTTTTGCATCAATGTTCATCAGCGATATTGGCCTATAGTTTTCCTTCTTTGTATTGTCCTTGTCTGGCATTGATATCACGGTGATGTTGGCCTCATAGAATGTGTTAGGAAGTGTTCCATCTTCCTCTCTTTGTTGGAAAAGTTTGAGAAGGATAGGTATTAAATCTTTGAATGTTTGGTAAAATTCAGGGTTTTGCTTTTTTAACTTTTTTTTTTAACTCATCTATTCCTATTCAGCAGTGGTTATTAAGTTTTGGGTCTCGACCTTTTGGAAAATAATGAAACCACAAATCCTCCTTCCCCTTCATCCCCCCCATGCCCTGCACCCTGCACACACACAATTTTGAATATAATTTCTGAGTTTGCAGAGTCCCTGAAGGTGACTTGTGGCCCCTCTGTGGGTCCATTAACTTCAGGTTAAGAACCTGAGTTCTCACAGGTCTCACAAAAAGAAACCCACTCAATTCTGCTAGAGTATTAATTCCCTTTACTGCCAAACTACTCCAGTAATGACCTGTACCTGCTATGTCCTTTCTCTCCTTTAGCCCTACACTTTTATTCTTTTATTCAGTGGTCACAGATGACCTTTCCAAGTCCAATGGTGGTTTTCTTATTCTGACTTTTCTTGACTGAGAGATAACACTTACCCGCCGTTGACACATCCCTCACTAAAACTCTTTCCTAGCTTCAAGAGCTACTCTGTCTATTCTACCTTTTAGATTTCTGAGTCACCTACACTTCTCTACCCACTGAGAGAGAACATTCCCATGGGTTTAATTCTTCTTGTTCATCTTCAATACCTTAGAGAACTTTACCATTCCATTTCTGTTTTCCTCATGGGAGCCCTATCTCTGTTTCCCTTATTGCCGACTTTTTAACTGAACTTGCCATGTGAACCTTCAGTAAATATTTATTGAGTACCAACTCTATGCCTGACGCTGTACTTGAAGCTGGTGATACAGGACAGACAGTGTCTATGCTCTCATGGAGCTTACTTTTTAATGGGGGGAGAGGGATAGACAAGAAAAATATCAGATAGCTCTAGGTACTATGTTGATAACTGAAATAGGGAGGTGTGATAGTGTGACTAGGTGGCTACATTTGTATGACCAGGAAAGGCCTTTCTGGGGGGATGACACTATGGCAAGTTCTGAATAACAGGCAGGAGCTCATGATGGACCCAGAGAAGAGCACTCCAGAAGAAACAAAAGGTGTAACAACCCTAAGGTGAGAACAAGATTGTTGTATGAAGGTACAGAAAGAAGGTCAGTGTGGCTAGAGCATGCTGAGTGACTGGGGCAGTGCTACAAGATGAGGTTGGAAAGATAGGCAGAGGGTGAATATCCACCGTAATTTCCGACTCAGCGTGTTCATTCCATTCTTAGCCTTTCCGCTCCCTACCCCAGCCAATTCTTCCTAAATTTTCCTTTTCTTCCCAATTAGATTCTAAAGCTGTGAGGCTTCCTTGACTACCTCTTCAGAATAATTGTTCTGAAATATTTCTTTTGTTTGTGCTCTCCTTTTCCTTCCTATTGATATTATTCCTTCCCAGTATCTAATCACTTTACATTTATACTGTGATAACCTTTGAAAGGCCTCCCTACCTCTGGGATCCTCTGGCTTCACCAGTATTTTGATTTCCCTCCTTCCAGGTACGTGGTAGGATTGTTCTTCCCACCTCCTTGACGATAGGCATGGCCATGAGATTTGCTTTGACCAATGAAATGTGAGAGAAGCATTGAAAGCCACACATTAACTTTCCCTGCCCTGTGACTGGTGATGTTCAGATGGTGGAGGCACCATTAGCCTGGGGCCCTGATGAAGCAGAGTTGCCTACTTGCCTTCCCTTTACTCCCAGATGGACTTTCAACAGGACTAAGAAATAAATCTTTGTTGTTTTAAGACACAGATTTTAGGATTATTCCATATCATAGCATAATCCAGCCCAGTGCTTCTCAGACTTTAATGTAATATTAGTCACTTGAAGAATTTGTTAAAATGCAGACTATAATTCTGTAGGTCTGAGTGGGGCTTGACATTCTGCATTTTTGACAAGCTCCCAGGTGATGCTGATGCTGCTAGACCTTGGACCACGCTTTCAGTAGCAAGGACCTAACCCATTCTGACTATCTGATATAACCCTCTCAACACATCTACACACACTCTATCCTACATCTCACCAGCACTTAAACCTTCCTGAGAAACAAATTAGCAAGCAAAGAAACATCTTTCTTGGTGATATTCTTTATAACCTCTCAATAGCTTCCCACACCTGCAACTCCCCAGTCAGGTACTGTAGAATCTTATATTCTTATATTCCTAGGACAGTTGTTTTCTGCGTTCTCCCTTCTGTCTCCTGTCATTTTCTTTTCTACATATATTTGAGACCACTAGTTGTCTCAATATTGTTTCACTTATTTTTTTTAATAATGGAAACGTAAGTTTTAGCTTGGGCACATGGCTTCCCAGCTGAAGTCCATATTTCCCCCAGCTTCCCTTGCAGCTAGATTGGCTGTGTGACTAAGTTCTAGCTAGTGGGATGTGAGTGTAGGTGACGTAAAACATCTGGGTTCTGCCTTTAAAAGAAAGATTTTGTCCTTTTTGAGTATTTTCCCCCTTCTTGTCATCTAGAATACAGACCCAGAAGATGTCAACCATTTTTGGCCATGAGGACAAGGCCTATACCTTAGCAGGTGGCAGAGCAAAAGGTAGAAGAAACTTGCTGCCTGTGGATAACAGTAGTACTCTGGACTACTCATGTTCTGGTACATGAGAGAACTTGCTCAAGCAGTTGCTGTTAGTCTGAATCTTTGTTACAGCAGCTGATTTATACTCCAACTGACACATGTTCTTCCCTAGAATGCATTTCTCCCTTTGTTCTCATCAAAATTCTCATTCTTGAAGGTCCAAAACAGGTCCCACGACTCCTTCCAGCTTACATTACCCTCTTTCCCTGAACTGCTATCATATATGACTGGGCATGAGGTATGAGTCAAATATAGAATGAGATTGATTCCAGCAGCCACACATGAAAGTAAGACTGATCTCTTTACAGTTACTTAAAGAGAAATTGATTCCTAAATTATGAAGAACAGACCATAAGAATTGTAGGAATTCAGAGATGGAACCATCAGTGAGAACTGAAGGGGTGAGAAGATATTATATGTTTTAGCAGTTTCAGACTGGAGAATGTGTACAGGAAGACTTTCCAAGGGGTCTGTGGGGAACAAAGTTTCAAGGAAATTTGCTATTCCTCATCTTCTACATCTTTACTAAAACTCACCTTCCTGAGAAAGCAGTTCTCCTTTCTGTCCTCTCATTTCTCAATCTGTCCTCCCACCTTACAAAAGAAAAGTAAGCCTTCACCCATCCTTCATCTTACTGTGGTTCACTGGTGTGTAAAAACCTCCAGGTAGCCAAACAGTCCCGGTGTTAGCAAGGCCGCCTTCAGTCAGGGTGCACCTGTAGACTTCATGTCTTTCTCAGACTTACGTATATTTCTGTTAAGCGTAAAACATGGCTTTAGGAATGGATATTTTGGTCCTTGTGAAATGTTCTGTGTGCTCTATATCATACAGCGGAGCAGTGGTTTTTTAATTTAACTATCCACCTATTTCAACCCCTGACTATTATCAAAGAATACATTGTTTCTGAGGGAGATTCCCCCTGAGGACAAAACAAAAAGAGCATAATTGAATATTAAAGGCAGTAGTACCTTATTTCATTTGTGCGTTATCTGTTTATCTTAGGACTAGGATCCTCAAGATTTATTACAATGCATGCTTGGAAGTAATAACATGCTGCAAAGTGCAATGCTCCCTCTCTGGTCAGAAATAAGAAAGAGCTGAATGATACTCTTTATTTATTCATGTCTCAACTTGGGTCTCAATTTTATATTTTGCATTTCCAGAAGTACATGTTTACTTATCACAGATCAACATCATGCCTTCAAGTAAAAGGAAAATATGTCAAAAGTAAATACATATTTTATATTTTATTGAATATTTATTCAGGCTTGTAGTAAAAACATTTTTATTTTCCTTTGTCAAAAGATTGTTGGCTATACCGCTTTATACCCACTAGGATGACTATAATCAAAATCACAGAAAATAACAAGTGTTGACGAGGATGTGGAGAAATTGGAATCTTCATACATTGTTGGTGAGAATGTAAAATGGTCACTGACTGTGGAAAACAGTTTGACAGTTCCTCAAAAAGTTAAACATAGAGTTAGTATATGATCCAGAAATTCCACTCCTGGGTATTCCCAAAATAATTGAAAACAGGTCCTCAAACAAGTACATGTACATGCTTGTTCATAGCAGCACTTTTCACAATAGGCAAAAGGTGGAAACAGCCCAACTGTCCATCAACAGAAGAATGGATAAAAAAATTGTGTATATACATACAATGAATGAAATTCAGCCATAAAAAGGAACAAAGTACTGATATATACTACAATGTGAATGAACCTCAAAAACATGTTAAGTGGAAGAAGTCACATGCAAAAGGCCACATATGATTCCACTTATATGAAATATCCAGAATAGATAGCACTATAGAGACAGAATGCGGCTGTGGCGGGGGTGGTGGGGAATGGGAGCAATTTCTTAATGGGTAGGGGGTTTCCTTTTGGGGTGATGAGATGTCTTGGAAGTAGGTAGAGGTGGTGGTTGCACAACGTTGTGAATGCACTAAATGTCACTGAACTATTCACTTCAGAATGGTTACTTTTATGTTATGTGACTTTCATCTCAATTTAAAAAAGGAAAGATTGGCTAGCATCCAACAGATGAGCTGAATAAGGTAGTGTATCATTATCCTCTCAAATGTCTATGCCTCTGTAACTCCAAACAGCAGCTCTGAACCAGTCATTATACAACTCCTAGCTTGCCTCACATCAACCTGAAGAAAATTTACTTTGGACAAAAGTGAAAGATCTAGAAAGTGACTGCTCATGGGTACAAAGTTTCTTTTTGGTTGATGAAAATGTTTTAAAATTGTATTGTGGTAATGGTTGCACAACCCTGTGAATATACTAACAACCATTGAATTGGGTGAATTTTATGGTATATGAATTATATCTCAAAGCTGTTTTTAAAGAAGTAAAAGATCTAACTGGGATACGTTGAAGAGTATCTTCTTTTGGAACATGAGTTTCATCATCCTTTAAGCAATAAACTGTTTCTCTTTGCACATATTTTCGGCAGGAGTAGTTACTGCAATCACCTTATCTTCTTTTTTCTGTTTAAGTTTCTCCTAAAAGATCTTATTTCTATAAGAAAAAGAGGCAAAACAAGGAAAATTACTGATCTTGATCTAAGAAACAAACACGATGTCATCTCTAGCTGATAAGCAAAAATCCCGAAAAATTATTTAAGCTTCACTGGTTCTTGTCCAGCAGAAAGTTTCAGTTCATTTCATACTCAAATTAAGTTGAAACAGATGCAGTTAGGAAAAAAATATTATTTGATATGGTAAATCCATATTCATTTTTTTTTTTTTTTTTGTGAGGAAGACCAGCCCTGAGCTAACTTCCGTAGCTAATCCTCCTCTTTTTGCTGAGGAAGACTGGCCCTGGGCTAACATCCGTGCCCATCTTCCTCTACTTTATGTGGGACGCCGCCACAGCATGGCTGCCAAGCGGTGCGTCGGCGGGCGCCCGGGATCCGAACCAGCGAACCTCGGGCTGTCAAGCGCGGACTAAACCGCTGCGCCACTGGGCCGGCCCCATATTCATTTTTTTTTAGTTCTTTTTTTATTTTCATTTTTATTGATGTCTTAATAGTTTATAACATTGGAGTTTTAGCTGTACATTACTTTTTGTCCATCACCATGTGGATGCCTCCCTTCACCCCTTCTGCACACCCCCCACTCCCCTCCCCTTGGTAACCACCAACCAGTTCTCTCTGTGTGTTCGTTTATATTCCACATATGAGTGAAATCATGAAGTGTTTGTCCTTCTCTCTCTGGCTTATTTCACTTAATACCGTCTAGGTCCATTCATGTTGTTGCAAATGGGACAATTCTGTCTTTTCTTATGGCTGAGTAGTGTTCCACTGTATATATATGCCAAGTGTTCTTTATCCAGTCATCAGTTGAGAGACATTTGGGTTGCTTTCACTTCTTGGCTATAGTGAATAATGCTGCAATGAACATAGGGGTGCATAAGCCTCTTGTGATGGTTGATTTCATGTCCGTTGGGTAGATGCCCAAGAGTGGGATTGCTGGATCATAAGTACTTCTATTTTTAATTTTTTGAGGAGTCTCCATACTGTTTTCCATAGAGGTTGCACCAGTTTGCATTCCCACCAGCAGTGAATTAGGGTTCCCGTTTCTCCACAACCTCTCCAACATTTGTTGTTTTTTGTCTTGGTGATTATAGCCATTCTAACGGGTGTAAGGTGATATCTTAGCATAGTTTTGATTTGCATTTCCCTGATGATTAGTGATGTTGAACTTCTTTTCAGGTGTCTATTGGCCATCTGTACATCTTCCTTGGAAAAATGTCTGTTCATATCTTCTGCCCATTTTTTGATCGGGTTGTTTGTTTTTTTGTTGTATGAGTTCTTTATATATTATGGAGATTAATCCCTTGTCGGATAAACGATTTGCGAATATTTTCTCCCAGCTGGTGGGTTGTCTATTCATTTTGATCTTGATTTCATTTGCCTTGTAGAAGCTCTGTAGTCTGATGAAGTCCCACTCATTTATTTTTTCTTTTCTTTCCCTTGTCTGAGTAGACATGGACTCTGAAAAGATCCCTTTATGACCAATGTCAATTAGTGTACTACCTGTATTTTCTTCCAGGAGTTTTATAGTTTCAGGTCTCACTTTCAGGTCTTTAATCCATTTTGAGTTGATTTTTGTGTGTGGTGATAGAAGATGGTCTACTTTCGTTCTTTAGCATGTGGCTGTCCAATTTTCCCAGCACCATTTATTGAAGAGACTTCCCTTTCTCCATTCCTTTGTCAAAGATTAGCTGCCCATAGGTTTGTGGTTTTATTTCTGGGCTTTCAATTCTGTCCCATTGATCTGTGTGTCTGTTTTTGCCAGTACCATGCTGTCTTGATTACTATAGCTTTGTATGTTTTGAAGTCAGAGATTGTGATGCCTGCAGCTTTGTCCTTTTTTTCTCAGGATTGCTTTAGCTATTCGGAGTCTTTTGTTGCCCCATATGAATTTCAGTATTTTTTGTTCTATTTCTGTGAAGAATGACATTGGGATTCTGATTGGGATTGCGTTGAATCTGTAGATTGCTTTAGGTAGTATGGACATTTAAACTATATTTATTCTTCCAATCCATGTGCATGGAGTATTTTTCCATTTCTTTATGTCTTCATGGATTTCTTTCAATAGTGTCTTACAGTTTTCATTGTATAGGTCTTTCACCTCCTTGGTTAAATTTATTCCCAGATATTTTATTCTTTTTGTTGCAATTGTAAATGGGATTGTCTTTTTGAGTTCTCTTTCTGTTAGTTCATCGTTAGAGTATAGAAATGCAACTGATTTTTGCAAGTTGATTTTATACCCTGCCCCTTTGCTATAGTTGTTGATTATTTCTAGTAATTTTCCAATGGATTTTTTTTGTTGTTGTTGTTTTCTATGTATAAGATCATGTCATCTGCAAATAGTGAGAGTTTCACTTCTTCATTGCCTATTTGGAGTCCTTTTAATCCTTTTTCTTGCCTAATTGCTCTGGTCAAAACTTCCAGTACTATGTTGAATAAGAGCGGCAAGAGTGAGCACCCTTGTCTTCTTCCTGTCCTCAAAGGAATGGCTTTCAGTTTTTCCCATTGGGTAGGATGTTAGCTGTAGGTTTCTCATATATGGCCCTTATTATGTTATATTTTACGATACCAATTTCTCCCCATCTCTAATGACTTCTCAAGGCACTTTAATATGGCCTAAATAATTGAAATTGGTCTTTGTTCATAATCAACAAGAGAAATCATGAAACACACCCAATTTTATGGATTTTTTAGCTTCAAAACCAAAATGCCTCTAAGTGAAAGAGAAACAAGAATAATTAATAGTCGCTTGATAAGTCACTTGATAAGCCTTTTTGATGTTATTGCCTAAGATTGAAAAAGTGGTTATTCAAAGGGGTAATACATCCTTTTGCAATTGAGATGGTATCTAATCCTTTAACAAAATTCAAGGAGATTGAAAAATTGTGACAAAGATGGCAAACCTCCACTCATTTGCTTATTTGTGTAAAAATGTCCCTTGGTACCTACCTATAATAACAAAAACAATGAGAATAGAATTGGTGATGAACTCTGATTCTACCAAAAAATAATAGTGATCTAATGGTCCATGATATAATTAAAAATGTTTTAAAAGCCCAATCCATCAATTAAGAGGTGCAGTCCAATAAAATTTTACTTTTTATGGAGGTAATTATTCATCAAAATCTGACTTATAGTTGTATTGTTTTCCTGTCTTTATTCAATCATTATTCCCCTGATCCTCCTGACTTGATCAGCTCTCCCAGCATGTGCCTCAGATCTTCTCCTTTGTAGAGCTTAGACAGTTGTAACTTTGCATATTTCATAAAATTATTTCATTAATGTCTATATCACCAGTAGATGGTAAGCCCCATCAAGACAAGGAGACAATTAATTTTTTACTTAATCCCCCCCCCCCCCGATACAGTACTTGAAACACTATAAGTACCTGGTAAAATTTATTTGAATGTGTAAATAATGAATGAGATATTCATGGATCTTGGGCCTGAGCTACTATTTCTCCCCTTAGGTGGTGGCAATGACTCACCCAGTGAGTTCCACCCTCCCCCTAGCCAAGGCCTAACCCTCCTAGGTGTCCTGCAGTTGTAACCAGAGACACTACCCAATAGGGTGCTAGCAAGACTCATCCCTTTCCTAATCTTGGCCTTAATTCTGGGAGACTCTCTTGGAAGCAACAGGCCCTACAGTGAGTTTAGGAGCCAGGACTAGAAATAGAGCTCCTGCCACTGCTTTGTGAGAGTCTATTAAAAGGTAGTGAGAGTACAAATTAGTTTCTACCTCTCCTTTCCTGCCACCCATTTTTACCAATGGTTCTCAAATCACCCAGGGGAGCCTGCTAGACATGCAAATTTCTAGACCCCATCCTAGAACTATCAAATCATATCTCTGGGAGTGAGGCCTGGGAATCTGCACTTTACAAGCAGGTTATTCTGACATAGGTGGTCCATGGACCACACTCTGGGAAATACTGCTTTGTTGTCGCCATACTAGTTCCAAACACCCAGATGGTGCTTGTTCTGTAGGCTAAAATCATAGTCTCAGCAAGAGCAGTAAAGCCTAATAGTGCCAGACAATTCATGTATTCTTTCAAACAGTATGTGCCAGGCCCTGAACTAGGTGCTGGGGATACAATGATGAGCAAAACTAGACATGGTCTCTTCTCTGGTGGAGGTTAGAGTCTAATGGGGAACACAGGCATTAACCAGAGACTCATAAATATAAAATTACAACCGGGATGTGTGCTACGAAGGGAAAGCACCTGATATGCTAAAAGCATATGTTAAAGGGACTTAGTCCAGGGAGTTATGTCACACAGGGAAAGTAACATTTGAAATAAGATCTTAAGAAGAGTTAATTAAGCTAAGTCAGATGGGGGGGTGGTAGAAGGGGTAAGGAGGGGCAGAACTTTCTTGGCAAAGAGAATACCATATTGCAAAAGTCTTGTAATGAGGGGCTGGCCAGGTGGTGTAGTGGTTAAGTTCGCATGCTCCACTTCAGTGGCCCAGGGTTCACAGCTTCAGATAGACCTACACGTCACTCATCAAGCCATGCTGTGGCATTGTCCCACATAGAAAAAATAGAGGAAGATTAGCACAGATGTTAGCTCAGGGACAATCTTTCTCACCAAAAAAAAAAAAAAAGTCTTGTAATGAGAGGATAAGGCCAATGTTTTGTGGGCAAAGGGAAGCATAGTTTGAGATGAAGCCTGGGAGGAATGGAGGGGCCAAACCATGACAGGCATGGAAAGTCATGTTAAGGAGATTAGTTTATATTTTAAGAACAATGGGATCTCATTGTGGAATTTCAAGTTGAAGTTAGATAACATGGTCAATTTTGCATTTTGAAAAGGTCACTTTGGCTGCTGTGGAGAAAGATTGAGGGCAGCAACCTGAGAATTTGGGTCATTATTCTTATTTAATGGGTAAGAAAATGAGCTTTAATGAACATAACTTCCTCTCACAGCTAGTAAGCAGTGAAACCAGGTTTCAAACATGGTCTGCCTGACTCCAGAGTGTAAACTTAACCACACAGTCTGCTGTCTCTCTAGATCAAGGTAATAAACTATTAAAATAAAGTTAGTTAAAATGATTAAAAAGGAAGAAACAGAGAGCCTTATCTCTGACGCATGCTGCCTTTGCCTTGGTCGTGACTCTCCGTCAGAAAACGAGAACGAGGTGGGTATCAGAGTGTGGTTGAAGTTTCATAACTTGATCTAAGCTGTAGTTATCTCATCTATAAGATGGTAATAATAATAATAACACATACTTCATTGAATTGTTTGAGGATTCAAGCAGAAAAAGAATGTTAAATTCTTACCACACTCTCAGGCATATAGTTAGAACTCAACAGATGTTGATTATTATTACTACTCTTATTATAATTATCTTTTTATATAACCTATTTTTCCTTGACTGTCCATCCACCTATTACAGAAATTGATGACATGTTACCTAACTGCCAAGCAAGAGGCCAAAATGACCATGACTAGTCACGGTCCTTTGCTTGTTTGCACAATTGTTGCTAGACTAAAGCACCAAGTTCGGGATATCCCACAATAAGCCTTCTTTTCTCCTAACAATAATATCCTTCCTTCAGGCCCACGTCATGTGTGACCTCAATTATTGTATAAACTTTGTACCATAAAGAGTAGATTTAAATATTTTTAATTCCTTAAGTAAAACAGCTAGAATTACAAAACTTTCCTTGAATGTTATAAAAGAACGTAATGGTTTGTTGTCCTTGACATACAAAGAAGATAAGGTTTCAGCGGGGGATGAGGTTTGGGTTATTTATCTAAGTAGATGTGATGTATTTTTAATGTTCTGGTATCGAATCCTTTATAAATATGAGATGTATTCTCAAAGCAACTAGCCAGGGTTATGGGAGCAGCAAACATCATCAAGATCAATAACAACATCATCATTAACAAAAAACTAATTATGGCAGCAGACATGAGCCTCAAAACCATGAACCTTGAAGCCCTGAGTTATGTGTGTGATTTTTCTGGCTGTTCTGCAGGTCCCATTCCCATTTTTTACTATTTTTACTACACGTGCATCCCTGTCCCTCTTACCTGGTCTTCTGTCTTATCCAATGTTCATTTCTTCATTGCCCCCTTTTAATCAACCAAATCTTTTCTCTTCACCTCTTAGTCTTTCTTGCCTTTACTGCTTACTTGTTACAAACTAGCATATAAAAGTCCAGGCATTTACATTGACTGCACCAAAAGAGAGAATAGAATATTTTAGAAAGTAGAAAGCTATCCTCACAATGACAAAGGTAAATTGTTTCACCCTTAGATTTAATTCCCTCCCTTTGAGAGTTACTTATTGGTCTTCTGTTATATGTGTGCCCAGCAGTGTGCTAAGGGGCTGAGTGGAATGAGGAGAGGCAGAGAGTGCAAAAAAAAGGAATGAGCTACAGTCCTCCTTTTTAAGAAACTTGCAGTTGGTGGTGAAAAAGGACATGCATCCATTACACAACAACAATAGTAACAGCTAACTTTTATGAAGGGCTTACTATGTGCCAGCCAATGTATATATTACTTCTTTTAATCCTATGTGGTTGTTTATTAGTTATGTACTGCTCCATGACAAATTACTACAAAACATAGTGGCTTAAAATAACAATAAACATTTATTATCAGTTTCTGTGGTGAGGAATTTGATAGTGGCTGAAATGAGTGGTTATGGCTTAGGGTATCTCAGGAAGTTGCAGTCAAGATATTGGCAAGGCCTCCCATTACCTGAAGGCTTGAGTGGGGCTGGAGAATCCACTTCAACAACGACTCGCTCACATGACTGTCAAGGTGGTGCTGGCTGCTGGCAGGAGGCCTCAGTTCCTCTCCATCTGGGCCTCTCTAGAGAGTTGCTTGAGGGTCCTCATGACATGGTAGCACATGGTACCACATTCTTGGCAAATTATTGTCTGTCTTGTTGATTGTAGCCATTCTAGTGGGTATGTCATAGTATTTCATGGTAGTTTAAGTTTGCATTTACCTAATGACTAATGATGTTAAACATCTCATGTACTTATCTGTCATCTGTATATCTTTTTTGGTAAAGTGTCTAAATCTTTTGTCCACTTATAATTGGGTTGTTTGTTTTCTTATTCAGTTTTGAAGATTCTTTTTATATTCTAGATATAAGTCCTTTGTCAGATATCTGATTTGCAAATACTTTCTCTCCCAGGGTGTGGCTCATCTTTTTTGTAGTGTCTCTGAAGAACAGATCTTAGTTTTAATTAAGACCAATTTATTCAATTTTTCTTTTATGGATCTTGCTTCTGCTGTGAATCTAAGAAATCTTCGCTAAACCCAAGGCCACTAAGATTTTCTCCTATTTTTTCTTTTACAAGTTTTATAGTTTTAGTCCTTACATTTAGGACTATGATCTATTTCAAGTTAATTTTTATATGTGGTATGAGGTTTTTCATTAGCTATCTGTTTTTTATTTAACAACATTTCTTTGAGATCTTCTCATATCAGTGCATAAAGAGCTTCTTTATTCATTTTTAGAGCCGAATTCCTGCTCTGATGCAGCTTATATTCTAGTTGCAGGGAGACAGACAATAAACCAATACGTAAAACACATTATATGTAAAATAGTGAAGTAGCAAGGAAAAGGGTAATACAGGAAGTGAGGGTAGGAAGAATAGTTGTAATTTTAAACAGGCTGGTTAGGATGGGTTTCACTGAGAAGTTGATATTTTAATAAATTCTGAAGGACATAAGGGAGCAAGGCACTGGGTAGGGAGAACAGATGTATAAAAGCTCTGGAGAAGGGAACACTACTTACAAAAAACTGAAAGCAAGAGAGCACATGTCATCTTCTAGAAACAGTTAAGGAGGGCCGCGTGGCTGGAGTAAAGTGAGCGAAGGGGATAACGGCGAGAAATGAGGTTAGAGAGGTGAGAGGTGTGTGTTGTAGGTTGTTATGAGGACTAGGGCTTTTACTCTGAGATGAGAAGCTACTGGAGAGTTTGGAGGAGTGACACGGTTTGGCCTCCACTTGAAAGGATCACACTGATTGCGGTGTTCAGAAAAGACTGTACAGGGCAAGGGTAGGAGTAGAAAGCTCAGGTAGGAGGCTATTACAATAATTCAGTAAGAAATGGTAGTAGTTTTGGTGGAAGCATTAACATTAGTGAAAAATGGCTGGATTCTGGATACTTTTTTTTTTTTTTTGTGGGGAAGACCAGCCCTGAGCTAACATCTGTTGCCAATCCTCCCCTTTTTGCTGAGGAAGACTGGCCCTGGGCTAACATCTGTGCCCATCTTCCTCCACTTTATATGGGACGCCACCACGGCATGGCTGACAGGCAGTGTGTCGGCGGGCGCCCGGGATCCGAACTCGCAAACCCCGGGCTGCCAAGCGTGGACTAAACCGCTACGCCACCGGGCGGCCCCCTGGATACATTTTTAAGGTAGTGCCAACAGGCTTTGCTCATGGACTGGATGTGGGGTATGGGTGCAAGAGAGGGATTAAGGATAACTCCAAGATTTTGGGCCAGAGCATCTGGAAGTATGGAATGTTTTTTACCCCTTTACTAACATGCATATTATCAAACATTTTAATCTTTGCCAACCTGGTATTTGAAAAATGAATGGTATCTAATGTAGTTTTTTCCCTACATCTTAATTGTGAAAATTGTCAAACATACAAAAAATTGAAAGAATAGTACCTATTTCATATTGAATTAAACAATAAAGGATATTTATTAGCTCATATAATTGGATGTCCAGCAACAGAATGGAATTCAGGTTTGGTTTGATTCAGTGGCTTAACCACATCTTCAAGAATCTAGGGAGTGGGAGAAAGAAAGAGGAGGAATTGCCCCCTCATGCACTCTCTAAGAAAAACAAATATGTCTCTTTATCTGGAATTGGGCTATATGCCCACTCCTGAAAAAATAGCTGTGAACAAGGGATGGGATTTTGCCCAATACCTTAGGCCAGGCTTGCATGTCTCACTTCTAGAGCCAGGGGTGGAGTCAATTCTCAAATGCACATGGGCTATGCATGGGGAAGGTGCCCATACCCAAATAAAATTGGAATGGATAGCAAGAGAAGAGGATCAATATCCTTCTCCCCATGCCTCTGTCCTAAGTACTAGGAGCATTTTAGAGTTTGCCATACTGCACCCTGCTTCCCCTGCTGGTATCTCTGAAGAGTGGCCTTTCAGTTCTCTGAATGACTTGTGGCACTGATTTCCTGCATTTGTCAGTTTTTCAATCATCCTACTTGTTAATTCACTTCCTACAGTTGCTGTCATCTCTTTGCACTGCTATGCTTCATTCCTCAAAGTTCTCAAACACATGGCTGTAGGGTTATCAGTCTTTTACTGAAGGTTTGGGATCATGGAGAGGATTATAACACAGTACAGAACTTAAAACTGAACCCTAGATGTCAATGCTATTATCTGAAATTTCCCTGACCAGCTTGCCTTGGGTACTGTGGTGATTTTAAAATACATCTGCAAATTGTTTGATACTTCTCCCTTCAAAAGGTGGATCCTAATTGCCCTCCCCTTGAATGTGGGCTGGGAGTTAGTGACTCACTTTTAACAAATAATATGTGGCAAAAGTGAAGATATGCGACTTCTGAGGCTAGGTCATAAAAAGGACAGAGCTTCCTCCTGGCACTCTCTCACTCTCTCTCTCAGATCACTCTGGGAGAAGCCAGCTGCCATGCCCTGAAGACACTCAAGCATCCCTGGGAGAGTCCCATGTGAAAAGGAACTGAGGCCTCCTGCCAACAGCCAACAACACCTTGCCAGCCAAGCAAGTATGCCATCTTAGAAGTAGATCCCTTGAGTCCCAGAGAAGACTTCTGATGACTGCAGCCCCAGCTGACATCTTGATTGCAACCTCATGAGAGACCCTGAGCCAAGCTGCTCCCAAATTCCTGACCCATGGAAACTGTGAGAGATAATAATGCTTATTGTTGTTTTAAGCTACCAAGTTTTGGGGTAATTTGTTATGCAACTCTAGACAAATAATACAGGGACTCTCTCCTGGGCTCTTCTCTTCAGTCCTATCTGCCACCACCTTGCACGGGGCCCTCCGCTTTTCTTTCATCTTTTTTCCTTACCACAGCTCCCCAAACACAGTGTCTAGAGGGAATGCTCAAAATTCCTGTATTTTAGTATGCAGAGTAATTTAAGTCTTCTTGGTCTAAACCTCTCTCATCTAGGCTAAGTGCAGGGGATCCCATTTTCCCTGACCAAATATACCTATTAAGGTCCAAAACCTAGATATTCTGTCTTCCTACCAGGCCAACTGGCACCAGCTCCACTCAAACAGCTGCCAGCTTTTAAAACAATTATTTTTGCCACAATAGAAGTATACACGAGCAATATGCTACAAGAGCAGAGAAGAAGAAGCTCCTAAGCTGACTGGGGGAGTTCATAGAGGAGGCGACATTTGACCTGAGTTTTGAAGGATGAGTAGGAGTTCATTTGGTGGAGAAGTGAAAGAAAGTCATTTATGCATAAGTAACAGCAAGTATAAAGGCTCAGAGGTGAGCAAAGGCATAATTCTGAGAACTGTAAATATGTCAGGGTTGTGGGTGAGAACACCTGTTGGGGAGCTTGGAAGATGTCAGAGGCTAGATGGTAGCAGACATTGCAAGACACATGTACCAGCTGGGAGATTACAAGTAACAGAATCCCTGATTCAACTGACTTAAAAATAAGAACAATAACAAATTTAGTATCTTACATAATAAGTCCATAGGTAGGGCTGCTCCCATGTTGATTAACTTAGCTGCTTAATGATATTCTCAAGGACCCAGTTTTTTTCTATATTTCTATTCCGTTATTCCTAGGGTTGTCCCTCTGCATGGTTAAAGATGGCTACAGCAGCTCCGGGGATCATATCCTTAAGATTACTTCTGGAGGCAGAAAAGGGGCTTTCTCTTCTCTCTTTCCTTCTGTAAACTTTTTACTAACTTATACTCTTTTTAAGATGGAGAAAACCTTTCCCAGAAATGTCTTTCCTCCTCCTCCCATTCTTCCCAACAGCTGACTTCCCTTCAGCATCATTGGCTAGAATTACGACATGTGCCCAGGCTCAATACTTGGTGAGGGAATGGGCCACCAGGATTGACTTAGACGAATCACAGTTTACTCCCTGGGGCTGGGGTTGGAGCCTAGCACTCTTTAGCACTGACTAAGCACAGGAGTATGGTTACTTGAATAAAATAGGGATTCTGTTAACAAGGTGGAAGAGAGCTTGTTGGCTTTTTGGGTAGGCAGTCAGCAGAATCTGCCACATCATGCCAAGGAATTTGGACTATATCCCACTGGGATGGGGAGCCATGGAAGGATTTTAAAACAGGAAGTAGCTCCAGTATATCTCACTATATCAGAATGGAGGGATACTCAGGTGGGCCATGGGTCTGGAGGCAGGGCCACCAGTTGGAAGCCTTCATCAGAAGATAATGGAGAGGATTTTAGGCACTTGAATTAAGAAACCTAGTGACTAATTGGATGGAATGGGAAAAGGAAGTAGAAGGAGGAAATTCTAGAATGACTTGCAGATTTCTGCTTGGGTGAATCACAGGGTATTTCATCAAAGCTGGGATTAGGAACAGAGGAGGTTTGGGTGGATAAGGTGAGAGTGGAGACACAATGAATTTGGTCTTGGACAAGGAGGTGCCTAAAAGACACATAAAGAGAGATGAGTAAACTTGAAAGTGAGGGCGAAGACCACATTACTTAAACTCCTTTAGAGGTTAGGGCAGGATGGAACATTGAAGGAAGGTGAACTGACGAGGAGAATAAGGCGATGCAGACAACTGACACCTAGTGTGGGACTGGTTTGGCTGATTTTGCTTAGGACTGGGTAGAGTCAAGAACTTCTTGAGAAAATTGCAAATGTAATTGTGGACAAGCCTTTAAAAAGCAGTTAAAAACCTGTTTTGAAATATGGATTTCTATAATTTGTTTCAACATGTTGAGTTACAGCAAATGAGATGGAGAAATGATCTCAACCCATTTTTTTGGCCTCCTAACTGGAAACCTCAGAACTCAACCCTGTGAGCTATTAATCAGATGAACAGTGCAGGCTTTTGTAAAGAATCATGTTTTACAAGTGTCTGAGGGCATATGGATTTATTGAAGAAAGTATTGTCCAAACTAGACAGACAAAGAAAGTATAATGAGAAGGTGTTGGGATTAAAATCTAGGATTTTTTTTTCTGTTTTATACAGTAGTTATGAAATGTAAACTAGAATATGTTTCAATGCACCTTCAAGTTCTAAGTTAATATAGTTTATAAGCCATATGAATTAAGTACTATTTAAAACATAAATAGGAATTCTATTTCCACTCAAAAACACCCATTTAGTGGAACACTAGAGTTTGAAATATACACAGGCTTAGAATTGACTGATACATAGACTTAGAACCTCACAGTTGGCAGGCAACTTCAAGAATTACAAAAAGAAGAAATTATTCCAAAACATTTGTTGAGTCCACCTTGTTTCAGACACTAAACTGGGCTCTGGGAAAATAAACACACCTGATATTTCTATAATTTTGTGGTTAATCCTAACTTTATGCAACTATTATACTCAGTGTGTTTTCTGGGGTCTCAGATACAATATAACACTTGAAGCAGAGTAGGGATTGCGGGACAGAGAGGAAAACTGAGAACTGAGAATTGAAGGAGAAAGGCAAATCAGGAAGCCCAACCAGTTTGGGAGGGTAATGGAGGGAAATAACAATAATCAGGAGGGACTGAATATACAAACTGGACAATGGCCAGATCATACATAATTAGGACTCTGACCCACATCCTCTGCAGCAATCAGCCCAGAACTCTCATGACTGGTCAATGACTGTCAGCGTCCTTATTTTTTGTCCCTGCCCTTCCAACTCAGGACCAACCAGAGAAAGCCAAATATGCTCCCCCAAACCAATCACATAAGATGCCCTGCTTCTAGTTAGCCCGCCTCCAGCTTCCCAACGCTAATACTCTCAAATCAGAGCACACATGAAACCTTCCCCCCTCCTTTTCTTTTCCACTTGAAGCTTTCCCACTCCCCTGACAGACTTTGAGTCTCTGCCAGATGCATGTGATGGTGGTCGACTTGTTAAAGCAGGTGTAGAATAAATAGCCTCTTTTTGTCCTCATTTATTTCCACAGTCATTCATTCATTTATTTATCATATATTAGTTGTATATTATGTGCCAGGCAGTGCCCAGCTTTAATGTGGAAGCAGATAGTCCCTGCCCTCAATGATATTCTGTCTATTGGGACAGACACATAAATATTATTGTAATTCAATGTGGTAAACGAAAGGCATATAGAAAGGGGGCATAGGTCAAGGAAGGCTTTTAAGCCTAGTGGTAAGGGATGAGTACCACCTGGCCCGGCTAACAGGCGGGAAAGGATATTCAAGGCCAGGTGGAGGAGTCGGGGAGGCCAAATGAGCAAAGCCTAAGACGGCGCAAACCACAGAGGTGCGTTGCTGGAGCATAAGGGAGGTGAGGAGAGCAGAAGATGCTGCATGGGCAGGTCGTGGACGGCCATGTATGTGCCACGTTTGTAAAGACTTGGACTATATCCTGTCCAAGCGGCTCCCTCCTGGAAATGAGAGAAAGGACTGACGTAAGTAAGGAAGAAACACAACATTAAGGAAACATTACCTTTTTATGTATTACTGTTAAGGTCCGGGAGGGCAGGGACACAGCCGCTCATAATGTCTGGCATACAGTAGACATTCAATGAATGTTCACTGAATGGACATAAGCGCTTCAGTGTAGACGTCACTGTCCTCAATTTATGTTTTTCTCACAGGACAAGACAATGAGGCCGGGGCATCAGTTTGGGAAGCTACAGGGAAGGTTTGAGGTGGGAGAACTGCCATTCTGGCGAGCAGGGTTGGCGGACACAAAACCTCCAATAGGTTTTGGGCAAGGGATGCACTTCTGTTGCGGACACCCCGATACCCGCCCACCGAGACCGCTGGGTCCTGGAAGCAGCCGCGGAGAAAGCAGCCAGGAGAGAATCCGCGCCGCCGAGAGGGCAGCGGTCGCACAGCACCCGAGACCGCTCGACACCAGTCACCCGTGGGCCCACAGCGGGCCACTCCAGGCGGAGCCACAGCACGACGCCCTTCCGGATTGGGCGGGCTCGAAATCCCGGGGCGGGCATTAGAGGCCGAACCATCTTGGGGATTGGCCACCGTGGCGAACGGACGTGCGGCCGACCGAGCTGGTTCGCCGGCGGCTCCGGCAAGGTGGAGGGCGGGCCCCTCTCCGCGGGTCCCCTGTCAGTCATTGGCTCCTTGCGGTTTCCTTGGGGACGTGGCGCCGCCGGCCATCCAGGCCTTCTTCCGGCTGGTCAAGAGGCCGCGGGGAGCTCTCTGGACTGAGCGGAGCGGTGCTGAGGGAGCCAGCGGGCCTCTCGACTCGTCAATGTGAGCGCTGGAGGGCTGCGGCGCCGCGAGGGACGGAGACCCCCACCCCCGCCACCTGGGGACGGCTGGTTCCTCGAGAACTCCACTGGTCCTCTTGAAACCCCCGCATCCAGGGAACCTGGGTAGGGTTCGCTGGGCCCCAGGAATGAGAGCAGACGGATCTGGCGTGGGAGCCCGGGGAATGGGTGGGCGCCGTGGCCTTCTCGTGGAGATCTAGTCTTGTGGGCACTGCTGGAGGTAAGCCTGAAACCCAACCAACTCTTTCCAGGCCACAGACTTAGGAGATGCCTGGGACAAGGAGACCACCTTCTCAGGGCAAAAGGAAAAGGAGGTGACAGGCGTTGAGACCACTGAAGGGAACCCATGGCTAGGTAAGGCTGCACACTTTCTCCTTAGCTGGGGGCTCAGGGGAGGTGGCAGGCAAGTAGAGGGGCCCTGGAACGTTGTTACAAGTGAGGTTTGCCCTAGGGCTGCATATGGACTTTGCAGCCTAGTCAGATGAATGCGAAGAAAATCAAAGTTGCATTCTTTTGAAGGCAGATAAGACAATAGTTTCCAGCCTATAACCCCAGGGTGACGGAGTAAGTGCTTGCTCAGCTCTGAAAAGTGCTAGATTGTAACATTCTTTCAAATTTCCATTTGAGTGAGGCTAGGTGCCTCTTGAGGAGGTTAAACAAAGATTTTTTTTTTGCAATGAACTTTGAAAACAGACTGAGGTCTTTTTGAAACAACATAGAAAGTGAACTTTACAACTGAATACACTTTTCCATAAATTTGTAATACTCTGAAGATTTCAGAAAAGATTAATGTGGATCTGTGGATCTTCATGTACCAAACGGGACAGTTGTCAAATATAGTAAAGTGGGAAAAGATGCAGAACAGTAGGTATGGTGTAAAACCAAAGGAATGGAGACACACACACACACACACACACAGATATATTGCCATATATGATATATTTGTGCTATGTATACATAGAATATCCCTGGAAAAATACACTGAAATTAGGTAGCAATGGTTGCCTCTGAGAGGGAAATGGTGGGATTAGGGCAAAAGACTCACTTTCCACTATATATCCTTTTAAACTGTTTGATTTGTTGGTTTTTTTTTTTTTTACCTTGTGCATATATTACCTATCAAAATGTTTTTAAAAATCAGTTGAATAAATTTTCTGACTACCCAGTTTTCTGATAGCATTCTTGGTAGGAATGTTGTAGTTGCTCTGATCCTTCAATGTTACGAGGTTGCCCAGGGAGACTGGTGATCTTTTATTAACCTGAGATTAATTCTTTGAATTGCACCCCGAAGTGCAGATTTTGGAAAAAGAGAGATAAGGCTTTTTGATTTATATAATAGAAGCACTATGAACCATATAGGTCATTTTCTAAAATTTGAGACTAAAAGAACATTTCAATTTCTGGTGGCATGAATTTTTGCCTTTATTAGGAAGGGCTTTAATCCAGTTTAAAAATCATTTTTTAGCACTTAATTTTAGAGACTTTTGTTATTTACTAATGTTTGTCTCATTTCAGGGTCAGTTTTTCCTACCTCTGCCCAGCCTCCTGGTACTTCACTGTGCCCACAGTGAGCCCATTTCCCCGTCAGCGGGTGGCGTTCCTAGGACTCTTCTTTGTGTCCTGTCTCCTTTTACTTATGTTAATCGTGGACTTTCGACATTGGGGTGCTTCATTACCACGAGATAGGCAATATGAAAGGTGAGTCAGCGTTAGATCACTTTGATCAGCTTTGGCACTGAAGTCATAAATATTTTGATAAGCTGTTTAACACACTACTACCTTTGACCCTTTTGGGGAATACTGCACTTTTATTAGTAAAATTGCATGCCGCTTATTACATAAAGAAGCCCCATTTTGACAATGTTCAGTTTTGATTCAGGAATGCTGATGCTGTGTTTTAACCACGAAAGACATCTTCTATTTTCTTGTTTTGGTGGGCTGACTTATTGGGTGCGTAAATGTTTAGGATTGTTGTGTACTCTTGATGAATTGACCCTTTTGTCATTAGTAAATAATTCTCTTTATCCTTGATTATATTCTCTGCTCTGAAATCTACTTGTCTGGTATTAAAATAGCTACTTCAGCTTTTTTTGATTAGTGTTAGCATGATAGATGTTTTTCCATCCTTTTAGTTTTAGCTTGTTTGTGTCTTGATGTTTAAAGTGGGCTTCTTGGGGCAGCCCGGTGGCGTAGTGGTTAAGTTTGCATGCTCTGCTTCAGTTGCCCAGGGTTCACAGGTTTGGATCCTGGGCGCATACCTATTTACTGCTCATCAAGCCATGCTGTGGTGTCGTCCCATGTACAAAGTAGAGAAAGATGGGCACAGATGTTAGGTCAGGGCTATTCTTCCTCAGCAAAAAAAAAAAGAGAGGAAGATTGGCAATGGATGTTAGCTCAGGGCTGAGCTTCCTCGCCAATGAAAATAAAGGGGGCTTCTTTTTTTTTTAAATTAAATTATAATTTTTATTGGTAGGATACAGGCATTGGTATTTTTTAAAGCCCCTCAGGTATTTCCAATGTACATCCAGAGTTGAGCACCACTTTATTAGAAGAATCCCTTGAAGTAACCGTATTCCATGGCCACATGCTGAATTGGAGCCAGCAGATATCCCCCATCATAGGCATAGAATATACTCCAATTGCATGGAGTAAACCTTGGCACAGGACATTAACAAAGACATCAAGAAATAGTAGGACCCAGGTCTTTCAAAAAAGGAAATATGGAATATAGGGAAAACAACCAGCAAAATGGTAGATTTTAATATTACTATATCAATGTTTACATTAAATGTAAATGGTTTAAACAAACCAATTAATGGCAGAGATGTCAGGTTGGATAAAGAAGCAATACCTAACTATATGCCATGTATAAGAAATTCATTTTAAATATAAAGACATAGATAAGTTAAAGGAAAAGGAAGGGAAAAGTTATAGCATGCTAACACTAATTTAAAAAAAGCTGGAGGGCTATGTTATTATCAGACAAAATAGTCTTTGGATTAAAGAATAGTACCAAGGATAAAGAGCAATATTATATAAAGATTAAAGGGTCATTTCACCAAGAAGACATAACATTTTGTTCCATATCCTAAGTATGTATGGACCTAACAACACAGATTCAAAATGAATGAAACAAAAGCTGATGGAAATGAAAGGAGAAATAAACAAGTCCATAATTACAGTTGGAGACTTCAACACTCCTATTTCAGTAATGGACAGAGCAAGTAGAAAGAAATTCAGTAAGGTTATAGAAGATCTATAATACAATGCTATCAACTACTTGACCTAATTAATATTAATAGAACAGTCCACCCAACAGCAGCAGAGCACAAATTCTTTCCAAGAGCATATGGAACATTCACCAAGATAGACAATATTCTGGGCCATTAAAAAACATCCTTCAACAAATTTAAAAGAATTGAAAACATAAATTGTACATTCTCTGATCATAACAGAATTAAACTAGAAATCAATAACAGAAATATATCTGTAAAATCCCCCCAAATTTTTGAAATTAAGCAGCATACTTCTAAATAACCAAGGAGTCAAAAAAGGAGCCACAAGGGAAATCAGAAAATATTCTGAATTGAATGAAAACAAAAACACAACATATTAAAATTTGTGGGATGCAGCAAAAGCAGTGCTTAGAGAACAGTGCATAGCATTTATATAGCATTAAATGCATATATTAGAAAAGAAGAAAGACCTAAATACCATGTTCTAAGCTTCTATCTTAAGAAACTAGAAAAAAAGAAGAGCAAATTAACTCTATAGCAGGCAGGAGGCAAAAAATAAGAAGAAAAAAAGAAAGAAAGGGAGAGAGATGGAGAGGGAGAGAGAGAGAGAGGAAAAAAAAAAACAACAAATGAAACCAAAAGCTAGTTCTTCCTCTAGCCAGACTAATCAAGAAAGAAAAAGAGAAGACACAAATTATCAGTCTCATAAATGATAGAGGGATCATCACTACAGGCCCCACAGACATTAACATACTGATAAGTGACACTACACACAACTTTGACTTTATAAAGTTAACAATTTAGATGAAATGGACTGGTAGGGAGAATTGAGTCCATGGAAATGTAGAACTAAGACTAACCACTGTATGGGTTATTGTTTCAAATATATTACTAGTAACATTGATAATATAAAATGATAGCATAAATAAATAAAAATAAATAGTAAAAACAAAATGTGTGAGAAAGGGAAGTGATAGGGAATATGAAGATGCTAATTTCGTTATTTTTCATAGCAGAAAGTTAACCGTGGAATCTGAAATTGAACTACATGTTTACAAAATATAAAAACTTCAATTCTTTATGACTTCTGTAATCTTCCCTTTCTTAAATCTTTTTTTAAAAATTGATGTCTTAATAGTTTATAACATTGTGGGATTTTAGTTATACATTATTATTTGTCTGTCAGCATGTGGATGCATCCCTTCACCCCTTGTGCCCACCCCCCACTCCCGTTACCCTTGGTAACCACCAATCAGTTCTCTCTGTCCGTGTGTTCATTTATATTCCACATATGAGTGAATTCATGCAGTGTCTGTCCTTCTCTCTCTGGCTTATTTCACTTAACATAATATCCTCTAGGTCCATCCATGTTGTTGCAAATGGGACAATTCTGTCTTTTCTTATGGCTGGCTAGTATTCCATTGTATATATATATATATACCACATCTTCTTTAACCAATCATCAGTTGAGGGACATTTGGGTTGCTTCCACTTCCTGGCTATAGTGAATAACGCTGCAATGAACATAGGGGTGCATAAGCCTCTTGTGATGGTTGATTTCATGTCCATTGGGTAGATGCCCAAGAGTGGGATTGCTGGATCATAAGGTATTTCTATTTTTAATTTTTTGGGGAATCTCATTACTGTTTTCCATAGAGGCTGCACCAGTTTGCATTCCCACCAGCAGTGAATGAGGGTTCCTGTTTCTCCACAACCTCTCCAGCATTTGTTGTTGTTTGTCTTGGTGATTATAGCCATTCTAACAGGTGTAAGGTGATGTCTTAGTGTAGTTTTGATTTGCATTTCCCTGATGATTAGTGATGTTAAACATCTTTTCATGTGTCTATTGGCCATCTGTATCTCTTCCTTAGAAAATGTCTGTTCATATCCTCTGCCCATTGTTTGATCGGGTTGTTTGTTTTTTTGTTGCTCAGTTGTATGAGTTCTTTATATATTACAGAGATTAATCCCTTGTTGGATAAACGATTTGCGAATATTTTCTCCCAGCTGGTGGGTTGTCTATTCATTTTGATCCTGGTTTCATTTGCCTTGTAGAAGCTCTGTAGTCTGATGAAGTCCCACTCGTTTATTTTTTCTTTTGTTTCTCTTGTCCGGGTAGACATGGAATCTGAAAGGATCCCTTTATGATCAATGTCAATTAGTGTACTGCCTATATTTTCTTCCAGGAGTTTTATAGTTTCAGGTCTCACTTTCAGATCCTTAATCCATTTTGAATTGATTTTTGTATATGGCGATAGGAGATGGTCTACTTTCATTCTTTTGCATGTTGCTGTCCAATTTTCCCAGTACCATTTACTGAAGAGACTTCTCTCTCTCCATCGTATGTTCTTTGCTCCTTTGTCGAAGATTAGCTGTCCATAGATGTGTGGTTTTATTTCTGGGCTTTCAATTCTGTTCCATTGATCTGTGTGTCTATTTTTGTACCAGTACCATGCTGTTTTCATTACTATAGCTTTATAGTATATTTTGAAATCAGGGATTGTGATGCCTTCAGCTTTGTTCTTTTTTCTCAGGATTGCATTAGTTCTTTAGGGTCTTTTGCCCCATATGAATTTCAGTATTTTTGTTCTATTTCTGTGAAGAATGACATTGGGATTCTGATTGGGATTGCATTCAACTTGTAGATTGCTTTAGGTAGTATGGACATTTTAACTATGTTTATTCTTCCAATCCATGTGCATGGAATATTTTTCCATTTCTTTATGTCTTCCTCGATTTCTTTCAATAGTGTTTTATAGTTTTCATTGTATAGGTCTTTCACCTCCTTGGTTAAATTTATTCCCAGATATTTTATTCTTTTTGTTGCAATTGTAAATGGGATTGTCTTTTGAGTTCCCTGTCTGTTAGTTCATCATTAGTGTATAGAAATGCAACTGATTATTGCAAGTTGATTTTATACCCTGCCCCTTTACTGTAGTTTTTGATTATTTCTAGTAGTTTTCCAATGGAATTTTTTGGGTTTTCTATGTATAAGATCATGTCATCTGCAAATAGTGAGAGTTTCACTTCTTCATTGCCTATTTGGAGTCCTTTTATTCCTTTTTCTTGCCTAATTGCTCTGGCCAGAACTTCCAGTACTATGTTGAATAAGAGCGGCGAGAGTGGGCACCCTTGTCTTGTTCCTGTCCTCAAAGGAATGGCTTTCAGTTTTTCCCATTGGGTAGGATGTTAGCTGTAGGTTTCTCATATATGGCCCTTATTATCTTGAGGTACTTTCCTTCTATACCCATGTTGTTGAGAGTTTTTATCATAAATGGATGTTGGACCTTGTTGAATGCCTTCTCTGCATCGATTGAGATGATCATGTGGTTTTTATTCTTCATTTTGTTAATGTGGTGTATTAGGTTGATTGATTTGCGGATGTTGAACCATCCCTGTGTCCCTGGTATAAATCCCATTTGATCATGGTGTATGATCTTTTTGATGTATTGCTGTATTCGGTTTGCCAGTATTTTGTTAGGATTTTTGCGTCTATGTTCATCAGTGATATTGGCCTGTAGTTTTCGTTCTTTGTATTGTCCTTGTCTGGTGTTGGTATCAGGGTGATGTTGGCCTCATAGAATGTGTTAGGAAGTATTCCATCTTCTTCTATTTTTTTTGGAATAGTTTGAGAAGCATAGGTGCTAAATCTTCTTTGAATGTTTGGTAAAATTCTCCAGGGAAGCCATCTGGTCCTGGGCTTTTATTTTCTGGGAGGTTTTTGATTACTGTTTCAATCTCTTTACTTGTGATTAGTCTATTCAGATTCTCTATTTCTTCTTGATTTCCTCTTGGGGGATTATACATGTCCAAGAATTTGTCCATTTCCAGTAGGTTGTCCAATTTGTTGGCGTAAAGTATTTCTGTGGTATCTGTTGTAATTTCTCCTCCTTCATTTCTAATTTTATTTATTTGAGTATTCTCCCTTTTTTTCTTAGTGAGTCTGGCTAAGGGTTTGTCAATTTTATTTATCTTCTCAAAGAACCAGCTCTTTGTTTCATTGACCCTTTCTACTGTGTTTTTGGTTTCAATTTCATTTATTTCTGCTCTGATTTTTATTATTTCCCTCCTTCTGCTGATTCGGGGCTTTGTCTGTTCTTCTTTTTCTAATTCTGTTAGGTGCAGTTTTTAAGGTTGTTTATTTTGGATTTTTCTTGTTTGTTAAGGTGAGCTTGTATTGCTATGAATTTCCCTCTTGGTACCACTTTTGCTGCGTCCTATATGAGTTGGTATGCTGTATTTTCTTTTTCATTTGTCTTCAGATAGCTTTTGATTTCTCCTTTAATTTCATCAACAACCCATTGGTTGTTCAGTAGCATGTTGTTTAGTCTCCACATCTTTGTCCCTTTCCCAGTTTTTTCCTTGCAGTTGATTTCTAGTTTCCTAGCATTATGATCAGAAAAGATGCTTATGATGATTTCAATCTTCTTAAATTTATAGAGGTTTACCTTGTTTCCTAATATATGATCTATCCTTGAGAATGTTCCATGCGCACTTGAGAAGAATGTGTACTCTGCTGTTTTTGGGTGGAGTGCTCTGTAATATATCTATTAAGTCCATCGCGTCTAG
Organism: Tapirus indicus; assembly: GCA_031878705.1. Lineage (NCBI taxonomy): Eukaryota > Metazoa > Chordata > Mammalia > Perissodactyla > Tapiridae > Tapirus > Tapirus indicus. The sequence continues at coordinate 29,659,026 of CM062921.1, read as the reverse complement.
TTTTTCATTTAAGTCCTTTATTTCCTTATTGACTCTTTGTCTGGAGGATCTATCCATTGAAGTAAGGGGGGATGTTAAGATCCCCTACTATTATTGTGTGATTGTTAATATCTCCTTTTAGGTTTTTTAGCAGTTGTTTTATGTACTTTGGTGCTCCTGTGTTGGGTGCATAGATACTCATAATTGTTATGTCTTCTTGGTGAAGTGTCCCTTTTATCATTATATATTGCCCTTCTTTGTCTCTCATTACCTTTTTTATCTTGAAGTCTACTTTGTCTGATATAAATATGGCAACTCCTGCTTTCTTTTGTTTGTCATTAGCTTGGAGTATCTTTCCATCCTTTTATTTTGAGTCTGTGTTTGTCTTTAGAGGTGAGATGTGTTTCCTGGAGGCAGCAGATTGTTGGATCTTGGTTTTTAATCCATCCTGCCACTCTGTGTCTTTTGATCGGAGAATTCAATCCGTTTACATTTAGAGTGATTATTGATATATGAGGGTTTAATGTTGCTATTTTATTGTTAATTTTCTGGTTCTTTTGCATTTCCTTCGTTTCTTGTCGCATGTGTTTCAGACTGCAAATTCAGTTTGGTATTTCTGCATGCTGATTCTCTTAGTTTTCTCTTTACTTGTCATGTGTTTCTCTTCTGGTTATTTCTTCAGTGGTTACTGTGAGGTTTATATAAAAGATCTCCTGGGTAAGGTAGTACATTATCAGATGCCTCCTGTTTCCTTAGGCTGAGTTGATTCAATCCCTTTTCTCTTCCCCTTATTTGTTGTTGTCACTACTTATTCCATCTTGTGTCATGAGTGTGTGTTTACAGTGATGAGCTTGAATTAATTTTTGATGTTTTCCAACTGTCGTTTGTTCTGGTTTAGTCTCCTTGCTTTTCTCCTTGCTCAAAACTTTGTATCCCCTTTCTCTTTTGGTTTTTTTTTCGGGCCTAAGGGCCTTCTTGAGCATTTCTTGTAGTGGGGGTCTTGGGGTGATGAACTGTCTTAGCTTTTGTTTATCAGGGAGAGTTATTATTTCTCCTTTATATTTGAAGGATATTTTTGCTGCATAAAGTATTCTTGGCTGAAGGTTTTTGTCTTTCCTGATTTTGAATATATCATTCCAGTCTCTCCTGGCCTGTAGAGTTTCCATCGAGAAGTCAGCTGAGAGCCTCATGGGGTTTCCTTTGTATGTTATTTTGTTTTTTTGTTTACCTGCCCTTAGTATTGTTTCCTTGTCACTGAGTCTTGTCAACTTAGCTATTATGTGGCATGATGATTGTTTATTCCTGTTTATATATTTAGGTGATCTATTGATTTCATTCACTGTTATTTCCATGTCATTCCCTAGGTTTGGGAAGTTCTCAGCTATTATTTCTTTGAACAAACTCTCTGCTCCTTTTTCTCTTTCTTCTCCTTCTGGAGTAACTATTATCCTTATGTTGCTTTTCCTCATTGAGTCTGATATTTCTCAAATACTTTCTTCATTTCTTTTTTAGTCTTAGCTCTTTCTCCTCTATCTGAAGCATTTCTGCATGGTTATCCTCGATAATGCTAATTCTTTCCTCCATATTGTCAGTTCTGCTCTTTAAAAACTCCATTTTTTCCATTATCTCATTCATTTTGTTTTTCATCTCCAATAATTCTGATTGGTTTTTCTTTATGGTTTCAGTGTCTTTTGTGACAAAATCCCTGAATTCGTTGATTTGTTTCTGTGTGTTCTCTTGTATTTCATTGAGTTTGTTTATGATAGCTATTTTGAATTCTCTGTCGTTCAGGTTATAGATTTGTGTGCCTTCAGTGTTGGTTTCTGGATGTTTGTCATTTTCCTTGTGGTCTGTAGACATAATAAACCGTTGCATAGATCCCACGTCTTTACTTTTTCTTTTCATCTTGAAGTTGGTCCTGCAGTTTCCACCTGCTGCCACTGGATGGAGATCGCGAATGGTGTGCTCTGAGCCCGCTGCAGTCCCCAGAGGGATTATTCTGAAGCACAGGGCGTTTGAGGGGAGGGATTCTCTCTTTCTCCTGCTCCACCCAGGGGTTTCCTTTCTGCCTTTCTTGGGGCGCTTGCCACATCCCTGAAACAGTCCGTCATTGCTTCCCCGTGGGGATCTCTCAACAGTCTGTGAGAGCACCCGGGGGGCAATAGATTTCCCCGCAGAGGGCCACCCCTCCCCGCTCTCTCTGCGAGCCGCGCTGTCTTTGCCGATTGATTGGGGAGGGGGAGTAAAACTCCTTACCTCTCCTCACGTCCTTTGGGGCTTCCCATGCCTCCACCCTCTGATGTATAGCAGCAGGGGTTTCTTAGAAGTCCTTTGTAGTGTTTGATTGACCTCTGTTGGTATGTGAATGATGTTTTCATTGTGTCTTCGGGGGCAGAAATTCAAAGAACGAATCTCACTCTGCCATGATGCTGAGGTTACTCCCCCAAAGTGGGCTTATTATAGGCAGTATTTAGTTGAGTCTTGCTTTTTATCCAGTCTAAGAATGTCTGCCTTTTATTTGCAGTGTTCAGGCCATTTATATTTTTTATGTTCTTTTGTTTTTTTGTGAGGAAGACCAGCCCTGAGCAAACATCCCTTGCCAATCCTCCCCTTTTTTTTTGCTGAGGAAGACTGGCCCTGGGCTAACATCTGTACCCATCTTCCTCCACTTTATATGGGATGCCTACACGGCATGGCTGACAAGCAGTGTGTGGGCGGGCCCCTGGGATCTGAACTTGCGAACCTGGGGCTGCCAAGCGCGAACTAAACCGCTGCGCCACTAGGCCAGCCCCAGGCCATTTATATTTAATGTGATTATTGATTATGTTTAGGTTTAAATCAGTCTTGCTGTTTTCTGCTTGTCCCCTCTGTTCTTTGTTTTTCCTCTTTTTCTCCCTTTTGATTTAAGTACATTTTTATGATTGCATTTTATATCCTTTGTTGACTTATTAGATATAACTCTGTTTTTTATTTTTTTATACCTTGAAGCAGTAGTAGACCTCTTCCCCCAGAGTATAAGAACCTACAGCAGTATACTTTCCTTCCTCCCTTTCTCCTTGGCATTTGTGCTATTGTTGTCATGCATTTTACTTCTTCATATGTTATAAGCTTCAGCATATATTGTTATTATTTTTACTTAGGACATTCAATTGTCTTTTAAAGAGATTTTAAAAATAAGAAAAAAAAAGGCTTGTATACTTACCGTTTCTGGGCCTCTTCATTCCTTTGTGTAGATTCATATTTCCATCTGGTATTATTTTCCTTTTGCCTAAAGGACCTCTTTTAACATCTTTAGTAGTGTGAATCTGTGGTTGGTGAGTTCTTTCAACTTTTATGTGAATGAAAAATTTTTATTTTGCTTTCCTTTTAAAAGAAATGTTCATTGAGTATAGAACTCTGGGTTGATTGGTTCTTTCTTTCATTGCTTTAAAGATGATGCTCCACTGTCTTCTGGCTTGTATTCTTTGTGAGGAGAAGTCTGCTGTCATTTTAAATCTTAGTTCTCTACATAATGTGTCTTTTTTCCTCTGGCTGCCTTTAAGATTTTCTCTTACCAGTGGTTTTAAGCAATTTGATTATGATGTGCCTTGGTGTAGCTTTCTTCATGATTCTCGTGATTTGTTGATTTTTGCATCTATGGATTTATAGTTTTTAATCAAATTTGGAAAAGTTTTGACCATTATTTCTTCAAACATTTTTTCTATCCTCTCCCACTTTTCCTTTGGTGTCTCCAATGACATATGTATTGAGCTATGTGAAATTTTTGTGCAGCTCACTGATGCTCTATTCATTTTTTTCACTTTTTCCTCTGTGTTTCTGGGTGTTTTATATTGCTGTGCCTTCCAGTTCATTAGTATTTTCCTTTGTAGAGGCTGATCTCTGAATTCCATCCAGTGAAAGCTAAAATACCTCTTTGCACAGAAAATACATCTGAATTATTTGATAGTTTTATGTGCTTTATGAGTTGTGTAGAAGATCTATATTTCTTTATAACAGTGATTCATTTTGCTATTTTCTCTGAGATTAGTTTCTGTTTAGGCTACAAAATTAAATGACAACATGTGTTCATCATCATCAACATGATTTTCTCTGTATTGCTTCTCAGATAGTATCAGTTAGGAGGCTTTGGGCTGTAAGTAACAGTCAAACTGACTTAAATAATAAGAAAGTTTATTGGCTCACAATTAGAAGTCCAAGGGTAGAGGCACCACAGTTTTAGTATTGGCTGGCCAGATTGGAGTCTCTGTCTCTGTTGTCCACAGTTCCAGCTTACTGAATGGTTGCAGAATAGCAGCCAGTAGCAACCAGGGCAACATGCATTTCACTCATGTCCTGCAGAAGACAAATGGATCTTCTATGCTCTCTTATAAGAGTGAAGAAGACCCTTCCTGGAAACTCTTTCCTTGAATCTTTTTGGTCAGAATTGGAACACATGCCTGCTCCCCTTAATGTTTCTGGATTGTTCTGTCCCAAGATTTTCTCATTTCCAATTCACTTTGGTCATTCATTCATTTATTCATTTGAGAAACATTTATTGAGTGGCCACTGTGTGCTGGGTGTTAATAGGCACTAGAACATGGACACTTTGGTTCCTTTTCTCAAGAAGTTTGTGTTTTCAAGCTTTCTTCCTTCAGCAGCACTACTCATTTGTATTTTTTTTTGATGTCTTAATAGTTTATAAGATTGTGAAATTTTAGTTTTACATTATTATCAGTCACCATATAAATGGATCCTTTCACCCATTGTGCCCAACACCGCCCCGCCTCTGGTAACCACCAAACTCTTCTCTGTCTGTGTGTTAGTTTATATTCCTTATATGAATGAAATCATGTGGTGATTTCTTTCTCTCTCTGGCTTATTTCAGTTAACATAATACCCTCCAGGTCCATCCATGTTGTTGCAAATGGACCATTTTGTCTTTTTTAATGGCTGAGTAGTATTCCCTGGTATTTATGTACCACATCTTCTTTATCCAATCATCAGTCGAGGGACACTTGAGTTGCTTCCACTTCTTGGCTATAATGAATAATGCTGGAATGAACATAGGGTGCATAAGCCTCTGTGGATTGTTGATTTCAGGTTCGTTGGGTAGATATCCAGTACTGGGATAGCTGGGTCATAAGGTATTTCTATTTTTAACTTTTTGAGGAGTCTCCATACTGTTTTCCATAGAGGCTACACCAGTTTGCATTCCCACCAGCAGTGAATTAGGGTTCCTGTTTCTCCACAACCTCTCCAACATTTGTTGTTTTTTGTCTTGGTGATTATAGCCATTCTAACAGGTGTAGGGTAATATCTTAGAGTAGTTTTGATTTGCATTTCCCTGGTGATGAGTGATGTTGAACATCTTTTCATGTGCCTATTGGCATCTATTTATCTTCCTTGGAAAAGCATCTGTTCATATCCTCCGCCCATTTTTTGATCAGGTTGGTTGTTTTTTTGTTGTTCAGTTGTGTGCGTTCTTTATATGTTATGGAGATTAACCCTTGTTGAATGTGTGGTTTGCAAATATTTTCTCCCGTCTGGTGGGTTGTCTAGTCATTTGATCCTGGTTTCATTTGCCTTGTAGAAGCTCTTTAATCTGATGGAGTCCCACTTGTTTATTTTTTTCTTTTGTTTCCCTTGTCCGAGTAGGCATGGAATTTGAAAAGATCCCTTTATGACTGATGTCAAATAGTTTACTGCCTATATTTTCTTTCAGGAGTTTCATAGTTTCAGGTCTCACTTTCAGGTTTTTGATCCGTTTTGAGTTAATTATTTTGTGTGGCGATAGGAGATGGTCTACTTTCATTCTTTTGCATGTGGCTCTCCAGTTTTCCCAGCACCGTTTATTGAAGAGGCTTTCCTTTCTCCATTGTATGTTCTTAGCTCCTCTGTCAAAGATTAGCTGTCTGTAGATGTGTGCTTTTATTTCTGGGCTTTCACTTCTGTCCCATTGATCTGCGTGTCTGTTTTTGCCAGTACTATGCTGTTTTGATTACTATAGCTTTGTATGCTTTGAAGTCAGGGGTTGTGATGCCTCCAGCTTTGTTCTTTTTTCTCAGGATTGCTTTAGCTATTCGGGATCTTTTGTTGCCCTCTATGAATTTTAAGATTCTTTTTTCTGTTTCCATGAAGAATGTCATTGGGACTCTGATTGGGATTGCATTGAATCTGTAGACTGCTTTAGGTAGTATGGACATTTTCACTGTGTTTATTCTTCCAATCCATGTGCATGGAATATTTTTCCATTTCTTTATGTCTTCCTCGATTTCTTTCAATAATATCTTATAGTTTTCATTGTATAGGTCTTTCATCTCCTTGGTTAAATTTATTCCTAGATATTTTATTCTTTTTGTTGTGATTGTAAATGGGATTATCTTTCTGAGTTCTCTTTCTGTTAGTTTGTTATTAGCATATAGAAATGCAACTGATTTTTGTAAGTTGATTTTGTACCCTGCAACTTTGCTGTAGTTGTTTATTATTTCTAGTAGTTTTCCAATGGATTCTTTTGGGTTTTCCATATATAAAATCATATCTGCAAATAGTGAGAGTTTCATTTCTTTGTTGCCTATTTGGAGTCCCTTTATTCCTTTTTCTTGGGTTAATTGCTGTGGCCAAAACCTCCAGTACTCTGTTGAGTAAAGTGGTGAGAGTGGGCACCCTTGTCTTGCTCCTGTTCTCAGAGGAATGGCTTTCAGGTTTTCCCCATGGAGTATGATGTTGGCTGTGGGTTTGTCATGTATGGCCTTTATTATGTTGAGATGCTTTTCTTTTATACATATTTTGTTGAGAGTTTTTATCATAAATGGATGTTGGATCTTGTCAAATGTCTTCTCTGCATCAATTGAGATGATCATGTGGTTTTTATTGTTCATTTTGTTAATGTGGTGTAGCACATTGATTGATTCGCGGATGTTGAACCATCCCAGTTTCCCTGGTATAAATCCCCCTTGGTCATGGTGTATGATCTTTTTGATGTATTGCTGCGTTCGGTTTGCCAATATTTGGTTGAGAATTTTTGCTTCTGTGTCCGTCAGCAAATTGGCCTGTAGTTTTCCTTCTTTGTATTGTCCTTGTCTGGTGTTGGTATCAGGGTGATGTTGGCCTTGTAGAATGTGTTAGGAAGTGTTCCATCTTCCTCTATTTTTTGGAAAAGTTTCAGAAGGATAGGTATTAAATCTTCTTTGAATGTTTGGTAAAATTCTCCAGAGAAGCCATCTGGTCCTGGACTTTTATTTTTTGATTACTGTTTCAATCTCTTTACTTGTGATTGGTCTATACAAATTCTCTTTCTTCTTGATTCAGTTTTGGGAGGTTGTATGAGTCTAAGAATACATCCATTTCTTCTAGATTGTCCAATTTGTTGGCATATAGTTTTTCATAGTATTCTCATAATCCTTTGTATTTCTGTGCTATCTGTTGTAATTTCTCCTCTTTCATTTCTAATTTTATTTATTTGAGCCTTCTCTCTTTTCTTAGTGAGACTGGCTCAGGATTTTTCAATTTTGTTTATCTTCTCAAAGAACCAACTCTTTGTTTCATTGATCCTTTCTATTGTTTTTTTGGTTTCAATTTCATTTATTTCTGCTCTAATTTTTATTATTTCCCTCCTTCTGCTGACTTTGGGCTTTGTTTGTTTTTCTAGTTCTGTCAGATGTAGTTTAAGGTTGCTCATTTGGGATTTTTCTTGTTTGTTACGGTGGGCCTGTATTGCTATGAGTTTCCCCTTTCAGGACCACTTTTGCTGCATCCCATATGAGTTGGTATGGTGTTTTCATTTTCGTCTGTCTCCAGATTTTTTGTTTTCTCCCTTAATTTCGCCAATGATCCACTGGTTGTTGGTAGCATGTTGTTTAGTCTCCACATTTTTGTTATTTTCCCCGTTTTTTTCCTTCAGTTGATTTCTATTTTCATAGCATTATACTCGGAAAAGATGCTAGTTATGGTTTCAGTCTTCTTAAATTTATAGAGGCTTGCCTTGTTTCCCAGCATATGGTCTCTCCTTGAGAATGTTCCATGTGCGCTTGAGAAGAATGTGTAGTTTGCTGTTTTGGGGTGGAGTGCTCTGCATATATCTAAGTCCATCTCATCTAGTTTTTCTTTTAAGTGTGCTATTTCCTCATTGACTTTTTGTCTGGATGATCTATCCATTGATGTAAGTGGGTTGTTAAGATCCCCTACTATTATTGTGTTGTTGTTAATATCTCCTTTTAGGTTTGTTAATTGTTGCTTTATGTACTTTGGTGCTTCTATGTTGGGTACATATATATTTAAAAGTGATATGTCTTCTTGGTGGAGTCTCCCTTTTATCATTATATATTGCCCCTCTTTGTCTCCCATTACCTTTTTTATCTTGAAGTCTACTTTGTCTGATATAAGTATGGCAACACCTGCTTTCTTTTGTTTGCCATTAGCTTGGAGTATTGCCTTCCATCCCTTCAATCTGAGTCTGTGTTTGTCTTTAGAGCTGAGATGTGTTTCCTGGAGGCAGCATATTGTTGGTCCTTGTTTTGTAATCCATCCCGCCACCCTGTGTCTTTTGATTGGAGAATTCAATCCATTTAAATTTAGAGTGATTATTGATATATTAGGACTTAATGTTGTCATTTTTTTTCTCATTTTCCAGTTCTTCTATATTTCTCTTGTTTCTTGTCCCAGGTGTTTCAAACTTCCAATTCAGTTTGGTAGTTCTGTATGATGATTCTCTTAGAGTTCCTCTTATTTTTCATATGTGACTGTGTTCTGATTATTTGTTTAGTGGTTATCGTGAGGTATATATAAAAATCTCGTAGCGGAGATAGTCCATTTTCTGATGGCCTCTTATTTCCTTAGGCTAAGTCGATTTGATCCCATTCCTCTTCCTCTTCTAAGTTATTATTGTCACATCTTATTCCATCTTGTGTTGTGAGTGTATATTTAAAGTGATGAGGTTATATTTATTTTTGGTGTTTTCCTTCCCTTAATCTTGATGTTTTATAATTGTTTGCTAACCTATTCTGACAGAGAGCTGTAATTTTTCTAGTTTTGTCTACCTATTTTTCTCTTTGCTCAAAGCTTTGTATCCCTTTTTTCAGGCATGAGGGCCTTCTTGAGCATTTCTTGGGGCGGGGGTGCGTCTTGTGGCAGTGCACTCCCTCAGCTTTTGTTTATCTGGGAAAGTTATTATTTCTCCATCATAGCTGAAGGATATTTTCACTGGATCGAGTATTCTCAGCTGAAAGTTTTTATCTTTCAGAATTTTGAATATATCGTTCCAGTCTCTCCTAGCATAAAGTTTCTGTCGAGAAATCTGCTGAGAGCCTGATGGGAATTCCTTTGTATGTGATTTTATTTTTTTGTCTAGCTGCCCTTAGTATTTTTTCTTTGTCATTGGCTTTTGCCAGTTTTTCTACTATATGCCTTTTGAGGATCTTTTCATGTTGATATATTTAGCGGATGTATTGACTTCACTAGTATTTCCAGCTCCTTCCACACGTTTGCTAAGTTCTCAGCTATTATTTCTTGAACAAGCTCTCTGCTCCTTTTTCTCTCTCTGGAATACCTATGATCCTTATGTTGCATTTCCTAACTGAGTCGAATATTTCTCGGAGAATTTCTTCATTTCTTTTTAGTCTTAGTTCTCTCTCCTCCTCCATTTGGAGCATTTCTGCATTCCTGTCCTCCATAATGCTGATTCTTTCCTCCATATTGTCAGCTTTGTTATTTAAAGCTTCCAGATTTTCCTTTATCTCCATTGTGTTTTTCATCTCCAATATTTCTGATTAGGTTTTCTTTATGGTTTCAATTTCTTTGGTGAAGAGATTCCTGATTTCATTGAATTATCTCTCTATGTTTTCTTGTAATTTACTGAACTTTTTTATGATAGGTATTTTGAATTCTCTGTCATTTAGGTTATAAATTTCTGTGCCTTCAGAGTTGATTTCTGGGTGCTTTTCATTTTCCTTCTCATCTGGAGATTTAATATATTTTTGCATTGTGCCTGCAAATGTTGGCTTGTGTTTTCTCATACTGAAAATATCTGGTCACAGTTTCCACTTGCCACCACAGGGTGGGTGTCAAGTGCTGTATATTCTGAGCCTGCTGCGATCTGCGGGCTCTCTAGTGGACCTGTTGTGCTGAAGCGCTGGTCGTGCGGTGGGAGGGTCTCTCTCTTTCGCCTGCCTGATCCTGGGGGCTTCTTGTTCTTCCCTCTCTATGTGCTCTCCTGGGGTGCTTGGACAGTGGTGGTACCCCTGCAACAGTCCAGTCTCCTCTGTGTGAGAATTCCCCACAGGTTGTGAGAGAACTTTGAGAATGATGCTTTTCACTCAGAGGGCCGCCCCTACCCCCCGGGGAGCTGCGTGGACCTGGGGTTGCCAATTGAACAGGGACAGGGGAGGATTCTCCTTACCTCTCCCCACTTCCTCTGGGGCTTCCAGCACCTCTGCCTTCAGATGTACGGCTTTGTGGGTCTCTCAGACGTCCTTTGTGTTGTATGAGTGTCCTCTGTTGGTATACAAGTGTCCTTTTTGTTGTATCTTAACAGGGGCAAAGTTTAAAGGGGAAACCTCACTTTACCATGTTGCTCTCATTTGTAATTTTCACTCTTCTTCTCTGAAGAGGAAACACTTGTTTAGATGACTATAGTTGTCAACAGTTGGCCTTAAGAAGCCTGTTAGCTTTTGAGAACTAAATCCATAATTTGAGTTTTTAAAATGCTTTTTGAGATTTTTTTTTTGGCACACCTGAGCAGTTTCCCACTGGAAGACAGCATGGTCTAATTAGGGTATTCTGTGTCAGTTAATATGGCTAAAGACTCTTAGGGAGTGTGTGGTGAGCTATATTGTTGGAGAGGTAGATCAGGCTGGGTCTGTTAAGCCAGTTTAGGAGGTTTAGACATTATCTTAAGGGCAGAGGGAAGGTTTTGAAAGACTTTGAAGAGTGATATGATCGGAATTGCTTTTTAAATAAAGCTCACTTTAGTGGCATTGCAGAGAATGAATTGGAGGGGAATAAAAATGAAAGCAGGGAGATGAATTGTAATACTCCAGTAGAGATGATGATGGCCTGAACTTGGGTGTCAACAATAACAATGGAGAGAAGTAAATGCATTTGAGGGATGTGTGGGAGGTAGAGTGATCCTGTAGTTCTTGCCTACCACTATACCCCAAGTGACCAGATCCAGTAAATACTTAAGTTGAATTAATTGCAGCAAGTTAGCTGCAGAACTAAGGAACACACGGACTGTCCCTGTGTGGTGACTTTACCAAAGTCCTGACACCCTGTAATACTCTGGCTGAGGAGCCAGCAGCCATGTGGTCTAGAGCTCCTTGTTTAATGAAAGATTATGTTCATATTGCCACAAATTACCATATATCATTAAACTTCACTCATGGCAGCCTCCATGAGTCATTTAGGAAGCAAACTTTTGTTGACAGCTTGCTATGCACATGATGCTGTGCTAGGCACTAGGGTTCAAAGATGAAAAAACGTGGCCCCTGAACTCATGGAGTTCATAATCTAGTTAGGGAGGCAGATGTGAAGGAATAATTATTTCCCAATAAGATAATAGTTTATGTAAAACTGTGTAGAGTCAGAAACAAAGAATCAGGAACTGTACACAGTCAAGAATCAGGAACAAAGTTAAGAATCAGAAATTAATCAGAAGAGACCCATGAGTAACCAAATTTGATATCACTGAGTTCATGTGCTAAAAGCTCATGTACGTTACTGATAGGAGAGGCTCTCATAGAGCCTGTTTCTTTTTATTTTACACACTGTTTTAATTAGCTTGGTTCTCTCTTGTCTCAGAACACTGCAGATAACAGCAAATTAGAATGGTGGTAGCAGGGGAGAGTATGGTAGTCATCAGATGTGGGCACACTGATGACAATAGTCAATAATATGTTGGCATCTTGACAGTGAGGCAGAAGAGAGGAAATTTATTGAAAGTAGACTCAATAACTCAAAACTTCTGCAGACCATTTCGATAACTGTAGACAGTTCTACACATTTTGTTAAAACTGTTTTGTTACACAGTCTAATAATTTATGTTAATGATGACCTTATATCAGTGATTTTCAACTCTGGTGTATCTGAATCACTTGGGGACCTTTAAAAAATGCAAATAATTGGACCTCTTCTCAAGGTGATTCTAGGATTCATCCTGAGTTGAGAAGCATTGCTCTAAGGTTCAGTTATATTTATTTGGGGAGGTGTGGTGGTGTAGGGGAAAGAGGGTTGATTTTAGAGCTAATCAGCCCATCATTTGCTAGTTGGGGATCTTGGGCTGGTGTTGTGTTCAGGAATATCATTTTCTTTATGTATAAAGTGGAGGTAAAAATGCCTGCCTTGTAGTCTTGTCATTTGGATTAAAAGATAAAAACATCTAGGACTTCCTGGTGCATCATAAATGTTAGTCTTATTATTTGAAATAACTTTGATTTTTCTGTTTTCTAATTCCCTTTTCTGCCCCGCAAATATACACTGAAGATAATGGGTAGCATTATCTCCATTGAAATTTTCCCTCCATAATTTCTTTTATATGGCAGCTGCTACTGCTTAAGCACTGCACTAGCTGATGATAAAATGATTAAATAACTAATTAGGAATTGATGGAAACACCTATCACTTTAATTGAACAGCTTATAAAAAAATTTTAAGACAAGTGCTTGTGGTTGTGAGTTTTATATTTCATACATATAATATAGTCATGTTTTCCAACTTAAATTGTTCCTAATTCACACAATGAAATTATATCAGTATTTTGTGGTGTTCCACAAAGTTTGTACTGTGTTGCCAGGAACACACTGACTTAGAGCTGTCTTCATGGGAGCAAGTTTAGAAAACCTTGATCAGGAAAATGTGTCCAGAGGAACACCAAATTCATTCTATGGTCTCTGTAAATGAGGCATTGCTTTAGTTAGAAATGATAATCTCTCTTGCATATTGTATCTTTGTGTTTTAATATGTATGAAAGTAGTTAATGTTTAAAAAATTGTTTTAATTTTGTATTGAAAAAATATACAAATTTTTTCAGTCATTGGTGGAACTTAGCATTATCACTTCTGAGGTGCTATGACCCAGGACTTTAGAAGCCAGTGTGGGAGTTTTTACCCAGTAGTTTCAAAACTGAAGAGTTGTTGTTGTTTTTTTTCTTTATTATGAACATGTATGCACACTGCTTCTGGAAGGAGAAAGCAGGAGGTTTGCATCAGAACTAGAATTTAGGTAAATATAGAGTGATAGGGTGTCAGCAAGGATAGAATCTAGAGCTGGTTTTGTTTTTTTTTTTTAAAGGGACTTTATTTTTTAGAGTAGTTTTAGGTTCACAGCTAAATTGAGCAGAAAGTACAGAGTTTTCCCAAATACCCCTTGCCTCCCCCAAGCTATTTTTAAGAATAATTTTTGTTAGCTGTATGTTTTAATCAACTATTTATCTGGCATGTGCCATATATTATAAGATGTGCTCCAACAACTTCTTCAGACTTAATACATATTTTACATTCATTTATTCCTTCATCTATTCACTTATTCAACAGATATTGTTGAGTATCTGCACTGTGGTATCCAATAGGGTAGCCACTACCCACAAGTGGCTGTTTAAATTTCAATTAATTAAAATTAAATAAAATTAAAAATTCAGTTCCTCACTTGCACTAGCCACATTTCAAGTGCTCACTGGCCACAGTGGCCAGTGGCTAGTGGCTCCCCTGTTGGACAGTGCAGATAGGGAATATTTCCATCATATCAGAAAGTTCTGTTGGAAAGTGCTAAGTGTCCCATCTTTCAGGCACTGTCCTGGATGCTGGGTAAATTATTAAAATTTATTAATAATTTTTAGTATAAGGGGCACTTTTAACATGGATACATCTATATTGTGCAAGACAAATGGTAAATTGTTCATACTTAAATGTTCTGCGTATTCGGTACATTTCTCTCTTAGTGTTTAATATTCACTTTTTGGTCACCTCACTTCTGTCTTCATTAGAGAGGAAATTTTTGTCTGGCTGACATTGCTCTGAAGAAAGTCTTTTGTAGCTTTTGAAAGGTGGTGCCTTTATGCTCCTTTGCCATCTGGGAATAACTGAATGAGAGGTTCTATATCGGCAGTTGGCTCAGTACTGGCCTTCCTTAGGAGTGTCAATTCTGTTTAAAGCAAGTAGAAAAGAGGTATTACTTTTGGGTAGAAAAAAAATGATAAACTTTAGGATATGCAGATATAGGTTAAGGGTTCTTATGTACAATAGAACAATTCAAAGATTTTTGCTGGTGAAATTGAAGGCATTTATTTGCATTTATTCACTTAACTTGTCCTTAGTGGTATTTATAGAGTTTATAAGCAGAGCTTTAAGTTATAAATGTTTCTGACTGCTCTGATTAATCTTGTTAGGAGATAAGCAGTAACCTTACAAGACGCTTTTCTGGGCGTGTATTACTATCATCAGTCATGCACAGCTACTTTGGCTATAATGTCATTATATCTGTTTCTGAGCCTTAACGGGAGTTGCCAAGAATTATGACATTCAGCAAAGAGCTGGTAGCCCCATGCTAGTGGGGGCCACTTTAATTGACCTTTGGTGCATTACTGAGTTCTGTTTGAACTCTAGAAGTGGTATAATTAGTGTTGATTTTGTAAACTAGTTAGCGGTTTGGTCAGTTACCACTCTAATGCTGTTAATGTTTTCAGGATAATGGCATTGAAAAGCCCTTGTCTTCCATTTCTACCTTAGGTGACGTACATCTGGGTAACTTTCTTTTTATTGACTCAGCAGTGACCAGAGGGAAATCATGTTTCTCAAATAGAGAGAGGGTGTGTGTGGGAGGGGATAAGTATATGTAATGGTGAATCAGATCTCTCCTGGGAAGGCGGATGTGAGGGATTCCAAAGCTTTAGGAACTTTCCTCTTGAGCTTGAGGTCCTCTTTACGGATTGACTTAGTGCAGCATCAGCAAAGCAGGAGGGTCCAGCAATGCAAGTAATTGACCATGATGGTTAAGGCTAGGACTGCAAATCACAAATGAAAATATCCAAGAAAGGACCAGTGATCCATCCCTGTTAGGAGCCTAGAGAGAAGAAGACCTTCAGGTGGTTGAGAAGTGTAAGAAGCCTGATTAGGTCACAAGAGGTCAGAATTCCAGAAAGAGGTGAAATATTACTTCCCA
Organism: Tapirus indicus; assembly: GCA_031878705.1. Classification (NCBI taxonomy): domain Eukaryota; kingdom Metazoa; phylum Chordata; class Mammalia; order Perissodactyla; family Tapiridae; genus Tapirus; species Tapirus indicus. The sequence goes on along the minus strand of CM062921.1, from coordinate 29,643,921 downwards.
ACAGTAATTGTTCTTCAGTTATTGATTTGTATACAAGATGAGAAAAATGGAGACTTTCTGCTGCCAGCAGCGATTGATCAAAAGACTCATATGGGAAGTGTAACATAAATGCTGTGTGGTCCTATCTTTCTCCCTTGTGTTCTAATGTCAGCTGACATTTTTCTGCAATGCACACATGGAGCCTTCTAAGAGAAGAGAAAGCAAAGTTGAGTTGCACCCAAATTAGAGCTGTAAAGTTGTTTATCTCGACAGGAACCAAAGAGGATGACAGGATGCTTTGGAAAGTCATTGAAACTTTCTAAGAAGGAGACCAACTGATTTTGAGTATAGTTGTACAAAGACATAGAGGAGTTGTTAACAAATCAACAGCTCCATATTGTGAGCTCTAGCACCAGACCAATCAGTATTAATTGATACATATCAGAGAAATGTGGGAAACACTGTGACGGTATCGAGGTACTGCAGTTAAGGTACCTGCTCTTGAGAAGCAGGTAGTCTAAATGGAGAGGTGGAGCAAACAAATAGGAAAGAAGTCTTAGGGGCTCATACTGAAATATAAGCAAACTGTTTAAAGGGAATAATGACACTCCACATTTTAGAACAGAAGGAGGAGGCCTTTTCAGATCATTGTGGATAAGAGTCAGCATTGTTGAGGAGGCTTCTTAAGAACCGGGAAGCCATGTCAAAGAAGGGAAAGGGGAAGGAATACGTAGAGAAGCAGATGGATGTTAGAAAAGGTCACATTAGAGCAGTGGTTCTCAGAGTGTTTACTGACCCTTGGGAGTCTCTGAGATTCCCAAGGGGGTCTGTGAGGCCAAAACTGTTTTCGTAATAATACTAAGATATTATTTGCCCTTTTTAAAATTGTGTTAAAAACACATAAAATTTACCATCTTAACCATTTTTAAGTATACTATTGAGTAGTGTTAAGTATATTCACATTGTTATGCAACCAATCTCCAGAACTCTTTTTTTGTCTTGCAAATCTGAAACTCTATACCCATTAAATAACCCTTAATATTATACCCATTATGCCTATACCCATTAATTAACCCTTTTTTCCCTACACCCAGCCCCTGGTCACACTATTCTATTTTCTGTTTCTATGAATTTGACTTCTTTACATACCTCATATAAGTGGAATCATACAGTATTTGTCTTTTTGTGACTGGCTTATTTCACTTAGCATAATGTCCTCAAGGTTCATCCATATTGTAGCATATGACAGGATTTCCTTGTTTTTTCAAGGCTGAATAATATTCTGTTGTATGTCTATGCCACATTTTGTTTATCCATCATCTGTCAATGGGCATTTGAGTTGCTGCTACCTTTTGGCTATTGTGATGTTACTTGCCCTTTTCACTGAGTTGACATTTACACTGATGATGCAAAAGCAATGGTGGGTAGAATGGTTGGTGCCTGAGCACAAATCAAGATAGAGGCATCAAATTGTACTAGTAGTTATTGTAGTCTTCATTGTCACACAACTGCAATGGAAAAAAAAAGTCCAGTTCCACTTAAGAATATCTTTTTAACATTCTGTGTGACAAAATAGGAAATATGCATTAAGCACCTCTGTTGTATACTACGTTGTCTGGAGGAAAAGCAATTAGGCAATTGGAGCTATGAGCTAAACCTCACTGCTTTATCATGGAATACTATTTTTACTTGAAAGGATGACTGCAGAAAAACAATGGTTTCAGACCTGGGTATTTCATAGACATTTTCTTTTTTTTTTTTTCCTTTCTATTGATGTCTTAATAGTTTATAACATTGTGAAATTTTACTTGTACATTATTGTTTGTCTGTCACCATATAAATGCATCCATTCACCCCTTGTGCCCACCCCCCGGCCCCCTTGCCCTTGGTAACCACCAACCAGTTCTCTCTGTCTGTGTCTTAATTTATGTTCCGCATATCAGTGAAATTGTGTGGTGTTTGTCTTTCTCTCTCAGCTTATTTTGCTTAACATAATACACTCCAGGTCCATCCATGTTTTGCAAATGGGACAATTTTGTCTTTTTTTTTTAATGGCTGAGTAGTATTCCGTTGTGTATATATACCACATCTTCTTTATCCAATCATCAGTCGAGGGACACTTGGGTTGCTTCCACTTCTTGGCTATAGTGAATAATGCTGCAGTGAACATAGGGGTGCATAAGCCTCTGTGGATTGTTGATTTCAGGTTTGTTGGATAGATACCCAATAGTGATATAGCTGGATCATAAGGTATTTCTATTTTGAGGAATCTCCATACTGTTTTCCATAGAGGCTGCACCAGTTTGCATTCCCACCAGCAGTGAATTAGGGATCCCGTTTCTCCACAACCTCTCCAACATTTGTTGTTTTTTGTCTTGGTGATTATAGCCATTCTAACAGAGGTGATATCTTAGAGTAGTTTTGATTTGCATTTTCCTGATGATTAGTGATGTTGAACATCTTTTCATGTGCCTATTGGCCATCTGGTTATCTTCCTTGGAAAAGTATCTGTTCATATCCTCTGCCCATTTTTTGATCAGCTAGTTTGTTTTCTTGTTGTTCAGTTGTGTGAGTTCTTCATATGTTATGGAGATTAACCCCGTGTCGAATATATGGTTTGCAAATATTTTCTCCCGTCTGGTGGGTTGTCTAGTCATTTGATCCTGGTTTCATTTGCTTTGTAGAAGCCTTTAATCTGACGGAGTCCCACTTGTTTATTTATTTTTTGTTTCCCTTGTCCGAGTAGGCATGGAATTTGAAAAGATCCCTTTATGACTGATGTCAAATAGTGTGCTGCCTATACTTTCTTCCAGGAGTTTCATAGTTTCAGGTCTCACTTTCAGGTCTTTGATCCGTTTTAAGTTAATTTTTTGTGTATGGCAAAAGAAGATGGTCTACTTTCATTCTTTTGCATGTGGCTCTCCAGTTTTCCCAGCACCATTTATTGAAGAGACTTCCCTTTCTCCATTGTATGTTCTTAGCTCCTCTGTCAAAGATTAGCTGTCCATAGATGTGTGGTTTTATTGCTGGGCTTTCAATTCTGTCCCATTGATTTGTGTGTCCTTTTTTGTACCAGTACCATGCTGTTTTGATTACTATAGCTTTGTATGTTTTGAAGTCAGGGATTGTGATACCTTCAGCTTTGTTCTTTTTTCTCAGGATTGCTTTAGCTATTCGGGATCTTTTGTTGCCCTCTATGAATTTTAAGATTCTTTTTTCTATTTCCATGAAGAATGTCATTGGGACTCTGATTGGGATTGCATTGAATCTGTAGATTGCTTTAGGTAGCATGGACATTTTAACTATGTTTATTCTTCCAATCCATGTGCCTGGAATATTTTTCCATTTCTTTATGTCATCATCGATTTCTTTCAATAATATCTTATAGTTTTCAGTGTATAGGTCTTTCATCTCCTTGGTTAAGTTTATTCCTAGATATTTTATTCTTTTTGTTGTGATTGTAAATGGGATTATCTTTCTGAGTTCTCTTTCTGTTAGTTCGTTATTAGCATATAGAAATGCAACTGATTTTTGTAAGTTGATTTTGTACCCTGCAACTTTGCTGTAGTTGTTTATTATTTCTAGTAGTTTTCCAATGGATTCTTTAGGGTTTTCTATATGTAAAATAGTATTGTCTGCAAATAGTGGTAGTTTCACTTCTTCATTGCCTATTTGGAGTCCCTTTATTCCTTTTTCTTGGGTTAATTTCTGTGGCCAAAACCTCCAGTACTCTGTTGAATAAAGTGGTGAGAGTGGGCACCCTTGTCTTGTTCCTGTTCTCAGAGGAATGGCTTTAAGTTTTTCCCCATGGAGTATGATGTTGGCTGTGGGTTTGTTGTACATGGCCTTTATTATGTTGAGATGCTTTTCTTTTATACATATTTTGTTGAGGGTTTTTATCATAAATGGATGTTGGATCTTGTCAAATGCCTTCTCTGCATCTATTGAGATGATCATGTGGTTTTTATTCCTTGTTCTGTTAATGTGGTATATCACATTGATTGATTTGCGGATGTCGAACCATCCCTGTGTCCCTGCTATGAATCCCACTTGGTCATGGTGTATGATCTTCTAATGTATTGCTGTATTCAGTTTGCCAATATTTGGTTGAGGATTTTTGCATCTATGTTCATCAGTGATATTGGTCTGTAGTTTTCCTTCTTTGTATTGTCCTTGTCTGGTGTTGGTATCAGGGTGATGTTGGCCTTGCAGGAAGTGTGTTAGGAAGTGTTCCATCTTCCTCTCTTTTTCAGAAAAGTTTGAGAAGGATAGGTGTTAAATCTTCTTTGAATGTTTGGTAAAATTGTGCAGAGAAGCCATCTGGTCCTGGACTTTTATTTTCTGGGAGGTTTTTGATTACTGTTTCAATCTCTTTACTTGTGATTGGTCTATTCAGATTCTCTTTCTTCTTGATTCAGTTTTGGGAGATTGTATGAGTCTAGGAATTTACCCATTTCTTCTAGATTGTCCAATTTGTCAGCATATAGTTTTCTCTTATAATCCTTTGTATTTCTGTGGTATGTGTTGTAATTTCTCCTCTTTCATTTCTAATTTTATTTATTTGAGGCTTCTCCCTTTTTTTCTTAGTGAGTCTGGCTCAAGGTTTGTCAATTTTGTTTATCTTCTCAAAGAACCAACTCTGTTTCATTGATCCTTTCTAATTTTTTTTGGTTTCAATTTCATTTACCTGCTCTAGTTTTTATTATTTCCCTCCTTCTGCTGACTTTTGGTTTTGTTTGTTCTTCTTTTTCTAGTTCTGTCAGATGTAGTTTAAGGTTGCTTATTTGGGATTTTTCTTGTTTGTTACAGTGCACTTATATTGCTGTGAGCTTCTCTCAGGACCACTTTTGCTGCATCCCATGTGAGTTGGTGTGGTGTATTTTCATTTTCGTTTGTCTCCAGATATTTTTGATTTCTCTTTTAATTTCATCAATGGTCCGTCGCTTCTTCAGTAGCATGTTTAGTCTCCACATTTTGTTACTTTCCCGGTTTTTATCTTGAGTTGATTTCTAGTTTCATAGCATTATAGTCGGAAAAGATGCTTGTTATGATTTCAATCTTCTTAAATTTATAGAGGCTTACCTTGTTTAATGTTCCATGCGTGCTTGAGAAGAATGTGTAATCTGCTGTTTGGGGATGGAGTGCTCTGTATATATCTAAGTCCATCTCGTTTAGTTTTTAACTTAAGTCCATTATTTCCTTATTGACTTTTTGTCTGGATGATCTATCCGTTGATGTAAGTGAGGTGTTAAAGTCCCCTACTATTACTGTGTTGTTAATGTCTCTTTTTATGTTTGTTAATAGTTGCTTTATGTACTTTGGTGCTCCTGTGTTGGGTGCATATATATTTAAAAGTGATATGTCTTCTTGGTGGAGCCTCCCTTTTATCATTATATATTGCTCCTCTTTGTCTCCATTACCTTTTTTATCTTGAAGCCTACTTTGTCTAATATAAGTATGGCAACACTTGCTTTCTTCTGTTTGCCATTAGCTTGAAGTATTGCCTTCCCTCCTTTCATTCTGAGTCTGTGTTTGTCTTTAGAGCTGAGATGTGTTTCCTGGAGGCAACATATTGTTGGGCCTTGTTTTCTAATCCATCCCGCCACTCTGTGTCTTTTGATTGGAGAATTCAATCCATTTACATTTAGAGTGATTACTGATATATGAGAGCTTAATGTTGCTATTTTATCACTCGTTTTCCGGTTCTTTTACCTTTCCTTTGTTTCTCATCCCGTGTGTTTTGGACTTCCAATTCAGTTTGGTAGTTCTGTATGATAATTCTCTTTGTTTTCTCATTATTTTTCATATGTGTCTCTGTTCCGATCATTTGTTTATCATCATTACCATGGTTGCCATGAGATTTGTATAAAAAGTCTCGTGGATGAGCTAGTCCATTTACTGATGGCCTCTCATTTCCTTAGACTAAGTCAATTCAATCCCTTTCTTCTTCCTCTTCTAAGTTATTGTTGTCAGATCTTATTCCATCTTGTTTTGTGAGTGTAGGTTTAAAGTGATGAGGTTGTATTTATTTTTGGTGTTTTCCTTCCCTTAATCTTGATGTTTATAATTAAGTGTTTGCTAACCTATTCTGATAGAGGGCTGTAATTTTTCTGGTTTTGTCTACCTATTTTTCTCCTTGCTCAAAGCTTTGTATCCCCTTTCTCTCTTTTTTTTCAGGCATGAGGGCTTTCTTGAGCGTTTCTTGTAGTGGGGGTCTTGTAGCAGTGAACTTCCTCAGCTTTTGTTTATCTGGAAAAGTTATTTCTCCATCATATCTGAAGGATATTTTCGCTCGATAGAGTATTCTCGGCTGAAAGTTTTTATCTTTCAGAATTTTGAATATATCGTTCCAGTCTCTCCTAGCCTGTAGAGTTTCTATCAAGAAATCTGCTGAAAGCCTAATGGGAATTCCTTTGTACGTGATTTTACTTTTTTGTCTAGCTGCCCTTAGTATTTTTTTTTTTTTTGTCATTGGAAAATTTGTTCCTGCCACTGAGAGTTTGATAGCTTCCCGATACTTAAAAGACTTTTTTGATAAGGTTGGTAATGATGTTAATGAATTTTTTTAAATTATAGAATTAAATGTCTCAATGTTAGGAAGATTTGCATAGCTAACTGAACCAATATTTTCCAATCTATGATGTTACAAAATCATGCATGGGTAAAAGCCATTTCAAGTGCAAGAGAGGTCAATGGATTTTAATGTTACAGAGTATGAAAAGTTCTTAGTTAGGGTTTTAGATTCCACATTGCAACTAACCTTTAAGAAATTTCATTTGTTGAGTTTTAGTCTAGTATCAAAGAAGAATATCCACAATGATCTAAAAAGGCTATTAAAATACTCTTCCTTTTTCCAACAACATGTCTCTGTGAAGCTGGATTTTCTTCATATACTTCAATCAAAACAACATTGTAACAGATTGAATACAGAAGCAAATATGAGAATCTAGCTGTCTTCTATTAATCCAGACCCTAAGGAAATATGCAAAACTATAAAACATCACCACTCTTCTGTTTTTTTTGTGTTAGAAAATGGTTATTTTTCATAAAATATGTTAATATGTGATGAGTTTATTATGGTTATATTTAAATTAATATTTTAAAATTTGCTGTTTTATTTTCTTATGGTAACCCACAAGATAGATGTATCCCATGTGCACAAAAGCTCTTTGGGCTCCAGTAATTTTTAAAAATATAAAGGGATCCTGAGCCTGAAAGTTTGAGAACCAATGTACTGGAAAAAAGTTATTCATTAAGCAGAGGGGGATGGGATGCAGAATCTTGTCAGAGAGAAGTAGAAGAGGGGGTTTCCAGAAAAGGAGAGCAGAGAAAGTTCTGTGAAGCATGTGAAGTAGAAAGATTGCTACGATGGGAAATGAAAAGTCACTTTGGGCTGGAGATGGATTATCTTGCCTATTTCTTTTCTATCTGTGGCATCTTGTCAGGTCAGGATTTGCAAGAGTTCTGTAACTTGAACCCAGACGTTTGCCCACCTTTCATGTGATAGAAGTGAACTGTTACGAATTGATTGGTAGATTGTGAGCCCAGTTCAGCCCAGTAATTTGATTAGAATGAGAAAGTAGTATGTGGTAAAACAGAATCTTTAGGACTGTAAACTTTCTAGTGTGTAACAGATTTTTAGCACCTGCTTCATTTCCCATAACTTACTCTCATATCAAATCCAGAAAAAAGTTCTACCTGACCCTGTCCTATGCAACAATTTACAGCATTATATTGAAGCTCAAATGTATGTTCTTCTCTTCTTAAAAAAATGCATTTTGCATTATAGAATAGGAAAGCTACTCAGCTCTATTTTTTGATTTGAGAACTGTTTCTACATGTTCTTCTTTTCAACAAGTTTGCTTTTTTGTCCAAAGTAAGGAACTTTGTGGTCTGTATAGCAATGTGAAATCACCAGTCAACACAGGCTAGGTTTTTTTGTGGCTTCTTGTTCTGAGCAGAGGTACATTTACTGTGAGGCTAATGATACCTATACTTCAAGGCGAGGCTAATGATACCTATGCTTCAAGGCCCCTCACTTGCATGAGTCCCTTTTGTATTGGTAATATTGAATCTTTTCTTTCAGAGGTGCTCTCCTCCCAAAAATTGTATTAGCCTCAGGCTTCACAAAACCTAATTTTGAGCAGTTCTGTGTAAGGGTCTTGGGGATCTAGGAGTTAGCTCTAAAGACAATGTTGAGTGAGTAGGGCAGATATTTTATAAGGAAAGGAGTTTAGCTGTAATACTTGAAAAAATTCACAGCATTTCTTTCAGGGCATTTATTCAATTATTAGCTCAACTTATAGTAATACTTCTTCAAATTTAAAAGGATTTAGAAGACAATTTTAATCTGTCTACCACACAATATTTATTCTTAGCACCAGGAAAGAGCTCTTCTTTTCTGTATAATAAACTAAAAGCCATTCTCAGAGGGTTCCTCTTCAAGTGAAGCCTTTGAAGAGGAGTCAACAGTGTTTGTACTTTTCAGACCCTCAGGCTTTAATATTTATTTAATATTTATTAAAGCCTCAGTGTTCATTTTACCAACTCTTAACCTTCTTTTCTTTCTGGATTTTTCAGCCCTTTTCTCCAGACAGTCTTCTACTATTTGTTCTCCCAGTAATTATCATGTAACAACAAGAGCAGCAGCAGCAGGAGTACAGTCCTGTGCTGACTACTCAACCTACATTGTCTCTCTCAGGGTAGAGGCTCTTAACTGTCCTTATTGTACAGATGAGGAAACAGTCTGAGAGAAGTTAAGTAACTTGCTGAAGGACACACAGCATAGAAAGTGCTAGAGCTGAGACTCAAACCTTGGTGTTTTTATGGCAACATCTTTACTTGTTTCATCTTCCTGCTGTCAGCCAGATAATCTTGGAATGAGAATCTAAGAAAATCCCAACACAAAGTACTAATGTACTAGGGCCTAGAAGCTTTTTTTATTAACAGTATAATGTTTTATTTTTTGAACTGGGTGTTGGGTAGACAGGCATTGCTTTGTTGTTATTCTTTATACTCTATATGTATTTTATGAACATTCTTTTTATAAGTACAAAATATTTTAAGAAAGTGTAGAAAAGGATAATTATTGTATTTATGAAATAATACATTTAGTTATTTTTAATTAGTTAATGCAATTTTTTAAATTAATGCAATTCTAGCAATATAAAGTGCAAAGCAAAAAGCCTATAAATATCACCACCCAGGAACACATGTTAAGTGATTAATGATTAGTGATTAATTAGTGATTAATGATTAAATGATAATCATTCCACAGTATTCTTTATGTTTATATACAGAAGAGATGAGTAGATAGAGAAGAAATTATTAGGATTGTTTTAGTTATTTAGTTCGCATAAGAAACCACCCCAAAACGTAGTGGCTTATAACAACAAAAACCAATTATTTACACAGGCCTAGAAGCTCTTTAATGCTTGGTAAGTGATTTGCTACCCCACCCAGTTTCAGAACTGTCCCCAGATGTGGAGGAGTCTTTAGTTTTCGAATTCAGTGGCCTCTAGGCAAGCAAACCAGCTTCTTACTTTATACACATCAGTAAATATGGTCAGTATTGTTTCATTCCTTGGTTTGGATGTGTAGCCCCATGTGCCTGGTACACGTAGGCACTTAATGAAGACTTATGAACAAATGAATTAAGTAGTGGTGCCTTTCATGGACTTGGATGCTTAACACCTATTTCTCTTTTTGCCTGGCTTAGGTATTTGGCTCGAGTAGGGGAGCTTGAAGCTACTGACACTGAAGACCCAAATCTAAATTATGGACTTGTTGTGGACTGTGGCAGCAGTGGCTCCCGGATTTTTGTTTATTTCTGGCCAAGACATAATGGGAATCCCCATGATTTGCTGGACATCAAACAGATGAGAGACCGCAACAGCCAACCAGTAGTTAAAAAAATCAAGCCAGGTACTAACCGGAATATATTTTGTTGTCAATCTCTTTTATCTGCTACAAGCATGAGAAAGGAGAGAAGAGAAGAGGGAGAAACAAAGCTACCCTTTTCTTGAGATTCTGGATAATTCTAGAGGGATCTCATTGATTGCTGCTCCCCTCCTCTCAAATAAATAAGTGTTTAGGACCTTAAGCAGAACTTACGGGGTATCAGTCTTCTGAGTCAATGTGATCTGCTCTTTAAAGAAAGTGTTTTATCTTACTTAAGGAATCTCTGCAATGGCAGACACTCCAGAACATGCCAGTGATTACCTTCGTCCTCTACTGAGCTTTGCTGCTGCTCATGTGCCTGTGAAGAAGCACAAGGAGACCCCCCTTTACATCCTATGCACAGCAGGCATGAGGCTTCTTCCAGAGAGGTGAGATGCAGGGTCTGAGAAACACAGGAAAATGGGTGGCGCAAGAGCTGAGAGGCCGATTCCATGCACTGTTCTGTGTGGTTCCCTGGTCTGAGGGTGGGATGTGGGTACACTACACAGAGTTAACAGGTGGCACTAAAAGACTCCTTGCTCAAAATAGAACAGAGCCACCCCTGCACCCAATTATTTCACAATCAGTTGTTCACACCTTCATGTCATTTGCTTCTTTGGGATCAATATCTATCCCTGAGATGGCTGTAATGATTCTTAGTTTAGACTGAGGGTTGGGAGCAGTGGTGATGGTGATAAATTTGGATCACGAGGCACCTAGATGGGGAGCATAATTACAGAAGGGTAGTAGGAGGGTCACTTGAGGGCCTGGGTCCTGGGGGCTAGTAGGAGGGCTCTGGTAGGAGTGCTGCTTTCTCTGTAACTTTGCCTGGCTCACTGGTGATAGCTGGTGCTCTTTGCAAAGCTTAGTCTCCATTGCTTTAGACGTTTTTCCAACCCCAGTCAAGTCTTTTCCACTTGACCTTGGCAGTTTAGCCTGGCATGTTGCCACCTGGTCCCTGTTCCTTCACTGGGAGGAGAGGACGAGGAGGAGAAGGAGGAGGAGGAAGAGGAAGCAGTTATACTTAGGTTTGTGATTTCTCCCCTTTGACACCTCTCCAGCCCCTCCACACTTATGGCCATGGGGTGGGAGTGAGCTCCCTTAACTTTAGAATCCATCCTTCTGAAATGCTCATAGGCATCAGATATTTTTTATTAGCTTAAATATTTTTCCTTGGTAATAGCAGTTCCCTTTTCCACAAAGTTTCATTTTGGATACTTGACCAACAACTGCAAAAACCTCAGCCATATGTGTAGGGCTTCGTGCTGCTGATGCCAGACATGCCAGACAATATAACAAATGTTGACACTTCTTCCAGCAGACTTCTTTCCTTCTTTTAGTGGTTTACTATCTGGTTTACTGTTGAGAAGCAGATTATTTTATATAGCCATTTGTCAAAATGAGAGGCCTTCTAGTGTCTTATTTTCCCATACATCTTGGTCTTTAAAAAATTTTTGGTTTGGGGGCCGCCTGGTGGCGCAGCGGTTTAGTCCACGCTTGGCAGCCCGGGGTTCACGAGTTTGGATCCCGGGCGCCCGCCGACGCACTGCCTGTCAGCCATGCCGTGGTGGCGTCCCATGTAAAGTGGAGGAAGATGGGCACGATATTAGCCCAGGGCCAGTCTTCCTCAGCAAAAAGGGGAGGATTGGCAACAGATGTTAGCTCAGGGCTGGTCTTCCCCACACACACAAAAAAATTTTGGTTTGTTTTTACTTATTTTTAAAACCAAACTGTAAAATATTATAGCTGCAACCTTAGATCCTTAAAGGAAGTCTTAAAATTAAAAAAACGAACAGAGCATTTGTAATTCTACTACTGTATCAAAACTGTTTCGTTTTGTCACATTCACGTCTCTGTATACTTATGTGTAATTTCTACACAGTTGTAATCATACTGTGCATGCAATTTAGAATTTTTGTTTTTGACGTAAGTAGTATTCACATTGTTCAAAAGTTTGGAAACCCTGGGAAGAGTATAGATGACACAGGTAGCACCACATCACAGGTTTGTGAATGGCCTGAGGTCTCACAACCAAGGAAAGGAGAGGAGGGCCAGAGAAAAAGCTGAGTCAGAGGTCAAAAAGGCAGAGCCTACCAGCAGGCTGATGGTTTGGCCACGTGTTATGTGTCTGGAGCAAAGGAGAGGTTTGCCTCACCTCCTGGCATGGCTCAGCATTGCCTGTTTGTCAAAGTTTCTATCCAAACAAAACCCAATATCCAAACTCCACCCCATTTGTCTAAGATATTCCCTGTCAGTGTGGAAGCTCTGAATAGTAATATTTATTTTATCTTAAAAACTTTTAAAGAACTTGCCTTTTCTTTTAACTTGTTTTCTGATCACCTCTTTTAGTAATGCCAAGATCTGTCCTGGGCTTCTAAAATCGTTGCTGCCTCTTAGGCAGCTATAGTTATGGACATCAGTGTAACTATCACTGCAGAAACCTATTTTGTATAATTAATGCTTTGCTAATTTATTAGCATTATGAGCAGTATTCAGAATGGATTTGAATCACCTGGACTGTATTTTGAATTTGTTAGCACTAGGTTTTATTTCTTTGCCAAAGGCCTGGACTAACAGAATTTGTTCCACCTCCTTTTTATTTTATAATGGAAATACCCTTAAAAAATTACAAAGGTAGTACAAGGTGATATTTAAGAAAAAAAACACTTTTTATTATGGGAAATTTCAAATGTATATTAGAGAGAACAGTGTAGTGAATCCCCATTTTCCAGCTTCAACAGTTACCAACGTTTTGCCATTAAAAGTTTTTTTTTTTAAATAAAGAAACAATATTGAATTTTAGAAATGAAAGTTCTATCCTGTGCAGTATATGGAGAGTGTTTTTTGTTTTGTTTTATAACATAAATTGGAATCATATTATACATACTGTTTTGTAACCTATTAGAACTTAAAATATATTGGACATTTTTTTATGTCAATACATGTAGATATAAATTGACCTCATCTCTTTTAACATCTGTATAGTATTACGTTGTATGGATATACCATAAGTTATTTAACCAAGCCCTATTGATGTACATTTAGGTTATTTCCAGTTTTTCATTGTTACAAATAATGCTGCAGTATTCTTCCTCTTTGTATTCTTATCTGATGACTCCTTGCAATAAATTTCTAACAGTGTAATAGCCGAGTCAAAGGTTAAGCACATTAAAAATTTTGATACATAGTCCTGGATTGCACTTTAGAAAGGTTGAACCAGTACTTTACATTCCAAACAGCAATGTATGTTGGTGCCCATTCTTCCATATCATCACCAAAACCAGCAAGCCCTCTTCTTTGGGTAGTTTGAAAGCATATCCAACAGGGAGGGCAAAATAGCCCCTTTTATTCCCCATGTGAAATTCTTATTGTAAGAATTTAATATGTATAACAATGAGCTTTTTTAGAAACTATACTTGACATTATATTGGAAGATTATTACTCTAAGTGTAATTCTTCACTTTTAAGTGCAAACAACATTCTTCACTAAGTCATGCTGATAATTGAGTCAGTAGAATATTTTTGTAATGAGCAATTTTAAAAATCCAAGATAATTGCTCTTACTTTAAACCAACATTTTCTTTAGATTCATATTATTACTTTTAGCTTTGTGTCTTTGCTTTTGTTTGTCTGATATTACTGATAACATAAAACTTTAGAGGAATAAACAGCTAAGCTTCTAACATTATCCTCAAATTGTTATGACTTTTGGATTTTAATCCTGATCTGGGTTTTTCACAAATGATGAGATTTTTATAAATAAAAAAAAATCAACCCTTGAAATATGGAAAAGAAGATTAAAAAGTTCATTGTTAGTTTATGTAAAGGATTATGTAGAAATTATGGACCTAACAGTGCTTCTTGTGTGGTGATGTGAGGCGTTGTTTCTGTGTTGTGTAAGATCTGAGGATGAGGTTGTGTTCCTCAATTAACAGCTTCCTTTCATAGTGGCTAGGAATGATGTGATTACATGTGTTTTATAGATTACAAAATTGGGCTTCAGTTTCCTGTGGTTTATTCATACTCAGCCTGTGAGAGAATTAGAACCACAGTCCCATCTTTTAACACCATTTGAATTGTAACATTATATAAAGGAAAAGCATTACTGTTACCATATTGCCTCCATACTTTGGAGGCAGTTTAAACCTTTGTAATCAAAGGAAGTACCAAAAAGAAGCAGAGCTCGGGTAGGTGAACAGCGAGGTCATAACGAGGCTGAGTAGAAGGTCAAATTGAGGCTGTTTGTGAGAAGAGAGTTGAAGGATTAACTTGTAGATTTTTATGTTCTTTATTGCAGGAAGCAGTTGGCTGTCTTGGCCGATCTAGTGAAAGATTTACCGCTGGAGTTTGACTTCCTCTTTTCTCAGTCTCAGGCGGAAGTGATCTCTGGGAAGCAGGAAGGTACTGGGCCCTTAGGGGTGCTCTGGTTTCACCTCTCAGCCAGCCACAACACTGTCTCCCTAATGGGTGTTTAGGATTGTTTTGTATATCTGATTTTTATTTTTCTGCCAATAATTTTCTTGATTCGGCTATATAGTTTATTTGATCATTTGCATATTCTGCATTGGTATCTGTTTTAGAATGCTGCTTCTAGAACTCATAAATTCACATCTGTTTTTAGGTTTGTACTAAGGACTATGTTTATAAGAATGTATTAGTATTTAATGATGATTCCAAACAGATATTTGGTTAGCTAACTGTAGTTTTGAAAATATGCATACTTCCAGGAGTTGTACCGAGTTTGCCAAATTCAAATATAAAGCAAATTATTAGATTAAAGTAAGGTGAAACTTTAATTGCCGGGAATGAGCAGGATGAGTGACTTTTGTTTGTTATGGGCTCTCCTATTATTGCACTTACTATGCAGTATTGATATTTCCCTAAAAGCTCACACTTTTGGGGCCACTTGTAGTTTTGGGGTGCAGTTGACTGTGTGTTCAGATGTAGCCCAAATGTGCCCTGTATAATGAATTATGTTTCCATTTCTTTTTTTTAATTTTCATTTTTATAGATGTCTTAATAGTTTATGACATTGTGGGGTTTTAGCTGTACATTATTTTTTGTCCGTCACCATGTGGATGCATCACTTCACTCCTTGTGCCCATCCTCCAGCCCCCTTCCCCTTGGTAACCACCAACCAGTTCTCTCTGTCCGTGTGTTTGTTTATATGCCACATATGAGTGAAATCGTGTGGTGTTTGTCCTCTCTCTGGCTTATTTCACTTAACATAATACCCTCCAGGTCCATCGTGGTGTTGCAAATGGGACAATTCTGTCTTTTCTTATGGCTGACTAGTATTCCATTGTATGTATATACCACATCTTCTTTATCCAATCATCAGTCGAGGGACACTTGGGTTGCTTCCACTTTTTGGCTATAGTGAATAATGCTGCAATGAACATAGGGGTGCATAAGCCTCTTGTGATGGTTGATTTCATGTCCATTGGGTAGATGCCCAAGAGTGGGATTGCTGGATCATAAGGTATTTCTATTTTTAATTTTTTGAGGAATCTCATTACTGTTTTCCATAGAGGCTGCACCAGTTTGCATTCCCACCAGCAGTGAATGAGGGTTCCCGTTTCTCCACAACCTCTCCAACATTTGTTATTTTTTGTCTTGGTGATTATAGCCATTCTAATGGGTTTAAGGTGATATCTTAGTGTAGTTTTGATTTGCATTTCCCTGATGATTAGTGATGTTGAACATGTTTTCATGTGTCTATTGGCCTTCTGTATATCTTCCTTGGAAAAATGTCTGTTCATATCCTCTGCCCATTGTTTGATCGGGTTGTTTGTTTTTTTGTTGCTCACTTGTATGAGTTCTTTATATATTACAGAGATTAATCCCTTGTCGGATAAACGATTTGCGAATATTTTCTCCCAGCTGGTGGGTTGTCTATTCATTTTGATCCTAGTTTCATTTGCCTTGTAGAAGCTCTGTAGTCTGATGAAGTCCCACTCATTTATTTTTTCTTTTGTTTCCCTTGTCTGAGTAGACATGGAATCTGAAAGGATCCTTTTATGACCAATGTTAATTAGTGTGCTGCCTATATTTTCTTCCAGGAGTTTTATAGTTTCAGGTCTCACTTTCAGGTCCTTAATCCATTTTGAGTTGATTTTTGTGTATGGTGATAGAAGATGGTCTACTTTCATTCTTTTGCATGTGGCTGTCCAATTTTCCCAGCACCATTTATTGAAGACAATTCCCTTTCTCCATTGTATGTTCTTCGCTCCTTCATTGAAGATTAGCTGTCCATAGATGTGTGGTTTTATTTCTGGGCTTTCAATTCTGTTCCATTGATCTGTGTGTCTATTTTTGTACCGGTACCATGCTGTTTTGATTACTATAGGTCTATAGTATATTTTGAAATCAGGGATTGTGATGCCTCCAGCTTTGTTCTTTTTCTTCAGGATTGCTTTAGCTATTTGGGGTCTTTTGTTGCCCCACATGAATTTCAGTACTTTTTGTTCTATTTCCGTGAAGGATGACACTGGGATTCTGATTGGGATTGCACTGAATCTGTAGATTGCTTTAGGTAGTATGGACATTTTAACTATGTTTATCTTCCAATCCATGTGCGTGGAGTATTTTTCCATTTCTTTATGTCTTCATCAATTTCTTTCAATAGTGTCTTATAGCTTTCATTGCATAAGTCTTTCACCTCCTTGGTTAAATTTGTTCCCAGATATTTTATTCTTTTTGTTATAGTTGTAAATGGCATTGTCTTTTCGAGTTCTCTTTCTGTTAGTTGATCATTAGTGTATAGAAATGCAATAGATTTTTATAAGTTGATTTTATACCCTGCCACTTTACTGTAGTTGTTGATTATTTCTAGTAGTTTTCCAATGGATTTTTTTGGGTTTTCTATGTATAAGATCATTATGTGTGCAAATAGTGAGAGTTTCACTTCTTCATTGCCTATTTGGAGTCCTTTTATTCCTTTTGCCTAATTGCTCTGGTCCAAACTTCCAGTACTATGTTAAATGAGAGCAGTGAGAGTGGGCACCCTTGTCTTGTTCCTGTCCTCAAAGGAATGGCTTTCAGTTTTTCCCGTTGACTAGGATATTAGCTGTAGGTTTGTCACATATGGCCCTTATTATGTTGAGGTGCTTTCCTTCTATACCCATTTGTTGAGAGTTTTTATCATAAATGGATGTTGGATCTTGTCGAATGCCTTCTCTTTATCAATTGAGATGATCATGTGGTTTTTATTCTTCATTTTGTTAATCTGGTGTATCACATTGATTGATTTGTGGATGTTGAACCATCCCTGTGTCCCTGGTATAAATCCCACTTGATCGTGGTGTATGATCTTTTTGATGTATTGCTGTATTCGGTTTGCCAGTATTTTGTTGAGGATTTTTGCGTCTATGTTCATCAGTGATATTGGCCTGTAGTTTTCGTTCTTTGTATTGTCCTTGTCTGGCTTTGGTATCAGGGTGATGTTGGCCTTGTAGAATGTGTTAGGAAGTATTCCATCTTCCTCTATTTTTTGGAATAGTTTGAGAAGAATAGGTGTTAAATCTTCTTTGAATGTTTGGTAAAATTCTCCAGGGAAGCTGTCTGGTCCTGGACTTTTATTTTCTGGGAGGTTTTTGATTACTGTTTCAATCTCTTTACTTGTGATTGGTCTGTTCAGATTCTCTATTTCTTCTTGATTCAGTTTGGGAGGTTGTATGTGTCCAAGAATTTGTCCCTTTCCTCTAGGTTGTCCAATTTGTTGACATAAACTTTTTCATAGTATTCTCTAATAATCCCTTGTATTTCTGTGGTGTCCATTGTAATTTCTCCTCTTTCATTTCTTATTTTATTTATTTGAGACTTCTCCCTTTTTTTCTTAGTGAGTCTGGCTAAGGGTTTGTCAATTTTATTTATCTTCTCAAAGAACCAGCTCTTTGTTTCATTGATCCTTTCTACTGTGTTTTTGGTTTCAATTTCATTTATTTCTGCTCTGATTTTTAGTATTTCCCTCCTTCTGCTGATTCGGGGCTTTGTCTGTTCTTTTTCTAATTCTGTTAGGTGCCATTTTTAAGGTTATTTATTTGGGATTTTTCTTCTTTGTTAAGGTGAGCTTGTATTGCTATGAATTTCCCTCTTGGGACTGCTTTTGCTGCCTCCCATATGAGCTGGTATGGTGTATTTTCTTTTTCCTTTGTCTCCAGATAGCTTTTGATTTCTCCTTTAATTTCATCAATGACCCATTGGTTTTCAGTTGCATGTTGTTTAGTCTCCACATCTTGGTCCCTTTCCCAGTTTTTTCCTTGCAGTTGATTTCTAGTTTCATAGCATTATGATCAGAAAAGATGCTTGTAATGATTTCAATCTTCTTAAATTTATAGAGGTTTGCCTTGTTTCCTAACATATGATCTATCCTTGAGAATGTTCCATGCGCACTTGAGAAGAATGTGTACTCTGCTGTTTTTGGGTGGAGTGCTCTGTAATATATCTATTAAGTCCATCACGTCTAGTTTTTCATTTAAGTCCATTATTTCCTTATTGACTTTTTGTCTGGAGGATCTATCCATTGATGTAAGGGGGGGTGTTAAGATCCCGTACTATTATTGTGTTATTGTTAATATCTTCTTTTAGGTTTTTTAGCAGTTGTTTTATGTACTTTGGTGCTCCTGTGTTGGGTGCATAAATATTTATAAGTGATTTGTCTTCTTGGTGAAGTGTCCCTTTTATCATTATATATTGCCCTTCTTTGTCTCTCATTACCTTTTTTATCATGAAGTCTACTTTGTCTGATGTAAGTATGCCTGCTCCTGGTTTCTTTTGTTTGCCATTAGTGTGGAGTATCGTTTTCCATCCTTTTATTTTGAGTCTGTGTTTGTCTTTAGAGCTGAGATGTGTTTCCTGGAGGCAGCAAATTGTTGGATCTTGGTTTTTAATTCATCCTGCCACTCTGTGTCTTTTGATCGGAGAATTCAATCCGTTTACATTTAGAGTGATTATTGATATATGAGGGTTTAATGTTGCTATTTTATTGTTAATTTTCTGGTTCTTTTGCATTTCCTTCGTTTCTTGTCTCATGTGTTCAGACTGAAAATTCAGTTTGGTATTTCTGCATCCTGATTCTCTTAGTTCTCTCTTTATTTGTCATATGTGGTTCTCTTCTGATTATTTGTTTAGTGGTTACTGTGAGGTTTATATAAAAGATCTCCTGGATAAGATAGTACATTATCAGATGCCTCCTGTTTCCTTAGGCTGAGTCGATTCAATCCCTTTCCTCTTCCCCTTCTTATTTGTTGTTGTCACTACTTATTCCATCTTGTGTCGTGAGTGTGTGTTTACAGTGATGAGCTTAAATTCATTTTTGATGTTTTCCAACTGTAGTTTTTCTGGTTTAGTCTCCTTGTTTTTCTCCTTGCTCAAAACTTGGTATCCCCTTTCTCTTTTGCTTTTTTTCAGGCCTAAAGGCCTTCTTGAGCATTTCTTGTGGAGGGGTCTTGTGGTGATGCACTTTCTTAGCTTTTGTTCATCAGGGAGAGTTAGTTATTATTTCTCCATCATATCTGAAGGATATTTTTGCTGGATAAAGTATTCTTGGCTGAAGGTTTTTGTCTTTCCTGATTTTGAATATATCATTCCAGTCTCTCCTAGCCTGTAGAGTTTCTGTCGAGAAATCAGCTGAGAGCCTGATGGGGTTTCCTTTGTATGTTATTTTGTTTAGCTGCCCTTAATATTTTTTCCTTGTCACTGACTCTCCTTAATTTGGCTATTATGTAGCATGGTGTTGGTCTATTCCTGTTTATATATTTAGGTGATCTATTGATTTCATTCACAGTTATTTCCATCTCTTTCCTTAGGTTTGGGAAGTTCTCAGTTATTATTTCTTTGAACAAACTCTCTGCTCCTCTTTCTCTTTCTACTCCTTCTGGAATACCTATTATCCTTATGTTGCTTTTCCTCATTGAGCCTGAGATTTCTCGAAGACTTTCTTCATTTCTTTTTAGTCTTAGCTCTCTCTCCTCCTCTATCTGGAGTGTTTCTGCATGGCTATCCTTGATAATTCCAATTCTCTCCTCCATATTGTCATTTCTGCTTTTTAAAGACTCCATTTTTTCCATTATCTCGTCCATTGTGTTTTTCATCTCCATATTTCTGCTTGGCTTTTCTTTATGGTTTCAATCTCTTTTGTGAATAAATCTCTGAATTCGTTGATTTGTTTCTCTGTGTTCTCTTGTATTTCGTTGAGCTTGTATTTTGTTGATAGCTATTTTGAATTATCTGTCATTCAGGTTATAGATTTCTGTGCCTTCAGGGTTGGTTTCTGGGTGTTTGGCATTTTCCTCTTGGTCTGTAGACTTAAGATACTTTTGCATAGAGCTGGCTGATTTACCTTTGCTATTCTTCATCTTGAAGATGGTCCTGCAGTTTCCACTTGCTGCCACTGGGTGGAGGTCACGAGCGGTGTGCTCTGAGCCCACTGCAGTCCCTGGAGGGATTGTGCTGAAGCACAGGGCATGTGGGAGGAGGTGCTCTCTCTTTCGCCTGCGTGACCTGGGGGCTTCCTTTCTGGTTTCTTGGGGTGTTTACCACACCCCCGAAACAGGCCGTTGTCACTTCTTGGTGGGGATCTCTTGACAGTCTGTGAGAGCACCTGGAGGGTGATAGTTTTCCCCGCAGAGGGCTGCCCGTCTCCCCCTCTGTCTGTGAGCCATACTCTCTGTCTTTGCCAATGGATTGGGGAGGGGGAGTAAATCTCCTTACTTCTCCTCACATCCTTTGGGGCTTCCCATGCCTCCACCATCAGATGTACCGCAGCAAGGGTCTCTTAGAAGTCCTCTGTAGTGTTTGATTGACCTCTGTTGGTATGCGAATGATGTTTTTGTTGTGTCTTAGGGGGCAATCTCACTCCACCATGATGCTGACGTCGCTCCCTCCATTTCTTTTTTTTTTTTTTTTGTGGGGAAGACCAGCCCTGAGCTAACATCTATTGCCAATCTTCCCCTTTTTGCTGAGGAAGACTGGCCCTGGGCTAACCTCCGTGCCCATCTTCCTCTACTTTATATGGGACGCCGCCGCGACATGGCTGACAAGCAGTGCGTCGGCGGGCACCCGGGATCCGAACTCGCGAACCCCGGGCTGCCAAGCGCGGAGTAAACCGCTGCGCCACCGGGTGGCCCCCCTCCATTTCTTAAAAAAGAGAAATTTTTTTGTTTTCTAGTTGCAGTTCACGTAGGGAAAAGATTTACCTTTTTCAATTTCAGTATTGCATTTTTTAATCCTAAAATTTCCATTTGGTTCTTTTTTATATTCTGTTTCTTTGCTGAGACTTTTTGTCTTTCCATTCATTGTAAGACTGCTCTTATTTCTTTATTATAGCTGCTTTAATACCTTTGTCTGATAATTCTAACATCTGTGTCATCTTGGGGTTGGCATCTTTTCCTTTGTGGGTTGAGGTTTGCTTAGTTGTTCGTATGCCAAGTAATTTTATATTGTATCCTGGACATTGTGAATATTATGTTACGGGATGCTGGCTCTTGTTTCAGTAGTAAGGAGAATGTTGATTTTTTTTTGTTTTAGCAGACAGTTGATTTGGTTACGTTGAGGGCTCAGGTCCTGACCTGCCTTCTATGGGCTGTGATTCTACTGATTCATTTTTCAAAGCTTTGGCACTGCTATTTGGATTTATCCCATGTGTGTGCCAGCCAGTGGCCAATCCGGAATCTGGGCATAGCCCATACAAATGTGTTGTCTAGCCAATAGTTGAGTTCTCAAAACCTTTGATATATTGTTTAGAGTCAGATCCATGCATGTGTAGCTTGGAGGTGATCCCAGGAGTTCATACACCACTTTATTCCCTACTCTCCATGATCTCCCTGACACTTTCTGGTTCCCTGGGGCTCTCTTTCCTGGTCCTCCAGTCAGAAAACTAGAGCTTTAATTTGCCAATTGTGCCATGCATTTCGCATTTCTCTGCATCCTCATGGCTCAGTGGTAGAGGACAGAGGGAGAAAAATAAGCAGTAGGGATTTACCCCAACTCTTGAGGCTACAGCTCCTTTGGTTAGAGAGAAGGATTCATATTCCACAGAGTTTTAGGCACCTGCCCAACCTCTATCTCTGCTGCTGCAGGATTGCCTGGGGTAGGAGAGAACAAAATAAAGGGTGAAA
Organism: Tapirus indicus; assembly: GCA_031878705.1. NCBI lineage: Eukaryota > Metazoa > Chordata > Mammalia > Perissodactyla > Tapiridae > Tapirus > Tapirus indicus. The sequence continues at coordinate 29,621,884 of CM062921.1, read as the reverse complement.
AAAGCAAAGGATTTTCTCCTACTCTTTCTGAATCTTTGGCATCCTCTTTTCTGTTCCTTGGACCAGAAAACAAGGTCTTGAAGTTCTTTCTGTCCACACCTGGTGTGTACTTTTGTGTTTCAAGCTGCTTTTGAGTCCAGGCCAGGCGATATCTGAAGGAAAAAAATGGGAAACCCATTCCTGGTTTGTTGATACTTTAAATTCTGATCTCTGTCCCAGTGTGCCCACTGTCATTTACTTTCAGATTCTCAGAAATCTGCTACATACACTCTATCCAGAGTTTATACTTGCACTCAGTGTGGAGACGGGGTGGAGTGCACTTACTACATCTTGCTGAGAACCAGAGCTCCAAGATTTACCTCCTTAACATTTGTTTTTACATATTAATTCCTATTTGTTGTAGGAAATTTAGAAAATGCAAATAATTTTAAAAGGGAAAAACATCACAAGATAAAACCTTTAAAATTCATACACTAAGACTATGGAGTAAAATACTATTATCATTTTTTTCTAAGAAAAGGAGGAAAAAAGCAGCTCTGGGGAGAGCTGTATATATGGTATAGCAGTAGAGAATTAAGCAAGGGCTTTTATATTTCTTACTTAGGGGTTTATGCATGGATTGGAATCAACTTTGTTTTGGGAAGATTTGACCATGAGGATGGTGAGTAATATTGTCTTCCTATGACAGTTCCAAGGGCTGAAGGTTTGTGTCATAACCTATCAGTAGCATGTAAGTGCTAATTTTGAGTTGTTTTTCTTTCTTTCTTTTTTTAAAACTTAAGATGCTTTATTTTCCCATTCTAATTTGCTTTCTTTTATTACTTTTTAACTTTTTAATCTGGAAAGTTTCAAACACTCACAAAAGTAGAGTAAATAATAAAATGAACCCATATGAATTCATTATCCAGACTCAACACTTATTAATGGTTTGCCATTTTTTTGCCCCATGCACCTTCCACACAATGCAGGTTTTTTTCCCTACTGGATTTTTAAAAGCAAACCCCAAACATATCATTTTATCTTCATGTACTTCAGTATATATCTCAACCAATGGGGAGTTTAAAAAAACAAAATATCCACAGTGCTGTTTTTAAACTTAACAAAGTTAACAATTCCTAATATCATGTAATATCCTTCTAATACCCAGGTAGAGAGTTAGCTGATCGTCTCAAGAATATTTATTTGTATTTGTCTTGTTCAAATCAGAATCTGAACATGGATCACAAATTATGTCTGATTGATATGTCTCTTTTAATTTATAACAGTTAACTTTACTCCCACCTGTTTGTTTCCAAATCATTGATTAAAAAAAAAGAAAAGCTGGGTCACATAATAGAATGAATTTGTCACATTCTGGATTTGGTTGATCTTTGTGGGGTCTTTAACATGTTTCTCATCTCCCCTTATGTTCTGTAAACTGAAGATTAGATATAGAAGCTTGATTAGACTCAGATTCAGTTCTTTTGGCAAGAATAAATCATAGATGGTGCTGTGTTTCCCATTATATTACATTAGAAGTTTTATGATGTCTAGTTGTCCTACTTTTAGTCGTGTTAAGACTGATCAGGTATTGTCAGCCTCATCTAATCTATTATAAAAATTTCCCAACCACTTTTCACCTAACGGTTGTAGTAGCCAATTGTGATCATTGCTTAGATCTGCTTTTTCATTAGAGGTTACAAAATGGTGATTTTTCTAATTCTATCATTCCTTCTGCATTTAACAGCTGGGATTTTTATATAATGAAATTTTCTTCATTAACTATTTGGTTATCCTGAAATACAAGATAACCAACTTATGGGAAAGACAGAGTAAATCCTTGACTCTTTCCTTTTATTTATCAAGTTTTTGAATAATGAATTGGTGTCCTAGCAACTTCCAAAGGTAACCAGTGAAGTTTTTTTTTTCAGTATCATTATGAACTTGAGAATTTTAATGTATTTGATGCATTGCAGCCCATCACATCATTATTCCTTTTAATGCTCAAATTATATCATCATTGGCCAGTGGGAGCACCTTTAGGTTGGCTCTTGCACCCTTTTAACATGATCCCAATAGTCTGTTATATTTCCCTTGCTTTCTGGCACACCAAGGTATTCCATGCTCATCTTGTATTTTTTAGACCTGATATTGGCCATTTTTTAAAGGAGCTCTGGTTTCTTTTAGTGGAAAATGATAGAGACCATGATCTAGATGCCAGGGGTGCTTATTGCTCCTGGATTATCTTTGCTTCTAGACCTTTTCAGTGGACAGAGCTAGGAAATATGTATTTTTTAGAAAGAGAAAGACAAATCATGATCTCATAGTGATGGCTCCAATTCATATTCAAGATTATAAAGTTATTCTTTAATTTTATATTTAAATTCTCTTTCTCTTATGCTGAACATTTGTTCCTAAAGATATTAACATAAACATTTATTCGCTTTATTCCATAATGTATGTTTGAAGGCTTAAAAATAATAATACCAATTATCACTAACCTCTGTCTCAACCTCAGCCTCTGTCCTTCCTCCAAAACAGGTACTACCAATAAGACTACTAGAATTCAGTTTAAGATACTTGTTTCCTTTGTCATTAAGATATATTCTACAAGGGACATATAGTCAAAATACCATGTTTTCAGTCACTTGAAATAATTCTTCTCTGTGTAATATACAGTTGGTACAATTAGATTTATTTATTTCCATTTGCTTTCAGTTTGTTAAGGGATTTCTGTTTCTGGTTTTATTTGTTTTTCCTTTTAATTTTGGTTTTTAATTACTAGACCCTTTCTGTTCCCTTATTCTTTTCAGAATCAGATGCTGAAGCTTCCCAGGAATTGGCAGCAGGACGCAGAAGGACAGTAGGGATACTGGATATGGGCGGAGCCTCTCTCCAAATTGCTTATGAAGTTCCTACCTCAACCTCTGTCCTTCCTCCAAAACAGGTATTTTACCTTTTAGGGAAATTAAGTTGCTAAGAATGCTACTATTTGAGAAGGAAGGGCACTGTCATTGGATTTTGACCAACTTGTCTGGGTCCAAACATTTGTTCAGATACTTGCTAGCTTGTGTTATCTTGGTTAGGTTACCTCTCTGAGACTTAGTTTCTTCATGTATAAAAAGGGAATAATAATAATAGTATCTACTTCATAAAATTATTAGAATGAAATAACACCATGTATGTAAAGCACTTAGCAAACTGCCCGGCATGTAATAAATGTTTAATACATTTTAGCAATTATAATTATACTACCTACCTCCTAGAGTTGCTGAGGATTAAACATGATAATACATACAAATCCCAGAGCACAGAATTTGATACATACTTGTTCATTAAATGTCATTTCCTTTTCCATACCAATGATTCCATTCTTGTGCTTCTAATGTTCCTTACCTGACTAGAATGTAAAGAATGTATTTTGAGGGAGAAGTTTCATCAGGGAGGAAAAAGAAATACAGACACTTTTTGAGCACTTATTATGTGCAAGGAATGAGACATGTTGCACTGCCTGCAGAAACTTGTACTCTATCAGTCAGATAGCCTGTGATAACATGCAAACCATGACAGTGCCTGTCATTTGTCTAAACCAGGATTTCACATCGTTGGCACTGCTGACATCTTGAGCTGGATAATTCTTTGTTATCATATGATGTATCATATGATGTTTAGCAGCATGCCTGTCCTCTGCCAGATGCCAGTAATCCCCGCACTCCCTAGATCCAGTTTTGACAATCACAAGTGTCTCCAGACATTGCCAAATGTCCCCTGGGGGTGCAAAATTGCCCTTGGTTGAGAACCTCTGATCTAAACAGAGAGCTGTGGCAATGTGGGAACTGACAGGCTCTTTCCACTTGCAAAGCCTTGAAAGGGAGCCATGCTGGTTCATGGAAGGTAAGGTATTTACCTGGGCCTTGGGTGATAGTAGGCTTTTGCATGGTGGAGGCTGAGGGAAGGCCATCTGCATGGAGGGAATAGTATGCAGCAAAGAGCCCAGAATGTCCAGGGAATGGAGGATAGCCTGTTGCAGTATAGGATTTTCAAGTGTGGTAATAGGTAAGGCTGGGAAGATAAGATGAAGTTAGATCATGAAGAGTCTTGGGTGCCATGCTAAGGGGTTTGGCTTTTATATCTATAAATAGTGGGGTATCAGCAAAGGTTTTTGAGTAGGGCAGTTCATATGGGCCTCAGTTTCATCATCTGTAAAATAATTAAACTCCAAAGGTCCTTCCCAGCTCTGAATTTTGTGACTATGTTAATTGTGTGGGTGTGATCTAATTTTTTTTTTTAGAAAAATAATTTTGGTATCATTAGGAGAAAGAAATGTAGGTCAGGGAACCTTGGGTGAGAAGTGATAAGGGCTAAACTAGATAATGTAAGTGGAAATGGAAGGGAGAAGACAGATTTCAAGGGATATTTTGGAGTGAAAAACCAATGTAAAGTGGTGGTGTGGGTAGGGCAGGGAGGGATGGCCAGTGATGCAGAAGGTCCAGCCTAGATAACTGGAAGGGTGAGGAACCCAGTCACTGAGGAAGAAACTACAGGGGAAAGGGTAGAGTTGGTGCTAAGCAAACCAATGTGGTCCGGGTGGTTTGGTGAGAGCATCCTTCTGGTCTCTAGCTCTGAAGTCCTACAACCAATGAGTTCAATTTTGGGCATGTTGAGTTTGAGATATCTGAAGAACACATGTGTCCAAATATCCAGCAGAACTGTTGGAAATGTGGGTTTGGCAGTCAGCAGAGATATCTGTGCTAGAGTTTGGAGATTTGGGGAACTAGGTTGTAAGATTTTTTAGTCTATATTTGTTAGCATGTATTCAACAGGTAAAATGAAGGCATGGTTCTGCTAAGTGGCATTGAATCTTAAAGTCTTAAACAAATGACTTTTTTTCTGTGTGCAGGTTTAGAAAGCAACACTGGTACAGAATGTATTTTGGAAGCAACAAATTAGATATACACATAGCAATATAAAAGATCTTAAAGATGGATCTTAGTGCTTGGTAAAAAAAGGAAAGAAACAATGAGACATAACACAGTAGCACTTTAAAAAATTTAAATAATCCTAAATGCCTGGTTTTTTTTTTTGTACAATTCACAAAGCTGTGCACATTCACAAAGTAATGCAGCCACCACTGTTGAATTCCAGAACATTTTCATCACCCCAAAAAGAAATCCCATATACATTAGCAATCACTTGCCATTCTCCTCTTTCCAGCCCTGATAACCACTAATCTACTTTCTATCTCCTGTGGATTTGCCTATTCTGGACATTCATATAAATAGAATCTTACAATATGTGGCCTTTTGTGTCTGACTTCTTTCACTTAGCAAAATGTTTTCGGGGTTCATTGATGTTGTAGCATGTATCAGTACTTCATTCCTTTTTATGGCTGAATAACATTCCATTGTACGACCATGCCACATTTTGCTTATTCAAATGGACATTTGGGTTGTTTCCAGTTTTTGACTATTATGGATAATACTGCTGTAAACATTCATGAACACATTTTTTTGTGTAGACGTAAGTTTTCAGTTCCCTTGTGTATATACCTAGGAGCAGAATTAAATTAAAATCATAAATTAAAAATAAATACATTCAAAATAATAATCCCATTTTGCAGCAATACATACAAACAAATATTATGCATTAAGCACATATGATGGGTAGCAGGAATGAAGATAAAAGGGAGTAAATAAAACAAAAGAAAGGCTTTGCCATAAAAACGTGCCATGAACTGACAAATATAATCAGTTCAGCCTCTGCACCTGAAGTCCTAAAAAAGAAGAAAAAATAGAGCACCATTTCATTGGAAGTACAATAAAATTGAACTTTCCCGATCCCCAAACCTGTCACAGGGAACATTAGTGCTTCTTGAATAGTTCTAGAAAAGGCCGTAGAATAGATGTCATGATTATCTCCAAAATTCATTAAATTTATTTTTATCAAAGGATTTTTTTTCTGATTATAAAAATAGCATATTTCCATTATGGAGAATGGGAAAAATCAGAAAAGTACATGCAGGAAAATGACATCATCTGTAATGATTCTACTTTCTATATAACTACAGATTGTGTTTTAGTCTGTAATTTGGTATTTAGTCTCTGATTTGTACTTTTTGTGCAGTCTTGTCGTTTTGTCTTTGTTTAAAATAATGCTATGAGGATGAAAGAATACTAAAAGATATTTTAAAGGTAGTCACAGCAAGCCTGGTGTATTAGCAATGTCAGAGCTTTCTAGAAATCAACCAAAACTAAAATTCCCTTTTTTCTCTTTACATTGTATTCCAGGAAGAAGCTGCGAAGATCCTGCTGGCTGAATTCAATCTGGGCTGTGATGTGCAACACACTGAACACGTGTATAGGGTTTATGTCACGACTTTCCTGGGTTTTGGGGGCAACTTTGCCCGGCAGCGCTATGAAGACCTTGTGCTGAATGAAACTCTTAACAAAAACAGGTACATTTGATGTGGGAATCTGTGTTTCTGAAATATAGTGTCATCGGGGTGCAGATATTAGGAAGAAATATTTACATCCTACTAAGATAGATACATCCTGCTTCTTCCTCCTTCCTGACCTTGCTGGCCAATGGGGTAACATCTCTTAGAGACCCCCTCTTAGTAGGCCCACTTCATCTGGGTTAGGGTGCATCTTTGTTATCAAGACTCATTTTAAAAAGCAGCTTATTGTGGCAACCTCTTGCTGTGCCCCACCTCAGACATGGCATACAGGATAAGTGAGGTGAATTAAGTCACTGATTTTAAATGTATGGCATAATGTAGCTCCTGGCAGTTCCTTCTACATGGATGTGCTCAAGAAATGTTTGTTGAATTACAGTGGAGTTGCATTTTATGTGGAGTTAGGTTTCGTAGTGTGCATAAAAGATAAAAAGCATGTGTAGTCAAAATTAACTTTTAAATTGTTCTCTCGTTAAGTCTAGAATAGCCAGTTTTTCCTTCAGCATGGACAGATTGCTCATTCTTCATTTGAGTACCAGATGAAGTAGTTAGACCATAATGTACAAACAGTTGTGGGGTTTTTTTAGTATTTAAAATTATTTTATCATTATACACATTGAAAGAAAGCATAATAGACAGAAGAGTTCTTTGACACAATAAAATTATTTACCCCTATTTGTTTAGCTAGAAACACTAATTTGACAGGGTACTGGTACATCCCATTCGTAATAATTTCTCTATAGCAATTGTCTTATATTGGGAGCATGTTAAAGAAAATACTGTCTTATAAGTCTTTTGTTTTTATAAGTCTCAACTACTGAGAGTTCAGGGTACTTTGGGAGAATCCTCTTATCCCAGATGATTGATGAATGCGTTCAAATCAAGCAGTGTGTTTGTATTCTGAAAATACTCTTAAATCCATACAAATGCTGCCTGGGCTGTGGAGTTCAGATTGCTCCTGCTGGCACAGTGATGTCTGAGGAATAGTTATTATGAAAGTTTCACACTTTGTTTTGTTCATTAGCCATTGTGCTTCCTTTTCCATTTTCTTTTTTTTATTGTTCTGCTGCTCTTTTTTCTCTGTCTGCTGTTCTCTGCTGTCTCAGAACTTGCCAGGTTGCATCATCTTCCCATGCATTGGTGTTTTCTCACCATGTATCTGAGTCACTGGATTCAGTAGCTTGATTATTCATCTTGTGTAGTTGCTAATCTACTAGAGAAACCCCTGCTTCCTAGGAGGTCAAAACTTCATGGTACTCTCTTCTTAAAAATGATTTTCTGAATTTTCCTTATAGTTGATGTCACATCCTTAAAATAGGTTCCAGTTGTTCCAAAGCATTTTGTGTTGCCACATTCCCACTCCCTCCTTCAGTCTTTACACTTGTGGGTGCATCTGCATCCTAGAAAGTCTATTCTTCAACATCTGTCTGTGAGGAACTGATGAATAATTAACTGCAATTGGCAAAGTTATTTGGTCTCCACTTAATTTCCGTCCTTGGCCAGATCTGCATATTAATCTCTTTAGGTATGAGAATACTCTTGCTAGGCAAGTACAGACTTTAGCCAGAACTGTGTGATGGCTGTGGTGGGAATCAAATCCTGCCCCTGCCTTCCCCACTCAGAGTCAGGCATGTGCTCCTTCACTATTGCCAGCCGTTGCCACTGTACCACTGCCATGGTCCCCTCCTCAGTAAACTCCCCCGGTCTCTCCCACTTCGCCTCCTCCCAGTTGTCTTTTTAAACATTAGAACCATACTCAGATGGTGAGATCTTTGGACTTTTAAGAGGCAAGTGGGAATGAAGACTGGATGGAGAACAGCAGATTCACATCTCCAATTTCACCATATACTGGGAAATATACGTGTTGACTAAAAGGTTGAACAAAATTGATCACTGCCATATTTCTGTCTCTTTTTTCTTTCTTTTTTTTTTCTAAATTGAATTTGCTTAAGTTAAATGTTTGTGTGATGCTACTGTATGGTAATACTCCATGCTTGTTTCTAGGGATTCATGTAAAACAATAACTAGATATCTGTGAAGCACATTCTTAGACCAGGTTTCTTAAACTAGGCATTTCTTAGACTAGGTTGGAGTACAGTAGTGATCTGTTTCGTTTTTATCATTGTAACAGGTTGCTGGGCCAGAAGACAGGTCTGAGTCCCGACAATCCATTTCTGGATCCCTGCCTGCCTGTGGGCCTCACAGATGTGGTGGAGAGGAACAGCCAGGTGCTGCATGTCCGAGGAAAAGGAGACTGGGCGACTTGTGGGGCAATGCTGAGCCCCCTGCTGGCTCGCTCCAACACCAGCCAGGCCTCGCTGAACGGCATCTACCAATCGCCAATTGACTTCAACAACAGCGAGTTCTATGGTTTCTCTGAGTTTTTTTACTGTACAGAGGATGTGTTGCGCATCGGTGGCCGCTACCATGGGCCAACATTTGCCAAGGCTGCTCAGGTAAGTTATTAATAATAAAGATGACTCTTGCTGGTGGCAGCCACTTATTGGATGCCTAACGTGTGACAGGCACTGTGCAAAGAGCTTTGCATGTATGGTCTCACATTACTCTTCACAGGAGCCCTGTGAGCCCTCATTTTACGGATGAGGAAGTAGACTTAGAGAAGTTAAGGAACCTGCTGTGCCATGCTGCTTTCTAGTTAATTACACTTAGGTTTCCATGGGTGTCCTATCACCTGAATTATCACCCAGGTCTAAAATTGTTGTGGTGGCTCATGGTTTTTCCTCCAACTTTCCAATAGTCTTGTTTAATGTCTGTGGCCAAAAAGTGTCATCTGCAGATATTCTTCCCCTTATTGGGTGCTCCCAGTTATAATGTGCTTTTGGAGATGATGTCACACAGATGGGCAAGTCCACCTTCATCTTCTTAGTTTGAGCTATTAAGAAGCCAGAGTGCTATAGGTCACTAAGAATATTAGAAAGATGTTGTGAAAAGCAATGATGGTGGAAGTATTGTTTAAATTTAAAATGCAGAAGAAGTAAAATTCACTTTGAGTATGTGTAGGACTTAAGTGTCTATAGGCTTAAATGATTAGTTACCTGGACAGGTAAAAGTTTAGCTAGCTTCCTGTAGTTCTTGCTTTAATTTAGATTCATCTCTTTGAATTTTTATCTCTTTCTCTGATCTGTCTCTTTTATCAGAGAAACTTATGGAAAGAATCTGTCCTCTCCTATATTTTTTATTCTTTCCTTTCTGCTTTCTTACAACTCTCTAGGGTTCTCTTGGTGTAAGACTTCCAACAGAATAATATCTACAGTATGTGTACTATTCTGTTCCCTAAAGGCAGTCCATAAGAAATATTGAGGGAAACCTGGTTTGTGTTTGCTCTTTCCTCCCCAGCCACCAGGAAAACCCTCAGATTCCCTTTGTTTTCCATCATCCTGGGCTCCCTAACTGTTCATGGCCTGAACCTTTCTCTCATTTTAAAACTTCTAAAGATTCTATTCCCTTGAACACCAAAGGGCTCAAGTTACTGTTGCCCAAGTTGCTAGTGGCTTAATATGTTTCCTTTCCCATATAAAAGTGATGATTTTGTTCCCTTACTTTTTTTACTTGAACTCAAACATTATCTTCCCAGTGGCACCTTTCCTGCTGTATTTTTCCTGTGAGCATTTATGTCATCTAACACACCCTATATATGTATATGTGTGTATGTATGTACGTGTATATGTATATATATTTGGTTATTGTCTCTCTCCCACCACTGGAATGTAAACTTTGTGAGAAATGAAGACATTTTTGTCTGCTTTATTCATTGCTAGATCCCCCTGGCACCTAAAATAGCACCTGGCACATAGTTGACATTCAGGAAATGTTAGTTTACTGATCAAACCAAAGGGGATGATTCCTTCTGTGAGACTGACAATGCAGAGGCAGGCCAGTGATAGATTTTTGACCATTTTGTTCCATCTGCTTTTCTGTTCCATTGTGTCAGTCCTGTGTAGAGTAGAATGAAGCTCTCTTCGGCTTTTATTGTTGCTACACCTGGTCTGAAGCCTAAGAGGCTCAGGAGCCACGTCAGGCAGGCCTTGTACTGGATGTGGAGGCAACAGGATTAAAAAGGAGTATTCCCAGGCCACTCAAGTCACCCAGCAGCCTGAGTTCTAGGACTTGTGTTTCACAGGACCTGGCACTGTCTTCAGTGAACAAATATGCCATTTCTGTTTGTCAACTAGTAGCCCACAAGTAACTTTAGAAATGGAACAGCTGTGACTGTGAGGGAAGTTATAGAGTTTGCCTCCAGTTTCACATTGCACCATTTCTCTGTGGTTGTTCCAGGATTACTGTGGCATGGCTTGGTCAGTACTGACTCAGAGATTCAAGAATGGCCTCTTTTCATCACATGCAGATGAGCATCGACTCAAGTAAGTAACTTCCTTTTCCCCCCTAAATGTGGCCTTAAAATGTAGATACCATATTATAATGAAGGAGAGAGAGCAAGCAATAGTATAGATTGGATTTTATGTTGAGGGAGAATTTGATTATTTCAGATTTTGATTTTCTGAGGGACAGGGCCAAAATAGTGAGCCTATTTTAATGAAGCCAAGGGAAGCCAGTGGTTACCAAAAGAGTTCTCTCCAAGTGGTTGAAATCAAAAGTGGTGGTCTTTTACACAGAGAAAGTATTTCACAAGATCCAACATCCATTTATGATAAAAACTCTCAATAAAATGGGTATAGAAGGAAAGTACCTCAACATAATAAAGGCCATTTATGACAAGCCCACAGCCAATGTCATACTTTATGGGGAAAAACTGAAAGCCATTCCTCTGAGAACAGGAACAAGACAAAGGTGCCCACTCTCACCACTCTTATTCAACATAGTACTGGAGGTTTTGGCCAGAGGAATTAGGCAAGAAAAAGAAATAAAAGGAATCCAAGTAGGCAACGAAGAAGTGAAACTCTCATTGGTTGCAGACAACATGATTTTATATGTAGAAAACCCTAAAGAATCCATTGGAAAACTATGAGAAATAATCAACAACTACAGCAAAGTTGCAGGGTACAAAATCAACCTATAAAAATCAGTTGCATTTCTTTTTTTTTTCTTTTAAATTAATTAATTTTGTGAGGAAGAGTAGCCCTGAGCTAAGATCTGCTGCCAATCCTCCTCTTTTTTGCTGAGGAAGACTGGCCATGGGCTAATATCCGTGCTCATCTTCCTCTACTTTATATGGGACACCACCACAGCATAGCTGGACAAGCTGTGTGTCTGTCTGCACCCAGGATCCGAACCTGTGAACCCTGAGCCGTCATAGCAGAGTGCGCGAACTTAACCACTACGCCACTGGGCCGGCCCCAGTTGTATTTCTATACTCTAATAATGAACTAACAGAAAGATAACTCAAAAAGATAATCCCATTTACAATCACAACAAAAGGAATAAAATATCTAGGAATAAATTTAATCAAGGAGATGAAAGACCTATATGCTGAAAACTATAAGATGTTATTGAAAGAAATAGATGATGACATAAAGAAATGGAAAGCTATTCCATGCACATGGATTGGAAGAATAAACATAAAGTGTCCGTACTACCTAAAACAATCTACAGATTCAGTGCAATCCCAATCAGGGTCCCAATGACATTCTTCACGGAAATAGAACAAAGAATCCTAAAATTCATATGGGGCAACAAAAGACCCCGAATAGCTAAAGCAATCCTGAGGAAAAAGAACAAAGCTGGAAGCATCACAATCCCTGACTTCAAAATATACTACAAAGCTATAGTAATCAAAACAGCATGGTACTGGTACAAAAACAGACACACAGATCAGTGGAACAGAATTGAAAGCCCAGAAGTAAAACCACACATCTGTGGACAGGTAATCTTTGACAAAGGAGCCAAGAACATACAATGGAGGAATGAAGGTCTCTTCAATAAATGGTGCTGGGAAAACTGGACAGCCACATGCAAAAGAATGAAGGTAGACCATTATCTTTCGCCATACACAAAAAGTAACTCAAAATGGATCAAAGACTTGAAGGTAAGACCTGAAACCATAAAACTCCTAGAAGAAAACATAGGCAGTACATTCTTTGACATTGGTCTTAGAAGGATCTTTTCGAATACCATGTCTACTCGGACCAGGGAAACAAAAGAAAAAATAAACAAGTGGGACTTCATCAGATTAAAGAGCTTCTGCAAGGCAAAGGAAACCAGGATCAAAACGAAAAGACAACCCACCAACTGGGAGAAAATATTTGCAAATCATATATCCAACAAGGGGTTAATCTCCAAAATATATAAAGAACTCACATGACTGAACAACAAAAAAACATCCCAGTCAAAAAATGGGCAGAGGATATGAACAGACATTTTTCCAAAGAAGATATACAGCTGGCTAACAGGCACATGAGAAGATGTTCAGCATCACTAACCAACAGGGAAATGCAAATCAAAACTACACTAAGATATCACCTTACACCTGTTAAAATGGCTATAATCACCAAGACAAAAAATAACAAATGTTGTAGAGGACGTGGAGAAAAGGGAACCCTCGAACACTGCTGATGGGAATGCAAACTGATGCAGTCACTATGGAAAACAGTATTGAGGTTTCTCAAAAAACTAAAAATAGAAATACCGTATGACCCAGCTATCCCACTACTGGGTATTTATGCAAAGAACTTGAAATCAGCAATTCAAAGAGACTTAAGCACCCCTCTGTTCATTGCAGCATTATTCACAATAGTCAAGAAGTGGAAGCAACCCAAGTGCCCATCAACAGATGATTGGATAAAGAAGATGTGGTATATATGTACAACGGAATACTACTCAGCCTTAAAAAAAAAAAAGACAAAATTGTCCCATTTGCAACAACGTGGATGGACCTGGAGGTATTATGTTAAGCAAAATAAGCCAGACAGAGAAAGACAAATACCCTATGATTTCACTCATATGTGGAAGATAAACTAACACACGGACAGAGAGAATAGTTTAGTGGTTACCAGGGGGAAGGGGGCTGGGGGGTGGGCACAAGGGCTGAAGGGATGCATTTATATGGTGATTGACAAACAATAATGTACAACTAAAATTTCACAATGTTATAAACTTATGATATCAATTAAAAGTAAAAAATATATATATAATTAAAAAAAGTGGTGGTCGTTTTAACTTTTTGTTAAAATATCAAACACACAGAAAAGTAGAAAGAACAGTAGCATAAATTCTCATTTAACTATAACCCAGCTTCAACAAATATCAGCATTTTGCCAGTTTGGTTCATTGATCCTCCCATTTTGTACATGTTTTAATTTAAAAAATTTTATACATAAACAAAAATAGAACAATATAATGAGCTCTTGTGTACTATCACCCAGCTTCTCCACTGTTATCAATTCCTGGCCAATCTTGTTTCATCTTTTCCCACCCCACTACTCCCCTCTTAACACAGTTGGGTTATTTTGAAGCAAATTCCAGACATCATGCAATTACATTTATAGATCAGCATGCTTTCTGAAGATAAGGACTCTTTAAAAAAAAGAGAAAGAAAAAGAGTCACAGTATCCTTATTGCATAAAGGTGTTCCTCATGGTAGTCGTAAACATTAAGATAAAAGTGGGCTCAGATTTGGCTCCACCTAGAGGTGAGAAAGGTGAAGCGGGGAGAGACAGGTCTTTTTTGATCCAGTAGGAGTATGCAGAAAGCATTAGAATCCTTTTTTTTCTTTAAAAAACTTAATAATTTATTTTTTGTCACATAGATATCAGTGTTTTAAATCGGCTTGGATGTACCAAGTCCTTCATGAAGGATTCCACTTTCCCTATGACTACCCAAACCTGCAGACAGCTCAGCTGGTATATGACCGAGAGGTTCAGTGGACGCTGGGAGCCATTCTGTATAAAACACGATTCTTACCACTCAGGTAAAGTGGACTGACCAAGCTGGCATCTTGAACTCAGAGGATATTAGTTGATGCTTCAGAATAGGTTTCTTAAGTGACCTCCCCTCCACCAACAAAAACACCCAGACAAACTCCCCTTATTACTAACACATGAAGTACTATTACTAACCAGGTATGTTGAAACAGAAAGAAGGTTGATAATTATTGGTCTGGAATCTGTTCTTCAGCTTTGCAATTTCAGGAATTCAGTTTTTTTGGTTTTTGGTGAGGAAGATTAGCCCTGAGCTAACCTCCATTGTCAATCCTCCTCTTTTTCCTGAGGAAGATTGGCCCTGACCTAACATCTGTGCCTACCTTCCTCTATTTTATATGTGGGATGCCTGCCACAGCATGGCTTGATAAGTGGTGTGTAGGTCTGCACCCAGGATCTGAACCTGTGAACCCTGGGCCACCGAAGTGGAGCGCGTGAAGTTAACCACTACACCACTGGGCTGGCCCCGGGAATTCAGTTTTATTTGTTCATCCACAAGAAATCAGTCTTTAGGATTGAGCTCTTACTAACCACTTTCAAGATATTGACTGATAAAGTAAAATGTCATTCTTAAGTTACTTTGGAAAACATGCCTGACTAGAGAACTAGGGTAGGTTGTCTCTAGAGAGCAGTCTTTCCTAACAGGTAGAGTCACTCTAGAGGTGGTGTCATTGCCTTGGATGGCTTTTTGGTGGGCCAGAATTAGAACAAAGGACACAGGATGGTTTTAGGGGGATGTTTTCATCACACTGTGGTAGCCTGATGTCTTGCTCTTATGGACCATAAGATATTTGGGATAATTTTTAGGTACTGTCTCCCCTGGATTATTTCAGATAAACTAAGAAGAATTCTTAATCTTTGATGCCTGTTTCTCTAAACTCAATACTGTCAGAAGCCAGGTAGGTGATAGAAGTGAGAGAGGGGAACTGGAGAGTACATGCCCCAAATGAAGGGCTGATTACGGTCATGCAGAAGTGCTGTCCCAGCACCTGCCTGTTCTCATTTGTAAGAGAAGCCAGAAATCTGTATTTTATATGCAGTCTTTCAGTTTGGAGAGTCACATTTTTTAAAAACACTGCAGGTCAAACAAAACGAAAATGGATCTGGACCACCAGAGAGAGGCTTCTGTTCTAGACAGGAGAGCACTGCACTTTGGTTTATATGTCTCTTAATTTTTTTCCAGATTATAATACAGTTGATCAGGTGGCGGCTTTCTTTAGATATATCCTAAATTCTCAAGAAGCCCAGCAACATTTTTTTATGATTTAGATATACACTACTCTGATTTCTTGATTGGATTCAGGGGCCACCCTATTCTCATTAGTACGATATTTACAGACTTGACAGGCCAGAGTGGAATGGGGTCACTGTTAAGACTTATAGATGATCAGTCTTGTCTTACTGTTCATTTTTCTGGCTTCTGATTTTGTCCCCAGATTCTGAAGGGTGTAGGCCTGTGTGATTCCCTCTGTAGGCCATGGAAGGGAAAGTGCAGGAAGAATCACACGGTAGCCCGGGGACTGGGAATGTTCTTCAGCTTTGCTTGTTCTGTGGAGCTGATATCGTAGCATGTTTGCATGGATGGAATAATTAGGATAACAGCACTGGGTCTTTTAAATCAGCATGAATGTTTCTCTCTGAAACTAACATTTCTTTCCTCCTTCAAACTCTTCCTAGGGATCTACGGCAGGAAGGTGTCCGACAAGCCCATGGTAGCTGGTTCCGTCTCTCCTTTGTCTACAACCACTATCTCTTCTTCGCTTGCATCCTGGTGGTGCTACTGGCCATCATCCTGTACCTTCTGCGGCTACGCCGAATTCACCACCGACAAACTCGAGCTTCGGCTCCATTGGATATGCTGTGGATCGAAGAGGTGGTGCCCATGATTGGGGTACAGGTGGGGCCGTGAGGCCAGACAAGGACTAGGGAAGCTCGAGTACCCCAGAGTCGCTGCTCATTGAATCCCACCACTTTCTTGTACTGGCCTCAGATGCTGCTTTGCCTGACTTTGTGGATATTTGGCCCTGGAATTTCTACTTTAATTCCTTCTCAATATCCAGGTCCTCTTCTCTGAGAAAAGCTATAATTTAGTCTGTGGAGAACTAAATAATGAGACATTGGTGCTAACAAAGGGGACCAACCTTAGTCCAATTGAAGCATGCTTCTTCTCCTTTATCTGAGAGGTCTGGTGTGTTCCTGGGATCTAGACTTTTCTCTCCTTGCTAAAGCATGAAGTTTGGCATTGGGCACACTGGAAGCCTGGTTAAAACCAAACTTACAGCATCTGATACAAAGCTGAAGACATTCTAGCAAGTGCAGCAGCCACTTCTTTCTCTGTAACAGAGAGATCATTTATGTGGAGATCCACAGCCTTTAATAGGAATCCAAAATCTTTGCAGTTCAGTGGAACAGATATGAATTTCCAGGCAACCAAAATAATACAACTTCCTTGCTTACTTGACAAAGAAGCCATTATGAGTGTGGTCCAAGATCCCTGACATACTGTTGCTGATGTTAGTTTGTGATTTTAAAAGGTTAAAACCTCTTCTAAATGAATGGTCCATTGAAGATTTTCACAGTATCTTATCTGAGGCCTGGTATGACCAGGATAGAAAATTTTTCCATGTCGATGTGCCTCACAGGCTGTTTGGGCATTAATTTTCCTTTTTGAGTCTTAAGTGTGCTTGTAGGATGGAGAAAATCTGATGAGGATTGGAGACCTGGATTTGTCTGGTTTCAGGTCACTATCCTCTAGGCCTATTTTTATGAGCCCTTAGGCCAGAAGATTCACAAAGAGTTCCTCTATTTCACTGCTAAGATCAATATGTAGTTTGGGAAGGGATGTATTCAAGTTGTTTTTTTTTTTTTTTTTTGTGGGGAAGACCAGCCCTGAGCTAACATCCGTCGCCAATCCTCCCCTTTTTGCTGAGGAAGACTGGCCCTGGGCTAACATCCGTGCCCATCTTCCTCTACTTTATATGGGACGCCGCCACGGCGTGGCTGACAGGCAGTGCGTCGGCGGCCGCCCGGGATCCGAACTCGCGAACCCGGGGCTGCCAAGCGCGAACTAAACCGCTGCGCCACCGGGCGGCCCCTTCAAGTTGTTTTTTAAGAAGGGAAGAACAATATTAGGAGAATGGGCAAAGGCGATAAAATGCAAGCTCTTATTTATTAATGTTTTTCAGAGAAATAGAAATTTTCTCGATTTGACTCAATGTCTGAAAAAAAAGAAACAAATTCCAAACTTTGGACTAATAGATACATCTGTTAATAAGCCACCTCGCAACTTTCAGAAACTTTGTTAAGAGATTGCTCAGTCACAAACAGCATTTCCATTAATGAGGAGAGAGGAAAAGCCATAATTACATTTTCATCCACTACCCTTCAGGAGCTTTGCTTCTCCTCTACATTTAGCCTTTAAATTGCATGAGGATTTCTTTTTTCACCAACTCCCACCTTCCCCCATGGAGGCTTCTTTATACTCTACCCTTTCTGATACGTAGCCTTGAATGTCCTGCCCAAGCATGTGCTCCCAGGGTTGAAGTAGCTTTTCTTTCTTTTGTGTCACCTTTGATTTCTAGAATTAGATGAGTAGGAAAAAGGTCCCTGACTTTAAAAGAAAAAAAAGTAGAATTCTTAAAAAATAAATCTCATACTAGGAGTGGAAAGGAGTGAAATTCTTCACAAAACAGAGAAAAGGAAATCAAGATCCTAGAAATAAACCGAAATGAAAATAAGTATACTGACTTTTGGTTCGTAGGTGAAAAGATAGCAAGTCTTGAAATTGTTTTCAAATTAGATAAAAATGGATCTCGCAAAGAGTCTTACGGATCTCTTTGGGAATATTTTTTACTTTTCATTAGGGCTCATGTCACAGCAATTTTCTTTAATTTTTAAGACTTCTAAATTGCCTTTTCTTTGACTTTTTATTGTCTTTGTTTCACTGTGAGTGAGCCCTCGCCTTTATGAATGCTGCTTTTAAATAATGTCAAAGTGTGTTTTTGCTAGCCATCACTTACTCAGGTAACTCTTTCCCCTCACCTGAGTTTCCAAATACTGTTTTTGGTTTTCTTGTGAGATCTAGTTAAAAGCTACCTGATTGGCTAACAGTGATCACATTCATATGCTTAAAATGAAGTTGAAGCAGGAAGGAGGTGGTGATTAGTCCAGTTTGAAAGCTCTTATTAGTAAAGTTATTCTTCATCCTGGCTATAAAAATAGCTACCATTTGTTAAGCACTTATTATGTACCAGACACTCTGTTAAGAATTGTATGTATATTATTTAATCATTATGACAGCCTTTCAGATTGATGTTACTGTGTTCTTTTTATAGTTGAGAAACTCAGGATACCTGTTTTCCCTTTTTTCAATATAAACGTCTCTCTTAATTTATTTTAATTAGTCTTTGAGTTTTTGTTTCATGTGTTATATCCTGTCTATTATTTTAATATTATAGGATCTAGACTTGTCTTTATTGCCATGAGTAAGATTTTTCAGAGTTCCATAGTATAAAAATAAGAAGGAAAAATTTTTATCATACCTCTCAGAAAAACTGAATATTTGCTCTTGGTATTGGTTCCTGTGCTTCCTCTAATGCTCCCAATTAATAGATTTTAAATGAAATGTCATTAGCTAGAGACAGAAGCCATTTATTCCTTGCAGAGAGCCAATTACTTAAATATATTGCTTTCTCATAATGAAATACTCTTTCTTATAGAATCAGACAGTCTAAATTGCCTTTAACCCTTTTTTAGCCCTTAGTTTTTAAAGGTTTCTTTTCTATTTACATTTCTGCATTTTTGCAGTGGTTTCCCTATGAAGATAATTATGGTTTCATAAAATTCACATTCCGCTGGTTCCTTTGAATCTTACCAGCTAGTCTTCTTGATCGCAGCAACAATGAACCTGAACTGTTTTAGTACTTCCATTATTCCTGAGACAGGTCACAAATGTCCAAGTCAGAGTCAGTGGCTTATAGGAGTGATGCTTTATTAGTCCTGTGTTGACACAACCCATCACTTTTGTCTGAATTTTTGTCACTAGAACATAATGAAAATATGTATAATACCTAATTATATGGCATTACGTTCACTCAAGTTGCAGTAAACTCTAAGCCAAGTTGTACCATCTTTCTCTCTGTACCTTAGCTCCTTGATTTTCCTTGGCCTAGGAAATTTTGATCACTTTCCATCAACCTTGTGTTTATTCCTCTAATGTCATCCAAAGTATTCTACCTCTCCCCTCCTCAGCCTGCGACCTTCCTTTAACTTCAAAGGTCTTAGGCAGTGATTATTGATATGTGGTTGAAGGAAAGTCTGCCATGCACTTGTGAAGCTAGTCTTTTTAGGCATTAACATTTATTATCACGCCCATATTTACATTTTTGAAATAAAGTAACTTATATTTCTCACTGGTATTATCTAAATAGGTGGCCCTCCCCATCACCCCTGTTCTCATAGTTTTGTGTTTTGCTTTTTGTCAGGAGTGAAAGACAGTGGGTGGTATGATTTAGGGGAAAGAACACTGGACTTCACCAACAGCAGACTTGGGTTCTAATCTTGGCTTTGTCATTAACTAGCTCTGGTATGCCAGGCAAGTCACTTGCCTTCTGTGGCTCATTTCCTATCTATAACACAAGGTGGGTAAACAAGATGATCTGAGGCCAGTTCCAAAGGGAGAGTCACTGGCCTAAGGAACTAAAGGCAGGAAAAAAGGTAGAAAAGTGCTAGCGTTTCAGGAAGAGGGTTTTGGCCTCTGGTTTAGAAGACCAAGCTACCCAAAAGAGCCAGTGGTCACCTCCTGCTTTATCCATAGTCCCTGACACTAAGGTTGATGGGAATGGAGTTTCTAACAGCAATCATTATACATAAATTTCAGAAGTTGAGATTTTTAAAGCTGGGATTTTAGAAGTCTTCTGGTTGACCCACTTGATTTTATGGATGATGAAATTGAGGCCCAGAGTGGTAATAATATGTGCAAAGTCACAGTGAGTGCCTTCCTGGATCCAGGTTTCTCTGTACCACAGACACACACACCACTTTGACAGCTACAATGAAATGCTCATTGACAGACTCTTCCTACAAGATTGTGTATTTCAACAGAATCTATTCTTTATAACACAGCTGGCTGCAAATAACCATGCCCAATCTTTGTAACTGCTTCTGACACTCATTTGTGATTGCTTTGCTCACATTCAGGAATGAAATATGAAATACTTTGTTAGAAATAGTACCAAGTTTTCACTACATCTATCCTAGCTTCTGTAGTTAATATTTTAACGTTTTAGATGTCTCTTTCGAACAGTTTGCTTAATTTTGTACAATTTTAACCACAGCATCCAAACAATTCATGTGATGGTTACAATCTAAATTATTCAAGGTAAATACCTTTTAGATTTACCTCATTAAGGAACTTGGTTGTAATTCTTGGGCAGTTCCCAGACTTCCTTACTGAAACAGAGTGCTGTTTCTTTTTGCTGTCTTTAAAATTCTTTTCAGACTCATTCTGAACTAGTATCTAATTTCCCTTTTTGTTGTGGTGATATAACTTCAGTTGGGATTAAGAACTAAGGTAGAAGTAGCAGCAGATGTTTTAAATTCTCCCATATTAGTCTCTCAGGTGATACTAGTTTGAGAGTCCGGATGCTTTCAGTCCTGCCACTAAGGCCATATGCTTCTGTCAAACTTGAGGATTTTGTTGGTGTTACAAAAAATATTTCTGTTAAAAAACAAGGACTCTTTTTTTATATCCTAATAGGCTTCCCTTGTATTATTACACGTTTCTCTTTTGCTCTAATATTTCATTATTTCTTAGTTTGTCAGTACTGTTAGTAGAAGGACAGAGGAGGAATAATGCATCTATTGATCATTTTGTTCTCTGAAAGTCTGAGCAATAAGGAGATCCTTTTATTTGTAAAAATTGAATCATTACTCATACTATAAGGGCTTTCTACTTTTAAAATGTATTCAATCATTGCTCGCCATTTTTTATAAAAACCAAAGTTGAAAAAAATTTCTGAATCACAGGATGTTTATAGCCATGCATGCAAGATTTCAGGCACGCCTGAAGACAAGTCTGCTCCTGAGCCTCCTTTTTAAGCAG
Source organism: Tapirus indicus (assembly GCA_031878705.1). NCBI lineage: Eukaryota > Metazoa > Chordata > Mammalia > Perissodactyla > Tapiridae > Tapirus > Tapirus indicus. The sequence continues at coordinate 29,600,454 of CM062921.1, read as the reverse complement.
CGCAGCCACTCGAATACCGTCTGGCAGCCTACCACTCCTCCACCACCACTCCACTTCTCCAGTGTAAGGTAGCCCTGATACTTTCCTAAGCAGCCCGTCCAACAGAGCACTTGCCAGAGTTTGGCCTATTAGTACTGCTGGTGGTGGAGGCTCTACCCCTGATTAGCTTCACAGACATCTTTCTCTGCAAGCAAAGGTCCCGGATACTTTGATCTCTGTCATGATGTTGTGTTTGAAATTCTCATTCCACAGTTCCCCTTTAGTTGAAGCTCTAAAGTATAGGCCTCATCTCCTCCATTATTTCTGCCTTGAGTGATGGACTCTGCAGTGTGTTGAAAGGCATCTTCTTCTTATGATCCACAACTAGACACTCCCTTCTTGGTTTAAAAAACCAAAGGCTGCCTGTATTGTATCACTATTGGGGGTTGCTAAGATTTGTTTTTCTAATGCTTCACATTAAATAATTTTGCTGAACAGTTCTTAAAATTCTCACTGATACTGTTAAATCAGTGTTGAACAAAATGTGCAGTGCACATTAGGGGGATGCATTCTCCCTCATGCAGGGACATGGGTATATGTGTTACATATTCCAGTATATAACCCACCATTCATTCCAGGACCAGAGGATTGCTGCAGATAAACTGGGTATCCTAGTATGATCATCAGGGTTGGTCTTTGCAACCAGCATCACGTTAGGCAGCAGCTAATTGTTACCCCTGTGCCACAGGGGATAGCATTTGCCGACGTTAACGACAAAAAAATTCTGGGTTAAGAAAGCCAGGTGTTTTAATTTTGTTTGATGTTTTAAAAACAACTGACAGAATTGTTGAGACCTTTGAAAATATTAAGGGAAATTCATTTAATCATCTAGTTACATGATGACTTATTTTGAAAGGTGTCTGGGACATCAATCTGTAACCATCCATTTTGCATTCATGCAATATTTCGTATGTGTCTGATAAAAATAATTCAGATAATCTCCATTCACCAGGAGCTTATAGATAGGCATAATACAGTTATATAGCTAAATGTAAGCAGATATTTTTCCAAACTTCTTATCTTTAATAAAAGAAAAATGAAGTAAAACATCTGAAACTTGAACTTATTTTGTTCACTTGTTGCTACTTTGTTGGAGAGAACTGTAGAAACATTAGCATATAATTCTTTGGTTGGATCGGACTGCCCTCTGCTGACTCAGTGATTAACTAAGGACAACCTTAGTTTGGGGATCAGATGATGGTACAAGGACCTGCCCCAGTGACTGCAGTTCCCTTTCTTTCAGTAATTCTATCTGGAAGAAATGATATCCTGTTACCATACTAACAGGATCAACACAGCAGATTAATGAGATAGGGTGGGGTGGAAATTCAGAGGGAATCGGAATAAGCTGTTCAAAATTTTCTAAGATAACTAGGCTATTACGGCCTAGGCCAGTGGTTCCCAAACTTGTCTGCATATTGGAATCACCTGGGGAACTTAAAAATGCGCCTATTACTGCTTCCAGAGATTGTGATTTAATTGGTCTTGGATGAGGCTTGCCTGGGCTTTAGGATTTTTAAAGATTCTAATGTGAGAGAAGTTGGGAACCACTTCTTGCAATAGCATAAGCCCCCAGGTTCGGGACTTTTTAAAATCAAAGACAAACTGTCTACTTCTGTTTTGCTAAGAACCACTTGAGAATGGTACACTGTAGGTCACGCTGAAACTAACAGAATATTGAAGTTGAAAGGGAACTGAGATCATCTAGTCCAGAGATTGTAAATGGGCAAACCTTGGGTCATTTATGGCTCCCAGATGTGTTCAGTCTGCATAATGTTCTAAAGAACTTGAAATTAGTTGCCGACACTTGAGAGCTTTCACATAAAAATCTAATGTTTGGCTTCTTTAAAAAAATCAGATCTGACAACCCTGGACCTGCAGAGCAGCAACAGGCCAGAGCTCAGCAGCTATTTAGCCCCTTATCTGGGACACCTGCTCTGCAGTTTGCCACTGTCTCCACCACCTTGACCCTAGTGAGCATTTGATTTGGTCCAACTTACTCTTGCCTTCTATAAACCTAAAAACTAGCTTTCTGCAGCTTTCACCCGTTGCTCCCCACTCTGCAGCACAAAGGAAGCTCATTCCTTCTGCATGAGAGGGCTTCAACTTCTCAAGGATGGGAATCTTGCTCTTTCTCCAAATGTTCCCCTCCAGCTAAATACCCCTAGTTCCTTCAAGTATTCCCTGTGTGTTATGGGTTCTGGACACCTCACCATCCTGGTCCCTTCCTCTGGATACATTCTCTGTGGTTAATGTCCTCCTTAAATTTGGTACCAAGTGAAATGCAGCACTTGCACTGAGGTATTCTGACTATGGCTGTGACAATTCTATTGATAAAATCTGAAACATCACTGATTTTTATCAGTGTCATCACATTGTTGGCTCATGTTGAGCCTGTGGCCAACCGAAATCCTTAAGTCTTTTTTATATGAAATGATGTGAAGCCAGGTTTCTCCACCCCAAACTTATACAACCTATTTACTTCAAATGAGGATGTTACATTTAAAATCTGTTTAATTTCATCTTGATGGTGTCACTCTCAAACTGTTTTGAGTTGTGACTGTCATCTATTATATTAGCGATATTGGGTTGCTCCATCCTCAGATCTGATCTTTCTGATGCCTTCATCCAAATTACTGACTTAAAACATAAAGTTGAATAAGACAAAGTCCTGTGAAATATCAACAGAGACTAAAATCACACCAATTCATTAAACAATTTAACTATCTGAATAGATGTCCATGTACTACACCATCAAGGCCATATTCTTCTTATCCATGAGGCTGTTAGGAAACCCTTTCAGGAACTCATTTATACGATCTATTGCATTCACCTGACCTAGTGATGTAACAGCACTATCAAAAGAGGAACTAGGGGCTGGCCCAGTGGTGTAGCAGTTAAGTTCGCACAGTCTGCTTTGGCGGCCCAGGGTTTGCAGGTTTGGATCCTGGGTGCGGACTGACACACTGCTTGTCAAGCCACCTGTGGCGGCATCCCATATAAACCAGAGGGAGATAGGCATGGAGGTTTGGCCAGGGCCAGTCTTCCTCAGCAAAAAGAGGAGGATTGGCAACGGATGTTAGCTCAGGGCTAATCTTCCTCACACACAAAAAAAAGAGGAACTAGGTTAGTGCTTGATGAATCCAAGTGGGTTACTAGTGATTACCTCCTTTTCTAAGTACTTACAAACTGTTTTGCTGCATATAGACATTAAGCTTGTCAAAAATCTACCCTTTTCCCATTTCTGAAAATCAGGATTCTAGAAGACAAAGCTATTTCCTGCTGAAGGCTATCTGGCTACATTAGGGTATGCCAGTCATTTCCTTTGATGTTCACCTGCTGGAAGTGCAGCTGATATCATAAAGAATTTCTTCTTGGGCAGAATTCAGGACTGAGGAGGTCAAGGAGACAGGGATCATGTACGTAGAACCAAGAGCTTGCCAACATTAAGAAACCCGAGACACAGCTTATTAAGGAGCAGCAAATGGCAAACACTGCTTTCTCTACATTAAACCTGATTTTCAACCTGAAAAGTAACAGAGTTAAAAAGGAACTTTTAACATAGCCATATTAACATTCTTGATTCAGTGACTGTCTCAGAAACAGGCAAAGAATTTTAAATAACTTGACCAATTTGGAAACAACTTGGTATGGCACGGTAATCCTCTTAGAAAAGCCCAAGTTCTTGTACTCTTTGATGAGCTCTCAAAAGCACCGTTTCAGTCCTAGAAAGCTGATCCTCGGCGAATTATTTTGGAACTCTTCGGAGTTCATTCATGAGCCAAAGGGCAACACTGAGCAGAGCCAGGGAGCCCGACTGGTGAGTGGCAGCCAAAGGAGTTGGGACGTACATCAGCAGAGTGCTAATGCCCAGGCCCACCTGTTACAAAGGAAAGAAAGCAGTAAGCAAAGAAGGAACCACAAATTCAGAGCTGAAATGACTGGGTACGGATAACTAGATACACAAACCTCCACATTCTCCCATAAGAACATTAAATATATATATATTTTTTATTTCACAACTAAATATACTTACAACAAAAGAAATTCAAACAAAACAGATAAACCTAAAATTCCCCTTAAGTATCCTTCACTCTAAGCCCAGTTACCCTCCTCAAAGGTAGCCACTGTTAACCAGTTTCTACATATTTGTACTTCTGTATACATGTTTATAGAGGAACATAAAGTTTTGTACTTTTAAAAACTATATTGTTCTGTCACTTGCTTTCTTTCACTTAACAATATATGTCTTGAGATCTTATTATTTTAAACTGCTGTACAGTATTCCACAGTATGAACGTACCATAGGTTTAACTATTTAGGTTGTTTCCCATTTTTCACTATCACAGCAGTTCTACAATGAATTTCCTTGTACAAAGCTCTTTGTTCATTAGAATATCTCTAGGGCAGGCACTAATTAAGTCAATTTGCTGAGCCAAAGGATTATACATTTAACATTTTAAAAGATATTGCCAAACTGCCCTCTGAAAAAAGCTATATATACCAATTCATGCTCTCACCAAGAATACATGAAGGTATCCATTTTCCTATACCCATGCCAGTACCTGATTATCTTTTTTTTCCCAATCTGACCAGCACAAAATGGCACACATTGTTTTAATTTGCTCTTCTCTGATCTTGAGTGAGGCTAAACAGCTTTTCCTGTTTATTGGCCATTCATCATTCCTCTTGTGATAATTGTGTATTGACATTCTTATTTTATTTTCTGGTTATTAATTTTTTAGTCTATTATAAATATTGAAAGTATTTTCTCCTAGCCTATCACTTTTTATTTTTTTCCTTTGGTGAGGAAAACTGGCCCTGAGCTAACATCTGTGCCCATCCTCCTCTACTTTGTATATGGGATGCCGCCACAGCATGGCTGACAAGCGGTGCGTTGGTCCGCGCCTGGGATCCCAACCTGTGAACCCCAGGCCACCGAAGTGGAGCACGTGAACTTAACCACTACATCACCAGGCCAGCCCCTACCTTTATTTTTTAACTTTGTTTTAAGGACACCCTCAGACCAAAAAGAAGTGGTTTATACCTGTGTGTATGCCAAACCTAGCAGAGTTGCTGCTGCCACCTTGGTCCTTCGAGGAAGGGGAATTCTCCGGGAGAGGAAGTAGAGAGCTGTAACAGCAGTAACTGAAGTGATTCCCTGCAGGGAGAAAAGAGCCTCATCAAGTGCCAGGGAGAAATGTCCCACCTCCTGGTTTCTGGTCACCTTACATGTATCTCTTCCAGAATCACTGAGTAACCACTAAGCACTTTCCTGTCCCAGGCAAAGAGAATCACCTGCAGTTCCACTTCTGAATACTTCTCCTCAGTCTCTTCCATATTCCCCTTCTGCTTGCCACTTAAATGTCTCTGTTCTCCAAGGCTCCAGCTACAGTTTCTGCATGTATCACTTTATACACACTTACTCTCCCTCCCTGATCTTATCCACCTTCCAATGTGGGTGTCCCCCAGGTATGGCCTTCACTTTTTAAATAATTCTTCACATTCTTATCGCTAATTCTATCTCTACTCTAATCCTGTATTTTTAAAGCAGGGCTGACTCCAGCACATGAGAATTATTATTTTCCTGGTCTGTGAGTAGAGGAGGTGGTGGTGCTGATAGCTAGTGCTAAAAAAGATCTAAAGTCTCATTATCATTCCCACCTCTTTAGAACCAGGTTCTGGGACTGGCAAGAGGGTCTCCTTCCCCTTCCATGATGTCAAGCAACTGTTTTTCTATCACATTTCTACATCTATTTCACTTCTTTCTTTTCAGAGCTGTCCATGATGACAATTTCAACCAGACTTTACTTATTCCAAAATGTGTGGTAGTGGGGATTGAGCCCACACAAGGTAACTTGCCCAAGCCCCAGCACTCCCTTTGCATATCTGAGTCCTCTGGACCTCTCTCTTTGGATGTACTAATATCATCTCACTCTCAACATACCTCAATCTGATGATATCCTCCATCTCTAGTTCAACACTCCTTGCAATAGTCCCATTTCTGCTGGCTGTGTTTTAAGCATGCCACAGAAGAGGCTTTTGGGTCTCCTTTGATCTTTCTTCACCTTTATTCCTACAGTCCATCTTCTATTCCTTACAACCTCTCTCAGATTCACCACTCTTCTCAAGTTCTACTCCATCCATGAAGCCTGGATCCCCATCACGCTCAGCTGCATTACTGTAATAGCATTACTGCTTTCTTGCTGGTCTCCTTGCTGCTGCTCTTTCCCTGCTCCAATTAATCATGCTCAGGCTACCAAGCCAATCTTAACATGACCCAAAGCAGGCCCTTAATAAACATTAACTTAAATAAAATGAAAACTATTTATGATGCTCTTGGCTCCTTGGGTTCTGGTTTAACTCTGATACCTATGTGTGCAGCAACCACTATCTTTGCCCTCTCTTCTCTATTCAGCCTCATTTCTGCTAAAATGACTCTCCTATATGTGTGCAGGATTGAGGGAGGTTATCATTTGCCTGACAGTAAAAGGCATATTTGAACTTTAAGAAGCTGGCAGTATTCTGAAAGCCAAAATTTGATGGGAGCGGGTGTGGGTAATTAGGACAAAAACATCACATCTGAGAACTGGTACTAAATTTCTTCCAAAAAGAAAAGGAAATCTAATTCCCACTCTACCCTCTCACTCTTGCCACCAGTGCTTCTGACATCCCTAAGCCTGTGAGAGGCTCCCTGGGCTTAGCAGCCAGTAACACCAGCCAGACTTACCAAAATGCGGTGATCAAACTGCACCATGGTGGGATTCTCAAAAACATTCCTCAGGATGGGGGAGAAGGTAAAGAGATCGTCTGGGATCCAAGATTCTCCCATCTTGGGAAAGGAGTTGTAAACAAGCCCAGCATCCAGTCCTGCCACAAAAGCCCCTGTATTCCAAGGTAAATGGTATTTATTAAAATGAGAGAAAGAAGAGACCATATACTAGTTCTGACACAGAAAAAGTTTATTATCCCTGAGTTAGATAAAAGGAATAGTCAGAGAAAAACAGAAAGATTTAGTAGTGGTTCTCAAACAGCAAATATGCATCACAGTCACCATGAGAACTTTAAAAAAAAAAAACTGCATCTTCACCTGCTCCCACCCCAAGATTCTGGCATACCTCCCCTGAAGGAATGGACTAGAAGCTCTAGAGAGAAGCATATTAGTTTGGAAAAATTCCCTTAGTGACTCTGATGCCCTCCTTACCCCGCTCTGAGAACTACTGATCTATTCTGGAAATGCTCTTCCCTCAGATATCTGCATAAGTTACTCCTTCACTTCCTCAGGTCTCCACTCAAATGTCACCTTATCAAAGAGATCTCCCCAACGATCCTATATAAGATGGTACTCCCCCAGCTCCCTCTAACCCCTTATCCTGCTTTATTTTTCTTCACAGCACTGAACACCATCTGACATACTATGTTTTATTATCTGTCTTCCCCAAGTGCTCAAAAAATGTTTATTGAATGAACACACACAAAAAACTTATAAACTAAATCCTGGATAAACACATAAAGAGGGTATTCATGAATTAATGGATGACTGATCCATTATTTATGATCAAAGAGGATTCAGGGATGTTTAGATCACATTCCTTATTTTTGTAAATGTTATTTATAAAGTCAAAATTCATGCTCTTCCACCAAAAAAAAGGGCAGGAATTGGGTGGATCGCATGGTTTGATGGTTTTATTTTAAAGCAGTGCTGTCCAGTAGAACTTTCTACAATGATGGAAATGTTCTATATCTGTCATCCAATGTAATAGCTTAGCCACCTGTGGCTATTGAGCACTTGAAATGTGGCTAGTGTGATTGAGGAACTAAATTTTAATTCAATTTAATTAACTTATGTTTAAATAATCACATGAGGCTGGTGATTATTGTTACTGGATAGTGCAGTTCTAGAGTGAGAGAGACAGAGGTAGAGGTGTGATTTAAAGAATGAAAAGAGCTGGGCTGGTCTCTTTGCCCCAGTGAATTCCCCACCTTAGACCATTTTTGAGGGCAGGACTTTTGTCTGACCCATCTTGGTGTAATGTAATAATATTAACAATAATGTTTACATAATAACAGCTAACACATAGCCTTTGCTACATGCCAAGTACTGTTCTAAACACTTCACATATATTACTCATACTATTATCATGATCCTCATTTTACAGATGAGGTCACTGAGTAGCAGTGAGGTTACACAGCTTGTCCAAGGTCATATAGTTCATAGATGGTGAAGCCAGGATTTGAACCTAGGCAATCTGGATCCAGGTAGATGCTCAATATTTTTGTTCAACTGACTGTAAAGTGGGATTTTTGGAAGGGAGGAAGGAATAGAAAGCTGAGGGTCATGATGGTGGCTATGAGAGAGGCAGGTGTGAAAGGGAAATGTGATGATGCAGGAAGAAAGGGCAAAGTGTAGGTAAGAGATCCCACCTAGGAGTGGGATGAAAACAGGTCGTCTGTGGCAAGAAGAGTCCCACCTGAGAGAGCTGTAAGGAACACTAGGCCTGCTGTTCCATGAGCAAATCGTCTCAGCCACACAAGTTGACGGGTTTCAGGCAACTATATAAGGGAAGAAAACCATCAGATAAACTGTAGTGTAGGAACCACAAGAAGCAGTGAAGATCTCCAATGCCAAACCCAAGTGACAATTTCAGGTCAGATCTCCTCTGACCCTTAGACTAGGTTAAGTACTCCCAACAGACAGTCTCTTCTAACATGTCTCATATTTTATTAAATTTATACATTTACTATCTGTCTTCTCTGCTATTCTGTAAGTTTTGTGAAGGCAGGAACCACTGTCTGTCTTGCTTATGACAGTAATCCTAGCCCAGTGCTTGGCATGTAGGTACTCAATACGTATCCATTCAATAACTAAATGACTCGCATTGTTCAGAGGAAAAATGCTTCACTGTGGTTGAAATGATGTGGCTTAAGATATAGGACTAGATTTTCATGCTGTGTGTTTATTTAGTGCCTAACAAATATAGAATCAAATTGCATAAACTGCCTAGAGTGGGGACTCTTGCATTTAGTGTTTTTGGTAAAGTCAAGATTTGTTTTTATTTTTACTATAGCCAACTTCTGATACTAATTAGTGCATCAATAAATATTTATTAAGAATTTTATAAACAGGTAACCATAAAGATACAAAGGAGTTAAGTCAGAGTGCTGCCCTCAAATGGTTTACAATCTACTATGTGAAGAGTTAGGTATCATTAAATATATCGTAGAACAGTATACCAGTGCTGTCCGATAGAACTTTCTGTGATGATGGAAATGTTTTATTATCTGCACTGCCCAGTGCGTGGCTAATAGGGACTTGAAATGAGGCTAGAGCAACTGAAAATTAAATAAAAAGTTTATTTTTAAAGTTTAAGTAAATAACAGTTTGTTTAAAGTTAATTTTATTTCATTTTAATTAATTTAAAATTTAAATAGCCATATGTAGCTAGTAGCTACTGCGTTAAGATAGCAGTATATGTTTGACTATCATCTCAAATCCTTTCTGTAATTAGTAGCATAGAAATAAATAAGAAGAGAAAAACAATTAACTGATACTTAAGTCACTGGTAACCTTCAAGAGTACCATTTCAGTGGAGTGTTCAGTGGAGTGTTAGGTATATGTGTAAGTGTGTGGATGAATGTATGGGTGTGTATGTACAGGGGTGGGTGGGAAGCCAGACGACAAGAATTGAAAAGAAAGAATGGGTTGTCAGGAAGTGCAGCTATAGATGTAGGCAATTCATTTTAGAAGGTTAGCTTTGAAAGTCAGGGGAACAGGAATTATTCAGATGTAGACTGTCTACTATACCAATGTGTCAACCCCATCTGGCTTCCCTGTGGGGATGCCTGCCAAGTCAACAACTCCTGTCCTTACTTGCATCCAGGCTACTGGTTCCAAGTCGCTATTGGATGATTCTACTTAAAAGTCTTACTGTCATCTCAAACTTCACTCCACGAACAGGTTATCCAGGTCAACCATGACTTCAATACCTAAAATAATACTCATTTAAAAAAAACTAGAAAAAGTAGTATTTTCCTTTGATCAGCATACAGAGAAAATTTTAGGCAAGATCACTAAGGTTTACTATATTGTTAGACTTGATGAATGGTAGGTCCCAATCTAAAGAACAACATGGCTCTTGTATACCATCAAAGGTCCAGAAATAGCTCTCATTCTGGCTTTCCTTACCTCACCATCCACCATCCCTCTGGGAGTCAGAAGTAAAGTGGTTGGGATAGTTCTTGTTGGTACTTCTTCCCACTTTTTCTAAAATTTGTGTTTTTACCTTTCCCAATAGCTAATGCTGACAAAATAGTCCAGCTCCTATGCTACTAATTCTCCTTTAAATGAGTTGCTCCAACTCAAAAGAATAATTGCAAATTTTACTTTGCAGTTCCAAAGTTCAATGTTTCTCTAAACTTTGGTTATATCTAGCTTCTGGTAAATTGGTAGATGTTACTAAGAGAATGTGTGCATTTTGACTTATAACTTTCCATTAGAACCAGAATTTCTGTTTCTCTGACTTTGTCAGCATCTGTGCAGAAATGGTAATACAGACTGACCTCTACCTTATGCTGAGGGAGCAGCAGTGAGAGCGAGGTCCACAAGCTGGCACAATAAAGAACAAGGGCTGATCCCAGGTGGGCAGCGAGGCGGTACTGACTGACCCGAGGGATGTCATGGGAGTCTGGTTTTTCTTCTAATCCACTTTTCACCATATACCATCCCAACAGACCCTAGAACCAAAAAGAGAAGAGGCAAATAAAAAGGTTGAAACTGTCTATTCAACTTTGCTCTCTGAGAAAGTGTGTTATCAATTATCAGGGGTACCCCCTGCATGACCCCTCCTTTCCATACCCTCCCATATCCCCAGTATCCCAGGAATCATGGCCTATCCACATTTTCACATATAGCACCATAAATACTTAACCACTGTTTTGATAACATTTTACTGAAGTATAAGCTGAATACAAAAAAGTGCACAAAAGTGGATCTGTGGGAAAAACCTTGCAAATACTTATATAATTTAACATTATGTTAACCAGTGAAACATGAGAATAAAAAGAGTTGTTTCTATAAAAACTAGATTGAATGCTTTGGAAAAGCTTGACAAAGATAATTGCTTAAAAACAATTACTGTCAAGTTAGATGGGAACAGACATAAAAGTTTTGGGGCGAAGACATAAAAATCTGGAAGGCTTTGCAGGCAGAATGCTTTGTTTCCATTCCTCTTTAAGGAAAATGAAACAAAATAATAGTTTATGGGGGTGCAAGAGATCTGAAGTTGAAGTCCAAAGAGAGGACTCAAAGAATAGGCCTTAGCTCTGTCAAAAAAAAAGGTAATGAAAGTACATGTTTAAATTTCAAAGATTAAAGTACATATTACTATTCTATGATTCCCTGTTTTAACTGACGTTTTCAATTAACCAAACAACTGTCAGTTCCAGTCATATCAGATAAGTTATAGGCCTCTTAAACCCCCCTCTCCCAAGCCAGTAGAATCACGTCAAAGAGGTGAAATTCTCCCACCTCTTCTAAATATATACTTCTCAGGAAACCTTTTTGGGTATTTCTTACCCTCTTCATAATTACATGTTCTAATTATCTTGATTTCATCGGCAAAGGACATTGGAAGATGGAGGAGGCTACGGTGTGATTTGCCAACCCCCACTTTCTTCTTCCCATAACCCTATCAGCCATCTTCAAATTTCTGCCTCCCTGGGAGTCTGTCTTTAGTGTTTTTTGGGGTTTTTTTTTTCATTCTAAAACAAACTGTCATTTTGTTTCACCTCCTCTCCCCTAGTTTCTATTAGACTTTCATTAATGTCTAACTCTATTAATTGCTTCTATTGCCTCTATTTCATCTCTTCCATCTTCCTCCTTAATTCCTTCTAATTGGTTTCTATTCTTACCATTTCTGAACTAAATTAACCAACTTGCTTCCTCCTGATCAAATTTTGATATTTCTTTGATGCTCTCATACTCTCCCTTAGGGCCTGTATACCTTGACCCAAATACACATATGTATCTTCTCTAGTATTCCTCTTCTTGGCCCTCAGTCTCACCTACCCCTTAACTCTGGGAGTTATTCAAAGCTCTCTCCCTTAAGAGGAGTTCAACTTCTGATTTTAATCACCATCTATACTTGAGTATCTCTCAGCTACATCTGTATTCTAAGATCCTTCATCCCACAAAATGTTTCTCTCTTTTGCAATTTTCCTATTTGTTCTGGCAACCATTCTAGCATAGGGATCCCATTTCCCCATAGAACAGGCAGGTCAGAAAAAGGGAAGAGATGAGAACCAGGAGGAGAGCCATGATGGGAAAGAAACTCTTAATTCTTGTAACACAAAAATATATTTATTGAGTGCTTATTGATTCCAGGCACTAAACTAATGCATGATCTCATTTAATACACACACAACCTAAACGGTAGGCCCTATTATTATCCCTGTTTACAGGTAAGAAAAGCATAGCCTACAGAGGTTAGACAACTTGCCCTACTAAGTGGCAGAGCTAGGCCTTCAAGCCAGGCCTGGAACACTAAAATCCATGCTCTTACCCACTCTGTTATACTGCTTCAAAGATTACTTCCTTAAAAACAATGCCAACTAGGAAGCTCCTGGGAGCACCTCTGGTTTCCCAAACTTGAATAAATCTCACCTGGAAGCAGACTAAACCACAGAGGGCAAGAACACGTCCTTTCATGCTGCGGCTGAGCCAGCCCTTTCTCCAAAAGTAGGCAGCAGGTAGGATGTATGCAAGGCCTACAAGACGACCCCACATTCGGTGTGAGTATTCCATGTACCAGATGAACTTGAATTCTGTCAACGTCATATCATGATTCAAGCTAGGTGAAAGGGGAAGTCAAAAAAGAAAGAGGAAACATCCATCTGATTTTTATTTCCTGATGGAATGCAAGTACATTCTCAGTCTTGAAGCTTGATAGGTCTGCCTTCCTCCTCATCAGCGACCTCAGGGTTGCTTTGGAATTGGAGGTTTACAGTAGGGAGTTCACTAAACATAACTGAGCCAATATCAAGAAATAATGGAATCTAATCATTCTGAAATGTTTAAAAAAGCAAAAGACTGAGTGGGCCTGGTGGGACATTTACCTGATTTTCTATAGTACTTACATTTTAAATTCTGGAAATTGCTGGTATTTTTGGAATTCTGCTTCCCATTCCTCTTGGCTTGTAGGTGGCTTCATCTCCTTTATTAAATGCCAATCTACCATTGAGAGGCCAGACTCTGTCAACCTTAGGATAGGAAAGAAATTTGTGTGTGTGTGTATGTGTGTGTGTGCATGTGTGCACACAAAATGCTGAGCATAAAGGGTTTACAGCAACAAGTGGCTCTGAACTTAACCCCTCTAAAGGTAAACACATTATTTCATTGTTTCCTCTTTTGATACCTCCTCTCTTTTTACTGCTTAGAATTTGTCAGAAACCACTGCCATCAGGCACAAATTTCTTTACCCCTTGTTCTCTCAATCCTTTCAATAAACTCTTCCTACTCTTTCTTTCATTAGCATTCTTTGACAGGCAATCAAACCTTAGACCAAAGAAATTTGCCCTAAATACATAACCAACATTATTTACCCAGAGAAAAGAGATTTGTTATAGGTATAAAACAGTTTAGGGCCTTGAGTGAATTTAAAGAAAATGAAACTTAAATTTGTTGCAGTTTCTCATAACAGCCTATATAACACATAAGTTATTTTGAAATAAGGGCACAGGGAATGAGGAGAGAATTTGAGGAACACATACTTTATTAAAACAGAAAGTACTTTCACCAAAAGGAGTTAGGGTTCCCAAAGTAAAAGGCTGATTTTAGGTCTGAGGCAGGAAATATACAAGATGCGCCTGGAACATCTTATTACCCAGAAAACAAGGAATCAAAGGTTACTAGGGTCCCAAAAAGACTTGAGAACCAATTTGAAGAGGCTCCCATTGACTAAAGATGGGACAATTTGAGTAAATCATCATCACTGCCATGGATTGAAACATATCAAATATGGTTAAACCTATGAGCTCATAATGATACTTAAAAACTCAAACACTTTAGGGGCCAGCGCGGTAGCATAGTGGTTAAGTTCACATGCTCTGCTTCGGCAGCCCGGAGGTTAACAGGTTCGGATCCTGGGTGCGGACCCCCAGGGTTCACAGGTTTGGATCTCGGGTGCAGACCCACACACTGCTTATCAAGCCATGTTGTGGCAGGCATCCCACATATAAAGTAGAGGAAAATGGGCACGGATGTTAGCCCAGGGCCAATCTTCCTCAGCAAAAAGGGGAGAATTGGCAACAGATGTTAGCTCAGGGCCAATCTTCCTCACCAAAAAAACCTCAAACACTTTATTGGTTACTTTTGGAGGATGCCTGGGAACCAATTTATTATTTTGAAAATTGGTAAATAAAAGGAAAGAATCAAGTATTTATCCTACCTTTCAAACTGTACCTTAGGATAACCAAATTGTTGATGAGGGAAAGTTTCTCTTTAGAATTGAGGTAATAAAATACTACAGTTTTGCAACTCTAATGAAATAATGGATCTAGGCAATGATCATCAATGGCTGTTGCCATCTCTAACAGATACCAGATATTTATGAATGTTATAATCACCTATGAAGTTATTTTGCCCCCTGCCCCAAACCTGAATCTGATCAAGCCACAACCAGTTTACAGGAAATAGAGGGGACAATGGGACATGTTAACCACCACCACAAGAATGTAATTAGCAAAATCCAGACTGTGAGAAACTCCATAGGACAAATGACCTGGGTTTCTTCAACATCAAAAAAACTGCATGGGAGGGGTGGGGAGGAGTGGAATCTAAATCTATCAAATCTCTTTATAGGTTTCAAGAGACCTAAGAGGCATACGAACCAATTGTGATGTATGGAATTGATTTGGGTTTAATTCAAACAAACCATACAAAAATTTTTGAGACAAATTTCAACTCTGATTGTAGGGGGAAAAATATACACAAACAATACACAGCTAACAGTTAAGACCTAAACGAGTCTTTGTGAAGGGCTCCTACTAATAAAACTCTAAACTATTCTATGGCAGGGTAAGCAGTCAAACATGTTCCCTCTCTTTAGGCCTCAGTTTCTGCATATATAAAACAAGGGAACTAGATGATTCCTAAGATCCCTTCCCTCTCGGTCATCCTGTGCTTCTACTCATAACCCAAATAGCTGACTTACTATGAGCAAATTACTCACCTAGTTACTCCACCAAGAATAACTGCTCCAGCCACTGTTCCACTGCAGACCAGGAGCCATCGGCCCACCACCCGCTCAGCAGCCTTTGAGGGAAGGGACACCGTACCCCTTCCAGACTGCAAGGCTACTTCAGAGACGGTGCTGTACTGACCTGGCCTCAAGGGGCGCCTGATCCCACAGCTGCAACCACACTAAGGATCAAGACAGACAAATTACAACTGGAGAAAAAGGGAAAGCCCTCACTCCACTGCTACCCATACTCAATTCCACTCTGTCTGGAATCAAGTACCCTGTATAGCCACATCTCCACTGTGACTGCCCTGGTAAATCATCATCTCTGAACTAGATTACTGCAAGCACCTCTCAACTGGTTTTTCTGCCTCCAGTCTTGGCCTTACTCCAATCCATCCCCACACTACATGAACCTTCTGGTCTCTGCATACTTCCCCCAGACTTAACTCTACACCTAGATATGGATTATTTTCTTTCTCCTGTGGGTCTTTAAACATGATTTCTCTCTGACGGGGACACTGCTTGTCCTCTGATTGATAATACTTACTGCAGACCTCAGCTTAGATGTCATTTCCTTTGAGAAGTGTTCCTAGACTTTCCCAGGTCTGCAACAGATCATACAGCACACTGTACCTCCCCTATCACAGCACTTAACACACTGTAACATACCTTCAAGTTCATTTGTCTCTACCTCCCACTAAGCTATGAGCTGTGGGACACCAGTGTCTGATCTGGTCAGTCTGGCTCTTTCCTCAAACACAGTTCCCTTACATAACAAGACCTTAATAAAGACTTGAAAAATGAATTACAAATGAATAAACTGTGCCTCCCTCCAGGGAAGGAGCCTTTTGGTACAGTAGTCCCCCTTTAACCGTGGTTTTGCTTTCCGTGGTTTCAGCTACCCACGGTCTACTGCAGTCCAAAAATATTAGATGGAAAATTCCAGAAATAAACAATTCATTAAGTTTCAAATTGCATGCCCTTCTGAGGGGCATTATGAAATCTCGTGTGGGCCACTCCGTCCTGCCCAAGACGTGAATCATCCCTTTGTCCAAGGATCCATGCTGTATATGCTACACACCTGTTAGTCACTTAGGAGCTGTCTTGGTTATCAGATCGACTGTGGAGGTATTACAGTGCTTGCGTTCAAGTAACTTATTTTACTTAATAATGGCCCTAACGCACAAGAGTAGTGATGTTGGCAATTTAGATATGCCAAAGAGAAGCTGTAAAGGACTTCCTTTAAGTGAAAAGGCGAAGAGTTCTTGACTTAATAAGAAAAAAAATCGTATGCTGAGGAAAAAATCGTATGCTGAGTTTGCTAAGATGCACGGTAACTTTTATCACAGTATATTGTTATAATTAGTTGTTGTTAATCTCTTACTATGCCTAACGTATAAGTTAAACTTTACCATAGGTACGTACGTATATGAAAAAACAGTACAGATCTTCCTTGACTTACAATGGGGTTACGTCCAGCTAAACCCATTGGAAGTTCAAAATATCCTAAGTCAAAAATGCATTTAATACACCTAACCTACCAAACATCATAGCTTAGCCTAGCCTACCCCAATCGTGCTCAGAACACTTACATTAGCCTACAGTTGGGCAAAATCATCTAACACAAAGCCTATTTTATAATAAAGTGTTGAAAATCTCATGTAACTTACTGAATACTGTATTGAAACACA
Organism: Tapirus indicus; assembly: GCA_031878705.1. Classification (NCBI taxonomy): domain Eukaryota; kingdom Metazoa; phylum Chordata; class Mammalia; order Perissodactyla; family Tapiridae; genus Tapirus; species Tapirus indicus. The sequence continues at coordinate 29,583,485 of CM062921.1, read as the reverse complement.
GAATGGTTACAGGTACAGAATGTTTATAGGTGTATCAGTTGTTTAAACCCGGTTGACTTTGACTCGGAGCTGTGGCTTGCTACCGCTGCCCAGCATCACACGAGAGTATATTGCATATCGCTAGCCTGGGAAAACATCCAAAATAAAAATTCAAACTACGGTTTCTACTGAATGCATATCACTTTCACACCAGGGTAAAGTTGAAAAATCTTAAATTGAACCATCACAAGTTGAGGACTGTCTGCATATGTAGGGTTCAGTACTATCTGCGGTTTCAGGCATCCACTGGGGGTCATGGAACACAGCCCCCACGGATAAGGGGGGACTACTATATTAATCTTTCGCTTCCCTGTTCCTAACACATAATAATCATTCAATAATTATTAGTTGAGGGAATACATGCCCTCTTCTGATTCTAGAGTCCAAAGAACCATGTTTGGTTTCCTCCTTCTAATTAACTAACTTTAAATAATTTAAATTAAGCCTCAGTTTCTTTTCTTTGTAGAATACAGTCCCTAACTTGGCTACCTGGGGGCTAATACCAAAAATCAAATATATGGGTAAAAATTACTGAGGCTTTACTATATGCTAAGTGCTTGATGTGTATTACATTATTTAATGCTCACAACAACCTTATGAAGTAGGCAGTGTTGTTATCCCCATTTTACAGAAAGGGAAATTGAGGCAAAGAAAAATTACCCAACTTAGCTAATATCACACAGCTAGGACTGGTAGATCCGGATCTGAACTCAGGGGCTCTGGACACAAGGAAATGCGCTGTGAACTCTAAGCAGCTACGGAAACGTGATGTAGGGTTATTTACGATCTTTCTCCAGGCCCTTTCACCCCATGCCCGCTCCCCCGACTCAAGTCCGCAGCGATGCGGTACCTGTGCTCCAGTCGCCGCCCTAGGAATCAGAAGCCGGAGACAGTGGCTCCCCATCAAGGTCTTCAAGGGCGGAAAGAGTAATCGCTGCATACTGAGGACAGTGCGCGGCCGCCACCTCCACACCCAGCGCTCTCTGGTCTCCTTTCTCCGCCACCCAAAGGAGAATCACTTCTGGGTCACGCAGCGCGAGCCACTCCTGCTCAGAGGGCGGGAGCGAGCACTGACTGCGCCTGCGCTAACGATTCGGCTTTCGCAGGGGCTGCTGGGGCGTGGGCGTCGGGGACGCGCAGGGGCGCGCGGAGGTGAGGACGCGCTTGTTTGGGCACGCACGCCGGAACCCGGACTCTGAGTGGAAACCGCAGACGCGCGAGGGAGGAACGCGTCGAGCATGAAGAGGCAGGGGGCCTCCTCCGAGCGGAAACGGGCACGGATACCGTCCGGGAAGGCCGGTGCGGAAGGGGGCGGGGAGGGGGCGATGGGCCGCTTTCGCTCTGGGGGCGGGCCTGCGGGGCTTCCGGCCAGTGGATTAATCGTGATTTCCCTCGGAGGCGTTTCCTCAGCTGCTCACAGCCCCCTGCGCGCACGTTCTGTCATTCCGGCTTTAAACGTGTGGAGACTGGGAGCCTGAGGAGGGGTGTGTAGCGAGAGCGGCCTGGCTCTGGAGCCAGATGTGTGGGTTCGAATCCTGGCGCCACCACGTACCGTCGTGCGACCGTGTTCAAGTTGGTGAACTTCTCTCGGCCTCACGTTTCCCATCGCCACACAGGGAGACCAGTACGCCCCTCACGGGACCGCTGTGATGGTTCAATGTCGAGCGCTGAGCCCAGTGCCTAAGCTGCGGTGACCGCTCAGTAACCTTTAGCTGCCACGGCGGGGGGTGGGGCTTGTCCCCAAAGCCACTCAGCTACCAAATGGCAGAGCCTGTGGCTGCCACAAGTCCCAAGTTGTTCCGGCCACGCCAGAGTAGGATGGGAATTTGGCAAGTCCTTTCTCCGTGAACTCTTCGTTCCTCCAAACTAGCGGTCCTCCAACTTTTTGAACTCAGGACCCCTTTAACTCCCTAAAATTATTGAGAACCTCAAAGAACTTTTCTTTATATAGGTTAAATCTGTCGATGTTGACCATATTAAAAATTACAACATTTTAAAAGTATTTATTAACCAACTAGAAAATAACCATGATAAACCCATTACATGTTAACATAAATAACATTTTTTATTGAAAAGTATTTGCCTAACCAAAAAAATAAATAAAAGAGCGCCAATGTTTTGTATTTTTGCAGATCTCTTTAATATGTGGCTTAATGGAATTCTCATACCTGGATTCTCATACCTGCTTCTCATTCAATCTGACATGTCAGGTAGCTTTCTGAAACCTCCACTTGTGAGAGAACCAGAGTTAAAAAATAAAGTCTTAATAGTATTTTGAAAATAATTTTCACTGCACAGACTCTGAAAGGGTCTTAGAAGCCCCCAGAGCTAAGTAGGCTACCACACTTTGCGAACTGCTGCTCCAAACAATATCTTTGATCCCTACAAATAATGTTTCTTAGGACACCTGTCTTACTCTGCTTTCTGTCATAGCTTTTTGTGTGCATCCCCACCCTCTTCTGGCCGAGGTCCGTCCTTGTGTGAGGCAAATGGTACCCCTGCAGCACTGTCCAGTTAGATTGATCTGACAGCTGATGTGGGTGGCTATCAGAAAACTCATGGACTTAAGGCAGTGCTGTTGGTTAAGAGCATAGAGCGGCACTTGGCTCTTTCACGGTTTGAGACTGATAGTCTTTTAAATTAATAAGGCAGCAGCAGATGATAGATTTTTGTTTTTCAAATTAAATGCTTTTTAAAAAAATTATAAAAGCAATATTGGGTAGAAAAAAAATCAAGCGATATAGAAAAGTAAAAGGAAGAAAGTAAAAATTCCAAATCCCACCACCTAACAGTAACCGTTATTAGTATGTGATGAACATTCTTTTAGGTATTATTGCATGAATATGCACTGTGTTTTAATTTTAAAAAAATTATATGTTCAGCTTACAGAAAACACTTTTCATCATACTTTTTAATGTAAATACATGATTTTTTATGAATTTTTAATCATTCAACCTTTAGTAAATCTTTGTGTGACTCTTGTGTTCCATGGTTGACATTGTTCTTGCTGTGAGTAATAATAAAGGTTTCTCAAAGACCTTGCTTAGGAACTTTAGGTCAAGTAAGAGTGATGAGACGCCTATCTACATATAATAAGAGAAAATAATGAATGTTTAAAGAGATAAATTAGCTTTTTAAAGAGGAACATATAACTTATGAAGAGTTATGTGAGTTCGAAAAAGGGAGATACAATTTCCTACTTTGGGAGAAAGGAAATATGGAAATGTGGTTTTTACATGAGCCTTGGGAGATTTTGGTATTCAAAGATGGAGCTGGAGGGACTTTGTGGATTGAGGAGATGGCATAAGCAAGAGCAGGGATGGGGATTGAGAGGACCTAGAAGCACACAGAGGAAATAATGTGTATTTAATAAATAACTAAAACTTCTTGCACACTTAGTGGGTACTATCCACTCCACATGAATTATCTCATTTTATCCTCACTACTCTGAGATAGGTACTAAAACCTACTGTGTTTTATAGAAAACTTAGGCTAAGTAACTTGTCTAGATTCATACAAATAAATGGTTGGGCCAGAATTTGGAGTCCTTCACTGCTCTTAAACATGTATTCCTTATAAAGAAGTTTGAACATATTCTGCAGGTATTGAGAAGCATTGAGAGAATCTTGACTTGGGATGTGATAATAAGGTCTGTGTTTTAGGAAGATTAATTTGGTATTCAGAGTATATTTTTCTTAGTATAATTCTTATACATATGTCTGTGTTTTTATTTCACAGCCCAGAGACATCAATTTAATAATTAATATGGTATTTTATTGCGTCCATGGGCCCTAGTGTACTTACCTACTTCCCTATTATTGGATGTTTGGGTTTTGGCAGCAAAATGTAAAATGTTTGTGGTAGATTGGTCTTGATGGATAGTACCAACGTGAAATTGCATTGTTCTCCGTATATTTTAGGAGCAGCAAATGGATTTCTCATGGAAGTGTGTGTTGATTCAGTGGAGTCAGCTGTAAATGCAGAAAGAGGAGGTAAGACAAATTAGAGAATGAATGACAGTTGGCAGTCCTTTTGAGAGTCTAAAAATGGATCCTATGAACTGACCTTGAGAGCTCTTGTGATCGCTAAGGATCCTAGTAATCGTTTTGAAAACAACAACCAACTAGAAAACCTACTGGAAAATTATAATTTTCTGGTTTTACTCCCCCAGTAGGTCACATTTTGAGATGTGTCCACAATAGTGCTTACTCACCAGCTTCATTTTTTAATTGAACCTAGCAAAGATTTAATTATTTTCAAACCATTGATTTGAAGATGATTTTAGAGATTACTTGCCATTTTCATCATCAGGACTTTTATCATTATCTGGTGTTTTTTTTTAACATTATCTATTTTTACCTCAAGGTTTCTTTTGCACTCTGAACCTGCTTTAATAGGAAGCATGGAAATTCCCGTCGTCTCAGGATCAGAAAATTTTGTACATATACAAAAGTAGAGAGAATAGTATAACGAATCCCCATGTACCCATCACTCAGCTTCAGCCATTTTCAACACATGGCCAATCTTTCACCAATATTGAGGGTCAGCAAACGTTTTTGTAAAGAGTAACATAGTATATATTTTTGGCTTTGCTGGCCACATTTGGTCTCTTTCACATCTTCTTCTTTTTTTTTTTTGCTGAGGAAGATTAGCCCTGAGCTAACATCTGTGCCAGTCTTCCTCTTCTTTGTATGTGGGTTGCCGCCACAGGGTGGCTGACAAGTGGTGTAGGTCTGTGCCCAGGATCTGAACCCACAAACCCAGGCTGCTGAAGCAGGACACATGGAACTTAACCACTACACCACAGGGCCGGCCCCCTCTTCTTTGTTTTTTAAAATAATCCTTTGAAAATGTAAAAAAACTATTCTTGATTTGGCAATAAGAAAGAATGAAGTACTGATACATGCTACAACATAGATGAATCTTGAAACATTATTCTAAGTAGAAGAAAAACTCATAAAATACCATGTGTTGTATGATTCCACTTGCATGAAATGTCCAGAATAGGCAAATTTATGAAGACAGAAAGCAGATTTGTGGTTGCCTAGGGCTGAGGAGAATGGGGAGAAAGAGAGGTGACTGCTAAAGTGTGCGAGGTTTCTTTTTGGGGTGATGAAAATGTTGTAAAATTGATTTTGGTAATGGTTGCCAAGCTCTGTGAGTATACTAAAAACCACTGAATGGTACACTTTAAATGGATGAATTGTATAGTATATGAATTTTATGTTAATAAAGATGTTATTTTTTAAGAACACTCAAAAAACATTTTAACTTGCAGACCATAACAAAAACAAGCTATAGGGCTTTGGCCTGCGGGCCATAGTTTGCTGACCCCTGATCTGTATTCCTACCTTTCCTTCTCCATCCCCAGTTGTTTTGAAGCAAATCCCAGACATCATCTCATTTCATCCTCAAATATTTCAGTATGTATCTCTAAAAGATAAGGACTCTTTAAAAAAAATAATAACCACAATATCACTAACATGTCTTAAAACAATAATTTCTTAATATCATCAAAAATACCTAGTTAGTTTTCAGGATTCCCTGATTGGCTCATACAGTTTTGCATTGTTTTGTTTTACAGTTCTTTGAACAAGATCCAGACATTTCATTTGTTTGATATATCTTTTAAGTCTATTTCAATCTATAAGTTTCCCCTTCTTTTTTCATTTTTTTAAATTCTTTCTTTCCTTGTTGTTTGTTAAAGAAACTGTGATTTTCAACTTTTAGAGTATTCTACATTCTCAATTTTGCTGATTATACATGTAGTGTCATTTAATATGTTTCTCTGACCCCTATATTTCCTGTAAAGTTGTAGTTAACCCAAATCCTTAATCAGATTCAGATTTGAGTTTTTGATAAAACTACTTTATAGATAACATTGTTGTATTCCCTGTTGCAAGACATCAGGAGGATAAACCATTTTAGTTTTTTCTGTTTTTGTGATATTAAGATTGATCAGTGGATTCAGATATTGTCAGCCTGATCCATACTTTATAAGATCTCCCGTCAGCTTTCACCTAATAATTTTAGCAATGCATATTTTAGTAGGGTTTACAAAATGATACTATATTAAGCCTAACATGTATTTTTCATTTATTAGCAATATACTTCTATAAAGAAGAACCTTCCCTCATCAACTCTTTAGTTATACTGGGGTTCAGTTTGTACAAGGAATGCAGTATAAATGCTTGCTTCTTTTCCCTATTTACTGATTTTTGGGATAATGAGTTTGTTCTCTCTCCTCCAGTGAATTGTTTTATCCTTATGAACCTAGATTTAGAAATATTTGATGGGTTTTAGTCCACTCTAGTTATTCTTTTTGATGCTCAAAATGTACCATCTTTGGTTGGTAGGAGCCTTTTCAAGCTGGCTCCTGAGACCTTTTGACATGACCCTATAGTCTGATAGTTTTTTCGCTTTCAGTATTTTCTTATTCTGGAAATTATCTTGATTTAAGCTACTTAAAAGTAACTTGTCCTTTTTTAAAGCTTAGAATTATAAAGACTCTCTTGGAAAAGATTATTTCCTTATCAGCAAAGAGTCAGTGTTTCACTATGGTCAATCCAGAAACATCTTTATTCTAAGTCTCTTCCTTGTACCTGGAGAGGCAACCCTGTAATACAAAATTTTAAGAGACCTAGGTTAACTTGAATTAACTCTTAAATTTGACTATCAGTAACACAATGTGGGTTGCAGAATATAGTTGGGATTAAAAATGGAGTTTTACTCTAGTTTTATAGTTTGATTTCTCTCAGTTTCCAAGATTCTTTGTTCTATATTTGGAAAAAATGTTAAGTTTGCTGTTTAATAAGAGTTTATTTTGGACAATAATTTTTGAATAATGCTTTTAAATTTTTTTTCTTAATTTTTAAAAATTTATTGTGCTGAGCAATGCCTTTTTATCATAGGTGCTGGTCGGATTGAATTATGTTCTGGCTTATTGGAAGGAGGAACCACACCCAGCATGGGTAAGTGTCTGTTTTTCAGATTTTCAGATTTTCTCATAGGAGTTTAAAGAGCCTGGAGACAATTGATAATCTGTTTCATTGGGATCTTCTACTCATGATACTAACATGTTAACTATGCTATGGATGTTCTATCAGTTAGAAATGCTTATGGTTGTAAATAAACTTGGCTATCAAAGAGGTGATCAAATAGATATTTTTCCTCATACATCAAAAAGTTGAGAGATAGGTAGTTGCTGTAATATTGGTTCAGTTTCTCTGTAGTAATATCAAGGACCAGGGTTTTTTAAAATCTTTTATCTGGCATCCTCAGTATATTGATTTTTGTCTTCATTTCTCCCCTCCTGGTGTTTGTGCTGTTGTCATACATTTTAATTCTATATATGTTAAAAACTCCACACACTGGGGCCGCCCGGTGGCGCAGCGGTTTAGTTCGCGCTTGGCAGCCCGGGGTTTGCGAGTTCAGATCCCGGGCGCCCGCCGACGCACTGCCTGTCAGCCACGCCGTGGCGGCGTCCATATAAAGTAGAGGAAGATGGGCATGGATGTTAGCCCAGGGCCAGTCTTCCTCAGCAGAAAGGGGAGGATTGGCGACGGATGTTAGCTCAGGGCTGGTCTTCCCCACACACACACACAAAAAAACTCCACACTGCATTGTTATTATTTTTGTTTAAAGAGTCAATTATCTTTTAGAGACATTGAAATAATAAGAAAAGAGTCATATATTTACCCATGTGTAGTTACCATTTCTGGTGCTCTTCATTCCTTTGTGTAGATCTATATTTCCATCTGGTTTCATTTTCCTTCTGCCTGAAGTAATTCTTTTAAGATCTTTTGTAGTACAAGTGTGCTGGTGATGAATACTTTCAGCTTTTGTATGTCTGAAAACATCTTTCCCCATTTTTGAAAGATATTTTTGCTAGATGTAGAATTTTAGGTTGACAGTTTTTTTCTTTCATTACTTTAAACATATTTCTCCACTGTCTTCTTGGTTGGTTGTTTCTGACGAGAAGTCTGCTATCATCCATACCTTTGTTCTTTTCTGTATAATGTGTTTCTTTTCTCTGGTTGCTTTTAAGATTTTTTTCTTTATTCTTGGTTTTGAGCAGTTTGATTATGATGTACCTGAGTGTAGTTTTCTTCATGTTTCTTAGACTTGTGCATTTATACTTTTCATCACATTTGGAAAATTTTCAGTGTCTTCCACTCCCTCCTTCAGAGACTTAACTTATATTAGTCTACTTGAAGTTGTTCCACAACTCACTGATAGAACTACTTTTTTTGGTCTCCTTTTTCTCTGTGTTTCATTTTGCATAGACCCTATTGCTTTTTTTCAAGTTTACAAATCTTTTCTCTGTGATGTCTAATTGCTGTTAATCCCACCTGGTGTATTTTTTCATCTCATACATTGTGGTTTTCGTCTCTAGAAGTTTGAATCTGTTGTTATATCTCCTATGTCACTTCTTAACTTTTTTGAACATGTGGAGTGAAGTTATAATAGCTATTTTAATAACTTGGCTGCTAATTCTCACATCTGTATCAGTTCTAGGTTGGTTTCATTTGGTTGATTCATCGCCTCATAATGCGTCTTATTTTCCTGCCTGATAATTTGTTATTGAATGCAAGACATTATGAATTTTACTTTGTTGGGTACTAGATATTTTTGTATTCCTGTAAATATTCTTGAGCAGTTAGGTTACTTGGAAACAGTTTGTTCCTTTTGGGTCTTCCTTTTAAAATTTGTTAAGCAGGTCTGGAACAGTGGTCAGTCTAGAGCTAATTATTCCCCGCTACTGAGGTGAGACCTTCTGTGTATTCTACCCAGTGCCCTATGAATCTTGAAGTTTTCCTGCCTGGCTGGTGGGAACAGGTATTATTCCTGACTTGGTGTGAATGACAGGCACTGTTTCTTCTAATCCTTTTCAGTGGATCTTTCCCTGGCCTTTTGTAGTTTCCTCGCATACATGCACTGATCAGTACTCAACTGAATATTAGAGGGGAGTTTTCTGTAGATCTCCAGAGTTGTCTTTCTCTCCTCCTTGGTATTCTCTCCCGTGAACTCTAGCCTGAACTCTCAGCTTTGTCTTCTCAACTCAGAGAATTCTCTGGGCTCCACGTCGGTTCCCGCTCCCTGTGCTGTGGCCTGGAAAACTCTCATGGTGGTAATCTGGGTCAATCATAGAACTAACCTTGTTTGTTTCCCATCTTTCAGGCATCATTGTCCTTTGTTGCTTGATATCCAGTGTCTTGCAAACCGTTGTTTCATATATTTTGTCTGTTTTTTGGTTGTTACAGATGGAAGGGTAAATCTAGACCCTGTTACTCTGTCTTGATCAAAAGCAGAAGTCCCTGTATGAATTTTTGACTCCTATATGTTACTCTGAGGTTGATGAAAGCATTATTTAGTATAAAAGGTTTATATATGCAATAGCTCTTTGGAATCTTCTCACTAAAGGAGGGCATTCCCTGGCCATTTTGTGAAATCCCTAGAATATATTTGTAAATTTGAGTGCAATCTGTTTTCTGCAACAGCAATCATGATTCATTGCATGATGTTGGGCATATTGCTATCCCATGCAAAATTAGGGTTCTTTTAACAAGGAAAAAGATACAAATTCAATTTTGAGTAAATAGAACTGAGTAAACACTAATGGTGATTGCCACAGATCTTATACTGTTGAGGATTTCTGAGCTAGTCATGAATTGTGTCATATTTAGGTACTTTTATTCGTAGGTCTCTGCATAAAATCACAAATAAGTAGAACTTTGCTCCCTTTTACATATCTTTTTTGAACAAAGGCTTTGCTAAATGTCTTTGTCCATTAAAGGGTCATAAACTTTAGAACTACGTAACATCTCTATAGTAGGTTTAAGTAGAGCTGTAATCAATTATAAAGGAGAAACCCGATCTTAGGAAATACCCTGGCAGGACATTGAGCCTGGTGGTTATTACACTTTCAAATGTCACATACCAGTGAAAGGATTTTTGTTGAGTCAACTGACAAGTGCTTTTAAAATGCAGTGACTTCCTTCTGTTTTCTAAATTGCTCTTTTTTACCCTTGGTTTTCTTATTACTTAACTTCTACTATTTACACATTTTTCTTCTCAGTATCCTCCTTCCTTTTAGATCCACATTTCTCTGGTTTCCTCAGTCAGCTGTTTCTTTTCTTGTAGAAGTGATTACATGAGAGCAAATGTAAAAGACCAATAATATTTTATTGACTTCCTTGAGCTTTTAGCTCACATTTGAATTTTAATTAATTTGTTCCCTGTTCCTGTAGGTGTCCTTCAAGTAGTGAAGCAGTGTGTCCAGATCCCAGTTTTTGTAATGATTCGGCCACGTGGAGGTGATTTTTTATATTCGGATCGTGAAGTTGAGGTGATGAAGGCTGACATTCGTCTTGCCAAACTTTATGGTGCTGATGGTTTGGTATTTGGGGCATTGACTGAAGATGGATACATTGACAAAGAGCTGTGCATGTCCCTTGTGGGTAAGAATTTGTATCTGAGACCAAAAAGCCTCTAATGATGATTACATTTAATACTCTCGATGTAGAAGAATGCAATCACAAAACTGACTTTTCAGTCACATCTGCAGGCACTTATACTAACCTATTTTAACAGTAACTCTTTAGATGTTTGGGGGCAGAGGGTATATGTGACATAGCCCTCCTGACTCTCCTCAGTTGCTATAGATCAGGTTCTGCTACTGTTCCTGTAAGCTTTAAGGGAAGTTCACCTTGATTCCTTTAACTACTGCACCAGAAACTTCAAAAACTGTTTCAGTTAGTGAGGATGGGGAGATGGGGAGATGGGGAGAGGCAGAAGCAAACTACCTATATTAGTAGGCCACAGTATTTCTTGAAGATTATCAGAGGGGTAAGTAATAGATGTAATACCGCCCTTATAGTTGCCAGATCATATAACTTTTTTTTTGGTGCCTGTAAGGAGTAGATGACCTTTTTTTTTTCAATATATGCAGTTTATTGTATGTCCATTATGCCTCAGTAAAGCTGTTAAAAATAAAATAATAGTAATAGAAACACACTTTCACATATAAAAACAAGCTCTTTCATAGATGCCGGCCCCGCCCTCACCCCTTGCAGGTCCCTGTCCCTGTGTGTTTGTCTCTCTGCCTCTCTTGCTCTCCTGTTATCTGTCTCCCACCTTCCTTTTGTTGGCCTCCATCTCTGTGTTATATCTCTTGTCCATTTCTTGGCCTCTCCATGTGTCTGGGTTTCTTTCTGTTTCTGTCTCTGCCTCTCCTCATATCTTTTTTTCATTATAAGTCTTTGAAATCTAGTGTGACCATTTTTTTAAATATGAAAATCAGATTAATGCAAACATAGGACTTTTGAATTTGGAAGGTTGCTCTTTCATTATTATTTTAGTTCATTGTCTTCACTTAGGAGAGAAAAAGTCCCATCTAACATGGAGAATTCTGAATATAGAATCAGTGATGATCTCTTCATTCATGTTGTTATCTGACTTTCTTTTTATAGCTATTTGCCGTCCTCTGCCGGTCACTTTCCACCGAGGTGAGTCATTTCCACTTTAGAAATTCTATTGAACAGTGTCAGTTTTCTAATTTCACCAAATGCCACAACCTTTTTACACAATTCTATAGTGTTACAGTGTTGCCAGTAGGTTTCTTTATACTGATCTTTGGACTAACTGTTGTAAATTTAGAGATACTCAATTTCTGGAAAATATGAAGCCTTAGTTATGAAAAGTTGTTAAAAGTAGTTGGTGATAGTGGTGGGATATAATGGAGGGAGAGAGTAAGCATTGCCTACAAGTGCATGTACTTGTCACAGCCTTCCAAGCAAGAATCCTGAGATTCATTTTTGTTAGATTACCTTAGGTCATATGCAACCCCAAAAAGAATAAATCACTGTGGCCAATGAAATGAAATGTACTGCCTGGCTTAAGCCACATGAAACCATTCCTGGAGCTAGGAGTGAGGTCAGCTTTCCCAGATGAATATAAGATTCATAGGCAGAAAGGGGATGAATATCTGAAGAAGAATTGGATACTATTAGGAAGTACGAAAGAAGAAATAGCTGCTGGATAGTCAGTGAACAGATGTTCACTATAGTACACAAAATTACATTATTGATAGCTTGTCTACATCAGAATGATTTCTAAAAAGTATCTGATAATTTCATATGAAAAATACTTCCTAACTATAAATCAGATCGTTATAATTTCCATACACTTTTGCCAACCATTGGTAAAATGGAGGAACAAGTGGCAATTTTGCCTTCAGAGGGCAGTGCTATTGCACATGAAAAGAAAGAAGTCTTTAGTCAATTTTTTTTTAATTTGATGATAAGCTTGAGAAATCGTTGAAAGTTTTTCTGTCCTTTTGAGTAAGCATTCAAAGATTAGGATAAGAGTGGTCACCAGCATTTGCAGCTATTAGAGGTAAAGCATTTGTTATCCTTGTTTCTTTCTGAAATGGATAATACCACCAGAAAACTGTTTTCTTCACTTGAGATTTAGCAATGTTTCTCATTAACTAGCACTAACTAAAAGATGTTAGATTGCTTAAAAGTCAGAACCTTGAGGCTAACCAACAAAAAAAGTTTTTAAATATGAAAGTAATTTAATTAGTAAACATTTATCTGAAAAATATATAGTTTAAAATTTGACGTGCTAAATAATTCAAAATAAACTCTTCATGTAGAATTTTTTTGTTCTTAAACTAAGAAAAACATTTCAAATTCCTGTTCTTTTCCTTCATAAGTTTAACAAAAATATTTTCATGTTTTCAAAATTTTGTATTGTCCTTGGTTCCACATTTTTTTCACTCATGTTTATAATGATAGTATGATAGTGTAATCACTGATGAGAAGGTGCTGCCGCCAAAAAAGGAAAATCCTCTGTGGTAGATTTAGCTGCCTCCGTACACCAAAGGGTGAAAGGAAGGGGTCTAGCACCTAATCCACTGTAGACTAGAACTTCCGTATCACGTAGCAGTGCTGAGAACCAAAGCAGAAGTAGTTTTTCTATTTGAGATTGCTAGTGCCACTTTTCTCTCTGAGGAGGAGAGCGGTCTCTTAGAAAGTAGGATGGAATTGAAACCTCATGTAGTCTGTTGTAAACAACTGTCCTTATACCATGAGCCTTGAGTATGTGGGGTAAACAGATTAGTACAAAATGTTAGTCAATTATGAGAATGTGAACAGAGGCCTTTTTAGAACTGGTGAGTGTAATGTTTCATTCTACTTGTCCAGTTTGTCTGATGCCTTAGAGTAGAATTTCCCAAATTTGAGTCACTTGCCTGTCACATTTACAATTTTACTATATCTGAGCACTACCTGTGCAAATTTATTTAATAATTTTCTTAAAATAAAATCTTAAGTAAATTTATTTGAAGGAGAAACTTTTATAACTCATGAAAAATGGAACCATTTTACTTGTAATCTGCAGTTAAGTAAATGTATCTATTCAAATGTATACCATCTAAAATGATCATGCGTACCACCAGTGGTATGCAGACTATGGTGTGCTGGTAAACTGGGTCTTGGGGAAAAAATGCCCTGATTTGCAGAATTTGTTGATTTCTGTGGTTTAAATACTCCCACCTTGTCAGTTTTCAAGCTGCCAATGGATTAATGATCATGCTTGCAAAATTCCTAAATGTTTAACAATTGGCTCCTGCAAGCCGGTACCAGCTAGGTCCAGCACACCACTCTGTGTCTACTACATTTTGGAAAGCACAGTGTTAGAGATAATCTGTTGAAAATTCAAATCAATTTTATTTATTTCAGCCTTTGACATGGTTCATGATCCAATGGCAGCTCTAGAGACCCTCTTAACTTTGGGATTTGAACGAGTATTGACCAGTGGATGTGATAGTTCGGCACTAGAAGGGCTACCACTAATAAAACGACTCATAGATCAGGTACACACAATTTCTTTTCTTTCTTCCTAAGACTGTTGTGATTACTCCTGATATTCTGTTGTTCAGCTGGGTTGTGAAACTAAATATTACTGACTTTGTGGTTACTCTATAGGAAAAAGCAAGCAGGCGGTAATATATTTATATAATTCTTACTTCTTTCACGTGAACATTTTTAGTAACGAAGGCACTTAAGATCAGATCACAGGCAATGCCTAAGGATCTGATCTAATTTGGATAACCGCAGCAAATTTAACCTTTTGTCTACCATCAGCATTGCATAGTTTTAAGCCACATCTTCTCACTGTCAGCCTACGTATTAACTCAGGGGATCCCATATAAAATTTGAGAGAATTATTTGGAGGTGAATTCTAAAACTAAAACTATTTTATTCTCTAATCTCTCTCCATCTATCAAGATAGGAGGAAATATATTTTTCTGTTGTATGATTTCACCTGGTGAGTTAGCATCATTTGTAGAGAAGTCAGAAGATGACTTTGTAGTATGTCTGTGTTTTTCTGACACCAGTCCAGAGGCATTCTAAGTTAATGAGTATGGACTTTTTGATGAGAGAGTTCTGGATTTGAGACTCAGGTTTGACACTTATTTGCTGTGTAAGGTGAAGTAGACTACCAACCTTTAAGCCTCTGTTTCCTCACGTGTGAAATTGAGATAAGTTTAATACTTCCTTTAAAGGGTTGGTCTGAATAAAATATGCAAGAGCCTTAGCATAGTGCTTGACATATAATAGATCTTAATACATGTTAGTTTCTATTATTATTATTACTGCTATTATTAATAATATTATTTAGTGTTCCTGTGTAGACATCTGCTTATATTCACTTTTCTATAGTCCTGAAAATAATTTTCGAAAGTTTCACATAAGGATCTGATGTGACTTTGCTAGTCTGGAACTTAGTGATTTTACAAATATTTATTAAGTGTGTATTAGATGCAGGGCATCTGTACTATGGTGGTGACCAAGGGGCACGTGTATATGCGTGTGCATGTGTGTATGTGTATGCAGTCACTGCCCTTACAATCTAGTGCATAATAGACACTTTTAATAGAGTAGGCAATTTTAATAGAGTGCTATTAAAAAAAGGTACCATGGGAACACGTTGGAAAGGAATTAACCCCAGATTTGAGGGATGAGGGTTGACAGTAGTTAGCTTCCCAGAAGAAAAGACATCCACACTGCAATGTCTTACTGATTTGAAGGATGATTAGGAGTCATCCATGTAAAATGTGGAGGAGGAGAGAGAGAGTGGGAGAATGCTCCATGTAGAAGAAATAGTATATACAAAGGCCTGGAAACAAAAGCAAGCATAACTTATTAAGATATTGAAGAATAGCTATATTGTTGAATGTGAAGAGAGGAATACTGTCCAGAGCCTTGAAAACTAAGAGTTTGTATTTTATCCTTGGTATACTGGGGAAGGCTGAAGGGTTTTAAAATAGAAGAGTTGATGAATCAGGTTTCTATTTCAAAATTATTACTCACTATGGAGTAGAAAATAATTGCCGTAGTCATGTATTGCATTTCAAATGTCTGTGTGTGTGTGAGAGAGATTTGTAGTTTAATCATTGGTTGGCAGGAAAAGCTGGGTTAAATATTCTCATACACTAACTTTACTTTTTAAGAAAATAAAAATTGTATGTGTTTAAGGTGTACAACATGGTGTTTTGATATGCATCTGCATAATGAAACGGTTACAGTCAAGCTCTTATCCATCTGCGCACGTAGTTATCTTGTGTATGTGTATGTGTATGTGTGGTGAGAGCACCTGAAATCTACTCTCTCCGCAAATTTTCAGTATTCAATACAGTATTATTAATAGAATCATCATGCTAAACATTAGATCTCTAGACTTATTCATCCTACATAACTGCAACTTTGTACCCATTGACTAACATCTTCCCATTTCCTCTACCTCCCTGCCCCTAGTAACCAGCGTTCTACTCTGCTTCTATGTATTTGACTTCTTGAGATTCCACATATAAGTGAGATCATGCTAACTTTACTTCTTGAAGCAATTACCTAGCAGTATAATATACTGGTTAAAGCATAGACTTTGGGATTAGAAAGGTCTGTGTTTAAATCCTGCCTTTACCATTTATTAACAATGACCCTGGGCAATTTACCTAACCATCCTAAACCTTAGTTTCTTCTACAAAGTTAGCATAATAATAGCACCTACCTTCTGGAATGGTTGTGGATTACTTTAGATAATAGCACAAAGTCTGACATTTAGCAAGTGCTTTACATTGTTAAATCACTTTGATTGCCTTAGAATATATAGTTCTAAATAATCTTTTATGGAAGGCCAAAAAAAAGTGATAGATTTCATCTCTTTAAAAATATCATTTGTCCATGTTTTAGAAAGATTTCACTTGGAAGAAACAGTTAAATGTGACTTTTTTTTTCTCTTAAAATCATTTCAGCTTTCTAGATAGTAAATATTTTGTTTTATGGATACTTTGCTTTAGTATGTTTGAGAATACTAAACAACCTTCTTCCACTTATTTCTCTAACAATTATTAAATTTTATGAAATCCCTCCCTCCCCCTTTTACTTTCTATTTCATTACCTTGATTTATTTTTTTTCATTGTACTTATTACTACCTGAAATTTTATACAAATATACCTGTCTGTTGTCTGTCTTCCTTGAACATGTAAGCTCCATGAGAGTATGAACTTGTTTGTATTCACCATGTCAGGGAGGAGAAATTTTTTCTTTACCCTCTTAGGTTCAGTATTTGAGGGCCTGTGAATTAAACTGACAAAGGATAGATTAACAAGAAGAAAAGCAGATTTTAATCACGTTATGTATGCATGGGAGCTCACAAAGAAATATGACTCAAAGAAGTGCTTAGAATTTGGGAATATATACCATCTTAATAGGTGAAGAGGAGGAGGGAAAAGGGCACTAAGGAACTTAGGAAGGAGAAGGGGCATTTATGGGAAAACAGGTGGCTTTTTGGAAAGATCAATGGACCCTTAGGAGACTAGATGAGAGATATGATAGTTCTATGACATTGTCTGTTTGGTTGTGGTGCTGATGATGAATTGCTCCCAGGGAGGGGATTTATGATAATTGAGTTCTTTTTTAGTTCTTTGAGGATGCTCTGCTTTTAGGCAGAGAAGGAATTTCAGGAACTCACATGCCTTCAGTTCAAAATAATTTTTATGCCACAGTGGCGTATTCTGGACTCCTTCAACTACAATATTTCCCATATCTAAAATAGTGCCTGGTACATGATAGGCACTTAATAAATATTTGTTGGATGGATGGAGGGTTGAGTAAAGTGACATTTAATAAACACTTTCATGATAGATCAATTTGATTAGGGTTAAAAAAAATTGTTCAGAAGGGGTTCTCTGAAAAATCTACAAAATGGCAGTCTACAGATTTTCACAGAATATATACATATAATCTTTTTGGTAACTTTGGAGCTACCTTTCCAAGATGACATATAACTCAGCTATCATGAACAATTGTGACTTTTCCATGACAAATGTGCCAGAAGTTAGGTTTTGAGGTCACTTTTGATCATTTTATTGAGTCTCTGCTACTTAAAAACTAGTCTTGGGGTTCTAATTTTACTCAAGATAGAGCACAATTTGTTGTTGAGTCATACTCTATAAAAGACTTTTTTTTACACCTTGATATTGTAATATGCGACTAAACAAATTTTGTGGCAATCTGTCATTTTTTCTATGACCACTCCTTTCAGGTCATTTATTGGTCTCTCTTTCCCTTTTTGCACCAGCATATTATTTCTTACCCCCACTTCCTTTTTACTAAAAAAATTTGGAATCCTTTTCATGGCTGGCTTTACAATATATCTAGCTCTTTGGAGCTGCTTTAGAGTTTGTTGCTATTACATAAAGACCTTAAACAATCATATTGAATGCTTACCTTAACTTTACACTGATAGTTACTTAGAGCTCATTAAAATATCTGTAACTTGTCTTAAAAGTAAGGAGAAAGATTGTTTCTCCCTCTACTCGTGACCATCTTCATTCTCTTCCCTACTGTCATTACCTTCTCTTTTCACTGCTTTTATGCTATTGCTGCTTTTGAGACTTTTTGCTTCTCTTCCTTTCTTTGCATTTGTTATTTCTGGTGTTAGCCAATTTTTGCTTTATTCTCTTCTTTTGGTTTCTGTTCTCTTCTGTCCTCTTGTATCCTCCTTCTTCTTTACCCTCTGCCCTTCTTCTCACGTTGGACATGATAGTTCTGTTTCTCTTTTCATTTTCTCCTCCCCACACTAAGCCAATCTTTCAGTTTTCTCATTTGTCCTAACTGGATATGTTGTAGAATTAAGTATTTTTTCAACATTAATTATATTTACTGAATATATTAATTGAATGTTTCATTTTTTATGGAAAAGGAAGCTAAGTTATGTGTGGTTCTTGACTGAATTTTTTTCTGTTATTCAGTAGCACTCAATAGAAGAAAGATTGTCTACCCAGCCCTGAGTTGGGTGGAGTGTAGGCTGAGTGCATATATAGGCTGAACAGTTGAGACAAATGACTTGGAATTGTGTTGGGTGACAAGATTTGCTGGTCTAGTATTAAAAACTCATCTCAGGGGGGCCAGCCCATGGCCTAGTGGTTAAGTTCACACACTCCTGGGCACAGACCTACACCACCTGTTGGTGGCCATGCTGAGGTGGCGACCCACATACAAAACAGAGGAAAATTGGTAATGATGTTAGCTCAGGGCAAATCTTCCTCAGCAAACAAACAAACAAACCCAAAAAAACTCATCTCAGGGAATCCACACCTGAAGAAATTCAATTTATGTATAATTTAAATGATTTTATTCTGCAAATTAGTGAGCTTGACATAATATGTAATTTTTATTCTGTCACTGTTACCTACCTGCTACTGGTAGTTCCACTAAGTACGCATTTGTAATGGGATGGTTTCCTTTTGACTTTCAGTGATACTGAGTATGTCACCAAAATTTATTTAGGAAATGTGATGAAAATTGGAATAAAAGTAAGGAAATTTCAATACCTATCTTTCAGAATTATCAGAAATTAAATCAATTCATATAGTTCGGTTTTATTCCTTAAAGCCTAGTTAAATGAATGTACGGTTTTGTTTAGTTGGTATAATAAGCTAGGGAATTTAATTGCGAATACAGAATTTGAGTATCCAGTAGTTTACAATTATGCTATGCTCTTTCTTTTCTGCTGAAATCTTGTTTAAATTCAACTACTTTCCCATTGCATACAAAGAACTCAGAATTAGTGTTATTTTTCAGTAATGTCTTTTCTTAAGGTGATGTGATTATTCAGTGTTTATATTGTATTCTCCTATTCTTTGTGTTAATAACAGTTCAAGTCTTTAAAGCAATATGATAAAATAACATTTCTGGATAGAAAGGGTTTTTATGCTGAACATCTTACTTACCCAAGATCCCAAAGAAATGGAAAAGATCTATTAAAAATTAGACACTGGTACTAATTTTAAAAATTTAATATACTTATGTTTCTGTTCTTTCTGCCTTATTATCCCATTTAAGAGAAAGATATTAAAATTTACTTGTTTGTTTTTTCTTTTTTCAGGCAAAAGGCAGGATTGTGGTAATGCCAGGTATTTATTTATCTGTCCATTCACTAGTGTAACACTGAACTGTAGTGGAGGAAGAGCATAGAAGGCAGGACAATATGAGAGAAAGTATTAGTACATGATATTCAAAAAGAAAAATATATAATTTGATTAAAATGTTTAAAATTGGGAGATCTGTGCTGGAATTTAAAACTTTAGATAAAGAGGAGAACATTCTGGCAGGGATTAGCTCAGAGAGGAGCAAATAAAAAGATTGGGATTGGGATTTCTCCATGTTTGCTCTCCCACCGTATAGAATTTTGTGAATGTGGATGTTCATCTCTGGTGAGGCACACCATGTTTGATGCTGCTGCTATACTGTGTTAGGGCCAAATGTCCTAGTTGTTAATAAAGTAAGTTAATAAAGTAAGCAAATGTTTAGGTAATATCCCTGCATAATATAATACTCACTCAGTTCCTGAAAATCTGTTCTCCAAATTCTTCCTCGTAGCCAGAACAATTGGGTCATATACTCCTGATGATAACCATACAATCAATTAAGTACATAATGGCTCATTAGAAATGAACAATTTTTAAAGAATTAGATAAGGTGACCTGGAATCAGAGTGAGACAAATATTGTTAAATTTCTCAAACATGTAAAAAAGTAGAAAATAGCATAATGAATACTCATTACTCATTCTTTAGATTTAAAATTTTGCCACATTTGTCTCACCTTTTTTTTTCCAGAGGTATTTTAAAATTCAATTAAAGGCATCAGGACATTTTATCTTTATGTATCCCTAAAAAAATAAGGGCATTTCACTATAACCACAATACCATTATCACATTTATCAAAATAAACATTAATTCCCTAATACCATTTAATACTCAGTCAATACTCTTTCTGGTTGTCCCCAGAATGTTTTTTATAGCTGATATGTTCAAATCAGGATCCAATCAAGGAACAAGTGTTACACTTGGTTGTTATCTTAGTATCTTTTAATATAGAACTTTTCCTTTTCTTTTTCTACTTTAAAAAAAAATGACATTAAAAAGCTTGGGCCACTTACCCTGTAAAATGTCCTACTTTCTGGATTTATCAGATTGTTTCCTTTTGGTATTGTTTAGCTTGTATTTCCTAGCTTCTGTTTTTCCTATAAAGTAGTAATTAGAATGTAAGGCTTGTTTAGATTCTGGTTAAATATTTTTGGTCAGAATACTTCATGAGTGATTCTGTGTACTTCATATTATATCACCTCAGAAGACATGCAATGTCTGATTGTCTCACTACTAGTGATGCCAAGACTGACCAGGGGTCAGAATGGTGATAGCCAGGTAAAGGCCAACTTTTAAAAAGAGGCCAGGTAGAGGGATAGCATCAGAAATTTAGGAAAGCTTTGATGTATAGCGAGTCCCTGAAACATGAACAGATACAAAGCATATGTTATCTATCAAATTGATACCCTTTATAGATTAATCAGGGAATGTTAAAGAGACTTAACTGAATCTGATGCATTTTCGTTTAAGACTAAGTGTATTTAATCTTGACAGCTAATACCCAGACTTAGACAGTCGTTAATGTTAAGGTTGCCTTTGCTTAATATGTAGTTATTAAGTTATCTTCTATGTGCAAGGCATTACTTGGGATGCAGAGTTGCAAAAGAAACTCCTCAAAAGGCTTACAGTCTTAGGTAAGAAGATGTTATATACAAACATATTTGTGATTATTTAACAAACCTTACCAAGCAAATGCCACATTCTGTGGTAGATGTGAAAACAGAAATGAATAGGAAGTAGTCTTTCTACTTGAGGAAATCACAGAATAGACCTATAAACAAATTATTACAATTTCATGTAAATTAAGTACCAGCAAGTAAAAATTCCTAGGTAAGTCAACCTGAATGCCTAATGAGTATTCGTCACTGAGAAATATAAAGATAAATAGAACATAGTAGTTTCCTTCTAGGGACTCATCATAATGAAGCTTACAACATATTTAGGCTCCAGTTTCCTCATCTATAAAGAGAGAATATTGAACTAGTTGTTTTTTCAGGTCTCTACTGTAAAAAGTGTTAGTCTGTGTTTGGAAAATGTATTAGTTATGTCCTAAAGTTGCTGATAACTGAGTAACATGTGTTTCAGTGGCCAGATATTTTGTTATTTGTTAGAAGGAAATAACGTATTTGTCTTTTAATCCTTACAATAAGCTTATGAGGTGGGCAATATTATCCCTCTTTGGTCAAAAAAATTGAGGCTCAGTGAATTTAAGTAATTTATCTAAGATCACATAGCTGTGAAGAGCTACAGTAGTGAAACCAGGATTCCAGTCTAAATCTGAATTCTCTGTCTGTGTTCTTTCTTCTTCTTAGGTCTCAGTGATATTACTGTACTGCTAAGAAAAAAAAAACAAGTTAATGAGTCTGAAAGAGTGTATAAAGTCAAGTTACTTCAGCAACCTGAATAGGTTGAGATACAAAGTACATATTTTATCAGTCATTAAAAACTGTTTATTGAATACGTCTCATGTATTAGGAGAGAAAGATATAAAGATGAATAAACTAATTTTATATTTATAATCTGATATCAGTTCAAAATATGAATCTTTATATAAAAATATTTGAGATTTTTCATCCAAACAAATGAGTCATCATTAAGTTCTTGATTGTGCAGTTTTAATAAAATAGAATCAGATTCTTCTGTGAAATAAAAAAATTGATATTATAATGAATAAACTGTATAACACCTTGCATTTTTCCCATTTCCAATGAAGTCTATATACTCGTTGAATCCTGGGTCAGAGAGAGAACCTTGGCGGTTCTCTCTTTCAGAACACATCTCTGGGGCTGTGCTTTTGTAGCTTCTACCTCAAGCCTTTCCTTACCTTTCGTTTTAATTTGATTTTGCTTTAATTGAGGGGGAGCAGGGCTAGAGCGCTCAATGATTTTCCTTGCCCTAGAGTAATCTTTTCAGATTTAAAGTCAGTAATGTATAGTATTGTTATATAAACCAATAGCCATAAAAGATTCCATAATATATGTTCCATGACCTTATCATCTGTTCTCCAGAGTCTGTAGTCTTGTCGTTCATCATTCCTTTCTAGTTTCATTGTAGCTTAGTAGGGAGAGAGTAATTCTTGAATCAATGAGAAATTTCAGTATGGGGATTCTAGGTAGAGCAAGCAGTCATTATTATTCATTAAATTTTATGCAAAAACCTGGTTAATGTATTACTTATTCTTTCCAACAGGTGGTGGCATAACAGAAAGAAATCTACAAAGGATCCTTGAGGGTTCAGGTGCTACAGAATTCCACTGTTCTGCTCGGTCTGCTAGAGATTCAGGAATGAAGTTTCGGTAAAAATGCATTCTTTGACTTGTACAAAAAGGGATGAGATTAATCTTTACTTCCCCAATAGTAAAACCTTTGTTGATGGCATGATTAATGAATGGAATGTTGTGATTAGTATGTAAGTATTGTAGTCATTTTTGCAGTTTTTCAACTGCAAAATGATTCTTATCCTGCCTTAAATAAGCAAGGTCTTCTGAACATAGTGAATCTTTATATCCTGAAGACATTGCTGAACTTAGACCAGTTAATAATAAACTCTAATTTAGCAGCTAATCTTCAAATGAGTCAGATATGTATATGTGCCCATTCACCTATGATTTCCTTTAGCAAAGTTAATAACTATGGTGTAAGGATGGAAAAGTCATAGTCATTTTTATTTCTCCTACCTTAAATACTTAGTCAGACTTCCCTGACCTTTGCTATTTTCAGTTATTTTGAAATTATATCACCATAAAGGAATTGAAACTATTATGTGTTTTTTATTATATTTGAGAGGACTCCTATAATTTAGTAGTTAGTATTTATTTCTATTTATAAGTTGAGAAAAATGAAATGTAAAAGAAGCAAGAGCCTTAGAACTTACATTTCCAGTTATAAAGTCAAGTATACTGTCTGGAAGATTCAGTGACTAGATGTTTCAAGTAATAATAAAAATTAAGAAATATGGTAGTCCAGGGTCCTTGACCTACCCTTGTTCTTGGGCCATGAAATAGCCTATAAAATGAAGTGCCAGTAGGAGGGCTCATTTAACAAATTATATAATTATCTGTTCCTTTGTTATTTATATTGCAGAAATTCCTCTGTTGCCATGGGAGCCTCTCTTTCTAGCTCAGAATATTCTCTAAAAGTAACAGATGTGACCCAAGTAAGGACTTTGAATGCTATTGCAAAGAATATTCTGGTTTAGCCAAACCTTTCTGAGAGACATGGATATCACAGGATAAAGGTAGAAGAGTAGTCTACAATTCTCTGTGACACAGCTTTAACCTTCTTCGCTGGCCAGGAGAGTCACAATCTTTGTTTTAAGTCTCACGTGGCCGTGGAGAATGTTTCCAAGAAGAAAAAGAACTTGACGAAGAACTGCAGTCACTTCCTTTGCTTAATCTTGCCAGCCATCTCTCCGTCATCATGGTTAAATCTGGTCTACGTGTCTTCCACAGATAGAGGCTTAATCTATTTTTAGTGGAATTAATTGATGAACTGGGAAAATTCAACTGCAAGGTATGAATTCAGATGTGACTTCATGGTCAATTCAATAGCAGTATTTTGCTTTTTCATTTGTAAAATAAAAATTTCCATTCTATTATAGTAGAGTCTCTTATTCTTACCCTGAATATAATCTGTAGCCAAGTATGAATGGGAAGATTTTTTTTTCTTTCATTTTCTCTTTTTATTGTGTACTCTTTGGATGTATTACCCTGGGAAATATGCTAAGGATAGAGTAAAATGGTACAGCATAAAAATTCCTAAACTTGGTAAGCAGATTATAAATGTTCCCAGACTTTTAAAGGCAGAAGTGATCTCTTGTGTTCACTAGGTTACTTCTACCTCTGTTCCCAGATAGAGAAATGGTTTAACCATAAGGTTCATCTGACAATTTATAAAGACCTATAGTAAGAACTGGCGAGATTAGGGATGTTATCAAAATAACCATTTCTTTCAACTGAGCCTACAGATAGGGAGAATAGATTCTAGTGATGAAAGATGTTTTTCCTATGAGCAGGTCCCAAATGGTGAAGTTCATCACTAGCTTTATCTGTCACTTTCATATTTATGGTCTCATTTTATACAGACACCACTCTGGTAATAGAACTGTTCTTTCTATATTAGGAGAGAAACTGAAGCATAATATAAAGAGCTTGCCCTTGGTCAGGAAGCTAGTTAATGGAGTCTGTATGAATAGCATGCACAGGTTTGAGTACTAGTGAATGTATATACCAAGAAAGAGCCTTGCCTTTGTTTTAATGTGTCCCTTCCCTCGACTTTAAATCTTAGCTTCTTTCCTCACCTTTTCAGGTACAATTTCAATGTAGAATATTTGGCAGGTAATTTATGAGAAATGAGAGGCAAACTATTTAAAAACCAACAATAACCTCAGTAGTTTGTTTTCTTGCTTGTTCAGACTATTACTAAAAGTAATAAATATTTCAAAAAGATAGTTTTCATTATTGGCTTTGGAATATAGATACAGATATGTAATTATTACATACACATGCACACATAATCTTAATTAATATTTTGACCTAATCCTCTCCCACGCTTGGACTTCATTGTATGATCCTCCAGAGACAAGAGGAGGCCATGTTACCATCTCTATTTTATTTAAACAGATTAACTAGGGATCTGAGAGGTGGTGTGAATTGCTCCAAGTTTAACAACAAATTAATGTTGTTTTTGAGACTTGAATGCTAGGCTACTAACCTCCAAGTCTTCTGCTTTAAGATGCTTCTGGTATGTGGATGTGGTACAGAGAGCAATACTCCTGGGCAAGTCAGACACAACTGGAATCATATCCTGGTTTCCAGTTTAAGTTAACTTAATTTCTTGAACTTAATTCCCTTCTTTGTAAATCAGGAATAATAACTGAACCATGGTTTCTGGTTAAATGATATATTGAAGCACCAAGTACATAGTAAGTACCCATTAAATGTTAGTTCTTTTCTTCCAGGTTAGTTTTCTAGTATCAGTCTTTGATAGTTTAAAACTCCAACCAAGGAAGCCAGGCATTGAATATCAAAGCTAACACTTTGTGCCCTCCACATGTGAATGTAAAAGAAGCATACTTTGATTTTATTTTGCTATACTTTAGTCCTGTTTTAAAATATTTACTCATTATTTCATGTGTATAAGTTTCTTCTCAACAATATTACAAGTATTTTTAGGCTAGGGGCCATGTCTTGATATTTTTACATATTTCTCATTACACCCATCAAATTGTATACTCATAGAATTGATTACTTTGCTAGTGGAAAAAGAGCACTGGATTAGACCTGTAGGTTCTGACTCTCGCTGACTTTGGTAACTATACTGAATATTTTCTGTTTGCCCCCTCCAGATCTACTCTTCACTTTGTTCTGTAAACTGAATCTAGCAACATAAAAGAGATTATACACTATGATCAAGTAGGATTTATACCAGGAATGCAAGGCTGGTTTAACATCCAAAAATCAATCAATGTAATAACCATATTGGTAAAGTATAAAAATCACATGATCATCTCAACACAGAAAAAGCATTTGATAAAAATCTAACACCCTTTCATAATAAAAACACTCAGCAAACTTGGAATAGAAAGGAACTTCTTCAACCTGGTAAAGAGCATCTACAAAAAAACAAAACACACAGCTAACATCATACTTAATACTTTCTCCCTAAGATCAGGAACAAGCCAAGATGTCCATTCTTACCACTTTTACTCAACTTTGTACTGGAGGTTCTAGCCAGGGCAATTAGGTAAGAAAAAGAAAGAAAAAACCATCTATGGGGCCAGCCCCGTGGCGTAGTGATTAAGTTTGCACACTCTGCTTCGGCGGCCTGTGGTTTGCAGGTTGGGATCCTGGGGTGGACCTATGCACCTCTTACCAAGCCATGCTGTGGCAGGTGTCCCACATATAAAGTAGAGGAAGATGGGCACGGATGTTAGCCCAGGGCCAATCTTCCTCAGCAAAAAAGGAGGATTGGCAACAGATGTTAGCTTAGGGCTAATCTTCCTCACCAAAAAATAAAAAAAAAGCATCTAGATTGGAAAGGAAGAAATGAAACGCTTTCTGTTTGCAGTTGATATGACTTGTATATAGAAAATTCTAAGGAAACCATAAAAAAAACTAAACAAGTTCAGCAAGGTTGTAGGAAATAAAATCAACATACAAAATCAGTTGCAGTGCTATACATTAGCAAGTAACAATCCTAAAATGAGTTAAGAAAACAATTCCATTGATGATAGCATCAAAAAGGGTAAAATGCTTAGGAATAAATTTAACCAAAGAAGTGCAAGACTGAACACTCAAAACCGCAAAGCATTGTTGAAAGAAATTTTAAGACCTAACAATAAAAAAGTAAATGGAAAGACATTTCATGTTCATAGATTAGAAGACTTAATATTATTAAGATAGCAATATTCTCCAATTGGTCTATGGATTCAGTGCAATTGCTATCAAAATCTCAATTGTCTTTTTTGCAGAATTTGACAAGATGACCCTAAAGTTCATCTGGAAATGCAAGAGACCCAGAATAGCCAAACAATCTTGAAGAAGAACAAAATTCGGCTCACACTTCTCAATTTCAAAACTTACTACAAAGCTACAGTAATCAAGACAATGTGGTACTGGCATAAAGATGAATATATAGCAATATATTCAATTGCATATGAATATATATGCAATTCTCAATGCAATAGAATTGAGAGTCTAGAAATAAACCCTTATAGTCAATTGATTCTTGACAAGGGTGCCAAGATAATTCACTGGGAAAAGAATAGTTTTTTAACAAATGGTACTGGACAACTGGATATCCACATGCAAAAGAATGAAGTTGGACCTTACCTCACATCATGTACAAAAATTAGCTCAAATGGATCATAGACCTAAATCAAACTAAAACATAAAACTCTGAGAAGAAAATAGGAGTAAATCTTTGTGACCTTGGGTTAGGCAAAGCCTTAGATATGACACTAAAAGCACAAGTGACAAAAGAAAAAATGGGTAAGTTAGACTATCAAAATTGAAAACCTATGCTTCAAAGGATAACATCCAGAAAGTAAAAAGACAACCCACAGAATGGGAGAAAACATTTGCAAATCATGTCTGATTAAGGGGCTTGTGTCCAGAATATATTAAGAATACTTAGAACTCAATAAAAAGACAACCCAGGTTTAAAATGGGCAAAGGGTTTGAGCAGACAATTCTCCAAAGAAGGTATACAGTTGGCCAACAAGCACATGAAAAGATGCTCAACATCATTAGTCATTAGGGAAACGCAAGTCAAAACCCCACTGAGATACCACTTCATACCCACTAAGATGACTATAACCCAAAAGACTGACCATACCAATTGTTGGCAAGGATGTGGAGCAACCAAAACTTTCATATGCTGCTAGCGGGAATGTAAAATGGTAGAGCTGTTTTGTAAAATAGTCTGGGAGTTTCTCAAATGTTAAACGTAGAGTTGCTATATGACCCAGCAATTCCACTCCTAGGTATATAGGAGAACTGAAAATATATGTCCAAGCAAAAAGTTATACACCAATACTTGTAGCAAAATTATTTATCTTTTAGAATTAGAGAATAACCATTTTGCAACCCCTAATGAAATAAATCAAAGATCATTAATGCTAGAACCATTAGGTAAAAGGTTGATTGCAAGCTGAGTATCCACATGGTGCCAAAGTATCATCCTATAGATTATTTGCTAGTCATTAATGTAGAAATTTGATGTTGTAATGCAGCTATCTGGTTGTTACCACCTTAACCCAGTGATCAAACTTATTACTAGCAGTGGGAGCGTATACTGCTGAAGGACAGGATTTGAGGGGGGAAGGGGTCAGCCAGAGGCTGTAACCTGTGTTAGGAAATTGCAATTTGCAGGTTGTTAATGTGCCTCAAGGAAGCGCTAAGAGTTGAAACACTTGGAAAGCTGCTGTAACAAAGTGTGATGGTTAGCTATTGATCAAGCAAGAGTGAACTACAAACACCACCAGCTCATAGGGTGACCGACCATCCCAGTTTGCTTAAAACTTCCGATTTTAGCATTGAGAGTCCCATAACCTAGGAAATTCCATAGTGCCTGGCAAACTGGGAAAATTTGGTCTTCCTACCAGTTCAGTAAAATTAGCTTTGCCTATTTTCCCCTGGTCCTCACCTCCCTGCCCCAATCCTGGAATTGGGGGAGGGGAGAGATATTGAGTAACAAGAAAAATCATAAAAGAGATGACATTTCCCTCCCCAGCGGTAGTGGTCCATGAGCCAAGAAAGTGGAGGGGCTTTAAATTGGATGTGAGTTTCTTTGTGGGTGATGAAAATGTCCAAAGTTGATTGTAGTGGTGGTTGCATAACTCTGAACATGCTAAAAACCATTGGACTGTACACTTTAAGTGGGTGAATTTTATGTAATTTATATCTCAATAAAGCTGTTTTTTTCAAAAAATGAATGTGAGAGAGTTTTAAATTAGATTAGCCTGGACCTTTTAATACCTGAAAGAGACCAAAAGCCTGTGGAGTCTGCTTGAGATGTGGTCAAGGGCGAGGAAGGGAGTTTGATATAGCATGGTTGAAGACAATGGTGGAAGCAGAATTTTTTTCTTATTTGTTTTCTATTTAGATTACTTCTCTCAATAAGTTGGCTACACTAGTTTGAATGGATTTCTGTTCTCTGCAACCAAGAGTTGTGACTAAGACACCTGAAGAATATTCATTCCGTCTGTTCCTGTGCAAATGCTGAATTTTATCCTTGGGTAAATCACAAATGGTTGTATGTTTGGATTTCATTGCTCTGTTCCCTCATAGAATTAAAAAAAAAATCAAACCATGCTGGGATTTTGCCACTGGTCTATATTGGAGATGTAATAGAAAACAGTTATAAAAAATATATCAGTGTGTTACTGAGGTCCTAGAGGAGACCTTTTTTTTCTTAAGTGTTAGTCTGAGGAGTAGCTGGGCTTCTGAACAATTGATATGTTTATATTTTATGTATATGGAATTATGTCATTATCAAGACATTATTATTATTATTATTATTATTATTATTATTATTATTATTATTATTGGTCTGCCTAGTTCTTTTCCTTTCTGAAGCAGTCCCTGAAAGATAATGCTTTTCTGATGAGAATGTCAATCATATAGCTTCATTTCCCTATTATTGGTCTGCCTAGTTCTTTTCCTTTCTGAAGCAGTCCCTGAAAGATAATGCTTTTCTGATGAGAATGTCAATCATATAGCTTCATTTCCCTGCCCATGGGAGAGGGCACCTGACCCAGACTAGCCAGTTAGAATGCCTCATTCCTTTGTTCACATTGTTTGGTCCAGAGATGGGAACACAACACAAACAGGGCCATTCACAATCCAATGAAGGATTTTTCTGGAGCTCTCAGAAAAAGAGACGCTCTCTTTTACTAGGATAACGGGCCATAAGAACCATGTAAGCCTAGAGCTTTTGAGGCTATCATTGCCAGCAAGTGAAAAGAGCCTACTTGAGAATGAAACCAACACAGAGGTAACTGTCCTGAGGACATTGTTGGAGTCTGGACCCATCTATGACTAAAGCTATTTCCATTCATGGACTTTTCTATTAAAGAGCCAATAAATTTCTTTTTTTGTTGTTTATGCCCATTTGATTTGGATCTCTGTCACTTGCAATCAAAGAGGCCTGACTGATCCAGTTACTGATTTAAGTTTTCCTCCTTTCATTGACAGATAGGAAGCTCAGAGTAAAATTTGCATCCAACGTGTAGCAAATGGACAGGATCATACTGAATGAATTTTGTGCCATGAGCTTGTCCCTTGTTGCATTGTTTTCTATCCCTTTTTTTCTTCAGTCATTTTATCTTGTTATATTTTATGTATTTTTGTAAGCCCCTTCAAATACTTTTTATAAGGCAGTAAATAGTAGATACCGTTTCCCATTTTATCCTGATTCTGGACTGGAGCAAAACCAAGAGTTTATTCCTAGTGCACATCATTGGTTTCCTACCTCAACTTCATTTCTCCTTCTTCTCTCAACTCTGATTTTGTTGTAGAAACCACTCTCCATGTAACCCATGTGCTTTAGGGAAGGCTGACCTTACCCACAGCTTCAGAGATGGGCCTGAGCAATCTAAGGGTAGCCTTATTCTCTTTATCAGGAATTGATTCAGCAATTTGGGCCATTGAAATGCCAGGAGAAGTTTGCTGGTGGCTTTTGTTTGTAGGAGACCTTCTGAAAATGACCCTTTCTCTCTTTTGCTATATGTTATGATGTGTGGATATGAGTCCTGAAACTGTTGCTGCTGTCTCACCACTTGTTTGAGAATAAAACTGATGCCCAAAGAGAGCAAAGCCAAAAGAATGAGAGGGAAATGGAGCATAGCCACTGGAATAAATAGTTCCTGAGAACTATACTATCTCTGGGTTTTTGGTTATCTGAACCAATAAATATTTTCATTCAAGCCACTTTAAGTTGAGTATACTCTTTGTAAGTGTCCTGATATAATTGGACAATGAGATCTTAGAATGACTTTTTGGATGTGATACCAAAGCAAAAGCAAAAATAAACAAATGGGACTAAATCAAACTAAAAAGCTTCCATACAGCAAAGAAAACCATCAACAAAATGAAATGGCAACCTATGGAATGGGAGAAAATATTTGCAAATTATATATCTGATAAGGGATTAATACCCCAAATATATAAAGAACTCATACCACTCAATAGCAAAAATCCAACAATCTGGTTAAAAAAAATGGATAGAGGATCCGAATAGACAGTTTTCCAAAGAAGATATACAAATGGCCAACAGGTACATGAAAAGATGCTCAACATCACTAATCATCAGTGAAATGCAAAACAAGGCTGCACTAAGATATCACTACATACCTGTTAGAGTGGCTGATCAAAAAAACAAGAAATAAGTGTTGGCGAGGATGTGGAGATAAGGGAACCCTTGTGCACACTGTTGGTGGGAATGTAGATTGGTGCGGCTACTATGGAAAACAGTATGGAAGTTCCTAAAAAAATTAAAAATAGAACTACCATGTGATCCAGCAATTCTACTTCTGGGTATTGATCTGAAGGAAAAAAAAATACTAACTCAAAAAGGTAGCTGCATCCCCATGATCACTGCAGCATTATTTACAATAGCCAAGATATGGAAACAACTTAGGTATCCACTGACGGATGAATGGATAAAGAAAATGTGTGTGTGTGTGTGTGTGCGTATATATATATATATATATATATATATATAGGTAGATATATACAGATACAATGTAATATTATTCAGCCATAAAATAGATGGAAATCTTGCCATTTGGAACAACATGAATGGACCTTGAGGACATTATGCTAAGTGAAATAAGTCAGGCAGAGAAAGACAAATACTGTATGATCTCACTTATATGTAGAATCTAAAAAAAAAAAAAACTGAACTCATAAATACAGAGAATAGATTGATGGTTGCCAGAGGCAGGGGGTGGAGGGTGGCGAAATTGTCAAAAAAAAAAAGAAATTGGAGAATGAGCCAGTTTCCCTTCCAGCAGTTGTTATGAAGGTTCCATAGCAACCTTCTTTAATAGGGTTAAGAACCTCCCAAATCTCTGTACAGTATGACAGTTGCAAGGGAAATCTTATCTTAGAAAAACCATCTTACTGGTAAGTCACTTGGCTTGACTGAGCTCAAAGGCCTCTCAACCTGCTTACAGCTTAATTAAACCAGTCAGAATTCAATAAACTTCAGACACCTATCTTAGAGAATGCACTTTATACCTCGAAATTGATTAGAAGTCAATTATAGTTTCTGTGTTTGAAGACAGGACACCTATAAATAAGTCATCCTATTTGGTGATCTTTGAACTCATTCAGAAGTGTCCACTCACAAGATGTCGAAAAGATGGCCCTTCTCTTCTTTATAAGAAGTCAAAGAAGAACCATTGTTTCTCATGTCAAAAGTCATGAGTATAAGAATAGCACATTTAATTTATTTAGCCCATATCCATATGCCCAGCACTGTACTTGCTACTCTATGGAAGCAATCTCCACAGTAAAAGAATTTAAAATTGAAATTATGTGATTGAAATGGTAGATTTTTTCTTTGAATAAAATATGGGCCTCTTCAAACTCCTTTTGCAAATACCACTTGATAATCCCTCTCAAATATGTCCCCAACAACAGGAAAAACAGCTAAGTGCAGGTAAAAGAACCCTTTCTAAATTTCTATATGTATGTGTGAACATAGGTTAACACACAGAGAAATGCATGTTCTACAGTCTTGGCAGTAGGCTTAAAGATAATTGTCCAGCAAATTTTCTTGGGCCCACTAATTTGGCAATTTTCACGTTCTCAGTTCACGAAACTGTCAATAATAACAGTCCAACCGTAAATTATAAGAATGCATTTTGGTATTATGAATTTAAACAACTTCATAGTAAAAAGGCCAGCATATGTCAAGGTAGTGCTTTCTCTTACCGTAATAAGAATAAACTCACCTTTGTCTTATCAACAAAAGTGCTGTTTTGGGGGAACCAGTATTCTACAGAATTCAACATCTTATGTGTATTTTCTTTTAGCTTATTTTCTTCAGTCCTCCAGTTCTCCTGAAAGCAACCACTACTAACAATTTCTTGTGCATCCTTCCAGAAATTTTTATAATTCTTGTACTTAATTACTGGTAAAGCTATATGTCTTTCCATGTGATAATTACTATTTATGTTACCCCCCCCCCGTTATTTTTGTCAGATGCATTTCCTGTTTGGTTGCTTTAATATTAGTATTTGTTTTATATTTATATATATATATTTATATATATATAATTTTATATTTATATATAAAATTCTCTTGAAAATCTAAAAAAAATTATATAAACATTTCTCTGTTTTCTATCACCCTCTTTTTTTTTTGAGGATTCAGAAGAGTATTTTTCTCTCCGGTACATATTTTTTATATTAGCTCATTTTCTTCTGTTGTTTTATGACCTATCAAGAATATATTTTATGGGATGATGTGAAGTAAAGACCCAATTAATTACTTCTTTCCTATACTGATGTGCTGCTGTCTGAAAAACACTGAAGAGTTCATCCCATTCTCTCTAGTTTGTCACAAGTCAAAACTTATCCTTTGACTCTACTAGAAACACTATTCTGTACCATCAATAACTTTTACTATTTTTTCAAGTACATGTTCTTTTTAAAAACTACAAAAAACTTTTAGTAGTGACTCTTTTTTGATAGGCTTTAAGTCTAATTCAATGAGTGTATTCATTATTTAAACCTATTCTTTGCAATTTGTTTATTCTTCCAGAAGAATTTCACTATATTTTAAGTTCTAGTAATTAAAAGAATAAGTTTACAGTAAGCAAAAATGTTAAAAAATTAATGTTTATTTAATTATCTGTACATCCTTTTTCGCCTCTGGTTAGTCTAAAAAATTTTTTTGTTTTAGCAGTACAAAAACGTACAGATTATCTTTGGTGGGAGAATTTGGGAGTAATTACTTTATTATTCATTTTTATAGTTTTTAGTTTTTGCTATAGGAACATGAATTATAGGCCCAATTAAAAAATATGAAGGGAAAAACAATCTTTTACTGTTACCACTTAAATCTGGTTATCTATTTTAAGATAATGCAAAAGAAAGAAAACCTTTCTTAAGTTCATCTGTAATCATTAACTAAAAGTTTACAGCTCTTTAGTTATCTTGAACATTGAACTTCTGTAGACTTTTCAAAGTTATTCAAATGTAACCACTTGTTAATCAACGGCTTGCTTACTAAGCAGAAATGATACAGCGTATTTTTTCCTGAGTCATTATGATCAAACATTCCCTCCTGTCTCTATGCAATCAATTATTTATAGCACACATTATATTATATATTTTATAATATTTATATTTTTTATATTATAATATATATGTATATATATTATAGCACTCATTGAGCTATTAAGAAGAGATTTGGGAGAAATCATTTTACATAAGACCATCAGAGCAAAGATCGGAATCCAGGTTTCCTGACTCCTTTACATCTTGCAGTCTTTCTTAGTAGTCTTTAAATATCAATAATAATACTTAAAAAGAGAATTCACAGAACACCTCATCTGATAGAATAGGAGCATTCTTGAAAACTTGTATGTATTTGACATATTAAGATCATATCTTCAGGGCATTAGGAAGTATGGGTGGTTCAGTGGTAGAATTCTTGGCTGCCAGGGCACTAGGAGAGCTTGTGATTTCAAGAAATCCTATGGTAAAGGGAGTCATCACACTATTTTTGTCTTTTGGGTAAATTTTAGACACATTAAATCATAAAATCTTGGAGATCTTCTTGTCAGACCTTCTCCTCAGAGCATATATCCCTTCTCCGCTGTTCCCCACCTTGTAAAAGGGTAAGAGGACATCTGTTGATGTTTTTGCTGTGCAGATATGCAACATTATTCTTTGCAATTTGAGGGATGTAGGACAATTTTCTTAACCTTTCTGAACCTCAGTTTCCTAATTGGTAAAACTGGTATAGAAATACCTACCTCATAGGATTATTGTGAGGATTAAATGAGACAAAATTTTTAGAGTGCCTAACACAGAAATGTGTTCATTATTTAAGAAACCTATGTGAGGTTGACATACAATAGATATCCATTAAATGTGAGTTCTCTTGATGTCTGTTAGTCACTGGTAAAAATGTTGAAGGTGATGGAGCGTCTGCATTTTAGAATGCCAGTAGAGATCTCCCTAAGGTTACACCATTGTGTTAATTTCTTTGAATACAAAGCTGTTCAACCAACTAAAGGTTTATGTAAATATACTCTCATCTAGCCCAAGTTTCTTAATATTATCTACCTGGAAATCATGATATATCTGTTCAGATGCCTTGCTAAGTTCAAGATACACTATACCTGCTGCCAATGTAATAATGATGTCAAAAAAGGAAATTAAATTAGGTTCTGGTTTGTTCTTAAAGCATTCTTTCTGATTTTTAGTGATCATCTTCCTTAAAACTCCAAAAACGTTCTTTATTTAGCAAACTTTTCCAGATCTTTCCAGTGGTTAATGTCAGACTTTATCAATGATTTTCAGCACTTTCCTATTAAAAAATCAAGGCACTTGCCCCATCCAGTCTTTTGATACTTTTCTTATTCTCAGTGATTCAAAAAAGATTGCCGATAATGGTTCTGCAATTACTTCCATAAGTTCTTTCAGAACCTATTTTGGGCTGCAGAAACGTCTCTGATATTCATTCCACCCTTTCCAATGTATAATGTAGAAAGTGAAGTCTTCGAAGCCCCTGCTCTCCCATGCCAAAAGAATAAATAATATTAACAGTTCATTTGAGCTGACATTGATATTGTTTGAAAATATACATATAAACATATAATTTTTATATCAAAATGGAGTCACACATACTGTTCTGCCACTTGCTTTTTTTTAATAGACTTTACTTTTTAGAACAGTTTTAGATTCACAGAAAACTGAACATTGAGATTTCTCATATACCCCCTGCCTCCACACATGCATGGCCTCTCCCATTATCAACTTATAAACATCCCCCACCAGAGTGATACGGTTGTTACAATTGTGCCTATACTGACACATCATTATCACCCAAAGTCAGTAGTTTACATTTGAGTTCACTCTTGGTGTTGCACACTCTATGCGTTCGGACAAGTTTATAATGACATGTACCCACCATTATAGTATTGTACAGAACTGTTTCACTGCCCTAAAAATCCTCTGTGGTCCCCCTATTCATCCGTCCCTCCCCGCTAACACTGGCAACTACTGATGTTTTTACTGTCTCTATAGTTTTGCCTTTTCCAGAATGTCATATAGTTGGAATCATACAGTATGTAGCCTTTTCAGATTGGCTTCTTTCATTTAGTAATATGCATTTAAGTTTCCTCCATATCCTTCCATGGCTTGATAGCTCATTTCTTTTTAGCACTGAATAATGTTTCATTGTATGAATTATCAGTTTATTTATCCATTCACCTACTGAAGGACATCTTAATTGCTTCCAAGTTTTGGCAATTATGAATAAAGCTGCTATAAACATCCATGTGCAGGTTTTTGTGTGGACATAAGTTTTCAACTCCTTTGGGTAAACACCAAGAAGTTCGCTTACTAGATTGTATGGTAAGAGTATGTTTAGTTTTGTAAGAAACTGCCAAACTTTCTTCCAAATTGGCTGTGCCATTTTGCATTCCCACCAGCAATGAACAAGTGTTCCTCTTGCTCCACATCCTTGTAAGCATTTGGTGTTGTCAGTGTTACAGATTTTGGCCACTCTGATAGGTGTGTAACGACATCTAATTGTTGTTTTAATTTACATTGCCTTAATGACATGTGATGTGCAACATCTTTTGATATGCTTATTTGCCATCTGTATATTTTCTTTGGTGAGATGTCTGTTAAGGTCTCTGGCCCATTTTCTAATTGGGTAGTTCATTTTCTTATTGTTGAGCTTTCAGAGTCCTTTGTATATTTTGGATAACAGTCCTTTATCAGATATCTCTGTTGCAAATATTTTCTCCCAATAAGTGGTTTGTCTTTTCATCCTCTTAGCAGTGTCTTTTGCAGAGCAGAAATTTTTAATTTTAATGAAATCCAGCTTATCAATTCTTTTTTTCTTTCATGGATTGTGCCGTTGGTGTTGTATCTAAAAGTCATTGCCAAACCCAAGGTCATTCAAATTTTCTCCCCTTTTGTCTTCTAGGAGTTTTATAGATTTGTGTTTTACCTTGAGGTCTATGATCCATTTTGAGTTAATTTTTGTGAAGCGTGTAAGGTCTGTGTCTAGATTCGTTTTTTTGGATGTGGATTTCCAGTTCCAACATCATTTATTTAAAAGACTGTCCTTTCTCCATTGTATTGTATTTGTTCCTTTGTCAAAGATTAGTTAACTATATTTATATGGGTCTATTTCCGGACTCTCTGTTCCATTGATCTATTTGTCTATTCTTTCAACAATACCATACTATCTTGATTATTGTAGTTTTCTAGTAAGTCTTGAAATTGGGTAGTGTTAGTCCTCCAACTTGGTTCTTCTCTTTCAATATTGTTAACTATTCTGTGTCTTTTGCTTCTCCATATAAACTCTAGAATCAGTCTGTTGATATCCACAAAATAACTTGTTGGGATTTTGATTGGGATAGCATTAAATCTATAGATGAAGTTGGGAAAAACTGACATCTTGACAATATTGAGTCTTCCTATCTATGAACATGGAATATCTCTCTATTTATTTAGTTCTTCCTTGATTTCTTTTATCAGAGTTTTGTAGTTTTCCTTGTATAGATCTTGTACATATTTTGTTAGATTTATACCAAAGTATTTCATTTTTGGGGTGCTAATGTAAGTGATATTGTGTTTTTTGGTTTTTTTGGTGAGGAATATTGGCCCTGAGCTAACACCTGTTGCCAATCTTCCTCTTTTTGCTTGAGGAAGATGGTCCCTGAGCTAACATCTGTGCCCATCTACCTCTACTTCGTATATGGGACACTGCCACAGAGTGACTTGATGAGTGATGTGTAGGTCCATGCCTGGGATCCAAACCCATGAACCTGTGAACCCCGGGCTGCTGAAAGGAGCACACAAACCCAACCACTATCCCACCAGGACAGCCCTAGTGATATTGTGTTTTTAATTTCAATTTGACTTGTTCTTTGCTGGTATAAGTGATTGACTTTTGTATGTTAACTTTGTATCCTGCTACCTTGCTATAATCGCTTATCAGTTCCAGGAGGATTTTTTTGTGAATTCTTTTGGATTTTGTAGACAATCATGTCACCTGAGAACAAAGACAGTTTTATATCTTCCTTCCTAATCAGTATGCTTTTTATTTCCTTTTCTTGTCTCTTGCATTAGCTATGACTTCCAGTATGATGTTGAAAAGGAGTGGTGAGAGGGGACATCCTTGCCTTATTCTTGATCTTAGTGGGAAAACTTATAGTTTCTCACCATAACTATAATGTTAACTATAGGTTTTTTGTAGATATCCTTCACCAAGTGAGGAAATTCCCCTCTATTCCTAGTTTACTGAGAGTTTTTATCACGAATGGATGTGGATTTTGTCAAATGCTTTTTCTGCACCTATTAGTGTACTCATGTGATTTTTCTTCTTTAGCCTGTTAATGTGGTGGATTACATTAGTTGATTTTTGAATGTTAAACCAGCCTTGCATACCTGGGATAAATCCCACTTTGTTGTGATGTGTAATTCTTTTTATACATTGTTGGAATTGATTTGCAAATATTTTCTTGAGGATTTCTGCATCTATGTTCACGAGAGATATTGGTCAATAGTTTTCTTTTCTAATAATGTCTTTGTCTGGTTTTGGTATTAGGGTAATGCTGACTTCATAGAATGAATTAGTAAATATTCCCTCTGCTTCTGTCTTCTGAAAGAGACTGTAGAGAATTGGTATGGTTTCTTCTTTAAATGTGTGGTAGAACCCATCCAGGCCTGGTGCTTTCTGTTTTGGAAGGTTATTAATTATTTACTCAATTTCTTTAATAGATATAGGGCTATTTAGATTGTCTATTTCTTCTTACATGTTTTAACAGAGTGTATCTTTCAAAGAATTGATCTATTTCATCTAGGTCATCAAATTTGTGGGCATACAGTTGTCCATAGTATTCCTTTGTTATCCTTTTAAAAACCATGAGATCTGTAGTGATGTCCCCTTTCATTTCTGATATTAGTAATATGTGTCCTCTCTCATTTTTTTCTTAATTAGCCTGGCCAGAGGCTTATCTATTTTTTTGATCTTTTCAATGAATAAGTTTCAATTTCATTGATTTTTCTCTATTAATTTCCTGTTTCAATTTCATTGATTTTTGCTCTAATTTTTATTATTTCTTTTCTTCTACTTACTTTGGATTTAATTTGCTCTTCTTTTTCTAGTTTCCTAAAGGGAAACTTAAGATGATTGATTTTAGATCTTTCTTCCTTTCTAATATATGCATTCAATGCTCTAAATTTCTCTCTAAGCACTGCTTTTGCTACATTCCACAAGTTTTGATAATTTGTATTTTAATTTTCATTTGGTTCAAAATGTTTAAAAATTTCTCTTGAAATTTCTTCTTTGACCTATGTGTTATTTAGAATAGTGTTGTTTAATCTCTAAGTATTTGGGGATTTTCTAGCTATCTTTCTGTTATTGATTTCTGGTTTAATTCCATGTAGTCTGAGAGCAGATATTGTATGATTCCTATTTTCTGAAATTTGTTAAGGTGAGTTTTATGGCCCAGAATGTAGTATATCTTGGTGAATGTTCCATGTGAGCTTGAGAAGAATGTATATTCTGCTGTTATTGAATGAAGTAGTCTATAAATGTCCACTATATGCAGTTGATTGACAGGACTGTTGAGTTCAGCTATGTCCTTACTGATTTTCTGCCTGATGGATCTGTCCATTTCTGACAGAGGGGTGTTGAAGTCTACAACTATAATAGTGGATTCATTTATTTCTCCTTGCAGTTCTCTCAGTTTTTGCCTCATGTATTTTGATGCTCTGTTAGGTGCATACACATTAAGAATAGTTATGTTTTCATGAAGAATTGATCCCCTTTATCATTATGTAATATCTCTCTTTATCCCTGATAACTTTCCTTGGTCTGAAGTCTGTTCTGAAATTAATACAGCTATTCCCATTTTCTTTTGATTAATGTTAGCATGGTACCTCTTTATCCATCCATTTACTTTTAATCTATGTGTGTCTTTATATTTAAAGCGGGTTTCTTGTGGACACAATATAGTTGGGTCTT
The DNA here is from genome assembly GCA_031878705.1 of Tapirus indicus. Taxonomy (NCBI): domain Eukaryota; kingdom Metazoa; phylum Chordata; class Mammalia; order Perissodactyla; family Tapiridae; genus Tapirus; species Tapirus indicus. The sequence goes on along the minus strand of CM062921.1, from coordinate 29,543,217 downwards.
GTTTTTGAACCATGCTGACAATCTGTCTTTTGGTGTATTGATCTGATCTACCTGATCTAATTGGTGTATTTAGATCATTGATGTTTGTTCATCAATTGTAGCAAATGTACTACACTAATGCAAGGTAGTAATAGGAGAAACTGTGTGTATGGGGGGGGGTTGGGGATATATGGTAACTCTCTATACTTTCTGTGCAATTTTTCTGTAACTCCCTCCCACTGCTACCAAAAAAATCTGGAGATAGTTTGGGACAACACCAAGCAGTATGAGACAGTTTTGAGATAGTTAATGTATTTTCTCTTTTATGATGGCAGGTTATTTTTTTGAATAAATCCTTGAATTCCTCTTATTTAAAATTATGTAAACACTTATTAGTCTTATTAGCCAATCAGAAGAGAAGTTCCATTAAATTTTAAGAGACTTTATCTGGTTGTTTAAAATAAATCCACAGATTATCTAATACAACGTCTCTTCAAAGGTGATATCTAATTCCTTGAATGTGAGTCAGGCTTAGTGATGCACTTCTAACGAATAGAATAGGGCAGAAGTTAAGGTATGTGACTTTTGAGACTAGATCATGACAAATTTACAGCTTCCACCTGGCTAACTTTCTTGCCCTTGGAACTCAGGTGCCATGTTGTAAAGAAGCCCAGGGCACATGGAAAGGCCATGTGTGAGTGTTCTGCCAACAGCCCCAGCAAGGCCCCTACCCAACATCATCATTAATTGCCAGACATGTGAGTGATGATCCTTCAGATGATTTTGACCACAGCCTCGAGTCTGCCTGCTAAGACCCCAAAGAATGTGGGGCAGAGACAAGCCATTCCCTCTGTGGCTGAACTCCTGGCCCACAGAAACTGTGAGAGATAATAAGGATCTTGGTTTAAACTTGGAGTGATTGTTACGCAGTCATAGATAACTGATACAGATTATTACTTTCCTCTGGAGACAGACAAGGTTTATCGATTTGCTTGCTCGGAAAACATTTCATATTCAGATAATGAAAAAAAATTTTGTCAAATCCTCCAGCAAACTAGAAGAACTAATTGTGATAAAATAGCCAGATTTAAGTTGGAAACAGAAGTACTTTTATCTATTAAGAATTTAAGATTATTAAAATTTAAGCAGTGGTTCTCAAAGTGTGGCCGATCTCCAGGGGTTATAAGACACTTCAGGGGATCTGTAAAGCCAAAACTATTTTCATAATAATACAAGGATGTTATTTGCCTTTTCAACCTCTCATTCTTTTTTGTTTGTTTTTTGTGGGGAAGACCAGCCCTGAGCTAACATCTGTTGCCAATCCTCCTCTTTTTTCTGAGGAAGACTGCCCCTGGGCTAACATCCGTGCCCATCTTCCTCCACTTTATATGGGACGCCGCCATGGCGTGGCTGACAGGCAGTGCGTCCGTGGGCGCCGGGGATCCAAACTCGCGAACCCCGGGCTGCCAAGTGAGAACTAAACCGCTGCGCCACCGGGTGGCCCCTCAACCGTTCATTCTTTAACAAGTGTACAATGGAGTTTTCCAGAGACTATATAATGTGTGATATCACAACAGATTGAATGAAGAAGCAGATGTAAGAATCCAGGTATTGGGGCCGGTCCGGTGGCATAGCAGTTAAGTTCCCGTGCTCCACTTCGGTGGCCTGGGGTTTTGCAGGCCCAGATCCCAAGTGCAGACAGACTCACCGCTTGTCAAGCCATGCCGTGGCGGCTTATACTCCCATATAAAGTAGAGGAAGACCGGCACAGATGTTAGCCCAGGGCCAGTCTTCCTCAGCAAAAAGAGGAGGATTAGTAACGGATGTTAGCTCAGGGCTAGTCTTCCTCACAAAAAAGAAAGAAAGAAAGAATCCAGATATCTTCTATTAGGCCAGACATTTAAAAGAGATTTGCAAAAATGTAAAAAAATGCTGCTTTTTTCAGTATTTTTAAATTGCTTTGAAAAAGATAGTTATTTTTCATAAAAATATGTTATTTATTAGAGCTTGGCAACTTACAAATCTTGAGTTATATGACTGAGCTCTCATTAAAAAATTTTTTACTTGCCTAAATTTTAATAACATAGTTTCTTCTCTTTCTTTATCTTTATTTGAAGAATCCTGAAGGGACATGAATTTAGAATTCTGTGTTCATTTAGAGGCTTTATAATGCTAATCAAAGAAAGCTGACCCTTGTATGTTAGGGATTTTGTTCCTTTCTGTTTTAAGACTCTCCTTAGATACTGTCCTTTATTAAAGTCAAAAGTTACTATAGAGGCCTATTGTATATTTTTATCATCCCTGATATAGGAATTCCATTTTGCAGATACTGACAACTAATGGGTAAGCATGAAAAAAGCTAGAGGTTTGGAGGGAGGAAGAAGGCTCTGATCCTTAGAATTACAGGAACCCATATTGGTGCACATACAAAACAAAAACACACAGTGTATTCTGTCTCTGATTAGAAGCACATGATAATAACTTCTCAAATTTACAGTATAAATGCCAGAATCCTCATGACAAACAGACAAAAACCAACAAACAAACCTAACAAACCCAGATTTCCTGTTGTCTGCCACCTGCCACAGAATGGATTCCTGTTGAATGCCACCTAACAGAAATCACCACCAATAGTTGGTCAGACAACCAAAATCCCACATCACTGATACCAGAAGGGAAGAAAAAATGGATGAATGAAAATCTGAAAAACAACTTGGCTTGTGAGAGCCCAAAAGCTCAATCACTATCTATACCACTCACCAGAAGAGCCAGGAAAGGTGAGCTGGGGACTTATGGGATCCAAGTTGGAACAAGGTACACCTTTAGGCTGCATACTTCTCTAGGCTCTAATGGTAGGACTTAGGTGGGAAAATCTTGGTAAAGCTCTCTGGGTTGTTGTGATCTCTTTGCCCTCATCCCTGCCCCCTGCTTTCTCTTTTTTTGGGAGATCTCATTCAGTCCTGCTGCCTGCTGTTTCCCTTGGCCATTCCAAGGATGACTGGAGCTGCCTTACTCTCTGTGAAGGTAAAATTGCACTGGAGGGGTTTCTCTCAACTCTTCTGCCTCTGCCCTAGTCTCCCAAAGGTGAAAGTTTACAGTGCTTAGGGGTCTTCTCTCAGCTCTCCTAAGTAACTTCCCCCTCCCTTTTTGTAGTACTATTCTCAGCATTTGGTGAAGACTAGTGTGTCAAAGACTTAGGGGTAGTACAATCTACCATCTGTTATGCCAGCCCCACACATGGCCTGGAAAAGTTTGTTAGAAGTTAGGCTGATTTCTCTTGAACCCCATTTATGGTAGATCTCCTCCTCGCTCTGTTTCAGGCAGAGATGAAAGCTGCTGTGGTTCTCTTCTGTCTTACAGAGGTCTTCTCATTTATGGAGTTTAGTTCAGGGGTTGGCAAACTTTTCTTTAAAGGGTCAAATAGTAAATATTCGGGGCTTTGTGGGGCAAGAGGCAAAATTGAGCAGTTCTTATTGAAAGACTATTCATACTGAATAGTCTTTTTCACATTTTATAGTTAAAAACGTAAAAACTATTCTTAGCTCCAGGGCCAGACAACAATATGGGTTGGCTGGATTTGGTCCATGGGCCACACCAACCCATGGTTTGGTTCATTTAGGTTTCTTTGTGTCCTCACTGATAGATTTCTAAAAATCTATGATTATGTCATCTTGACAGCTTCTTTCTGTTGGTGTGGTCAGAGGTCCGTACCCAAGCCACCATACTGATATCATACCTTTATCTGACCCTGGATCTGATCTCATCCCAAGGCCTAAATCATTTTAACACTGTTACAGCCACATAGAGAAGTGTGGAAGTCCATCTTATAGTTATCTTCTCAGAATAAGATAACTGAATGAATGTCCTAATCAAATTTATACATTTCAGATGTTAATAATCCAGAACATATCCACTGATGCTAATGGTAAATATTTTTACCATTTGTGAATTTAAGGTAACCAAAGGTACAGTTAACATTAGGCCAGGAATTAAAGTACACCTTAAAATATATATGTATGTATGTATACATTAAAGTATACATTACTCTCTTGTTAACTAATCTCTGTAGATACAGTCTGTTTATACCCACAGAACAAAGACATGTTTTTTTGTGTTGATGACCAAAATGGTTCCACATGGTCCTCCAAATGATGGTGTTTGCATTTTAATATGTTGGCAAGCATGTCTGGGTGCTGTTAATATAGGGTGACCTGATTTCAAAATAACATTTGCTTTACTAGGAGAAGGGGGTAATAGGGAGTTGTTTGATGTGTATAGAGTTTCAGTTTTGCAAGATGAAAAAGTTCTGGAGATTGGTTGCACAACAATGTGAATATATTTAACACTACTGAACTGTATACTTAGAAATGGTTAGGATGGTAAATTTTACATCATGCATTTGTGCCACAATACAAAAAGTTTGCTTTAAAAATATTATTACATAAATAATACCTGATAATTATGGAAAAATCAGAAAATACAGACAAGCAAAAAGGAAAATAAAAATCACCCACAATCCTAACAGCTAAGGTTAATGATTTGTTGCATAAATTATATATATATGTATATATATATATATATATATATATATATATATATATATATATGTAGTTCACACTGGATATCCTGTTTTATAACCTGAATTTCTCAAACAATGTTTACACTATTTTAAACCGTATTTTAAGCTCTATGTTCTTAATTAAAAATCCAGAGAAGAAGGACATTCCTATAAGCTCTGAGGCCTTAAAACAGAAGGGAAACTGCACTTTTAGGGGTGCATGCCCCTCCATTGATGCTGCTCTTTTTAGGTTATGTGTCCTCAGGAAAACAAAAGGCTCCTCCACTTCCTGATTTGTCAGCCAGCTCTGCTGACATCTTTCAGTGGTTCCTTTTAGATCTGACCACACCCACAGAGAATTCTGGTACTTTGGGAACTGGCGAGTACCTGTCCTTGGGGCTCCTCAGTCACATGTCTATCCACTGGGATAATATCAATACACATCTAAGCAAGGTTAACGATTAAATTGTTGGGATGAAAGGTCAGGAGACTTGGCTTTAGTTGGAACCTCAGAACATCAGAATGGGAAAAAGTACATTGCTACTTGCCTTCCACCTTCTCTGAAGAAAAGAGTAAATAAGAAACAACACAGTCATACAAGTGTCTTCATTCCAGAAGTGCTCCAGGAATCATGGAGAAGTTCTGCAACTCTACTTTTTGGGTGAGAAATTTCACTTAACCTCAGTGTTGACTCTTCTCAGACTGAGAACAAGTAGTAGATTGGCCTAGAGCGGCCACCAATGAGAACCAGAAAAGTCGGATGTACAGTTGGTCTAAAGCTAGGTTTTCTTAGAAAAGATAAGTTGTAATATCTCCAGAGTATATTCTATGTGGGAGGGGTAATATATTTGTTCTCTAACATATGTTTATTGTATCCCATACTCTTTTCTCAGACTAGCTAGCTGCAAAATTGCCTTCTCTAAAGAGAAATAAGGAAAAGGCTTCCAATTTCATCAACGTTAAGAGGGGGAATTGTTGTTGTGTAGTTTGTGGGGTAGGAAGAAGAAGAGAAGGTCCATGATTGAGTCTTGTTGAGATATGTTGATGTTGAAATGATAACGATATGTTCTAGAATAACTGGAAAATAGCAATATGAACTAGAAATTGAGGCCAGGGATGCAAATTTGGGCATCATGAACACTGAGATAATTTTTGAATCACTAGAGCAGAGAATTTTAAGACAGACAGGGTGAACAACAGAACCGGGTGGTTTAGCGGAATTGAGAATGAGAAGCGACCTTGGATTTAGAGATTTTGAGAAAATGTGGTCTGCAAATGCCTAGCATCAGCATCAGAATCACCTGGAGTGCTTGTTAAAATAGTTTAAATATCTTAGGTAATTCTTCAGAATTCTAAAGTTAGGTAACTTTATGGCGAGATGAGAAGAGCAGGAATGAGATAGCAGAGCACGTGGGCAGCATTTCCTATCTTAGAAAAAACCTGGGCCCAAGGCCCTCAAGGCCAGGACATGTATACCACAGGAAGGTGGGGCTGAAGAGGCCTCAGGATCTTGACAGGCCATCTTCTGAGAGTTCTCTCTGAGGATTATCTGACAGATCATCTTGGTCAGGCCACCCCAACCATTTCTTTCAAGAGTCTGTGCAAACAGCTGTACAAAACAATTAAAAAATACTTATAAGAAGAGAAAAATCTACCCTCACGTGACTCAAATATAAGAAGTGGTGCCCTCCACCCTCACCTCACAAGACACTTCTAATTTATTGCAAAATGCAAAGACTAGCACAAAACTTGCTGGGAATAAGCCTTCTGTCCCACAGTGCCAATTGCTGCTCCTGAGCCAAGGCTCCCTCAGGTTCCGACACAAGTCCTCAGGGCCAGAGGAGGCTAAATGCCATAGTATGACTAAGCATTCTGCTGCCTGCATGTTTGAATGTCTGCCAGTGAGTTCAATCAGTGCTAAAAACCAGAGTAAGAAGAACAAGTTTTTATATCCCAGGGAGCAATTCTCCCATTTGGATTGAGGAACGGTCCCTCTTCTTCCCACAACTTGGCAAATGCAGTGGTAAAGTTTACTTACTTAGTTTACTTAGCTGGTGGAGAAATAAGCTTGGAATCACAGAAAGAAACATTTTTAGAGGTTGGATTGGCAAGAAAAGTCACTAAATGTCATTAAATGGTGAATTAATATCAATGGAGATGAATATGAAAATACAGCTAGTTAAAGAGTCAGGCTGCATATGGATATAGAGCTGAGTTAAAATTGTTTGGAAGCAGCGGTGGGGGTGGGGGAATGGACTGGAGGCTGGTCTTCTGTCTTCAAAAATGCATGTATCCAACAATCTTTCCATTTTGTTCCCTCAGAATTCCTCACTCCTTGATAGCCCAGAGGCGGACTTGCCACTTTGTTTTGAGCAAACTGTTCTGGTGTGGATTCCCTTGGGCTTCCTTTGGCTCCTGGCTCCTTGGCAGCTTTTCCATGTGTATAGATTCAGGACCAAGAGATCTTCTATAACCAAACTCTACCTTGCTAAGCAGGTATGGAACTCCACTATTTTCTAACTAATTCCTTGGTGCACAATAGACAATTTCTTGGTGGTTACAGTGTCTTCTTCCCTGTCTTTAACCAGCTTTCCCAGGTGCTGCTGTCTCAGGTAGAGCCATACTCTGGGTCTCCCTCTCTCTACCTGCCTTATGTCTCACTGGCCCCTTGCCATATTTCTTAGTTAAGGTGACTTTGATTTATATATAAGGAGAGTGACTCTTAAATCTTGTTGATATTGGACTCCCTAAACACAATGATGAGTAAACAGTCAAATAGTTATTGTCTTTTCAGTATTTGAGAAGCAAACACTGGATTACTGTCTGGAAGTTGTCCTAATGAATCAGGAGACTGTAATTCAATTGGCACCTACCATGAGGTGAAAATAAAGTGTCCCTTCTGCACCATTCAGGCACTTCAACCATTGCTCATCTCCCAAAACTTGGATCTGAAATAAGGGTTCCTTTTCCCCAAAGTCTTCCATTGAGTCTGGACTATCACTCACAGTATTGTGAGATAGGGTGAGTGTTCACAATGACAGGCCTGAGTAGGAAAATAATGGAAAGGATTAGAGGCTGTAGGAGAGAGCCCAGCAGGATCGAGGGGAGGAGGCCCTCAGCCAGCCCCACTGACTAATGCAGAGAAGGTCTGGTGGGAACTGAAAGACCTTCAATCGAGGTTGTAAAGTTACCTCATAAAAATCCACCATCTGCTTCTTTTCACTAGGTTTTTTTCTGTTGTCCTGATCTTTAAACAGAATTTCAGAAAGGCAAATTAGATTCAGTGTTCCATGAGCATACATACCCATGAACTCAGGTTACCTGGAATCTAAAAGGAAGGAAGAAACTTGGCCAAAGGAAGTAGGATTTGCACTGACACTTTGAGGTGGGGACTGGTGGTGGGTTTTGTCAGACTCTGGATAGGAAAAGAACAGTCTCTGAGAGCCTGGGACAGGGTCACTATCTCCCTTGTTGACCCAGCAAGGGCCTAGCATTCAGCATGAATTTGTTGAATGTTGGTATTAAATGCACTCTAGGAGTAAAAGTTGAATTAAGAGTGTGTTGTGTCCCATCCTAATCCTAGCTATTAATTTTTAAAGAAGAGCTTTATTGAGATATATTTCATATACTATACAATTCACTCGTTTAAATACAATTCTACTTTTTTTTAGTATATTCACAGATATGTGCAACCATCACCATAGTCAATTTTAGAACATTTTTGTTCCCTCAAAAAGAAACCCCCTATCTCCCCATTCCCCTTAGCCCTAAGCAACCACTAATCTATTTTCTGTCTCTATAATTTCCCTATTCTAGACATTTCATATGAATGGAATCGTATAATAATACATGGTCAGTACTTTATTCCTTTTTGTGTACTTTATCAGTACTTTATTCCTTTTTATGACTGAATAATATTTCATTATATGGATATATCATATTTTGTTTAACTTTTATAAACACAAATCTCTATAGAGAAAAAGAAAAGCAATGTATTAGCCTTTTTTTCCCTATAGCTAATAATCCACTCACGCTCGCTCATAGTCTCAGGAGCTCCATTTGTAATTTGTACCTTACTTTTTTCTCCTCCACCCTGAGGGTGACAGGAGCAGATTAGCTTTCTCTTAAAAATTTCAAAATCATTGATTTCTTCTCCGAAACAGTCAGAAGTATAATTCCTAACAAAGTAAAGCTTTACTTCTTCTATGCAAACCTTCTGCTAGGCTCACTCCTCGACTTGGTTTTATTTCTCCACTTCCTCTTCTACCTGTCTCTGGGCTGTTTGTTCTCTCTGCCTCTGCTGAACTGTTGTTGTTACTGTTCTTGTTTGGTCATTAGTGCGGTGATTATCTCATTAGTTCAAACTGAACTAAGTCAGTTTGCTTGACCAATCTGGTGAGAGACTCTACAAGTCTCTTGTTTAAAGATGCATTCTTACTGAAAGGACCCTGCACACAGTAGGTAATTGAATGAATGGAATTAAAAAATGAAGGAATGAATGGATGGATGAATGGGCTCATATTTAGTCCCAGGGAAACAAAAGAGGTATTTGGTTCTGGAGGTTGTGGAAGTGCCCAGATCAGAGCAAGATGTGCAGCAAAAATGGGCTTAGTGTTGAGCCAGTGAGATGTGGGAATCATCTTCAAGTATTTGCAGACGTATGAAAGAAGATTGCCTAGCTTGTTCTGAAAAGTTTCAGAGAGCAGGATCAATATTAAGTGGGTGGAGGTTGTTCCAGGGAAGCCAACTTTGGCTAAATATACAGAAGAACTTTCTAATAATAATAACTGTCTGATAATAGAATAGACTGCTGGAGGATATAGTCCCTGAAAATACTGAAGCTGAAGTTAGACATTTGTCTGCCAGGGAAGTGGTGGAAGTAGACACTCTCTGTAACGAGCAGAAGGTTCAACCAGAGTGCCTTGTCATTCATAACGTGCTGGGAAAAGGAAGATCTTGCAGAGATGGAGAGATATTAAACATGGCCAAACCAGTCTTCTTTCTTTTTTAATACCAATGAGACTGTGTCTCCTTAGGAAGTTGAGTTTAGTAAACTCCATGTGCGTTTGAAGCTCCTCCAATAAATCAGATATCAAGGGCAAAGACTATTACGGACTTGGTAATCATTAAACAACCACAATATTTCTCTGATTCTAATTAATAAAAGTGTGTTATATGTTCCTGATTATAAAAATAATGCATGATTATTGTAGAAAGTTTGGAGACTCTAGGGAAATAGGAAGAAAATTAAATCCATTGGTAATTGCGCCACTCTGATGTTAACTCCTGTTAACATTTTGGTGTACTTCCTTCCACGCTTAAAAAAAGAAATGAACGAGAAAATACAAAATGAAAAGAAAAGTCTCTCACCCCTTTACCTCCCAATCCCATTCTCCAGCGGACTCCATCTAAAATTATTTTGATGGTTACCTCCATATCTGCAAATAATGTGTTGTACCTGTATTTCTTGGTCTATCAACTTCAAAAAAGACCTATTTCTGCCCGCTATAAAAAACAAGGAATTTAGCTCATTGACCCTCTCCCCTAGCTTCCTTTTTCTCTCTTCTTCATTCAGTCTTTTAATTTTGTATGATTATTTTCAATTCTTCTGTTGGTTATCTTTATACCTAAAAATAATCTGTTTTAGACTCTACATCTTGCTGCCCCTTTGTGTCAGATGAGAGAATTAGTGCCCCTAAATTTCTTGGATCTGGAGAACATTCTCAAGTAAAATTTTCAGAGAGAGCAACAGTAAATAAAGTCTCTAAGCCTTTGCTTTCTGAAAATTTGCATCTGAATATGGAATGCTAATTTCAAAAAAAAAATTTTTTTTAACTCTGAAGATGTTGCCATATTGTTCCCCAACATCCTGTGCTACTGAGTTAGAATTCTTCTCATTCCTTGTTATCCTCTCTAGAAACTCTTATCCTCTTTGTTCTTTTTTTTCTTTTGCAGAAGAGATAGGCATATTTTTCCCCCATGGGAAGATTCACCCTAAGCTAACATCTGTTGCCAATCTTCCTCATTTTTTCTTCCTTTCCCCCCACCCCCAAAGCCCCAGTACATATTTGTGTATAGTTGTAAGTTCTTCTGGTTCTTCTATGTGACCTGCCACCACAGCATGGTTACTGACAGACAGGTGTTGTGGTTCCATACCCGGGAATCAAACCTGAGCTGCCAAAGTGGAGCGTGCTGAACTTAACCACTAGGCCATCAGGGCTGGCTCTATTCTCTTTATTCTTGATGCCTTGAAATTTCATGAGAGTCTATTTACATAGGTTTTTTTTTCATTCAGTGGGTTCTACATTTTCAGCCTAAAGACTCATGTCTTTCTTATCTCTGAGAAATTTTCATATATTTACTTCTTTCATTTACTTTCCTCCAATTTTGAAATTCCATCTTTCTAGAATTTCTTTTAGATAGATGTTGGACTCTGAATTTATCCTCCTTCTCAACTTCTCTTACTGTCTTTCTAAAATTTCTTTTTCTCTTTTCTCCTAAGTTCTGAGCGATTTCTCCAATTTTTTCTTCCAGTTGTCCTAAGGAGCCTTTATTTTAGCAATCGTGGGTTTGATATCTAAGAATTAGTCTTAATTTCTGATTATACTTAAAAAAAAAAAACCTGTTGGGCCGGCCCAGTGGCATCGTGGTTAAGTTTGTGTGCTCTGCTTCAGCAGCCCGGGGTTTGTGGGTTCAGATGTGCACTCTGATGGCATCCCATATACAAAATGGAGGAAGATGGGCATGGATGTTAGCTCAGGGCCAATCTTCCTCAGCAAAAACAGGAAGATTGGCAACGGATGTTAGCTCATGGCCAATCTCCCTCACCAAAAAAACCCAAAGAACAAAAACCTATTGATGGATGTGATATCTTCTCAAATTTCTCTTAGAACATTAATTTTAAAACAATTTAAAATTCTCTGCTGTTCACTTAATAATTTCTGTTTGTTTCATGTCAGAATCAGTTGTTCTGTTTATCTTGGCTGCCATCTTTGCTAGTATTGGTTTTTCTCAACTTTCTGGTGGCTATTAATGTTCTGTTGCATTTATAAATAAAGGACTAAGTTAATTAACATATGTGGCTGGAGTAGGTCCCTCTGCCATTACATAAGTCTGCTTCCCCAGCTGGCCTCTTTTTGATGGGAGCACTGCCTGTGAGCACTGGATGGCTGTCTGGACTTACCAGCTTCCCCCAAGAGCAGGAGCCTGGGCTGTACCTCTCCCTCTCTACTGCATGCTAATTGAAGATGAGTTTACTCTGGGGCACCAATGCCCACACTCCCTGCCTAGCCCTCCTCAGGGAAAACATTCAATTTCTTTAGAGTACTTCTGTGTGGGCCTGGTTAGTGTTAGTGGTGGGAAACATAGTGGTTACCAGTGGATTTGCAATGATGATTTGGGGGTGGGGGAGAGAAGGAAGTGACTGGCATAATTGTACCAGTTCTGTACACAAAACTTCAGTTAATATTGATTTCTGTCATGTTTCCCATTCTTATACCCTGTCAGGGCTGATTACAAAGAATAGATTTATGTCAGCTAATACTCTCTGACCTGCAAGTCACACCTGTTGGCTTAAACAAGGAATTTATTATCTTATATAACAAGAATTCCAGAGGTTGTACAGCTCCAGGGTCTGTTAATTTAGCAGCTCAACAACATCAACTGGTAGTTGATTATTTTCATCTTTTTTCTGATGACTCAGCATATCAACCAGTTTGTCAAGCTAACACACCTCCAGGCATCATACCTTCAAGTCAGTGTCCAGAGGCAGGTAAAGAGGCCAAGTGCCTCTTTGTATCACTTTGAGAAAACCAACACAGCTTTGGGGCCAGGCTGGTGGCCTAGCAGTTAAGTTCACGTGTTCCACTTCAGCGGCCCAGGGTTCGACCCCCAGTTCAGATCCTGGGCGTGGACCTACTCACCACTCATCAAGCCATCCTGAGGCAGCATCCCACATAGAAGAGTAGCAACTCTACAACTATGATACACAACTGTGTATTGGGCCATTGGGGAGAAAAAAGAAAAAAGAGGAAGATTGGCAATGGTTGTTAGCACAGGGCCAATCTTCCTCAAAAAAAAAAAACATAGTAAGTTAAAAAAAAAAACCAACACAGCTTTACTGAGATAAAATTCATATACCATTCACCTGTCTAAAGTGTATAATTCAGTGGTTTTAGGATATTCGCAGAATTGTGTGACTATCGCCACTGTCTTATTCCAGAATATTTTCATCACTCCAAAAAGAAACCCCGTACCTATTAAGCAGTAACACCTCAAACACCTCATTCGCCTCCTCTCTCTCCCCCAGTCCCTGGCAACTACTAATCTAGTTTCTGTCTCTATGAATTTGCCTATTCAGGACATTTTGTATACATGGGATTATATAATATGTAGCCTTTAGTGTCTGATTTATTTCACTTAGCATAAGGTTTTCATGTTGCAGCATTAGTCAGTACTTCATTCCTTTCTTTTTTGAAGTTTTTTTTTTTTTTGCTAAGGAAAATTCGCCCTAAGCTAACATCTGTTGCCAATCTTCCTCTTTTTGTGTGTGAGCACCATCACAGCATGGCCACTGACAGACAAGTGGTGTAGGTCGACACCCAGGAACTATGCCCGGGCCACCAAAGTGGAGCAGGTGGAACTTAACCATTAGACCACCGGGCTGGCCCTGAAGTATCTTTTTTATTGTGGTAAAATACACACAACATGAAATGACCATTTTAAAGTGTATAATTCAGTGGCATTAAATACATCACAATGCTGTGCAATCATCACCACTATCTAGTTCCAGAACTTTTTCATCATCCCTAATGGAAACATTGCACCCATTAAACAGTCACTCCCCATTCTCTCTTCCCCCTATTCCCTGGCAACCACAAATCCGCTTTCTGTCTCTACATGTGCCTAGTCTGGATATTTCATTTATACATACGATCATATGACATGTGGCCTTTTGTGTCTGGCTTTTTTTACTTAGCATTGTGCTTTCACTTAGCATCTAAGTTGTAGCAAGTATCACTATTTCATTCCTTTTTATGGCTAAATTGTATCCCATTGTATGGATATGCCACATTTTGTTTATCCATTCATCAGTCAATGGACATTTGAGTTGTTTCCATTTTTCGTCTATTTTGAATAATGCTGTTAGGAACATTTGTGTACAAGTTTTGAGTGGATATAGATTTTAAATTTTCTTGGGTATAAACTTAGGAGTAGAATTGCTGAGTCATATGGTAACTCTATGTTTAATATTTTAAGGAACTGACAAACTGTTTGCCAAAGTGGCTATACTGTTTTACATTCCTGCCAGCAATGTATGAGAATTCTAATACTCATCCTCTCCAATACTTGTTATTGTCCGTCTTTTTGATTATAGCTACCCTAGTAGGTGCAAAGTAGTATCTCATTGTGGTTTTGATTTGCATTTTCCAAATGACTAATAACATTGAGCATATTTTCATATGCTTTTTGGCCATTTGTATACTTTCTTTGGAAAAATTTATTCTTTGAATAAACCCTTTACCCATTTTTTTTTTTTTTTTGTGGGGAAGACCAGCCCTGAGCTAACATCCGTTGCCAATCCTCCCCTTTTTGCTGAGGAAGACTGGCCCTGGGCTAACATCCGTGCCCATCTTCCTCCACTTTATATGGGACGCCGCCACGGCATGGCTGACAGGCAATGCGTCGGCGGGCGCCTGGGATCCGAACCCGCGAACCCCGGGCTGCCAAGCGCGGACTAAACCGCTGCGCCACCGGGCAGCCCCCCTTTACCCATTTTTTATTTGGGTTATTTGTGTCTTTTTACTGTTGTTGTAAAGAGTTCTTTATATATTGTGGATCTATGTATCACTTTGATCAGTGAGGAAAACCTTTCTCTGAAGTCCCTAAAAGCTGTCCCAGCTTCTCTTTGGCCAGAATTGTGTCACATGCCTGTGGCTAAAGCAGTCACAGGCCAGGGGAATGGGACCCCACTGAGATTGGTTTTAATTCACTTCATGGGGTTGGAAATGGGTCCAGCTTCCACCCAATCATATGGCTGAGCTGAGTAGGATAGACATTTTACAAAAGAGAGGTTCTGTTAGGAAGAAGAGAATGGCTTTGAGTAGGCAACTCCACCAGTCAGGGTCTCAACAGGAAACAGATAGCTGAGGCAAAATAGCATAATGTGAAGTTGTATTTACAAAGGGACCTGGGGCTTAACAGCAAACTGTTACCACTCTAAGCTTGAAGGGACAAGGGTGGAGAATGAATCTGACCGGGCAGACAGAAGATATAAGTACAGCGACCAGGCATGTCTGTCTCAGGCCTGCCTTGCACTGCTGCCTTTTCTTGTGTGTGTTTTGGGCCATGATTTTCTCTGCTCTTTTACCTGTCATTATTGGCATGTTTGATTTTTGTCTTCTAAAACTTACCTAATCTACTGAGTTTGCCCTTCTCCATTCATATTCTCAGTGCTGGTTTGGATTTATTTCTTGGGTGCTTCTTTACCATCATTTCAATGGGTTGGAGAAGGATGGGAGATAAGCAAGTGTACAAAACCTGGCATCTTGAACTGGAAACTCCTGTCTTTTTCTATGAATATTTTAGAAACATAATTGAATTCATTGTATATGCAATTTTGTAGTCTACTTTTTTCACTTAAGATGATATAAAAAGCATTTCTGTGTGTTAACGTTATTCTCAAACATAATTTTGATGACTACAAAATAGTTCATCACGAGTATACCATAACTTATTTTAACAACTCACACAACATTAACTCCTCCCAATAAACCCCTCCACCACTGTTTTGGGTTATTTTAGGTTTTATAAATTATTCAGTATTAAAAATGAGACTCCAGTTAACATTCTTGTGCGTAAATATTTGCCTACAATTCAGATTATTTCCTCAGAATAGATTCTTAGAAGTAGAATTTCTATAACAAAATATATGAGCAGCTTAAGGCCTTTAAAACCTAGTAGAAAATTTTTATAATATGGGAAGATTTTTGCCAGTCTGTATTCTCACCAAAAATGTGTTCAAGTCCATATCTCTGCACCCATGCCAGCATTGCATAACATATTTTTCTTTAATTTTATATGCAAAAATGACATCCTATTGTTTTACTTTGCATTTCTATATGTACTTACACAACTGATTTTTAAAAAATTTGTTAAGAATATTTCTTCATTTGTGAATTGTCTGCTCACATCACTTGCTCACTTTTTATATGGGGTGTTAGTGTATTTAACTTTTTATGCTTTGAGTAGATAATTCACAGAGGGTTACAAAATTCAAAAAGTACTAAAGGAACATGATATTCTAGTCACTCATTTCTGTTTGAGTTGGCAGCCATCAACTCTAATTCCTTGTATACCCTTCCAAAGGTAACCCATGCTTGTATGAACAACTACTTACATATATTTTTTCACACAAATGTTAGTGTCTTATATATACTCTCTGTGTCTTGGAGATCCTTCCATTTTAGCACATAAAGATCTGCTTCTTTCTTTTTTTTTGAGGAAGATTGACCCTGCACTAACATCTGTTGCCAATCTTCCTCTTTTTTTTTTCCTCCCCCAAAGCCCCAATACATATTTGTGTGTCATAGTTGTAGAGTTGTGGCTCTTCTACATGGGACGCCGCCTCAGCATGGCTTGATGAGCAGTGAGTAGGTCCGCGCCCAGGATCTGAACCGGGGAACCCTGGGCCACAGAGGCAGTACGTGAGAAATTAACTGCTTTGCCACTGGGCCAGCCCCTGCTTCTTTCTTTTCAATGACTACTTGAGATGCTGTTATTTGGATGTACCATAATTTATGTGCCCTATATGATAGAAATGAGGTGGTTTTTAACCTTCAGCCACTGTAAGCAATGTTGCAATAAATATCTTTGTACCTATGAGTGTGTCTGTAGAATAAATTCCTAGAAATGAAATTATGGGGTTAAGGGTACAAGGACTCAAAATTTTTATAGATAGTGCAAACTACTCTCCATAGAAATTTTTCCTCAGTCTCACCAGCTTTTTGTTTTTTGTTTTTTGTAAGGAAGACTAGCCCTGAGCTAACATCTGTTGCCAATCCTCCCCTTTTTGCTGAGGAAGACTGGCCCTGGGCTAACATCCGTGCCCATCTTCCTCTACTTTATATGGGACATTGCCACAGCGTGGCTTGACAAGTGGTGCTTTGGTCTGCCCCTGGGATCTGAACCTGCAAACCTCCAAGCCGCTGAAGCAGAGTGTGCAAACTTAACTGCTGTGCCGGCTCCTCACCAACTTTTTGTTATCATACTTTCTGATATTTGCTAATCAGTTAAGTGAAAAATGGTATGTTGTTATAATTTGAAATTGCACTCTCTTATTAGTGAGGTTAAGCATCTTTTCATATGTTTAAAAGCCATTTGTGTTTCTTTTCTGTAAATTATCCATTTATATTCTATGCCCATGTTTTGCATTGAGTTATTAGTTTGTTGTTTTTTTTTAAATTGCTTTGTACGAGTTCTTTATAATGTAAATTGGTCCTTTTTGATATGGATTGCACAGTGTATTTCTAACCCATTTTTAAGAGTTTAATATATGTAAGCCTGTGGCAAGGCTCCCTCCTTTTCCTTGACCTGGGGAGTGGTCTGCTGGTTAGTATTTCTCTTTACCTAGTCATCCTCAAGGATGGGTGCTTTAGCTCCACCTTGGTCTATTTTGTCTCCTAATTTACCTAAAGGTAGACATAACTTACCACTTCAAAAGCTATTATTTTTTCCATAAAAACCTCACAGTCTCATGTGACAAAAGCACAATATAGTGAATTGTATACTTGAGAAAAAAGTATCCCCTTATCAACATGTCTTTGACTCTATGCCATGCTAAATAATAGCACTGGTCCTATTAGTTAAAGGTGCATTCATCTTCCTCCTTGACTGGTTTTCGTTACAAAGGGCCCAATATCTCTGCCTGAGCCATTCTGGATGAATGAGACTTATGATAACGAGTAAGGATAGATGGATGGGAGTAGAAAGGGATGAGGGTAGGGGAGATTGTACTAAAGATCTTCATTTTGAGGACTAATATCCCAGTGGACCTTCTCAGCAGAGGTAATAATTTTCCATCCTGTTAGGTAGGGCATGGTCCTTCAGAACAATGCCATGTGTATCATGTCTTATGAGCTCATAGGACAAATATTGATTGGTTTGGAGTCATCCTAGGGTGGCATAGTCATAACTGTTGCAACATTAACTTCAAAGGTTATGTTGGGAAAAGGCTAGGACTAATGACCAAGGAAAGAGAATAGTGCCATCCCAACTGGGGTGGATAATTCCTGTTTTAAATCTATTGTATTTGTCTATTGTTGTGTAACAAATTACCCCCAAAACTTAGCAGCTTAAAAATAAACATTTTATCTTACAATTTCTATGGATCAGGAATTTGGGAGTAGCTTATCTGGGTTCTACTTCAGGATTTCTCATGAGGTTGCAGTTAATATGCTCCCTGGGACTAAGGTCATCTGAAGGCTTGCCTGGGGCCAGAGGATCTGTTTCTAAGATGACTCACTCACATGGCTGTTGGCAGAAGCTCTCAGTTCCTTACCAAGTGGACCTCTCCAAAGAGCTACTTGAGTGTCTTCTTGATGGGGCTGGTAGCTGTCCCTGCAGTGAATGACCTGAGAGAGAGAGAACAAGGAAGAAACCATATTGCTTTCTATCACCTGTTTTTGGAAGTCTTGCTCTGAAACTTCCACCATATTCTATTCATTAGTCAGGAGTCACTGAGTTCAGCCCACACTCAAGGGAAGGAGAACTAAACTTTACTTTTTGAAGGAAGGAATATCAAATAATTTGTGGACATATTTTAAAACCATCACACTCAACATTCCTTAAAAACACTTATCAAAGCATACTTTGAAGTTTATTCCATTGCTTGAACTATATGTATCCATTGATTCCAGAAATATTTATTGAGTGTGTTACCTGAATCACTGCATACGATTTTTACCATTCATTACTGGGAACTATTCTGTTCTAAAGACTGGTATCCTCCTAACAGTGACCTTTTTCCCTTCTCAGGTGCTCGTTGGGCTTCTTTTTATTCTAGCAGCCATAGAGCTGGTCCTTGTACTCACAGAAGACTCTGGACAAGCTACAGTCCCTGCCATCAGATATACCAATCCAAGCCTCTACCTGGGCACGTGGGTAAGGCCCATCACCACTTCTGTCCTGTTTATTTTCTCTCTATTTATAGTTATCTAGCTGAAATTTGCTCTTTTGGAATGAAATTAATTCCAATTTCATCTGCCGTTTTCAAGGGACCTATGGTGAGGCAAAGCTTAGAGGTAATGGGGTAAAACAAATATTAGCTTTTTATCTTCTTTTGATCACTAGTTTATAGAGCTTCTCCCTAGGGTCACTAGCTTTAGTGACTGAAATGTGTATCTTATGGCTGCATATCTTGCCATCTAAGGATCATACATGAAATCCAACTTTCTTGATGTAAAAAAATTTTCTAAATGCTGTAAATATTATTTTTAAATTGACTGACTGGTGACTTTAACCAGTGGATCACTGGGTCTAGAGTTGTTTGTATAAACTTGATGACAGAAACTGATGTCTCTCCTACAGGCATGATTTGTGGGGGCCCGGACAGTGTTTAAAAAACAATTGAGTTAGATGCCATCATTTTAAAAGAGGAGGATGTCACATCATTATTTGGATTTCCAAACTTTCTTGAAAAATCAGAATGTCTGGCAACTATAGGCTTACATTCCCACAGGGCAATGGTCAGCTAGGACTGAGTAGCAGTTGCCCCCCTTAGACCAGGCATGTGCTCAATGCAGTCCCCCACCCTCACTTCACTCAGTAACATGGTCTGCCTGGCCCCTGTAGACATTATTGTTTGTTACCATTGTTATAAAACAAAGAAAGAAGAATCTAGCCAGTGGTGTGCTGGAGCCAGCTCACAGAGCTGATTGTGTGCATCTCTTCCCAACCCTGTGGTTTAGTGACATCATGTTGGAGCTTGAAATCCACCATCGTGGGAATATTTACACAATGGAAATTGACAAAGGCTACAAGTCATGGGTTTTTTTTCAGAATGTTGATTTACCAGCACAGCACTGGGCCTAGGAAACTAACGTTTGATTAATTGTATCTAAGTGGGATGTTATGAGGCAAATTTTTTTATTAATTGCTTAGTCTGATATGAGAAAATCACGATACAGATAACTTGCACCTATCCAGCAAAATCTGGCTCCCCCGCCTGACTACTGTAATGCCTGAAATGAATTTTCTTGGGTCTTGAAAAGGTTTTTCTGACTCCCAAAGTAACTCTATTAAAATGCAGAGGGTGACCCTCTGCGTTCTTGGCTAACTCCCCGCCCAAGTGTGGCGAATAGAGATGGGGCAGGGAAGAGGGTCCCAGGGAGACCACTGAGGCCCTGAAAAGAGAAAGTTGGATAGTATCAGGGAGGAAATCTGCAATTTCGCATTTGTGTGCTTTCTACCTGGCTAGATTAGTTACAACAATCTCCTCCTTCAGCCCTCCTTTCCTCCTCTGTTCTGATACCCTTCTTGCCTCTTGTCCTTGGTTAGTGACAATATTTTTCAGAACTTGATATGAATTTCTCTCTAGCTCCTGGTTTCGCTGATCCAACACAGCAGGCGATGGTGTGTGCAGAAGGACTCTTGGTTCCTGTCCATTTTCTGGATTCTCTCAATAATCTGTGGCACTTTCCAGTTTCAGACTCTGATCCGGACACTGTTAAAGGTAAGGAGGAAAGAGAGAGTGACAGGAGAAATTGCTGGGCAACTTCTAATTTCTAAGTTGGAGTAAAGGGCATAATGTGAGCTGTACTCCAGAATAGAATTGTATTTAGGGGATTCGATAATAGGCTTAGTCACAAACATTGACATATATGGGCCATTTAGATTTAATTTGGATACAAGGCTCATTATCTCTGTTTTTTGTTTTTTGTTTTTTCCATAGGACAGCAATTCTAATCTGGCCTACTCCTGCCTGTTCTTCATCTGCTATGCATTCCAGATCCTGATTCTGATCCTTTCAGCATTTTCGGAAAAAGATGACTCATCAAATGTGAGATTCTAAATATGCCCACCTCATACATTATTTAATTGGATGGTATCTTGATAAATATGACTTTGATATGTCTAGGTCTCCTGGAGGTCCTGTGAGCCCAGAATACAGTAGTATAGGTCATTTTATGACATAAGGAAACAGAAGGTGACTAGAGCATGGAAATATTGACTTTTGCACTGACCCACCAACCTTCAGCATAGAAAATTAATTCATATGTGTATGCCAAAAAATCTGATCATCATTCTATTGGTAACCTTAGGGTCTCCAAATAAATATATGTTGTTCAGCCTACTTCAGTATCATATCTAGTTTCTAGCACAACATCATATCTAGAAAAATCAGTTTCTGATTTTAGAGTCCCATAGAGTTCCTGTTTCCAATTGATTTACTTTCTGATTTTTTGTGTGTCTTACAGAGTCCGTTATCCACAGCTTCATTTCTGAGTAGCGTTACCTTTAGTTGGTATGACAGGTAGGAAATGCGTGGAGTATGGGTTGTCTGTTCTCTATCCCCTCACTCTCCTGAAAGTGATGGAAATGCCTCCTGTGACCTCCATTTCTCCTCTACTTAGAGTCAGAGAATGTTAAAACTTACAGATTAATTTAATTTAGTTCCTTCACTGGGAAGATTGGAATCCTGAGGAGAGGATGGGGGAGATTTGCTCTTGGTAGCCTGGGGGTTCCACGGAGAAAAGGAAGGACAGTAGGAAAAGAAGGCAGTAGGACAGGAAAAGGGAAATTTGGGGGCAGGCAATGTGGCACAGATTTGGAGGGTAAGAGATGAACTAGCTGGCCTGGACTACCAGAGGATCTGCAGCAGGTGTCCTTGGCCTTTGTAGTTCCATGGACTCCTTGGCAGGCTGGTAACACCCATGAATCCCTTCTTAGATAATATCATTAGTGCACAAAATAAAAGAGATAGGACTATAAAGGAACCCAAATATATTGAAATGTGGTTACCAAAATATTTTTTAAACCACCAAATTTATGATGTAGTAATACACATACTTCTTTATTAATTCATTAAATAACAAGATCTAGGGAGGGATCTAATAATGACCATAATTTCAAAGTAGTGATGAGTGTAAATGAGCCATGAAAACATCTGTGATGTCTCTTGGTGATAAAGGCACAGGTATTCCTTTTTACAGCTATGGTTGGTTGCCTACACTCATTGAAAAGAAAGGCTAAATTCCAGTTAGAAGCTTGTAGAACTAAAGATGTAATTTATTTTCTATCCATGTTCTCAAATCCCAGGTTGAGGAGCCCTGATCTAGAGAGACAGTATAGAGGCGGCCTCCAGTTCTGCTCAGTTCCTTAAGGGCATTGTGGAGGCCCCTCAAGGAGATGCCAGAATGTCAGAGAGGTAGCTGGTGTTTGAGGAGGAAGGAGCAGGAATGGGGGAGGTGATGCTCCTTTGGCTTTTAATTCAGTAGTGCCCTTCCCCTTCCCCTTCTCTTGTTATCTTCTCCCACCTTCCATCACCCCCACCTGCTGCCTTTTCTGCTGTCTCCACTCCTCTTTCAAGTTCAGAAGGCTGGGAGATGGGGTAGTGGGACAAGGAAGAAGTTTCATTCTTTTGTCCCTCCATCCCTGAACTGCATGGTTTTGACAGAGGCAGCAAGGAGACAGCCTCTGACAGCCTGTAGGGTCTCAGCTTGTGGGTCACTCTTGTTCCAGCATTGTTCTGAAAGGCTACAAGCACCCTCTGACACTTGAAGATATCTGGGATGTTGACGAAGAGTTGAAAACCAAGACACTAGTCAGCAGGTTTGAAGTGTACATGAAAAGAGAGCTGCAGAAGGCCAGGCGGTCACTCCAGAGATGGAAGCAGAAGAACTCTCAGGGGAGCTCTGGAACCAGGCTGCACGGCTTGAACAAGAGTCAGAGTCAAAGCCAAGATGTCCTTGTCCTGGTAACTTTCCCATGAGTGTCTGTGCAAATGTGTTGTATGTCTCAGGCAAGAGGAAATCAGTGTCATGGTGATTCTGTCCTTACATTTTTGATAGCACTTTATACTCTGCAGTGCATTTTATATTATTAGTAGTATTCACAATACTTATAATACCTTAGTGATAGATACATGGGGGTATAACGTACTATTCTCTTTCCTTTTGGGTACATTTGAAATTTTCTATCGTGAAATGCCTTTAAAAATAGAAAAATAAAATAAAATAATACCTTAGCATTACTAGACTTTGTACCTGGATGGGATTTAGCATTAGCAGCTAATCTATTTATTTATTCACTCGAAAATATTTGTTGAGTACCACTGTGTGTCAGAGACCATTCTGGACACTGGGTGCAAGGAACAGCCTGAAAGAGTCCTCATCTTTAGAAAGCTAGAAAATAAACAATGAACAAATACTGATGTTACTTTTCGAGAGTAATAAGCGCTATTAAGAAAATAAAACATGTTAATGTGTTTAGAGTGACGTGCTACTTTAAGGTAATAGGAGAGGCTGCTCAGAGGAGGTGACATTTGAGCAGAGATCCAAATGATGAGACGAATCCATCTGAGGGACCATCAGAAGGAAGTGTGTTCCAATCAGAGGGAGCAGGAGTGTGAGGCTGAGAGGGGAACACGTCTGGCTCATTTAGAGAACTGAAAGAAGGTTTGGGAGCATAGAGAGAGAGGCTGAGTGTGGGGTGAGATGAGCTCAGGGAAGTGGATAGGATTAAGGAGTGTAGACCCTTGTGGGCCATGGTAAGAAGTCTGGATTTTATTTTAAAAGTCTGATGGAAAGTGAGTGGAAGATTTTAAGCAGAGGAGTAATGAGATCAGATTTATATTTTTCAATATAAATTGGGCTGCTGCTGGGAGAATGGGTGGTTGAGGGGCAAGAGTGGAAGCTGGGAGGCAGTTTGGAGCAGTTGTCCAGGCAAGAGAGACCGATCAGATGGGACCTCAGTGAGAGAAATGACAAAATGTCACTGGTAGAAAAACCTGGAAACTGAGGCTGGGAAGCTGGAATTTGGGGCTTGGTGGGACTCTGGGGAATATAATGAGGCCAAAACACAGGAAAAGGAAGAGGCTGGTGAGTGAGTGGTAAGTCCCCATGTTTTAGATTCCCAGGGCTGCTGAAACGAGGTACCACAAACTGCGTGGGTTAAAACAACAGAAATTTATTGTCTCATAGCTCAGGAGGCCAAAAGTCTGAAATCAATGTATTGGCAGGGCCACACTCCCTTTGAAACCTGTAGAGGAGAAACCCTTTCCTCTTTTACCTTCTGGTTTTTGCCAGCAATCCTTGGCATTCCTTGGCCAGTGGATGCGTCACTCCAATCTCTGCCTCTGTCATCACATGGCCATCTTCTCTCTGTCTATGTCTCTTTCTCTTCTTATAAGGACACCAGTCATATTGGAGTAGGGCCCATCCTAATGACTTCATCTTAACTTGATTATATCTGCAAAGGCCCTCTTTCCAAATAATGGCACATTCTAAGGTACTAGGGGCTTAGGACTTCAACATATCTTTTGGGGGGATACATTTCAACCCATAACATCCCATTACAGTCACAAGCAAGAAAAGAATGAAAAGACTTCAAAGCATCCAAAATATATGTATCATCGTGTCCACTCCCTTCACTCTCAGGATTGGCCCCCTCAGAGTCTATTCTTTATTTTTTTTATTTTATAATTTTTTTGGTGAGGAAGACTGGCCCTGAGCTAACATCTGTGCCCATCTTCCTCTATTTTGTATGTGGGACCCCACCACAGCATGGCTTGATGTGCAGCGTGCAGGTCTGCTCCAGGGATTCAAACCTGCAAACTCCGGGCTGCCAAAGTGGAGCACACAAACTTAACTGCTATACCACTGGGCCAGCCCTGTTCTTCATTTTTATGTGGTACTCTCACCAGCTTAGTTGCCTGTTTTCCTAATCAAAAATAGACTATAAGTATCAGTTAGGAGGGGAAAGGGGAACAATGATGGTGGCTAAAAGGGTGGATGGTGACCAGGCAGTGAGGAGAGGACCAAAAGCTGTACAAAGAAGGCAACAGGGCTCAAGGGGGTTAACACTCTGGAGCTGTTCAGTGCAGGATAGTCTTAAACTACATAGTTCTGTGGGCACTGTTGTTGTTTGGTTTTGTACCTAGGAAGAAGCTAAGAAGAAAAAAAAGAAGTCTGGGACCACAAAAGACTATCCCAAGTCCTGGTTGGTCATGGCCCTCTTCAAAACTTTCTACGTCATACTCCTGAAATCATTCCTACTGAAGCTGGTGTATGACATCCTCACGTTTCTGAATCCTCAGCTGCAGAAGTGAGTCCCCGGACCCTGGGCTGTCTTTTCAGGGCTTCCTCTGCCACTCTCCCTTTTGCCCTGTTTTTATGCAGGCAGGAGCTTATTTTTAAATTCTCATATTTTAAAATGCTCATAATTTTCTTCTACCTCACAGCATTGTGTTCGTGAAAAGCACAAGGCAATTTTCAAGATCTAAGATGACATATCCTTTAGCCTCCC
Organism: Tapirus indicus; assembly: GCA_031878705.1. Lineage (NCBI taxonomy): Eukaryota > Metazoa > Chordata > Mammalia > Perissodactyla > Tapiridae > Tapirus > Tapirus indicus. Next base: position 29,518,157 of record CM062921.1, on the reverse strand, counting down.
TCTTTTCCACATCACTCCCCTCACAGGAAGCCAGATGCTTGTTAGGGGCCCTTTCTGGTTAAACAGAACTGCTGTGGCCTGAACCATGTCCAAGAGATGGGCAGCATATCCCAGAAGAGCCTTGTAGCTAGCATATCTTGTGACCTCTTCACTCCATAGTCGTAGCCTTCAATGGGAGGTTCAGGTTAATCATGCCAGGACCTATGGAATGAATTAGCCTCCAGGGAAGCCTTTCTAACTCTTGCTGGGTACATGTCCTAATTCCTTTTCAGGCTTGTATTGTCCAGGAGCAAATCAACTTGTCCCAGCCTCTTTTACCAGGGAGTGGGGGAAGACAGGGCCAAATCATTGCAGTGGTAGCTCTGTGGAGCATTCATTATCCCTTCTCACAGCCATATGTCATAAACCGTAAGCTCTTGTTGCTTGTCTTCAAGCAAAGCAAGAGCATTGGCACAACTGTAGAGCTTAGGTCTTCTGAGAGCATTGGACAATTCCGGTCACTTTGTTATCTGTAGGGAAGAGTAGAGTAGCCGGCTCTGCATGAGGAGTGTGAGGAGCACTCGAAGGCTTGATGGGCGTCACTTACTTGGTTTTGCTCTGGCAGGTGGCTGATCTCCTTCGCAAATAACCCTGACGCATATGTGTGGACTGGATATGTCTGTTCAGCCCTCTTCTTTGCTGTGGCCCTCATCCAGTCTTTCTGCCTTCAGACTTATTTTCAACTGTGTTTCATCCTGGGCACAAAAGTACGGGCAACCGTCATGGCTTCCATATATAAGAAGGTAAGTGGAATATGTCATCACCAAAGAAAATCCCCCTTAGTAAAAGTGAGCATTTATTCCAAGACTGAGGAAAATTTGATGGAAATGATAACTGACTTCAACACTTGATTTTGACTAACCATACAGTCTTCTTTAGATGTTTCTTTGGAAATTAAAATGTGAAAAGCGTGTACACAGACATAGGGTGTGTGTAGGGGGGGATGCACTCCAGGGAAAAGTTGGCAGGATCTGCCTTTCAGCCTTGAAGGCTTGCATACCTGTCCTTCTTCCCACCTCTCTCAACAAGGTGAGAAAGCCTTGGGAAATAATGTATAGCCAGAAAAGCATCTTGCAAAGCACAGACTGTTAAAACCACCAACATTCAAACCAAATACTAAGTGAAACTGGGCTTGTAAGACCTGGTGTGTCCATCTCAAATTACAATTTCACCATAAACTAGAATGCTCTATGGTCCAGGGCTCCATCTCCCCAGACTTGCATTTGCCCAATGACCTCTTTTTCTAAATCTTTGGTGACTGAGCAACCCCTCCCCTACGTGACTCCATTTTTTGATTTGTAACTACATTCACTCTGATTAATAGTTCTGCAGACTTGGGAACTTTTCCATTCCTGAAGATGATTTTGCTCATCTTCCCTCTGATATGTTGCTTTTAACATTTAACTTTCTCGGGGCAACTGTATTTTCCTTATGTCCTTGATACCAAGGTGAAGTCTCATTTTGTCCCTTAAGAAATGAAAATAGTCAATTATATCCAATAAAAATAAATAAATAAATGGAAAGAAAGAAACGCAGACAGAGTAGCTATGATCAGTGACTACGAGCCTGAGGAGGAAATTCACCTATGAGGAGATAGGACTTTTTATAGGTCAGAGCATCAAAAGTTGCCTTTTCTTCCTCTTTTTCTTCCAGCACTAGAGAGTTCATCGTAGTGATTTCTCTATTACAGTTCCTGGTTTTCTCCTTTGCTTTCCTCTCTTAAAACACCAATGTGTCTTTGTCTTCCCTGAGTAGATATTGACACGTCAAGAGACCCAGACAGGTAATCCAAATGTCTTTAGATCAGAAGTCTGGTCAAGTCCTGTGAACTCCCAGATGCCCTCACACTGGAATTTGTCTTCCCTTCAATTATTTATTTGTTTATTTATTTAATTTTTTTTCCGCTTTTTTGCTGAGGAGAACTGGCCCTGAGCTAACATCTGCTGCCAATCCTCCTCTTTTGTTTTGGCCTGAGGATGATCAGCCCTGAGCTAATAACTGTGCCAATCTTCCTCTATTTTGTATGTGGGACACTGCCACAGCATGGCTGGTGAGTGGAGTAGGTCCATGCCCAGGATCTGAACCTGCAAACCCAGGCTGCTGAAGCAGAGCACGTAGAGCTCAAACCACTCGGCATGGGGCCAGGCCCCCACACCAATTAATTTTTTAATCCTCTTATTCCTGGGGCTGGCCATGTGGCCAAGTGGTTAAAGTTCCACGTGCTCTGCTTCGGCAGCCTGGGTTCGCGGGTTCAGATCCCAGGTGTGGACCTACTTCACTCGTCAACCACGCTGTGGAGGCATCCCAGATACAAAATAGAGGAAGACTGGCACAGATGTTAGCTCAGAGCTAATCTTCCTGAAGGAAAAGAAAAAAAATAAGAGGAGGATTGCCAACAGATGTTAGCTCAGGTCAAATCATCCTCACCAAAACAAAACACAAATCCTCTTATTCCTTCTGGAGATACTGGATTTCTGCTGGTTTGCAGAATTTGAGGTCACTAATCAGGCTGTCTCAGCCGTTACTACAAATATTACACTTTTACAATTGTGATGATTCATTCTCACTATTTTGTTTCTTAGTATTCTCCAGGTTTTGCAACTGTTACAATCCATAAAGAATCTGTAAAATGGAGCCCTTAGGGAGACTTGCATTCAAATAAATATTGCTACTAAAGTAGAATTTAAAATTGACTAATTTCATATGTTTAGACAATGCTTCATTAACGAAATTTTATGAAACATTTTTTACATCCATTGTCAATTCATAGCCCTGTGAAGTAACTGCATTATCCCTATTTTACAGAGAAGTAAGGCTTAGATCATTTCAATGCCTACAATCACATAGCCAGGTCCTGCCCCCAGTCAAGGGCTATTGGAGCTACATTAATGACTTTTCAACTTTATTGAGATTTATTGAGAAAAAAAAGTATAGTGACTACCTTGAAGGATAATTAGATGTTACTGTTTTTTTCTTTTCCATACCAAAATGGAGGCATAACAGTAGACTGATTACTTTAGAACCTTGGTGGCCTAACATTTCAGGAAATTTCTCTCTTTTTACTGTACAACTCCAAATCCTGGTATGTTTCAAAGAAGAATGTATTGATGGATTAAGATGACAGTAGAGCTTCTAGGAGGAGGATGGAGGTGGATATCTAGGGCCACTCATAGCCCATATACAGTTTTTGTGGGAATTAGAAGGCTCTCCTTCCTCTAGGAAGATGTAGCCCACACCAGATGGTGACTTGGTGAGCATGGTGCAGGCTGGTTTCAGTGCCTACCCACCCCCAAGTCCCTTGGCTGGGTGCATTTGTGCAAGGCATTGTTGTAAGTGACAGATCTGTGGGTATCAGCTTTTTGATCTCTCTAACATAAGGAATAAACAAATTTGTGAACCCTGTAGCTTTCCTCTCGATTCTAAAAGCTCTGACCTTCTTGGGAATGGTTGCAACCTCCTCATAAGAGTATAGCTCCAAATAACATTGCCACATCAGAAGTCTGCAAGGCCAGAATCAACACATGCCTCCTCCCTTCATCCCTCTGTTCCTTCCTTCCTTCAGTATTTGATCCACTACTGTGAACCATGTGATACACTAGTGAAATGGACAGATGTAGCCCTTGTCCTCACAGAGTTTACATCTGGTAGAGAAATAGAAAAACAAAACAATTACAGTTCAGTGTGATGAATGTAATGGCAGAGGTAAGTACAAGATGTTACGGCAGTACACAGGATGGGTATCTAACCCAGAATTGGGATACAGGGAAGTCTTCTCAGAAGAAGTTCCATCTAAGCTGACACTAAAGGATAAATAGGAGTTTTATGAGCAAAGAAGTGTGTGTGGGAGGCTGGTGGGGAAGGTGGGAATAGCAGGAAAGAGTGGTCAAGAATGAGAAAACACTATAAGATTTGGAGGCAAGAAGGTACAGCCCCTTGGAAAAGTTGTATCCATATGGAGCCCATCCTTCTACTGTGTTCTCACTTCCTGAGCTTTCCCTTTAACTCCCCGATATCTTTGGCCTTGTCCATGGATCCCAATCCCAATCTTTTTCTTTAGGCCTTGACCCTGTCCAACCGGACCAGGAAGCAGTACACCATTGGGGAAACAGTGACCTTGATGTCTGTGGATGCCCAGAAGCTCATGGACGTGACCAATTTCATCCACTTGCTGTGGTCTACTCTTCTACAGATTGCCTTATCCATCTACTTCCTATGGATAGAATTGGGACCCTCAGTCTTAGCAGGTGTTGGGGTGATGGTGCTCCTAATCCCAGTTAATGGGATACTTGCCACCAAGAATAGGGCTATTCAGGTAAAGAAACAGAGTCACCCTGCAGATATACACACCTTCTTCAAATTCTAAAGTCTTTTGCTTACTCTCTTCCAACTCTTGGTAGGAGTTTGGGCAAGGTAAAGCTGGTAGAAGGCTTTCCATCATCCCAAATGAACTTGGCTTTCTCTATCTTCCCTTTTCATATTCTGACCACTCTTAGGGTTTATATACTCTATCTTCATTCATGTTAGAGGGAAGAGCCTGATTGGAGAAGGAAGAACTGCCCAGGGACCCTGCACATAACTCTTCTATCCTGCTCCTCTGGGCTGTTCTTAGAACAGTGATTATTGGCTCTGTTTTTCCATCACAGCAATACAAACCAGTCAGGCAGGGCAGTCACATGAGTTACCCAAACTTTAAGCCTAAATCTTAGCAATCAACTCTGCTACCATCAGGTGACAGGGCTCCGTACAGATGGTCCTTAGCTCTGCCAGAAATCATAGGTGGGGTGGGACAACTCAATGGTATACATGATTTATTCATTCATTTGTTTTACATTCATTTAGGTGCAAATAATTATTTTAAAAATATTTATTGCATATCCTACTTTTCTGGGAACACAGCAGCAAATTAGGCAAGGCTGTTGCTCTCACAGAGCTTTTATTCTACTTGGGGTGGAGAGTCAGGTCATAAACAAATAAAAGCAAAGAAGAAAAATATCAGGTCATGATAAGTCCTAAGCAGAGAATTAAACAACATGATGTGATAGTGAGTGAGTGGGTGGTTGTTTTAGATTAAGGGGTCATGAAAGACCTCTGTGAGGAGGGGGCATTTGAGCTGAGCTCTGAACAACACAAACCTGCCCGTGAAATAGCAAGCCTTGAAGCAAACATCCTGGGAAGAGGGCACAGTCAGGCCAAGTCTGTGTGGGCAGAAACGAGCTCGGCATGTTCAAGGATCAGAAAGAAGATGGGTGTGGCGGGAGTGGAGTGAGCAAAGAGAGGAGAGTGGGAAAGATGCAACCCATCACAGGGCACCTCAAGTTCTTACCAAGTGACAGCCACAGTGCCACCAAGACCTAGCAACTGCAGCAAGTCTGGACCCTCTCACATGGAAGTGTGTTTTGTTTTTGTTTTACTTTTTCCCGGCAGGTAAAAAATATGAAGAATAAAGACAAACGTTTAAAGATCATGAATGAGATTCTCAGTGGGATCAAGGTGAGAAGCCGAGTGTAGGTGGCCCTCTGTACAATGACGGCAGCAGTAGGTTCCTGGCCTTAACAAACCCCGGTAGAGACCTTGCTTCTGGGCCTGTGGTGCATCGCACGACTCCTGTTTCTTCTCCTACTACCCTTCTCAGGCCCTCTTTTAAACCTTGATTTCTGTTTATTTACCTTAAATGGTTTGTTTTGTTTTTACATTTTACTGCAGAAATTTTCAAATGTGCACAAAAGTAGAGAGAATGATAGAATGAACCCCTGTGGACTTATCCCCCAGCTCCTGTCATTATCAGCATGACCTAACTAGTTTCATCTACACCCCCACTCCCCACTTCATGCCCTGCTAGATTATTTTAAAACAAGTCTCAGATATCTTGTCATTTCACTTGTAAATATTTGTATGTATTTCTAAAAGAAGGCCGCCCGGTGGCGCAGCGGTTTAGTCCGCGCTTGGCAGTCGGGGTTCGCGAGTTCGGATCCCGGGCGCCCGCCGACGCACTGCCTGTCAGCCATGCTGTGGCGGCGTCCCATATAAAGTGGAGGAAGATGGGCACGGATGTTAGCCCAGGGCCAGTCTTCCTCAGCAAAACGGGGAGGATTGGCAACAGATGTTAGCTCAGGGCTTGTCTTCCCCACAAAAAAAAAAAAAAAAAAGAAGGACTTCATTTTTTAATAACCAGAATACCATTCTCACACCTAAAAAAATTAACTATCATGATTTGGGAGACTTAAACTTCCCAATTGCCTCATATATGTCTTTTTTTTTTTTCTTGTACTTTTGGTTAGTATTGAATAAGCATCCAAAAAATGGTCACACATAGCATTTAGTTGATAGTGTTTTGAATCTACAATAGTTCCTCTTTCCTTTTTTTTTTGGTCATATTGGAGAAACCATGTTCTTATTTCCTCTTATAAATTTGTAGTTAGATCTGGAGGCTTGATTAGATTTAGGTTTGATTTAAAAAAAAAATTTTTTTTGGTGGGGTGGTGGGGCGGGGATACTTTCGGGTGGTGCTGTGTGCTTCCAAACATCAGCGATGACGAGTGGTCAGGGGTCCAGGTGTTGTCAGCCTGATTCATCCCTTGTTATGTTTCCTGCCATTCTTTCACCTCAAGCAGTGATCTGTGGCCCTGGTAGCACTTTCTGATCCCCTGAGAAATCTGTAAAACCCACTGAGGCTTGGGTCCTACTTCAAACCATTTAAATTGGACTCTCTGGGGTGAGGCCCAGTCATACATATTTTTTTAAAGCTCCCTAAGTGATTGTAATCTGCAGCCAAGGTTGAAAACCACTGTCATAAACGTTTTAGCAGTCACTGATGATCATTGCCTTGATCTGTTCTTTCACTAGGAGTTGCAAAAGGGTGATATTTTAATTCTGTTATTCCTTTGACATTGATAAGCTGGAATTCTATAAAGAAGGATTACCTTTAATCAACTAGTTGGTTACCCTAAAATAAAATTTGTATTAGATAGGCAGGATAAGTGCTTGCTTCTTTCCATTTACTAGCTTTCAAAATAATGCATTTCATCTTCCAAAGGTGACCAATAATTTGTTTTTTAATGTGTATATAGTTTTGAATTTATGGATTTTAACATGACCAAAAACTTCTTTAAAATGAAACAGAGGCCCCTCTTAACTCCCTGATATTTCTCCACACAGAGCTCTGATGAGCCTTTTCTGCTAATGTACCAAAATGAAAAGATAGACCTGGTTTAGAGTCTCAGCTCCACCACTTGCTAGCTTGGGGACTTTGGCCAAGTTACTTAGCCTATCTCAGCCTATTTCCTATTGTTAAAATGGATACAATAATTCTACAAAAGTAGGGAACTGACTCTCCTTGATTTGCACTGGGTTTAGTACTGAAAACCTTGTGTCCCGGGCAACCCTTTAGTCCTGGGCAAACTGGGACAGTTGGTCACACTAATGTTGTTATAAGGATTAAGTAAGATAATGTCTATAAAATGCTTTGTACATAGTAGGTTGTTAGCAAATACAAGCTGACATTCTATAATCATACTTTATAATCTGGATTTCTACCCCCCAAATTTTGGGGAGCATACCCTAAAACCTGGGTGGATGAGACATACCTGTTGTCCTTTCAGGGCAACAGTGTAAGTTGTGCTCTTTTCTATCCTATTAGATCCTGAAATATTTCGCCTGGGAACCTTCATTCAAAGACCAAGTCCACAACCTTCGGAAGAATGAGCTCAAGAACCTGCTGACCTTTGGGCAATTGCAGTCTGTGATGACATTTCTCTTATACTTAACTCCTGTCCTGGTGAGTGACAGGAGTCAGTGGGCTGGGTCAGCTTCCTGAAGAAGGTCTGTTCTAGATAGACTGCCAGCACCTCTAGGCCTGACCTCAAAATCCAGGGAACTCAGCCCCCCTCCTCAACTCCCCGAGCTGCTATTCCTACCTCATGCCCCTCGACTCTAGTTTCACCCTTGTGTATGATTTGGTGGTCTGGCAGCCCAGACCAAGTTTCTGGGATGTTCAGCATGAATGTGGTATCCAGGAATGATTTGCATAGAAGGGCTTCTTGTCTTTCTGGGGAGGCTCTATGGGTCTATAGAGGAAGGAATACTGATATAGGAGCCAGGACACCTGAGCTCTGGTCCCAGCAAAGCCAGTAATTAACTTTGTGACCTTGGGTAAGATATTTTCTCATCTTCTGGGCTCAGTTTTCTCATCTGTAATGTGGGAAGGTTGAGATAATCCCTAAGACTCCTTCAACACTGATATACTGTATTCCTGAGACTTAGCACAAGGCTGCTTGAGCCCTTTTAGGAATAAATTGCTCATGACTTTGCTTTTCCAGGTGTCTGTGACCACATTTTCAGTTTACGTCCTGGTGGATAGCAATAATGTTTTGACTGCAGAAAAGGCCTTCACCTCCATCACCCTCTTCAATATCCTACGCTTTCCCATGAGCATGCTTCCCATGTTAATCTCCTCCATGCTCCAGGTAGGTAGGAACTCTCACTGCTAACTGATTATCTCTGATTAAAAGCCTTAGATTCCAGAATGACTGGTCTTTCTTTTTTTTTTAATTTTTATTGATGTCTTAATAGTTTATAACATTGTGGGGTTTTAGTTGTACATTATTATTTGTCTGTCACCATCTGAATGCATCCCTTCACCCCTTGTGCCCACCCCCAACCCCCTTCCCCCTGGTAATCACCAACCAGTTCTCTCTGTCTATGTGTTAGTTTATATTCCACATATGAGTGAAATCATGTGGTGTTTGTCCTTCTCTCTCTGGCTTATTTCACTTAACATAATACCCTCTAGGTCCATCCATGTTGTTGCAAATGGGACAATTCTGTCGTCTTTTTTTATGGCTGAGTAGTATTCCATTGTATATATATACCACATCTTCTTTATCCAATCATCAGTCGAGGGATGCTTGGGTTGCTTCCACCTCTTGGTTATAGTGAATAATGCTGCAATGAAGATAGGGGTGCATAAGCCTCTTGGGGTGGTTGATTTCATGTCTGTTGGGTAGATGCCCAAGAGTGGGATTGCTGGATCATAAGGTATTTCTATTTTTAATTTTTTGAGGAATCTCCATGCTGTTTTCCATAGAGGCTGCACCAGTTTGCATTCCCACCAGCAGTGAATGAGGGTTCCCATTTCTCCACAACCTCCCCAACATTTGTTGATTTTTGTCTTGGTGATTATAGCAGAATGATTGGCCTTTCATATCTCATTTCTAACTGAACTTCCAGTTAGAGAGATTTTTTTGGTCTCCGGGGAACAATGGTTTGATCTTAGTAAAATCACAAGCTCTGAGCCCCAGTTTATCTGACTGTAAAATGAAGATGATCACCAATCTCATCTACCTCACAGGGAGACAATGCTTGTGAAAGCATTAGTGAGATTATTATGATTAGCCCTGGCACCTGGAACATTTCTAAGCCCTTTTCCCAGCCCAGTTTCCCCCACATATTCCCAAGGCTCTTGAAGTATTTAGGCATTAGGGAACTATGGCATGAAGGGAGAGAAAAGACCCTCTCATTGCATGAAGCCATGTGGTGGTAAAACCAAAGGCAATTTGGGAGTCTCAAGCTGTCAGAAAATGAGTTTGGAGTTCAGGAGGCCTTGGATGGGCCAGAGGGAGTATCTGGGTCCTGAACACTAAGCCTAGCCACTGAGATGGACCAGATATCGGACCTCAGGAGGAAGATCACAGAGCAGATGGCAGACTGGTGAGGTAGCCAGGATGATGGAGTATGTGATCTGCATTCATTTCAGATGTGGCTGACTTCAGACAGGTCAGGCCATAGAAAGGACTGGGGTTGAGCGAAAGTCCTCCTTGTTCCTGACAGATTAGGCTGATAAAGAAACCGCACACTTTTTTAGATTCAAATGGTTTATTACATAAATAGCAAAAGCAAGATCAGCAAAAGTGTTAGCTCCATGCTTTCCCTCTCCCACAAGATGACACTGAAACAAAAGGGGCAGATGACAATGCATCAGGGGCAGTGGGGCACTCTGTTTCTGAGGAGCTGATCCATGCAGCAGCTGAGCAGTCTTACAGCCTGCAGTCACACTGTCAGGAGAGGGCAAAGCAGAAAGCCCAATACTTCATCAGAATCCAGATGGTGATAAGAAACTGTCTCATGACAGCCCCCCTGGAAGATAGGGAGGCAGGTGAGGAACATCCTTGTAAAAGCTCCTGGAAATCCTCCCCAGTTCTCATGTTCCAGGAGGACCACAGGATGCTCTGCCAAAGCTTAGATCAGCTGTGGTTTAAGCTTGGCCTGTGTGGCCTGTGTGGAGATGTGCAAAGTCACTATGGTGATGGGGCCAACTCCTCTACAGAGGGTCCCAATAGTGGCTCAGTTAGGACACTGGATGACTCATCAAGGCATGGAATCAGTTAAGGAAGAGCATGCCAGGGGCCTAGTTACCAGAACGAGATAGAAGTTAGGGTTATATCTTAGAGACGGGCAGGAGAGTTTCTGGAACTAGAAAGACTGGAGAAATAGCAGTAGAGTTGACCTCCCCTTACCCTAGTTGTCTGAGGGGCTGAAACAGAGCATCTTAATTCCCCTCTGTCCAGAGTGGGATGGTCCCAAGGCTGAGGTGTGGCTGAGTCTATGGTGGGGTCGGGAGGTTCCAGCTGTGGCACATGGGCAATATTATGGGCAAGAAGCCTAGCAGGTTGACTATCTACTTCCACATTCAAGGCTGATGACAAAGTCAAAATCCTCTCCCTGTTCGTGCTTGTCATTGGATTTTTTATTCTTGCAATCCTTTGTGTCCTTCTCTAGGCCAGTGTTTCTGTAGAACGGATAGAGAAGTACTTGGGAGGGGATGACTTGGACACATCTGCCATTCGACATGACTGCAACTTTGGTAAATGGACCTGGATTTGCTTTCCAAACTTCTGGCACCAGAACTTTGATAGAGAAGGGCTCAGCAGCAGCAAACTGGTTGAAGGGAGAGCTAGGGGACTGCTCTTGAACTTACATCTGCATAATAAGTGTAGAGTTTTTACTTAAATTATGTTTTCACTTAGAACAGATTGCTTAGCCAGATTGCTAAGCAAAGCTGGGCCAGCTATTCTGAGGATAAGCAGGGAATCCTGCAAAGGATCTAGAAAGCAGGGTGGAGCCAAGCACATAGAATTGGGAAGGTAGGCTAGAGTGAAAGAACACACAGTTTCTGGAGGTTTAAGGACTGAGGGGCATCCACAGCCAAAGAGAGCAGTGGGTCTGGAATCCAGGGTATGGAGTGGCTGGATTTACATACGGAGGTGGAATTTGTACCAGGAGACTAGATGACAGAAGGCCTGAGAATGTACCCAGAGTGTCTGTGAGTCAGGAGTCTGGGCTGCTAACTGGCTCGGGACTCCTGAATCAAAAAGGACTTTGGGGAGTGGCCTAGTGGCATAGGGATTAAGTTCATGTGCTCCAGTTTGGTGACCCAGCATTCACGGGTTTGGATCCTGGGCACAGACCTACGCGCTGCTTATCAAGCCATGCTGAGGCAGGTGTCCCATGTATAAAGTAGAGGAAGATGGGCGTGGATGTTAGCCCAGGGCCAGTCTTCCTCAGCAGAAAGAGGAGGATTGGCAACAGATGTTAGCTCAGGGCTAGTCTTCCTCACAAAAAAATAAATAAATAAAAGGACTTCGTAGGCAAGCACCTTCTGGTCTTATCCCAGGAGCTTTTGTTTGCCTCCTGTTAGCACAGGAGCCAGCACCTGACAGAGGTGATCTCGGGATCTACTGGAGGAAGTGGAGAGGGACACATGAGGGCTGAGAAAGGGCAGACAGATGTGGGGACCTACATCTGACTAAAAGAGAGGGTGTTTTTCTTAACAGACAAAGCTGTGCAGTTTTCAGAGGCCTCCTTTACCTGGGACCTGGATGTGGAAGCCACAGTCCGAGAGTGAGTTGCCTTCTTTCCATCCCGCTGTTCTTTAGGATTTTCAGTAACAGCCCTGTTATTGGACAATTCCGTGTAATGAAACACATGGGGAAGTGAGCTATGTGTACATGTTAGTTAGATACTAGTGTAGGCTAAACCCCGAGGGATGAGCTGACAGCAAAGACCCTGAGCTTCTTTGTCTATAACTGCACCTGCCAGCCTGCTTTCCTGTTACGGGACTACACGTATCCAGGTGAGAACTCATGAAGACATTTGTTCTCCAGATCGTGGGTGGAGGTAGTGCGGGTTGGCAGGTGGCCTAGGTCTCTGGGTACGTTAGAGGACACACACGAGAAACTGAACTCTATTTAACTTGTTTAAGAATAGTAATCAAGAACACTGGAATCTGGCTTCTTTCCCCAGAGAGGACAATGGGCGCTGAATAAGATTCAATTTCAGATCTGGAGTTTTACATCCAAATAACCCATTCCCACATGCTACCCCGTAGGCCGCTTCCTCTGCCTTAAGCCAATCCCTTCATGCCGCACTGCTGGCATGTAATGTGTTTCTTAAGCACCACATGTAACAGCACACCCGACTCATCCACTGAGCACAGCACACACAGAGCACACCAGGAGCCTGAGCAGGTACATGTTCCTTCACAAGCAAGCACACCTTATCATCTCCCTTCTACACCCAGGACTTTCCACCCTTCTCTCCTGTTCCTGCAGCCTTTAAAATGGACTCTGGAGCTTGCCCCAGGATGTATCAGGCCAGAAGTCCCTCCTCTGAAGCCCCCCCAACCTAAGAGCTTTCCTTTGCAGAGAGGAGACCGGCCATCGCTCCCATTTTGCTAGTATAAATCTAGAAGAAGTTAGCTCTCTGGGCAGGTTCAGAAAGACGGCAAACAACTTCCTGATGATCCTAATGTTCTAGGGACTCAAATAATGGGGCCAGCACACAGAGTTTCCAGGAATCTAGCCCGATGTGGGACTCTCCCCAGCCAGACACAGCCAAATCTCCAGGGGAGGGGGCAAGGAGTCTGTGCTTTCAGCAAGTGCTTCCATTGAATGGCTATTCTCATTGAAGCCAAGTTTGGGAAACATTAATCTAGTCTAAACTTATTAGTTTAGAAATGAGAGTCCAGAGGAAGTAACCTTCCAAGATCACACAGCTCAGCAATGGTAGAGTTGGAACTTGAACTCGCGTCTCCAGGCTCCCACAAAGGTCTTGGTCAGTGATACCATGTTGGTTCTGTGAGAGTTTTTCCAGTTGAAACCCACGTTTGGCACACACACACACACACACACACAGAGTCATTAAAGAAGCACTTTGGAGTCTCGTATATCCAAGACAAATTTTCCAGTCTTCCTGTGGAGAGTCTGAGAAGTGGCTTGAATTACTCTGGAATAACTCCCCTCATCTCTTTCAAATACACTTCTCTCTTTCAGTGTGAACCTGGACATTATGCCAGGCCAATTGGTGGCTGTGGTGGGCACTGTGGGCTCTGGGAAATCCTCCTTGATGTCAGCTCTGCTGGGAGAAATGGAAAATGTCCATGGGCACATTACCATCAAGGTGAGAGAGAATGCCAAGAAGAAGACTTCCGACACTCAAATGTGGGCCAGTTAGTGCTGCTTTCTCATTTGGGAGAATGCACTGAGAACTAGAATCTGATAACCACTGTTGTGCTGCTGTAGGTGAGGTCTTGGAGACATCTGGTAGACTTGTAAACTGTAGATTCTTTGCCCAACCCTACATATATAATCAGATTCTGGGGGTAGATTCTATAAATCTGCACTTTTAATAAGCTCCCCAGGTTATTCTCATATGCATACTAAAATTTGAAAACTGTTAAATAGAGATGTCTTCCTTTGAAGTCTAAGCAATTCTGCTATATCTATGTTTCTGAAAACCTCACGTTCTACAAAATTGTGCAATAAAAATAACAAGACCTAGGGAGAAAGAGTTGGAACAGATCATTAAAAGCTTACATAACTCTGTAACCAGGGTAAGAACAAAAACAATAACAATAAAAACAGTAGCACCGTAAAATCTCCACTGGCATTTGCACCCAGCATCACAATTAGTTCTGGGTCTCCCACTTCCTCTTTCGAGAGCTTGGTCTTTGAGGGTACTTGCTTCCAATACAAAAATTTGGTGTAGTGTGTAGAGGTCTACATCAATTATGATTTTTTTTAACAGAGAGGAAGTCTTTTAATGGCATATTCATCAGCATTCTCAGCTTCCCCAGAGAGCTAAATTTAGGAGAAATTATAGGTACTTGGAATCATTTAACCAGCCACTACTTGCACCGAGAGAGGCATGTCTATCGATTTTTAGCTTTTTTCCTTAAAATCTTCATATATTTAAATATGTATATAAAGGGGCCACCCAGTGGCGCAGCGGTTTAGTTCGCGCTTGGCAGCCCAGGGTTCACGAGTTCGGATCCCGGACGCCCGCCGACACACTGCCTGTCAGCCATGCCGTGGTGGCGTCCCACATAAAGTGGAGGAAGATGGGCACGGATGTTAGCCCAGGGCCAGTCCTCCTCAGCAAAAAGGGGAGGATTGGCAACAGATGTTAGCTCAGGGCTGGTCTTCCTCAGCAAAAAGGGGAGGATTGGCAACAGATGTTAGCTCAGGGCTGGTCTCCCCCACAAAAAAAATTAAAAAAAAATAATAAATATATATATATATAAAGCTTTTTTCAGTTATGAGAAAGTTTGTCCCTGATTGGTTTACACTGACATGCTTGAAAAAAATTTTAAGAATCAGCACTTCTTCCACATTATACTGACATTATTCCCTGATTTATCAGTCACTAATGAGCCGATTTGCATTACATAAACATGCGGTATAGCAGAGCAGCTTCTACAGATTTAACTCTGTCTCCTAACTCCTTTTAGGAAGCGTTTTCTTGCTAACTCATCACTGAGTCCATCCTCAAGCGCAGGCATTTGTCAGGTTCCCTCTCTCTTTGGACATGATCTGCTTCATGCATCAGCCTGGTGTCCTAATTCCAATCTCTTAGTTCTTGCTTCCTAAGATGTCATCTATACCATTTCCCCTGTCAGTGTTAGCCCTCTGTTGGTCCTAGTAAATTCACTGGGGTCTGACTAATACCCTGTGCTAGACGCAGCACGTCTATTTATCCTCCAATTTTCAGGATCAAGGCTAGAAAGTGATAGTCAAAAAAAGGAGTATTATTTAAATGGTTAATAAGATATTGACTCTTTCTCCTTGGTTGGCACAATAAATACAAGCACATTTGTAAATATCAGATGCTCAGTCAGCCTGACATACATTTCTTCAAATCTAAGTTCCATTTGTTCCTTCCCCCTCCTGCCACCCCTTCCTTCAACCCTGAATTTCTGGGTCACTGTCATATGGCCTGATCCTTCCCATCTAGGGCACTGTAGCCTATGTCCCACAGCAGTCCTGGATCCAGAATGGCACCATAAAGGACAACATCCTTTTTGGAGCGGAGTTGGATAAAAAGAGATACCAGCAAGTTCTGGAGGCCTGTGCCCTCCTCCCAGACTTGGAAGTGCTGCCTGGAGGAGACCTGGCTGAGATTGGAGAGAAGGTACTTGGGAGACCAAGGGACCTTGAAAGGTGAAGAAATAGTGACGAAAAAAAGTGAGGATGGTGAAGAAATACCTGGGAGTAAAATGGTTGACCAATTTTGGTAGTCATGTTTGGAACAAATATCAGAAAACATGAGTTTGCACAATATTTTGTGCAAATAACTCAGAAATTTAAAATTTTGTACCTGGAAGCAAATGTAGGAATTAGGTAACCTAAAGGAAAGATGATGAGGCTAGGACCTGAGAGGTTAAGTAATCAGTGACTGGCCCAAAATTGACCTTACAGGTGGAGGGGCAGAGGTGGGACCAGAACATAGGTGTCCTGACTCTACTTCTGTATATTAGTGAGGGCCAGAGTAGAGTTCTAATACTCTGCTTCAAACACTTAGAAATTTATTGTGAATTATTTTCTCAGGTTATTAAATGCGTTTCTTAAAAATTGATTTTTAATGACTGTATTGTATCCATTATATGGATATAGCATAATTTGTTTAGAAATCCCCGATTACTACATATTTAGGATGTTTTCATCCTCCCTCCCCATTACTAAAAACGAATATAGCAATCTTTTGGGGACTAGGATCTTGAGATGTTAGAAGACTAGTAAGATGCAGTTTTGGAGTGATTTTGTTCGTTAATTCAACATACATTTATTGAGTACCTACTATGTGCTAGACACCATTTTAAGTGCTGGAGTTACATCCATGAACAAAATAGAGAAAATCTGCTGTAGTACAGCTCTACATTCTCATGGGACAGGAAGCAACAAAAATAATAAATAAGTAAATTATATGATAGAAAATGGTAAGTTGGCATACTTTTAATTATTGGGCCTAAAGTAATTTATCTGAACCAAAGTTATTTATTTGTATAAAGGAACTTGTAATATTTTTAAGCCATTGATACGTTGTTGAGGCAAATGTCTTCCTTATCCCTCCCTAATAGCCTCTGTGAAAGTGGAACTATGGAGTAGTGCTTAATAGAAATTATTTTCTTCTTCAGGGTATAAATCTTAGTGGGGGTCAGAAGCAGCGGATCAGCCTGGCCAGAGCTATCTATCAAAATTCAGACATCTATATTCTTGATGACCCCCTGTCAGCTGTGGATGCTCACGTGGGAAAACATATTTTCAATAAGGTCTTGGGTCCCAATGGCCTATTGAAAGGCAAGGTGAGAAATTATTTAAAGTGATGAAGACATGAGGGGGGGTACACATCTCCTAGGAATGCTGGTGTTCTGAAGCAGATTTCCTTATTTATCTGCCCCCAGGCTGCTGATGAGATACAGTGTCAGACTGGTCTCCCAGGAGACAACCCCATGAAGGCTCCCCTCCTGAGGTCAGGGTTTATGCTGGAACTGGCTACTTTGAGCCTCATTCTGTGGCTCCAACATTGAGCCTCTTAGGATGATTGATTACGATAAAAAATACTTTGAGACCTGTGGTGTAATAAGAAATATATTTGGTCTTGTCTCCAGTTCCTGGCGCAGAGCTCCTAACCCTTAGAATTTCCTGAGTGACACTAGGCGTGTCTTCTGTTATTCATATTGAGGCCCTTTCAATCACACCTGAGTTTGTGCTAATGAGTGACTTAGGGTGGGGACCATAGATAGTCTTGGGACAGGGCTGTTCACTGAAAGACCAAGTGATGGGAAGGTTGGAACTTTCAGCCCCATCCACCAACCTCTGTTGGGGGCGGGCAAGAGGGACTGGAGATTGGGTTATAAAAATTCTTGAAGAATCAGCTTCAGAGAGCTTCTGGGTTGGTAAACACATTAAGATGCCAGAAGAGCGATGCACCTGGTAAGAGCGTGGAAGCTCCACACGTATACCTCCCCCCATACCTTGCCCTATGCATCTCCTCCATTTGACTGTTCTTGAGTTCTATTCTTTATCATAAATCAATAAATGTAAATAAAATGTTTTTCTGAGATCTGTGAGCCATTCTAGCAAATTATCAAACCTGAGGAGGGGGCTGTAGAAATCCCCAACTTATAGCTAGTTGGTCACAAGTGCAGGGGGCCAGGACTTGTGACTAGCATCTGAAGTCGGAACAGTCTTATGGGACTGAGCCCCTAAGCTGTGGGGTTTGTGCTAATTCCAAGTAGCTAGTGTCAGAATTGAATTAAATAGTTGGATATCCAGCTGGTGTTAGAGAATTTGCTGGTGTCAGAAAACACACTAGAGGACCCAAGAACTCACCTTGCTGGTGGGACACAGAACATTCTGCAGGTATTAGAGTTATGCTCTAAGAAGGCACTGTCCTAGAACCCTTTTAGGATGTAGGAATACTTATGCCTGGAAAGGATAACTCAACTTGATCACGGAAATAAAGCTAACATTTTTGAGTATGTGTTATGTCCCAGGCCCGTGCTAATCACTTTGATTGCATTGTCTCATTTGATTCTCAAATGATACTATCTTTTGATAGTATCTTTGAGATAGTACAGATAAAGTAGCCAGAGCAAGTCGTTGGAGCCGGTCATAGGTGGAGACTAGGCTTTCTTACCGCAGGCAAGTTAGCACATTTATCCTGACGCAGTGGGCTGAATGGGGGAGGGGCGGACAGAGCCCCTCACGGGTTTGAATATGCTCCTCACCAGCAGCAAGTGTAGAGTG
The DNA here is from genome assembly GCA_031878705.1 of Tapirus indicus. NCBI lineage: Eukaryota > Metazoa > Chordata > Mammalia > Perissodactyla > Tapiridae > Tapirus > Tapirus indicus. The sequence continues at coordinate 29,500,038 of CM062921.1, read as the reverse complement.
GGGCTGTCAATAACATCTCCCTCAGCACTGGGCAGTAAGACTCCTTCTGCATTTGGCCTGTTCCCTTCAGATTTCTTGAATGCTGCCAGTCAGAGGATGGCAGGGTTGACTTGGCTGCTGTCCGACTGAGGCTCTTTTTCTTTCTCTTGGATCAGTGAGTCAACAGGAACTCACTCTCCTGTTCATAGTTCTGGCTTCTGTCCTTCAGGCCTCTTGGCTCCATTCATTCATGAACTGAATACTCACCTTGTGCCTGGTTTGTTGCAAAGACTGGGTTTGCATAGATGAAAAGGTTTAGTCCCTGCTCTCAAGTAACTTACAGTCAAATGGGAAGACATACAGAAAAGCAAACAATAATATTATATTACAAGAATTATTTTAATGGCAGTCTATGCAAACTACAGTGGAAACATTGGTGGAATACACAAGTCTTGCTTGGGGACTCAGGAAGGCTCCCAGTAGAGTTGGCTTTGACCTGAGACTTGAAGGATGAGCATCTCCTGCATCTTTCAGATAAGACGGACCTAGTCTCGATGGGGTGTGAAGTAGACAGCAGAGGCAGTGGGCTTGGATTATCTCTCCAGAGGCTCATCTCAACCCCATGGTCCCTATCTGAGCCTCGTTACTGATCCATGAGTGTTTGTCTCTCTTTGAGTGGAGTTCCTGTTGCAGTAGTCAATGTGGTTCATAAATAGACAGGAATACGAGGGATGCCAAGTCTCCCACACCAAGGAGGGCCTGGGCCAAAGACAAAGTTTCTTGCCCTAACATGCTGAAAGAATCTGGGCAGTTCTTGTCTGTTCAGTTGGTTAGCTGGTTAGTGAAAGGGGCAGTTAGTTAGCTAGTTATTTAGTTTATATGCATCAGTTATATTGATAGGCCTTGATCTCAAGTGACATTCCTAAGTCCAACTCTTGGCTACCCAGGAAGCTGGAGGAGAACGTATGTAGGGCAAACTTCATTGTCACTACAGGAGAATAACTGTGCATATATCCACAATGACAGGAGTCTCATTTTACACCTACGGTCAGGTTTTAGGATGAGGTGCTAGGAAGGAAAGAGGAAGTAAAAGAGTCAAGTGGTCAGGACCACATTTTGAAGCAAAGCCCCACAGTGAATTGAGGCATCTGTTTTTCCTTTTTTAAAGTAAACCAAGGAAGGTGGTGGACATAGGGTAGTCAGCACAATTTACTGTTATTTTTTTACAGACTCGACTCTTGGTTACACATAGCATTCACTTTCTTCCCCAAGTGGATGAGATTGTGGTTCTGGGGAATGGCACCGTCTTGGAGAAGGGATCCTATAGCACTCTGCTGGCCAAGAAAGGACTATTTGCTAAGAATCTGAAGACATTCATAAAACAGACGGATCCTGAAGGAGAGGCCACAGGTATGAAAGGAGGATTGGAACACAATAGAATTTGGGTATGGAAAGGGGTAGGAGTGGTAAACCGCTGTTTACCCTCCTGAGCTGTTCATTATCCAGTAAACTAGATTTAGAAGTGAATCACCCAGAGATCCAAAATCTGTTCTTTCTATGTTTGTGTCTCTGTAAAGAAACACAGACAGAAACTCTATGCCTGAACCAAACTGGGGCTCATCCTGCTCATCTGGTCTCTGATAAGCAGTCGAAGGGCTCTCTTTAGAAAGATATGACTGGAGGTTTGGGGTGACTAGCCCTTGTGCAAGAAACAACAGCAGCGTGAGGGGCTCCCTTCTAGGGATGCTCTGCTTCTTTTGACTCGTCACACATCCTACCCCACCTACCCCAAATCCATTAAAACCGCTTCCTGGACAGCTTCATAGGCTGGTACTATTAGCGTGCTGCTAAATTCTTGATAAGCCCCAACAAAAGGAAAGGATCTTGATTAATACATCAAAAACCACTGGGTGTTTTGAACCAGAAAAAATCATGGCAGTTGCATAGTCTCACAATATACCACAGAATAGCTGATACCCCCACCATTGGGGTCACCGATTAGCTCCAGTCAGCAATGGAGTCTTATTCCCTGGGGTTCTTCCTAAGAACCTGCCAACAGTAGTCCTGTGCATAGTTCTGGGTATACACTTCAGGTAGCAGGACTGAGAAAGCAAGATCTGGAGGGTGCGGGGTCATTTCAGAAGTCAGTCAGGAGAGAGAGTAGCTACAGAGCCTACAAGTGGGAGCACATTCAGGCCTTGAGGTCAGGACATGTGATGGTTTAAAACTGCCCTGGGGAGGGCAAGAGAAGGAAAGAAAATGAGGAAGTCTGTAACTGTTGGAGGGACAGGGCGGGAACAAAGAACAGGATGGTGGGGGTGACAGGGATTGGGAGCCAGCCCAGGAGACTGGGGCAGGGGTACAAGAAACCAGCAGAAAGGAGGGGGTCAGAGCTTTCCATCAGCCTTTGTGTGCCCCAGGAACTGGCCTGGAGAAAACAAAAAGCACCCGCCTGGGGAGTGAAGGTCCCAAGCAAAGGGCGGAGTCTGATGCTGGATCCCCCTAAGTTTCTGCTCCACCAAGCACATCACCATGACTGGGACAATTTTCTTATGCTAATTCTAAACACTTTTTTCTGATTTGCCTGGACTGATTTTTTTCTGATTTGAGTTTCTGGACTTTGTTATAAACCCTCATGGGTGGACGGCCCCTTTGAAGAATCCTATCTTTTTTGTACAAAGGACAGTTTGCAAAATAGCTCATTAAGCCCTTTTTCTGGTAAACATTTGTAGGTCATTTCTAAGCAGTTACATAAGCCCCAGTGCCTGGCATGCTGCTGTGTTGGTTCTGGGACTTCAGGTACAGACCAGGAGGTGGTAGGGTGAAGGGAAGGGCAGGAGGGCAAGGTGACCTATATCGATATTGGCTCTGTGTATTAGATTCCTAATTAGCTGCTGTAACAAAGCACTACAAATTGCATGGCTTAACCAGCAGAAATTCATTGTCTCACAGTTCTGGAGGATGGAAGTCCAAAATCAAGGTGTCAGCGGAATTGGTCCGCTTCTGAAGGCAACAGGAAAGGATCTGTTCCAGGCCTCTCTCCTAGCTTCTGGCGATTTGCTGGCAATCTTTGGCATTCTTGACTTGTAGACGCATCACATCTATCTCTGCCTTCATCTTCACGCGGTGTTCTTCCTTATGCGCATTTCTGTGTCCAAATTTCCCCGTTTTATAAGGACATCAGACATATTTGATTAGGGGCCTATTGCACTCCAGTTTGACCTCATCTTAACTTAACTAATTACATCTGCAATGACCCTAATTCCAGATGAAGTCACATTCTGAGGCAGTGGGGATTGGGATTTCAGTGTACGAATTTTGGAGGGACACAATTCAATCTATAATATCTGTCCTCTGATACCCCAAAATTCATGTCCTTTCCATGTGCAAAATGCATTCACCCCATCTTAACATCCCCCAAATTCTTAATCATTCCTGTATCAACTCTAAGTCCAAAATCTCACCTAAATGTCAATTTATTTATTTATTTTTTTTGGTGAGGAAGATTAGCCGTGAGCTAGCATCTGTGCCAACTTTCCTCTATTTTGTATATGGGATGCCACCACGGCATGGCTTGATGAGCAGTGTGTAGGTCCGTGCCTGGGATCTGAACCTGCGAACCCCGGGCCGCCAAAGAGGAGAGTGCAAACTCAACCACTATGCCACTGGGCTGGCCCTTAAATGTCAATTTAAAGTCCCAGATTTCATCACCTAACTCACCCAGATCATTTGTGGGTGAGACTTGGAGTTTTGGGGCAAAATTCCTATCCATCTGTGAACATGTAAAGTCAGATAAGTTATCTGCTTCTAAAATACAATAGTGAGACAGGTAAACGATAGACATTCCCATTCCAAAAGGGAAAAACCAGAAGGAAAAAAGGGATCACAAATCCCAAGCAAGTCCAAAATCTAGCAGGGTGAATTCCATTAGATTTTAAAATTTGATAATAATCCTCTTTGGCTTGATGCTCTGTTCTCCCAGCTCACTGGGTTGGTGGTCCCACCCCCTCCAGCCCTGGGCAGTGGTCTCACCTTCTGAAACTGAGGAGCAGCCAACCCCTGAATTGCCTTCAGGGTCATTTTTCCCTTTTCTTGAAGGATAACACATGTTCACGACTGGATAGCTCTATTGACCCATTTTCTGCCTGTAGAATCCCAAAAGTCTGACAGTGTTCCTTCATTTCATCCCACCTCTGTCTCCTACAGTCCAAGCTGGCAGCATTTCTGCTAAGATGGTTAATTGGATCAAGTCACATGCCTAATCTCTTTAGCAAATCTGCTGTTGGGCCTTTCTAGTGAATTTTTCATTTTACTTATTGTACTTTTCAAGTCTAGATTTTCTGTTTGCTTTTTAAATAATTTCTGTCCCTTTAGTGATGTTCTCTATTTGGAGAGAACTCATTCTCAAACTTTTCTTTAGATCTTTAAACATGGTTTTCTTTCGCTCTTTGAACATGTTTATAATAGCTGATTTAAAGTTTTTGTCCAGTAAGTCCAATGTCCGTGCTTCCTCAAGTACAGTTTCTGTTGACTGCTTTTTTCCTGTGTATGGTCCCACACTTTCCTGCTTCTTTGTATGTCTCATAATTTTTTGTTGAAAAATGATTATTTTGAATAATATAGCAACTCTGGAAACAAGATTTCTCTCCCCTCCCTCCTCCACCAAGGTTTGTTGTTGTTCCTCCTATTTAGTTTCCTGAACTAAATCTGTTAAGTCTGTGTTCTTTGTCACATGTGGCCACTGAAGTCTCTGCTTGGTTGGCTTAGCAGTCAACTAACAACTGGACAGAGATTTCCTTAAGTGCCTGGAATCAGTAAGTCACTCAGCCTTTGCTGAGAGGCTCTGTGTGGGGGTGGGGGGGGTGGGGAGGGGGATGAACATATCTTCAACACTCCAGCAGGCAACTTACAATTCTGCCTCAGCCTTTGTTAACTGTTTGCACAGAGTCTGAAGGTTAGCCAGAGGTAAGAGAAAGGGTCTTCTCAAGTCTTTCTTGGGCATGTGCACAGCCCTACGCATGTGTATGACATTCTAGATGTCCAGGAATATATTGAAGATATCAAAACTCCTTATGGATATCTTATTCCCCAGAATTTCCTTTTAGGTTTCTGGTCAACTTCTTATTTGTCACAACTGTTATCACCACCTCAGGCAGCTGTGATGTTAAATAATTGCTGCTGATTGTTTGAGCTCGCTCCAAGTCAGGTCCAATAAAGACAAGCCCTGTGAATGAGGTTTTCCTGTGAATGAGGTTTTCCAGGGAACTGCCAGACAGGTCAGTTAATGACAATTCTCCAGGGATAAGGCTTTTGGGGGAGTTCTGAACACACTCTGTTCCCTCCAGCAGCTGCTGGGCTGCTGGCTTTTGTGGTTGCCATGACTGTGAGGCTGTTGGTTTTCTAGGCTCCAGCAGATCTGAGAAGAGGAGGATGGGAATAGGGTAAATTAAATTATCATAAAGCCTACTATTCTTACTGATATTTAGCCATTTTTTAAAATAAATGCTTCTTGGATTGTTGCAAGCCTTTAGTTAATTTCAGAGTAATGAAAAAGTTGATTTTGACAATTTTTTGCCAGTGTTCTCACTGCTTTGGAGGTACCAATTTCCAGAGGTCCTTACTCTACCATTCTCACTGATGCCCAGGCTATGTTTTACATTTTATTTTATTTTCAGGGTATGTTTTTTAAATGCTTTAAGTTCATAAAAGTTTGTCAAATTATTTGAATTTCAAGAAGAGCATTTTTAATTTGCACTCACTTCTGTGGTCAGTTCTGGGAACTATGACTCTTCTGTTTGTCTACTATAACCCTTAAAAGTTCTTTCCTGCTCTAAAGGAATTTAGAAGCTTCTGGGAATATTTTTCTCCTTTTTGACCATTTTCTCCTCCAGTGAAATGTTAACTCATTTCTCCTTTATCCTGGTATTTCTCAATGAGATGTACTAATAAGTAGTATTTCTGGTGTAAAAGATTTCAGCCTGGGTGTACATCTGAGATCTCTTGCTGAGGCCAGCAAGATCAGAAAAGATCTCTCTCCTTGTTCACAGGGCTGTGAGATCTCTGTACTATCTCTCTAACTTTTGATGTGTCTCCTAGTCAATGAGGACACTGAAGAAGAAGATGACTATGGGCTGATGCCCAGTGTGGAGGAAATCCCTGAGGATGTGGTCTCCTTGACCACAAAAAGAGACAACAGCCTTCGTCGAACACTTAGCCACAGGTTGGTCATCTATTCAGCTAGCAGCCCTCCTCGCTTCCATATTTACCACTTGATCATTCTTTTTTTCTCTGTGGCTTGTCCTGAGGGAGTAGACACCATGGACACTCCCAAGGCTTCCTTTGTTTCCTTTTATGGGGAGGAGGGTTGGGGTGGTGTGTTTCCCCCATGGCCATCTGCTCTGAATGCACTTTGATGCAAGCAGAATGAGTGTGACATCTGCTTGTAAGAAGCCCCTCAGGATGCATCGACACCTCAGGAAAGCTTTCCCCTCTCAATCTCTCAATTCTAGGTCCAGTAGCAGGCATCTGAAGTCCCTAAAAAACTCCTTGAAAACTCGGAATGTGAATACCCTGAAGGAGAAGGAAGAAGTAGTGAAAGGACAAAAACTAATTAAGAAGGAATTCATACAAACTGGAAAGGTGAACACCACAATAAAAAGTACAGTTAGAGGTGACATAAGACTTGGGATCTGAACATTTTAAAGTTTGATGACTTGAATACATACCTACAGGAGGGATATATCATACGTGCTTTGCAAATCGTTAAATTCGCTATTGAAATGTTAGTAGAGGCTCTGGGCTTTCTATCAAATCGTATTTCCATGAAGAATGACATGATTCCTATGAATATCCTCATACCACACTTCATGATTTGATTCCATTCTGATATGTGAAGAAAACAACAAAACTGCTTTGAGATGCAATTCTGGGAGCTGGAGAACACTAAGATATCAATCTCAAATCAAATTAATAAAACTTAAAACCAAGGTCTTAAATTTAAGGTAACTTAAATCCAAATGAATATAACAAATTCCAAGGTCTGCAGTAATAATCCCATCTGTCCCACTTTTATATCTTCTAGAAGCTCATTAATAATCTGATGGTTATTTACCCTGCATTGTATTTTAGCATTGATTATTATCCTGGCCCAGTGCAGAAATGGTGACCACAGACTACCAAATTTTGCTACCTGCTATCCACTTTTCCAGGGGACTCCACTCCCCCTTGTGATTGGTATTCTAGGTAATTCCTCACCAAAAGCCAGTAAGAATTCTACTAACATTGAGGTGGGGGTTTTGCAGGTGAAGTTCTCCATCTACCTGAAATACTTAGGAGCAATAGGATGGTATTCGATAATCTTCATCATCTTGGCCTTTATATTCAATTCTGTGGCTTTTGTTGGATCCAACCTCTGGCTCAGTGCTTGGACCAGTGACTCTAAAAACTTCAATGCCACCAACTATCCAGCCTCTCAGAGGGACATGAGAGTTGGTGTTTATGGAGCTCTGGGATTAGCACAAGGTACGTCTGACTGCTACGACAGCCATCTCTTATAAAATCTTTCTGGTCCATGAATTTTGCCTGGACTCAGAAAAAAATTTGCCATTATGTCCTTGGCACAAGTCTTCAGGGATCCCTGTGCATGGTGCTCACTATACTGGTTCATTTCTAGGTCTATTTGTGTTAATAGCAAATATCTGGAGTGCCTATGGTTGTACCCATGCATCAAACATCCTTCACAGGCAACTGCTGAACAACATCCTTCGAGCACCCATGAGTTTTTTTGACACAACACCCACAGGCCGGATTGTGAACAGGTTTGCTGGCGTAAGTATCGCAAGGGCTGTAAGATGTATTTATATGCCGAAGATCTTTCTATTTCTAACAGGGAAAGAATTCTCATGTCCCCCTAGGCAACATTGTGCAGTTCCAGTTCTTTCGTCCACTCAGCATGCAAATGTTTTTTGAGTACCTTGTGTGAGGTCCCGAGGATCCTGGGGATATGGGGATGAACAACTCTGACCCTTTAAGTAGCTCACTGCCTAGTGAGGGAGACAGCCAAGGAAATAAAGGATTGTGGTAGAATATGGTAAAATCAATAACAATGATGTGTACAATGGTGTTCTGGGAGTACAAAAGAGTGACAGAGAAAAGAGGTACTAGGTCAGCCTGGGTAACAGAGGGTGGGAAATGTCAGAAAAGGTGAGACTTGAATTAAGTCTTAGAAGATAGCCAGGGAGATGGTGGGGCTGGGGGGGTGGGGGGTGGGTGGGTGGCAGTAGAAACAGGATGAGAAGAACACTTCTGCAGAGGGAAAAACACAAGTAAAATGCTATCACTGGCTGTGACAGTGAATAAAAGGGATAGCAGGATAATCCTTTGCTTAGTTTCTACCTCCATTCCTGAAATTTCCATCTTTGATGCTTTAAGAATAAGAAAATTAGGTCTGGATTATGGAAGAGAGCCATCTATGATTTTAATGAGGTTCTTAAACATAGTATCCATCTACTGCAGATGCTGTAACTCTTAGCATTCATCTATTCATGCAACAACCTTTCTTGAGTACCTTCTATGAGCCAAGGACTATACCAGGCATTGGGATGCTCAGTAAATGTTAAGATCGTAGATGGCTCTCTTCCATGGTCCAGACCAAACTCACCGATTCTTACTGCATATGAGATGGAAATTTCAGGAACAGGGGAAGAAATTGGGCAGTTCTGAGTAATATTCAACTATTATCAGTACAGTTTTCAGTCCTCTGTAGAAGAGGGAACACATTTTTTAAAATGTCTGAGCACCTCTGGACCCTTATTTGTTTGGTCTTGGAGCAGACACAGAAAGGCTAGCTCACAGCCAGGCTCTGGGGACACAGTGACTGCTTCAAAAGTGGGCAGGTGGCTGATTCCCATTTATCACCTTCCTCTGGGACAAAAATGGTGGACATAATGTCATTGGAGACAACTTCGATGGGCTCTCTGCTCTTTAATAAAACCTTAAAAAGCTCGCAATTTTGGATGAGGAGGTTGTTACAGAAATTCTGCAGAGGTTGCACACTCTTTTCTGCTGTGGTAATATATATAATTAATATTCTGAGAAAGAGAACACAGAGATCTTATTGTGAGTTACACCGGCAACAGTCAAATTTTGCTAATTGCTTTTGCATGAAAAAGGAAACTGTCGTTAATTATATAGTGAGTTTTGTGGGAGAGGTGGCTCAGGCCTATAAAGGAGAGTTTGATCTAGGGTCCTCTAGAACTGATGGCTGAGCTCTTAAGAGGAGATGAAGGAGGGGGTGGAGGAAAGAAAGATGGAGAATCTGTGCCAGGTAGGGATCAAAAGTAATCTGTATAGAATTGATAGCTGGTAAGGATTTCTTTTTTCTGCCAACCCAGGACATATAGTTATTTGCATTCTGATGTGACTTTGGGAAGAGTAAATTAGACCCAGGAGTCATCCACTCTTCAGAGCTTTCTTGGGAAACTTATCCCTTATCCAGTTTGAGACACTCCAGAGATAATTGGAACTCACCTTAATACTCATGTATTACTAATCCTAGAATCAATATAATCTAAGAAATATAGACAAGGGAAACCCAAAATATAAGCCAGGCTTCCTGGGAGTACTAAGCCATCCATGTATCCATCCGTTCATCCATCCATCTGTCTATTCGTTTGCTCATTTATTCATTTATTCAACATGACATGAAGGCAATATGGCAGTAAGACCCATCCATCACCTCTGGGTTCCTTGGTTAAAACACTAGCCAGGCAGGGATCACATTCAATCCCCACATCCTTCTCCCCTTGAAGGTCTCTGCTTGTAAGAGGAAACAACTTCCCAAGTAGAGGATGGTTCTTCAGTCAAGGGTGGGTGACAGGGCTTGTTGACTGGAGCCTCCAAACAAATGTTTATTGAATGCTTGTTTTGTGCCAGATTCTGTTCTACGTATCCAATGGACTTAGGACCTATGTAAAGTTAGAATAATTGAATTGGCTCCTTTGTGGGAGGATTTACAAAGAGGGACTCCTTTGCCGAGTCTATTAAAATAGGTGAAGGATGACTGCCATATCTGTTTGGGGGAATTTAGAAAGATGAAGAAATTACAGAAAGGAGATTGGTTATTGGATTGAGCGGAACAGTCCCTTGCAAATGAATATCATGAAACAATTAAATAAAGGAGTTACTGGGAACTCAGAATGGAATGAATTCCCTCCTGGAATTGGGAAGATGTAAAATGTAGGAATTCATGAGTATACCATCTCTCCTAATCATGTGTTCCTAGGATATTTCTACAGTGGATGACTCCCTCCCTATGTCCTTGCGCAGCTGGATTTTGTGCTTCCTGGGGATTATCAGTGTCCTTGTCATGATCTGCATGGCCACTCCAGTCTTCGTTGTCATCATTATTCCTCTTGGCATTGTTTATGTGGCTGTTCAGGTAGGTTTGGAAATGACTAGGTCTCCTTTCCTTTCTACTTATAAGAACCCGGGCTCCTTCCTGAGAATCTTCTCTTTTGTTTATTGCTAGTCACTCGCTCCTCTCCAGCATCTTCGTCATTTAGTCATACATTGATTTACTGAGGAGCCCACAGGCCACGGTCTGAAGTTGAAATGTCAGCACCAATTATTGTATGGTTCACAGCAAATCTCACCTTAACTGCTGCTCCCCTAGAAGCTTAAGTGGGACAAATTTATGTTTGGATCCAAGACTAACTTGAGGTTGACTCTGGATGAAGTCTTGAAGCTCTGTAAGACCCCTCACAATGGTTAGGTCATTGGCTGCTGCTAGAAGAGTTGTGCTATGCATAGCTACTTCCTTGGTTGGCTTAGGCTTATTTGCTTGGAGATGTCTCCGGCAGGAGTTAGATCTCTTTTCACTTCAGAGCAGTTCTAGTTTCACTGGGATGTCTGTGAATGGCTTAGGGTCAATTCCAATGTGTTCTTGAGGAAACAGGTAGCTTGAGAGCCAAGCCTCACAGAAAAACGAGCGGAGCAAGTGGAAGGGACTCCATGCCCATAATAAAAACTAATGAGGGCAGGGAAGCAGTGGAGAGAACTCTTGTCCCACTAGTTACCTTTGGGATGAACTGTTCACCTCGGGAAAACAACTCTGAAGACCTTGCACTCAAGGGCAGGCTTGTGGCCTATGGTCAGGTGATACCCCCTGGTGTTTGTGTTGAGTTCCTCACGTTCACTGTCATCTCGGTAACAGCCTTTTGTCTGTTAATAACAAACTGACAAATAAGAAGCAGTATATTTGAGGAAACTTCCAGGTAGAACATTCTGAATTCTGACTCTCAAATGCCCAGCTGTTCTCTGGTTTCAACAAATCCTCACAGAATGTAGTAGCACCACTAACCCATTCCACTGAATCTCACCCTTCAGCCCTCATGTCTCAGAACGTCAGCCTGTACTCTCTGTTACATCCAGTTCCGGTTCTTAGACCCTCAACATTTCACACACCTCCAGAACTATCTTTACCTTCATATGCCATTGAGGCACAGTTGTGGTCACTTACCTGACTCTGTTTAATTTTTATCCAAACCTCAGCATACCTTTTTCTGGCCATTTCCTGCCCATCTCCACTTTCCACACCCCTTGGGTCCCAGCTGCGTTTACAAATTCCTTTTGGAGACCATTTTTCTAACTACTACAAAAACTATCATTTGGATGGTATATGCAGACTCTTGGGGAGAACATGGATTAGGCTGACCAAACTCTTCATGTGGTCTGGAAATTCAAACCTCTAAGACTGTGGTATAGTCTCCTTACTTTCATTGTCCTCTGTTCCCCACCAACCCCAGATATTCCCACCATCCTCTTCCTCTGGGCCTCTCTCATCATTCCTTTAGCCAGAGGTGGGACTGGAGGCTTCTGTCCTGTTCAGATGTGGGCTGTGGCCACCAAAGTGAAGAACGTTGAGTCATGGCCACAAAGGAAGAGGTATAGCATATACGACATGATTGTGTAACTAACACTCTTTGCTTTTGGGGACCAGATATTTTATGTGGCTACTTCTCGCCAGCTGAGACGTCTGGACTCTGTCACCAGGTCCCCAATCTACTCTCACTTCAGTGAGACTGTGTCAGGTTTGTCTGTCATCCGCGCCTTTGAGCACCAGCAGCGATTTCTAAAACACAATGAGGTGGGGATTGACACCAACCAGAAATGTGTCTTTTCCTGGATTACCGCCAACAGGTGAGGCTGCTCCTGGGTATTTACCCAAATGTGTGCTTTGGGATTCTGTATGTTTGACCTTAGCTATGAGAGGGCAGGCCTGGCCAGTGATGTGAAATTCACTCTGGCCAAACACACTCGTCATGTATGTAGAGAGAAGAAAGCATGAGCTTTGGAGTCAGAGACTGGGTCTCTGTACCTGCTCTGCCATCTACAGTGCTTGGTAAATCGCCTTGACCTCTCTAAGGAAAATTTCATTTTTCTTTGTTTTCACAATGACTAGAACACAAATGTTTCACAGGGTTATGGTGGAAGTTAAATGACATCTGTGAGCATTGTGTAACCTGGTGCTAAACAAGTGCTGGGTGAACTGGACATTCTCTGCTTTCCTGAGGGTGGATATGAGATTCTCCATCGGCAGGACACTCTTTGTAGGGTGGTGAAAGAGCAGAGGTTGGAGGGGAAAAGTCGGGAATTTTTAGGTAAAACCAATGATGACAGAAATGGAAAGCTCACATCCTGTGAGGTGAATCCCTGAGTAGGGTGAGCATTCTTCATTTCTCCAGCATCATTAGACCCTGGCAAGACGTGGTATGTCCTCTAAGGAGGAAGCTCTTTTTCAGGAAGTGAAAATCTCTTGGGTGGCTTCCACATTGTCTTGAGGTGTTAAGGGCAGGCTGATGATGCTCAGTGTTATCTGAAACACGGAGAGATCAGGTATTTGATTGTAAAGATTTTATTTCTTAAGCACTTTCCGAGAAGGAAACAGGCATATAAGTAAATCCTATTGGAGTCCCATTGTAAAAATATGTTTCATATTTATTTGTATACATGCTAAAATTATTGGTGCAAACATTTAAATACATTTTATTTAGGAAAGTCAATTTTTATAGAATACGTCTTTCTATAAACCATTTAGTTCTTTACAAAGCTCCAATATATCTCCCTGTGATCCACTTGTACCTAACTTCCCTCCACCTCCAGCTTCTCCACCTTTTTAAAATCATGAAATCAGACAGGGTACACTGAACCTTCCTGTGGTGCTTACTTTCTACCCTTACATATGGATTCTCTATGGCATTGCTTCCCCTGCTTAATTAGAAGAAATCACTTGGAACATTTGTTAAAAATGCAGATTCCTGAACCCCATTCTAGTCCCTCTGAATCAGGATCTCCTGGGGAAGAGTTCAGGAATTTTTTGCATGAATTTGTGTATTTTTAACAATTGCCCAGATGATTCCTTTGATTTGGCAAGTTTGGGAGACATTGCACCATAGGATTCTCTTAGTTTAGCAAACTCCTCTAACACCTTTAAATGCCATTTATTGTCCAAAAAGTCCAATTTAAAAGACTTTAGGAACACATGATAATTTGAAGCACCTCCTAAGAGCACAGCCCTACCAACTCAAGCCCTCTGAGAATGTTCTATGAACTCTGAGGTTACTGATTAAGGTAAACAAGGGGAGATCAGTGACACCTCTCTGTTCTGTTGCCTGCAGGTGGCTTGCAGTTCGTCTGGAGCTGATTGGGAACCTGATCGTCTTCTTTTCAGCCTTGATGATGGTTATTTATAGAAATACCTTAGGAGGGGACACTGTGGGCTTTGTTCTGTCCAATGCACTCAATGTGAGTCTGAAGGTTGGGATTTTGGTTAAATTAATGGACTAATTCCTAAATTGAGTCTAGAGCATACTAGGGAGTCCATGCTCTTGGTTCCTTTCTAGATCCAAAGGGATGAGGGGAGACTGAGGTTCAAACCCTGGCTCTAGCTCTTACTAATTGTGCAACCATGAACACACTCCTTACCCTTTCTAAGTAGGTACCAGTGTCATCTGGAAAGAGGGGTGTAAATCTTGTTGCCCTTGGGAGTTAAGAAGGCAATTTCATATGATTCAATCTAATAGTTCCCTGTCTCTTTGCCTCTTTGCTTGATTCTAGTCAAAAGAGAGAATAAATGAGGTGTTTTTTCTATAATATAGCAATAACCAAGAGGTCTTGTAAACAAATAACTTCTATGTTTGTTTTTCTTGGATCACAGAATAATTGGAGGTAATTCTAATAAAGAACATAGAGTCCAATAAAACTATATAATGCATCCCCAGCATGACTAGGGGATAAATGTTAGATATTATTTCCTAGCACCTAAGACAGTGGCTGGCACTGTAAATATTCAATAAATGATACTCATTTAGTGAGTCATTTGGCTGTCTTTCATGGTATCTTTTCAAACTAATATATTGGAGATTTGCACAGCTATCAGCAAGCTCTATCTAGTGCTGTCTTCAGTAGGAGTTAATAAGGCCCAAGGCAATCACGGCAAGGCATCCAAAAGGACTCTTTTGTTCACCAGAGTTACCAGGTTCCTTGTGCCACTGCCCCTTCACCCCCTCATTTCTAGGCTTATTAACCTAGGACAGATGGGGCAAAGAGTTGGAGAACTATTTGATTGAACCAAAACAAAAACATTCAAATGCCAAGAATTATATGTGGTTCAAACCACACAGAGTTGTTACTCTTAGTCCCCACGATCCTGTGCTTGCCCTCTCTCTAACCACCATGTGCTCAACAAAAATTCTCTGTGCACGTGTGCCAGGTCCAAGTCTTTGCCTGAAAGGAGTTTGCATCAGAGTAATCCACAGATTCCCCGGATTCTAGACTGGCCCAGATCATGGCAGCCCTCTTACTGCTACTTAGACACCAGTCATGTGCTGCATAATGTTTCAGTCAATGATGGACCACGTATATGTTGGTGGTCCCCTAAGATTGTACCACAAAGTCTAGGTGTGTAGTAGGCTATACCATCTAGGTTTGTGTGAGTACACTCTATGATGTTTGCACAATGACAAAATCACCTAATGACACATTTCTCAGAATGTGTCCTCATTGTTAAGCAACGCACGACTGTATTTTTGTAATGGCGGGAAGGTGCCTGGAGTTTATTGGGGCAAAGGAAGACAAGGGTTCATGTGGATGTCCCACCTTGAGGGCTGGGTTCTCAGTCAAGCTGTTAATTGAAAGCAGAGAGTGGAGGCAGCTTTTTTGGAAGGCCTTTTCCTACCCTGTGTCTTTTTATGCTTTTGTGGTTTTCCCATTTGTAGAATGCCACCCATATCCTCTCCACAAAGAGGATACTAGGCTAATAGGCAACTCCAGCCTCTCCAACAAAAGCTTTAGTCCCAAGCCACTCCAAGCTGATATTGCCTTTCATGTTTAGCACCACACAGTTGAGCACTTAATTGTTCTCCAGCCATTCTATGCACTGGTCTCATTTCCTCCCCCAAGGAGGTGAGGATTGTTACTTTTCCTTGCTCACTCATAGAGCTCAGCATAGTGCTGGGTACAAAGTAGGCACTGGACTGACCTTGTGGTTTGACTAGTTGAGTTGCTTTCTGAGCCTGAGATGATCTTTAGTCTTCTGGTTTTTCTGTAGATCACACAAACCCTGAACTGGCTGGTGAGGATGATGTCAGAAATAGAGACCAACATTGTGGCTGTTGAGCGAATAAATGAGTACATAAATGTGGAGAATGAGGTGAGGAGGAATTGGAGGAACCCAGGGGAAAGGCAAAAAAAAAAAAAGATGGAGCTCCTTTGAGAGAACATCTTCACTTTGTCTAGAGATTGCACATGGGGTCATAAAGGTTCTCCTAAAGTTTCCCTTGCTCTAAGTCAAAGGACTTAATTTCTTGAAACTTAGAATAGGAAATGGTTTGGGGGAAGTCAGGTCTTGGAATGCACCAGGTTAAATGGTGGCTTCATTCTGGAGATCCACAGAGAAACATTGTGGGATAGGGTTTCTTAAATTGAATAAGGTAAGAACCTTCTGGAAGTATCAGTCTATTTCAAGTCTCTTCAAGGGACTTGATGACCACAGGTGGCTGGGACACAGCTGCCCTTCTTCTGTTTTGCTACGTGAGTCCCATGAGGACCGTTCAGTGAGTTGCCACCATCTAAAGCACCTCTCCTCCTCTCTCCTTGCCAGGCACCCTGGGTGACTGATAAGAGGCCTCCAGCAGGTTGGCCCAGCACAGGCGAGATCCAGTTTAGCAACTACCAAGTACGGTACCGGCCTGAGCTGGATCTGGTACTGAAAGGGATCACTTGTAACATTAGGAGCACGGAGAAGGTAGGTGGAGCTGAAGAAAGGCCTAGACGTGAGTCCTTGTGATCTGAGCACAGCTGGACACAGAAGTGGAGAGCAGCTGGACTCTGGGCTTTCATCATTAGGGCACTTCCTCTGCCCTGGGCAGGTGTAGGAACACAGTGCCACCACCAGAGGGCAGGATATCAAGAGCTCAAACAGACTTAGTGGGGCTGTGGGGCTTTCTGCTCAGTCCTTCCCTTCCTCCCTGCCAGCATCCTCTCCCCTGGGTGATGGGGGCTCATTTCCTGTAAGGACCAGGGCATGTAGAGAGGAAGTTAGGATGCACCAGTCCCGGGTAAGGGGCTGGTGAGAAGAGTAGTGCGGAGGTTGTCCCTGCAGAGAGGATGGCCTGGTTCTCCTTCTGGTCTGCAAAGTCCTGCATCCTCCTATGGTGTTCTTGCCCCTCCGAGGGTGTGGGGTCTAATGTAGGGCCAAAACAAGTCTAGGTGAGGCTGCTGAGGTCCAGGGCAGGGTCTGGTTCTCAGCTGATGGCAGGGTCGATCCTTCCCTTCTCCTCACTTCTAAACAAGGATTTTTAAAAATCTATCATTTCCAATAATAATTATAACAACAGCTGCTGATGTGCCATTTGCAACAGTCACTGTAGTTTCTCAGCCAGTGACAATTTAGGAGGTAGGATGGGAAGGCCATCTTTTTCTGATATTTGGGCACTTTTTTTCTTACCAAATCAGTTTAACATCTTAGAGATGAAGTAGCCAATCACTGTCTCTTTCCACCTGTGATTATGAATGCTCCAGGCTAATTCCCCCCCCCCCCATAGTTAGATGATGAACTAACAACCAAAGAAACTATTTTTACAGATTGGTGTGGTGGGCAGGACGGGAGCTGGGAAGTCATCCCTGACAAACAGCCTCTTCAGAATCCTAGAGGCCGCAGGTGGCCAGATCATCATTGATGGAGTAGATATTGCTTCCATTGGGCTCCATGACCTCCGAGAGAAACTGACCATCATCCCCCAGGTGAGCTCTAGAACTTACTCTCACACACAGCAGGGGACAGCTTGTTCTGCAGGAGACACGTGCATCATCTTCTTGATGTATATTTAATTAGCAGTGTCATTTCTGCAGTCTTTCCAGGATACCTAAGCTAGTTCCCTTAGATACATTGTTTCCAGAACTTACAAAAATAAGTTTTGCATCTTTTTGTAATATGCTTGCATGACTGCCAGTATCTAACCAGTAGGTGGCAGCAACACAACAGAAGTCAAATAGAGCGGATAATTATTTAGCATTTCTATAGCGCATCAGGGTTCTCAAGACCTTTGCAGTCAGCGTTAGAAGTTTTGCCACTGAAGCTTGAAACTGTTAAGCTTTATACTTCCCATTTGATATGATTGAAAGATAGGGGAGGGAATTTGCTGCAGGTTTCTGCCAGCAAGTGGAAAGCTTAGTGTGTCAGCAAGAAACACTTCCCTTTGGCTTCCCTTCTGGACCCTACCAAATAGGGACTGCCCTGGAGGCCTCTTGGCTTTCCAAACTGTTCCTCCTCTGCTCACTGCAGTCAAGTCTCTGGGGATGGTTTTGGTTTGTCTTGGTGTTTGCTTAGTTTGATACACTCTTTCCTCCAGCCTCTTCAAAAGCTTAATAAATTTTTCTCCTGCTATACTGTCCTACTATGTCTTCTGCCTGCCACCGAGCCCTCCACCTCCCCACCATATGTGGGGTTATGGGACATGCCTCTTAGCTTTTTAAGAGATACTGAGGAATTTGGAAGTCCATAAATGAATCTCAGAATGAAAAACAAAAAAGCCAAAAACTCCTCTTAATCCTTTGCTTAGCTCCCCGGCTGGCAGCCACTCTAAGCCTTCAGTGGGGAAACCTTACAAAAGCTTACCACTAACCAGCTTTCCATCTCAGGTCATTCCTACCTGCTTTCTCCTGGCCACAAAGAGCTGCCAGTCCCTTTTCTGCCATCAGCTCCAGTAGCCCCCTTCTCCCTTGACTTGCAGGACCCCATCCTGTTCTCCGGGACCCTGAGAATGAATCTAGATCCTTTCAACAAGTACTCAGATGAGGAGATTTGGAAGGCCCTGGAGCTGGCTCACCTCAAATCCTTTGTGGCTGGCCTGCAACTTGGGTTGTCCCATGAAGTGACAGAGGCTGGTGACAACCTTAGGTAATGTTTCATAATCCACTTTCTCCACAGGCAGTGAAAGGAGGTGAGGGGGAGCCTCTCCTTTGTTCCTTGTGCTGTAGGCAGTGCCTGGCATCACAGAATTTTCACTCTCCAGGTCTAATTCCTAACGTGTAAAGTGAACCCGTTGTGAAGATGACATTATAAAAAAGATGTGAATGTGCATCGAAACCCTTGAAAACCTTTGTTAGTAAAGGTACCCTCATGAGACATGACACAATGTGAGCTTACAGATCCCTCCATTGTGGAGGTTCTCAACTTCCCTGCACATGGCAACCAGGATGAAAACAATCCTGACGCCTAGTCCAAGCCCAGAGAGTCTGATTTAACTGGTATGAGGTGTAGACTGGATATGGGAGTTCTAAAGGATCCCCATTGGGTTGTCATGAGCATCCCAGTTTGAGCAGCACTGGTCTAAGGGGCACGTGGACGATGGGGATGTGGTGTCTGCAGAATCCTTGGGCTCCTGAAACACCTTAAATCAGCGCAAAGAATCTCTCGGCTTCACAGTTCTTTTTACCTTTCCAAAGCTTTTCTGTGCGTGTTGACACTTCACACTTCTGGCCATCACTGTGTGTTAACCTGTCGGTTAATAAGTTGACCTGGCATTTTCCCTACGACAGTTGGGTTTTTCCCTCCACGTGCTGAAGTTCAGCCCTCAGCCAAAGCCCGCTGCCCAGGGGTAGTTCTTGCTCCGGTCCTGGGTGCCTTCAGAGTGGTGGTGGGGGCATGGGCCATTAGCAGATGATGCTCAGAAAGGAAGGGAGACTCAGTAGCTCAGCTAATGGACCAGTAGCTCTGGTTTCACCAGGGAGCTTGTTACAAATGCAGAATCTCAGGCTCTGTAGACCTACTAATCAGAATCTGCATTTTAGCAAGATTCCCAGGTGATTTGTGTGCATCTTACAGCTTGAGAAACATGACCTAGAGCACTGATTCTTAACTAGGCTAGACCTAGAATCACTCAGGAAACTTTAAAAAACTCCCAATGCCCAGGCTGCACCCCAGACCATTTGAATCAGGGGCCTGGGTGGCTTCAGTGGGTAGCCTCAGGGAATACTTGTACGCCTTGATATAGATTGCCATCGTGTTTGTTTTCCCTCAGCAACAGATCTAGGGTAGGTCTTTAGGCCTATGAAAAAGGCCATTCAGTCAACAAATATGTATCGAGCACTTGCTATATGCTAGGCACTGGAGATACAGAGGGGGATGACATTGACACAACCCGGACCCCCTAGCACTTACGGCATAATGGAGAAGACAGACCTTGTGTGAGAAAATGCTGTGCAGTAAAATGCTGCAGACATGTGGGGCTGTGTGGGACCCTCCTGCAGGATGTGATGGGGCCTTGACACTTCTGGTTTGTGAGAACAAAAATCACACCATCCTTCTCTGTCCATGCTGGGAGACACTTAAATGGCATTACCAATGCCTGGATATCAGACCTGGTTTGGGGTGTTGAAACTTAATCTGAAGAGTGGTCAGAGATCGGAGATCAATCAGCTTGGAGAGAGAGTCAGCAGCTGAGAGCCAAACCAGTGCCTCAGCCGCAGCCTGTTACTCCGAGGCCCAGCTGAACCAGGCAGGAGTTTGGTACAAGTTCAGTAAATAGTTGTGTGGTGTCTCTGTTCTTATATTACAGAGAAAAACTGGAAGTTCCTCTTGGGTGACTTCTCATCTCCTGCAGAAATTTTCTTACAGAGAATTACAGAACTTTAGGCTAGCCACCCCCTGTTTAACATGTTCCCTAATGGCCACAGCAGGAAAGAGCAATTAGCGAATTCCTGAATATTTCCTCCACATCATTTCCCAAAGCTTCTTTATGTAAGTAAGAGGTCCAGCCTTCATTACTGGCTTTTAGCAAATTAAAGTGATATGCATTTTACAAGCATATTCGAATTCCATACACATTGCATCTCACACCAAGACATCACATTCATTAGATAGCTCTGTCTCTTATCAAAGCAGAAGGCCTTGAACAAATGATTAGCCTTGAGTCTAGAATTACACATTAAAATAACAGATGGATTTGCTAAGGCCACTAAGAAATGCCACTGGGGCATTCTGGTGCCGTGTCACACTTACTAACGGTGTCAAGTCAAATACTGCTAACATGAACTTGGTGGCATCCATCCTATTTTGGAATTGTTGTTCATGTACTGGGATATCACTGTAGCCTAATGCAAAGCACTATTCCTGGGCTAGTGTTTTCCAAACTTGTTAACCATGAAAATTGCCTGGAGTGCTTATTAAAAACATGAAAATTGCCTGGAGTGTTCCTAGGCTCCTGCCTATTCTGATTGAATAGAGTGGGGCCCAGAAATATAAATTTTTAAATTAAGTACCTGTGATAGGTCTTCTAATTAATTGGAAAAGTTTGGAAAGCATTGCCATGGCAACAATGAACAGGTAGTGGATGAAGCTAAAGCATTCTGAGGGAATTTAGGAGTGGGGGTTTTGAAAGTTTGATCTGGAACATGAAAACTGACACACCCCCCCCGCCCCCCATCCCAGGTTACTCCTTAGTCCTTAGGGGTTAATGCTTGGTTTCTTCCATTGGCTGCAGCACAGGGCAGAGGCAGCTACTGTGCCTGGCCAGGGCTCTGCTTCGGAAATCCAAGATTCTGATCATGGATGAGGCCACTGCTGCAGTGGATCTAGAGACAGATCACCTCATCCAGACGACCATCCAAAATGAGTTCTCCCATTGCACGGCTATCACCATTGCCCACAGGCTACACACCATCCTGGACAGCGACAAGTAAGTGGGTGGGGCGGGGGTGGTGGTGGGCAGAGCTTGATGGACACGGCTTAATCCTTTGTCAACAGTAAAAGCATCAGCCATAAGCTATCTTACAGCAAAAGGTATAACTACCATCATTTTACTGATGAAGAAACGAAGGCCTAGAGATTTCAAGTAATTCGCCCCAAATTATACATCAAGCTAATGAAAGCCAACAGGCTTAAGGGAACTGTCTTGAGGGTAAAATAGGAAACTGTGTGTAACTATTAACCGAGTATGGGGAGGTGGAGGCCCAAGTCATGAGTGGCAGGTATTGACCACAGACCTTCTCAACTAAACTGGGTCTCAGCTGCTGCCCCTGTAAACAGAAGCTTTCTGTTTCTTCCAACTCTGATATATTACATTCAAAATGAGGGTAACATCAGTAATCTTAGAAACTGTTTAGAGAGGATAGCCTCCCTTAAATAATATGTGTCTTTGAAAAAAAAAGCGCTTATGTAAATGGACTCACACTGCATGTATTCTCCTACCACTTGACTCTCTTGTTCGATGTTACACCTGGGATCCATCCGTATCGATGCAGACAGCCACGGTCCATTCATTCTCACTGCTTTGTAGCCTTGTATGAATGAATATACCACGACTTAGTCCTGGTTGTTCTTATAAATGCCAAGATTTGAGATGCTACTTTCTAAGACCTTTCTTTCTTCCTTCCTTGTTTCAGGGTAATGGTCCTAGACAATGGGAAGATTGTAGAGTATGGCAGCCCTGAAGAACTGCTGAAAAACTCTGGCCCCTTTTATTTTATGGCCAAAGAAGCTGGCATTGAAAATACAAACAGCACATCATTCTGACAGCAGGTCCCATGGGTTAGAGAATGACTATAAAGATAATTCCTTATTTAATTTCATTTTTTTGTGAGATATGTCATACATACAGAAGAGTGTGTAACATGTACATTTTACAGAAGGATCATAAGGGAACACCCATGTACCCACTACCCAGGTTAAGGAATGAGTATTACCAGCTACATCAGACCACCCCGATGATCCCAGTTTGATCAGACTTCCTTGCTACCCAGCCCCCCACCCCAGAGATAATCACTATCCTGAACTTCCTGATTATATCCCCTTGCTTCTCATTTTAGTTTTACCTCTTTGTATGTATCCTTAAAAAATGTGTACATTTTTTAAACTTATGTAAATGGCCTGACACTGCATGGATTCTCCTATGACTTTTGTTCAATTCTATTTTTGACATTCATCCATGTCGATGCACGTAGTGAGGTCAGTTCATTCTCACTGCTCTGTGGTATCGGCAGGTGTGAATACGCTACAGTTTATCCAATTTAATGTAGGTCAGCAGTAGCATTATTTTTAGGGTTTTTTTTTTTTCCTATTGTGGACAATACTGCTGTGAATCTGGTTTACAACTCCTGAGATATACGTATAAGAGTTTCTTTAGGATATAAATGTAGGAATGGGGGATATGCACATGTTTACATGCATATACTAGGTAATGCCAAACTGGTAATGCCAATGTAAAACATTTTTGTCAATCTGATAAGTATGAATTGGTATCTCATTGAGGTTTTAATTTATATTTCCCTGGTTACTGTTTTGGTTTCAGTATGAGGATTCTGCTGCTGCTTATTCATGGTGCTTTATTTCCTTGTAAATCTTGTGAATTTTTACTGTAAGCTGCTCACTCTCCTTAGCATTTTATCTGTGGACAAGTTGAACCTGACCTCACATAAACAGAATTGTGAAAGCTTCTGCCTGTCACCTGCGTATTTACCCAGAACCAATTTGAATTAAATTCTCTACTAAGTGGTTTCAAACTATACAGTTAGTGTGACTTCAGACCACCATCCTGTGCAAGAACCAACTTGTGGTTTACAAATTCTCAAGGGAGATCCCTCCCCTTGACCTAGCGTCAGTTTGGCGATAGACATGTTGCCCTGTTGACTGCTTCTGCATGGTGGGGTTTATTCCTCGGTTACCTGTATACTGCTGGTATAGCCCCTTCGGGCCCAGGTTTATCAGAGGGTCTCCTGTTATAGTCTCCATCTTGGCAGGCCGTGGCTTCATCTCTTGCCCCGGCATCCTGTATTGTCAACAAAGGTCAAGGTCTCCAGGTTTCAGAAGTCACCCTAAGCTTTGACTCTTCCTTACCTTCAGAGTTTTTTGTGTCACATTATTTTGGGTTCAGCATACTCCTTGCTTCCATTTCAGTGATGCAGTTATGAATGATTTTAATTTATTCATCAGTTTAGCTGTTTGTTGAGTGAGATGCTCAGAGAATTAAGCTTCCTAAAAGAAGGGTATAAATAATAGCTGCAAGGCTGGCTGAGGAAGGGACTTGTTTCCTCCTATTTGCTCCGTTCCCATCAGCATCACTCTAGCAGTGTTTCTCTGCAGCAGCGGTTCACACAAGTAGCAGCACTGATTTTAGTTTGTAGTTTCTCCAGTACTCACAGAACCAGTGTCAACCCTTCAGATAAACAGCACCAGCTGAGCAGCACCCCTTCTCCGAAGTCTGGGTTTCAGCTCTGAGGGGCCCCTCCTAAGTTTTAGTAGTGCCAACCTCTGCCCTTTTGTTCCCGCAGCCCTCAAGGAGATGGTTGCTTCTTGCGGTTGCTAGCTCTCTGATACTTGTTTTCCTTTGGCCCTTTCTTCAATGCCTACTTGACAATTCTATTATTCTCTGTTAAAATAACCTATGGTGTCTGTCTCCTGACTAACCCAACTGATAGAGCCCTTGGAGATAATCCAGTTAAAGTCTCTTATTTTTCAGAAAAGCACCAGCCTGAGAAAGGTTATACGATATCCAAAGTCAAAACATGAGTGTTTCTGGGAGAGCCAGGACCAGAATCTAATTTCCTGATTCGGTCCAATCATTTCTTTTTCCTATATAATGAGACAGGCTTTTTGATCTACCTACTCCTATTGATGCAGATGAAGAGAAGGGAAGACTCGTCCTTTTTTCAGTAGTGATGACTAAGACATCCAGTGAAGGTGGTGGGTGCCAGAACCAGCCTGGATCCAAAACTTTGGTGATGACTCCTCCCACTCCAAATCTTTTGTTGGCCTGGGGCCCTGGGTGACCCAGTCTCCACTATGGACCACTGATAACATGACTGCCTTTTCCCACTTTCCTTCCTGAATGTCCCCTTCTTTTGCCTGTCCTTGAAGCATTAAGATGTTCCTGTTTTAGTCCTTGACACCCCTCCCCTCCCTAGTTTCTCTATATTTTCTCCATAGTTGATTTTATGCACTATTGTGGTTTCAACTTCTACCCATATTTCTCATTTCTAGCCCCTTCCTCTCCTTCAGTTTTGAGATTCATATATTCAACTGCCTACGGATATTATCACCTGGATATCCTTGGAGCAGCTGACACTCAACTCACCCTACTTTGACAGACCCTTCTACTCCCTCCACTCAAAATTAAAGAGATTTTTTCCTGTACTTTCTTTCTCAAGAGGTGACATTATTGTCCACTTAGTCCTACAAAATAGAAACCTGCGCATCACTCTTTTCCTTCCAGATCAAATCAGCCACCAGGCCCTTCCAGCTTTATTTCTTAACTCTATCACTTCTGCGATCATTCAGGTTCTCATCACATCTAACCTAGACCGATGGCATGGTATCCCTGCTTCCAGTATTGTTTTTCTCAAATATATCCACCCATGGCTACCGGAGTGATCCAATATGCAAAACTGACAAGGTTACTCTTCTGCTTGAACCCTTCATTCAACGGCCATTCAGAGTAAAGTTAAAATTCCTTATTCCTTAGTATGTATAACAAAGCTCCCTAACATCTGGTGCAATCTCATCTCTTCTAACTCCCACATCTCATGTTAAGCTCCAGCAATATTAAAATGCTTTTAGATTCACACACACACACACAATCACCTTTTGCTTATCTATCCCCTCTGCTTGGAATACTCTGGCTACCTCTAACTCATTAGGACTCAACTCAGAGGTCATCTTCTCCAGAGAGCCTTCCCTTACTCCCTCTCCTCTCAAACCCCCAAGCTAGCTTCAGTAATGTAATCGATTTTTCATCTTTCGCGAAACTCAGCATCTGAATCTCAGTTCTACTTTGGGGACTTCCCCAACTTAAGATTCTTGGTGGGAGAGCAGGATGCAGTCATGTGACTAGGTTCCATTAATCAGATACTACACGAGCAACAGATTTTTATTCAGATACTGGTGACATAAAGAAGCAGGAAAATCTGTTCTGGCAAGGGTGACAGCAGTGGTGACAGTCACAGCTATTGTCCAGAGGTAGCAGTGGTGGTGGTTCTCTCAGCAGGGTCCACTGATATTGTGGTGTGATGTTGAGCATCATTCCTGACTTCAAAGACTCACATCTGGCTTTCTTACCCTCCCAGAGTGTCAGTGAGCTACCGAATGTCATTCGAAAACTTTCTCTCTGCTTAAGTTTACCAGAGTTGGTGACTGTTGTTTACAAATAAAAATACTCCCCAGCACACTTAACTTAGTATTACTGTATTTATCACTTTGTTGGATAATTTTCTGTTTAGATCTCCCTCACTAAGCTGTGAGTCTCTTGAAAATAGGAAGAATTTCTTACTCATTTTTTGTATCTCCAGTGGCTAGAATATAGCAGATACTCACATATTTTTGAATGTTCAAAAATACCTTTATAAAAAAATACAATGGGAAAAATATATGCCAAGAATGCAGTGACAGGGTTGAAGAAAACAAAGTAACTCCACATTGATACATTGGCACAAACAGGAAGGATACATGTACCAACCAAATGTCAAGTTTTTTGCAGGCTAGTTTTGTATAAGTGCGTTTGGAAACACCTTCTGAAAAAATTTGTTCCATTTAGGTAACAGGATAAGAATACATTTAATCACAGATGCACACTGATCGTGATTTTATTTAAAAATTAGCAAACAATATTATACAAACATTGACATTTAAATCTCTAAACCGCTGAAACTTAGATTTAGTTAGCAAAGACTGTATTCGCTTGTAAGTATGGATTTAGTCTTCCACA
Organism: Tapirus indicus; assembly: GCA_031878705.1. NCBI lineage: Eukaryota > Metazoa > Chordata > Mammalia > Perissodactyla > Tapiridae > Tapirus > Tapirus indicus. The sequence continues at coordinate 29,473,804 of CM062921.1, read as the reverse complement.
CAGATTAGACACTAAATTTTAAAAAGCCTCATATTGTGTGACGATACTAAATAAAAGATTGTAAAAATGCATAAAAGAATTGGCTGTAAGAAGCACTCCACTTTCACAGTATTCCTTTTTACTTCAAGTAATTGGAGTATGCAAATAAGTGGTTATGCTGTAGAATTTAACTGTTACAGTGTAAAAAGCAACTACTTAGGGAAGAAGTAGAAAAAAAGTATATGCAAGGCAGTATTTCTTTTAGGTAAAACAGGCATAAAAATAGAGTTTCAGGAAGAAAAGAAAAATTACTTAAGACTAGTTTGGTTCTTACCAGATTTAAAAAATGGACTAATACAGAGCTCCCTTCTTCAACTCGAACAATCAAGGCCTTGGTCACCATATTGGTAATCTCTTGGATAGTCCCCTTGGTCCTCGGCATGTTAGCCATCTGGCTATTCTGCCTGATAACTAACTACTGTCACTGATTTCAGATCCACTTGTCCTGTTCCTTGGCTTCCACTGTAAATGACAGGCTCTGTCAGAGCAGCAGTCTTTGGGACATTTACCTGCTGCTTAAGCCCATAGCCACTCATTCCTCTCTGAGAAACAACTTTGTTGGTATCCATCTATAGAGATTGTTGAATTGTCCCCTGGTTTACCTCTGGACGTAGATGTCTCTCCCCATAACTGGTGCTAACACCCTTGCTGCTGGCTCTTTAGTTAGTTAGCACCCATCTGCAGGTAAAGTGTGATCTGGTTTTGTTGGGATTTGCATTCTGGCATCATGAAGACACCTACTAGTCCCATAGATATCTGCCTGGCTGATACATTTATTAGCTCCAATCTGTAAACTAATTACATTTTGGCTAGCTTTTCATTTTCCTTCATCAGAAGGTCTAATTTTTCTGCATACTTGACTTCAGTGTTAATGGTTGACCAGAATCCTTCTGTTTTAGCCAGACCTAGAGTAGTGGTATGACTTAAGGGCCAAATCTGGCCTGCTGTTTTTGCAAATAAAGTTTTATTGGAACACAGTCATCCTAACTTGTTTCTGTATTATTTTTGCCTGCATTTTTTTTGCGCGTGTGAGGAAGATTAGCCCTGAGCTAACATCTGTTGCCAATTCTCCTCCTTTTGCTGAGGAAGATTGGCCCTGGGCTAACATCCATGCCCATCTTCCTCTACTTTATATGTGGGACGCCTGCCACAGCATGGCTTGATGAGCAGTGTGTAGGTCTGCACCCAGGACCCGAACCTACGAACCCTGGGCTGCTGGAGTGGAACTTGCAAGCTTAACCACTACGCCACCTGGCCAGCCCCTATTTTTGCCTGCTTTTGTGTTACAATGGCAGAGTTGAAAAATTGTGAGACTGTATGGCCTGCATGCATATGGCCTACTATCCGGCCTTTCACAGAAAATGTTTGTTGACTCCTGCTCTGGAATCACCAGTGTAGTTGCCTCAATCAAGTTTTCATTCTCAAAAAGACAATTTCCCTCAAAAACATCATGTGTCTTCACACCTGTGGTAGATAGAATAACGGTCCCCAAAGACATCCATGTCTGAATCCTCAAAACCTGTGAGGATTTACTTTACATGGCAAAAGGGACTTTGCAGCTGTGATTAAGGATATTGAGATGGCGAGATTATCCAGGTGGGCCCAATGTAATCACAAGAATCCTATGAGAGCCAGGAGGTCAGAGTTAGAATGAAGACCATGTAATGATGGAAACAAAGACATTGGAAGATGCTATGTTGCTGGTTTTGAAGATGGAGGAAGGGGCCACAAGCCAAGGAATGCAGGCAGCTTCTAGAAGCTGGAAAAGGTAAGGGAACAGATTCTCCCCTGGAGTTTCCATGGGGAACCAGCACTACTGACACCTTGATTTTAGCCCAGTGAGACTGGTTTTGAACTTCTGACCTCCAGAACTGTAAGAAAATAAACTTGTGTTGTTTTAGGCCACAGATTGTGGTAATTTGTTGCAGCAGCAATAGGAAACTAATACCATAAGCCCAACCAACTCTAACCAAATTGCCAATATTCTCCAACTGAAATCAGTTTAATGACAATTCATTGATCTTCAACGAATCTCACTGTAGTTTGAATTCGTAGAGGATTATGTCATCTTTTCAGCCCAGCTAAAAGCGGATTCAACATTCACGCCTGTCACCTCTTCTATCGAATTGCAAAGACCTTATTCAGCTTGATCATATTTGGAGGAAATCTTTTCTTGATCTCAGCTGAGAGGCTGTAGGAAGGTCCCTGGTTAAAGTGCATCATGGTGATTCTGAACATAGGAGGAGGCTGGGACAGATGGGGAGTCTCTCACTCTCAGCTTCCCTGATCCTGGACCCAAGGAGTCATGGGAAATGCTTAGAGCTTGACTCCTCTTGGTGTCCCAGGGGATGCCTAGGCATGGCGGTGCACAGGCAGTGCCTGTGACATGGTCCTGCTGAGTCTGCAGACCCCGGGGTCTGCTGCGGGGTCCCATGTGCCTGCCTACTCCCAGTAAATGTTTCCTGAATGAACACATTCCCACTACCCTAACCAGAGGGCTCCCTCCCTCCCATGACCATACCACCAGAATGTACCTCCAGGAAAGCACTGTCTGCTCCTTTCTCCTTGAGGGTCACCTCTGAGTGGTGTTAAAGAATGGATAACTCTATGTAGCTTGCAAAGTCTGCAATTCGTTGTGGAAGATTCCCTTCTTGATACGTGCAAAACACTAATATTGATCTTCACTAACAATTGCAAGAAACTTCCAGTGGGCTGGGTGAAATAAAGCAGGGGCTCAGATTGGAGATTATCCTCTCTGCTCTGTGGCACTGTCTGCCACACCTAGCAAAGGCAAAACAGTAAAAACCTTGTCAATATGTTGTACTAATAGGCGGGAGAGTTTAAAATCCTGAGAGTTGTGTTTGGTGACTAGAGAGAGGATTTGAATGATGTATATAAATCTCGAGGTTTCTTGGTCCTCAAGCCTAAGGTTCTGCAAGTGAAACACAATTCAGAGCACAACTATCTTCTTCTAGGGCCTGTTTGTATTGCTGACCCTGAAACAAAACCCACATAAACAGTCTCAACCTCATGATTAATTAAAACAGGGTGACACAAAATTCAATCTTTATTAAAACCATGTACTTCTAGAGCTCACAATACACAAAAATTTGCAGACATCATCTTATTCTCACAATAATTCTGAATAATAAACCAGACGACTACACTTTATAGATGACGATTGATTCCCAACACTGCTCCCTGTTCTCCTGGGACTCTTGGATGAAAGCACAACTAAAGAGCTACTTCCAGACAGGAAAGGGAGAAAATTCATGAGAGGAAGTAACCAGGCAAACCACATTTGGAAAATTTCTTCAATAATATTTCCTTCTGTTGTGTCTCAAACATCTGACACCCTTTCCTTCCTTGGTTTTTGTAACTCCTACTTTTCCGACAGTAGAAAGTTCCATTTAAAAAAATTGCCTAGAGGCTGGCCTGGTGGCACAGTGTTTCACAGGTTCAGATCCCAGGCATGGATCTACTCACTGCCCATCAAGCCATGCTGAGGCAGCATCCCACATAGAACTAGAAGGACCTACAACTAGGATATACAACTATGTACTGGCGGCTTCGGGGAGAAAAAAAAAACGAGGAAGATTGGCAACAGATGTTAGCTCAAGGCCCATCATCCTGCCTAGACAGATGCTCCTCAAACTTTAATGTGCACATAAATCAGATGGAGACCTTGAGTCAGCTGGCCTGGGGTGGGGCCTGCATCTCCACTAAGCTCCCAGGTTATAAGGATGGTGCTGCTGCTGGTCTGAAGACCACACTTGAAGGAGCAAGATATCTGGTGTTTAAAAAACATCTTCTTTTCATAAACTTGCTCGCATCCCCATGAACTCCCTTTTGCCAGTGATTCCATCATTTCTTCAATTTCATAGCATTTATTGGGTGCTGCTTTTCTTCCATTCTCAATCTTATGCCCAAGTCAGTTAACTTCTTCCCAATAATTAAATTTTCTTGCCTTTGATCTGTCCTCCCTCTAAATCATCCTGTTACCATTTAGCCTTCCTAAAACCCGGCAATCCACTTAAGGACCTACAGGAGTTTCTTATTACCCAACTCATCAAATCCAAATTCCTTGACTTGGACCTCAAGGCCCTCCAATTTGTTTACTCTATGTCAGGCAATGTTCTAGTGCTCTCCACGTATTAACTCATTCAATCCTTACAGCAACCCCATGAGGTGGACAGTGTTACCATCTCTACTCTAGATGAGGAAGCTGAAGCTTAGTTAAGTTGCCAAGGTCCCAAAGCTCTTAAGTGTCTGAAGCCAGACAGTCTGGATCCAGAACAAGGCGGAAAGACTCAGCTAGAAAGCCTGAAGCCCAAGTTTAAATTCAGGATCCATCAAAAACTTGATGTATGACTTGGGCAAGTCACAATGTCATTGGACCCCATTTTCCTAGTCCATAAAATGAAAGAGTTGGCACCCAGCTGACCTGTAAAGTTTCTTTCCCAGTCTATCTATTCACTCACAGTTTCTATTTCTTAATATCAGACGCTTGTTTCACTGTCACTCACACATTGTCCTCAGTGCCACCTCGCCCAGTGCTTCTGCTATTTCTCCCTCACCCACCCCCAACCTTGCCCAAGCTGTTACGGGGTGACCTTGTTAATCACTAGGGCATCAGTTTCCGCATCTGTAATAGCAGGAAAGTATTTACCTGTTAGGAAGTCCAGCCTAGCGAGTTCAGCTCTTCTCTTCTGCCAGGATCTTGTAGTATGAAATGGCTTAAAATGAAGAGGCCTGCCGCATGGACATCTTTTGAGTATACAGTAATTCTGTTGAAATTATATTTGACAAAATGAATTTTTGACCTAAATTTGTTCAGTTAGCTTCTCCCATCTCCTGGAATCCGGGCACCACTGAACTGTCAAGAAGTTACCCCCAGAAACTCGAGAAGGCTCAGGCTGTAAAAGTGGAGGGAAATTAAGAAAACGTACTCATGGCCCTTAGAAATGCTTTTATTTATAAAATAACTACTTAAATGTAAACAGCTCTAAATATAAACACTATTCACAAGAGACTTGCATTGCTGCCTTCTGACCGATCCGAAGACACGTGGGGGCTAAAGAGTCCACAGGTGTCTCTCAATTCATTGGGATTTTAAGGCCGAAGGTGCAGTTGAAGGAGCAGGGACTATAAGGCTGTTCTTAATTCCCTTTCTTAAGACAAAATTCATAGTTTCCTGCTCCAAGGTAGGCTTCATATCTGAGGCAGACCTTAAGAATGAAAGCCCTGTTCAAACAGAACCTGCAGGGGGAGATTCTTAGTGTAAGGATGAGCAAATATCTTCCTGAGGCCGGAGGGAGGAACGGTCAGGCACGTTAGAATCTATTTGGCTTAGATTATGGTCTCAGAAGCATGGAGGTTGGTGGTGAAACAGAAAATGCTTATTTCCAAGTCTAGGATAAGCTACTTCTGGGACTGCTCATCCTAATTCAAATAAGACTCATGCGTCATTGTTTTCTGCATCTGTGGACAGTAGTGTGCTTGGATGAAGGGGAAAGGCATCCAGTCGCCCACCAGGCTGGACTGGTTTCAGCTAATTGCTGAATGAATCCTTTTACTGGAATGGCTGGAGCTCTGATCCTGTTCTCCTAGGAAAATCTATCGGTCATTGAATTGCAAAAGAGATTAGCACACCCAGACTGTATAAAGCAGAGATGACTGTAAGAGTGGTGTAGATGACTGCACCTAAAAGGGAAGAGACCCTGTCAGATGAAGGTTGAAGGAAAAGAAAGACACTAGATGCTTTTTAAAAGGACAAAGCAGTTGAATTTTGCATAACCAATCTGGAATGAAGTGAAATAAGAAAAAGATTACAGATGGTATTGTTTCAGGGACTTTTAGAAATTAGGGCATGCGTGTGAGTAAGAGTGCATGCCGGACACTGAAGCTTCAATTTGAAACACCAGATTTGGTACAGTCTCAACAAACTCCTTGCCACGCACAGAGGCACAGCCTAAAAGGGCTTCCCGAGGACTCCCTTCAACCAAGTCAGTTTCCGGCCAGCTGATTGTGGAGCATGGGGCCACCCCAAACTCAGTGTGGAACAACCAATGCCAACATCTTCTAATGCTATAGCACAGCTTCTAGCATATATAGGATACCAGTCTTCTGATTGGAAATTTCTCATTTCCAAAGGCTGACCCCAGAACTTGCCTCTCTTCTCATGGTCACTGAATCATTTGCAAGCCAAAAGGTCCATTTCAAATTCTAGAAATTCTAGTGAGCATCAAGGTCGACAACCGATGGAGGAGAACAAGACTTATCTTGTGACCCACTGTGGCATGGTTAAGCAGTGCAGGCAGGGCCTGTGTCTCCGGAGCAGGTGCCCTCTCAGCGGACCACCAGAACCCTTCAGCAGAAGGAAGTAAAGGCAGCAAGGTTGAGTAGGAGACAGAACAGTTTCAGGTGTACTCAGCTTTGCGGATATAATTGGATGGAACATAGCCCTTCTTCCCATTAACTTCGGCTAACCACCACTCTGTATTTCCCATAACATCTTTAAACTCTAGGATCTTGAGTTTCTGATTGGCTGACACACTCAGCTCATTTGGATTCCGTGCCTTGAAGGTATAGACAGCAAAATAGACCTGTGTGAGAGAGATAACAAATTAGGAAATGGGAAACTGCTTGGAGCAACACTGTCCAACAGAACTTCCTGATGTGATGGGGATGGTCTATATTTGCATCATCCAATATGGCAGCCCCCAGCGATGTGTGGCTATTGAGCACTTGAAATGTGGCTAGTGAGACAGAAGAACTTAATTTTTCATTTTATTTAATCTTAACTAACTTAAATTTAAGTAGCCAGATATGGCTGGTGCTACCATAATAGGGCAGATTCAAAGAAAACCAAAATTCACATCTTTTACTCATTCAGAGTTGCCTTAAGGAGCAGAAGGAAACTTCAGGCAATATAGAAGATGGATGAGATACAAAGATATCTCATCCCAAACACAGAAATTCTGCATTTCAAAAACTTAAAAAAATATACACAACTAACCTCAAAGCAAAAAAGGATGATCTATAGGTGCCAATAACTAAGATATAATGCAAAGCGAGGGCGGTGCTCAGTGATCAGAAGAAGCCATGAGGTCCACGGGTCAAAAGGATGACACACACCTGAGGGCTGGGGTTTTAGGACCTGGTCAGGGACAGGAGTTGATGAGGCTAGAAGTGAGCTCCCTGTACAAACTCAAGAATCAAAGAAAGGGCCATTTTCTCTCTAAGCACGTCTAAAAAAACTGTCCACTGGTGGGTCCAGAATGTCTGGACTGGGGATGTCTGTCCTGGGCAGTGAGTAGTAACAGAATCACCAGAGAGAAACGGGCATGCACTATGCTCATCTCTAGCCCTGAGGAATGTGGTATGGAAAGTGTGGGCTGAGAAACTAGTGTGAAAACTGGTCTTTTGGAATCCAGAGCTTGGCAGAGGCAAACACCTCCACAACCCAGGACGTGACTGAATCTCTCAACAAAGGCCACCTCTGCTGGAGATGAGCTCACAGACAAAGGTTATAAAGCACACAGACACTCACGGCTGCAGGTGAACCAGGCATTCCTCAGCTGTGCATCTGAAAGTGGCTTTAAAATATGTAGGTTTAAAATGTTTAAGATACAAAGGTTATATTCAGATTCCTAAGACAAGAATAGGCCATTACGAAAAGAATAGGAAAAACTGAAACAGAGCCAGAATTTTACTTTGAAAGTCTAGAAATAAAAATGTAGTTGTTGAATAAAAAACTAAATAATGGGTTAAACAGAAGACTTCATACAACTGAGGAATTCATAAATTGGAAGAGTGAAAAAGTTTTCATTACAACACCTTGTAAATGCCCAATGATGCAGCAGAAGGGGCCCAGAAATAGCCAGTGAAGATCAGCCACAGAAGGTGCCTAGAGGTGTTGAGCTGCTCGCTCAGTGAGTTTCCATGTGTGCTTTATAAATTTGTCTGTGAGCTCCTCTCCAGATCCCCCCAGGCTCCAGGCAAGCCTCTGACTCACCCACTCCTGGAGGAGCATTATCTGTACCCACAACACGCCTGCCACCTCTGTTCCTGGTGACCAGAGAGCACTTACCTGGTTGCCTTCTGCCTCACTGCTTTCTGGCTCTTCATTTTTGTTTTCCAGAGACTGGGCTATTCTTGCACATCCTTTTACAAGGTCTTTACCCTGCCCATTTCGCCCTGGTGTGGAGTAACCAACCATTTCTGGATGCCTGGAGTTTTGGTACCTCCTCAGGGCAGGGGCGGGCTGGTTAACATCTCGGGCCACATCCACCGAGTCCCAGGGCCTGGGCTGGGAGGTAAAGTCTGGGTCTGAAGGGCATCTGGAAGGACTGCTCTCTGAACTACCCAAGTTTAAGGAGGCACTGAGAGCTCCTTGGTCAAATTCCTTCAATGAAGATGCATCTTGAGGCTGTTTCTGGCAAGACCCTGAAGTAAAGGACACAGCCATGCTGCTGGGGTTGAAGGTCAAGGTGCTGTTGCTGTTCTGCCGTGGGAATTTGGGGGAGGAGCCGCTGTGCTCTGACTCGGTGGAGGAGTGGCTGCCCACAGAGACGTCCGAGTGGCTGCGCCGGGCATTGTAGGGCTTCAGGAAGGAGCTGTACACGAAGCCTTTGGTGACTGTGGGAAGGAAACACAGACAGGAAAAGCTTTCAGTGGGAGGAGGGGGGAGGCAAGAGGGAATCCACAGAGAATAAACCATGGTTTAAAAGCTAGGTCAACAGTGAGAGAGACACTAAGTAAAATGCCTAGTGACAAAGCAGATTAAACATTCAATCCCCGAATACAATGCGGGTGGGTAGAGATGAAACGCTGTGGCTACCTGCCAGTTCATTCTTGTTACAAACTCACAACAGATGAGTGATAAGGAGGCCTTGTGGCAAATCCAGAGGACAGAAATAAAAATGACCACATGTTGGAGAATGCGCACATGAAGAAAATTAATCAGGAAGTCTAGATCATGGAAACAAAGGTTATGGGAAGACTTAACCAAGGATGTGCTCAAATACACCATGTGTAGTAAAGAGGGATTTTAAAAACCATCCTCATCATGTCAGAGCCCCTCAGATACACCTTCCTGTCCTCTTTCCCATTCATGACACTTGGCTCTCTGCCACTGGTTTAGGAATGTAGTGGAAATACTGTGAGATTAGTCTCAAGTAGGAAGCTGCTTATACTAGTCAGAATACACACAATAATACATGTACCTCGCGTGTTCACTTTAATAAATTGCCTAAGATGATGACAGAGAGGGCCCTTGGCTAAAACTTTTACACATACATTAGGGATTGAGATCCCTAATCCACAGCAAAATTTTTTATCATATTAAGAAAGAAATATCTGTCAAGGGAGGGACCTAGAGAATGTAACCTCCATGCGAGCGAGGGTCGTCTCTCTCTTGACCTTCAATGTGTTTCCTGTACCTAAGAAAATGCTGGCCCACATTTGTTATATCTGCGAAATGATGCGAGGGGTCCCCTGGGCAGACGGCGAGAGGGAAGAGGGTCTAACAGCTCATCCTAATACTGTGGGCTTCGTGCTAGCACTTTACGCATCAGGATTTGTGGATAAAAACCCCAAGGACGGAAGAGCTCTTGAACAGCTTGGATCTCCGGTAGGAGTTCGTCTCTGAACCCAGCAGTGGCTCTCACCTGCCCATCACCCTGGGAGGCTCCATCCTTCGCCCGTCCTTTCCCACTTCCAATCTTTATTATTTTGGGTAAGCAGAAATGGGGAGAGGAGAGAAACATCCAGAAAATACTTTTAGAGAAACTGAGAAATGTTCAAATTTTCAGTTCTGGGCGGTGTGAACACAGATGTTTCTTATCTAGGCCCACCATCCTTATCTAAAATGCAGAGGGCCAGACGTGTTTTGGAATTCAGATTTTTTGTATTTTGCAAAGGTAATCAAGTACACACACCATATGTTTCATAATATCCCAGCAGGGTCTGGGTCAATACCCCAGAGTCAAACACATTAATGTGTGCATAGCAAAATATATGACTGTTCACACAAAAACTGATGAGTGATGATTACAAATAGTCTCATGTCACTTTGTTCAGTTTTTGCCACCAAATGAATTCAGATCAGGGCAGGTTTGGCAAATGAGTTTTGAAACAAAACCTTTGTTTTTCAGAGCTTTTCGAATTTTGGAATTGTGGAAAAAGGATTATGGATCAGGATTATTCTTCGTACTTTTATTTAAATTCTGTACCCCTCCCTCTACCACCAGAAAAAAAAAAACCTGTGACCATTTTAAAAGTGATTTTCTAAATGGTCATAAGGTAAAACTGTTTATTATTGGGGGCAGTGGGGGGGAACGGGACTCAAAAAGCAAACAAAAAAACCCTTTCTCACAGGTTTTAAATTCACACTCTCACAAAACACATTTACAGAACCTGGAAGAGGGCAGCTTATTTTGTGGTTTACTCAGAATACGTTGAGAGGGCACAGGACCCCTGAGGCAGTAGATCCTGCCTGTACAGCAGGCAAGACCTGCAAAGGAAGCAATAGAATCTCCTCCGGAATTGGAAAAACAAAACCAAAACCAAACACAGGTTTTATATCAGTAATTACACTCTCTAGAGCTGGACAGAACTTTTAAGGTTATTTTTCCCTTTAATCAAACTCTCACATTTTTTTCTGGCCTAGACAGGATCCAGGTACTTTTTCCTTATTTAGAGTTAAGTAACTGACGTGTAACTCTCTTACCTCCATTGTCAATGAGCCAGCGGTTCTGACTGCCCATGGGGTCCTTCTTTTTGATCACGCCCACCAGGTCGCCTTCCAGAAGTGAGACGTCCAAGTCCTGAGCAGCATTGAAGTTCCGTTCTGCTTGGAAGAGTTTTTCAGGGGGATACCTTGCCAGCAGGGACGCGCGGAGTTCCTCCGACTGCAGCATGTAACTTGGCTGAAAGGCAACGTTAGGGATACAGTCAACAAGAACCCTCCCTGGCCAGCATCCCAGCAGCCATACTTAATCCCGACACAGAGTCAGAGCCTCAGGAATGGGGCAACGACAGCCAGCCGCTGGCTACCCCATCAGGTCTGAGTCAGTCAAGTCAGTCCATACGGCCGGGTGAAAAATCATGATCTCTTAGGTCATGTTTTCATGCCTTTGTAGCTACTAGGAAAATTTAACATGTGCCTAGTTTTACCTCTGTTATCCCATGACAAAAAGATTTGATTCAAGGGACCAGCCTGGCGGCGTAGTGGTTAAGTTCGTGCTCAGCTTTGGCGGCCTGGGGTTCACAGGTTCAGATTCCAGGCACAGACCTATGCACCACTTATCAAGCCATGCTGTGGCAGGCGTTTCCTCTACATATAAAGTAGAGGAAAACGGGCACAGATGTTAGTTCAGGGCTAATCTTCCTCACCAAAAAAAAAAGATTCAAGTGCCACCTAGAGAATCAAAATATGTAAGTAATATTACTAGGTCTCCTTATATTTTGCTACATGAATCTAAACATTGAGACTTTCCTTATCTTGACTTCCCCATCTATAAAAACAAATATTCATAAAAATAAGAAAAAGTAAAAGTTAATAATAAATTTGACCCTCTCTTTTATGGTAATATAAATTAATGCCTGTGGGATTATATGAGGCAAAAATATTGTAAGCAAAGACAAATCAGCAGCCTTTTAGATTACAACCCCATACAATCCAGGGTGTCTTACCCTACCTTTCAAAATACGGAGGAACTGAGTTAAAAAAATATTTAACTCCAGGTGAAAAAGCAGTCAGCCATGAACTGTTTGGCAGTATATCAGATAATTACCTTTGCTAATCCATGATTGAAAATAGGGAGGCCTGGCAGAATTAATATACCCTTAAGTCAGTTCCCTTAATTAATTGAACAAAGTTAATATTAACCCTTTACTCACTGCTTTCACTGGATAGACTAAGATCCAAGAATGCTTTTCAGAGGGCATTTGGAGGCACATATCAAGTGTGAGAAGACCAGAGGGAGTCACTATCAAGTACCACACTGGTAATGCTCAGTGACTGAATGAATGAGCCCATGATAGAGAAGCACTCAATAACCTTTATTCTCCATTTGTTATAAAATATTTAAACTCCTATTAAATTGATAATCTGTAGAGACAGAGCTGGGTCCATCAATATTAATAATAATAACAATGACAATGATGATAGCTTACTTAACAGTGCTTACTATGTGCCAGGCAATTTCTAAGTGTTTAATGTAAATTAACTCATTTAAACCTCATAGTAACTCTACGATGTGGATATAACTATTACATACAGAGATGTATGTAATACATCTATTGTAGTAAATACATCTAAATGTAATAAACTATTACATTTAGAGATGAGGAACCGAGGCACAGAGGTGAAGTGACTTTCTCAAAGACACACAGTGAGAAGTGTCAGTCCCAGGATCTGAACCCAGGCCGTCTAGCTCCAGAATTCACACTCTTAACCCCTAGGCCGTAGGACCTGCTCTTGTTCTCTACTCACCAGGCCCAGGAGTGGCTTTCGGGCAGACTGGCGGTCCACGGTTTTCCTCTCAAACGGCCTCCTGGTGGCTGGCAGGGACTCTGGGAAGAAGGTGAAAACCTGGAGCTGCTGCAGGACTCTGCTGTGCTCTTCATGGAAAACAGCGATAAGGTTTCCCTCTCTGCCGGTGACTTTAAGTAACTGGAATCCACGGGAAGAGGAGAGACAGAAGAAAGAAGAGAACACGGATGAAAGATCCCAGAACTGACAAAGTCTCATTAAACCACTGGAAGCTGAAGTTCAGCTGCAGTTCACTCTGTGAGCTACCGACACTGTGGCCTGATGCAAGGGACAAGGCTCCCTGCAGCACGGCCAGCAGGCCGAGGGGCCGGCCCTGCTGGGGCTTGTTCAGGAGGGAGAGAGAGCCTAAGTTTAAGAGCCACAGGTGTCACGGCACCATCAAGAGATTAGGAATTCCAATTCCTGATGGGCTTGACCTAATGACATACTTAATCTCTCTAGTTTGAATAACGTCTCATCGACCCTTCTGTGCACTGCCAGAAAAATACCAGGAGAACTTCAGAGACCACTTCTCCACAGGGGACCAAGGGACTCACTGAAAGCAGCGGCTTTAACTGCTCCAGAGCCTGGCGCACGAAGTCGCAGTGGGCCTCGGCATAACCGTGGATGCAGTTGGTGAAGAGGCCCTGGGCGAACTGGTGGAACTTGGGCAGCTCATCCAGCAGCTGGGCATTCAGGGCCTCGTAGTTGTTCCGGGCCGATTGCAGCTCCTCCAGGGTCTTCTTGTCCTTTAACTTCTCTGCCCGTTCTGTACAGTTATAGAAGTCCAGCAGCTTGTCAAAGCGTTTCTGTACCAGCTTGTGGGGCCCCGTAAACATGCTCAGTAACTGACTGAGGGGAGAGATGACAAGCCGCTCTGTCCTCTCCTTCTGTAGGGATGAGAAAGGTACGTTGCTCAGTTGGTCAGTTTCCCATATTTGTTATTCTCAAAATACACTTCAGGCTGATTTTGTTGTGTCCTGTACCACCTGCCTTGCTCCCAGTGCACAAGCTAAATCTATGCAGAGCAAACAGGGTTGTCCTTATCCAACACCAGCTGTACGTACATATTTCAACTTGTAACTTTTCACCCAACAACTTGTACACACCAGAGTTTGCAAAATGTGCTAATCCCACTTTAGCTCCACAGATGAAAACAAATGCTGAATTACACATACTAAAATAATGTTTGCATTATAATCCAGATGTGACAGTCTGTCTGGTATCACTTCTTATGTATTTAGTTGTTACATAAATCTGGGGTAGCGAAACTTTCACATGTCCATCATACCTCTTCTAATCATAACTACTTGCTAATATCTGTTTTCACTTTTCAAAGGATTTTTCTCTTTAATTCTTTCTAGGGGGATAGATATTGAGGGCACGGTATTGACACATAAAGAACATACATAGATACTTGGTAAATTATTTTTAATAAGATGCTACTATTAGAACACCTATAAGTTCCCCAAGGATGCGTGTTTTCCTCAGCCCAAAGCCATTCAGAGATCTCCAGAAACTATCAAACTCCACCCAGATCTCCTCGGGATCAAGCAATCCCATATATATCTAATTAGAATTTCCCAAGCAACTGGGCCTTTAGCACTTTCTTTATAAGGTAGTTTGTACCATCTCAAAGATCTATTTATTAATCTCTTAACTATTCCTAAATATTCCTTTTAAAGTTATTACTCTTAAAGTTGTATTCTTTTGATCGGAGTTGTTTGATCAGAGTGATGCCAGATTTAATTTCCTGGTTTTCCTTTGTCCCCTGAAACAAGGCTGATCACAAGCCACAACAAAATCTGTTTGAATACACACAGGTCCTACCTGTACTTTCGAGGAACTGAAAGTCATGTTCTGAATATAAGACCCTGATATGAATCTAGGTAGAGGACAGCTAGGACTTCGATGCATGGAGCACGTCTCTGTGGAATTTGCTTTTCCGTGAGCTGGATGTTAGACAGAAGGCTGGGAAGACGGCCAACCCCTGAAGAGTGGGTTGAAGAAGGGGTGACTTACGAAATTTGTGAAGAGCTGATCGCTGATGTAGCGATGCACCTTCTCAAACTGTTCCAGGTCTCGGTGTCCCTTCTCCATGCACACGTCCCACATGCTCATGGCAGCCACCACTTTCACACATGCTGATTCCTGGAGCCAGTTAGAAACAAACACAGTAAGGTCAAAGAGAAGTTCCTAGCCTTCATCATTTAGCCTAGAAAGCAGTCTGGAACAAAAGGTTCCATAATTAAAATTTTTCTCTCTAGTGTAATATTTTAGCTTTGAAACAAGCATAGTCTCATAAACTATGATTTATGGGGCACGGAGAAAAGTCTAAGACTTTTAATTATAGGAAAACTGGTGAGGGCTTTTATCACCTCTTTAGCATTTTCCTATGTCCCTTAATTCATCAAAAAGTAAATGATCAAATTAGAGCCAAGATGACTCCATAGGATTATGGTAACGAACAATCACCTCTCCTTCTTCAAGTCTTGGCTCATGCTGTCACCTTCTCTAAGACAATTGCTCACGGCCCATAATTACAATTGCGCTTCCTGCAGCCCGACTCGGGCACTCTTGATGGCTCTGCTCTGCTTTTCCTTTGTCATTGCAAAAAGTACCTTCTAACAGATGCTGTAATTGACTAATGTTTATCATCTCTGTCTTCCACCCCCACAATAAAATGTAGGCTCCATGAAGGCAGGGCTTTTTGTCTGTTTTGTTCACTGACTCACTTACCATTTGCTGAATAAATTAAGTGAATGCAGAGGAAACTCCTCCTGACTGATCCTGACAGTTTTTAAATCCCAGGCTGGTTCTCTTTGGCTACTTGGAACAATGCTGGGTTTTTGCCTTCTTTAAGTTTAGGGAATGCCTATTATTTTGATATTAACCCAAATAAAATCTAAATGTACTAAAAACTCCATTGATATTATTTCCAGGGTAAACAAACTCCCTAAGCCAAAAACATCTGTGCGTCATACATCGGTTTGAGATTTTATTTTACAACATTTTTAGTCCTGTTGTCTTTAAGTCCCATATCTGTACATATAGATAAAGTCAGTTAGTGGGAGAACTAATGTGAAACACGATGTCCCATTATATTCTTTTAAAGAAATGTTGTAAAGCCCCAAAACATCAGTCCACATGACAATGTAGACACCAAATTACACAGTCAGTGTCCCTCAGCTTATGTTCTCGCTGGCTCTCTATCAGTTGATCTACCTAATTTTATTATCTGGCGGGGCTTTTCATTTTATGTTAGTGATGAAACTGTTCAACATTTTCTCTCTTAATTTCCACTATTAGCAGCAGAATGCAAGTGACCTGCCCATCATAAGACTGTCAATGTTACATATGTCCCACCTCAAAATACTATCACCCATTGCTATGGAGACGAGCCTTTTAAGAGTTGGGGGCTCAGGTGTACACTTGCTACACATTTAGAAAACATGGGGAGAAAATAGCCAATAGGGAGGTATCAAAATTAGAGAAATTGTAGGGAAAGCCCTAAGACAAGGGAACAACCCCGGTAATTGTCTCAATATTGCTTTTGTTAAATCTCTCACTTTAAGCCAATGTGCTCCTGAAAAGTTTTATAAACCCTAGTTTTCACCTAATTACATTTTTAAAACATGAAGGGAGAGATTTTGCTATTTAAAAGAAATGTAGGAGGCATTTCAAATCAGTGGGGATTACTCAATAAATGACGATGACAATTGAATAAACAGCTGAAAAAAAAAAAGTTGGATTCCTTCCTCAAACCTTATATACTAAACTAAATTCCAGCTAGATCAACAACTTTAACATAAAAAAATATATGAAATGATAAAAGTTCTGAACCGTGGCAGATATTTATTTTACTATTTTAGAACAGAAAAGACTTTTTAAAATGTGACACAGAACTAAGAAGCCATAAAAGAAAAGTTTAATTAGACTACACAAAAATAAAACTTTTCTACATGGAGAAATATTTTAAGCAAACTCAAAAGTCAACAAACTGTAAACCGTTGTCTAGGACAAAGAGCTATTTTCTCCAATATTTACACAGGTACTACAAAGAAATAAGAAAAAAACCCAATAGATCAATAAATAAGTACCCCAAATATAGATAAATCATAGAAAAAGAAATGCAATGACTTAAACATATGAAAATATCCTCAACTTCATTCATAACATAAGAAATGCAAATTTAAACCATCTTGAAGGAGCATTTTTTACCTATCTTGCAGACAAAGATAAGACATTTTGATTTTGATAACTTGTTACCTTTGATATCACTATGTGTGAGCAAGGGATGGGGAAATCGCTTCATGCATCGCTGGTGGGAGTTTTCACTGGTACGACAGCTATGAAGTTTAACATCTATCAAAATCTACACTTTCATATGATTTGGCTCAGAAAATCTAGCACTCTGGCCTTCAGATATAATAATAATAAATGATTTTTCAAAAAGCAAAGGATCTTTTTTAAAGAAAATTATTTTCTATTTCACAGGATGAGATTTTCATGTGTGAGGGACAGGGGCGCACGGTCTACTTACACAAACACTCTTCTGTCTGTTCACCCAATAGGGAAATGACGGATTCGGATAGAAAGGCTTCTAGTCCTGGTTCTGACTTCATGAAGGAAACGCTGCCTGAGGCAAGGAGGACCTGGGCCCCTGGTCTCCTCAGCTCCTCCAGCTCTCCTGACCTATCTGTGGTTCTTAGAGGCCTTGTGGGTAGCAACCAAATGAGTTGGAAATGAAGATTATTATTAGAAAGCACTCCTCCATGGGAACCGTTCTCTTACTACTTGATCTTCAAAATGATTTTGACAAAATGACCTGTGACAAGTGCTCCTTATATAAATAGACAGTAAAAAAGAAGGTGTGGGGGGGGGGGGAAGAGTGATGAAGATTGAAAGAGAGGGAGGAAAGAGCTAGGCCACTTTAAAATTAATACAACAGTGCTGATCTTCTAAATGCTGCTTAACTTGTAAATAACCTGTAGAAATCCCAGTAAAAAGTACGTAATGGCATAATGGTCGTTTAAGCCCAGATTATTCAACATTCATTAAACACTATGCTGGATGAACACGCAAGTGGACAGAATTACACTGTACGTGATTCTAAATAGAGTGATCTCTTCACTCACCCGGATATGCTGGAGGTAGAGAGACAGGTCTCGGATAAAAGATTTGATCAATCTTTCTTGCATTCGGAAGTTCTTTTCTGTTTCTTCAAATGCTTCATCTTTTATCTGGTCAAAAGAAACAAAGAAGTTGTTTATATAATTAACAAAATAAACAAGTGCTGTTGGCAGATTTGAACTCTCCCTCAATCTATCTTATTGGCAAAAGTATCTTTCTTAAAATAGCTTTTGTTTAAATTTTGAACCTTTGGTGTTTCCCCCTAATCATAGTGAATTGGATTTAAACAACTCGGCCTGGCTTTGAAAGATCCGCAAAATACATACAGGCCCTCCTACCTTCACACCTTACTTCCTCTGCTCCTGATGGAATTCCTGCGCTCCGGTGAGGCTGCTCCCCTCACCGTTCCCAGCGCCCGCACGGGTGCCTTGGCTCATACTGTTACTTTGCCTGGAATGCCCTCCCCTCTCCCTATGCCAAACCTGCCTCTTTCTTTAAGGCTCAGATTAAAGCCTTTTGCCAACACAAAGTTCCCTCTCATTGAGCCTCTGTTTTCTTAAGTACTACAGCATTTAGAGAAAAAAAAGTCAAAACTTAGCAACTGACTATTTTCTAGCTGGTATTTCCACTAATTTTATCGTGTGTACATAGTATAGCAGAATGAAGTCTGGAGACTTCAGATCTACTCTCAGCACTGTCGATAAACCATTTTTCAAACCACTCAATTTCTTACACTTTACATTTCTTTATTTGTGACATACAACGTTGAACCATGGTAATCTCTTAAATCCCTTCTAGCTTCATAGGTCTGCAATTTTAATTTTGTCTCCCCACGTAGATTAGCTCCTTATGGGCATCTAACATCGCAATGACTACCATATAGTGACGGATTTGGCCTCTTGATCTGCCTTGCACACACCGTAAGCAGCTCATCAAGGCACCGGATGGAGGGTTGGGTGGGTAGATCCACACAAACAGGAGCTGCACGGTCCTGTACCCACCAGCTAGCAACACCAGAGGAGGCGCCAAGAGGGGAACCACGCCAATCACACTGTGGAGGCTGCCCTGTGGAGCCTGAAACGCTGCCGAGGAGGTGCTGAGCTCTCAGTGCAGGAACCTCACCTGTGGAGCAAAGCCAGTGAGGTGCTTCAGGTGACTGCTAACTCGGTTGGATTTCTTGATGATGGAGTGGATGTTCAGTTTGGAAATTTTCTCCATGAGGCTATCTTCATCACCTTTCCGATACTTGAGGACTAGGGAGTGAGTCAAGAAAGCACTTTTCTGAGCACGGATAGACTACAAAACGAGCTACAAAATGAGACTAACAACCCAAACTAGAGCTAGTGCTTGTTTCCAATGAGCTTGTAACGGTAGAGACAATATATTAATCTAAATCACCATTCCTGGACAGACAGCAGAGAGAGACTGTGCACAGACTGGAGGTTACAGACAAGGAGGAAAGGCAGCAGAGGTGTAAGGAAAAGAGCCTCAGATCTAAAGTCAAGGAACCTTTGAGTTCAATGCCTGGGTCTGTCATTTCATCAAGGAGTGGCCTTAAATAAGTCACTCAACTTCTCTGAGCCTCATTTTCCTCTCTAATAAAATGTAGAAAGTAACAGTACTTGCCTTATAAGAGCACCTTAAATGGTCTCATATACAAATGAGATTTTATATCCAATTGTGTCACACGGTGAAATGCTATACAGGAGTTATTTGATTAACAACTGTGTAATATTTTAGGCACAATCTGCATACAAGTCTAGAGAGAACAGTAGAAGGATAGCAAGGGGCGATGGTTAGGTGGCAGCAAAAACGCACACTTTATTGTTGTAGGAGATGAAGACGACATTCCATTGGGAGATATGAACCAAGACAAAGGGCTGGATGGCCAGGGAACGCTCACAGCCACAGTCAAGACTACATTTCAATGCAGGTGCATGGTTGAAGTGAAGGCAGAGAAAACGATTTAAGATAAAGCATGGAGAAGAGTGAAGAGACAGGCAAAGAGTTTATACTATATTACGGATTCTTTGAGGCGATGAATAATAAATCAGTTTAGCACAGCCACGCTACCTCACTGAGTGTTCAAATTAGAGCCTTGATGAGAGATCTGATGAAAGGGAGAAGAAATGGTTCAGTTCGTTCTACACTATAAAGAAAGAGAGGGTGGTTTGGCAACTGACTGTTGTGTTGGGAGGGGAAGGAAGGAGCTCAGACCAGAGGCAGGTGACTGGGCGTAGGCAGGACTGATGGGACCCAGAGACGTGGGCAAATTGGGTTTTCTGAAAGAAGACAAGAAGTCTTAAAAGTGGAGACAGTAAAATATCCAACCAGATGTGTGGGAAAACAAATTTCAGCCAGATTGAAAAGGACTGCCCTCAATGAGCTGATAACCTGTGCTTGAAGGAGCAATTCTGATCAGTGATTCTCTAATCAGTCTTCACAGCTCCTCTTAGTGCTCTAAGCTTTATCTCAGATGCCTTATTTCCAGTATTCCACAACTGTGCTTTTATTATTATTACTGCTTTTCTTTTTCATATCACATTTCCCCCAGAATCTACTACATTTCTCCATCACAGCCCTATGTGATACCTACCATCTGTCTTGTCCCGCTCTGGGGAAGTAACCAGTTCTTTTGAGAAGGAGAGCAATCGCAAGGGCATACATCCCTCTCAGCAAGTATGCGTTTCTTACCCAGGTCCTTTCGACGTTTATACTCGTTAATGTTAACGTTGATTTCCTTGACTGCAAGGACTGCATTGGTTAAAGGCACTTTATCCGGGTGGGATTCGGGGGTAGAATTCAGCAACTCCATCAGCAGCAAAGGGTAACGCATTACTCTCTGCACTGGTTTGATGAGGAAGGAGCCCAGGTTAATATAATTTGTACGCCCCCTATAAAAGAAGGAAAAACAGCCCTTAGTCAACTGCCAAGAATACAGGGCCTATAGGGAGTATCTGCTATTCCAAAATATAGCTCTGCTCTTTCACCCTACATTCCAATTTCATTCATTCAACAAATACTTCCTGGGCATCTAATAAAGACCAGTCACTGTTCCAGGTGCTGGGGTTTAGCAGTGAACTGCCCTAGGGGAAGGAGACAGGCGATAAACTAACAAAAAATATATAAAGTGCCATCTGGAGGTAAGTGCCACGGAGAAAAATAGAGCAAGGAAGGTCTACTTGCAGGTTTCTGTCTATAGAGCAGGAAAACAGAGAAAAGAGTTTGCACGTCAAGGGGTAAGAGAACTTACCATTCATTGTACAGGCTCCTACAGGGCAATGGGCATGAAAAGAAGAAATAGCTGATTAGAGACAATGCTGATTTTCACGTTCTTCTCAGAACATATTAATTCAACTGATGTCTATTAGGTGGGCAGACAAAAATCACATGGGATAAAAGGGAAATTACGAATGTCTATGGAGGCGTATCTAGTCTATTAAAAAAAGTTAGGAAGCCCCTAACTTCACTTTGATCTACTTAGACATACATTATAGCCTCATAACCTGCCTCCCTAAGACCAGGAGAATCTCGCCTGATGGTCAAGAATAACTGAATGTGGTCTTCTCACCTATACTCTTGTTATTTGGACCAAACTATCTTCCTGACTGCTTCTTACCTGAAAATGCTAATTTAATACTTCGTATCTATAGATAAAAGTACAAGCAGGAAGCCACTTAAGATTTTCAAGACATATAATAAGAAAAAGGCAAGTTACATAATAGGGTCTATACTACTATATCATTTATGTTTAAAATAAGAAAAATAGTTAGATGTCATAATTAGTCTAGACATATACATGGGAGTGACTTCTAAAAGGCAGAACTAAAGAGCTACGATGGAGGTGAAGTGGTCGAAACTCCTACTTAAGATCTGCCAAGGAGTCTTGAAGATGCTTCTGGATCTTCTCATCCTTCTCATAGATTTCCAGCAGTGAAATGGCCTCATCATGATTCTGGCAGTAAACCTTGTATGTTCCCTCAAGCTCATCCCGGTGATCAAGAAACACGGGTCCTTTGAAATATACACAAACATACAGTGTTTTTAGTAACTTTCTTCTCAATATCCTAAATGTAAGATATATAACCAAAGTTTAACACCAGTTAAATCCTATCACAAGAAATGATAAGACTATCCATCAAATTAATAAGAAATTTACAAGTAATAACTTAAAATTGTACTCATTTAAAGCAAAATTTAAAAGAATCATGTCATCCACGTATTTATCTTTCAGAAAACACACACACACACACACACACACACACACACACCCTCTGAAACAGCCTCCAGTCCCTTTTCCATCAGGCAGAATAAGGCATTTGCAAGTACTCCCCATAGAGAGCCTGTAAGGACCTCTCACTCTCTAAGCCCCAGGAAAATCTCCACAGGGATGAAGGGATTCTTCTATAAGATCAGTTTCCAACCTCTACTTTGTGCATAAATTAAATATATAGGACTATAAAAGAAATTTATTATATTAAAATATCTATAATATAAACCTCCCCAGGGGCCTGCCAGTGGCATAGCAGTTAAGTTCGCACACTCTGCTTCAGAGGTTCACGGGCTCAGATCCCGCGCGTGGACTGACGCACCGCTTGTCAAGCCATGCTGTGGCGGCGTCCCATATAAAGTAGAGGAAGATGGGCATGGATGTTAGCCCAGGGCCAGTCTTCCTCAGCAAAAAGAAGAGGATTAGCAACAGATGTTACCTCAGGGCTAATCTTCCTCACACACACACAAAAAAGCAAAATGTAGCAATAAATCTAATAATCACCATAATTTCAAAGTATGATGAGTGACATGAAACTAGTAACATTGGTTGCTTCTGGTCGAGTGTTACTGAAATTTCAAGAAATTTGCAACCTAATGTGACTTCAGTTGGTGACAGTCACAGGTGCTGCTGACACTGTATGGTTTCTTCCCTATATTCATACCTTAAATAAATGCTAAATTTCAGTTAGAAATTAGTGAAAATACATTTTTATCCAAGTTCACGGACTCCGTGAAATCTATCCACAGACCCCTGGTCTACAGCCAGTCAGGCAAAGGAATACTTCCTCAACAAACTTCCACAGAACAATTTCATTTAGAGCTGCTGCCTGAATGTGCCGATTCCCGACTTGTTAAAACTGCTCTTCCCCTTGCCCTTCTTTCCTTCTCTCAGTATACTTGGCCCTTCCTTCTTCAGCTTGTACTGTTCCACAAAAAACCTCCTCTCACCCTTGTGCTCCTCTCTCAAAACACGGTCCTCCTTACTGCTGCCCCTGCAACTACTTCCACCAGCTGCTCTGGGCAGAAGCCCCTTCCTCACGGAACTCCATCCCTTTCTCCACAATGTCATCTCTGTTCCTTCTGTGTTGTGTCCTATTCTCTATTCTTGGGCAGATGTTTCTATTTAAGTTAAATGTATTTCCTTAATTATAGCTCCTTTCTGCAAGACAAAACAATTTTTTTCATACATGTCATGCCCATGTTGCCCTGTCTCACTGGCAGCCTCACTTCTGTTTACTCCTGCAACTCAGCAGGCACAGTAGCGGGAGTGGGGCTGGCTTCCTTCTTGACCTTCAGGGCTGCTTTGGAATTCCTGAGCTACCAATGTCTTTATCTAGTTTCAAGATCTGATATTTGCCTGCCTTCTTCTCTTATACTATTCCTTTGCATCCCATTCCCTACCAGCATCCCTAGAACCTTAGCTGACACACCGATGATTATTCATATTCCTCCATTCCCTGTTCTTCCACCTCCCTGATAGTGACTATCCTACAGAAACTACAAACTAGCAAAGCTACACTTCAATTCCCAGTGTCTTTCAAGCTGTGGGTCACAACCCATAAATGGTCACGAAATCTACTTCTCAGGTCATGATCAGCACTTTTTTAAGGAAATAAAATGGAACAGAAAAGAAATTATAAGAAAACACTGGACATAGCAAAAGGAAGCACAGACATACACAAACATGTACCCTGGGTCACTAGGTAAAACATTTTCCTTTCTGTGGGACATGTTTAAAATAATTTAAAAGCCAGTCCCTGATATATTACTACATACCCAGAGTCTCCTGGTACTTCTTTCCCATCTCAACCTCCTCATCGTCTAACTCACGCAAGCCCTGAACACCTACGACTCTTTCCTTCCCCACTAGACCCTATCCTGGCTGTGCCAGAATCCTTCTCCAGTCAGGACTAGTTAAGTTAATTCATGCTGCTTCCTCCAGCACTCGAGATTACCTTGACTTTTGGCCGAGTCACGCCCTCCCCCCACACTGTACACTTTTCCCATTTCTATTCCTGGGTCATAGAAACTGCTTGGAAGGTATACTGTGAAGGGGGAAAAAAGGTTCAGTGCATTACAGTTTGAATAATACACTACCATTTGTCTGATTAAAAAAATGGGGGTGGGGCACAGGGTAGAGAAAATATATATGTAATTACTGGTATATGATAAACTCTCTCTGGAAGGAGATGTAAGGAAACTAGGAACATTGGTTGCTTCTGGCTGAGAAGAGCTGGGTGGCTAGGGAACAGGTAGGAGACTTTTCATGAGATAGTTTTGTACCTTTCTAATTGTGTGCAATGTGAATGTATTAAAAATAAGTTGAATTTAAAACGTATTAAATTAATTGAAACTTAATCAAAATGAATATGCAATTCATGTCAATCAGCCCTTTGCTAGCAACTCAACAAAGCTTTAATCTGCCTTTCCCTGACTTCTCAGAACCTTCCCTTATCAGATGTCCAAAATCCTGCCCTTTATTAATTCCTGATCCAAGGCACTGCCTGGCCTCCTGGTTGACCAAGACTGAAGCCCCCCAGCACAGTGCTCTCACAGCATCTCGGCTTCACCTCATGCACATCACGGCCACTGCACATTGTCCCTCCTTTGTAAAGTTAATCCCCTTCGTAAAGGTACACAGAGGACAGACAAGGAGAGATCCTAGGTCCTGAGCCTTTCAGTTCCCAGATCTCTCCTCCTCTATCCTCTGTGTACCTTCAACACACCTCAGTCTGCTACCTAATTCCCTGTTTGTCTTGGGACAGAAGTGGAAGGGAAGAAGAAAAAATAAACACAGTTGATATCTTATGGGGTGAGATTACAGATATCTTGTTTAAATTTCCTATTTTATTGTTATCATAATATACAGGTAATAAAATAAATTGGAAGAAAAAATGATTAATTGTTTAACAATTAATCCCTTTTGGATACCAACCAATTTCTCTCATTTCTTCCATAATTCAAATAAATGACCCACAGATACTTATTTCGAATGCCTTACAAAATCTTATAAATTGGCTTTTACGCTTTATCATTCTATTACAACAGGGTCACCATGGCTTCCTTCTAGTCAATCAGTGTGTGCTTCTCCTTCCTCAACCTCCCTGACCTTGGACCTCTCTAGTCAGAGCGAGAGCAGGACCTCAGCTTCAGTTTCTCTTACCATTCCATCAAGTGCTAGACAGACAGCTATTCTGTACAGAGGTTAACAGCATGAACATGGATGACAGAAAGACCTGAGTGTGAATGTCAGTCCCATCAATTACTAGCCCTGTGACCTTGGGCAAATTACCTTCCCCCTGTAAGTCTCAGTTTCCTCATCTGTAAAGTAAGATTAATAGCACCTAAATCTCATAGGGCTTTTGTAGGGAACAACTGAGATCAAGCTGGACATATCTCAAAAGGGTGTGTGGTGTATAATAAACACCCAAGAAACATCAATGATGTTGCACTATTGGCTAACATCCCATAGCCCCCTTCCTTCAGGAGGGCAGAGTCTGATTCTGTTCCGGTGTCCATTTCTCTCCAGTCTGGTAAATACTGCCTAGTCTAAGCTAACATCACGATCCCATTCCCACTCCCAGTGATCAGTTCAAGTGTCTGCATATGACCCAGTTCTGGCCCATAAGAAATAAAGAGAAATCTGATGGGGGAGTACTGGAAAAGGTTTGCTCACATTTAAACAATACAAGGTCACTTTTTCCTTCTGCTGGGTGTTGTCACGTGTGTAGCGGGATGGCTAGAACTAGATGCTAGTGGTAGCATCGTGCAACTATGATTCCAACAGAATAGCAAAATGATAGGATGTCCCCTCCCACATGGTACCAGAGCTGGCCTGTAGGACCAACAGAATATGGCAGAAGTGACGATATGTCATACCCAAGATCAGGTTATAGAAGACACTGTGGCTCCCATCTTGAGCTTTCTCTCTCTTGGATCACTCACTCTGGGGAAAGCCAGCTGCCACGTCATGGGGACAGCTGTGGAGAGGCTCACACGGCAAGAAGCTGGGGCCTGAAGAGCTGAGTGAGCTTTTGGAAGTGTATCCTTGAGCCTCAGATGACAGCAGCCCAGACTACAGCTTGAGTCCAACCTCATGAGAGACCCTGAGCCAGAATCACCCAGCTAAGCCACTCCCAGATTCCTGACCCACAGAAACTGTGACATAATACATGTTTCTTGTTTTAAGCTAAGTTTTGGCATAATTTGTTACACAGCAACAGATAACTAACACAGTTCCCTTGTTTATAATAGATGATTGTTTTTCAAACTTTTTTGATACTGACCCACATGAATAAATACATTTTAAATCATGACTCAGTGTACATACACAGTCATACATCGCTTAATGACGGAGACACGTTCTGAGAAATGCATTGGTAGGTGATTTCATTGTTGTGACAACATCATGGAGTGTACTTACACAAACCTAGAGGGCATAGCCTACTACACACCTAGGCTATATGGTACTAATCTTATGGGACCACTGTTGTATATGTGGCCCATCGTTGACCAAAATGTCATTATACTATGTGCGACTGTATGTAGAACTGAAATAAAAGTTTTCAAAAACTGTAGTTATTATTTACAGTATTCTGATATTTTCTATTTTATTTTATTGAAAAAATATATACTAGGTGCAACCCAATTAAATTGATCTCATGATACACTAATCGTCTGCAACTGTCGGTCTGAAAAACATTGTACTATGGAAATAAAATTTCTTCTCTTACTAACATCCTATATCACCTCCAAGTAGGCTGTAGATAAAAGGAGAGGCAGGGGGCCAAACAACCTCTGAACTAAGTAACTAAAACTTCATTTTCCTAGCATAACTCAGGACCAGCAAGGACCTTCCTCCTTGCCTCCTACCCATGAAGTTAAAAAAAAAAAAAGCTTCTTCTGAAACAATGGCAGGAGCTCATACCTATAGCATTGCTGATTTCCAGATCGGCCAATAATTGCTTTGAGACCTTAATCACCATCTGCATATTTCCAAAAACTCCCTCAAAATCAATGTTTGGTACCTGAGAAAGGGAAACAAAACATAAAGATGAATGGAAATGAAATTAATGGCATATCATTTATATTAGCAACATCTCTTCAAAGATGGTACAAAAATTGCTCAAGGTCATCTTCACTCACTCTCACAGTTTCCAGAACAGAAACATCCAACATTATCTTTAGTGACACCCTTTGTCTTCGATGCAACTACTCTCTGTTTCCCCACTACCTTAGTGAAATGACTGTGGAATCAGTTTGGTCTATAATTATACTGGGATACAAATTCCCACCCAGTACCCAAAATCTGATGGCACTGCCCACTTCCTTATAGAACTTATAAAAATTCTTGGGAGTAACTGCTCCAGGAATATAAAACCAAGCCCAGCCCAGGAGGTCAAGTAACAAGCAATAAGGACTGTAAATCCCTGAGATATTGTTAACCGTTTTTTCTATCTCCAGCATCCAGAAAAGTACCATGTTACACACACAAGTGTAAAAAAGCATACACACACGTTAGTAAGGGTTTCCCGAAAAAACTTTGCACAATCAGGTCCTAGAGCCAGCTAACCTATCATCCCCGGACTTCATTATATTATTGCACAGACTTCCCAGTAATGTGACAATCCAGACTCCCTAGAACTATTTTCAGGAGCCACAGAAACAGGAGTTTTCTCCTGGGAGTTATTGCAGCAAGTCTGGTAAATTAACAGTGGAGCTGATAAGTGACAGAATGCTGAAGGATTAAGTTGACACATGTATGTTGGGGCCCTTGAATTAAGAGCAGCAGTCAAGCCTTTATTTCAAACCCAATAATCTTTGTGGCAAAAGGATCCCATATCCTGATGCTTCAGGCTTGGAGAACCACATTCAAGGTAAAGCTAACTTTCTCCCGTGGTTCTGACCTGGGCCTGCTGCAGGGGTACCATGATCCGCTCAATACACATTTCTAGATCCCGAATGTAGTCTCTTTCTGTCTGAAGAAGTTCTTCTACCACCTTGGCTCTCTTTTCCAGCATCCTCTGCTCTGGGTTTTCGGTGGACACAGACCCAGAAGGGGCCACTGGTGATGAAGACTGGGAGGAGAGGAGCGTCATTTCTAGAAGGGAAAAGAGAACTGGTCAGCAGTCTGGGTGTGAAAACGGGACTCTTCGAGTTAAAAATACATTCTCTGAGAACCAAAGGTCTCACCGTTGTCAACCATCAGGAAATCCGATCCCACAAATCAGCTCTAATCATGAACAGAGGAATAGCTTAGAAAGTTGTCCCTGCAGAGAAAACTCACATCTATGCAATACCATTTCTAAAATTTGTCCTAAAAAGGAGTAGCTGGCCCGTTTTATGAGGACAAATCAGTGTCCACAACCTCCTTGGGAAAGAGGTCAAAAGAGGTGCTGTTCTTATATAGAATTGCTTTCACTTAATTAGGTATAAAACCCATTCCATGATCTCAGCAGCAGAAATACCAAGCTGGAAGTTAAAAACATTGATGTAGCACATTAAAAAGAATATTATGGGGAAGATAATAATGCTAAATAAAGGGAAGACAATATTAGGTAGGAATTATCCATCTGCGGTCTGGGTGACTTTAGGGCCCATCCTGGTCCAGTCTGTGATGGTGGATTAACATTAGCATACAATGAAATATGTACAAATTGTTTACATTCTCCCTGTCAAAACATGAAGACTCACAAGCAGATTTTGTTACTTCAAATGTCCTAGAAGACAGATACAATGAACCATAAGTGAAAACGAATATGTATTTGTCATTAGTTTTCACAATTATCTGACTGTTACTTAGATTCATATGATGAGACTTATTTATAAAGATGGGATGGGATTTGTTCATTTATAATGAACATTAAATAAGAAAATAAACAACTGAAAAAATTTCAACAGTGAAGCAATCTCTGCTGTTTATTTCAAATTCCTTAAGATCCACTTTAAAAACTACAAATCTGGTGAGTAAATATACTAGTAAGTCTGAGGATGATGTCAAGAATATTCTCACTCAGATCTAAGAAGCAAAAACACAAGTGTTCAAACTACTTCTGGAAAACCAGGCTTTCACAGCAGATTCTAGTCTCCAAAAATCTTCCCCACTGCCCACTTCTCAGGAATTTCAATGTTTAAAAAGTGCAACCCAGATTCTGGTTTCTAAAAACCATTCTGCCCTAAAAGGAATCAGGGTTCTTTGGAGAAATGGCTGATTCCAGGGCTGGGGCAGGGAAGGTATAGATGAGCCTGAAACATCTTACAGCAGAAAGTAAGGAAATGCTCAACAAAGTGACGGGGGCATGTTAAAGGGCACGGAGCTGGCTTGAAGGGGCTCCCACTGGCCAAATCTGGAACAATTTGAGTATTAAAATAAATAAACACAGCAATGGATTATAACATATTGAATAAAAAAAGATTTCATGAGCTCACATTGATGATATATAAGTACATAAATAAATGGGAGAGAAGAGAAGGCTCTTTCTTATAGTAGAATGCCAACTAATAAATATTAAAAAAAATGGAGTTAGAAAATCAATATTTTGCAACCATCAGAATAAAATTTGGTTCAGCCACAAACAATCAATGGACGATTCTGGTGTTGGTAGTGGGGTCTGATGATGATCAGGATATCTGCATAGTTTTGAATTAGTTATTACAAATTACTTATTAATTACAAAAATAGAAAAGTGACCATATAGTGGAGAAACAGATAATAGCATAACCCAGTAATCAAAATTAACATCACCAATATGGGACAGACATCATGTGCTTCCAAATGCCACGTCTGGAAACAACACAATCTCCCTTATGCATAATCCTAGTCAAAAATGAACAATCTGTAATGAATCTTGAGGAAACATGAGACAAACCCAAACTGAGGATTTGGAGTCTTCAAAACGTCATGTCAGGAAAGACAAAGAAAGCCTGAGGGACAGTTTCCAATTATAAAACTGAAGAGATGACAAAGAAATGCAACGTGTGATTCTGAACCAGATCCTGACTTGGGGAAAAAAATTGCTCCAAAGGATGTTACTAGTACAACTGACGAAACTGGAATATGGACTCTAGGTTAGATGAATGATTGAATCAATTTGAAATTTCCTGAAATGGCAAATCTATTGTGGTCGTGTATGAGAATATCCATGTTCGTACAAAATACATACTGAAGCTTACTAAGAGGCATGATACATGCAACCTACTCTGAAATAGTCCAGAAAATAAAAACTCTATGTGTGCGTGTGTGTATATACATGTACACAGAGAGAGAATGAAAACAAAAACATGGCAAAATGTTAGATACTGGTAAATTTGAATAAAGATATACAGTAAGATCTTTGTATCATTGCAATTTTCTGTAAACGTGATATTATTCAAAATGAAAATTAAAAAGATCTTTCTTGAAAAATATCTTTTTGAACTTTTTTTGGTAGAATGAATGACAAAATTTCAAGCATAACTCTTATTTCATCAGAGTGTTAAATTATGACTCTAAATCAATTGTAGCGTATGTGAAATTTATTTTCAATGGTCTTGTTTTAAACTTTCTCTGCCATTTCAAAGCTATAGAATCTTAGTCCCAAATATGGTTTCATAAGTTGCAAGTTAAGAAGAGAAAGTCGTGGAGGAGTGACGTCAGCATCATGGCGGAGTGAGATTCCCTCTTTGAATCTCTGCCCCCTACGACACAACGAAAACATCATTCACATTCCAACAGAGCTCAATCAAACACTACAAAGGACTTCTAAGAAACCCCTGCTGCCATACATCGGACGGTGGAGGCGCGGGAAGCCCAAAAGGACGGGAGGAGAGGTAAGAAGTTGTAACCCCCCTCCCCAATCGATTGGCAAAGACAGCGCAGTTCGCAGACAGAGGGGGGAGGGGCGGCCCACAGCAGGGAAAACTATCGCCATCCAGGTGCTCTCACAGACTGTCGCGAGATCCCCACTGGGAAGCGACGACGGATTGTTTAGGGGGTGTAGCAAACACCCTAAGAGAGCCAGAAAGGAAACCCCCGGGTCAAGCAGGAGAAAGAGAGGACCCCTCCCCCCACACACCCGGCGTTTCAGCATAATCCCTCCGGGGGCTGCAGCCACCTCAGAGCAAACCGCTCGCGATCTCCATCTAGTGGCAGCAGGGGGAAACTGCAGGACCAAATTATCATGAGGGGAAAAAATAAGGATGTCCCCGTCGGATCCTTGCAACAATTTGTCAGGGCTACAGACCAAAAGGAAAATGACAAACACCCAGAAACCAACCCTGAAGGCACAGAATTTGATAACCTGAATGACAGAGAATTCAAAATAGCTATCATAAACAAACGCAACGAAATACAAGAGAACACACAGAAACAAATCAACAAATTCAGGGATTATGTCACAAAAGAGATTGAAACCCTAAAGAAAAACCAATCAGAATTATTGGAGATGAAAAACAAAATCAATGAGATAGTGGAAAAAATGGAGTCTTTAAAGAGCAGAACTGACAATATGGAGGAATGAATTAGCACTATTGAGGATAGCCACGCAGAAATGCTCCTGATAGAGGAGGAGAGAGAGCTAAGACTAAAAAGAAATGAAGAAATTCTTCGAGAAATATCAGACTCAATGAGGAAAAGCAACATAAGGATAATAGGTATTCCAGAAGGAGAAGAAAGAGAAAAAGGAGCAGAGAGTTTGTTCAAAGAAATAATAGCTGAGAACTTCCCCAACCTAGGGAACGAGAGGGAAATAACAGTGAATTAAATCAATAGATCACCTAAATATATAAACAGGAATAAAAAATCATCTCGCCACGTAGTAGCAAACTTGAAGAATACCCGTGACAAGGAAATAATATTGAAGGCAGCTAAACAAAAAAACAAAATAACATACAAAGGAAACCCCATCAGGCTCTCAGCTGATTTCTCAACAGAAACTCTACAGGCTAGGAGAGACTGGAATGATATATTCAAAATCATGAAAGACAAAAACCTTCAGCCGAGAATACTTTATCCAGCAAAAATATCCTTCAAATACGATGGAGAAACAATAACTCTCCCTGATAAACAAAAGCTAAGAGAGTTCATCACCACAAGACCCCCACTACAAGAAATGCTCAAGAAGGCCCTTAGGCCTGAAAAAAAACAAATGAGAAAGGGGATACAAAGATTTCAGCAAGGAGAAAAGCAAGGAGACTAAACCAGAACAAAATACAGTTGGAAAACATCAAAAATTAATTCAAGCTCACCACTGGAAACACACATTCATGACACAATCTGGAATAAAGAGATAACAAATAAGGAGGGGAAGAGGTAAGGGATTGAATCGACCCAGCCTCAGGAAAAAGGAGGCATCTGAAAATGTACTTTCTTATCCAGGAGATCGCTTATATAAACCGTACGGTAACCACTAAACAAACAACCAGAAGAGAACCACACATGACAAATAAAGAGAAAACCAAGAGAATGAGCATGCAGAAATACCAAATTGAATTTGCAGTCCGAAACACAAGGGACAAGAAACGAAGGAAATGCAAAAGAACCAGAAGATGAACAATAAAATAGCAACATTAAACCCTCATATATCAATAATCACTCTAAATGTAAATGGATTGAATTCTCCAATCGAAAGACACAGAGTGGCAGGATGGATTAAAACCAAGATCCAACAATCTGCTGCCTCCAGGAAACATATCTCAGCTCTACAGACAAACACAGACTCAAAATAAAAGGATGGAAAACAATACTCCAAGCTAATGACAAACAAAAGAAAGCAGGAGTAGCCATACTTATATCAGACAAAGTAGACTTCAAGACAAAAAAGGTAATGAGAGACAAAGAAGGGCAATATATAATGATAAAAGGGACACTTCACCAAGAAGACATAACACTTATAAATATCTATGCACCCAACACAGGAGCACCAAAGTACATAAAACAACTGCTAAAAAACCTTAAAGGAGATATTAACAATAACACAATAATAGTAGGGGATCTTAACACCCCCCTTACATCAATGGATAGATCATCCAGACAAAAAGTCAATAAGGAAATAATGGACTTAAACGAGAAACTAGACGCAATGGATTTAATAGATATATACAGAGCACTCCACCCAAAAAAAGCAGAGTACACATTCTTCTCAAGTGCACATGGAACATTCTCAAGGATAGACCATATATTAGGAAACAAGGCAAACCTCTATAAATTTAAGAAGATTGAAATCATTACAAGCATCTTTTCTGATCATAATGCTGTGAAACTAGAAATCAACTGCAAGGAAAAAACTAGGAAAGGGACAAAGATGTGGAGACTAAACAACATGCTACTGAACAACCAATGGGTCGTTGATGAAATTAAAGGAGAAATCAAAAGCTATCTGGAGACAAATGAAAAGGAAAATACACCATACCAACTCATATGGGATGCAGCAAAAGCAGTCCTGAGAGGGAAATTCAGAGCAATACAAGCTCACCTTAAGAAACAAGAAAAATCCCAAATAAATAACCTTAAATTGCACCTAACAGAGTTGGAAAAAGAAGAACAGACAAAGCCCCGAATCAGCAGAAGGAGGGAAATAATAAAAATCAGAGCAGAAATAAATGAAATTGAAACAAAAAAAAACAGTAGAAAGGATCAATGAAACAAAGAGCTGGTTCTTTGAGAAGATAAATAAAATTGACAAACCCTTAGCCAGACTCACTAAGAAAAAAAGGGAGAAGACTCAAATAAATAAAATTAGAAATGAAAGAGGAGAAATTACAACAGACACCACAGAAATACAAGGGATTATTAGGGAATACTATGAAAAACTTTACGCCAACAAATTGGACAACCTAGAGGAAATGGACAAATTCTTGGACGTGTACAACCTCCCAAAACTGAATCAAGAAGAAATAGAGAATCTGAACAGACCAATCACAAGTAAAGAGATTGAAACAGTAATCAAAAACCTCCCAAAAAATAAAAGCCCAGGACCAGATGGCTTCCCTGGAGAATTTTATCAAACGTTCAAAGAAGATTTAGCACCTATCCTTCTCAAACTATTCCAAAAAATAGAGGAAGATGGAATACTTCACAACATATTCTATGAGGCCGACATCATGCTGATACCAAAGCCAGACAGGACAATACAAAGAAGGAAAACTACAGGCCAATATCACTGATGAACATAGATGCAAAAATCCTCAACAAAATATTGGCAAACCGAATACAGCAATACATCAAAAAGATCATACACCACGATCAAGTGGGATTTATACCAGGGACACAGGGATGGTTCAACATCTGCAAATCAATCAACGTGATACACCACATTAACAAAATGAAGAATAAAAACCACATGATCATCTCAATCGATGCAGAGAAGGCATTCGACAAGATCCAGCATCCATTTATGATAAAAACTCTCAACAAAATGGGTATAGAAGGAAAGTACCTCAACATAATAAGGGCCATATATGACAAACCTACAGCAAACATCCTACTCAACGGGGAAAAACTGAAAGCCATTCCTTTGAGGACAGGAACAAGACAAGGGTGCCCACTCTCACCGCTCTTATTCAACATAGTACTGGAAGTGCTGGCCAGAGCAATTAGGCAAGAAAAAGGAATAAAAGGACTCCAAATAGGCAATGAAGAAGTGAAACTCTCACTATTTGCAGACAACATGATGCTATACATAGAAAACCAAAAAAATTCCATCAGAAAACTACTAGAAACAATCAACAACTACAGTAAAGTGGCAGGGTATAAAATCAACTTACAAAAATCAATTGCATTTCTATACACTAACAATGAAAAAACAGAAAGAGAACTCAAAAAGACAATCCCATTTACAATTGCAACAAAGAGAATAAAATATCTGGGAATAAATTTAACCAAGGAGGTCAAAGACCTATACAATGAAAACTATAAGACACTATTGAAAGAAATCGAGGAGGACATAAAGAAATGGAAAAATATTCCATGCACATGGATTGGAAGAATAAATATAGTTAAAATGTCCATTCTACCTAAAGCAATCTACAGATTCAATGCAATCCCAATCAGAATCCCAATGTCATTCTTCACGGTAATAGAACAAAAACTACTGAAATTCGTATGGGGCAACAAAAGAGCCCGAATAGCTAAAGCAATTCTGAAAAAAAAGAACAAAGCTGGAGGCATCACAATCCCTGATTTCAAAATATACTATAAAGCTACCGTAATCAAAACAGCATGGTACTGGTACAAGAATAGACACACAGATCAATGGAACAGAATTGAAAGCCCAGAAATAAAACCACACACCTATGGACAGCTAATCTTTGACAAAGGAGCAAAGAACATACAATGGAGAGAGGGAAGTCTCTTCAATAAATGGTGCTGGGAAAATTGGACAGCAACATGCAAAAGAATGAAAGTAGACCATCTCCTATCGCCATATACAAAAATCAATTCAAAATGGATCAAAGACCTGAAAGTGAGACCTGAAGCTATAAAACTCCTGAAAGAAAATATAGGCAGTACACTAATTGAGATTGGACATAAAGGGATCCTTTCAGATTCCATGTCTACCCAGACAAGGGAAACAAAAGAAAAAATAAACAAGTGGGACCTCATCAGACTAAAGAGCTTCTACAAGGCAAATGAAACCAGGATCAAAATGAATAAACAACCCACCAGCTGGGAGAAAATATTTGCAAATCGTTTGTCCGACAAGGGATTAATCTCAGTAATATATAAAGATGTCATATAACTGAGCAACAAAAAAACAAACAACCAGATCAAAAAATGGGCAGAGGATATGAACAGACATTTTTCCAAGGAAGAGATACAGATGGCCAATAGACACATGAAAAGATGTTCAACATCACTAATCATCAGGGAAATGCAAATCAAAACTACACTAAGATGTCACCTTACACCGGTTAGAATGGCTATAATCACAAAGACAAATAACAACAAATGCTGGAGAGGTTGTGGAGAAACGGGGACCCTCGTTCACTGCTGGTGGGAATGCAAACTGGTGCAGCCTCTGTGGAAAACAGTATGGAGAGTCCTCAAAAAGTTAAAAATAGAAATACCGTATGATCCAGCAATACCACTCTTGGGCATCTACCCAATGGACGTGAAATCAACCATCACAAGAGGCGTATGCAGCCCTATGTTCATTGCAGCATTATTCACTATAGCCAAGAAGTGGAAGCAACCCAAGTGTCCCTCGACTGATGATTGGTTAAAGAAGATGTGCTATATACATACAATGGAATACTACTCAGCCATAAGAAAAGACACAATTGTCCCATTTGCAACAACATGGAAGGACCCAGAGGGTATTATGTTAAGTGAAATAAGCCAGAGAGAGAAGGACAGACACTGCATGAACTCACTCATATATGGAATATAAGTGAACACACGGACAGAGAGAACTGATTGGTGGTTACCAAGGGGAAGGGGGGTGGGGGGGGCACAAGGGGTGAAGGGTTACATCCACAAGGTGACGGACAAACAAAAATGTACAACTAAAACCCCACAGTGTTATAAACTAAGACATCAATTAAAAAAAATGGAAAGAAAAAAAAAAAAGAAGAGAAAGTTGTTTTTAATACAGGACTAAAAAGCTCTGGAAAGGGAGAACATTTACTGAATTCCTACCATGTGCCGGCACTTTACATATTATGTCCCTGAACTCATCAATATTCACCCCAAAACTCTGAGATAGTATTATTACTCCCGTTTAATAGATAAGAAGATCTAAGCTTTGAGAGGCTGCCCAACTCATCCCAGGTTATGTAGTGAGTAGATGGCAGTTCTGGAATTTGAATCTAAATGTATTTAAATCCAGATCCTATGCACTGAATCCTGCACCATTTTGCCTCGCTAGCCTGGAATCTGAACTAGAAAACATCAGAGGCTTATTTGCTTCAAACCTTAAAAATTTCCTGGAAACAATTCTCTCCTGGGAATCAAAGTTCTATTAATTATAGTAGTTAAAAGCATAAAATACCAGCAAACACTCATTAATCAGAAGCCAGCAACAATTGGATTATTTATATTAACAGAGGAAAAAAAAAAAAACTCAGCACACCTTTTCTTCTACAGATGGATTTCTAAACTCTATTACGACTCTTTAAAAAACAAAACCCAAACAGTTTAGTATGATTAAAACCCCCCGCGGGGTATTGGGTATTTTCCCTAAACTGCAGTTTCCTGGGCACCACCCCTGAGATTCTGATTCAGCGAACCTGGGTAGCACCCAGGTATCTGCAATTAACAAAGTCCTAGTGAGACACACAGGTTAGCATAGGGATCTGGCACCGCCAGGGAACAGAGGGTCGTGCGGGGGTGGGGGGCGGGTGCAGGGCATGCATTGCTAGGACGTTGCTAAGACATAGTTCTGCATTATAGCTTAAGATAGCTTAGGTAACCGCAAATTTTCTGAACCTCTTTTGACCGTCTGCAGGGGGACCGAACTGCTTGATTTACGGAAGCTGCTGCCCCGCTGCTCTTTCCCTGGCTGCTGCTGCTCTGACTTACAGTTGCCTTCACTTTTACTTCTGCCCTATGCAGAAGGACCCCCTACCCAAAACAGGAATATAAAAGATGCGATGGCAGAACTGCTCAGGGCAGCTCCTCCCTTGGCATGTGCCCGCTCTATGGAGTGCATCTTTCTAATAAACTTCTTACTCTTTGTACCCCATCCCTGCTGTTCTGTAAATTCTTTTACAATGCGACATCGAGCAACCTGGACCCGCAGTGCGGTAATACTAGGTGTGTCTGAGATGCAGGTGACCTTCAGGCTCCACACACATTAATACTCAAAGATTAAGTCAAACTAGAAACACCTGGCTGTAATGACTCCAAATGTGAAACTGTTCTTCCATTATTCCAAATATAGTGTAAGAAAAAAGTGTGATCTACGACTTCAGTGTCTGGGACAACCCAGTGAGAGCAGGTGGCCTCTGCCCTGGGCCAGCTGCCCTGGAGACAGAGGCCTCGAATCTTGCACCTCCTCCACTCTTTAACTGGGGAGCCCCTGGGAAAATCCATTTTTACCTCGAGCCCTCAATTTCCTCATCTGTAAAATGAGGATAAAAATTCCTGCTTTGCAGAGTTGCTGAGGGAATTAAAATAATAACACAAGTTAGTCGTTTTCCCACCATGGGACAGAAAATGCTGTGGGCACCAGGCTAAGGTAAAATGCACCAAGTAGAAAATGCTCTGTTCAGATACCACAAAATTCTACTTTTCTATAAAACAAACAAACAAACAAAAAAAAAAACGGGATGAGGAAGTTGTAACCCAGTACCAGCCTATCAACAAAACGTGCAGACCAGCTCCCACTTTCTCCGTAGGATGGCCCTGGGGGCATTAAGGAGCTGGGCCTGATGCACAAATTTACTTTCTGTGATAAAACTAGTGGTGGGTTGATTTTTCTCTTTTGCTCCCCTTCGCATCTCACCTTCGCCCCAGTCCCCATTCCACCCCTTCTCAAGATATCCCACCCCCGCAGGTTAGCGCATTACCACACTCATTTCTCAGTGTCCTAAGGAAGAGATTCAGTTAACACAGAACTTCCCACAACTCTAACACCCACACTTTAAAGTAGAGCTAAAGAGAAAAGCCACTCACTTTTTCCCTTGCCTCTGAGAGCTGACTGTCTTTGGTGAGGAAAATCTTTGAATTCCCGGCTTGGTCCCCAGCTGCAACGCAGCGAGAAAGGAGGCTGACTGTTCTACCCGCTTTTGTGCCGGCTCCAGCGACCCCGGGAGGTACCTGCAGCGCCAAAACTCCGGTGCGCGCGTACATGTGGGTCGAAGGGTAAGCCGGCGGAGAGGAATCTTCCCAGGGTTCTGGAATGCTCTGCAAGCTCCTAAAATCCTTTGAATAGGGTCAGTATTTCCCCCAGGCTTTGCCATATTTACATATGAATCGCCCCGAGTCCCCCAGGCTATCACAGCAGGGTCAGCTCTAAAGGATGGAGCTGGAACCCTCCGCTCACTGGACCGAGACGTAGAAGAGCGGGCTAGCTTTGCTCAAGCTCAGCAGCTGTCCCCATTAGCTTTCCTTTCCCGGTGCTGAGACAGTCACAATTTTAGTTCAGGAGTTTTTAATCCAAGAGTATCTCTTACGTTTCTTATCCCCTGCTAAGTGTTGTTTTCTGGGATGCTATTTTTAAGGAAGAATTCTGAAGGCCCACCCACCTCTTACGATAAGAGGCAAAGCTGCAAAGCATTTGTCTGTCTGCCTGCCCTAGGGCCTCTCTTTCTGCGGTCCTTCTCCCCGGCCAGGCGCAGCCCTCCCTTTCCCTGGGGCTTTGCCGAATTGGACCTCCTACTTTAGGGGCCTCACCCTCCAGCCCTCAGAACGCTGCAGGTCTCAGCGGGTTGTTCCCAGGACGGCAAGAACAGCAGTCGTTCACAGGGCCTGCGAGCCCTGCTCACAGCTCACGGACATTTACACTTGACAAGGAAACGAGGGAAAGTTGCAGAATATGCCATTTTTGTTAAAAAAAAAAAGAGAGAGAGAGAGAGAGAAAGAAAGAACCGAGGAGAGAGAAAAAAGAAAAGAACACCCGGAACCCCCCCCCCCATATTTCCATATATACATATAATATGTAAGTGCGCAGGAAAAGCTCTGGAAGGAGAACACACCAAACTCATCAGAGAATTTGCCGCAGGGAGGGAACTGGGATTTGGGATAGAGGCTCAATGGGGATTTAAGCTGAATCAGCACTTTTAAATTTTATGAGAATATATTAATATATTGCCAGTAATTTAAGACAAGCTGTCCTGCTAACTAAGGTAATCTCAACTGGTGAAATTTTAAGCAATCTGAGAGATGACTCCTTTTGGTCAAGAGCCCTGCCCACTGCTTCTAAAATCGCCCCATTACCTTGTGAGGCCTTGCTGGATGGTGAGCTCTGGTGGCTTTCCTCCACCATCTGGTGGAGCTCCTTTCAGCTTTAAATTTTACTTCAACAAATATTTATATGGCACTTACTATGTGTGTCAAGCACTGTTCTACGCACTTTACAAATATTAGCTTATTTACTCCTCATAATGACCCTATTATTGCCCCCATTTTACTGATGAGGAATGAAGAGAAATTCAGTAACTGGCCCAGTCTGTGGAAGACTGGGATTTGAGCCCACATTGGCTCCACAGTCTGTGCTCTTGACCAACAGCTATTCTGCCTCCAGTCCTTTTCCCAGGTAGGCAAATCATGGGAGTTGCGATCTGGAACTCTACTTGTGGGTTTTGGTGGCTCCCTGGTAGCTAGTGATCAACGGTGCAATTCTAAAGCACAACTTGACCTGTGAGCAGCCACAGTTCACCCACCAATAAGACTGGGAAATATGTATTTAAGTATTAGTGTTTATGTTCATATGATTATAGCTATAAAAACCCCACTCAGTATAATGTAAATAATCTCTTAGAATCAAATCTAGTAGTGTCATACAAAGTAAATATTGAATAGTATTCCAGATAATTTATGGCAGGAAAGGAAGGGAAAGGCCAATTTTGTCATGTCCTTTGGTGGATCTTTCTGACTTGCCATTGATCATCTTACTGAGGGAATGGGAGAGCTCCCTTCATGAAACCTAGCTCCTTCCTGGTAACCCTGAGAAACCTGGCATGCAAAGGGATAGGGCAGTAACTAAAAACCTTTAATACTTTCTCCACTTCTTGAAAAAGAAAAGGCAAACATTTTAACCCAGGAGTCTACTTTTAGGAATTAATTCTATGTAAATAATTGGACAAGTGCACAAAGATCTACAAATAGGCATGTTCATCAATGCATGAAGAAAATTTGGAAACAACCTAAAGAGAAACAATCAAAATTTCTACCAAAAGGGGCCTGGTTAAATGACAAAGAACAATAAAGTGAAAAAAAAGAACATTTGCTATAAAACAAGCATATTGTAACACTAACTCTCAACTACCCTGTTAATCCATTTCAAATTCTGTCTTCACTTTTTAATAATCTGAGGTTTCTTTCCTGACCTAATCCCTCTAAATTGAAGACAATGGGTAATAGAACACTGTTGAAATAACGATTTGCTAGTCTAATAAGAAAAGCAAAACCACAACTGCCTGATTACCAGTCTGTCTAGAAACCCTGAGAGGAGGCAATCTTGGTAAATTTGTGCATCTTCTCACCAGGCCCAACCGGAGTACTCATAATCCTGGTTTTCCCTATTACCACACCGCTCCAGCCAGCCCACCCAGCCCCCACCACTTCTTTTCCTTTCCTTTCCTTCTATTTGGAGAAAGTTTATCCTGCTCAATGTGAAACTTTCAGCACTGTGGTCCCTGGTGTTTCTGCAGGGCTCACAGCAGACTCTTCCTGGATCACCAAGAGGAATCGATTACATTTAGGTCCTAAATCTCAACAGCAACTGAAGAAACTTTCCCTGTGGCTTTTGCTCAGTAACTGCCCCCCATATTTTGGCTGGCCGCCTCCAGTACAATCCCTGCTGGGAGGGTTTCCACCTCGGAAAACCTAGCTCAAAGCTTCCCATTCCCCCCTTCCTTTTCCCAGCCTTTCCCAGGCTGTTAGAAGAAGAGCAAACGGCTCAAGTACCTAAAGTCCAAGAGTCTGCAGCTTCTGATGCTGCCAGATAGCGACTTTCACACTACAAACCACTGAAACACCATTTTTGAACCCTCATCAAATACACACAAATCCTAGAGAGGTAGGCCCTTAGTGTGCTTAAAACGGTGAGGTTCTTATTTAATCTTTAGGCAGCAGAAGTGAAATAATCAAGAGGGCAAGGACAGCTTTCATAAAATAATTAATTAGAAATAAATTATCACTGTTTAATAAGCAAATTTTGATTATAGTCACCCAACAAAACTTTACCTGAAAAGCTTTATTTTCTAAACACACACACCTCTGATGTTATATTTACCAAGTCTCTTGAGGGACTGCGTGACTGCTCTCATTTTACAGATGAGGAAATGGGCACAAAGGAATGAAATGACTTGCCTGAGACCACAGAGCTAATGATGCTGCATATTCAAAACCAGCATCCCACGCCAGCCTTTCCATTAAATGTCAAGGCCTGTTCTGGGTTATATGTCTTTTTCGATATGAGCATGGCCATTTCCTGCATTATATTTCTGTTTTTAATAACAGAAGTGATGTTTCAAATACTGCTCATTTACATGATCCTCTGGCTATTTTTCTATCTGACTCTACAAAACCAGACTTTCTTCGGCTTCTATGAGATACTTTACTTCTATTCCTTCCACTTGCCCTCATAACATTTTATGTGTCTTTTATAACTGTGTACAAAAAAAAAAAAATCAGTTGATCTGAATGATAACCCTGTTCAAAGTTCTAATTACAAAAATGTGTGAATATTGACTAGAGAGCTACCAAGCAGAGTGCTGGGGGAGGAGGCACAGGGATACAAAATTGAAACACCTGCCAAAGCTTTCCTCAGTCCAGGCAAGTCACGTCATCTGTCTGATGGTCAAGAACAGCAAACTCAGTCAGGTTAAACTAGACGGTCTTTAAAGTTATTTCGATTTCAATTAATGAATCCAGTTAAACAGGCAAAACATAAAGTCATGAAACAAAACAATAATATAAAATAGAATGAACTTAAGCATTAAGTGTTTTGGTTATATTTATTTAAAAGAGTGAACCCAGTCTCTCAAAATAAGGATTATTTCCAAGTGTGATCCAATATTTCGATGGTAAAATCTGATTAAACCTAGGATATCGATCAGTACTATCTTATTTTCTAGCTGAAACATGGAAAAACATCAAACCTCAATTTGGGGGAACATAAATTGGGTTTTCCCTGGGACCCCAGTCATACATGCTGTACAGACCTAAAGGAGCCCTCAGCATCCCTCCCAATGGTCACTCCATTCCCCTCTATCTCCCCTGGCTTCCATTTCTAGGGACACGTGTGGAGCTGCTTCTAGATCTTGAGAGGGCAGCAGGTGTGGTGAATAAAGCACTCGGAATACAATTCAAAAGACTTGGGATCTAGCCCTCCTCCTCTCCTACCTGTATGATCTTGGACACATCACATAACCTCTCTGGGCCGTTGTTTCCATGTTGCGTATAACAAACAGGTTGGGCCTCTTTTGTCGCTTCCAGGCTTTAAAACCGTACATCATTTCCGACTCTGTTACTTCACTTACTCCTCTCAATTTGGTACAACCACACGAGCCTCTGACTAGTTCCACGAGGAGTGTCACTTAGTGTGTGAGGCCTGGGTGGACTCACCTAGGCAGTCAGTCACTTCCTCTCAGCAAGCCAGAGGACTGGGCACTTGCTGCTGGTATGGAACCTAGCACGACACACCTGAAGTATTTGCTTCCTTATTACTCCTTGAACGTGACCAGCCCAGCCTGTGTCTGTGCCTTCCTGCTCACCCACTGCCCTTTAAGTCCAGTTACATGAAGGCTTCTCTAGTCCCTGGATTACTCTTTTCTCTAAACTTCACTTCTCAAGTAACAATACAAAATCATACTTACTATTTATCTTTTGATGTATGTGCCCTTAAATAGACTATTTCATTTGACAACTAATATTCATTAAGCACCTATGATACTCTAAGTAGCATGTATAGGTCTGGAAACACCATCTTTCCACCATCATGGAGCTTTGACTCTACTGGACTTTTCTGCACACCTAACGTGTACCTGATCTACAGTAATTAGTACAGCAATCGGCACTTAATAAATGGCAGCAATTATTATTACTTAGA
This sequence comes from Tapirus indicus, assembly GCA_031878705.1. Taxonomy (NCBI): domain Eukaryota; kingdom Metazoa; phylum Chordata; class Mammalia; order Perissodactyla; family Tapiridae; genus Tapirus; species Tapirus indicus. The sequence goes on along the minus strand of CM062921.1, from coordinate 29,430,130 downwards.
GTGCCCTAAGCATTGCTCTGCTATGGTTGTGATGGAAAACACTACACAAGGATTTAAAAAAAATCATTAAATATCCTAACTTTTGTTTTCCTTAGCTGCTTAGCTGCCACACCTAGTAAGAATTTAGGACCTCAGCACTGGGTAAATCAGGTTTCAATCTTCCTCTGAGAGGGGCGGGGGCTGGAGAATAGAGGAAACTGAATTCCCTATCTCCAAATCACTGAGGGAAGAACTAGAGGAATTCTAGAATATTTTTTGTCTAATTGCTGTGAGGTCAGCGGTAAGTGGAAGCATCTCCATACTTCAGTAGGTGCTAAGATGCACATTTTTTCATATTTTAACATGTTGGAAAGCAAGATGCGTTTTCCAATTAATGGCATGTTAATTAAAGTCTTTTAGTTTAATTAAAAGTCTCCTTTCTTTCTAATGGTAGATAAAATTATTCAGTGTCTTACAATAGATGGTGTTTTAGAGTCAATGAAATGCAATATATTTCATCTGATTTGTCTCCTCTCAGCTTATGAATAAAAGAAAGGACTTTCTTGAGACCTTGGAAGGAGGTCCACGATCTAGGATCTAGCCCTGCCTCCTGCTGTGGAACTATGTTAACAAACATGTATCTTCCCCCCAGAAATGACTGTGCATTGGCACTGTTACACCTCCGTAACTTGACAGGCTGATGTTTATGCACAATGTGGACACTTCCCAGTTTCTCAGGAAATATCGAATTAGAAAACCCTGTGGTATCAGAGTGGGTGTGTCAAGTTTCCGAGTCCCCACCTCAGCTTTCCATTGAAGATGGGGCCTTCAGTGGTACTGCCAGTGAGGGGCTTTGATTCACCCCTCCTCCTGCTGCATCCTTTAACATGCTTGGGTCCATACAAGAGATGATGCCCTAGAAGACTGCCTCTTTCTATCCTACCTCAATTTCTTGCCTTTTCTTGATATCTTTTTGCTCTCATAGAGACCTGGGATTTCCCCAGACCAATATTCCTTTCTTGTTGACAAAACATGATATAAAAATAATTTAGGTAATGGCTTGTGGAGAAAATTGATAGCCTCACTTCTTGAGAATACAACTCATGATCCCAACAGGCAAGGTCTTTGAGTTGGATGGGAGTTTGCCAGATTCGATCACTCTAATCTCAGAAGAGTGCCTTCTTTTCTCTAATGCTTCAATTATCTCCCAACTCTTGAAGCAAAATGGCCCTACGTTTATTTCCTTTTGCCTCCACATATTCACTCTTTCCCTCTCCTTTGCCTCCTACCCACCCATCTAGCTTCAAACCAACATTGACACCCTGACTTTAAAAAGTAAATACATGAGAGACAGCAGGAAGGGAGGGAGGGAGGGAGCTGGGGGGACACCACCCAAAAATAAAAAAAATAGAAAAGTAAATACATGAAAACTTTGTTCAACTCTGTGCTTCCGCCAGCTATCATCACATCTCTTTGATTCTTTTCTCAAAAGGTCTTGAAAGAGTGATCTTCAAGCCCTCCCTCTATGACTTCATCCCCTATCTAAATCCTTTGCAATTAATTCTAAATGTTGGCCATTCTCTCTTAAAGGCTCTGGTTTTCTTCTGACCTTCTCAAATATTCTGGCCCTATCCCTCTCACTGGCCTCCCTCCTCCTCCTGCCCCCAGTCTGTGGGCATCTCCTAGGCTCAGTTCTCAGACGCCTGCTCTTTTCCCCAGTTGTTTCTTTCCTTGGAGAAGTCATCTACTCACAGTTTCAGTGATCACGTCTAAGGGGATGACTCACCATGTGCAGGTCAGCTCTGACTTCTTCCTCATGCTCTGGTCCAAACTGCCATCTGGTTTCTAAGATTTCAGTACTATAGTTCTTCCCCACACTGTGTTCCTCTTTGTCACCACAACTCTGTATAATTGCTTATATAGTTTCCCCAATCAGGAATGTTCTCCCTGCTTCTCTCTGCCTATCTCAACCCCATTACTCCTTTAAGCTTTAGCTCAAGTTCAAACATCTTCCTAAAGTCTTTTCTAATGACTTAAGTAAACACTGAGCTTTTCCCCTTCTGATTGTCCATAGTATTTACTGTCCATGCTATGCACTTCTGTACTGTAATTATTCATAGTTTTACATTTTGTCTCTTCAACTGACCTGTAAATTCCTATGTGTGGGGGGAGGCATCCTTTTCTGGATACAAACACTAGTTAAAAATACCTGTTGAACTGCATTCAAAGGGGATGTAGGATCTATGTGCTGGTGTAATGATGACTGATGATGATGATAGCACCTCATGTTTACTTAGCATTAACTATGTGCCAGGCTCTACTGCACTATTTTAAGTGCTTGTATGTCTATAAACTCACTTAACCCTCATAATACTATCATGTAGGTACATTATCTGGTTTTATTGATGCGGAAACTGTGGCATAGAGAGATTAAATAATTTACACAGGGTTACAAAGGTAGTAGGGCCAAGGTAGTGGAAGGTACTAATAATTCCCCTTAGAGCACTTATAAAATTATTTTTGAACTATTCGTTTGTTTGTATTATTTGTTTATATGTTTTATATATTTATATTCTGTTCAAGTTCAAAATCTATGAGTTCCTAAAGGCAGGCACAAGCCTTACTGATCTTCTCCAGTGTCTCACTGGGAACACAACTCGTATTTGGGGAAGGTCAATTCTTCATGTGCAGGATGGTCCTACGCACTGAAGACATTTAGTGTCCCTGGTCCTTGTCTTCTAAATGCAAGTAGTCCTCTGCACCCTGCCATTGTGACAACCAGAAGATACCTCCACCACTTCTGAACACCGGGGCTGGGCTGGTCTAGCCAAGCCCCAGAATGCCTGCCACCTCCAGAGCCCACTACATACCAGTAATCGGCACCATCAGTAGTCTCTGCAGCTATGATTTAGACTAGGTGACCGCCATCCCAGCCTTTGCCACTGCCATTTGGACCATGGATGTGTACCTAATCAATGAATGGTTCGTTCATACGACGAGGCCTAACTAAAAGATTCAAGCTGAGTCAATTACACCCACTCTCCCGGGAATTTGAATTAAGAAATATCAGGCAGATCAGACAGGAACAGAAGCAGAAGCTGCAAGAATGTCCCAAGGCTGTGTTGGGAAAACCATGGTGTAAAGAGGGAGTAGAAACTATGAGTAAATGGAAAGTGTTGGTCTGAAGTAAGAGGAGACCAAAGCAGAAGTTCAGAGAAAAGCAAAATGTCATGAGAAAGCTGGCCCTGAAAGAGAGAGACAGAGAAAGTGAACAGCTAGTCCATAGGATACCTGGCTTCAACCCACTTGTACAGGAACAATAGCCTCATCCCTCCTCAGGATCTCAAGGTAATCTTTGTCTCACTAGAACGTAACACGGTGTTTGGTACTCAATACATTTCTGTTAGATAGAAATACACGAATGGCTCATGTTTACTATAACTGAATGAAATTAGGTAAGAGCTGCAAAAAGTGCTCTGAAAACTGTAAACCATGTAAATGGAAGAGGTACCACTGCTACCACTACAGATGAGGAAACCCCACCACTCACTTGCTGGCCGTTTGTTACTGCCCAGTTAACTCTTATGAAGACCCTTGTCTCTAGAGTGTCAGAGACCTCCCTCCTGGCATCTGCTACACCTGTGGCTTGTAATCAGCGTATGAAATCAACCAGGATAAAAAGCTAATGTCTTGGAATGATTGGCAAATATTTTATGCCAGTAGTGTGAATACAGACTGCAGCTACAGAGATATCATATTCACATACTTGCAATGAAAAGAAACCTTGATGATCCGAGTCCTACAAATTTTGAACTCTCTGTAACACTGGCAAAAATCTATACAAGTTTTTCTTATCTTGGGAGAAAAACAGAAGATATTCCCTGGTTTCTGTTGCTCCACTGCAACTACTGTCCAAACTTGTAAGGATTGCTTTTATATCCTCATCACCACTTCCCTCCTAAACTCCCTGTAATATGCTTTGTGCCTCTGTTGCTCCTATTGCTCACCCCACCTACGAAATGCAAAGGTCATTCCTCAGCCCATGTCCTCTCATATCTCTGCTGCATGTAACACAGTTGCGCCCCCTCCATTTGAAGCCCCTCCTCTGGCCCCCCTAACACAATACTTTTCTGCTCCTCCAAGTTCATTTATGCAGAATGAACCTATAACTGCGCTTCTGGCTTCAGCTGTGGTGATGCAGTAACAGCACTGGTCTGGGCATCAAGAGATCCAGATTCTATTCCTGATCTAAGGATTGACCAGTTAGTTTCCTTGGACACACATTTCAATTTCTTTGAGCTTTCTCTCTCTTTATTTGTAAAACGAGTGGGTTGGATTTAAGTGTATTTCAAAAATTTTTTACTATGACCCACAATTTACACTTTATACTTACACTGTGAGTCAGTATATACGTACAGACATTACATATACACACACACACACAAAAGTATTACATGCTTACTTTTACTACAGGAGATGTGCTATGAAATTTTCCACTCACTTCTATTTTATTTTTCAAAAATGCTAGTTGTAACTCACTAAACAGACTTCAAGGCCAAATCATGGGTGGTTATCCACTATTTATAAAACACTGGACTTGTTGATATGTCAGGTTCCTTCTACTAATAAAATAAGAGGATTCTCTGAGGGAGTCTTCAACCTGAACCTTTACCCTTAACTCTCACCTGAATTCCAGTTTCATATTTCTCTCTGTAAAAGTTCTTCATTTAGATATCTTAATATCACTGAAATTAACCCAGTTAACATGGAGTTTGAAACACCAGGTCCCCTTCCCATCATAACCGTTTATGTTATTAGCAAGTGCAAAACCTTAGAGCTGACTTTTGGTCTGGCAATGGGAGAGTAGCTTACATGGCACTAACCTCCCTATTGGTGACTTAGCAACTCTGGACGAGATATTTTTAAAAACAACTATATGAAGGGATTGGAAAGCAACCAAAAGCAAGCAGAAACTAAAGGGAATATGACAAAAAAGGGAAGCAAACTATGCAGGATCCATATTTATCTGATTTTTCCCCTGAAGGCAATTCCTAGTCTTTTAGCATGAGGGTGGGGACGGGATAAAGCAAACACTGAATGCCACCAAGTGGCAATCTTATTGGGCTAAAGTCAAGTGAGAGTCTGGGGCTCTGAAGTGGTTCGATATTAAGGGGGGAAATCCCAGAAGAGAGGAAGCCATAGAGAGAACGGCCCCAAATTTTGCATAGAAATTCCTGTCCAATCCTTGAACTGAGCATGTGGGCGATGAGACTCCGGGAAAGCCAGCAGACAGCAGTAACAGCTGGAGGCCCAGGGCCCAGGCAGATAGTCACAAGGGTCTGAGGCTGGGAAGACAGAGTTTGAAATCTGAGTCCCTCCAAGTTAGGGGGTTCAATAAACACTTCCACTTTTCCCCTGAAACCTCAGAAGAGCCACACCTTAGGAACAAGGCCCACCTCCCAGAACTAGGGGCCGCACCCGAGGACTAAGGGCAAAACCATAACAGACCTGCCCTAACAACATCTAATATGGAGGCCTCCACAGGAGAATGAACTGATAAGGCAGGTGAGGGAAAGGGCAAATCACAGAAGAATGACTGGGTTTCTAGTTTGGGAGACAGGCTGGGAGCAGCCACTAAACTGGCTTTGTTTCTCAGATGGAGTGGGGGAGGGTGAGGAAGAGTGGGAGAGGAGGAAGGGATGGGGCCTTCCACCTGGATAATTACACTTGCCAACACAGGGTCCGAGGGCAGATGTCCAATGCGGGGTCAGTCTGGATCTCAGGATAAAGGGGACCATGCAGTGACAGTCTGGTGGGGCAACTTGTGAGGAGTGGAAGGGGGTGGGTGGATAAAAGACAAATCATAATTTATGAGACCTACTACATTCCAGACATGTGCTTAAGTGTTTTATTTATATTATCTCACTATGACACAGGTATTATTATCTTCATTTTACAAATAAGGAAGCAAAAGCTTAGAGAGGTTAAATAACTTGTCTAAAGTTACACTATTAGTAAACGGGGAGCTGAGACGTGAAATCAAGGCAGAAGACGGGCTCCAAGGCTTGTTTCCCTTCTGCAATTGCACGTCGTGACTGTAACGTTCAGGAAGGGCAGTGACACATGCCCTGTGAGACAGCCAGCAAGAATGTTAGAGAGCAAAAAGACTTCTAGTACAGACTAAGATTTTGTTACAGGCCAACAAGGATATTAGAGGTATAAAAAGGGGTGTCAATTGAGCTAAATATGAACACACTGTCAAGTCCTCAAATATAAAGAGAGTTGTAAAAATGGAAACGATAGCAGGTGGAACCAAGCTGGTTTCAGAGAGATCATAGGGCATATTACGACACTCCAGAGAGAAGGGTTTGACTCCTGGTAAGTCAAACAGAATAAACACACTGATTACAGTTAGGAAGCTTAACACAATTAGGAACTAACGATAGGAAAAAAAGTTCATCTAAGGAACAGATGTGGGGGGAGGAATTTGGAATAATGCAAAAACCAACACAAGGAATCACACAATCAGACTTTTTTTGAGCTGGAAGGAATTTAGAAGTCATCCAATCCCTATCATCTCAGAGAGAAAAGGCACTTAGAAAAAAATGGCTCGCTGATAAATACCTTAGCCTCCCAACTAAAGCTGGGTTTGCTTTCATTTTTAGCTTTATAAATGCAGGTAGAAAGCCTACTTTGTCCAAAAGGGTGCCCTGGAAATTCAAGTCAAGGCAAGCCTGTGTTGGAAGACCCTGGAATAAACCACTGGCACTTCCAGGATCACACCAGGGACTTATCTTTTCAGTCTTTGGTGGCCCCCACCACAAATCTAACCAGTGAGCATCTTCTGAAAGAGACCTAGACAAGAAACTTTCCACTTAGAAGGAAGGTGTGAGATGGATTTTTCCAGATCGTTCACATTTTCTGATTCTAAACCCTGGACTCCCCCAAGTTGGCCAAAACCAGAAAGTCTGCTTGGCATGAAGATAACATATAATAAAAATAAAGGTTTAACAGGGGGTTCAGGAAGTATAAAAACAACAGCAAAACAATAAATAAATATAGTTCATTTCAGAGAACTGGAGAAGACAAAATGGCAAGAGAGAAATAACCTCTACATGATAAAAGACTCTTAATATCCCCATTTTACAGATAACTTATTAAGGCTCAGTGAGATGAAGTAATTTGAATACCTAACATGAAAGAAGCACCATGAAGAATGTAAATAATCTTCTGAATTCCACAAGAGTTTTGGTGTTCATCATTCACTTAAGATTCCTGAATGTCAAGGAACAATCTATAAAACAAGTTAAGTCTTCTTTTCCACTAATGTCTAAAGAAGTGTAGGGATTGAGAGAAAGAACACGCTAGGAAAATAAATTTTTGCTTGATGCCCTGATAACGAACTTGCCATCGCCATAAAACAAATAAAAATATTAAAGTAAGAATGGAAGGATATTTGGGATTAGAGGCCCCGACAAAACCAAGAAAGGTAGAGGAAAGTTCCATGAGAACACTGTCTGATTCTGAAAGCCATATTCCATATTTATGCCCCATACATGCTCTTGCTCTGTAAAGTGCCTCTCCAAGGAATTAAGTCTCTAATGTTGCTCTCACACAACATACACTTAATAAGAACTTTGGGGGCCAGGTTCCTTAAGTACACAAGTGTTTCTGATACCTGGTATAACCACCCCTCTAATCTCCATTCATGCTTTATCCTTCTAAGAAGCCTAGCTGAGTTCGTACCTTGGGTTCTCTTCCTGTTTTGCACAAATTCTGAGCGTCTCAGGGTGCTGGGTGCTGTGCGGCGGAGGCAACTATTCCTTTTCCAAGTCTCCGGGCGATTTAATTTTCTCTCCTCCTCTAAATGCCAGGTACTCTTCTCTAATGAAGGGCCCCGAGGAATGCCACAACGTTCTCCTTGGTCTCCCCGAGTCCATGGATTCTGCAGACCATCCGGGTTAATCTCTCTGCTCTCAAGTGCTATCATCCCCAGTTTGTCGAGGCCATTATACTCCACAGTTTTCGTTTGACGGAGAGAACCCGTGCCTCTGTGATTCTGAAATTTATACTCACAGTTTGCAAAGAGAGTATCATAGCCTTTATTTTCTGTCTCAAGATTACTCTGATCCATGGCATGAGTCTTTGCTTTGGGACAGATTTTATCATTTTGATAAACATTTCTATCCCCTTCATAGTATTTGACCAATTCCTCACCTTCATTGACACCATTCAAATCTGGTAAGTCCACAGGCTGACCATTAGTATACTTCTCAGGAACACGATATAAATCGTTGAGGTCTCTATAATAAAAATTAGTTTCTTTACAGTCTTCAAGACTATAATTAGAATTCCTGTGGTCCATGTGCCAGTTTTGAGGTTGACCAAAATTCCCCAAAGAATCATCCAAACCCCTGTAGCCAGTCCATCGTTCAGTTTCTTTGGAGTCCTCAGTATTATAACTCAGATTCTTATGATCTAAGGAACCATTCATCTCCCTGTATCCTCCAGTTTTCCAGGGTACATCTGAGCTTCCTGTAAGCAAATTATCCTTAGTCCCAGGGCTCAGATTCCCATAATCTACATTTTCTGAATTCCTATAACCATCTCTTCCTTGAGTCACACTTCCATGGTACAAACAGTCCTTTCCATTTTCCTTCGTTTCCTCATAGTCCGTGTAGCTTGGTTCACTCTGCTCCAAATCCCAGTATCCACAATGCCTTTTTCTGTAGGGCCGATTCCGCCCCGTGGTCCAGTATCTGGAATCCAAATCACCTTCTCTGTCAAGTCCATCCAGCATTGTAGGGTCCCCCTTCTGGAGACTCCTGCAGTCTTCATACTCCCAGCTGGAGCCCCAGTGCCCTTTCTTCTCCGCTTCTCTTTCTTTTCTAACCTCTTGGGTTTCACACATACTCACTGTGCTTAGAGACACAAGTTTTACTGTGCTCTTCCATGGGCCTGAGTTGGGCTGAAATGTGGACAGGTGCAGTTTAGCCTAAGGCTCTATCTGTCCTTAAAATGTCTCCCAAGCACTCAAGAAACTCTTCTTGCTACTCCGGTTGGAGCACAGAGAGATGTGGAGTTATTTCGACCTCAGGATCCAATCAGGGAGCTGCTATATCTTTCCCCACAGAGGCCAGAAGATAATTAGTAACTAGTGTTCATGTGATTGGAGTTGGCAGTTTGTTTGGTGTTTCCCTCAAGCTGGTCAAACTGGCTTGGCTGCTTTATGTGCTGAAGGCAGAAGCATTCTGCTGCTGGAAAGTTTTTACAGAAAAAGCAGTGTGAAAGAGAAACAGCCCCCTTTAAAAGCCCGAGGTAGGATCATATATCAGTCTCATCTGCCCCTTTAGTCCTTTAGTAACCAACCAGGGGTATAAATAAATGCTCTCATGTGCAGCTCAAACTGGACCTCCATTCCCCGTCCCCCAAGTCCAGCTTTCTAATCCTTGGACATCTGAAACTCTTCGGGACTCCCTTCCCTTTACTTAGAGGCAGAACTCTTCCTCCTTTGAGAGACTTATTTGCTTTTACAGGATTCAGGTTACCAGTTAGTATATACTCAAATCACAAGCTGTTCAAGCTCCTACCTGCAGACAAGTTGGACGTCCCACTAAAGGAAGAAAAAGTACTTCCTTTTACTCTGATCTGGTGTAGGGGTAATTTTATAGTGTAAAAACTCTTCCCCACAGGAATATAGTTATGTATGCTTTCACACTTTCCTTGATACATGTCAGGCCAGAGAAGCATCTAAACCATTCATTTCCTAAATCTCTCTCCCATCTAATTCATAGAGCATATTTAGGAACTGGAGAAGGAGGCTAGAAATCAGAAAGGTGGGTATAAAAATACCATTTTGAATTTATCAAACATTAGACAGATACCTATCATATGTGAAGCACCGTGAAAGAGAAAGATGAACGAGGTAGTCTCTGCCTCTTCCAATGCAGAAGCAACACACTATAAAGGAAGATGAAATGTGGTAAGCGCTTAACAAACAAACAGCAATGGCAACAAAACAAAGTCCCTGGTGGGGGGCAACTGGAGGTTTTTCGCAAGTGGTGGCATTTGAACAGTGTCTTCAAGCATAAGCAGGATTTCCATAGACTTTCTACATATGGAGAACTAAGAAATGAGGAACAGTTTGAAGGACATAATATGCGGAAAAAGTAATAAGACATAAGGCTGGAGGGGTAGTTTGGGGCAGATCCCAAGGGACCTGAATGCTACTTATTTTATTCAATGGATAATGAAGAGTCGCTGACGTTTCTGAGTAGGTGAGAAACCTGCTAAGAGACAGGCTTTAGCAAGATTCCTCGTTCCGCTATCTGCTCATCTATCGGATGTCCAGGAATAATTTCTTGGACTTTCATCTAAGCCCCATTTGTGAAATCACATTAAGAACACTGAGGAGACCAGGGTTATATGCCTGGTCAATAATTAGATGTTCACTCTTGGGTAAACCACTTATCCTCTCTGGGACTCAACTGACCCACCTGTAAAGTGAGGCAATTGGCCTCAACGACGTCTCCAATTCCTTCTGTTTTAAAAATCTGAGGTTCTATTTTCCTCACAACTTCTCTTTCCTTTCCTCAAATACCTAATGTGCTATTATGCACCTTTTGGATTCTCTAATAGTTACTGAATGAATCTCTAGATTGCCAAATCCTCTGGTTTTCATGCCGTTTTTTGTTCATTTTTCTGTTCCCTTATACCTTCCAAACCAACAGCAGGAGCAGCAGCAGTGCTGGCACCTTCCATGCCGTCAGTGTGTGTTATGTGCTGTGATCAGGGCTGAGGCTGGGAAACATAAAAATTTTTTTGATCTTCACTACTCTGCAAGGAGGTCTTGTATTATCCTTATTTTACCACAGATAAAGAAAGAACCTCTGAGAGTTTGAATTACCTGCCCAAGATCACATAAACTAGCACAAGGTAGAGACACACAAACAGATCTGTTTGACTTCATGGCAATAGACTAAGAGGAGTATCTCAGAATGGAGTAAAACAATTTCCCTCAAACCAAGTAAACGCTATCATGGTGTGTTTCGGAGGTGGACCACCACTGAGGTAAGTTTGCACACACCCCTGCCCACCCCCCACAACACTGCCACTCCCTCTGTCCCAGTCCTGGCCAACTTCCACCTGCCACAGGGCTGTTCCTCACCACCCAACCTCAGTGAACACCGAGACCCGCACAGGAACAGAGGGACCGTCCAGGACCGATGGACTCAATTACCTAAGACCCATTGCCTGAACCCAATAAAGGTGGTGATTTGGTTCACCAAGCCAGCACCATCTGGGAGGACAGCCTTCACCGTGAGTTAGACAGAGCAACACAGTAACAGAAAGCACATGAGACGAGGAATTAGGACATCTAACTTCTAGCTCAATTTCTGCTAATTTCCGGTTTGTAGAGATGCTTAACTTCTCTGGCTGTCAGTTTCCTTATGTGTGAAATGGCAGTGAATGCTTTCTCTGCCACTTTAAATCTAAAATTCTATGATCTTACTTATATTTCCAAGTAAAGATTATAAGTAAGGATTAATCTTTCCCTCACTATTATGGAAAACAAAGTTCCCTTTAGCAACTTAGTATCTTCGATAAAGCTGGCATGATTAGAAACACACCTAGTCAATCAACCAAGAGAAGAGACAAAAGAGAGGACAAATTAGAGGTAAAAAGGATACTAATGAGAAAATGGTCCAGTAGAAGAGGTTAAAAGCTAAAGCTAAGGGGCCAGCCCGGTGGTGTAGTGGTTAAGTTCACGCACTCCACTTTTGTGGCTCGGGGTTCACGGGTTTGGATCCCAGGCACGAACCTACACACCACTCATCAAGCCATGCTGTGGCAGCATCCTACATATAAAGTGGAGGAAGACTGGCACAGATGTTAGCTCAGCAACAATCTTCCTCAAGCAAAAAGAGGAAGATGGGCAACAGATGTTAGCTTAGGGCCAATCTTTCTCATAAAAAAAAAAAAAAGCTAAAACTAAAAGAAACAATCTTTGGATAAGTGGAGAGTGAATAGCTAGTTATAATATGGGGCTCCCCATTCCTCCCACTCTCCTTTTCTAAGTCCTATTGCCTTTAGGGCGTTAAAGATATAGTTTGCATAAAAATGTGAACTGCCTCAGCTTTACTTCCATATTACTATGACCCAGAACCAATCAAAAGCTGTGAATGTGTTGCTATTTTCATGGGATAAACATATGTGCAAAGAAATGTGGCCTCAAGGAAAGGAGAGAATAACTTTTCTACTTTTTTCAATCCTAGCATCCCTGGTGGACTACACCTTGTAGATAGTCATCACTCTCTAAGGTTATCCCTTTCATGACACAACAGTCACATTCCACCGGCTCTTTTCAAAAGCATTAAGCAGCACTCCACCTGATGTTTGTTATTTGTTACTAGAGGGTGGGTGATCCACTATAATGACCATCTGTGTGACTCCCACAGTGGACAGAAATGCTGCTGTACATCATGCTAGAAATGAAGATGGGGCGGCAGGATTTAGAGAGAGAAAAAAGAAGGAGAAGGTAGAGGAAAGGTAAAAGAAGAAAAGGGAGGAGATAGTAAAAAAAAAAAAAAACCCAGCAAGAACAGGTAATGCCCTCAACTTTTGTTAATGTCTCTGTAACTGCCCATGTCATTCTTCCAGTCTGATGATCAACTGCTCCTCACTTTCTCAGACTCTACCCTAGTGACACTCTGATTCCCATAGTTTTTGCTATTTTCCAGAGCACTGTGCAAATATCCTCTCATCTCACCTGTTACTTTATTATACTTGTTTATCTCCTTTTATCATACTGAAAGTTCCTTGAGGGCAAAGACCACGTCTAATTTACCTTCCAATCTCCAACACAGCTCTGTCCATGGGGTACATAGTAGTACTCACATGTTTAATGAGTTGATGCTTGTAGCACTTATGGAGCACATGCTAGATGCTAGGCAGAGGGCAGTACAGCTTAGAAGTTAAAAGCTATACCCATATGTTCTGCCTTCTCTCCTGTTAAAATGGAGGAAGTATCTCTGCTCTGATAACAGGCCAATCTCTCCGTGGGCTCGCTGGCTCCCATTCTCTCCTGACCCCTCAAAGACTGTTCCAGCAATTAAGCCCTACCTCTCCTGCTTCTTCAATGTGTCTGCTCTAGTGGATCAGTCTCACGAGCCCATGAACATGTGGTAATATTTCCCATCTTACAAAGAACTTCTGTTGGCCCCTCAACCCAATGCTCCCTCCAGCTATTACCTCATTTCTTTGCTTTCCTTTATAGCAAAATCCTGTGAAGACTTGAGCAAGCCAAACACTCAATGCCTCTATTTCCTTACCTCTCACTCTACCTTTTATCCACTCCAATAAGACTTTTGTCCCTTCATCATCACTTTACTGAAACTACTCTTGACAGGTCACCAAATCCGACGGTCATTTCTGAGACTTCATCTTACTTGGCCTCTCAGCAGCTTTTTGACAGTGACTTTCTCTCTCCTGAAACTCTTCCTTCACATGACTTTCCTTCTACTTGACTGGCTGCTCCTTCTCCTTTGCTCGTTCATCTTCCTTGTCATCCACACTCCTAAACACTGGCATGCCCCTGGGCTTCTCCTATATACCCAATTACCTAGCACACAGTAGGAACTCAAGAAATACTGATATGATTAGGAATGTGGTTTCCACTCTTATTCAGTGCAGTTGCCTCTCAGCCTAAGGGTTAATTAGGAGTTGTAAAGAAGACTCATCATTTGGCTAAAGTTACTCACAGGATGTCAATACTGCTACACCCTCTGGTTGTGTGGAAAGGGGGTCTGGAAATGAGGGAGAAGAAAGACACCAAAGATCTAAAAGTAAGTTCCCCAATAAAGGAAAAGACTAAGCGCTAATGAAAAGAGACGAGTGACTGGGAGAAGGAAAGGCAGAAACACAAAGAATCTGTAAAAGGAAATAAAGACTGGAAAATAGGAAAATAAGAGATGTTTGGGGGGAAATCTGCTATACTTTCAAGAGTATAAATGTTCTAAGTGGGAGAGGGCTGTGAGACGTATTTAAAATGATTGAGAGTTTAAACCATATAATGAACCTAAAGGGTTATAATACGAGATAGGTGAGGCTTCAAATAGAGAGACTGGAACTGTGAGCAGCTTGGGGATGTTACTAGCATGAATGGGTAAACATTTTGGAAACTTGAGTAACTTCATGATAAGCTAGCAGTCAAAAGTGTATCTGTGAGGAAGGATTAAATATTTCAAAAACAGATATCAATACATACATACATGTTCTTAAATCCACAGATAAATGCAATCTAGCAAACAGTTTTCACCAGAAGAGAGTACTACACATGTTATGACTGGCATAAATTATTTTGGAAGTAAGTTGGCAAGAGTCAGTCAGGATCCCTCCTCCTTGAGCACTTGTAGATCTACCTGACTTTCTCAAGTGCTGCTTCCTACCACCCAGTCTCAGAGATCAAGCAGCTCCTCCTTAAGTCAAGACACGCTGACATCACAGTGTGGCACAGTGAAAAAGTGCAATGAAACAGATCTAAATTTGAATCCCGGCCCTACCACTTACTAACTGTGAAACTTTGGGCAAACCTCGGTTTTCTCATCTGTCAAATGTGGATGTCTTTGGGGATTTGAAAAAATGTATAAAAGCACGTAGCACACTGTTTGACAAGTAATAAATTGCTCAATGAATTATAGTTACTGTCACTATTCTCTTTCAGTTCCTATCTTCCAGACAGCTCATGGTGAGGCTCAGTCCCTGGGCCTCTTCTCTTTTTCTCTATTTATACTTTTTTTTAAAGCAATCTCATTAAATGTCATGGCTTTAAATAATGTCTATGTGCTGTCAAAATTTATTTGCCCCAAATTTATGTCTCCAGCCCTAACCTCTCCCCTGAACTCAGGGCCTGTATATATCAAATTGCCTAATCAATACTTCTACCTGGATGTCTTATGGGCAACTCAACATAACCAAAACCAAGCTCTTGACCTCTGCCCTGTCCTATCTCCTCCAACAACCAGCATCTCCTGCAGTCTTCACCATTAATTGAGAAATTACTGGCAACTCCAATCCTCCTGGTTGATCAATCTCAAGGTCATCCTTGACTTTTTTCATTCTCTTACACCCCACATCCAATCCTCCAGCAAGTCTTACTGGCTGTAACTAAAAAAATATACCCATCACCTCCCCTCTACCATCCTGGTCCAAGATGCCATCATCTCCTGCCTGGATCACTATAGTAGCCTCCCAACTGGTCTCTGCTTCTGCCTTTGTGTCTCTTCTATTCTCAACACTGCAGTCAGAGTGACTCTGTAAAGCTGTTAATCAGATCATATCACCCCCCTGCTCAAAACCTTACTGAAGCTTCTCGTCTTACTCTGAATGATGAACTACAAAGCCCATGCCTTTGCTCTAGCTGAACTGGCCCCCTTGCTATTCCTCAAACACCAGGCACACTCTCGTACTTGCTGTCCTATCTGCCTGGAACAATTCTCCCCACTCCACAAAATGGCTTGGCTGGCTCTCTACAGTCATTCAGATAGTCACTCAAATGTCACTTCCCTGATTCCATAGATTCTTTTGCCTTCTAATACATATTCATATTTTTACTTATGTACTGTTTCTCTCTCCCCAGGAGGGCAGAGATCACTGCTGTAACTCCAGAACACAGCCTAGAATATAGCAGAAGCTCAATTATATTTGTTGAATAAATGCCCCAGGGTTTTTCGTCTTTTGGGTCTCGCAACATCTGGTAAGGGAGAAGTGAAGGAGGCAGCCACTCAGGTAGGGCTGTGGTGGCATGAATGCTTGCGCTGGGGGGATCCCATGCTAGCGGGAGACCCATATTGAAGCCTCAGTGAAATCTGAAACCGATACTTGAAGTCCCTGGATCTGTTCCAGTTTCTCCACCCCTTTGCCTGGAGCTGAGGGTGAGGAAATGTTCCCAAAGCCATACTACAAACTGCTAACAATAGTGATTCACAGGTTAATTATAACTAGGTTAACCATTCCAAGCTACATTTCTTGACATACATTAAACCATATATCCTAAAAGGAAAACTAGTTTCTGTGCTGAATTAACATAGACTGTTGATAGAGGCTCTGACCATGGTTGCTGCTGTATACTGAGATAAAACCCATTAGAAGTAACTGAGCTAATTTTTACTGAGCAAACACCCTGCACCAGATGTTACACAAGTCAGGGATACCTGGTTTTTTCTTAGGTACTGACAAACTTGAAATAAAGATTATTATTTCTTTTACGTAAACTTACCATCTTGAAAGACCATACAATGTTTTGGCTATTTAACTCTATTATCTTTTATTAGTTGGAGAAAGAATTCTTATACCCAAAGCATTCTAAGGAGACTTCAGAATAACAAATTGCTTCTGTCTATAGAACTATACTTTCAAATTTAAAAAATCTGTCTAGAATATTATGTATCACTTTAGTATAAAGATGTTATGGTTCCATATCAGTAATTCTCCAATTTATTAATCTAATGGCTCTCTTTAGGTGGCCTTAGATCCCATCCAATATCTTGCTGAAAATGTTACTTTCCTGAAAAATATATTCTGATTTGATTTGCATAGTCATTTCAAATTAAAATTAAAATTACCCTGAGAGTCTCTGTTCAAACTTCCTCTTGGCATTACCTTAAAGGGAAGAGAGAAGTTCAAGGGCAAGGTTCCTGGTGTGGAAAAGGCTGACTCACTCGGCAGTTGACCACCCACGGCACTGACTTAGAACAATGGAGACCTGACCCACAGCGAAAGTAACTATGGCCATGATTCAAAGGCAGCAGGACAGAGTGATTAAACATGGATGTTAATAACAGTATAGTCATTACAGTTTCAAAGATACACAAATATGAATGATACTATGACTATGCCCTTTTTATTAATCAATGTGTAGCCAGTGCCAGGCTCATAGTATGTGCCCAAGAAACATTTGCTGAGTCAAGAAATGAGTGCCCAACCCTGACCATTTGTCAAGCATGCGAACCTCTCCTTGAGATAGAAAAGGACTACCATATGCTAAAATGAGATTCTCTCAGGGCTACAGTATGTAGTCCTAATCAGGGCTTCCAAAAGTAACATGTACTGCCAAATCTGAAAGTCTGTGGACTAACCTTGAATGTTAATACTGCTTCAGAAGCCAACCTATTCATCAGATTTGAAGGTACTGTGTTTTAGATATGGACCTAACCTATTAATTAGCAACTCATTTGACCAGAAGCTCCTTGAGAGCAAAGAGCACGTCCACGTTTATTACTATATACCCTGCCCTTTGCACAGTGCCTGGCACATGGTAAAAACAACACACATTTGCTGTATGAATGAGTGTTTGACCTGAATACCATCCTGAGGCCCACAAAATGGCATTTCACTCACCAACACCTTACAATCATAAACATCTCCTGGGAGTCTACTCTGACTCTACGTGATACTTCCAATTTTAAAACTCCTAATTCTCAGTATTATGTAAAACTACTAATACTGGGCTATTTCCAATAATTGAAGTTTAGGTTATTTAGACCAACCCTCTCACAGAAAAAAAGCTAAAAAGTTAGGAGAAATATTAAAAATAAATCTTAAAACTATCAACACACTGACAAAATGGCAATGCAGAGGCCAAAACTGAAGGGAAAACTAGAATCCAGAAAGGTAAAGAACCACAGAAACTGTACTACCCCAGGGCGTTTGCTAGTTCCAGAAAACTACTTTTGTTTCAATGGCGCTCTGGGGAGTAGGGGTCAAAAACTCAAAGCCCAGAGCTACTGCAAGGTGAGGAGTCTAAAAGGAAACGCTGTCTATAACAAGCTAAGATTCCAAAGGACTCCTGAGGGTGTCAGAATTGGACCAGCCCTGCAAAATTACATCTGGGGTCCTGATGCCTTAGTTGTCCTAGGTACTTTAAGCCTTGAAATTACTTTAAGACAGAACTGGACTGAGAATGACTAGTGTTTCCATGTGGGAATTCCTTCTCAGCATTTCTTGGGAAATTTATGTCTTTCTGAATTCTAAGAAAAATCAGCTGAGAAATCTGGAAAACAGGGGAAAATACTACAATTTTCCTGTGAGAATAAAGCTTAACAAAAAATGTAGAGACATTAACTGGTTTGAAGGAATCCACTGATGTCAAGTTGAAAGCAAGAGCAGAAAATACTGACACACAGAGTAAAAGATTAAGGTTGACCGGGTACCAGAGTGCATAGGAGAGAAGTGATCAGGATCTAACCAGTTGGTTTTGCTTGTAGCTCTTGCTATGTTATAAGTGTGTTTATAAGTGTGTGTTCATGGCTCTGTGTGCTGCTAACAGTGAGTCATTCCTGCATATAAAATAAATATTAATAAGCTTATTTTCACAGTATACTTTATACAAATCTTATAAGTGATGGTCCAAGAAATATCAAGTTTTAGAAGCAAAATAAGTCCTTAAATTGGCAATTCTGACACAAGATTCTGTGCAGTGTTGTTAAATCATGCTCAGAGAAGCAAATGTTCCATTATTTGAATGCTACCCAGAAAAGCTTGCCCAGTGTTTTCCAGTGTTTAATATTTGCTATAGGTTACAGTTCTTTGTAAATATGTTAACAAAAGAAATGCAGAGAGATGTGAGTATTGTCAAAAATTTATTGTCTAGAATTTGAATTAGTAAAAAGCAATATTGATTCGAATGGCAAAGCCAAAATCAGAACAAACAGACAAAATATATATGTATTTTTTGAGGAAGATTGGCCCTGAGCTAACATCTGTTGCCAATCTTCCTCTTTTTCTTTTTCTTTTCTCCCCAAAGTCCCAGTACATAGCTGTATATCCTAGTTGTAGGTCCTTCTAGTTCTTCTATGTGGGATGCCGCCTCAGCATGGCTTGATGAGCAGTGAGTACATCTGCACCCAGGATCCGAGCCTGCAAACCCTGGGCCACCTAAGCAGAAGGCGTGAACTTAACTGCCATGCCACCGGGATGGCCCCAGACAAAATACTTTCATTGTTAAAAAAAAGAAAATGACTTTATATGAAGTAACATGCACCCTGAGAGCCCCACCCGAAGATGCTTTGGATACACTCAACAATTCAACCAACATCAAAGCAAAATGGAAACTTTTTTTTCTATTGGAATATTAGTCACAAAACAAAGATCAACACTATCAGATAGAGCAACTAATGCTTTGTGTATTTACAATTTTGTTTTAAGAATAACTTTTAGTTTTTTCACGAAGATGGCACTGAAAATGAAGAAGGAAGCCCCTGCCCCTCCCAAAGCCGAAGCCAAAGCAAAGAATTCAAAGGCCAAGAAAGCAGTGCTAAAGAGTGTCCACAGCTACAAAAAAAGAAGATCCGCACATCACCCACTTTCCAATGGACCAAGACACTGCGGCTCCAAAGGCAACCCAAATATCCTCGGAAAGCGCCCCTAGGAGAAACAAGCTTGGCCATAGGCCATCATCAAGCTCCCCCTGACTACCGAATCAGCCATGAAGAAGACAGAAGGCAACACATACTTGTGTCCATTGTGGATGTCAAGGCCAACAAGCACCAGATCAAACAGGCTGTGAAGAAGCTCTGTGACATTGACGGGGCCAAGGTCAACACCTTCATCAGGCCCGATGGAGAGAGAAGGCATATGTTCTGCTGGCTCCTGACTATGATGCTTTGGATGTTGCCAACAAAGTTGGGGTCATCTAAACTGAGTCCAGCCAGCTAATTCTAAACACAAGTTTTTTTCACTAGTAAAAAAAAAAAAAAAAATAACAACTTTTAAATACTAAATATTTGTGGTATTATTTTACAAATTTTAAATGATTTTTATTTAACATTTATTTTGTGTTAATGGTCCCTTCTTTTAATGTTTTATATTATCAAATGTTTATCATGTTAATTTTAATAAATATTCTATAACTGTGTAAGATGTTAAGGTTAGGGGAAACTGAGTGAAGCATGTATGGGAACTCTACTATCTTTGCAACTTTTCTTTAAATCTAAATTATTTTAAAATAAAAAGTAAAAAATGTTTTTAAAAGTCTTTTATCTGGTGGAGAATAGTTTTACATGTCATCAAAATATATAATTTTTTTTTCTTTTTTTGTGAGGAAGACCAGCCCTGAGCTAACATCCATTGCTAACCCTCTTCTTTTTGCTGAGGAAGACTGGCCCTGGGCTAACATCCGTGCTCATCTTCCTCTACTTTATATGGGACGCCGCCACGCCATGGCTGACAGGCAGTGCATCGGCGGGCGCCCGGGATCCGAACTGGCGAACCCTGGGCTGCCAAGCGCGGATGAAACCGCTACGTCACCGGGCGGCCCCTCAAAATATCTAATTTTGTCACAATATTTTGGTTTGTAAAATAAGAACAAACCATGCTTCTAGTTCATATATATATACATATAATATATGTAATAACATACACACACACACACACACACACACATATATATAATCTCTGAACTTTTAGTATAATCCTAACAGGAAAATTATTCACCGTTGATTATTAGGGTCACTACCATGATTATTTGAGAACATGTAAATACAGAGCTTTTTTTTAATTGGCCAAGTACCATTTAATCTCTTTTCACTTTATTAACATCATTCTCTTTCCTATTGAAACAACAAATAAAAGAATTCTTCCACCATTACTGCCACCCCCTCAAAAGCACAGAATTCTTATTTAAGAGCAGACATTCCTAAAAGAAGATACACTATCATTATCAATCTTATCTAACTAAAGTTTTTACTGAATGGTATACATTTCTTCTGGAAAAAGTCATTGATATTATGTACAAAGTAGGAGGTAAAAATATCCTTGGTGAATCATAAATTTGACAAAGCTGTAATGACGACATCAGCAAAAACCCTTCCTAGACCCTGCATCTGCCCCTTCAAGCACTACCCCAAGTTAACAGCCAAATTATTTGAAGAACTTAAATGGAATTTAGTAAACCAAATGCATTAGGAAATTCCAGAAACAAAAGTTAAGCTAATAATTCAGTACCAATACTGAAAAAGGGTTACAAAGGGTAAGCACACTCAGCTTTAACCTTCATTTTCACTTGTATCCTCTAAGAAAGAATTATTTAGGGGAGATGACAGATTTTCTTCTAGACTTCCTTAATAATCAGGTAATTTATTTTCAGTAAGTTTTCACTTAACAGAGCATGCTGCTCTTCTCTCTTAGAGTTCCCTTCAGAATTTCTGAAGTGTTGTCACATCTTTGCAGAGCTTTTTTAAAATATGGAATAATTTATAATTTTAAGAAATTACCAGGAGTTCCAATTTCTTGTTCCTGAATCCCAAAGATTACTATTCTTCAGGAATTCGGAAACCTCAGTTGACCACAAATGCCAATCCTCTCTGGAATCAGATGCTTTCATCTCAGGTCTTAAACTTTTCCAAATACCATGACTAGCACACAGTAAAAGATAACCAGACACACAAGGGTCTAGACCACATGAATGAGAACAACATGACATCAAAAACAGTCCCACTAAGACTTAATATCTTGGAATTATCATACACAAACTATAAAACAACTATGCTTCCCAGATGTTAAGAAATAAAAAGCTGAAAGATACCTGCAGGAAACCATAAAAGGTAACATATCAGACTTGGAAAAAAAATAGAGCTTCTAGAAAATGAATCCTCATGACTTCAAAATTCCAGAGTCTTACAAAGGAGCAGTAGCTATAATAAAGAAAATCATTTTGGGTCTGGCACAGCACTGGACCATTTTGCTGCCCATTAACTGACAAGGGGGCTGGCATCTCTGCTCTGATGGTCCCCAGTTCCCCAGTAGTCCAAGTTCAAAGTAACAACAGAGGTAGGAGATCTTTGAAAGCTCTGGGAGGTAGAGCAGGCAATTTCAACTCAATTTCATTCAGTTAAACTAAATTCAGTTCATCAAGTATTTAATTATCTCAGCTACCTGTAGAACACTACAGCAGGGGTGTGGGAAATGACACACTGACTAATACACAGTATCTGTCTTCTCAGGAGGTTAAAATTCTCGTTGGGAGGCACATAAACAACTAAATATAATATTAATTAGAATTAGATAAAGTTTGTATCAACAGTTCTTTAAATCTTAGGGTTTAAATTTCAATATTAGAGATTGTACAGGACTGGATTGGAGGGGTAAAGCCCAGTGCTCAAATTGATTAATTTCCTCCTCTTTCGAGGGACTGCTTTTATTTTTGGATATATTTTTATGATGATAGAAAAAGACCACCTTAAGAGGCACTGTCAGTGATTGAAAGAAATAAGTAATTTCATATTAGCAATAGATATAAACAATACACCTATTGAAAATCAATCAAATCAACATTAACATGGCCAATGCCGTATTTCGTGGATTCACATAAAGAAAAGTCTACCTGACTAAGGCTCTCCTCACCTGCTGTAAGTCTTTCACAGTATTAAACTTTTAGCAATTAAAAAAAAGCATTACCAGGCTGAATTATTAAATTAGTCTTGAAAAAGAAGGTCAGTTGAATAAAAAAGAATGCCAATTTCATCCCTTAGTACCAGATCATTAATCTATATATCCATTTTAAAACAATGCATAGTGTTTTTAAGCATAGAAGACATAACATTTCTGTGGAACACTGTTAATTCTAAAAAGTATCATTATTGAGAAATTCCTGCTACCTGGAATCTGGCAGACTTTTGTTCTGCCACCTGTAAATCTAATGCAAAAACAGTTTACAAATATATCTCAAAACTTATAGGTATGGAAGGCTATGGAGGATCCTGGAGCTTGCTATAGCTTTGGGGATGTAGTGCCAAGCCAAGGATCCCACAGAATTCCTTTTCAGGCACTCTGAAATGATCAAGGTATCTGGCATTTCCCAAAAGTTCAGGCACTCATGTTAAATGATGTTAACTGTTCTGAGGACATGTCTAAGCGCTCATCCTCATGCAAATGTTGCTGCTGCCCCTGTTCAGTGCAAGTCACCCAGGGGCCCAGCAGCCTAGCTGTTCCCTAATTCATTACACTGAATTTGCTCCAAGACCCCCTCCTACTGCCGTGCCTCTGGGTTGGGAGTTCCCTCAGAACTGTGCCCAACTGCACAACAGTCCTCTCCTAAGCATATTTTAGACAGGCGTTTCTTCTCTTTCTGTAAAACCATCTGCTTTCCATCGTTCAGAAAATTACTCAATTTCCAGCCTTCTGATAATACTCTTTCTTGTTGGAAACTGTTTGGGGTTGGTTTTGTTTTGTTTTTTTTTTTGGTGAGGAAGATTTGCCCTGATCTAATATCTGTTGCCAACCTTCCTCTTTTTTTGGATGTGGGTCGCCGTCACAGCGTGGCTGACGAGTGGTGTAGGTCCACGCCGGGATCCGAACCCATGAACCCCAGGCCGCTGAAGCAGAGCGTGCCAAACTTAACCACTGCACCACGGGGCCAGCCCCAGGAAGTTTTTATATTTCTCTCATTCACTTTTAGAGATCTAAAGTAGAAAGGGCGGTAGGTATGTGTATTTGGTCTGCCGCTTAATCCAGTCTCTGGGCCACCATTCTCCTGCGTTTATTTCTTATTAGTGTCCTGCCATTCCTAGATCCACAGATTACTTTTTATTATTTACTTTCCTGATGACATGTAGGCTCAGAGCTCCCTGGCACACATGCCAACAGTGACATGTAGTCATGCCCTCCTTAGGTCCGAGACAATGGCTCTTGCCTCACCCTCTTCCTCCTGATTTCCCCTTGAGTCTGGTGAATATGAATGAAGTCTCCACAGGCTGGTTACCCCAAATCAAGAGACAGAATGTGAATTTTTGAATGTGCAAGGTGGCAAGCAGTAAACTGTTAGAAACATGAGTTCAAATCCCAGCTCTCTTGGCGAGTTACTTAATCCCTGTTAAGTCTTAGTTTCTTCATCTATAAAGTGGCCATATGAATTACCCTAGTACCTTAATAAATGTTAGCTATTATAATTATTATTATAATGGTTGAAACCTAGTCTGGATCACAAAGACACAAGATGCAGTTTTCTTATGAGTCTTAGCCTGGAAGTCTTTAGTCGTTAGTAGAGCCTGGTTAAACATTAAAAAGTAATATTTAGGGGCTTCCCATCTGCACGACTGCTATGGATGCCATAGCAGCATAGGCGGTATAAATGTTAAGGAGATTTGAGCTTCTTTATCCGAGCAGCAAACAAAGTCAGGGGACTACAGTGGTCACAGGATACACCAAGACAGAGCAGTTTAATTGTGGTGATGGCATAAGAAATTAGGTAACTAAAAAGCAAATCATTCTTTAATTGTTGATCCCAGATGGTAACATATCCCTAAAACACATGGGTAGGCTGTTGCTTGGACTTGTGGGTATTACAAGTAGATATTATTTCCTCATCACTTACCTCTAAGTTGCTGGAGTTCCATATTCAAACTCTCGATGTTACTCTCGTAGAACTTGAGATTCTCAAGGGTCTCTGCCCTTAACGATTCCTCCTGCTTCTCCTCCAGCATTAGGTTTAGCTCTTCCTGAGCTCTGCCATACATATCTAAGTCCCGTTCCATTTCCTGAATCCTCACCAATACTAAGGGACACTGGGAAGTCTGGTCCAAAGTCTCCTCCATATTCCCAGGGCCCTCCTTCTCCAGGGCCTCACAGGTAGGAGGGTTACAGATTAGGAGCTTGGAGGGTGCTGCGTTCACTCTCTGCTGCGCCGAGGGAGGCAGGGGAGCTGGGCGAGAGGGTCGCACTGCCAAGGGTGGTTCAGGTTTCAGGTTCTGGTCCACCAGCAAATGGGGAGAAGGGGATGCTGGAATACAGGGACGGGGTGGCGGTGGCCTTAGGGCCTTTCTCCTCTCAGGCAGCTCCTGCTGTGTGATTAGCTTTGAGGAACCTCGGACAAGATCCTTCTCGGAGTTAAAGTTCATGATTGAAAAGTGGCGCAAAATTTTATCTGCTTCTGTGCCGGGCCCTGACAAGCTCTTCTCAAACTCTATCAGCTGTTGTGTCAATTTAGAGTCCAGGTCAATGCTGCCGTCTCCCTGGGAAAGTGCCATTACTTCTACAGCAGGCGCCTTGTCTTGTAGACCAGGCTTCATCTCTGACCTTTCTGATGCAGAGCTAAAGCCGAAGGCATTTCCTTTGGATGTGTGGGGCTTTCTAGCACACCTTGCCCCCTGGAGCTGAGGCCTCAGCTGGCTGGGTCTGACTACCCTGGAGGCTGAAAGAGAAGAGCCACTGTGAAGAGGACGGACGGGCTTCTGCAGGGTTTTTGGCTGGGAGTATGTTCCTCTGGGAGGTAGGCTGGAGTAGTCTCTAGTCCTTGCTTCTAGAGGAACAAGGTCAGAGTACTGCTCTGAGCTTGCATGGCTCCCTCCTGCTGTAGAATAATATTGGCTTTTCTGCAATCTGGGATGAAAAGGTACCTGAGATTGGGAGGAAACACCATTGACTACCTCTGAAGGATCCTTCATGGAAGAGTCTTCAGCAAGAAGCTGTTCATGCCCCACACTTGGGCTTTTCTGGGGGCCTCCCGAGGTGCCCTCATCCCAAAAAGAGTTTTCGTTTATCTCATACTCAGAAGCCAGATGATCCGGAGGAGAAGCGGATGTTTCAGAAATAACACAGTTGGACTCCTCTGTTTCATACTCATGAGATTCACATCCTTTTTCCTCCACTACTAAGGAGTTCTCTGAATAATCCAAAGAAGTTTCAGGGATGCTTTCCTGTGGCAGATCCATGGTTTCCTCCACCGTTGTTTTAGGACATAACTTTACAAACCGATAAGGAAAAATGCCTGTCCTGCCCTTCAGGGATCCTTCTAGCCAGCCATCTTCCAGGGTCCCCAGAATTCGGATTTTATCGCCTACCTCAAAATCCAGTTCATTTGGCTCCAGGGCTTGGAATCTGTAGAGGGCAATTCCATAGGTCCCTGGCTGCTCGTCATCCTCTTCTGGCCCTCCCTCTTCTTCTCCTGTAGGGGTATCTACTTCACCATTAATAATGCAGTCATCATGATTTTCAGAACTTACCAACTCATCCACAGTCCTCAGGGGACCCAAAAGTTCTACAAAACCTTCTGGAAAAATGCCTCTTCGACCCTCTAACTCCCCTTCAAACCAGCCTGGCTCAGGAACTCCAATTATGGTGATCACATCCCCTTCTCTGAAGTCCAGCTCCTCATCCAGCTGGGCAGAAAGCCCCATTAGCGCCCGGGCTTGTCCCATGGAATATTCAGGAATCTGGAGCAGGGCGCTCTGCGAGTGCCACTGCCGGCTTTGTGAGGACAGGCAGAGCTCCCGAACACATGAGGATGGGAAGAAGCCCCGGGCACCCCAGCAGCTTCGGCCCTGCAGCCAGCCAGCCGTGAGACTGCCGTCGAGAATCACTAGGTCACCTAAAGAGAGAGAAACAAAGACAATGACCTCCGTCATCACCCCAGCAGAATATTGCTATTACTGATAGTGGAACTCATCATTTTAAACACCTATCAAATTCAAGGAAACATACACCAAGAGTGTTAAGGGCATGAACCCTTCTGAAAATTTAGTGACAATCTAGTGAATTTTGACAATTTAGTGAAAATATAGTGAACATTCCTGTAAACCAATGGTTTTCAAAGTGTGGTCTGTTGAACCCCAGGGGTGTGTCCCCAAGAGTTTTTTCAGAGGGTCTGTGAGGTCAAAACTATCATATTTTCTTCATATACTTCAGCCAAAACAACATGTCACAGCAGATGGAATACAGATGCAAATATGAGAATCTAGCTCTCTTCTATTAAACCAAATACTAAAGAGATTTGCAAAAACTGTAAACCAATGTTACTCTTCTCACTAATTTTTTTCATTTAGAAAACTAGTTATTTTTCATAAAAATGTTATTTATGTTAATATGTAATGAGTTTTTAAAAATGAATTGGTATGGGGCCGCCCGGTGGCGCAGTGGTTTAGTCCGCGCTTGGCAGTCCAGGGTTTGCGAGTTCGGATCCCGGGCGCCCGCCGATGCACTGCCTGTCAGCCATGCCGTGGTGGCGTCCCATATAAAGTGGAGGAAGATGGGCATGGATGTTAGCCCAGGGCCAGTCTTCCTCAGCAAAAAGGGGAGGATTGGCAACAGATGTTAGCTCAGGGCTGGTCTTCCCCACACACACACACAAAAATTACTCTACAGTTTTGTAATAAATTGTTTTCTAACAAACTTAATTACCAGATTATGAACTATGCATTTGGTGGATTATTAGTTTTAATCTTCTAACATTTCTCTTACTCAACACCTAAGTCAACTTTACTTTCATGACTAGAGGCAATCATGAAATGCAGTGTAACTGGCCCACGTAAGAGAAGATCAGGATAACAAAGTATCTAGCAAAACCATAAGTCATTTTATAGTCATGCATATTTGAAAACTGGCTTATTTTTTAGGGTATCAACTTATATGCTCTTGATTTTTTAAAAAATTAAGCCTGCCCTACCTGACCTAGTGAATTATATACTCCTTCATGTCAGGTACCACTTCTCTTTTGTATATTAAGAGTTTGGTACAACGCCTTTCAAACAGCAAGCACTCAATGTCCATTTGCTAATGATGCCAATTCTTCTACTCCAACTCCCAAATCAATTAATTATTATCTTCCCTCCCAAACTAGCTCCACACTCCTAACTTCCTTTTTATCTCTAATTTCTTCTTTCAAAATAGTTATTCCATTCATTACTTGCTCTTTGCTACCACCCTGGTTCAACTCCCATCATCTCACTCTTTTAAACCTTGCCCTCAGACATCGTCTCTTCCAGTCTACCAAATGATTCATGCCAAACTAAGATTATAAATGCACCAATTTTATCATAACCCTCCCATGCTCAAACTTTTACCATGAGGCATGAAGGCTTCTTCCTACTGCAAAGGCTTCTCATCTAAGAATTCTATTCCTATTACCTGAAATATATAGAAAAATAGTTTGCTCTGGATACTCTCTAAAGAGGTTTAGTTACTAAACTACCAAAAGGCTATTCTCATGTTTTCACCCCAATGCAACCTGGCATTCATATCCAGTCATATGTCCCCCGCCGCCAGCTGTCCAATATTATCTCACCTATGAGACCCTATTCCACACAAGGGATTTTCCTTGTCTCCTGTACAAACCTCTCCATCTGAAACCTTGGCATGTTTCTCTAAAAAACCTTAGAAGCCCAAATTCATCTTGGTCATCTGTAGTCTACTAAAGAAATGATCTCTTATATCACTAATTTTGACACTTGTATTTTTATATACTCCACAGCACCTAATGTAGGATTCTGCACTCGGTGGTAGGCACTCAATACATTTTCACTGATTTGATACTGTTTTGCTTAGATTTTCTTAAAAAATAGGGTCTTGGTCCTTTATTTCTGTATTCCTTTAATTTATGATTCAATATCCATTGGTCAGAACTTGGGGTCCTGAGAATTATGAGTGACTTTTTTCCCCACTAGCTCTAAGGCCATTCCATCAGGGCCACAGAGGGAACTCACTGGAGACATGGCTACTGTTCAGAAACAATAGGCCTTTTGGTGAGTAAGGAGAATGAAAGCATGCCATAACTCCCACTCCACTGGGTTTGAAATGAACTGGCTTTCCTAAAGCTGCAGAATTATAATATTTGCCTTGTTGTGCCAGATCTCTATGAAAGTCTTATAATAGGGCTTGTTTTCCTACCAGTTTTCAGCTGGGTGACTGTTTTGATAAACTATTACCTGGAAGACTGTCATTCTGTTGGTTATTTCTATAAATAAAGGTGAATTTTTTTTAAAAAATCACAATTTAGACCCTGAAAAGCACTTTAGAGATAATTTTGTTCAACACCTTTATTTTATAGACCTGTTACTGAGTTTTTTGCAAGAGTCTCATTTTCATCATTTCCCTGGCATCTTAGGTGATTCCTTAGGAATGGAGGCTACCTAATGGTCATTTCCAGACTTCTGAAACAACAATATGAGGAACTCCTGGAATAGAGAGACCAGATTTCGAGAATAGAAAAATAGGAAGTGTGGTGACCCTTAGGGTTAGCCTGAGCCTTTTGCTCATGCATAATTAATCCCAGCTGCCACACTGCTTGTTTCTTCTGGTTGGATTTTTTTTTCAACAAGAAATGCATTAGGAATAAGATGATAAGAATGAATACAAGTCTTAGAATCTGAATATAAGTAGTCCGACTCTGCAGTGTTAGGTTCCTCACTGAATCTTAATGCCTAGGGGACAATGTGCATTATGCAGACCAACCACATACTTCTCTTAGATTTCCATATGAACCATTTCAGAACCTTAATCCCAATATCTCACACACATGGCACCACCAATTTATGACACAAGGGCTTTGACCAATAAATATCATTTATCAATTTATTTTTCATTGGTCTTTTTTTGGGGTGGGGAGATGGCGTAGAAATACGAGGCAAGGGATACACATTCTGTGTTATCTAAGGCAATTATTAGCGACATTTCATCACTCCTATCAATTTTTTTCTTTCTTCTTTCTCTGTCTTTTCTTTATCAGACTCTTGTTTTGGCTTTGTTTTTCGTTTTCTCTCCCCGCCCCCCCTTATAATTTTTTAGGACAGTCAGTGGCCCTAGCCACCTGCATCGATCCTTCTAAGAGATAACCTTGTTTCTGAGTTTAAAAATAGTTCAAAATACAGGGAACAGTCCAAAACTGGATAGCTTTGGGAAAAGGAGAAAGGGTGACACCTGCTGGAAGAACCACTGGTGGTTCCGATTCCAGACAGAATCTCCCTGGAAAGACGTACGTACACACAAAACTTCATGTAATTCTCAGGAAACAAGGTCCCTGAAGCACATCTACGAACACCAGGAATCCCAGGTTAAGGACAGTAACAATAGCCAGTCTTGACTGAGTGCTTACCTTGCACCAGATGCCTCAGACGTATAACCTCATTTAATCCTCACAACTACCCTGATGTCAGTATTATCCTCATTTTGTAGATAAGGAAACTGAGGCCGAGGGAACTGAGGTAAATAACCCAAGTGACAGCTATTGAGTGTGGAGCTGGATTTAAATCTAGGGCCGTCAGAATTATCATCTCCTAAGCTACATTGCCTGCTCTAAATATATACGTATATTTTATAACCTAATTTTATAATTAAAAATACATAATTTTTTCTCTTATTAATCTCAATGTATTTCTGAAAGGTAAGTAGACAACTAACTAAAGGCAGCATGGTAAAACAAAACAGATCTCAAACATTATCCCACATGCTCTTAAGGTTTCCAAATCCCCTCCTGACATGTATTAAATCACCCACGTTTCATACACACAGAACAGGGGAAGCTTCACTCCACATTGAAGGTACTAAGGAAAGATAAAGAAACAACAGGGAACAGGATTAACAGTGCTAGAGGACAGGGACAAAGGAACTGTACTACTCATGAGCTGAGACACTGATCTAATGGAAAAAAACAATTTCAGTCTAAGAAGTAGAAGGTCCATTCCAAGCACTAGACTTGAAAATCTGGAAGCCTAGACTCAAGTCGTATAAACTGTATGTGGTACAAAACAAAAATTTCATTTTTTTAGTGATTTTGTTTCCAACGAGTAAAATTAATATCTGTTAATGTGAACTGTCATGTACAGAAAACAAAAGGAATTAAAATCATTTCTGTGTCTTATGCTAAACTTCCCAGAAAAAGACAAATTGCATAGGTACACCTAACTTCCCCAACCTCAAAGGCTTGTGTTTTCAAATTGGAAGACATAAGAGCTAAAAGAGATGTAAAAAGCATAGAAGGAAAGAGAGCTGAATAGTTATTATGTTTAATGGCAGTAGAGTATCAGAGAATAAGGTAAAACCACTGAAAATTAGTACATCTCTTTCTAGTCTCTCTTTTCCTATGTATCCCCCCTGCCCTGCATCCTCTTCCTTTGGGCTCCACTTACATCTTTAAGCTCATTAGATTTAATTGGTTAAAAGCTAGTCATGATAAGATCTACAGATTTCAGGACCCAGCCTTACCTTGAGTCAGTCTTAGTACAGGTGACTCACGGCTGAAAGGTCCGCCAGGGTCGAATCTCTTAGGTGGCCCTGGGATTTCTGACATGGATTTTAACTTTACAGCAAGTTCAGAACACATTAGACCAGTCTTCCCAAGGAAGGGACTCAGCAGAAAATCTCTCTTTAGTACCTAAGGCTTGACTACACACCAGATATAACTATGAAGCAAAAAAGCAAATTTCAGAAGCCACATCCTCAAATTCCTCAAACGTTGTAGACATATTGCATATTCCCACATAATATAGTCTTACATCCACTATTTGCTCCAGGAACCAGGTGTGAGAAAGGACAAGTCCATGCCATCCACATCCTCTGCACAGTGCTGGTAGAAGCCACTGTGCTCTGGCCCTTTCTCCACTCTCTCTGGCTGGTCTGACGGGGACTACAGCCCTCCAATGGGAGAGCTGGGAGTAGGGACAGATAAGGTTCCCTAGATCTATTTCTGTCTGCCTTCCTAACACCAATTAGCAAGGAAGTATACAGAACAGAGGTAGAGGCTGAGTGTAAAGTGAAGTACAAGAAACTCACAAAATAGATACTGAGTATTAAGGTCAAAATATTCCTTTCTTTTTGGGTTAGGGAAGTTTGCTATGTTTCTCCCTCTCCCCACGCTGCTCTCTCTCTCTCATACACGGTTTAAGAAGTTAAGCCTATCCCTTTAGTGCCATCCTCAAAAGAGCACATAACAATATTAACAACATATCTAATAAGTTCTACCATTTTGCTGACTGTTCTGAGTCATCACAAAATTGGACTGACCATAAGCCTCAGTTTGCAGAACACTCCAGTTTCTGTGCTTATGCAGAAATGTAAGGACTTAATCAAGCATACTTGTAGGAATGGTTCAGAGTCCATCTTTAGAAGTTCGTATGTCTATCAGCGTGCAAGAAGTGAGAAATACTTGGAATGTGACTGAGAGTTGGCTATGACTATCCGTTTTAAATTGCTGTCTTTCAAACTGGTTCTGATGAGAACTTTAACAATATCTAATGGTACAGTAGTAAAATGTGGCTGTTTTGTATCTGTCTCTTAATTTCCATACCACAATTCCTGCTCTACTACTACGTGTTAAATAGTAATGTCGGGCCGGCCCGGTGACCTAGTGGTTAAGCTCGCGCGCTCCGCTTCGGTGGCCCGGGGTTCGAGGGTTCAGATCCCTGGCGTGGACTGATGCACTACTTGTCATGTCATTCTGTGCTGGTGTCCCATATAAAGTAGAGGGAGATGGGCACGGATGTTAGCCCAGGGCCAGTCTTCCTCAGCAAAAAAGAGAAGGATTAGCAGCGGAGGTTAGCTCAGGGCTAGTCTTCCTCACACACACACCCACAAAATAGTAATGTTGTTAGCAAAGCCATATCGGTTTTTATGGGAAAAAAAGATAAATATAGCCTGAAGTGTGGCTCCAGCATGGGGCAGTGGAGAGAAGAGCAGACATAGAATCAGGCGATATGAGTCCACACTCTGAGGCTAAAACTTCTCATCCACAGGTAATATTCTTTGAATCTCATTTTCATTATTTATAAAATGCACTTAATAATACTCACTTGGCTGCCTCCAGGTCTGTTGAGGATCAAATGAGAATGTATTTGTGAGAAAATACTGTAGAAATTGTAAAATGTTACTAAAACATAAGGCATTACATTGTCAGCATTATGTTGGTATTGCTGAAGACTCTCCAGAGGTTAACCACTTACAAAAATTCAAAAAAAGATCTAGTTGTCAAAATTGGCTGGCTCCACAAATCTTATTTCAAACAGTCTACTTTTGGATGATCAACTTACCTCGATGAAGGGGAAGACTGTTCAATTCTTGGGATGTAAATTCAGAGATACAGACAAACAGCCTCTCTCCTTCTTTTAGACTGGGAATGGTCACAATTTCCACAAAACTGCTGGGAAACTGTCCTGAAAATAAAAGTAAACATTTCCAATGCTGAAATTTCTTTTTGTCGGTGCACCAGAACAAAAAACTTTTTTTCTGAGCCCATTTCTAGACCCTGAATTGAAAATTCGCTGAGTACATACTCATAATTAGAGCATCTATTGTAGAAAGAGTGCAGTGCACAAAGTTAGATGCATGCAGAACACAGAGAATGCAATTCAGTCCAATAAGCATTTACTGGATGCTACTTTATGCAAGGTGCACTGCAGAGGGGAAAATGAGTAAGACAGTCTTAGACCTCAGAGATCTTAAAATCTAGTTCAGACATAAAATCTAATCCCAACATGAGCAATAATTCAATTCTGAAATCAAGTGTCACAATATAGTTATACACATTGCTATGGAAGTTCAGAGAAGGTAGAGAATGGGTCAGGAAGAATACAAAAAATTTTATGAAAAAGATTGCATTTGAGTTTGAAGATGGGTAAAGTTTTTAATAGATAGTAGTAGACAGACAGGGCCTGCCAGTTGGAAAGCATTAGCAAGTCTGATGGACTCCACCTTCTAAGTCTCTCTTGTATCTGTCCACTTATCTCCGGACCCACCACCTTGGTCCAAGCTAGTGGCCTCTCTCACCTGGATTACTCCAACAGTCTCCATTCCACCTCCCTGCCTTCAGTTTTGCCATTTCCTATCATTCTTCAGTCCACAGCAGTGAGCTTTCCAAAATACAAATCTGTTTGTGCTGAAAGCACTTTTATCGTTTCCCATTTCCCTAACTCCTTCCCATGGCATACTCCGTCCTCCATGACCCAGCTTCTGCTCATCTTCCCAACACCATCTCCCCCTCCTCAACCATCCATGCCTTACTGAACTTTTTTCAGGCCTTCCATGTCCTTTTTCTCTCACTCCAGGGCCTCTGAACAAGACTATCTTCTTTGCCTTACTAACTCCTACTCATCATTTTTTTCTCAGCTGAGATATCATTTCTACTGGGAAATAATCTATTACCTCCCAAATGTGAGTTAAGTGTCAACAGAGTCTGTTCTAAGGACTGTATAACGAATGTACTCCAGCCCAGACTTACAAAAATATATGTAAGTTAAGGATTGGATTTAACAGGTACGTAGCATAGGGGAAAACTTCCACCCCCCCCCAAGCTAATTAATGAAAGAAATTGGTGCTAATGCATATTTTAAAGAATAGAAGGAAGGAAACCAGGTGCATGGAAATGGGAGGCAGGTGCATCCAGGGTAGAGGGCGGATTTAACAAATTTGGGCCAACCATGGATCCAGGAAGGAGTGCACAGGATGCATCATGCTCCCTTGAAAAGAATGAAAGAAAGGGTGGAAAACGCTAAAAGAAGACAGCCAGAGAAAATGAGGTGGAGAGTGACTTATGTTCCATAAATGAGAGATAAAAACTGGTAGTGAAAAGCAATGGTAAACAACAGGGGTTCTGAAAAGAGGAGTAATGCATATTTTCAGAAGAGAAATAACAGTGCTGAATACAAAGGATAAAGACCCGGGAAGGGAAGGGAAGCGGGTGAATAGAAAATCAGGCTGGGAGCAGCTGGTATTACACCATTTCAGCCTGTTGAAGGAACTAAGACGAGAGATGGAATAATAACAGACCTTCTCTCCTCGATGACAGAAACCACAGCATGAATACATATGGAAAACACAAAAGGATTCTGAAGTTTGTTGACTTCGCCATTCAACCTTTATTTTTAATATGGAAAGAACGGAGGGTCCATTTTGTACATGAGGAATTATGAGCCTCTTACCTGTCACGTCCTCTTTCTTTCCTAGAAGCCAAAATTCATCCACCACTGCCAACACTTCAATGATATCTCCCACAAAGAGCGGCAGCTCTTCTGATACACTCGGGCAGAAGTCAAAGATGGCTCGAACCACAGAGCCAGCCTCCATGTTTTACAACCTGGAAAGAAAGGTCAAAAGAAATGGGAAAGCACCAATATTTAAGATGCTGTAATATAGATCTTTATCTTGAGCATGGTTAAGGTTAAAATTTAAAGATACTTATAATCAAGTCAAGGCTAAGCAAATAATAAGTTTATAATTTATACTTAAAGTACTGTCTCATTTATTTCTTTAAAAATAATAATTTCCTCATACATCTTTCATTTGATTCTCAAAGTCATTCTGGAATTGAAAAAAAAGAAAAGCGACCTATACCTATGAGTGACAGAAAAGATGCAAGTTGTGACATGTAGACTTTTCAATATGCCTGAAGAGGGCAATAAAGAATTAACGTTTTTAAAGTACCAGGCAACACAGTACTTTTAAAATGTGGTATTTAGAAAGTAGGGATTTTAAATATGGCATTTCATTTATTCCCATAACCATCTTAAAGATTAGGATACTGAGGCTTAGCAAGTTAGAAACTTAATTTGTCCGAGCTCAGAGTTCATAGCAGCAGGGCCAGGATTCAGACTGAGGGCATTCTGGCTCCTTCCTATGGAGACTGGGTCTGTAAAAAAAAATGTAACGCAACCTGAAGAACAGCAGCAGGACCATGCCTCAACGAGACTTAAAATGTACCGAAGAGTAAAAATCCCTAGAAAGAACAAGAAAGGGCTATGTAGATGGTGCCTCCAGACAAGACTTAGTACGCTCTACCAGATCAAGTATGTGGTTTTGGTTCAAAGAAGCCTATGGCCCAACCTTGTAGAGTATCCTTGCACTGTTACAGTGTCTGTGCTGCAATAAGAGGATATGTCCATCATGTTGACACGTGTGGCCAGAGAGCCGAGGCCCGTGTTTAAGCAATAGAAAGGGAGGAAATGAATGGCGTGCGTATCCCCATCTGTAAACCATCAGCCATGACTAGACATTTCGCCCTAGTCTTTTACAAGGAGCAGCTGAAGATCTGCCGAGTGTCCAGACCCCACGTCTATTCTTTATTTACCTCAAGGACCCATCTGGTGTTGGTAGAGATGAGGATTCTAACTTTCATCTCACACATAACTATAATCACATTAAAAAGCACTAAAGTGCCTAATTACAAAAAAAAAAACAAAGATAGTTAAAGCTCTAAGTTTATAATCTAAGAAAACAA
The DNA here is from genome assembly GCA_031878705.1 of Tapirus indicus. NCBI lineage: Eukaryota > Metazoa > Chordata > Mammalia > Perissodactyla > Tapiridae > Tapirus > Tapirus indicus. The sequence continues at coordinate 29,394,183 of CM062921.1, read as the reverse complement.
TGATGTGGATAAACATATCAGGCATATGATAAATGGTTCAGTATATTAATGCGGAATACCTATAAGACTTCAATGAATCATGCAACACAATTAAACACTACATATTTAATTTGTACTACTGACTAAAAGGAGCTGATCTTTATGTTACTGAACGTTTTTTCTATAATGAGATGACTTTGGTCCACAGTGGAAAAGAGAAGTGGCCAGTAATATTCCCCACATCCTCTGCCCTCTCTTACCACATGTTTAAGTGTTAAAAAGAATCTAGTTGTACTAATCACACGCTGAGGAGCCAGCACACTGAATGCAAAGCACTAGACTCCTAGAGTCGGAGGGACTAAGGTTCAAATCCCAGCTCCACTATTTATTAGCTATTTCACCTTGGATGTATTAAACTCTCTGGACTTCAGTTTCCTTGCTCAGAACAATGGAGATAATAATACTTTTATATGGATCATCAAAAGGAGAATGATAATGATAAAAATAATGATAATGCCTAATATTTATTGAGCACTTACTATGTGTCATGCATTATACTATGTCCTTCCCTCATTGAGTCCTCACAACAACCCTATCGTATATTATTGTTCCTATTTTGCAGGTTAGGACACAGGCTCAGAAAGGTGATGTAATCTGTCCAAGATCACACAGTAAGTCAGAGATGGAATGGGAACTGAGATCTGTTGTCTCCAAAGCCTTAACCAGTGTGCTAACAGTGTGAAAGTACCTAGGACAGGGCTGCTACAGGAGGTGCTCAAAAAATGTTAGCAGCTATTACAAAACATCACTTCCATAATTAGCTAGAAGCTCAAATCTCCGTTACTGATGTAGCATCACCACAGAATGTGCTATTTCAAGTATATAAACACTACAGAATGTACCATTTCAATATGCCAAAACTTGATTAATTTTGACCATGTTTAAAAATAGACACATTTGGCTGATGGACCCAAGTTCATTATTAAGATAATACATTAGCGTACTGTGTTGTAACACATAATACTCGTACTGTGTAACCTTCAGGTCTTTCTCTTTTGATGTCAGCCTTCCCTCTGCTATCAGTCTATCTCCTCTGTCAACTTTTCTACCCTCTTTCCAGATTGTTGTTCATAATCCGCTGGCAAGAGGGGACCACACATACACCACCAAAATTATTAAAAGTTCCTGAGAAACAAAAAGTGAACAAGCCCTAAATGAGAGGCTAACAAACTCTTCTGTGGTGGCAAAGTACATGTGTAAGTGCTAGAGTTTTCCAACTGTTATTTTTTATGTGCTCTGAGGCCCCTTCCTTATTTTCTGGCTGTCTGCCAGAGGGCTGAAGTTGCCAGATGTCAGATTTCCGCAAACGGGTTGTGTCATAAATATTTTTTATTTCTAAAACAAACAATATTTTGCAAACCTCTTAGCCATCTACATGTTATTAAAATAACTCCTCAAGGTTGGGCCAAGGTGGATATTATTTTCCTTCTTATACTACATTTTCTCAAATTTCATCTCACTATCAGACTCAATATATACCTCATTATCTAAAATATCAAGTAGAGAATTAGCAAAATCCCCCTAGGATGACTTCAGAGAGCCACCCTATTACACTGAGGAGTGACCTTCGTGATCTGAAGGAGTTAAACCTTCTCCCTGAGAACCTTTTTGCTCTACCAGAAAATGACTCAGAAGCAGAGGAGGGTCTGGCTCAGTAAACACTTTTAGTGACTGACCTCCGGCCCTATCGGAATGAGTGTGTAATCACTGAGGAATACACACCCTGGAAGGGTGCTGAAGTCACAGCCTGGCTGAATTACAGGATTTATGCCTGAGACCAGAAAGGAGATCTAAGTGTCCTCTGTTTTACAGGGAATAGCATGAATTTCAGCTCAGTCTTTTCTGCTCTGTATACACAGGGAAAAGCAACTCTTATCGTTGCTGTCTGGGCCATTTTAGAGGCCTGGACACATATTTTGAAACTTAATCATAAATAGCTTATATAAGCTGTTCCACCAACTCCAGATGGAAGTAAAAAGAACTGCAGAGGAAACCAGGGCACAGATGGGCTCGAGAGAAAGCAGAGGAAATACTGCCTATACGGTGTGATGTCAGGGACATCGGAAAAGTACTGTGAAAACACCACCTTCTCCTGCTGGTGAACGGCTGCAGTTCCACCTTTGAAGAGTCATTCTGCATTTGAGATATGAAGGTCCTTAATTCTTCAAACCCTCTCAGAACTATAACTCTGTGAGGGAAGAGATTTTTTCCTGATTTCTTTGCTGGTTAGAGAAGTGCTCAGCACATAAAACACTGTCACATTTTTACTGAGCAAATGAGTTACTGAACTTCAGGAAAACACAGGAAACTGTTCATATCAAAATCTCTACTTCCACTTATCTAAAACGAAGTTAACTATCTCTTATCCACAAACAGTTTTACCTTCCAGCTTGTGTAACAGTGTCATATAAATCTTCCAGATCAAACATTATTATCTTGGACTTCATCCTCTACAGCCCACAGCACACTAATAGCAACAGCTACCATTTGAAAATCCATCATCCACCAGACACTGAGCTAGAAGCTTGAATCATACCGCACTGCAAGGTAGACAGCAAGGCTCTAGAGCTAGGGTGCCCGGGTTCAAATCCCAGCGCCACCGGGGCCGCCCGGTGGCGCAGCGGTTTAGTTTGCGCTTGGCAGCCCGGGGTTCGCGAGTTCGGATCCCGGGCGCCCGCCGACACACTGCCTGTCAGCCATGCCGTGGCGGCGTCCCATATAAAGTGGAGGAAGATGGGCACGGATGTTAGCCCAGGGCCAGTCTTCCTCAGCAAAAAAGGGGAGGCTTGGCAACGGATGTTAGCTCAGGGCTGGTCTTCCCTACAAAAAAACAAAAAGAAAAAAAAACAAATCCCAGCGCCACCACGGAGCAACAAATTTAAACTCTCTAGTGCATAAGTAGCTAAGCCAGAACCAGAATTCAGGTCTGTTGATCCAACGCTCATGTTCTTTTGACTATAAATATCACTTTTCTTAAATCTCACTGGTTCTTCCTTCAAAATCTTCTAGACTTCTATTTTCCTTTCTTTGGTTCTCCAATATTTTATTATGAAACTTTTCAAACAGCGAAACTGAAAGAATTTTCCACCCACCACCTACATCCCACCACTAACATTTTACAGCAGTGACTTTATTACATAGCATCTCTCTCTTTATCAATCCATGTTATTTTTGGATACATTGCAAATACTTATTTATTTTATTTTTGGTGCACTTCAAAATAAACCACAGACATTTCCCCCAGTACTTTGGCTTATATACTTTAACTAGAGTTCATTATCTGTTTATAGTTGGTTTTTTTTTTTTTTTTTTGGAAGTACCATTTTCCTCTTTTCTTGGCCAAGGATACAATTCTTTTCTCTGTCAGTAAACCTAGTTAATCTTTTAAACTGTTGATTTTTACATTTTTACATATTACTCAGTTGCTTAAGAATTTACAAGATCTTCCTATTTTCTACAATTCATGCACATATTCAACAAATATTTATCAAGTTGAATGGAGTCAATCAAATTCCCATGCAGGCTAAAAATTTGGCTCTACTGGGTAGGCTAATCATTTGATGAACCTTTAACTCAATAATCTTTAAATATTTATTCTCTAATCCTGTTGGTGGCTGACAGGAGCATTAAATTCTCCTCAGCAACTCAACTCCTATCCCGAAGTAACTACCCTACCTAGAAAAAAATAAAACCCTGCAGATAACCTGACCATTAATCTTAGAAGGAGATACTCAGGCTTATCTTTCAATGTGAGAGATGAGACAGAGAGAGAGATTGATTCTTAAATCTGCAGTGACTTTTTTAGTGCCTCAAGAATACTTTAACACTTTCTATGGGCTTATGCCCTTGGCACCTACCTCTTAATCCAGTTTTACTCCCATGATGTACCAAGGAACATTCAAGATGTTGTGTGGGGGATAAGCTATAGTTCCTGCCCCCAAGAAGCTTAGCTTAGTCCCCACCATTTTCCCAAAACATGTTCTGAGGACACTAATCAGCTCCAATTATAACTTGGGGGAGGCTATAGACCATATTTCCCTCTTGGAGGGACATAAAAATTACTAGTATATTAAACACCGACACAATCCAGCCAAGAACCCTTTATAATCCAGCTTTTCTAAACTTGTCTGGCCACAGCACACTTTTTTCAGGTCAAACTTTAGTTTTTTTTAACCTCATCTCACTGCACTTATTCATAAATAGTCCTCTGTGCAGTCCTATCTAATCAAAATGCCCTCTGCTCCCCAAAAAGTACTTTCTGTCTAGAACTTGTTCCTTATTTACATGCTGTTTCTTTTACCACAGGAGGTTCTCCTGTCTTTCCACATATTTCAAGACTCCCACTCTCTACTTCCTCCACCTCTCCCATTCAAGCCCACCTCCGCCTTTCATGTCTCAGCTCCTAGAACCCTTGCTCTTATATTATCTTGTAGATTTCTAAGACATCAGACTGGACACATAAAAGTAAAAGCCACAAGAGTGAATGTATTAATGAAAACATATTCATAAATAAAATAACATTTTAAAATGTGTATCATGCAACCCAAGTATCCATCCACAGAAGAATGGATAAACAGAATGTGGTATATACATACAATGGAACATTATTCAGCCTTAAAAAGGAAGGACATTCTGACACATGCTACAACATGGATGAACCTTGAGGACATTATGCTAAGTCACAAAAAACACAAATATTGTGTGATTTCACTTAGATGATGTATCAAGAACAGTCAAATTTATAGAAACAGAAAGCAGAAGAGTGGTTGCCAGGGGCTGAAAGGAGGGGGCAATGGGTGCAGAGTTTCAGTTTCGGAAGATGAAAAAGTTCTGAAGATAGGTGGTGGTAATGTTGCATAACAATGTGAATGTACTTAAGGCCACACTTAAAAATGGTTAAAATGGTAAATTCTATGTTATATGTATTGACCACAACAAAAAAGATTTTTTTTAATGTATGTCACAAAATGTGAGAGAATGTGAAAGGTGGCCTGGGAAACTTCAGTAATTTCTAATAAGCAACATATCTACAAGTCTGGACATACTTTACCAAAAATCTCCCGACATCACAAACTATAAACCTTTACCCTGATGGATGCTGACATCACACAGCTTAAGGAGTCATTTCCAATGCAGCCTTTTGAGAGAAGATCTGAACCTGGTACCGTGCAAGGACACTGAACAATAAGCACGTGCTGACATCTTCCATCTCTCCTCCTAAGTCTGTCCTCCACCCTTCTCCGCTCTACCCACAAAAACTGCATCAAAGCGCTCCCTCGCCTCTGTCTTTCAGTTAGGTTCAGCCAATGGGTGGCACCAGCAGGAGATCTGAAGGCAGAGGGATAGTGAGGTTTGGGTATTTATACCCCTGGCTCCTTCCCTGCTGGGCTGTGAGTTGGCTGTGCTGTTCTACTAAAGGGCACAGCTACCATCAGAAGGCCCCCTTAAAACAGGTCTTTCTCTTGATTCAAGTAACCCCCTGGTTCCCTGCCCCTTCAGGCCTGGGGGGGCTTCTCCTGCTAGCCCTGGGGTACAGGACAATTCTTTATTATTTTCCCTAAACCTGTCCATTCCATTCTAAGTAGGACCTCCTCAAATTACCCAATTTGAGTGTGTCTTCTATATTCTGCTGGGCCCCTGATGGATACATGCCCAAAAGGATTTTTAGGATTTATGAGAACTATGCATGAAAAAAATGAGGACTATAAAATTAGTTTCCTAAATCAACCATTCTAAATCTAGGTGAGAGATAAGAGCTAAAGATATACATTTTGAAGGCTTTGTAAAATATCTAGAAAAATATTGATGCCTGGATTCCCCCACTAAAATATTAGCCCCACTTTTGATGGATTTGGTGCATAGGACCTAGACTCTAAATTCTTGTTTCGAAATTCTAAGCAATCTATTTTACTACTAGGAAAGTAGAACACAACACACTTAAAACAAAAAGCACTGGTGTCACCTTCTACATTCTTCCTAATATTTCCCAATTCATAGTATAAATCTAAATTCTGGGATCCCAGAACAAATTTTTTTTTGAAAGCTTCCTATATTAAAATCTTTATTAAATTTAAAAAAATTTTTCTTAAATTTATTTTTTATTGCAGTAACATTGGTTTATAACATTGTATAAATTTCAGGGGCACATCATGATACTTCTATTTCTGCATAGATAACATCATGCCAGAACAAAATTTCTGAAGGAGTTTCCTTAACTGAAAGATGATAACTGCGGTTTCTCCTTTCTCATTTGCTCCTACAAAAGAGGGGTACTGGAGCAGCAAGTACATCTCTGCCTACCTGAGAAGAACTGGGGAAGTCCCTCTTTGTAGAGACTCTCTAGTATGGGTTTCTTCAAAGGAACATGCTTTCATGAGCATCTGGAAATTTCCTTATGTCTAGGAACTGAACTTTCCAGAAAACATTACCTTTTAGGAATGGGAGTCCATTTAAAAAATTTCAAGCCCTAGCAATGAGACGTATTTAACCTCAAAAGCAATTGCAAGGTTCTCTTATTCTTCACAATATATGGCTAAAATTAAGTGTCTCTCCTTTGTGGGAAAGGATAAGAGGTGTCAGAAAATTAAGTCTAAATCTGTTTCAGGAAGGAAATGAGAGAAGCTAGGAAAACAACATTTCCTCCTCTGGTTTATGTCACTGGAGTTCATGGTGGACAGAAGGCCAGCAGCCACTGCCAGGTGATTACTCAGAGAACTAGCAAGGGATGAGGAGGAAAAGTAAAACCCATCTTGATCATGGCGCCCCCAAGAGGCAGAGTAGCTCTGCCTGGGCCAGTCTGTTCTCCTTCATCAGCATCTTCTGCCTACCCGGTGCTCTCCTGATGACAACAGCACTGACTCATGACGTGTACTTTGGTTAAACAGGTTATGGAATGTTGGACTGGAAGAAAAAATGAAAAGCCTGTTCTGACTTGGGTGAGGTGATCAGAGAAATGAGGGTAGAAAAGGAAAGGAATCTGCTATCATAAACCACCCTTATTTCAAACATGTCCCAAGTTGGAAGGCAACAACCTCAGCAGATGGAACAGGATACCTACCAGAGTTTCTACCAATCATGAAAGGACCCTTCACTCCTTTTCAGGATTTAAATCGAACAATTCTCATCTCAAACACTCTAATACTTCTATAATTTTTTGTGTTACAAAAAACAGAACTTAAATTAAGGAAGTTTCAGGATTGACTCTTATGGTATAGCTGTTTTAACTAACCTAAGGATTCTGCCCTCACCTCCCACCCCCACATTAAGCTGATGTTTTTCTCCTTTTTAAGATACTTTAAAAAAAAATCCACTTATAAATCTCCACATCAATTTTGTCTTTTTGACAAAATTGCATTGGTGGATGAAGGCCCCAAGATTAATATTTCAGGACCTACCAAGTTTGAGGAAATTTACATTAATTAAACATTTTCAAATGGGCCAACCTAAAAGCTCCTTAAGTACTCTCTCAGATTCACATTTCTTATATCATGCATGACTCTCAATTATGGGTGGAAGTTTAAGAATCACTGACTCATAAGTAAATACACTGGACATGTCTGAGCTAAGTAGCTTAGCGACACATTAAAATTAACAGCTCTACTACGCTGTGTATGTAACAGATGCCCAGATAACACACATGATAGCAGTTGCACAAGTGCAGATTAAGGTGAAACTATAAAGTGAAACTTTAGGGTGAGGCTGCAGATAACAAAGAGCACAACAAACATGTGAAAACAGGCAGTTTTTAGCACAGTTTCCAAGATAGGCCAAAAAATTTATTAACCCACTGTTCCAAGCTATGAGGATAAATGTTACAGAATCTTCAAGGTAGGCATCTTGTTTTCTTTTCTTTATCTGTTTCAAGTACAAGCTAGTTTTTCTGTGAAAGAAGATTTAAAAAGACAAGAGTTTTTCTACCCTTCGGCCTATCTTAAAGTAATATTCTTGGTATTTTGGAAGAGACAATCAAGAAAGGAATTCAGAAAAAGGTAAAGATTCTGAGGAAGAAAAATAGGGAGGAAAGGAACTGTGCGATTAGAGTTAAAAACAACTAAGACCATTCTCAGTGGGTGATTTAGATCATTTTAAGGAGCACCAAGATGCAAACACCATGGAAAACAGAGAAGAGCAGCTTTATACAAGTACCAAAAACTAACATTTGCTATTTATAGAAATTAGAGCCACTATACTTGAAAGGAAAATGTATATATGGAATCTTCTGGTAGTTTCTGTTCAAGATGAACCAGAGAGTTATGTCAAGACACAGCAAACCCACTGAACGGCTGATTCCTGAGGTGCTGTCAATAAGAAGGATTTAAGGTCCTAAATCAGGATGTTCAAACCTAAAATTCAATGATGGAAAGGTTCATCTGATTTAAAAGAGATCTCTGACAGAAAAGGAGGGGCAAAAGTATGATGTAAAGAAAAAAATATATCTATATGGAAACCTGTGAATCTGGGAGTGAAACATTATGAATAGTAGCTGGGATGGGAAAAAGGAAGAAAACAGGTGGGAGATTTATATTATAGACGGCCATGATAGGTAGAGAACAAAGATAATGCTTTAATAGTAAGATTACAAAATTGCTACAGACAGTAACTAACAGTAGTGCCTGGTAGTTGATATAAACTGGAATACTAATTTCCTAACAAATAGCAAGTGCATACAAGCACAGGCCAATTAACTATGTCCTAAAGACTGCACAGAGTCTTGCTGGGCCATCTGAGCAGCCAGCATGTCTGATCATAGTGATTCCTGCCGAGAGGGCTGGAGCATAGCTCGGGCAGGACTTTGCTCTGGTTCTGCATACTGTTTTGTTTTGCCTTTTTTTTTTTCCAAAGCAGTATTTTATTGATGTCTTAACAGCTTATAACATTGTGAAGTTTTAGTTGTACATTATTGTCTGTCAATCACCATATAAATGCTTCCCTTCACCCCTTGTGCCCATCCCCCCACCCCTTGCCCCTGGTAACCACCAAACAGTTCTCTCCATCTGTGTGTTAGTTTATATTCCATGTATGAGTGAAATCATGCAGTGTTTGTCTTTCTCTCTCTGGCTTCTTTCATTTAACATAATACTCTCCAGGTCCATCCATGTTGTTGTGAATGGGACAATTTTGTCTTTTTTTATGCCTGAGTAGTATTCCATTGTATATATATATACCACATCTTCTTTATCCACTCATCTGTTGCGGGACAATTGGGTTGCTTCCACTTTTTGGCTATAGGGAATTGCTGCAATAAACATAGGGGTGCATAAGCCTCTTGGGATTGTTGATACCAGGTTCATTGGATAGATATCCAATAGTGGGATAGCTGGATCATAAGGTATTTCTATTTTTAATTTTTTGAGGAATCTCCATACTGTTTTCCATAGAGGTTGATACCAGTTTGCATTTCCACCAGCAGGAGATTAGGGATCCTGTTTCTCCACAACCTCTCCAACATTTGCTGTTTTTTGCCTTGGCGATTATGGCCAACCAAACAAGTGTAAGGTGATATCTTAGTGTAGTTTTGATTTGCATTTCCCTGATGATTAGTGATGTTAAACATCTTTTCATATGCCTGTTGGCCTTCTATATATCTTCCTTGGAAAAATGTCTGTTGAGATCCTCTGCTCACTTTTTGACTGGGTTGTTTTTTCGTTGTTCCGTTGTGTGAGTTCTTTATATATTATGGAGATTAACCCTTTCTTGGATATATGATTTGCAAACATTTTCTCCCAGCTGGCGGGTTGTCTAGTCATTTGATCCTGGTTTCATTTGCCTTGTAGAAGCTCTTTAATCTGATGGAGTCCCACTTGTTTGTTTGTTTTTTTTTTTTCTTTTGTTTCCCTTGTCCGAGTAGACATGGAATCCGAAAAGATCCCTTTATGACCAATGTCAAATAGTGTACTGCCTATATTTTCTTCCAGGAGTTTTATAGTTTCAGATCTCACTTTCAGGTCTTTGATCCATTTTGAGTTAATTTTTGTGTATGGCGATAGAAAACGGTCTACTTTCATTCTTTTGCATGTGGCTGTCCAATTTCCCCAGCACCATTTACTGAAGAGACTTTCCTTTCTCCATTGTATGTACTTAGCTCCTTTGTCACAGATTAGTTGTCTGTAGATGTGTGGTTTTATTTCTGGGCTTTAATTCTGTTCCATAGATCTGTGTGTCTATTTTTGTACCAGGACCATGCTGTTTTAATTACTATGGCTTTGTAGTATATTTTGAAGTCAAGGATTGTGATGCCTCCAGCTTTGTTCATTTTTTTCAGGATTGCTTTAGCTATTCAGGGTTTTTGTTGTCCCATACGAATTTTAGTATTCTTTGTTCTATTTCCGTGAACAATGTCATTGGGATTCTGATTGGGATTGCACTGAATCTGTAAATTGCTTCAGGTAGTATGGACATTTTAACTATTTTTATTCTTCCAATCCATGTGCATGGGATATTTTTCCATTTATTTATGTCTTCATCGATTTCTTTCAATAGTGTCTTATAGTTTTCATTATATAGGTCTTTCACTTCCTTGGTTAAATTTACTCCCAGATATTTTATTTATTTTGTTGTGATCGTAAATGGGATTGTCTTTTTGAGTTTCCTTTCTGTTAGTTCATTCTTGGCATATAGAAATGCAACTGATTTTTGTAAGTTGATTTTGTACCCTGCAACTTTGCTATAGTTGTTGATTATTTCTAATAGTTTTCCAATAGACTCTTTAGGGTTTTCTGTATTCACTTCTTTGTTGCCTATTTGGAGTCCTTTTATTCCTTTTTCTTGCCCAATTGCTCTGGCCAAAACCTCCAGTACTCTGTTGAATAAGAGCGGTGAGCACCCTTGTCTTGTTCCTGTTCTCAGAGGAATGGCTTTCAGTTTTTCCCTGTTGAGTATGACGTTGGCTGTGGGTTTGTCATATATGGCCTTTATTATGCTGAGGTACTTTCCTTCTATACCCATTTTGTTGAGAGTTTTTATCATAAATGGATGTTGGATCTTGTCAAATGCCTCCTCTGCATCAATTGAGATGATCATGTGGTTTTTATTCTTCATTTTGTTAATGTGTTATATCATGTTGATTGTTTTGCAGATGTTGAACCATCCGTGTCCCAGGTATAAATCCCACTTGGTCACAGTGTATGATATTTTTGGTGTATTGCTGCATTCGATTTGCCAATATTTTGTTGAGGATTTTTGCATCTATGTTCATTAGTGATATTGGCCTTTAGTTTTCCTTTTTTGTATTGTCTTTGTCTGGGTTTGGTATCAGGGTGATGTTGGCCTCATCGAATGAGTTAGGAAGTGTTCATCTTCCTCTATTTTTTGGAAAAGTTTGAGAAGGACAGGTATTAAGTCATCTTTGAATGTTTGGTAAAATTCTCTGGAGAAACCAACTGGTCCTGGACTTTTATTTTTTGGGAGGTTTTTGATTACTGTTTCAATCTCTTTACTTGTGATTGGTCTATTCAGGTTCTCTTCTTGATTCAGTTTTGGTAGGTTGTATGAGTCTAGGAATTTATCCGTTTCTTCTAGATTGTCCAATTTGTTGGCATATAGTTTTTCATAGTATTCTCTTATAATCCTTTGTACTTCTGTGGTATCTGTTATAATTTCTCCTCTTTCATTTCTAATTTTATTTATTTGAGCCTTCTCTTTTTTTGTGTGTGTGAGTCTAGCTAAGGGTTTGTCAATTTTGTTTATCTTCTCAAAGAACAAGCTCTTTGTTTCATTGATCCTTTCTACAGCATTTTTTGTTTCAATTTCATTTATTTCTGCTCTCATTTTTATTATTTCCCTCCTTTTCCTGACTTTGGGCTTTGTTTGTTTTTCTTTTTCTACTTCTATTAGATGTCATTTAAGGTTGCTTATTTGGGATTTTTCTTGCTTGTTGAGGTGGGCCTGTATTGCCATGAGTTTCCCTCTCAGGACTGCTTTTGCTGCATCTCATATGAGTTGGTATGGTGTATTTTAATTTTCATTTGTCTCCAGATTCTTTTAAATTTCTCCTTTAATCTCATCAATGATGCATTGGTTGTTCGGTAGCTTATTGTTTAGTCTCCTCATCTTTGTCATTTTCCCAGTTTTTTTGCTTGTAGTTGATTTCCAGTTTCATAGCCTTATGGTTGGAAAAGATGCTAGTTATAATTTCAATCTTCTTAAATTTATAGAACCTTGCCTTGTTTCCCAGTAGATGGTGTATCCTTGAGAATGTTCCATGTGCACTTGAGAAGAATGTGTAATCTGCTGTTTTGGGGTGGAGTGCTCTGTATATATCTATTAAGTCCATCTCATCTAGTTTTTCACTTAAGTCTGCTATTTCCTCATTGACTTGTTGTCTGGATAATCTATCCACTGATGTGAGGCGGGGTGTTAAGGTCCCCTACTATTATTGTGTTGTTGTTGATATCTCCTTTTAGGTTTGTTAATAGTTGCTTTATGTACTTTGGTGCTCCTGTGTTGGGTGCACATATATTTATAAGTGTTATGTCTTCTTGATGGAGTGTCCCTTTTATCATTTTATATTGGCCCTCTTTGTCTCTCATTACCCTTTTTATCTTGAAGTCTGCTTTGTCTGATATAAGTATGGCAACACCTGCTTTTTTTTGTTTGCCATTAGCTCGAAGTATTGTCTTCCATTCTTTTATTCTGAACCCGTGTTTGTCTTTAGAGCTGAGATATGTTTCCTGGAGGCAGCATATTGTTGGATCTTGTTTTTTAATCCATCCCACCACTCTGTGTCTTCTGATTGGAGAATTCAATCCATCTTCATTTAGAGTGATTATTGATATATGTGGATTTAGTGTTGCTACTTTATTGCTCATTTTCCAGATCTTTTGCATTTGCTTTGTTTCTTGTCTCGTGGGATTCAGACTACCAATTCAGTTTGGTAGTTCTGTATGATCATTTTCTTAGTTTTTTCTTTATTTATTGTATGTGTCTCTGCTCTGAATATTAGTTTAGTAGTTACCAAGGTTTGTATAAAAATTCTCGTAGATGAGCTAGTCCGTTTTCTGGTGTCCTCTTATTTCCCTTGTCTAAGTCGATTCTGTCCCTTTCCTCTTCCCCTTCTAAGTTTCTGTTGGGACAACTTATTCCATCTTGTGTTGTGATTTTGTGTTTATAGTGATGAGGTTATGTTTATTTTTGCTGTTTTCCTTCCCTTGATCTTTAATGTCATAATTGTTTGCCAACCTATTCTGGTAGAGAGCTGCAGTTTATCTGATTTTTGTCTACCTATTTTCACCTTGCTCAAAGCTTTGTATCCCCTTTCTCTCTCTTTTTTTTTTTTTTCCAGGCATGAGGGCCTTCTTGGGCATTTCTTGCAGTGGGGGGTCTTGTGGCAATGAACTCCCTTAGCTTTTGTTTATCTGGAATAGTTATTATTTCTCCATCATATCTGAAGGACATTTTCATTGGGTAGAGTATTCTTGGCTGCAAGTTTTTATCTTCCAGAATTTTGAATATATCATTCCACTCTCTCCTGGCCTGTAGAGTTTCTGATGAAATATCTACTTAGAGCCTGATTGGAATTCCTTTGTATGTTATCTTTTCTCTCTTGCTGCCCTTAATATTCTTTCTTTGTCATTAACTTTTGCCAGCTTTATTACTATGTGCCTTGGGGATGGGCTTTTTTAGTTGATATAGTTCGGAGATCTATTGATTTTATTCACTTGTATTTCCATCTCCTTTCCCAGATTTCACAAGTTCTCAGCTATCATTTCTTTGAACAAGCTCTCTGCTCCTTTTTCCCTCTCTTCTCCCTCTGGGATACCTATAATTCTTCAGTTGCATTTCTTAATTGAGTTGGATATTTCTCAGAGATTTTCTTTATCTCTTTTTAGTCTTAGCTCTGTCTTCTCCTCCATCTGAAGCCTTTCTACATTGCTATCCTCAATAATACTAATTCTTTTCTCCATATTATCAGCTCTGTTCTTTAAAGATTCCAGATTTTTCTTTATCTCCTCCATTGTGTTTTTCATCTCCAACAACTCTGATTGGTTTTTCTTTATGGTTTCAATCTCCTTTGTGAAGCTCCTAATTTCCTTGAATTGTCTATCTGCATTGCCTTGTGATTTGTTGAGCTTTTTTATAATAGATATTTTGAATTCTCAGTTGGTTAGGTTATAAATTTCTGTGTCTTTCCAGTTGATTTCTGGATGCTTGTCATTTTCCTTCTGGTCTGGAGATTTAATGTATTTTTGCATTGTGCTTGAGGGTGTGTTTTTATTTTTATTGTTCCTCATCCTGAAGATGTCTGGATGTAGATTCCACTTGCTGCCACTAGGTGAGGGTCAATAACTGTGTGTTCCAAAACCGCTAAGATATGTGGGCGTTCTGGCTGGAATGAAGTGCCGCTGGGCTGATGCGTGGCTGGGCTGGAGCTCCACAGGGGCACAGCATTGTGCACCAGCTGCTGGGCTGCATCTCTACTAGGTTGGATCCCTGTGTGCCTCCACCAGGCTGCAGCACTGCTGGGCTTGGGTGCCGGGGTGTCGTGCACTGGCCACAGGGCTGTAACTCTGCAGGGGCAGGTGTTGCATGCCAGCTGCCAGGCTGACACACCACTGGGACAGGTGCCACATGCCGCTGGGCTTGGGCACCCAGGTGTTGTGCACCAGCCCTTGGGCTGGATCTCCATGGGGGTGGAGGGTTGCACAACCCCAACCGTCTGGATCTCTGCTGGGTTAGATCCCTGCATGCCTCCGCTGGGCTGCAGCACTGCTGGGTTTGGGCGCCCGGTGTCGCAAGCTGGCCGTGGGGCTGTAACTTAGCAGGGGCCAGTGTCACACACCAGCCCCTGGGCTGGATCTCCATAGGGGTGGAGAGTTGCGCACCCCTGCTGGGCTGGATCTCTGCTGGGTTGGATTCCTGTGCACCTCTGCTGGGATGCAGTACCACTGGGCTTTGGCACCTGGGTGTCACAAGCCAGCCATGGGGCTGTAACTCCACAGGAGCAGGGGTTGCGCATTGGCCACTAGGCTGGATCTCCACTGGGTTGGATATCTGCATGCTTCCACCAGGCTGCAGCACCACTGGGCTTGGGTGCCAAGCTCGGCTGCTGAGCTCCAGTACCAAGCACGGCCGAGCCGGGACACCAAGGGATGGGGAGGGGCACTCACTTTCACCTCCCTGGTCCCAGGCACTTCTCATTCTTCCCTATCAGTTCTCCTGGAGTGTTAGTTTGGTGAGGACACCGCCACAACTGTTCTGTTCCTTCCATGTAGGGGTTCCCCACTGTGTGGGAACTTGGAGAGTGAAGGTTTTCCCGCAGAGGACCACCCCTCCCCATCCTCTCTGAGAGCCCCACGGTCTCAGTCTCAGGCCCTCTGCTGCTGGGGAAGGAGGAGAGCCTTCCTTAACCGCTACCTCTTCCCCTAGGGCTTTCCCTTTCCACTGTCAGATGTAAGGCTGCGTGGGTCTTCCAGACAACCCATGTGAAGTTTAAAAGACCTCCGTGGATGTATGGATGACCTTTTTGTTGTATTTTAGCAGGGGAGAGTTTAGGGGAAAGCTCACTCCACCATGATGATGATGTCACTCTCCACCTTTTTTTATTTTTAAATCATGAACAGGTGTTGAATTTTATCAAATGCTTTTTCTGCATCTACTGAGATGATCATGTTTTTTTCTCCTTTATTCTATTAATGTGGCAAATTACATTGATTTTGAAATGTTAAATCAACCTTGCATTCCTGGAACAAACCCTACTTGCTTATAATGTACTATTCTTTTTTCATAGTGCAAATTATGATTTGCTACTATTTTGTTGAAGATTTTATACCTATGTTCCCAAGGAATATTAGTCTGTAACCTTCTTTTCTTTAAATGTCATTATCAGATTTGCCTATAAGGGTTAGACTACCCACATAAAGAACTGGGAAGCATTCCTTCCTCCTCTATTTTCTGAGAAAGTCTGTGGAGGGTGGTAACATCTCATCCTTAAATATTTGATAGAATTCACCAGTGAAATAATCTGTACCTGGAGAACCTCAAGGAAAGGTTTTTAATTAAAAATTCAATACCTTTATCAGATACAGGGCTATCCAAATTTTCTATTTGTTCTTGTCTCTGTGTTTTTCAAGAAATTTGTCCATTTAGTCCAGGCTGTCAAATTTGCTGGCATAAAGGTGTTAAAAATATTCCTTTTTTAACCCCTTAATATCTGTATGGTCTATAATGATATTGAAAATTTGTGTGTTTGTTCTTAGTCTTGCTAGGGGTATCAATTCTGTTGATCTTTTCAACAAAAAGAACCAACTTCTGGCTTTGTTAAATGTCTCTATTGTCTGTTTTCTATTTCACTGATTTCTTCTTCTGTTATCTTTGTTATTTTCCTCCTTCAACTTTAGGTTTAATTTGTTCTTTTTCTCATCCCTGTGAAAACTTAGATAACAGATTTTAAACACTTCTTTTCTAACATAAGCATCTAAAGCTATGAACTTCCCTCCAAACACTGCTTTAGATGCATCCTGCATATTCTGATATAGTGCTTTCACTTTTATTCAACCAAAAATATTTTCTAATTTTCCATGAGTTCTTCTTTTAACTATGGGGGTACATAGAAGTGTGTTATTTACTTCCCAAATATTCCAAATATCCAAAAATCTTTCCATTATTAATTTCCAGTTTAATTCTGTTGTGGTCCAAAAACATACTCTGTATTATTCTAATTATCTTAAAAGTATTGAGATGTTTTATGGCCCAGCATATAGTCTATCTTAGTGAGTGCTCTATGTGCACTTGAAAAGAATGTATATTCTTCAGTTGTTGAGACCAGCATTCTATAAATGTTAGTTTGGTTAAGGTGATTGATGGCATCATTCAGATCATATATATCCTTGCTGATTTTTTATCTACTTGCTCTATTAATACTGAGAAAGGGGTATTAAATCCCTAACTCTTACTGGGATTTTTAAATTTTTCTCTTTAATTCTGTCAGTTTTGTTTCATGTAGTTTGAAGCTCTGTTATTAGGTAAATGCACATGTAGAACTTTTCTATCATCCTGATGAACTGACCTTTTTATCATAAAAAAATGTCCCTCTTTATCTCCAGCAATACTGTTTACCTTGAAGTCTACTTTCTCTAACATTAATATAGCCATTCCAGCATTTTATGTTTACCATTTACAGAGTATAAATGTTTCTTTTTTCACTTTCAACATATCTATGCCTTTATATTTAAAGTACATCTCTTTTTTCCTCCAGCTTTATGGAGATATAATTGACATATGTCGTTGTGTAAGTTTAAGGTGGACAATGTAATGATTTGATACACGTATATATTGTGAAATGATCACCACATAAGGTTAGTTAACACATCTATCACCTCACATAATTACAATCTTTCTTTTTTTGCTGTGAGAACATTTAAAAATCTACTCTCTTAGCATTTTTTAAGTATATAATACAATATTGTTGACTACAGTCACCATGCTGTATATTAGATTCCCCAGAACTTATTCATTTTATAACTGGAAGTTTGTGCTCTTTGACAAACACCTCCTCATTTCCCCCAGCCCCCAGCCCCTGGCAACCACCATCCTACTCTCTGTTTCCATGAGTTTGTCTTTTTTTAGATTCCACATATAAGTAAGATCACACAGTATTTGTCTTTCTCTGTCTGACTTATTTCTAAAGTGCATCTCCTTTAGACAGTTAATTGTTAAGTCTGATGATTTATACTTTTAAATTAAAATAGACCATTTACATTTAATGTAATTATTGATATGGCATTTGTTTTCTATTTGTCCCATTTGTTTGTTCCTTCTTTCCTGCCTTCTTTTGGTCTAATCAAATATTTTTTAGTATTCATTTCCTCTATTGGCTTTTTTAGCTAAACCTCTGGATTTTTCAGGTGGCTATTCTAGGGATTATAATATGCATCATTAACTTATCACAGTCTACTTAGAATTAATATTATACTGCCTTATACACAATGTATGAGCTATACAACAGTATAATTCCATTTACCACCTTATCCTGTCCTTTGTGTTATTGTTGTCATATATACCACTTCTACATATTTGTGGTAGCTTTAAAGTATCTCCACAAATTTTTTGATACTGCTCCCTTCAAAGAGAGGAGCCTAATTCCTCTCCTCTTGAGGCTGCACTACACTATTTATTCATTTCTAACCTACAAAATGTGGTACTAATGACAGTGTGTGATTTCCAAGCCTAGGTTGTGAGGACATTCAGTCTGCATTATGGAGAGGCCCACATGGCAAAAAACTGAGGACTCCTGCCAACAGCCATGAGAGTAAGCAACTTGGAAGGAGATCCTGGAGCCCCAGTCAAGCCTTCAGACGAATGCAGCCCCAGCCAACATCTTGATGGCAACTCATGACACACTCTGAGCCAAAACTACCCAGCTAAGCCACTCCTGAATTCCCAACCCATAGAAACTATAAGATAATAAATGTTTATTGTTTTAAGCCATTAATTCTGGAGATAATTTGTTATACAGCAATAGATAATTAATGCAATACATTATAAACCCCATAATACAATGCCATTTTTGTTATAAACAATCAGTTGTTCTTTAAATAAATTAAGAAAAGAGGGACTGGCCCGGTGGCGTAGTGGTTAAGTTCGCACGCTCCATTTCTGCAACCTGGGGTTTGCGGGTTCTGATCCCGGGCATGGACCTATGCACAACTTATCAAGCCGTGCTGTGGCAGCATCCTATATAAAGTAGAGGAAGATGGGCATAGATGTTAGCTCAGGGCCAGTCTTCCTCAGCAAAAAGGAGGATTGGCAACAGATATTAGCTCAGGGCTAATCTTCCTCACCAAAACAAAAAGAAAAGAAAAAAAGTCTTTCACATTTGCCTATACAATTACCATTTCTAGTGTTCTTCATTCCTTTCTACAGATCTGAGTTTCCTTCTGGTATCATTTCCCTTCAGTCTAAAAACATCCTTTAGTGTAAGTCTATTGGGAACAAATTCCCTCAGCTTTAGTTTATATGAAAATATTTTTATTTCACTCTCATTTCTGAATGATATTTTTGCTTAGTATAGTATTTTGAATAGACCGTTTTATTTTTCTTCTTTCAAACATTAAAGATGTTGTTCTATTGTCTCTGCCTATTTCAGATGAGAAGTCAGCTATCACTCTTATCTTTATTCCCTTGTATGTAATATACCTTTTTCATCTGGCTACTTTTAAGAATTTTCTCTTTATCTTTGGTTTTCAGCAGGTGACTACAATATGCTTAGGTGTAGTTTTCTTCAGATTTATCTGTTTGAGGTTCACTGAGCTTTTTGGATCTGTGTATTGATGGTTTCACTAAATGTGGGGAAATTTTGGTCATATTTCTTCAAATATTATTTCTTCCTCATCTTTCATCTTCTCTTTATGGGACTGCAATTAGACATATGTTAAACTACTTGATATTGTCTCACTGTCACTACAGCTTTATTCTCCCCTTTCCCCAATCTTTTTTCTCTCTGCTTTTCAGTTTGGATAACTTCAATTTATTTGTCTTCTAGTTCACTGGCCCCTTTCTTCTGCAGTGTCCCTCCTGCTTTCTTAAGTCCATCCAGTTAATCTTTATTTCAGCTATTGCACTTTTCAGTTCTAGAATTTCCATTTCGCTCTTTTTAATAGTTCCATTTTGCTGCTGATGTTCTCCATCTAGTCATTCATTATGTCCATCTCTTCTTTTAAATATCTGAACATCAGCTGTTTTAAATTCCTTGTGTGCCAAATCCATTTTCTGGGTCATCACATGATGTGTTGTATCTTTTTCTCTATAGTATGGGTCACATTCTTGCTTATTTGTCAGATTTTCACTTCTTTGAATTCTAGTAATTTTTCCTGTATGCTAAACATTGTGAATAATATATTGTAGATGGTCTGGATTACGTTGTCTTCCTTTAATGAGTACTGAATTTTAGTTTGATAAGCAGTTAAATTACTGGATGGTCCTCTTGATCCTGGTAGGCTTGGTTTTATGCCATGCAGGGTGGGTCTATTTTGATTTTGTTCTTAGTCCTAAGGTATGACCTTTACTCTAGGGTGTTTTTCTCATTCCTAAAGTTGTCCTATCTGGGGTCTCAAATGAATGCCTTAAGTATTTATCAAGGTCTCTCTACTCTGGCTAAACTAGAATTCCAATATTTCTGAGCACTGTGCACCCTCAGGTGTCTTTGTTCATCTCTCAGCACAGCAGCTACTCCGTGTCAGGCCTCACAGAGTCTTGCCCTGTGCATGCCCAGCCCAGACCTTGGCCAAAGACCTGAGGTAAATCCCCAGATTCCTGCCCCTATCCCCATTTGTTGCTCCCTCTCCTCCTTTACCCCATCCTACAAATCTCAGCCCTCTCAGTAGCCCCAAACTCTGATCTCTGCCTCCTCTGTTCAGTGAGACCATTGCCCTCACTTGAGCTTCACCTCCCTGGGCAATTGCCTCAAGGCAAAGAGTCAGAGGGAATGTGGGGCTCACCTGGTGTCTCCTTTCTCTCAAGGATCACAGCCCTGTGCTGCCTGTTGTTTAATGCCTAAAAACAGTTGCCTCACATATTTTCCCCACTTTTATAATTGTTTATAGTTAGAGTATAAGTCTGATACTAGTTACTCCAACAGACAGAAGCATTTCATAGCATTTTTTATGTGCAAATGTTTCATACTAAACTTCTTGGGTTCATAGATTAGAACACTTCTTTTAATTCTCTAAATCTAAGTTTGTATAGTCATGTGCCACACAACTTTTCAGTCAAAGATGGATCACATATACAATGGTGGTCCCATAAGATTAGCACCATACAGCCTAGGTGTAATGGGCTTTACCATCCAGGTTTGTGTAAGTACATTCTGTGATGTTTGCGCAATGATGTAATTGCCTAATGACATATTTCTCAGAACATATCCCCATCATTAAGCAACGCATGACTATATATGTGAATGGTAGGTTTTTCCATATTAGGAGGGAGCCACTACAGCCTAAAGATACAGCTCCTCCTCCAGTTTTCCAGCACCATGTAGATCTAGGAATGTCTCTGATACTACCGGGTACAGGGAAGGGAGAAGGGTTCCAATGATCCCTAAAATTAAATTTTCCAACAGCCAGGTGGAGGAGAGCTTAGGACAGGTAAAATATGATTTAGATAAATCAAGAAGTATTTAATGTCTTTACACCATAGTGCTATGAATTAAAATTCATACCAGCAACATTGAATTAAAATAAGTCAAGAATCAGGGGCCAGCCCCACAGCCTAGTGATTAAGTTTAGCACACTCCACTTTGGCAGCTCAGGCACAGACCTATACCACTCATTGGCAGCCATGCTGTGGTGGTGACCCACAAACAAAACAGAGGAAGACTGGCACAGATGTTAGCTCAGGGTGAATCTTCCTCAAGCAAAAAGAGGAAGATGGGCAACAGATGTTAGCTCAGCGCAAATCTTCCTCAGCAAAAAAAGAAAAAGTCAAGAATCAGTGAATCACCATAATTCACAATTTGCAACATTCTTGATATACCCTGATAATTATTAGTCATTCATATACCCATGTCCATTCACATCTATATTCATGCCATGTTCAGCTATTTCTTACGCTTATAATGTATACTCTTGTAGATCAAATTGCTATTCAAAAATCTTTGCCTTCTTGTAATAGAATTTTGTGTCCATACCCTTTGCTGTATTGTGTAGTGCTTCCCACTGGGGGGAGAGTATACTTCCCTCTCACATTTTTGTAGGACTTGGCCATGCGACTTGCTTTGACAAATGGAGTGTCAGTGGAGATAACAGGAGCAGAAACTTTTAACCATATTTTAGGGTTTTGCCTGTCCCCTTGTGCTCACATAACCTACCAGGAGAAGAGCATGCCATGGGAAGTGGCTGCCCCCTCAGCCTGGGCCTCAGAATGAAGACAAGGGAAAACAACACACTTGAACCTGAATGGAAGCCTATAGAGTTCTGCCTGGCCCCGCCTAGATGAGCCAGACTGCAGCCAGCCTTCAGACCTATCAGAATAAAAGTAAATGGCTGTTGTGATAAGCCATTGAAATCTTGGAGTTAGTGGTTGCACAGCCAAATAAATAAATAAATGAAAGGACAATATAGATGCCAGATGTTTTGACTGGAGCAGCTGAGCACCTCACTCCTCCATCAAACACACAAAACTTATCATCCAGGTAAACTTCTATTATCTTTTAAGCTCCAACTCAAATGATACCTCCTCTATGAAGCCTATAGGATTAGTCCTTATCCCCTGTATGCCCTATAGGGCAGGGATTCTTTTTGTCTATTTTATTCACTGATGTATATCAAGTACCTAGAGCACAGCCTGGTACATAGCAGGCCCTCCATAAATATTTGCAGAATGAATGATTTAACACACCGAACTACTTTAAGTTAAATATCAAAATATATATTCACATTCCCAGTGATCATGCTACTCTTTCCCACAGAGCTGTACAGGGTCTCACAGGCCTCACTTCCAGGTTAGGAAGGTTGGGCTTTCATTCTGAGGCACCTGGAAGCACCTGAAATGGTTAAGTAGGCAAGTATAATGGTCAGAATTAGAACTGGTTGCAAGTGACTGAGCACCCTAAATAAAGGAGGAGAAAAATTATGTGTGTGCGTGTATATATACACATATCATTTTTTTTTCAGATGAAGACAAAGGTATTCTAAGGAAAATCATTCTGATTGTTTATTGAGTTACAATTCACATACTATACAATTCATCCATTTAAAGTGTACAATTCAATGGGTTTTAGTATATTCACAGAGTTGTGCAACCTTCATCATTATCAATTTGAGAACATTTTCATCATCTCAAAAAGTAACTCCATACCTACTAGCATTCCCTTCCCATTTCCCCCCAACAGTCTCCCCACCCATCCCACCCCACCTCTAGCCCTAGGCAACCACTAACCTACCTTCTGTCTCTATAGATTTGCCTTTTCTGGACATTTCATATAAATAGGATCATATAATATGTGGTCTTTTGTGACTGGCTTCTTTCATTTGGCATAATGTTTTAAGGTCTTCATATCATTTTCAAATATAATTATGATCAGTTTAAATCATATGTAATAATTAAGAGCACAGACTTCAAAGCCAGACTGCCCAGATTTATATCCTAGCTCCATCCCTTATTAGAGTTAGACGATTTGAGGCAAGTTACTTAACTTCTTTGTGCCTTAATTTCCTCATCTATAAAATGGGTTTAATAATACAACCTGCCTTATAGGGTCATAGTAAAATTTAAAGGAGTAAATATATCCAAAGCACTTAGAATAATATCTTACATATAGTAAACACTACACAGGTGTTAGCTATTATTATTATCTACATTAAAGAGAGGGAGATTGTGGATAGATATTCTCAAAATCTTTTTTACAGCTTAGGATGTGATTTGGTATTTAATAGTTTTGAAAATGAGTGTCTCAGGAGGGAGAAATGGAGAATGACTGCTAATGAGCATGGGTTTCTTTTTAGGGCAATGCAAATGTTCTGAAATTAGATGGTGGTGATGGTTGTATAACTCTGTGAATATGCTAAAAAAACCCCACTCAATTGTACACTTTAAAAGGGTGAATTTTATGTTATGTGAATCATATCTCAATTTTCAAAAATGAGTGTCTTTTCCATTTCAGAAATTGCTACCTTCAAGCAAAATAGTAAAGGTATACATGAATATTCTGCCTTGAAAAAAACTAGAAATTTAAATAGCCTTCCTATTCTGCTCCTCCCACTGCAAAGTTTTCCTTGCACTTCATGTTTTAAAAATGTTCTATACTTGTGTTTTACACTTGCTCTGAGCTGTGGATGGAGGGTAGGTAGTACAGTGCTTGATTACATGGACTTTTACTGGGCAGGGCTACATAAAAGAGCAAATTTAAAAAGAGAAACCACATTTGCTGCTAAATTGTATTAAGTAATAACTATATTCATAACAATTAAGAGCTCAGGCTCTAAAGTCAGAAAGAATTAGGTTCAATTTCTGGCTCTGCCATTTGTCAAGCTATGTGACTTGGGGCAAGTTACTTAAACCCCTCTGAATCTTAGTTTCCTCATCTGTAAACTAAAGATAATAACAGTCATTTACTTCACAGGGTGTTATGAGGTTTAAGTTTGATCATGTAGGCAAAACACTTAATACACTTCCCGGCAAATAGTAAGTACTCAGATATTTTGTAAATGTCAGCTATGAGAATGGCGATGATGATAATGAAGGAAGAGGAGGAGAATTGTCATCATAAATAATACAGACGAGGTAGCAACTTCTGGGCGGGGCTAACTGCTCAAAACTGCTACTATATTCTTGAGAGGAAAGGGGAGTAATGTGACTCTTTGTGGTTACTGGTCACAAGGACAAAGCAATTGACATCCCCCTCGACTCTAAGCTCTAAATGAGCTGGGTGTTCACAACAGACCCACAAGGATTTGGCAGCAGTTTACAAACGAGATTCCTGCATACGGGTCCAAGAAAACCTTTGCCAGATGCCTTCCAAGGATAGACGAGGGATATGAAATTAATTTATTTACTCTTCTAAAGAAATTATGCTGTACTTCTAAGAAAACTATTGGCACTACTGTTAAATCCTTCAAATGTATTGACCTCCTAAAAATTGTTCTTTGGGGCTTGAAATTTACAAATTTGAGATTGCTGCTGTTAGACTGTCACCATGTTTCCTTTGAGACTACTGCAACATCTTCCTAAATGGTTACCCACCAGTCTCACCTCCCTCTGTTCCTTTTTCCATACTGTAACTAGGATTATCTTTTTAAATACAAAATCTCATAATTCTCTACTGCCCGAAGTTCCACAAGGGCTTCCCATCCATCACTTGTAGGAAGTATCTAAAATTCCTTTGCAGATCATACAAAGCTCATCATGATGTGGTCCCGCCCACAAGTTCAGCCTCACCCTAAGTTCTAGCCATACACCCTACACTCTAGCCTCACCAAAATACTGACACTTCTCCGCTAAGGCACTACAGTTTCACAATACAATACAATTACATCTACAGACTGCTTTTCAAACACATTATCTCATGTGTGTGTTCCTGCTACCTTTGATCAGGTGTGAACATGAAATGTTTATTTTTATTAACTGATCACTGTAAGGAAGAACAATCAATAAACTAGCATCACCTCTGATTAACACTTTTATTATGAATAATAATAATACTTTAATTTTTAAGCATTTGGAGTCACAACAAGAGAATATTGGCCAAGCCTGACTCCCACTTATGGAATATAAGAATGAACATGCTGGTAAAATTCAACATGAAGATTTTCATTAGTTTACTGTTATCAATGCCTTTAACTAAAGCAAATCTTTTACTTAAAACAACCAATTAGCCTCCCAATAAAAGTATAAATAGGGTTATATGATGGTTACCAAGGGGAAGGGGGGTGGGGGGGGCACAAGGGGTGAAGGGTTACATCCACAAGGTGACGGACAAACAAAAATGTACAACTAAAACCCCACAGTGTTATAAACTAAGACATCAATAAAAAAAAATGGAAAAAAAAAAAAGAAATGCAGACAGAAGAAACAGCATCACTTTTTGCTGTTCTTGCCAAAGATGCATAATTTGAATCTCATCATCAGATAAAACCCAATTAAGGAACATTCTACAAAATAATTGGCCAGTAATCTTCAAAATTGTCAAGTTCATGAAAGTCAAAGAAAGCATGAGGAATTGTTTCAGACTGAAGGAGACCAAAGAGATACAACAACTGATTTCTAATTCAGTGCAGAATCTTGGAAAGGGTTGGAGGATTCTGTGGTAGGAATGTGTTGATGTTTATTTCTCATTGGTGATGGCTGTATTATGGTCTGTCAGAGATTGTGTTTGTTGAAAATAAACGCAAAGGTGTTCAGGTGAGGTGGAGCATCGTATCAGTAACTTACTCTCAAAGTGGCTCAGGGAAAAAACTGTTTTGTGTTGTACTTGCAAGTTTTCTATGAATTTGAGAGTGTTTCAACATTAAAAAAATATGGATCATTATAAGTAAATAAAATCGGGCCAGCCTGGTGGTGTAGTGGTTAAGTTCGTGTGCTCTGCTTCGGCAGCCCAGGGTTCACGGGTTCGGATCCCGGGCACGGACCTATGCATCACTCATCAAGCCATGCTCTGGCAGTGTCCCACATACAAAATGGAGGAAGATTAGCACAGATATTAGCTCAGGGCTAATAAAAATAAATAAATAAATAAATAGGGTTATAAAAAATTTATTAAATGTCTTTCTCATTCTATGTTAGATTTTTAGCCTTGGTTTATTAACCATTTGGCTTTAAAACTAAATGAAAATACTGAGATTGAGATAGTTTATTCTTACAACCTTCAAATCACTAAATAAATAAATCCAAACATAGCTTCACACTCCAACAATTTTCATTCTTTTTACTTTAATATTGACACACTACCCTATAGAACCATCACAGTTGACTAGCAGGTCAAGGCAGCAAGACTAAAAATAAACAAATTAAACAAAATTGGACTTCTTCATGTCTACAGTCCAGATATTACAATTACTGAACAACATCTAGACAACGGCAGCAAAAAGAATAAGAAAGGAAAACTATGGGTTTGAAAAACATATGTACGTATTAGTATTATGATCCACACTCCAGCTAGCTGTTCCAGAATACAAGACCCCAACAGGCACTAACAAAAGTCTGGTTTTAATGTAAACTCACTCTCCTCTTACCTGACCCTCCGGGGATTCTCTTTCCTGATAAGCAGATATAACTGTAAGACAATAATATCCCAAGGAGGTTCTGGCACTGAGCCCCAGAAATCCTTAAAGCAACAAACACTGTCTAAAAGAAGAAAACCAGACTACTCAGTCCCTTCTCAATTCTCTGCCCTAACTCCAGGGAACATGAAAACACCTTGCCAAATAGAAGTTTTAATAATTCCCTCTAAGGCAAAATGTTTTTAAATAGAGATGGTCTGCTGTTAATAATGTCATTCCCTGTCACCTGGGGCATTTTGGAAGACTCCTCAGAAATGACCTTGGGGCCAGATCAACTCTATGTGGCCCAGTGAATCCTTTCTATTTATGGAAGCTGAGTAACTTGGAATCTCCCACAGGGACGGACAGATTAAAAGGGTAAGTTAACTCCCAACAGGTCAACAAAGTTACGTCAAAAGCCATTTAAAAAATCCAGAATGTGGGAAACTATAGGACAAAAGGCCAGCTTCTTCAACAAAATAAACTGTAATAAAAAATTAAAATGAAAAGGAAGGAAAGGGACCTTATCAATTAAAAGCCACTTAAGAAACACATTAAGTAAATGCAATGTGCGCCTGTTTCTTGGACCCCGATTCCAACAAATCAATTGTTTAAAAAATGGAGACAAATGGGAAAATTTTGATCCTTGACTAGTTTCCTGATTATATTAAGGTATTGCTACTACTTTTTTTAGATGCCTATAATGGTATTGTTGTCATATGTAAATAAAAGGGAATTTTTTTTTCAAGCCATTAGAACCAGAGGGTCTACAAAAGGCAAAGGCAGGTGGAATATAGAAATCAACTCAGCCTTAGAGATCTTAAATTGAGTGTTAGATACATGGAGGTTTGCTGTATTATTTTTTATTCATTTTAAACACTTAGGAGAAAGGTTGAAAAGCCAAAGAATGCTACCTGGAGGCACAGTTTCAGAGCCCTTCCCTGCTTGAGACGTCTCCTGTCTGACCGTCTGCAGCAGTCAGGGCAGCATCTGGAGACGACGCCGAGCACTTCCAGCTCCTCCCCACAACTCACAAGCGCTGGAGAGGACTGTGGCATATGTGAAAAAGGACAATCCTCTACAGCCGTGTGACTGCATAAGTCACTCCTTACTTTCAGTCGCCTGCTTACCTGAGGCCTACGGTGGCACGCTGGTTCAGAGCAGGGGCTTTGGAGATAAACAGACGTGAGTCTGAATTCTAGTTCTATTGCTTAACAGCAAGCAGTATAACTCCAGGGCAGGTTTCCTCACCAATTTGTACTTTAGTTTCTCCACACACAAAACGAGGATTACAACAGCACCTTCCTTATAAAATTGTCCTGAAGATTAAATGAGAATGCATTTCATACGGTGACTGGCTAAAATATTAGTTGCCATTATTATAGCATTGTTGTTGTTGTTTATTCTTTTCCTTTTATTTGAATTCAGACCATTGGTGAAACCCGGTATAATGGAAAGAAGAAATATTCATAATTATAATTAATAATACATGTATGCTATCATTATTGTTGTAGGAAAGAAAAAGAGACATGTCTGATTAGAGCAGAAAGTGGGGACATGGAAGTAAATTAGTACATAGGTAGATTTGGATCAGACTTGAGGGCCAGGCAGCAGAGTTTAAGATTTGTTAGGGGAAGTGGAGTATCACAACAAGTTTTGAGCAGTAGAGTAATAAATGAAAGCAGTATTTCAGGACAAGTCAGACAATGGTCTACACCAGACAGACTGGATCTGTGGCACTGGCCTCTAGGACAGCATGATGGTGCATTTATGGCAACTTTTTTTTAGCATCCTGTATAGTGTTGTTACTATGACTTGAGGCCTTGCTTTATAATAAAGTGACTAGGTATACACAGCATGGCTGGTCCTCATGTCAATTCTGAACCAGATCCAGAAATGACAGAACAGCCAAAAGGTTTCCACATTGCTGGGGATGGGACGAAAGAATAAACTAGAAAGGGGGAGGACATGGGAGTGAAGCTGGGGAGTTCAGCACAACTCGGCACATCCATTGCAACTTTTCCTGCTGATGTGGCAGATCGTTTATTCCAAGAGAGTCACCTCATGAAAATAATGCAGAGCGTGTGCTGGGCCCAGAACCGATGGCTGGAACGTCAGCACTGATTATTCTGTTCGGGGCCCTTCTCCCACGATGTGCTTGTCAGCAACACAGACACTCACACTCCACTTTCAGAAACCATAGACTCCACAGAAGCAGCTAAACCAGATGTGGAGAAATTAGCTCCTGTGGCTGGGTTGACGGTTACACTTACAAGGTCAAGGAGGAACTGGGGATTCTACTGATTTATTGAACCCATGCATTTAAAGGAGGCTAAGACAACTTTCTTTCCTCACCCCTCCCTTAGATTTCCCTTCTCTGTATCACAGATCTGTCTCTTTATGGATTGATTCTTTTTATGGATTCCATTTGTTGAGGTCACACTACGCTCCAGGTACACTTGAGGTCCTTGGGATTTAGCAGTGAACAAAACAAAGATTCCTGCCCTTGAAGAACATTCTTTTTGAGGGATGGGGAAGGAAGACAACAGCATTTTAGGAAGTGACAGGTGTTACAGCAAAATGAAAAATATAGAGCACGGTGAAGGGATGAGGAGTGAGGGCAGCTGGATATTAAATCTACCAGCAGACAGGAATGTTAACTAACGAATTCTGTCACTTCCTGTTATTTATTACCACACTCCCTCACCACTCATCACACTAGCAAAAGAGGATTAGGGAAACAAGGCAATTGTGTTGGGTTTATCTCAGAGTCAAAAGAAAATAAATTACAACTACATTCTCCATACTTTTCATTTTCTGAAAGATGAAAGCAAATGTGGTCTAAAGAAGGAAGGTGCTAAATGAACTGAAGCAACGTGACATCAGATAGACCTCTCCTCCCCTTCCCTTCCCCCAAGCTGGTCTTGGGTCTGTTGGCATTTGGACTATGACTGCTCCATATTCTGATAATGAGGCCAGGCTGTCTATGTACAGTGGCTCCCTTAGACATAGCCAATTCGGAATTTCCAAGTAATCAGCAAGCTCTAACACCACCCCTATAAACTAATCTTAATACAGCTGTTTTTTAGAGGATCAATCAAAGCAAGACAAGCAAGAGTTGAAGGCCTAACTCTGAAAAAAAGAAGGGTGATACAAAATTATATAGCCCAATTTTAAGTGCATTCTCCTCCTCCACAAACACGCCCCTCTTCACCCCCGCAAAAAAAGATCACAGAAAGAGAAATAACCAACGTTTTAACAGGGGTGTTAATGTTTAGTTGGGGCTAAAAGGCAGGATTAAAGATTTGCTTTTCTATATTTTGCCAATTTTGTACAATGAAGAGGTATCATTTTTATGATTAGGAAAAAATAGCCAGTTAAAAAAAAAAAAAACCATATACCAAAAGAGATGGCCATGAGAATCAACTGCCCAACACTCTAGCAGTTACAGCTAATGAGGAGCTACCTGCCGAACTATCTCAATATTTCATGAGAAATACTCAGGTAAGATTTATACCCAGAGTAGAGACTGATCCACAGAGTAAGGAAACTATAATTTTGCACATCTTATATTTACAGTCATGCTGATGACTACAGTTATGATGCTGAATATGGCTCTTTCCCTCATTCTGCACACCAGCTATTTAAATTTTGACTCTTAACAGCAGGAGGAAAAAGCTGACCTAATGGTAAAATAAGTTTATATTGGAATCATGAGATGTTTACCATAAATTTATATATGTAGGGTTCAGAAATATTGAAGACTCTTATTAATCTTCTTTTGCTTGAAACTTAACCTTAGAATAGGCTTAGGATTTTGGTATGCAACCTGCCTGATGTCATCTTATTTCCTTAGAGACAAATCCCAAAAAAGTATCTGATAAGGTTTAATACCCATTTATGATGAAAACACTGAGGAAACTAGGAATAGAGGAGAACACCCTATCTTGACAAAGTTCCATCTAAAACCTAAAACAAACATTATATAAAATGGGGAAACCTTAGACTCATTCTCTTTATGACTGAGAACAAGACAAAGATTCCTACTAGCATAGCAACTGGGTTGATATAGTCCTGGAAGTTCTGGTCAATGCTGTAAGGAAAGAAAAAGAAATAAGAAGTATAAAGATGGGAAAGAAGTAACAAAACTACCACTATTTCCAAAGATTATGATTAACTGGGAAATAAAAAACAACAACAGAAGTCAGCAGACTATTTGAATAAGATAGTAAAGTAAGGCTGTCAAATACAAGATCAGCTTACAATAATCAATACCATTTCTCTTAAATGATCAATAACCAATTAGAAAATAATAATAAAAAGAGACATGATTCACAATAGCAACAAAACTATGAAGTATTTAGAAATTAATTTAACTAAGAATACCCTCCTAGACGTTTATGGAGAAAACTTTTAAGTTCTAATAAAGGACTTAAAAACAAGCTCATGAAGTATTTAGGGATAACAGGGCATGACGTCTGCAACTAACTCAAACAGGTCAGGAAAAAATATGCAATAGAAATGTAGAGAGGGAGTAATAAGGCAAATATGACAAAATGCTAACATTTGGTGAATCTGGATGAGGGATATACAGGAGCTCTTTGTACAAATCTTAGAACTCTCCTGTTAGTTTTAAATTATTTCCAAATAAAACAAAAATTCTAAAATAAAAATGAGCTGAGTAAATGGAGAGACACATTACACGCTCTTGGAGGAAATGAGTTAATATCAAAAAGATGTCAAGCTTCTCCCAAACAATTTATAAGTTCAATGAAATCCCAATAAAAATTCCTCAAAAAATACAATTTTTGAGGAACTTGATAAACCTACTCCAAATTTTATAGGGAAAAATAAGGGTCCAGGAATAGCTAAGTAAACTTAAAAACGAAGAACAGAGATAGGGTACTTGCTGTGCCAATCATGAGGACATATTACAAAATCACTGTAATAAAAACAGAGCAATAAAAAATGGAGCAAGAACTGACAGACTAATGGAACAGGACAGAGGCTTAAAGACAGACCAGTGTATCCATGGAAAACATATAGGAGAAAGAGGGTGCCACAATTCCGTGGAGGAAAGCATGGATTTTGTTGGAGATGTCACTGGAAAAAATGGCTCATTAAATGGGAAATCACTGGGCTGGATCCCTATCTAACACCACGTGCAATGTGTGCTCTAGAGGAATTAAAGAAATAGCTGTGACCTAGGGATTAGGAGCAGCTTCTTAAACAAAATTCCAAAAGCATAAAAATAAGTCAAAGAATTTATTTATTTGATTACATTGAAATTAAGAATTTTTCTTGATCAAAGCACAACAAAAACAAAATTAACAGATGACCAAATGAGGAGATAACTGCAAAGTCTAAATGTGAAAATGAGTGAATGTCTATATTATATAATTACTTTTTTTTTTTTTTTTTTACAGTGAGGAAGATTAGCCCTGAGCTAACACCCATTGCCAATCCTCCTCCCCTTGCTGAGGAAGATTGGCCCTGGGTCAACAGCTGTGCCCATCTTCCTCTATTCTATATGTGGGATGCCTGCCACAGCATGGCTTGATAAGTGGTGCATAGGTCCACGCCTGGGATCTGAACCCATGAACCCTGGGCCACTGAAGCAGAGCATGTGAACTTAACCACTACGCCACCGGGCCAGCCCTACATAATCACTTCTATAAGTCAACAGCAACAACAATACAGATAGTAACTCTAACAGAAAATGGGCAAAGATATGAATAAGTAACTTACAGAAGAAGCTATAAGCATAAAAGATGCTCAATATCATTCATAATCAAAGAAATACAGGTTAAAATGACAAGATATCACTTTACGCCTATGAAATTAGAAAAGGTGGAATGCTGGATAAAGCTGAGTGTTGGTAGGATGTGAGGATATAGGAACCCTCGAAGACTTGTGGCGAGAGAGAGCTGGTGCGGCCATTGTGGAGAGGAACCTGGCACTATTTCATCAAATTCAGTACATGCAAGCCTATATTCCAACAATTCTCTTCTAAGTTTATATCCCACAGATATATTATACAGCTTTATAAAGATGCTCATTGCAGCACAATTTGTGGGGTCAGGGAGTAGGGACAACCTGAGTATCACATGCAGAGCAGAGAAGTAAAACAGGTTCACACACACAGCACGGAGTATGATGCAACATTCTGAAACACAGAATTATACGTACACATGGAAACAGGGGTGGATCTTAAAAACAGTACTTAGAGAAAAAAGAAGCAAAATGAGATATCACATTATAAATTAAAATACCTACATATAAAACAAACATTTCCACTATGCAAGGTCCTATACAGACAAAAAGAAACATATTAAATGCATTAGAATGAATACCTATGAGGCATAAGGTAAATGGGAAGGGGATAGGGCATTAAAAAAAAAAAAAAGAAATCTTTTGGAATACTTGCATGTTAAGAAAGAATTCAAATGACCTCTGATAAACATAAAGTTAGAATTGTTTCCTTCCCCAAAGTTTCCAACTTTCCTAACAACAAAAACTACTTTGGTTGCCAGCTCTGTTGATGAGTAACAGCTTTTCATCCTTTTTCAAGCAGGAAGGGAAAATTCAGGGATCAGCAGAGTACTAAAGGGATCAGCAGAGAATATTCACGAAACAGTGTTTCTGTTCTCATGACCTGATAACCTGACTGAAAAGACCCGATTACCTCTGGATTTGGAGTGATTCAGCTAAGGGCAGGTCAGCGACAAGTTTTCAGGTCATTTGAAGCTATGTACTTTTAGAACCTCTTTGTGTGCAGTCCTCTGACCTCCCCATTGAAATATTCCACACTGCTTAGAATCTGAAAATTCTAGAGCTAGAGGGGACCTGGTTATTCC
Source organism: Tapirus indicus (assembly GCA_031878705.1). Lineage (NCBI taxonomy): Eukaryota > Metazoa > Chordata > Mammalia > Perissodactyla > Tapiridae > Tapirus > Tapirus indicus. The sequence goes on along the minus strand of CM062921.1, from coordinate 29,360,600 downwards.
AGAGATGAGGAAACAAAGGCCCAGAGAAGGGTTATGGCTTAGGGTCACACAGCCAGTATGAAAGGGAAGGCCTCGCTGACTCTGCCCTTGTCCCCCTTCTGTCTCACCCAGCAGCCAGAGTGATCCTGTTAAAACAGAAGTCATCATGAGCTTCTCTGTTCAAAATCCTCTCATGGCTTCTTCCCCCTCACTCAGAGTAAAGGCCAAAATCCTTACAATGGCTTACTCTGACCTGCCCCTCCCACTCCCACTGCTTCATATCTACTGCCACTTTCCCTTCGCCAACATTGGCACAGCCTGGCCACCATGACCTGCCACCCCTCACACATGCCAAACATGCTCCTGCATCAGGGCCTGGAACTTGCTCATCCCTCCGCCCCCTGCTCACTCCCTCAATTCCTTCAAGTCTTAGATCAAAAGTGATCTTGGGAGAGGCCTCCTCTGACCACTCTGTATAAAGTAAATTCCCCCAACACACACGTACTCTTTCCCACTGACACCTCTTTAAAGTTCTCCACAGCACTTATGATTGGGTGACCGTCTATCCATTCACGTATTCATTTACTGTCTACCTCCACCCCACTAGAATGTCTACTGCATGAGGGCAGGGCTTTGTCTGTTTTGTTCACAGCTGTATCCTCAGCACCCAGAACAGCGCCTGGCACATTCGGGTGCTCAATGAATACTTGTTGAATGAATGAACAAGTCAGGACTAAAACTCATGTCTTGAGACTTCAGACTTCTAGCACATGCCCTATTTGCTCCACTGTGCTGCCTCACTTCTTGGTGGTCACATCCCTCAGGTCAGAAAACCATACAAATCTAAAAATGAAATAATACCCTTTAGCTGCTCTATGTCTATTTTTACCTCCTATGGCTGACTTTTACAGCGTCGAGGATAAAGTACCCAACCAAAAGTTAACACCTTGGTTTGTTTAATGGCTCTTTCATTACTGAACTGTTCTGTGATCTGATTTTATGGCTGCCACTTTAGACCTTTCTGCCTTTCCAGGTGAGAGACTGATATCTCATAATTAACTCCTGACCTAACAAGACTAAGTTATTCCAATCATGAAAATTAGTTTATTCAGATGTTTTCCTAAGCTGAGAATAAGAAACTAATATTAATTAAATTGATGTTTGAAACTTTTCATAAGTATTCTGAATGAATTTTATGGATGCATTAGCTAAAGACAAAGCACACGAGAATTTCAGAGCAGTTAATCTTGTAATAATGCTATGTTGGAGGTAATACAATAACCAACTTCAGAAACAGAATAATAAGCCTGGAAAATCATTCAAGCCTTATACCTAGCAATAGGTATGCAAGCCTCTACTTGGATTCTATTTTGATTGTTTTTATCATTTTTTAAAAATTCCTCCAATTTAAAAAGTATCTGTAATTTGAAAAATCACTTAAGTATCTGAAATCTGAAAAATCACTTTTTGCTTATTTTAGCCCAACACTGATAAAGTGACTGGGAGGGTGGAGGATAACAATGCATGTGAAGATTCACTATGCATTCTGCAGAAAGGGTTTCCTTCGGAGGCAGAGACAAATGAGTTTACTGGCTCTGGAGACTTCCTAGACTGCAGTCTCCGAGCAGAGGGAAGATAAAAATCTAAGCACAGTCCACTTAACCATTTTTCAGAACGAGAGCTTCATGGAGTCTTACACTACATTCTAAAAATGAATACCCACCCTTAGTTTCTAAGAGATCTTAAATGGTGACTCAAGAATTATGATTTATCATATATATTTTTTTCTCCCAAAGTGCCAGTACATAGTTATATATTCTAGTTGTAAGTCCTTCTAGTTCTTCTATGTGACCTGCTGCCACAGCATGGCTACTGACAGATGAGTGGTGTGGTTCTACGACCGGGAACCAAACCTGGGCTACCAAAGAGAGCACGCCCACCTTTAACCACTAGGCCATCAGGGCCAGCTCTATCATATTCTTTAAGAGGAGAAAAAGTAGTGTAAGTTCAATCAATGCTTAAAGGAGGCCCTGAATTACAATGTGGATGAAAGAGGAATGTGGAAGAGTCTGCAGGTGAGAGGAGCACTCTGGGGAAAAGAGCCAGAAAAGAAACAAGAGGTGGGAAAGGCTCTGCTTTCAGGCTGGCAAGACAAAATAAGTAACTCGTATATAATTGGACAGATTGTCTGTAAAGATTATTATTATATCTCAGCTGAAAATACACACAATATGAACACTGTATAAAAGATATCTTATTGGGGCCGCCTGGTGGCGCAGCGGTTTAGTCCGCGCTTGGCAGCCCAGGGTTCGCGAGTTTGGATCCTGGGCGCCCGCAGACGCACTGCCTGTCAGCCATGCCGTAGTGGCGTCCCATATAAAGTGGAGGAAGACGGGCACGGATGTTAGCCCAGGGCCAGTCTTCCTCAGCAAAAAGGGGAGGATTGGCAATGGATGTTAGCTCAGGGCTAGTCTTCCCCACAAAAAAAAAAAAAAAGATATCACATTTTCTGAGGCAGAATGTTCTTGGCTTATTGCAAAAGTTTGTGCACTGCACAGACCCCATTCCTAGGTCAGATTTTAGCTCTTCTCCAAAATACACAAAGCACTCAATTCCAGTCTCTGGATTTAAGTGAATTTGACACTGATATAGCCGTAATTTGAAAAATCACTTTTCACTGACAAAAGTGACTGAGAGGTTGAAAATATAATGAATTTGAAGATTTGCTACAGATCATGCAGAATTTTTTTAAACTTTTCTTAAAACTTTTTGTTGGCACAGGCAGTGACATGTTTCAAATTAACATGTAAAATTAGAGAACTTTAGAGATGGAAAGAAGGCCTTAGAGATCTTTTAATTTAATAATTTAGAGAAAAATGGGTGCTGAAGGATAAACTAACTTGCTCATCACCTGGACTATTCACGTTCTGAGGATAATGCAGCACTAACTCTGAGAAACCATGCTGGTCGGCTGTCAGGTCCTGCAGTCTTGCAAAATACAACTACAGATTAATCAGTCCTGCTCTCCCCTGTAACTCAGCTATGCAAACAAGCGGACCTAAACTATGCTCAAACCCTGGCTTGCCACATACTACAGTATCACTAATTAAGAAAAGAAAGTGTTTCAATATAAGATGCTCACATTACTGTAAAAGGATTACCGTAAAAATAGACCTAAAATATTACAGAATAATGTTGAGTGCCCTTCATCATTGTATAAACGAGACAAACAATAAAGGATAATGAGATTGCATTTAAAGTGGGTGGTGGTGGTTTTTTTTTTTTTCATTTAAAATTGAACTCTATAGCCCAAGCACTCTCCACAGCACCTAATGTGCAGCAGACCCTGGCCTGTTGGCAACCCCCAATACTCCTTTACTCAACTGATAGCATGTCACCCTTTTCAAGGTGAAGTGCTTTGAGAAAGTGATGCCTGGCGGACATCAGTACCTGCGGCAGGAATGCAGGTATCCGTGGGTAACTGCAAAACTCCAAAATAAGCAAGCTTGCATCTCGAGCCAAACAGGTCTTACTCCTGCTTCGGAAACCATCCCTCCTTGCTTCCCTGACACAGAATCACGGACTCCTATACCGAATGAATGTGACTTTGAGCAAGCCAGAAGAATTTCTTCATCAGTAAAGTAAGAGGGCTGGGCTAATGCTGAATTCTTTCCCAGCTCTCAAATTCTGCCTCACTGCCGGAGTGGCAAGGCGGTGCAGTGAAAGCGCCCCGGGCTTGACACCATTTAAAAAGCCCACGTCCTCATCCCTCCGACCGCGGGCCACCCAGCCTCTCCGACTCCCCGAGACCTCACAGGGCCCGACCTGAGCGTGGACCGCAGGACTCCGAGGAGGGCCCCGCCGCCCGTCGGGGGCTCCCGGCCGGGCAGCGGCCGCCGCAGGGAAGGGGCGGCGCAGGCCCGGCCGCGCGGCGCGTCCCTCCAGGCGCAGGTCCACCCGCCCGCCGCCCCCGGACAGCGACCCGGGATCCCCGCCCCGCCCGGCCCCTGACCTGCTCTCCGCCACCCGGCGGTCCCTCGGCGCGGCGGGCAGCTGCGGCCGCCCGTCCCGGGCCCGCTGTCACCTCCGCCCCTGGAAGCGGCGGGCGGCTCAATCCGGTGTGACTCAGCGCGGCCGCCCCGCCTCCCGCCTCCCGCCAGGCTTCCGCCTCGCGCGGCTCGTGCGGCCCGGGGGCGCCACGCTCGGTCCCGCGCGCCCACCTCCCCGGCCGGCCCTGCGCTCGCGCCCCCTGGCGGCACGCCCGGCCCCGCCCGCCCCGCGACGTCAGAGCGGGCGGCGCTCCGAGGACCTCAGCCCCGGGAAACTGAGGCACCGGGGGACGCACCGCGCCGGCCCCTGCTACCGCAGCGCGGGCGTCCGCTGCTCGCGGGGCGTGCGTCCTGCGTGCAGCGCCGCTCCCAGCGAGTGCCTTTCCTCCCTGGCTGCGCCCTCGCCCACCGCGCCGCCCTCCAACCTAGGAAAAAAGTGAAAATTCCATTTGGAGGAGGCCAATTCCAATCCTGGCTGTGGTGCCGTCCTCTGTGCTGCCCTGAGGCAGTTTCCTTTATCAAGTCACACAATACTTGGCGTTCGCTTCTGTCTGTCCCATTTTTTTTCTTGAGGAAAGTCTCTCAGGACATTTTTGAGAATTTAAAAGCAAGGAAGAACAGAATGCAAGAACTGGGCAGGGCTGAGAGAACGCTTTTAACTCGTTCGTGTATCCTCGCAGGATTCCTTTTGTGTATTCGTGGCCGCAAAGTCACCCTGCTTGGTATGTTGCTCGAATTTCTGTGCCTGAAGTTTCTGGGATCTACCGAGGAGATTCTGAAGAATGCAACAAGTCCATCACTATGTATGCATAACAGAGATAAACCTCTATTTCAACATTTTCACCAGGACGTCGTTTCTACTTTCCTATGCTTGTGTGTGTGCGTGTGGTAACAGATTTTAGCTTAGAGCGAATCTTCCCCTGCAAAAACAAGCATTTCATTTTAAAGAGTGTGTGTGGTAAAATATAAGTAACATAAAATTTATCATTTTAACCATCTTCAAGTGTCCGGTCCTGTGGCATTAAGTACACTCACACTGTTGTGCAACCATCACCACCATCCATCTCCAGAACTTTTTCATCTTCCCAAACTGAAACCATGTTGTTAAAATGCTAACTCCTCATTCCTCTCTCCCCCTAGCCCAGAAACCACTACTGTACTTTCTGTCTCTATGAATTTGATTACTCCAGGTACCTCGTGTAAGTGGAAGCATACAGTATTTGTCTTTTCGTGGTTGGCTTAGTTCACTTAGCACTATATCCTCAAGGTCCATCCATATTGTAGCATGTGTCAGAATTGTCTTCCTTTTTAAGGTGGAATAACATTCCATTGTACGTATATACCACATTTTGTTTATCAATTCATCTGTCAATGAATTTTTTCCATCCAACATTTGCTTCCACTTTTTGGCTGGTATGAATAATGCTGCTGCGAGCATGGGTGTACAAATATCTGTCTGAATCCCTGCTTTCAGTTCTTTTGTGTATACACCCAGAAATGGAATGGCTGGATCACATGGTAATTCTATGTCTCATGTTTTGAGGAACTGTTATACTGTTTTCCTCCGTTGCTTTTTGAATCATGTGAACATTGTGGGCAGAAAGCTTTCTAGTAAAATATAAGTGTTCTGGGTTTTGGCAAAATTGTTAGCAAATGCTTCATTTGCCTGTAAAATGGTGACTTTTGTTCCCTCAAGAATAATTAACATTGCAAATCTATTACCTTTATTATTATTATTTTTTTTTTGCTAAGGAAGATTTGTCCTGAGCTAACATCCGCTGCCGATCTTCCTTTTTTAGTATGTGAGCTGCCACCACAGCGTGGCCATTGACAGACAAGTGGTATAGGTCTGCGCCCAGGAACCAAACCCCAGCCACCAAAGTGGGGCACACCAAACAACCACTGGACCACTGGGGCTGGCACTATTGCCTTTATTTTTGAAGATAATGTCACTATTCAGTTAACCACAATACTGTGTTCTGCTAATGTAGCTATCTAAAGTTTTTTGGATAAAGTCAAGTATGCCACATGAAATCAAGATGAAATAAAATCAAGCATTTTGAAGCCAGCCCTGATGGCCTAGCGGTTAAAGTTCCACGCTCAGTGGCCTGGAAGTTCCCAAGCATAGAACCACACCAGTCGTCTGTCAGTAGCCATGCTATGGCAGCGGCTCACATAGAAGAACCAGAAGAACTTACAACTATACACAAGTATGTACTGGGGCTTTGTGGGGAGAGAAAAGGAAAAAACAAGCGGTGGGGGGAAGATTGGCAACAGATATTAGGTTAGGGTGAATATTCCCCTACCAAAACAAAAAACACCCCAGAAAACAACTTTGGGTGTCTTAACATACACCCAACCCAACCTGAACTTTTTTCTTTTACTTAAAGGAGTCAGTTTCAGAATGATCTGATTACTGAATCTGAATCTTTGGAGAAGGGTTCTTTGGTGAGTACTAGGCATTCATTTGCATGTAATGGATTGATTTCTCTCTTCTGAAAGGAGAATGGTACAAGTTATATACAGTCCTTGAGAGAATTGAGAAAGTAATCGCTGAAAACATTTCTTTGTTTTGTGGTTTAGATGAAGATCTGGCCTGACAAGGGCCAAAGTCAGGGGTGGGAATCTTCTTTGGATATAGTGATGGTCAGGGAAGTCTCTGGGGATGTAACATTTACTTGAGACATAAACGACAAGAAAGAATCAGCCATGTAAAGAGCCTTCCAGGTAAGAGAAACTGAAGGTGCAAAGCCCTGAAGTAGAAAACAACTTGGTAAGTTTTAGAAACAGAAAAAAAGCCAGCGTGAGCAAGAGAGCACCTTTATGAGACAAGATTGTAAAACAAACAGGGGTGAAGATCATTCTGGGTCTGGTGGTCCGTGGTAAGGAGTTTGAATTTCAAGTCAATGTATTGATACATTATAAAATATCCTCAACTGAAAGGACTGAAATGAAAAGGATCAAAAAGAGATAAATGTGTGTGGAACTTCTTTGCTAGCAGTAATGATAATATCCACATGTGTAATATTAAAACAAAAAAGTTTGATTGGTTTTTTTGTCCTGGATAATCCTCAATAAAACAAAACATGGAACAGTTCAATTCCTGTACATTTTGATTAATCTCATTGATCAAAACTATTTGGTGTGTCATCCTTTGAGCTCATGTCTGAACCTAAATCCAGCCTGTCAGGATGTACTGCATCTAAAGTGTCCATCAATGTTACGATGGACTGCATCACTAACAGTTTGGCATGGTTTGGCCCCAAATCAAAGCCAACTCCCCCTGGCTTCCTTCTGGAATGTACCACGTCACAGCCACAAGCTGTTGTTAGCAATGGCAAGCTGATGAGAGTAGCAAGCTGCTGACACTAATCCAAACTGGCCTTGCGCATGTGCGAATCATCTAGCTGTTAATCCTGGAATTGCTAGGGGTCCAGCTCTAGGAAAGAGAGAAGTGCAGATAAAATAATATATTCTTATTTCTATTATTAAAGATGTGGTCCAACAACTTAGTGGTAGAATATAGGAGGCATAGGTTTGCATTCTAAAATGTCAGGGAAGGAAGGCACATCACCTGGAAATACGATCAACAATTCAACGATATGGTGCCAGAATACATTGGGACAGAAGGGAGAGGATTCAGGTTGAATGGAGGAGGGAAGGGTGGGGGAAATCTCATGCTCTTTTGGGGAAGGGAGGATTCCAGGACGATTCTGGAGGGAGGGCATCTCCGTAGTGGACTTGTGATGGGGCAAGGCCAACTCCTAGAAGACAGCAGAGGCTATTTGGTTCCATTTAGGAATAGACTCCAGTTGGCAAGAGTAAAGCCAATTCCTGTTTTGTTGTTCCTAGAAGAGGAAGGACCCTGTAAGGAAGCCTCTGAGTTCTAAAAAAAGGACTGTGACATGTTTATCTTAAGGGCTGTTCTTATATATTGATATAGTGTTTCCTAGAGGCTCATTCTCTTCCTATCTCCTTGCAGAAGCTTGACATTGGTTTAAGGAGGAACAGGAACTTATTTCATAATTAGAAGTAAAAATCAAATAGGCAAACAAATACACAGATCTACCTTAAAATGCAAAAGCTTGGTTGAGGTAATATTTTGGAAAAAAAACTCATTCTCTTCTGTATCTGTCAAGAGATAGATAAGTGATACTGCCAGACTTCTTCCTATTTCCTCGAGGAGACAGGAAAGAAAGAAGGTATTTGGGGACCTGGAAGGAGATATGGGAAGGAGAGAAAGGGGAAGATGAAATATTGGAGACAATTTTATAGTAAAGTTTATTGAGACCTGGTCTTATGTTAAGAGCTTACCATATATTATCTTTTTTTTTCTTTTATTAGTCAGGAAAATATTTATTACCCCAAGAAACAGAACTGGGGTTTCCCCACTTGAATAGAATCAAAAATTTTAAAAAATAATTTCTAAATCATTTTTATTTTCTTTTCCCAGTGTCTACATTAATGAAATGGATAATCAAGCTCATCTTTTCCTTCTTCAAATAATATTGATTTTTTTCTTAGCACATATTGTGACAACAAGCCAGGAAGTTATTGTTATCCTTAGCTCATAAATGAAGAACTGAGACTCCATGGGGATAAGTAGCTGACCTAGTGCTTCACACACTTCCCACATTTGGGTCTTTCCTATACCACTTTTTGCCATGATCTCGTACTCTCAGAAAACCATTATAATAATTCTTAACTAAATGGCATACCACCTTTCTATTTTTTTGTTTAATATTTTTATTTAAATTTACTCAGTTTGTTTTTTAAGGGAAATTTTGTACCACTCCCATAAATGCAAAACCAGTATAGATTGCAATTCATAGGAGGTAATCTTTAAAATAAATACAATTAAAACAAAATTGTTATTAAAATCTAATTCTGAGCCTGAAGCCTACTCTCCATGTTTCAGTAAATGAAAGTAGCCAGTGTTAGAAAGTTAGGACCAAACAGAAACTTTCTCCTCAATGTATTTGGAAGGATCTAAAGAAATTGATAAGGGAATAACTTTTTCCCTAAGCAAATTATTGGCTGGTTGGAGCATCACCCAGTGTTGGCTCCTGCACCGCCTGAATTGTCCTGAAGAACATTTTGAGTGCTAACAGTGATTCTTTACCCACATTTTGGGAAATACCTGATTTGCCCAAGTTAAAGGAGCTTGTGAAGAACAAAGCTAGAATTCAAATCACGATCTGCCAGTTTCAAAGTGTTTCCACTGTGCAATGTGGGCTCCCCACTCAGCTAGTTTCAAAACTTTGCTCTGAATTGGCCGTATTTGTCTTCCCTTGCCAATATTTTATCCTGGTGCGTCCACGAGGTTTAGTGATGTTGTAACCTTCCATATCCTTCCTGAAAATGTGCCGGGAACTATACATCACATTCCAGAGGAAGCCTGACTCCTGTGGGGCCTGGTGGGACTGTGCTCTTTGATGTGACGCTGTTTCTCTGGCACAGACTGGGAATGCATTACCTGTTTAAGCAGCTGGGCTGCATTGCTGTCTCCTGTTGAACTGTGATCAAGTTCATGTCCCCCTTCCATCCCCTATATAATTATCTGTCTGAAATTAGTGTATGGTTTCACAGCAATGACTCATTCGACTTACTGTACTAAGTCAGGTCTACATTAGCCACGCAGAGTAAGGAACTGAATGACAACACTGATTATGATTCTTTGGTCTCAGACAGAGCTGATCTCAGTCACTTCACACTCTATTGTAGAAAGTTGTCTACCTCTCACTCTCCTCACAGATGGTGAGTTCATTGAAGGCAGAGACTAGTAAATATATCTTTGTATCCCTATTGCCTAGCAAAGTGCCTGGCACATAGGTGGGCCTAAAAACTGTTTGTTAAATGATTGAGTTCACTTAAAAGTCACAGTAAAATTAAAATAATGCTGAATTCAATAAAATTGTCATGCTCTTTTGTTATTTTTGTCCATAACCATCCATTCTTCTTTATTTGGTAACAGTGGTTTGTCTTCTTAAAAAAATGGGAACCAACTCTCCTATACTATTTGTCTCCCATCCCCCCCACCCCCCCTACCCCGCCTTCCAGGAGTGGGCACATGACCCAGACTGACCCATCAGTCACTTTGATGGTTTTAGGACAGGCACATAACCCAATCTGTGCCATTGAGAGTCAGGCCTAAGAATCCATAGTTTGTTGCTAGGCTGGTAGAATACAGGCTTGGAGCTGCTGTTGGTCATCATGGGGAGGGCCCGTGTGAGACTGATGTCACCACTGACAACAATGAAATCAAGAGGTGGAGAGAGATTCCAGACCACATAACTAGGGCATCTGACTCCAGCTGTGTCTGAAAACTCATAAGTTTTTAGTTATTTGAACCACTAAAGTTCCCATCTTTAAACTACTGGCTCACAAATGCCAGTAGTTTCCCCTAACAAAATGAGAAAAATAATTTAATTTATAAGACTTTATTCTGAGATTATATCTTTCCTAATTTTTGGCATTAAAGTATTTATGAATTGACCATGATTATAGATAGCAATTGTACTTTTCTAATTGTTCTTAATAGAAAGTTAGTCCAAAATAGAAGCTTAGAGGGCCCTATATCTATCCTTCTGTCTTAGTCTGCTTCTGCTGCTATAACAAATTACCATAGACTGGGTGGCTTAAACAACACTTATTTTTCACAGTTCTGGAGACTGAGAAGTCTGAGATCAGGACACCAGCATGGTCAGGTTCTGATGAGGACCTGCTCCCTGGCTTGTCGATAGTGGTTTTCTTGTTGTAGCCCCCATGGCAGAGAGAGAGAAAGGGCTAGCTCTCTTCCTCTTCTTATAAAAACACTAATCCCATCATGGGGGCTCCCCACTGATGACCTAATTACCTCCCAAAGGCTTCACCTCCAAGTACCGTCACATTAGGGCTTCAATATATGAATTTTGGGGGCACACAGTTAATAGCAGTCTTTATTATAAAAATTTTTTATCAGTCTGTGAAATGTCTGCTATAAACTACAGTTGTGTAAAATGCTATATTTGGATATACAAAAATAATAATAATAAAATTGTGATCCTTTTATCTCTTAGTTTATTTGTACTTCATCTGATTCCAGAAAGGATTTAAGGAAATTCACTCCACTCCTTTGATCTAATGCCCAGGATGGAATCTTCATTCCAAAGGTCTCACATGGGACGATTTAAAAGAAGGTCAAAGAGGCCTCTCCTCCCTCCTCCTGTGGTGTAGACATGGATCCAATCAATGATTTTATTTGCCTTCTGCCTGGGACTGTGCAATAGGAAGCAGTGTGTCAGCAGAAACAAGCACTGCCCTTGAGGGCTTCTCCTCAGCTTCTGGTCACCTATCTGGTCACGACTCCAGGTCCCCTGCTTCTAGACGAGGCTACACCCCCTCGTGCAGCAGGGCCTTGATGGGGTGAGGGTGAAGGGGTGCAGGGCGTGGGTGGGAAGTAAAGAGAATGAAGGTAGGAGAAGGAGAGATCCATGAGGGGAAGGGGTGTGGGGAAGAACATCAAGTGGTGAGGGGAAGAATAAGAGAAAGTGAGAGGAAAAAAGCCTTTACAAACAGTGGAATTTAACTTTTGGGAGGAGGGAGAAAATGGATGTTTACTTAGGCATTTGCCCAGGGGGAATGTTTACTCATGGTTTAATAGCCAGAATGAAGTTAGTGTTAAAGCAGAAATGAAGTAATATTCCAGGCAGGAGGTGGGCACGATCAGGTGTCGGTGCAGAGCGTGTGTTGGGAGTGTGTGTATTAGACATGTGTACTACACATGTGAAGATGACGCTCCGGATGCATGAACTTTGCCTTCTTCTGTTCTGCTGGCAGAGTTGTCCCAAGCCATGCGGTCCCACTTTGTTGATCTTTGTTTTGAGATGGCTGGTCGGATTAGGGATGTTTTCTGTGGCCATGGAAAAAGTGAATCCTATTGGCTTGCTTATGACTAGACTCCATGTGGTTTGGATGCTATGCTGTGTCTTGGACCTATGCTGGGTTAGGCTTCTAGCATGTTAGATCATAGATCAGGAAGCTAAGCATACACACACACACCATGCATCCTTAGACCCAAGAGACGCAGCTGCTAGAACCAGCCAGGCTCTTTCTGGCCACAGGGTCCTTGGCTTGCTATTCCTTCTGCCTGGAACTTTTATTCTTATTCTTTGTAAGCCTTCCTTTTTCTTATTCTTTATGACTCAGGCCAAATATCACCTCTTCAGAGAAGTCTTTCCTAACCATCCTATCTCAAATCGATCCCCGTGGCATTTCCTCTCTCAGTACCACTTCTCAGATACTAAATCTTTTTATGTATTTGTTTACCAACTGGTTTTATTCTTTTTCTCTTCCTCCAAATCCCTCCAACTCCAAAAAGGTAGGAATCCTGTCTCTCTGGTTTACCACTGTCTCCCCTGCTCTTATCACGGTGTTTGACTCATAAATGGGACTCAACTATTTGTCAGATGAATGAATCAGTAAGTTAATTGCTCTGAATTCACATCGTGGATCTTCAACAGATAAAAACTTGACACCATTGTATTGGGATCTTATTGTTTTAGAGTAAAATTTCAAACTGTGGGAAACTACGTTTGGCCATCTAAGAGGGCTTCTGCTCCTGCTTTTCCTTCACTTTGTCCTGAAGATGGACAGAAGAGGTTGGGATGTTACACATTTATTGATTTTGATCCTTTGGGAAAGGCAGAAGAGCCCCCATTTGACAAACAATTTTGTCTACAGAGTCTGTGGACATGCTTACATTTTCTCTTGTTTTAGTATTTGTGCCAGTGGTGTACGTCCACAATCCAGGAACAAGGAATTTGGTGCAAATAATGAAAACTATTTGAAGCAACATACTACAGTTACCCAAAGGCTGAAGTCCCTGCTGTCAGAGACATGTGCTCTTTAGAGAGAGAAATGTTGTCACAGTCACCTACTGAGTAAAGTTGACTACACCAGCCCTCTTACTTAAAGAGAATTAATATATTTTTGTTTTTTCTGGGACTTTGTTTTACATGCATTCGCTTAAGGTAGGAGCCTGGCAGCTCTACCACTCAGTACACTGATCACAATGGGTTTTGTTATTTATATCCTACCTAATTTAGAAAAAAATTTTGAAATAGTTTTTATATTAGTTTTCTACTACTGTGTAGCAAATCAGCACAAATTTAGAGGCTTCAAACAGCACAAATGTATTGTCTCCTAGTTTCTTTTGGTCAGGAATCTGGGCCTGGTTTAGCTGGATCCTTCCCCTGGCCAGGTGGATCTCTGCTTTAGGATGGGAAGAGAGACTCTACTGTGGTCAACAGATTCTCAGTTGTTACTGTATCTGGGAATTGTATCTAAAAGACAGATCTTTTCCCCTCCAAGTTACATTTGACATAATGATGGGTTATGTTAATTTATTTAAAGGCTATATGACAAAGGAGGTGAAATCTTTTGAAGCAGAGTATGTTACTGACGACAGTTTGCAGTGGTTTGAATTTGGCATTAATAGACTGGGTTATAATGCAAGACTTATGTATGCAGCTGCCTAACAGCCGGTTGATTTTAGGGTAGATGAGGAGCAGGGTATAACCAGAAAAAAGGGAAAGAGGATGCACCGGTTGGGAAATTGGGACCAGGGAACAGGCTGCCACTGAAGAGTTACTCTTTGCTTCCTGCCTCTGTAAGTAGAAGTAGTTGATAATATGCAGGAGATGGGAATGCAAAGACTAAGAGAAGGGAAAAGGGGAACTATCTAGAAACTTCGGAGGAATCTTCAAAGGATTTAAAGAACTCTTTACCCTGATCCTTGTGTTAATAAAAGGGGTTATGAACACAGGTTGAGAGCTTAGCATGAGGCCCTGTAACACAGTGGCTAAGAAGGCAGCCCTGAAGCCCAAGAGAGGTTCAAATGGTGGCTCCCACCCCTTCCTCACTGTGTGACATTGGACAAGCTTCTCACCTTCTCTAAGTTTCAGTTTCCTCACTCACAAATGAGAATACTTATATCTACCTTACTGGGTTGTTGTGAAGCCTAAATGAGATAAAAAGAAAAAAAAATAGTGAAAGAGAAGAGAAGGAAGAAAAAATGTGAAGATAATCTTGTAGATCATTCACTCAACAAGTGCGTATGATGAGTCTATATTTGCCGAACGCTGTTCTGAGTGCTGGGCCTACTAAAGTGAAAAGACAGGGTGGTCATCTTATTGGAGCAGAAACTCAGGAACTGAAACCTCTATAGGACCCAGTAGCAGATCCAAAAGTCATTAGGTATCATGTTGTTTGAAAATTGGAAATTTTCCTAGGAGAATTTCCTGTGCCATGAAATCTTCAATTTGGAAGGACAAGTGCTAGGAATAATAAGGAACTAATAAAGAGGTTCCAGTACACAAAATTTTAAAAAAAGAAAAGAAAAGATGGGCTTGGTTTGAAGCTGGATACCTGAGGGTTACTGTAAATATTCAATAAGATTACCTTTCAACCTTGTTATGGAAAGCAGCTAATCTTGTCAATTTGTTGTTTTCCTGTTTAACCTGAGGGGTAACTCAAGGGTCACAGGGATTTATGAGCTTGTTTTAAAGATGAAAGAGAATGCTTTCAATGAAGTTACAGTCACCAGATAACCAGCCCCCAGATGCCATTGATACCCAGAAGTCAGATTGCCCAAGGGCTTATCTGGAGTGAAAGAAACACGGATTACCCCTTTGTTTCTCCAGAACTCCTCCTGCCACACTCCTTAGCTCTATAAAACCCCCTGCTTTCTTCTCTTGTTAAGGCTGATTTGAGAGAACCCATGGTCCCACCTTCTTGTATTGGCCAATTTGAATAAAACTTTCTCCATCTCCAAGCACCTATGTCTCAGTGTTTGGCTTACTGTGCACTGGGCATGCAAACTTGAGAATTAAGAGGTTTGGTGACAGGTTCAGCCCCTCAGGAAACTTCCCCTGTGCACCCTTAAATCTTTGATGTTCCTGTTAAACTCATTGGCTTAGGGTCGGTCAGCCTGACAGTGTAATCCTCTGAGGAGGGTCTGGGGCATGAGCTGCCTTCCCCTCCTTACTGATTTATGAGTATCATCTTTAATCCCCACAAACTCCAAGTGAGTAACTATGACTCAGAGGAGGTAGATTACTTGTTCAAGTTCACATAGCAAATAAGGAGCAGAACTAGGAAACCTAGGTCTGTTAGAATCCAAAACCCATGCCCTTAACTATAGCAGTCTATCCCTTTAGCAAATAGTATCTAGACTGGCATTCTGTACAGAAGATTTCCTCTTTAAAATAACATCCTAGATATAAAATAGAAAGGGTACCAGCCAGGAAAATGATGAATACAAAGTCAGAGGACTTTCCTTCTTGTCCTGTGAATACTGCCCTCTCTCTCCCTGATTAGCTGTGATTTCACATCCTTCCTCAATATGCTGTGAGAAATTTCCATATGGTCATGGCCAGACCCTATATTTTCCATATAATATTCTGTCTGTAAAATCCCCTCCAGCTTGAGTGGATTTTACTCAGGATAGTCTTTAGGGGTTGGTTGAAAATCTACATCTCCTTTAGTGCTTAAGATCCTCAGAGTGGCAGGCAGGCAGGATCTGAACAGAAGACTGGAAGTCTTGAAGAGGGTGGTGAAGCCATGAGGGCTGACAGGAAGCTCCCTGGAGATCCAGGGTGGACTCAGTAACTCCCCAGTTGCCCGGTGTTTCCCCATCCACATTGCCCTGTCAGGGTTCAGGCCACCTTCTCACCTGACTGTCAACAGTCCCTGCACTGACTCAGTCTTGCTTCTGCTCCAGCCAGCTCTTCAGGCTGCAGCCAGGGTGATCATTCTAAATCTAATTCTGCCACTCCCCTCAGTCAAACCCTTCAATGGCTCCTTGTTCTTCTCAGGATAAAGTCCAAACTTTGTAATGTGGTTCAAAGGTCCTTCATGATCTGGTCCCTCCCTCCCCCACTGGTCCCAGCTTTCACACCTCACTGGGCTGCCACCACCTCACTCACTCCCACCACACTGAATTTCTTGCAGTTCCCCAAATCCCTCCCTCTTCCAAGCCTCCAGACCTTGGCACTTGCAGCCTCCTGAGCCTGTTGCTCCCCCATTTCTTTCCACCTGGTCCCTCTTTGACCTCACATATCTCACCTTGGACTTCGTTGGCTCTGGAATGCCTTCCCTGATCTTCCCAAGACTAGAGTAGGGCCCTTCCCCCAGGTTCCCTGCCCCCAGCCCTGAGTTTCCTGAATCATAGCAATTACCACAATGCAATGTAATGACCTATTTGTCTTCCCAACTGCTGCTCTGAGATCACAAGCTGTATCTTATTTCTGTTTGTATTCTCTGCATTTATTAAGAGTAAGGACTCAATAAATGTCCCCTGCATGAATGAATGAATGAATGATGAATGTATGTGGCTGTGCCAGGAAGAGCACTGTGACTGTATTTTGCGAACATCAGTTCTGTTAAACGACTATGTACCAGGGAACCTGAAAACAAAGTGATAGTCAGACAATTTGGAAAAATTGAGTGCAAATGGCAACCTCAGGCATAAAGTTTCACTGAACTGGAAAGACCCTCTCAAGTGGCTGCTTTATTGTAACAACAAGAAGGGAACCAAGGAACATGGGATTAAAATTGGGACGAAAGAAAAAACGTAGAGAAAGCCTTAATCACCTGAGGAGAGAATTCCCCTTTTACATAGCAAAAGATACATTTTCTTCTGTTTTCCTTTTGACCACAGACTGAGAGATTGCTGAAGTAACAGAAAAATAAGTCATGTGTTAATCCTAATCTTAAATGACCTCCTGCAGAGGGTGAGCTACCACAGCTAGAACACGGCTTGTTTTCTGCTGGGTGTGAGAATACTTGTTGAGAGGAGCTAAATTGCACCATGTTAAGAAAGGGCTGGTTTAGTTAGAGGCTGTGCATAGTGGGTGAGGAGGCTGAGTTGTGGGGAGGTGGAGCAAGTGGGGGAAACTGGAGCCTGCCTTGTCTCACTGAGGCTGAGCCCTGAAACAGGGTACACAGTAAAGAACCCCCACCAAGCCTCGGGGACAGGGGACTCAGGATCCCCAATATGCCCAGTGGGGGTTTATGAACTTGTGTGCTGTGTGGTATATGATGAAAGACTACACATCCCTTCAATATCTTAAGTGACATCTACTTTGCTCAATATTAGCACAAATGGGTTCATTCTGGGCAACTCAGCGAGGTGGAGAGTGCTGTGTATCACTGGCACAGGGTCAGGACACAGTCATTCCATAGGGCATCTGTATTACACTTACAAACCCAGAACAGGCTTTGAAGGATGCATGTTTAAAATGCCCATGTACAAAAATGGGTAGCAGTGGGACTTGGTGTTTGTGTGAGAAATACTTTTCTTACAAAGAAACTGTTGGCTATTGTTGAAATGGTCCTCTGGGATTTCAGAAGAATTGGTCACCTGGTCTTGCTATGGGAACAAAGGATTCATCAATGATTGATCATCTGAGCATTTCAGCTATTCACTCAGAAATCTTCATGGAGTATTTCTGTTGTAGGCTCTGTGCTAGTGAAACCAGTAGATAGTTAGCCATTGATGATTAGGTAGCTAGTAACTAAAGCTTTTTTTTGCAATTACTAATTACAGCTTTCAGTTGTTCATCCACCCATTGTTAACTATGCTGCTTAGGCAATATGCTTTCCAACTCCCAATAGGTTCCTATAGATAACATCGCCATGGCACCTGGGTAACTATGGTAGTGGGTGTTTGAGCTGTTTGTCAGGAGTTAGGACCCCTTGTCCAGTTCAGGCCACTTGAGACCACCAGCCCATCAACTGGGCCCATGCAGATGCTTGATAAGTGACCTTTTGACATCAAGAGGCTAAAATCTCCACCCCCAGATCATGCTAACCCCATCATTTTGTGAACATGAGTCATATGAAGAGGCATGAAGTTAGACTGCACTTGTGCAGATCATCAGTTACCTCCCCTCCCCTCACCTCCAATCATCTATCTCCACACTTCAGACCACCTTGCCCCCCACCCCATAAATATCCCTGAGTCCCCATTTTCTAGGAGGCAGATTTGAAACTCATTGTCCTGCTTCCTTGCTTGGCTGCCTTGTGATTAAAACACTCTCTCTGCTGTAGTCTTGTTGTCTTGGAGATTGGCTTTCTGGGTGATGGGCAAAAACAAACCTGGTTCGGTAACACTAGACTCTGGAGATGGAGTGGCCAACCAGCCAGAACCAGTCTCTGGAAGCAGTGTGGACTGGCATGGAGCCTTCTGGAGCTAAACCATACCCCAGAGGGTACCACTGAATGTATGCACTATTGCATCAGAGGGGTTACCGCTGGAACAGACAGAGACCATTCTGAATTATTCTAAATATGTTTACATTTAAATATGTCCCAGATAAAATAGAAAGAAAGCTTCTTCTGATCGGAGAGCTGCAACAAAGCCTTTCCAAAGTGTTGCCCTGGGCACTGTGGGTTTCAGGCAGGAACTCTCCACGGCTGTTTCATCTCTGTTTCTTTCTTCCTGGCTGCCCGGGGCTGCATTTTCTTTGCTAAGACTCTGCCTCCATGCCCTGAGTTGGGAACTCTCCTCGTAGGTGTTGCTTGAGGGACACTTCTCTTGAGTTGGAAGTTAACCTGGAAGAAAGAAGCTAGGAGAGTAGAGGAGTCTGTTTTCTACTTCCTGGAATTGAAATTGGGAGAAGACCAGTTTGGACCTGGTTTCACCACAGTTCTGGGTTCTGAGGGCAGGAGACTAAGGAGAATTATTATGACAACGATGCAGACCAGCATTTGTCGTGTCATACAGGCTTGGGTAATATTCCCCCCAAAGTGGTACATGATCATTGGTGATATGTAGGGTGTATCTGGATGAACTTAGTATACATTTATTTTATATGTATTAGAAAAAAATTATGTCATGCCTCAAAGCACGATTTCACCAATATTGTTGCTTAGGACAAGAGCTATGATTGATGGTGCCATGATAATCCCCTTTACGCTGACGGTGTGAATCACAGATGTCATGCTCAGGCATGCCGATGAATGCCTCAGACTTTCAGAACTAAACCTATGTCATAATTGTTTGGAAATATAGATAGGAGAGATGGTATAGATTGTTAGTATGAATTCTTAAATTCCAAATTTTCATGTACATTAAAGCCTCGTTTCTGGCAATACACTGAAACTTCCCTTCTGGCCGTGGCACGCAGATGTAATGATGCTGTTGAGTAACAAGTGTGGGATGTGTTGGCTGTGCAGGAGCTGAAGACCCATCCCAGGAAGCAAAGGGAGAGTGAGCCGCCCGGTGTTCTACCCACACTCCCCGGAGGCATCCTTGGCTTTCAGGCCCTTGGAGCGGTTGAAGCTGCTGAAGCCAGCTGGGAGCGGGAAAACATGTGACTGAGAGACCTCTCTGTGGGGCTATTTCCTGCCCCTTCCACAAAAATCCACAGCCAGCTTTTCCACTAATTCTCAAAAGTGGGGAAAATCAGAGCCAACTGCACTGTAACATTTACTATTTTCTATATAGTAATACAGGGATCTAGGAAAGAAAAAAAAAGAGAGACAACAAAATGAGGAAAGGACGAGGAAAATGAAAGGAACGTGACATCAGGAAGGCTGTGGGGAAAAGCAAAGAGGAGAACGCTTGATGCTGGCAAATATTTGAAAGAGTCTTAATCATAACACGAAAACCCTCTAGTGAGTGATCTCTTTTCTCTTCTCTTTCCCCAGCCAGATGGATCTCTGTTTTAGGCTGTGAAGAGAGACGGAGTCTACTGTGATCAATAAGCGGATTCTTACTGTTACTGTATCTGGGACTTGTATCTAAAAGACAGATCTTTTTCCCTCCGAGTTATATTTGACATAATGATGGGTTATGTTAATTTGTTTAAAGGCTATATGACAAAGGAGGTGAAATCTTTTGAAGCAGAGTATGTTACTGACGACAGTTTGCAGTGGTTTGAATTTGGCATTAATAGACTGGGTTATAATGCAAAGCCAGTTGATTTTAGGGTACATGAAGAGCAGGGTATAACCAGAAAAAAGGGAAAGAGGATGCGTTGGTTGAGAAATTGGGACCAGAGAACAGGCTGCCACAGAAGAGTTACTCTTCGCTTCCTGCCTCTGCAAGTAGAAATAGTTGAAAATATGCAGGAGATGGGGATGCAGGGACTAGCAGAAGGGAAAGGGGGAACTATCTAGCAATTTCAGAGAAATCTTCAATAGATTTAAAGAACTCTTTATCCTGATCCTTGTGTTAATAAAAGGGATTATGAACGCAGGTTGAGAGCTTAGCATGAGGCCCTGTAACACAGTGGCTAAGAAGGCAGCCCTGAAGCCCAAGAGAGGTTCAAATGGTGGCTCCCACCCCTTCCTCACTGTGTGACATTGGACAAGTTTCTCACCTTCTCTAAGTTTCAGTTTCTCAGCCACAAATGGGGATACTTATATCTACCTTACTGGGTTGTTGTGAAGGTTAAATGAGATAATTCTGGAAAGCTCTCATACAGTGTCTGATACATAGTAACTGCTAAACAATACCTATAACTGTATTAAAAATTATTAACTTTTTAATTTTATTAAAAAGATAAGTTGCTTGACTTGATTGCCTTCAGTTAACAGGGAAAGGGGAGGAAGGGTCTGCTAAACTCTAGCAATGTATAGAGAAGGAATGGGACAGAGTGAGCAGGTCCTAGGGACAAGCGGACTTGTGGGAAATAAGGTTTGTAGTTGCTCATTAATTAGAACTGCCTCATTACCTTTTCCTCCTTTGAGAACTCTAAGGATTAGTATCCATGGTCTCTGAGCCTCTTTAGCTCCGAGACCCTAATCTAATATGACCAAAGCTGAAAAAGTCCACACTGTAGATCAAAAAAGTTCTTCACTTCTCATCCCATCTATAAAAGAAAGCCATAAGAGCTGAATACTGGAGATTGTGAGTGGAAAACAAGGCTGTCTGGGCACACTGGGCACCAGAAGGGGGCAGAGTGCCATCTGGTGGTAGAACTTGCTGATGGCACAGAAGAATGCAACCAACAGGAGCCTGTGTATCTGAGCAAGGTCTCTGGGGTTTACAAACCAACACCTCAGCACTTCCTATTTAGTCGCTGTACTAAATGCTTTCCGTACACTTCCTCATTTCCACTTCTTGCGAAGGGAGGTACTATTATCACTAATTTACAGAGGAAGAAACTGAGGATGAGAGCAATTAGGTAATTTGTCTCAGGTCTGTGGACAAATGAGCTGGATTTAGAACCAGGCAGTGTTTTTAATCACTATGGTATGTTAAACAGAAGAAAAAGGGAAAGCCAAAAAGAAGTGGGGAAAAATATAATAGAAAAGTGCAAAAGGAAGATTAGCATATGAAAGCCATGAATTTTTTTTAAATGGTGACAGAGGGAAGCTCAGCAAAGATTAGAAAGATGCAATTGATTGTTGGTGACTTTGTATAAATGATCTTTATGGTGCTCTGTAAAGGTCAGCCTAACTCACCAGTTTGGGATCCCCAGGACCGACGGTCACACTCACTGTCTGTGGATCGAACCCAGGTGCTGTGGCAGTAACAGTGTAGGTACCTGGAAGCAGCAGCCGGAAGTAATCGCCATGGTCACCTAGAAGTTACAAAGATATAACTCAGTTTGCTGATTAGAAATCTGCCTCAAATGGGACCTTGATGTGAAAAAATGACCTGAGGGCGTTAGCTGACCGCAAGCTTGATTTTTCTTTCCTTTTCTTTTTTTAATGTTGGTGAATTATTAATAAATTTAACAATAAAGAAAATTCCTCACTTGGATGATAAAGCACATCTCTTGAGCACTTTTTGAGTTCTTTTGCACTTCCTGTGACTACTAAAAGTGTCATTAACTCCCATAGCATAAAACTTAGAAAGTTAGAATGCGTTTTCACGTCACCCGTTACGAAAGACCAGCTCTCACTCTGGATGCATTTATGCTGATTCTTAGTCTGCTTTCCTAAAGTGACACAGCTAATTGAACCTGTTAGAATTTCATTAGAGGGCAAGCTAAGGGCACATCATACCCCCCTGCAATTTGTCTTCCTCCTTATTTGCATGTGGTCCATGTTGGTTATTGTCAAATATTACAAAACTTTCTCCTTCTTTCATCATAAAGGCAAATGACAAATTGCTTTGGGGTCAGGTTTGATGAAGATGATAAAATCCTCTAATGGGTTTCAGGTGCTTCTTTACCACCAGTCATGAGGCCATCTTGAGGTGGCTGCATGGATATTATCATAGCTCAGTGATATTGATATGACAAGTGTGCCTGATGTTTTTCTTCTATCATCTCTTTTAAAGGATTTCCATTGAAATCTGGAGGTCTTAGATGCTGAGATTTGCTATATGGAGGGAAAATGATTTTACCTTCCAACCTTCCTCAAAGATTCTATTTCTGATATGACTTTATAATCCTCCAGAGCAATTTTCCCCTCTGCCTCTCTTGTGCTATGAAGCGAGGCATGTTTGCTTGGCATCAAGGCTTGATTTTTCTTAATAGCATGATGAAACTGGTTAAGACCTAAAACAATTGTAGGCTATGGGACATAATAGGAGCATGGGCCTCTGCTCCTGGGAAGAAGTTTCACTGTGCTCTGCACTGAGAGTATTGTGTTTAATTCTAGACTCTGTATATTAAAACAATTCATGTCCAGTAAAGGGTCACAGGAGAAAGACTGAAAGATCTATGAATGTTTTGCCTGATAAAGAGACTATATGAGACCTCTGTTTCGGTGTATGAAAAGCCACTGTGAAGAAATGACATCTACCTAAAGAAAAAAGAATGAGAACTATGGGTTTAAGTTGCAGGAAGGAAGATTTTGCTAGACAGAAGCAAAAACTATTGTGACAGAGCTACCAGAAAAGAAATGGATTGCTTTATGACATTGTGAGCACTTAAGCAGAGACTAAATGAGGGGACCTGGGAAAGCTACACAGTTGTATAGTGCACAACCTGCACTAATGGACGTGGTGGCCCTGGGTTGGACAAGTAGCTGTCAGAGGTGTTGTATGTGTGTAATCTTATATATCAGACCTTATATTAAAGGTCTGATTTCAAGAATCCTTTTTAAAATATTTCTTCCATCACCTTCAAAAGTATGCCAAAGGGAAAATAAAATCCAAAAGAAAGCCTATTTCCCTATGGCAGGGATGCAGTATTTTGGCTAATGACTTTACATCCCTTTAGAATCAATTGTGATGGTACCTTTAAAATTTCTTTTAAGTGTACAGCAATGAATAATTGAAATAATAAATGTAATTAAGAATGAGACAAGAGCCAGCCCCATGGCCTAGTGGTTAAGTTCAGCACGCTCCGCTTCAGTGACCTGAGTTCGGGTCCTGGGTACAGACCTACACCACTCATCAGTGGCCATGCTGTGGCGGCAACCCACATACAAACTAGAGGAAGATGGGCACAGATGTTAGCTCAGGGATAGTCTTCCTTAAGCAAAAAGAGGAAAATTGGCAACAGATGTTAGCTCAGGGCCAATCTTCCTCAGCCAAAACAAAAAGAATGAGACAGACAATAAATAATGAGTAAGTCTCCTCCCTGACCCCACTGCATGTCTGTAATTTACTTTATAATACTTTAGCAAAAGCAGTGTGTTATTATGCATATGTTAAATAGTTTAAGTTATACTCCAGGGGCTGTCATTTTCTTAACTGGGGGCTCTCACCAAGGAGCAGTTAGCTGGCTATTGTATCAGAAATGCTTAACTCCAGATGCAGCTATTAGAGGGTCACAGCTCTCTTTATCTCTAATCAACACTCGATGCCTTGCTAAATCGCATAATGAATGTTAGCAATGAGTTTTTTCATTGGTGAAATAAGTAATTTGTTAATTTAGCATAATGGGTGTTGAGAATGGTCTCTTACTGGTGAAATTAGTGGTATTCAATATATGTCGATTGGCTGGAATGTTTTAGAGACATTCCCCATATTTGCATGAATAGGGTATAAGTATCTAGCAAGCCCTGAAGCTCTTAGAGATGCCCGAGGTTTGAGCCCTAAATAGTCACGGGTGCAACTGTTGGGCTGGAGGACTCTGGTTGTCTGGTGAGGCTACAGAATTCTGCCTTTAGAATATCATTGCCTTTGCCTTGAATGAACCTCTCACGTAAGATGTGTTGGGATCACCTTAAAGAACATAAGTTATCTCCTTCAAGTTGCAATTTCATCCAGTTTAAACAGACTGTCTAACTGTAAGATGCCTGCTTGGTAACAAACGTTTGTGTGGTAAAATGTGGTTGGGCCTAGCCAGTATCGAGGTCATGGGAGGCAGGCAAATCTCACCCACCCCTGCCATTGGCAGCCACTGCTCTACATTAAAAACAAAACAAACAACCAAAAAACCCTCTAAGACTGTGCATGATCGAATTGGGCTTGGGCAGTTTGCAACACCATTGTGCCACAAGGTATTCTGTACCCTTCTAGGAGGTTCCAGGTTGGCTCCAAGAAGATCTGGCTCCATCATCAATCTTGCCCTGCAACAAGCCTACAGAATGAATCTTGCTAACTTTTCCCTGAATGGCGGTGTAACCAAATGCCTGAGTCAGGGACAAGGCTAAACATCAGTTTTACAGTCTTTTTCTTTTCTACCCCATTTTGCACCAGTATATGAGCTATTAATAACCTCAAACCCAGAAAACTCCCCTAACAAAGTTGTATGAGGGAGTGACTCCAGAATGCTTAGAGAGACGGTGCATTTACATCTTCCTGGCCCTTACCTCTTAATTCACTGTCCCCATTTTTATTATCCTTCCTTCCTCTGATCCCCGAACCCCGGTGTCCTTGACATCCCTGCTAATATTGCTGGCTTACAAATTGGCCTCCTGATTATGCTGAAGATGATGAGAGAGTGAAAGCTTCCTTCTCATCCCACTAAGCAGTGACCACCTACCTGAGGTGACATCATGGTTAATCCCACTGACAGAAATGACAGCCTTCTTGAGATTATTACAATTCTCATCAACCACCATTCCCTTGATGCCCTGGTGAACCTGTGGGGAAAAGTTTACAGTGTACAGGTATGATCATAAAACATTTGTACAGTGTTTTAGAGTCCTCAAAGCCCTTTCTCATACATTTTTACACTTGATCTTCACAAAGATTATGATAGTAGCCCCTTAACTGGTCTCTCTGCCCCACCCTCTCCATCCTTAACAATCTCTTCTCAAAAGAGCAGATTCTGTTAAAAATCTAAATCAAATCATGTCACAGGTCCGCTCAAAACCCAACTCACAGCAAAAGCTAAAGTTCCTTTTTCTTTTTTTGTGAAGAAGACCAGCCCTGAGCTAACATCCGTTGCCAATCCTCCTCGTTTTTGCTGAGGAAGACTGGCCCTGGGCTAACATCCGTGCCCATCTTCCTCTACTTTATATGGGACGCCGCCATAGCATGGCTGACAAGCAGTGCGTCGGCAGGCGCCTGGGATCCAAACCCGCAAACCCGGGGCTGCCAATGTGCGAACTAAACCACTGCACCACCAGGCTGGCCCCAAAAGCTAAAGTTCTTAAGATGGTGTGTAAAGCCCCAGCCCCAGGTAGCTCTCTGATCTCATCTCTTACTACTCTCTCCCTTACTCCCATGATTGTTCCGGCCACACTAGTGTCCTGGCCTTGTATCTTTTTTAATTAAAAAAATTTTTTTTAATTGTGATAAAATACACATAACATACAGTTGACCATCTTAACCATTTTTAAGTGTACAGTTCAGTAGTGTTAAGTCTATTCCTTCAAATTGTCAACCAATCTCCGGAACATTTTCATCCTACAAAACTGAAACTCTATACCCATTAAACAATAACTCCCCACTCCCCCTCTCTCCCTAGCCCCTGGCAACCATCATTCTACTTTCTGTCTCTGAGTCTGACTCCTCTTGACACCTCATATAAGTGAAATTATACAGTATTTATCTTTTTGTGACTGGTTTATTTCACTTAGCATAATGTCCTCAGGATTCATCCGTGTTGTGGCATATGTCAGAATTTCCTTCTTTTTTAAGGCTGAATAATATTCCACTCTATGTGTACCACATTTTGTTTATCCATTCATCCATCAATGGACTCTTGGGTTGCTTCCACCTTTTGGCTATTGTGAATAATGCTGCTATGGATATATCGGTGTGCAAATATCTCTTTGAGATCCTACTTTCAGTTCTTTGGGATATATACCCAGAAATGATATTGCTGGATCATACGGTAGTTCTACTTTTAATTTTTTGAGGAAACACCATACTGTTTTTCATAGTGTCTGCACCATTTTACATTCCCACCTACAATGCACGATGGTCCCAATTTCTCCACATCCTCGCCGACACTTGCTATTTTCTGTCACCTTTTTTTTTAATAGCGGCCATCCTAATGAGTGTGAGGTGGTATCTCATTGTGGTTTTGATTTGCATTTCCCTAATGATTAGTGATGTTGAGCATCTTTTCATGTGCTTGTTGTTGGCCTTGCATTTGCTGTTGTGTCCTCAGTCAAGGAACCCTCTTTTCCCTGGATATCTGCATGGTTCTCTCCCTTACCTCCTTTAAGTCTGTTTAAATGTCACCTTCTCTGTAAGGCCTTCTTCACAGCATTTTACATTTAACATGTTATAAAATTGACTTTATTATTTTGTTTATTGTCTGTCTCTCTTCATTAGAATATAGCCTCCATATGGGCAGGGATATTTGTTTGTTTACTCATAATCCCCAGCATATAGAACTGTTTCTGACAGATAGTTGTGCTCAGAAATGTGGAATGAATAAATTTCATTGGTAGAAGAAGCCCAGATCTATTGTATTAAGTCAGAGCAAAAGTCAGACCTGAGCCACACAAAAATCCTTGCCTACCATTGGAAACTACGTTTCTTTCTGTAACCGTGAAAATTAAAGAATGGAATTTTACCTGTTCCAAGAACTGGATTAGGGCTTCCCGATTACCCAGCCACTCCCGCTGTAATTCCTCTTGGCGGGGAAACTTGTCGCAACTCAGTTCCAGCGTGATCTCAAAACAGTTGGTGTGGAGGTAATTAAAGTCTTGCATTCCTAGGGGAAAGAGGGCGGTGGCAGATTTGGATAACCAGGTCCCCACCCAATGCCCCATCTCAACTCTCTTTAATCATAATTTCTCCACCCCCATCACCTTCTATTCTACCTCTTGACCTCCATTTATTTCTCTCCTCCATAAAACCTTTCCCCAAGTTCCCAGTTCACATGCCTTCTATCTTTCCATTTTTCTTTCTTCATAAATGCCCATTTTGTTGTCTCCATCCTCTACTTTTCCCCTTCATGACTTAAATTCACTTCTTGTCCCTCTTAGCACTTCTAAAGCCTGCTTATTAGTCAAGCCTTAATATTACACTATGCACTGCTGCACACTATGCGTAATATACACTACACACAATGCATACACATGCTGCTTTCAGGGGACAGATTTTCTCTTTGGATCATGATGTTCCTCAGACCTGAGAGGTTAGAGATGAGATAACTGTCTTGCTTTCACATCCCTTCTCCTACCTGAGAACACAACACTAACCTGAAAAACAGTTATCTCAGAAAAACAGACCCCTGAAAAAGCAAAGGGCGGCTATATTTGTCCTCCATTAAATGCTTGCTTGCTCCTATCTTCTGTATTACTCAATAGAATCAATTATTTTTAATATGTTTCTGATTATTAGAATAGCATTTGTATCACAAATTTATTTGGGTTAAAAAGTATCCATTTAACTTTCATCTGCTCTCTAAGCTGATGAGTGCAAGCAGTTGTTGTAGAAAGAATGAGGAGAGTTGGAGAACAATATAGACTGTTACACTGATTCTCTCTATGCATCAGAGTTGCCGGCCCTTAGCCCTAGAGGCTTTGATTCAGTAGGTCTGAATCAGGTGGGGCCCCCAAATTTGCATTTCTAACAAGTTCCCATGTGATGCTGATGATGCTGGCCCAGAGACCACACTGTTGGGACAATCATTTTGATGAACTTAATGATCCTGGAATTGTATCAGCTTACTTTAGGGCAATGATTCTCAGTGGAGGCACAGGCTCTGCTTTCCCAGAGGATGGGAAGAGGGAGGGAGGAACAAGTATAATTTGAAAAAGTACATTCAGTATTTTAAATTGGTGGGGGGGGGGGGGACACCTATTGCTTTCTTAATGCAAATTAAAGAAAGTAAAGTTCAACAAAATCTTGCCTTGTGTTCAAGTGAGTTTTCAGCCAGAAGAAGTCTACCACCTTCCCAGTACATGGTGACGCCCTAACTGTCCTCCTCCCCACTTTCCACAGGACCAGCCATCAGCTCAGCTCCCACCAGTGAGTTTTTCTACTACCTGGCTCTGGCCAGGTCAGATTTGAGAGAATGGGGAAGGACAGCTGCTAAAAGATTCCTACATTCCTAAAAGATCCCAGCTTCCGGCTTCAGCCTCTTCCCTATCCTTAGGTTTCCTATCTACTGGAAGTTCATGAACAGAGGTTCTATCTTAAGCCTCAGTGATGGGGAAGGCCCAGGGAATAGAGAGAGAAGCCTGTTGCTGAAGGTTTCTGCTACATTATCAATGGCCAATGTCATGGCAAACTCCCGCTTATGGGAGAAGGGCAGGGAGGGTACAAAGAGCATATATCAGAGGAACTCTTTGTGTCCAGGCCTGCTTCTCTGCTCATCTGTTGCTATGTGAGGCATACCTCCATGCTACTTAGAAAAAACCTAACGTTTATAAGCCAGGCATTTCCAAATGCTTTATGTGCATTATTTTATTTAATAACTACATCAAAATTATAAGGCAAGTACTGTTATTCTTAATGAACAGATGAGGAAACCAAAGCACAGAAGGGTTAAGTAGTTAGCCCGAAGCCACGTAACTAGTCAATGGGCAAGCTGGGTTTTAACCCAATGTACCCGTAGAGCCCACACTTAACCACTTGACTACATTATTTCCCTCCTATGCCTTAATCTACTCTGTAGGCTATCAGTCTTGAAGGACACCACAAGGTGTCCCTAACTTCGTTTTAAAGAATCACAAGATGACATTAAATGCCTACTTAAGACTTCTCCATTTTTCAGATCTCTACTTGAAGGCAAAATTCTGTAGTATTCTCGCAGTTTTCCTGAGAAAAATGATAATTTAGAAGGAGAAATGAGCTCTACTCTACTTCAGCTTGCAGCACTGTTGTACCCAGAACTCTCCTTACCCCTGCTGAGAGAATACCAGGACGCCCCATTGGTAATGCCTTCTGGGAAGTAATCCCCACAGTTCCAACCTTGGTGCATCCATCCGTGTGCATAGGAGTAGACCTTGGCCAGCTATATGAAAAGTGAGCAGAAAATGACCTTAAGTGTCCGCAACTTATATGGCAATGCTCATACTCAGAAGTAGGGTGAAGCCAAGAAACACCACTAGATATAAACGAGTGATTATTTGGTTTTGTGAAAGAAAACACCAGCAGAGATAGAGATGGGTGTGTGCGTGCATGTGTGTGTGTGTGTGTGTGTGTGTGTGTGTATGCATGCCCACACGTAGTGGACTAGAGTTAGGAGACCTGTACTCTGACTTTTCCACTATCTTGGGGCTAAATTTCTTCAAGGGCAAAGTGAGGGGTGGCACTAGATGATATGTAAGCTCCCTTCTAGGTTTATCGCTTTCTAGCCTTGTTTTGCAAAAGAAATCAAGGAGCAAGTAAGACAGGCCTTTGCCAGGAAAAGAACTCTGTTTTGGGGGTATGAGATGCGTGTTGGAGGGGAGGAATATATTCAGAATTTCTATAATTCTCTTTCATTATTATTTTGTAACAGTGGACAAAATGAGGTTACTGGAGAAGAGAATATAATACAATTGATTTGCAAAGTAACAACTGGTGCTATTCTCTATACAATTCATTAATTGAGCTAATAATTCATGCTATTATTTATATTAATTATATATTATTAATAATATAAATTAAATGATAAATATGTTAATTTTATTCTATTGCTGTTTTGAACTATTATCCGGGGAACAAGTATAATTTGAAAAAGTATATTCGGCCCCCATGGGGCCAACCCAAAAAGTTATTTTTTATTTATTATTTATTTGAGCCAAGAGCATAGTTGCTATCCGAAATCTAAACCTTTTTCCTGTGCCTGGTCTATTTTTCATTAATATAGCCATATTACCATAAAATTGTAAATTAGACCCCCAAA
Source organism: Tapirus indicus (assembly GCA_031878705.1). Taxonomy (NCBI): domain Eukaryota; kingdom Metazoa; phylum Chordata; class Mammalia; order Perissodactyla; family Tapiridae; genus Tapirus; species Tapirus indicus. The sequence goes on along the minus strand of CM062921.1, from coordinate 29,330,440 downwards.
ATTCACATTTAATGCCACTCGCTTACCACCAGTACTATTAGTCTTTTGGCATATTTCTTGTTTGTCATTAGCTTAAGTATTTTTTTTACATTGTGGTAATTGTACTCTAAAGCTTTCCTATATATTTACTTTTTCAAGAATTTATGGCTTATAACTCAAGATGGAATTTACTAGTTTATAAGCTCCTAACGAGCAGGCAGTGTTTTCAGTTATTTTCTGTGGACTTGTACCTCATAGGGTCCTGTGTTACTGACTTGACCTGCGTTACTCTCCTGAGCCCCAAGTTCCTCTGGTTGGACAAGCTGCCATTCTGCATACCTTCTGGAAAAGCTTGTCATCAGGTGTGGGGGTATTAGCACTGCGGCGGAAACCTTGGACCCGATGCTCAAGGGACTTGTCGTATGGGTAATTGGCTACCACTGCCCCTCCATGGAGATTGGCTGAAAGAACAAAGTTGAAGGAACGTATCCACTGAATCACGGCCCGAGTCTCAGGTTCCACCTAAGGAGAGATGAGAGCTTGGTGGTGAAGCTGCAACTAGAGGTGCCAAATGGCTGTTCTAATAAGCTGTCAGGAAGTGGCCTGAGGAGATCATGTGTCTGAAAAAAACAGAGAGCCCTACCAGATATGAGAGGCGTAGATGACAAAATTTTGATCTTTTGCATGATGGTTTTAAAAATTAAGTGAATGGAACTCTTTTTCAAAATGAAATCTTGTGTGGAATCCCAATATACAAAATAGCTAAAAAGAGAGCATTTAGGGCAGTGAAACAATTGTGCATGGAACATAATGGTGGATACATGTCACAATACATTTGTCAAAACACATAGAATGTACAACGGGAAGAGTGAACACTAGTGTAAACTATGGACTTTGTGTGATAAGGATGAGTCAATATAGGTTCATTGACTGTAGCAAACATAGCACTCTGGTGCGGGATGTTGATCATGGGAAGCAGGGAGTATGGGAACTCTCTGTACTTTCCACTCAATTTTGCTGTGAACCTAAAACTGCTCTAAAAAATAGTCTATTAAAAGAGAGAGAGAGAGAGAGAGAGAGAGCAGTTCTGCTTGAAGAGGGGTGGCATGACTGGAGAGCTCAGAGCCCCACCTTGGCCTCTCTCTGGCAACATGGAAAGGGTTCTCCAATTTACCCACTGCTCCAGTGGCTTCTGAAGCAATTTTGCAGAAATTTAGGGCTCTAGTAAGTAAATCTGGAAAATGCTGGTTTACAGTAATAGTTTTCAATCTCCTCCTTCCCCCAACACATCTGCTGTAATGTTGACATGTGGAACACACTCCTGTGGTCATATCCAAACTGTGTGGATTAGATATAGTGTAACACGGGCCAGTCTTGACTAAGTAGTGAAATGCCACCCTTTGTATCGCCTGTTATATTGCTAGTGAGTGATAGTAATCTACAGAAAGCCTTGAGTCCACTTAGACTTGCAGTACAAGTAAATAATTTACAGTCTTCAGTGTTTTTCCTCCTCTCAGGGTGGATGTGCTTAGAGGTTATGTGGTGTTAATGTGTTAACGGCTCCTCCTGGACCAAGGGTCAGCTGTGAAGGCTCCTATCTTTTCCATCCCAAGGGGAATTGGATGAATAGGTTTCACCCAATCAGAATGGATATAATACCAAGGAAACCCGTCCTGCTCTGTGACCATGGCTCAGATCCTTTGAAGCAGTCCTCTTTCCACGTCCTAAGCCTCTATCCATCAGAACAAAGCCAGCTTCTCACTGTTCCTCTCCCTCAAGGCTGTCTCATCAGGAGCGAGAGAGACATACTTCTCATCGTCTTTTTTCTTCTAAGATTCAGACAGAGGAACAAGTGGGAGTCTAATTATTATTTGCTCAATTACCTTATTTTACTTAGTAAAATAAGTTACTAAGTTTAATAAATAAACTTATTAAGTTTAATAAATCAGAACATCCCTCTGACTGGATATGCTAATACAAAATTACTTTTTATTTATTATTTATTTGAGCCAAGAGCATAGCTGCTATCTGAAATCTAAACATGTCAGCATGACTTTTGCTTCATTTCCTACTGAGACTATTCCATGTGGAAAACTCCCAATATAAAACCTTAACACCTGCTTTATTTTTCCCTCCCCCATCTCTAAGTTGAGAAACACAAATAGAACGTTTAGAACTATCCCATACAGTGTGAAAAATGGGGGTAGTGATGCTCTGAGGATGACAGTAGTTATTCCCAGGAGCAGGCCCACTAGCAGGATGAAACCATTCACATTACCAGGGGTGGCCTGGAGAGAGAGGCCTGGGAGCATCAAATGGGATCCTCTGATCGAGAGAGAGTAAGGGATAGGAGGGTATGTCAAAGTAGACACGGGTCATATAGAAAGGGAAGAGGAAAAACTATAAAGGTGAGACTCTCTGAACCTCATTCTAAAGCTAATTGTTGATGAGCATGCAGTTCGTCACATGTGGGAGAGATTTCTCTGTAGAATGCTGGAATTCTGTGTCGACAGTAGAGCACAGTACAAAGAATGTTGGATTAGAAGTCAGAAGACCTGGGTTTTAATCCTGATTCCACCAATAATTTAAATTATTTTACCTATAAGCATGACATCTATAAAACAGGGATGGATAACACTGCTTGATGCATCCACCACACAGGGTTATGATGATCAACTGAAACGCTGGCTAAGAAAGAATTCTGTAAAATTGTAAAGAACTGTGTAACCGTATGATTTGCTTTCACCTCCTTCACTATCATCTCCAACAACATCAAACATTTTGTGACCATTTGCTCCACGGAGGGCTCTATGCTCGGAGAGGGAATAAATACAAAGAGGTATAAGATATGGTTATTATTGCTCTGGACAGATTAACACAGAGTTGAGTTGATGCTTAATTCTCACTTGTGTAGTTGATGTGAAGATTGCTAGAACAAATTCCAGATGCTGATTTATATGCTTCTGTATGCAAATTTCTTCTCATACCTGACTTTTCCAGTTGTCTGGAAGGGGCAAGTGGTGGTTGGGGCCTCCGTACTTCTCATTGTAGTAGATGTAGGTATTGAGGTCGGGGAAGTTGCGGTTCAGGTCTACTCCATTTGCGTTGTTCCTGCCAACCAGATCCTGAGAAATGTTTGAGCCCTAAGGGGAAAATGAAGAGACAAAAAATGAAGGTTTCAGACTGAATCCTATATTTGAAGAACACTGTATAGTTCTTTTTAGGACTGTATTAGCCTAATCTATCAAATGATATAGCATTTTCTTCTTTAGTTTATCCAAAATCCCAGGGGTGTGGTTCAAGTTTCCCTGTAGACCATGTGCTAGAGGCAGAGATCCCAGGAGAAGCTCCAACAAGAGTAGGGTGTTTCAGGATAATGAGAACCCCCATTTTTTTAAAAACAGCTTTATTGAGATACAACTTACGTACCATAAAGTTCACTCATTTTAAGTGTAAAATTCAATGAATTTTAGTATGCTTACAGAGTTGTACAAGCATCACCACAATCTAAGAACATTTCTATCACCCTAAAAAGAAATCTCATGCCCATTGACAGGCACTCCTCATTTTTACTCTAGCCCTAACTAATCACTTTTTGTCTCCATAGATTTGCCTTTTCTGGACGTTTCACAAAGGGAGACCATACATTTTGTATTTGGCTTTTTTCCACTAGACATAATGTTTTTGAAGTTCCTCCATGTTGTAGCATGTATCAGTACTTCATTCCTTTTTATTGATGAATAGTTCCATTATATGGATTTACTACGTTTTGTTTACCCATTCACCAATTAACAGACTGTATTAGTTTCCTAGGCCTGCTGTAACAAATTACCACAAACTAGGTGGATTATAACAATAGAAATTTATTCCCTCATTGTTCTGGAGGTTAGAAGTCTGAAATCAAAGTGTTGGCAGGGTGACACTCTCTAAAGTCTCTAGGGGATGATCCCTCCTTTTCTAGCTTCTGGTGGTTGCCAGCAATCCTTGGCATTCCTTGGCTTATAGATGCATCACTCCAATTTCTGCTTCCATCTTCACATGGCCTTCTCTCCCGTGTGTTTGTGTCTCTGTGTACAAATTTCTTTCTTCTTATAATAACACCAGTCATACTGGATTTAGGGGCCACCCTAATCCAGTATGACCTCATCTTAACTTGATTACATACGCAAAGACTCTATTTCCAAATAAGGTCACATTCACAGGTTCTAGGTAGACATGAATTTTGGGGATTCATGGGGATATATTCGATCCAGTTGAATATTGGGGATACTATTCAACCCAGTACGTGGACATTTGGGTTGTTTCTACTTTTTGGTGATTGTGAATAATGCTGCCTGAACATTCATGTACAAGTCTTTGTGTGGACATGTGTTTTTATTTCTCTTGGGTAGATACCTAATAGCTGAACTCCTGAGTCAAAAGGTAAGTCTGTTTAACTTTTTCAGAAACTGCTAAACTGTTTTCCAACGTGGCTGCACCATGGAACACCCCCCTTTTAAAATTTAGTATCCTTGCTTATCTTTCTTCTGAGTCATATCAACTTTATGCTTACACTTCAAATTTCTCTGCTCACACTTTAAATTTTGTCATGTATTTGGTCATATATTCACCCATTCATTCATCCATTCAGTCAACCAACATTCATTCAAGTCCATCTCTGATAGACTCTCTGATAGACATGGGGAAAGAGATAATGAGACATTATTCTAGCCTTCTAGGAATTCACATACAAATTATATGTATTCATATGTGGGAAAATAGATATATACATAAGTACATAAATAACTGAAATGCATAAAGCAATAGAATAGAGAGGTGTTCAAAGGCCCTAGAAAAATCAAAATTCCATTTAATGTTTTGTGTGGCATTGGAGAAGGGGAATAGTGTCTGGCGGAGCCCTGTGGACTGAGAGAATAGCACCCAAACGGGTGGCCATTCCTGGAAGTAGGGTGCATGCTTTGATGCTGAGCACCTATAAACTTACAGATGTACTACCACTCTCATATTTTTCTAAGAAATCTTATTGTTCTCAGATTTCTTTGTTTTTCATGACATAATTCTTATCTTTTATTCTTAGATGTCATTGAAAACATAATATTTTTTTGAAGTTCTCTTAAGTGTCCTACTATCAATTCTGTCCAGTGGAAAAAATTTATCTTATTTTTCAGTTTGGAGTTTGATTTTTCACTTCTATGAGGTAATGATTTTCCTTATATTTCCAGGGGTTGACTACTTGCTTATTCGTATCAATGTAGGTCTTAACTGTCTGTATTAACAGCTATGTTAATTTACCTATCAGTATCACCACTTACACTGTGTCATTAGTTTGGCAGGCGGGTAAGGACTTCCCTTAACAGAAGGTTCCCATAAACAGGGTTAGTGGTGTATTCATTTCCTATTACTGCTGTAACAAATTGCTACAAACTTAGTGGCTTAAACCAGCACAAGTTTATTATCTTTTGGAGTTCTGGAGATCAGAAGACTGAAATGTGTCTCACAGGACTAAAATCAAGGTGTCAGCAGGGCTGTTCCTTCCAAAGGCTCCAGGGGAATCTGTTCCCTGACTTTTCCAGCTTCTAGAGGCCACCCACATTCCTTGACTCATGGTCCCTTCTGTCATCTTCAAAGCCAGCAGCATAACATCTTCAAATCTCTCTCTGACTCTGGTCTTCCGCCTCCCTCTTCTACATCTAAAGGACGCTTGTGATTGATTACACTGAGCCCACCCAAATAATCCAGGATATTTTATGGTCAATTGATTAACAACCTTAATTCCATCTGCAATCTTAATTCCCCCTTACCATGTAACATAACATAATCACAGGTTCCAGTGATTAGGAACTTGGACGTCTTGGGGGGGAGGGGCATTATTTTGCCTTACCTAAAGGTGGCTTTAAAGTTTGGTGGCCAGGTCTTCCCTGCGTAGCCATGCAGGCAGGTAGCTCTGGAAGTTTGAGAACCTGATGGGTCCTCTCCTAGATTCAGGTTCAAGATCTGCTTCCTCTGAACAAGCACACAGGAGGTGAGCAGAAGTGACTGGCTCTCCAGTGATGGCTCTAGGATTTAGTGGGCTGGCAGGGGTTTTACCCACTTCCTCCCACCTCACCTCATCACACAAAAGATGTGGGCAGGTCTGAGTGCTTCTCCAGTTTGCCCACTGCAATACAGGGAATGGCCAATAGAAGAGGAGCAGCCAGGCTGGGGTTCTCCCCCATACCTCTTTCAAATTTTCCTCCTCTTTTGGAAACTTAATTCTTGAGACATATTAGTGTGCACCTCTCTGATTTCCAGTGGACAAAATTTCCTTTTTTCACTTGTTGAGTCATGTCAGCAGGAAGTTGTGAGATTGCAAGGGTCAAATCTGTGTTTGGTTCAACATCTTGGCTCCATTCCTCTCCCTGCCTCTACTCACCTCCCAGCCCTATCCTCAAGTGGGTTTAAAATATGCTCGGGACGGGCTGGTCATGGAAGGACAGATACTGCATGGTTCCACTTGTATGGGACAGAGTGGTCAGATTCAGGGAACCAGTGAGTGGAGGGTGGTTGTCAGGGGCTGTGGGGAGGAAGAAATGGGGAGTTACTATTCAACAGTCATAAAATTTCAGTTGAGCAGGATGGATAAGTTCTGGCAATCTTCTGTACAACACAGTACCTATTGTCAACAATACTGTATTGCACACTTAAAATTTGGTTAACAGGGTAGATCTCATCTTGAGTGTTCTTACCACAATAAAACAAAATGTTAAAAAAAGTAAAATAGTGAAGTCTAGTCTTACAAATGAAAAATTTTTTTCAAGACTACCCCAAATAAACATATTTTTAAATTGGAAAAAAAAAAGCTTTAATTCACACCCCCCTCCCCAAAAAAACCCCCAAACAAATCAGGTTTAAATATAGCTTTTAAAGGAATATATTCATTGAGTAAGGCAGATGCCTGGCTTCACCCTTGAAAATTCTAATTCAGTAGATCTGGGGGGAGAGGGGAGGAATCTGGGAATCTGTATTTCGAAAATTATTCTGATGTGCAGCAACAAAAGAATCACTGCTTTAGAATTAGGCATACTGACGTTTTGAATTTATGCTAGAAAATAATCTAAAAGCCCATAGACATTTTTTCTTGTGTTCCCCTGCAAATGTAACTCTAAAATAAAGAATGAAATAGCTGAGTACTATATAAGCAGAGGCAAAAACTCTACAGAAATATAATAAAGTATGAAGAATCTAGAATTAACTCCCACCTGGCAACTCTGGAAAAAGTATGATCTGCCTGATACTTTCCCCCCAAATGCAAATGGAAGCGTCAGGTCGTGTGGGAGGGAATAGAGTATTCAGGGTTCGAAGCTAAAAGTTCAGGGAAGGAGGTCTATTTTGCAACATCCCTTCACACCTGTATAGTATTTTCCAGTTTACAAAGTGTTGTCACTGATATTGCCTCACTGATCCTCACAATGAAACCGGGAGGTCAGCTGGAAGGGTGTTGAGGGAACTGAAGCTCAGAGGAGCCCACGTTCACTGCCTAGGGTGCTCCAGGACTGAACGCAAGTCTTCATACTTTATTCTATTTCTATTGGTTTTTTTCTCTATTACATAGTGACATTTACAGTGGGACAGAGAGGACACATTGTCTACGTGCTTTTACTTTATTCCTTAAGATGGCTCTACTCTCTGCAGGCTCAGTACCTGGGCGGCAGCCAACTCATAGCCGTCCGGGTTCATGGACGGCATGATGTGAATGCGCGTGCCCTGCACCAGCCGGACGATGCGCTGGTTCCGGTTCCGGAACTCCTCACACAGGAACTCTGACAGCTGCAGCAGCAGCTCGCGGCCCAGCACCTCGTTGCCGTGCATGTTCCCCACGTACTTGACTTCCGGTTCCACTGCAAGCGTGAGAAGAGCAAATGGGAATGGGAAAGGTAGGGAAAGCCTGCAAGTGCCATTGATTCCTAATCTTGCAAAGGGACCTATTCCCTCCTTTTCTGCAATGAATCCAAGAAAATGTCATGCTTCCATTGGGTCTTTTCCAATTATCCCTGAGCCCCTTTCCAACAAATTGCAATTACAAAGGCTACAAAAATTCATGCAAGGGATAATAATGACTACCATTTATTAAACCCCTACTCTGTACTAGGCATTTATGCTCATTATTGCTAATCTTCACAGAAAACCTGTAAAGTGGCCCTTATTAGCCTCGGATGAGGGTACTGGGGAGAGGAGAGGTTAAATACTTGTCATGGTACTTGTCTGAGGTCACCTAGCTAATTAATATGATAGAGGCTGAAGCCCAGGTAGCATTTACAGCAGCTCACTGCTGCTTCTCAGAGACAAATCTTTTCAGGATAAGGAAGATGTTTTCCTTAGACCTGCTCTGGTAGATTCTTTAGGTGATATCATTACAGTTCCTAATCATCCCATTGAAAATTTAATTTTCCTGGTACTTAGGAAACTAAAATCTCTCCTTCAAATCTGAAAACATGGTGTCTTGAGGCACAGAGTAGGAAGGAGTCTGGTATGTCTCATGCCTTAGCCTTCTCTTTGGCTGTGGTAACTGTTCAATTGAAGTAAGAATTGAGGTGATGAAAAGAGCCTCTAGAACCACTTAAAGAATGTCATCCTTGCCCCCTTTTAAAAGGAAGGAGAAAAGCTCTGGCCAAGTGATTTCCCTTCCACCCAACACTCTCCTACCTTCATGACTTTTCTGATTCTGTCCCTTTTCATCTCCACATTTCCAGATCCTCCTCACCATCCTTCTAGGCTCAGTTCAAACATTACTTGCTTTATGAAGCCATCTTGGGAGTGAACTCACTGTTGCACTTCATTTTCATGGTACTTACCTCTTTCTACTCTGAGTTTTACCTAATTTTGCATGAGTCCTACTTCCTTTTCTGGAACTAGCCTTAACAATGTATGCAATTTTTAATTTTCTTTAGGACACAATCCAATGTTATTTTATCTTAGTATACCCATAGCAGTCTTTCCCAAAGGAATGTCTATAACCCACAAGAAAGGTGTAGTGGATTTTCCATAATATGGAGCCTTTAATTTTAGTACATTTCTTTAATCTTATATTATATCTTTCCTACTTTTCTTGGTGTTAAAATATCCCTTCTTTTAGGAAAGGATGGTAATAATAGATGGCAAGTAATATTCTTCAACATCTTTGTTCAGTAAAATAGAATTTGGAAAATCTATTTTGGTCCCCTCCCATCTCTCTTATTTATTTAAAAAATCTTTTTTAACTTTTCTGTGAAATCCAAAAGTCTAGGAAGAGCTGCCCCAGAGAACCTCGCATAGTGCCTCGCACTTAGTGGGTGCCCAATAGCACATTCTGTTGTCTCTACTTTTAATATATCCAGAACACAACCACTTCTCATAACAACCACTGCTATCATTTTGGTTCAAGTCCCACACCCTCATGCCTGGATTATTACAATAAATCTCCTACTTGCACCTGTCAAGCCCCATTAAAGTCTATTCTCCTGAGTCAGGGGGCAGTAAACTTTTTCTATAAAGGACCAGATAGTAAAGACTTTGGGCTTTGTGGGCTATATTGTCTCTGTCATAGCTGCTCAACTCTTCCAGCAAAAGCAGACGTAGACAATATGAAAACAAATGGGCATGACTGTGTTTCAATAAAACTTGATTTACCAAAACAGGTAGCTGGCCCTCAGGCTATAGTTTGCTGACCCTTGTCCTAAGTAATCTTTTAAAAATTTGTCAGACCTTGTCACTGCTTAAAACCCTCCAGTGGCTTCTGCCTTCAATCCAAGTAAAAGCTGGAATCTTTACAAAGGCCTATAAGACCCTACCTGATCTCCTCCTCCTGCCCAGTATCTCCGACCATTCTCAGCTCTGACCTCGTCTCTTGCTCTTCCATTATTCACTCTGCCCATTGTTCACTCTGCTGGAGCCACAGGGGCCTTGCTGGTGTTCCTCACACATGCTAAGCATGTGCTTGCTCTTCCCTCTGCCTGCAATTGGCACGTTCCATCACTTGTTCAAAAATCACCTTCACGGAGAAGCCTTTCCTAGGTAGCAACTACCCCGTCCCCCACTCATCCATGGCACTCATCCGTGGCATTCCCTGTTTCTCTTTCCTGGTTTATTTTTCCCTATAGCACTTATTTTCATCTGACATATATTTACTTAGTTACCCATTTATTGCCAGTCTTTTGTTGTTATTGTTAGTCTTTTATTGTTATTGTTGTCCAGTTGATTCTGACTCCTGGCAACCCTGTGTACAGAAGAGTGGATCTCTGCCCAGTCTTTTTGCACCATCCTCTCACCTCCCAGTGCTCTATCTGCTCCTATACACGGGGTTTTCATGGCCAATTTTTACAAGCTCTGCTGAAACCTGTCTGTTGACATCTGTCAAACACCAGTGTTTCAGCATCACAGCAACACGCAGCCTGCCATATAACAACCAACAGCAGATGGTATGCTTCCCTGACCAGGAAATGAACCCAGTGGTAAGAGCACCAAATATTAACTAGACCACCAGGCCTGGCATTGCCAGTATTACCCCACCAGAATTAAGGCACTGAGGGCAGGATCTTGTTTTATTCTGTGTTGAATATTCAGAGTCTACAAAAGTGCTTGCATATAGTAGATAATCAGTAATACTTGTGGAATGAATAACGAATGAATGAAAGGAATGAATGGATGAACAGCTAGGTTATAGGGCATAAGAGAAAAGAGGGATCAGTGGGGCTAGAATGTATGAAAAACTTTAAAGAAGGTTTGAATGCTAGAAATTAGAGGGGGCACCAAGAAGGGGGCATGGACTGAGGGGTTAACCCTCTAATATCCATTAGCACCCACAAGTGGGAGGAGAAAGCTTATTATGCAAGTGCAGCTTCAAAGCAAGGCCCTTACCCTCACTTAATCACACAGCCTTCCTTGGTGCCCCTCTCCCCACCAGCCATGTAATATTCTGGAGCTGTCATAGACAATCTACTGGGTGTGAGGCTGTCATTGAAGGTTTTAAGGAGGGGAGTGAGAAGATTATATCAGTATTAAGGAAAATTATTTTGGCATCTCAGTGCTAAATGGAAGGTTCAAAGAGCGATGGCAGTTAGGAGTTAGGAGGCTAGTTAAGAGCCTAGTGCAATAATTTAGGCAGGTTGTGATGGAGTTTGGGCTAGGGTGAAGGGTGTGGAAGTGGAGAGGAAATGAGAGATTTGCAGTTGACAGTTTGAAGGAGGAACTGACATAACTTTAATGCCACAATTGCTATAATTAAGGCAGTGAGAAATTAGAAACAATGTTAGTGCCCCTCAATAAATGAACAGTTAGATACAGCCATGCCATGAAATATTATGCAGCCAAAAAATGATGGTGTCGATCTACATTTACAGACATGGATGCTATTCATAAAAGACTGTGAAATGAGAAATGCAGATGTAGTATGATTCCAATTTTATAAAAGACATTATATGTGTGTGTAAGGGGGGTTTAAATATGCATAGAAAAAGTCTGGAAGGATATACATCAATAAGTTAACAGTAGTCATCTGTGAGTGGTGGGATTATGGGGGTGGTTCTTTTTCTTCCTCTAATTTCTAATTTTAATCCAAACAATGGATTGCTTTTGTAATAGAAGTTAACTAACAAAAAGAAATCCAGTGATTGAAACTAATACTCCAGACCTCAAACTCTTTCCAGGATACCATACTCTATCCTACCGTCATTCCCCAAAAAGATATCCCTAAACCCTTCTAAGTTTCCTGGCAGAACTAGAAAAGCTAATTGTTTCTGTTTATGTCTCCTGAGGCATTGAATGGGAAAGATAGCAAAATAGCAAGGGAGGAAAAAGGATAATGACAGGGAAGGAGGGGGGATGGGATGGGAGCAGGGAGAACACTCACCTTTTCCCAGTAAGGTCTTGAGCAAACAGAACCCAGGAAAGAGGAAGGGACGGAGCCTGAACTGGGGTTGCAGCTCTTCAGAGGCAGGGGCAGTCTGAGTGCTAAGCAGGAAAATACTTAGTACAGGCTGAGGAAGAGGTGATACTTTATAGGTAGAGGGGTCCACTGACCTCCCCAGAAACCACCCCGATTACTGGATTTGTAAGGGAAGGGTTCATACACTCCAAGAACTGCTCAGGGCTTACAGGGCTCGTGAACTCCAGGGTAGTCACTGAATTCCAGCACGTAGAGGTGTCTCCCCTTCACACTGCGCCCGATGCTGTAAACCCGCGTGATGTAGGGGCATTCGTTGTGCACCTTGTACAGCGTCCGCACAAGGTCATCATAGTGGTGGTGGCGAAAGGTCACTGGGGCAACCAACTTGAAGAGAAGGAGGAGGTGGAGGAAGACTGAGAGCAAGCCTGACATCTTGCTGGGCTTTTTCAAAGAGATCCGCTGAAATGGGCCCCACCTCTCCCAACAAGCTGGCTTCTTCACCAGTCAAAATCCAAGGGGCCAAGAACCGGTTCTTCCTAGTTTTCCACCTGTAAACACCAGTGTGACAGCACCTGGGAAGGATGTTCAGAACTGTCCCATCCAAAGTTGGAAAATTATTTATGTAGCTCTGGAATAGCTGCTCATCTCTCCTCCCCCATTTCTCTGCTTCTCCTAATCCAGGAAAACATTTTGAAAGGTTTTTTTTACTTCCCCAGATTAGGTAGTTTCACTGATTCTGGTTTACTGATTAACTGGACTGTAAACGGGCTTCAATAAATAGCTGCTTATAACCCTTTGATTCCCAGGGAATTTTGAGAAACTTGGCCTTTGCTTGTTCCCTATATTACAATTTAAGGAGGTACATTAAAATAGAGCTCTCTGTCCCTTTTCGATCCATCCCACATACTACTGCCAGACTATCTTTCTGAAGCACAGCTCTGTCTTGTCCCTTTTCTCCTCAAAAATCTTTCAACAGATACCATTGATAAAATGAAAAGATGAGCCACAGGCTGAGAGGAAACAATTGCAAATCATTTATCTGATAAAATATCTAGAATACATAAAGAATTCTTACAGCACAATAATAAGACAAAAAAAAAACCAATTTAAAAATGGGGAAAAGATTTGAATAAACATTTCACCAAAGTAGACATATGAATGGTTAATAAGCACATTTAAAGATGTTCAACATCATTGTTCATTAAGGAAATGCAACTTAAAACCACAAGAAGATATCACTTCACATTCACTAGAATGGCTGTAATCAAAAAGACACAATAACAAGTGTCGACGAGAATAGGGAGAAACTGGAACCATCATATATTGCAGATGGGATTGTAAAATGGTGCAGTCACTTTGGAAAAAAGTTTTGCAGTTTCCTAAAAGGTTAAATATATACTTACTACATAACCCGGGAATTTCACTCTTTGGTATCTACCCATGAGAACTGAAAACATACATCCACACGAAAACTTGTACATGAATGTTCATAGCAGCATTATTCACAATAGACAAAAAGTGGAAACAATCCAAATGTCCTCTAACTGGTGAATGGATAAACAAAATATGGTATATCCATACAATGGAATATTTGACAGTAAAAAGGAGTGAAGTACTGATAGATTGTACAAAATGGATGAACCTTAAAAATATTATGCCTAGTGAAAGAAGTCAGACACAAAGATCACATATTATGTGATCCAATTCATGTGAAATGTGTAGAAAAGACAAATATATAGAGACAGAAAGTAAATTAGAAGTTGCCTAGGACTGGGAGTAGAAATGTAGAGTGACTATGAATGGACGCAAGATTTCTTCTTAGGGGATAAAAGTGTTCTAAAATTAGATTGTAGTAATTGCACAATTCTGTAAATATACTAAAATTCATTGAATTGTATACTTAAAACAGATGGATTTCATGGTATACAAATTATATCTCAATAAAACTACTTAAAAAAAAGAAATACAAATAATTAAGTACAGCCCCCAAAGAGTTAACTATAAATTTACCATACAACCCAACAATTCCACTCTTGGGTACCTGCCCAAGAGAACAAAGACTTATACACAAGAATGTTCACAGCAGCATTATTCATAATAGCCAAAAGGTGGACTTGACCCAAATGTCCAGTAACTGGTGAATAGATAAATAAAGTTTGGTATAGCCATACAATTGAACACTGTTTAGCAATAGAAAGGAATAAAATATTAATACAGTCTATAACATGGATAGACTTCAAAAAACACCATGCTTAGTGAAAGAAGCCAACACAAAAAAAACACATATTGTATGATTCCATTTATATGAAATTTCCTGCAAAAGTAAACCTGCAGAGACAGAAAGTAAATAGTGGTTGCCTGGAGCTAGGGATGGGAATGGGGATTAACTGTAAGTGGGCATGAGGGATCTTGTTGGAGTCATGGGGATGTTCTAAAACTGGATGATGGAGATGGTTGCACAACTTGGTAAATTTACTAGAAGTCATTGAATTGTACACTTAAAATGTGTGAATTTTATGGTATGCAAATTATATCTCAATAAAGTTGTTTTAAAAAAGCCAAGTTTCAGTAGATCTTCATGCACTATAGTATAAAATCCAAATGTCTCAGCCTGGTCTTCAAGTCCTTCCTACCAGGTCCACTTGTGACTAGTCATCCTGTCCCTCACTCCAGCGCAGCCCCACTGCACCGCCTACTGTCTTCTGAGCATGCACTCATCGGCTGCCTCCTGCTTTTGCTCATGCTTTTTCCTAGGTGACTTAACCCAGCTCCAAATCCTGGGTCTTCCTCATGTCCCCTTGCAATTGCTGCTACAGTCAGTCTTTGTATCTCCAGTTCTTGTTGCTCTCCCTGTTATGTGCTTATCCACTGTGCTAGGTATTAGGTGTAAGGATATGGTGCAGCCCTGCTGATACACTGTTCCTGGCCTCTAGAATGATTACCAGCCTCTAGCACAGAGCCTAGCACAGATGCACATTTGTTGAGTGAATGAACGAGCAAACCCATTATTGACTTTTCCTCTTGCGTCCTGCTGCTCTGCCTTTAGCAAACTTTCCCAAGGAAATCCTATGCTTTTATAATCTGCCAATAAAGATAGTTATTCTCTCTTGGATATATTGGGTAAACACTATATAGCCAGGCCAGTCTGGCCTGCCGACAGTCCAGAGGGTTGGCCCAGGATAAGTACCAAATTGGCAGTACCACAGGGCTGCTCCCTTCCACATGCTGCTAAAATCCCCTAATTTTCTGATGCAATCCTGACCCCCCCCCCCAGGTGGTAAAGGCAGGGATCAAGAGAGAAGACTGAGAGGACATCATTAATGCTGTCACACATTAGGCCCTTGATCTAAGACAATATCTACTGTCACTACTGAAGGCTTGGCTTAGTGGACCCCAGATCACACCAAATTGTTCCTCTGCAGAGTTCCCATTTCTCAGGCAAATGGGCCTATAGTTCTTACGAGGGCCTCACTCATGCTAAACAGATGACTCCCATTCTCTAGGAGAAGTATGCACTCTCCCTGCCTGTTTGAACTTCGTGTTGTTGTAAACAGGGACACCCTCTGTATATCAGGGCTGAGGTTGGCACTCCTTCACTAGAATTCCACATAGAGTACCAGAGCATGTGGCCTGAAGCCAGAGGGCATACAATGCCTCTCAAAGCAACTAGCAGTAGAAGAAACTTGAGTGTCAGAGGGACATGATATTTAAAAAATTTTTTTCCAGCTTCATTGAGATATAATTGACATATAATATTGTGTATATTTAAGGTGTACAATGTGATAATTTGATACGTGCATATATTGCAAAGTGATTACCACAATAGGGTTAGTTAACACCTCCATCATCTCGCGTAATTATCTTCATGTGTGTGTGGTGAGAACATTTAAGGTGAGAACATTTAAGATGAGAACATCTAAGAACTCTCTTAGAAACTTTCAAGTACCTGTATACAATACAGTATTGTTAACTACCAGCACCATGCTGTACATTAGATCCCCAGAACTTACTCATCTTATAGCTAGGAATTTGTACCCTTTGGCCAACATCTCATTTTCCCCCACCCCCTAGCCCCTGGCAGCCACCATTCTACTCTTTGTTTCTATAATTTATCTTTTTTAGATTCCACAGTGAGATCATGCAGTATTTGTCTTTCTCTGTCTGACTTATTTCACTTAGCCTAATGCAGACAGATATGATTTTAAATACAAGTTTGACTCTGTCTTAGGCCATTTAACCTTGAGCAAATTAATTAACTTCTCTAAACCTCAGTTTCCTTCTTAGAATAGAGAAAAAACAGCTCCTTCTATGCGTTATGTGGATCAAATAAGATAACGTATATAAGGCCTTCTGCACAGTGCCTGGCCCATGGTAAGGACCCAATAGATATTATTAGCAGCATTAATAGTAGCGGCAGCAGCGTTAAGCATCTGAAACCAAGAACGAAGAGGTTAAAAAATCTTCCCTGGGCTAGAAGAAGAGAAAAAAACCTTTGAGATAAGCTTTGCTAACTGCAGTTGTGCATACTCAACACAACCAACTGTTGTTCAAAACTAACCAGATCTTTCTGTCTCTCCTTAGTATATGAATGAGCTGTCTTTCCCAGGAAGTCAAGGTCCAGATATCAAGATTCAGCCTCACAAGGCCAAGTGCAGGCTGTTGATGAAAACTAACCAGAAAAGTCCAGACAATCAAGGGAAAAGAAATTCAGTCTTCAAGGCCAAATGCAGGCTGGTGGGAAGGTGCCAACCAGCAAGGCCACATGATCCCCCTCGCCTATCTAAAACCCCAGCATGTGCTCTCCCTCCCCTACCTAAAAACCCAGATAAAAACTCCTACCTTTTTCCCTTTGAGGAGGTGGATCTGAGTTCTGACTCCCATCTCCTTGTCTGGCTGCCTTTTGACAGTAAACCTCTTTCCTTGCCACAAGCCTGGTGTTTCAGGTTTTTTTAAATTGGCCCTCCTGTGCGGTGGATAAATGAACCTGTGTTTGCGTTCAGTAACACATCTGCTCTGAGTTAGGTGATGAGAATACAATTCATTCACTCAACAAATATATATAAAGCCTTTACCACTAAAGGCTAAAGGTTTTACATATATTATCCTTTTCAATCTAGAACAAAACCAACGAAGACCGCTGCCAGTGTGGTGCTTACAGTCTAGTGAAGAGATAGGCAATCAAGAGTGAAAAGGCAGTCTCTGTCCTTGAAGATCCAGACAAGTGAACAAGTATAGCACTGGGGGACGAGTGAGGGATGCAACCACATGGGACCACCAAGCAGGGTCACCTAAGCTAGTTTGGGAGGATCAGGGAGGGTTTCCTAGAGGATATGTGGGAGATGAACTAGATCAGAGAATCCTGTATCCTCCTGTTATAAGTGTAATAATGGCCCCACAAAGATGTCCACATTCTAATCCCTGGGACCTGTGAATATGTTATGTTACATTGCAAGGGGGAACAAAGTTTTCAGATGGAATTAAGGTTGCTAATGAGCTGATCTTGAGATGAAGGGATCATCCAGGCAGGCCCAGTGTAATCCCAATGTCCTTATAAGTGAAAGAAGAAGGTGGGAGGGTCAGAGTCTGAGTGAGGAGATGTGAGAAAGACTCAACCAGCCATAGCTAGCTTTGGAGGTGGAGGAACAGGGCCGTGAGCCAAGGAATTCAAGCAGCCTCTGAAAACTGAAAAAGACGAGGAAACACATTCTCCCCTGGAGCCTCCAGAAAAGAATGCAGCCCTGACAGTATCTTGATTTTAGTCTGGTGAGACCCATTTCAGACTCATGATCTCCAGAACTGTAAGATAATGATTTGGGGTTGTTTTAAGCCACTACACTTGTGGTGATTTTTTTACCACAGCAACAGGAAATTAATACACCCCCTAATACCTTAAGTCTTGGACAGAGTTGGGGCTCTTGGGTGTTGGGAGAGGCTGGAGCAAAAGACTTGCTTGTCTGACATCCTTCCAGGGTCTTAACTCAAATCCTGGTAAGCCAGCCCTGCACATGACCATGTCTGCCCAGGCCAGTTGGCATCTTCAGGTTCTCTCTATTTCTTGTCTTCACCCTAATGTTAGGCACTTCTTTCTGCATTCTCAGAGTCCTTAAAGCCGCCCTTGCCTGAACTAAAAAGCCTCCACTCTGCCTTAGACAAACATTAATAATATGTCACAATGCTATATTGCCTTACAGGGTACCAACTAGTTCCTTATTTATTCCCCAACAACGGCCCAGGGAGGAGGGTGCTGTAATTCCCATTTTAGAAGAGGGATTCACAGAGAGTCACATAACCAGTATGTAGTGGAGGAAGACCTACCTCCAGGCACTCTGGCACAGTGAGCCCAATATCCTTCTCAACTAATTCCAGGGAATACAGATATGGAGCAGGAGTAAGAACACACCAGAGACATGTGAGCAAAGAAAGGAGTACATTACAACTTGGAGAGGGTTAGGAGGAGGTAGAAGGATACTTACCTCTTCTTACTTCTTACTTACCTCTACCTCTACAGGTAGGGTGGGGGAGGAGCACTCATTCCTCTTTCTTCTGTCACCCTTTCTGACACCATAGGCAAAGGAGAGAGGGAGTTGGGAGAGAGACAGACAGACAGACAGAGACAGAGACAGAGACGGAGACAGAGAGAGACTTGTTGGGGCAAATGAACCAACCTTCCCAACCCATACCTCCACTTATCTTAGTGTTAAAATTTCTTTCTATCCTCCAGCAGTAACTCTGAGCTTCTGCAGAGCAGCCTCCTTTTAATTTAACCCTGCTTAATGAATATTAGCTGACTGGACCTATAAATGAATGAAGAGTCCAGCTCAATTCGAATCACCAATCGCTAAGAGATATTTTTTTTATTGTGGTGTAGTTGACATATAACATTATGTTAGTTTCAGGTGTATAACATAATGATTCGATATTTGTATATATTGTGTAATGATCACTACAGTAAGTCTAGTTAACATCCGTCACCATACATAGTTACAACTTTTTTGTTGTTGTGATGAGGACTTTTAAGATCTACTCTCTTCGCAACTTTCAAATGTGCAATACAGTACTGTTAACCGTAGTAACCACGGTGTACCTTACATCCTCATGACTTATTTATTTTTTAACTGGAAGTTTGTACCTTTTGACCCCCTTCACCCATTTCACCAACCCCCTGACCTCTGGCAGCCACCAATTTGTTCTCTGTATCTATGAGCTTGGTTTTTTGTTTTTGTTTTTGTTTTAGATTCCATATATAAGTGAGACCACATGGTATTTGATATTTGGGTTTTAAGTGTTATGAGAGTGTAGGCCAAAGGGCACCTGGCCAAGTGCCCTCTCCAAGTGGAGAGTAAGGAAAGTCAGTTCTCAGGACAGACCAAGACCTTTCCATTTTTTGCCTGGAACGTTCTTCTCCCAGCTCATCTTATACTTTTGATCTTAGCATAATGATTGCAGAGACTTTCCCCTGATCATCTCATGTAAAGACTTTCCCCTGGTCATGCCTAGTCTATCTCCTATTTATTTCACTCAGAATGACATTAGTCTGTCATTGTCTTGTTTATTTATTTACTTGTTTGTTTATTGGGCATCTCTCTCAGTAGAAGATAAACTCAGTGAGGGCTATGGCTAATTTATCTTTCTGTTCTCCACTCAATTCCAGTACAATGTGCTGAATAAATTAAAAAACAAATGAAGGCAGTAAGGTATGAACTGAAATCTGAGATCTGAATGAGTAGATGTTAACCAGATGACAGGGGTGGAGGAGTGGGAGGGTGTGGGAGAGTTTTTGAAAGGGAAAAGCTTGTTGGTTTCTCCTTATCCCCCTGACCCAGCTGGAGTCTGCCAGGGTTCTGTCCTTGGGTTTCTTCTCTGTACGTGCACTTACTCCCAGATGATCTCATCCACAAATCCCACTATAAGCTGATGACTCAAATTTATCTCTCTTGCTTCTACTTCTCTGAACTCCTAAACTGTACTTCCAACAGCCTACCTCACATCTCCACCAGGATTTCTAATAGGCATCCATGCCTAATGCCACCCACCCCACTCCAGGGAGTCACAGCAGAGCCTTACAGATACAAACTGCTTCCACAAATGGCACCAAATGATAGGTTGGCTGGATGAGGAGAAACCAGTCCTGTCCCCCAGCACTCCCTTTTCACCTTGCCTGCTTAATATTTCTCAAAGCACTTATTACCATCTGACATATTGTATGTTTAATTGTCTGCTTATTGTCTTCTCTCCCTTCTCTCTGAGGATATAAGCACCTTGTAGGCAGAGAATTGATGTCTTTTATTTTCTGCTGTATCTCCAGCAGCTACAGTACAGCTTGGCATGTGGTGAGCTCCCAATAAATGCTTGTTGAGTGAGTGAATGATTAAAATGCTTTTACCCATATGATCCCATTGAGACCATTATATTCCATATACATATATGAGAACCCCTAACATTTAAATGATTTTCTCAGGTCATTTAACTTATATTTGGCAAATCTTGACATTAAATTATCTTTCTGACTCCAAAGCCTAGGTGCTTTCCACAACAGCAGGATGCCTCTGTCACTTCAGCCTGGTTATGTTGTGAAAACTGCCTCCAATTTGGCTTCCCATTCTTAAGGTTACCTGAAAAAATAATTCTTTTAAAAAATGACTTTCTAGAGCCGGCCTGGTGGCATAGTGGTTAAGTTCACGTGCTCCACTTCGGCAGCCCGGGTTCATGGGTTCGGATCCCTGTTGCAGACCTACACCATTCATCAAGCCATGCTATGGTGGTGACCCACATACAAAATAAAGGAAGATTGGCACAGATGTTAGCTCAGGGCCAATCTTCTCCAAGCAAAAAAAGGAAGACTGGCAACAGATGTTAGCTCAGGACCAATCTTCCTCATCAAAAAAAAAAAAATTGAAAAGACTTTATATGTTTATGTAAAAATGAAATATGTTTGTTATAAAAATGCAGACAACGTAGAAAATTACAGGAGTAAAAATAAGATACTACTCCATACCCCATCAGCTAGGAATAACCACTGTTATCAATGGTGGCAATCAATCCTTTTGGAATTACTCTTAAAGTGTGTTCCTTCCCTCCTCTGCTTCCCAATAATGGCAAATATTGCCATGATTGATCCAACTGCTTAGGCCAAAACCTAGGACTCATCCACAGTCCCTTTCTTTATCTTACTCCCCATATCAGCAAGTTATACTGACTCTGCTTTGAAATATATCTGGAAACTGACTACTTCTCTCACCTTGGCTGCTGTCATCCTAGTCCAGGTCACCCTATAGTTCTTGCTTGGATGATGTCAATAGCCTCCTTGAATATTCTCCCTGCTTCCATTTTTGCCCCACCAGTTTTATTCCCTACACAGTAGCCAGAGTGTTGTAAAGACATTAAATCAAATTACTTTCCCTCTCAAAACATTTAAGTGACTTCCTACCATACTTAGAATAAAATTAAAAATCTTTACAACGACATGAAGGCCCAGGAAGGGACAATTATATGTCCTTCCTATTCCTTGAACATACCAAGTTTACTTCTGCCCCAGGGCCTTTATATTTGCTGTTCTCTTTGCCTGGAATACTCTTCTCCTAAATCTTTGCATGGCTTTTCCCTTTACATCATTTAAATCCATGCTTAAATGCTACCACCTTAAAATGGTTGGCAATGACCTCCCTACCTAAACTAGTCCCTGGCTCTTACTCCTTATCATCCTCTAACCCCTTACTCCATTCTTCTTCTTAATACTTATTATCTGAAGGCACACAATATAATTCTTTTTTGTTGTTGTTGTTGGTACCCACCACTAAAATGTAAGCTGCATGAAGGCAAGGATTACTGTCTAAGTGCTCAAGAAATGTTTGTAAAATGAATAAATTTGCAGATAGAAGGATGGGTAAATAATTTTATGAAGAGATTATAGCCTTTATGCTTTTAAAAATAAAAATTACTATCCTGGACATTTCTTTTGTTTAACAGAAGAAAAGAAAGTTGAAATAAAGCTGAAGAAATTGCTTAACTTTAGAAAAATGTCTCTTCACAAGGTGAAATAATAGTCGCCAACTGATGGCTCTAAAGAAATAAAAGGCATAGAAGTCATTAAGGGCTGGCAACTGTTATCCTGCTGATTTTTCAACCATATATTTCATCTTTAGATGATATATATTCAATCTATGCTGTGAAAGATCTTTTTTAAATTTATTTATTCATTCAACAAAAATATATTGAACACTTTGTGTCAAGCTCTGGTGTAGGTGCTAGATAATAAAACAGGCAAGATCCCTACTTTCATGGTGTGAGAGAGAGAGAGAGAGAGTGAGTGTGTGTGTGTGTGTGTGTAGGAAGCAGAAAATTAACCAATACCTAATGAAAGAGACATTTTCAGATTTATTTATGAAGAAAATAAAGCAGAGTATGGTGATAGAGATTGGCCTGGGGTGGGCTATTGGGGTTTGGAGTAGCTGGTTCAGGTCAGAGATGGCCTGTCCTAGGCAAGTGACATTTGACTTGAGATTTGAATCACCAAAGGAGTCAGTCAGGTGAATCTGTGGGGACAGAGAGCAGTCCAAGCAGATGGAAGAGCCAGTGCATATGCTCAGAGCAGGGCAGGCTGGCCTGTCTCAGGACTGGAGAGTGGCCAGTGTCAGAGCTGGGAGACCAAGGGGAGTGCAAGAGGAGAGTGGGGAGTGGGCACGCACCTCATTCGCTTGGCAAGGAGTTCAGATTTTATTCCAAGAGTAATGGGAAGACATCAGGGAGCTTTAAATAGGGGAATGGCATCAAGTTAGCTCTCCCTTTTCCTAAATGCCTCCAGAATTGTTAGCCACATCACTGCTGGTATTCTAAGATTTCCATTCAGGTCTGTGTCCACAATTCTCACAACTGTTTAGCTGTCTTGTAGATTTAAAATGATACAATGATCATTATTTTTTTTAAACTGTTGTTTTTTCTTCCTCCCTCCCTCCCTTTGTTTTCTTTCAGAAGAGAAGCTAATTTTATTATTTCCCATGATTACATATTAAACAGAAATTTTATAGAGAAGGAAAAAAAGCTCATAGAAGGAAAAGAAATATAATTTAAACCTGAAAAATATTATTTTTTCTCTGATGTTAGGTTGATACCTTCCCAAAGTACATTTGTCTGGCCTTCACAGTAAACTTTGTTCACTAGTCAAAGCCTGCCATAAAATCAAGGCTGTCCTTGTCTCTGTCTATTCTACTGCTTTTGACAGTGGAATATAAAAAGCCACGTACTCCTGGTGTTTCAAGTCCGTGTTGAGCTCTTTGTAATGGTTTTGTTTTTCTCTTTTATTTTTCTTCCTGAGCTCTTCCTTTGGCCACCTCCCTGCTGTTCTCCTTCCTGAATGGCTTTCTCTATAGTCTCTAATTTTCCGGGAGTGTTCTCTGCCCCCAGAACCCTATATACATTAGGATTAGATAGAAAACTCCAAGTGACTGTAGCTTTACTTCTTTCTCACATAAATGAAGTTTGGAAGCAAGCAGTTCAACACCATTGTTATGATCATCAAACGGCCCAGGCTTCTTCTAGCTTGTTGCTCTCCAAGTCTCAATGTACATTCACCTTATTGTCCAGACAGATGTCCCAGCCCTGTCATCATGTTCCGGTTGCAGCCACCAGGAAGGAGCCCAACTTCTTCCTTCAAAAGCAAGCTTCACACCCTCACACTCTGCTGGTGGGAATGGATAAATGGAATGTGGTGTATACGTACTCAGCAATAGAAAGAAATGAAGTACTGGTTGAGTGACATCAGCATCATGGCAGAGTGAGCTTTCCTCTTAGACTCCCCCCCCTAAGATACAACAAAAAGGACATTCATATACCAACAGAGGACACTCACACAACACAAAAGGTGTCTGATAGACGCATGCAGCTTTACGTCTGAAGGTGGAGATGCTGGACTCCCCAGAGGAAGTGGAAGGAGCTAAGGAGAACTCCTGCCCCTCCTGAATGGCAGTGACCCTGAGACTGCATGGCTCTCAGGGGAGAGGGGGGAGGGGTGGCCCTCCAGAGGAAAACCATCACTCTCCAAGTTCCCTCACAGCCTGTGGGAAACTCCCACACAGAGGTGACTGAACTGTTGTGTGGGTGCCTTCATCAAGTTAGCACCCCAGTAGAACAGATAGCAAGGGAAGAGCAAGAAGCCCCTGGGATCGCACAGGTGAAAGAAAGCACCCCTCCCACACCCAGCAGTCCAGCTAAGCCTGTTGGCCAGAACACCCATGCATTCCTTAGAAAAGCAGCAGCTAGAGGCCAGGGCTCATGGTGGACCAGAGTACACAGCTCTTGACCCCCACCCAGTGGTGGTAGGTGGAAGCTGCGACTAGATACTATCACTACATAGGGGCACAAATCTGCACTGTCAAAGAGTATAAAAAAATATTAAATCTCCAGACCAGAAGAAAAATGACAAGCACCCAGAAATCAATCCTGAAGGCTCAGACATCTATAGTCTAAATGAAAGAGAATTCAAAATAGCTATCATAAAAAAGCTCCTAAATCAGGAACTTCTTCACAAAAGGGATTGAAACTATAAAGAAAAACCAACCAGAAATATTGGACATGAAAAGCACAATGGAGGAGATAAAGAAAAATCTGGAGCCTTTAAATAACAGAGCTAACAATGTGGAGGATAGAGTTAGCAATCTAGAGATTAGGAATATAGAAATACATCCAAGGGAGGAGGAGAGAGAACTAAGACTGAAAAGAAATGAAGAAATTATCTGAGAAATATCTGACTCAATTAGGAAATGCAACATAAAGATTATAGAAATTCCAGAGGGAGAAGGGAGGGGAAAAAGGAGCAGAGAGCTTGTTCAAAGAAATAATAGCCAAGAACTTCCCAAACATGGGGAAGGAGCTGGAAATACAAGTAAATGAAGCCAATAGATCTCCTAACTATATCAATGTAAACAGACCCTCTCCAAGGCATATAGTCGTAAAGCTGGCAAAAGTCAATGACAAACAAAAAATATTCAGGGCAGCATGGCAGAAGAAAATAACTTACAAAGGATCCCCTATCAGGCTTTCAGTAGATTTCTCAGCAGAAACCTTAAAGGCTAGTAGAGAGTGGAATGACATATTCAAAATTCTGAAAGACAAAAACTTTCAGCCACGAATACTCTATCCAGTGAAAATATCCTTCAGATATGATGGAGAAATAAAAACTTTCCCAGATAAACAAAAGCTAAGGGAGTTCATTGCCACAAGACCACTGCTACAAGAAATGCTTGAGAAGGCCCTCATACCTGAAAAAAAGTGGGGGGGGGGGGAAGGATACAAAGCCTTGAGCAAGGAGAAGAATAGGTAGACAAAATCAGAAAGATTGCAGCTCTCTATCAGAACAGGTTAGCAATCACTTAATTATAACATCAAAGATAAAGGGAAGGCAAACACCAAAAATAAATATAATCTCATCATTTTAACCACAAACTCACAACACAGGATGGAATAAGTTGTGACAATAATAACTTAGAAGGGGAAGGGGAAAGGGGTGGAATTGACTTAGTCTAAGGAAATAGGGGGCTATCAGGAAATAGACTATCTCATCTACAAGATTTTTTATACAAACCTCATAATAACCACTAAACAAATAATCAGAAGAGAGAGACAAATGATAAATAAAGAAAAAACTAAGAAAACCATCATAGGGAGTACCAAACTGAATTGGTAGTCTGAAACACATGGGACAAGAAACAAAGGAAATGCAGAAGAACTGGAAAATGAACAATAAAATGGCAGCATTAAGCCCTCATATGTCAATAATCACTCTAAATGTAAATGGATTGAATTCTCCAATCAAAAGACACAGTGTGTCAGGATGGATTAAAAAACAAGATCCAACAATATGCTGCTTCCAGGAAACACATTTTAGCTCTAAAGACAAACACAGGCTCAGAGTGAAAGGATGGAGGATGATACTCCAAGCTAATAGCAAACAAAAGAAAGCAGGTGTTGCCATACTTATATCAGACAAAGTAGACTTCAAGATAAAACAGGCAATGAGAGACAAAGAAGGCAATATATTATGATAAAAGGGACACTCCACCAAGAAGACATAACACTTATAAATATATATGCACCCAACACAGGAGCACCAAAGTACATAAAGCAACTATTAACAAACTTAAAAGGAGATATTAACAACAACACAATAATAGTAAGGGACCTTAACACCCCGCTGACATCAATGGATAGATCATCCGGACAGAAAATCAACAAGGAAATAGTGGATTTGAACTAAAAACTAGACCAGATGGACTTAATAGATATGTATAGAACACTCCATCCAAGTACAGCAGAATACACGTTCTTCTCAAATGCACATGGAACATTCTCAAGGATAGACCATATGTTAGGAAACAAGGCAAGCCTCAATAAACTTAAGAAGATCAAAATCATAACAAGTATCTTTTCTGACCATAATGCTATGAAACTAGATATCAACTAAAAGGAAAAAACTGGGAACATGACAAATGTGGAGACTAAATAACATGATACTGAATAACTAATGGGTCATTGAAGAAATTAAAAGAAAAGTACTGCTACATGCTCTCACATGGACGAACTTCGAAAACATCATGCTAAATGAAAGAAGCCAGTCACACACACAAAAATACATATTGTATGATTCCATTTATATGTGGTGTGTCCATTATATCTAAATAAGCTACTAAAAAAATAAAAACAAAAGCAAACTTCCCACAGTTTTACACATGGCTTCCATTTACATCTCACAGGCCATGAGTTAGTCACATCATCATGCCTACATGCAAGGGAAGCTGATAAATGTAGTCTTTATCCCAGACAGCCTTGTGCCCAGCTAAAAATCAGAGGTTTTATTACAATACAAAGAGAGGACAGATATTGTAGAACATTGGCTATCTCTGACCTGCCCTGGCCAGACCTTAGACCTTGTCAAACACCCCAGAGGATCACTGGATGCACTTCTCAGAAACAGGACACAATTTTAGGTAAATTGATCTCTTTCTGAGAGTCTGTGAAGGGATGTGTTGGCTCTATGTTCTCATATATTTTAGGTCAAAATTCTCTTCATTTGGCAGTCATTCTTCATAGTTCTGTTTTGTAACTTTTTCCTTGTTTATGGAAGGTGGACGTTTCTTTTTTATTTTTTGCTCTTTTACTTTGCTTTCAGTTGGTTTCAAGAGTTAGAAGTGAATTCAAAATGCCCTCTTCCTACTTTCTTTAACTGGAATTTGCCAGTAAAAATATTCTTGAATATGGTTTCCTCTAAAGTGCAGCCCTTCTGGGGTTTCCCAGAACGTAAAATCCTTCTAGGGTTTTCTCTGCTTTTTGAATCTAGCCCATCCTCCAGTGTTGGATTTTCAATGCTCTCTATAAACAGGTTGATCTTCTTGTCCAGGTAAACTCCCCTCAGACCCCATCTCCCACATTGTCTGCTCTAGTCATGTCTCACTTTTCAATAACAGTTTTGTATAAACTGTAGAGTGCTATGCGTATGTTAGTTGTATTGATTATTTTCTCATTGGCTTAACTAGGATGCTTCGCCCTTTTGCCTGTTCCTCAGGGACCTCAAATGCAACTTGTTTGAATCTAAAGGCAGCATGTCTGCCCCCATAGCAGCTCTTCTTGGGAAGTGGCGCCACCTGTTGCCCAAGTCAAAAACGTGGGAGCCATTCTAAATTCTTCCTACTCACTCATTTCCCAAATTTATTCACCTTCTAAGCCCTCTCAGTTTTCTTTTTTGCCAATCCTCACAACTGCTCCTTACTGTTCACCTCCACTGCCACTGCCTCAGTTCTGCTCTCAGTCATGCTTGCCTGGATCTTCCTTCCCGCCTGGGGTTCAACCCTCCCCCTCCCTGCCACTGCACAGGTCAGCCAGCAGCCAGGCAATCTTCCTTCCATGCAAACTGCGTCAGGTCTCCTGCATGCCCCCCCCCCCCCACTCTTCAGATCCTTTATTGGTTCTCCATTCTCCTCGGTTAAGTCCAGACTTCTTTCCCTGCCAACAGGGCCCTCATGACCTGGTGTTTGCTGCCTCCCAGCATCAGATTGCCTCTCTTCCCCAACACCCTTCCTTCCTGCTAGCCATACCAAACAACTTGCAGTCTTTCAAAAGCCTCTATATTTTTTCCTCCAATTTTTAAAAATTATGGTAAAATACACCAGTATAAAAGAGGTTTTGAGGATTTCCTGTCCCTCCATTCGGAAGCTAACTGACTCCTATTTGTGTTTCAAAACTAACTTCAGTCATCATTTTCTCTAGACCTCTCTTTCACTTGCTCCTGGTCTGATTTCAGTGTCCCTCCCTTGCGTTTCTGTAAAACTCTGCATACTTCTCTACAAACCTAGCATTATGCTATAATTGTTGGGTTATTTGTTTGTCTTCCCTGATTAAAATATAAGGTCCTTAAGGCTAGGAACAATATCTTATTTGTTTCTGGACTCCCAGTTCCTAGCATATACTTAGTAAATAACAGGTATTAAATAAATGTTGAAAAGCTACAACAAATCATGAACTATCTCCTCTGCATTAACGTTCGTTGACTTTAGAACAGGGTGGGAAATGATTAAGTGGAATTCCAGAAATCCATGCTCTTCCACATGACCCTACTAACCCTACTTCCAACAGGGCAATCATTGGTTCAGTGACATGTTGACTCAGATTGCCCTCTAGCCAATGGCAAGCATGCATGGCATGGACTCTGCATCCATTCTGTGTACCACTGTTGCTTAATGTGTAAATAGCCTGCACCTGTGCAATCCTCCTTGTTAGGAATAAAGAGGTTCTTTCTGAGTTTGAAAAAACTAATGTAATGTGTGTTTACTGATCTGACATCATAGCAGGTATTAAGGTATCAGGCAGAAGGTTAACTGGAAGAGAAGAGCCTGACTCCAAGTGATCTGGTCATCTGGGATGAAGGGACTAACATACTCAGACTTCAAGCAGCCCTGTTAACTAGACCAGTAATGGACTATAGGTCCAAGTATAGTAAGGGATAACTATATTTCATTGATTCTAACGTGCTCTTTATTTCACATTTTAATGTCTCTGAAACTGGTATGTGTCTTAAAACAGAAGACATCTTAGATTCAGAGAAATACAGTATTATAATAATAAGTGCAAGAGAAATCCAACATGTCACTATTATACCAGAGAAATATAATAACAAATATTAATTGATTTAATAGTGACTAAACCTGGAATTTCACACATTAAACCATGAAACAGAGTGGAAAAAAGCAATGAGTGGCTTACAATGAATGTCCAAAAACTTGAATTTACATTGACAGAGGTAGAATTTTCAATGACTTGATAATAAAAAATATCATTTATGAGCCCCTCCTAATTGCCAGCAAAAATACATACATTATCACGTATGTTGAGTAATCCTCAACTTCCTAACCCTAGAAGGTAGGTGTTATTAATTCCATTTTTTAGATGAAGATCAGAGAAAGTCTGAACTTGCCCAAGGTCACATAGCTAGAAAATGTCAGATATGATCAGAGTTCAAAACCTATTAACTTGGTTCTCTTCTATGTTCCCTCCTGAAGCAAGCACTGGCCCCAAAGATAAAAATAATTACCTAAGACCAAATTTTTTGTTTCAGTTTGAGCAACTGGATCATCACTGAAGATCAAACATATTCCTTATGTGTTAGTAAAGACAAGATAAATAGGAAAAAGAGGCCTGAGCAAGCTTCTTGGGTTTGGTCTATAAAAGCCCTGAGAAGTGGAAATTCATGGGCGTTATTTATTCATCCCAAATAACCATAAATATGAATCTGAGTCTAGTTTCACCAAAAATTCAGAGCTAGAACTGTCCACTCTGATTATATTATAACTCTTTGTATCGGATTATGTAAAGGTCTTTGAGACTTAAAATTTGACATCACAAAGGTATTTTGTCCTAAATCTTTCTTGCTGCGATTGCAAATTTGTAGGAATACCTACTATTTGCCAGACAGGACCTATGCATGAAATTGAATCCATAACTCCTGTCTTTTCCCCTGATATCAACATCAGCCTTAATCTAGCCTGAGTTTGCCAAGCCCCCTTGGAAACTCTGGATGGGATTCTTGACTCTGTATAAATGGCCCAATTCCCTCCAGTTCTGGTCATGCCTGGTTCTGGGATCTTCCCTTCCCCTTACTGTCCTGTTCCGATTCACTACTTCTGGTGTTCCAGCTTGCCTTGAGCTGGGATATTGTCTTGAACCTGAGTTTTGACTGTTGCATGCCCTGAGACAGGCTTTAGAAAATACCTATTGGTCATAAAGTACTTACTAGTCATCCTGCTTTTACTTTATCAGGACAATTTGTACTAATTATTGATGATTTTGTGCTTGTGTATATATTCTTTTTTTTAAGTCAGTTTTTTGAGATATAATTCACATACTATAAAATTCACCCATTTAAGTGTATAGTTCAGTGGTTTTCAGATTATACAGAGTTGAAAATCATCACTGCAATCTAACTTTAGAATATTTTCATCACCCCCCAAGAAAATCCTGTACCCATTTGTAGTCACTTTCCAGCCCTAAGAACCACTACTCCACTTTCTGTCTCTGTGTATTTGCTTATTCTGGATATTGTATATAAATGGAATCATACAATATATGGTCTCTTGGGTCTGGCTTTCTTCACTTTGCATTATGTTTTCAAGGTTCATCCATACTGTAGCATATATCAGCACTTCATTCCCTTTTTATGGCCAGGTAATATTCCATTATGTGGATATACCACTTTTGTTTATCCATTCATCAGTTGATGGACATTTGGGTTGTTTCCACTTCTTGAGTATTATAAACAATGCTACTGTGAACATTCTTGTACAAGTTTTTGTTTGGACATATGTTTTCATTTCTCCTGGGGATATACCTAGGAGTGAAATTGCTGGTTCATATGGTAACTCTATGCTTAACATTTTGAGGATCTGCCAAACTCTTCCAAAGTGACTACAGTATTTCACATTCACACCAGAAATCTGTGAGAATTCCAACATTCTCACAAACACTTGTTATTATCTGTCTTTTTTATATTAGCCTATTAGTGGGTGTGAAGTGATATCTCACTGTGGTTTTGATTTGTATTTCTGTGGTGACCAATGATATTGAGAATCTTTTGGTGTGCTTATTGGCTATTTGTATATCTTCTTTGAAGAAACGTCTATTCAAATCCTTTGCCCATCTTTTAATTTGGGATATTGGTCTTTTTACTGCTTAGTTATAAGAAACTCTTTCTGACCTAGCTATTGTTAACATAAAGGGTGCCGACCATGCCTACAACCTAAAGTTAGGTGCTGTTCTCTGGGGCAGAACTACTTTAAGCTCTCCCTATCTCTCCCAAAGGGTAACATCTCATCTATGGGAAACACACATTCTTTGAACTTATGAATTCTGGGAGTATAGACCATTCCAAAATAGCTCTAGCCATTGTCTCTCACAGTTAGACTTCCCCAGGTAAATCTCAGAGCTCAGTACATTGTGCTACCCCAATCCTAGGAACACTTGTCAAGCTCTCCAAATAGTTTTCATGAAGCCCCTCTTGCTTGGTTTGCCATAAATGGGAAGCATCCTTCTTCTATACCTCTTGGCGAGAGGAGGGAAGCACACAACATCTGACAATTAACTCCCAAGCAATACTTTCTCAACTTCAACCTTATATCTTCCAGGAGGATGAGGGGCTAAGGATTGCAGAAACTATTTTTGGTTATCTCTTTTGCAACTCCTGATGGGTGATCTAGCACCATGGAATGTGGTCATGTTTGGGATTTGCTGTCTGGGGGCCTCAGCTGAAATGGGGACAGAAAGTTCCATTTTAATGCACTATTACACATCTTTTGAGAATGGACTTGCATTAACTAAACATTAGCTCAATTAATCTTCATAACCACTCTGACAGTGGGTAGTGTGATCTCCATTTCAGGGATGAGGAAATCAAGGTTGGGAAATATTAAGGGACTTGCTCAGGGTGATAGTTCTTCAGTTTCATCTCAGCAATGTACAAATGGACAATTAGATCTTTAATACAGATGGCTCCAGACCTTACAGCCTGTGGACTAAGAAAATCCTGAAGCTGACCCCACGTGGCAGTCTCTGAAGGGACATACATGTGAAGAGAATAGTCCAACAGCCAAAAGTAATTACGAAGGAACTCCATTATTTATTTTTGTCTTTTAAAGAATGTTAAACCACAGCCATACTTAAATACTTTCCCTTTCCTTCTCAGTTCCCTTGCTCTCATCAGTTTCTCTAGAATTTCTCACTTGTCTGCTCCCTGTCTCCCTGAGGTCACCATATCAAACTGAATCCTTCCCACAATCATCATCTTTCTGTCTCCTCTTCCCTTATCTTTAAATTTTTTATCATGGAATTTCACCCAGCTTCCCAAACTAAAGTTTCCTCTTCTGTCCAGTCTTCTTTCTCTCTTCATTCTACTAATTCTGCATCCCAAGTCAGGGAACCTAGCTGGAAAATTAAAAACTTCTCAGAATGCATGGGAGGACAAGGATCTGAATGGCAAAAGGCAAAATTCCCTTTAGCTGGAAAGAAATATGAGAGTGGAAAGAAGGCAGAGAACATTTATATGTTAATAAAGCACATTAACATTGAGATCCAAAATTTGGTGCTTCAAAATCCCCACCTGTATAACTCAAGTACCTCCACTTTATTTTTTATGTGTGTGGTAAAATATACTTGGCATAGAATTTACCATTTTAACCATTTTTAAGTGTACAGTTCAGTGGCATTAAGTACATTCACATTGTTGTATAACCATCACCATCATCCATCTCCAGGATTTTTTCATCTTCCCAACTGAAACTCCATACCCATTAAATGATAACTCTTCATTCTCCCCCTATTTCCCACAACCACCATTCTACTTTTGGTTTCTATGAGTTTGACTACTCTAGGTACCTCATATAAGTGGAGTCATACTGTTACTGCACAAAATTGGGGTTCTCTTGCCCTATGCTCCTAAAAAAGCCAATTATTATGGCATCAGTTTTTGGGAAAGGAAATCAACTTTGTTTTGTGAAATTGACCTGCAAGGAGACAGGGGCATATGCTCTCAGATCTGTCTCCCTGATCCAGGGCTTAGGGCACAATTTGTGGGATGATGGGCAGGGCAGTGTGAAGTGTGGAGATAGATGATTATGTTACCAGATAGAAACACAGGTTCATTTACCCATCACACATGAGGGCCAATAAAGAGAAAAAAACCCTGAAACTCCAGGCTTGTGGCAAGGAAAGAGGTTTACTATCAAAAGGCAGCCCAAGGAGGAGATGGGAGTTAGAACTCAGATCTACTTCCTCAAAGGGAAAAAGGTAGGGGTCTTTGTCGGGGGTTTTAGATACGGGACAGAGAGCATGTGGCCTTGCTGGTTGGCACCTTTCCACCAGCCTGCATTTGGCCTTGTGAGGCCAATCTTGACCTTTGGGCCTTGGCTTCCTGGGAAAGACAGCTCACTCATATGCTAAGGAGGAACAGAAAGACCTGGTTAGTTTTGAACAACAGTTGATTATGTTGAATATGCACAGCTGCAGTGAGCAAAGCTTATCTTGAAGTTTTTGCTCTAGGGAAGATTTTTAACTCCTTAGTTCTCGGTTTCAATACCCAACTGTCAGTTGTTCATTCCACAGTCTTGTGGAATTAAGAGTGTCATCTCAAATCTGGCTATTTCCTGCTGAAGGGGGGCGTTATCAGGGGGCCATGGAATGGAACAATTTGATCTGTCTGGTAAGAAGACTTTTAGTGGTTTTTTTTTTGGTAGGGGTTTTACAAGGCATTGTGGTAACTTATCTTGCAAATTTATGTATAAGTTGTTACAACAGTAGACATCAAAACAGAGGCAAATACCAACAAAGATTACAGTAGTTAGAATTATCAGTAACATTTTTCCCATCAGGTCATCCTTGAACTCTCAATCCAGGAAGCTCTGATGATGTCATTGGGTGTTCAGGTATCTTTTGAGTGACTTATATAGCAATAGGCATGTTATCATGGTGATCTGTCTTAAGTTTATATCGAGTTGTCCATCTTCAGTTTGCAGGGCTTCAGGAACAAGGGTGGTTTCAGTTTTTAATGATTTCAAATGAAAATAATGGAAAAAAATTGAAAACATTCATTTGGAGATCTGTACCAGTATATTTGAGGAAACTGGATTTCAGGATCCTGTCCAGTTTACAGACAGAAAGTGAAAACCTCAAAGACAGTTAATAAAACCAAAATCCAACATCTACAATGTGTATTATAGTTTCTATTGAAACATAACTTTTCTCTCTAAAATTACCCTCGTTTTTAGCAAGACAGCCAAATTAAGACTCATTGATTTACAAAATAAATCTAGTTTTAATGAACTCGGCCCAATTATTTACAGAAGCACAGCAAAAAAGGGAAATTGATCATATAGGCTCTTTTAAATCTGCTTTGCTGCAACTTGTTTTAAGGAATCTCAGATTGAACTTTAAGGCCTCTCAGGGCCAGGAAGGCCAAGCCAAGGATTTGTCACCAGACTCTGCCTGCAATATCTACAGGTTTGGGTGAATTTTTCTCTTTTCAATGTTTCCAAAATATCCTGGGGTTTTCTGCATCTGCCAGGGAAGTAATCTTCTTTACTCACCTGGTACGGTTGCCAGGAACTCAGTAAGCAAGCTACTAGGCCAATATTTCCAAGTGGCTTTATTTTACAAAGTCCAATCTTTGTTCATCAAAAGCTGTCTGGTCATAGCTGAGTCAGTATGTTTTTTAAAATATGACATTCCATTCAAAGCCTTGACAATATAACCAGTGTTTCCAATTGTGTCCTGCTATAAGGAAAACAGATCTTATTGAACTTATGCAAATAACTATATTGCCATGAAAATAATACTTACTAAATTCTGGAAAGATCAGATAGAGAGAAAAAGATAAGTGTTTCAATTTTGTTTACAAGTTGTTATAAGTCATAGTTTCTTAAGAGAAAAGAGAAAAGGGTTTCCTCAAATCTGGAAACACAAGACGTTAAAAAATCAGCAATATTTTAGGGGCCAGCCCGATGGCATAGTGGTTAAGTTCATGTGCTCCGCTTCAGTGGCCTGGGGTTTCACGAGTTCAGATCCCAGGCATGGACAGATGCACCACTTGTCAAGCCATGCTGTGGTGGTGTCCCATATAAAGTAGAGGGAGATGGGCCTGGTTGTTAGCCCAGGGCCAGTCTTCCTCAGCAAAAAGAGGAGGATTGGCAACAGATGTTAGCTCAGGGCTAGTCTTCCTCACACACACAAAAAAAAATCTGCAATATTTCAAATGAAAAGTTATAAAAATTATAATCATCCTCATTGATTTATTCAGTCCCATGATATCAACTCTTGTTCTTTTGTTAGCAGTTTCATGAGGCCATGAGTTTTTTTTTTTTGTTACAGTTCTGTAATTTCTCACCCAGCTCAGTTTTATAATCTGCAAGTTTATCAAAAACCTGTCTTCTAGTGCAAGTGTCAGAGTCCTTTTTGTGAATCTCTCTGAAGATGAAACATAATTCTAAAAACATCAGAGTAAAACAACTGTCTACAAAAAAAAAACCACTCAAAAATGGCGATCGACAAAGACATTTGGCTATTTCTGTGACATAGAACACTTTGAGATAACTAGAATTATGACTGACAACTGGGACTGGTCGGAATTTTCAGATTGTTATATAATTTTTTAAATGCTTATATTGATAATATCTACCCACACAATATAACCTAGGAAGGTTTATCATCATTTATTTGATAACATTTCCCATGTGATTTAACATACCAAATGAACCTAATGAGTTTAATATCTCTTTAGGGGTGCATAAGTCTCTTTGAATTGTTGATTTCAAGTTGTTTGTTTAAATATCCAGTAGTGGGATAGCTGGGTCATATGGTATTTCTATTTTAATTTTTGAGAAATCTCCATACCATTTTCTATAGAGGCTGCACCAGTTTGCATTCCCACCAGCAGTGTATGAGGGTTCCCTTTTCTCCATATCCTCTCCAACATTTATTTTTTTGTCTTGGTAATTATAGCCATTCTAATGGGTGTGATATCTCATTGTAGTCTTGATTTTCATTTCGCTGATGATTAGTGATGTTGAATATCTCATGTGCCTGCTGGCCATCTGTATGTCTTCTTTGGAAAAATGTCTGTTCATATCCTCTGCCCAGTTTTTGATTGGGTTGTTTGTTTTTTTGTTGATGAGTTGTATGAGTTCTTTATATATTTTGGAGATTAACCCTGTTAGATATATGATTTGCAAATATCTTCTCCCAGTTGGTGGGTTGTCTTTTCATTTTGTTCCTGGTTTCCTTTGCTTTGCAGGAGCTCTTTAGTCTGATGGAGTCCCATTTGTTTAATTTTTCTTTTGCTTCTCTTGCATGAGTAGACATGGTATTTGAAAAGATGTTTCTAAGACTGATGTCAGAGTGTACTGCCTGTATTTTCTTCTAGCAGTTTTATGGTTTCACATCCTACCTTCAAATCTATAATCCATTCTGAGTTAATTTTTGTGTAAGGTGAAGGATAATGGTCTACTTTCATTCTTTTGCATGTGGTTGTCCAGTTTTCCCAAAAAACCATTTACTGAAGAGACTTTCCTTTCTCCATTGTATGTTCTTGGCTCCTTTGTCAAAGATTAGCTGTCCATAGATGTGTGGTTTTATTTCTGGGCTTTCAACTCTGTTCCATTTATCTGTGTGTCTGTTTTTGTACCAGTACCATGCTGTTTTGGTTACTATAGCTTTGTAGTATATTACGAAGTCAGGGATTGTGTTGTTGCCAGCTTTGTTCTTTTTTATCAGGATTGCTTAAGATATTCGGGGTCTTTTCCTACCCCATATGAACTTTAGGATTCTTTGTTCTACTTCCATGAAGAATGTCATTGGGATTCTGATTTGGATTGCATTGAATCTGTAGATTGCTTTAGGTAGTATGGACATTTTAATTATGTTTATTCTTCCAATCCACTTGCATGGAATATCTTTCCATTTCTTTATGCCATCTTCCATTTCTTTCAATAATGTCTTATAGTTTTCTTTGTATAGGTCTTTCACCTCCTTGGTTAAATTTATTCCTAGATACTTTATTCTTTTGTTGCAATTATAAATGGGATTGTATTCTTGAGTTCTCTTTCTGGTAGTTTGTTATTAGAGTATAGAAATGCAACTGGTTTTTGTTTTTTTGGTGAGGAAGACTGGCTCTGAGCTAATATCCATTGCCAA
The DNA here is from genome assembly GCA_031878705.1 of Tapirus indicus. NCBI lineage: Eukaryota > Metazoa > Chordata > Mammalia > Perissodactyla > Tapiridae > Tapirus > Tapirus indicus. The sequence continues at coordinate 29,293,347 of CM062921.1, read as the reverse complement.
TCCTCCTCTTTTTTTTTTTTTTTTTTTTTTTGGCTGAGGAAGACTAGCCCTGATCTAATGTCCCATTTGCTTGTTTAATTTTATAGCCAGCTTTTTCCAATTGCATATGCAAATACACCATTTTGGGTAAGCTGAAATTGTCCCATTTTGGACATTTTCTCTCTGGAGTCTAAGGAACATTGTGGCCATGTGGTGTCACAAAATAAAACCATCTTCTTCTTGGACATGGGCTCATAGTTGAAGTCAGCCCATTTAGCCAAGAGGCAGCCCAGAGGGCTTTTCTTGGGGACAGATGGACTTCTCCCCACTTCAGAATTACAAACATATAGACACTCAGACACAGACGGGATCCCAAACAAAACAGACAGGTGCAGCCAACAGATTCAGGATAGTCCAACACTCTGTCTCTCATTATGGTGCTCAGACTCAGACAAGGATATTTCTCTGGGATTTCCCCTGCAAGAGACCGGCAGTTCAAGGCAGGCCTGGCTAAGGTGACTTATCCTACTCCAAACTGAGCCCATCAACTCACCAGAAGCTAAAACAAACAAACAAATCTAGAGCCTGTTTCCTTGCCACAAGAAAAATGCACCTAGGGCCAGCAGTGCGGGGTCAGGCAGAAAGTACTGAGGACAGTCCCTAGGGCAAATCAGCCTGGCAGCTGCTGGACTGCTTCCCAAGGTGGCGTTACCTTTCTGAAGGTGGGGTTTATAGCTCCTTTACGTCAAAAAGGTCACTTGTTGAGCTTTTGCACAGGCCGAGTTGATGGGTTGGTGGTGTCTGCCAGCCTGAACTGGACACATGGCCTCAGTTCCTGAAAAACCACTCTTCATTACTCTGTTGATAAGATGGGGTCAGTTGAACTGGTCCTGGAAGGCCCAGGGTTATGAGACTATATTTGTCCTTTTATGATTGGCTTATTTCACGTAGGATAATGTCTTTACATTTCATCCATATTGTAGGATGTGTCAGAATTACCTTCCTTTTTAAGGCTGAATAGTATTCCAATGTATGTATATTTGTAACCACAGGAACAGGAACAGAACTTGCCACCCCCAAAATATGCCTCTTTGGCATAAGGATTATTTTGAGCTCATGATTATTAAGAAACAGCAGACACAGGAAAAACTGTGAAAACCTAGTGGAAGTTACCCTTTGTAAAAGACATTTACATTTGTAAGGGAAATCTCCTTTGTAAGGTGTCTCCTTCTCTGTGCCAGGAGTTTCTAAATCACAAGAAACTCTTGTCAATGGAGAAGGCAATGACATAGCTGCATAACAACTTTACCCTTGTTTTCTGTGCTTTTCCAGGTGAACTCCCATAACTGACCCCATATTAACAGAATGTTAAAGCTGTTTCTCAGGGGCAGCAAGCCAAAAACTGAGCATGTACAGAAGAGAAAATTTTGACCAGCATCATCCTACCAGTGCTTCCGTGTACCAGCAGGCCCTCCCCAATCCCTTAAAATTTACCACAAATCCTGGATTTGAGAGCCTTCCCTCCTGTCTCCTTGCCAGTCAACCTCACAATAAAGCCTTTTCTTTTCTCAAAAGCCACTGTCATAATTTCGGCTTTTTATGTGCATTGGGCAGCAGGCCTTCTTGCTCAGTAACATATAGCACACTTTGTTTATCCATTCATCCATCAATGAACATTTGGGTTGTTTCTACCTTTCGGCTATTGTGAATAATGCTGCTAGGAACGTGGGTGTGCAAATACCTGAGTCCCTGCTTTCAATTCTTTTGGGTAGATACCCAAAAGCCCAGCTCTAATTTTAAAGCTCCTTTCCCTCCCAGTGTCCCTGGAGGCTGGGCTGCCTTCTGGTATTTGCATCATCCTTTTGTGGCAGTGGCTGCTCACAACACTCCACAGGGCCACAGCTGGGCAGTTGCAGCTCTTCTCTTCTGGGTCACTGTTCTCTTGAGAATGCTCAGTCTTTCCTTGCAACTCACCCTCCTGCTCTGCATCCCCCAGCACTGCCCCTCACCACTTTCTGAATAGGATGCAGCTACGCATGTCTGAATTCTTGCTGTAGACATGGTTTGACTTCTTATCCCAGGAGGCTCCTTGGGCCTCATGTAAATCGATGGTTGCAAATAGATGGGGGTGGGGCAGGGGAAGATTTGTGATAGGAGGTTATCATCTAATTTCATCTACTTATCATTTCCTAATTGCAGAGTACCCATTAACTCAAGGAAAGGGATTTTTGAGACTTGAAATAAAGTCAAACATACAAAGAAAGTCTATTGTGGAAATAAGGATTTATTTTGTGAATGTGGCAGCAATCACATAAGTGCTTTCAAGTTGAAATAGAAAAAATATGTATAGGGCATTATATTAATGTTTCTATTTTGAAAAACTACAGAAAATCAGCGTATGTCCAAAGTCACAGAACACGAAGGCTCCGCTATTTGCTGATTGTCCTGATGAAGGCCTTCTGTGGGCCTGGGCTTGGTTCTGCTGGAGCATGGCTTATAAAGTACTATAAAGGGTATATTGTTTTTACCCTTGGAGTTTTCAGGATCCAGTTCCTTTTTGTCATGGGATTTGTAGATTAAAACAAATGTCCATCAAGTTTTCAGTGAGTAATGTTTCTGTCCTAGGCAGTATTTAAAGTTAAGAGAGAGACATTGGAGGAGTGGGAAGTGAGGAAAAAGCAATTACTTTGATTTAAATTTTAAAAGAGAAAAGTTCTTCTTTCATCTAGGGATAAGGCACAGCTTGTAAGGTGGCGGGATGTTGATAAGCCCAGTAACAGTGGGTTTGATTTCTATTTCCTTTGGCTCCACCAGGGGCTTCAGGGAAAAGTTTTGCAGAATGGTGGTGAAGAACAGGAACAGCTCCATGTGGGCCAGGCCCTCTCCAACACAGGTCCGTTTCCCTGGAAGGAGGAAACATTTCCATTAGCTCACTCCATGGTCAAATACAATTTGCCCCTAAAAGCCATTGACAACACTGATCAGAAAAGGGAATGCTCATAAACAGCCAGAGGACAATAAACTGGTATGGTTTTTCTAGCAGGATATTTGTCAATACATACCAAAATTCTCTAAAGAAATTTTCACTCTTTAATTCAGGAATTCTCCTTCTGGGGATTTATCTGGAGGAATTAGAGACTCATCTCTGAGGATATCACTTGCATCGTTATTTATGACATAGATGAGTTAGCTGAAAACTAGACATCCATCGATAATGGACTAATTAAATAAATCCTCATGCATCTATCATACAGTGCAACCTATTTCTCCTTTATAGAGGCAAGGGTATGTGGGGTATGAATTTCAGACAGGAAGAAAGAGGATGAAGTGGCCAAGGTCTCCTTGATGGCCTCTGGCTCTAAGAATCAGAAAATTGGTAATGGTTAACAATTTAAAAAGAAGAAAGAAACCTGTACATTTTTTTTCTTGGAAAAGTCAATATTACAAAGGGGAGATCAACAGACAAAAGTTTGCAAAAGCAAGTCCCCTTGTCATCTGGTAATGTGTGACATCTGAATTGTGTTGTCTTGCTTTGGTTTCTTTAAAAACTGGCATTATACTCAATCACCAAACAACAAAATCATCCCTGGATGACTTACCTGATCCTACTGGTGTACAGACTTAAAGGGCTCCATCCAGATTCCAGGGGGGTTGTGACAGTTTGATTTGATTGACTTTGCTATCATTAGTGGATTACTTAGTTATGCCATCAATTAGGTGAAGCTAAAAGTTGTCCAAAAAGTGCATGAGTATGGTTTGGATGGATTTATTTGCACTTACCAAGGGAAAAAGGCCTGAAGTATTCTTTTTTCCTGTTGCTGACATTTTTATTCAAAAAGTAGCCTGGGTCAAACTTCTCTGGGTTAGGAAACTCCTTGCAATCGAAGAAGACCAAAGACAGTAATGGCAATACAGTAGTGCCCTGGAACCAAGAAATGGAGAGTGGGGTGGTACTTCAGCATGCTTACCCTTGGTTCATTAATGAGCCTAACAATTACAGTGGATTGAATAGGACTGAGCACTCTTAAGCTTGCCTGAGAGTGATTGTCTCCAGTCGTGACTATTTTATACACACTATCATACAATATCTTTTATCGAGTAATAAGATGGTTCTCTTTGGGAAGAGTGATGTTATGGTCAATGTGCAATAATCAATTGTTGTTGATAAACTGGGGTTTGCAACCCATTTCTCTAGACATGAGCTTCACTGGAATTGCTCTCTCAAATTGGAAGAGCCTAGTTTTTCACAATTTTTTTCTTTCTGAATTCAGGTCTGAGTGGAAGAAAATGAGATATGAAACCTTGAATCTATTGAATCAAACCCCACTTCCCTCACTTGTAAAATTGGGTGGGGTAACGAAAACCACAGTCTTTCCTCCTTTCTCACAAGAGATTTTCTTTTTTTTTTTTTTTTTTGGTTAGGAAGATTGTCCCTGAGCTAACATCTGTGCCAATCCTCCTCTACTTTTTGTATGCGGGACACTGCCATAGCATGGCTTGACGAGTGGTGTGTAGGTCTGCTCCCAGGATCTGAACCTGTGAACCCTGGGCCACCAAAGTGGAGCACCCGAACATAACAACTACATCACCAGGCAGGCCCCCACAAAAGAGTTTTATGAGGCTTAAATGACAGAATAACAGGGATAACTACCATTTATTTGGGATGCTTCACATTCACCTGGCATTGTGCTTAGTTGTTTATAAATCTCATTTAATTCTCTCTTCAAACCATACCCAGTAGGCTCTCTTTTTGTTCACCTTGTATAATGAGGAAATTGTGATTCAGAGAGGAGAAATAACTCACTTGAGGTTATACCGTGAGCAAGTGGCATGGTTAGAATTTGACTCAAGTTCTTTCTGATCATAAAGCAGTCCTGTTTAAGTGAAAGCTTCCTTTTTCCATTTGTACTTTATTTTGTATTTCCTTAAACTTTATTTTAAAATTATTGGATTAGGCAATATATGCACATGGTATAAAATACAGAAAAGTGTACAAAAGGGTATAAAGTGAAAATAAGTCTCTCTTCCTAAACTCAAGTCCCCTGGTTCCCTTCTTGATGTAATCACTGTTACCAGCTTGTGCTACCTCCTTGGGGAGATATCTTATGGATTGAAAAAAAAAGAAAAATATATATCCCCACTATTTTCACAAATAGTAGCATCCTATAGTGTTCTGCAGCTTGCTTAGTATTCCACTTAATAGAAATAAAAGAATTTTTAAAAGTCCTTTATTATGAAGGACTTTTAAATAAATAAAAGTATTTTTTTTTTTTTGGTGAGGAAGATTACCCCTGAACTAACATCTACTGCCAATCATCCTCCTTTTGCTGAGGAAGATTGGCCCTGAGCTAATATCCATGCCCATCTTCTCTATTTTATATGTGGGACACCTGCCACAGCATGGCTTGATAAGTGGTGCATAGGTCTGTGTCCGGGATCTGAATCTGCAAACCCCAGGCCAACAAAGTGGAGCACCCGAACCTTAATCACTACACCACCAGGCCGGCCCCCAAAAGTCCTTTATAAATGAATATCCAGGGATTTTCCAAACTTCAAATGTCACAAATATTGCTGCAATGAACATTCTTATTTTGGGGAAAATATACACAAAGGATAAATTCCTAGTAGTGGAATTGCTCTTCAAATTGTGTATGCTTTTTAAAAATTTTGATAGATATTGCCACATTTCCTTCCATAGAGGTTACACCAATTTATATTACTAGCAAAAATATACGCTTTTTTTACATCCTGCCAAAATATTATAAATAAAAATATATTTCTTTATAATTTTTATTTTCAATATATTTTATTGTGTGAGTATATTTTTATACATTTAAAAACCACTTGGGGGGCCAGCCCAGTGGCGCAGCGGTTTAGTTCGCGCTTGGCAGCCCGGGGTTCGCAGGTTCGGATCCCGGGCACCTGCCAATGCTCTGCTTGTCAGCCATGCTATGGCGGCGTCCCATATAAAGTAGAGGAAGATGGGCACAAATATTAGTCCAGGGCCAGTCTTCCTCAGCAAAAAGAGGAGTTCATTTTATTTTTCAGTAATTAGTCCTTTGCTCTACTGAACTATGCAAAATTTCCTCTCGGTTTGTCATTTGTCTTTTGAATTTGTTTCTTTTTCTGGGCAGATTTTTCTTATTTGCATGTAACCAAATTTGTCCATTTTTAAATTTATGGCCCTCTTATTCCTCTTTTTTTTGGTCAGTGTTAGGAAGTCTTTTGTCACTCTGAAATTCTCAAAAACTTATTGCTTTTGTCCCTAGTGTTTTTACAGTTTAATATTCTATGCATATATATTTGAGCCACCAGGAATAAATTTTTATGTAAGGTGTGAGGTAGGGGTCTATTATTATTTTTTTCCAACTCCCCTGGGAGTTTTCCAACCTCTACTGAAGAGTCCATATTTTCCCTCTAGGTTACAAGGAAAAAGTCATCTTTATCATGTACTAAGTTTCCATATATAATTCAGTTTATTTCTAGGATTTATTCTGTTGATCTCTTTATTCAAGAAGCTGTATTACACTACTTTAACAACTGTGACTTTATAATATATTTTAATATTTGTTAGGACCTGTCCCTGACTATCCTTTATTTTTTAATTTTACATATCAAGTTTGGGATCTGTTACTTTAGTTCCAAAAAAATATCTGGTTGATATTTTCATTGAAATCTCATAAATGTATAAATTGATTTGGGGATAACTCCTATCTTATTACCCAACAGAATAATTTTTTAAATTTATTCAGAAATTTTATATCTTTCATTAACATTCAAAGTTTTCTTTCTATAGACCTTGCAAGTTTAATTTTAAGTATTTATTCCTAAGTATTTTATCCTTGTTTTTATTAATGAAAACTTGTCTTCATTATATTTTTAAAAATAATTTTTATTTTATATAGGGTGGCAATTGATTTTTTAAAAATAGTAAATTTGCACCTAACCACTGAATAATTCTATTTTTGCAATGGTGCTTCAGTTAATTTTCTTGTATTTTCCAGGTATAATTATACCTTCTGTAGATTTGCCTACCCTTTTCAAATTTTTTATATCTTTCTCTAATTCTTCTTGAATAATATTAGTCATGGTGGATGGCCTTGTTTTATTCCTGTTATTCATGGAAATGTTTTTAGTCTTTTATCAATAAATGTGATTTGGGGAATGTGTTTTCTCTGGCTAAAGAGGTATCCATCTATTCCTATTTTATTGAAGGTTAAAAAAATAAAAATGGAAGTTGAATATTATCAGAAGCATTTTCTGTACAAATGAGGTTATCATGTGATTTTCCCCTAAATTCTATTTATATGGTGAATTTTATTAATTTAGATTTCCTGGTATTAGACATTCCTGTGTTCCTGATTATCTTCAGTTGGTCGTGGTGTAGTATTTTTAATGTGACGCTAGACTTATGTGTTAATAGACTTTTGCATTGATATTTTTTAATAAGATTGGTGGCTGCTTTGTAGTATTTCAATTCTGTTCTCTAGTATTTTGATACAGTTTGACACCTTATCTTCCTCTTCTATGCTCTGGAACTGTTTAAATGTAAAACTCAAGCCCTTAATCACTACAGAAGACTGACTGCGTCCCCAGTGTGCATGTAAATGTTTTGGTAAATGCTAAGTGCTCTACAAATGTTAACTGTTAGGGGCAGCAATATCCCCACTGTCCTGGTACTTGGGTCCTGGGAGGAGAGAATTGAGGTAAAAGAAGGTTGACACTTGGCTTGCTTACCTTAGAGCTGCAGACACATTTTCCATCTCTTCCTCCTTTTTTTAATTCATCATGAAAAATCAGATTTCAGTTCCTACAAGATTGTCACTAATGGAAATCACTGCTCCCTTAATCCATTCTATATGAAGAGTGGGAGGAGGCCTTGGAAGCCCAAGTCAGCCTCCCCATTCTATGAAGGCAGAGACAGGGCCACAGAGGTGACAGAATGGCCTGAGGGTGTACTGCATGGCAGTGACAGAGTTCATACTCAGGCCATGTGACTCTAACCTTGTGTTCTTTCCATGACGCTCAACTGCCTCTCTTCCTGCAACAGAACTGAGAAGCCTCTCATAGGCCCCACTGAGGTACCACGCCACCCCTTCTGTCTCAGTCAGCTTTCCCAGACACATCTAACCTTGGGGATGAGGTATTGTCTGAATTTTGTGTCCTGGATCACAGCATGGGGTAAATCAGAAGAAAGGAGGGTGATGAATCTTTGTATTTCATGCAACATGGCCTCTGTATAGGGCAGCTTCATCTTGTCCTTCATGCAGGGGCTTTGGTTGCGTCCAATCACATGGTAGATTTCTTCATGAACTTTGGCCGCAGAGACATGAATCATGGATGCTACTCAAGACATGTGTTCCCTGGAGAGCTAGAGAGACCTGAAATGCTTGCAATGTGCAACAGAAAGTGGCCTAGAAAAGGCTTCCAAGGTCAAAGACATGTTGCTAAACAGCCCATTGCTCTGCTCCTGATGGAATTTCTATTTTCTGTTTTGCTGCAAATATTAGAGACTTTACTGCGGGAAACATAAGGCTGGGTTAAGTATGTCCTCAGCCTCCTACCTTAGTTGGTTTGTTCTTGTGTACCAGTGAGGAGAGGACCTTTGTGGCAGGGATTATGGCTTATCCCATGATTCCTGGTGAAGCAGCTATAGAGGGAAAATGTTTAATCCTCACTCTAGTGGGAGCATCTCCTTTGTCAACTCCATCCACTCTCCTACATGTTTTGTGGGAATGGCAAACACCATTTCGTTGAGCAATATAAACACTGGCTTACTAAGGCCTATGATCTGAGAACGTGCTTGAGAAAATCGAGCTACTACCTTTTCATTTTTGAATTTTAAAATATATTGGAGCTAAAAATCCCCTTTGGGGAGTCCTGTCTATTTTCAAGATGGGAAAACAGAGGCCTACAAGATGAAATAACTATTTGAGGTCACATAGCAAGGTATTGGCAGGCACAGGATGAGAATTCAGCATGGGAACCTACGTGTCCCTCATCTAAATAGGGCTTGCTCTTTGGCATTGCATCTGATATATGAGTTGGAATTCAGAAGCTCCTCTGCTTTTAAACTTAAATGACAGCCCTTGAGTTCTTCAAGTTCTCTCTTCCTTATGAGCATCATTAGATATAATTCTGATCTACAAAAGCAAAAGCACATGGATGGCCCTTTGCATGATGCTCTACAAGGCAGCCCAGAATAAGCTGAGCAGTCACTGTCAGTAGTATCTTCCCACCATCGTCTAATGCCAGGATATCTTCTTTTATTTGGTCCTAGGATATTTGCTGTACCTTCCACCTCTGGGTGTTTCATCAGGAGCAGGGTGCTGTGGGTTGTCTCCGTTCCTGCTGAAAACAAATTTGATCCACAGGTTGCCAAGTTCTCCAAGTCAAATCCAGACTCTGGGTTGTGTTTCTCCTGTAGATGGTAGAGTTAATGGCTACATGAGTTAAAAAGAAGGCAATGGCTTATCAGAGTTCCACGATCACACCCCTTCACTAGTAATAGGCTTCATTTTGTGCACTGTAGTGTAGCGGGCGAAAAAAAATCAGTCATGGAATCAAAACTTCTGGGTTTAAATCCCAGGTTAGTCAAGGAATAGATGTGTGCCTTTGGCAAGTTAATTTACCTCTTTACTCAACTTCATCATCTGTGAAATTGGGATAAAAAAATAGAACATACCCCATAGGGTTATTATAAAGATTAAAAGAGTGAATGGGTGGATGTTCTTGGAACAATGCCTCATATATATGAATACTCAGTGAATGGTATCTTCTTTTATTATATTTAATGAAAACAACTAGATGATCAACTCTACATGAGCAAATGTAGAGAAATCACTGGTTCATGACTGGTCTGTTTCCTTCACTTACACAGACTTAGACACTCCTGGCCCTACCCACTCACATATGACATTCGTCATTATTAATGGCATTTCTAATATGAAGACAGTACTTGTAGATGTAGGACATTTTGACACATAATTTTTTACATGGGATCTACAAAGTGTTAAATAATAAATTGATCCAGGGCTTAAAAATAGTGAGTGAGCTTTCTATCTTAAAATAATTATACCAAAACTAATAGAGATTGTCTTCTTGCTGATGTATTCCCAGCCCTTGGCATAATAACTGACACTAAGAATTTGTTGAGTAAAGAATATTTAATGAAATAACACTAGTTAAGGTCTATATTTTGCTATAGTTAAATTATTTTCATTGCTGATTACTTGTTGGTGGGCTTTTGTGTGTGTGTATGTGAGGAAGACCAGCCCTGAGCTAACATCTGTTGCCAATTCTCCTCTTTTTTGCTGAGGAAGACTGGCCCTGGGCTAACATCCGTGCCCATCTTCCTCTATTTTATGTGGGACGCTGCTATGGCATGGCTGACAAGCAGTGCCTCGGCTGGCGCCCGGGATCTGAACTCGCGAACCTCGGGCTGCCAAAGTGCGAACTAAACCACTGCATCACCAGACCGGCCCTGTTGGTGGGCTTTTAATACCATTGGTTTTTACATTTAAGGAAAGTATTAGGGTGCTTGTTTTTAGAACTAGCTTCATTTTTTTATATATATAAACATCTTTATTTTTTGGTGAGGAAGATTGGCCCTGAGCTAACATCTGTGCTCATCTTCCTCTATTTTGTGTATGTGGGACACCACCACAGCATGGCCCGACGAGCGATGCATTGGTCCACACCCGGGATTCGAACCTGCCAACCCCGGGCCACTGAAGCAGAGTGTGAACTCAACCACTACGCCAGAACTAGCTTCATTTTTAAAGCTCTGAATCAAGTTTTTCTTCATTCAGTTTCTCTACACCATGTCTCTCCTGTTCATTTCAAAATGGGATGATTTCTGTGGATAGATGTCCAAATTTTAGGCACACTGTCACTTCCTGCCTATAGTCCTTACTGCGTTTATATGGAATCAAGAATATTGAGCATTATAAATAACTTTCTCACAACAGAAAGTCTAGTTAGTTTTTAAAAGTCTTTGCTGGTGAAGAGACTTAGGGAGAAAATGGAAATGTTAATATATGTTTTATTTATGTCCTAACTCTGTAATTTAACTAAAGGATGGACTCCACCATTTTATTTAATTCTTAACACAACTGAAATCTATTATCTAGTAAGATTATACAGATTTAACATTAAAACAGAATGAAACAAAACTTATAGGAAAGCAGAAACACTTCAGAAGTTTCTACCCATCTTCTATTGAAAGCTATCTTACAGGAAAATAGACGTGGAGAGGAGGAGAAGGAGGAATGGTTGAAATCCAGACATTGGCAAAGCAACTTCCTTTTCTTCCTTTCTCTAGCCTAGTTCAGTGGATCTCAAGGCTTTGATATACATGTTAACAACTGCCCATGGTCCCCTTCCAGTGTTTTCTGTATTGGTGAATGGCCCCAACCTCCATCCAGTTAGGCAAACCAGGAACCTAGCACCTCATCTCTTGCATTTCCCAACTCATCACCAATATTATTAATTTTACCTCCTAAATATCTCGCAGATCTATCCATTTCTCTTCATTTCCACCACCAGCACCAATGGCTACCATCTCTGCCTTGGGCTACTGCAATAGCCTTGTGTAGAAGATGCTATTGGTGCCCTGCCCACGTCCCTTTTACTGGTTCAGGGCATCTATCTCCCAGCTGCTATGGCCCAACCTGCAACTTTCTCTGGAGGAGTCCCTTGGACCCTAGAGCCACATTGCCAAGAGATGCCTGGAAGTTAATTAGCCGCCACGCCACTCTCAGGGGCTGCCTATAGGCAATGATTAATGGGTGTAGGGGTACCAAAGTCCAGCTTCCTTGCCTCAGGGCATGACAAACTCCACACTACAATTTATACTCTATAGCCCTCTGTAGGATCAAGCAGAGACTAGACTTTACATGAAACCACACCTATGTTTAACTTTTTCCCCTTCCCTATCCTGTTTCTCTCATTCATATACAAATTTCTCCTGATGGTGCTCCCTTAATAAATCACTTTTGTACAAATCCCTATTTTATAGGCTCTGCTACCAGAAAACTCACCCTAGGTCAACTCCTAGCTGTTCTCTCTGTATCCACTGTTGACTCTCCAATCTGTCCTCCACATTACAAATATGATCATTCTTTATTTTTTTTGTGAGGAAGACTAACCCTGAGCTAACATCCGTTACCAATCCTCCTCTTTTTGCTGAGGAAGACTGGCCCTGGGCTAACATCCATGCCCATCTTCCTCTACTTTATATGGGACGCCGCCACGGCATGGCTGACAAGCGGCGCGTCGACATGAGCCCAGGATCTGAACCTGCAAAACCCCGGGCAGCCGAAGTGGAGTGTGCAAACTTAACCGCTGGGCCACCGGGCAGGCCCCCAAATATGATCATTCTTAACAGTGCTTTGACCCTGCAAATGATTTTTATTGCTATTAGGATAAAAATTAAACTAATTAATATGGCCTGCCAGGCCCTGTGTGAATGGTCTGCCTGCTGACCTACTGCTGTTTCAGCTTCTCTCCCACTACTCTCCCCTGCTCCTTCCCTGCCAGTCACACTGGCTTTCTTTCTAACCTTCGTATTTCCAAGCTTCCTTCTGCCTCAGGGCCTTTGCGTATCTTGTTTTTCTGCTTGGTATATTTTTTTTCTGCCACCTTTACGGAGATAATCCCTACTTACCCTTCAGCTCTCAGCTCAATTGTCACCTATGTACTCAGGGATGTACCCAGTGGGCCTTGGGTTAGAAGTCCCTTCTTGACTCACATTAGACTAGCATTAGTGTTCCTGCCACATTCTCCCATAGCAAGTTGTACTTCCCTATTAGCATTTCATTGTTACTGCTTGTTTTGATGATCTTTGCACTAGACTGTAAGCTCCATTAAGTCAAGGACTGTATCTTCATTAATCAATTAGTAAAGTTATTCAACAAATATTTATTGTGCACCTATACTATTCTAAGCCTCGTGCTAGTTGCTGGTGATACAACGAGTGGAAAATCAGCACTGCCCTGGCCCTCTCAGGGTGTACAGTGTAGTGGAGAATGTAGAAGTAAGTAAATGTTTCCTTCAACTTTGACAAGCACTATGAAAGAAAATCGCAGCATATCATCTGATTCGTCATTTTATTCCTTTTCCCAAGCACCATGTCTGATATATAGTTAGTGTGAAATAACAAATTTTGAATGATTGAATTAATAGCCTGGCTATATTTTCTTTCTCTTTCCCAGACAAACATGTAGTCCTCTGAGAGTCAACAATGAACTTTCCTTCGGAATGAAGACATATATATATTTGTGTGTGTGTGTGTGTGTGTGTGTGTGAGGAAGATTAGCCGTGAGCTAATATCCATTGCCAATCCTCCTCTTTTTGCTGAGGAAGACTGGCCCTGGGCTAACATCTGTGCCCATCTTCCTCCACTTTATATGGGACACCACCTCAGCATGGCTCAATAAGTGGTGCATCGGTCCGCACCCAGGATCCAAATCTGCAAACCCCAGGCCACCTAAATGGAGCACCGGGTCACCCTGAAGAGGATATTTTGGTGCACATCCTTGGTAAGTGAAATGAGTTTAAATGCCTCTACTCTTCCAGGGAAATTTCTGAGAAGAAAAACAGGCATCAACATGCCTTCCTTGACATTCCTTAGTTTTCTAAGGAAACCAGGCTATCCAACTCAGCCCTTCTAGGGCTTAAGAAGACTAAACAAGTTATTATTAATTAAATGTTTGCTATAATTTGTACATTTATGATATAGTTGAGCAGTATTTTTCTTTCATTTATATATATTTGGGGGACCTTTGCATAAACAATGTTAATTTTATAGGGCTCAGAGAATAATTTTCATATTTTAAGTTGTTATAGATATTTTTACATTTAAATACCTTTTTTACAATCTATTGTTGGTCACAGTCATGACTGTTTTTCTACTCATGTGCTCATGGACAGTCATGCTGGTATTTATGTTCAGTGACATTCTGAGGTTTGGTGGCTGTGTGAATACCCGCTATTCAATACTTTTAATACCACCTATGGTTAATATATAATATATTTGCTTTAGAATCTTTATCCACCACCAATTTCAAATAACAAAATTGTTTCTATGGGAAAATTCAGTTAGTTTTTTATAATGTATTGGTCTATGATGTGCTATCTGGGAAGCACTGTGGCAAAAATGACTATGTATGTGTAAATGATGTGTAGAGAAAATGCATGTGTGTTTTATCTACCCCAAGATAAATATATGTTCAGAAACAGAAATTTACATATATAATATCATGTAGCTCATCTTAAATATGTAGCGGAAACATTTAAGTGTTAATGTCCAAGTGTAGGAAGTAAATAGAAATACAAAGGAAAAGAGGGCTTTGGACTATTTTTGAATTTCTCTTATTAATAGTGTACCCCATGGCCATAAAATATCAAGAATTACCTATGTAGTGTGATTATGCTTTCATGCATTTCCATGGAATGATAAAATGTAGTTTCAAGGGAAGACATTGCATGCAGTATCTGCTTCATCTTGCTGGGGAAGCAATCAATGTAGTCTCGAGAGTTATTATGATCCAGTGACTCTTGATGCTCCTTCACTTTTTCCAGGATGAAATTTTTAATACCATTAAGACTTTTGGCAAATGCTTTGTGCCCTCCAGGAGTGTTAGCCATAGATTGTAAATCTAAAAATGGGGCAAAAATACACTGAAAATTCAGTTTGTGAAGAAAGACCAGAGTTTCTAAGAGGAGCGCCTAACTCTCTGTGTGGTCTGGTGAGGGAGAATCCCTTCCTCCAGCTTCCAAACAGAAGAGAAGGCAGTATGATCATCACATACAAGAGAGCGGCCCCTTCCCATCTGCTTGCTCATCCCGCCTTCAACCACCCCTGGAGTCATACAGGGAGAAATGTACGTAAGGGCCTTAAAAGAAACAGAGGCAACTGGGAATGTTCTGTCTTCTTTTGTGTGAGTCAACCCATGGAGACAAGCAGAGGGCAACCTTCCACAGGTGCTGGGATAAGTGACATTGCACTCATTCACTCAACATACATGGAGGTAAGGTGATATTTCTCACGTTGGCACTTTGCTGATGGAGTATGTCAGGGGACCTCATAGCCCTTTACCTTACCTGCAGGCTACCAGTGGACCAATGAGATCAACCACGAGTGCAGATGGCCATACCTGGTTCCATTGAGAGCTTACTCGCTTAAAATTTTCAGTTAGCAAATCCATCAGGGAGAGGAACGTCTCATTCTTGTACTGGAAACGCTCATTGAAGAGGATGGAGCAGATCACAGTGCAGGGAGCACAGGCGAGGATGAAGGTAGGGTCAAAGGGCTGAGCTGATGTGAGAACAGAACAACTCTAACATTTAGAATTGTTATCAGCCTGCATCAGGATTTCAAGAACAGGGCCTCCCCCCTGCTCAGATTTATACATACAGTTTATTTCCTCTAAACTTCCTCAAATTAGGATGCGAGCATCTTCTAATGATATTAATACTATGTGCTATATGTATTATATTATGATCCTAATAGTATTTATGTTATTATATGAACACTATAATAGTCATAAGAGCAACAAGTAACATTATGGAGCATTTGCTACATGCTGGATACTGTGTAAACGTTTTGCAAAATATATTATTTAACCCTCAAGCTGAGGTTTGATTTTTAGCCCCATTTTTCAGATGAAGAAACTGCATCTTAGAGAAATTAAGTAACTTGTCCAAATTTACATACCTGGTAAATGCTGATGTTGGGAAAAGAATCCATACAAAAGGATTTGAGAGTCCTAGCTAATAGGTTTGGGTCATTTTTTCCTATCTCCTTTTTCCTAGTCAACTCCCTGATTAACAGAGCAGATCGTGGACCATAGAGTGACTCCCAAAGGAGGAGCTTAGATTGGGGGTGGTGTGTGTAGGAAGTCCCCTTGCCCCCAAAGGGATGGTCAGTGGAATTCACCCTCCATTTTTCTGAGCTCCTCCACCAGACACCGGGCTTCCTCCCAGATCCTCTCCTTGATGCTTCTCTTCCCCATCCTAAAGTTCCTCAGGGTCATGAGGGAGAAGCGCCACATTTGCTTCCACCTCTCGCCATTACTGAAGAGGATTCCTAGAGAAAGAAGCAAAGAGCAGGAAAGTATTTCATATCATGGAGTCAGATTTTCCCTAAAGCTGATCTCTTGTGTCTACCCTCAACTGTTTCCAGTGCCCCTTACTGGGGATTCAGTAACTGGCAATTTAAGAGCACAAGATATTCCGTGGTTTGGGTGAAATGTTTGTCACAAAGAAAATAAAACCCAAGCTCTGGTCCACAGGACCAGAGATGATGGAATTGGGCAGGGGGGAATCATTGGCAGGTGGACAATATTTCCAAGTATGGGAAGAGCCTTCTGTCTGGTTTTGTTAAAAATGGTCAAAAACTGCATGTGTTCTCACAAACCCCTTTCCTGAGTGTCTGTTTTTACACTTAATATCCCTCTAGTTTGTGGTTTAGTTCTATATGTGATTTTCCCTATTACAGGATAAGATTTGAGGCAACTTCAAGGCAGATCAATAAGGGATTTATGTTTCTAGTCTCCTCCGAATTTACTACAGCTAATGTTAGCCTAATCCGAAGAAAAAGAAACTAAGGAGCAAAGGAACTCAGTATGATCCATGCCAATGCTTTTAAATTTCTTCCTCTGTACAAAACCAGCTATGTATTCTGAATTTACTATTTCTCTTAATGCACCATCAGTTTCCTAGTGCCCCAAATCCAAACTTTAGGGCATCTAAACATCCCTCTTGCCCTTCACCCTACGCACTGGCATTTGGCAAGCCCTGTCGATTCCATCTCCAAAATATCTTTCTCATCTGTCCCTTTTTGTCAACTCAAACTACACTACCACATTTCAGGTTCTAACATTTTTAGAAATCTAAAAAGTTACAAACATCTTCAAACAACATCTCCTCTCTCATTCTTTTAAATCTGCAGTTTCCAGATTACTCAAAAGCGAATACAGGGACAATCATGCTAGTGCTAAAAAGCATTCAATGGATCCCCAAGGTTTCATTCTGACATCTTTAAACTCTCAACCTTTCCACCATTCTCTCCTTGGCTCTAACTCTGGGAGCTTATGGACCAATCACTAAACCCATCTACATTGTTACACCTTTATTTTGCTCATCTCCCTTTTTCTTACAAGTCTACCCCTGCCCTGTTTGCTTCTTTGAGTTTCTGGCTGTCTTTTGAGAGCCATCTCAAAAACCTTCTCCTTGAAGTCTTTCCTATACTCCTCTATTGGAGGTAATCTCTCCTTCCTTTAACTTGAACTGGCTGTTGTAATACTCTAATACAGTTTATCTTTTCTACCTTTTATTACAATAATTTGTTTACTTGCATGATTTCTTATACTAGATTTTACTTAGTTAAGTGAATGGCTTACCCTTCCAAATATTTCCTGTGATGCATGATCTCTTACCTTGCACATAGAAGATGTTCAAGACATAATAATTTAAACATTCATTTCATGTCTACCAAATTAGCAAGCACTTAAAAATTGTTATTCCTAGAACAATCAAGCTTGTGGCAAATTTGGTGCATTCATTTAGCCACTTTGCATACCATGACTTATTTTGGAAATTAAAGCAATACTTACAGCAAAACTATTAAAATTGTCTTTGATCCATTAATTCCTCTCCTAAGGATTTATACAAAGAAATAATTCAACAAAAGGTGAAAAGGTGTACACTTTAATGTCATCTACACTAATTTAAGAAATTTGTAAACAGTCTAAGTGCTAAGAATAGAGTAATTGTTTGCACAATTATGCAATTATAGTAAACCAATATTAGGGAATGTTAAGCAACTGTTAAAATGATGATTATGAAAACTGTGTAGAAATATCAGAAATGCAAATAACATTTTAAAAGGAAAATCAGTACACAAGTATTTCTGTATACTATCATTACAACTAGTAAATTATGTGTGCATATGTACAACATCTGGGAGATAGTACATAAAAATAAAAATAAATATGTCAGTGTATTGAGAAAGCACCCATAGTGGTTATGGGCCCTAGAACTAGGCTGTCTGATTTCAAATCTTTGCTCCAACACTTGCTAACTTGGGCAAGTTATTTAACTTCTATTGCCTCAGCTTTTTCATCTGTAGAATGAAAATAAAATATATTTTCCTCATGGGACCATTGTGTTGACTAAATATGGTAATATATGTAAAACTCTTAGTAGCTGGCACATGAGAAGTACTCAATAAATGTTACTTGTTATAATAATTATTATAATCATCATAATTACTATATTATAATAATGTATTGGATTCTACAGTGTTGAATTTTAGAAGTATTTTTACCTTTTCAAATTTTTAATGCTGTTTTTTACATTACCTTTAAATCAAAGGGCAGTTATAAATTTGGTAAAATAATTCATTTAATCCTAAATTGGACATTTGAAGATTGCTATATATTTGCTATTCATTTATTCTTCCATTTATTTAACAAATTTTAATTGATCTTCTATATACCAGATAGGATTCTAAAAATATTACCACTGTTAACATTCTTGTTTATAATTTTTTTCCACATCTTTGATTATTTCTCAAGATAGGTTTCTAATGGGGAATTGCTCAATCATTGTAGATGTCTCTTTAGGGAAGTTTGACTGTTAAGGAGAGAGAAACCTGGGACAGTAACTGGAGAGCATCGTGAGGGGGCACTGTGGAGTATCTGCATGCTTCAGTAATGATCCGGTGGAGAGTGAATTTATCTGTCCGCGTCTAATCAGGAAAACAGAAGCCTCTCCAAATATTTAAAACAGAGGAAATTTAATCCACGGAATTGATGGAAGTGCCAAGAAGCCAAACCAGGGAGAGTGAGATAACCAGGAATTATCAACAGCAGAAAGCTACTCCAACTCCCAAGGGAAGAAACAGAGGGAGGAGTTGGTATCACGTGAGCTCAGTGGCTGGGGTTACCTGGCCAGAGCTGGAACCAAAGTGTGCCTGCTCTAAAGGAGTTGGAGCCACAGGGGACATGCAACTTGTGGGAGAGATGCCATCTAAGGCGGGGCAGCGGGGTGGGGGTGGGGGTGGAGGAATCTCCGGCTTCTCCTTTCTTTCCACTCTCCAACCTCTTGCCAAGGCCTCCCTTTGGCTGACCCCAGTCAGAGCCAGCTGTCAAGCATGGGAACATGGGCAATTTAGCCTGCAGTATCTGTAACACTGTGGACCAGGGCCAGTAGAGAAGAGGGAGGGCTCGCAGGACAAGCACAGAGAGAAATGGGTAATCCAGAATGGAGAAGGCATTACCAAAGAAGTAAAATCATTGGGAAGGTGAGATGCTATAGGATCTAGGGCACATGTGGAAATTTTCCCTGTCAAGAGAAGGGACACATTTTCAATTGTAACAGGGAAAAAAGGAGAAGGTGGTGTATAGGCAGATAGACCTATAGATAAAATTTAAGAAGCTGAAAGAATTCCTTTCTGATGCTTCTGTTTTTACAATGAGCTGTGATACAACCATTCTGAGAGTGGAAATGCACAATGGGTGTGTTAGGGGAGGAATGAAGAGTCTCTGAGAGTGGTAAAGAGAGCCAAATAGAGGAACATCGGTACTGAGATTCTAACTGAGGTTTAAAGGTATTAATTTAAAAGAAAGAATTAATTTAAAGTGAGAATTTCTTTAGCAGTGTTTATGTTCTGGGCACAAGCACAGAGAAGAAGATGGATGAATTCTTCCGGGGTTGGAGTATATGCCAGGCAAATATGATGGAGGGAGAGCAGGCTGATACATTTTCTAGGGACTGATGATAATAATGAGCCATGTGAAGGGTGCTTTGATTCACTAATGATGTCAGTTAAAAGTTTAAGGTCAAGGCTCTTGCCAATATCTACTTCAGAGGAAAAATTTATATCTTCCTTGCCCTATCTCCAAATTCAAATGCTTTTTGGGAGTCCAAATCTGGGAATATACACACATATATGCACAAATCTCACACGGAGCGGGCCGTCTCTTCTTTGCTACTAGGGAAGTTCAGCTTTGACCCGAGGTTAACTGTGACTCAGTGCAGAATCCTCTCTAATTCTAGCTTCCATTTCAGGACCACTTGGCTCCCATGTAAACCTATATTCTTCAAGTTTTCCCTTATCAATACAAAGGTGTTTTTCTCTCCTACCTGCTCCTTGGGGCAGACTGTGTTTTTCGAAGCGGACCACAACAACATCTCCCATCCCTCAAGCTCCTCGGCAATATGACCATCACTTCCCCATCAAGAAGCGAAGTCTAACTTCTCTCCATTTGGATTTGAGTTGGCTTTTGGGAATTGCTCACAATGAACAAAATATGGTTATATAATCTGAGATTTCATCTGAAGAAGTTTTGCAGCTTCCACCAGCTATCTTGGAATGCTTGCTCTTCAGATGCTCCCCCTCAGGATGCCCCGTCCTAGATTCTGGGCACCAGTGAGAAGCCCAAGCCACGTGGAGATGTTCTGTTGACAGTCACAGCTGAGCTCAGCCTTTGGGTCATCCTTGCCCAGAAGCCAGACTTGTAAATAAAGAAGCCTCCAGATGATTCCAGCCCTCAGCTATTTGAATCACCCTCAGCTGCTCTATTTGGAAAAAATTGGATATCTGCCGAGGCCTCAGGCCTTGTGGATCAGAGAAAGCCACTTCCACTGTGCCCTGTTCACATTCCTGATCCGCAGAATCCATGAGCATAAAAAAAAGGTTGTTGTTTTACATCCCTGAGTCTGGGGACGTTTGTTAACTCAAATGCTTTCCTATGTTTACTCACTTTGTTCAGAATCTATACTTGTTATGTAAATATATACTTTAAAAATATATTTATTTATCTCTACCACATCTGCAGCCCTGCTGGCCTGGAGTGTTCCAAGGAAGCAATGCCCTCCCCACACCCCACTGTGTCGGTGTGAGTGTGTGGATGAGTTGTATATTGCGTAGTGGGTTGTTTCCATTTATGTAAACTAGATTCCTCAATAGGTCTCTACAGTTTATATGTCCATAGACATACTAGATTACTTTCCAAAAATATTATAGCATCCTCCAGGTAAATAATGAGTGGCTGTTCATTTATACCTTTAAGAATACTAAGTTATTTTAATTTTTGCATTTTAGTGAGTGAACAATGGCATCCAATACTAGTGTATGGATTGACTGAATAAAATAACATAAGGGCTTGAGCTGTTGCAATCTGTCAGTGAGATACATGTTTAAAGATTAAGAAACTAGGCAAAATATTGAGTTGATAGTTAATAGGAAATGCTTCAACAACTTGATTAGTTAGACATGAATTGCAGGAATTGCAGCACTATATTACGGTGTTCAAAGTTCAAAGTTCAGAAAGGTATTTAGCATTTTAGCAGATATTTCATTTAGGAAGGTGTTATGAGTTGAATTTTTTCCCCTCAAAATATGTTGATGCCCTAGTCCCCAGTATCTGTGAATGTGACCTTATTTGGAAATAGGGTCTTTACAGAGATAATCAAGTTAAAATGAGATCATTAGGGTGGGCCCAATCCAATGTAACTGTTTCCTTGTGTGGACACAGAGAAAGGCGGGCACACAGGGAGAATGCCATGTGAACATGAAGGCAGAGATCAGGTTGATGTATCTACAAGCCAAGGAACACCAAAGATTGCCAGCAAAGCAGCAGAAGCCAGGGCAGAGGGATGAAACAGATTCTCCCTCAAGCTCTTAGAAGGCACTAACCTCACTGACGTCTTGATCTCAGACTTCTAGCCTTCACGACTATGAGACAATAAAGTTCTGTTGTTCTAAGGTTTGTACCCAATTTTTGGTACTTTGTTATAGCAGCCATAGGAAACTAAGACAGAAGGAAAACTAAAATATCTGTGAATGAGTCTTCTGTTATTTTCCAGGATAGAAAGTTTTGGGGAAGGAAGAGTTGAATTACCTGTTCCCACCACATGCAAGTAAGGAACAGTAACGAAAATTTTATAGAAGGTTTGGAGACCAATTTTCTCAGAGCTGGGAAAACTGCAATTTTTTGAACAATAATTTTTTCCCCTCTTGAGTTCAATCCAGCCTAGTAGCCTCCAGCTCCAGTTAAAAATTAATTTTAAAGTTCACACAGCCAATGTAATCAACTTGTTTAGGAAAAAAGGAGGTAGTAGAGAGAAGGCTTGGTTGCTTCTTTAGGTGAACATATACATCCTGATCTCATGTGAGAGAGACCAAAAATCACTTCTCTTTTATCACTTAGTACACTGCATTATCTTTAATTATTCATAAACATGCTTTGAAAAGAATTAAGTTTCTATTCTTCTGGGACTTGCAATTTTATAATTTTAAGTGGTTTGGAGGAGACTTTCAGGCTATCTTAGTTTTTTTTTATTGTCTAGGTTTTGAAACATAATAATAAAATGAATTATCTGTGAGTCTATCATTCAAATGAAGACCAAGAACACGACAAGAACCATTGTATCTCCCTCTGTGTTGCTTCACTGTTCTACCAACCCTCCCCTCACCCAGTAACTTCTATACCTAGTCATTTGTTTATTGTTGCTGCCACTTTGCCACTGCAGCCTTTGTACCATGTGACAATACCCCAAGAGTGGCTTCTCCCACTCCCTCAACCCTAAGACCTCTGGGTAACAACTTTTGTTTCAAAATGTTCCCAGATTGTCTCTACTGCATCATATTTGCAGATTTACCTTACAGGGAACCTGGAGTCTGTTTCTGATGTTCATCTCAGTAGAGTTCTCAGAGCATCTGTTGTATAGTAAAAGAATTTTTCTGGTCTTTGTTACTGGTCCCTGGGAGGGAGTTTCTAAATCCTTGGAATTTTTCAAGTGTTGAAAGTGTCTTTGTTATTCACGGTGATCCCCTCAGACCATGCTTGAGTTCATGATAACAAGGTGACTGATCGTGGGCCCCTAGACAGTTTTAAGATGGGGCTGGCCATGCCAGAGAGACCAACTGTGTATTTAGAGGGTTGGGACTTTGAGCCAAGGGCTATCAGCCTGACCTCCTGACTTCCAGGTAGTAGAGAGGGCTAGAGATTGAGTTCCATCAGGTGGCCAATGGCTCAATCATGCTCATGTAATGAAGCTCCAGTTAAAAACTCTGGACACCAAAGCTCAGGTGAGCTTCCTGATTGGTGAACACATCAATGTGCCAAGAGGGTAACGCATTCTGTTCCTAAGGGCGAGGATACAGAAGCTCTGCATTAGGGACTCTCCCAGACCTCACCCTATGTGTCTCTTCATTTGTATTTTTGTATAAAATATGTCCTTTATATAATAAAACTGTAATGATAAGTATGGCACCTTCCTGAATTCTGTGAGTCATTCCAGCAAATTATTGAACCTTAGGGAGTCATGGGAACCCCTGAATTTTTAGCCAGTTGATCAGAAGTATCGGCAACCTGGAGACCCCTGAATTTGTGGCTGGCTTCTGAAGTGAGGGCAGTCTTGTTGGGGACAATGCCCTTAACCTATGGAGTCTGCACTGACTCTGGGTAGGTAGCGTCAGAATTGCATTGCAGTATTGAAACATCTAATTCGTTGCTTGGTGCAGAACAGACGTTCATTAAGTTAGTTATTCAGAGTTTTTTGCTAAACAAAATTAACCTGTATTTTGATTTGAAACATACCATATCCTTTCTGGGTATCATCAAAAATTGGAAGATGTCCTCTGCCAAGGAATTCATTACCCTGATCCATCAGAGCTTCCTTCACCACCTCATATCCATGTGAGACCACAGTGGGCTTGGATCCAAGGTACAGAGTATAAACAGGGCCATTCTCTTTGGCCATCTGGAAAGAGATGCAAGCAGTATGTAAGTGCTATTGTGAAATCTCTCCTTTGGAAGCTTGGGTAGAAATTAAGTAATGATGTACACGTGGATTAGCCTTTGCTCCATCAATTCCACTTTAGGAATTTAACTTGGGGCATAGTCATGGATTCACTGTTACCTTTATTTATATATGCAACCATCGAGTAAATATTTATTAAGCACATATACTGTGTCAGACACTGTGCACAGCCCAGGAGCCCTCATGGAACTTAGAGTCTAAAGTGACAGGCAGTAAACGGCCAAACAATCTCATTTGCGATATGAATTGAGCATAATTCCATGAAAGTGATAAAGACTCTGTTGGATGATAATGGGAGAACTTAATAAAATAGAATGTTCAAGAATCTATGAGGGACATCTGGTGTCAAGAGGGCAGTGTAGGAGGACTCTGAACTCATCTCCTCCCACAAACACAACAAATTTACAACTACCCTTGGAACAATTACACCTGGGAGAGAACTGAAACTGGATAAAAAGAACCCCCACAACAAGGGACAGTGCTGACTGAGGTGGAAGAGGCAGAAACTCCTTTTTGGAAAGGAAAAAGCCACATTTTAGTTGCGGTGCTTCACGGCCAGGGGCAATCTTAAGGTATGAAGCTTTCTCTGGAGAAGTGGGGCATCTGAGTGGGAGAGCCTTGCCACAATAAGCAGCTTTGGGGCTCAGCACAATGGAGATGAGTGTCATAATATCTTGCTTTGCTGGCTATTAACGACAATGGGGAATACCCCCAGGAAAGTTATTGGACATAGAGAAAGAAAAGCCTGCTTTTACAGGGCCCATGCACAAATTTACTTGTTTCAGAAAGAAACCCAAAATCACCAGACAAAAAGGTGCACAGTCTTTTGGTGAAAAGAGACTCACTTGACAGGCTCTGGGTGCATCTTGGCAAGAGGTGAGACCTCCTCAAGCTGGGAACACCTCCTCAGGCTAGGACCACCTCCCCAAGGACTGAGACATTGGCAGCAGCCATTATTGTAACCTAGTACAGGCGTGCTGACACAGATGCTGGCAGACATCATTGGAGTTCTTCCCCTGTTAGTGCAGGGCTCTGCCCCACCCACTAGAGTGCCGATTTAAGATTTAATCCAGCTCAGCCAGGGCAGGCAGCCTGCCCTAGGGACTGGCACCACCCAACAGCAAGCCCTCAGGCAACTGTTGGTCCACATAGGTAGGGTGTGTGAGACCTCTGCAGTGGGGTGAGTAGGTCCACCTCTGTGGGGCAAGGTGTGTGCTAGGAGCAAGGCATGTGCAAGAGGTGTGCCTGCATTGGCAGAGTGTGTGGGGCATCTGCAGTGGGGTGAATGGGTCTGCTTCAGTGGGTTGGGGCATGCACACGGGGCAGGACTGTGTTGACGAGATGTGTGGGCCTGCAGGCGGTGGGGCTTGTCAGCTGCAGCAGACTTGTGCTTCTCAAACAGCCACATAGGGCATCGGCCCCACCTTCCAATGCCTGAAACTATTGTGTGCTGCCACGCCTGGGGCTGGCCCCACACAGCTGCAGTCCTGAGATAGCTGACAACAGCCTTGCAGGCTGGATGCCTACAGGAATTGTAAGCCCCTGAGCCTAGCAACCAGCCACACTGGGGGCCTACTCATTTAACAGAGAAACTGCAACAGGAATGTGTTATTACACCCTGCTGCCAACAGTGCTGGGGCTCCCCACACCCGATAAGCTGACTGAAGGGATCACAGCAGACCCAGGCAGCTGAGCAATACAACCAGCCAGGCAGAGGGACAATGCACCTGCAGCAAGAGCAACACTGCCACAACAGAAGGACACACATAGCCCACACAGGGGATACTCCTGCAACATTAGAAACTGGTGACAAGAGGGAAGCACACTGCTGGGCCTCATAAGGCATCTCTTACATAAGGCCACTTCTCCAAGATTGGGAGATGTAGTGGATCTATATAAAACATAGATATAAGAACAGAGAAAGAGGCAAAATGAGAAGACAAAGAAATATGTTCCAAATAAGGGAATAGGACAAATCCTCAGAAAAAGAACTAAATGAAACAGAGATAAACAATCTACATGATGAAGAGTACAAACTAATAGTTGTAAGGATGCTCACTGATCTTGGGAGAAGAATGGATGAATTCAGTGAGAACTTCAACAAAGAATTGGAAAATATAAAAAAGAACCAATCAGAAATGAAGAATACAAGAAAGGAAATGAAAAATTCACTAGAGGGACTCAAAAGTGAGTAGATGATACAGAAGAATGGATCAGTGAGCTGGACAAAAAAGTAGAACAAATCACCCAAGCTGAACAGATAAAAGAAAAAAGAATAAAAGTAATGAGGACAGTCAAAGGGACCACTGGGACAACATCAAGCACACTAACCTCCATATTATAGGTGACCCAGAGGAGAAGAGAGAGACAAAAGGGCAGAGACTCTATCTGAAGAAATAATAGCTGAAAACTTTCCTAACCTAAGAAAGGAAACAGACATCCAGGTACAGGAAGCACAGAGAACACCAAACAAGATAAACCCAAAGAGGCCCACACCAAGACACATTGTAATTGAAATGTCAAGAATTAAAGATTAAGAGAGAATCCTAAAAGCTACAAGAGGAAATCAACAAGTTACATACAAAGGAAACCCCATAAGCCTATCAGCTGACTTCTCAGCAGAAACCTTACAGGCTAGAGGGAGTGCCATGATATATTTAAAGTGCTGAGGGGAAAAAACTTACAGCCAAGAATACTCTACCTGACAAGGTTATCATTTAGAATGGAAGGAGAGATAAAGAGTTTTCCAGACAAGCAAAACCTAAAGAAGTTTATCACCAAGAAACCAGCCTTACAAGAAATACTAAAGGGACTTATTTAAGTGGACAAAAGAAGACCACAAGTAGGAATAAGAAAATTATTTTTTTAAAAAAAGCTATAATCACTGGTAAAGGCAAATATACAGTAAAGGTAGCAGATCAACCACCTATGATGCTAACATGAAGGTCAAAAGACAAAAGTACTAACATTATCTATTTCCATGATAAGAGGTTAATGGATACACACACATAAAAAAGAGGTTAGATATGATATCAAAAACATAAAATGTGGGAGGAGGGGAGTAAAAGAGTAGAGCTTTTAGCAAGAGGTCAAACTTAAGACACCATCAACTTAATATAGATCACTATAGACATAGGTCCTTATATATGAACCTCATGGTAACCACAAACCAGAAACCTATAATAAATACACAAAAAAATTAAGAGAAAGGAACCCAAACATAATACTAAAGAAAGCCATCAAACCAGAAGAAAAAAAGGAGCAGAGAAGAACTACTGAAACATCCAGAAAGAAAAGTAACAAAATGGCAATAAGTACATTCTTATCAATAGCTACTTTAAATGTCAATGAACTAAATGCTCCAATCAAAAGGTGTAGGGTGGCCAGTTGGATAAAAAAAAAGACCCATAAATATGCTGCATACAAGAGACACACTTCAGACCTAAAGACACTTACAAACTGAAATTGAAGGGATGGAAAAAGAGACTCCATGCAAGTGGCAATGAAAAGAAAGCTGGGGTAGCAATACTTATATCAGACAAAATAGACTTTAAAACAAAAATTGTAACAGGAGACAAAGAAGGACACTACATAATGATGAAGGGAACAATCCAACAAGATAATATAACACTTGTAAATATCTATGCACCCAACATAGGGATACCTAAACATATAAAGCAATTTTTAACAGACATAAAAGGAGAATTAGACAGCAACACAATAATAGTAGGGCACTTTAACACTCAACTTACACCAATGAATAGATCATCCAAACAGAAGATCAATAAGGAAACATTGTCCTTAAATGACACCTTAGACCAGATGGACTTAGTAGATACAGAACATTCCATCCCCAAACCACAGAATACACATTCTTTTCCAATGCACATGGGACATTCTCCAGGATAGATCACATATTAGGCCACAAAACAAGTCTCAATAAATTTAAGAAAACTGAAATAATACTAAGCATCTTTTCTGACCAGAAGGGTATGAAACTAGAAATCAACTACAAGAAGAAAATCGGAAAAGCCACAAATATGTGAAGATTAAACAAAATGCTACTGGACAACGATTGGGTCAAGGAAGAAATCAAATGAGAACCTAGAGACAAATGAAAATGAAAATACGACATGCCAAAATTTATGGGACAGAGCAAAAGCAGTTCTAAGAGGGAAGTTTCTAGCAATACAGGCTTACCTCAACAAACAAGAAAAATCTCAAATAAACAATCTAGCAGTGCACCTAAAGGCATTGGAAAAAGAAGAACAAAGCCCAAAATCAGTAGAAGGAAGGAAATAATAAAAATCAGAGCAGAAATAAATGAAATAGAGACCCCCCCCAAAAAAAAGAAAGAAAGAAAGAAAAAAATCAGTGGAACAAAGAGCTGTTTCTTTGAAAACATAAACAAAATTGACAAAGCTTTAGTTAGATTCATCAAGGAAAAAGGAGAGAAGGCTCAAACAAATAAAATCAGAAGTGAAAGAGGATAAATTACAACAGACACCTCAGAAATACAAAAGATTGTAAGAGAATACTATGAAAAGCTGTATGCTAACAAATTGGATGATCTAGAAGAAATGGATAAATTCTTAGAGTCATACAACCTTCCAAAACTAAATCAAAAAGAAATAGTGAATTTGAATAGACCAATCATCAGTAAGGAGACCAAAACAGTAATTAAAAAACTCCCAAAAAATAAAAGTCCAGGACCAGATGGCTTCCTTGGTGAATTCTACCAAACATTCGAAGGAAATTTAATACCTATCCTTCTCAAACTCTTCCAAAAAAATTGAAGATGAGGGGAAGTTTCCTAACTCATTCTACAAAGCCAACATTACCCTGATACCGAGACCAGACAAGGATAAGACAAAAAAAGAATATTACAGGCCAATATCACTGGTGAACATCAATGCAAAAATCCTCAACAAAATACTAGCAAGTTGAATACAACAATACATTAGAAAGATCATACACCATGATAGAGTGAGATTTATTCCAGGGATGCAGGGATGGCTCAACACCTGCAATTCAGTCAATGTGATACACCACATGAATTAACTGAAGAATAAAAATCACATGATTGAGCCAGCCCTGATGGCCTAGCAGTTAAAGTTTGGCATGTTCTGCTTCAGCAGCAGGTTTGGTTCCTGGGCGTGGAACAACACCACTTGTCTGTCAGTAGCCATGCTGTGGTGGCGGCTCACATAGAAGAACCAGAAGAACTTAATACTATACACAACTATGTACTGGGGCTTTGAGGGGTGGGGGAAGGAAGAAAAAAGGAGGAAGATTGGCAACAGATGTTAGCTTAGGGTAAATCTTCAGCTGCCAAAAAAAAAAATCACATGATCATCTCAATAGATGCAGAGGAAGCATTTGACAAGATACAGCATCCATTTATGATAAAAACTCTGAATAAAATGGGTATAAAAGGAAACTACCTCAACATAATAAAGGCCATATCTGAGAAACCTACAGCTAATATCATACTCAACAGAGAAAAACTAAAATCTATCCCTCAAAGAACAGGATCCAGACAAGGATGTCCACTTTTGCCACTCTTATTTAACATAGTACTGGAAGTTCTAGACAGAGCAAACAGGCAAGAAAAAGAAATAAAAGGGATCCAAATTGGAAAGGAAGAAGTGAAACTGTCACTATTTGCAGATGGCATGATTTTATATAAAGAAAACCCTAAAGAAACCACCAAAAAACTATGAGATAATAAATGAATATGGTGAAGTTGCAGGGTACAAAATCAACATACAAAAATCAGTTGCATTTCTACACACTACAACGAAGCAGCAGAAAGAGAAATTAAGAATACAATCCCATTTACAACTGTAACAAAAAGAATAAAATATCTAGGAATAAATTTAACCAAAGAGGTGAAAGACCTGTACACTGAAGACTATAAAATATTGTTGAAAAAACCTGAAGAAGACACAAAGAAATGGA
Organism: Tapirus indicus; assembly: GCA_031878705.1. Lineage (NCBI taxonomy): Eukaryota > Metazoa > Chordata > Mammalia > Perissodactyla > Tapiridae > Tapirus > Tapirus indicus. The sequence continues at coordinate 29,263,572 of CM062921.1, read as the reverse complement.
AAGATATTCTGTGCTCTTGGATTGGAAGAATTAACATAGTTAAAATGGCCATACTTCCTAAAGCAATCTGCAGATTCAATGCAATCCCTATCAAAGTTCCAATGATATTTTTCACAGAAATAGAACAAAGAATCCTAAAATATATATGGAACAACAAAAGACCCCGAATAACCAAAGGAATCCTGAGAAAAAAGAACAAAGCTGGAGGTATAACCCTCCCTGATTTCAAGATATACTACAAAGCTATAGTAGTCAAAACAGCATGGTACTGGCACAAAAACAGACACACAGATCAATGGAACAGAATTGAGAGCCCAGAAACAAACCCACACATCTATGGACAGCTAATTTTCAACAAGGGAGCCAAGAACACGCAATGGAGAAAGGAAAGTCTCTTCAATAAATGGTGTTGAGAAAACTGGACAGCCATAGGCAAAAGAATGAAAGTAGACCATTATCTTTCACCATACACAAAAATTAACTCAAAATGGATTAAAGACTTGAATGTAAGACCTGAAACCATAAAAATTCTAGAAGAAAACATAGGCAGTATGCTATTCGACATCGGTGTTTGCAGCATATTTTCAAGTGCCATGTTTGACCAGGCTAGGGAAACAATAGAGAAACAAATGGGACTACATCAAACTAAAAAGCTTCTGCACAGCAAATGAAACCATCAACAAAATGAAAAGACAACCTAACAATTAGGAGAAGATATTTTGCAAAATATATATTTGATAAGGAGTTAATATCCAAAATCTATAAAGAACTCACATATTTTGACAACAAAAAAAACTAACTGAATTAAAAAATGGGCAAAAGATCTGAACAGACTTTTTTCCAAAGGAGATATACAGATAGACAACAGGCACAAGAAAAGATGTTCAATATCACTAATTGTTAGGGAAATGCCAATCAAAACTACAATGAGATATCACCTCACGCACCTCAGAATGGCTATAATTAACAAGACAAGAAATAACAAGTGTTGGAGAGGAAGTGGAGAAGAGGAAACTCTCATACACTGCTGGTGGGAGTGGAAACTGGTGTAGCCACTATGGAAAACAGTATGGAGATTCCTCAAAAAGTTAAGAATAGAACTACCATACGATCCAGCTATTCCACTGCTAGGTATTTATCCAAAGAACTTGAAAATGTGTATGCGTAAAGATATATGCACCATTATGTTCATTGCAGCATTATTCACAATAGACAAGATTTGGCAGCAACCTAGGTGCCCATCAAGGGGCAAATGGATAAAGCAGATATGGTATATATACACAATGGAATACCACTCAGCCATAAAAAATGATGAAATCTTGCCATTTGCGACAACATGAATGGACCTTGAGGGTATTATGCTAAGAGAAATAAGTCAGAGGGAGAAAGTCAAATACCGTATGATCTCACTCATAAATAGAAGATAAAAACGACAACAAACATAGAGACAGAGATTGGATTGGTGGGTACCAGAGGGGAAGGGGTGAGGGAGGAGGACGAAAAGAGTGATTAGGCATAGGTGTATGTTGATGGATGGTAACTAGTCTTTCTTGGGTGGTGAACACGACGTAATCTACACAGAAATCAAAATACAATGATGTACACCTGAAATTTATATAATGTTATAAATTAATGTTTAAAAAATAGAATCTATGAGGAGGTAATATTTAAAGTAAAACTAAAGATGAGAAGGAAGCGACCAGGATAAGGGCTTGGGGGAGAGCCCACTAAGCAGGTATAAAAAAGGATGAAATCTATATGTTTATGATAGCGTTGTTCCAAGAGGAAAAATAGAGTAACTACTAAAACAGCTAACAATTGGAAGTTGGTTTTCAAACTTATTTTACAGCCATGCCATTGAATTCAAAGCAGCCATTTGAAATTAGTCATAGGAGGATATGTAATGGTATGGAAACACGTCCAAGTTCTAAATAAATTTTTGAAAAATAAAATTATATTTAAAAATCCATTTGTAAAAAAAAATCATTTGTATATTATGATTCTCCCATTTTTTATGATGATTATTTCTAAGAGGCAAAACTTATTGAACTCACCACCTATTTTTTTTCTTTCTACCTTTCCTTTTTTTTTTTCCTACTTCCACTTAAATGGTGGAGATTTTTGCCACTTTGTACCTCTTTTCTTTACCCTAGAAAAATGAAACTTCCTTCCTTTGTTCCTGTGAATGAGAGTATCTCTATATATGGGATAAACTGCCAGGTCTTCCTCTCCCAACCTCACTTTCTGCTGATAACTTTGCTCCCTATTTCACAGAGATAAGAGAAATAATCGGAAGAGAATTTCCATATGCTTCTAACATAGTATCTACTCATTTACATGCATCTGTGCCCATGTACATAGTTTTCTGTTAATATAAATGACTCCCCATGTTTCTTAAAAAGGCCCAATTCCCCAACTTGTGCATGGTTTCTATTCTCTTCCAGATACTGTGACATGACATTCTTCTTTACAGCAAAATTGACCAAGATCACCTCATTTCCCCCTCCCCCAACCCCTGGCAACCACCAGTCTACTTTCTACTCCTATAAGTTTGACTATTTTAGATTCCACATGTAAATGAGATCATGCAGTATTTGTCCTTCTGTGTCTGGCTCATATCATTTAGGATAATGTCCTCCAGGTTCATCCTTGTTGTTGTAAATGGCAGAATCTCCTTCTTTTTAAAGATGAAATAATATTCCTGTGTGTGTATCAAATTTTCTTTATTTATTCATCCATCGATGGACATTTAGGTTGTTCTGGAGAATATATTCTTACACAATGAACTCATGGAGGTAATACCTTTTCCCCAAAGAGTATTTCCAAAGTAGTGAACGTCAGTCGAGGTAGCAGAGCTGGGCTGTGTTAGAGTAAGATGTGGGGATCACTCTTTAGAAGGAGGATTGCAAAGCATCCCATAGACCATTTAGTATAAAATAGTAACAATAATAATAATATAATAAAAGGACATTTATTACATTTTTACATTTGCTGGGCTTGCTTTTTGGTAAGTGTTATATGCAGAGGGGATTGGAAGCCTTTTAACTAAAATATATTCTGACCCCAGAATTTTCTCATTCACTAGAATTCAATATATAATTCAGGTCAAGTCAACACACCTCACCATCTGCTTTAAAGTGGGCCAGTCCAGAATGAAAGAGGATACCTGTCTTGTAACACAGAAATAGAAACTCAAGAGTGCCTCAGTGGTGAGTCAAACTAAGAAAGATTGAAGGTACCCTGAAGAGCCTGAAGATGATCCCCCTTACCTGGAGATGATCAGCCCCAGAATAAAACCCCCTTATCTTGGAGACAGATGCAGGGATGTCCTTGAGGTTTAGTTGCATCAGATTTCCAGTGATGGGAAGGGGAGTTGGGCCAGGCAGGAGCCTTCTCTGTGAATTTTCTTCCACACAAAAAGGAAAACCAGAAAAGTGACACAAATCACAACAGCAAGAGTAGTAGGGATTTCCAGAAGCTCCATCTCAGCTACTTGATATTAGGAACTGTCTGGATGGCTTGCTAGCAAACAAAGTCTTGTGCGGGGGATGTGACCTGCCAGCCAAAGGTTGTTCTGAATTCTTGGACTTGGGAAAAAGACTGGCATTGGTTTTGGCTTTATTTACTTTGCTGAAGCTTACGATTAAGAAGGAGTCACATCCTTCCTACCTCTCATTCACAAATCTGCAACTTTTGATTTTCTGAGCATCTCCATTACAAGTACTTTTTCCTTTCAGCACTAATGATTCATTAAATATAAAGCTGCATTATTCTTCATAACTTTCTGAAACTGTTCAAATAATTAAATTCACAAATTTGAAAAAAAATAAATCATATATCCTGAGATCTGACTTGGAAAAACATAGCTATCAGAGCAGTCCTCCTCAAACATCATTTTTATCTTGTCTCTCATCAGTTAAAAGTCTACTGTGTCCATCAACAAAGTAATGGATAAATAAAATGTAGTATGTATATACAATAGAAGGAGTGAAATTCTTTAAAAAGGAGTGAAATTCTAATATTTACTACAACATGAATGAACCTTGAAAACATTATGCTAAGTGAATTTAGCCAGACACAAAAGTACAAATATTGTATAATTCCACTTATATGAAGTACTCTAGGTAGTCAAATTCATAGTTATGGAAGGTAGAATAGATGTTACCAGGGGCTGGGTAGAGGAGGGAATGGGAAGTTAATATTTAATGGGTACAGAGTTTCTGTTTGGGATGTTGAAAAAGTTCTGGAAATGGATAATGATGATGATTGCACAAAATTTTGAACATACTTAATGCCACTAAAGTGTACAATATAAATGGTTAAAATGGTAAATTTTATGTATTTTTCACAATAAAGAAAAAGTTCACTAAGTTGTATTTGAAAAAGGTTATCTCAATTGTATCTGCATTTAAAATAATTAATGCTCTTATTGATTTATTCTTTGTGATAAATCCTACTATTAATAGTAGTGTTTCAGCCTACACGTTATTTGTGTAGGGGAATTTTTACTATAATAAATCTTTTCAAAAATCTAAAAAAAAAACATCTACTGTGGTTTCCTATTATTACAGCAAACATTAAAAATCTATTAAGCACTAAAATTCTTCATTAAATGATTTCAACTTGACTATTTTTCACTGATTTCAGAGCCATCTCTCTGTATTTTCCACAGCAGACTACTTACTTCCATTAAACAGAACTGTTTATTAGCCTGCATTCATATATTCATTAGCTTTGGGGCCAGTAAGCTGGGATGGAGTCACTGCCAATGATGGGTTTGTGCATGGAGAAAAACCCAGGTAGAGGTAATCAGCTTAGGGACCTCATATACATTTCTGTATTCCTTCCAGCACCTTATGTGGAACCAGGTCCACTGATGCTTTTGCTGAGTTGTTTGCAAGTATTCATTTGCAGACATTTCACAGTGAGGTAAATCATTGACTTTGAAATGCTTGAAAAGTTAGAACCTGAGTGCTTTGGATGTTGAAAATAAGTGATTGATAGATAGAATGGATTGGTAAACATACCGGAAAAGGGCAGTTTAAAAACTACCTAACCATATTATTCCCCTGCTTAAAAATCTGGAAAGGTTTTGTTTTTAAAGTCTTTTTCTTTTATTGACTTCATGTTTTTAAAGAAGTTTTAGGGGGCCGCCTGGTGGCGCAGCGGTTTAGTCCGCGCTTGGCAGCCCAGGGTTCGCGAGTTCGGATCCCGGGCGCCCGCAGACGCACTGCCTGTCGGCCATGCCGAGGCGGCGTCCCATATAAAGTGGAGGAAGACGGGCACGGATGTTAGCCCAGGGCCAGTCTTCCTCAGCAAAAAGGGGAGGATTGGCAACGGATGTTAGCTCAGGGCTGGTCTTCCCCACAAAAAAAAAAAAAAAAAGAAGAAGTTTTAGGTTCACAGCAAAGTTGAGCAGAAGATACAGAGAGTTCCCATATACTCCCTGCCTCCCGCCATCAAGATCCCACACCAGAGTGGTATGTTTGTTACAATCAATGAACCAACACTGACACATCATTATGAACCAAAGTCCATAGTTGACATTACTGTTCACTCTTGGTGGTGTATATTCTATGGGTTTTAACAAATGTATAATGACATGAATCCACCATTATAGTCTCCTGCAGAGTATTTTCACCGCCCTAAGAATCCCCTGTGCTCTGCCTATTCATCCCTCCCTCCCCCTAACCTCTGGCAACCACTGGTTTTTTTAACTGTCTCGATATTTTTGCCTTTTCCAGAATGTCATAGAGTTGGAATCACATAGTATGTAGGCTTCTCAGATTGGCTTCTTTCACTTAGTAATATGCATTTAAGTTTCCTCCATATCTCTTTATGGCTTGATAGCTCATTTCTTTTAGCACTGAACCATATTCCATTATCTGGATGTACCACAGTTTATTTACCGTTCATGTACTGAAGGACATTTTGGTTGCTTCCATGTTTCAGCAAATATGAATAAAGCTGCTATAAACATCTGTGTGCAGGTTTTTGGGTGGATGTAAGTTTTCACTTATTTGAGCAAATACCAAGGAGTGCAATTACTGGATCATATGGTAAGAGTATGTTTAGTTTTGTAAGACAAAACTGTCTTGCAAAGGTGGCTATGCAATTTTGCACCCCAATCAGCAATGAATGAGTGTTCCTCATTCTCACCAGCACTTGGTACTGTCAGTGTTCTGGATTTTGGCCATTCTAATAGGTGTGTGGTGGTATCTCATTGTTGCTTTAATTTGCATTGCCTTGATGACATATGACGTGGAGCGTTTTTCCACTTGCCGTCTGTATGTCTTCTTTGGTGGGGCGTATGCTGAGGTCTTTAGCTTATTTTTTAATTGGGTTGTTTATATTTTTATTGTTGAGTTTTAAGAGTCCTTTGTATAGTTTGGATAACAGTCCTTTATCAGACATGTCTTTTGCAATATTTTCTCCCAGTCTGTGGTTTGTTTTTTTATTCTCTTGACATTGTCTTTACAGAGCAGAAAAATTTAATTTTAATGAAGTTCAGCTTATCAATTCTTTCTTTCATGGATTGTGTGTTTGGTGTTGTGTCTAAAACTTCGTCTAGGTTTCCTCCTCTGTTACCTTCTAGGAGTTTTATAGTTTTGTGTTTTACATTTAGGTCTATGATCCATTTTGAGTTAATATTTGTGAAGGGTGTAAGGTCTGTGTCTAGATTCATCATTTTGCATGTGGATGTCCAGTTGTTCCACTACTATTTGTTTAAAAGACTATCTTTTCTCCATTGTATTGCCTTTGCTCTTTTGTCAAAGATCAGTTGACTATATTTATGTGGGTCTATTTCTGGGCTGTTTTGTCCCACTGATATACTCATCTACTCTTTTGCCAATACCACTGTCTTGATTACTGTAGTTTTATATTAAGTCTTGAAGTCAGGTCATGTCAGTCCTCCAACTTTGTTCTTCTCTTATGTTGGTTATTCTGGGGGTCTTTTGCCTCTCCACATAAACTTTAGAATCACTTTGTCGATATCCAAAAAATAACTTGTTGGGATTTTGATTAGGATTGCATTGGACCTATAGATCAAGTCGGAAAGAAGTAACATCTTGACAATATTGAGTCTTCCTATCCATGAACATGGAATATCTCTCCATTTATTTAGTTCTTTGATTTCTTTCATCAGTTTTGCAGTTTTTCTCATATAGATCTTGCATAAATTTTGTCAGATTTATACCTAAGTATTTCGTATTTCAGAGTGCTAACATAAATGGTATTGTTTTTAATTTTAAATTCTGAAAGGTTTTGCTCAAAAGATTTGTTTCTAGCCTTTGGAAAAAGTCACTGATACATAATAAGACTTAGAAGACCCACCATGATCTACCTCTACTTTTCCCTCTCTTGATACCTCCCTCACCAGTCTCATCTTTTGGTGCTCCCATTCTTACTAATAACTTTGTGCCTATATTAAACTTTGTTCCATTCCTGGAATGTTCTTGAACTGAGGTCTTCACACTATCACCCAAGAATTCATTCTTTGATAACAGCTTTATTGAAATATAATTCACATACCATACAATTCACCCTTTTAAAGTATACAGTTGTTTGTGTGGACATGTTTTAATTCTTTTGGGTAGATACCTAAAAAGTGGAATGGCTGGGTTATATGGTAACTCTTGTGTTAACATTTTAAGGAATTGTCAAAATGTATTCCAAAGTGGCCGCACCATTTTACATTCCTCCCAGCAAAGTATGAGGATTCCAATTTCTCTGTATGCTTGGCAACACTTGCTATTGTCTGTCTTTGTTATAGCCATTCTAGTGGGTGTTAAGTGGTATCTCATTGTGGTTTTGATTGGCATTTCCCTAATGACTAATGATATTGAACATCTTTTATGTTCTTCTTGGCCGTTTGTATATTTCTCTGAAGAAATGTCTATTGAGATCTTTTGTCTATTTTAAAATTGGGCTGTCTTTTATTGTTGTTATCCCCTGATCTTTTAACTAGCTGGCACACTTTCTCACTCTTTATCTCCCTTTTTACACACTCCTAGCACTACATTTCTCCCATTATCTAGTCTTATTATAGTTGGAATTCTTTGATTAAGGTCTACCTGCCCATGAGACTGTTGATTCTAAGAGAGCAGGGACTATATCTGTCATATTCACTATTCTTTTGTTCACTGCTGGTCCAATACTTTGCACATTAGATTTCCTGGCACAAATGTTTGTTGAACTGTATTCGATGTTCACATTGTTTCTCCTGTTGTGTCAGGAGGGTTGCTGTCTCCACTGAAAAGGTTTTAGGAGTCACCTTCTCTCTGACCATTTGCACTCCTGTCTCCCCCTGGTTGAGGGTTGTCCCTGGGGATATTGATTCTTGTGCTTATCTGAGTTGAGTACATGTGCAGAATGACTGTAGCTTCCATAGTGTGGGAAGATCCCTGCAGTGAAAAACAACATGTGAGGTGCATGCATGGCACTGTTGAGGCAAGGGGACCCAGTGAATTGCATTTTAAAATACAACAGAATCTGGTGCTCTCACTGCCTGGAACACATCCCACCATCACCACCACTCTCTTCAGCTGGCTGGCTGCCAATATTTAAAAATTTGGCTCAGATCTGACATGCCTCCCAGAAACCACCAGGTTGGGCTGACCTTCATTTGTATTCCTTGCACCAGTGTCCACCCTGCTTTGGTACTTACCACACTATTATACTTGCCTATTTATTTGCTATACTACCTCACTCTCCACACAAGCCTTTTTGTTGCTTCAGCAGCTAGCACATACTAAATGCCCAATAAATATAGGAGGAAAGGAAAGAAAGATTTAAAAAATAGAAATAGTGTCTTAGTCTGCTTGGGCTTCTATAATAAAATACAATAAATTGGGTGACTTAACAGTAATTTCTCTCAGTTCTGGAGGCTGGGAAGTCCAACAATGAGCTACAGATTTCGTGTCTGGTGAGAGCGCTCTTCCAGGTTTGCAGACGGCTGCCTTCTTGCTGGGCCCTCGCATGGCTGAGACATCTTTCTCGTGTCTCTTCTTAATAAGGGCACTAATTCCATTTATGAGGGCTCCACCTTCATGACCTAATTACCTTCCAAATGCCCCACCTCCAAATACCATCACATTGGGGATTAGGGTTTCCACATATGAATTTTAGGGGGACACAAGCATTTAGTTTGTAGCAGATGGAAAGTAGAATAATGAATAAAAAGAGATAATAGGAAAAAAAGATGGAAAGAAAGGTACTAATTCCAAAAAACACGCTAAGGAAAACAAGTGAAATGTCATTCTGAGTTATGGTCCACGTAATAGACACTTGGAGTGAGCAATGAATTAACAGCAAATTAGTTCTAAATGTTTCTACAAAGACAGGAGACCAGGAGAAAGCTGAGAAGCTGGCCCAGTTTGTGATGTTCCTGGAAGGCTGTGGTTGAGGTTTAAAATCCAGCCAGCTTGGCTCACAGCTGCTGAAGACAATTCAATGTGTGCTTTATGATGCACTTGAATGTATCAGGCACTGTGCCCCTCTCTCCACTACAGGAACTTAGTCAGTCTACTCAGAGACAAAAATACATTGACTCTTATAGACTGGGTGAACTAACACACGCCAACAATTACCATGTGCAAATCACTATGCTAGGTGCATAAGCATATCTTGCTGAACCCACTGAAGAGCCCTGCAAGGATGCATAAAATGTTCAGAGATGTTGGGTAACTTCCCATGGTTACACATTAAGTCCTGACATGGACACTCCAGCCTAATTTCTGTGTCCTTTTTTCCCACTAATCACTTACCTGCACTTCACATGCATCCTTCTGTTCTTTCATGCAACAAAACAGACCAACTCATATGGGCCAGGCACTGTTAGGCATGAGCAGTAGATACCACCCCAGGGAAGAGCACAGTCACAGTCCCTGCCCCCAGAGAGCTGAACATTTGTGAGAACAGACATCAAGCAGGTAACATGAGGCGTGTGGAGAGTAACAAAGGGGGAAACATGGTGCTGACCTGAGCAAACAGTTCAGGGTGACCTCGCTGAAGAGGTGAAGACTCCTTAGGACTCAGCAAAGCAAAGTTGGAGCTATAAGGACGGAAAGGTGAGCCAGGTGGATGGAACAATATATGCAAAGAAACAGAGAAAATGTACATTCAAGGACCTGGGCTGGAGAGTTCAGTGGGGGCCAGATCACAAACAGTCTTGTATGCACACATTTGGGACTTAATCCTAAAGCAATTATAAGCCACAACTTCTAATTCACAAAATTCCTTCCCCACGGCAAGAGGCAGAAATCACTTAATTCTAAATAATTTCATTTTAATACCTACCAAAATCCTATAGGATGATTGGTTCGAATTAGTTAAATTTCCCTGGTCTGCAGCAGCAGATGTAGGATACTATGGGGTTGGATCCCACAGGAACCCGAGTAAAGGGCTGCTTTCCCCCAAACTCCCAATTACCAGGCCCTGCTGCCCCGACATCACTGTGAAATTGTCCCCAGGAGGGAATGTTGAGAGCTTGGGAAGAGCAGGCCCAACCCTGACTCTTGGGCTAACATCTGAATTAGTGAAGTCGGTTATATTGTACCATTGCCAGTTATAATTTATACAATTTGTCCTTGCTCTGCCTTGGGATAACTGCCCCCTCCCCTCCTAAGGGTAAGTATTTCAGCTCTCAGTCTTCAAGGGGCACAATGCTCCATCCTCCCCCTTCCCTCCTCTGCTGCCAGCTGCATCCCAAAAGAATCAGAACATCCCTTGTTAAATTCCATGAGTCAGGAAAGAGTGGAAAACCCTGCTTTCAAAATTCTTATATCAGGGAGGCAGTATCCTGGGAATAGTATAAGAAAAGCCTCTACAGTTAAGTTAAACTGTAAATAAACTGGCCACCTAGTTGAAATGGGCAAGAGTCTTAGGAACATGTTACGACAACAGAAAAGGATGGAGACATATGGAAAAAACACAAATCACTGATAGTAAAATAATTTTATTTAGTTTCTTTTTTTAAAAAGGTAGCATTTCACATATAAATTTAGAGCTCAAGATTACAGTGTATATTGGCCAAAAGGAACATCCCCGAAGGAGGGACAGACATAGAGCTCGAGTGAGCACAGGGAAGCACACTCCATAGGGAGTTTAAATGGAAGTACTTTCTTTAAAACTTCACAACACTATTTCCTTCTTCCTCAACTCTGCCACCAGGGCCTGTGGCTTGTAAGAAAACCCACATCCATCACTTTGGAGAAACAGCTTTTAGCTCATGGGAATAGGAAACATCTCTAGGAATGAAAGCACAAAGGTCAATAATCCAGATTTCCCACAACAATCATTATTTATCTGCAGCAATGATAGGACAGGTAAAGAGTTTATTTTTATAGTTCAGAAGTTCTTCTAAGGAAGGTTGAAGAACATAAAACTCGTTCATAAAGAGAATGTATATCATTAAATGACCAAAAATGAAAAAATGATTCTCTCCATATTACGAATGCCTCTATAGTATAAGGCCCAGGGAAAAGACCCACCCAAATCTGGTATTTCTTTCCCATATAAAGTGTTTGGCACAACCCACAAGCTGTCATGAGGACTGACAGTCAGCTGAAAGGTTTCTGGAAGTGGTCCCATGACTCCTCTGTGACTTGAACATAGTGTATACAAAAGGTATCTTAACAATCTGCACAAAGTCAAGCTTAACTATGGGGCACACTGTTTCAGGAAAACTAATCTTAAGGGAAAAAAGGTCCAGATAAAATAGGTCTCCCATAGCCATAGGTTAACTCTGTCATCCTCTCATGGAAGATTAAATCCACTGGCTGCTCAGGAAGTCAGTGGAATCCTGATCTTCTAGGGAAGGTGAAAGCGGGAGAGCAACTTTGATTTCAGTATCTCAGGGCCAGGAGGGAAGGAGACAAAGACGACCAAGCATGCTTTCTAAGTTACTCTTAGAAATGTGGGCTCCTGAGGAACAACATCGAGAAGGAGAATCAGTGTGCTAGTAATCAAGGCAGCCCTAGGATTTGGCGTTCAGGCAGAGGTACTGGGACAAATGAATGTACCCCAATCCAGTTCTAAAAACAAAAACTTCCTGCAGTTATGATACAATACTGTGCAGTAAACAGCTAGGAATTGTATGCTGCTCCTATTTCCGGTTAAAGCCCTGTCCTGCTCTTGGCCAGTCAGAGCTGAGAGGTGACATATAAAGAGTTGTCTGTGGCTAAAAACCAGGCACCTTAGTCACACATGGCCTGGGGCAGTGATGCAGACACTCATCACCCAACAGAAGGGGATGCAGGGCTCCAGGGCTTTGGTTCAAAGTGAAGGTTTCATCTCATCCAAAACTTCAAACCAAGCTCTGAATCTACGAATGCAAAAAACTAATGATTAAGAATCTCTATGAGGAATCTCTGGTTGGGTGGCAAGGTGCATGTCCCAGTAGGCCACCAAGTCCACTGTAGTAAAACAAAAAGGTACAAATCGTATCAAGTAAACGGTTGCTCAAGTGGAAGATCATTTCCTGGGGAACTTCAGTGGACTGGATGCTAATCACATAGATGAACGCTGGGACTGGACCCCAGGGAAGAGAGCCTGGGTCCCAGGTGTAATCAGTCTTCTTTACACTTACCACGTCCTGGCCGTCTTCTCTCTGGTCTCCTATCTCTTGGATGGCTGAGCACACATTTCCCCGGGGACCGATGTAAACATTATTCAATAGATCTCAGCTTAGAAAAACACAGCTTGTTATGTATTTAGCGTTTAAAATTCCAGTGCAGGCAGTATCTTAGCATCAGACTTTCCCTCATTCATGAGGACCAGTTTAGGAAGGAACACAGGATACTTGATCAAACTGTGGCTGAAAAGACCATTTGAGTGCCAGACAGCTGGCTCTATCCTGCAAACAGCTGATAAACCAGGACTACCACAGGAGAGGCAGAACAGATGGAGCAGGAGTTCTCTGAAATCTGAAGAGTTGTATAACCATTGTTCCCACTTAACCCCCTTGAGCCACATCTTGATATGGGAGAACATTTCCACCTCTTGCATCAACCTGTGCTCTCCTTGTTTTGGATGGGGCTGTCTCCAGAGGGTTCAAGAGCCTCCTTAGAGGGGAGAGAGCTTTTTCTTCCAGTCCTAACATCTGAATATTTCAAAGCACAAGAGGAGTCCACGAACATGCTAGGGATGTTGCTGCCAAAGTAGATCTTACTGTTAGAAGCAATGGCCTGGTACCTTCTGAGCTCCAGATATTCCGGGGTCAGTTTGTGCTGTGTGGGGGCAAACAAGAGCAAAGGCATCAAGACACTTGGGTGCAACCCCTATCGCTCTCCTAAATATCATTACTCAACTCTGAATCACTGCCTATGATCCTCTCTCACTTGGAAGTGTGGCTATCGCTTTAACAGCTATATTCCAGACTTGAAGTTCCTTCAGCAAGCTCCTGTCCTAATGTAGGAGAAGCTGTTCATTTTTTAATAAAAAAAGGATTGGGAGGGGGGTTTTGGGGAACAATAAATAACTCACTAAGTAATGGTAAAAACTTACATTTCTATAGTGACTTGGAGCCTATAAAGTACTTTCATATATGCTTTCTCATTTCATCTAGCTGAATTCAGCCTGGAATCAGTCTGGCATTTCTGCTGATTCTCTTGAGAGGTGAACAGGTCAATGGATGAAAGTGTCAGAGCTTCAAAGGAAGGGCCTGGGCTCATAACCTTATAATCAACCATCTGTGATTCTGCTTTTCTTGACCACGTTCTAGAACTGGAAAAGATCTCAAGAAATCACCTGGTCTGGCCTCTTTCTTCTATCCAGAACTTGGATGTTTAAACTGTTTGTGATGGACAGATGTTTGTCCATTACCAGATCTCTCTCCCTGTTACAGTTTTGTTTGTTTAAATCATGATGCCAAGACATAGCCAACCAAAATCTCTCTGGGTTTGATAATTTCCAGTGTTCCCTGGAATACACTCCTCCACAAGCCCCTCAGCACCTTCCTTAGTGTCCTCTCCTCATCTCAAGTCCCAGCCTACTCTCCAGGGAAAAGCCCATCCTGTCTTCATAGCCCTCCAATATCTTCCACTCCCTGGATCCATACCTATCCAGTTGATTCATATCCTCTGCTGAAACTCTGCCATCAAATCTGGAGACAGTGCATAACCAAATTACTTCCTAAAGCCTCATTAATGTAACTTAATATCTGAACAGCATTTTTCAAAATGGCATAAAACTATTGCCCCTTTCAGCATAAGGCTGACCTCAGTGACAAGGTCTTGACACTTGTTCCTGGCCAGCTTCTCTAATGACAGATTTGGATTACTAGTTTTGTAAACTGAAGTTTTTCATCTTGCCTTCATCTTGACCAAATTCTATTCTGTTTGTATAGAGCTGTGTCCTCCAATATGCTAAGTTTATTTCTAAATTTATACTGGATTTCAAAGTACTAACAACTCTAATTCCGTCACCTATCACAGCTTATCATTTCTTCTGAATACAGATTATGTTCTTTTTTTTTTATTGCGGTAACATTGGTTTATAACATTGTATAAATTTCAGGTGTACATCATTGTTGTTTCTTTCTAAATCAAGAGTTTAAGCACTGTCTATACCTTAAATCTTGACTCTAATCCTTCAAACTGCATCATACACCTTAGCAATCTCTTTCTCAAGTCTTTCTCTGTTCCAGTCTACTCTACAATTGATAACCTTGTAAACCTTGGCCAGATCCTTCCTTTCTCAGAATACCACAGAGGTTCTAGCTGCCTCTTAATCAAATAATTCCTGCTAACTAGGCCTGTACTCTCTAGACCTAAACTTACCCTAGTCCTTAAACAAAAATTGTTCACCCATACATTACCCAACCTCCTTTCTCAAGTTATGACACATGAAATTCCTCATGACTAGAACAGTTTTTTAAATCCAATAAACAAGCAGTACTCAATTGGGGACATTTGGAAACATGTATGTTGGGATGGAGTGTTGATGGTTAAAATAATTGGTAAGCACTACTGACATTTAGTAGGCGAGGGCCAGGGATGCAAAACATCCCATAATGCATGAAACAGTCTTCAACAATGAAAAAGTATCTCACCCCAAAATGTCAAGAATGTCTCTGATGAGACACACTGCTCTAAACAAGCTTAGCATGTATCCACAAAAGCTCCTTTACCTGGGAAGCAATTCTAAATGAACTTTACTCCTCCTGTCACTCTTGTCATTTCAGGAGAAGACCCTCAACTCTCCTGATTATTGAGCCCTCACACAGCAGTACATATGAGTGGACTGATGGCCTTTGGCCTGTGTTTGTATATCCGCCTGCCTTTGTCCCAGCTCCCCACCTTTATGAGGAACTATACAAAGTTCCCTACCCAGTGAGCGTGCAGCATGTCTTGCTAAGTGACTGGCTGATTCTAGAGGGTGTGATGGCAACTACCCTTCCTTGATGCTGGATAAAATCGCCTCTATCACATTAGAGCCCATCAGGGAAAGCAAAACCCTTAAGTGTATTACTAGGAGAGTGGCTTGGAGAGCCCATCACCTTATTTGAGGTGGCATATTTGTGTGCAGCATAATACTCAGCATCTGCTTTCGCCTTCTCTCGGGCCAGGAATGCGGCATCTAGCAAGCAAAACAGAGTCAGGGTGTTTAAAACAAAGGAAAGTTGCAATCCATTTCTTCAGCTGGGTAAGAGTTCCGACTCTACCTTAAGTAGGAATCCCTTTCTCCATTGCCTGATATTTTGATCACTTACTTTACTTATTAAAGGCATATAACAACATTAACAGTTTTCAAACCCCAGTCCCCAGACAGCTCTTTCTCAAAGGGGAAACTCTTGCCAACGTCGAATAACTCTCAGCTCATCTGAACCCTCTTCATTTTCCACCTAAAATTGCCTCTTCTTTCCTCCACCTCCATCACCCAAAGCCTCACACCCCACCCAGGCTCTAGGCTTCAAGTAAAATAACTAGGTCCAGACTCACAGGAAAGCTCTGCTCTATTCACTGCATTGTCCCATCCCCTCCGAATCTGATCCAGAATCAGTTAATGAAGAATGACAGAAAGCAACAGCACATAAGTAAAAGAGGCTGAATGCTTGGTCTTTAAGACTGTGAGCTACGAAAATCAACATCCCACTATGTGAAATCAAGGAATTTGAGAGCCTCTGTGAAAACTGGGGCTTCTTTTTCACCCCAGCTAATTTTTTTGTTATTTTTGGGGTTGACAGGTAGAAACTGGTGAGGGTGGGGTTTCTTTTCTTGTACATTCTTTATATCTGATTATGGGTAATTCTCATTCTATGTCTGCCTGAGAACAAAGTGGTAGCAAATAAGCCTCAATTTAAGGACAGAAAATAAAGGCTGAGTTACCCAGAGTCACAAACCAAACCAACAGCTAGATATGTAACGGCAATTTTAAAAAAATTTGTCTCGAGTATCAGGCCAGCCACTTCCTCCAGACTAGATTATTCTGTCTCTGGCCTTCCCACTCCCACAATCAAGGGCCTGATTCCTGAGCAGAGGCAGTTCAGGACAGTCAGATCCTCTCTTCTCCCTGATGTACCTTCAATTTCAGAAATGCGCTTTTCAGTTTCTTTCTCCATCACCTTCTGCTGAAACCGAATTTTTGCCACTTGTGCAATCTTCTCTGCTTCTATAATTACATACAAAAGAAGATACATTCAAAGACACTTCTCTAGTTCCAGAGCTATCTAGAATCAGCAGCAGTCTAACATTTAACTACGTAATGTTTTATGGGCTGATTGTTTCATTAAGTTTTATCTATCTAGACTGTAAAAAACTCAACAGAAAAGAGAGTTTATTTGCTACTTTACTGTTCTATTTTGACAGTGCTAGTTCTGTGGGAAGGGAGAGTACAAAAGGTAACAGTTCCAGTCCTTCATGGGATTAAATAGCAATGGTCCACAAGCTAACAGGAAAAAAAGACACTTCATGAAAGTACTCAGAACAAAAACAGAGCAACATAAATGCATGGCAACACAGGACAATTTATATAATGTGGCAGGAGAAAGAAAGAATAAGGAAGATAAGTTTAACCAAGGAAGGCCTTCTGGAAGAAATCTTAAAGAAAATGATGGACACAACCCAGGAGGACATGGCAGAAAGCGTAAACAAAGACAAGAAGGTACAAATGAGCAAGTCACAACGAAGAGGTGATACGAAGCCAGCCTACAAGAGAAGACAACAAAAAATAATAGGGGGTTAGAAGACCCCCGTCTTGACTGACAGGCTAAAGAATTTAGCTTTAATGTATTCAAGATTAACTGTTAAGTTGCCATCAGGAAAATGACATGATGAAAATAATATCACAGGAGGAGTATGCTGACTGCTGTAGAAGATAAAAGAGAAAGCAGGATAACTCATCGGAGAATGTGAAAACAAGTGTTGGGAGAGAACAAGTGAGCGGCAGGGGGCAATTATAGGCAGGGAAAATGAAAGGATCCAGGACCAGGGAAGAAAGACTAATTATACTTTCAATTCAATCATTGCGATTCTCCTTTTCAGTCAAAGAAGGTAAGTATTTTAACACATCTTATCTCTGGCCCCTGGGGGAAGTGTATAAATGGAAAGAAAATTTTCAAGTGGTTTCTTCCATCCAGAAGACAATATCCTTTATCAACGACCCCAGGGCATATTTTCCTATTTCCTCATCAGATTAAAATCAATCTATATCATACCATCCTAAAAATAGACTACTGTGTTCAGCTGGGCTAGAAATTTAGCTATAAGCAGAAACTCAAGCTAAAACTTGAATAAACGGTGAGGGATCTGAAGCCTGCAGCTAGAACCCAGAGAATTGTGTCTCAACATAGGGGAACTGCTGAGGTAATCCCATATGTAACACTGCTCTCAGACACGTGGGGATAAACCAGTAAAGAGAATGACCAGATTTCCAGTTCTAGAAAAATGGTGGAGCAAGCCAATGAGAAAACTCTTTAGCTAACAACACCCAAAGTGCTAGATAAAACATAAATTTGTCTTTTAATGCATGGCTGAGATCATAAGAAAGAATGGGTGATCCTCAAGAAACATAAGCAAAGGGAGAGCTGAGAGCCTGTATGGTGGCAGCCCTGGGGGCGGTTATCAGACAAGGGAGAGGAACCTGGGTTATTGCCCATGCAGGGCCAGGAGATGAGGCGTAGAGATGTTAGAACTGAGACTTCTGTATAAAACCAAGACCACTAACTCCAATGACACTAAAACACTCTCCCCACCAGGCCAGTGAGAAGTAAGTTTTTCTCTACCTAGCCACCACAGTCAAACTGGAGAACACCCAAAGACAGAGAGAAAAATCTTAAAAGTAAAAAGAGAAGAGGTCAAAAAGAAAAATGAAATAATACTGCCAAGAGACAAAAATAAGTTTATTTGGGCTTAGAAGTGCAGGCTAACTTACCATTCAAGAATCAAATAAAAGCATATCAGACCAAGGAAGACAGTAAGTTTTCTACTCCTTAGATTTCACTGAAAAAAAAACTAGCAGAAAAAAGAATGAATTGCCAGAAGCAATGGAGAGGAAAATGTTACATAACACATGTAAATCAAAATAAATGTTTACTGTAAGAATCAATGATGATAATAATCAACGAGGGAATAAAAACAACATGAAAGTAAAATACTAGGCAACAATCATATGTAAAACTGGGGGACAGTGATAAGAATTAAAGCAATCTAAGGTATTGCCCAAGAAGAGGATGGAAAGAATGATTACTTGAGACTTTGTCAAGTCAGGTATGCTTGTTAACATTTTATAGATAATAACTATTTATACATTCTAGAAATAGAATGTAAAACTTCCAATCAAGTGAAAGGAAGAAAAGAATAAAGGAAATTTAATACCAATCAGAAAAGAGGGGAAAAAGAAGCAGAAAAATAAATGCATGGTAAATAGCACAAAATTAAATGATACAAACAAATCCAAATATAGCAGTAACCACAATAAATATAAAAAGACTAAACTCACCAGTTAAAAGACAGATTCTCACATTGGATAAGATAACAAAATCCAACTATATGCTGTTTACAAGAGACACACCTAAAACATAATGACATAGAAAAGTTGAAAGTAAAAGGATGGGAAAAGATACATCAAGAAAATAACTAACCAAGAGAAATCTGGCATAGCTATATTATCATCAGACAAAACAGACCTTAAGCCAAAAAGCATGTTAGGGATAAGTAGGGTTATTACATAAAAGGAGCAATTCTCCAGGGAGATGTAACAATCCTGAACCCGAATGCTGTTAATGACATAGCCCCAAGATATATAAAGAAAAAACATTACAAGTCAACAAATCCATGGTTATAGTGAGAGATTTTTAACACACCTCTCTCAGTAACTGATAGCTCAAGAAGGCAAAAATTAGAAGAATACAGAAGATGTGAACAACACAATTCATAAGCCTGACCTAATGGATATATAGAAAAACCTGCATCCAACAAACAGAGTACATACATTCATTCAATC
Source organism: Tapirus indicus (assembly GCA_031878705.1). Taxonomy (NCBI): domain Eukaryota; kingdom Metazoa; phylum Chordata; class Mammalia; order Perissodactyla; family Tapiridae; genus Tapirus; species Tapirus indicus. Next base: position 29,244,129 of record CM062921.1, on the reverse strand, counting down.
TTTTCAAGCACCTACAGAACATTTACCAAAAAAGGACCATGTACTGATAGGCCACAACGCAAATTTCAACAAATATTTAAGAATCCATGTAACAGATCATATTTTCTGACTACAATGCAATAACATTGGAAATCAACAACAAAAAGGTAGCCCCTTGAAAACCCATTCCATCAGAAACTGAAAAATATACTTTTAACAATTAATGAGACAAAGAAGAAATCATAATGGAAATGTTTTTTAAAAAATTAAAACTGAACACCAATAGACCACATTTCAAAACTTGTGAGATGTTAACTAAAGCAGAACTTAGAAGAAAATTTATAATCTTACATGGTTCCGTTAGGAAGGACTGAAAACTAAAGAATTAAGTAACTCAAAAAGTTAGAAAAAGTGAATAAAATAACACAGACCTCTGGCAAAACTGATCCAACAAAAGAGAAGACACAAGTTAACAATTTTAGGAATGAAAAGGGGGCATACAGACTTGGTAGAGGGTTTTAAAAATCATAAGAGAATTCTACAAATTTGTGCCCCCAAATTTGAAATATCAGATGAAATGGACAATTTTCTAGAAAAATCTAACTACCAAAACAGACAAAAAGAAACAAATACCCGAATAGACTTATACTTAATATAAAAATTAAATCAGTAGGTTAAAATTTACCACAAAAACAAACAAGCATACAAAAAAGCACAAATCCCAGTAGACCAAGACAGTTTTTACAAGTGAGTTCCACCAAACCTACAAAGAGGAGATAAAACATGTTTTATACAAAATGTTCCAGAACACAGAAAAAGAAGAACTGCTCTCCAACTCACTTTGAGGCTAGTGTAACCATGATACAAAAAAAAACCCTGACAGTAAGAGGACAAGGAAAAAAAGTTATAAGCTGATCTCATTTATGAAAATAAAAGTAAAAATTCTGAAGAAATTATCAGCAAGCTATACAGAGAAATGTACGGGGGTGAACCTCCAACATCATGACCAAGTGGGTTTATCCCAGCAAGACAAAGTAATTCAGTAATAGAAAATCTATTAATATAATTTATCACATTAACAGCTTTAAAAAGAAAAATTATATGGTCATCTCAACAGATAAAGTTGTAACAGCCATTCATGAACAGCCATTCATGATAAAACCTCATGGCAAGCAAGCAACAGAAGAAAACTTGATTATAAAAGTTAAGTACAGCAAACATCACTGGGACTATTAAAAGTTAGGAACAAGACAAGGATGCCTGTCACCATCTTTCTTTCCAACACTGCACTGGAAGATAAGAGGAAATAAAAGGTGTGGGACTATAAAGAAAAATCAGAAGTGTGCTGATCTGAAGACAATACGATCGCTCACATGGGAACCAAGAGACTATTAGAAATAATACCATTTCCAGCAAGATTGCTATAAAAAAAGATTCAACAGCATACCTATACAAAAGCAAAAACCAACTAGAAAATGTGCCTTCAAAAAAGAGCCTATTTATGAAAGCAAAAAACTTGAGGAATATATAGGAATAAATCTCTAACAAAGAATGTGCAAGAACTTCAAGAAGAAAATTATGACACTTGTTGGAAAAGAGATTTCTCATAAATGGAGAAATATAACAGATTTATAAGACTTAATATCATAAACATTGTAATACTCTCCAAATTGATGTATACAAGTAATGCAATTTCTATCAAAACCCTACCACAGTATTTTATAGAACTTGACAAGAACTGGCTCTAAAATTTATATGGAGGAATAAATGGCCTAGGATAATCCAAAACAATTTTCGGAATAGTTAGGAACAGGTAAGAGGAAAAGTTAAGGAGACACTGGCTCTCCCAGACAGCAAGACTTAACATAAAAGCTCCAGTAATTCAAACAAGGTAATACTGGAGAAGGATAGACCAAGAAATTGAAACAAAATAGAGACCCTAGCAACAGAACAAATTATACATAAGATCTTGTTATACGACAGATGTGGCATTAGAAATAAGTAGGAAATAATGAACTATTCAACAAATAGTCTAAGACAATTGGCTTGACATTTGGAAAAAATAAAATTGAACTCCTATGTCCCACTAAACAGTAAAATAAATTCCAGATGGATTCAAGACCTGAATATGAAAAGCAAAACTTTAAACTTTTAGAATAAAAATTATTACTTTGGAGTTGGGAAAGAATTCTTAAACAAGATAGGAAAAGTACAAACCAGAAAGGAAAATATTGATGAATTTGATTACATGAAAATTAAACACAGTCATACACCACATAACAACACTTCAGTCAACAATAGACCGCATATACAATGGTAGTCCCACAGATTAGAACCATATAGCCTAGATGTGTAGTAGGCTATACCATCTAAGTTTATGTAAGTACACTCTATGGTGTTCACACAATGACGAAATCGCCTAACAACACATTTCCCAGAACATATTCCATTAAGCAACGCATGACTATATATACGTATGTCAAAGACATCATAAAGTTCAGACAAGCCACAAATTGAGAGAAGATGCTTCAATGCATAAACCTGGGAAAGGATTAACATCCAGAAGATATAAAGAACTTCTACAAATCAGTTAAAAAGAAGTAATCAAATAATGGGCTAAGGATATTAACAGGCAATTCACATATAAAAAAGGAAACCTTAATGACCAATAAACAATATTCAGCTTTACTAGTAATCAGGGAAATTCAAATTGAAATTATGTGAGACCAAGTCCACCATCAAACTGGCATAAATTTTAACAAGTCTGATAACTCCAAGGGTTGAGGAGGATGTGCAGAAATGGAAACTCAATATGGCAGCACAGAAACTGGAACTCAAACACTGCTGAAGACAGGGTAAATGGAAGAAAACTTTGGAGAGCAATTTGGCAATATGTTGTAAATCTGCAGATGTGTGTACCCTATGACCCAGCAATTCCACTTTGAGATATGTATTCTAGAGCAGTGCTTCTCAAACTACCTGTGGGAAAGCTTTTTTCTTCTTTGCTATTTCAATCTGTTAGGAACTAATATTTTGTAAATTATAATAAAAATGAATTACTAGAAAAAATATTAAAGAACAAAAACATAAGCTCCAGTTTTTTATTAGATTCAACAGACATAAAATTACTGTGTTAAAATGCTCTAAGAACTTCTAAACACTTATTCCCAATTTCTGTACTCATCTCATTGTGGATCAGAACAAAAAGCCGGTGATAAGTGCGCCGACCCACACCACATGTTGAGTAGCACTCGTCCAGGAAAACTCTTGCATGTGCACAAAAAGACACAGACAAGGGCATTACTGCAGCACTGTTTGTAGTAAGGAAAAACTAGAAACCACCTAACTCTTCAACAGTAATCCACCAGAATGAACAGAGGTTCACTCATAGAAGGAAATATACAGCAGTTAAAAATGAACTAGATCTACATCTATCAATATAAATAAAACTCAAACAATGTTAGCAAAAAAGGCAAGTTGTGAAATAAAAGGTACAGTTTGAAACCATTTTTGTAGTTTAAAACAATTCTAAGAATTGTTTATTGCTACAAACTGCTAGTAAAGGTATAAAAATATGGACAGAAAAGATATACATCAACTTTAGAATAGAAGCTACTCTGAGAAGACAGGTAAGAAATAAGACAAGCGAAGGGTATAAAGGGGGCTTCAAACAGATATATAAATTTTTTCTTAAAAGAAAATATGATTTGAAGGAAACATGGCAAAATGTTAAGCTTTCATTATATTGTTCTCTGTACATTCCTGCATATTTGAAATATTTAATAAAAAACTTAAACTTTCAGTATTCCAAGGAACAAAAAACTGACAGCCTAAGACGGCAGTCTAACATACAGTACCTGGAGTACTAGGGAAGTCACTGTGATTCAAAATAAGCTGTAAGCAATTCTGCTGTATTTTCCAAGACAGCAACATCTATCGATCCAGATAAAACTACACACACGTCAACAGCAAGGACGCATACTATAATCCTGAGTTTTGGCCAAAAAACTTCCTGTTCTCAATCTGTATGAACAAAAACCCTACACCACAGAGGCGAGAGCTGCCCAAAAACCCTATCCACCCTCCCTCTTCTTGAAAAAGACAACAGTGGGAGCCAACAACATGGTGGAGAACCAAAGCACTTCATTAAGTACTAGCCTCATCTACTTTTAAAGGCTTTAGGACACCTGAATGTACAAAGGAGTTTCCAGAGTTCTCTACTATGTAGGATGGAATCTTATTTGAGTCCCATCATATCCACCATGAGACTGACCAAGAACAGGACAAACTCCTAACACACGTACTTAGAGACGTCCATTTCAGAAAGAAATTCAAGTACCTATAACAGCTTTTTTCCTTTCTGTCTCAGCTTCTTTCTCCACAACCTTTTGTTTCTGTGCAGCTATAAGAAGTTTTGTCTTCTCAGCCTCCCTGTGGAGCAAAATATTATAAAAATTAGAAATGATGTGTAGTCACAGGCAGCAATTCTGACTCTATAGTGAGTCAGAGAACCATTTTCAATAAAAACTTTCTGACCCATTAAGGTAGGCAAGAGAAGCATTACCCTGTTTTACCTGTAATAAATCTGAGGCTGAAAGATGAAATGATTTGTCTAAAGTCACCGAGACATAGAAATCAAATTTAATACATTTGAATTTTAGTCTGACCTTTTCCTCTAATTGTATCATGGAAAGGCCTGTGATCTGGAAGTATTTGGAGTAGAAAAATGTTTCCTTTGCTGTTAGGCCTCTAGCTAGCCCATACAGCACCTCTGGACCGATCAGCCTAAGGCACCAACCTCTAGGAAGATGCAGTCCCTCAGGTGCATGGTTTGGCAAGCAGAATGGAGCTGGATTTCAGCCCATCCTCAAGCAGACACTGTCATGTAGTGGCTCTATTTGTGGTACAGAAGATATAACTAGGTGACAGTTATTAGATGGTGAACTGGGGTTCAAAGTAAAGAAGAATTTTCTAGGAATCTGAGCTTTCTAATAATGGAAATGGCTGGCCTATCACTAAGCATGTACAAGTGACGACTGGGTGACCACATGACAGAAATGGTATAAGAAAAGATTACTATTGGGTAAGGAGGTTAGATTGGATGATCCCAAGGTCGCTTTTAATCCTGGAATTCCAAAAGTCTATAAAATTAGCAAAGATCCAGAATTATCTGAAAAGTAACTCCAACAGTTTTCCCAAAACATTTCCCCCACAAACTCTGCCCCTTTCCTCCTGCCAACATTGATAAAGACATAAAATGATATTCTGGATACCATGAGTTATTTGAGGGCAGAGAACACGTAGTATTCATCTTTCCATCACCAGAAGCTGTCATATTTAAAGCCTTAGACATCCTGAGCCTTCAATACAATTTTTTTTTCTATAAATGGATCAGACCCATGATTTATCCAGCCTGGCACTCTGTGCTTTATAGTTTTAAAAGAAGAGTTCCTTTTCTACAATGAAAAAGAGAAAATAAAACTCTGCATGATAGAAGATACAGACTCAGGAACAATAAGGACTCAGAAGTATACCACTCCATCAAGAAGTAGTACTATTACTTCTTAGGCCCCCTATATTTATACATCTGTTGTATTCCTGACTTTTGCAAAGTTATTTTTCCAGCATTTCATATTTTTCCTCTTAACATATCACCCAAATTTCCTGAAGACTTTTGCTTCTACTTTTCAGTACCTGTCATATGAGAATAATACTGCCATTTCAACTGCGATGGGTATTCCCCTAAAAGGGATCTTCTAAAATACTTAGAAACTAATTTCATGTCAAGCAAGTAACTTCTCATTCCCAGTCAGCCCTGGACAGATAAAAGATAAGATAACCAGGAGTGAACTCAGGCAAAGGTTTCCCAGAGGCAAATTATAAAGATCCAGTCTAATTTTAGATGCACTGTCACATACAATGGAAAACCAAACTTTATACCAATAAGGTGTCTGTTCTTACCATTGTAACACACTAACAGAATATAGGCACTCTCTTCAAACTTAACAGCTAGGACTCTCTCTCCTATACTATTATTTAATTCAAGGTATTAGTCACATCCAAATTATAGCTCCTTAGGCTTCCAACAATAGTTCTACAGCAAAATGCATCCTTAGCCACTGAAGCTGCTCCTGAAATGTCCATACATGAAGAGAATACCAATATGGGTGCAGTGGGAAATAAGACACGAGAATAGCAATATTACTAGAATTAAAGTATGGAAGATAGATATAGACTCCACCCCAGAGTATAATATCTCACACATAAGTTTCCTGTAGACTGTATATTAATATGTAGACAGCCCTAAATAAAAATATTGGGATCCCATGCATATTACTCACATTAACTCAAAATTTCTTCTTATGGCTTCTGGGATTTTGGGTTTTGTAACACGCACAGCCTAAAAAATAAAAGTGAAAAAGCCAAAGTGTATTTGAAAAATAAATCCTCAAACTAAATCTACAGAAGAGCTCCTCAAATGAAACTAATAAAACAACTATGACATAGCTGCCTACTAACGTGTGGGGATTCCATAAGAAAATCTACTTCTCATGCCATCACACCAGGAATCAAAGATTAGCTGCTTCTTGTTTCCTTAAAAAAATGTCTGGCTACCAGAAAAACCACTCTACCCACTGAGGAAACAAACTCCAAGGTTCTCCCTTAAAAGACTTCACAAAGCTCTTTAGTTGGATACTTTTGTTTCCTTTTCAAACCTGCAAACCAAAGAAACAGAAGGAAGGCAAAATTCCGAAATTCAAATTATAAAGTAGGAAACAGTTAAAAACAAAAATAAAAACAAACAAAAAACCCAGGTCAGTATATGCAACTTAACACAGTGGGTAGTAACCAAATTTATCACTTCCTAAACCAGCAATCACTCAGTACTGGCTGTAAATAATCAGCCTAACACTGAAGGAAAACAAGTATCTATGAACAGTTTACATTCTTTCTTCCTAGAATCTCACTTAGAACAAAGTCTACTTGTCTTCATAGATGTTGTTTACTAGATACTTTGTTTCCCTAACCAGAGTGTACTTGGACCTAATTAAGATTATCTACTTGGAAAGTGCAGTTTTTTGAAGGCTGACTTTTCTACATCAAGGACTTGATCCCTCAAAAGCTTTTGATTTTCCTAGTTAAACATCCCTCACCACCCACCTACACTGCAAAAGCACACAAAACACTTTGCTGACCTGAAGAAAGTTATAATTTCCCCCTTCAAACTGGCTAAACTTTTAAGCAACATAGTCTTACCCCATGCGAAAGAGAACAGTCAAATCTGTACATAATTTTGGGAACTATCATAACTAAATATAGAAATCGGAGTGAAATGTAATAAGAAGCTGGGGAACTATGGTGAAAAACTCATTATAGGCTTAAGGTGAGGCATGTGAGGCCAAAAGGAACAACTCACGGAGATATCTAGAAGACAAAAATTCCGAACCAGAATTTGTGAGAGATGCCAGGTTTCACTACATGACTACCAGAAATACAGATGACTTCCAATATGTTTTAATATGATTCAGAGGGAAGTACTGTCATATTGCATTTAATTAGACTGGCCATATATCTTTTTACTCTTATAAAAAGAAGCATAAAATAGGACTGTCTTCTTAAGATGTCTATCTTGCTGTATGAAGCTGAGGAACATACTACACGTGTGCCAATCTTGGGAAATCTCACAATTTTCAAATATGTGAAAATATAAACACCCACTGTAACAGATACCATGAGAAAGTTGCACCGTAAGAGATATAAGAAATAAAATGACAACATATCCAAAAACAATGGTCAAAAGACACACACACACGCAGACACAGTGGGTGGAGAAAGGGAAAAATAAAGATGAAACAAATATATCTGTTGAAACTGACCCCTGGGTTATAAGCATATATTTTAAACCAAAAAAGCCAGCATATAATATAGTCACTCCATTAAATAACAGAAAAAAATTACCAAGGATGCCTATTTTCACCACTCTAATTTGCCACTGTAGTTGTTCAAGAGGAAAAATGAGGCATCAATATAGAAAAGGAAAAAATTAAAACACTGATTGTTACAGAGAATGTTCATTCAACAACAAATATTAATTGGGTGCCTAGTCTACAGCAAGTGCTGCTTGTTCTAGGCACTGTGGATAACAGCTATGAACAAGGCAAGAGTGCGCTCAAGGATTTTAAAATTTTAAAGGGAGAAAACAGACAAGAGACGACAATAAAAAGCAAAAATATGAACTAGAGAATTTCAGATCGTTATTAAGTGTTATGTGAAGAATTAAAATAGGATGACTTGGGGACTGGGAAATACTAGGTTGTGGAGGGGGAAATCAAATTTTTATTTTCGCATAATTATATAATCAAAAAATCTAAGGAAATTCATAAAGTTTCAGTCAAGCAAGATAAATAGTGCTAGAGATCTGCTGTACAACATTGTACCTGTAGTCAATAATAATGTACACTTTAAAGTTTGTTGTGTTTTTACCACACACAGACAAATTTAAGGAAATTAACCAAAAAAATTACTAGAAGCAGTGAATTCAACAAACTTGCAGATATACAATAAATTCACCAAGAACCATTTGCATTCCTCAGTGCTTAAAAAAACAGACTATGTATTTAACAGCATTAAAACTCATTAAATCCATGAGCATTAATTTAATTTGGGATATGAGTTTCTCACCTAGGTCAGAAAGTCTAAAAGAAACAAAAATGACAATGATAAGTAAAGCCGTAAACTCTGCTCCTAATTTTAAAACTTATACCTTATTTAGGTACCTGATATACCTTAAAAATATCAATAATGAAAACTCATCTGGAAGAATATGCTGGTAGAAATATCAAAGGCCATTATTTCTGAGAAGACAATGTGCCTTACCAGATTTTAAAAGTGAATAAAAAGTTGAATTATCACAACCATATGGTAATGTGAAAATAGGAAGGCTGAAAAATAGACTTGAAGTTCCAAAAATGCATTCCAACTATCGTTAAGAAACTATTTTATAACAAGACTAATGCAACCAAACAATGGGGTTCTTGATCAACCAGTTTAAAAATGTATTATAAAGTGAAATTTTCTATTCAGTAACTTTTTATAAAAACAACAAATAAATATAACTACATTTAAAAGATCCTTCTTGCTGCTGTGCAGAAAATGACATGGACAAGGATAAAAGTGGAAGTGGGGAAACAAGATAGGAGATTACTGTATAAGTCCAGTCAAGAGATGGTGGCCTGGCTTAAGGAGGTGACAGTAAGACGGAGGCATGGACAGTTTTAGATGGATTTTGGCGGTAGAATTGGCAGGATATGGGGACTGATTAAATGTTAAGAGTGAGGTGTTACTGAAGATGCCTCCCACCCATCTAGATTGGTCTGAGGAGAAGGAAGTGCCATGTACTAACAAGAAGGAAAAAGGAAGAGAAGTGCATTTGATGCAGAAAGACCAAGGGCTCAATAAATAACGAAAGAATAGGAAATAGAAAGATCAATGGAACAGAACAAACTCCAAAAAAAGACTCTACTACATAACGGAATTTGGCATACAACCCAAATGGCATTTCAAACAAGGGGGGAGATGGGGGCATAAATTATTCAGTAATTACTGCTGCTACCAAATTGGGGAAGAGGGGGATTGGAGCCCTACCTCACACTGACATCAAAATAGATTCCAGATGAATTAAATTTAAACCTAAAAATATAACTGTAAAAGTAGGGGAAATTGGTGTAATTTCTGATTTAATTTAAATTTCTATATTTTAAAATGATGAAAGGCTCTTGAAGCATGCTAGCACAGCAAAACACCATAAAGAAAAAATACTAAAATTGCTACATGAAAGTTTAAAACTTCAGAATGGTCGGGGGAAAAAAGTTAAGTGGCAAAAAAAAAAAACTAGGAGAAATGTTTCCTATGCATTTAAAAAAGAGTTGCAATAATTAACATATTAAAAAATAGCTTATTTAAATCAATGAGAAAAACAAATAACTAAAAAATGAGGAAACACAATAAACAATTCATAGATGAAACACAAATGGCCAATAAATATCCTAGGGCATTCAACCTCAATAATTTACACAAAATACCAGATTTTCTCCAAAAGGACTGGAAGAGCAGGCATGCATCTGCTGATTATTTGGGTACAATCACACAATCAACTGTGTAGGAACTATAGCTCACCAACACTGCTGATGAGACAGCGTAAGCTGCTAAAAGCTTTTCAGAAAGGCAGTTGGGCAATATGTATCATAAAGCCCCCAAACGGGACATACCCTTTGACTCATCAATCCTACATTTAAGAATTTATCCTAAGGGAAAGATTTTAAATGATGCATGTATAAGCTTGGTCATTGCAGCACGCATATAATAGGAAAACTGGAAGCCACAGAGATTAATTAAATAAAACCATTAAAAGTGATGATGCAGCAAATCTGTATTTTAACTCAAAAAGATGCTTATATATACTGTTAGTGAAAAAAGCAGCTATGGTATGATTCCACTTTAGTCTGCATTATTTATACCTATAAATAAACATACGTTCCTCTACATTAAGAAGAGTCTGGAAAGATACAATAAACTATGTTATCTCTGCATAGTAAGATTCCTGGTGAATTCCACTTTGTTATTCATCTTTTTCCTAATATCTAATCTTTTAAACAACATATATAACATATGTGTGTATAAAAATATCCAGGATATACAAAGTACTACTACAAATCAGTAAGAAAAAGAAAAACAATCCAACAGAAAAATAGGCAAAGGATATGAATAGGCAATTGACAGAAGAGAGTACAAATCACCAAAAAAAAAAAAATCAAAAGATGTTCAACCTCATTAATAACTAAGGAAATGCAAATCAAAGAGAGAGATAACTTCATACTTATCCATATGGCAAAAATCAGCATGTCTGATTGCTTCCCGTGCTGGTAAGGTTGCGGAGAAACAAGTATTCACATATACTGCTGGTAAGAATGTAGATTTGTAGAGCCACTTTGAAAGATAATTTACACATACAAGGAGATGTGTCAGGAATGTTCACTAACTATTGTTTATTAATAGCAAGAAAATGTAAACAATAGGGAAATGTTTATGTAATACAAGGCAAGGAATTCTAGGCAGCTGTTAAGAAGAATGAGCTAGATTTCCAAGTAACAACATGGGCAGAATCTAAGAATCTGTGACATTCACATTTATTATCTTTAAAATTGAAAAGCTTCTTCAGCCATAACTGAATGGACAATCAAGAGGATTTTTACAAAGTTAGCTCTGGACATTTCAAATGATTGCTTAACTTTGGTGGCCCCGCCTCTGGCACCAGTCAGAGATAATGGCACAGCTTGAACAAGGACAGGGGAAAACCCTCGCTATCTTTCCCGTCCTGTCTGATATCACACATGATCACTCACAGTGAACGCACACTCTCAGTAGCAGTGCAACACTCAAGACAGGTGACACCAAAGAAAGCTTTATCTTTAGCTGCAGTAATGTTCATCAAATCAACCAACTGATCTAGAAATTCTGAGAAAGGACACTACAAAAGCCATATTACCACTTCTCAGGTAATCCAGATCCAGAGCCATGGCTTTCAAACGTTACTGACCACAATCACAGTAAGAAACACATTTTACAGTGACACCCAATATAAACACCTACCCCACACACTCATGTAAAACAAACAAAAATTTCACAGAATGATACTTAAACTTACTACATGCCATGCACTCTGATTTCTTTTCCTATTCAATTTATTTAAAATGCTGGTCATGGCCCACTAACATTGATTTTAGAACCCACGAATGGATTTCAACCCAATCTGAAAAATACTGACCCAAAAAAAGCAGCAGAGAACCTCTCACCCTTCTCTCTCTCAATGCCATCACCACCACCACTAAATGCATCTGCTACCTTGCTTTTACTTAGGCCATCCCATCCACTTGAAATACCTTCCTTAATCTTTCCCCCATATAAATCCTATTAATTCTTCCAGATCTACCTAAAATCCTACTCAATCACAGTCATCTCCAGGCAGAGTCTCTTGAAAAGTTCTCTAAACTCTTACAGTAATAATCATCCAATCAATTCATCTGTCAATTCATACTCTGTGACATCTATTTTATCTTGAATTACTGTTCAAATCTTATACTTGAAATCCTTTTTCATAATCCTACTGAAGGCAAGATTACTCTTCCACTGATTTATAACCATTACTGTATCTTAATAATGCCTCACACATAGCAGTACATGGATTTAGTTCCTTGTAAGAGCCTCAGCTTATCTGTTCCCTCTAAGTGTTCAGAAGAAAATGTCACCCATGGTAAGCTACAAGAGTATTCTATTTTGGCAGACATCTAAAGCCAAACCAAGAAAGGTAGTCTATAAATCACCACAGCACTTTAATTAAATTATTGCTGAATTAACAGTCCAATGAAAGGACAATTAAATTCAAAGCTCTCAAAATTCTCAGAGAATTTCCTAGGAAAAGGGCTTACCTGTATGGTGAGGCCTGGGGCCATGACGTTTAAATCTTTCTGCAGAGCTTGCTTCAGGTTTTCATCTATCTGATCTGTTTTTAAAGCCAAGAACAGCTCTCATGATACTTAAAAAATTTTTTTACATTATATTAATATTGCAACAAAACCAATCATTATTAGATCTAAAGTTTCCTTGGTACTATTCTTTTATAGAGCTTAAACTGCTTCACATATATATATGGAAACAAATAAATAGACATACTTAGTTTTCCTTTTGTATGAGAGCAAATATGAGGAATTATCAAAGAAATCAAGAAAGATGACAAGCAGCTAGGCTAAGTTTATCCAATAAATGGAGAATTTAGGTCTCTAATATCTTAATTCAGTGTTGTTACTTAAAATGTGTCCTGATTCTCATAAAAAAACAAACTCCACAGGGCCACCCGGTGGTGCAGTGGTTTAGTTAGCACTTTGGCAGCCCGGGGTTTGTGGGTTTGGATCCCGGGCGCTGGCCAACGCACCGCTTGTCAGCCATGCTGTGGCAGCATCCCATATAAAGTAGAAGATGGGCATGGATGTTAGCCCAGGGCCAGTCTTCCTCAGCAAAAAAGAGGAGGATTGGCAATGGATGTTAGCTCAGGGCTGGTCTTCCTCACAAAAAAACCCTCCCATCTTCAGTCAATCTTTATCCAAATCCCCAAATAACTGATTTCATTTCCATGGACCTCTGCCTATTATTCTGGATTTAAAAAGAGAGAAGGGAAAAAGAAAAGAAAAAGGCTCATAGGAAGGTCTCTGAAGCACAAAAGAATGGACAATAGAGATGTCACTTCACTTGGATTTGTAACTCATGAATTTTCTATCCATCTCAACAGTACTTTCACCATTATTAAAGTGACCAGTGACATAATAAAACAGGACAGATCAGTTTTCTCATGCACCACCCCAGTAGTTGTCAATCACCAATGAGGAATCAACTGGTAGATTTCTAAACTGATTAACTAATCCATGCCTGCCTCTAAGAAATTCACTAGGAATTAGAGGAGGGAGAAGTGAGCAACCATTAGCAACAACCCAAACCTTGGACAGAGCTTTCACTATCACAGATGAAAAGTAACGTGCAGGAAAGAGTTAACATAGCAGGCCTGAAGCTGTGATCCTTAGAGATGCCTGTTTGCAAGCTGGCCCTTGGCTGTCACTTGGGAAGTTGGAGAGGATTCCCACTATCCCCAGAACTGATAAGAATGTCTCACTGGGCCTAAACTGTTTATACAATGTGGTTTATACTGAACTCCTGCTTTCCTTCAGGGAGTCTGGAATTTTGGTATGTGACAGGCAGAGGGTGCTACATGACCAGCACCCAATAAAAACCCTGAGCAGTGAGTCTCTAGTGAGCTTCCCTGTAGACAACATTTCACACGTGTTGTTACAATTCAATGCTGGTGTTGTTACAATTCAATGCGGGAGTAATTAAGTGTATCCTGCCTGACTCCCCTGGGAGAAGACTTGGAAGCTTGTGCCTGGTTGGTGAGATCTGAACCCACAACTGCTCTATTATAAATTTACAAGAAATGCTCAAATAGCATAATGTTTACTAATATTATCATAGTGTTGTTTACGGACACTATAGTAATAGTGGTTATTTACATATTTAAAACAAATAAGACACTTACCAAACAATTCAATGTAAACTTCCTGAAGTGTGTGGGCACTGCAAAACTGGTTCAGTTCATGGTGGATTTTATTGAAGATTAAGGTTTTGTCATAATCTGCTGTGTAGTTCCTCACAATATCAAACACTGAAGGAAAGGATAATCCATGTTTACCCATGTATCTTCTAATGCAGCCAAGGAAAAAGTTACAGTGACATAATCTACATGAGGAAGAGTGCCAATAAAATAGCAAAAACATGAAACACAACTCACAAACCTTGATGTGCTCCTCGTGCTCAATTTTCCAGATATTACTGCATTTGCAATTCTAACAGGCAAACTTGGAATTTCATAGTAAGGAGAGTATACATTATCTTGGAGGTAATAAGGAACTGTCAAAGCTTTCAAGCAAGGGCACAACCAATCAGATTCGGACTTTGGCAGCAGCGTGAAGATGAATCATGAGTCACAGAGATCAGAGGCAAAAAGGTGTAAAGCAGTTACTACAAAGCAAAAGTTTAGCTAAGAGGTAAAAAGGGCATGAACTAACTGAGGAACAGTGGGAATAAAAGAAGGAAGCAGCTGCAAAAGACCATTTTCAAAAAGGCAAATTTTAAAGACTTTAAAAAAAGACATCAAGGGGGGCCAGCCCCGTGGTCTAGGGGTTAAGTCTGGCACACTCCGCTTCAGCGGCCTGGGGTTTGCAGGTTCAGATGCCAGGCACAGACCTACACCACTTGTCAGCCATGCTGTGGTGGCGACCCACATACAAAATAGAGGAAGACTGGCACAAATGTTAGCTCAGGGTGAATCTTCCTCAAGCAAAAAAAGAGGAAGATTGGCAACACATGTTAGCTCAGGGTGAATCTTCCTCAGCAAAAAGAAAAGACACCAAGCTAGAAGGGAAAGAAGCTAACATTTACTGGGCCAGGCTTTATGTCAGGCAATTTACATAAATTAGCACTTAATTCTCACAAAAAATCTCCTAATTTTGCATAATAGGAAACTGAGAAACAGAGAATTTCAGAAATGTGCTTAAGGGCACATAGTAGATCATGCCAGAACCCGTGCTTTACCTAAAAACATGTGTTCTACCTATTAAAACATACCTATTAAAACATTCTCTTTTCAGACCCAAGGACTTGCTCCACTGGCCTTTCTATGGAGGATATTAGATGTAACTGGACTCCAGATCACAGCTGATGGACAGGCCATCAATAAATACTTGCTGACTAACTCATTTGCTTGGTCATTTCCAAATGAATTGGTGATCCAGTAGTTTCTCTTTATCTCTGGCTAGAGAACCAGCAATCTCTCCCCTTTGTCTATTTTTGCAATCATAATCCATTCTACTGATTTGTGACCAAGAAAAGTAGATGAAAAAAGACAAGGAAAATGCTTAATCACTGAAAAATATCATCCAAATCCACTTGACAGTAACACAGCTTGCTCTGTGCTCTGAAACCCTTTTGCTCTTTGTGCCTGTACCAATGACATGAAATATAGCACGACCTTACGTTTCAATATACATTTTTTTCAGATTGGTATCATGTCTTTTCAAATAAAACAAAAGCTCCCTAGGATAAGGCTCTAACTTCACTTTTTTGAATTGTTTCTGCCAAACACAGTATCCTGAACATACTAAGCATGCCAATTTTAATAATAAGGATAAAGATAAAATGGCAGATCTTTCAACTGAAAGCAGCATCTTGAAGAGATTCATGTACACCCATGTTCACAGCAGCATTATTCACAGTAGCTAAAATGTGGGAGCAACCCAAGTGTCCATCGATGGATGAATGGCTAAACAAAGTGTGGTATATACATACAATGGAATATTATTCAGCCTTAAAAAGGAAGGAAATCCTGTCATATGCTACAACATAGATGAACCTTGAGGACATTATGCTAAGTGGAATAAGCCAGTCACAAAAAGACAAATACTGTATGATTCCACTTACATAATGTACTTAAGAGTAGTCAAAATCAGAGACAGAAGTAGAATTGTGATTGCCAGGGTCTGGGGAGAGTGGGGAATGGAGAGTTATTGTTTAAAGGGTACAGAGTTTCAGTTTTGCAAGATGAAAAGAGCTCTGCAAATGGATGTTGGTGATGGTTGCATAACAATGTGATGTATTTAATACCACTGAACTGTACATTTAAAAATTGTTAAGATGGTAAATTTATGTTATGTGTATTTTACCACAAGAAAAAAAAATTGGGAAAAAAAATTAAACAAACAAAAGGCAGATCTTTCTTCAGAACTTCTAATTAAGTTTTTTTGTGTGTGTGTGAGGAAGACCAGCCCTGAGCTAACATCCGTGCCCATCTTCCTCTACTTTATATGGGATGCCGCCACAGCATGGCTGACAAGCAGTGCGTTGGCAGGCGCCCGGGATCCGAACCCGCGAACCCTGGGCTGCCAAGCGCAAACTAAACCGCTGCACCACTGGGCCGGCCCCTCTAATTAAGTTTTTGATTTGAATACTACCCACTCCATTTCTGTGGGTTTTCGTCTTTTACCAAAAAAATGTTTTCCCCAAACTGAGGACTTTCAGATTGCTTTGCAAGTTATAACAAATCTCAACTAAAAAAGATTTTTCTATGGTCACAAATCAGTGTGGCCCAGGAACTGATCAGTAATAGATTTTCAGCACGCAAGAAAATTATCTCTCATCCTGAAAGTTGGATAAAATGCAACTTTCTAGAAATTCTAGAAATAATCAATGACCATCTTGTTCTTAGAAACACTCAGCTCAGAGAAAAGTAACCCATACAGTTGTAAAAAGTCAACTCTTTCCAGGACTTGTGATCTATTTCTGCCACCATTCCCTAGACAAGGAAAATATTCCAGTGATTATTTTTTTATATATATCAGAAATGAATGAGGTCATAAAACTTTAAAAGTACCTTTCTATTCCTCAGGGAATCTCTCAATTATAAATACTCTGAGTATAACTAAAAAGACAACAGAATAGATAGGTATTACATACCTGCACAAGGGGCCAACATATTAACCACTTCTATTCGATCAATGTAGATCATGACCCCACCACTAAAAACAAAGAAATGGAAAAAGTATGAGCCAAATACAAACCTATTATAATCTCAGATTAATCCCACAGCATCAAACATATCCCATCTGACAGAAATTTAGAAGGAAAATCTAAAGACACATACTACTGATTAAAATGACTCCACTAGGGGCCAGCCCCATGGCATAGTCGTTAAGTCCAACATGCTCCACTTCAGTAGCCCAGGTTCTCAGGTTCGGATATCGGGCATGGACCTACACCACTTGTCAAGCCATGCTGTGGCAGTGACCCACAACAAAACAGAGGAAGACTGGCACAGATGTTAGCTCAGGGCTGATCTTCCTCAAGCAAAAGAAAAAAAGAGGAAGATTGGCAAGCGACGTTAGCTCAGAGCAAATTCTCCTCGCAAAAAAAAAAATGACCCCACTAATCACTACTCAAATGACTGTACACACACTCACCTGACTCCTCTCATAACCAAAGGCTCACCTCTGTAGCTACTGTGATCAAATCAGCTCACATGAAGACTAAACCTACAACCTAGAGCTACTTAGCACTTTGCTCTTATTAACAAAAGCCAACAGCTAAAGCGGTACATTTCTCAAACTTTTCCATCAAGAAACCTAGTAAAATGGTTCCCCAAGCGGTATGGAGGCCAGCCACAGGCTGAAATTCTTTTGGTTTTCTGCCTTATCTTAATAATTCATCAAGAGTTTTAATCTACTTTTCATCTGTATTTACTCTAATATGAAAAAAAGAATTTCCTCCCAAACCTTCAAGTAAAATTGACACTCCAGAAAAACAGGTCTTGTTAACTAATGGCTTCCTATACTTCCTGGCCTACCAGTACAGACCCTGAAGGGTATGTGAATCTCAATTTAGGATACATGAAGTTAGAGATTTTGAAACTAAACAATTAAGCCTTCCTGCCAACTTAAAATGACATTTTTTCTGATAAAAAAGGGTAACACCTGCTCACTGAAAAAAACGTGAGAAACATAGGAAAGCACGAAGATGAAAATAAAATTTACCCAAACCCTCATCAGCTGCCAATTCCAAGTCATCTCTATAGAGAATCCATAAAAGAGAGTTACAGATAGATCTAGGGAGAACTTGATATCAAATATGTTAACTTAAAACAGACGGAATTTGCTCCCTTTTTAAAAGCATTTCTGTCCTTCCACAGATGTCAAAGCCTCTTTCATGGGCTTGTAATAGTGATATTTTAGTCATTTAAAACAGAGCATTTAAAAAATACCTTGAAATTTCCATCCTTCTTTTGATAAAATTCAACATACTGATTATACTCTAGAAATAATTTGGGCCTTGCTTGCCTCTCTCCCCCTAACTCTTTAGGGCAGTGATTTTCAAAGTAAGGTCCTCCAACCAGCAGCACCAGCATCACCTGAGAACTTTCACTAAAAATGCAAATTCTTGAGCCTCATTCCAGACCCACTGATTCAGAAACTCTAAATTAGATGGCATTTAGTACTACAGATGACAAGAAGGTGAGATGATTTCATTGTAAACTGTTATCAAGCACCTACTCTGGGTCAAGTGCTGGGTTAGGCACTTTATATACACTAATTCTAACCCTTACAGTAACTCTGCCAAGGGAGGCCTTATTGCTTGATTTTTACAAGGAAACTGAGCTTAGAAAAGTCAATAAAGGCATGTGTCAGGGCAAGGAGTATATGGGAACTCTCTGTGCTTTCTGCTCAATTTAGCTATGAACCTAAAAGTGCTCTAAAAAATAAAGTCTGTTTTTAAAAAAGTCAATAAAGAACATGTGGCAGTGCTGATATACAAAGTCAGGTCTGCTGGCTCTAAAATCCTACTTTTTCCAATAACATCCTAATGGCTCCTAAGATGGAACGGTCCCATTTGGAGAAGGGACTTTACTCAAATAATGCTCAGAAGAGAAATCCCCCTATTTGCCTATTTGAAAGATGTTTAAGTGATCACAGCTTATGAACAGAAACTCCATCTGAACTAAAGGGAGGTTGGTAAGCAAGGGGAAAGCTTACCTTGTTCCACACGGCACATTTTTAACTTCATCGGTCTGAAGTGTTGTCTGGGAAGGAAAAAAATCTCATCAATACTCAGGACACATATCATCAAAGAACTACTGGCCCCAGAGGAAAATCTCTAGAGAACTGCTGAGCGGTAAGTATAGCGGAGCTCCATTACAATTTCAGTCCCCAACGATTACCTATCAGAGTAATTTCTTTTTGTACCCTAATAGATACGAAAAGACTTGAGAGAAAATATTTTATAGCTAATGTTTGAATCAAGATGCACTAGGCAAATTCCAGTGTTCAATCTCTTAATCAGAGTCCCTTATTTGCCTGAAGCTGGCCTGGGATTGCAAAGTATATGGTTTACTCACCAGTATACTACTGCTAGGACTTGCGCTCTCAACTTTGATTCCACTGCTAAGATTATTGTTCACAGTGAAGGTAAAAGGTACCTATTACATGCATACGAGTAGTCTACAACTCAAAGGTGCCACTGAACTCAATAGCAACCTTTTTCTCCAGAGCTACAGTCAATATTTTAGTTCAGGCCCTGGTGATCTCTCAAATGGTCTACTCAATTTCCTTTTTAACAGAAGTGCCACCACCAGCACTGCTTCCTCCTAGTGAACCAACAATATGATACTTAGTTACTTTGCCCCTCTCACACCTTTGTTCGGATCCAGAATGAGTCTCTGTTGCACTCTAAGGTTTCCAATAGGTGAGCACCTAATGAGCATATTCTGGACACACTGCACCTTATTAAGCACACAGCAATGTATTACTTTACGGAATACAAAGGATGGTTGTTTCCAAAGAGCTCACAATCCAACACAGGAGATAAAATCCTTACAAAGCAATCCATAACAGGTACAAAATACTAGAGTATAAACTGAATTGTTAAGTATTAAGTGACAGAGAGTAAAATAATAGTTTGAAAAGCTCTTTGAGGCGAAGTATTTACAAGCCAGGTCTAGAGGGGTAGATATAAGAACATACGAGGTAGAGGAACACCTTAGGTTCAATAAATATCCTATTCAAATACACAAAGTTGAGGACAAACTGTGCGTATAGGTGTAGACTGGCTTGCCTGGAGCAGACAGATGAAGCACATAGAAGGGGCGCTATAGATGAGAGCTGAAATTCTGAGAAGAGAATATGGTGATATTAGCTAGAGGGCCCTGAATGTCCGCTGGTAGGCCTGGGCTCTCCCTAGCCCATCTTATATACAGCCACAAAACGAACCTTTCAAAAATATATTTTTTCCGGGGCCGCCCGGTGGCGCAGCGGTTTAGTCCGCGCTTGGCAGCCCGGGGTTCGCGAGTTCGGATCCCTGGCGCCCGCCGACGCACTGCCTGTCAGCCATGCTGTGGCGGCGTCCCATATAAAGTGGAGGAAGATGGGCACGGATGTTAGCCCAGGGCCAGTCTCCCTCAGCAAAAAGGGGAGGATTGGCAACGGATGTTGGCTCAGGGCTGGTCTTCCCCACAAAAAAAAAATATATATATATATATATATTTTTTTTTTCCTTAGTTCCTTTGCTCATATGTGATGCAGTTCTCATTATCCATCATATCTGGAGGCAAGAAAATCAGCTGGGAAGCTAAAGTATTAATTTATTTAGGTTAATTTAGTAAAGTCCAAGGAAACTGAAAGCTGTCAATCAAGGAGACATATAGATGAAGGATTTGATTACTGGTTGCATATAAAATTCCAGGAGGGAAAAAAAGAGAATGTAATTCTAGGGTTGAGAGATTAGGGTAATGGTAAACATTAGTGACAGGTTCTAGGTAAAGTGAGGGGAGTTGATGAAGAGATTTCAACTTATTTCCTTCAAAATATTAACCAAATTCAATTTCTATATTCCACATTAACTTTATTAAAATATACACTCCTACTCAAACCCATAGGATATTCTCTAGCCAATTTTCAAACCAAGAACTAGGAAGGAGTTCAAATGTTACATCTTCAGTTTAACATCCATCCTACCCTCATGTACTTTTATATTTCTTTTATAGTGTCTCAAAAATTATTTTCCCAGTATGAATATTTATTTTAAAAGTAAGTCTTTGGTTATGTTATATATACTCTAAAGGCTGAAGGTGTTCATATTTCTCTAAGCATAGTTTTTTTTTCTTACATCAAATATGGGATCTCACATTTCCCAAGATGCTTCTTATATATTCCTTTCAATTGCCAAGTTTATTAAGCCATTTGTTTATATATGCTATGTCTTCCAAAAATTCCTAAAAATAAATTTGTCTCATTCTTTTAAGGACAATTTCTTAAAAGGATTTATTAATATAATTCTTCCCTAGAATGTTACTGTTTCACACATAAAGAAAGAAAATTTCTATTTAGTCACACTGGCTCGAGTATTTCATTTTTTTATAGATGCAAAGTATATTAGTTTACACCGAAATCTTTTTACTAATTTCATTTTTATTTCTTCTAAGTATGATAGTTTATTACTATATATGTGTGTATGTGTATATACACACTCTGTATATTTGTTACATATGCAATTAAACTCTAAAATCTATTTGACGTTTATTGTCTGTATCTCTTTTATACATCTCTGCACCAGTATGACCCAACATACTAAGCTCCGAGAAGGCAGAGACAGATCTGCCTGGCTTTGAACAAGATCTAAAAAAGCCCCTGATCTCTAAGGGTCTGATGATGCCACTGATATCATTATAGACTGAGCTGTTAGTGAGGTCATGTAATTAAGACCCCTTCTTTCATGGAGGAACAACTGAAGTCTACAGCAGTTAGAGTGATTATTGCAAAGTCATGTAACCAAGTGGTGGCAGAGCCAGAGTCAGAACCTAATTCTCCAGATTTCTGGCCCCGTGTTCACTACACCATATTGCTTCCTGAGAAATCAGCTCAATTTATCAACTTTTACCACAAGGAGAAAGGTCAGAAGTATAAATGTGTTACAACCTCTGCCTTCAAGAAGCTTGGAGACTTCCTGGAAAGAAAATACACACAAAAACTTAGAAAACAATACAAGACAACATTATCAAAGGAAATAAGACCAAGGGCCAAAATTTATAATACAGACTTGATGACACAAAGAAAGAGAGATTTATGATGATCCTTAAAAAGGCTGGCAAGATTTAGACAGGAGAGAAGGAATGAAGGGAGAGAGGGTGAGAGAAGAGGTAACAGCATGAACCAAGGCAACAGTGAAGAAAATAAATATGGGAAAATAGTATGGAAATCAGTCTGACTAGGGGAAAAACAGTACATTTCACTTCAACAGACACAATTCTTGCTCTAAGCCATCTAAAAGCGAATTAGAAGGAAACCCTGAAAGATTTAAGTATTCATAATGAAACTCTCACTTAGCAGAAAGCCAAGAGTAAAATCACAAGTCTAAATACACCGAATTTTCTTGAGTCCTGAAAAATTAGCATCAAGTAGTAGACAAACTTCTGAATCCAAAGATTTATGATCACCCTGAGCTTGCAAAAGTAGTCACAATCCAATCCTGTCTTGTCACGTTACGTCAAAAGATAGATATTTACTGTCTCTCACAGCCAAGGCATCATTCTCAATGACCAGATACTTATTTCAAACATTCTGGGATGCTGTCAAAATAGAACATTCACTAAGGTTCCACATAAAATTGTGCTTAATGTCCCAGGCAAAAATGTGAAGCAACAAAGTTGTATATAAAAACTCAGATCCTCCATGTTAACAGTAGCCCAGGAGCTTGCCTCTATGGAAACCAAACATCGCTGGTGTGTATTTCCAGTTATGTTTTGAAGTTCTTTTTATTTTGACAACAGCAACAGAAAACCTGCTGCATACTACTATATAGATGGGAGAAGTCAGTCCTTCCAAGCTGCCTAGCTCACACCTCTAATATACTTCAAGAGAGTGAGGTGGTTCAAAATCGTAACTTGCGCTCTGACAACTGTACTCTGAACTTTAACTCCTACATTTAAGTAAATACCACCATTTGCTTAAGCAATAAGGAAATCCATCTCCACCCAGAATGTAGTAACTGTTCCTGTCACACCTGTCTATCCAGTGTGGGGGCTTCCCTAGGAATCACTCACCTGCACAGATCTGAACGTAGTAATGAAAGGCAACATGATATGATAGCCTGGTCCACTGGGGCTAGTTAGTAAAGCTCCTCCCCTGCAAAAAGATGTTTCAATTTGACAAGATTATAAAGAGAGAAATTCTCTTTCCAAATCT
This sequence comes from Tapirus indicus, assembly GCA_031878705.1. NCBI lineage: Eukaryota > Metazoa > Chordata > Mammalia > Perissodactyla > Tapiridae > Tapirus > Tapirus indicus. The sequence goes on along the minus strand of CM062921.1, from coordinate 29,220,766 downwards.
AAAATGCTGTAATAAATACTCTTACCCACGCTACTAATCTACTAAAGCCTCATTAATAGGGGTTACTTGTGATGAACAACTGCTGGTCCCTAAAATACCTGCCACACCTGAAAAGGTGAAAAGATCAAATTGAACTGCCGATATTACGCCTTGTTTCATAAGCTCGACCAACCATACCTCTGGGTCTCCAGCACCACTCTCGGGTACAAAGGATTCTACTTGGTCTTTAACCTTCCGAGAAATAGTTTTAAAAAAAAAATTCCAATGGCCCTCAGTTGCTGCACTTTAACTGTACATAACACAAGCCATTAAAACATAATACATTTAATCACCAGGCTGAAAAAAGAAGAAAACACAAACTTTGAAAGAAGGAGAAAATTTCTGAGGCTCAAGATTCTTTTAATCTACCTATAGGGCAATAAAAATCCTGGGGGCATAAAGTCTCTATAAAAACAACAACAACAAATTAGCATGGAAAAATGAAGGGTGAGGAGATAAGACTATTAATAGATAAAATATGAGTGGACTTGTTCACCAAATTTTGAAATATGAGAAACATGAAAGTACATCTTGGAAATTATAAAAAGGAGGCATTTTGGGGGCAAATATTTAAAAACGTCCAATTTTACACAGTGAATAGTAAATTCATAGAACTTAGCTTCCTATCTTGAAAATATAAACAGGTTTGCAAAGAATTCATAACAAATAACTAAGAAAAGATGAACTGTTTGAGGTCCATCCCTAATCAAATGTTGAGAGCCATACCTTGAAATGTTCTTTCCTTGGTCTTACTGTCAGGAAGACAATGCTGAACTAGACGGTAATATGGGCTAATCTGTCATTTTTTTTTATGCTAGACCTCCATCTGCTAAGACATACCACTAAAATTGTATTCGAAACTAGCACTTCACAGAGAAGACTGTTTCTAAGACTCAAGATGGATCCAAAAGTAGAAACATCAGTTTTGGGGGATGATGAAAACAAGTAAAAAGTTGAAGCTCTTTCAAATACATGGTTATTGCAATTTCTCCAAATTGTCTTCTGTCTATATCAAAAGGAACTGGTAGCAACTATGTTCTGGGAAAAGCTATTCGAGCTCAACTTGTGAGCGACACATTCCACACCATTCCTTTCCTCAACTTGAAAAGAAAGGATAAGGTGGGAGGAGGGTGGCCCATCAATGCTGTGTTTGTGTCTCTCAAGTTCCAGGGATATAACAATTCTCCTGGTCATCATGGCCTTATAAACCAAAACCAGACACCAGGGTTTTTAAAGGAGAAAATCTAAGAAACAACCACAAACACGACCAGAGTTTCTAAACAGCATCTATAGCTACGAACAAAAAGCCTGTGTACTTCTATGGAATAGAACAATGATTTATCCATCTCTTCAAGTTACAGGTGTAGTAACCACTGCTTGCCTGCCTGCCTTCATTTTTTCTACAAATAATTGACTCTGCTGTCTACCAGGAATAACTATAGGGAGTCTTAACCTCTGCACAAAATGTACATTGCACTAAAACTGTCCAACACCTGGGGGGTGCTCTGCAAAACCCTGCCTCGGTCCCCATACTCTCCCGCTGGGACGAAAACCACTTCGTAGGACTGAAGAGAACTTCCCCAGACGCTGCAGAGGGAACAACTTCCTAGACTGCACTCTAACAGGAGTCCCCTTTCTACCTGCTCTAGAATCTGAGCTGACTCCACATACCGCTCACCTGTAGTACACGGCCAAGTGTCCTTCCTCGATCTTGTGGATGGAGGCGTAGAGGAGGACAACCACCAGACCCACCACTGCAGCCACCAGAACCCGGGCTTGAGTCATATTCATCCTTGTTCTTCCTGGATGAGGGAGGAAAAGACCCCAAGCCCCATGAGTGACAGGCCCATCCCCGCCAATTTCCACCCTCTCCCTCCGGAGACCTGGTGCCCTCCCGCTGGCGGAGCCGGGGAGTCCTGTGCCCCTTGTCTCATTCTTCCCTCCTCGCAGAGCCCGCTTTCCCCTCGCCAACTCCTCCGCCCGAGGGGCGCCCCTAATCGGTGAGGGTCGTGACACCCCCCCCCCTCGCAACGGCCACTTCCCCCCGCGGAAAGCACGAACTGAGAAAAGACCCAGTCGCAGACTCCGGAGGGAGGCCGACCCCTGGGCCGCGCCTCACCGATCAGTGACGCATCACCCCCGCCCGCACGTGCAGCCGACTCCCGTGCCGAGCCAACCGCCAACAGTCGGCCCCGCCCACTCGCCCAGCACTGCGGCTGCGCGAGCACGCCCGCCGACGCAGCGCTCGCTCCGCGACTGGAGAGACGGGGAGCGAAAGGGGACAAAGTTCTCCCAGCTGGCCGCTGCACAATCTCCTGCGAAGGTACATGGGCTCGTCTCTGTGCACTCCTGGTTTCCTGCCCCGGAAGAGTGGGGAAGTCGGCACTCCAGAGTAAGCAGGGATGCAGAGGAAAGAAGGCCTCTGGGACAGGGAACTGGTCCGTTTGTTCTTGTGCAGAGACCCACTCCCTCAATCTCAGTGTGGTAGTTCTGTTCATTTGTCCTTTTGTGGTTTGTACTGAAACCCACTGTGTAGCAAGCACGTGCTTCAGGTACGGATCCTGCGCTGAATTCAGGAATGTGGGGGATCAGAATTTGGCACCCCAAAATGTGTCCCTTTGGCTTGATTACTTTTTAAAAACAAAAGGAAGAAACTAGAAGACTAAAAAGAGCTGAGCATTTGAGCTTGCTTGAAGCCAGTGTGATGGAAAGGAGTGGGATGGTAGGCCAAAATAGGCCCAGATTTTGAAAGGTTCCAGTGCACCTTTTCTCTAGGGAGGGGGGAGTGGATGGCTAGAAAAAAGAGAGAGAGAGACTTTCTTTTCATTGCATAGTCTTCTGTTGTTTTTTTAAAAAATATGCATTATGTGCATATGTTACCAAAAACGAAAAGAACAAAGAGAGTAGAGGTAGGAGTGAGATGGATGAATACAAGGGAAATAAGGGCAGCATATTAGAGTAGGTTGGACAGTAATGGTGTAAACCATGAAAGGCTAGCGGTGGGACCACAACTGGACAAGGTAGACTAGGGTTGGAGGGCCCTGTAACCTATTGGGCAGGAAAATGTGGGAGAATATTGCTTGAGGGTCAGTTGGTCTGCAAAATGGCATAGAGTGGAGACAGACTGGAGGCAGGGAAGCCAAGTTGGTAGAAAACTGCAGGCCCAAGGTTACAATGGTAGTAACAGTGGAAATGGGAAGGGGTAAATAGAATCAATTCAAGTCTTCCTTAAAGCAAGTCCTCCCAGATCACTCTACCCTCTCCCTTCAATAAATGCACTTACCATATCATTCATTTGACTTTTATTACCTAGGAATGTCTGGGACCTTGTCTGTTCCAGATAAATGATATTTGCAGAGCTTAGCTATTTGAACTTCCAAAAAGCAAAAAGAATAAAAAAATAACTTGTTCCAGGCCCTGTTTTCTGGATGGATTCTTAGTTTTTCATAATATTGCTTGAATTAGAGAATGAAATGTATACAATTCACAACTGCCATTCAACTCTGAAAAGCTGTCACCCAACAAAAAATAGTGGTCAACTCATGCATCACAAGCAAGTATGTGGTGATCTCACTATAATAGTCTGTTCTGACTCACATCACCTGCCCATATTCTGTAGATTAGCCTACTCTGACGTCACTGCAGCCATACACCATAAAAATGGCCCCACCCTGTAGTAGATCTTTTATCAATTATTACAATGATATTTAGAAAATGCACAATCATTTACAGAATCCTTTAACAATAATTTCAGTGCTTGGATGACTTGCGGCGTTCAGACTCCCAGATACGCATTCTTACTGTACTGCCTGTGTTAACTGTTTCTGATCTTGCCATCTAGCTCAATATCTTCCAAGCAACAGGTACCCAAATAAATGTTTATTGATGAAAACCTTCTAGAACTAGAGAAGAGAGAGACTGCCTATTATAACAGGTGACAATCAGAATTTCCATATTTAGAGAAACAGTACTACCGGATGACTAAGAAGAAGACAACCTCAAGCTTTCAAACTGAGATGACTGGGAAAATGACACTACTAGCAAAATGTCCGGGATGCTGTGACTAAGACATCAGTTTATAGGGCAAGATATGAGCATGAGTTTTAGACATGGATAGTGGTGATACGACATCTCAGGAGAAAAGACTATATTAAAGAAGCTACCCAATTCTGTCTTTACCATAAGTCCTGTTTTAATTCCTAAGGAAAGTACAGTGAGAACCCATTATGTTATTCTGTGCTCCAATTCCACTTCATGGAACCTTCACATTTTCCCAAACCATATTCAACTGTTCTATTATAATCTGATTTTAATGAATAGAGATTCAAAAAGTAATTTAAAAATCATTTAATACACAAAATGAAAAACTGTCTAGAATACAAAAGCATTTCACATTTTTTTTTAACAAATAATACCTTCTATATTACTTAACAGATAGAGATCCACAATCCTTTATCTGAAACCCTTAGGGCCACATGTTTCAGAATTATGAAATTTTCAGATTTTAGGAAGGTAATCCAGTGCATACACCATACTACATAAACCCCCAGCAGGGTCTTTGGCAGCATCCCTTCCCCCTTAATCAAATATGTTCATATTTCTGCAACAAAATAAATGAAGTCACACTAAATGAGATAAGTAGATTCAGTGTCAGTTCAGCTTAAATTTGCAAGCAAATAAGTTTTGTCACCAAGCTTATGAAAAATCTTGTTTTCAGAACTTTTTGGATTTTGGAATTACAGATAAGGGAGTGCAGACCTTTATAAATTTGTATGACAACACATGAAAAATCCCTTAAACAACCCATTTTTACAAATGAAAAAACAGATAAGCTTTCAAATACATTATAAATTAACAGGTGTCTTCTCTTTGATATTATTAAATGTACATCTTAAATATGTATACACATAGTACACTTAAGACTCATGAGTCTCTGCTGCTATTAAAGGCACAAATGCACAATCCCTTCTGTAGGAAAGGGATACTGTCAAACGTGCAGTAAAATTGAAAATAAAACTAAGCCAACTCCTTATGATGCCAGGAAGAGCACTGTTGAGTGCAACACAAGGAGGTAGGGTTTATTCTTCAAGAAGTAATTTTACTTGTGAGCAGTCTCTTCCATAAAAACACAAGCAGACAGCTTTTACTTAGAAAACATGTTAGTTGAGGTTTTCTTCTCTGTATATATTACTTTTGGCCTTATGCCCAAAAGTTAAATGTTAAGATATTTTTAGCCAGTTAAGTAATGTTTTACCAAGTTTGAAGACAAATGGATTGCAGTGATGCTTCTAAGTAGCTGTAGTATTTAAAGAAGTCTACAGACTTATAAAACTCTTATCTGTATAGAGGTTAAAATTACCCAAAATCAAAATATTGTTTTTGTAAAATCATGCATATTTTCTGATCATAGCCATTTCTTCCATTGACTGGTGTCTGCAGAATGGTTTCATGAGAGAAAAATTTCCAACACGTGCAGCGACAACTTCCATAGGTTTGGGGACAGTGAACAAGTAGCAAGTCATTCTGTTAACCAACTCCAATCAAGATTCTAAAACCAGGCATGAAAAAGTTAACAATTAGATGCTGACTATTAGTGGTAGGTATATGGGTGTTCATTTTTGCAAATTTTCTATAGTTTGGACGTTTTATAATCAAAAGTTGAAAAATCAAAAGTATAAATAAATTACAATTAGAGAGTTTACCTTATTTTTTGCTAATTAAAAAAATATTCAAAGAGTTTTCATAAATATTTGAAGCAATTATTGTTAATGAAAGAAGAAATACAGAGTTGGCATCAAGACTAAATGTAGTAAAAGTTAATTCAGTAAACATTTTATTATAGTTTCTCCAAGCTTTAACAAATCAATAATTCACAGTAACCAAATCTTAATATAAACACTTCTGTCAACTACAACTATATTAACATTATTTATATTACATACAGCAGTTACTATATTTGAATTGTAGTACAAATCCTGCCCCATCTTATTGGAGAAAATTGACTGCTGAAGCAGAAAGGTACAAACCGTTCAATTTCAGTAGTCACATTGCAAAGAAAGCTCACCATTCATTTGATTTGACCAAAAATGCTACTGTTGAAGATTATTGATGACATAATCCTAGTACATCCCTGAGTAAGAGAAGATGGGGATTTGAGGTGGAAGATGCTCCTCAAATGCTCTTTCCTCTGAGTTCTTCTATTCACATGCATCCCAAATGCCACATAAGGCTAGCAGGGAAAGTTAAACCCTGTGTACCCAACATGCCAAAAATACACACCCATATCCATATAGAACTTACCATCATACTACTGCCCTGTTCCTCATTTGCTTCACGAATAATAGTGCTTAAATGGCCAAGACAGTTCAAATTTTCTTCTATCATTTGTGCTAAAGTCTCCCTGTGGGATGAAAAAACAAGCCTTTTCAAATTCAGCAAAGGGGCATATGAATTTCCTCTACCTTCTGGTCTTCAGGGTCAAAAGGATCACTGCCCTTCCTGCAACCCAGCACCCCAATGCAGCTGACTCCTGTGGTCTTCAGTTTCCTCATCCCCTCGCCCAGAGGCAGAGTCCTGCTTGTTACTCCAAGGTGTTGTCTCTTCCCAGCCCTAATGATAAGAAGTCCATCATAACTCCAATCTGATTTTCCTCTGAAATGTAAGTGGCACTTATATATACCATTTTTCCCCTGAAAATGCTAACTGGGGGGAAAAAATCCTTGTGGCATAGACAGATGAAAGATCTCTTTTTGTTTCTGGATTATTTCCTTTTCCTTACAAAGTAGTAAAAACACCTGCATGCTTACTTCAGTGACATAGATGTAGGGGAGAAGATACAAAAGTATAATTTGTTCTGCAAAGAACAGGGAAGGTGAAAAACTCTGGTTGGAAACTACAGATTATAGCAATGAAAAAGAAAAGAAGCAAGCTGATTCCTGAGGACAGCCAAAGAAAACAGTGTGACAGCAGAGCTGCCCAGAACCAAGAAGTATCACTGGAAGTTTATATTTGAAGGAAATTCTGATTCTGGTTTCCACCTTCCGGACTGTCCTTTCCCATATGACCTGGATCCTCACCTTTTACCAACCCTCAGTCCCTACCCTACTGGAATCAGTTCTAGGCCATGGATGATAGCCACTACAGTCATGTGCTGCATAATACTTCAGGCAACGATGGACCACATATACAATGGTAGTCCCATAAGATTGGCACCATATACCCTACGTGTGTAGTAGGCTATACCATATAGGTTTGTGTAAGTACACTCTATGATGTTCACACAATGACGAAATCGCCTAACGACACATTTCTCATAATGTATCCCCGTCATTAAGCAACACATGACTGGCTTAGCTTAGAACTAAATTCTAATTCAGCTCTTATTCAACAGATGGAAAAATTGAGGCCAACGGTTCCCAATCACTGGTGATGGTGTACCACAGGTACATTATAATTGAAATCAGTTTTGCTTTATAATGTACTCCTACTAGAAAATATACTTAAAATTCCTGTCAGATACACTTTTGCAAACCACCACAACCTCAAATTGGAAATTACCTGTATAGAGGTGACATTTGCAACCATTAGCATCCCCTAACAAACCTAAATGCCTTTAATGAAAGCAAAAAGGTTAGTAATGTATTAAGTTTTATTTGCTTTAACTCTGATTAATGAAATATTTTCTAAAATCTATACAATTAATTAAGGCCTATGCTACAGCTGTGGGTGTATTACATTGGGCCAAAACTATAATGACCCCAAGATATACCCTAGAACTTGCTTTCTTTAAAAAAATAAAATACCTGATATCAACTTGCCTTCCTGCCATGTGCTTTTCTCTCATAAAAGTAGAATACAGAATGTGCAACTGCATGACCTCCTGAGCAGTGATGTAACATGGCTGCACTTCTGCAAAACTAATTATGGGCAGAGCTTCCAGGAAATGCTGGTGTTGTAGAGGTCTCCATGAGTTGTGAGAAAAGCGACAATACACAAGCTAGCAAAGAGCCACTGGCTCTGGATACGGCACATCTTATGCTGAGAAAATAACAGAAATGGATAGTCATTCAGCTTTTAGCAGAAGAGTAGGAGTTAATAAAAGAAAATATAGGACTTGAAACTTGAGTTCTTATTTGCAAAATTGATTTAAGGCACTGAAAAAAGTCTGATTTTAGAAATACTAGGTTATAAAATAGAGTAGATTAAACTCAACAACTCATTAGAGGGGTAATCAAGGACCCCAAAATGATAAATACAAAAAGATAGCATAATTTCTCATAGACATAAATGGTTAAGGAGGGAATAAAGTTTGGGTAAAAGAACTGATAAGCCAGTAACAGAGAAAGAACTCAGAACTTGGATTGAGCTAATAAGAAGTAACATTTGATGAATATTTACTTCCCAAGCACTTTAGATACATTGTCTAATTGAATTTTCACAGTTCCCATTTTACAGGTGAAGAAATGTGAACATTAAAAAAGTCAAGTTAATTGCACAAGGTTATCACTAAGGGACAGTCCAGAACTCAACCCTGGTCTATAAGGCACTGAAGACTATGCCTTAACCAGTATGCTCCACTGCCTCATTTCTACTACTCCTCTCGAAAACACAACTATCTATTGTTACAAAGTGAACCCACCCATCTTGAGGAGTTACCACGCATGACAGAGGATGTTCACGTTCTGCTGAAGTTGGGGGTAGCCATGCTGATGCCTGAGGGGTTACTGCACCTTCTAGACTGGATCCTACAAGGGACCGGGCAGAACTCTGTGTCTGAAGGAAAAAACAAAATCAAAAGATTATAGGCAAGCACCTCCATTGATTCATACAATTTCCTACCATATTCCTAGGACTCACATTTCTATCACTACTTATATGCACAACCAGAGTATTTCTGTATAAAACTGTCCCCACCTTTACACACCACTACTAACTATGCTGTCCGTGGCCCCTTTCTTTATTGGCTAAAACCAAATGTATCTACCCATCCAATTCCACTTTAATTGGAGGGAAAAAAAAAACAGTTGAACAAAGGGATGGTTTCATTAACTAGTCAGGTACATCTAACCCCAAATCAGATTGCGATACCACAGTGGTCTAGGGCTGGAGGAATATAAAAACAGGAGACTGAAAAGGAGAGTGGTAATGAAGGATGCATCTGAATTGCTAGTCAGACACCAAGCATGGAACATGAGCATCAACCCAACACAAAATACACGTCTTCAAGAGGACCCAGATTATGCTGATAAAAATCCCTTTTCTGGGGAATAAGCAAATCAATGTCACATAAATAATTCATTAATAGTTACTTACACAAGCAATTTTAAGGAGATGCCATATTTCTTTCTGCCTCTTTCCCTGCATAAACATGACAGTACTGTCAGCTTCTTTGATGTTACTGAGGGCAATTTCCACCTTGGGCAGTAGGTCAATAATCTTCTGCTTACAGCCCAACAACTTGCTGGAGAGATTAAATCAGTGTCAGATACTTAAACATCTCCCAAGACTGTACACCATACTCCCAAACCCAGCTGGGGAAATGAACCACAATCAGCTTCAGATTTAATGACTCATCTCCAAAGCAGTACACACAAATAGCACATACATGCATACAACCGTGGTCAAGCTACCCAGAGTACTGCCAGAACCCTTCCTGGGTCTAGCATATTTACCAAAAAGGGGTATTATACTTTGAAAGGAACATGATAAAAGTACCCTGGCTTTTCAATAGAAAATAAAACAATTTTTTTACCTCAGATGACCAAACAGCTCCTTGAGAACCCGGTCCTGACTCTGCACAGTATGCACAATGATCTTCACCATCTCCGTGCTGTCGCTATAGGAGTGATCTACAAAAGACCTCAGTCAGTAGGTAGAACCTCTCTTCTGCATGAACATAGCCTCCAAACAAAATCCTAAAAATCTGAAACTAGTTTTAATTAATACACATCTCCATTTAAATTCAAAATTGGATTAAGACAAAAGATTTTAAGATTATGTAATATATATAAATTATATAATATAATTATATATCTAAAAACAATGTTATATGTGTTTGTGTGTGTATAACGTATACATAAATTTATCACTGTATCCTCAGAGACCCTAGTTGCCTGTTTTCGAGAGTAGTCTTGGCTATCTGTAACCTATTCTAACTCAAGCCCTAGATACATATGCAGCCTTCTGAGCAAGATATCAGTTTTTCTCAGTTGATTAACATCACCTATTTAGAAACAGTAGGACAATTCATCAAACTTTGCCTCAAAGGAAGGAGGCCCTTGCCCCAACTAGGTTGCTTGGAATTTCATATTTATCCATCTGTTGATAGCCCATGAAAACTTTGAAAAAAGCTGACTGACGCATTAATAAAAGGACCTCTAGACACCCTGAAAGTTCAATTTGAGGGTAGTATGACATCTTACAGCAAACTGGCAGCTGACATATATTCTCAAGTGGGATGGTGTGTGGTCACATTGAGTTCTACGGTTTATAGTAGGTGCTACCTCAATTAAAAAAAAAACTAGCATTAATTGTTATATTTCATAAAATGGCTATTTAACTTGAAAAAAATTGGAAGATGGCTCATGGATCATGCTAGTATTTCCTTGGAAAATAATCTCAAATACAAAAATAATATTACAGTTTGCTCATTTAACCGTTACAGGAGTCCTATGAGATGGCTACTGTTGTTACCCACATTTTACTAGGAAGAGTGTCAAAAGTTTAAAAAAAATTTCAGTGTTCTTTGTTATCACTGCAAAGACCTCCTCCCAGCTTAACCTTATTCCCCACACATTTCTCTCTTTGTCTCTTCTTCACCAACAACCAGATAAAGAGGCTCCAAAAAGGCTCCTCTCCAAACAGCACTCCCCTTCCTAAATCCCACAGACCAAGCCCAACAGCCTTCCCATATAACTCTTCCCATATAGCTCTTTCAGATGGACAAAGACTTCAGAACTTGAACCTTCTCCAACAAAGAGAATGAAGAAAGTTGGTTTTCACCATTTTCAGCTAAACAAGAGTCTCCAGTCAACTCTAAGCTAGAAATGACACCAGAGACTATATATCAAGTGCAATAGACAAAATTTCTTGTTACAACTAGTTTGTCACTCAAGGTGACTATCATCTCAAAGAAGCTACCTGGATAGAAAATTTATTTCTAGGCCCTATGATATGCTGACATGCTGACATGGATACTGCAAAGTTTTTATAAAAATAATCCAAACAAATGCTGTCATTGACTGTGGAAAGTTAATTTGACTGAGTCAATGGATGGAATTTTGTGTTTCTTCAACTGCAATATCTGATTCACTGGCCAGAAGACTGGCAGTAATGAATATTGATTAAGGAAAAAAAAGAATTAGGCATCTACCCAACGGACATGAAATCAACCATCCCAAGAGGCTTATGCACCCCTATGTTCATTGCAGCATTATTCACTATAGCCAAGAAGTAAAAGCAACCCAAGTGTCCCTTGACTGAAGATTGGATAAAGAAGATGTGGTATATATATATACAATGCAATACTACTCAGCCATAAGAAAAGACAGAATTGTCCCATTTGCAACATGGATGGACCTAGAGGGTGTTATGTTAAGTGAAATAAGCCAGAGAGAGGACAAATACTGCATGATTTCACTCATATGTGGAATATTAACTAACACATGGACACAGAAAACTGGTTGGTGGTTACTAGGGGGAAGGGGGGTGGGGGGTGGGCACTAGGGGTGAAGGGATGCATTCATATGGTGACGGACAAATAATAACATACAATTAAAACCCCACAATGTTATAAACTATTAAGACATCAATAAAAACTAAGAAAAAGAAAAAAAGAATTAGACTTGCTCTATTTGAAATCTTAAATTTCAATATTTTACTCTAACCACAGCTTCCACCACTTACATCACTTTTTGTCAATACCTTCAACTTTTTTGTCCCCTTATTCTATCAGCAAAATCCTATCCCTGGATCAGACTAACCATCTGCTCTATCAGTTCCTGTATCCAAGCTACTAACACTACCAACAAAAAAAAATTATATGATCATGCACTCTGTTGTCACTACTGATTCACAGGTTTTTTTCTTCTGCTCTGGATTCTTAATAAATGTCCTGGGTCAGCAACATCTTCCATTGCACACACCAGTTTTTAAAAATCTTTAAGCATACTCCTTAAATCTATGAGGTTATCACCTCTTCCATTACAGTTAACCCCACTTCTTACTTCAGGATAGGAGGTCTGAACCCCTACTCCCACAAAAGTATCTGGTTCCACACCGATCCTCCCTCCAATACCAGTGGCAGCAACCTAATCTCTCCCACTATTCTCTGGAGTCAGCCCCTTAAGCTTGTTCAGGGACCTCCTTCTCCACAGGCTTTTGGCCCCAAGCACATAAATACACTCAAGTCTTCCTCCTGAAAATTGACCTCCCTTATTCTACACCTCCTCCTAAACGCTCACCTCTGTTCTTTCCTTAACAGCCAAGCTTCTGAAAAGAATAGCCTAGATAAGCAGTTCTCAAACTAATTGGTCTCAGGACCCCTTTACCCTCAAAAATTCTTAAGAACCCCAAAGTGTTTTTCAGTAAACTGAGAAATTTTAAAATATTTATTCATTTAAAAATAACAAATTCATTACCTGTTAACATATCTTTATTAAAGTAACTATTTTCCAAAACAAGAAAATTTTAGTGTGAAAACTGGCATTTTTCACATTTTGCAAATCTTTTTAATATCACCACCGATCTCATCAGAAAAGTCTTTAAGGATTGAGAAGTTGACAAATTTCAGTTGATAGATACAAGTTTTCCTAAATTCTAATTTTTTGCTTCAAACATGGAATTTTATCATTGACAACAAATACTGGTTTTCCTTAAAGTGACAGGCATGCTTCATTAATTTTTGAGAAAATTTCTGCCACATACCCAAATTTGAATAACCATAGTTTGTCACACAGTCCTTCTTTCAAGTAAAAATGGGGTTCCATTAAAGAAGAGGCCAGTCAACAAGCAACATAAATAACCGCTGAAGTGGTTTTCCTTAAGACAACCATCATACTACAGTAGATAACAGAAGCACTTTATAAGTACTTCCCATTTCATCACACAGAATATGAAAAAGTTACATACTCAAGGGTGGAGACTTAAATAAAATTTTTACTGCTTTATCAAGGACTCTTAAATGAAACTGGCTTTTTTTTTTTTTTTTTTACTATGAATGCATGGTAGTGAAAAGTATAATGCACCCAGCTGCCCTAGCCAGAAACTGGGGAGGCATCCACGACTCCCTACTATGTCTCTAGCCACTCACATTCAATCCATCACCCAACACTATCAGTTTTACCTCCTAAATATATCTCTTGCCCTTACCCTCCTCTTCACCCCACTGCCACAGTTCAGGCTCTCCACCTTAGCTCATGGCCCACCCGTACTGAGCTATGATTATTTCAACAACCTCAAAACTAATGCCCATCTCTAGCCTATCCACACACACTTTAATCCATTATCCACAATGCTACCAGAGCAGTATTTCTAAAATGCTAATCTGATCATGCCATTTCCCTGCTTAAAACTTTTTAGGGTTTCTCCTTGGCATCATGATGAAATCCAAACTCATTACCATGACGTATCAGATCCTTATGACCCAGCCACATTTCTCTCCTCCTAAAACTCTACACTCCAGTCACACTGCATTTCCTCAAACATGCTAAGTGCTACATGTACATGTCTTTACCAATTATACTCATATACAAAAGAGCCCATCTCCTTTCTCCTAGCTACTGCTACTTCTCCTTTAAGGCTCATCTCAGATGTCATCTCCTGCAGGAATTCTCCTCTAACCATCCCTGGCCACCAGTCAGGGTTATGTGCCTATCTCATAAGTGTTTGCAGAAATAAACTGAACAAACTCCTCTAGAATAAAAACCAATGTAGAAGAGATCATGTTATTTGTGTTCGCAAATTTTAAAGTGTAAAACATCTTTTTTACAGTTTAGGTATATAGCAAATTAGGGCACAGACGTCACCTTTTATTTATTCAGTAACCCTTCAAAACAAATCAGTTTTTAACTGAAGGATAATATCTTGCAGGTACACAATATTTTATAGTTTTCAAAGCATATTCACAAACATCCTCTCAAATACACTGCCAAGCACACTCAGTGAGTTAGGAAAGCTAGGTTTCAATCCCATTTTGCAGAAGAGAGAAATGAGATATAGGGAGATTAGGTGATTTGCCTGAGGTCACTTGGTCAGTAAAGTGCCCAATCTAGAATTCAAGCCTTCCGATTCCTAATCCAGTGCTCTTTCCAACAGACCACGCTCTGTATTTAGCAGATGTTCAACAGGAATTGTTTTGCCAAGGAAACAAGTAATCAAGTGACCAGTGCAGATGAATGCATCATCTTCAAGGTAAACTGCTCTGGTCTAGCACATGGGCCTTCCTTCCGACCATTCCACACCTGAACCCAAGTCAAATTCTTTCCAACCTCTCTAATCTTAAACACCATTTATTTTTTCCATCTTTCCACACATTTTCTTGCTTCCTCTTCCCCTTGTTTGAGTTCCTTTTTTCTCTTTCATTCCTTCCTTTCACTTCTCTTTTAAATTTTTCCATCTCAATTTTCTTGTTACTTTGCCTTTCTAATCTCTTAAATTCTCACAAATGACTGTTGTACCATAAACATCTCAATGGCAATACCAAAACTGGAATTTATTCTGCAGCTTGTTTAAAATCCAATCCCTTGGATTTCTTAAGCTAGTGATGGTTTCCTAAAATGCCTTTGTGTACTGTGATAAGTGTCTTACCTGAAGGTCTGTGCTTTAACTGCTTATATAGATCGATAGCATGCTGTTCCCTATGAAAGAGAAAACATACTTCCATATATGAGGATAATTTCATGACTCTAATAATCCACAACTTGAAATGAACAACATTATTTGAATAGAGTAATAATCCCATTTTAAAGCAAGTACATTTGCCAATGAATATTTTACAGAGCATTTCATTGAGTAATAAGCAAGATCTTAAAATGCAAAGTTGAATATACTTCATATCTGCTCTGATCTCCCACCACATATATATCCTTGCACCAGAAACACTTAAACGGGCAAAAATTATGGCCTGTGACTAGAGAAAAAAAATCTGAAGTTTCTAATCCAAACACTTAGGAAGTTAACCTCATTTAGGGTATTTAATAGACAATACCTTTGACCAGAAGTATGGTAAGTAGGGAAATCACTTGTAACTTAGAATACTTTAAAAATTCCTTTTAACACTCATATGAAAAGATGCTTTGATTAAAAAAGCAAAAGTCAACCCAGAGTTATTTACAAAATTTCCTGTGACTAAGAAAAAACTTCCTTTTTAAATATGATGCCAATGTATTTGGGGAAAGGAAAACTATAGAAGAGAACCACATACAGGCTTAATCTGCCAGAAGTACACAGAACGAACAATCTGCTACAAAAAATTACAGACACCAATACCAACAACATGAGCACATCCTTACAGAGATTCCATCAAGTCTCCCTGACGTCTTCCAGAGGGGCTTTTCTGTAGCTCCATGATTTCAGTGTGCAGGGACATGATCTGATCCTCCAGGTATCCAATGACACCCACCTAAAATATGATGAAACACAAAGGAAATGACAAGCTCACCATCAGACAACACAGAAAAGAACGCAGACCTTAGAGAGAATGACTTGCTGCTACAGTAGAACTCAAGGATTTAATATGAAACACTGATTTTGTTCAAGCCTTTTCTCCTTCAGATTCTGACACTTTTTCACGTGAGATTCCTATGCTTCTCTTTTCTCTCCTGACAAGAATAAACTACTAGCATTTGCTTTCTCCTCCCGAGAAGCAAAAAGATAGAAGTGTCACTAACAAGACAGAGAAAAAATGGCCACCAAAACCACTGGTATGGTTTTCAGCTCTCTGGTTTTCATTGCCTCTTGTTCCTGTCTGCCTTGAATAAGGATGCAGAAAGACAGACACTGGATTTCCCACCCTAGGATACCAACTGCCCCACCCCTGTCCTCAGGGTAAGTACTGATATTAAGGAAAGGAACACTTTAGTGGGACTATGGACAGATGTACATGGTAAGGAAGGAATCTGCCACCTAGAGAATGATCTATACCTACGGTGACCATATAATTTATTGTCCAAAACAGCATAATTTGAGAGTGAAAGGAAGTATTATTGATAATTATGGCAAGACAGATATAAACTGGGACTGTCCCAGGTAAACCAGGATGTGCGGCCACCCTATCTAAACAGTCATAACAGTAACAATGATAACTACCCACTTATTATTTACTCCCATTTAATCTGCATAATGCTACTAAAAAAGGTATAGTCCCATAATATAATATGGAAACTGAAGCTTAGTGAGGCTTCAATTTAGTCTCATTTGCCCAAAGCCCTTGTTTTTATCCACTATGGCACCTCCCTCTATATATAAAGCATCTACTCGATATTTATCTGATATTCAGGAATGACATGAAAAATACTCTACATACCAAAACCAAAGATAATTTCTAAGGGAGACTCAAGAATGAATAAGCACACAGAATGAGCTCAGTGATTTTACCTCAGCATAATGGATAGCCTTTTCTTCCATTTCCTTCCATGCTTTTAACATTTTTTCTGAGGCTAAAAAAAAGAGTCTAAATTGGTTATCTCAGAAATAGCCACAGCTTTAATTACTAACCTGCCCACCTCCTTGCCTTATCAACATCAAAAACAGTGTTATCAGTGGAATTGTCCCCCCAAAAGATATGTTGAAGTCCTAACCCACAGTTCCTCAAAATGTGGCCTTACTTGGAAATAGGGTCATTGCAGATGCAATTAGCTAAGTTAAGATGAGTTCATACTGGAGTAGGGTGGCCCCTTAATCTAGTATGACCAGTGTCCTTATAAGAAGAGGAGAACAGACACAGAGACAGAGACATATAAGGGGAGAGCACCATTTGATGACGGAGGCAGAGATTAAAGTACTGCAGCTGCAAGCCAAGGAATGCCAAGGATTGCTGGCAAACCACCAAAAGCTAGGAAGAAGCAAGGAAAGATTCTTCTCCACAGGTTTCAGAGGGATCATGGCCCTGCCAATACCTTGATTTTGGACTTTTAGCCTCTGGAACAGTAAGATGAAAAATTTCTATCGTTTTAAGCCACCCGGTTTATGGTAATTTGTTATGGCAGCCCTAGGAAACTAATACAGATGGTTTTCTCTTAAAAAAAAATTTTATAAGTAATACAGGAACATGATTTTTTTTAAAAAATTACATACTATGAAAGGATATACAAAGAAAAGACTCTCTCTTCCTCCCCTCCACCCTAAGGGATCTTATCATTAATCATTTGTTACATAGTCACATACCCTTTTCCCTCACAAGAGAGAATATCTATCCATACCTTTTTTTTCTTTCCTTTTTTTCCCCAACTTAAAACACTGCTGCCATTAAAGACCCAGGTGATCTTTTAATATCAGCACACAAAGGTATACCTCATTCTTTTTTTGTGTGAGGAAGATTAGCCCTGAGCTAACATCTGTTGCCAGTCCTCCCCTTTTTGCTGAGGAAGATTGGCCCTGAGCTAACATCTGTGCCCATCTTATTCTATTTTATATGTGGGATGCCTGCCACAGCATGGCTTGATGAGTGGTGTGTAGCTCCACGCCCGGGATCCAAACTCATGGACCCCAGGCCGCCAAAGCGGAGTGCACAGACTTAACCACTATGCCACCAGGCCAGCCCCTACCTCATTCTTTTTTAACAATTATATATGACATAAAACTGGCAAGCCAAACCAAAGATAATTTGATGAAATAATTATAATTTTTTGCCATTCCCCAGAATGCCTATAATACACAAAAAGAAAGAAAACATCAATCATAGAACCAGCTCTAGTGTGTACACGTATTCATCCAACTGGACACTGCTGATCATTTATTCTGAAATATACATACCTTGCTCAGAACAAGTATACAAACAGGATTTGTTTCATGAAAGAAAAGAGAAATGCTCATGATGACCCCTTCACTTTATTATTTGAATTTTAACTTGCTTTTTCTATTTCCTTGGTATATCTGAAGGGGGATAAGCTTAGAGTCAAATACTGAAAAATTGGAGGCTGTATACAATAAAAAAAACAGTGGGACTCTACGGTAGATGGTTTAGAAAAAAAAACCCTGGAATTATTTTTGTTATTATTTACAGAAGATAAGTAGTTAACACTTCCCTGGGTAAGAAGTCACCCCAATACAGACTTTGTATCTATTTTAAAAATGAAGTTTGAAAATCACAAATTCTTATAGCACCTTTGCATTTTTCTGGAGTTGAATAATTTTAGCCCAATTGTAAGGGAAAAAAAATCCCTGTAAAGTGGCTCAACTAAAGGTTAACAAAAAAAAAGAGGTAACATTCAAAACAAACATGGTTTATGATGATTTGAGGTATCCTGTCTCTTATTCTAATGTGAACATAAGTGAAACATCTGGCTATGAGACAAGAAGGCAAAATAGCAGATGGCTTCAAGAGACTAGACACTTCTTTCAAATATATTACTCAAACACTTACATATCCCATAAGTCATCTGCTCACTATATCTTTCCAAGTCAAGCTGAATGCTTTTGTGAAAAAACTCCAATTTAGCTTTCAGTTGCTGAGATGCTGAGATCAAAGTGTTCTTCATTTTTGTCAAGTTAGCATTATATCTAAGAAGACTTAACCTAAACCATAACAACAAAAAAAGATATTAGCATTTCAGAAACATTGGACAAAAATTTAAAATCTTAAATTGCCATAAGCCCAAAGCCTAACTTTCTACTATCAATCTACGAGAAATAGCTGATCTCTAGAATCTGGTCTCTAAAGACTTCCTGCCTGTGATATTCTATGATAAAAAAATCTTCTTATTCTAGGACCATTCAAGAACTACTCTCAAGCCATTGCAATTGGATGGTTTCAGACCATTACTAAGAATTCTACAAGTCTGATCAGAATATTACGTTTCAAATTGGCCCAATATTTTAGTATTGTGTGGAATATTGATTAGTGAAAACTGGCAAGATTAATTCTTGAGCATTAATGTACATGACATTGTGCCTATAAACAACAGAATCCACTTACATTGCTGCTCTTTGTCCCTGAAAGAGCCTGCTGTAGTCTTCTTTTAGCCCAGACACATAGTGCACTGCTTCAGCCCATACTTTACGCAGCTGTATAATTGGAAGTTGTATTTTGCTGTCCTGTACTACATGTAAGACGATGGGGAAAAGGACAGGGGAGTTACTTTTTAAGATTTTAGAGTTCATTTATCATTCTTTGTGATTTCCTGTCCATACAAATATCATTCCCAGAGATGCTGGAAACTGATGCTAGAAGGAACCACTTGTTACTGTTTCAGTTCAATATATATGTTTACTGAGCACCTGCACCACACAAGCCCTGCTCCAGATACAAGGGGAAATAAAAATGAATAAGACATAATCACAAAGCTTGCAATTATTCCTATATCTTGTCTTTTGTGTCCTTGCTTCTCGTCAACTTGGAATGCTTTTTTTCTCTACAATAATCCAAATTCTTTATTTCTTTCAAGTTCTAACTCAAGTCCCATCTCCTTCACAATCTGCCACAGTCTTTCCTGCCTCTGAATAATAAGTTTCATCTCCTGGACTACCAACCAGCTTCAGGAAAACATACAGCGTAAATGGCATTCTAATAAGATATGCTTTCTTCAGTGCCAGACTTATGAAATTATCTATTTATGATTATCTCTTATCTTTTCTTTGGTAAAGGGAATGCTACTTTCTAAAACTATGGCAGGTATGCATTAAGTTCAATGAAATTCCATTTTAAAATTATGAAATTCTCCAAGATTGAAAGAGATTAATCCTATATTTTAAGGTGGCAATTATATTCTCTGTTACTTTTTTCCAATGAAAACCTTCAGAGAAAGGTTGCTATACTAGGGTTCATATTGAGAAAACACATTATCCGAAGCAGATTTTAAAAAAATAAAGCTTTTTCTGGAAAAATCTTTGCCTCCCCTAATAATTATTAACAGCCTCAATTAACCTTTCTTCTATTCTTATATACTCACATTCCAGAAGCTTCCTACAGCAGACCAAAAAAACCAAACCAAACCAAAACAAAACAAACCTAAACACTTTTAGAAAAAGAATCTGGGGAAGAGGAGCCTAACCAAAAAAAGAAAAATCATATACTTTAAAAAATAGTCTGAAAAGGCCTAAGAAATGATACCCCAGTAACAAGAAGCCCACCTAGTGTCCAGATCTTGGTTTCTAATACTATTCTCCAATTAAAGTAACCAGGGCTCCTTGGAGAAATGGCTGATTCTAAGACTAGAGCAGGAAATATACAAGATGGGCCTGGAGCCAGAAAGTAAGAAAGTGCTAAAAACAAAACAAAACCCTTTCAATGACAGAGCAAGTAAAATAAGCACAGGAAGCCAACTGAAAGAGCTCCTAATGGCCAAAGCTGCAATGATTTGAACAATGAAATAAACTAGTATTAGATTATAATTCAAAGTATAAAATAAATATCTATGAATCCATATTGATATAATGATTGAATAAATTAATAAATGAGAGAGAGGAGATAAATCTTGTGTGCAGAAGAATTCCAAATAAATTATACAGATACTCTACCCTAAAAGGAAGGATAGCATAACTCCCTACTCCTTAAGTCTGGGTTCTGCATAGTGACTTCCTTCCAAAGAGCACAGTATGGAAAAGGGGGGAAAAGACTGAACTTTACAGTGGAGAAACCTGACAAACACTACTTCAGTCAGGTGATCAAGGTCAACGCCAACAGTCATAACTCATGCTGACGGTATGTACCCTTTATATACTGTGACGAAAATGGCCCTTTACTTCTGTGATCTTTCTCTCAAAACCCATAATCCTAATCTAATCATGAGAAGAAAAAAAATCCGACAAATTGCAACAGAGGGACATCCTACAAAATACTTGATCAGTACTCCTCAAAACTGTCAAGGTCACCCAAAACTCTTAAGGAAAGTCTGAGAACCTGTCAAAGCCAAGAGGAGCCTAAGGAGACATGACAACTAAATGTAATGTGGTATCCTAAAACAGAAAAAGGACACCAGATAACAACTAAGAAAATCTGAATAAAGTATGGACTTTAGTTAATAATAATATATTGGTTCATTAATTGTAACAAAGGTACCATACTAATGTAAGATGTTAACAACAAGGAAAACTATATGTGTGGGGGGAGGGGAGTAACATGAGAACTCTGTACTGTCTGCTCAATTTTTCTGTAAATCTAAAACTGTTCTAAAAAAAACTAATAAAAAGGTAACAAAGAGGAAAGATTACATAATTTTAGCCCTTATGCTCAATTCTGTTCTTTTTTTTTCCTAAGGAAGATTCACCCTGAGCTAACATTTGCTGCCAATCTTCCTCTATTTGTATGTGAGCTGCTGCCACAGCATAGCCACTGACAGAGGAGTGGCGTAGGTCCACGCCCAGGAACCAAACCTGGGCGGCCAAAGCAGAGCACGCCAAACTTAACCACTAGGCCACCAGGACTGGCCCTCGCTTCTGTTCTTGATTTTACAATTTTGTGCTTGATTTTAGTTTTGGGTAGACAGAAACTGATCACTTAAATTCTTCAAAAGAAAAGAATAATTCTCACAGGATAAGTGAAAACATTTGAACATTAAGCAGTATTCATAGGATAAAATGAAATATCTGAACATGCTTAAATAATGAAGAAACAACTAAAATGTAGACTTAATTAATAATGGAGATTCATTCTTCTATCTGTGAGAGCCTGACCCTCAGGAAAGTAAGTCTTCTCCCAAATGAGGGGTCTGGTAGTGATTTAAAATCTACCTTTTCATCTTCCAAACTATATAAATCCATTTTTCACCACATATAGAAACCTGAAGTATGAGATACGGAACAGAAACACCAAAAGACCATTTCTACTAATCATGTTGAGTCAAAATTATTTCAGGTTTAAAGCTCAGTCAGTAAATGGACTATACTTACCAATATAATTTACACAGTCGGATAAACTTCTAGAAGCAAATGGTCCTTCATATACAGTCTTACTTTTATCAAACAAATAAACCATATAGCTATCACAGCCTCTCTGAAAAAGAAACAATTAAAAAAAAGATCTTTGAAAATTCTAGATTCTCTAAGCGCTTAAGCATCAGATTTCCTACTATGAAATGCAAATGAATGAAGTCAATGTTCACTAGCATACATCTTATAGATTTAAGATCTAAACTTTTGTTTAGGAAAAATAAATGATTGTAGTATGAGCTAAAGTGAAAAACAATCGCCAGACCCAAAAGGACAAAAGCAAAAAGTCCTAACAACATATATCCATACGATGGGTATTCTATTCAGTAATCAAAAGGAATGAAGTATTGATACATGCTATGATATGAATGAACCTCAAAAACATATCACTAAGTGAAAGAAGTTAGACACAAGAGACTACAGATTGTATGATTCCATTTACATGAAATGTTCAGAAAAGGCAAATCTACAGAGATAGAAAGTAAGTTTGTGGTTGCCTGGGCGAGCAGAATGGAGATTAACAGTTAACGGACATGAAGGATTTTATTGAGAGGAAAATGTTTAAAAACTGATTTATGGCGATGGCTGCACAATTAGGGAAATTACTAAAAAAAAATCACCAAATTGTACACTTGAAATGAGTAAACTATATGATACATAAAATATGCCTCAATAAAATCAAAAAAAGAAAAAGAGAATCATGACCACAATCATATTTTACCATCCATCTATCCTCTGGCAGGACCTATGAGATTGCTGGTTTAGTTTCAACGTTCTACACTTCAAGAACAAAAAGGGAAAGAAAGAGGCAGGAGAGAACTGGCACCAAAGAGAAAGTCATACAAAGTTGAAAACAACAAATGTTTCATTTCTTTCTTGTTCACCTTGCAAAGCAATGGTAAGAGTAATGAGTAGGATAAAACTAAAAGAAGAATTATAAGATGTCTACCACCCCCCAAGGGATTCCAAGTATGCATCAAAAAATGCAGGGCATGCAATCCCTCTATGCAAACAGATTTCTTATACTCTAGGTATATGAGAATTTTCTTACCACTCCATCTAGAACACATTGAGAGGCTGGTTTCCGAGGATCCAGAGAAATTCCCATCTCTGAAAGCAGCTCTTGAGAACCAGTATTTATTCCAGTTTCACGCTCAATACGAGACTGCAGTGAATGAAGACTTTCATCAGGTGGTAACAGAAAAGAAATTATCTTTGCAGAAGTCATATTTAGGATGTGTACTATCTGTATAAATAAGAAAAAAGAGAAATGATTATGGATCGTTTGCTACATAAAAGATTCAGTGCTAATGGGGCCAGCCCAGTAGCATAGCGGTTAAGTTTGCGCACTCCGCTTTGGCGGCCCAGGGTTTCACAGGTTCGGATCCTGAGTGTAGACAGATGCACTGCTTGTCAAGCCATGCTGTGGCGGTGTCCCATATAAAGTACAGGAAGATGGGCACGGATGTTAGCCCAGGACCAGTCTTCCCCAGCAAAAAAGAGGAGGATTGGCAACGGATGTTAGCTCAGGGCTAGTCTTCCTCACAAAAAAAAAAAAAAAGATTCAGTGCTAGATACTAAAGGGTACACGAGCAAAAGGCGTTATCCCTGCCCTAAACAAGGTTCAATCATTTTCTAAAATGAGATCTTCTATAATTATAAAATGACATTCTGAAAACTGAAGAGTCGAGTTTACTCTTCTACCACAACAGATGTTAGTTCCAAGGAATAGAGTTTCCAAGTTTATTCTTTCTAGTCCTAAGGATGCACAAAATCAAGAAATAAAAACCCCAATTTAAAAAGCCAACACTTATTTATTCTGAGAAACATATCATAGACCTGGAAGGAAACATTCCCATTTGTGAAGTGCCTAATACACGGCTACCACAGAGTAAAGTGCTTTCACATAACATCCCATTAATTATATGTTCTAATCTCCATTTTGGCAAAGAGAGAAATCAGAGTTCTGAGAAGTTAACTTGTTAGGATCACACAGCTGATAACTGGTAGAGTTTAGATCTGAACTCATATCTGTCTGACTCCTTACATTGTCTCAAGAAATAATCATCGAATGGAAGAGCAAGGCCTCTCTTTAAATAGGAAAAAGCATTGTTATCCTCATTTTTCAGATAAGGCAACCAAATCTCAGAGCAGTGATCTGCCTAAGAGCCCAAAGTTAGATAACAAAACAGTCTTATTACTCTCACCTAAAGCCCCACTGAAAGCAGCCTATTTATAGGCCAAGTGAGTGTGAGACTGAGTTAGGTGGGGCTCTACCCAGGTAACTAAGGACAGCCACAGAGTTAGAGGTCAGTCTTTTGAACACAACATGATTTTAAATCCTCTTCCTTCCACTGTCCTTAGGTAAGCCATACAAAATTAATACGTATGTTTCTCCAATGCCTTACATCAACTAGTATATGCAAATGACAAAAATTATCTCTGCTGGAAATGCTTATTACACAAGTAAAACATTAACTTTCCTTTAATATATAACAATCTTTTATGTTTAAAAAAGGTAGGGGGATAAGAAGAGAATCTTCAGGTTGACATGGATTTACAATACAAGTATACCAACTGAGACCTTCCATTCCTTCCCAGCCTAGGCAGATTTCATACTATAACAGCTGCCACTACTAGCAACAGCAGAAACTTAGGATGAAAATCCTAAGGTAGACATTTACTATTATACCGGGTGTATGTCAAACTAGGATAAGTGATCATGGCATCCCACTACCAAAGCTGAGCCAGAAGGGAGCAAAAGAAAGGGAGAAGAAATATAACTTAAATTTATCCTTTTGTTCACTCAAATATTTAATGAGTGCCTACTATGGTATATACTATTAAGTGTGTTGTGGTGGTAGTGTGTATGCAAATTGAGTAACTTATGATGTTTGCCCTCCATAGGACGACAGCCAAATAGAAGATATTAAGAAACATTAAGAGAACTAAAACACAAGGCAAAATGCAATAGGTACAATAATAATGTAAAGTATTGTGCAGATTCCAAAGGCGATTACTTGGTGGGAGGAAAAGGGTGCTTTATAAGGAGGCACTATTTGAGCTAAACTTTGAAAAGGAAGAAGGATTAGAACAAGAAAAGAATGAAAGAAGAAAGGTTCTTCTAGGCAGAAAATAACTGGGTAGGCAGAGGGGAGAGAGGTAGAAAGAAATGAGCATAATCAGAGAATATGAAGTAATCCAGTTCAAATGTACATAAAATGATGTCCCCTTGGGGCATTAATAGGAGATAAAGCTGGAAGTGTAGGATGAAATGAGAACAAGATAGATTCTGAATACCAATGTAAGGGTTTGGACTTGATTCAATGAGCAAAAAGGAACTATGGAAAGCTTTCTAAATTGAGAACCTGAATTGTTAAAACATTCAAAAGATAAATCTGATAAAATAATTGGATATGTAGATTGAAGGAGAAAGAATAGTTAGATAGCCAAAGTTTCCCACCTAGGTAACTGGAAAGGTGATAGTGCAAGTAAGAGGCACAGGAAACGCTGCAGAAGTAGATTTAACGGAGCAAATGTGTTTAGTCTTTATAAGTCTTGGGTGCCCGTGGCACCACCAGATATAGTTACATAGCAATTATAAATACTCTGCAGAAAAGTCACAATGGAGGAGATAAATTTGGGAGTTATCCATATTCGGTTTATAGTTAAAGTTATACAACTGAAGAGACTGCCAACGAAAAGGAAGAAAAACTATTATGGAAAAGAGAAAACCAAGGAGAGATTCTTAGGATATAGTTACACTTACCGGGCACGAAAGAGGAGGCAAAGAAGGAATAATTAAATACTCCTCTTTCACCATTATCTTCAGTGGCAAGTTCAGTATACTTTTTCAACATAGTTAAAGTTTTTCATAATAAATAATTGGAAAAATATGCAATCAGACTCTCTAAACTGTTTTTATAAGGGAAAGAAATATTTCAGTAACTGTTTTGTTGATTTCTTTTTTAAATGAAAATCAGACATCATTCCCTCCCCGAACAATATAATAAACACCTTAGAAAAATGCCCTACAATAATACCAAGCTGTTTTGCAGTTCATATTTCTGTGTTCATGATAGTCTCCCGCCTGTAAATCTTTCCCCCTGCCCATTCCTCTGATTAACTCTTATTTATCCTTCAAAATTCAGTCCTATTACCATGTCTAGGAAGCATCCCTGAACTACTATGAAGAGTACCCTACGCATACCTATTCTGCACAACCTCACGATAATATTGATCCTTTAAAGAATACATTACTTGTACTTGAGCTAAAAAAAAAGATAAATAAATAAATACATTTGTCCAGATTCACAAATAGGTAAACAGTAGTGCCATAAACTGTACCAAAATCTATAGACCACAAAACACATAAGGAGGACTCTTTTGCCATGCCCTATGACAAGCAGATGCTCACAGACTCCTTCAAAGCAGACTGACCCTACGATTACCATGACAAATCTAAAAAAAATGTGAGATAAACAACCAAAAATTTTTGGAGGCAACAAAGAACTAAAAGGTGTCTCCAAGTCCTGTCTGGCTGACACATTGAGGGATGATTTATTCCTTGGCACAGTAGAAGAAAATCAAATCAAAAAGCCAGATACCTTTTCAATGTTAGCCAAGAATGACATCAGTATGGCCTCAAGTTCCTATTTAATAAAGTATGCCAAGATTAGAGTAAAACCTTATATGATTATACTTTCTCATTTCAATTTTAGA
Source organism: Tapirus indicus (assembly GCA_031878705.1). Lineage (NCBI taxonomy): Eukaryota > Metazoa > Chordata > Mammalia > Perissodactyla > Tapiridae > Tapirus > Tapirus indicus. The sequence continues at coordinate 29,193,922 of CM062921.1, read as the reverse complement.
AACCATATCTACTACAAGCAATCAATGTGGAAAGACCACAAATGAGAGTTGTTTCTGGGTATACAGCATAATAGAACCTCTCGTTCATATCAGCGAATATTTACTGAGAACCTGGTACATGCCCTGCTTTGTACAGAATGCTGGGGTAAGATGGCATGGTGGTAGGGTTGGCGATTGTTAATGAAAGTATTAAAAACAAACCCAGCATTGAAGAAGATAGTCTATATGGAGAGGCATGAGTGGAAGATGAGAAATAATTAGGGAATATAGTAAATATGATTAAATGACAAACTGTGTGGCAGAGACCATTTGGAGAAAAGGAAAGTTGAATATGTGCCAGTGTAGGTGAGGAGATATACTGAGATAGAGATCATTCTGGGTAGAAAGATAGCATTTGTCAAAGAATAAAAATAGATAATGGGGGCTTGATGGCATAAGGAGCAGTGACAAGCTGGTCCTGAATGAAGTAAAGGATAAGAGAAGCAGGTACAAGGCAAGCACTTGGTTGGGGTGGACCTGCATTAGGAAAACCCAAAAAAGCCAAGCAGATCAGTTTAGACTTGACTTGGTAGGCAAGAAAGAACTATGTTAGTTTCTTGGACAGGAGAATAAAAAAGCATTTTCAGAAGATGAGATGGGCAGTTCATGCTGCATGGACAGCAGGATGGGGAGGAAGTACAGAGATATGAAAAGCCTGGGATGAACCTTCCTCATCAAAACAAATCCAGTATGATTTGACTTAAATTTAGAAGGTGATAATGGCACCAATAAGAGGAAAGGGAAAATCCTAAAGATTCTTCAAAGGAGTAGTCAACAAAGACCACATAGAAATAAAACTGAGAAGGTTTACTAAGGAAATAAAAATCCATCAGCTCTAAGAATATTATTTTCTTTTTTATATAAGCATGAGGAAAAGATTATTAAAATATATTTGTGCTCATTTTCCAAATAAACTTGTTAACTTCAATGCAAGTCTTATGACGTAGACCCCATTCAAACTAACCTTCAAATTCAGAATGTGATCCATTAATACAAAACATCTTGGCTGCTTCAAAGTTAGATCAACAGGTCCTCCTCTCTGCTGAGGATCCCAATTCAGCATCAACTGTAGCCAGTGTTCCATGGGTTCTACTATTAAACTAGAAAACATACAAAAATAGGGTGAAAATCATTATGTTCTAATTTTCTCAGTATTGTAAAAAACGTAATTTTATAGGTAATCCATTTCCTTTCTCATTACTTGTCTGTACCACTTTGTATCTTACTTTCAAATAATTTATAAAATGACAGGGGACAAACTTTTTCCCATAAAAAACAATCTAAAACCCACATATTTAAGTTAGTAACTGGCAACTCCAACAGGTGAGTCCAGTTCCCTTCTCCAAGGAACCCATTTACTTCATTATCCCAAAGTCTTCTTAGCACCTAAGTCAACCTAAGTTGACTTGGCACCTAAGTTGAATGGCAGCAGTTCTTATTTCCACCAGACCTGTGCTATCCAATATGGTAGCCACTAGTCACAAGTGGCTATTTGCATTTACACTTAAGTTAATTAAAATTTAAAATTCAGTTCATCAGTCACACTACTCACCTTTCAAGTGCTCAATAGCTTCATGTGGCCAACGCAGATATAAAACATTCCTATTATCACAGAAAGTTCTACTGGATAATGCTACTTGAAACAGACAAATCTACTGTTACTTTTATAACCCTAAAGAAACTGAGGTGAACTTCCTCAAATAAAATATACTTACCTACAAAGGCTATTTGGTTGAGGTAAATGGCTACTAAACCGAACTTCTCCTGTCATCTCTTCACATGCAAATATACACTTTGGATCCTTCTTCTTAATCTTTTCATGCCTACAAAAACAAAAACTACCTCTTTGAAAACCTGATTCTCATAAACACTCTAAGATTTTTTGCCATTTAATTTTATTCAATTATGTGTTTAAAAAACAATTATACCATTTAAAGAGAGGGGGGAAAATGCAGGCAACTGAAAATTTCCATTCCCATTAAAGCACAACAAAATTCTTTTCCATTTCTTACCAGGTAAATGGTTGTAGATGATGCAAAAAAGGTCTATATCCAGCAATACATTCAAACACCATGGTCCCAAAGCTCCAATAATCAACAGTGGCTGTGTAAGGCTTATTCTCAAAGAGTTCTGGGGCCTTAAAAAGGAAAAACTCTTTAAACATCAACACTATAAGAGAAAAGCTACTGTATTTTTGAACTACTCTGTTTATGACCTTCAGAAATAAGAATAAGAACCTTATAGACTTAAATTCAAAGAAATAATACATGTCTTACCAGATACTGCAGTGTTCCCACAAAAGATGTACACAGACTTCCTTGATCAACATCTTTGGCATATCCCAGATCAATTATTTTATGCATAATCTGCAAAATAGTAAGTATTAAATGGTTGAGAAATTTGAAAAGGAAAGACAACAATGTCTTTCTAAGGCTGGTGGTGAAGAGCTTGGGCTCTGGAATAACACAAGTGTATTTCAAGCCTGAGCTCCACCACTTAACTAACCTTGTGATCTTGATCAAGTTACTTAACTTCTCCCAGTTTCCTATATAACAGTATTACTAACAATCCGTACTTCACAGAATTTTTATTAGGATTTAATGAAAGAGTGAAAGAAAAGAATTTAACACAGCGTTTGGGACATGGTAAAAACTAAATATAGATTGGCTATTAATTTTTATTTTGGTATATTCAGAATAAGCTTGATCCATTACGGATCAAGGCAAAGGTAATGGTGACTTCCAAACTTGAAGAAGCATCATACCATCATAAAGTAGATCGATGTGAGTAAACACCTATCTAACTTCAAGAATGTCCTGAAGTCTTTGGACACACAGGAAAAGCAGAGATAGTTGGTGCCAAGCACACATGAAGAGCTCCTAAGAGAAGCATCATCATCACAGTTTCATCACCTCCACATGACTGCCACCTTCACTAACTAAACAGGACACAACCCAAGTCAAGGTTCAGACTCTTGGCTTTATTGGAACGGAAGGTGGGTGCTAGAAGCAAGAAAACTGCTCAAATTATTCTGATAAAAACAGATATTTCAGGAGTCAATTCACAATTTCTGGTTCTCTTAAAATGACTCATTTAGGAATCTGAGAAATCAAGGTTTTGACTTTTAATTAAATATAGAACTTAGGACTTAGGGAAGGGGAATGAGGTTTTTTTTTCCCTTAAATAAGAAACATACTTAAGTCAACATACTTTTTTTTCTTGAAGTAAAGCAGACCCAGGATGTGTGTGTTTTTTGGATGTGCTTTATAAGGATTAACAAATTATTTACTCAGTGCCTATTCTCTCTGCTAGACACTATGCTAGAAAAACAGAAGTGAACCAGACAGGTGCAGTTCCTTCTCTAATGGAGCTACTGTGTTAGCAGAGGAGACAAATAACTAAACACAAAACCACAGTTCAGTGTAGCGAGGGCTGGGATAGAAAAAGTATAGAATGCTGTGAGTATACAGAAAGGGCACCAAACCTCAAAGACTAACTACATCAGGGAGACTGTACTCATTGGCATGGAACATTTCTTCAGGTCTCACCTACCTTTCCACCAACATCCTGAAGAACTATGTTTTCAGGTTTTAGATCACGATGTATAATTTTGTTTTCATGCAAATATCGGATCCCAGACCCTAAATAAAGTTTAAAATGTATTTTGAGGTAATAGAAAACACTAAATCAAAAAAAATTCATCTCGCATTTTGTACAGATCTGCCCTGATGCTCAAACTTATATGAGCCATCATAACTACACGATTAATAATATTATAGCAGTTCAGATTTTCTCTACAGAAAATTCAGTAACACTAAACAAATACTGCAGAATTATAATACATACTCATTTAACTTATGAGAATTAACATTAAAAAGAACTGGATCAAGCAATTGAGAAAATCCCTATATTTACCCTTGTAGTCTTTCCCTCCCACCTAAATCACCCTCTTCAACTAGACTTTGGCCTCCATGACCTAGGAAAAGAAGCAAAATCAATATATATTCTTGGCTTTTGAGCTTCCTCCAAAGGCCTAGGTACTGGTTATTTTAGGGATTTTTCAGGAGTAATTTTAATTACAAAGAGACTTTCACCCTAAGAGTTGACTTGAGAACCTATACCCATGAGATGCAATGCCACTGTTAAATAAAATTACTATATTAATAGGGGAGGGAGGGGGAGTAAAATTGAATAAGGTCATTTCACACCATTTTTTTGTCAGCAATTGGAACATCTGTCAGTCAAAAATGGACTCCTAACCAAAACCAAGAAATAAATAACAAAATATCCTAGTTTTAACTTAGCATCAACAGTAATAGTTAAATTTTTCTGATAATTTCTTATACATGTTAGAAATCTATGCTTTGTATAGTACATCGACAATTCTCCTTAATTCCCAAGTAGTATATAGAATCTTTTATAGACCAATCTTTTATAATGGTATTTTCATATTGATTACATACCTATATCATTCAGTAAAGAAAGTATCTGGCTTTCTTTAAGTCCACAGCAATTTTCTGGTTTGTTGAGAAGCTAAAAAAAAAAGAAAAGTCTAAAACTGTATACTGCCAATATTGCCGGGCAGTTATAGCGACACATTAATCACTATATTCTAAGACGATATTAAATAAGAAAATAAGGCATGATTAAGAAAATACAGGGGGCCAGTTCGGTGGCGCAGTGGTTAAGTTCGCGGGCTCTGCTTTGGTGGCCCCGGGTTTGCAGGTTCGGATCCCGGCACAGACCTATATCAAGCCATGCTGTGGCAGCATCCCACATACAAAATAGAGGAAGACTGGCATGGATGTTAGCTCAGGAACAATCTTCCTCAGGCAAAAAGAGGAAGATTGGCAACAGATGTTAGCTCAGGGCCAATCTTTCTCACCAAAAAAATAATAATAATAAAATTTTAAAAAAAAGAGGGGAAAAGTTACCAAATCCATACTGAGAACATGTAAAGTTCAAGACAAGGCTTATTCAAGTAAAGATAAATGGGGAAAGTGTTTGAAATTGAAAAATCTCACAGATATATATAAAAATAGCCTACAGCAGATTTAAAATGATAGGAAAGAAAGATTTAAAATAAAGAAAACAACTTTTTTATAAACATCTTAAACATTGATATTTTGATCTAACACCATCCACATAGTCCCATCCTGCAACCACCATCACTAACAAAAAAAAAAAATGCATGTTCTAAATCAGGGGTTAGCAAACATTCCCTGTAAAGGACCAGACAGTAAATACTTCAGGCTTTGCAGGCCATACAGTCTCTGTCACAACTATTCAGTTCTGCCACTGTAGTTAGAAAGCATCCATAAAAACAGGTAACAGGCCATAGTTTATTAACCCTTATTCAAGATTATTATACTGAATGTGATTCAAACACTGCTAAAGTTCATGATTCACTATGTCATCATCTCAAGACAACCACACTACCTTCCGAAGATCTCCTCCAGAACAGTATTCCATTGCTAGAAGAGGCACATCATTAATCAAAAAATTCAATTCCTCAGGAACATCACAGGCCTTTACAACATTGGCATGGTTCAACCTAATAAGAAGGGGAAAATATTATAATCAAAATTTTTTTCCAATGAAAAGAAACTGAGTTTGAAATGATAGTTAACTGCGGGGCAGTGTGGGGAAGAAAAGCTGGCATTATTTATAATATTTTAATTTCTCATTTGTATAATTAAAAAGTAATCATTTTAAAAAGAAAATATAGATAAAAATACTATCACTATTACTACTATTACATTTCTATGTGCCAAGCAGTAAGCAATTTACATACATTAACTCATTTACTTGTCACAATAATCCTACTATAGGTAGATTTATTAATAGTCTCATCACACAGGAGATAAAAGCACAAATTGGTGAAGTAACATAAGATCACACAGCAAGTAGATGGTCAAGTAAGGATTCAAAACTGGCAGTCTGGCTCCAAAGCCTATATCCTACTGCCTCTCCCATAATCACTTACAATGTCACCCAGAGGTGAACACAATTAAAATGTTGGCATAATTCCTTCCAGTTTTTAATCTGTGCACAAATACATTTTTTCAATAAATACTGAATCACACTACACATTGTTTTCTAACATCTTTCTTTTTTAACTTAACAATATATCATCCTAGCCATCATCATCATCATCATTATGCTCAGTGGTTCTCAAAACTGCAATAGATTCCCAGATGTTACGGACCTAAAGAAACAGAATCTCCATTAGTAGAGCCTGAGAATTTATATTGTTAACAAGCTTTCCTGGTAATTCTGCCACATAGCCAAGTTTGAGAACCATTAAAGTGAACTGAAACAAACACTGGAGTCAGAAAGTGCTTATTTCAAATCCAGACTCTATTACCTACAAGTTGTATGACTGTATGAGCTTCAACTTCCTCCAATAAGGATCCAAATAAGGATAATACCTACATACAGGGTTGCTGTGACAACTAGAAGAATTATTTGCAAAACACTTAGCATACTACCTGTGGAGATTTTAAAATATGTCCACTTCTCCCTTCAAGAACTTAATTCTCCTCCCTTTGAGTGTAGGCAGTACTTAGTGACTCATTTCTAACAAACAGAATGTGATAGAATGGATGGAGTGTGACTTCCGAGGAAAGATCATAACAGATATGGCAGCTTTCATCTTGCTCTCTCTCTCAGATCACCCACTTTGGGGAAAGCTAGCTGCCATGTCATGAAAACATTCATGCTTCTCTATGGAGCGGTCCACAGGAGGAACTGATACCTCTAGTCAACAGTCATATATATGAGCTTGGAAGTGGATACTCCAGCCCCACTCAAACCTTTGGATGACTGCAGCTCCAGTTAACATTTTGGGATGTTTCAGGAGGGATCTCCCAAGTCAGAACCACCCAGCTAAGTCACTCCCAAATTCCTAAACCACAGAAACTGTGAGATACTAAATGTTTTAAGCCACTAAGTTTTGGGGTGATTTTTTTACATAGCAATAGATATACCATTAAACAACAGTAGCTGAGAGTAAAGAAATGAATGTAGTGATTGTTAACTAGAAAGTATAACAGATGAGCATTGCCCAAGATCCAGAAGAAATAGATTCTGCCCTCAGAGCTGAGTCTGATAATACCTAGCTGACTTTTTAAACTAAACTTTAATGTGATGTTATTTGAAATAGCATATATTTAATGAGAAAGAGAAAAATATGTTCCCAAAAAGATCCTCAGAAGAGTGGATTCCTGGCCTCCTTCCCTATAATGACGTCTGGCTGGGCTGCAGAACTGGGGAAATATAAGTCATCAAGCACACTTACTTCTTCATGATCTGGATTTCATGGCACCACCGTTCTCTGTTTTTGGTACTTAGCTCTAGGCGACAAGACTTAATTGCTATTTTGAGATCAAGTTCCTGCCAAAATAGAAAATTAACAGAAAAAAATATAAATTAGGTTCTTGTGCAGATTTACTTGCTATCAAAGAAATGGGGAAACAAAACTCTTTAGCTTTACTAATTAAACAGTCATGTGTCACTTAACAACAGAGGACACATTCTGAGAAATGCGTCATTAGGCAATTTCGTCATTGTGCGAACATCATAGAGTGTACTGACACACACCTAGATGGTATAACCTACTACACACCTGGGCTATACGGTACTAATCATACAGGACCACCAACGTATATGCGGTCTGTCACTGATCGAAAAGTCATGTGGTGCATGACTGTATTTATCTATAGCTCTCTTGAGCCAAAGCTTTTGCTAGATAAACCATGAGACTATTAAGCCAATGCTTTAAAACTAACCTTCAAATACACTAAAGCACAAAGGCAAAAAATGACTGAGGCTGATCCTATAACAGGTCTCTTTAGAACACTGTCTCATATGTATTCCTAGAAAAATATCTCCCCAACGAACGCCTTTTTAAGCTTAGTCAAGAAGAAATAAGGGCCCCATCTTCCAGCATAACTGGAATGAAGAGGAAAGTTCAGGGCTCCCTGGCCTCAACAGCAAGAAATAGTTTTAATATGACCAAACCTAAAGCAAAAAACTCCAAAATTAGTTCCTAATCTTTGCATTTCAAATAACATTAAAAAAAATCCTAACAATGATTGTACTTCTGTTTCCATATCTGTAAAATGAACCTAGCAGCTCTTGCCTAGGACTAGTACTTTAGCCAATTCTGACTGAAATTAAACACAACCTGATGCACGTTACAGGAAATAGCCAGACCTCATCACATTTTGGCAACAGTAATAATGCAGCCCAGGAACAGCAGTCAGGACTAAACAGGAGGAACAAAAAAAAAACCACATAGACGAGGAAGCAAGACATAACTTGTATGGGATACTCTAAATGGGAGTATGGGGGGAAGAAGCTAGAGATAAGATAGTTGATGTACAGGGAGAGAAGAAAGGACAGACTACAATCTAGCCTAACAGTCCTCACTCCCTTCAACCTTTCTTTTGTTTTGAGCAGATACCTGGTTGTAGCTAGGTCCCAAGTAAGCTTTTATCACCATGGAGACAATCTGGTACAACCATGAACAACGTTAAGTCCTAAAATCTCATGTGAATGAGGCAGGAAGCTATCTACTTCAAAAAGATCTCACCCTCTAAGATCAACTCCTCAGTTTAGATTTCACCTACTCTGTGAAGGCCTTCCTCACTCTACCTTCTCAAAAAGCAAGTTCCAGGGAAAGTTTATACAAGTCTGACAAAAAAAAAGGAGTTCTACGTTTAAAAAAAAGATAATATTCTGGAGATAGATAGCAGTGATGGTCGCACAACAATGTGAATGTACTTAACACCACAGAACTGTACACTTAAAAATGGTTAAAACGGTAAATGTTAAGTTACATATATTTTACCACAATTCTAAAAATTGGAAAATACTAAGTTAATTTCTTTACTATAGGACTTCCCAGGGCTTTTGATATGCTACATGGGTTATGAATCTCTAAATGAAGGAATATTATATGCAGCATTTACCCAATGTATTCGACCACAGTATCCTTTTTTCAAAGCATTTCATGGGATTCGTTTTTCCAAACACACTTTGAGAAGTGCTACCCTGTTCCCTAGGAAGAGTTCTTTGGCTATTCTGCCACACTTCCGTATCGCTTTACAGACAACTTTGTTATACAGGTTACCACATTGTACTTAAAAGTGTTTCTGTGTCTACCTCTCCCACTACACTTGAAATCTCCTTGAGGGCAGAAAATACTGTTTTTGCTGATTTGGGCACTATCAGCACCCAGCAGAGTAATCACCTAAATAAACCATCTCACTTCCTTTTCTCTTCCTCATTGTGCTTTAAGAAGTTTAAATGAAATAGTGGGACATGGCTTCCACCAAAACACAAAGAGCTTGAAGGCTATAAATGCAAACCCTAAGTCAGGCTTGGAAAAGGAATGATGCTGTTCCCAAGCCTTATAATAGAGTATTTCTTCTCTTCTCACTACAGGCCCGGTTGTCAAATGTCCCAGTTTTGGGGAAGGGCCACTCTGGACAACTGGAAAGTTCCTGAGAGATTTCTAAGATTCTAGAGGAACCCAAATCTCTTCCATTTAAAAAATGATGAATTCCATAGAGACAGAAAGTAGAACAGTGGTTGCCAGAGGCTTGGGGAGGAGGAAATGAGAAGTTATTATTTAATGGGTACAGACTGTCAGTTTGGGAAGACGAAAAAGTTCTGGAAATGGATGGTGGTGATGGTTGCAAAACAATGTGAATGTACTTAATGCCAGTGACTATACACTTAAAAATGGTAAATTTTATGATATGTATATACTTTACCACAATTAAAAAAAAAGTGGGGGCCAGCCCAGGGGCATAGCAGTTAAGTTCATGCACTCCACTTCGGCCACCTGGGGTTCGCAGGTTCGGATCCCTGGCACAGACCAACATGCCGCTTGTCAAGCCATGCTGTGTGGTGGCATCCCAGGTAAACCAGAGCAAGATGGGCATGGATGTTAGCCCAGGGCCAATCTTCCTCAGCAAAAAGAGGAGGATTGGCAACAGATGTTAGCTCAGAGCTAATCTTCCTCATAAAAAAAAAAAAGTGATGTATTCATTCATTCCAGCCAGAGACCAAGAAAAGCAGTCACAAAAGCATGCCAGCATGCGTACTTTTTTTCTTATGACCAGGCTGATAGGCAGGCTTAGATAACAAGGCCACAGGCAACATTCCATTGCAAGTACTTGGCTCCCTCTCTTTTCTCTTTGAGTGCCTTACATCCTCTCTGGTGGTGAGAATTATTAAATTTACTACTTGTCTGGCTGTCAAAGTACTTAATGTCTTAGTCCTTCACCTTCTATTCCCCCTCTCTCCAAAATTTCCTCCCGTGCTCTATCTAGAAACCTGTTTCACAAAATTTCCTCAGTGATATTTGTCTTTGTAACTGCCACAAAAACATGCTTATTCCTCCCAGGTAGACTCCCATATCCCCTACCTCCCACCCTATATTATGGGCTCTCTACCCACACCCATACTCCTTAAGACAACAAATCATGTTTTTTCCTCTTGAATTCATTTCTCCATCCACAGGCCAATTGTAAGCATTTTAGTAATATCTTAGCTGCTCATTTTGTCCCATATGTTTTTCCACTCAGATTTATCTTTTACAAACAATCTTCCTAGAACTCCACTTTTATCTTGACATTTCCTTTTTTAAGGTCAATTCATGATGAAGATGATGATGATAATAACAAGAACACAGCAGTAACAGGAGCCAACATTTGAGGGCTTACCATGGGCCACTTACTGTTCTTAGCTTTACACACATTATTATCTTACTTAATTCCCAAACAGACCCAAGATGTATATTAATCACATTAATATAATCATTTTACAGATGACAAAACAAAGGCTATACTGCAGGGATTATTAGTCCAGGGTCCACACATCTAAAAGGTCTTTGACTGTCCTTCAGGAGAGCATGAACCCCCTAAAGGACAATGCATAAGGTTGTGTGGATGTGCATCTGTGCATTTTTCTGGGGAAAGGGTTCATAGCTTTTATTGGTATATCAAAAGATGCAGAGCTCAAACATAGTTATTAACTGCTGCTTTAACAACGGTTAAACATTCTCAATTAAATCAAAGCAAAATTCCGGAGTCTGATGTTAACTGTCTTCCACCGACTAGAGCACCTCGCCCCAAACTATCTCTTTCCCTTGTGAAGTCATCATCATTTTCACCAGCTGATCCTCATGCTGTTCCCTACCTGGAAAGCATCCCCAACTCCAAAGCCCACCAAGCGCTTCCAAAAGCTTAACTGTGGACCCACCGTAAAATCTTGTCTACCGCAGCCCCTACTGATATCACACAGCCTCCAAGTACACACACACACTGCAACAGGCAGCCCTCCTCTTTACCCATTCGTGTTCACACATACACACTCTGATGTGCAACTGCCTCACACACCCTGACACTCTCTACATTCAGAGAGAGATATACGCACTGTCACACTCAGTAAACACTTCGTCACACCTTGACACTCATACCAAGAGCTCCCCCTAATAAGCTGTCTCAAACACACTGACCCAGACCTCAGATACAACCTCGGACTCAGTCACCAGGCTCACAAGCACCATCCGTCTGTCTGTCTCTCTCTCCCACACACACATACAGAGGAGCTCACCAGCCCACAATACTGCCCAAGGTCTCACCGACAATCTCTCACGTACTGACAATCACTGTGGTCCACAGACGCTCTGACAAACACCCACAGCCGCTCCCTCGCGCGCCCCGCCTCACCCGATGCTGGTATAGGCAGACATTCCCGAAGCCGCCGGTGCCCAGCCTCTCCCGCATCTCCCAGGGCCCGCCCGCGCCCGGCCGCAGCCCCGGGGGCCGCTCCATGGGGCGGGAGGGCAAGCGACCTCAGGTTCTGCTACTGTTCCAAGGCCGGTTCCGGGCTGCCGCGGCTCGCGCGTCTTCCTTCTCGCGAGAGGTATAAGTCACTTCCGGTAACTGCCTCAGGAAAAGCCCCGCCCCAAGTTCTCCAGGGGCGCCGCAGGGGCGCCGCAGGAGCCTGGCAGGTGAAAGAATCCGGGGAGGAGGGTGGTGCTTTCCTGCCGCTCTCTGTCTCCTGCATTTTCCTGGCTGAAAGAACCAGCCCTGTTCACTCTTGTGCTCTTCCGGTCTTCAAAAATATAAGCTCTCTCCAGACCCTACATTGCCTTCAAATCACTTTCCAAACCAGTCTCTCCGGTATTCGTCTTTTCTAAACTTTACATCGTCTCCACCCCGGTCTACACTTCACCTTTCAGACTTCTGCTATCTATCCTCCAACCTCATCCGCTGAGCTGGCACTGGCAAAGGCCACCAATGATTTAAATATTGAGGAATCCGAAGAAGTAGAAAGGTTCCTGCGCTAACAGGTCCACTGATGCATTAGCTTTCACAGTTCACTTTTTTTTTTTTTCCTTAATGATTAATCATCTTACATAGACGAGTCAGGCCCAGCTCTTCTTTTGCTTGACTTCCTTTTGCACCTGTTCCAGGATCTCACCGGATATGTAACCAAACGACTCAAGGATGTGACGCTGTTGCACAGTAAAGAAATGTTCCTCCTGACTTCGGGAGTTTTTCCCTAAATTCCTCACGGAGCTTGCAGTCAAACAGTCCTCCAGTTATGGGGTTTGCCGGTGCGATACTTATTCATTGTGGGGATTGTTTCTGATGCGTGATACAGGGTACAGAGGCAAGCTTCAGGAATACCGTTTCTGCAACAAGAAGTACTTTCGAGTGGCCGATTGCCCTAGCATAGGGAAACCAGCTCCCGCTTTTTGCTTTGAGTCTGTCAGACGCTGCACGGAACTTAGGGATCTCGTCAATCACTCCAGGTGTAACAATCAGCCAGAATCAAAATCTCTGAAGAAATGTGTCAGTTGCGATAAGCCCGGTCATTTAAGCCTCCTTTGAGATCATGTGTACTTGGTCCATCATTTGCACAGCCTGCCCTGTTAACTCAGTACTTAGAATTCCAATCAACACTTTGTGACACATGGTTGTGCCATGGCAGGTGTTAACATGCTGAGATGTCTAAAGGTGGACACGCATGTACACCACAGCATGCCATCGAAGCTGACTGCTTTGAAAGCACTGAATCAGCTTTTGGCAGAGCAAATACGTCTATTGTCACCAGGATCCCTGAACAGTTCAACCAGAATGTAGAGCGCTGCATGATAAAAACCAAGCTGTGTTGTAGGTTGTCAGTAACGTGTGTGCGGTATCAGTCTGATTTCACGTATGTGCTTGGTTGCCATGGAGCTGGAGTATCAGACTTGGAGGTGATGGCAAATAGTCTAAGAACATGTCGCTTACAGCTGGGCAGACTGCACAGATTATGCTGCAGATTGTCCTAATAGTATGAAGCCCTCTTGTTTGCTAGATGTACAGCATAGCTAGCAATGGAGCGTGTCTGATCTCCACAGGTGGGGCTGAAATCTCCTAGTTCTCACTTGGAAAAGCTAGGGAAGGATGCTGAGGACCTGAGGAATACTGATGATTGGGCTGATGCTGAAGTAGCCATCTTTGCAGGAACTGGGTTGTTTCCCATAGTTCACTCTGAACGTCCATCCCCATTCTCAGGTTCACTGCGTATCTGGTTTTTTTAAAAATCCAGGGCCAGTTGACCTCAGGATCCATAATCTTCAAGTTTGCCAGTCTTGGTTTTTTTCATGTGTAAAATGGAGGTAATACCTACCTCATAAACATTTTGTGAGGATTAAGTGAAACAGTGTCTGGGCCATAAGTGCCCAATATATAGAAGCAATTCCTTTTCTTTTGGCTTCCAAGATACAGCATTCTCCTGTGAGCTTTCTCTATGGTACTTCTCCATGTACTTAATGGATCATTCTCTTTCCAAGCACTGCTTAAATATTGATATTTCTCAGGTAGTCATCTTCAGCTTAGGACTGTATTCACCCTTATTTTCATCCATTCTCATAATCTCACCTATGGCCTCTACCCTGATGATCCCTAAAGCCCTATTACCAACCCAGATCTCCACGTGTTTAGAACTATCTAATAGCACACTAAAACTCAACATATCCAAAGCAGAACTCATCTTTTCTTAAATCTGCTCCCTCTCTTCTCAATTAAACTGTAAACTCAGGGACAACAGGGACCATGTTGGAATATGGCTATACTCCTGGAGCCTAGAAAAATGCCTGGCATATAGGAGAGTTAAGTATTTGCTGAGGGACTGAATGAGCTCTTTTATATCAAAAAGATGAATGCTGTAAGAGAAAAATGGCAAAAGCCTTGGGTTGCTCCACCTGGGCCTTGCTCAGGGAGAAGCCACCTGTGAGATCCTGGGATAACAGCTGGGCCTAAAGCCCTGGCCCCTCCTATTACACACACATACTCTTTCATTTCAATGGTTACAGGTAACATGAACACAAGATACTTCTCCAGCCATGGAAAAGCATTTGGATTTTATTTGATAGTTTAAGTGTTTCTGAAAATGTTGATAAACACAAGCTGTACTTGGAGCTGGATGACAGACATGCTTCTAACATAGGATTATCATCCTAGAATGTGACATTTTCCAAAAAATATTCAATCTGAGGCCTCTTGCTGCAGGCAGGTTCCATGTGAATGCACAAAAAAGAAGCAGGGAAACAGTCCCCATGGGAGACTGTAGTTTCTTAAAAAAACAGACTGCTACTGCTTCCTGTGATGTTCATAAAGTGTTTTTCCCTTTGCTTAGTCATCCAGAGTGAAGTCAAAGGGCTCAAAGTCCTTCCGGAAGCGGCAAGCCAGGGTCTCCTCCTCTTCCTTGCTGATCTGACACTGCCTCCAGTCAGACTTGTCAGGAATATTAAGGATGGCTTCACTGGCCAGGACCTCCCTGCAGAAAGAACAGAGAAGTCAAAATGGACAGTATCAGCCGAAAACCCCCTCCCTCCCTCTATTCCTCTCCTGCCAAAGTGCTCTCCTCAGCATCACCTAAAGAAGGTATGCAAATTGCTCCAACTTTGCTCATACTATTCTCTCTTGCCCTGAGTGCCATCTCTGCCAAAATCATACCCATTTGACCAGCTCAGGTCCTACCTCTTTCCTAACCCCTCAAACCCCATTTTTTCTCTCTCTCTTGAACAGCTTGGAACTTACTGGTACTCAGAGAAGGAACATGGCATAGTAGAAAGAGGGCAGGCCCTGGTGTCAGAAAAATCAGACATCAAATTCCACCCCTAGCTCTGCCACCTGCTGTCTATGACTTGAACAGATTACTTCATCTCCAAATCTGGATTTCCTCACCTATGAAATGCAAAGTAAGGCTTTCTGTGAGGTACAGAGATAATACAACCAAAGCACCAAACTAGCTGTGATTATATCCTGCCTTAAAATGTGGCTTTGTCATCCCAACTAGACTATGAGTTTGCTGAGGTCATGGTACAGTCAGGAACCACTCTGACTTAAAATTCTTCTACCTCTCCTTCTAGGGGACTCAGGCCTACATAGGCATAACACAAGCTCAGTGTCAACAAAACAACTTATCTTGGCTCTCAGAACTAAAGAATAACCACATACAGATACACAGACAGACACACGCACACACAAGCTACCTTCTAATTGCCACTGCTTTATATTTTTATTTTGACTTATTTTGATATATTAGAAACAACTATCTACACATCTACATGGTTCATTTTCCACTTTGAAGCTACAATAAATGGAAAAGTTGAAAACAAAATACATGTCTTCTAAAAGTCAAAGGACCTAAGCTCAAGTTCTAGCTTGCTGGGCAAACCTTGGGCCTACTACTTCATCTGTAAAATGAAGACAGAACCACCTTTCTTGTACAGTGGGGAAAAAAATGTCTTTTCAAATATTTCAAAAAATACTTTTTAAGTATTTTGTTAACTATAAAATACTGTATAACTATAAACTAGTATTTTGAAAAATACTCAATGTTGAAAATACAATCATGAGCACAAAATCATTCAAAGAATCTCTCTCTTGTGGGCTTATGTGCCTGTGTGTATCTGCAGTCATGTGCCCACGTCATCACTGTCCACATCTGCAAGTGTTGCTGAGGCAACAACAAAATGACAATGTCAGATTTTTGAAGCTCCTAATACACTTGTTCTCATTTATCAATTATCTCTTGGAAAATGTAGACAACTGGACTTATCCAATGGTGGCAATCTCCTGGGAGGCTTTCCAGATTAGTCCAAGAAGGGTTCAAGGTTGCTTCAAAGCTCAGTTCTAACTGGGGGCAAAAACAGCTGCAAATCACAGACATAGCATCAGATGATCTGTTCTGTACATTTTCAACTCTCCTACACACTCTTATCTCTTCTTGCTAGTAACTTCCTATCTTCAGTCTTTGCCTAATTTATACCACTCTCTGTATGGTTTTGTAGCCATGTTCTGCCTGATATGAGGAGCAGAAATGAAGCCTTATCCAGACCTTTAGCATACTACAGAATAATGAGGTTAAGGCTTCACGTTTTGGGGTCTAACAGGCCTGGGTTTGAACCTACTGCTGTGTGACCATGGACAAACTACCTAAGCCCTCTAGAGCCAAGCTATCCACTATAGGAGCCACTAGCCAGATACAGCTATTTAAATTTTACTCCTAATTAAAATTAAATTAAATTTAAAAATTCAGTTCCTCAGTCACATTAGCCACATTTCAAGTGCTCAGCAGCCACATGTAGCTAGTGATTACCAAATAGGACAGTGCAGATTTATAGAGCATTTCTATCATCATGGAAAGTTCTACTGGGCACTGCTCTAGAGCCTCGTTCTCCACACTGGTAATCTGGGATGACAGTACCTATCTTACAGAGTTGGGAAGATTAAATGAGGCAACACATGTAAAGTTCTTGGCACAGTGCCTGGCACAGAGCATATGTTCAATTACTCCCTCGAGCTAGAATGTCCACACCCCAATGTTTGCCCACTAATCTATCTCTCAGGCTCAACTTCAACCCTTTCATGAAGCCTTTCACCAAGTAGAAATGAGCTCTCCCTTCTCTGAATTTCTAAAGTACATTGTTCCTCAAAATCTTGTTATGGTCCTTTTCACATTCTGCATTACATTACTGTCATATATGTAAATATCTGCCTTGTCCTAAGAGTATTGGTTCCTTGGGGCAAGGACTGTTTCTTATTTGGCTTTTTATTCAACTGTCCATGCAGCCCACTACTTTGCTCACAGTAGGTCTAGTGAAAACACATTTAAAATAAGAAATATATACAAACCTTCCAAACTGCAAAGGAAAATTCTTTTTGATTCTGTGGAAAAGCTTCTCTCCTGTGTCAAGTTCAACATAAAAATATGCTGCTCCTGGCTGTGCAATCTAAAGTAAACAGAATTGTATGATGACATACAATAGTGCTTTAAAAATCTAAAATCCTAGCTCATCTCTTACTTAATTTGGCAAAGAATTCAGTCTAGAAGTGCAAGAAAAAGGATGTGAGCAGCTATGGATCCCAAGCTACTCAGTGGAATTAAAGTTTAAAAAGCCAAACTGGTAAGTACTACAAAGATCCTCCCAGTGGCACCCATCTTTCTAAGCTCCTTCCTTAGAAAATTTCTAATTTCTTGCTCTTCCCAGGAAAGCACCACGGCATTATTGTAATGCCATCTTCATCTCAGTCTAATCAATACACCATGTTCTACTTCCAAATTGTCACCTGCCTATTTAACATTTTTGGAATGCCTTGATAGTATCTCAGGCTCAACATGTCATTTACTTCTCCCTGAAGATCACCTTCCCCTCCTGTTTTACCTGCTTGATGTCAGAGTGCTCTGGGATTTCCAACAGCTCTATCTGTTGCTCCTGTGCCTGGGTAATGAAGGCATCTTTAATGTCATCAGTAGTGCAGTGGCTGAGTGGCACAGGAATGACCTGGGAGCGGGGGTGGCAGGGAGACAGGAGAAGTTCTTTGTGCAGGTCCCAGAGAGGCCGGGATTGCTGCACAGTTCCGGAGAAGGAGCAAATCCATCACAGGGGTGGAGAAATACCCCTCAGCAAAGATCCTCCTCAGGCCAGACAGGCCTATATGAGCCTGTCTGTAAGGACTTAAACTTACGAGATAGCCTGCCACATGTGAGAGCCAATCTCCGATGCAGGAAAGGCTAGAGAGAGATCTCGGTCATCAAGCCTTTGCCAGCTCCTATATAATATATGTGGCAGAGTCAGGCCCATTTGAAAACTTAACAAATGCACCAGAAAGAAAACCACCACAACTACAAACAAATTAACCATAAACAACCTCAGAATTTCTGAGCTGCTAATCCCATGCAGGCTCTGGGACTATTTCCTACCTCTGAGCCTTCACTCACACTGGGCCTCCACACAAAATACCCACTCTCTTCCAAATTCTACCAATCAAGGCCCATATCTTTCTTGGAAGCTTCCTTATTCCTTTTTTTGTGGGTGTGTGAGGAAGATTAGCCCTGAGCTAACATTCGTTGCCAATCCTCCTCTTTTTCTGCTGAGGAAGATCAGCCCTGGGCTAACATCCATGCCCATCTTCCTGTACTTTATATGGGACGCCGCCACAGCATGGCTTGACAAGCGGTGTGTTGGTCTGCGCCTGGGATCCAAACCCGCAAACCCCAGGCTTCTGAAGCAGAGCGCACAAACTTAACCACTACACCACCAGGCCAGGCCCTCCTCATTCCTTTTCTAAACAAGGCACTTACTGTCTGTGCTGTTCACTTGTACTGACCATGCACTTCCCTATGAATTTCTGAAGTTATCACCAGAGATTCTTTAACCTTTCAAATGAACATTATTTAAATATTAATATGAAAGTTCATATTAAATATTAATATTTAAATATTTAATTTTATATTAGAATAAAATATTTAAATACTAATTAACATTATTTAAATACTTATCAATACCCAGGGCCCTTCCAAGTTCTTGGGCAGAGACCACCTACCTGTAGCTGGAGGTGATGGCTCTTATAATTTCTCTCAAATAGAACACACCGTTTCCCTTGACTCTTAAAGAATCGCCTCAGTGTAGCCTTATACTTCTCCACCTCTTCCACCACCTCTGCTGAAAGCTCCACCACTGACTGGTAGTGTCCAATGGGCAGGATGAGGACATGGTCATCAGATAAGCCTCCTTTGGCCAGGGCAAGGTAGCACTGAAGAGGAAGCACACAGAATTGAGACATCAATACTGCATGTATGGTTCTTCAAGGAGAAAAGCCTATACAAAGAGTGAGACTGAGGGGGTGGAAATAGTGCTCCACAGGCTAGCAATAGAAATTCTCTGACTTTTAAAAATATGATTTTCGAGGTTATAACAACAATGTTCTCAAGTACCTGCTGAAGAATAAGATTAGATGCAACAAATTTCTCTGCAAGTATCAAATGAACTAGGAGCAAATGAGGAGCATACAAACAGGCTTCTAGCTTCAAAGACACCAGAACTAAAGGCCACTGGAATAACAGTTGATTTTCCCTCCCAGGCTCCAAACTTGAAAATAATTTTTCAGTTACTATCACCTTCAGCCACAGAAAGATATCACTTCTGATTTCAAAATGACCACTTTCCCTACAGTAACATCCAATCTCACCCCTAAATATACCCCCTGGGTTCACAAAAAAAAGCTAAGATGACCTGATTAGCATCCAGTGTCCCTACAGCCTTAAGCTGCTGACTAACCTCTACAAAATGAAAGCAAACATAAAACCTGATGGGGTGGAAGGATGAGAAACCTCAAACTCAGATACATCCAAAGAGATAGAAAACTATGGTTCCCAACAGAGGATGTCAGCAGCTAAGTATCAACTAAAAATATTTCTGTCAAAACCAAAACATGCAAGACTGCTCTACAGTCAAGACGCTCTTTGAAAGGAAAACACTATGAGTAGAGAAAGGGCCAATGAATATCAAATGCAGGCAAATGAAGGTTTGAGAGCTTTAGAAAAAACAATCCAAAGTATACTTTTAGTGTTGTGGGTTCAAAGTTAAGGCTAAAGGAAGGAGTCATTTGTTTCTCACCCACAATGAGAAAGTCCAATAGAATGACAGGAGAGGTACTGAAAACAAACTAAAGGATAATCATCCTTGATTTACTTGGCATAGAGGACTGAGCACATCTACAAAGTTGATTTTTCAGGAGACTAAAGTTCATCAAAACCACATAAGCACTAAAACATTTTTTGTGAGGAAGATCAGCCCTGAGCTAACATCTGTTGCCAATCCTGCTCTTTCTGCTGAAGAAGATTGGCCCTGGGCTAACGTCCATGCCTGTCTTCCTCTACTTTATATGTCCCACATATAAAGCCTGCCACAGCATGGCTTGATAAGCAGTGCATAGGTTCGCGCCCAGGATCCGAACCTGCAAACCCCAGGCCACCGAAAAGGAGTACTACACCCCAGGCTGGCCCCTAAAACATTTTTTAAATTTTTACAATAATCACTTTTTTTTTCTTACAATAGCCATTCTTGATTGTATTTAAAAGGTTACTCTAGAAGCCTGAGTCTTCAAGCCTTTTCTTTATGGCAGAGAGTTGCCACCATAAACATCAGTTTTTATACTGTGATGTGCACTGAGGCTATTGAAGGTTTCTAGTCTGGACTAAATAGCACCCCCGCCCAATGCAGTACCTTTCAGTTCTTGTGGAACTCCCCATATCCACTTGCCCAATCTCCTCCCCTCCCTTTCAAACTCTCACCTTCTAATCTATTCTACACTTGAATTATCTCTAACAATGTATAAAAAGGACCTGAATGAATGTTTCCCTCTTAAGTAAAATGCACGTATTTTGAAGTTATTTTGGACTCTTAGCAGCCTTTCCTTCCTTTTACCAATTTGTGGCCATGGGCCATCAGCATACTTCTATGTATATCCCTTCAGGAAGGCATGGCAAAGACAGAGAAAGCCAGGAAAAGAACGCAATGAAAGGAGATCAAGAGGAATGGTTGCAAGGAGGGGATTCCAAACCCTCTGAAAGATACCCAAAGGTCACCAGAGGTTCCCAAGAGGTTTCTACCAGACAAAGGGCAGCACAGGTAAGTGCAGACTTGATTATTAGGTAGGCTCTAGGCTAAAATCCTCATGTGGCCTCCTACTTGAGGTGCTGGGCTGGGCTATAAACAAGACCTGAGATGCTTTTTGCCCTTCTAGCTTCAGGCCTAGATGAGAAGCAAACAGGTTTCCTTGATCACCCTCTAGGTCCATACCCTGAGCTACATACCCTGGGTAACAGAAAGGTGAATGGAAAGAAAAGGTAATTTTCCCCAGACGCCTAGAGCAGCACTGAGCTAAGTCACCCATTCAAAATCTCTTCCCCCCTCCATGGCATATTGAACCTATTGAAGCTTCCCAAACAGAAGGCAGTCCAAAGTCTTCTTACCATATAAGTTGTGTGGGAGAGAAGAATAGCATAAACTAAGCCAAAGATGAAAACGAGGTCCAAGAGAGATAATCCGAAAAGGGCATTCCTATAAAAGCAAGAACTCTTCAAGTTTGCTCTTCTGCCTACTGAACAGTTCACCTACAGGTTCCAAGGCCCAACTGTGTCACAAGTCTTGACCCCATTAGAGACAGGAGTGCTCCCCCTAGAGACAGGACTGTGCCAACAATCAAGACATAAAAATAAATGTAAAAGACTGGGACTCTTTAGTCTGAAACAACAAAGGCAGAAGGATGTGATTTAAACTGTAAGATGAAACTGAGACTCTAGTCAGTCTGTAGGAGGCCACAATAAAGGGCCCTCATATTGTCATGAGAAGTTGAGTTAGAAACCAAAATTAGAACAAATCGATGGAAATGGATGAAAGTACCTGTCTGCAGAAATAAGTACCTGTCTAAGAAATAGTTTATATTTCCCTCAGGAGCCTTGGGAAACAGCTAGTTCTAGTCACAGGTGACTAGGGTGAAACTGTAACCCTGAAAATTAAGCTTTTTTCATTCTAAGTAAATGAAAAAGATGGATAATGGTCTATATAAAGCCCCCCAAAATGAGAATCAAATAACAGTATTATTTAATGCCTAATTGAGCCTTGTCCAAGGAAAAGCATCTGGGGAAATCTGGAATAGGATGACTTTACTGTGAGACACACATGGTTCATTATGATTTTCCACAGCCTGAATAAAATCACCCTCAAGATCAGCCAGTTCTCATAGTCTGATTCAGTGCTTACCAAGCAACCTTATATTGATTATCTTGGGTTCCCAGATAACCACACCAGCAATGGGGATATGGATATTCCTGTCATTAGGAAGCTACACCCTCTACCACTAGGCAAAACTGAGAATTTATCAAATTTATCACTTTAGTTTTTCATATAATTTGTGTCAATCGGTTCCCAGCATTATATAATTCCAGATAAAAATTAATTAATAAGCTCAAGTTTCTGAATCTAAAAATATAAAAAAAGAATATTAATATTTTTAACCCAATATGGGTATACAGCCAACAGAGGACTCCCTTTTAGGACAAAGAAAATCCCTGTTTTAAATAGTGAGTAATTAATAAAAGCAACTCATTGTCCCCAAGTAGTATGGACTAAAAATAGAGTTCAAGAAGTATATAAAAGCATCACCCTAGGAGATCCATACCTATTTGTCAAAGAGGGAGGAAGGGAGGGAGGAATCTTATGAAACTGGCTCTAAAAAAACCACAGGAGAACTGCTTCAATCAAAAAGACAGACAATAACAAATGTTGGTGAGGATGTGGGAAAACAGGAAACTTCATACATTGCTGGTGGGAATATAATAAAGTACAGCCAAATTGGAAAATAGTTTGGCACTTTCTCAAAAAGCTAAACATAAATTTACCAGCAATTCCATTCCTAGGTATCTACTCAAAAGAAAACATATGTCCACACAGAGACTTACATGCAAATGTTCATAGCAGCATTATTCCTAATAGCCAATAAGTGGGAACAACCCAAATGTCCATCAACTGATCAATGTATAGATAAAATGTGGCATATCCATATAATGGAATACTATCTGACAATAAAAAGGAATGGAATACTGATACATGCTACAACACAGATGAACCTAAAGAATATTATGCTAAGTAAAAGAAGCCAGACACAAAAGACCACATGTTGTATGATTCCATTTAAATGAAATGTCCAGAAAAGGCAAACCTATGGAGACAGAAAGTAGACAAGTGGTTGCCTGGGGCTGAGGGTGGGAGCAGGGATTAATTGTAAATGGGCATGAGAGATCTTATTGGAGTGATGGACATGTTCTAAAACTGTATTATGTGATGGTTATACAACAGGTAAATCACTGAATTGTATACTTAAAGGGGTAAATTTTATGATATGTAAATTACAACTCAATAAAGTTAATAAAAAACAAACAGGTATGTCCTTCTCTGTAAAAGATCCATAGAAGTAACTCACATGTGTGCCAATGTTGACCACCAAATGCTTTTCCACTTCAGGGCTGGCAAGGCAAAACCAGCAGGGTCCTGGAGGCTGAGCTTCATGTGGAAGAAAGTAGATGTTACTAAGGTCCAAGCACTCTAGCATATAATCACCCAACAGAACTCAGCCTTGTCTGATTACTTACATCCTGCAAAAACTGGTATACAGCACTGCCACAATGGGCTGGGCCTGTTGTGCTCCCACTGTGAACCCCCACCCCCAAATCACCATTATCAATTAAACGAAACCTCTATTTGAAAAGTTCTGAATTTGTAACCAATCCACAGGTGGGTGATCCACAAGTGGATAACCACATATTGACTAAAGTAGCACGTAACTGGCAACAGACTGCAATGAAAGAACACTGAACTGGGTGTCAGGAGCCCTAATTCTAGTCCCAGCTAGGCCCCTAGCTAGCCACATGACCCTGGGTAAGTAGTTTACCCTCCCACGGTCAGCTTCCTCATCTTTGAAACAAGGGGATGGAGAAAGAGGATCTCAACAAAATAGCCTTAAAGTCCTTTCCACCAGTTTGATTCTTCTATTTTATGAACCCACATTGGTTTTGTAGGCTCTTTATGTCATGTTTTGCAGACATGAAGGAAAGGAGCTTTTTCCATAGTTCTTACAGGAATAGTCCCAGACAGCCTCAAAGTCAGGCCATCTTTGTATTATTGTATTTTTATTGTTGGTCCTAATGATTCATTGTACAATTTTCCTCTGCCAGAAGAGGCTTAGCAATGTCGCTTCCCAAACAAGACCCAAAGTAACAGTTATTGCTCACACAGGAGACCTCTGGAACCAAGGTACTTACGAGGTTTGCGAGGCTGCTTTGGGTGAGGAGAAGACTTGCTTTCTCTGCCTGTAGATGAACGCTTCCTTCCCTGCTTTTCATTTAAATCAAAGAAAAACTGACAGGCTGATTCTTCCTGGAATGACCAAAGGTAGAAGACCAAATGTCACTAAACTAACCTTTAAACAAGCAGCCCATCATTCACATACAAGGGAACATTCCTCCCAGGTCATGTCTATCTTTTCTCCCAGCTCTTTCTGCCTATTCTACAGAAGAAAAATATCTTCCCAGTCCTGAAGCCTGGACTCCCAGTCATACTTCTCAACACTTACCCAAGCTACCAAATTCACCTCTTTGGAAAAGCAAGTTAAAATGCAAGTTATAGAGCAATTCTTGCCTAAAACAGAACAATATGAACTCACTCAAATTCCTTTTCCTTTCTCTCTCAATAGGGCCATAGCAGAGTCCTACAATTTCACAGGTCAAATAAGTCTAACTGAGCTTTAATTAAAAAGATGAGATGGTTGCTCATAAAGAAAAAAAAAATCTGAGAAAGCAGATCATGCAGACTAGTAAGGGAACCCAATACTCCTTGCTTTAGTGAGGAAAAAATTAATTTCAGAAAAGTCTGCTATTAAGAAATTTCTTCAGAATGAGTCTTATTTACCTACTAGCACTCATTATAAAATCATAAACTACATTGCTACCAAGTAGTTGGATCCTTGCCTGAAAAGGTAAGGATAATCAACTTTAGACAAGGAAAGACTTAACATATGATACAATAACACCAACATATGAATCAAGTTTAGACAATGCAAAACTTAACATATGAAACTGTTAACCCCAAACTATAGTAAAAAACACACAGCTTTACTTGAAATCTACTAAGGCTTTCTAAACACCATGATTTCCCAAGGAAAAAAAAAGATTTAGATTTTAAAGATTAAACTTGTCTTATGAACTAAACTATAACCAGGAAGTATACCTGTAATGGGCAGTCTTGCCCAGAAAATGCCACCTCTCAATCAGAACATACCTCAGGGGCAAGAATATGCTTTGCTATGAATACTTCCTTCCCAGATTTTCTGTAAGGGTTTTCAGTGACATCTGGAGGCTGTTTTACCAGTTCTGTTGCATCCATTAGTTTCATAGGAACAATACTGAACGCATAAAGATACTTTGGAGAAAAACAACATAATAACATTAGGGGAAATACTGTTTATTCAAATGTAATCAACCTATTTTATTGCAATGATATCACAGAAAGCTTCAGAAACTGAATAAAATTAAAAAGAGCAGCAACTGGCCCATCTGTGCTCAGAGAATACACAATAAATCAAATGCGAATTCAGTGATCTCCATGGGGGCTATCCAAGGGCTGACAAAGTAACAAGCAACAGATCAAAGCCCCAGCCCTCACAAAAATCACTTCTTATACAAAACAACCATCACTATAAGGCCCAGAGAGACTTGCTCCTTAACCCTTGAACACAAACTGCTTCTGTCTCTGAGTCCTTTATCTTTGTGTACTCTGTCAACAGAATCATGGCACTGCCATTCATTTTTTCCTAATGCAAACTAAATTGGACAACTTAGTGTTACCCTCTGATATTATACAATTTCTGCTGTACATGCTGATAAATTTTCTTAGGGACTAGTAGCAAAGAAGTAAATATTCATAAAGTATCTAAAATCTCGGACTAATGGTAAAGATACTGAAAACCTTAGATGAGGTATGAACAGATGCTTAACCTCACTACTGATCAGGGAAATGTAACTAATAAACAATGATACACCATCTTTCATCTATCAGATTGGCAAAAACTTTAATAAAAATTTGACACTACTCAGTGAGAATGTGGATAGGAAAAAAAAAAACTCAGACACACACACTGCTGGTGGGAGTATAAACTGGTACAAAACTTTGAGATGAATTTAATAACGCTTGCCAAATTAAAAAATGTGTATACTCTTTCACTGAAGTATCAGTTGCTTAGAGCTGAGGCTAACAATGGACACTGTTTATGGCATGTTATAGTGGAGTAATCTTCAGATTATTTATCTGCCTATTTTTCCACTTGACTGATTGTTCAGATTTTAGCTGTCTCAATCCACAATATCCTGCTTTTAGCCCTAGGGAATAAGAAATGCTCTCAGAGAAGTGAGAAAAATAATGCACTTTTCTGATATATTCTCTTTCATTCAGCTGTACTGTTTTCCAGTAAAGATAGATTCCAGGTACCACTAAGATTTCCCAAAGCCAAGGAGGGATTAGGTATATCCTTGGGAGGATTTTGTTATTTCTGCTAAATGAAGCTGTTAAAAGAAGCAAAGCAAGAATACCATCTGAGGGCAAATTCATGCATACCCACAGCAACAACCACAGGGATGTGGGAAGAAAGTAACATCATTCATTTGAAATTTTGCCTTAGTCCCACTGGGCCTATTTTCCCAAACCCTTCTCTAAAACCTGCTAAAAAGGACCCAAGGAAACCTGACCTTTCATTACCATACCTTTACAAACATTTACCAGGTAGACAACAAATATTAACCTACCACCAAAAAATTTACCTTTTTCTTTTCTGGATTTCCAACATTTGCCAGCGCTATGAACCTGGTGGCATGCTGTGCATTTTCCTGCAGAACAATGTGGTTTCTATAACATATTTGAGAGATAATGGGTTACCAACAAACTTTATTTTTGATTTACAATTATGAAATATGTAGACTCCATGAGACCACAAAAAAGAGCACAGATCCTAAGTCTATCACCACAAGTAACAATCTCAGATGTTACCTGTCCGTCTAGTAAGATAATCATTCCTACCTCACAGGGCTGTTGTTAGGAAAAAATGAGATCATGCATCTGAAAAGCACAAAAACTTAAAACTTTTGGTTTTGAAAGAGTTGTAAAATTGGCAAAATGTTGATAATTGCTGAAGCTAGGTGATGGGTATAGGAGGGTTCATTATACTATTCTCTCTTGTGTAATAAAAATCTAAAATAATGAAAACAAAAAAGAAACCTATTTTAAGTGGAAAGACAACCTTCAAATAATAACAAATAGTATGATTTCATTTTTCTAAGAAAAATGTAGAAGTACATGAGTCATATATTTCATAGAAAAAAATATGGGAACTACATATACCAAAATACTTTTTGGAGTTCTTCTATGTTTTACAAGTATTCTACACTGAGTAAATATTATTTGTAATTAAAAGAAAAAAAGTTATGGCATTATATATATTTTTCATTTTTAGTGAGTTGACCATAGTACAGATGCCAAACCTTAGAGTTCTTTACTTTCCTCATGCTACAGAAATTTCCTGCATCTGTCACAAAATACAATTTTATTTTTACAAAATCTAGTACAATACCACTTTATATAAATAAATACACAAATACATATTTTATATTCATATTGAAAGGAAACAAACCAAAATACAGTCTGTCTGCTACAACCTGTTTTTTTAAAGAGAGTAAGTACATTCATAGTTGGTAAATGGGACCAATGTTCGGTATAAGGTGAAAGTCGTGCTGTTTCCTATGCAACTTTCTCCAACTTTTAAAATGATTGAAACAAATTTACTCTTAATTAAATGGAAGCTTTAACTTTAAACAGTTGAATATCCTGTAGAAATGTCTCTCTTTAATGCTAATGACTAGTGCAGTGGCCTCAAGAATTGCTAACGCTTTCCACTGTTAAGCTATTCAGGTGTGGTAGGCAAAATAACGGCCCCCCTAAAGACATCCATGTCCTAATCCTCATGACCTGTGAATGTCAGCTACAGCAAAGGGAATTAAGGTGACAGATGGAATTAATCAGTTGCTAATCAACTGACTTTAAGATGGGGAGATAATCCTGGATTACCTGGCTAGACTTAACATAATCACAACAGTCCTTAAAAGTGGAAGAGCGAAGTGGAAGAGAGTCAGAGGGAAATGTGACTATGGAAGAAGATCACTGTGGTAAGGATTCAAAGAGAGTTGCTGGCTTTAAGATGCAGCAAAGGGGCCATGAGCCAAGGCAGCCAAGGAACACAGGCGGCCTCTAGAAAATGAAAAGGCAAGGAAACAGATTCTCCCCTAGAGCCTCCAGAAATGAACACAACCTGGCCAACAGTGATTTTAGCCCAGTGAGACCTGTGTCAAACCTCTGACTTACAAAACTGTAATAAAATAATAAATTTGTATTAAGCTACAAAGTTTTGTGGTAATTTGTTACAGTAGCAACAGAACACTAACACCACAGCGAAACTGCATGTACAGATAAAGAAGCTGTGAGGATGTTTCCCTCATTTATTTTAAAATAAAAATGACTGGTGAAGAATGCTAACCCTGAATGGTGTTTTTAATTATGATAAATTACTCCTCAAAGGAGAAAGCATCAATGTAGGGATGCAAAGCATGGACTGACTGTAAATCTAGGTGCAAACATTAGTGGAGATTTAACTATGCTAGTATTTTTATTATGAGAGTTTTTGTTACAGCTCTAGTTAAAAAGTTGCACAGGATTTTTTGTTTTTAACAACTTCATTAAGATCCAATTCAAATACCATACAATTCACCCATTTAAAGCATGCAATTCAATAGTTTTTAGCATATTCACAGAGTTGTGCAACCATCACCACAATCTAATTTTACATTTTCATCACCTGAAAATGAAATCCTATACCTATTAGCAGTCACTCCCCATTTCCTTGCAACTAGCCCCTGGCAACCACTAATCTACCTTCTATCTCCATGGATTTGCCTATTCTGAACATTTCATATAAATGGAATCATACAGTATATAGTCTTTTGTGTCTGACTTCTTTCATACAGTGTAATGTTTTCAAGGTTCATCCACGATGTAGCAAGTATTAGTATTTCACTCCTTTTTCTCGCTGGATAACATTCCATAGTATGGATACACCACTTTTTATTTATCCATTCATCAGGTGGTGGACATTTGGGTTGTTTCCACTTTTTGGCTATTATGAATAATGCTGTTATGATCATTTGTGTCCAAGTTTTGTGTGGAGCTATGTTTTCATTTCACTTGGAACAGGAGTGGCATTGCTAGCTCATATGGTAACTCTGTTTAACCTTTTGAGGAACTGCCAAACAGTTCTGCAAAGTGATTGCACTATTTTACACTCCCACCAGCAATGTATGAGGGTTCCAATTCCTCCACACTCTCACCAACATTTGTTATTATTTGCCTGTTGTAGCCATCCTAGTGGGTGTGAAGTGGTATCTCACTGTGGTTTTGATTTGGATTACCCTAATGGCTAATAATGATCATGCTAATGCGCATCTTTTCATGTACCTATTGGCCATTGTTATATGTTCTTCAGAGAAATATGTATTCAGATCCTTAAAAGTTAACCAGGTTTTGAGTGGCTTATTTCTGTAATCTCTGTTTTGAATGCATGGTTTTCGAGAACAAGAGGTTTTTCTGGAATGTATATATGGAGATACAATAGCAAAATCTGTGTTACCTGTGGTTATATCTTAGGCCATGGGATTATGAGGGAAGGGCAAGTTATTTTCTTCTTTTTGCTCACCTATATTTTTTGAACTTTCAACAACACATATATTACTTCAAAAAAAGTTTTTATATATTATTTTAGGGATTATCCATGCCCTTTATCAGTGAAGATAATTCAGAGTTAACTCTATCACTTACAAAACACTAGTTTTCTCTGCAATACATCCTTTAAAAACTCCACCTCCAAACTCATACCAAAAAAAAAGAAAAAAATTGATATAAGTTCTTGATTCCTAAATTGAAATACTTCTGAAGTGATTATACTGAGTTTTCAAGACTATACAAAGAGTACTGTTTGACCTGATCAAAACAGGACTTACTGTGCTACCTGAAGCTATGATGATTAAACAGTACTGTTACCTCAGACCCTCAAACCTCTAAAGGGCTCTATATAGTCCAATCCCTTGTATTCCAAATTAGGAAACAAATTCAGAGACGTTGAATGATTTGAGAGTCATAATTTCAGTGCCTGAGTAAATAAAAGGAATCAAGATGTTTTATGGCTAAAATGAACATCAGATGTTTACACAGAAGATCCAAGGTCGTCTTCAAAAAGCCAAAAGAACAAAAGGCTACTCACCGATATGGAAGCCTCTCATAATAGGTCTTTTCCAAAGCAGCAAAATGGTATCTTGGTTTCAAGCCTGTGGCAAGACTGGAGACCAAAGTAGAGCCAGATTTTTTGGTATCCACTTCTCCCTAGCAAACAGAAACTCAGTCATCATAACAAATCTAAGAGTTATTAAGAAATGCAAAGAAATAACAAGACACTTTGAATTGATATTTGCCGCTAAAATATATAAACTGAAATTTATGAGGATACAAATGTGGGTAGTAGGATTTGCATAGTGATTCCATACTTAATGGCAATCAGAGAAATCTCAAACACATAAGGGGAACTAGACTATTACGAATACTGAAATAGGAACAGTTGCTAGAAACCAGACGTTAAAAGGTAAGGTAAGTCTTTCATAGTAATAACCAAAAACAGAGTTTATTAAAATATTTTTGGAAAGTAAGCTCTTTCTCTGGAGCCCACAAACTGTGCTTCTATAATTTGCTGTTGTGCGCCTACAGTTCTGACAATGCAGATAGTCAAAATCAATGCGGAAAATAAAAATTAAAAGCTAACTTTCAGGGCCTCTGGGATCCAAAGAATATTTGGTATGGAATATTTAGGGGCTTCCTCACATAAGCATGCATTCTTTTATTTTGCTTCAGTCAAGGAAGGCATGGTTTGTGGAAGGGCACAACCATACCCTTGTCACAAAGTCTGCAACATAAAGTTTGTCAAAAGTTAGGCTTGCTCCCAGAATATCCCCAGCTTCCATTAACAACAAATTATGCGATCTTTCATCTATAACATTATTTATGTACTCTATTTTAAGAGAAGGTATTAGCTAGAAATAAAGAAATTACCAAAGTTAATTTCCCACTAAGTAAGAACTTCCTTTTGTCTTATGCTTGCCTCCTTCAGGTTTCTGCTGAAGGGCAGGGAATTGGCCTTGAGGTCAGTTGTAGTATGTTAGTGACTCGTGAACTACATTGTTTTCTCCCCTACAAATATCTTCTATAGTTATTTATAAAGATTAATCAAAAACCTTTTCTAGCATCCCCCAAAATGAAGGGGCCTCATTCTTCTCACCCTCCTTACAGAGCATCACATGTGTCTTTCTCCCTTCCATCATCACTTTAATAGTCCTCTGGATCTTCCCGTGCTTTGCTGTATCTTCTCTATACTGTAACCAGCACTGCCCCTTTTATTCTAGGAGAAGAACCATGGGTTTGTGGAAGAAGAGATCACTATCCCTTTTTCTTTCAACATCCTCCCTGACAATGCCTGGTATCTTCTTAGCCATTTTGGTCATCGATACATTGTGCTGAAGCTGACAGAGAGTGGTCTACAAGGCCCTTTTCTGGATCATTGCTGATACTTCTACATCTATTAATTGATATTTATCCTTAAATTCATTCTTACATTTCCCTTCACTGAAGCTCAGCTGATGCTTTCTGCCCTCACATACAACCTTTCAAGATCTTCATTAGGTTTATTTCTACCAATGTAGTATTTCACAACCCATGATAGCCATCACTCATCAACCTGGTATACCTCCTCTTCTAGACTGCTTATAAAAATATTCAGATCAAACCCAATGGTGAGATCCAATGCATTCCAACTAAACCTTTCATATTAGAGAATTACCAAGTTTTCAACATCTCATTTCCCATCTTTACTTCTTTAGATCACTATCTTTGATCCCATAAAAAACTACTTTGATCCAAAAAGCTACAATCTGGAATGGAAGGGGGGAAACACAATTGCAGAGCTGCCACTGGCTATAAATCTTTCCACTGAAAAATAGTGAACAGTCAAAACACATTTAGAGGAAGCTTGAAAGAGGGTACTTGAAGCAGAGAATATAATTTAAAGAACCACTTATTTATAATTAAGATTTTAGCAATCTCATCTGTGAATTGTGCTTTCTTAAAATCAACTTTTGCTTTGGTCAGTTGATACAACATTAAGTATTCTGAAAAAAATTCACAAGACTTCTACTGAAAGGTACTAAGAACTAAAATACTCAACATAAAAAGCAAAGAAAGCCCAAATTAAGCCAGTGCAATTTGCTTTTAGAAATTCCAACTGAACAAGCACTACTCACAGAAGAATTCCCAAAGTTCCCCACATACTTGGGCCACGGGGATGTGAGTAAGATATCAACACCTTTAAACTGGGATGTTGAACACAGCATTGTTCTCAGGGAAGACACATCCTCGGGACTAAAACTGTAACCTGGGACCGGCTCATTTAAGGACTCTGTCCCACTGAGGTACACAATCTGCAGTCCCGAGCTTCCGGTGAAGATACCTTTACGACCTGGGTTCAAAGAAAAATGGATAAGTTGTGGTCAAAACTGCAGAATGAAACGTCATCATGATGAATCTCTCTCCCCATGCCAGGACTCTCCTACCTCCCTGCCACTCTACCCGTCTGAATGAGTGTAAACTCTCCCAGAGCTCAACTTTTGGCTGCGAGGCCTCAGTGTTGGATGGCTACAACAGCATTCCTGTTCAGTAAGAGCGGCCCACAAATGGAGGCCGCTGGAGCCCACAGGCCAGTCTGTTCACCCCAGGTGCCTTACAAATGAAACAAGTTGGGAAGCACTGATTAAGAAAAAGGCTTTCTGCCTTCTACAGGAGATTACATGAACTAAAAGAAATCCAGACACCTGAACACAGGAAGAGACAATGAAAAAAAAATTGCAGTTCTGAGGAAGCTATAGTCTAGAAAAGATGTACTCTTCGGGAAGGCAGCAGCTTCCAAATGAAGGAAAACATGTGGAAAGAGCAACTGCTTGGGAAAAATTAAAGAGACTCCATCCTCTTCTAAATTTATTCCTGGCTTGTGCCCTTTATTCTGTTCCCTCTGGTTGCCTCCAACACCTTGCTCCATCAATTTTCATCTCCTTTTTGTCTACTGAGTCTCTTCTTCTCAAATGACTCTTTCCACATACTAATAAATAAACAAGCATACTAACAAAGAATAATAAAGTAATAAAGGAATACACATACTAATAAAAAGGAACACATATACTAATTAAAAACTTAATAAAGGAGCATTTACTGCAAAGGAAATGTAGAAGGTTTCTAGAGAAATGAGAGACCAAGAAAGAGAAAATGGGAAGAGCAGTGGAGTAACACACATACTAATAAAAAAAATCCTCTTCAGTTTCAAATTTCTCAAAAGAGCAGTCCATGCTGAGTGTTTTAACTCTTAATTACTTCCTTAACCCACTGCAACCTAGTTCCCCTCCCTCTCCCACCATTCTCTTAAAGATCACTAATCACCCTATAATCGCCAAAAGTCTCTTCTCCTGAAACTACACTCTCTTCTCTTAGATTCTATGAACTTGACAATATCTTTACCTCCCCAAACACTCATCTAATCCCTTTCACCTCTCTCTGCCTACCCTCTAGATGAAGATATACGCTCCCCCACCACAGGGTACTATCATCTGCCTGCTTCCCTTCTCATATTTCTTCCTTAACAACTTGATTCTCACTCTCATTATTTTTCATCTTTATGGGACCAACTCCCCAAAACACACACTCTTGAACACCGACCTTGTTTATATCCTCTAGGAAGAACTATCACTTCCATCTACATGTTGGATGTTCTGCCAGCACTTCAAGCTCACTGTCACATGTTCACTATCAAATTCATTGTCTGCTCCTCCTACTGGATCTCAAAAAATCTCTTTCACAGAAATAACCCCAATACCTTGGCTGCTCTTTCCTCTCCTGGCACTAAATTTGTATGATAAAATGGCTGTCAAACATCTACAGCAGCAGTCTTAATCCAAATCTAATAAATACAGTGAGAATTGCCCTAAGTTAGGCCCATGTTAAGATCTATAAGAAGAGGATTTTAAAATGTGTATCTCACAACTGTGGTTAAAAAGAACAAACAAAAATCCATCCCTCAGTTTTTTCCCTAAAGAAGCCCCATATGACTAAAGCAAGATGAGATGAGGGTGCTTACATGAGGGCCACAGCCAGATGTAGAGAATAAAAGCCAAGATGCAGTAAGGGAGGGAGAGAGAGGGAGGATATTTACAGCAGAGGAAATGCAGAAGCTTTCTAGAGAAATGAAAGAACAAGAGAGAGGAAATGTGAAGAGCAGAAGGGTCATTTTAGAAAAAAATGAGTTGAATGATCCAAGCAGCAGCAGGCTGACAGCAGGTGGCGCAGGGGCAAGAAAACCAAAAGTTTTTAAAATGGCCAGACATTGAAAGAACCACTGAAAGAGATTCAGGGTGTTGTGGAGAAAACAACTTTAACCTGGAATTGAAAAGTGGACCTGCAACCAGAAAAAGGACAAAGGGAGTGAAAAATTCAAGGATCAGTACTAAAAACGAGTTTCCAAAACCTTAGTGAAACATAGAGCTATAGCTAGTTAGGATTCTAACTATCAAGCTAGATACATTGCTCCATGTATCTAGCAATGTTATATGGTGAGACCACATACATGGAATTTTTTTTAACATAATTTATACTTTAAGTACTCCATACACTGTAGTCAAGTAGTTTATTCCTCTAGTTGGCTGAAAGAGTATATATCAGGTTGTGGAAATACAAGGAGATTGGGGAGGAAGTAGGAGACACAACAAGGCAAAAATGCCATAGTCTTAAGGGTATAGACATAGACTTTAGAAAAGAACCTCCTGGCCCCCATTCTCTCAGGCGATAATGGCAGAGGAATCCAGCCACAAACTTCCTGGGAGACTAATTCCTGGGGACACTTCATTTTGTTCATTACAAACACAAAAAATATCAACTTACCCAGATAAGTAATGTTTTCAGCTAATTCACACCCATCAGCATCTTGGAAATATTTTACTGTTTCCTGGTTATTGGCACCCAGGACATATGTCTGAATAGGAGCTAGTGAGAAAAACAGATATGATACCATATAGTTACCAGATCTGCTTTGGAACTTGAAAAATGCTTCCCCGTAAGAAAAATATTTATAGCAAAAGTAAAGAGTCTGAAACCCTGTAGGTGGAACATGCTCACTACTTAGGATATCCTACACCCAACCTTGTGGCCTAACTATCAAATGGTATCACTAGGCTAATGAAGTGACATCCTAAAGAGGATAATCAATGTATAATTAGGAAAACACAGACACTAACGAGCTTAATAAAAAAACACTAAAACTGGAAAAAGGAAAGGACACATATGGTTGCATTTATTCAATTCCTGCCTACTTAGAAGAGAATTATTTTTCTGGAACTAAATCCAACCAAATTCAAAATGTGAACATTTAGATGCATAGGCATTCTTCCCAGCTTAATGTAGAGCTAAAAGAGAAATTCTTAAATAACTAACATGTATAAAAAACAACCCAGCAAGAACTGTGTAGCCTTGAAACCTTATTAGAAGTCATTATTTGTTAAACAAAAATAATATCCATACCTTTCTTGATGCCAGTTTTATACTTCTCCCATTCAGCATCTGGAGTG
Organism: Tapirus indicus; assembly: GCA_031878705.1. Lineage (NCBI taxonomy): Eukaryota > Metazoa > Chordata > Mammalia > Perissodactyla > Tapiridae > Tapirus > Tapirus indicus. The sequence continues at coordinate 29,158,165 of CM062921.1, read as the reverse complement.
GAGCCAAAGAAATTTCCTACACACAACAGCAGCTAAAATGAGTTTTTTAAACAGATATGAGTTTTGTTTATATCAAACAGTATATAATTGATAGTTACATTATTCAGCTAATTATCCTACTTAACAGTCTCAAACCAGGTTTTTTTCCTTGATCAATGTTCAGAATTTCAATACATGATTCTTTGGCAACAATTGTAGTAGTTACTCTGATTCTATAAATTACTAAATTTGGCTCACTGGCTGTCAAATTCAAGTTGGGGATAGGGAAGAGAGGGGGTCAAGGGAAAGATGGAGAAATGGACCTTGGCGAATCCCTCTGTGAAATACAAAACTTTAAATGTTTGATATCCTGAGAGATGCAGGGCATAAAAGACACATTTCCGGCCTGTTGTCTTTACTCAACCTTTTACCCAATGAACAAATTATCCCCATACCTAGAACACCCTTCTATACTCTAGGAATTTACAGTCTAGTTGGCAACCACATATAACATTTATATAGGGCTCTTTAGTTCATGAAGCATTTGCATATACGTCATCTGACTTAATCCATACCATACACCTATGAAATAGACCTGCACTTCTCAAACCCAGTGGTCAGAATCACTTAGGGAGGTTTTGCTAGTCTGTTTTCAGTTTTATGTACAGCAATAAAGTAACAAGATTCAAATTCAAAAAGTATTAACAGGTAAAAAGGTCTCCCCTCCCCCGCCACTCTGCAGTTACTAAGTTCCTATGCTCACAAGAGGAATTCAACCTAACAAAAAAGGAGAGTGTGTGTTCAATCAAGAAATGAATAAAGGAGCCCAAACTTTATTTCAGTATGTTTGACTATAACAGTAAAATTAAATTTAGTAAAAAGAAACACCTTACATCAAAGTTTCCACTTTTCTTCTGAATTGCTCGAACTCGACTGAATAAAACATCAAACTTTCCTTCAACATCTCCACAAGCCAAGCTGCAAACAAGAGATAAGCGTTAAGGCATTTCGGAAACACAAACCAGCCTGCCAGGTTTGGTATATACCAGTCTTCCTGAATCAGGTAGATGTGTGGTCCAGTCTTTCTGAGGTTACCTGAGAGGTTTAGTGCATGTGAACTATGGCTGACCACTGGGCATCTCCACCTGAAGGTCTTATCAACACCTTCAACTCACCATATCTAAAATTCAACTTATCATGTCCTCCAAAATTGAACCAGCTTCTTTTCCTCACTTCCCAAGTTTTGTGGATGGGTCTATCACCAACTTGGTCACCAAAAGTCAAAAATTCCCCATCCAGTCACCAAGTCCCATCAATCCAAACATCTTACACACTCATTCCATCCTTTTTATTTCTACTCTCATCTTCTTAGTACAGGGCTTCAATCATCCATTCAACAAACATGTACTGGACACCTACAATATGCTAGGTGCAAAATGCCAAGTCCCATGCCAAGAACGTGTTAGGAGCACACAGAGGAGGAAGACTCAGTTCAAGCCTCAAAGAGTTTACAATCAGGGAAAGGGAGATACTCTGATAGTTATAAATTCATATGAAAAGGACTACAACAGGAGGTACATATAAAGTGTTATGGGGCAGAGAGATGGAAAGTGGCAAGAGCTGAGGTTTGTAAGGCAGACTGGCCCTAAGTTGTGAAGTAACTTGTTTCAGCCTCTCACTTCTGAGTTTTTATAATTTTGATTTATATGGGTTTTCCACTTTTCGTATCACTTTCTTACTGTCTTTTGACTCATCTTGAAATATTACAGTTCTTACTGTTTTGTCAGTATGTCTCTCGCGAATGCTGTTATTGTCCATATCATTGAACATTTTCAAGCTGGGTAGTGACATGATCATATCTGTTTTAGAAAGATCAGTTTAGTAACAGAGTGAAAGATGGTCTGGAAATATAAGTGACTATAAGCAAAAATACCAGCAAAAAAGGGCAATGTCAAATGAAGATGGGGAGGAGAGAAACAGAGGAGAAATTTAGAATTCTTAACACCTGAACACAAATTGGAGTGGGGAAGTAGAATGGGAAATGAGGGAGCAGGAGGAATGGAGGACAGCTGCAAGACTGAGCAACTGAGGGTCCTACGATATGGTAGAAGCAGAATCAGAGAGAAATATAACATATCTGGTATTGGATAAAAAGTAGAGAATATGCTTACTTTTTAGAGGGATTTTCCTCTAATCCCTTGTCTTCTTCCTATCCATCCTACATAAAGCCAACAGTTTAATGTTCTTTCCTCAAAAATATTAAGAGAACCCCACTACCTGCAGAACTACGGCCTTCCACAAGTCTCTGATCTCTCTTCCCAACGCTTTCTCCAAGTTGCCCTAACAGAAACCTTCCCTACTGTCAATCTGATCACTGTCTGCCTCTGCCATTCCCTGGGTAGTTACTTCTAACAATCCCACCCTACCCATTCTGAGTCTAAATTTTCCCATCCTTAAAGGCCTAGCACATCCCTAAAGCTTTCCTGACCGACTCTGAAAGTCAATCTCTTCTCAAAACTTCAGAAACCGATATAGCATTTCAGAGCAAGCTCTGTAATAAACTATCAAGCATTTTTATTTATCTTCAGAGCACTACCTCTTCTAGGAAGATCTCCAGTCCTGTCAGTCACCAATTCCCGGTGTTCCCACAGGATCCTGCACTTCCTCAATCATAGCAGCTGTGACACGGAATTTTAATGGCTTCTGGGAGTGCCATCGTCCAGTTTCTACTTCGTAGGGCACCTCAAAATTCATCATCTCCTCATCTGGGCCCTCTTCAAGTGTTTCCTATTCCCCTAAAGAAAGACAGGAATCTAGAACCTCAACAGTGCCGGACTCCTTCTCTCTCACAATCAAACCATCTCCAAGCCCTTTTGATTTCATCTCCTTAATAAACCTTGAATCCCAGCCCTTTTCTTCTGCCATCACTCTACCTAATCCTAGCTGTCCTCTACTTTGGCTCTAATTTGTTCACATTGTAGCCAAAATTACCTTCCAAAATGAAAATCTGGTCATGCCAAGGCATTCTTAAACATTTCAGTGACTTTTTTAGGATAAAGACAAAAACATTAATCAAGGCTCAATCCTCACTCCCTTGATTCCTCATATTAAGCCAAATATCCCTATTATACACCCTCCCAGAACCGCGAACTTCTTCTTCCTGACATTCATCACTACCATAATTTTTCATTTATCGAGATTCTTTGGTTAATATCTATTCCTCTAAGCTACAGGCTTCATTAAGGCAGGAACTCCATCGGTGCAACGCCTTGCACAGTGCCTGACACACTGCAACTGTTAAATAAATATTTGTTGAATGAAATGAATGGAAGTCCTATTTCACCACCCCAGCGCTCTCTCCTCCCAAGAAAGTGCGCCAGGGCATGAGCCCTATCTATCCATCCTGTCCACCACTGACCAGAGCCAATCTATGTGTCTCATACCTGAAAATGTTCGCTAATAAATAAATGGGATGCGGGAGAAATGAAGGAAAAATTATGTGTCAGAGTCCAGAACGGCCTAAGATGGAGGAGGCCTGACGCTGTGAGCTTCCGCCTCTCCCAGCTAGTGTCGCCAAGAGACCGCCGGCTCAGAAGAGAAAACGGCTGGGAAAAGCGGCCGGCCCCATAGGCAAACACGTGATCCGAGCTCACCAGCCGCCGTCCCAGCTCCCACCTCCGCCTTTTCCTCTTCCTTTCTAGTCGGGAGAAAGACCCCCGCCAGCGCACGCGCGCAGAGAGAGAGAGAGCGAGCGAGAGAGAGAGGCAGACACAGAAAGACTTCTGATTCAGTCTCACTCACAGGCGCAGCGGTTTCTGCGCCATCAGTCCCGACAGCCAGGGTCGTGACGACCACCAAATATTAGGACTCCGAACCCGCGCTGCTCGGTGAACTGCGGCCGCGCTACAATAAGACGTCAGGGCACGCCAGCCAATGAGGGTTCAGTTATCTACGGACAGCGCCGAGGGACAGACGCCTCTCTCAGGTCGTTTCGCCTCAAGGAGGAATCAAGGAAGGACAGTAGTAGAGGAAAAGAAGGGAAATGACAAATGGGATTCCAATTATGATTTTTTATTTCAGGGCAATTGAAGGTAACTAGCTGCTAGAAAGTTCCCGGCACAATGTTGGGCCCTAACCTAACCTAACACTCTAGTGGCCAAGACAGACTCCTCCACACCTGCTTTTTATAAGTTTTGAACCTGTCAAACAATTAAAAGAATAGTGGCCATCACCTTGATTCAGTGAATTTCAACATGTTGCCAATTTACTCGTGCACTCCCTCTCTCCCTCAAGGTGCACAAGCGCTTTTATTCTCACTGAATCATTTGAAAGTAAATGGCAGACATCAGGAATACCTCAGCATGCATTTTCTAAGAATAAGGACATTACCCTACATAACCAAAATACCACTAACAAACCTAACAAAATTAACATTAACTCGGTAATATCACCCAATACACATCCATATTTAAATTTCTCCATTTGTCCCCCCAAAATTTATTTTATACCTGGGGTTTGTTTTCATTCAGGATCCAATCAAGTTTCACCCTGGCATTCTGTTCAATCTCTAGGTTTTTTTTAATCTACACTAGCCTAGCTCCTTTTTGGTTTTGTTTTTCATGATATTGACTTTTTTGGAGAGTTCAGGCCAACTGATAGGAGACAACAGTGTATAAGGAAATGGAAACAAAGGAGAGAGCTCCTGACAACTGAGGGGCAGAGAACACTCACTAAGGGCAGTCGAGTAATTAAAAATTGACTAAAACATAATAAGTTTAAGGAAGAACCACAAAGTTGTGGATTTTTTCACAACTTCTGCAATGCTTTTTTGGGAAATATTAAGTTCTTTGCCTCATTGATGCCCCTGCTTTCACTAAGCACATGTGTTGTCTACTTTTTGGGTAATACAGCACAGCCCAGGAGTGAAGATCAAGACTAAATCTTGAAAAAGAGTAGAAGTTTGCCAAACATGCAGGTAATAATTTCAGGAAGAGGAAACAACAGTAAGATATGAAAACTCATCGTGAAATTCTGTATTATTTTTACAACTTTCTTGCGAATCTAAATCTATTCTAAAATATAAAGTTTATGAAAAGAAAACGTATCCATTGAAATTCAAGTTAGCTCAAGATAGCTGAACACAGTTTAAGTGTTAGAGTAACAGGAAATGAAATTGAAAAAAGGAAAAAAAATAGGGGCTTTGGTGCATGCTAACAAGTCTGGCTTTAGAATACACATTCTTCCCAAGTGCACATGGAACATTCTCCAGAATAGATCATATGTTAGGCCACAAAACAAGTCTCAAGAAATTCAAGAAGATAGAAATTATATCAAGTATCTTTTCCAACCACAATGGTATGAAACTAGAATTCAATAACAGGAGGAAAATTAGAAAATTCACAAATATTTGGAAACTAAACATCACACTCCTGAGCAACAAATGGGCCAAAGAAGAAATGAAAAGGAAAATCAAAAAATATCCTGAGACAAATGAAAATGGAAACACAACATACCAAAACTTATGGGATGCAGCAAAAGCAGTTCTAAGAGGAAAGTTTATAGCTATAAATGCCTATACTAAGAAAAAAGAAAGATCTCAAATAAACAACCTAACATTACACTCAAAAAACTAAAAAAAAAAAAAAAGGAAAACAATAGAAAAGATCAATGAAACCAAGAGTTGGTTTTTGGGAAAAAAAAAAAACAAAATTATCAAACCTTTATTAGCTAGACTAAGAAAAAAGAGAGCGTTCTCATAAATAAAATTATAAATGAAAGAAGAGACATTATGACTGATACCACAGAAATACAAAGGATCATAAGAGAGTACTATGAACAATTATATGCCAACAAATTGAACAACCTAGAAGAAATGGATAAATTCTTAGAAACATACAATCTACCAAGACTGAGTCATGAAGAAATAGAACATCTGAACAGACCAAGTAAGGAGTTTGAATCAGTAATCAAAAAACTCCCAACATAGAAAAGCCTAGCACCAGATGGTTTTACTGGTGAATTCTACCAAACATTTAAAGAAGAATTAATGCCAATTTTTCTCAAACTCCTTCAAAAAATTAAAGAGGAGGGAACACTTCCAAACTCATTTTATGAGGCCAGCATTACCATGATACCAAACCAGATAAGGATACTACAAAAAAAAAGAAAACTACAGGCCAATATTCCTGATGAATATAGATGTAAAAATTGTCAACAAAATACTAGCAAACTAAATTCAACAGCACATTAAAAGGATCATACACCATGATCATGTAGGATTTATCCTTAGGATGCAAGAATGGTTCAACATATGCAAATCAATAAATGTAATACACCACATTAATAGAATGAAAGATAAAAAATCGTATGATCATCTCAATAAACGCAGAAAAAGCATTTAACAAAATGTGACATCCTTTCATGATAAAATACCCTCAAAAAATTGTGTATAGAAGGAATGTACCTTAATATAATAAAGGCCATAGATGACAAGCCCACAGCTAGCATCATACTCAATGGTGAAAGGTTGAAAGCTTTTCCTCTAAGATCAGGAACAGGACAAGTGTACCTGCTCTCACAACTTATATTCAACATAGTACTGGAAGTCCTAGCCAGAGCAATTAGGAAAAAAAAAATAATAATAAAAGGCATCCAAATTGTAAAGGAAAAAGTAAAATTGTCTCTGTTTGCAGATGACATGATCTTATATATAGAAAATCCTAGGGGCCGGCCAGGTAGTGTAGCAGTTAAGTTTGTGTGCTCCACTTTGGCAGCACAGGGTTCACCGGTTTGGACGCTGGGTGCAGACCTACGCACTGCTTGTCAAGCCATGCTGAGGTGGCATCCCACACAGAACAACTAGAAGGATGCACAAATATGATATACAACTATCTACTGGGGCTTTGGGGGAAAAAAGCAAAAAAGGAGGAAGACTGGCAACAGATGTTAGCTCAGGGCCAATCTTCCTCAAAAGAAAGAAAGAAAGAAAGAAAATCCTAAAGACTCCATCAAAAAACAATTGGAACTAATAAATGTATTCAGTAAAGTTGCTGGATACAAAAATCAGCTGTGTTTCTATATCTAACAACAAACTATCTGAAAAAGAAAACAATCCTGTTTACAATAGCATCAAAAACAATAAAATACTTAGGAATAAATTTAACCAAAAAGGTTAAAGATCTGTACACTGAAAACTATAAGCTATTGATGAAAGAAATTGAAGAAGACACAAACAAACGGAAAGACATCCCATGTTCAAGGATCAGAAGAATTACTGTTAAAATGTCCATACTACCCAAAGCCATCTATAGATTCAAGGCAATCTCTATCAAAATTCCAATGACATTTTTCACAGAAATAGAAAAAACAATCCTAAAATTTGTATGGAACCACAAAAGACCCCAAATAGACAAAGCAATCTTGAGAAAGAAAAACAAAGCTGGAGGCATCACACTTCCTGACTTTAAACTATATTACAAAGCAATAGTAATCAAAACAGTGTAGTACTGACATCTAGAGCCCAGAAATAAACCCTGCACATACAGTCAACTAATATTTGACAAGGGAGCCAAGAATACTCAATGGAAAAATGAAAGTCTCTTCAATAAATAGTATTGGGAAGACTGGATATTCACATGCAAAAGAATGAAATTGGATTCCTATCTTACACCACTCATGAAAATTAAATTGAAATGGATTAAAGACTTAAATGTAAGACCTGAAACTTTAAAACTCCTAGAAGGAAAAAACAGGGAAAATGCTCCTTGACATTGGTCTTGGCAATAATTTTTTGGATATGACACCAAAAGTACAAGCAACAAAAGCAAAAATCAACAAATGGGACTACATCAAACTAAAAAGCTATATAGCAAAAGAAACAATCAACAAAATGGAAAGGCAACCTACAGAATGGAAGAAAATATTTGCAAACCATCTATCTGATAAGGGGTTAATATCCAAAATATAAAAGGAACTCAAACAACTCAATAGCAAAAAAGCAAATAATCCAATTAAAAAATGGGCAAAGGACCTGAACAGACATTTTCCCAAAGAAGACATTCAATTGGCTGATTAGTACATGAAAAGGTGCTCAATGTCACTAATCATCAGGGAAATGCAAATCAAAACCACAGTGAGTTATCACCTCACTCCTGTTAGAATGGCTGTTATCAAAAAGACAAGAGATAACAAGTGCTCGCCAGAGAAAAGGGAACCCTCATTCGTGCACTGTTGGTGGGAATGTAAATTGGTACAGCCACTGTGGAAAACAGTATGGAGATTCCTCAAAAAATTAAAAATAGAACAACAATATGATCCAAAAATCCCACTCTGGGCATATACCCAAAGGAAATGAAATCACTATCTCAAAGAGACATCTGCACCCCCATGTTCATTTCAGCATTATTGACAGTCACCAACACATAGAAACAACCTAAGTGTCCACAGATGGATGAATGCATAAATAAAAGGTGTCATATATATACAACGAAATATCATTCAGCCATAAAAAATACAGAAATTCTACCATCTACAACAACATGGATGAACCTTAAGGGCATCATGCTAAGTAGAACAAATCAGACAGAAAAAGACAAATACTATATGATCTCACTGGAATCTGAAAAAGTTGAACTTGTAGAAACAGAGAAGAGATTGGTGGTTGTCGGGGGTGAGGGGGTGGGGAAAATGGGGAGATGCTGGTCAAAGAATACAAACTTCTAGTTATAAGATGAATAAACTCCAGGGACCTAATGTACAGCATGGTGACTATAGTTAACAATACTGTATTGTATAGTTGTAAGTTGCTGGGAGAATAGATCTTAAATGTCCTTACCACACACACACAAAAGATAACTGTGAGTTGATGGACGTGTTAACTAACCTTCTTATGGTAATCATTTCACAATATATACGTATATCAAATCATCACATTATATACCTTAAACTTACACAATGTTATATGTCAATTAGGTTTCAATAAAGCTGGAAAAAAATAAATTAAGAACTACATCCCCTCCCCACACATACGCAGAAAAAACTATGGTATTTTCAGCTCTATGTTTGGAGAACCCTACATCCCAAATGTAAATGGGGAGGTTGTATGTATGTATATCATTTCGAAATGCTAGTTCTGTAACAGGATGTATATCTGGCCAAATGTTTCAAATCTATTATGAAAAACAGTTACAGAAAATTTAATAAAGAACCAAAAGGAACTACATTAAAGTATTTCATCCTTAGAAACACAAAAGTGAATTGAAATATTTCATTAAAATTTTGGTTTCTCAAAAGAAAAAATAAACAAGTGGGACCTCATCAGACTAAAGAGCTTCTACAAGGCAAATGAAACCAGGATCAAAATGAATAAACAACCCACCAGCTGGGAGAAAATATTTGCAAATCGTTTGTCCGACAAGGGATTAATCTCAGTAATATATAAAGATCTCATACAACTGAGCAACAAGAAAACAAACAATCCGATCAAAAAATGGGCAGAGGATATGAACAGACATTTTTCCAAGGAAGAGATACAGATGGCCAATAGACACATGAAAAGATGTTCAACATCACTAATCATCAGGGAAATGCAAATCAAAACTACACTGAGATATCACCTTACACCAGTTAGAATGGCTATAATCACAAAGACAAATAACAAATGCTGGAGAGGTTGTGGAGAAACGGGGACCCTCATTCACTGCTGGTGGGAATGCAAACTGGTGCAGCCTCTATGGAAAACAGTATGGAGAGTCCTCAAAAAATTAAAAATAGAAATACCGTATGATCCAGCAATCCCACTCTTGGGCATCTACCCAATGGACGTGAAATCAACCATCACAAGAGGCGTATGCACCCCTATGTTCATTGCAGCATTATTCACTATAGCCAAGAAGTGGGAGCAACCCAAGTGTCCCTCAACTGATGATTGGTTAAAGAAGATGTGGTATATACATACAATGGAATACTACTCAGCCATAAGAAAAGACACAATTGTCCCATTTGCAACAACATGGAAGGACCTAGAGGGTATTATGTTAAGTGAAATAAGCCAGCGAGAGAAGGACAGACACTGCATGAACTCACTCATATACGGAATATAAGTGAACACACGGACAGAGAGAACTGATTGGTGGTTACCAAGGGGAAGGGGGGTGGGGGGGGCACAAGGGGTGAAGGGTTACATCCACAAGGTGACGGACAAACAAAAATGTACAACTAAAACCCCACAGTGTTATAAACTAAGACATCAATAAAAAAAAAAATTTTGGTTTCTAAGTTAAAAAAAAAAGAGTCTGGCTTTTTCAAAGAGCCCATGAGAAGGCACTAAAGGATTCTAAGTAGGAGGAATAACGTGGCCAGCTCACATTTTAGAAAGATTGCTCCGGCAGCACTGTGGAGAGTGGGTTGAAGGGATAGTTAAGATGAGAAGAGACCACAGAAATAGTCCAGAGGACCAGAGGATAAACAATGGTGGTCTGGAAGAGAGATAGTGGGAAATGTCAGAAACAGTTAAGAACTCTTTTGGATATGGAGTTGGGGACCCCAGGCACCTTCCTAGTTATTAACACCCAACTCTGGATAGGTTGCCTGTCGTCCAAACTAGACTGATCAGTTAGTATCCTCCATCCACTGACATCTTTAGTCCGAAAGGAAGATGATCAGGTCCCCAGGAGCCCCCATGAGTCTGCAGACAGAAGTAGGAAGATATTTTATAAAATGCTTTCTGAGTGGCAGCCTCACCTCCCCACCTAACATATACACACACATACACATCCTTTCTTTGTCTTTATTACAAAGACAGGATTTCCAAATTTCCAAAAGGGAGCACATGTCAAAATGTCATCCATCCCCAGACACCTGACTCACAAAGAGAAGACACAGGAGGGGCCCATCACATACACCAAGCTATCACAACACTCCTTTCTCTGATTTTGCTCTGTCTAGAAGATTCAGCCTCAAATTATTTTAAGATGTTCTATAATTTGCAATTATGGAAAACCAGATTACTGACACTCACAAGGTCATAAACTGCAAAGAACAAGTTTGTTTTGTTTTCCTTTTTTAATTTAGAATCTTGTTAGCAATACATTAGTGTCATTAATAGAAAAAACAACCATTTATACAGTAACTCAAAATCCAGCCATTTAAAAAAATAATGTAGTGATCAACTATGACCAAAGAAAATAGTTCCTCTCTTTTGATTCTACTGACAAGCTCGGGTTTATCCTGAACTTTGAGAGACTCTCTGTCCTGAATGGATGATGACGTATTCAAGTAAAAGATAAGGAGTTATAAGCGTGAGTTTCTGAGGGATACTGCCTCACAAGAAGATCAGGAATAGCCACAGTCCTCCAGTTTACTCCAACGTTGGGATGTTTTTGGGACGACCAGCATAGTTTCCTTTTGAGGAGTTTTGACAATTCATCAACTTCAGGATTCAGGTCCTACAAAACATTCTTCCACATTAAAAAAGACTTTGCCCCACAGGAATAAATTTTTCATCGCTTCTCCAGTTTCTTGTACTTGGCCTCTGCAGCAGGGAGAGAGAGAGGAAGTTATATTTTTTAAAACTAGTTCTTACAAAGATACTTTTTAGTCAGCAAATTCAAAAATGTCTATTATATTTAAAAAAAAAAAAATCTATCAGCAGGGTCGGCCCAGTGGCCTAGTGGTTAAGTTTGCGCACTCTGCTGTGGTGGCCCAGGGTTCATAGGTTCGGATCCCTAGCATGGACCTACGCACCACTCATTAAGCCATGCTGTGGTGGCATCCCACATACAAAATAGAGGAAGACGGGCACAGCTGTTAGCTCAGGGGCCAACCTTCCTCAACAGGAGAAAAATCTATTAGCTTCAATCTCATCAGTTGTCCAAATTGCGTCCAAACTGTATGCACACTGTAAATGTTAACTATTATACTAGCTAAGAACAGATATTTGGATATCTGTCCAAATATCATCGATGTGCATAACTTAAGATTGGCATCAAACACACACACACAGAATTGAGAACCAACACAAGTTCACTAAGTTCTAACCCTGTCATCAGCACCTGCTCACTGGCTCCACCAGGATTAAGTAGATCTATGGGCACTTGAGCCACCTTACTAAGTGCCTTACTAAGCACAGGAAATTGCCTCTCCAGGCACTGTCCCAGGCACGCTCTGGGAGCCACACTGGAACTCTCAGGAAGTATAAATGTATGTTTCACCTTTTATTTTCTTATCCCTACCCCTCACTCTAGGAAAGCAATTTTGAAAGATACAGAAATTTTAAAAACCATCAGATAAGCCTCTTAATGTTATTGATTCCCTTTTTCTTTAAAACTTTGAAGGCATCTGGTACAATGCCTTCTACATAAGGCTCACAGTCACCATTTAGTAAATTTAACCATGGACGATGAAACTGTTAATCACCACCCATGTCAAATCTCAGTGTGCTACAAACCACTCCTTGAAGCAGTCAACAACTGTCAGTGATGAAAATAAAGTAATCTGTAAATTATATCTAGGATAAAAACAGCTTCATTATTTTTAATCATGGATATAAAAGCCAGAGCCAGTTAGCAAGGCATCAACACTAAAAGTACCAGTTTCCTCCTTAAAGGAAAAGTAATCCTTCAAGAAAACCTTTGATTGACTATTCTGTTTTTCAAGACGTATACCTACATTATTAAAGATGCTTCAGCCTGCTGAACCACAATTATGAGCTTGGGCTTTGTAACCAATCAGACCTGGTTTGGAATACAGCTCTTCCACATACTAGCTTTGTGTCCTTAAGCAAGTTACTTAACCCGTTCATCCAGTTTCCTCTTCTATAAAATGAGGATAAAAATCGTGTACTTACCTCATAGATTACTGGGAGGATAAAAAACACAATACATGCAAAACACTAAGAACAGTGCCTAATATATCTTTAAGTAATCAGGAAATGTTATTTTTATTACAACTACTAATAAAAAATTACCCTCAAGAGGTTTTTGTGAAAGTTAAAATAGATCATCGTATGCACACCATAAATGTTAACTATCATATTAGATAAGGTCATGTTGGCAGGGAAGTACTCTTATCGAATCAAAACAGAAATAAAAGTGGTTACCCAGTTTTTTTGAATATGCATCCAGCTTGTAGGCTGCCTGCTCAAGAGCAGCTACCTGCTCCTCAATTACATTGATCTGATCCAGATAAGGCTGCAGTCCAGCATCTTTAAAAACAAAGACAGACCACAGGTTTACATGGCATCAACAAGGAGTGTAGAAAAGAGTGAAAAAGTAACAATACTAGCATCTCTCCAGCTCTGCCTAAGACAGACTAGGTAGGGTGACATGATCCTGATCACCAACAGGGCAGATGCTTTAGAAGATGGTAGCTAGCTGATCAGGCTTGACTGTGACCTAGACAAAGTTAAGTCTCTCTCATCTACTAATTTTCCTCTCTTTTAAATTCCTTGCTCCTCAAGCAATCTTTCCATTACTGATTCAGTTTCTTGGGTACTCCCAGACCAAAAAAGAGCACCCTCAAGACACGGAACACAAATATAAGTCAATGGAACATATATTCTACCAGTCTAAATTAGCATTTTCCATTTATAGATGTTCTGGTTTCCTGTTTATAGAGTAGTCCTTTATGGATGTCATTGTTAAATCATTCATTAGATTCTGGCCACCTTTCCTCAGCCCCCTCTCTTTCTGGGAATAAACTGATCAAATCAAGATTCAGAAGCAGAAATAACCATACCACCAAAGCATACTAATCCTCAGAATGGAAGAAAGTCACCTTAACTTTGAAATTCACTTTCAGAAAATGAGCTCACTGAGGACAGGGGCCATGTTCCCTTGCCTTCTCCACGGCCCCAAGCACAAAAGAACATAAAATACAAACATGTTTAATTATAAAAATTATTACTTACACTTCTGGTTTAAGTCCTTTAAGTTTCTACTAATGTTTATAGCAATATCTTTCATTTCAAGATACTTCAGGCTGGTTAGTTTATTCATATTTTCCAGGAGCTTATAGTCTTCGCTGGTGGCTTTAAAACAAACAGATGTGATGCCTTTAAGATTTGTCTTAGATCACTGGAATGCAGAATTAAAGGCCAAATAGTAGTTCAAGGCAGGACCTAGGGAATGTTAAAGGAGTGGGCCACTTTTGATCTATGACATTTATACTCAGCCTGTGTACTCTGAATGTCTAAGTAGAAACTCAGGCAATAATTAGCAAACTATTGAAACCAAATAAGATCCAGAAGCATCAGGATCTTAGTTAGAAATGAAGTTATAAACTCATGTCCCAAGAAAAGGGAGGTGAAATAGTCTTGCTACCTCCACAGCAAGAAAACATGTAATTTGGGAGATGGCATCATAAAGATGTACATATATATATAAAAAATATATATATATATAAAATCAACTAGGACCTCACCACTTCTTAGTATCTCACTTATTACTGTGTGATTCTATATTGCATTTTATGCACTGAATTTTCCAAACTATTTGCGTTCTTCTCATAACCTCAATTCCATTCCCTATCCCTACTCAAAGCAAATGGCCTCTACTCCAATTTTCCCAAAAGCCAAGTCCACTCACATAAGCTGCCTCAACCTTTCTGCCTCACTTCTAAACTTCCCTGTACCTTAATATCTTCCCAAGAGGCAGAAGAGTTCCTATTCTTGCCAAGACAACTCGTCCTCCAGTGTGCCAAACCCTTCTACCTCTTCAGAGCCTCTCTTCAATCATCTCCTTTCTCTTGAATTTCCAAACTTTCTCCATCCTGGCACCTTCCTCTCTATCTAGAAGTATATTCAGGTTTCCTCCAGCCCCAAAGCACTCCCTCTATTCTGCTACACCTACGTGGTTTGCTCAATAAAGCAAAGGTGCTTCACCACTAACCCTTTTGAAAGAGTAGCTTACACTCACCGCTCCCTCTCCCTTTTCCATTCACTCATGGAAACCCTCGCAGTCTGATCTCTGCCCTCACTGTCCAGAGAAATTACATGCTCCAAAATCATCAGTGCTCTCTTAACCACCAAATCCTTGGCATTTTCTCAATTTTTATCCTCTTGAACTTCTCCATTGTATCTGACACTACTGATCTCCCCCTCTTCATGAAATGCTCACTTCCCCTAGCTGCCATAGCATTTTCTAATCTCTCTCAAACTGCTCTTTTTAGGTTTCTATGCCAGATCCTTTCTCATCCAACCCCCTTAACTATCAGTTTTCAACTTTTCTTCAGCTGTAACACATGACTGAATTTTACCTAGGTGGCACATTCCCATTGGCATTCCCAGGGTTATGCTAGCTTCCTCTCAAACTCAAAAAAGCACTTGTGCAAGTAAGAATGACAATCATAGCGAAATTACAATCTGCTTCAAATTAATTTTATAATAAATAAATGATTTGGAAGCCTAGGTTCTTTAAGTACTGTTATTAAAGAAAAATTAATTGTCCTATACAGGCATTCCCTTAGATTTTAGTCTAAGCCCACTTATCTACCTCTAAGCTCTCTCTTGGCAATCTCATCCTGCACAACTTCAACTCACACCACCATGTGGGTGACTCCCAAGTCTGTTTCTCCTGCTCTAATCCCTCTCTGAGCTCTGGATTCACATGTGGAAGTCACATGTTCTGGTAATCTCTAAAATCAGTCAAGCCAAAACTGAAAATATTATTTTCACACTAAACCTGGTTCCTCTTTCCAACTTCCCTATTTTGGCTGACAGCACCACCCAAGCTTAAAACCTCAGACACATCTTAGGCTGCTCCCATCACTCAATACCCACTTGAACAAGTCCTATAAATTCCACATCTGTAATGTTCTTGCACCCATGCTCTCCTTCCCACTCCTTTTCTCATCACTCTGTCACAGACTATCATTACTTTTCATCTGAAATATTGCGCATTTGTCTGTGGTCTCTCTCCTCCATCTCCCTACTCCCACTGCTATCAAATTAATCTCTCTAAAAAAAAGGTCACACATTCAAATAACTATGAGCTAGCAAGATAATGTAAAGCAAAGGCGTGCCCCGCCCTCCCTGCCCTGGTTTCACAAGGCTTGAGTGAAGTAAGCCAGGTGTATACATATTAGATACATAAGAAAATTATTCACTTCCACAAAGAAATATGCTCTCTCCCACTTCTTGGCACATGCAGCCCTCTTAATCTATTTACTTTACCAATGTTGAGACACTGGTACAGAAAACCATTTATGTACCACTACTAAAAAAACAAGAGTATAAGAACAGTGATAAATGGCAACTGATACCAGGTCTAAGTAAAAGGGAGAAAACAGGGAGTGCTGGGGACAACCTGTGTAGCACTGGTCCATTTAAAAGAGACAGCTGCTCGACACTAGTCAATTATAGCTTCACACAAATGGGGGACTAGTATTGCCAAATCTTTGGAATTTTTAAAGAGAAGCCAAAATCTAGATTTTGTTACTTCGTTTCTCTTGCTCAGAAGTAAATAAATTAGAGACTCACAACCCCTCCTATTCCGCATCAAACCTTTTCTTTCAGATTCTGGTTCCCAAATGTAGCTCACAGCAATTTCCTGGGGAAGTGAAACAACGTAATAAATGCTTCTAAGAGGCCACACTGGATGAAACTTCACTTTTTAGACCTTCCTCCACACATGGGTCATGTGTTCACCTGGAAACACACACTAGACCATAAAGTTAATCATGTCCCCAAGGATGGGTCACCAAATGCTCAGACCAACCTAATAGGTCCCTAAATCTACAGGTCACTCCCCACTCCCCAATTTCATTTCTCTTTGCCTCGGTAAATACCTCTGCTTTAGCCAAACAAACTGCTTCCTTATACCACCTCACTCACCAGTCGTTTCCCCCTTTTCGGCCAATTATTCGCTTCACAACACTGCTCAAAATACACCTCCCCCAAAGAAGCACTTCTCGATGAATTCTTTTTTTGTTTTCTTCACATTAGTCTACATTACAGAGGCCTGTAGAGTTGTATTAAGTATTCTGACGTGTTTCTGAAAGCAGTTCCTGAATTTCTCCAGACAAGGAACGGACCTCTTTCCTTCCCATTCATGACCTCCCAAACTTCTAAGAGGCATGTTTCAGGGCATGTGGGGTTAGGGAGGGAGCCGCAGACTGACGCTGCTAAAGCATCTCACTGGTGTCCCGAGCTCCAGCGAGTGGTGCACAGCCCTACCCGAATCCTCACCCGTCAGTTCCCCAGTCAGGTAAGTTGCCATTTTGGAGAACATGTCCCGGCAGAGCTCAGTGATGTCAGCCTCAGCCGGCTCCTTTGCTTCCTCAGCTGTCTCCACGGCGGCATCGTCTGGATCAAGGAAGAATGAGTAAGTGTCCTGCCCAACACCCGGTCCCAGTACAGCCACAGCAGCCTCTCCCCACTTCCCTCCACCTGTCCTCATTCCATTAAGTCGGCTCCATTGTCCATGTGCCATAATTCCAAGTCCCTCACATGGTCCTTGTCCCACCTGACACGCCAACTCCGCTCCCTTGCACCGGCCCCTGGCTCACACCCGATCCCGCGGCCAAACCATCTCAGCCGTCCTGACAGGACAAACACTCGCGCACACAGGGGGGCCCCTCTGACCTGCCTGCTCTTGCCAGGTGTGCCCCGGCTCCCCGGAGCCCCAGTCCTCCCGCTGGACACTTCATCCCTACCCACTCAGCGTACCTCGAACCGGCTCCCCTCGTTGGGTCGCGAGGACACCCTCGGCTGCCGCCGCCATGCCGGGTACCGCGCTGCTTCCGGTTCTGGGATGTCTGCGCATGCGTACCGGGCGTGCCCCGCCTTCCCCGCCCTGGGTTCGCAGCCGGCGGACCCTGCGCCTCTAGAGTAAATTATATCGCAGATATTGAATAATACTGAAGTGTGAGCGCGAAGCCGACATCGAAGCTAAGATAGGCTATCGTGAGTCGCTGCCAAGAGTCTCAATGTCTGAAACTGAGAATGCGCTCTTTCCTGCGGCCATTCACTGGAGGGTCACTAGTCTAGTAAGACCCAGGACTTGTCTGGGTTGAGCCCGGGGTTGCCTGCTGACCGAAGTCACCGGAAGCAGCTTACCCCCTCCCCGGAGAATCCGCACCTCGGCAGGTATAAGTAGCCAAAAGACTGCTGAGTGAATCCATGCTTTCGAAGGTAATCTCATCCAGGCTTTGGGAAACATTCAGGCATTGATGTCTGAGCCGAAATACTCTCCCTTCCAATGTCCTGGATTAAGACCAACATATTAGCCCCTTTTTCTTAAACTTTAGGCTGGCACCTACTTCTCTTCGATTGATACAGCCTTTGTTGAAGAAAGCTTAGATGATAACTTTTTTAGGGCTAGGATACGCTCTGGTTATCTCAGTTGCACTCAGCTGTTTCACGAGTCCCCTGGGTGTATAGAGTGTACTTCATGGGATGGGAGAACAGAGGTGAGTGAAGGGAATGGAGGAGAAAAAGCGACTGGGGAGCAACGGAAGGGGCAAAATGAGGAGGGGATAAAGGTCAAGGGAGATAAAGGGGAAGGGAGAGGGGATATATAGCAGGAGTCCAGATGCAAGCCTGTACACCCAAAATCTTGGTGTAGGAATTTTTGGCCTTATCTCCATCTGCACTCTCTCACCTGCCACACCCTACCCACACACCCCAAAACAGCTTCCCGCCACCCTAGAGTAAGGACTACCTTACTCACTTCACCCTGAGGACCAGATCTCTCTAGGTCACTGTCTCCACTCCATAATGGTACAATCGTAGCACCCACCATTTCAAACCATTCCTACCAGCCAGGAATTCTTACTTCAGGACTCCTGGGGCAGCCCAGCTCCTTCACGTTGTCACTGCCCTCACTCTACAACTCCTAGCAAGGATGAGCTTTTCCCAGCCCAAGTACAAAGATGGCTCACAGTTCCAGCCTCTCTTTTTCCCCCTACAATCCCAGAAGCAAGTGCAAAGTCCTGGTTTTCCCAAGGATTTTTATTGATAGCCACCAGGGAAACCCACATTTTTGTATGGAAGGATAGATTTATAGTCCAGCACATTTTAGTCCAAAGATCTCTGAATCCTGAGGTCATTTCTTTCCCAGATTCTCCTCAGGCTCCGTCTTCATCTCCTGGTTTACAGCCCCCTCAGTTCCCAGTGTTCAGTGGAATGTCCAGAGCAGGCCCTCCACTGAGCCCTTCATGAGCTTTGCCCTGGGAGGGTGTCACTCCAACTCCTCTGCAACATTGTAATCACCCCATATGAGAAAGTCTCCTTTCCTCTAAGGCTTCCCCTTCTCTTTCACAGGAAAACTCTATGAGGAAGACAAGAACCTGTGGGTGATAGCAGCAGATCTCTAGATGGCATAAAGGATAAGTTTCACTGGCAAGTAGGAAGACATTTAGATATTGCTACTCTTTGGGCTTCTACTTGTTTCCACAAATCATGGCTATCCAGGTGCTTAGGGAAAGTGATTACCCTCCCCTCCTTCCTTTATTCTGTTGTTATTGACCTTTTTTTGTTTTTTTTCAAACATCACAGCAGAGCTAGGAGCACAAGGAGTGAGAGGCCCAGTGGGAAATATCATTTCACAGAGCTACATGGCTACACACAGAAACACGGAGTCACAAGCCTAAGCATGATGCCCAGCCACACACTGAAGCATTGGCTCAAAAGGCCAGACACAGGGTGGGACTCAACAGCAGCAGTGGTGGCAACTGCTATCCTAGAAGTGGAGCGCATGTGCCAAGGGAGTTTCTGGGGAGGCAATGAGAGAGGAGTCTGCTGTCTGATGCTTTAGGACCCCTCCCCTACCACTCTCTTGCCCACCCTGAACTCCCCAGGGGGCTGGAGTCACAGCTGGAACTTGCTGCAGGTGCTCCCAAATGCCTTGTTCTCCCTGTTGGAAGAAAAAGGGACAGGTCATTTGAAGGAAGAGTTTGTGCCCAACTTTCCTTTTATCTGGAAAATCTTGATCTGATTCACCAAGCTCAGACCATCTCCTAGAGGCCAAGGCAGCCCTCAGGCCAAAGCAACCAACCTCAGGCCTTCCTTCCACCCCTGTCTCCCCTGACACACTGACTACTGTGAAGAACATGTTGCCTCAGGAGCCTGAAAATATAGGTCTTTCAAAAATGTTTTGCCTCTACCCACTGAATGGAAGATGGTAGAGTTCAGCTCTGGGAGCCAAGAGGACCCAGGTGAAGGGCTAGTCACCATGCCTGGGGAAGGAGCCAGCTGTACCTTCTTCTCCAGCATCTTCAGCTTTGAGCTCATAGCATCAACCTGGGACACGACTCCTTCCAAGACAGTCTCCAGCTGCAGAACTCTCTTTGTGAGCCTGTGCAGGATTTGAGAGACTCAGGGAGCAGAAATATGTGCCTGAAGGGCTAGGTATCTACAGGGGCAGGGAGGATAGAATGATGTGTGTCTGGATGGGGGCAAGGAAGGTAAGGCCCAGCCTTGTAGGGAGAATTAAAGCAGGGGCAGAGGTTCTCCCTGGGATAAGGATGGGGAATTGGAACGTTGTGGAAAAAAGCTCCAGGTAGGGTATTATAAACACAGTCAGCCCTGGGCCCCTGGTGGCACATACGTGTAGAATTCTTCTCCTGAAACACAGCCATCTGCTCTGGCAACCTCTGGACCCGATTCACCTGGTGGGCTACTCACAATGGACCGGCCCAGGTTCTCAATCTCAGTGTTGAGGGCCACCTGATCAGGAAGTCAGAAGTCCGAGAGGAGAATGACTCTGGGAAGCCATCAGCTCCCGTTCCATCACCTACTTTAATGGGCTGTTGCGTCTATGCCTTGTGCTCCAATTCTTTCTATTCCCCTTCCCTCTGAAACTTGAGAGACAATGGGATCAAAGTGGTGGTGTTGGACACAAAGCTGGCCCAATCTTTCGGAGGGAATCACCTCCCAAAGAAACAAAACACGAGCCTCTTGAAGCCTTGATTAATGAGGCGCTCATTAGAAGCCAACTCAGTTTGGGAGAAGAGGGATGGTACCAGAATTCCTGGCACTTTCCCTCCTGCCCTTGACTTCTTGGTCTACACTGGATAGGGATGAAGCAGGCATAGCAAGGGCAGCTAAGGTTCAGAGTTAAAAACTCAAAGAAGGCAAGTCCTCAGAAGGAATTGTCAGGGATTCTTGGGCAGTTGATCCTTTACCCCTAGACTGTTTTAGAGCAATGGTTCTCAACCTTGGCTATGCATTGGAATCACCTGGGGAGTTTTTTTTAAGTACTGCTGTCTGGACCCCCCAGACCCCCAGAGATTCTGGTCTAAGGTGCATGGCTTGAGTACAAGAACTTTTAAGAACCCCACCAGTGTATTCTAATGTGCAGCAGTTTGAGAACCACTATTCTAGAGAGCTCTTTCCTGCCCATTTATCAAGGGATTTTCAGTTTGGCTTTGTGTTCTGGATGTGTTGCAGGGAAGGGAGGGTGAGCAATTTCCTTACACTGCCTATCCACCAACCAGCGGGGCTCACCCTCTTCTCCTCCATGTCCTGTCGCATTTGTTCCTGCTCCTTCTCATCCAGGATGCAATTCCCATCTTGGTCAAACCTGGTGAAGGTGGCTGTGAGCTCAGTGATGTGTTCTGCATGCCCCCGTCTGAGGAGAACAGGATGATGAAATGACTTCTGGCATGCCATGGCTGTGATCTCTCGATTATGGACCCCCCCCCCCGACTCTTTTGCTAGACTCTGCAAGAGTCTTGCTCTCTGAGGAAGAAGGGGAACACATGGAAAAGCCAGAATCTCCGAAATCTAGCAATTTCACCCTCAGGAAATCACTTGAATCTATTTGTTCCCCCACTGACTCCTGCTGATTAGGTTCAGGCCCTCGTGATCTCCTACAGGGATTATTGCAAAATCTCTTTGCCTCTAAATAATCTGGCCCCCCCTCCGGCTTCCCCTTCACTTCCTCCCACTGAAATTCATCCTGCATAATGCAACTAGAGTAATTAATCTTTCTAAAGTGCAGGTCTAAATATACCCCTTCCCTGCTTAAAATTCCTCCTGGGCACCCTTATTCTTTGGATAGAGTAGTGGTGTTTGAGGTCTTTCCCAATGTGGCCCTTGCCCATTTCTCTGACCTCATTTCCTGCTATGCCCCACCTTTCATTTGATACCTTAGTGATGCTCAACTACTTTTTACTCCTGTATATGTTGCTCGATTTCAGACTCCTATGTCTTCGTATATGCTTTTATCTTTTCTTGGAATGGACTTTCGCTGCTCCTCCACGTACAAGTTATCATCCTCCAAAACCCTATTCAGACATCGCCTCTTCCAGGAAGACTTCCCTTAAGCTCAGAGATAGAATTGATCACTCTTTTTACTCCATTCTCCCTCTCTTCTAATCACTTCTCCTGTTGAACTTGTTCTGTGATTCAGTTTATTTGCTTACATGCCTGTGAACTCTTGGAAGACAAATAGTTTGTCTCATTTAACTGTGTGCCCTACTCATTGCCTGGCTCCCAGCTGGTATCACAATATGTTTGTTCAATATTTGATAATATGTTTAACTGGTAAGCAGGGAGAGGATGGATAAGGGAATAGACCAGTGTTTGTGGAGGAGCATAGAACCAAGATCAGAGTTTCGTGGGAGTAAGGGATGTATATAATGATTAGGGAATTATATTGTTACATTTGACCTAAGAGTTGTTCAACAAGGTCCAGAACATTATAGAACATGGTCAGAGACCTTTAAACCAAGGTCACAATTCTAAAGGTCAGGATCAGAGACCTATAAGCCAAGGTCAAAGGCCTATAAGCCAAGGTCAGGGGCCCATAGGCCAAGATCAGAGGCTTATAGGCAAAAAGTGTATGGCTGAGGGTCAAGGGCTTATAGACCAATGTCAGAGAAAGTTGGATCTCTGATTGCTCACTCCCTCAAAGTGTTGGTGAAATCCTCAAACTGGATCTCCTGCTCCCCACCCTGCAGGACCTTCTGCACATCCGAAACCCGCTCCTTCCTCAGACGTAGCCTCAATAGGGTCTTATTGTAGCCCTGGAAGGAGAAAGGAAACAGGCACCAGTTCCCACAGTCTCCTCATCATCCCTTGCTTCCACCCCACCCACAGGGTGCCAGGCGTCCAGGGATAAGTTGAAGGCACATAAGGGCACAGGCCTCTGTACCAGTCAAGAACAGACCAGGGCACAGAGCCTTGGACCTGGGCCCTGATGCAGATGTACAGCTCAAGGAGACTGAGTAGTCACCTGTTTCAGGAGGTCAGAAAGCTGCAGCTCATCTTTCTGTCCAGCCAACTCCTCCTTGACCTCTGAGTATGTGTCATTGATGATGGCCAGGAACATGTTCTGGAGGGTAAAGCAGGGACCTGGGTCCTTACCCCTAGACCCACTAACAGCATTGATCTTACTGACCCTATTAATGTCCCAGACACGTGTTCTAAAGGGGCCAGTGTTTTCAACCCCAGCTCTGCAGCTCACTAACCTCCACATCTCAGGGTCCCCAGGGTCCAGCCTTTCAGCACAATCCTGTTAGGGACGGCTCATGCTCCCTCATCAACCTAGTGTCCTCACTCAGTTGCTGCAGTAACCTGACCACAAAGATATCCCAACACATGCCACAGCTCTCCTTCATATAGGGGCCAAGCAATCACTGAAGCCAGAAACTTTTCAAGGTGAGAGTATAATTGTGCTCTCTTTACCATCTATCCCTCATCCATGTCTGTAACCACATCCATTGAGCAAATAAAGAAACATGCTGGATTTGTTAATAAAAATCAAACCCAAATCTTTCATGGTTGGCAGGGAGAGAGAGCAAATACAAGCAGTGGTAGTAAAAATAGCTGGAGATCTCCAAGGGAAGGGGAGTCTTGGAGAATAGGTGCAGAAGCTTCCAGGTGCAACCACTTCTCCTCATGGGGCACTTTTCTCTCCCTTTCCATCCTTGGATTTTAATGAGAGAGCCTACAGATTCCCTTATACTCTGCAAACTGCCCAACTGTGCTGACCACCCTGACCACATTAGCCACCTTTCATAAGATCCAGAAGCTCCCCCCATCACTCTCCATCCTTGATTTGAGAAACCCATCATAATCCAGAACATGAGGGGAGTCAAAACCCCACCCTACAGGCCCTCCACATCTCCACCCGTCAGGTTCCTAAATTTCCACCCCTCAGAGGGACCCTCACCAGGAGCACGAAGAAGACGAAGAAGACGTAGGTGACAAAGTAGGCAGGTCCCAGGATGCGGTTGGCATTGTCGATAGCATTGTAGTCAAAGTCCCCAAGGATGATCCGGAACTGAGTGAAACTGAGAGACCAGGGTCTGGCTTCGCCCAGAGCCTAACCATAACCCTGACCCCAATCCACACCCCTGCCCCACCTTCCTAACTACCACTCTTCAGTGAACTCAGGCAGACCCCTCATTGCACCTTCAACCCAATCTGATAGAGACAGTGAACTGCACAGATACTTGAGCACATACACCAGGGCTTCAGGAGACTCTCACACAGATGCTTTAAGCACAGACATGCCCACACGCATATACCTAGCTTCCCTAAGGACACATACACCCATGGAGCTGGAGGGTGAGGGGCCAGGGAGGAGTGAAGGGGGCAGGACACACACATGCACTTGATGAAAGTGCTAAAGTTTTCCACTTGGGTCCCGAAAAGCAGGTAGCCGAGCTGGGCGTAGGCAAAAAAAACGATGAAGAACATGACGGCAAAGCCCAGGATGTCCTTGGCACAGCGGGCCAGTGTGGAGGAGAGCTGGGTCATGGTTTTGTTGAAGCTGATGTACTTGAATATCTGGAAGGGCCACGTTGAACCAAGTGATGAAGGAAGAAAAAAGAAAAGCTTTGAACAGTCCACTCCAGTGGCCTATGGAGCCCAAAGGAGTTGCCAGACCAGACAAGGAATATGAGACAAGTATTGAGGAAGGGAGAATGAGTGCCCTGAGGTGGAGCTGGGGGTGAGGAGTCCCAAGGTACCTTGATCCAGGCAAAGAAGAGGTTGACAGCATTCATGTTGTTGTACTGTGTCTGCCAGAAGGCAAGGAACTCAAAGTCAGCGTACGTGTCTGGCTGCTGCAGGAGCTTTCCCATCAATCGATTCACCTCGAGGGTTCGGAATATGTGGAAGCCCACAGCCACAATGGAGAGCTGTCAACACAGGGGTCACAGGGGAGAGCTGGGTAGGTAAGACAAGTGGGAAAACAAATCCTTCCCTGCTGAGTTGTTGACTATCTCAGATTCAAATGGAACTGGGTAGGATGATTGGTGAATGTCTTAAAGCCCAAGAGAGGGCTCTGAGGTCAGTGGTAACCATGTAGGTTGTAAAGGACTACAAAGAACTGGAGCCAAGTAATTTTCTTTCCCCCACCACTTCGAAGCCTTGGTCAGGAAATCAATGTGTCCTGTTAATAGGAGGGAGACGAAGATGAAGAGGCAGAATATTTTAGTAGAATAGAAGAGAAAAAGCAAGAGTTTCAAGGGGACGGGTCATAAAGGCAAGAGACAGAAGAGGAACAGAACATCAAGTACATAAAGAAAAGAGCAGAGGGGCCGGCCCAGTGGTGCAGCGGTTTAGTTCGCGCTTGGCAGCCCGGGGTTCGCGGGTTCGGATCCCGGGCGCCCGCCGACGCACTGCTTGTCAACCACCCCGTGGCGGCGTCCCATATAAAGTAGAGGAAGATGGGCACAGATGTTAGCCCAGGGCCGGTCTTCCTCAGCGAAAAGAGGAGGGTTAGCAACGGATGTTAGCTCAGGGCTGGTCTTCCTCACAAAAAAAATATATAATAAATTTAAAAAAAAAAAAGAGCAGAGCCTGGATTACAGGCCAGAGGGAGAGGAGATATGGGAGACAGCATTTTCACACGGCTCAGCCAGGGCAACATAGCCTCTTGCGTAGGGAGCTGTTACACAGTGATTTGACCAGAAGTCATAAGGAGGACTTGGGACTCCAAAAGGAAGAACTTGGAGCCCCTATCAGGATGGATCCTCCTCCTCCTCCCAAAATGTCCCAAGTCCAAGATATCTGTCCCTCACCAAGATGACTACCAGGTCCAGAATGTTCCAGATGCTGCTGAGGTAGTGAAGCCGGTGGATGTGGAGCTCCAGGATCTCCTCCACTACGTAGTAGAAGATGAAGATGCAGAAGATGATCTCACAGCCAATGATAAAGAAGTCCCAGTTGCTGACATAGCGGATCAACTTAACTGTGCGGATTTGCCAGGATGGGATGGCACCTCCTGTAGCTGGAAACTCCACCACCAGTCTGTGGGAGGAAGGGGAGATGTCTGGTGGGGTTGGACTGGGACAGTTCCTCCCATTCCCTCCCCTCTCTACCCCTGCCATAGGGCACAAATTTAGGGAAGGGTCTCAAGCAGAGGAGAAGGGAACCAGGAACCGTGGATGGAGGGATGCAGTAAGGAAAGGAGACCCACCTCAAAACACAGAAAAGATTGATGTTGGCATTGTAGACTGAGAAGTCAATAAAGACCACCCGAGTGCCCCTGTCTAGCCACAGGCCCTCCTGAAGGTCCCGGAGTGCCTCCGCACTGCCCTGTCGGGATCCCGGAAGGTCCAGATAGTAGCCACCTCCACTGTAGCTTGTGAGCCGGCCCCAGTGAGAGGAGCCCCCTAGCTCATCCTGTGAGTGGTATGTCCACCTGCCATGGAAGAGGCCATCTGAGCAGAGAAGTCTGAGCCAACCCAAAAGCTGATCTCCCAAAGCAATGGAACACTTAATGATTGTCTGGGCTTTACAGTTTCGCATATATTGTATATACGTATCACATATAATATATACCTCACATATATTATCTTGTTTGATACTACCAACTGTTT
Source organism: Tapirus indicus (assembly GCA_031878705.1). Taxonomy (NCBI): domain Eukaryota; kingdom Metazoa; phylum Chordata; class Mammalia; order Perissodactyla; family Tapiridae; genus Tapirus; species Tapirus indicus. The sequence continues at coordinate 29,131,414 of CM062921.1, read as the reverse complement.
GAGAAGGGAAGGTAAATATTATCCACATTTTGCAGATGAGGAAACTAAGACTCAGATGTCTGAGATAATCCAGCTAGTTAGTGGCAGAACTGAACCTCAAATGTAAATCTCCTAATTTTTCACACTGTCACCCAAGACTATGGATGAGAAACCCAAGCCCCACTTTTGACCCCAGCCTGTGTAGTCCCCATAAGGGAAGCATCTGGCCCACCCAATCCAGAAAAGACCCTTCCTGCTCTTGTGGTTGTGTACCTGACTGCTAAACCCCTTGATTCTCTGTTCTGTCCACATACTTTCCTCCTTAGACCCTTCTTTCCTTCCCCTTCTTTCCTGTCCTATCTACCCTTTTTCTCTTTCTTCCCTAATTTCTCATCCATTCTCGATCCCTCGCTGCTCCCCAAATCAGTTCCAAGGGTCAGACTCTTCCAACCATGACTCATATGGCAGAGTCAATATTTCATCCATTCTCCATACCCCTGAGGGACTTCTGGGAAAGAAAGAATGCTTTCTCTGGCAAGACTACCTCCAGAGCAGGGCAAATGTGACTGTGACCTATGTGTGGAAACAAGTCCAGAGGCTATGGCTCTGTACCTTCTTTACCAGAGTAGGGCAAATGTGACTGTGACCTGTGTGTGGAAACAAGTCCAGAGGCTATGGCTCAGTACCTTCTGTGTTCCTGAGTGACCCAGACCAAGATCTCTAAACAGTCATAGATGAGACTCAGAGAGCTGTCCCCACCCAGCCCCCCCGCCAAGAGCCTCCATGGCTCTTTAAGGCTCAGTGGAAGTGGTTCCCAATTATTGGGATGGTGTCAGGCTCAGAGGGGCACGCCCTGCGACATTGGTGGGGGGACTCACTCACGCTGTGCCATTGAGGGGCCCAAAGGGGAGCTGCTCTTCCTTGTCCGGAGAGTAGATATCGTAGCAGTTCAAAATGTCTTCACGGAAATCCTCATGCACCACACAGGAGTCATTGCGGACCCTCAGCTGCCGCAGCCTCGGAACCCCCAGTAGCAGGTTCTCATAGTAGATGAAGGAGTGGGAGCTGCGGCCCAGGCTCTGGTTGTTGTACCATTTTGTCCAATATAAACTGTCCAGTAGTGGGCCCTGGGCAAACTGGACCACAAGCTGGGTTGGGCCTAACCCAGCCTCATCCTGACCCCTACCCTTGGAATGACCTTTGCCCCACCCCCAGCTTATCCAGTCTATTTCTGTTGGTATCCTCAGCTGATCTATGAACCTTGGTCAGATTTTGATCTTGACCTCTTTATTTAAAATACATTTTGAAGTTCAGCCTTACCTATGACTCCCAATACTAGTCTAACTACTTACTGGCTTGACTGTCTGATCAAAATCCTGATCCCACACCTTCCTCCATCTGACCCGTTAGTTTTTGCCAGACCCTTTGACTCAGCCTGATCCCAGACTGACCTCGTCTCTGGATATGGCCTGATCCACTGTCTGACATCTCTGACCCCTGGCCTGTGGCTTCAGGCCATTGAGAAGGTAAAGGGAGGGGTAGAGGAGATCTCATACTCACATCCCAAAAGTCCGCCATGCTGCTGATGGACTGGAAGGAGACTCCGGTGTCTGATGGGGTATGTAAGAAGAGCTCAGACATCACTTTGGTGTAGTAATAGGCACTGGAGCTTGTCATCCCGTAGGTCACTAGAAACCAACCCAAGAGACTGTGTCCTGTTCACTGTTCCTATCTCCATTCTCCAGAGGAGACAGGAAAGCCCATTGCCCTGGGGCCAGAGGTGCTACCTAGATGGGAGTCCATTAGACCTACCCCCTAGAGTTTGCTGGGGAGGCTGATGGTAGCATTGGGGAGACTAGGGGATGCATTAGGGAAGAGTTGTGGCTACAAGGTCTCCTCCTCTCCTCCCAACTCACCTCAGAAAGACTGAACTCCACTCAGTAATTGTCTCTTGACATTCTCATTCTGAAAATCCACTTTTCTCTTCCTGAACCAGCTTAACTTCCTAGTTCTTACTCCCCGGAGCCAAGAAATTCCTGCCTTCTGTATCAGGTAGTGCTTCCTTTTATTTGTCCTATATTTATGTCTCTGGGAAAATGCCTCCAAATTAGAGAGTACTCCAAAGCCCTGGCCAAACACCTTACAATGGAGATGTGATCTCTTGGACCGTGGAATCAGTGACTCTGCAGCCATGGGAGTAAGAGGTAGGTGTGGCATCTCTGGCCCTGGTGCATCCTGATGGGCACCATTGTCTCCTGAGAGAGGGAATCAGAGCATCCCCAGTTCGAAAAAGACCTGGCCTTTGCACTGAAGAACTGGATGTCCCTCAACCACTGTAACATACACACCTAGTCTAAAGTAGGGCTGTCAAGGGAAGCTATAAGTTTTCTGGTTAAAAGGCAGAATTTGAAAAGTATAAGCCATTTATTTTATAGATTGTCCCTCAGTTCAGATTTGCCTGATGTTTCCTTGTTTTAAATTCAGGTTATGCATTTTGGCGAGGAATACCAAAGAAGTGATATGTGTCCTTCTCAGGGCATTCTATCAAGAAGCACATATTGTCTAATTGCATCATTACTCATGATGTTAATTTTGATCCCTTGTTAAGGTGGTGTCTTCCAGCTTTCTTCAATGTAAATTTATTATTTTTCTCTTTGTAATTAATACGTATATTGTGGGGGAGATACTTTGAAGCTATGTAAATATCCTGTTACTCATCAATCTTTCACCTACTAGTTTTAGCATCCAGTGATGACTTTTGCCTGATTATTATTATTATGGTTATCAAATGGTGATTTTTCTCATTCACTTCTTTCTTCTGCATTTATTAGTTGGCATTCTCTTCAGGAAGAGCCCTCCTTTTTTCTCATTTGTTTATTAATTTATGTGTATCAGTATGAACTCATGAATTCTTGGTTTTTTTCTATAGTTTATGACTTGTTAATGTTATGATTTATTTTGTTACTCAAAATTTTAGCAGGTCATGAAAAACAAAGAAAGACGAAAGAATTTCAGATTAAAAGAGACTAAAGAAATATGAAAACTCAATGCAATATTTACAGTTAGGATTGAATCCTGGACTGTATTTTTTTTCTTTTGCTATAAAGGTTATTAATGGAATAATTGGTGAAATTGTAATAAGGTCTGTTTGTTAGATGATAGTACTGAAGCAATGTTTTTAGAAAATACACATTAAACTATTTAAGAGTAATGGGGAATTATGTCTACAATTCACTCTCAAACAGTAGTGTGTGTGTGTGGAGAGAAAGAGAGGAAGAGAATGACAGAGGAAAAGTGAGCATGGTAAAAGGTTCATATTTGGGAAATCTGAGTGAAATGTATTACTCTTGCAACTTTTCTGTAAATCTGTAATTACACCAAAAAAGTTTTAAGTAGGATTTGTCAGCCTCTTGGGAGCAATTCCCTTTAAGAATTTTCCTTTCCAGATCTTGGGCCATATTTTCTCCCACCACCCATCTGGAAAGGGAATGGCTTGGTGTAGACTGGGGCACGTCCATGGTCTTAGAGGAAAGAGAGGCCGATGAGTGGTCCCATATTAGGCCCAAGCAACATAATACTTTCCCAGAAGGGAAATCAGCAAAGAAGGAAGCATTATTCACATTTCCCCATTCTACTCTCTTAAGTCCAAGAAATGACTTTGCTTCTCTCTAATTCAAATCTGTGATTACCTGTCCTTAGTATCTGGATTTCTCAAGCTCAACTTTTCTGGATCTGGAAAATGGGCTGGAAATCAAACTTCTAACTGCTGAGAGCCCATCACACAGTTAGAACTGATGGCCAGTGAGCAGAACTTTCCCTAATGACAGGCTGACTACTTCTGAATGGCCACTAGATGGTACTCATTGCTATAGCTTTTTCTCTTCTCCAATTCTCCAATTCTAAGTTACGGCCCCAAGTTGACATTGCTCTGAACTGATTGTCAACCCTTTATGGAGGCATAACATCTCTGATTATTATCCAAGACAGTAAGGACTATGTATTCTGAGAAAAATGGCTTCACCTGCTCAAATGCCTGCTGACACTCAAGAGATTCAGTATTCACTGTTCTTTGTAACTTTTTAATTGAAGTACATGCATACAGAAAAACCAAGAAGCCACCTTAAAAACCTTCTAAGTGGGGCTGGCCCGGTAGTGTAGCAATTAAGTTCGTGCACTCCACTTCCGCGGCCCAGGGTTCACAGGTTTGGATCCCTGGCCCGGATTGACACACCGCTTGTCAAGCCATGCTGCTGCGGTGCCCCATATAAAGTAGAGAAAGATGGGCATGGATGTTAGCTCAGGGCTAGTCTTCCTCACACACACAGAAAAAAATACCTTCTAAGTTAGGGTCTAAACCTGGTGTAGTACCTATTTAACACTTCCTCTCATCCAAATACCCTCTCATCCTTTTTAATTCTTCTGCAAATTTTATACTTTGTCTCATGAGTGGGGGGTGCTTTCCCCCACCATTCTATGAAAGTCAACTATTTCTCATATCCCAAATTGATACTTAGTAGGCCATATTATCTATCCATCAACCTGATTATTCTAAAGACACATTTTATATTCATTAAACAAACATTACTCAAAGCCTATTACGTGCAAAACACCTTCCTAGGTGTCACTGGTTTCTATTCTCAAAAACTTCTATGGAGGAAGAGATGTCCCCGGATCAACTTATTGTTGTAGAATGAGCACAAGCTTTGGAGCCAGACTGAGGTTCAAATCCCAGCTCTGCCACTTATAGTATAGACTTGGGCTCTGAGTCTCTGATTTCTCATCTGTTAAATGGGGAATACAATACCTTTCTTTAATACTGTAAAGATTAAAGATGATGTCTTTAGAATGCATTGAACGCAGTAGGTGCTCAACAAGTAGTTTTAGTCACCCCATTGTATGCTCCTCAGGGGACAAGGACTGTGTTTTATTCATTTAGCATAGTGCCTGGTATCTAATCAGTTCTCAGTAAGTGTTCTTTGGGCTGAACCAAAAGTGGAAAGATAAAAACCTAATACAGGGTAGAATGAAATAAGTGAATCATTTTCAAACTGAGTGGAGTGGTATGACTCCATATTTGACCCATAACAGCAATGTCATCAAAATATTCAAGGGCCGGCCCAGTGGTGCAGCGGTTTAGTTCACGCTTTGGAGCCCAGGGTTCACAGGTTTGGATCCCGGGCATCGGCTGACACACTGCTTGTCAGCCATGCTGTGGTGGCGTCCCATATAAAGTAGAGGAAGATGGGCACGGATGTTAGCCCAGGGCCAGTCTTCCTCAGCAAAAAAGAGGAGGATTGGCAATGGATGTTAGTTCAGGGCTGGTCTTCCTCACACACACAAAAAATAGTCAAGGACAACTTCTGCTTAGTAGATGTTGGAAAGAGGCTGGAACATTCCTTAGTCCAAAGAGGAGAACAACAAGTTTATATAAGTCTTGGGTAAGAGAAACAAAGCCAGTCCTTGGCTGGCCTAAGGAGCAAGCACAGTCGACCAGTAAGTCTTACACAGTGTGAGGGAAGAAATGGTGCTGGCAGAACTGAATCTCCCTAACAAATCATCTATCCAGAATGTCAGATGGGTATCAGGCTTGGAGGCTGCAGCAGTCTGAATCTAAAAGCAGGGAGGGGGAAACCCAGGATTGCTAGATGGGGTGATGAGTCCAGCTCCTGTGTCTCTCTCTTCTTTCATAAGGAAATGTGAACTTTAGCATGCATCATAATCACCTGGAAGGCTTGTTAAAGTACTGTTGTAGGTCTAGATGAGGCTCAATAATTTGCATTTCTAATGAGTTCCCATGTAATGCTGATGCTATTGGTCTTGGGACCACACTTGGAACCACTGCCTTGATCTGTCGCAATATAATCCCACTGTCTTTGATAGAGTTGTCAAGAAGGCAGGGAATTTCTCAGTGTCTATTTCAGTGATTCTCAAGATTGGGAGTGGGGAAGAAGGAATAACATCTCTCCCAAAAGGCTCTCAGAACCTCCTCGGGATTGGGAGAGCTTTACAAACTACACAGACCTCTTACAGCACCCCTCCTCACCCCAGGGGAAAATCACTGAACTCATTGCCCTTGTGAACCACTGGCAGCTTGGAGGGGATCACATCCCTCAAGCATAATACGGTGGAAGAACATTGAAACAACTTGTTGGTCTTTCCTAGTGTCTTCCTCCCCTCATTCCACCCTATCAATTTCTTTTCAGGTATTAAGGATCATCGTTGGACTTTACCAGGAAGAACCAGCTTGTCTAACTGGAATACCTGGATCAGAGATTTCTGAATTGGACAGGGACTCAGCATATCCATTCCACCATCAACCTTCTCCATCTCAGAAAGAAACAACTGGAGTAGCCGTTTATTACCTCAGAATACCTGTTATATGCCCTGTGGTAATTGCTTGATATGCCAATTTCATTTAGTCCTACAAAAACCCTATGTGTTCAGTGCTATTATTAGCCCTATTTTCCAGTCTCAGAGAGCTGGAGTAACTTGCTCAAGGTAAACAACTAATGGAGCCAGGATTCAAATGCAAATCTGTTGACCTCTACAGTAAACTAATTCTGTTCAGCTCCAAGGACAGAACTATATCCAAGGGGTAGAAGTTACAGGAGGGAAAACTTAAGCTCCATAAAAGGCAGACCTTCCTAACCACTAGTGCTTTCAGTTATGAAATGGACTATTTCACAAACATCCATTTCACCTCTGAGAGTGTCAGCAGAGGACTGCCTGCTGAGGATCACATGGCAGGGGTTCCTGCACTGGCTTGCCTTCCTGGTTCCTTCCTTTAAAATCCAGTGAAGGAGTGGAATTGCTCTGTGTGTTTCAAAAGGTGACATTAGACCAGAGAATGGGTGGGAGCTGGAAGGAGTCAGACACTTATTATTATTAGTTTATTATTATTATGACACTTATTATTCACCAGGCTCTTCTTATATTGTCTCCCATAATCCTGAAAAAAAACCTCAAGTAGGAACTATCATCTGCATTTTATGCAGATAAATTGAGATCCAGAATGTTATTAAGTAACTTGTTCAAAGATCAAATAGCAAGCAAGTAGAACTTGGAATCAGACTCAGGTCTGCCTTACTCCAAAGACCAGTAATTTAGCCACCACTCTACATTACACTAATATATCACTCTCCCACTCAAAATCCTTCTGATTAGGGACTCTGACTCTCCTTTCCAAAAATTAATCCAAACGATTAGGATTGTGCAAGTTTATAAGGTGTCCTTATAAGAAAACTCTATTTGAAGATTTTAATATCTGAGTCAGAGGTGAATTGCAAAAGCACTTGATAAACTCAAAAGATCATCTGAAAAGAAGCTTCAAATTTCTTCATTCTGGTATAAATGGGTAATTGTATATAAATCTGTATCAAGAATTGTACTCTGACATGGATGAGTCCCAAAGAAGGCAAAAATCACATGCACAAAAATGTCACCTGGGTTATTTTTAATATCAAACAATTCCAAACAACCTACATATCCTACAGAGAGGCAATGGTTAAGTAAATTACAATATCATCGATTCATTTAATGGAGTATAATACAGCCAATGAAATGGTAATAAAAACAGAATGCAAAATTGTTTCCATGCTATTATCACAATTAAATATTTTAGAAAAATACTAAGTGTGTAAAAACTTGAAGGAAAAGTGGACTTTTTAATTAATGTGTAGTATAGTAGGTGGATTTGAATTCTCTTCATTCCCATGGAGTTCAATTAATGGTATAATAATAATAGAATATACAAACAATAAAATCATTTAAAAAATCTTTCCACCTATTTGTGTCCAAGTTATAGGCTGAAATTTCCAGGTGCTGGATGCTGTACTCGACTTTGTGACTGTTTTCCTAAGATCCTCTCTTGGTTAATACCATGATATATTTGAGGTGTCATACCTCTCCAGACCATCTCATGTATGTTGCTAGAAGCTGAATCCGGCCCTGGCTCTAGGACTTGGACAGAAAGCTTAGATCTAAGCTAATCCATATATGCCCCACCCCCACCCCCAGCACCATTACAAGTTCAGGGATGAGCATTTAACCCATTTCAGACCAAGGAGTCATGAAGAGAGATTTCTGGAACCTTTTAGGGCCTTCTCTCTCATACTAGATATAAATGAGAAAGCCCCAGAGGATCCAGCTTTAGGACGAAACTGATTGTGTGCAGCTGGCAGAACTGAACAACAGAAACAGATGGGTCTTTGACGATGTCATTAAGCCACTGGATTGATCAGCCCTGAACCCTGCCCTCCTTTGGACTTTCATTACCTAGACAATAAATCTCATTATGGTTTAAGCCAGTTTTCATTGGGTTTTACTTCATGGTAACATGGTCCTTAGTTATATGAAAACCATGACATTTTCAAAAAGATTGCATTATTTCTGAGGAAAATGGAGCTAGAAAACTTATGCTACTGTCTGAACATCTCTAGAGGGCAGTAGATGACTTTAGTATATCTGTGCCAAAGTCTGTATTAATTAAAATACATTATTATCCTATATTAAAGGGGGCTTGCTGACCAAGCCAACTGATGATGATATTCTAGGAACATACCTACCATTAATTTCTCAAGGCCCTCCAAGCTTTATTTCTGGGTAAAGTCAGATCTCTAGAATATAATGAAAATTTCTATATATACACACATACATATATATATATTTATAAACATTTTTATATATGCACACATATATACACACATATGTATTTTTGTATCTATAGACACACATAGGTATGTATACTCACACACACATATATCCCTACTCCTAAAAATTGCCCTTACAAAATGAGGATTTAATATGGATTTTAAGGAAGGCAGTTTTAAGAAACTATCAAAAGAAAAGTAGCTTCAATTTTCAACATTGCTTTTATCCATTATGATATCCCATGTCTCAAATAAAATCCAACAAAGCCAATTCTTCCCAGAGTTTGCCTCTCCTTACTAACTGGTGTGCTTTTTCTTACTCAACAATGAGAACTATGCAATCTATTTGTGTTTTCTTCCTTGCTTTGGCTGCCAGGAATCTCAGACTTTGTTCTCACTTGCAGCACTTTTGTTTATCTTAAGTTTTCTGCTACAAGTTATCTTCCTCCCCTATCTTTTCCCACTTCTCTGGCTAAGTTTTTTTATTATAGCTCTAATGGGCTATATTTTATTGTATCTGTGCTTTTTAATATAAGCTAGCTCAGATTCCTTTTAGAAATAGGTGGGGCATAAATATATTGTTATTAAAGAAGCATGACTGTAATAATTATTACTAATCATCATCACTGTCATGAGCTTGGATAAGAACTTGATTTTATCTATTCCAATGTTTATAGTAAAGACTGAATATTCTTGTCTTCTCTTTTGAAGTGCTGGAAGACTTCCCCAGCTCAGAGCAATAGCAAGAAGTTGGCGGTTGCTTTGTGCTTCCCCTTTCCCAGGTGATTGCCATGTAGGCCATAATATACTACTGTGCTCCTGCCCTGTTCCTAATTACTATTTAAGGAAACATAGCTGTCCTTTTCTAACAACACTCTCCTTGTGTAGGAATGAGATCCCTTCTCTCAACTAATTGACAAACAGCCTTGAAGAGCTGGGGTGCTTCTGCCAGCAAGTGTTTAATTCCTTTACGTGTCTACACTACTCCTCTGTTGAAAACTCTGCCTTTAAGTTTTTGACACTCAAAAGTCAGCTGCTTCTTCCTAAGCTGGATAGCTCTGAGGAAAAACATTGGAGATACTTCTCTAGAAACCCAGGGGTCTCTTCCGCCCCCACTCCCAGCCCTGATAGTCATTATGTGGATAGAACTTCCACTGTTCCTTCAGTCTTTCAACTGTTGAAGAGTTGGAAGTTCCTTGGGCTTTACCAATTCTATAAATTTACCCTACAGCTCCTCTGATGGCCTCTTCCTGACCCCCTCTTATCACCTGGCTTGCTGAGAAGCTCTTTGAAACATCACTACCTATTTCTTGGCACACTGGATCCAGTTTGGCTTTGGTCATAGAGATAATTTGGGTGAAAGGGAAGTTTTATGGTTATCCCTACATGGTGATTCTACTTTCTTGTGAAATGAAACACAATGTCCTGAAACTGTCCCTTCTTAAGCCTTCCCAACAACTTCTGATAATAGTTTCACAATAGCTTAGCTAAACACTTTAATACCCACTCCTGGTGGAAAAGAATCAGGTCTCATCAGTCTCCCCAGTGATCTTGTATCAGGGAGGTTATAAATACCTTGATTTCTCTAGATTCCATTAATTGTTGCTGCTCCTATGCCAAACTATGGACAAAATTTCTTCTCCTCCTATCTGGCATAGTCTGCTAGTTATTACCCAACACCTTTCCTCCCCTTGTTACATAATAATGTAATTTTACCTAGGGGCACATGACTGCCCAACTAAACACCATATTACTCAGCCTCTTTTGCAGCTAGGTATGGTGACCATTTGAGTAAGTTCTGGCCAATGGAATATGAGTGGACTGATATGCTTCCACTTACAATTTCTGGCTCAAGTTCTTAAAATGAAGGAATCTGCTTTCCCTTTCTACTTTCTTATTTCCTGCTAGCTGGAGTATGGACATACTAGTAGGAGCTGGAGCATGTGATAGAAGCCATATGTTGAGGAGGGCAAGGGAGTAAGGTAGAAGGAGCCCGGGACCCACATGATTGTGGAGCCCCATATTATTCCAGGGCTTCTTATACCTCAGACTGTTATGTGAGAGAGAAATAAACTATCTTATTTAAGCCACTGTAACTGCAACTAAATCAATATCCCAATTGAAGCATTTCATATGAATATATCCACGACAAATAGGTACTTTGCAAAAGAAACTTTTCTGAGAAAATTAGCATGGTCATAGAGGGAAAAAAGATAGAGTTGAAGTCAACAAACTGATAACACAAAATTCCTATCCTAAGAAATGTCAAGTCTAACTACAGATCTCTTGGTTAAAACCACTTACTAGATATACAGAACCTTTTTCCTTTCCTTAGTAGAAAGTCCCCAATTAACAAATTCTTTTGTTTTTCTTCTTGGGCAATTCCTCCTTCCAATCCTTTCTTTCCTTGCTATCCCACCCACACATTCTGATTAATGCTACTGAGTCATTCAAAGTCGGATTCCAAATACCTCATGTTTCTTAAGATGGACAACTGGCAGAAGAAAGTTGGGACCTGAAAATGAGGAAAAAGTTAACTTCTCCGAGCGTTCACTTGGGGATTATAGAAAACCATATATGACTATACGTGACCAGTTTCTTCTTAGGAAATCAGATTCAGGGCCAAAGAGTTTTGGGTTGCTACTGAAAGGAATTCAATCAGGCTAAAGATGATTACTCTGAGAAATGGCAAATGAATCCAAGAACTGTTTAGTGATCCCCCTAAAGTTTCTGGTAGCTCTGAGATCTTAGGACAGGAGAAAAAAAAGGCCTATAAATACTTGTCCATGCTGAATCAATGTAACAGATTATCTTAGGGATAAAATACTGAAATCAGATACCTAGACTGTTGGAGATGGGACAAGGGAACAGGCCACAAGGATACATCTGTGATTAGTTGCTGGAATTCTCTATTCTATTCAATTCTTAGTGCAGATGGAAAAAAGAGCAAAGCAATGGATTCTTATAGATTTAGTATAAGCTTAGCTGATGGTTTATAAACTATTACATGGTTCCAGACTTCCTTGAAGAGTTTATTAAGACAGCAGTCAAACCAGGAGGTCAAAGGTCCTGAGAAAAATGGATGGTCTTCTTCAGAGCCATCCTGGAAAGAAAAATACTACCCCAAATAGCTTAGTTCTTATGTTATCTCGAAACCTCAAGACACAGCATGAACTTCAGCCAATGTCATGAGAGATATATAAGACATAGTATATAGCTTTAGTCTCTAAGAAAAAGGGCACACTATTTCAAAATAGCTGAAGATGCCAACTGGAATATAACATAAGAGATCTGCCTCAGTGTGGGGGTTTTCCTGGTCAGAAGTGGTTCTACACGTGTCCCTGTAGAAGGTTAGAGAGGAAGAGTGCGCTTGCTTTATTTGTGTTTCCTTGAATGATTTGCCTGAGATCTCCCAGAGACTGATCATCTTGGAAAAACTAAGGTCAAGGAGAATAGTTTAGAGCTGAGATTTGAAGACTTTTGCTGCCTATATCTAGCTGCACCAAAAAGATATTTAATACTAGAAACTAAGGAAGCGTTAGAAGAAAAGCCTTTGATGTTAAAGAGTGCCATGGCTAGAGTCCTTGAAAGTGTGGACCCAGGAAAGATAGGAAACCAGGCAAGACAGACCTCAAACCACGTATATATATATATATAGGGGATTACCCAATTATGCCGCCACTATTTCATGCACAGTCTTAACAAATGACCAGAGAAAAGTAACTAAAGTAGTAGAGTTGGAAATGAGTGATTTCACTATATAGAAGGCCTGGACTTTACCTGTAATTTTGCAGCCCAAGCTACATGCATCAATGATTCTGTGAAGATTATAGAATCATCAATACCATGACCAAACCATATGTTCATCGAAAGCCAAGAATTGATTCTCTCTGGAGTTACAGGGTCTATTAAGGGTAGCCTCATCATTGATTGGCCTGTGAGATATTGCAAACTAAAGGCAGTCCAGGAAGAATTGTGTGAAGACAGCATCGGTCACCTAAATAAATGCATCACCTCCTTTACTACAGGGCATGCTCACTCAAAACACAACAGGAGGCTCTCGGATCATTCTGTTAGCGCTGCCTAAATAGCTAAGATAAATATAGCCAAAGGTTATCATAGGTTAGCATAAAGGAAGCCACCTTGCAGAGGGGAATCATATTGGAATTATAAATGACCCTGATCCACAAGACACCCCCTTCGCTTGTCAGCAATACTTTAGTTTGCAGGTAGCCTAGATAAGTACGCACCCGCTGTTAGAAATATGCATGCTCTGCTACTTTCTTAGCCTTGGCTTATACATAGACCTCCCTATTGCGATAAGGCAGAAACTTTGTTTATTAAGTTTTCCCAGGAATGTATCAACCTCCAGAAAGGAACCCTATGCTGCTATCTGTCACCAGTGACAAGAAAAAGGAATGATCCAGCGTCTCAAGGACTATAACACCAGATGGTCACATTCCAAGACTCCCCTTTTTTCAGCCCACTTGCCCTATATAACTGCTTCAACATTTTGTAGTTTTAAGGTAGTTCTTTAGGACACTAGTCTGCCATCTTCCCCTTTGCTAGCAAGCTGCAACAAAAAGACCCTTTCTCTCCTACCACTTTACCTCTGAACTGTTGGCTTGTCTTTGCAGTGAGTAGAGGACCCCTTTTGTCGGTGACAGTTCTATATATAGGGAAGACCTATTTAAGTAATTAACATTGTTAAAAAAAGAGACAATAGGCCCAAAACAGAGTCACCAAACCAAGACTTAATACCTAACCTAAATGCAGTTTCAGCCTCTCCCAGGAATGTAATCTTAACCAGTCAACCTAGAATTTCCTGGTCTGTACAAGTGAGTTAATCCTCTGGATAGACCCCTGCTATCCCCCAAAGGTGGCCTTGCCTGAAACAGTAAGCTCTTTTCCTTGTCCTGCCTCCTTGTGCCTCTAAGTGTCTTCCATTTTGTACAGCTCTTCAGAGCTGCTTTCTACTTGCTAGAAGGGATGCTGCCCAATTCATGAGTCTTTGAATAAAGCCAATTAGATCTTTAAATTTACTCAGTTGAATTTTGTTTTTTAACAATGTATTGATTGATTTTTAAATAATTTAAATAGAAACAATGTCATTACCACTTTGAAGGGCATGAACTCCTTGAAACACATTATCTAACTTTCCCTGGGGTTCAAAAGTAGAAAACGTTTCCCTGGAGTTCCTAGCAGGGAGAGCCCATAAAAAAAAATCTCAAGAATCTGTGTCAGGAACAGGAGGACAGGGAAAAGGCTTTGAAACAGTGGACCAGGGAGTAAAGAAGAGTCAAAAGCTGTGGGCAGGGGCCGGCCTGGTGGCATAGCCGTTAAGTTGGCGTGCTCCGCTCCAGCAGCCCGGGGTTCCCAGGTTCGGATCCAGGCACCCACTGACGCACCACTTGTCGACCATGCTGTGGCGGTGTCCCATGTAAAGTAGAGGAAGATGGGCATGGATGTTAGCCCCGGGCCAGTCTTCCTCAGCAAAAAAAGAGGAGGATTGGCAACGGATGTTAGCTCAGGGCTAATTTTCCTCACACAAACACACACAAAAATCTGTGGGCAGATGTAGATGAGAAGAAATTGCAAAGTGGACCTATTTCCCAGGAGAGAGAAAGAAAGGAAAGGAGGTGCTGGGAGAGGCAGCCCAGGACACAGAAATAGCCAGCAAGAAGCACTGTTCCTGACGCTGGCAGTTCCTCGCAGCAATTTTGAAGTGAGTTATTTTCCACAGAGTGCGTCAAGAGAGCCTTCTATATTGCTAATCATCATCAGCTGGCATTTCATCTCACAGACAGCATTTGTATGACTTCACACAGCCTTCTAGTGTAAACCAACCAAAGCCTCTTATCTAAAATACATATATATTTATATTTGCCTGGAAAGTGGCTGAAATTATACATCAAACTATAAACAGTGGTTAATATAAGTGGCCTTTAACACTCTTGAAATTATTTGACTTTCTTTTAACAAGGACTATGTATTAGTTAAAATTTTAATAAAGATATTCTGAGTTTTCTGGGAAGGGGATAGAATTCTTTCATAATAGAATGAGGAGAAACACTGTTTTACATTTTCCTCTCACACTCGCCCTGCCAGACTCTGACTACGGCAAAGCTCTTGCACATTCATATCCTGAGGCCTTAGTGGCTCTTGCTCAACCCCCGCCTCCTCCAGGCTGAGAGCTAATAATGTTAAAACAAAAAAGCAACCAAACAGCAATGACTTTGGACCTCCTCAGACTTGAATGGTTGCCTGCCTCAGGGACCTGAAAGAGTTCCCAGGTCTCTTTGACCATTTTGCTCCCTACGTCTTGCCATAGTCCCAGAGCACCCCTCCACCACAGCACTCAACACGCCGGATGTCACTGTTTGTTTACATGTCAGCCTCCTTTGCTCCTTGAAGGCAGAGGATGTGTCTCATGTATTCCAAAGCCAGTAACAGTTGGCCTAGGGTCTGACACATAGGAGGACTTCATAAATGTGTGAATGAATGAATGTGCGAATACCCAGGATCTTGTCCTTAGTTTGGATCTTTTGCTAATAAGCTCTCAACATTTCATTTGTCCTTTTTCTCTGTGCTGTGAAATAATCTGATTTGACCAGCTCACACTCATTCTCTAAGCCAGTGGTTCTCAAACATTTTGTTCGCAGGACCCTCTTGTAACTCTTAAAAATTATTGAGGACTCCAAAAAGTTTTTGTTTATTTGGGTTATATCTATCAATAATTACCTTATAGAAATTAAAACGGGGGGGAAATTTAAATGTTTATTAATTCATTCATTTAAAAACAATGATAAAAAACCCAATACATGTAAACATAAATAACATATTTTTCTGAAAAAACTGTATTTTCTAAAACAAAACAAAAAAATTTAGTGAGAAGAGTGGCATTGTTTTACACTTTTGCAAGTTTCTCTAACATCTGGCTTTAAAAAAGACAGCTGGATTCTCATATTTGCTCAGCATTCAATCTCTTGCAATATGTTGCTTTGGTTGAAGTATATGAAGAAAATATGACCTCTCACAAATGTGTTATCAGGTCAGGGAGGACCTCACAAACCCCCTGAAGGGGTCTCAGGAAACCCCAGGTAACCTTAGAGCACACCTTTGAGAACATTGCCCTATTTCCATGGCTAGAACCTCCACCCAGTCCTGAGGATCTGCCTGAGCATAAAGCCGTAGACTCCGCTGCCAGCACACAATAGCTTAAAGAGATTATTACCAATATTACTGGTAATAATGTGCTTACCTATGTACCACATTTCATAGGTTTCAGAGAGCTTTCCTACGCAATGTTTCCCAATAGCCTGTCAGACATGGTCTGATTATTTCACCTTATCCATGAGCAGTTTTCTATGAAGTTCAGTTTACATGATTTGCTCAGAGGCATTCTGCTGGCAAGAGGCAGAGTCAGTGTTTAGACTCATGCCTTATGAATACAAGCTACGTGTTCTTTCTCTGGCTACTTACACCAGCAGTACCTTGGCCTGATGTTATTTACAAAAATCTAGAGTATCTAGATTTCCTCAGCTAGTGCTGCCTGCTCTTCTGTCCCTGATCAAAGCGTAGTTATTGGTAGAAAGCCTTTCCTTGATCCCAAGATCTGGCACTTAAATGTACTACTGTATTTCTAGAGACCAATGACAGTCCCACGGGGGGAAAACTAAATGACAGGCTGTCACTCAGCATTGGGCAACAGGATATGTCCAGACCCACAATGTTCCAGGCCCTGGAATTCTAGAGCACCAGGAAATTCTGCACAGCAAATACAGGCCAAAGCTTGCTGGTGGGGCCTAAATCCCTCTTATTTAGGTTGAGCTGGCTCAGATCACCTCACCCTAGCATTAAAAGGACTTTGTAACTCTCTGTGTCAGGATGGGCCATGGGTAACTGAGCATGCTAGGAAAGGCATAAAATCATCATCCCATGGCCATTCTTAATCCCTGGCAACCACTTCTAGAGGGTCTCATCTTTCTGATCCTTGATAAGCATTATCCTGATGCTTTCAAACAGATCTCCAGCTTCCAGCAGGTTAAACTTTACATTTCAATGTTTTCCTAATTTATACCTTGATGTGGCATGAAAATTGATATTATTGAAAGCCTGCTATATGCCAGGCACTGTACTAAGGACCTTATTTGTTTTCTGCCAATCTCACAAAGGCAGATATTATTCTCATTCAGTACATAAGGAAATCAAGTCTTCTAGAGATTTAAGTATATTGACCTATCTTGCCAAAGGCTCATGGCTAATAACTGGTTGCATGATCATTTGAATCTTATTCCAGGTCCCATGCTCTCTCCATTACCACTGTGCCTTCACTAATATCATGGTTCTATGTGACCAATTCTCTTCTGCCATCATTATAGCCGCATATGGTATATGAGCTCCCCCACAGATATTTCCAGAACTTCCAATATATTTCAAAGACATCTTCTATGGAGGATCCTCAAAAAATTAAAAATAGAACTACCATATGATCCAGCAATTCCACTTCTGGGTATTTATCCAAAGAAAATGAAATCATTATCTCAAAAAGATATCTGGACCTCTATGTTCATTGCAGAATTATTTATAATAGCCAAGACATGAAAACAACCTAACTGTCCATTGACAAATAAACAGATAAAACAAATATGGTATATATACAATGGAATATTACTCAGCCATAAAAAAGGAAAGCCTGACATTTGCAGCAACGTGGATGGAACTTGAAGGCATCATGCTAAATGAAATAATTCAGACAGAGAAAGACAAATACTGTATTATCTCACTTATATGTGAAATCTAAAACAAAAAACACCAAACTCATAGATACAGAGAACAGATTGGTCATTGCCAGATGCAGGGGAGTGAGGGTGTGCATGAAATTAATGAAAGTGGTCAAAAGATACAAACTTCCAATTATAAGATAAATAAGTCCTGGGGATGTACTGTACAGCACGGTGACTATAGTTAACAATACTGTATTGTATATTTGAAAGTTGCTAAGAGAGTAAATCTTAAAAGTTCTCATCACACCCAAAAAAATTGTAACTGTGGTGATGGATGTTAACTAAACTTATTGTGGTAATCATTTTGCAACATATACATATATCAAATCAATGTGTTGTACACCTAAAATTAATACAATTCTATATGTCAATTATATCTCAATAAGAAGAAAGGACAGTCATCTTCTTCCCAATCTCCAAGTTTACTTCAACCTCTCTTGTTGATGCAAGATTTCACCAATCTATGGACAGAACCTTGAAATCCACTAAAAGAAAGCAGAATGAACAGAGGCAGGCAATCCTTACAATTAGTGACAGATGAAGAGCATCCAATTGACATTATTTGGCAGGTAGACACAAATCACCAAAGGTCGAGGGTCTCTGCCCTCCTCCCCAACTCCATGGTGACCAGACCCAGCCTTGGTCTGGCTCAGAGCCACTCCTATACAGGGCCAGTTCCAGGTGTGCCTTTGAGATAACAATACTGTCTCCTAAAACAAACAGCCATTATTTCCACACAAAGACTTTCAATATTTCCTGCGTCAACAAAAGGCTACAGCCATCCCACCAAGAAGACAAAGGGCTGGAAGCTCTTTCATAAATATCATGATGGTGGAGGGGAGGAGTGAAGGCAGGAAGATCATTCTCCAGCACTTTCTCTGCTGAGGAATAGGACCAGCTCCACCCATCAGGGACAGGGACAGTTCCGAATTACTGATCATTCCTGAACTATTCATAATGACAATAATAATGGCTTCCTAATCTGTGGAGCAGAAATAATAATATCTGTCCCTTACAGGATTGCTGTCAGGATCAAATGAGATAGTAGGTGTGAAAGCTCTTTGTAAGGTTTAAAGGGCTGCACAACTGATATGGTTATTATGAGAAGATTGATGGTTCACCCCATTGCCTGCATGAAAAAGATGGCTCTATTTTAGCCAGATGAGACTCCAAATAGCCCTGCTGTCTAGCTCCATCCAGTTCCTAGAATAAAGCATCAGGGAGAAGAAATGTGGTCCTTATGGGTGACCACTATAGTTTTCTAGGGCCCATCCCAGGCCAAATTGCTGGGCAGGTGATGCCTAATTTTGTTGGCTATTCTTTCCATCCCCAGGAACCCAGATTCTGGAAACGAGCCCCCTGGTGGTTAGTCCCTCACCTAGATCTAATGCTTGAAACTTCACCCCTGATCGCTTCCTTTGTCCTTCTTAAAACATATCTTAGGCGATTTACACAAAAATAAATACACATAACAAAACATGAGAAAACTGTCAATCCTCACTGGTGATCAAAGACAAATAAATTAAGGCAAATTGTACCATTTTATGCCTATTTAACAATAAAAATTATAAAAGAGAATATCCAGTGTTGGTGAGGTTGTGACAAAATTGGTGTGATCTTACAGTACCAGAGGCATAATAAATTTGCATGATTCCTTACAAAGGCAAAATGACAACACACAGCAAATACTAAGAAGATATTCCTATCTTTTGACCTAGTAATCTTTCTCCCTGGACATTCCCAAGGAAATAATTCAACAAAAGTGAAAAAAAAGCAGCAAGTATAGATGTATTTACCCTTAATAGGCAAATATTGAAATAACAAGATAAATGTTAATTGTGGTATGACAATAGTGATTAAAACAAAAGTATAAAGACTACTTAAAACATGAGGAAATGTTTATGATGTTACTGAAAATGAAAATATACCATATGATACAACTAGGTAAAATATGTAAATATATGGATAAGGACTGATAATGTGAAAAAGTGAAAATATCTTTGGGGGTGTGGTGGTGAATTATATTTCAAAATGTTTTTATATCATTTTTTAAATACAGCAATAAAAAGAAAGAAAAGTAATCAGCGGTAGAATTCTCTCAAGATTCTGCTTCTATTAGGGTAGGGTAGGGAGTTATCCTTGTTAAGATGTTGATGGCTATGAATAAATTAATGTGTATCACATTTGCACACAGAGAGGCTGTAGCAGACTCTAGTGGTTAAAAGCCTCAGAATTTGAGCCTGCTTCTGCTACTTACTTGCTGTGTGGCCTTGGGCAAGCTATTTGACATATCTAAACTTTTCCTGATTTGTAAAATGGAAGTGATAACACAACCAATTTCACAGATTCATTGGGAGTAGTCAATGAGATAATGTACATAGTGTAGTGCTAGGCACATTGAAAAATCATTCAATAAAGTTTGTTGTTTGCACTGTTAATAATAATGATGATGATGATGTGGTACTGATAAACTGAGGTCTGGAGAAAATGCCTTAACTTAAAGGTTTAACATCAGAAGTAGATGCTGCTCAAATGATACCATTCCTATATGTGGATCCAACTACAAACCTTGAAAGGTATTTTTTTAATAGACTTGTTAAAAAAATAGACTTTACTTTTTAGAGAAGTTTTAGGTTCAAAGCAAAATTGAGTGAAAGGTACAGAGGTTTCCCATACACCACTTGCCTCCACATATGCACAGCCTCCCCTACTGTCAAAATCCCTCAACAGAGTGGTACGTTTGTTATAGTCAATGAACATACGTTGACACTTCATTATCATCCAAAGTCCATACTTTACATTGAGGTTCATTCTTGCTGGTGTACATTCTATGGGTTTGGACAAATGTATAACGACATGTATCTACCATAATAGTGTCAGACAGAGTAGTTTCACTGCCCCGAAAATTCTCTGTGCTCCACCTGTTCATCTCCCCCTCCCCCAGGACCCCTGGCAACCACTGATCTTTTTACTGTCTCCATAGTTTTGCCTTGTGCAGAATGTCATATAGTTAGAATCATACATTATGTAGCCTTTTCAGATTTGCTTCTTTCTTGAAAGGTATTTTTTACAACCAATCTAGAGAATCAAGTGAGTATTTTGAAATTCCACTAGATAATACAAAGACAATTATTGCCTGTGGTTGTGTTAGATTCTTTATACGTTATCTCCATAAGATAAGTGTTACTATCTTTGTTGTATCAACAAGGAAGTGCCCAAGGTCAGAAAACCAGTAAGTTTTTCTGGCAGAGCTGGTATTTGAATCCAGTTTTTCCGACTCCAATGTTCATATCTTTCCACTATGCCGCAGCGTTTACCCTAATGCCAAATATGGGTCCTGGAGCATCTGAACCCAGTCACAGGAACTGACAGGGAAGAGCACACTGGTAAATGTGCATATCCAGCCCTGATGGTTTAGTGGTTAAGATTTGGTGCTCTCACCGCCATGGCCCAGGTTTGTTTCCTGGTCAGGGAACCACACCACTAGTCTCTTGATTGTTATACTGTGGTGGCTGCATATTGCTGTGATGCTGAAAGCTATGCCATCAGTATTTCAAATACTAGCAAGTTCACTCATGGTGGACAGGTTTCAGTGGAGCTTCCAGACTAGACAGACTAGGAAGAAGGATCTGGCCACCACTTCCAAAAAAAGTGGCCACGGAAACCCTACAAATAGCAGCAGAGCATTGTCTGACCTAGCACTGGAAGGTGAGAGGATGGCGCAAAAAGACCAGGCAGGGTCCTGCTCTGCTGTATAGAGAGTTTCTAGGAGTTGAAATCAACTCGGTGATACTAATAACAAAAGGTGCATATTCAACCACACGCCACTGCAGCTCTTAGAAGACAGCATCCTGATAGAACAACACAACAGCCACCCTGCTGTGTGCCAGATTCTACTGCCAGGACTTGCATTCCCATCCTTAGGCAGGAGAGCTTAGTCAGCACACTGATTACCAAAATCAGGTAAGTCTAGTTCAGTGTTTCTTAACCTTTTTGCATAATCTCCCAACCCAGAAGCCTCTTTAGACATTTTCTTCCTAATCACTCCCTACCCCAATTAAATTTTAATACCATATATGTATATATATATATATATACACTCTATATTTGCTTGTGTACTGTGGCCTTTTGGAGGGCCCAAAACTATTGCAATATCTAAGGGTTTTTTTTTATGCCCTCTAAGAAACTATTTCCACCCCCTTGGGGGCTATATCATCCCCACTGAGAATACATAGTCTAGTTGCAGATGGCCAGAGCTCAAGGAGGCTGACATGCCAGAGAGGTGAGGTCAGGACCTTGGAGAGCGCAAAAGTAGCCCTCCTGAGATGATGTCCAAGGCTCAATGTTGCTTGAAGATTTGCCTGAAAGAAGGAAGAGGCTGGGAGAGGATGGAGGCTAAGAAACTAGTATTAGTACTAGTTTACTACCTGTTGTAGGAATCATCAGAATGTGAAGGCCTCCAAATTCTCTTTCATAAGAAAGTCCTTGAGGGGGCTGGCACTTTGTGGACAGGGACTTCAATTCTCAAAGACAAAGGCAATTAAGACAAAGGCACAGCTTCAGGTAATTTAACAATTTCAAGATTTTTACTAAGAGCCCAACTCCATAGGAGTTGGAGGTTTTCAGAGGTTTGAAGGTATCAGGTCAATTCTCCCTCACCCTCCATCCCTGGTTGGGTTCATGACACTGAAGTGTAGTTTTATAGTGTCTGTTGTGAGTTGAAAATAATAATAGTATTACTTGTCATGTGCTAAGCACTGTGCTAAGCATATTAGTGGGCCATTTTATTTAACTTTCACAATAATCTTATCAAATAGGTATGAACATTATCCAAGACTAAGAGAGGTTAGCAAACTTGACCCAGATCACACATCTGATAATTAGAAGCGCCAGGCCTTGAACCCACTAGGGCTTCAGAGCCCCAGTGCTTAACCAGTATGCTATACTGCCACTAAACTGACTCAGTGGCCCTGATAAGGTTGTTCTGAGGGTTAAATAAAAGGTTCAATTAATATGCTTAGCACAGGACTGTCATCTTCTCCACTCAACTTTCCCAGAGATATTCTCTGACCCAAGATCCAGGGTTTTATCCTTTTCCTAGAATTAGAACTCAAAATTTGATCATGTCAGTCCTATGCTTATAACCCTAGACTTGCTCCCCACAGAGCCCTCAGGATAATATCCAAATTCCTTATTACACCTTATAAGGCCCTTCATGACCTGCCCCTGCTTATATGGCCAGCCTCATCATCTTTTGCACTTTGCTCTTCAAACTGTCTGCTCCAGCCACATGGATGCACTCTCACTAAACTGGGCCCCCTGCCACCTCTTGGGGCGTAGCACATGTAGTTCCCTCTTCCCAGAAACTTCCCTTCTCTCCACCTCCCTTTCAAGGAGCTAAATCCTCCTCAGCTTTCAGGTTTCAGTTCAGACATCATTCCTCTGTGTGCCCTCATAGATTCCCCAAATCTGGATACAACTGAAGTAATAGCATCACGGAGCTCAGTACTAGTCAGATCGCCCACGGAATATTTTGTCCAGTACTGGGCATCATATAGATGAGGTCTGGAGACAGGCAACCAGGCTGGTGAGCATTGTGGAACATTTTTTTACTATATGCCAGGCACTGAGGTAATGGCTTCACAGACATTATCTCACGTAAACCTCACATAATCCTATTGGATTGGGTAGGTACAGATGAGGAAACTGAAACCCAGAGAAATTAAGCAACTTGCTCATGGTCCTTCAACTGGTAGATGGTAGAGCTTGGTATTTGAACCCAAGTCTGTATAAATTCAGAGCCCATGCCTTCAATCTCTGCATAATATTGCCTCTGGAAACCATATTATAATGACTGGTTTAGTGAGAAATTAGCTATTTAATCTGGAGAACAGATGACCAAGGAGAAACATGATAGCCATATTCATTCAAACAATTGAAGGGTTGTCACTTTAGAGAGTTGCAGGGAAGTAGATGGCTCAACAGTAAAAAGAAAGTTCTATAAAGGAGAAGGTGAGCCCCTGAAAGGCCAAAGAATCAGTCATCTCTCTATCCCTCAGTCCAATGTCTGGCACAGAGGAGGGGGCTCCATAGATGGAAGGAAATAGAGCTGCCCAACAGTAGAGTGGGTTGCCCCCAAAACAGTGAAATCCCCATGAATACTCTCCAGGATTGGCCTGGTTGGCCACCTGACTGAGCACCACAGGAGGGATCATAGAGAAGAGATGTCTGCATCCTTGAACTAGATGACCTCTAAAGGACCTGGGACCCCAAGGATTCTGCAGTTATTGGACTGAGTCTATGACTCAGACTTTGGCAAGTCACAGACCATCTAGCATTCATCAGTGCATTGAGATCTCAAAAAGTGGAGAACACAAGTGAATGGGACTTCTGGGCTTCCAGAATCCAAGATTCCACTCCATCCAGCCCCATCAGAAGAGTCAGAAATGGTTCACCATAACTCTGGGAAGCAGGAAACCTCCCAATATTGCTCCAAAGGCTAACGTGGAAATAGAGACATTCAAGTCATCTATAGAGAAAGGCTCTGCCTGCGGGTTTCCGCGGCTGTCATGGGATCTGAAAAAGGAGAGGAACACTCCTTCCTAGTAGATGGTTAAGACAAATCAATATGTCAACAAATGAATTCTGACAGTCATTTGCTAAAAGGAATCAAATGGACCTCACAAACTGTACACTGGGTTGACTGTTCCCCAACTCACTGTCTATTTTCACTCCATGCTGATGGCACATGGTAAACATTTGGAACTGCTCCCTCTATCCCCACAGAATGAGTTCCAACAAGCAAGTGCTTTCTGCTCAAGGGCTCACACAAATGTCAGTGGCTCACAAAGATGATGAAAATTTTCATCAACACTTATGTTATCAGACCTTCAGATTCCACTCTCAAAAGATTCATGCATCCTAAAAAGAACGAAGCCCTCTGTGGGGTATAAGGCCACCTAGCAATGGAGGCACCTTAGTTGTATGGGTCCAAGCTGCAGCTTTAATCAACACACACATACACAACTCTATGAAACTAGCCAAAATTCACTTGTCATGCACGTTTTTAAAGAAGCAATTAACTAAGCACAAAGCACACTTATCTATAGGCCTTATAGCATCTGTTGGTTCACCTTTATTATTATCTACAATTCTTTGACTCCATCCTTCCATGGTTCACTGTTCTATCTCTTCACTCACTTCTCCCAACTTAGAGGCCAAAACTTCCCAGTTTGTATCTATAGCTAGAGCTTCAGATAAGCTTCCCTCAGTGCCTGTGGCACATGATCACCCCTATGGGGGAAACTTAGCCGCCACCACCACACCATTTGCATCTTTAACCATTTTATCAGCGATCTGAGCTCTAAGGCCTGCTGAACCTTTTATTCCTGGCTCTAAAGAAACATGGATCAGACATAGCATAAGGACTATGTGAAACCCACCAAACTATTTTTTTCTGAACAGAAAGGAGTGGTCTTCCACTCTTTATAGAAGTGTAAAATCTTCCACCTGCCAATAGAAAACAGTAGCTGCTGAGGGGGTGTCAGGAACTTGAACTTAAAAACTGATTCCCCTTGTCACTCTTGACAAAGAAACTCTTATTAACAGCTTTCTAACAATCTACCTTCTTCTCCTAAACTCAGTGACAAGTTCTTTTTAATCAAAATATCTTAAACTGAAAAGGTAATAAATAAAATTTTATTATTGATATTGAAAGATCCCAGGGCACATCACATAGATGGATGCTGTCCCCACACTTGTTGCCCACAGAGATGTGTACACAGATGTTGTACACATAGATGCTTCTCACAGACAGATGTACACAGAGACAGATGTTACTCACAAAGACAGATGTCCACCAGGAACACAGCGTACACCAAAAGCTCTCGCAGGGTGGTCTTGACATAAAGTTCCCGGTTCTCAGCTGTGTTCTCAGTCAGGGTTGTTCCCCAGAGTCCTAAGGGGCGTTGGAGAGATGCCCAGGATCCCCAACAGCAAGATACCTCCCAGTTACCCACCCACCAGTCCCTGGACTTTACTCCCATTTCCACCCCAGCCCCTTTCCTCACCCTTCACCTTATCCCTCAGCTGAATCTGACTACTCTAACCACAGCCATGCCTACCCTCCTCCGTCAAACACCCTGAGATGGACAAGGCTGACGGCTTCGGGTCATACAGAATGGAGGCAGGCGTGGAAAGGAGGTCCTTGTTCCCGGTGGGGCAGTCCAAGGTATCATCACATCCATGTCCTCCCTCAAACTAGCTCCCACATACACTTCTGGGCCCCCAAGAGATGACCATTTCAGGCTCTCCCTCTGGGAGACCACTAGACTGGCCTCTGTGTTCTGGGGCTTTCAGCTCTAACAGACAATTCACAAACCCCAAAGAGACACTGAGATTCTTCCTCTTCTTCAGATCATATCCCCCACCCCAAAGCTTTTGGTGACCCTCTTCTCCTGTATCCCAGGAGAACCCTCCCTCCACCAGGTACCTCTGACAACATGACACATCTGGAGGCAGCAGCTGGACACCAGGGTCCTGTGTACTTTCTCCTGGGGTCCATCTTCAGGCTTCTTGGGCTGGGGCTGAGGGGGGACCGCGCTGGAGATGGTGCAGATCTTCAGCGTCCCATGTGGGGAGGGGGGACCACTGTAGGCAGGATTGTCCCAGGCTCCACTCCCCAGTTTTTGCAGCTCCTGCCCCTCAGGACTTTCCACAGCATTCATGGGGGATGAGGTGGGGGACCTGGCACCTCAGGTACACACTCTCACGTGGAGAAAGAGGGAGCAAAGGCCCAGCCCAGCCTAGCCAGCAGATGGCAAAGGAAAGGGAGCCTGAGAGCAGCTGGTCTCACACAGCCTCTCCTCCTGCCTTTAGTAGGGGAAATCCATGCCTGTGTTGGGGAGGGAGGAGATGAGGAGGAGGGGCATGGTGAATGGCCATCAATCCTGCCAGGAGCTCTCTCTCCCGCTCACTACAAGTCCCAGGGGACAAGAAAAAAGGGGTTGGGAGGGAACTGGGAGGCAGGGGTTTGACGAGGGGAGTGAGGGGAACATAAGGATGATATGGAGATTGGGGGTGGAAGGAAGGAGGCATGAAAGAGGCAAATGCTGGGGGGAGAGGAGGATTGCTTTCAGATGGGGCCTGGTGGAGGGATGGTCCTGAGTCGGAAAGAAGCGGTGATGAAAGAGCAAGCTGGGAGAAGAGAGAGGCTGGTGGACTTCATTGCGGGTCTGAGCTAATTTCCACTAAAAGCTCCTCAAAGGGCCGACGTGGATTGGGGTAGGGACCAAGGCCAGGGATGGAGACTGAAAAGTGCTGCCTCCCTACCAGGCTCAGCCAATGGTGTCTGAGGCTCCTTTAATGTCTCTCCTTGAGCTGTCCCTGGATGGGGTGGAGAAAGGGGGCTCCCCTCCCTCACTCCACTCCCATAGCTGGGGGAAAAGGATAGTGGGGAGGAGCCCTGTTTCAGATACTTAAGGGACAGAGTCTCTGACTGTTGATGAAGAGGGGAGAAGGAATGCAGATTTCCAGATTGTCTGTGTACTTTTTTCTGAGTGCTGCCCTCTCATGGCTTACCAGTGAGCTATACCGAAAGAAAGGTGTTCCTTAAGGGTATGGGGCTCAGCCTAGGCAAAATGCTAAGCCCCGATTAAGAGGATGCATCAGAGCAAAGGGCAAGACAGTGTGACTTGGGACTCCTTAGGGGAGTGGATATCTGGACCCAGCTCAGCTGACAACCTTTTCTTATGGCTCTGCTTAGTACTTGACGTACAACTGCAAGCATGAGCACAAAATGAAAATATGAGAGATATCAAGACTGATCTGCTTTCTTTCCAATCTCAGTCTCTGAATTAAAACCCTGGCATGGGCCTCCAAGCACATCTCTGCCTACGCCCAGTTCCAGCCTCTGATCAGCTGCCCTGGCTCACCTATAGGCATGGGCTGTGGCCCAGAATTGGGCTGGCCCCACAAGTGCAAGTGGTTACATCCTCCGCGATGCGGGAGTAGGAGCTCTCTCCCAGTCCTGGCTCACCATCTGGGCTACTCTACTCCTGCACTGGCCTGAAGCCCACCATTGCGCTCAGGAAAACATCAGCCTGGGGGAAGTCATCAGTCTTGAGTGTCCCCACAAAGAGATCCTGATCCCAGACAACTCAGGGTGGGGCTCAGCTCATTCATAAACAAATGTACCCCAACATCCAAGACAGGGTTTAAAAGGCAGCAGCTGTCCTACCCCTGGGTCTGCTGCATGGATCTTCTGCCTCGGGCCCAGATATTGTTAAGGGAATTAACTTTCTGTCTGTGCTGGAGCTAAGGCCTCTCTGTGAACCTTCCTGGTTGGAAGAGTTCCCATCTCTCCATTTTATTGGCTAGTGAGACACATTCCGAGGTGATTGTCTTCTTTGGGAAGACAAAGCATAGGGAAGGAACTGTGCCACTATTGGCCATTTTGTGTGAAATCATCTGATAGTGAAGGAACAGGAGCTGCTGTCTCTCACCCACGAGCTTTTCAAACAGTTGCCAAAAGACCCCTGGACTGCAAAACTGAACACTGGGACAGAGGTGATGAACAAGAAGCTAGGAGAATAGTCCAGAGAAGTGGGGAGAGGAACAGGAGATGGTTTCTGATTCCTTAGGGGAAATTTTATATTCTGAGGGCAGCCTGTTACCAGCAGGGGCTTGGATGGACTCTAGGAGGTTCCTCATGTGGCGGGTCCCACACCCCTGTGAGTTTAAGGTCAGAGTTGGATTGTGTTATTCATGGTCACCTATCTGGACAACATTGCTTTTCCCTGCTCAGTCTTGAGCACTCCCTACAAGATCAAATGTTATACAACACAGCTTGAGAAATGTTCTCAAAAGGTACCCTGCATACCTAGGATATTTAATCTCACTCAAGAAGTTGCAAATGTGGTAATCAAGTGGGGTCTCCTGATGGTTTTTGTGTCCAAGAGTTCTCCATGTCCTCAAGCTTCTACTGGCACTTGACTTTTCCTAAGTGAGCACGCCCTGTTAAAAAGGGCAACTCATTTCAGAGGAGTCCTGTAGCTCTGGCTGCCTCTTACCAGTTCAGCAAAACCCCAGAGGCTTGAACTTGAAACCAAAACTCCTGGGTTTAACTCTTGGCTCAGCAACTTACTAACTGTGTGGTTCTGGGTCCCTTTTGAGACCTAGTTTACCTATCTGCAAAGTGTTGATGATAAGGCCTGCCCTGCTGACCTTAAGGATGGTTTAGGATTAAAATAGTAGAAATAGAAGTCTTTACAAACTGGGGTACTATAAAGCACAAAAATTTAATTATCTTAGCACAGCATCCCTCCGTGTGCACTCCACTCATACTCAGCACTTCATGATTAAGACAGATACCTTCAGCCAGGACTCTATTGGCATTGCCTTTGACGGACAAGAGTCCCAGAACTCTCTGTGTCTACACTCATTCCATTTCAGCTGACATCAACATAAGAGAATGATGGCGTTTCAACTAGAGAGTATTATAACTGTAGTCTTTGAATGAATGCACCTCTTAGAAGAGTTTTATAACCATATCACAAGCCTTGTGTTTCATCAAAACCAAAAGCACTGCTTCATCATAATGCCTCTGAGCCACTTGGTGAATTGGTCTCATTGCTTCACTGGGATAAAATTTTGGTCACATGCTACCCTAGTGCAGACAACAGGAAGAAGATTACCCTATTTTCATCACCAGTGCACTCCGTTTTCACAACATGCCCATCCCAGCCAGCTTCTTCAGTGCTACCCAGATGTACTAGGCCTTGACAAAGAGTTCAGAGATATAAAAGTCTATGGGATGGAAACTTGTGGCCCAGGTCCTTATAAGTTCTCTATATAAGTTCCCTGGGTTGAGTTACCTTCTATATTCTAGAGAAAGGAACTCTGAAGTGATGCACAGTCCAGGTTCTAGAGGAAGAAGCAAGCTGCAAACCACCTTCTGTGTCCTAAATAGTGACTCTCAACCTTTTTCACCCCAATAAACATAAATAGTAGGACACACTCCATAAGTTACAGTGGCTCACTATGGCAATGATTCTCAATGGAAGACACTGGAAATCACTTATCTGTAAGAAAGAACCCTGGGTGTAAGAGTTTAACTTTCACCGATATACCACCAGAGTCATCTGCATGGCAAAAATATTAAAATTTGAGTAGCCCAAGTTTTCAGTAACAAACATGGTGAACCAAACAAGCAGACCTAAGTAGGTTAAGCCCAAGGGAGTCCTCTCCTACCTGTTTTTATGTAACAAACACAGCACTGCACCAGGGGCCTCCACAAGCTTCTCAATACATCAGAATAGACAAGCCAGATCCATTGAAAGGTTCAGGTATATGAAGTCCTGTTGCAGCTCTCCCAGCCCAGGAAACCAAGAAAACAGCTTTTATTCTATTTCATCTGGGGCCTCACATAGAGGCTAGAGGTGACCTACCTCTTCATCAAAACGACTCACTTTAGCCTTTTACTTTCTTCCTATCACCTCCCTGATTTCAAAAGTCCTGCTGGAATACATTTTGCATCTTCCATCTCTCCAAAGAGAACCTTTTGAATGAGACTCTCAGTTTTCCTCCCATTTCTAGAGGACCTTCCTGGATATCTATGGCCATTCGTCCATGCCTTCTGCAGAAGATTGGACAGATGGAGGGAACCAATCAAACCTAAGTGGTAGGAGACAGATGATGCTATCAACAAAAATAAGGAAGTTGATTTTCAGTAGCTTAAGTCCCTAGAAATTTGGGTCTGAGGCCATGATTGTGCCCCCTTGCTAAGTGTAGTCCAAACGTCCTTGAGTGCTCCTGTGATCCTGAAGTAATCTATCAGCATTATTACTTCTAGGCAGAGCTCCAGCTGTGGCAGGCAGGGTTCTATAGCTAATGTCGAGTCTTAGGCCACCTGCTGGAGGGGGTGGAATGGGGAAGGAAAGAACTCCATGCTAGTTTGAGACCCCAGCATGGAAAGAAAGGGGAGAGGAGGAGAAAGAAAGGCATGAGAAAGGGGATGTATGACAGAGAGGCTTGGGGAACAGGACCTGAGAGAACGCAATTCTTTTTTCCCTCAGAGCCACTCATCAAATTTCACATGACACACGACTGACTGAATGTCCCAAGCCTGAATGTCCCATGATTGGCAGATCCCCCTAGTGCTCACTCTTCCGGCATTGTTTCAGGGTCTCAGGGCAATCACCAAAGACACCTCCTTGTCCCAGCCTCTGAGGGCCCCATTACAGGAGACAGATACTTTTACACTCAGCATCCTCATTCCAGTCATAATTCATTCCATAAATATTTCCTAAGTGCTGACTATATGGTAGGAACTATGCTTAACTCTAGGGATGAAGCAGCAAATAAGACCATCAGGGCCCCTACCTCGTGAAACTTACACTCTGGTGAAGAAGATAGGCATTAAACAAATACACAAATAATTTAAGATTTATAATCATAAAAAGTGCTGCAAGGGAGAAACACAGGGTGCTAAGAGGGTAAACAGCAGGAGACCTGACTTTCTGAGGTTAATGGGAACAGAATGGTGATTTCTCTCTTCCCCCTTCTTGTCCCTGCAGCAAACAAGGTTTTCTGAGATTCAAAAATATTTTACCACTAATATGCACAAGGAAACCGACCAATTTAAAAGACCAAACAAGCAGAAAGTTACAACACTGCAAGAAATGTTAAGATTACAGTCATCTTTATCCTTCATGGTCACTGGAATGTGAGTTGAGCTGGGCTTGAACTATTGCATTAGCTTCTTTCCAAAGACATGGAATCCAACCACTTTTTCACTCCTGGCGTTGGTTATCTCCTCAAAACCTGAAAAAGAGACAAATTAATAAAAGAGCTGGAGTAGCTGGTGAAACTACAAATTAATTAAAAATTTCCTGAAGTGATAGTTTTACAAGTGCATACTTATCTCCAAACTCACCAAGTTGTCTACATTAAACATGTACAGCTTTTTGTATGTCGATCATACTCAATAAAGGTCAACCATGTTTCAAAAAAAATTTTTTAATTTCCTGAAGAGGAATTCAGAACTAAGAGTTTTATTTTCTTTTATTCTGTTGGCCCTATAATCTCAAATCTAGAGACCTATCCTGATATTTCTATCTGTGTAATTGATAACAGTTAAAAAAAGGCTGAAAAATAGGAAGCCCAGTATCCAAAAATAGAAAAAAAAAGATTAAATAAATTACGAAAAATTCACGTGATGGGTCATTGTGCAGAAATTCACAAACTTTTTGAGTAATATTTAATGTCATTAGAAAATGCTAATCACATGTTATGTGAAAAATTCTGGCATGTATATCTACAGAATCCAAATTTTATGTGTATATTATACTTAGATGCATAGAAAAAAAGGACTAATATTAAAGAATAAAAAATTTAGTAATGGTACCTCTGGATGATGTGATTACAGATCACTTTTATTTTGTTAAATTTTTCTACAATGATTATGAGTACTTTCATATTCAGAAAAAATAATTATTTTAAAAAGCCAGTAGTCAGTAGTTATGTTCAAAAAGGCTTGAGGTTCATTTTCATCTCAGATTCAGAGAACCTCTTGGCTGATTACCTTCACCACACTAGCTCTGTACGTCAGCAAGAAATCATCACTGTTCATTTCTTGACATGGGAGTCATCCATGCAATAGATTTGCTTATCACCTGCTTCCTTCTAGACTTTGTATTGTATTAACCTCTAGCTCCTTGGAGATTACAGTTGGGAAAGAATATGGGTGAAATGTGTGACAAGTATGAAAATAGCTACAATGAGAAGTAATGTAATGAGAAGTGCAGGATCTAACAGCGGTCAGAGGAAAGACGGTGATTGGATTTGGAAGTGGGAAGTTCAAGAAAAGAATTTTGAAAGGAATGGTATTGAGAAGGACTTTGAAGGATGGATAATATTTTAAGAGACAGAAATAAAGTATAGCTACAATTTATTAACCACCCACATGCCAGACACCTTAGATTGCATTATCTCAGTCAATTCTCACGCAATCCTACAGGGTAGGTTTTTATTATCTCAACTTTACAGGTAAGGAAATTGAGGATCAGAGAGACAACTTATGGTGGAATCAGGCTTCAGAATCAGGTGTGTCTGACTACAGTGATAACGACTTCCTGCGTGTCATCTGTGTGGGGACAGCAGCATGTGCAAATGCAGGCAGGTGAGAACATCGTATGCTCATTTGGAAGAACAATCCCACTTTGACTGGAAAATAGGAAGTAAGTCTGGAAAGAGGGTTGGGAGCAAACATGGAAAGTCTCAAATGCCAGACATGTAATTCATTAGGCAATAGAAAAACAAAGAAGTCTTCTGAACAGAGTAATGAAATCAAAGCTATATTTTATGAAGGATAATCTAACAATAGGATGGGTTTGTTTGGGGGAAATTGGAAGCAAGGAAATTCATTGGAAGATTGCTGTGCTAGTTTAGGGACAGATAATGAAGGCTGAATTATGGTGGTAAAATAAGAATAGAAGGGAATGGAAAGATACACGAGACACCTCATAGGTACAACCTGCTGGGATTAGCACCTGGTTGGATGTAGGGAGCAAGGGGGAGAGAAATCAAAGGTAGAGCTAAGGTCTCAAACCTGGACAACTAGAAGGATAGTGGTACTATTAAAAGGGGAGCAGGGGAGAAGGATCAAAAGGAGTAGGTTTCAGCAGGAAGGTGATGAATTCAGCTTTAGGTATGTTTGGGTCTAAAGTGTTAATGAGACACTTAGATGATGAAATCTGAGAGGCCGTTGGACAATTTAGGCTAGAGCTTGAGAGAGTGATAAAGACTGGGGAGAGTGATGTGGGGATCACGTAGTGTTTATTGGAACCGTGGGAACAGTTGAGATTGTCAAAGGATTGAATGAAGAGAGAAAAGAGCTTGAGGAGTTGGAAGAAGGAAGAGGAGCCAGAAAAGGAGAGAAAGAGTCACAAGAGATGGGAGGAGAACCAAGGATATTCAAGGCACGAAAGTCAGAGGATGAGTGTTTTAAGAAGGGATGGTGATCGAGAGTATCAAATGGTACTGAAAGGTCAAGGGTTCTGATAAAAGCCTTTGGATGTTTAGACTAGAATCTCTCAGATGACTTCGGAAAGTGAGAAGGCTACAGATGCCTGATTTGGAGGAGTGGGGTGTAGAGGTTAAAAGGTGGGTGGTGAGGCAATGAAAGAAGTGGCTTCATTTAACTGCACAAATAATTTAGTATTTATTGAACACCTGCTGTGTGACCTTCTTGCATATCTCCTTGGGGATGTCCCAAGAAACTGAAACCGGGCATCCTCATCTTTCTGTCCTAAAAGCATCAGTTTATTCCAACTCCTTTCATGGTGCTGATTCTTTAAAACAGATTTATTGAGAGATAATCCACATACTATACACTTCATCCATTTAAAGTGTACAATTAAATGGTTTTGAGTATATTCACGGATATGTGCAACTATGGTGTTGATTTTAAAAGAGGAATGTTTCAGCGTAAAGTTTGGGAATCAATTCCTATAATTTATGCTGTAAATGAGGGAGAGAGAGGACCCGAAACACCAGAGTAAATTTTCCATTCCTACTCTTGGGAGCAGAATCACGAAGAGTGGGAAGCAACAACGGTGCTTTGCCTACAATGGCCACCAGGTGACAGCAGGACCCTCGCCCTGTCTCTTGTCAGTGAAAGCAGATAAACCAGTTCTGAGAGCTGCGCACTCAGGGGTCCTCAACCTAGGAACTGTTTCTCTCCCTAGCTCCTTCCTGTTTCTTATTCTTTTCTTCTGGATAACTCTAAAGGTTCATGTCTTGCTAACAAGTCCTGAGCCGCAGGGATTTATCATTCTGGAGGCCTAGTAGCCTTCTGTGTTAATCTGGGTCCTCTGAGAAGCAGACTGGATAACAGTACAAGAGTTGGGGGCAGGGGGAGTACACGTGTGAGAGAAATAAGGAAGGCTGGGAGAGCTGTCAGACCATGATGTAAGTCTGACCTTGAGTGAAGGAGACAGGGTAGGAAGATTGGGTGGCTTTCTGCAGTGTAGTTAGGCTCAGGGAGCCAAAGTAAACCATCAGGGAAGTTCTGTCTCCCAGGAAGGGGCCTGCCTTAGTATCCCTCTAAGCTCAATTATTGGCTGGGCTGCTCCTAGGAAGCAGAAGTTCCCAGGCTGCTCACCTGGAAATGTGGCCCAGGTGGATGCCCTTGGTCAATTATTCCACCAGCAGTTGGAGATCTATGAGGCCCAGTCTCATGGCCTCCACACCTTCATTTGGAGAAGGGACAGCCTTAGCCCTCAGGAGTCTCTCCCAAGTGCTATGTGTATTCCCCACCTCTAAGGGGGACAATTCAATCCCTGTTTTTCACCTCCTGTGCTGATTTCACTCCCCCTCCCACCCCCAGTGACCACAGAATAGGCTCCTCCCAACCCTTGCATCTGATTCTGTTCCTGCTCTCCTCAGTGAATCCAGGGATGAGCACCTTTGCAGGAAAGCCCTACTTTTACCATGCCTCTGCCTTAGGCTCCTTCTTATAAACCCTGAAACATGAAGGAGGTAATGGGAATAGCTGGGTGTTGGCTTCAGCCCCACCCACAGGCCAGGTGCCAGCCTGCCCTGGCAGGAAGCCAGTTGGCCAGCACCAGGCCCCATCCCTTTCCTGGTGTCTTGCTATCTCAGGTGATCCTTCCCTGGCACCAGAGTCTTTGGTGTGATTCTGGCCTCAGCCAAGGCCAAGTACATGATAGGGCAGTCATAGCTTTGCCAGGTGGTCCAAAGGATCAACTAGCCCTTGAGGGTCAAGAAGAAGAAGCTGGCATTTGTCTGGGGAAAGCAGAGGTTTTGTAAGGAGAGAGTTAGGGGAGAAGACTTCTGTGTGCCCGGCATGACAGGGACTGACCAGGTCAACAGCCCCTGTAGGCCTCCCTGAGGGGCCCGCTGTGTATGGGGCTCTGGGTTTGGCTCGTCTCTCCTGCTGGCTGATTCTCAGCTGAAAGGCAGGCTTGGAAGTGTGGGATGAATACAGTTGGCTCTCTGGGTTGCTGCTTGAAGGAGGACATGGAGAAATGATGGATTCTGCAAGAGCATCCCTGGGCCAGATGACATTGCAAACCCAGAGTGCCCTAGAGAAATAGAAGGAAATATCTCTGGGCTTTAGAAGGAATCCAGCCAACCCCTGGTGTAGGAGCAGCAGAGAAATAGCCTGGAAATCCACCATGAGCGCATTATTTTATATTTAGATGTCAAAAACGAAGCTGAGGGCAAATGTGGGATTTTGCCTTTTCCCTCTTGGGCAGGGAGAGATGGAGAAAAAAGGTGGAGTTGGGGAGTGCAGTAGAAGGAAGATGACCCAGGGGGCCTTCCAGAATATAACTTCCTCAGGGGTCAGGACCCTAGGTACCAGGGTTCATGGAGCCTGGATGGGACCACGGGGGCAGTGGTGGTGGGAGGACAGAGTGGGTACAGGACCCAGCCAGTGTCCTTCCCACTTTCTGCTTAGCATGTTTGTTCTGTGCTTGGAAAGAACCACTTACTAGACAAAATCTATGAAGAACCTACCACACACCTAGCAGATGTACCTGATATATTCCTACCACATCATTTCCCACTCCAATAAACCCAGGCTAGCACAACTTTTCTAAGCCTTGCAAAATAAGGTTAAATATGTGGGTAATCATTAACAGATTGTCAAAACACCTAGCTCAATGCAAATAAGTAAATACTTAAAAAAATGCTAAGTGAGTCTGTTTTAAATCTGTTCTGGGGCCTTCCCGGTGGCATAGTGGTTAAGTTCATGAGCTCTGCTGCGGAAGCCTGGAGTTTGTGGGTTCAGATCCCGGGCGCGGACCTACTCACTGGTCATCAAACCATGCTGTGGCATGCGTCCCACACAAAGTAGAGGAAGATGGGCACAATCTTCCTCAGCAAAAAAGAGGGGGATCAGCAGCAGATGTTAGCTAAGGGCTAATCTTCCTTTAAAAAAAAGATTTATTAAACCCATTCTCTTCCTAACCAATTCTAGGGGCACCTCTATTAGGAAGGGCCCCTCTCCCTTCCCTGAACCTGTACCCCACTTAATATGGTACGTTTACACTCTGCTGTCATCAGATACTATCCTGCCCAGTTGGCTATTGTGCTTTGTCCTGTTTCTCTTAGAAAACTGTGAGTTCCCCAGGGCGGGACCAGAACTCTGGCTCCATTCTGCCTGCCACAGAACAGAGAATGGACATTCCGCTGGGCACAAGGAAGCTCAGTCGACACTCAGTCCCCAGGTGGATACATTGACTCAGAGGGATGGAAGGGAGAGCAGCAGACTCTTGGCTGGGAAAGGCTGGGGGTGGGGGACACACACAGAGGGAAGCTTGGCTCTGGACACAGCCAGCTGCCCTCTAGAACTTGCAGCCGTGCTGTGCCCACTCAGCTGCTGTGTCAGTGCAAAGCAGGGGTGACATCAGCTGTGGAAGAGGTTACTGCCAGGCAAAGGGAAGGCCAGGGGAGAGTGGGCTGACTATCTGTGCTCCCATCACGAGGTGGCTAGCTCCACTGGGGGAGATTGCCTTGTGGGGTTGGAGTTCTGACAGGGCCTGCAGGGAGCAGCAGGTAGGGAGGGAGGGAAAGAGGGGAGGAGAGAAGCAAGAGAGAGAGGGTAAAAGGCTAGGAATGGCTAAGGTCCCTTACCTTTCACCTATGGGAGAGAGGGAGGCCCTGGTTTAGAATTCTGGAAAACAGTTGTGACCTCCTTCAGGGCACTCTTAACAGAGACAGGAAGTAAATAGGGATATACCTCTCTGACGACAAAAGCAAGGCTGGGGCAGGGCCCCTCTCCTCACTTTGGCTCAGCGCAGAGTCAGGGCAAGAAGGACTTTCCTTTTGGCTCATTTATCTGTTGTTGGAGGCCCTGGGCCTGTATCTGCCTGTCCTCTCTGCTGTCCATCCTAGATGGCATGCTCAGGTGTGGGGCTGCCTTCCCAGGCTGGGGAAAGATCCCCCGCAGGGGGTCAGGTCACCACAGAAATCTCCAGCCTGGCGCTGGTCCTGTGATCTCTGTCCCCAGGTCTCACCCACTCAGGCTGTCAGTGAAATCCCTGGCCCTGGCCCTGGTCTTGAGACCTTTGTTCCCAGGTCTCACCTGCCCAGACTGTCAGTCCCCAGGTCACACACTCTGCCCTGAGGTAGTAACTCTTCCCAGCCACACTCACCATCTGATCTGCAGACATACCTCTAGGTCCCAGAGAGAGGTAGTAATAACCTGGTAGAGGCTCCACCTCTGGTACATACACCCTTGCACGCAAGCATGTGTGCACACGCACACACCTACACATGCACACACACTCCAGCTGCTCTGTGCTTGACAGGGGAGAACCTGGGGGAGAAGGGCTGGAGAGAGGTAGGTCATGGATAACGTGGACACACCAGATGTCTGGTAACACAGGGAGCTGGTTGGACAAGTGCACTGGCCTCTTCTCCACCAGGGTCACTCAGCAGAAGACCTACAGTACCATCTCTCTGGTCTGGGGCCCAGGAGGAGCCATGTTCAAGGGTCTTAGTCAGTGGAGCATCAGTTTAGAGTCTCTTCTGGGCCTCCAAACTTGTCAGCTTCCCAACTCCACATCCACCCCCAATGGCCCCCTGGGATTTAGACCACCATCTCCTCCAGGAAGTCTTCCCTGATTCTCCCAAGCTGGTCTGATGTGCACCTCTCCTCTGGAGTCCATAGCACCCTGTGCTAAGCTCCATCATCCAGAGTCACAAGGATCTCCTCCGCTATGGTGAACTGCCCAAGGTCAGGACCTCCTTATGCCTCAGCACTTACCACTGTACCTGGAACCATGTGGTGTTCCATAACCGTTTGCTGAATGAGTGAACCAATATACTCCTGGAGGGGAGGTGTGGGGGCCCCATCCCTTGTTTCACTCAATCTCCTCCAGAAGCCAGTGGTGTCCAGACAGGCTTCAGAAGGGCAGACCAGCCTCATCCCCTCTCCTCTGGGCAGGAGGAAGGAAGTCCACTCATGCTAGCTCTCCTGGATGTCTGCTGCCTGTGACAGCTTGGAGCAGGGGACAGGGAGGAGGCCACAGCCCGAGAGGGACCTGCCCGCTTCTCTTGGCACAGAGAATTGGCTGGGACCAAACTCTGGGCCAGCAGTGGGAGCTGGCTTCCATCCCTTCTCCACATTGCCCATGTCTCATGGGAAAGCCTGAGGTCAGGGTTATGAAGACAGTTTGTCCAGCTCTGGCCTCTTGCCCTAATGCCTGGATATCATGGGCAGTGTGAATGGACAGATACGTGGGGCTGGTTGGATCACAACTTGCCTCGGTGTGCTGGTTCATTTAGGCAAGCTGGCACTTTAATCTCCAGATCTGGAGGGGCTGAAGCAACAGTGGCTGGGAGAAGGCTTGGGCTCAGTACCTGTCAGTCATGAGGGAGGAGATGGGCCTAGTTTTTGTCACTCATGGGGTAGGGCTTAGGTCAAGAAAATGTATTATCTTTATTTATGTACACCCAAAGTTTGGCTTAGATCTGTGTTAAAAGGTGTAAAAGAGTGAGGAAAGTGATAGTAAGGAAGGATAGAGTTTGAGGGCAGCTGGGGCTGGAGACGGTCCTGAGGTCTCTGAGCACCTCTGGGGCTCAGAGCCAGTCGTTCTGTAAGCCTTAGGCTCAGAGCCTTATGGATGTTGCTGGCCTCTCTTTAGCCCAGAGGGCACAAGGAAGGGAACATCAAGTGGGATATCCAGGTTGCATGAAGATCTGTGAACATACCTCCCCTCTCCACCTCCCAACCCCCATTTGACACCTGGCAGAGGAGTCACAGACCCTCAAGATGGGTGTTATCCAACGACCAGCCCCCACCATTGAGCTACAAATCCATCTCCCTCCTTTTTTTCTGCAGCCTAATGTGCCATAATCCCAGGCATGTGTCCCCAAGCTCCCTCTCCCTAAACATGTCAAGAAAAGATAGAAGGGAGGCCAAAGCTGTCCCCGGTGCTGGGGCCTGTCCATATCATAAATAGGCATTCATGAGAATCACATGATTTCCTGGGATAAAGGCCACCCATGTGCAGAAACCTGTCACAGGGACCCTCATCCATTCCCCAAACTGCCTGGGAGATCAGAACTAGATATATCAGAACTAGATACATGATCTTTTAAGTCTGCTTGCCCCCATTTCACAGAAGAGAAACTGAGAGACAAAGCATTGAAAGAGCAAGTCAGAGATGAAGCTTGGACTAGAGTTGGAAGAGAAACAGGCTCTGGAATTTTGTTATTTTCCATCCTCCCAAGTATCAGATTATTTTCTGAGCATGGTGGCCTACAGTGTCACCCTCTTGCTTACTGTGACATAGGGAAAGAAACTGAAACCTACAAAGGGTGTGATTTTGGTTGGTCCCAAACACTATAGAGTCAGTACCATAATGCCCAGGGCTCTGGGCTCTTCAGTATGAATCCAGGAAGCAGAGAGATGCCAATAACTGTCAGAACAACCAGTGCGCAGAGTGTGCCCATACATTTCAAAACCCTTGCCCAAGCCATGTCAAAATCAACAGAGGGACTGTCTTAACAGAAGTGGCAGCTGATTTTGCAGCCAACAATTACTCACAGTCACAGGAGGTGAGAAATGGAGAAGTAACAATGCCCCACAAGTCTGCCCCTTCCTGAAAGCCCAGGAAAGCTCTAGGAGAAGGCTGCCCTGACCACACCCCACACCTGGAGGTCTCCCTTTCCAGGGAGATCATGGCTTCCCAGGGAAGGCTACTGCACTGTGGCTGGGCTGCTTAGACTGGCAGACCCAAGGCCATGCTTGGAACAGTGAGGTCATTAAAGAGAGACCTCCACACAAGTGGAGGGGAAGGGCTGATGCCACTCTGAGAAGTGCCTCCCTCTCATCTCTCTTGACAGTGATCTGCTTGGGGTCATGTCCTTTCTTTGTGGGTAGAAGGAAATGTTGACAGAACAATAAACATCTTTGCCCTCTCAGCAGTGGGAAGAGGCAGAGAAATCCCCTGAACTGTCCTCCCTCTCGTCAAGTCAGATAAATGCAACAGCTGGGGATAGTTCAGTTGCTAGGACTCTGATGGGAAGCAAGATCAAATAAGAGCCAGGGCACAGAATTCCTCAGCAAGATCCTCACCCCTGGCAGAGGTCAGCAAGGGAGGAGAGGCCAGGCAAAGAGACACAGGCCCCTCAGCTCTCAGGCTGTCCCCTACCTGCAACTACCTGAAATTAATCTCACCTGAGGGAGATTCTGCCTGCTCTGGGCCCAGCTCTGGAAGCATCCATGACGGCAAGTCTTGATTACAATATTTGTGCCCCAAAAGGGAGCCAGAAAAGTCAAAAGTGGGAACTCGGCTAGAAAAATTATTAGGCACAGACACTGAAGCACCAGGCTTGTAGGGCAAATGGATAGCAGTTGAAAAAGAAGAAATGAGCTTTGGGTTCCTCTTGAGCAAAGAGTCTGCCCAGAATCTCCAAAGTTTCTGCATTTAGTAGAACAATTTACTCTAAATCCCCTGACCATTTTTTTTCTACAACTGACATTATACATCTATTTATTTTGTTAATAGTCTCTCCCACCAGAATGTAAGCTCCATGAAGGCAGAACATGGAGCTTATTCACCAGTGTCCCAGCTCCCAGGACAGTGCCTGCTCCATAATAGGGCTCAAGAAATAGTTATTGCATTTTGAGTGAAGGAAGGAATGAATGAAGCAAATCTTAGGACTCCTTTTCCTGGGAGTGGAAATCCCCTCTCCCGGGCAACCACGTTCTGACTTCTCTCACTATAGACTAGTTTTTCCTGTTATTGGATTTCATACAAAGGGAATCAGTCAGTATGTACTTTTGGTGTCTAACTTCTTTGGTAAGCATGTTTCTGAGAATCACCCATGCTGTTGCATGTATTTGTAGTTCCTTCTTTTCAATTCCAAGTGTCCATTTTATGAATGTTCCATAAATTGTTTATCTGTTCTATTGGCAAACTTTTGGGATTTTTCCCTTTTGAGGCCACAATGAATGAAGATGTGATGAATTTTCTTGTACAAGTCTTTTTGTGGACATCCTTTTTTTTTTTTGTGAGGAAGACCAGCCCTGAGCTAACATCTGTTGCCAATCCTCCTCTTTTTTTTTTTTTTAGAAGATCTTTTTATTTTTATTTTTATTTTTTATTTTATTTATTTATTTATTTTTTTTTGTGGGGAAGACCAGCCCTGAGCTAACATCTGTTGCCAATCTTCCCCTTTTTGCTGAGGAAGACTGGCCCTGGGCTAACATCCGTTCCCATCTTCCTCCACTTTATATGGGACGCCGCCACCGCGTGGCTGACAAGCAGTGCGTCGGCGGGCGTCCAGGATCTGAACCAGTGAACCCCGGGCTGCCAAGCGCGAACTAAACCGCTGCGCCACCAGGCAGCCCCTGTGGGCATCCATTTTAATTTCACTGGAGGAAACTTCTAGGAGTAGAATTACTGGATCTTAGGATAGATGAATGTTTAACATTACAAGAAACTGCCAAACTGTTTCCAAGGTAGTTGGACCATTTCATACTTCCACTAGCATTGCATAAGAGTTTCAGTTGTTCCACATGCTCACCAACATTTAGTGTTCTCAGTCTTATTTATTTATTTTTTCTGCTGAGGAAGAATTGCCCTGAGCTAACATCTGCACCAATCTTCTTCTATTTTATATGTAGGTTGCTGCCGCAGCATGGCTGATGAGTGGTGTAGGTCTGTGCCTGGATCTGAACCTGTAAACCTGGGCTGCAGAAGTGGGGCGTGCTGAACTTAACCACTATGCCAAGGGACCAGCCCATCCCCCTATCCTTGACCTTTCTAAATTCACTTACCAATTTTGGCTTTTTTTTAAATGGATTCCATATGGTTTTCCATATACACAATTATGTCTTCCACAAATAATGACAGTTTTACCTCTTCTTTTCCTATCTTTATGCCTTTCATTTATTTTTCTTGCCTATCGCACCAGCTAGAATTTTTAGCACAATGTTGAATAGAAGTGTTAAGAGCAGACCTGCTTGCCTTTATCTTAGGGAAACGGGATTTAATATTTCACCATTAAGTATAATACTAGCTGCAGGCTTTTTGTATATGTTCTTTATCAGGTTAGGGAGGTTTCTTTCAATTCCCAGATTCCCAGGATATTTTTATTTTGTATCTGAGAGATTTTCCCCCTAGGCTTTAACAACAGTACTGAGCCCTCTTAGTGTTTCCTTCTGCACATCAGTATCACCCAAATGCACAGTTGCTTCCCTTACTCTTAGCAACCAGCTCAGAGTCAAAGGTTTCCTATACATT
The DNA here is from genome assembly GCA_031878705.1 of Tapirus indicus. Lineage (NCBI taxonomy): Eukaryota > Metazoa > Chordata > Mammalia > Perissodactyla > Tapiridae > Tapirus > Tapirus indicus. The sequence goes on along the minus strand of CM062921.1, from coordinate 29,088,718 downwards.
TACCTCCTACTAGGCCCCATGAAAGAAGGCAGCAGGAGCCCTACCTCAAAGGGCTTGGAGTTTGATAAGAGAAATAAGATACATGGAGGTGGTTATTAAGTCCATGTAAGAAGTGCCATAAATGATGGGGCAAGCTCTCTGGAGGCCCCAGGTGTGAGACAGAACATATCTAGCAGTCATGAAGATCAGGGGAGGCTTTACAAAAGGGATGGAGCTTGAATTTGGCCTTGAAGAATGAGTAATATCTTGACAGGTGGAATTGAGGGGGAGAAAAAGTTGGGAAGATGGAGCAGATTTAGAAATCAGCAAGAACGCAGTTTGATGAAGGTGTAAGTTATACCAAGCAGGTAGTGAGAATTAAAGCTGGAACAGGAAGCTCAGGGTCAAATCACAGAGCACTTTGAATATTCTAATAGTGACTTACTATGTGTCCAATAACGTATTAATCACCTTCATACATTATTTAATATGCAGAAAAAATTTGCAAAACAAACCTTATTATCCCCATTTTGCAAATCAGGAAATTGAAGCTCACAGAACAAAGTAAATTGCCCAAGGTTAACTCTAGTCTCAGTAAATTTCAGAACAAGGATCTTGGCCTAATACTTCCTTTTTTTCTCCCTTCTACAGCATTGTTTCACATAGTTGTGATCACATAAATATATGTTTTGGTCCTACTTTGTTAACATTATAGCATGAACATTTTCCCAGTCATTAGAAATGCCTCTTACACTATATTTTTATTAGTGTTGGCTGCGTGAAGCTGTATCATAGTTTATAGTTTTTGTAATACTATTTTGTAATATTTGTATAATATTTTGTAATATTATAGTATTGTAACATTATTTTTAATATTATAAATAATGCTGTGGTGAATATGTTTGTGAATCAATTTATCCTTAAGTCTTTGGTAGTGATGAATTACATATCACTTATTTTGTATTGAATATTTAGTAAAGTTCAACATTTTTCAAGTGTTTGTTTGCCATCTATATGTCTTCTCTTATGAAATACCTATTCAGTTCCTTTGCTCCTTTCTCATTTTGAGTTTTAGTTAAGTTTATCAGTCTGTATGAGCCATTTACATATAAAGACTATTAACTTTTTGGTGTCATAATTGTTGGGACAATTTGTTCCTTTTGTTGCAATAGGGCCCCTTGACCAAGAAACAAACTTAGAATCCCAGTCAGTGTATTGGTTTGGCCATTGTCACTTGACAGCCATAGTGTGACCCAGGTCTCAGGAGTGGAGGTGTTCTCTGCTGCAAGGGGAAATGAATTTCCAGTTAGGGAAATAGGATAAAAACATTCTCAGATGACTAATTTGAGGTGGCTTTTTTTTTCTTTTTCCAGTGTTTTAAGCATCTCTAAATTTTTTATGCTAACAAAGGAGAATAGAGGGGTGGCTGAAATAGACACTAACACTGTATCATTCAATTCTAAATTATGTTCTCATCTGGGTCATATCAAAAGTAGTGACAGTTTCCCAAGGGCACGCCTGAGGGACAATTACAATTCTGGCAAATTGTTGTATTGAGATACCCCTGTGGGTCCATTATGTTACCTGGCTGTGCTGGGTAAGAGGAGCTCAGGATTTCCTAACAGGACACCTGGAGAAACGGGGGTGAACCAGAGAGACTTTCCAAGCGCAGATTTGCATTCTCGACCCTGTCCTGAATATGAACAATTCCTTGCCTATAATAACCAGATCCAGGAACACTCAGAAGGGCTGAATGAACAGGGAAACTGTTTTCTGTGACTTCTTGCTACTGACACCTTATTATCTAAAATGGCTAAAGAGAGTCTGTCTCTTCTTGCTCTCTTGAGTTAAAGAATCAAAATGAAGTTTAAAAACTGCCATGGTACCTTGTGCCCCTTTTCGTAGAGGAAGGTTTATAGCTCCAATTTACATCTCCCAAGCGTACTTTGTACTTTCCTCTTATATGCTAAAATATCTATGATCTTAATCAATCAATATACAAACTCTATTGTAAACAAATATTGATCACATACTTATTTATAACTTCTAATTTGCCACTGACCTAATACTTCTTGATACCAAAGCTCATGCTTTACTCCTACCAGGTAGCCATGTTTTGTGGGCAGCAGAAAGCTACTGAGAGTTTTAAAGTAGTGGGTGACACACTCATAGCCACGCAATATGCCCCGGATGAACTTCAGGGAGGAAGCCCAAGCTCAAGAACCAGTCACCTTTCTGCGTAGTTATTCGTGAGATGGGCTTTGACCATTTCTCCCTAAAACTCTCTCCCTAATCCAGACCTTCCCTAAACTCCCAAATGTTCCTCCACAGGGCAGCATCTTGTCTTTAGAAAGGAATAAAATACTCCAGTTCTACATTTTTGTCTTGGCAGGCCTCTCCTTTCTTGGGCCAGAAAATGAATAATCTAGCACCTGGCCTAAGTAATAATGCCAGCCCTAGGTAATACCAGCAGAAATAGTGAGGAGGGGGGCAGTTTCCAGGGGATCCCGATTTTTTCAGATTGCTCCCTGATGAAGTCCAGGGTCTGGAGGAAACAAGGTCAAATATACTTAGGCAGTTAAAGAGAAAGAAAGCTGGTCTCAATGGTAGAGCTACCTTTGGGCACAGTTAAGGGTACACCCCAAAAGAAACGCTGAATCTTCTCCCTCGAAGAGTAACCTTGTAGTTGGTAGAGGAATTAAGCGAATCAGACATTGTAGAGATAGCCTGACGAGGAGCAGCATGGGCATAGACTTCTCTTCCACAGGCTGAGTGCTTCTGAGCCATGAGATAAGTTGTCCATATCTGAAAACACCTAGTCTCATTCAAAACTCTTTTTTTTTTTTTTTTGGTGAGGAAGACCAGCCCTGAGCTAACATCCACTGCCGATCCTCCTCTTTTTGCTGAGGAAGACCGGCCCTGGGCTAACATCCGTGCCCATCTTCCTCTACTTTATATGGGACGCCGCCACGGCAGGGTTGACAGGCAGTGCGTCGGCAGGCGCCCGGGATCCGAACCAGCGAACCCTGGGCTGCCAAGCGCGAACATAACCGCTGCACCACCAGGCAGCCCCCTCATTCAAAACTCTTGTACTGGACAGAGAGCCAGGACTGGAATGGAAGTGCTGGTGACTGGCTGAGGAGTTGGACTGACTCTGAGACCAGTGGCCAATAAGGGAGCTCCATAGTCCTCCTCCCACGCAATCCCAGGTGCCTCCCTTCCTGAGAAGCCAATCGTTGGCACAGAAGTTTTTATTTTCTCCTCTTCCCAGAGGAAGGTTCCTGGGATAGTAGTTGGGGAGGCAGAGACATGGGCAGAGTCTGGGAGAATGCATAGTCTCCCTGGTTATGAGCTTACTCTCATGGTAAGGCTCCCACAGGCCCAGAAAAGACAGGCCTCATGAGAGACAGGTCAGTGAGGTCAGAACATCTCAAGGACCCCCGGATCTGAGCAGGGGTTGAGTTTGGGCTCTAGGATCACATTTCTGGGCTCAACTCCCAGCTCCACCACTTACTGGCTGCTGTGACCATAGTCAAGTTTCTTAATCTCCCCATATCTCACTTCCCTAGCCTTTAAAAGGGAATAATGGACTACCCACCTCATAGGGTCACAGTAAGGATTAAACAAAATGATTCTTGTGAAATGGCTTGCAGTAATAATTCAATACCTGTTACCTATTCTTGTTCCACATACAAGTCCTTTCTCCTGCATCTGGGTAAAAGCACATGTCTGTGCTTGCTGCATTTTTCCGTGAAGGATATTCCAAAATTACAACCTGACAACCGGAAGAATATCCAAAACATCCCACACACGTTCTGGAGGCGTGGGCATAGGGATGGGATCACCCACTGGCGCCTGGCAGTGAACGTCCCAGGCTGGGCGTGCCCAGTGGCTGAACATCGTGCGCACGTGCAAGACCACACATATGTGGATCTACGTGCGTGTGCGCGACCGCCCGCCTGGAGGCCCGAAGAGTTCAGAGGTCTCTGGGTTAGCGCAGCGTAGCTGGTGAGCCGGACAGAGCCATTCTTCCGCAGCGGACCGAGCCCCCCGCGCGCTCGCTTTGGACGGAGGCGGGGCTTCACTAGCCCTCTTTGCTCCGGACCCCAGCTTTAAAACCACGTTTCTCCTCCCACGCATCTTTGGGAACTGGGAGGTAGGATGGAGTTGTGCTTAGTGATCGCCCCCGTGGCTTCCCCGCTGTTTCCTGTGCAACTTCCCCAGTACCTATCCCTTCGCGAAGCGCCCGTGGCCAGTCCTGGGCTGGTACCCACCCCACATTCCCGGACCAAGTCCTCTCCCTCTTCCGGAGAGAAAGCTCCCGAGCGCCTCCGAGGCCGCGGGGTGTCGGGCAGAGGCCCAGCGTCCGGTGGAAGAGAAGCCGAGAAGGAGAAAGGGAGGGGAGGGGGAGCGAGGAGCTCGCGGCAGAGGGAACAGCAGATTGCGCCGAGCCAATGGCAACGGCAGGACGAGGTGGCACCAAATTCCCTTCGGCCAATGACGCGCCAGAGTCTACAGAAGCCCATTAGCATTTCCCCAGGGGCAGGGGCAGGGGCAGGGGCTGCGGCTCCGCCGCGGTGTGTCTGCAGCATCCAGTTTTTGCGTCTCGGGCTCAAGCACGCCTCGGCTCTCTGTCTCCTCCCCTCTCCCGCCCATGCGGGGTCACCACGGCGAACCAGCTCTGCGCACTTTGTCCCTTGTTGGCAGCGGATAAAAGGGGTCTGAAGAAATAGGGACACAGTCACCCACTACAGCTCTAGTATTTAAATCCCCAGCCTGGGAAGATCGCACACAGCGGGTCGGGTCTGGACACGGATCCAGCGCGCACCGCGAGGGAAGGGTGCCGAGCGCAGCGCCGCGGGTCCTCGCGCAAAAGCGGGCTCGGGGACCGAAGTCTACCCTCTGTCCAGGCTGTCCCGAACTCTGCTCCGCAGTCTCAGCCCTGGGAAAGTGATCCCAGCCTCAGAGAGCCCAGATGCCGGCCCATTTGCTGCAAGAGGAGGTGAGCTTCCAAGCAACGGCCCCCCAGACCGCGGGTTCGTCGGCTTTGGTTGGGCTTCTAGGCGACTCGTTGGTGGAGTAGAGAGTTGAGAGCTCCGCGGAGGACATAGCCGTCTTTTGCAAGTTGTACTGCCTTCAGTTTGTTGGGAATGTGGATTGTAATTTGGAGACTTGGTTCCCCAACTTTTGTTTCTTAAGCTTTAAAGAAAAGTCCGGTCGCCGGTACCTTTATGTATGTATGCATGTGGGTTTTCCTTTGTGTGCTGGTAGGGGTGCCAGTATTCCACTCCTCCTTCCTATTGCCCCTTCACCTTGAGATTTCCCCCTCCTCCCCAGTCTATCTGCACAATTCTGGGAACTTCTCTCTCTTTATCTGGGGTAGATTGGGCCCTCAGGTAGCCTGGGTATTGAGGCAGGATCTGTGCCCATACTCCACCCTTCCCCCAGCTTGATTAGAGAGTGAAGTGGCCCCTGCTATCTCCACGTGTCCTCTCCAGCCTCCTCTCTCCTGACTCTCTGCTTCCTCTCCCTCCCAGATCTCTAGCTCCTACACTACCACCACCACCATCACAGCACCTCCGTCCAAGGCCCTGCAGAATGGAGGAGGCAAGTTGGAGAAGGCTTCTCTATACTTGGAAGAAGACATCCGCCCTGAAATAAACGATGACATCTATGACCCAAGCTACAAGGATAAGGAGGGCCCAAGGCCCAAGTTTCAGTATGTTTGGAGAAACATCATCCTTATGTCTCTGCTACACTTGGGAGCCCTGTATGGGATCACATTGGTCCCCACCTGCAAGGTCTACACCTGGCTCTGGGGTAAGTGGTTCCCTTGTCCTCCTGACCCAGTACCCCAGGTCTTCCACTCTTTAATAAGGTAGAATCTTACCTACCTTATTAAGGTAGAGCAGAGGCACCCACCAGCCCCTCTGGGCCCAGGTTTTCCTAGCCATTTCTCTTCGGTGGCCTGAGAGGAGGAGTGGGCTAGGAACACAGCCTGGGGGGGGGGTTGGGATGCAGGAGTGTCAGTTCTGGGGGTCCTTTAATATGGGTTTTGGGGAGGGAGCCCTGAGACCATGTACTGTGGGCTTTGAAGTGAGTAGACACGGTGTCAGAGAGTTAGCTTTCCCTGAAAGAGCTTTTCTGTTTCAAGTCATTTGCTTGGCTGCTTGTCCCAGCTCTGCTAGCCGCAAAAGAATCAAGACCCCTGCCTGGGAGGCATGGGATCATGGGACTAGACCAGTGGCTTTAGGGGGTACCTGCTGAGCACAGTCGTGGGATAGCTAGAGAAACTGCTCCAGAAGAGAGTTAGTAGAAGAGGGAGGAATGGAGAGACGCTTACCTACAAAATTATTGTGCCCTGACCCTTGGCCTAACCCTTGGCTCCCTTGTTATATAGAATGATAAAGAAGGCTCCTGGATAACCCAAGTTACACAGGTGTACTGCTGTATGACCCCATGTATGGGGTCTATGACTCCAGGGAACCATACATGCCACTCAACGAAATGTTCTTAGAATGAAATATGGTTGAAGAAATGTTTCATGTCCCATTCTCCATCTGTTTGCTCCAGCTCTTCTCTCCTGATGCCATGAAGTCCCACCTTGCCAGGGACAGCCAGGCCAGGCCAGAAAAGAGAGCCCTGAACAGCCCTGGCCTTGAAGTTGCTGCAATGAGGGAGAGAGTTCCCAGTCTGCCCCTGACCTGCCCTTAGCTCAGCTCTTTCAGGGACCCATGGGTCTGGGCTGATAGCAGGGCCCTGCCCCCTGGATACACACATGCGCTTTGCAGGCATATGCACCTCTGCCACCATAATCCTGGCTTGGGAAGAGGGGACCAGCGAGTTCTAAAGACCCAGGGGCCCCACAATGCCACTCTCTGAGGGGTGTGAGCCAGAACTTCCTCTCCAGAAAACAACTTGAGGGTTCAAAGCAGTCTCGGATGTGGGGTGCTTGCTGACAGCTACACTCTTGGAGGGTAGTTATATAGAAGGGCTAGTAGGCCAAGTTCTAGCTGATTCCCCCAGGACCTCTTTGGTCTAAAGGTGGTGGGATCTGGTGCCTGGAGCTTTGTCTTGGGAAATCCTCTTGGTGCCACAGACAGAGAAATGCAATTGGGTAGATCTCCATTTTTCCAGGTACAAACTGGGGACAACAGTACTTTTTTAGGATTAGAAAGTTAGTGCTCCTTAGGTTACATGTGTGTCTGCTGGGGCCGGCCAGGTGCAGGAAGTCAGTTCATCTGCTCTCTAGCCCCTCTGAAAACCCAGCAGAAGTTCAGCTGCAGCATGAAGAATCAAGAGCAGGGATAAGGATTCCCAAGGGAGACTGTGGACTCCTCTCTCCACCCCTTCTCCCAAGTAGAGGAGTCTTCACAGGTAGTTTTGTCACCTGCAAGTCCTTCCAGCCTCGGCACTCCCTGTAGGCCTTTTAAGCCCAGAGTTTAGCCAGACTGCTGCTGCTTGCTCCTCACCCTCGGCTGCTAGTGCAGGGGCGGAATGCTATCCCCAAACCAAGACTCACCCATACCTTTTTGGTGCCCTGCCCATGGGTGTGTGCTGTACCTTTGGACAGAGAAACGTGGCACCCAGAGACTGGACAGTGACTTTTTTTTAACTCCTGCCCCTGGGCCCTGTGGTGGATGGCTTAGCTGACGGAATGACCAGCTTGATATGGGCTTATCAGAACTTCTCTGTCTTAAGGAGCAAGAGGGGTGGGGGAGGGTCAGAGGTCCCACCATCAGATTTTAGGAGCTTGGCTTCACCTTTTCTTGTTTTATCCCAAAGGACAGTGTTAAATTAGCAACTGGTTGTGATTCCAGCATTTCTCATGCCCCTGCAATTTTGAGAGCTTCTCAGAAGAGCCCTTAGAGGAGGGCTGAAGAGATATCTCAGGCACCACTGAGGGCCAGGGGACAAAACTTTTCAAGTCTCTTTCTTAGGGCCAAAGCTATGACCTTTTGCTTAACCATCAATTTGGACATTAATAGAGAATGAATCTCCAACTGACATAAGGCCTTCCATTTGATAGGCTTGGAGGTGTTGATAGAAAAAGGCACCAGAGTGCCTGGGTTCTTTGCTCAATTCCCTGTTAGTACTAGGATCTTGTGTGCTTTCTGAGTCAACTTGCCAGAGTCATCTGTGGCATGAAACAACCTGAGGAACTTCCTTGGTTCTGAGCTGAGTGCTTCTGCTTTCATGCCCAAAGCCATTTTTCTTCCTCCTTGGTGATTGGTGGGCTGTGGCTCAACTGTCATTTTTCCAGGTGCAGTTGTGGGCAGATACTGCATCTGGGAAGATATCACCACGTGGCTTGAGGCCAGCAAATCACCTGGGCCCTGATCCCAGCGCAGAGGGACTATGGATAGAACTTTCACTAGGACAGACTCTGGCTGCTTGGCTCTCCTCCGGATCCTTAGGAGGAATAGGATAGGGTAGAGGAAGACCTGGTGTTGGGGGGAGGGCTGTTTAGGAAACTGGTAGCTATGGCTGGAGAAGAACACAGGACAATTTGTTACAATGTGTAGTGTCTCCAACTGCAACTAAGTTCTGTGGCCACTAAAGATCCTTTGTTTCTAGCTGTTTCCCTAGTTATGAAACACTGTCAATAGTTGCTGCTCTACCAAGGCCTCAGCCCTGCCTCCTAGAGCTCCTGAATAGAGGAAGACCGGTACACTCTTCAACCCACTTCCCAGTTAGAAATTAGATCTGGCACCTCCTAAACCTGCAGGCCTCCAGGAAGGTGAGACAGGACATGTTGGGGTGTTCTACCAAGAGCTCTGAGCACATCCCGCCATTGTCTGGAATTAGCCTTGCCAGAGGGAGTATGGGGCTAACAGAGACGTGGAAAGGAGAGACACTGGAACTGTGTGCATATCTTCGGGAGGTGGATCGTATAGCTGGAACATGAACTGCTTGTTGACAGAACACCTACTTTCAAACCATGGCTCCATTCCTTACAAGCCATGTGACTATAAACACTTAACCTCTCTGTGCATCTATTTCTTCTACTGCAAAGTGAAGATATTAAACCCCATTCAAGGTATCCAATGAATCAGAATATAAAATCCTTGTCAAAACTTAGGAGATTATGTAGTTATGACTTATGTACAGGGTGGATTTCCCCTTGATATGGCCACACTGCCTGTTAAAATATTGAAATGCTTTTGTACCAGTTGGTAAAAAGTCATAGTTCTGAGCCCTCTGAGTGTCCCCTAGAACCTGAGGCCCTTTGAATTGGTCAGTGCCCAGTCCATACCGGCTGTTAAATTTTTATTTTTATTTTTTGCTGAGGAAGATTCGCCCTGAGCACCCTGAGCTAACATCTGCTGCCAATCTTCCTCTTTTTTTTTTCCCCCATATGTGAGCCACCAGCACAGCATGGCTGCTGACAGATGAGTGGTGTAGGTCTGTACCCGGGAACTGAACCTGCAACGCTGAGGCAGAGCATGGTGAACTTAGGCCACCGAGACTGGCCCATGGCTGTTAAATATTTTAATACCACTCATACTTATGGGTCCTAAGCTCTGCAAGAGTAGTCTGTGGTCGTTAAAACCTTGGAGAAGGTTAGCTGAAAGTCAAAGGAGGTGGGACCTGGAATAATGTCTCTCACAATCGAGAATGACAAGTGGCTGGGTGGTGAGAGCCCTCTTCTATGTCCTACCTTTCTGAAGTTCCTGGGACTCCTTAGCTTATTCCAATTTCTAGGTTGAGAGGATGGGAGGTGATGGTATTTTTCAAGTGGTAAAATAGAAGAGGCCTAAGAGACCAAGGTATGCTTGGAGTTCAGGGTAAAGCAGATCCTCACCCAAAGCCTGAAGAACACACAGACTCTGACGTGAGAAGAACATCATGTGAACGCTTTGCCAGATTAGTGACTCCCCCAACTATCTTCTCCTGACAGTGGGTTTCTACTATTTGCTGAGTGCCCTGGGCATAACGGCAGGAGCGCATCGCCTGTGGAGTCACCGAACTTACAAAGCTCGGCTGCCCCTGCGAGTCTTCCTGATCATTGCCAATACGATGGCATTCCAGGTAAGATGCCACCTCTGCTCAGCTCTTTTTTCTCCACTCTATCAATGATCCAGGTGCAGAATGGAGCACAGTGCCTAGAAAGCAGCAACACCTGGCCAGCCATTTCAGTGTCCTCTCTCCATATGGTCACTTCAACTGCAGGCTCAGTGCTTAAGGCCACAAAGCATGAGGATACTTCTGAGTCACTGGAAAAGGGAAATAGGAGATAAATAGGAAATACTCTCAGTGTATAGGATTATTTTTGATCCTAAGGTCCCTCTGTTATCACACAGTCTGGCTGTTGTGGTCCTTCATCTTAAAGGGCCACAGTGCATAAGCCAAGAACTGACCCTGGTTTTCTGGGCAGACACTGGACAATAAATTCACTATTTTAGATGAATATCTTAGGACTCCACCACAGTGGGGTTGAAGCTGATGTTTCACAGATTCATGAACCCTGTTGTTTTCAGGTAGTAAGAACACTTTTATAGTGCTGACTATGTGCCTGGCACTGTTCTAAGCACTTGACATAGAGTACCTCCTTAAATCCTCATGACAGTTTTGGGAGGTAGGTATTATGATTATCCCCATTTTATAGATGAGGGAATTGTGTCACTGAGAGGTTAGGTAGACCGACACTGTGGTCTTATCTTGGGCTGCCAGGCTGGCTAAGTCAAGTATTGAGGTTTGTTGAGGCAGAAAGTTTATAGCAGAGATAGAATGAAGGGAATGAGGAAAAGGAATTCATAGTTATTAAGTGGTAGCAATTGGCAAAGGATAGCATGTGGCGTGAGGCTTAGCTTGGAGCAAGAAGCAAGAAGAAGAAAACCAAATTGATCTCCATCTTTGTGGCATGATCCCAGGTACTTCCCACAGTTGCATGTCATCTCTGCCATAGTACTTTATACCTTGAAGCCTCCTGATGTTGGCCCTGTGGGGCAAAGGGAAAGAAAACATATTGGCATATTCTTTAAGGGATGGAAAGTGTTCCAGAGGAACCCAGAGGTCATTTGTAAATGTGGTCAAGATCATGGTTTATATGCCTGGCCTCGAGATGTGTGAGCTGTCTTCTGCAGAGGCATTAGAATGGAGCTCCCTGCAGCTTCACCCACCAACTAGAACCCTAGGACTCAAGGCTGCTGCCTCGTGTTCTCCATGCCCAGGGATTAGGCACCCCATGAGGCCCTTTTCCAACATTTCTTGCTTGAAGAATTGCAATGTTCTTTCCTAATGAAACTATCTGAGCTCTGTATGATCTACCTCCATTCTGTCCACCATGTAACCTTCAAGAAGCAGCCAGTCCTATTCATTTGGTCCTAGGACTTTAAGTTGCTTTTCCACTTAAGCTTCAGTGGCAAGTTGGGGGAAGAGAGGAGGCAACTCCATGACTCCTCCTTTGGAGCCCTGACTCCTGGGTATTTTTATGAGGTTGGGCTGAGAGCCACAGACTCTTGAAGATGGCTAGCCATTGGAATTCCCCTAAGAGGGTGTCTCTCCTCAGGCCTTGATTCCTTTTCTCTGTCCCTCCAGAATGATGTTTTTGAATGGGCCCGAGATCACCGTGTCCACCATAAGTTTTCAGAAACAGATGCTGATCCCCACAATGCCAACCGTGGCTTTTTCTTCTCTCACGTGGGTTGGTTGCTTGTGCGCAAACACCCAGCAGTCAAAGAGAAAGGTGCTTTGCTCAATTTGTCTGACCTAAAAGCTGAGAAGCTGGTGATGTTCCAGAGGAGGTGAGTGAAGTGATGATGGAGCTGGGTACTCGATGTCTGGGGAGCTGAGAACTTAGTGGGTTTGCATGTTCAAAATCATACTTTAAAACCCTAATTTTTAACAGCCCATAGCCATAGACTATTGCTTTTTCTTTCTCTCTGAGCTATCTTCTTTTTTTGTGTGTGTGACGAAGACCAGCCCTGAGCTAACATCCGTGCCCATCTTCCTCTACTTTATATGGGACGCCGCCACGGCACGGCTGACAGGCAGTGCGTCGGCGGGCGCCGGGGATCCGAACTTGCAAATCCCGGGCTGTCAAGCGCGAACTAAACCGCTGCACCACCGGGCGGCCCCTGAGCTATCTTAATTAAACCAATTTAATGCAACAAATGTTTATTGACCTAGGTCAGTCATGGATACAAAGAAGAATGTGCCATAGTCCTTACCTTCAATAGTTCATAGCCTGTTGGGTGGAGGGAAAAGCCAAGTATCTGAATAACTATGACACAAGGCAAAATATTTTCTGTACCAATGAGAAGCACAAAGGGGAGGGAGATTTCATAGTGGGGAACATTGAGGAAGGGTTTATGAAGAAAGAATCTTTGGAATCCACTGATGGATAGAGATTTTCACAGGTGTGTGTGGGGAGGGACTGGGCAAACAGAAAGAACAGAATGAGCTAAAGCATGAAGCATGTTCCAGCAACAGAATACTTTTGCTTGAAGTGTAGGGTGTGGTGGGAAATAAGAGAGATTGATGCCATTCTTGTAGAGTCTTAAAAGCAGTCTTAGGATTTAATTTGATAGGCAATAGGAAACGATTACAAGTTTTTTGAGCAGGAACGTGGCATGGTCAGAGGTGTGCTTTAAAAAGGTCATTCTCAGAACAGGTGAAAGAAACTATCAAGCCAAAGAGACAAGAGGCAGGGCCACAAGTTAGGAGGTAACGAGGCTCCATGCTAGGAAAGCAGTGGCAGGAAGGGTTAGATGCAGGGATATATAAGATATAAGAGTATAAGATATAAGAGTATAAGACTTGACTGCTAAAGAGATGTAGGAAATCAATTTCCTTGGAAAGTCAATGGCCTGGTCTACATTTGAGAGAATGAAGAACAGGACAGGGCCTCCTGAGGGACAGAGACCTGCAGGCATCAGAGACACTCAGCGTGCCTCTCTGAAGAAGGAGAAGAGGAAGGATTAGATGGTGGCTGGCAGGAAATGGAGGCAAGAACCTAAACATCGACTGTGCAAAGAGCACTGACAGGAAAGAGAAAGGAGCCCAGAGGCAGGATGGAGAAACAGCCTGAGAAGGACAACTCAGTTTATTAGTTTGTAATTTTGACCTCACCTGTTTTACCAACAGGGTATGATGCTAGAGTGAAAAAGGGCAATGGATTTAGAGTCAGGAGACAAGCAGTCCAATCCTGGTTCCACCCATTCCTAGTGGTGTGATCCCAGAAACATCATTTCACCCCTCATTATCTCAACTAAAAAGTGAGATAACAACACTACATTCTCAAGAGATTTCCCATCCCATTTATTCTTGCTCTGTTTTTTGCCACACTGTACTCATATTGTAGAAGGAAAGAGACAGCCCAACCCAGTGATAGTGGAAAATCAAGTAGGTCTGAGAGTCCTCTCCACTGACTCAGCCTATGATCTCTCGATGTAGGTACTACAAACCTGGTATTCTGTTGATGTGCTTCATCCTGCCCACACTTGTGCCCTGGTATTTCTGGGGTGAAACTTTTCTACACAGCTTATATGTTGCCACTTTCTTGCGTTACGCTTTTGTGCTCAATGCCACTTGGCTGGTGAACAGTGCTGCCCACCTCTATGGATATCGCCCTTACGACAAGAACATCAACCCCCGAGAGAACATCCTGGTTTCACTGGGAGCTGCGGGTAAGTGAGCAGTCCACGGCAAGACCACATCTAGTGGTCTGCTGGTGAGGGTATTAGGCTATGAGCCAGAAAAACCAGATTAACCTGTTTTTATGACCTCTATCTATCTGTTTTTCCCCTTTAAAACTAAGGGGCAATATATTAGAAAACCTTTGAGAGTCAGGCAACAAGTATTATGTAAAAATGAAAGGGTGAAAACGAACAATGCCTTTGATTTCAGGTTCTAAAACAATTCCCAAGTGCTATGTATAATGAGCTAGTCACCTCTGGGCTGGACTACAGTCTTGCTTGGGGCAGGGAATGCATAAATAGAACAATAGGGTCATCTGGGTGGCCATACACCTGGTGTTTTATATTTAAACATGCTATATAAAATGTAGAAAAAATAATTATAATTTAGTGCAATCAACTTCTTTTATGTCCTTGCATATTCAGATGGGCCACACTTGAAGTATATGCCAAGCCTTATTGCTTGGTGATGCCAATATGAAGGACATCAAAGCAACTGTTGGTGACCCTTTACTACCACCCACCACTCTTGTCTTTTGTCTCCTATTTTTCTCTCTTCTACCTCTATTCTGTGCTAGGAACACCCCAACCCCAAGGTGGCTTAGGGAATCCCCAGTAAAACAGTACCTGTTCACCCATCTAATGCTGACTATTCATGATTTTATTTCTCTCTCTCATTCTGGTCTCAATAGCCAAAGTCTAAAACAACAGGGTTCTACCATCTGTCTCCATTTTTTTTCTGTCACTCTTTTCAACTAAATATAGACTTTGACTAAGGCCTGGAATTAGTTTTCCTTAAGCAGACCCAGTGCCCCTTCTTCCTCACCAGCGATTGGTGCTCTTGCTTATCCAGTATATGCAGGCAACCTCACAGCACCACATATTTATGCACACCATTGCCTAACACTCACTTTTTTCTCTTTAAAATCTTCCTTTATATTCTCAACTCTGACCGTCTTTATTATCTATACTAAAAGCATTTTTTTCCTATATCTTTTTAACTTTCATCCATCTCCCCCTCCTTTCAGGCACCTTCTACCACTGTGCATGTTTTTACTCTGAACCATGTTTGAAATAAATCACCTAGGCTGTATAAGTCTGAGATTTTCATAGAAATGGAAGTTTCTGGAATGAGATTTGTCCTGTTATTGCAAATGGATCTATAGTGGGCTTTCCCAACTCCAGCCTCTTTGTGACCATCCATTCAAAGTGGCTTCTAATATCTTACTTCGTTTCAGTCATTTCTCCTTACCTGCTGCTCTGCTCCCTTCTCACCTCACCCTTTGTTCTCCTGTAGCTCTCTTCTCGCCATTCTAATCTCTTTCTTCTTGAATTACCTCCCCCACAGTCACATGTTCATCTCTGTCTGCCAGAGCTGACCTCCTCCCTTGAGCCCTTCTTGGGCTGTATCATGCTGCCCTAGTTGCAAAGTCTTGTCCTTCTTCTACCCATTGACCTTCCTCCTCTTTTTTTCTCCCTTGGCTATGTGTGTGCCTGATTCAGTTTTAAATCTGATAAGTGTAGGCCTGGTTAGTACTCACACAGAGCCTAGCTGCAAAGCCATTTATGGAAATTAGTGATCCTCTGGCAGTACCTTTAGCCTTGGGGATATCCCATCCTCCTACACAATTCACACTGGATAATCAGGTGTCACAAAGAGAGGACATACCTTGCCGTGCTCGGGATGGTGTCATTTACTTTGCAGGACTGCCTTCACTTGCTTGTTATTAATACCATTACTACTCTACTGGGATTCTTTTATCTTCAAAGGGCTCAACGCACTCTTCTGATCCGTAGTCAGACGCATCATCCATTGCGCCACTGGCCCTGTGCTCAATGCACTCTTTTATTAGCTGTTCTCTACCTGGTTTTCCCCTGACCTCGCAAGAGTTAGGATGGTTATTGTAGAATGCGGTTCAGAAAGATGAGTCCTGCCAAGGGTTGGAGAACTCTGTCTGTGGAGTTGACAGAGCTTTACCCATTACAGAAATTATCCTGAATCCAGAATTTCTTTTGTTTTTCCTCTCTCCAGCAAAGTGAACTGCTCATCTCAGAATCTCAGAGGTTAGAGGGACTATCCAAGCATTTTGATGTTTATTCCCTCAGGGAGCTTCTGTTTTATCAGCATCACCCCCACACCAGGGTCAAAGCTCAAAGAATTCAAAGCCAGAGCAGTCTACTCTGAACCAGTAGTGGCTGAGGAAACTCAGGCCCTGGCCTGGGCCTCCTTTCTTCTGGCTGTTGTGTTGTTGCCCAATTCTCTCGGTACCTTCCACCCTTAGAGGCAGTACTAGTGCAGTGGGGAAAGGTATACTCCTTTGCTTACCTTCGTAAGAAACGTTCTTCATTCTGGACTCTCTCCTCTCCCCACCCTAACTGACAACATGCACGTACACACAGAGCCGTTAGGGTCTCAGATCAATATTTATTGAAGCTCTGGAACTTTCCAATCTGAAATCCATTCCCAGCCATAGCTGTTTCTCTCTAGTCATCCTCTGAGAGAAACAGCCAGTCCTTCTCCCACAAAGGCCTGCAGAGAGCCATGGGTGACCAGGGTCTCCCCGATTGTTTCTTATGATGCCTCTCAGGGGATCTATTTGGTTCAGAGTAGAAGAGACTGGATTCATTCATTCATTCAACAACAGCAAGTTTTTACTAGATTTGAAGTACTCTGCTAAGTAACCTCGGTGTGCTGAGATCAGGAAGACAGCAATCCACAATGTAGTGCCATAACTTTTCTCTTTGCTTTTGTTCCAGGTGAGGGCTTCCACAACTACCACCACTCCTTCCCCTATGACTACTCTGCCAGTGAGTACCGCTGGCACGTCAACTTTACCACATTCTTCATCGACTGCATGGCTGCCCTCGGTCTGGCTTATGACCGGAAGAAAGTATCCAAGGCTGCCATCTTGGCCAAGATTAAAAGAACTGGAGATGAAAGCTACAAGAGTGGCTGAGTCTTGGGTCCCTTCGGTTCCTTTTCCAAAAGCCGGCTGGGCAGAGGTTTAATGTTCTGTTTATTAACTACTGAATAATGCTACCAGGATGCTAAAGATGATGACGTTAACCCATTCCAGTACAGTATTCTTTTAAAATGCAAAAGTATTGAAAGCCAACAACCCTGCCTTCATGATGCTAAGCTGACATTCTTATTTCTTCGTGTATCTTCTCTCTCTTCTGGTCCCATTGTTCTTCTCTTTGCTTTGTTCCTATCACCTTCCTTTCTCTTTCCCCCTCCATTGCCTCCCAGGCAAGCAGCTAGTCAGTCATTGGTGGGTATCCAGCTTCCAAAGCTTAGACAGCCTTTCTGTAGTCCAAAACTAGTGGCCTTTGCCCCAGATAACTCTTTCCTTGAGCTGTCCTAAGCTTCAAAGGTAGGTGGCTCAAGCTACAGATATGACAAAATCTTCTGCGAAGGCCCCTGTTAATTATCTTCAGCCCAGGCTTTTGCTAGATGGAATGGAGAAATTTATTTGGCATGAAGCTTCTAAAGCAGGTAAATTGTCAAGAGAAAGAGTTAGCGTGCATGGTTTGATTGATAGGTAAGGATGGGCAAGGTGGGAAACAAGGCAAGAAGCTCCTGCTGTGATCAGACACACAGCTGCCTGCCTAGCGAGGACTTTGAGCGCCACCACACAGCATGCTTCCTTTCTCTCCTGACTCTGAGCAGGAAATGGCCGTGCAGCTTGGCAATGCTGGAACACAAAAGCACATCTCAGTGTCTCGATATAGTTTAGGCTAGGGATAAAGAAGAAGCATTTACTTTGTAGGAAAAGTGGTCTCTGCTGGGGAAGGATTTTTTTTTTCCTTTAATAACAGGAAGACTTCTTATTTCATATAACAAGAAGTCTTGAGGTTGGTGTTTCCAGAATTGGTACATCCAGCAGCTCACGGAATCATCAAAATTCTAAAATTCAGGGCCTCCCGGTGGTGCAGTGGTTTAGTTTACGCTTGGCAGCCCGGGGTTCGCCAGTTCGGATCCCGGGCGCCGGCCATCGTGCCGCTTGTCAGCCGTGCTTTGGCGGCATCCCACATAAAGTGGAGGAAGATGGGCACAGATGTTAGCCCAGGGCCGGTCTTCCTCAACAAAAAGAGGAGGACTAGCAACGGATGTTAGCTCAGGGCTGGTCTTCCTCACAAAAAGAAAAAAAAAAAATTCTAAAATTCTTTCAAGTTTCTGCTCTGCCATCTTCAGGATAGTGGTCGGCTCCTCTCAGCAATAAGATGGCTGCAGCATTTCCAGACATCCAAGAAAAGAATGTGTTGGGGGTAGGGTGGTGAGCATAGCTGCCTTCCAAAAGAGGAAGGATCTTAGGAGATGGAGTTGTGTCAAACATAAAAATATATATACATATATACTTTGCTTGGAATAGTAAAATAATTCACTTAGAGTATTTCTGTCTGAAAAAGGCATGCTTGAAGAAGAGGAGGATTAGATGGGTTGTCTACTTTACCCTCACTGATGGATAGGAGATGGAGAGGTTGAGGGGCAGGGTCTGTAGGCAGTTCCCAAGAGACAACTTTACAAAAGAAGGGCTCCGAGAACACATTGCCAGGGGATTCAGAGGTTACTGAGTAAGTTATCGGGTGTCCTAATATGGAAGCAGGTTACACAAACAAGTTAGATGTTAGGTTCATTCATTAATTCCAATTTCTCCTTGGAATGAGTAAAAATTAGAAGCCTTCTCCCCAGTGTCAAACCCCTTCACTCATTCCTTCTCTGTTAGCATCTAGTCTAAAGTATAGGACTGCCTGGGGGGGTGAGGCAGGAATCTTAACTACCCTGATTATTGATTCCTGGCTGTACCCTATCTGTCCACTTTCTCCTACCAGTCCTCTCCTCCCTGATGTTCTCTTCTTTCTCTGGACAGGCAGCCTCCTTTGTGTATATTCAGAGGCAGTGATGGCTATTGCTGTCCAGGCAGCTCCCTTTCCCGCAGACAGAATGCTCAGGGTCATTGAACCACTGTTTCTCTTTATAAAGTTGAGCAAGCTGCCACTTTCACTTGGCCTCCAGAGTCCCTCCACCTCCACGCCTGTGCTCCCCTGCCACGCTGATGACTCAAGACACAGCTGGCAAACCCTACTGGAAACATCCCTGGCACAGGTACTCTCACGCCTGAGGCACAGCCAAGCCAGATGCTCAAGCCAGTGCCAGTGAGCCAGCCATGGAGCAAAAGAGGGTTTTCAGTCTCCTCTGTCTCAGTCAGAACCAGAGGGCATGCTTGATGCCCCCTGCTTACTCAGTCAGCCTGCCCAGCCTGAGTCAGTGCTCCCAGCTGACAGTGCAATGCTTGTAGAAGTAGGAGGGAGCCTAGTCTTTACTGAGAAGCACAAGAAGCAAAGGCAAGTTCCAAAGTGCCTCACTTGAAAGGAGGCCCCATTCCCTGGAGCCAGGGTGCACTGCAAAGCTTTGGCTGAGACTTGGGATCTGAGATGCCACAAACTTTGCTGAACAGTGTCTCTGTTTAGCAAACTAACCAGCATTCCCCACAGCACAGCCCAGGGCAGACAATAGTATAGAAGAGGTCTGAAAAAGTATTTTGAGAACCTTGGACCACTCCTGTCCATGTACCTCAGTCATCAGTGCAGAAGCCTGGCTTGACTCTATTCAGATTGGAAATGTACAATACCAGATAAATGCTCTGTCCACTGTTAAGCCCCAATGGTAGAAGGGAGGAGGGCCTTTCTTCCTGTATTAATTGAATAGAGGCTACAGGGCCTAGGTTGGACTAAAGGCATCCTTGTCTTTTGAGCTGTTCTTCTCAGTAGAAAAGAATCCAATGGAAGATCACTGTAGTTTAGATCTGTTGACCTGTGTACCTACCCCTTGGAGATGCCTGTTGAGTAGTTTTAATTCCACAGGTCATCAGATGCCTGCTTCATAATTTATGATCAAAAACAACTTTATCTTTCTATTGTAATCATGTTCCATGGAGCTGATCTATACCATGAGCCTACACTGCATGGTGTCCTCAGGCTGAGGGCCCCAGGGTGTAGGTGGAGGGGTATCTGCTGAGTAAGGAACACTTTTTTTCAAGATTCTAAAGCTGAATTCAAATGACACACTAATGATCCAGAAACTCAGAGCTGATCAAGTCTGAATTTCTGGCAGTCCTTGCTTTGACGGGCGGGTTCTGACAACTTATGTGGGTGCCTTACATCTTTCCTAATGGGTGTTGCATATGAGCCTGCTCTCGCTCCCTCTGTGGAGTTCCTTTGCACCTGAGAGCCTACAGAAGTGGCTGGTAGAAAGGGGGGCCTAGCTGGAGAATTATCAGTATAGCTATTTGCAGGATTCCCTTCTGGGCTTCATTTTGGAAACTTTCCTTAGGGCTGTTTTTATTAAGTGCCCACATTTGATGGAGGGTGGACATAATTTGAATGTATTTGATTTATAATTTTTTTAGATTAAAAAATGGTTGTAGCATTTAAAATGGAAACTTTTCCTCCTTGGTTTGCTAGTATCCTGAGTGTATTCTCTGTAAGTGTAGCTCAAATGGGTCAGCGTGAAAGGTTAAAGAAAGCAAGATATCAATGTTACGCGGGTGGTTAAGGCCAAGGCCTCTCCTACCACTGTGCCACTGACTTGCTATGTGACCCTGGGCAAGTCGCTTAACTATAATGTGCCTCAGTTTTCCTTCTGTTAAAATGGGGATAATAATACTGACCTACCTCAAAGGGCAGTTTTGAGGCATGACTAATGCTTTTTATAAAGCATTTTGGGATCCTTCAGCAGAGGAGTTCTCTTAAGTCCTGAGTATTTTTATAGTAGCAGTATCCGCCATGAACTTGTGTCCACTGTGAACCATGTGTCCCAGATGCTATCATTAGTCTGGATGGTTCTCTCTGAGAGACTGGATAAATCCATTGGACAAGTGGTGGATAACTAGCCGGACAAAATTTGAGAATGCATAAACTCATTGCCATGGAAACATACAGGATACCTTTTCCTTGATTGGGTGAGATTTTTCCCTTTTTATGTGGGGTAGTAGTTATTTGTGATCTAAGAATAATTTTGGAATAATTTCTATTAATATCAATTCTGAAGCTAGTTGTACTGATCTGAGATTGTGTTTGTTCATAATAAAAGTGAAGTGAATCTGATTACACGGTGTCTGGGAGTTTTTTGGCTGTGATTCAGTGTCCTGGGACTTATCCTATGGTCCACCACCCTATCTATGTCCTGTGCCTGCACCTTTAAGAGTAAAAAAGTAGAAGCTACAGTGGTTGACTCATACCCCAGTAACCTGCCCTGCCCTTCCTAAGGGTAACTTTAGGTTAAACTCAGCCTTGGCAGCAGGAAACAAGGAGTCTGCTGCCATTAAATCAAACACATTAACACCAGCTGGCACCTTGGCCCTGGGGAAATGCCAGATTGCTTGTGTGTCACATGGTCACATGGACACGAGAGAGAGACACTGACAGGAAGAGAGCAGCAGGAGAAGTACTCTGAGAAAGGAGTTCTTTACCTTGCGACCCAGACTGGGCAGTCCAGATCATTCCTCCGAAATGATGTGGCTTCCTGAAAATGCTGATGAACAACGGCAGGAAGAAAGGAAAAACAATCGCAGGGAAGGTTTGTAAATTCCTGGGCTAGAGAGGGCTTCATGATCATAAGGTGGGAAAGGCTTTACTGAGAATCCTCATTTGGAAAAGAGAAGGCAGACTTTACAGTTTGAAAAAGCTCCATCTTTCAACGGGAGCCACCAATACCTAGGCTTCTAAGAGTTCCCTGAAACCAGGTCACTTCACTTTCTAATGTAAGATTGCCCTCACCTTGGACAAAAAGCAAGATTCTCTTGGAGTAATTCTGAGCATCCAAAATCAAGTCTACTTATTGAGGCCTTGCCAGACCTTAATAATTTAAGTTGATGGTGGCATTTTCCTCATCAGTTAACATCTGGCTTTCCACCCCTTTCCTTCCGTTTTGTTTAAAATGTTTCAAGCTGGACTACGTTTTCAATTCTATAACTGCACTCTCCTTACAGGTCTCCGCTTTGTTTCCCATTAACTGGCATCCAATTTAAACAGTTGATCTTGCTACTTTTCATTTCTTCCTGTATTATACCTGGCTGTCCTCCCTCTGATTAAATATACTTCTAGGGGCCGGCCTGATGGCATAGTGGTTAAGTTCACATGCTCCGCTGTGGCAGCCCAGGGTTCACAGGTTCAGATCCTGGGTGTGGACCTATGCAACGCTCATCAAGCCATGCTGTGGCGGCATCCCATATATAAAACAGAGGAAGATGGGCACAGATGTTCGCTCAGGGCCAATCTTCCTCAGCAAAAAGAGAAAGATTGGCAATGGATGTTAGCTTATGGCCAATTTCCCTCACCAAAAAAATCTATATATATATATATATAATATATATATATATACACACACACACACTTATTTGCTTCCTCTACACAATTTGTATTTTGTATATTATTTCCTCCTGGGGCTGTTTTCTTATTCCTATCTGCAAAAGTTCCAGGAAGGAAGAGGAAAGGGGAGAGCTCTCAGAGCTTGATCAATAGGTTCAGTTGAATTTAAGACTGAGAGAGAAGAGGAATAAGTAGTGAGCTTACCTGTAAGAAAGAGTTGTAAAATAAGAGCTCCTAGGGGGCAAAGTAATGAACTTTTGTTTTTAACATGTTTTGTATGGGAAGGTTTCAAGAGGTTAAGGCTCTATTTAATGATCAAGATTTAACCATGGGACAAAAGGATAAAAAGTAATTTAAGACAATAATAGAAAAAAGCATAGAAATAAAATTCCTGATGCCCAATGGACACCAGTTTTCTCCCTCTTTGCTAGAGGAAGAACCAGGTTAGTCCCTAAAAATGTCTGCCAGAAAAAGAAAGAAAAGTCATCCAGATAGGAAAGGAAGAAAAACTATCTCTGTATGCAGATGACATGATTTTGTATAATAAAAAATCCTAAAGAATTCACACAAAATACTATTAGACCTAATAAATTCAGCAAGGTTGAAGGATACAAGATCATTATACAAAAATCACATTGTATTTCCATAAACTGGCAATGAATAATATGCAAGTGAAGTTAAGAAAAGAATTCCATTTATAACAGCACCTAAAAGAATAAACACAGATAAATCTAACAAAAGAAGTGCATAAGAATGGTACATTGTAAACTACAAAACATTACTAAAAGAAATTAAAGAAGACATAAATAAATGGAAAGAAGTCTCATGTTCATGGATTGGAAGACTTTAGTTGACCTAGGATTTAACACAATCCTAATCACAATTCCAGCAGCCATTTTTTTTTTTTACAGAAATTGACAAGCTGATCCTAAAATTCATATGGAAATTCAAGGGACCCCGAAGAGCCAAAACAAACTTGAAAAAGAAGTGCAAAATTGGAGGACTCACATTTCCTGATTTCAAAATTACCTCAAAGGGTCAGTAATCAAAACAATATAGTACCAGTATAAGGACAGACAAATACATCAATGGAATAGAATTGAGAATGTAGAAATAAACTCACATATTTATAGTCAATTGATTTTGACAAAGTTGCCTAGACAATTCAATGAGGAAAGAATAGTTTTTCAACAAATGGTGCTGGGACAACTGGATATCCACATGGAAAAGAATGAAGTTGGCCCACTACTTCACATCATATACTATTATTAACTCAAAATGGATCAGCTAAAACTATAAAACTCTTAGGAAAAAACAAAGGGGTAAATCTCTATAACCTTGGGTGAGGCAGTGGTTTCTTAGATATGACATCAAAAGTGGAAGCAACAAAAGAAAAAAATAAATTGGACTTCATCAAAATTTTAAAATTTGGGGCCAGCCCAGTGGCAGAGCAGTTAAGTACACGCTCCGCTTTGGCGGCCCAGGGTTCACCAGTTTGGATCCTGGGCACAGACCTACACACTGCTCATCAAGCTATGCTGAGGTGGGTCCCACATAGAGCAACTAGAAGGATGTACAACTATGACATACAACTATCTACTGGGGCTTCGGGGAGAATAAAAGAAAAAGAGGAAGACTGGCAACAGATGTTAGCTCAGGGCCAATCTTTCTAAAAAAATTTTTTAAAAAAAGAATGTTTTTAAATTTGTGCTTCAAAAGATACTATTAAGAAAGTAAAAAGACAACCTACAGAATGAGAAAAAATATTAGCATATCATATATCTGATAAGAGATTAGTACAGAATATAAAAGGAACTTTTACAACTTAGCAATAAAAAGATAAATAACCCACTTTTAAAGTAGGCAAAGTATTTGAATAGACATTTCTCCAAAGAAGATACACAAATGACTAATAAGCACACGAAAAGATGCTTAACACTATTACTTCTCAAGGAAATGCCAATTAGAAGCACAATGAGATACCACTTCACACTCTCTAGGATGGCTACAATAAAAAAGACAGCTAATAACAAGTGTTGGTGAGGAGGTAGAGAGATTGGAACCCTCACACGTCACTGGGAATCTAAAATTGTGCAACTGCTTTGGGAAACAATTTGACAGTTCCTCAAAAGGTTAAAACCTAGAGTTACCATATGACCCAGCAATTCTACTCCTAGGTATATATCCAAGAGAATTGAAAACATGTCCACACAAAAACTTGTACATGAAAATTCATAGCAGCATTATATACTATATAATATAACAGCCAAAAGATAGAAACAATCCAAATGTCCATCAAGAGATGAATAGATAAACACAACATGGTATAGCCATATAATGGAATATTAGCCACAGAAAAGAATGAAGTACTGATATCTCTACAACATGGATGAACTTTGAAAACATTATTCGAAGGGAAGGAAGCCAGACACAAAAGACCACTTATTGTATGATTCCATTTATATGAAATGTCCAGAACAGGCAAATCCAGAGACAGAATGTGGATTGGTGGTTGCCAGGGGCTGGGAGGAGGCAATGAGAAGTGACTGCTAGTGGGCATGAGTTTTTTGGGGGGCTGATGAAAATGTTCTAAAGTTAGATCACAGTGATGGTTGCACAACCCTGTGAATATGCTAAAACCATGGAATCATACACTTCAAAGGGCAATTTTATGGTATATGAATTATATCTCAATAAAAATATGCATGAGAAAAAAATGTCCTCTGTTTTAATGGTTTTTTGTGTGTGTGAGGAAGATTGGCCCTGAGCTAACATCTGCTGCCAATCCTCCTCTTTTTGCTTGAGGAAGATGTCCCTGAGCTAACATCTGTACCAGTCTTCCCCTATTTTGTATATGGGACGCCGCCACAGCATGGCTTGATGAGCAGTGTGTAGGTCTGTGCCTGGGATCTGAACCTGTGAATCCCGGGCCACCAAAGCAGAGCATGTGAACTTAACCACTATGCCACCAGGCCAGCCCCTGTTTTAATGTTTTTACCATTAATTGTAAATAGCTGACATTCAAACCCAAATATAATCAAAAGAAGAGCTCCATATTCTCTGATTATATAGTGATGTGGTCTCTATTCTCAAACTACAAGGAGGCAAAGACACCAGCCACATGAGAAAAAGCAGCTGCTATGAACAAGAGAGTCTAGGATGATATTCTCGCAACACCAAATTTCTTGGAAAAATCCACATACCATGTTCTACATTAGTTAGAGGGGTTGAGGCCACTGCATAAACACAAATTTAACAACCTTTTGATGCAGGAAATCCAAGTTCTGAGTCCACCAGACCTGTGAATGCAATGACAACAACAACAACATTGACTCTAGCCAGGCATTGTACTGAGTGCTTGACAGCGCATTATCTCACTGTATGGGAAGGCAGTGTTATTATTACCCCAATTTTACTGATGAGATAACTAAGTTCACTTGGAGAGAAAGTAAGCCATGAAAGAGTGAGTAATGGTGCTGTGATCTGGCTCCAGAGCTACGGTTATTAACTGCTGTCTATATTGGGAGTGGAATAGATGACAAACTAGATAAACCCAGAGTGTGCAGAAATCTCTCACATATTCAAGTATACGCCTGGTGATATTGAGCTAGACTCAGAGGCAAAGCCTGGTTGTAATGGCAGGGAGCTTAATTTATGCAAAGTTAAACTGTAGATGCATCCTCTGTTCCAGAAGAACCCAACTCACTCCACCTCGTGACCCATTTTAACATTCAACCACACCTGAGTTTTAAGTTCTCCTCTCAAACCATGGAAACATACCTGACATTTCCTCCATACTTTTCCAAACCATACTCCACCCTCCTGTCCCATCAGATTTTGAGATCCTTAAGGGCATCTTCTTTTACAAATGTCCTCTGCACCTAAACAATCAGTGCTTGATAAAATTATTGAAAGATCTCATGTTTTGTTTTAAATTCTCTCTGTGACAAACTATGTGAAATGTCACAGGGAGTGGGAATTGTATTCTGTGACCTGTAGTTAACTTTCTATGCCACAAGCAAAGCGCTGATTCTTGTACACTGACTTTGGGGCAAATTCCACAAGCCTTAATTGCAGGCTCCAAGGAGCTGAGATTCTATACTAGGGTTGCTGGAGGCAGAGCCTTCCCCTTTTCGGGACCCAGGCCTGCCCCTCCCCTACCCAGTCCTGCCCAGCCTGCTACACCCAGGCCAGGGAGAGCTCACAAAGGCGAAGTGTCTGCTGTGCTGAGTCACAGAGGTTCTCCGTCCAGGCTAGCTCTGTCTCAGAGGGGCCGAAGGGGCCTTTCCCTCCCGGCCATTTCCCATAGGGGCAGTGAGTAGCCAAGGCCATGCCAGGCTTTAAAAAACTTTGTAACCAGCTAGAGGAAATGAGCAATGAGAGGAAAGTGAAAATGAAAGGCAGCAGAGGGGACAGAATTGCTCATTGCTGTAGTCCTATTCCTTTCTTGGAGCATTCTGGATGGCAGTAAGGATACACCCCTTAGTTTTTTTTGTTTGTTTCATATATACACATAGATTGAATGGAACTAAAATTCGCATAACATAAAATTAACCATTTCAAAGTGAACAATTCAGTGGCATTTAGTCCATTCACAATGTTGTGCAACCATCACCTCTATCTAGTTTCAAAACCTTTTCATCACCCCAAAAGGAGACTTCATATTTGTTAAACAGTCACTCTATCTTCTCCCTTCCCCCCAGCCCCTGGCAACCACCAATCTGCTTTCTGTCTCTATGAATTTACCTATTCAGGATATTTCATATAAATGGAATCATACAATATGTGACCTGTGGCTTCCTTCTTTTAGAATTAATGCTTTCAAGGTTCATCCACATTGTAGCATGTAGCAGCACTTAATTCTGTTTTTTTGCCAAATGAATAATATTCCCCTGTATGTATATACCACAACTGGTTTTTCTACTCATCTGTTGATGAACATTTGAGTTATTTCCACCTTTTGGCTACCGTGAATAGTGTTGCTATGAACACTGGTATATAAGTATTTGAGTACCTGTTTTCAATTCATTTGGGTATATACCTAGGAGTGGAGTTGCTGGGACATATGGCAATTCTATGTTTAACTTTTTGTGGAACCACCAAACTGTTTTCCACAGTGGCTGCAGTATTTTACATTCCCACCAGCAGCATCTGAGGGTCACCCTTTATTCTGAACATGTCCCATTTGTTCCTTTCCTCCTCCCTACTTCTGAGAAAACCAGCCCCCCAGACTTCCCTTTCCCTTGGAGTAGAGGGTGGGAGAAGTTGCACCTCTAGTAGGAAGACTATCATCAGGCAAAGCTGAGCAGCAGGAACCTTTTTGGTCTTATCTTCTGCAACCACTCTTGCCGTGTCCACAAACAGGATTCCGTGACCAGGCACAGGCGAGGACAGGCTCCTATCCACCTGTGGAACACCCATTACAGCCATTTATGTTACCGGATAAAACGATCCTCCTAGCCTACACCTCCGTCCTCGCACAGAACACTCCATTAAACCCTCTTAAACAGTCAAAGCTGAGTGCAGAAAGGAAGCAGCTCTGTGTGGAGGCTGCCAGCCTTGGCTCAGACCTGCGGGCGGGTGTTTAACTGTCAGCTCCAGCTCAAGATCTCCGAAGACACAACCTCTAGCCTTGTCCTGCCCAGCCCCCTCTGCAAAACTGCCTGCCTGTCTGGGCCTGGCTGGTAGCAGACATGAATGGAGAGGAAGAGGCTCCCTCTCCACCCCCTCTCACCGGGGTTACTGGCGGTCACAGAGCTATTTACATTTACAACAGCCCAACAGCGCCTGACCAAGCCAGAGCCAATCAGCAGCCCCCAAACTTGTCTGATCCGTCTGCTCCAATCAGGAGGTGCTCTCCTTACAGCCTCCCTCTCTTTGAATCACTGGTCGGCTGTCGCCTTTTCTGGGGAGGGGACCCTGCCTCAGACTCTGCTCTCTTAGACCTCGGTCTGCCATTCTCTGGAATGGGGAAAAGACTGCAATACTGTTCGATCGGGGAGACATTTTACTTAGGAATGGAGAACACTGTCCCTTCCCAGCACACATCCAGTGCTTTTCTGCTGCGAAGAAATGTAAAGAGATTTTCGCCTTCCTCATTGCCAGCCTCTCCCTCACTCAGGATTATTTATATGGGCTCTTAATCCACAGCTGCCTTTCAGGTGGTGTTAGACCTTGCTAACCAAGACAGGCCAGTAGGCAGAGCTAATTTTTATTCTCGTCTGCAGTAGTGCAAACACTTATCATGTAAGAGGCAGAGAACAAAGAATCAGCAAAACAGCCTAAAGATTGGAGAGTCACAGGGTAGAGCAGAAGCAGGAATGTGTTCAGGAATGCTCACGGCTGACGTAACCTGAGCATGAAGGAGTGGGAGAGTGGGAGGGAAAAGTGGAAAGGAGGCCTTGAAAGCTGGCCTGGGAAGTTTAGACTTGCTCCGTAAGCAATAGGGAGCCATCAGGTGTTTTCAAGCTGGAGAGGAAAACTATCTCCTCTGTGTGTCAGAAAGTTAACTCTGGTGGTAACAAAAAGAGCAGATCAAAGGAGGCCCAGATGAGGGGCTTGAAGATCAGTTAGGATGTCAGAGGACCTAAAATCTAGGATAGTAATGGTGGAAATGAAAGGAAGGGCACAGGCTGAGAAGCATTTTGGAGTCAGTAGCACTTTATTGATTGGATATGTGAGATAAGGGAGGAGAGGAGTCAAAGATGACTTTGAGGTTTCTCTCCTGAGTGATAGGGTAGCACCTCCACTAACTGAAATAGGTAGTGGGGGAAAAAAGAGAGAGAGAGAAGCAGATTCTGGAACAGGAGTTCAATTTTTGACATGTGGAGTTTGAGTTACAAGGAGATTTTCCATGTGGAAATAATACTCAGTTCACAGTAGGGAATAAGGATCTTGGTGTTCAGAAGAGAAATAGAGGTGAGATCCGAAGAGTTTATAGTGAAACAAGAGAGAAGATTGATCACCTAGGAAGAAATTACAGAGTAAAAGTTTCAACAACAGAACCTTTGGAAGTACCAACACTTAATAGGTAGAAAGAGGACACAGAGTTAGCAAAAAAGATTCAGAAGTATCAGATATGAAACAAACAAACTATAGTATAATAGAAGAAAAGGAAGGATTCCAGGAAGAGGGAGCAGGGCATTGTAAAAAAAAAAAAAAGATATCTGATGAAAGGACATTGGTAAATAAATTATGAAACATTCATTTAATGGACTACTATGCAGACATTAAAATTATGTTGTAAAACTATATTAATTGCCATCAAAAGATGTTCAATACATTTTGTTGAGAGAAACATTCAGGTTAAAAAATAGTAGATACGGAATTATTCCATTTAAAAAAATTACATATGTGACTGCAAAAGGGCATGAGGGAAATTTTAGGGTGAGAGAATTGTTCTGTATCTTGATTGGGGTAGTAGTTACATAGCTGTATACAGTTACCAGAAATCCTCACACTGTAATGTTTTTAAAAAAAAAAGGAGGGGGACAGTTGATGGTACCTACTTCATAGGGTTGTTCTGGGAATTAAATGGCACGGTGTCTGGAACACAAGAAGGGCTCAATCAGTGGAGAAGGGAAGGGTAACCCAGGACCACTGCGTGGAGGAGGTGAGACTGGAAGCAAGGCCTGGAAGGATGAGTGAAGATCACATCTGGCCCTCCAAAACAAAACCAAAAATAAACTAACAAAAAACTCTGCAGTGGGTCCAGACAAAAAAGAAAGTGGGAGAAACTAAGTACTTTTAGGAGTACTTTTTTTTATTTTTTTCTCCCCAAAGTCCCAGTACATAGTTGTATATTTTAGTTGTAAATAGGAGTACTTTTAGACTGAAAAGGGGAAGGTGTAAGAGGGGACTTGGTAGCTGACTTAAAATATGCCAGAGAAAAGGAAATAGACCTGTTCCTTACCGCTCTGGAGGGTTGAATATAGGAGTCAAACTATGTCGGAATGAGATTGTGACTGGGGCCGGCGCTGGGGCTGATTTTAAATCAAAATAACTTGAGCTGTTACGAAGTCTTGGGATGGGTAAGCCATATCTCACCAGATTTGTTCAACCTGTCCCAGACATTGTGAGGAAGTTCCTGTATGGGGTGAGATAATGGACTAGATTACCTTTTAGGTTCCAACTAGTGTTAAGATGCTATGATACCAAGTACACCAAAGCCCTTTCCAAAGGTGATAGAGAGTTAAGTTTTATTTTCAGTCTGTGGTATGGATGTCAACCTTGTCTCTTTTGATTGTCTAGTTATATCCCATCTCTTCATGGTTCTGAGCACATCCATTTAGGCTATCTTTATGACCTGGAATGGATGAGCTTAAAATGATCATATCTGGCTGATAACCACTAATTGCATTTCTAACTAGGCCTCTGGTGGAAATTTAATTATTTGGTTTTAATATGAGTTCACATTATACTTTACATCTGTGTCACTCACTTTGGCATTCTGCAGTCAATGGAGGAATCATTAGCCTGGGAATCAATAGGCCTTAGTTTCAAGCAGTGGTTCCACTACTTACTAGATGCTTGACTTTTGGAGAGGCATTTAACACAGAGGTTTTCAACGTGTGATCTATGAGCCCCTGAAGATGCCCCAAAAAACTTTCAGGGGATCTGTGAGACCAAAGTGATTCTCATAATAAGCCTTTATTTGTCTTTTTTCTCCATCACGTTGACATTTGTACTGAAGCAATGGTGGGTATCTCTTTGTACCTTGACAGGAATCAAGGCAGTAGCATGAAACCATATTGTGGTCATTGTATTCATCACTGCCATGCACTTGGAGGGAGTTCAGTTTCACCTAAAAGTGTTCTTGATAAAGAAGTACAATTATTAATTGTATTAAATCTTGACCATTGAGAACATGTCTTTTTAAACTTCTGTGTCACAAAACAGGAAGTACAGTATGCATACAGCACTTCTGCTGCATATCAAAGAACGATGGTTGTCTTGCGGAGAAGTGTTAGTGCATCATTTTAGTTGTGAGCTGAATTAACCACTTTTTTCATATAACGTCATTTTTACTTGACAGAATGACTGACAAACTATAAATATTCAGACTTGAATATTTGGCAGACATTTTCTTGAACATTAGTGAAGTGAGATCGTTATTTCTGGAAACAACTTACAATATTTGTTCCAATAATAAAATTTGAGCTTTCAAGAAAAAAAGTAGAATTTTGGAAACCTTGCATGTGGCACTGAGTTTGACAGCTTCCCAATAATTAAAGACTCATCTGATGAAATCAGCGGTGATATTAACAAATGTGATTTTTTGATATTGTAGAATGAAATGTGTCAACATTTTGGAAGATTTGCACAACTCAGTGAACCAGTATTTTCCAAACAACCAAAGCACAATGTTACAAAATCATGCATGGATAAAAGGTGCTTTCAAAATGCGAGAAACCAATAGATTCCAATGTAACAGGAAAGGAAAAGTTCATTGATAATGGTTTCAGATTCCACATCTGAACACAACTAACCTTTGAGAAACTATTACTTGTTGAGTTTTAGTATAGTATCAAAGAAGAATAGCCACAATTATCTTTAAAAAGGCTATAAAATACTCCTCCCTTTTCCTACTACATATCTGTGTGAGATCAGATTTTCTTCATATACTTCAACCAAACCACATATGGCACTAAACTTGCGGTTAGCCAAGATGCATAGACTTTTTCACTTGAATTGTTAAGCTAAATCTTCCACATGCTATGTTTGTGAAATTAATATTTTGAACAGAAGCATGGGACTTTAAAAGTATGCCAGGTGAATTTCATTTATTTGTTAATCTTAACTTTGGAAGCTATTGAGAGCATTTTGCATCCCAATTCTTTCTTCCAAGACATCTCTTCTAGCTTTGTTTAGTTGAAAATCGGATAAGCACGCCTTCTCCTATGCAGATAAGAGGGTTGTCTAGGTCAGAGCCAAGGACAGTATGAAATGTTTTGTTTTATTTTTGGCTAATCTAAAATGAGATATTCTTCTCCCCTGGGGACTGTGCAATGAATGGATGACCTCACCTGATCTACTAGGCTCTCTCTGTTTCCTCTAAACAGTTCCCTTATTTATGTCATGGATCAGCCTTAGAGTCAGAGCCAGTAGAACAGCCAGTGAAAGAGAAAGGGAAAATATTCTAGAATTGGGTAGGTTAAGGATAATAATTCTGTACCAAAAAATAACCATAGCTGATAGTACCTCTGCCTTTTATCCCTGGTGAAGGCAACACAGTGAGGTGAAACGGTAACACAACAGTCCATTACCCAATGTTAAAAACTTGGCAAGTGTGAGTACCTGCCAAAAGCAGATGGACCCTGAGACCATTCTTGCCTCTAAAGGAGTAGAACCTAGAGAAAGAAGTAGAAGGGGCATTTAGAATCAAGGGTTTTGGAATCAAGATATTCAGTGAAATGTAAGGAAGAGGAAATACATTAGGAGAGACAATCTGGTTTTGATATTTGTAACTTCAGTAGAAAACCTTTAAATTGCCTAGGGAGAAGTTACCTACTGATAATGGATTAAAGACCCAGGGCTCCTAACTAGATCCTGACAGAGCAGATCTTACACTCAACCAGTATCTCCCTTTCCTCTCTCAGTAACCTGGTTTGGGTGTTGAGGTGATAGTTGGTGAGACATGAGATAAGACAGGGTTGTGGTAATAGATTGGGAGGGCAGGGGGAATGCCCCAATGGGTTCTTTCACTTGAAAAGTCTCCTGTAGTTTCTTTGCATTTTGTTTTTCTTTTATACCTAAGTTATATTCGTACATAGTTTAAAGAGTCAAATAGTTTTATAAGGTTTTTTGAAAACAGTAATACCCATCCACCTCTCCTCCCCATTTTCCTATTCCTCAGAGGTAACCATTTTCAAATCTTTTTAGCTCTTTTGACCTCTGTATCTCTAAATGATATGCTTATATGACTACTTATTGATTTTAAAATTTTTATGCATTATTTATTGACTTCCCACCATGAGAATTTCATCTTCTTCACCATCACCATCACCACCACCACCACCACCACCACCACATGCTCACTCATTCACATGGGCATGTGCATTCTTCAGTTTCCCTGTCCTCCCAATACAGTTGTGTTGTAATTTTTGGTTACAGCAATATTCAGTGTTATATTACTATGACTATGTAAATATTGCTCACACATAGCCATGTAATATATCCATGATTTCTCTCTTGCACAACTTTTTGTTTTCTCTGGACCTAATGACTGTCTTTTTTTTCTTTTAGTTTTCTGTGTACTAATCACGAATTCAACCCAACCTCCCCACCAGTTGTCTATATCTCTTCTCAATACATTTGTTCACATTGGGTATTCTATCAATTTCATCTTTTTGAAGACATCTCTCCTGGAGCCTTCTCACCTGCTCCAACCTGGACTGGCTGCTCTGTAAGCCTGCTGCATAGCTCTTGTCCTGGGAATTCTCTTCAGCATCATTCTAGAGATTCCCTTTTCTTCTCTCCTAGGTTGAATTCCCTGCTTCTGGATCTTTTGTGTTTCTCTTTCTAGGTTTCTCCATGTTTTGAAGAAGCCCATTCTCTATTAGTCTCATGAAAAAGAGTGTTCTTAAGATATTCTCTTCATCCTCAGTTTTCCAAAATTTCATGATGATGTGCCTTGGTATGGATCCATTTTTATCCAGTATCAGGAAAATTTGGTTGCTTCTTTCAATCTACAAATTCTTGTCCTTCAGTTCTGAGAATTTTTTTTTGTTTTATTAATTATTTCCTCCCCTCCATTTTCTTTGTTCTCTCTCTCTAGAATCTCCAGAATTGATCCTCTATTTAAAAAAAAAAAATTTATCTTTTATTTTCCATATCTTTTTCTTTTGCTTGATTTTCTGGGAAGTGTCCTCAGTTTCATCTTACAAACTTTCTCTTGAGTTTTTAAGATCTGCTGTCATACTTTAATTTCTAAAAGTTCTTCTGGAATTTCCCTTTTGATTGCATCTTGTCTTGTTTCATGGATGCAA
Organism: Tapirus indicus; assembly: GCA_031878705.1. Lineage (NCBI taxonomy): Eukaryota > Metazoa > Chordata > Mammalia > Perissodactyla > Tapiridae > Tapirus > Tapirus indicus. Next base: position 29,054,742 of record CM062921.1, on the reverse strand, counting down.
TATTTTCTCTTATTCCTTTGAGAATATTAATGATAGCTTGAGGGAATATTTTTCTTATCCCTGCATAGTCTCTTGTTCTCCAAGGTTTTTTTCCCTCTGTTTTCTGTCTTAGCAGGTTTGTTTCCACAAATAACTGATGATCCTTGGCGTCTGTTCATGTATAATAGTGGGGCATATGTTATCAGTATCATAGGTCTTTCCTTTTAGGCTATTAGAGTTTGCAAAGAAGCTTCCTCCAATCTCCTGCTTGAATAGTTCAGCCTTGGCTACCAGCATTTTAGAAGCTGAAAGAGAAGGGTCTAACCTTTAGTATGTAAGTATTCTACTTAACCTCCACTTTTTTGTATAATACCGTGTAGTTTATGTCTCCTGGGTGGATCCAGACTGATACAATAACTATGCCCTGAACTGAATCTGGTTTTCCCCAGTCAAGAGATCTTTGAATTTACTCCTTCCAATGAATAAAGCTCCGGTGTTTTGCCTGGATTTGGGGGGATCACCTCATAAAAGAATAATTTATCTGTTCTTAGCCATACCTTCATCCTGCCTATTCCAAAAAGGTAGCTGGTACCACCAAATCTAGAACCTTTTGGGTTCTTCAGTGTAAATCACATTGCTTCTTGGCTATCCCCACTGCCTGCTTAAGTTTCAGCTTCCCAGGTTCTACAAAGACAGTTATTATTCACCCATCTGTTTTCCAGCTCCAAAGTCTTAACTGTGGTCTCTTCTCCCATTCTTTTTGTTCTTGTGGGATTTTGCCTCTTAAGAAAATCCATTTACTGTTATTTCACTAGGGTTTGGGGAGGAGTAAATGCATGTGTTCAAAATGTCTTCTTTATCTTGAAACTGTCCTGTCATTTCTCAGAACCTGTTTATTCCACACATATTTATTGAGTGCTTCATCTATGTTAGGTACTGTTTAAACACTTGGGATACATCAATGAACAGAACAGAATATCCTTGCATGTATGGAGTTTATATTCTAGTGTGTGTGTGGTGGGAGAGATAATAAAAAGTAAACCTAAATATGTAGATTATATCATAGGTATTATATAGGTAAGGTAAAAAGTGCAGCAGGAAATGGAGAATCAGCAGTAATAGGCAGAGGAAGGTAGGCTGCAGTATTTAATAGAGTGATCAAGGTAGTTGGCATTGAGAAAGTAAAATTTGAGCAAAGACTTGAAGGAATTGCAATCATAAACACATATACACATATATTCCTAATAGGATGTGTTTCTACATATTTTCCACAAGTTTTATCCTCTCTTTATTCTTCCATTGGAGGTAGACCAATGTCTTCTCTTTATTTTACACTCTTGCTGCACCTGACAAGTAACTCTACAAAGAACCTGACATCACTGACTGCCTGTGTGCCTGGAGAGATATTTGAACGTAGGGGCTGTCTTGCCATATTATTTTGGGTAAGACGCCATTCCCGAAACTCAGTTTCTTCACTTATGTGGGAATAATGGTAAACTGCTGGACCTCATTTTCTTTCTGGAAGCTAGTACCCATTAGTTTCTAAGATTACTAAAAGTACACTGAAAACCATGGCATTATCATGACATTTTTTATGATAAATGAGTGACACAGCCTACATTTTTTTGGCAGGGAGAAAATATTCAACTTATTTTGGACTTTAGATTTACTTTGGGGTATATTGAGGTAAGCTGGTTTGACCCTGCCATTCCCACTCACCCACTCCTCAAGCCCCATCCCACATTCGTGCAGGTGGGCTTCCTAATCAGATGGCCAAGTAATGTGTGTCTGTTCAGGGTCACAATCAAAGAAACTAACTTCAGGTGAGTACTATGTGCCCAGCACTATGCTGGTGCTTTACTTGTTGATACTCACAACAGCCTGATGAGACATACATTTCTAGCCCCATTTTCAAATAAGGAACCTGAATCTCAAAGATTAAATGACTTACCTAAAGTCACACTGCTAGTAAGTGGCAGGACCAGAATTCAACTCACGTCAGTCTGACCCCTAAGAACGAGTCCATTCTGCACACCACACTGCCTTCATAGGATACTCTCCCAGAGTTGCATTTGAGAACATTTCTTGATTCATCAAACACAGAGATAATAAATTAAAGAATTTCTGAAATGTGAGCAAATTAAGCTTATGAAAATAAAATCCCATTTTATTTAGTAGGTGTGTCAGTATAGGTTCTCCAGAGAAAGAACCAACACGATATCTATTTTATCTATGTATCTATCTATCTATCATCTATCTATCTAGTCTAAGCTGACTCAAAGAGTACCTATGATGATATCTCTTTCCTGCTCAAGAGCCTGCAAGAGTTCTCTGTCAACTACCAGACAATATCTGAACTCCTCAGCATGATATTCCAGCTCTGCCATAATATAAGTCCAGCTAACTTTAAAAAAAAGTTTTATGCAATATTTAAAATGTACAGACTATATTAAAAACAACACAACAAGGTGGCACAGTGGTTAAGTTTGCACTCTCCGTTTTGGCGGCCTGGGGTTCATCGGTTCAAATCTCAGGCACAGACCACCATACGCTGCTCCTCAAGCCATGCTGTGGCAGCGTCCCACATATAAAATAGAGGAAGATGGGCACAGATGTTAGTTCAGGGACAATCTTCCTCATAAAAAAAAAAAAAAGGAAAGAAAAAATAAATAACACAAAACATCCGTACACTCCGCAAAAAATTTAAGAAATGGCACATGGTCAGCAGAGTTAAAAACCTTACATAAACTTCCCTGATCACATCTCCTTCCCTACTTTCCTGAATTTGGTATTCATCCTGCACAGGAGTTTGTATATACATATATATGCCCCTAAATAACACATAATACTGTTTCACAGTATTTTAATCTTTACATAAAAGATAATTTATGTCATATCTTTACATAAAAGATAATTCTCCTGCAGCTGTAGGCTTTTTCTCCACTCAATATCATATCTTAAATATTCACCCATGTTGATATATCTATAGTTATTCATTATTGTTCATTATATTTAACTAATATTATAGTTATTCCTTATTGATATATCTATAGTTATCCATCCATTCTCCTACTGATGGACATTGACTTTGTTTCCAATTATTTGCTATGAATATTCTATATCTGTCTCCTTGTATAAATGAGCAAGAGCTTCTCTAGAATAGGAATTTCTGGGTCACAAGATACGAGCATCTTTGACTTTATCAGATGTTGATAAATTGTTGTCCGAAATGGTTGCACCAACTTACAGTCTCACCAGCAGCATAGAAGAGTTCCTATTGCTCCGCTTACTCAGCAACGCTTGATAGCATCAGACTTACTTTCCACCCTGATTTTGTTGCTTTAATTCCCACTGCTCTCCTTCATGAATCTATCACTCCAGCCAATCACTGATCCCCGAATGTATTCTGTAATTTATTTCCCTTCTCCCTCAGTGTTTACTGAGTAGGTACCCTATGTCGGAAACCCTGCTAAATGTTAGGAAAACAAACATGAAAGACATGGTTCCTGTCCTAAAAGACTTTATAGTTTCCTGAAGAGACAGACTTGCAAACAATTCAAATATAATTGTCACAATGAAAGTCCATACAAATGACAGTATTCAGTGAGGCAGAAGGAGCACATGAATCTACCTCCATTTGGTACAGGGAAGGGAAAAGGAGTGGGGAGAGGGTCAGAGAAGACTTCACAGAGGAGGTAGTTTGACCAGGTTTTCACCCAGGCAGTTATCTCTGCCTGGAAGATCTCATCCTATTCATGGCCAGCTCAAAGACCAGCTCCCCACAAAATGTCCTAATCACCCCAGGAAAGTACTTTGCTCTTTTCTTATATCCTATATTACGTTGTCTTGTATCGTAGATATTTGTATATGTATATCTTACCTCCTCTACTAAATTATAAACTCATTAAGTGGAAGGTGTTGCCCTCTTAGACATCTTTATATCTCTCATAAAGCCTAGAATATGGCTGACACACATTGTGTATTCAGTAAGTGCTTGCTGAATGAAAGATTAAAGCAAAGGAGTAGGGGCTCCAAAATTTGGCTCCCATTCTCCCAGATGCCTGACACTTCAAATATTTTAAGTATAAATCAGACTTCTTTTTGCTATCGTCAAAGTAAGAGGAAGACTTAAAAACAAACTCTTTTTAAAGTCATCTGCCCTATTCCTTTGGTGCAAAAAACATATTATGTAACATTGTAAAATCTGGACAATCAAGAGAGCTTTCTCTAGTCTTCTGTTTCTTGCTTCTTTAATAAACTCTACATTCTCATTTCAAAAGATCTTGCCAACATTAATTCATTGCCACTGTACCCACCAGCAGAATGAAAAATATTTGCATATCTCTGTGGTAAAGCAATGGGGAAATGAGGTCAGAAGCAATTCAGGTTGAAAGCTGCTAGCTTTTATACTCTCTCTGTAATGAGTCTTCCTCCTTTTCCAAACTGAGCTCCCACTCCATACTGAAATAGGGAGTTTGATTCTGCTCCAGTATTTTGTGAGAAACACATACTAGCTATTAACTAACAGATCTGTGTGAAATAGTTTTTTTTATAGCTTTTTAGACATATTTACTTAATGATATTATGGATATAGGTGAAATCAGAAAACTATGGAAACTTAGGTGAAAATATTTCCATATTGGCTTATAAATCTCTGTGTTAAAAACTAACCTGCAGGGGCCGGCCTGGTGGCATAGCGGTTAAGTTCGCTCGCTCCACTTTGGCGGCCCGTAGTTGGCAGGTTTGGATCCCAGGCGCGGACAGACGCACCGCTTGTCAAGCCATGCTGTGGCGGCGTCCCATATAAAGTAGAGGAAGATGGGTATGGATGTTAGCCCAGGGCCAGTCTTCCTCAGCAATAGAAGAGGAGGAATGGCAATGGATGTTAGCTCAGGGCTGGTCTTCCTCAAAAATAAACCAAACAAAAACCTAACCTGCAACCTTCCCAAATTTTAGGTTGGCAGAGAGGTAGAGCAAACACCAAAGATGTCCCTTAGAATCTTTGTTGCCACCTGCGCAACACTAGTCACTTGGATATATCTGTGAAAGCTGGATTTGGAGTCAAAATCTACCAACAGGTCTCCCCTAGGAGCCCTTACAAAGAATTGCAATGGGAAATGGTGATCTTTCATTAAGGAAGATAGGCAAGTACTTGCATATCATAGTAAGAATCTTTAGATTTCCTTCATGAGGGAAATTCCATTTGCATCTAGTCTCAGGACCAAGATAAATGACTCTAGAAAAAACAGATTCTTCTCATGAAGACATTTGCAATAGCAACTGTGATATTTTTTATTTTCTTTAAACATATCACAGAAAAAGCTATTTTTGCAATGATTTAGTTACCACAGGAATCAGGAGGTAACACACAGGAATTTACTCGTTTCACTCTGGTGATGGAGGACCAGTATACACAATCTACAAATATGTTTCCAAACTTCAAGATGAGTATAACACTTCCTTCAGTTACTGGACTTGTATGAACCTCTTCACAACATTTTATTCACTCAGGGACTTTATAAGGATGTAGCATGGGATAAAGAGGATGGTGAGTCTCTTCAGCCAGGTGTAGGCTCTAAGATCAGTGGTGATAGGCTGGTGCCAGCCAGAGGGCAGAATGACTGCTTAGGGCAGGAATGAATGGCAGCTGCCTCTGCTCCTTCTGTCAGTAATTCTTCCTTTCCATTTTGTAAGACATAATGGACATAAGACATATTCATCCCTCTCCACCCTCTGTATAGAAATAAATAGACACTGGACCCCTCACAGCCCTGTTCTTGGTATAACACTGAAGGGCTTACCTTCAATTGTCTTTGACTTTGGAAATCGATACTTCCTTCTCCCCAGCTTGGTAATTAAACGAGTGATTCAATAAAAGGAAAAGGTGCTGGTCAAGCTTTTTTCGATGCCAGTGGAAGGTACACCTTCCTATCTTTTGTATTCATCCAACAAAGCTAAGAAATTTTTAAAAATCCTGTACTTGTAATCCAGTGAAGCCACAATTGACTTAAGCCCAGATTAAGTATCAAATTCAACCTCAGACAGACTGGGCTATGCCAGAATTTTGACACTAACAGAAAATTGGAGTGCTTCTCCTGTTCAGCTGAGCATCCCTACTCCCAAACTCTCAAAAAAAAAATTAAAATTCTAGAATCTTAGAACTGGAAGGGACCTCTGTCCTTGTGACTACCCCTCAGTCTTGCCACCCATGAGTCTTGCCTCCAAAAATGTCTCTTTTATGTGAAGTGGGACTCTGGTGCCACCAGAGTTTTTCGTCTGTTACCTCTTTGTAATCAGAGAAAACACAGCTGGCTAAGACTGTTGTCAGTATGTGGGTGTGGCAAGAAAAAAGTACCCTCTGTGACCAATAGTTCTTTCTTCACTGTACTCTGCTTTCATACTATTTCTCATGAATAAAGCATATTCACATGACATTTTGTACTTTTCTTTCCTTATTCAGTTTATGCAGATAGCCACTTCCTTTGGGCAGTAGGAGAGACGTGTCAGCTCTGTAGCTAAAGATTAAGAAAAAGAGGCATGAAGAAGCTCCAGAACATGCTTAAGAGCACATGAGGGGACACTCTTGGAAAAGGGATGAAAAGTCGAAGTCCTGGACTCTGGGTCCATAAGTTAGTCTGCTTTCTTCCCTATAAAAAGCTTGTCTACTTTCCAGGACAAAAGAAATTCTCAGCAACTTTCTTTTTTGGGAACAAATGTGTATGTACTCTATCTTCAAGAAGAAGGCAGGAAGAAAGGAGAGAGGAAAGGAGAGAGAGAGAATCACAGTAGTTTCAAATCCAAACCTTTTACAAAAATACAAACTTGAGCCAGTTTGAAAATATGAATCTTCAGTAAAGTGAACATGATATCTTCGTTTTTGTAGAACAAGGTAAATCATTTCGAAGGTCACATACAACCAGAGCAGTTAGGTTCAATCTGTATAGAGTTAAGACAGTGACCTGCTCACCCTGAAATGTCAGAGGGAATTGTGGCTTGTCTAACAGGGTCATGTCATCTCCGGTCACTGACCTTTGGGTTCTCTAAAGTGGCTGCTTGGCATATCTGGCTTTTCCCATAGCTGAATTATTCCTGTGCCAACTTCGCTTATGAAATGTTTACAAGCAGTTTAAAATATTGTGATGAAAGGCATGGACAGGTCCAGAGAGCTTTGAAACCACACTTTCCTAATCTCTTTTTTAAAAATGATAAGATAGAAACAAAAGCTACCAGGAGGTGGTGAAAGAAGGGTAGTATTAAATAATTATTCTGTGGGGAAATACTTTGAGACTATTTAAATATCCCATTTCTCAGCAAAAGGATGCCTTCCTCCCCGCACTTGGGATTCAACACCCAGAGTCAGGCAGCCCCCTGCATGGATGCCCCCCTCACCTGCTTAGACTCCAACAACCCATTCTAGTACCACTGCCCCCAACTACTCCCACCATGAAGACACCTAACTTGCTTACCTAATGACTTTTGGATTGAAATTGTTCATGAAGGGAAGGAAGAGAAAGGAAGAGGAGGGGAGGGGAACAGGTAGAGGAATGGGAAGAGTAAGAGCAATTCTGATTTATTTTCATTATAGTAAATATGAGAATAATCTGAATTAATATTAATTCAACGTTGGAAATACTTCTTTTAGGATAAGTGTTTACTTCTTACCCTAACTTTTGATTATTATTCTTTCTTCCTCATTGGCAAGGTAAGCTTGTACTGTGAAATTCATTCAATGTGGAAAAACTGAGAAAGAGGTTTCTCTAGGTCATATGGCAAATATTTGCTGAACTAGGATAAAAAATCGGCAGGGTCAAGCTTATCACCATCTCCTCTCTATTACTTTCACCTGGCTAGCTCCTGCCTTTTGTATAGAAAGTACAGGTAGAGTTAGTGCCTATACAGAGCAAGTTGAGGGCTACTGTGAGGTCCCAAATACCTGCCAGAAGAAATATGCCCCACTAATCTGTCATTCTCCAGTCTCCCTTTCTGTGTGACTTGAAATTCACATGATTAAAGACTGAGATCTTCATTTAACTGCACATCTATTGCCCGAAAAACAGCAGGCTTTAAAGAGAGAGTCCTTTAATCATCTCCTATTTGTGGTTTATGCAAAAGTTCAGTTCAACAAATACCTATTGAATACACCCCCTGGGCCAGGTACCACTGGGGAGAAGGCAGTGAATGAGACAGACATAGTCCCTGTCCTCATGGAGCACCACAGTACAAAAATGATGAACGTCACAAAAACAGTAACCACAGGAGGCTTGGAGAGGGTATAATATGGAGAGCTACCCTGAACAAACTTTCTGGAGATTTGAAGAAAATGGGAATTACAGTAGTCCCCCCTTATCCACCAGGGACACATCCAAGACGCCCAGTGGATGCCTGAAACCACGGATAGTACCAAACCCTATACACTATATTTTTTCCTATACATACATATTTGAGGTGCAACAGAAAACTAGCACAAATATCATTTTTCTTCTTCACAATTAATGGATAGGAGATTCCTTCTTACTGTAGATCTTAGCAACCTCAACACATGATTTTTTTTCTTTCCTTATTAAGTGAAGAAATTTCACCTTTTCACCTAAAGGAAGCACTTTAAGACTTCTCTTTGGCATGTCTGAATCGCCAGCATCACTACTCTTGTGCTTTGGGGCCATTGGTAAGTAAAATATGGGTTACTTGAACATAAGCATGCGATACTCCGATAGCCAGCTGATCTGATAACTAACTGGGTTACTAAGTGACTAACAGGCAGGCAGCGTATACACCATGGATATGCAGGACAAAGGAATAATTCATATCCTAGGCAGGATGGAGCGGGATGGCCCAATATTTCATCACGCTACTCAGAACGGTGAGCAATTTAAAACTTATGAATTATTTCTAGAATTTTCCATTTTATATTTTTGGACAGTGGTTGACTGCAGGTAACTGAAACTTCGGAAAGTGAAACTGCGGATAAGAGGGGACTACTGTAGTTAAGTGAAAGGTTAATGGGAGAAGGAAGAGGGGCAGCAGAATGCTCTAGGCAGAGGGAAGGAATGTGCTAGGGCTCAAAAAGTAGAGTATTGTGGGGGCAGAGAGCAAGGAGGAAGGGTGGCCAGAGATAAGATAAATTTATAAGCAGGGAAGGGCCAGGCATAGAGGGCCTTATAAGCCATGATAAGAAATATAGACTTTATCCCACTGAAGGGATTTAAATAGGGAAGTGACACGCAGATTGGCACTTTTAGATCACTGTGGATATAGTGTGGTGAATAGACTGCAGGTGCAAGGGGAGACACAGGGAAATCTGTTAGAAAGTCTTCAGTAGTCCAAGTGAGAGATATTGGTGGCAGTGGCATGGAGAGAAGAGGACAAACTGAAGAGATATTTAGGAGTTAGAACTGATAGGACAGATAGAATTGATAGGCGATACAATGTAGGGAGGAGGAAGAGTCAAAGCTGATTCTTTGTCTTCCCTTGGTAGTGCTTATAACAATTATGACTAATTATTTGTGCAATTATTTATTTAATGTCTGCCTTCCCCACTGGATTATAAGCAACCCAAGGACAGAGACCAATCTTATTCAACACCTTATCCCTTGTGTACATGCTCTAGCACAGTGTGTGGTACATAACTGTTTAAAAACTATTTGTTGGGCCAGCCCTGATGGTCTAGTGGTTAAATTTCCGTGCTCTCTGCCTCAGCAGCCTGGGTTCATCTCCCGGTTTTGGAAACACAGCAGCTGTCTGTCCGTTGCCATGCTGTGCCAGTGGCTCACATAGAACTAGAAGGACTTACAACTAGGATATATAACCATGCACTGGGGCTTTGGGGAGAAAAAAAAAAGAGGAAGATCGGTAACAGATGTTAGCTCAGGGTGAATCCTTCCTTGCAAAAAAAATAAAAACTATTTGTTGGTTAAATTATGTTTTTGGTTATAAGCAAATGGGTTAATAGTGGTATCATTCACTGAGTTAGGGACATGGAGGAGGAAGAAGTTTGGAGGATGAGTTTCAACCATGCTGAGTTGTGGATACCTGTGAAAAAGGGAAATGTCCTGGAAGCAATTGGAAATATAAGTCTAAACCTCAGGAGAGAGAGATGGGCTAGACAGATGTGGAAGTCATCAGCATAGACAAGGCAATTAAAGCCATGGAGGATAGGAGATAGCCTCATTAGAAGGTTTAGAATAAGAAAAGAGACCCTAGGAGGGCACTCTGAGGAAGTAACATTTAAGGGTTGTGCAGAGGAGTAGCAGCCAACAAAGGGGTTTGAGGAGTGGCCAGAGTGGCCTAGGGAGGAGGAAAACCAGGAGAAAATGGAGTCTGAGTTTGAGGGGAAATGTTTAAGAAAGAAGGAGGAGTCAACAGTGTCCAATGCTTCTGAGAAGTCAAACAATGGAGGTAATTGGTAACCAGCTTCTATAGAGTGGTGGGCAAAAGCCAGAGGAATTAAGGTGAAACTGGAAAGAGAAAATGGATTGAACAACTGTAAGCAACTCACTAATTAATTTATCAGATTAGTTAACTGTCATCTTTAAAAACAATATTTGCTCCAGAGAGGATAAAACCGAGAACTTGAATTTTAAACAAGGGCAGAGAGTGTGAGTATAGTCAAGCTGTTTTTTTTTTTTTTGGTGAGGGAGATTAGCCCTGAGCTAATGTCTGTTGCCAATCCTCCTCTTTTTGCTGAGGAAGATTGGCCCTGGGCTAACATCCATGGCCATCTTCCTCTACTTTGTATGGGACGCCTGCCACAGCATGGCTTGATAAGCGGTGTGTAGGTCCGTGCCTGGGATCCAAACCTGCAAACCCTGGGCCACTGAAGCGGAGTGCACTAACTTAACCACTACGCCACTGGGCCAGCCTCAGTCAAGCTCTTGATGAGGAGATAACACGGAGATTCAGGGCTAAGCAGGAGGTTTCCAGGGTGAGCACCTATAAGTGGGAGGACAGTAGGGTAGGTAACTGATTATTTCATCATTTTGCCTTAGGTCAGCCCTAACCCTCACCTTTAAAGAAGGTCAAAGATTTATTGTCAGGATTTAGTTAACCAATGGACTTCACCTCTCACAGATTTTAAGGTCTTCACTCAACTAGCAAGAAGACAAAGCTCTGTTGAGAAATTTTAGGACATTTCTGTAAGCTCCTCAACCTCTCCTCTGCATAGAAGCTATCCAGTGGAGAGAGCAAAGAATATTTAAAAACAACAACAAAACCTCTCTTAGCTGAGAAATCAGGATTAAGAATTAGCTAACCTCTTTTTTTGGTTCAGGGATTTGATCAGTTGTGTATCATCATTCTTGCCCCTTATCTAATTATAAGGTATGTTGGGAGAACTAATAAAACCATTTGTGTGAAATGCTTAAAACCTTAAAGTCAATAATAAAAATACAAGGTGACACTTCCTTTCTTAAGGGTTAATAAATTAAACATTAACCTAAAGTGCCATTTACTACTGGAGGTTTATACATTCAGTCCAATCGCTAACTAGAAAAATGGAAAGATAAAAAATGGACAGATTCCATCCCTGGTCTTGAAATTTCAAGAATTATAAGATCAGGAAAAGTTGGCATGAAAAATGCCTTTCCAGGCTTTAAGTACGGAAAACTAGACACTCACAACAGCCCTGACCTCTCCTCTGAGGTCTCAAACTGACCTCCAAGTGAGATTGGGTCCGAATAGCACCTCAGTTAGGAGAATGCACGCTCTGTGTACTTTGCCTGGCTAGCCAGTTCTCAGCTCTTTTGCTGTATCTTCCTACTTTAAGGGGTTGGCAAGCGTCTTCCCTTCCTTGAATTCTCTATGTCCAATCATTTTCACCACCTTGTAATCTCTCCTACCGTATAACTTCTTGTTCAGAGGAGGTTAAAGTTGATTTGAATAGAAATCTGAGTGCAGAGAGTACAGAAAGTCAAATTTGTACCCAGAAAGCAGTATCTCCATGGCACATATAAGACTCTTATTAATAGGTGTGTTAGTTCAGAAACTAGGCAAAATTAAGAATAAAGTAGTTATAGGAAAACTGTCTTTTCAATGTACTTTGGTAACAGCAAACATGTTTTTCTCACAAAGCTCTGTTCCCAGTGACATTTGCGATAATGAGGATTAAGGGGCTTAGAAGCAAGCTCAAAAAATACCCAAGACTGGAGCTCCAAAAAGACAAGTCTTCATTTCCTTCAATCTTTACCCACCTCTTTTACTCCAGTTTTAACTTTTCCTGGATACCATAAACTCTTTTCTATTATTGTTTCCATCTAGCATTACAATTTAGAAGAGGGCCCTTAAGTCTGTCCCTACAATTCATTCATTCAAAAAGTACTTATTAAATTCCTTTTATTTTCCACCACCGTGCCAAGCACTGCAGATAAAAATGTGAATTAGACATGACCCTCAACTTCAAGGAACTTATGGTTTAGTGGTGATTCAGGAAAAAAAAAATTTCAAAGAATTCTGGTGACCTAATGCATTTTCTGGAATACGAAGGTGATAACACATGGGTCTACTTTTGTAGATAAGTACCATCTTCTGATTTTGTATTATTGAAACCATGACACCAAGTCTAAATACACCTGTGTATGCATATAACCTCAGATGTTTACATTGTTAAATTTTTAACTGGTCCTTAAGTAGAGGGCTTTTGAAATTCATTCATTCTTGGGTTTGTTTCTGATGTATTTCTTAATACTGAAGCACTTATCAGATGAGTTGAGCATACCTACCAATTTTGAGAGTCAACGGGCATATCTGATAATAAGCACAGGGTACAGTGTACAAGAATTTTCGGTTCTCCCTAGTTTTGATGGCTTTGTTTGCCTTGTTTAAAGAGACGTGTTTAATTATTACATACAATTCATATTTAACAAACAGCTTTGCAAAGCTGAGTTGTGACATTTTCTATTTTGTTGATTCATTTGACTATCTGAAGAGTGGGTTGTTTTTTTTTTGGTGAGGAAGATTAGCCCTGAGCTAATCTCAGTTGCCAATCCTCCTCTTTTTGCTGAGTAAGATTGGCCCTGGGCTAACATGCATGCCCATCTTCCTCTGTTTTGTATATGGGACGCTGCCACAGCATAGCTTGATGAGTGGTGCATAGGTCTGTGCCCGGGAGCTGAACCTGTGAACCCCGGGCCGCCAAAGCAGAGCACACGACACGAACTTAACCACTATGCCACCAGGCCAGCCCTGAAGAGTGTTTTTAAATTTAATATCTGACCTCCTCACTTCAAACACTTGGTGTTTGACCCTGAGATATACAGTCAAAGTGAGACAAAAGCTCACCATATTTTACTACAACAATTATTTAATATTTATCCTTTTCCTTTCATTTTCTAATTATGAACTCAAAGTTTTGACTATAGTGATTCTAACCCGTAATCTGTATACTGTCAGTCTTAACAAATGCTGAGTAGCTTAACATAGAGCTGTAGGTAGCCCCTGAGCTCGAAATCAAGTTGTCTGGTATAGGGTAAACATTCCAAGAAATATTCCTTCTAAGGGGCAGGCACTGTTCTAGGTATTGAGAGTACATCAATGAACAACAAAGATAAAAGTCTCTGCCCTGAGGGAGCTTACATTTTAGTAGAGCTTAGATCCATTTACCCAAAAATTCCAAATAACTAGTTTTGAGAATGAACTCTGCTTTTACGGGGAAGGGAGACAAATAACAAGAATCCCAAATCATTTGAAAGTTGCGGCATGCTGGAGTCAAAGGGCCACTGGATTTGCAATCAGGAGACGTTGATTGTAGTCTCGCTGTGCTAATTCTCCTTGTTATTTTCTGGGTCTTAGTTTTCTCATCTGTTAACCAATGGCACTGAATTTCATAATCTCAAAAGTCTCTTCTGGATTGAATAGTCTATTATTCTATGACATGCAATAGGCATTTAATTAATTAAGGTAAATATACACACCGTGAAGTGCACAGATCACAGGGATTTATTTTTTTAAAGTATAGAAATGTTCATGAGCCATCTTAAACTCTTACCCCTTCTATAGCTACAATATAGTATAGAATTATATATTACGTTCAGAGTAATGATCCTGAGGCATTACAGGATGCTGAATCAGTAAGAGATTTAATTATGTTCATTAGACTACTTATTAAAGCAAGAAAATGCACTGAGGCAATTTACAGAGATTTCAAACAAAAAGTATCTTCTCATTAACTCATAGTTAATCAGAAACCCAATTAACCAGTATGCTCTATCCCAAGATTTTACTGTTTTTCAGACTTATTTATTCTTCTTTACAACCATGACCAAATCACTGATCCAGATCCCAGCCATTTCACATTTATACCACTAAAATCAATGGATTATTTCTCCCTCAAACAATAGGAAATGCTACCACCAAAACAATCACTTCAGAGAAAGAAAAAGCAATTACTTAAAAAATGGACATAAATGAAGTGATAAAATTCTGAGTTTGGGGGCTGGCCCGTGACATAGTGGTTAAGTTTGCGTGCTCTGCTTCCGTGGCCTGGGGTTCGCAGTTTTGGATCCCAGGCGCAGACTTACGCACCACTTGTCAGGCCATGCTGTGGCAGGTGTCCCACGTATAAAGTAGAGGAAGATGGGCACAGATGTCAGCCAAGGGCCAATCTTCCTCAGCAAAAAGATGAAGATTGGAGATGGATGTGAGCTCAGGGCTAATCTTCCTCACCAAATAAATAAATAAACAAATAAATTCTGAGTTCTTTTTTTTAAAGATAAAGAGGTCAAGGCCCAGATAAGGTAGACATTTAAAGAGATAGGTGCCCAAAACAGAACAGACACTTGAGGAGACAGCTGGGCAGACAGAAGACATTTAAAATGGTAGATACTTGAGAGCAGGACATTTTAAGGAGACTAGGGGCATGCTTAGAAGACATTTAAAGAGGCATAGGCTGGAGTTTGAGGACATGTTTAATAAAGAGGCAGGGATAAAGGAGTCATTTGTCAATGGCCTGGTTAGGAAGGAAGAACATACAGTCCTGCTCTCCTCCATTGGAAAGAAAGAAAGGAAGGAAGGAAGGAAGGAAGGAAGGAAGAGAGGGAGGGAGGAAGAAGTAGATAGGAATGAAGTGATAAAATTCTGAGTTTTGCTTTAAAACACTCCAAATGTATTCTATCAAGTGTACGTGCAACTAAAAAGCAAGTGAAAAATAAGAAATAAAACATCTATTTGGGGGGCTGGCTTATGGTGTAGTGGTTAAGTTTGTGCATGCTGCTTCTGGTGGCCCAGGGTTCGTGGGTTCAGGTCCCAGTCATGGACTGACACACCACTTGTCAAGCCAGCTGTGGCAGCCTCCCATGTAAAGTGAAGGAAGATGGGTACGGATGTTAGCCCAGGCCAATCTTCCTCAGCAAAAACAAAAAGGAGGATTGGCAACAGATGTTAGCTCAGGGCTAATCTTCCTCACAGAAACAAAAAAAACCCATCTATTTTCCACGTATACCTTTATTTCAACAAATCTTAATCCTTGCTAAATTCTAAATATCTATAAGCGTTAAAATATGCTAAATAAAGGTCTCTGGAAAATATACCTCACTGACGAGAGGGAGTGTTGGAAAGGCTAGGCTATACTCCTCTTCCATTCACTGTATCTAAGAAACTAAAGCTAAAGTAGAATTCTTTGAAATCTTAGTAAACACAAACTGGCTCCACCCCATAGAGTAATAAAACAAAACTTAAAAACGGTTTTGGCATTCAGTATTTGATTGTGACATTCAGGGAGAATTTTAAGCTTGTTGTATTTGAATTTTAAGCTGTTGTATTAGATCTGTAGACTCATTCATCAGTCTGAACTCATCCCAACATTACAACTTTCTTTCACAGGATACCCCTTGTACCATTCATTTTTAACTTCAATCAGAGAGGAAATTTTCTTTCTTTCTATACTGACCTTGACTATCTTGTCAGAAGTTATTATTGTCCACAGTAGGATTTCCATTTTCTGGAAAAACTGGACTCTAATTTCCTCCCCCCGTGTTGCCTTTGATTAGACCTTCTCTTCCATTCTCCTTTTCTCAATTACATCCTTTCACTGGTCAGTTAAGTCAGTCATTTAGAAACATCATTTTTTATCCTTTTTTCTCTCCTGGTTCTCCTTTACTTCTCATTCTTTTAAAACACATTTCCTCATTATTCAACCTAAATTTGTATTGAGCCAGTGGTGCATGTCCAACAATGTCCGAGGTGAGCGTTGGAGGGATGTAAGAGGTCTAGGCTTGGAGCCTGCAATCAAAGCATTTACAGCATAGTTAGGGAGATGGTAAACATGTCAGAGCAAACAAAACCATGAGGAAACCATTACATTACCATGTGATCCTGACTGCCAGGTGACTCTAGAGTTCAGAAAACCTAGCAGCTAGAAGACTCAAAGCAGAGAAGCAAAGCCATGCAACCATCTGCCAGGAAATCTTATGCAAATCTGCAGAGATGTACATCCTTCTCAGTGCTACCTCCCAACTTTGGGGCCTATACGCAGTTATTAGAAAAACAAGAAGAGAATGCAACCAGATAGACTGGTGGATTTATGTAAACTTTAATACATCTTTCTAGCTGTATTAATTTAGCTGGATCACTAAACATGATTAGTCCATTGAAAAAGGTGTCCAGGTACAAATATCAGAAAAGTGTGAGTGTGAGAGTGTGTGTATGTGTCGGGGAGGGCGGGGGGAGACAGACAGAGACAGAGACAGACAGAGACTTAGCCAGGTGGTAATCAATCAAAAGATGCATAATCACAACAACACTACAGTGATCCAACC
Source organism: Tapirus indicus (assembly GCA_031878705.1). Lineage (NCBI taxonomy): Eukaryota > Metazoa > Chordata > Mammalia > Perissodactyla > Tapiridae > Tapirus > Tapirus indicus. The sequence goes on along the minus strand of CM062921.1, from coordinate 29,038,018 downwards.
TGCTCCACCAACATAAACCAATGTGTCATTGGGTAGAAATATCACCACACGAGCGGCCAGATCTATAAATTAATGCCTGACTCGTGAGTACCATATAAAACAGTAACTCTTTTCAAGACATCCCTGACAGCGACTACTACTCCAGATAGATATGTCTTTATAAGGTGGACCTGGGGACCACCATAGTCTTACCCTGACCAAGACTGTCATAGGGATAGGCTTTTAACCTCAGTAGAAGGCTTGTGCATGCCTAAGCACTTAGTCTCTTCCCTCGTTTGTTCTAGTTTCACAGCGTAGAGTCTTTTAATGTTTACTGAGATCATCCAAATAGGTAAAGCAGCCGCTTCCTCAACCTAAAAACGTAAGGCGGTGGTGCACTCTGCAGGACAAAGTGGCAACTGCAGCCCCTGTGATCTGTTAGGACAGTGTCCTGGGCTTTGTGTAACCCTATACTGTTTCTCTCCACAATGTGGTGCTGCTGTTCTAAACGTCATTTTTACAGCCAGTTAGGACGGGAACGACACCGTGACAGTGAGGAGAATGTATAGGGAGGGGGCACAAGGGAATTGGGAGGAGGGAGAGATTAAGGAAGAAAGCCGGTTCTTTCTGCCAGATAGGGCTTCCCTAGCACCCCAAATCAGACCCATTGCAATTAGGGAAGTTATCCCCCTAGCCCAAGTAATTCATTTTGGGATCATTTAATCCAATTGTTCTCAAACCTGGCTGACCAACAGAATCACCAGGGGAACTTTTTTAGATACAGATTCCCAGAATCTACCCCCAAGAAACTCTGATTCGTAAATTTAGGGAGAGACCCAGTTATCTGTCTTTTTAAAAAGCTCTCCCGAAGATCATTGGTGTTTTGCTTCTACAAGATTTGGAAGGAAAAAAAATATTTTAAGGGAACTGAGTCCTTGCAGGACTTGGCGAAATCAACTTCCATTTCTCAATTCAATAACAATGAACATAGTGAGAATCTATTCTGTTCTCTAGGAAATAAGAGCCCGTTTTATTGAATAAGTCCATCTATATCCTTTAGAAGCTTACTAAACAGACCTCCGTTTAGTATTTTCTCCTGCTCATTTTGGGCAAAGATTTTGTGACCCAACAGATTCATAATTCCTTCGCAGCAGACCCCGCTGTCTCCCTCGTATGTACAGATCGTCCCAGTTAGGGTGATCTGGCTGTCTTTGGCATCATTCAGAACTAGGCTTAAATCCTAACTTAATGACTCATCAATTATGGGACATAAAAATGTTACCTAACTTTTCTGAACCTTTATTTATAATAGGAGATAATCATACCTGCCTCTGAAGGCTGATACAAGACTCAAATGAGATAAAGTCCTTAGCACCCTGCCTGGAACCTGATGTTCAATAGATGTTATTTATTGATAGCAGTAGCATTAGCCTTATCATCTTTTCTACACCTTGATCTCTAAAATTTCTCTCCAGCACCTGTGTAATCTAATGACTCTCTATGCACATGGTCTTTCCAAGTCCTAATGCCCTGCTTTGAGGAGAACGCTTGGCCTTGCTTCCAATAACCTGTAAAGAAAGGAAAGTGTCCTCCTTTCCCCAGAATCGTAGCAAGTAGATAAAATAAATATATTTATCAGTCCTTAATTCCCTTTCCCCACTCCTCTCTCTGTCTATAATTTAGAATGAGATAGTTGGAACTTACCTTAGCAGGAGTTTTCAAACATGAGTGAGCAATAGAATCATCAGGAGCCCACACTGAAAGTGCAGCTTCTTAGGCCACTCTGCAGAATTCTGATTGAATAAACCTCGTGTGGAGCCCTGGAACCTTCACCTTAACACACCCCTACATCACACTTTGAGAAACATGGCCTTAAAAATTACCTAGTCCCAGGATATCAATCTCAAATGCTTTCAGAGGCCAAGCAGATTATGCACATGTATGAAGGGGCAGGGAAGAAGATAAAAATGGAGTGATGCTTACCAAAGGGAACTGGAAACTGCACGACCTCCATATCGTCTTTTCTTTTTAAATTTAAATTATAATGCATTTTGAACCATTTTGATAGACAAATAAAATTTGTCTTTGAGCCCAGAAAGGTAAAATGACTTGCTCGATATTACTGAGTAGTGACAGAGTTGGGCCTAGAGCCTCACTTTGTGAATTCCCTGGTTACTCTGCTCATGAGTGGAAGTCAACATTCTCCTTCTTCTTTGGCTCAGGACTAAATCTCATATCCAGTTGGAGAAAAGGAAAAACAGCATTGAAAAGCTCCAAGGGTTACGTTAGCCTGGACTATTGCCCCAAACAGAATTTTCTTAGAGCAAAGCAGCCTAGAGTTCATGGATGAGGTCTTTGCCCAGTGGTCCTGAGTGCCAAGTGCTCAGACTGCAGACAAATACCATCAATGATTTTGTGATGGACCTTAATCCTATTTAAATGTTTATTTTCACAGCAACTAGAAGGAGTTTGTATCCTTCCTGAGAGAACTATCCACCTGGTAATGGTGATTGATAACGGATCAGAGTATATTGAGACACCAGATGTGATGATGGCAGCAGCCATCCATGCTTTTTAAGCTCTCTGGGACCATGTAAACTCACGTATGGGTAAAAAGGCAACCAAAAGTGTTCAGCCAATGGATACTGATAAGTCCTTGTGTCAATGTAGACAAATGAATATACAAATATCAGTTACAGAATATGGCCAGAGATGAACACAAGTCATGGTGGGAGGCTGGACTGGTGGCACAATGGTGAAGTTGGTGCTTTGGTGGCCCAGGGTTCTTGCGTTTGGATCCCAGGCACGGACCTACACACTGCTCATAAAGCCATGCTCTGGTGGCGTCCCACACACAAAACAGAGGAAAAGTGGCATAGATGTTAGCTCAAGGACAATCTTCCTCAGGCAAAAAGAGGAAGATTGGCAACAGAATTTAGCTCAAGGCCAATCTTCCTCACACACACACACACACCAAAGTCATGATGAACAAACAAAAAACCACCATCTCTTGAGATGTGTTTACCAATTCTCTCACAGTCTACTGGTGAATGACAATCCTACTGGGAAATAAAAGGAAGACAAAAATATCCTAGACTAGTTTATAAGAGCAAGACAAAAAGTTGGACACACAGTCTATTGAGACATGACAGTACTTACCTAAAGATATATCACAAGTCTCAACTTAATCTGCACAAATTAAAGCTGACACTTGTAAAATCTCATAAAATGATGGCGGGGTGTGTGTGAATAAATCCATATCAGCATTAGGAAAGAAGAAAGAGTATCACTAGTCTGTGAGAAATGTTAATGTGATTTGCAAAAATAAAAAAACAGCCAAGAATTACATGAACATGGTTGAGGTGGGGAGGGAAATAAAAACACTCTAAGATTATTATATTGTTTGGGAAAATGATCCAGATACTTATTAACCTTAGCCATCAATAGAAAAATATAAATTAAATATATAGTTTAAAATTTAAGAATAATCATTAAAGAATAGGATTAAGATAATAGCTTCTAAACAACTAGAGAGGAAACATGGAGCCAACTTATGAGAGGAGTGATGATGATGATATAACAAGAATGCATAAGTGGATAAGATAAAATAAGATAGGTAGGTACATCTAAAAATATCAATAATGACCAAAAAATGTGATTGAATTAACTCCCCATATTAAAGGACAGGCTGTCAGATTGGGTTAAAAATAAAAACTCTAATTCATAGCCATATACTATTTACAATACACATGCCTAAAGAAAAATTTAAAAAAAGGAAAACAGAGAAATAGGAAAAAAATATACCAAGCGTATGATCATTATAAAAAGAAATTCAAAATGTATTAATAAAAGATGAAAATAGATTTCAAGGCTAAAAACTTTAAATGGGACAGAATGGGATTTTCACATTAATATAAGTTCAAACCATTAAGAAGATATGACTATCATAAAATTTTATGCACCTAACTCACAGCTTCAGAATTTATGATGAAAAAACGATAGAAATAGAAGGAAAAATTAAAAACTGCATAATCATTGAGGGACTTTAACACACTTCCCCAAGAAATTCATAGACTAAGTTAAAAATACATAGAAGCAGTATGAATTCATGTTTAGCTTAATACAGATACAGATGGCTACATTTATTAAATATCTATTGATATGTATATATACATGGGTTAGTATACATCCATATGTTTCCTTATTCTATAAGCTGAGAGGGCCTAGAAGGAATGACACTCCAATAGTGAGCACACTCAGTGCCCAGATCTTGGTTCTAATACACATTCTCCAACAAAAAGAACCAGAGATCCTCAGAGAAATGGCTGATTCTAAGACTAGGGCAGGAAATATACAAGACAAGCCTGGAGCATCTTGTAGTGCCAGAAAGTAAGGAAGTGCTCAAGAACAAAAACAACAACAACAGACCCACAATGATGGAGGTATGTCAAAGGGACACAGAGCCAACTGAAAGAGTCTCAATGGCGAAATCTGGAACAATGTGAGCAAGAAAATAAACAAAGCAATAGTGAATTATAACTCAAGGTATAAAATAAATATCTATGAGTCTTACCAATATAAATAATATATGAAATAGATGAAAAGAGACAAATCTCCCATGTAGAAGAATCCCAAATAATTTATGTAGCTACTCCACCATCAAGGAGGTGGAGGATAACTCCTCACCCCTTAAATGTGGGCTGCACATAGTGACTTCTTTCCAAAGATTGTACTATGGAAAGGGGGAAAAACAGAGTAACCTTACAGTTGAACTCAAATACTACTAGCAAACAGTACCTCAGCCAGGTGATCAAGGTCAACACCAACAATGATAAGTCATATTTACAGTATGTTTCCCTAATATGTGATGAAAATGGCACTTTATCTCTGGGGTCTTCTTCCCAAAAACCCATAACTCCAGTCTAATGACAAGAAAAACATCAGACAAATGCTAATTGAGGGACATTATATAAAATCCTGACCAGTACTTCTCAAGGTCATCAAAAACAAGGAAAGTCTAAGAAACTATTTCAGCCAAGAGAAACCTAAGGAGGCATGATGACTAAACATAATGTGGTATCCTGAATGGTATCATGGAACAGAAAAAAGAAATTAGGTAAAAACTAAGAAGGTATTGATAATGTATAAACTTAGCTAATAATAATGTGTCAGTATTGATTGGTAAATAGTAACAAATGTAATGTAAACCATTCTAATGTAGGATGATAATAACAGAGAAAACTAAGTGTGGTGCATGGGAACTCTCTAAACTATCTTTGCATTTTTTCTGTAAATCCAAATCTGTTCTAAAATATAAAATCTATTTTAAAAATAAAGGAATGATAAACACACACACAGAAGAACAAAAAAATTGCATAATACAATTAGGAAGCTGGATCCAGAATTTCCATTTCTATTAGTATGGCAGACTAATATTCTGAGTAACTCTTGCATTGAAAACATCTAAATATGCTGGATAAAATATTTTTTAAAAAGCTTTTTCAACAAATTTGATAAGCTGACAACATAATAAGGAACACTCTGAGGCTAAACCAATAATTAAATAAGTGAAAGCAGTAACCCAAAAGGGTGAGTTGAGCATAAAGCCAGATTTTTCCCTGATGGCATCTGATAAATGTAAACAAACCTGAATTGTGTTTTTCAGGGTTTAATGGGTTATTGAAAAAGAATACATCGTGTGGGGCCCTCCTAAAGTGGGAAGTCTAACAAGAGAGCTCTCCTTCCTTCAAAAAGCCAGGACTACCAAAGGATTATACCTTCCACGTAAAAGTAAACTAGACACAAAAATTGATCCCCTTTTTCCAGACTGGAAGAAAATTTTTCCTCTCTTAAACCATAGAAATGGAAAAATTCTCCTGAGAATTCCAGATTTGCAGTCTGAATTCACAATATTCAGGCAGTCCAACAAACCTCAAATCAAAAGTTTGTTTTAAAGTTTCTCTGTATTGAAAGTGCTCCTAGATGCCTGACAAAAGCAAAACTAAACTCTTTTATGGAGGACCCCACTTTTAAACAGGCCTCAAAGAATTCCTAAAGATACACTTCTGAGAAATATAAGCTCACAGTAAAAAATCACAAAACACAGAAGAAAACAAAGCATCATGAGTGACAGCCAGGAAGAAAAAGTAGAATGAGAACTAGACATTCAACTCTATTTCAGAGAGTTTAGATACTTGGGTTATCAAACACAGAATTCAAAATAAATATTTTAAAAATAAATACTTTAAAAAATAAAAGAAGAAATAGAAAATTTCTTGGGTAAGGCTCAAGAGACTATAAAAATTACAATAAAGATTGTAAAATAAGTAGATAGAATTTATTGAAATGAAAAATATAATAATTGAAATTTAAAACTTGATGAATAAGGTTAACAGCAGATTAGAAGCCAAGAAAAAGAATCAGTGAACTGGAAGACAGATGTGAAGAAATTACCCAAAATGCAGTTCAGAAAACAAAGATATAGGAAAGACAAAAAAGAGGTAAGGGAGGGTACAGTGAAAAAGTACTAACACATATTCAATCATAATTCTAGAAGAAGACGCGAGAGAGAATGGGCCAAATGCAATATTTGAAGAGAAAATAGCTGAGAATTTCCTAGAACTAATAAAAAGCATCAAACCACAGATTCAGGAAAGAACAAATCACAAGAAGGTTAAGTAAAAAAATAAACCCACCTTTAGAAACAGCATAGTGGAACTGCAGAACACTCAAGGCATAAAGAATATCTTAAAAGCAGACAGAAAGAAAATCACTACATTTCAGCAGGAATAATGGAAACCAGAAAACAATAATATCTTTAGTATGCCCAAATAAAATACATATAAGCCTAGAATTATATATTCAGTAAAACTATCTTTCAAAAACAAGAATGAAATAAAAACAATTCAAACAAAAAATGAGAGAGTTTGCCACCACATCACACTAAAGGTTGTAATTCAGGTAGAAGGAAATGATCTATTTCTTGAGATCACAGATAAAATAATTAGCAAAGAAAGTGGTATATATGTGGGTGAATCTGAAAAAACAAGGACTAGATGAAACTACAGTGATAATGTGTTATGGGGTTTATGCAAAACAAGATAGAATTAAAGTGCATGACAATAATAGCATATAAATTAGGAGGAAAATAATTGAAGTCAAAGTTTTCTACACTCCTTTTATTATTTAGAGTGGGGTAAAGACACTGATTAACTTGGACTTTGAAAAGTTGAGTATGGAAAGTAAAATTTCAAGAATAAACACTAAAAGAATAGAGAAAATGGATAACTTCCAAGTTATTAGATGGAAATAAGGAATGAAAAAAATATTCAATCACTTTAAAAGAATGCAAGAAAAGACAAAAAAAGATATGTGGAGGGGAGGTGGGAAAAATAGAAATCACCAAAAAAATGGCAGGAGGAAATTCAAATATGTCAGTAATCACAATAAATGTAAACAGATTACATTTAAAGCAAAAATAGATTGATTAAAAGTAAATCTATCTATATGAGGTTTACAAGAGAGACATAAAACATAAGGACACACGAAGTTTTGAAGTAAAAGGATGGAAAAAGATATACCAGGCAAACACTAACAACAATAATTTTCTTAGCTATACTAATATCAGACAAAATAAACTTTAAGGCAAAAAGCACTACTTGAGACAAAGAAAATCAATTCATCAGGAAGGTTTAATGATTCTGAACAACATAATTCACAATTTTATCTAATGGACATATCTAGAAGATACCCAACATTACAAAGTATATATTCTCTAAGAATTAAAAAATACTTAGAACTGAATGACATAAATATACCACATATGTGATACAGCCAAAGCAGTACCTGGAGGGAAATTTATAAAATTAAATGATTTTGAAAAGAAGATGACCATGATAGGGCTGCTTGAGTGTGCCCCCAACATGGTAGCTGGCTTCCCCCAGAGCAAGTGATCCAAGACTGAGAACAAAATGCATGCAACTTAAGAAGTTAGAAAAAGGAAAGCATAATAAATCCAAAGAAAGTAAAAGGAAGGAAATAATAAAGACAAAATCAGAAAAGAATACTTTACATACATATACACTTTCTATGTGCCAAGCACTGTTCTAAATTCTTAGCACTTATTAACTTAAGAAAATCATACAACAGAGAGGATTAACAAAACCAAAATTTGATTTTTAGAAAAAACTATTAAAATTAAAAACCTCTGGCAAGATTGATCAAGAAAAGAGATAGAGGGAGATCCAAATAGTAATAGTTATAAAAATGAGAATGCTATAAATATGACAGATTAAATAGATAATAAGTGTATATTATGAAAAATGTATATCAACAAATTTGGAAACTTGCATGAAATGAACCATTTTCCAGAAAAAAATATGACTTACTAAGACTGACTCAAGGATAAAGAAAAACCCTGGATAATCCCATAGCCATTAAGTCATTGAAACAATAAATTAAAATCTTCCCACAAAGAAATCACTTCCAGATTGTTTCACCAGTGAGTTCTAACATACATTCAAGGGCCAAAAAATTCCACCTTATAATAAACCAATCCAGAGTATATAAAAGGATAAACCACTCCCCAACTAATTCTGTGAAGCTAGCAAAATCCTGGTAACAAAACTTGATAAGGACTTTATGAGAAAGGAAAATTGTAGGTCACACTCAATAACATAGATACAAAAATCCTAATAAAGTGTTAGAAAACTAACTCTAATAATGTACAAAAATGACAATACATTATGACCAAGATGGGTTTATCCTAGAAATGTAAGCTTGGTTTAACACTAGAAAATCAACCAGTATAACTAATTATATTTACCTATTAAAGAAAGATATGTTCATTCACTAGATGAATAAAATGCATATGATAAAATTCAATTTCAACTCATAATTTTTAAAAATCTCTTATAAAAGTAGGAATAGATGGGAACTGGCTTAATCTGATAGAGCTTCTACAAAAACTCCCTGTATTAGTTACCTATTACTACATAACAAATCACCCCAAAGCTTAATGACTTAACACAATAATAAACATTTATGTTTTCACATAGTTTCTGTGGGTGAGAAATTTAGGGCATCTTAGCTGGGTGGTTCTAGCTTAGGGTTTCTCATACAGTTTCAGTCAAGAATGTTGGCCAGTACTGCTGTCATCTGAAGGCTTGACTGGGGCTGGAGGGTCTTCTTCCAAGATGGCTCCCTCACAGAGCTGGCAAAGTGATGCTGGTTGCTAGCAAGAGGCTTCTTCGCCACATTGACCCTCCCATAGGGTTGCTTGAGTATGCTCCCGAGATAACATCTGGCTTCCAAAAAAGAGCAAGGTGGAAACACCAATATCTTTTATAACCTAGCCTCAGAAGTCACACGCCATCATTTCTGCAATATTCTATTACATGGGTCAGCCCTATTCAGAGTTGGGGTGTGAATATCATTAGGCAAAGACCATCTGGGGTCCTCTTGGGGACTGGTTATCACAATGCCATATCAAATATCTTATTTTATGATGAAACATTCAAATTATTTCCTTTAATTTCATGAACAAGACAAAAGGTTGCCACTATCACCATTTCTATTCAACATTGATCTAAAGGTCTTAGCTGAGAAAGAAAAACAAGAAAAAGAAACAGTCACTATTTTCAGATCATATAGATGTATCCACATAGAAAAGGCAAAAGACTATACCACAAAATATTAGAATTAAGGTAAATTATGTTTCTGAATACAAAGCCAATATACCAAAATCAGTTGGATTTTTATATGTCAGCAACAATCAGTTAGAAATTGCAATTTTATTTATTTATTTATTTTTGGTGAGGAAGACTGGCCCTGAGCTAACACCTCTTGCCAATCCTCTGTTTTGTGAGGAAGATTGGACGTGAGCTAACATCTGTGCCCATCTTCCTCCACTTTTTTTTGTATGTGGGACACCGCCACAGCATGGCTTGATATGTGGTGCATTGGTCTGCGCTGGGATTCAAACCTGCAAACCCTGGGCCACCAAAAAAGACCACGTGAACTTAACCACTACACCACTGGGCCGGTCCCATAGGAACTGCAATTTAAAAAAATGATTTCACTTACAATAGCATTAAAAAATATGAAGCACCTAGCAATAAACATAACAAAATATGGAGACTATTAAGATCTTGATGGAGAATATTATAAAACTTCATTGAAAAACATTATAGAAGACCTGAATAAATGGGGAGACTGGAAGACTCAGTGTTGTGTAGATGCCAATTCTCCCCAAATTGATCTGTAGATCTAATAAATCCCAAACAAAATCCTAAAAGTGTTTTGAGAGGAGGGAAGAATTCACAAAGTGATTCTGAACTAGATGGGAGGACTTGCAATACAAAATATAAAGAATTATTATAAATCCCTAGTAATTAAAACATCTTACTGATGTAGAGATTAAAAAATGTAGCCAATGAAATAGAATAGCCCAGAAACAGACCCATGAATAAATGAAAACCCGGCTTATCAAAGAACTGGTAATAAAGAGCAGTGGAAAAAGGATAGATAGCTTTTTTGATAAATGGTATCTGGTTATCCATATGAAAAATAACTAAATTGGACTCCTATCTTATATCACACACAAATTCAATTCTAAGTGAATCTGGAATCTAAATGTAAAAGGCAAACAATAATATTTTTAGAACACAATATCAGAGACTACCGTTACAACCCATGAGTAGGAAAGAATTTCTTAAAAAAGACAAAAAAGGCACAAGTCATTAAGAACAACAACAATAATAATAAATTTCATAGAATCTCAGGTGCCAACTATTTTATGATGCATTTCAAGAGAGGAAAAATATTGCCAATTAAACTCTAGGATAATGTTTCCTTATTACTTAGAATTTTTAATCTTACACTATTAAAAATTTATTTAAACATAGATTTTATGTACATGCATAAGAAAGAAAATTTGAGGGAAATAAACTGGTTAAACTATTCCTAATATGTCTTCATATTCAGAGTCTGAATCTTATGAATAGTTTTTTACTCCATTCTCGACTTCTGTCTTTTCTACATACCCTCTGTTTCTTAGCGAGTGCTCCATACTGTCTTCAGGATTTTCTTCCAAGCCACTGGCACCCATTTTGCAAATTTTGATGTCAACATTTCCTTGATTTGCAAGAAAGTGTCAATAGAATATTTCAGACAATAACCAGGATTTATAGTCGTTTTGCATATAGTCTTTAAATAATCTGTTGTTTGAAATGTCAAAGAATTGCAGTTGTCCAGTAATGAGATCGGGAGTAACAACCAAGTCCCTATATGTGCAGGTAATAACAACTACATCATGACTTGTTGCCTACATGGCAGGGATTGTAAGATCCATCAGTTGTAAGAGATGCTATATTCATTTCCTATGGCCACTGTAACAAACTACCACAAATGTGGGGCTTAAAATAACACACAGTTATTATCTTACATTTCTAGAGGCTAGAAGTCTGCCATTCCAGTGTCAATGGGCCAAAACCAAAGTGTGGGCAGGGCCACGTTCCCTCCAGAGGCTCTAGGGGAGAATCCATTCCCTTGCCTTTTCTGGCTTCTAGAGCTGCATTCCTTAGCTCATGGCGTCCGTCTTCCTCCATCTTCAAAGCCAGCAGCATAGCATCTTCAAATTTTTCTCTATTTCCATTGTCAAACTGCCTTCTCCTTTCTGTCACTGCAGTCAAACCTCCCTCTGCCTCTGTCTTATAAGGACACTTGCACTTACATTTAGCCCACCCAGATAATCCAGGGAAATCTCACCATCTCAAACTCCTTAATTTAATTACATTTGCAAAGTAACTTTAGCCATGTAAGGTGAGAGTCACAAGTTCCAGGGTTTAGGACCTGGATATCTTTGAGATATCCACCCCAGATGCTAAAATGTGAAAAATGTGCATCTTAGAATTGATGAAATATGATAATATTAATAATAGCTAATGTATATAGCACTTACTTTAATGTGCCAGGTACCATTCCATGAGCTTCACATATATTTACTTATTTGTTCAATTCAACACAATATAAGAGACTATCTCTACAACCTAGGGGTAGGGAATGATTTCTTAAATAAGATAAAAAGACACAAACCATAAATGATGATGATGATAACAATAATATGAACAAATTGCTATTGATAATAATACTAAATTATTACATGTTACTAACTATAACATTAAAATTAAGAATTTCTATAATCAAAGGAAATTAGCATAAAGAAAGTGAAAAAAGCATACCACAAACTTAGAGAAGATATTTGCTATGCTTATAATTGACAAAGGCTTAAGGTCCACAGTATATAAAGAACTTATACACATCATTTAAAGAGGAAAGACAAATAATCCAATAGGAAAATCAGGTACACATCACAAAGTGCCTAATGGAGTATAAAATGCTAGCTGGAATGTAAATTGTGACAATTGCTCTGGAAAATAATTTAATATCATCTTGTAAAGTAGAAGATGCATTAACCCTGTGATCACAGAATTCTACTTTCTGTATACATTGTAAAGAAACTGCGGCACATGTAAACAGAAGACATGTATGAGAATGTCATAGCACCACTATTACGTACTAGCAAAAGATCTGACAAACTCAAATACCATCAACAGTGAAATGGATAAATTGTGAACTATTTCTACAATTAAATACTTATCACACTGAAAATAAATTCATTACAGCTACACATAGCAGCATGGATAATCTCAGGAATGTAACGTTAAATGAAAAAAAGGAAATTGCAGAAGAATACATACAGTATGATTTCATTAATACAAGTTCAAAAACACAAAATCAAACAATATTGTTTTGGAATAAAACAGGTGAACAGCAAAGGCACGCTAAAGAAAAAAATTCAAGAAATTGTTTATCTCTGAAGGGAAAGTAAAGGAGATGAGATTGGGAAGACATATAAAGTGTATTTCAAACATAATAGAATTATTCTGTTACTTATATTAAGTTACATAGGTGTTTGTTGTATCATTTTTTAATCTTTAATATACATTTTATTTTCTATTTAATTAATATTTTAAAACAATTTTTAAAAGGTAGATATAATAGTACATGTAAGACTTTATACCCACTCTTCAAATACAAATGAAATATTCGCATAACTTCATCATGTCAGAAAGAAAATCCCAATGAATTCCAAAAAGTAACGATTATACAGGCCACATTTCCTGATCACAATGCAACAAAATGAAAGATTAGCAATAATCAAAAAAATCTATCCATTTAGAAAATTTTAAATGCATATTCAATAACTCAGATTAGAGCTGAAATCAAAACAGAAATTTTAAAATGTGGGATATGGCCAAAATAGTTCTCAGGAAAAAAATTATAGCTTTAAATGCATATATTAGAAATTAACAATGATTGAAAATAAATAAAGTATATAAAGCAAGAAGCTCTAAAAAATAAAATAAATCCAATGAAAGTAGATTAAATTAGTAGAAAAAAAAAAAGCCAAAGTAAAATAGAAAACAAATGATGGGGAGAAGTAACTCACAGAATAATGATCTGAATAACTGCCATTGGTAATTAACAAAATGCAAATTAAAATGAGATACCATCTCACACTCATTAGATTGAAAAAATTAAAAATATGATAATACCAAATGTGGGTGAAGATGTGGAGAAACAAGAACTCTCATACTGCTTAAGGTGGTATGAATACTCTGGAGAAAAGTTTGGCAGAATCTGGCAAAGCTAAGGAACACTTTTTTTGGATCAACAATTCCATTTATAGTTGCCTATTCTATAGAAACTCTTAGGCAGGAGTTCTAGGAGACAAGAATATCTGTGTAAAAAAAATCCTTAAATAACCACCAAGAGACAATGGATAAATAAAATTTAGTATATTCATGAAAGGAATGCTACACAGTAGTTTATGAAGAAACTAGGTTACAAGTATCTACATGAATAAATACCTAAAGAAGAAAAAAAAAACAAGGAAGATGTAGAACTATACATGACATATGATTGCATCTCTACAAATTTTGAAAACATGCAAAACAGTACTATATACTATTTATGAATACATATGTATGTAGTTAAAATATAAAACATTCATGAGAGTTATAAGCACCAAAATCAGAATAATGATATGTCTGGGAAGAGAAAAAAGGGAATAGAACTGGGAAGAAGAATGCCAGGGACTTCAAGTATATCTGTACTCCCTTATTTCTTTTTAAAAAATTAAGAAAGTAAAACAAAATGTTTGGATGTGATGGAGTTGGGTAAAGGATATAGATATTTGTTATTTCTTAGTTCTGAATGATATATTTAATAATATTTTACAATACTTTTAAATGACTCAAGAATATGTAGAAAACCTGAAAATCTGATATTTACAAAAGAAATGGGAAAACCCTACTCCTCAAAACAACAGCACCTGACTCAGATAATTTTATGTGAGTCCTAATAAATCTTTAAGAAATGATAATTTCCATGTTATATAATCTGTATCAGGGCTTAGAAAAGGATCATTCTTTTCTCCAGTTAATTCCAAAAATCTAGCACAATCCTGCCACCAATGCCAAACAAGGATAGCATTAAAAAAAAGAAAAGAAGGTGGGCCAATTTTACCTATGTTCATAGATGAAATATCTGAAATGACATGTTAGCAAATTAATCCAGCACTGTAGTAAAATAATACATCATGACCAAGAAGAGCTCATCCCAGGAATCCATGAATGGTTTTAAATTAGGAACTATATTAATATAATTCACTACATTAACATATTAAGGAGGAAAACCTATTATCATCTCAATAGATACTCCCAAGATAATGTAGTAAGATCAAAACCCATTACAGATTTTTTTTAGGAAGATTGGCCCTGTACTACCATCTGTTGCCACTCTTCCTCTTTTTTCTTTTTTTCTCCCCAAAGCCCCAGTACATAGTTGTGTATCACAGTTGTAGAGTTGTAGCTCTTCTATATGGGACACCACCTCAGCATGGCTTGATGAGCAGTGAGTAGGTCTGCGACCAGGATCCAAACCAACAAACCCCAGGCTGTCCAAGTGGAACATGCAAACTTAACCACTACACCACTGGGCTGGCCCCACCCATTACAGATTTTTTTTTTAATTCAGCAGAAATATTAAGAAAATTTCTCAGTCTCATTAAGGACACTTACCTACAACAAAAATCATACTTAATGATGAAATATTAGAAGCATTTCCACTAATATAAGATAAAGAGGCCCACTACTGCTACCAGCACTATATTCAAGGTTAGCCAATGCAATAAAATAAGAAAAAGAATTGAGAAATATAAATATAGAAAAGGAAAAGTAATTTGGTGATATCTATCAAAATATTAAGTACATATATCCACAAGTTTTAGATGACCAATTGAACACACAGTTTTCCCCTTTCCCTATTGGGACTGCACCCCATTAAAATGATGACAAAGAAATAACATAAATAAATAAAACTTATAGCAGTGAAAATAATGTGGGAGCCCATAAGCAAATGAAAGATTTCAACCAATATTTGGAAGGTAGAGAATGAATAAAGAAAGGATAATTAATGAAGCCAAGAAAAGGAAGCTACTGCCTAATGTACATGTGGAGGGTGAAACAGCCAGGGGAAGTGATCAGTTCTTCAGAATCCTGGAGAAATTTTTAACTGGGAAACACTAGGTACGACAGAGGAGATTAGTGAGATGTGGTACTTTTTAATTAAAAGTCTGTATATAGAATATCAACCCATCAACTCCACTCTCCCTCCATCAGCCAAATATCTACCTCTCTGGCAAATAAATGCAGAATTCTCCTCAAAATAAATCAAATGGCTCAACGAGAAAGGGCTCAATATGCAAAATGCAGGCTCTGGAATCAGAACTTTCCAACATCTGATGTGTGGGATTTGACCACCCAAGTGAAAAGGTCCAAACTGTTAAAATGTGAAATTACATAACATCTGAATAAGAGTATAAGGTTTGTTGGAGTTAAATGTTTAAAGTTATATATACCTTGCATTATGGGTTTAATTGTGCCATCAAAAAGAAACATTGAAGTCCTAACCCCCTAGGACCTCAGAACATGACCTCACTTGGAAATAGGGTCATTACAGATGTAATTTAGGTAAGCTAAGGTGAAGTCATACTGGAATAGGGTGGGCTCTTAATCCGCTATGACTGGTGTCCTTAAGAGAAAAAGAGACACAGAGACATTGACACAGAGGGAGAGTGCCATAGGAGGACAGAGGCAGAAACTGGAGTGATGAGTCTATGAGCTAAGGAATGCCAAGGATTGCCGGCCACCCCCAGAAGCTAAAAGAAAGGCTTGGAATGGATTCTTCCTCTGAGCTCCCAAGAAGGAACCAGTCCTACTGACACCTTAATTTTGGACTTCTGCCTCCTGAACTGTGAGAGAACACATTTCTGTTGTTTTAAGCCTCTCAGTCTGTGGTACTTTGTTACAGCAGCCCTAGGAAATTAATACACCATACAAATCAGTTTTCCATATCAATTTTTCTTTTCTTTTTTTTTTTTGTGAGGAAGACCAGCCCTGAGCTAATATCCATTGCTAATCTTCCTCTTTTTGCTGAGGAAGACTGGCCCTGGGCTAACATCCGTGCTCATCTTCCTCTACTTTATATGGGACGCTGCCACAGCATGGCTGACAAGCAGTGTGTCGGCAGGCGCCCGGGATCAAAACCAGCAAACCCCGGCTGCCAAGTGCCAACTAAACCACTGCACCCCTGGGCCGGCCCCCCATATCAATTTTTCTTTCTCAGCCTTGGCATATTTCTTAGCAACCTTGAAAAGCCAGTGGAAATGGGACAGTAAAATAAAGAGGAATGGGTTAACCAGGACCCCAGGATTACTGATTACTTCCTGCCTAGACTTTCTCTACAAAGAGAGGGAATTCTGAGTCGAGGTCATTTACTGTGAAAGAGAATTACTGCCACAAGTTATGTTATTCAACATTAAACTGTCTCAGTCAGGTATCATAGTCCTTTTTGGTTGCACAAAGACTTATGCTCAGCTTTGGCCCCTTCTGCCCACTATTATAGGGCTCCTAGATTCTCTAAGTCATCTACTTTAGAAAGCATTTTGCTATCCCATGCTTCTCCCTTATGCTGTCAGTATTCTTCTCCTTTTTTTAAAAAAAATACATGGATTATTCAGGAGACACCGAGAAGCTGAACTCGACAGAGATAATATTTCCTCTCTGTCATTCTCTCACTCATCCAAATTCCCAGAGAAAGAAATCTGATTGGCCCAGCTGGGGTGAGTACCAACTTAGTTATGACCATTCGTGGTGGGGGTGGGGGAAGCCTGCCATTTCGTACAAAATCGCTGCTGGAGGACTCCCAATGGAGGTAAGATAGCCCATAAAAGTAGTCATTATGAGCTGGACAGAAATTCCAAAAGTGTTCTACTAAAGCTATTATTTATAATAATTCAATAAATATCCTCGTATATACAGCCTGATAAACATTATCTCATTACTCCCTTATCATAATTTCCTAAAGGTGGAATTACAACAAAACGTGTTAATATAATCAAAGTTTTAAATTCACGTTATCAAATTGCTCTCCAAAGCATTGGATTAATTCCCACTCCTACCAGCTATATATAAAATGACCATTTGACAAAACACAATATCTCTGTCAATATTGGGTCTCATTTTTTTTAAACCTTTGCCAATTTGATAAATGAAGGTGACGTCTCTTTGTTTTAATCTGTCTTTTCTCTTATAATCAGTAAAGTTGAATATTTTCATCTGCTTTTTGGATACTTTTATTGCTGCATTTTTGAAGAGTCTATCCATATGAATTATCCATTTTAAATAGTGCAATTTTTTTCATCCTGATGGTTGGTAATAGCTCTTTATA
The DNA here is from genome assembly GCA_031878705.1 of Tapirus indicus. NCBI lineage: Eukaryota > Metazoa > Chordata > Mammalia > Perissodactyla > Tapiridae > Tapirus > Tapirus indicus. Next base: position 29,020,186 of record CM062921.1, on the reverse strand, counting down.
TATTAAACAAATTTACTTTTTAACATGTATGTTGAAAATATTTCTATTTCTATTTTGTTTATAGAGGGTTTTATTTTTTGGATGCCTGGTTAAATCTAAAAAGATGCTTTTCCTAAATATTAATTGTCGTCAGATCAACTTTAATAACAGATTTTTTAAAATGCTACAGAGAACAATAGATTAAATATTAACAAATGAATCTTAAATACTTAATGAGTATGAAGTGCCAAGCAAATATTCAAACGTGGCAGCCTCTGTTTTATTAAACAGCCATCTAATTCATCCTCTTTTATTCACTACCATAGTTCAGCCTTTGTCTGTTTTCACCTGGATTTCTGCAACTGGTCCTAAATTGTCTCTGCATCTAGTCTCATCTAAGCCATCTTTCATCATTGCCAAAAAATAATCCTTCCAATATACAAATTTTATGTCACACATCTGCTTAATCCCCTTTGATAGGTTCCAATCGCCTTCATGATAAAATCCAAACTCCTGAACACAAGCCCTTCCCACCAGCATCCTACCTAATTTCTCTGGCCTTCCTTCTATCTCCATGTCACACACGCTCCAGCCACAACCAACTAATTATAGTTCTCAAAATCTGCTTCACAGATTTGTAATACTTTCTGTTATTCCTTCTAGTTGGAATCCCCTTCCTTTCTGTCACTATTGGTGACCTCTTATTCATTTATTTATTTTTTGCATGACCTCTACCTCAAAATCTGCTTCATTCTTTTAGACTCAACCAAATCTTTGCATCACCTAGGAAGGAAACCTTTCTGCCTCTTTCTCCCCTGTTCCTTTAGGTACACGGCCTGTATGCTTCTATAGTGCTCCACGCATCTCTCTCCCCCAGCCCTTTTGAGTGTGTATTAGCCTGTTTCTTCCAGAAGACTATAAATGTGGTGACAGCCTCCTCCATCACTATAATTCAGGGTCTTACACAGGGCCTGACACATCATAGGCCATTAAGTTTTTGCCAATTAAATATAAAGACAAATTAACATTTCCATGTTTTCTCAGGAAAAAGTACAACAAAGCAAATGTGCCACTACCAAGGATTTGAATAGGGATTAAACAATATAGCAGAGTGTCAGGACATTAACAACAATAATTTAAAAGAGTAATGTCACTTAGAGTATTCAGTAGCTTGCTTTTCTGCCCTGTGCCTTAATTTCCACATTTTTAGGTCTAAAATGATGTTATCAATCAAATATCTTCAGAAGACAAACTTGGGTAAAAGAAGATTAAGAAATTTGGTTGTAAAATCCTTCAGTACATCAGTTGCTGATATAAAATTCCAGAAGACCAAAGAATATTTTATTTTCAAATGTCTATAACATTAAAAGTTATTAAATAATGTAATATAGTTCATTTTTAGAGAAATAATGCAAATGTAGTTTATTTTTACATGGACCCCTTGCTTTGATGACACCAAGAGGAAACTTCAGACCTAGGATTTGGAGAAGATGGGAGGAGATTAAGAAGGTTATATAAACTTCAAAGTTGCTAAGAGATTAGATCGTAATTGTTCTCATAACAAAAAAGAAATGATAATTATGTGATAGATGATAATCATCTTGTAATGAATCAAATCAACACATGGTACACCTTAAACTTACACAATGTTATATGTCAATTATATCTCAATTTTTTAAAAAAGAAGGTTATAAAGTTGAAAACAAATGCAAAGCACTGTGGAACTCATACCTTTATGTATAATCCATTGTATCTAAAACATCAAGATACTCTATTCTCCAGTATCAAAGTTACTAAACAGCAATACTTAGGTCCAAATTGAAATAAATTAAAAAGTTGCCAATTCCTTTGCTAGATTGAAAACAACCCAAATATTCAGCAAAATAAGATAGCTGACAATTTATATACCTGCAATTTATACTGTCTTGTTCTTTAAAAACTAAAGGAGAGATCTTTAGGCCTTAACACAGAAAGCTGTATAATATATTATTAAATGAAAAATGCAATTTGCAAAAGGTAATCCATATAATCTCATTTTTGTGAAAAATGTTTATATACATATTTATATTCATATGCATATATTAAAAAACCTGAAAGGCCATCCAAAACTTAACAGTCATTTTCCTGGAGTGGGGAGAGGGAGATGGGTCATCAAAGGGGACCTCACTCTATATATTGCTGTCATGTTTAAGTTTTTACAATGAGAATGTATTAATTTTGTTCAAAATAATACAGGTATTAAATTTTTCCTATGTGGAAAAAAATTCTAAAAGGGTGGGAGAGTGCATCAAGAAACTTGTTTAAAATTAGCTCTCCCTTTTCACATAAAAAACACCCAAGTCTGTTCTCTCTTCTACAAGTTTTTCCATCCCCTGGGAATTCCCTAGTCAAGTAAGTGGAAAGAACCCTGCCCCTTATAGTCATCAGGGAAGAAGTCAAGATTGAAATCTAGGAGTCATTGCTCCTTACCTTCCTAGGACTTGACTCTGGTTCTTAAATAGACTCTGCTACTCCCTTTCTGAATGATGAAAGAGTGTAGGACCTACAAAGGGTACAGATTTTCAGATATAAGATGAATAAGTTCTGGGGATCTAAAGTACAGCATGGTGATGATAGTTAATAATACTGCATTGTATCCTCAAAATTTGCTAAGAGAGTAGATCTTAAGTGTTCTCACCACACACACACACACACACACACACACACACACACAAATGGTAACCATGAGAAGTGATAGATGTGTGAATTAACTTGATGTGGTAATCATTTCACAAGATATACATATATCAAACCATCAAGTTGTACACCTAAAATATATATAATTTTTATTTGTCAATTATACCTCAATAAAGCTGGGGGGGAAAAAGAGAAGGTGAAGAACCTAAAGTTGTTTGTGTGGGGGCCAAAACTGACCAAGCTCATCTCACAATAAGGAATCCCCAGTAAAGGCCTGGTCTGGAAGATCCCAAGTGGACAACAAAGTTATCTGGTCAAAATATTCAGGGAGTGAAGACTCCTAAATCATCTGGCCTGAATAATCTAGATAATGAGTTAACATAATAATTTATTTTCCAGTTCAGTTTGCCAGTGTATATGTGGCTAGAGGGGCTTCTGAAGCAAGAGAAATAGGATAAAGGGAAGAAAACAAAGACCATTTTCTCTGGGGAGCCCTGAGGAAAGGTGACATGGATGCTAAAGCAGAAGATGTGGCCATGTGGAAGTAAGTTGGGGGCCCATTGAGGACCCCTGCACTGTGACTGAGGTGACCCTTCCTCCCTAGTGGAACAGAAGGGACAGCAACTCAGAGATGTGTGAGCAAGAAGCTTGGGCGCCCTACTGGCTTCACCACCAGAGTTTAAGAGGGTAGGGATTTGGCTGCCTATTGAAATTTCATTCCTTCTTTGAAGCTCAAATTCTACCTTCTTCAGAAAACCTTCCCCAAATAAGCCTATACGATTCAGTCAGTTTGTAGCAATTTAATACCTTATTAAATTACATTCTTATATTATTACCTTACTAGGTTATAAATGTCTTTAGGGCAGATATCAAGTTTTGGTTTTTAAAAATGTCCACAATGCCCAAGGTAGGGTTGAGAATGTAACAGGTGTTCCATAAGAAAGTGTTTGATGGAAAAGTTGAAAGGAGGAAACCATCAGGCTCCCTAAAATTTCCTAAGCTTCTTTCTAACTTAGAGAATACCAGAGACAATTGGGTCGAATCCCTGCGCTCTGAAATCAGAGAGCTGAGGTTCACCCAGTACGTGGTGTATTTTTCTCTGAAGAAAGCTATCCTGAACGCAAATTAAGTCTCAAAGCCCTGCAAAGGACAACCGGGAAAGCACAGTCCCTTCTAAATCCCCTTGGGGACCAGGCTCTCCTCTGTGTGTCTGTGTGAGTGTGCTTGGGTGGGGGAGGTGGTGTGGGTGGGAGGGCAAGAGGGAGGAGAGAGACTGCGTGCAGTGACTGTGTGGAGGGGATTTGCTATGTCTCTTTTCCTCCCCCCTTCTTTCTTTGTCCTCTTTCTCCGTGTTCCTCTCTTTGTCCCCTTTTCCTCGTCCCCTTCTTCTGCATTTGTCTGGGAGGATCCTGGAGTGTTCTTTTGATCGACTCAATCTTTCTCAGGCACTTGAGTTCTGATTGGCTGAAGGACTTAGAGGGGGAAAAAAACTTTAATTAAGTAGATAATCTCTTCTTTGGGAGTTTGGCAGCTCCATTTCACCTTCCCTTAACTCTGGGATCACTTACACACCAAGGAAGTTGAGGTTTGAGAAGAATTCCATCCCACTACCACTGAGGAGAATACTTCCCCATCTTACCTCTCTGTCTCCCAAAATTTTAGAATTTTCTATCCTTGTTACTCCAGAGGATTATGTTTCTTATGAAGTCTTCTGTGTGCATCTTTCTTTTCACCTGTGTCCTCCAACTCAGCCACACCTGGTAAGTAACCTGGACTCCCACCTGGAACTGGGAATAGGTAAATATAGGGGAGAGAGCTCATTTTCACTTCCAGAAATGTGGGAAGCCTTGGGATCTCTCCTAAGAAAAATTGTTTGATGGAGTAGGGCTCTTCCTAAATTTATGGCTGATTTCAGTAAATCTTTAGGACTCCGAACAATAAAGGAATGGATTAAAAGATGGAGGGGTTCCTATTTTTATGAATTTCTATGCCACAAATATTCTAAGTGATTTTGGGGGAAATGGACAGTAGCCCTTTTTACCAAATCCCGATGTAGCATGATGGTGAAGAGGAAGGTGGTTCAAAGCAAGTGCTACTGTGTGTTGAATCCGATCTTTCAGGGGAAGGCTGGAGACAAAATTCAGTGGGATCTTATTTTGTACTTTCCGTTTTAACTTTAATTTTTTCAGAATATTCTAAGTAACTGTTCATATCATCATGTCCTAGAGGTTAAAAATTAACTTCAGCTACTGAGTTGGTATTAGGTTAACAAACATGTTTGAAATAAAATATTTTAGAAATCTAAACTTTCTACAAATTGAACTTATTCAATTTACAAATATTCCTAAATTGCTCCAAAAATGAGATGATGTGTGTGAAAGTGCTTTGCAAACTATAAACCATTGCACAAATGATAGACGATATTATCATCATTTTCATTTAGCTCTTGGAAACCACATAAAGTATCTATACATGGAAATGTTAATAAGTAAGTACACAATAACACAGAGACGTAAGACCTGGGAAATGCATGTTGCGAGGGCGTTTGGAATTTCTCCCCAGTTAAGATATAAGCTCAGTTTCTCTCTTTATCTGTTCTCATTTTGACCATCTATTTAACCAAGATATGAATCCAATTGCTACAAAACTGTCGAGGAAGGAAGAATAGGAATTTCTTTGCTGAAATCAGCTTCCTGTGCTAATTGAGAATGTATTCTTATCATAAATGAGTATAGACATCTTTATTAGAGAGTTGATAAGAAGTATGCCAAATTAATATAACGATCTGCAAGTTAGGACAATAATTTACAACACTTCTGATTACAACCTGAACCACCAAATAATTGGTCAATTTTTAATTGGCATTTTAATTAAATATTTCACGTTCAAAAATAATCTCTCTTCTTTCTCCCTCATGAGAACAAAAAGACAAAAGGGAGAAGAGACTATTTCAGAGCATTTCTACTGATGTTCATGGTATTCTTCAGCTGATTCAGTATCAGCAAAAGAGAAACACGAGATTCCTTTCCCCAGTCACCAGGGCAGTGTGAAGAATTGTTCTATAAAAAATACCTTTACTGTGTGTTCCTTCCCAGCTGGAGGGGGTCATGTTCATTTCATTCTGATACTGACAGAGCCACACTGAAAGGTGGCTGGGTTGCTTGTCTGTCCAAATTCAAGTGTCTGGATTCAAAAAGAAAAAAGAAAAAAGAGATGTGAATGAAAGTTCTAATTTAAAAACAGGGTTTAAGAACCCCTTCTCACTTTGCCTGACTTTGAGGAGAAAATGTACAAATCTCCTGTATAATGCAATTAGATTTTAATTGCTTTTTCCCTATAAGTCCCAATTTGAATTAAACATTTATACTTTGCCAAGAATCTGGTTTTGGTAGCATCTGAAAAGTGATTTTTAAATTTAACATTAAATCTTGATTACTCTTATAATGGAACTATCAGGGTTTTGCATAAGGTCATTTTCCCCTTTGTGCCATGCAGAGAAATTTGACCAACTGCAGCCTTTCAGATGTTTCTCTTAATATTTCATTATCAACCTTTTATGTAAGGACCTCAAAAGCATTTAACAAATAGAGAACTACAATTTCTGCTTGGCTGTTCAGTTGTAGGCTCGCCTGAAATTACTGCCTAAAAGAGTCCATCAACAGAAATTCCTGGGCTTGAAAAGGAGAGAATAAAGATAACATTCACTTACAATATGCAATTTTACTAGGTATCTCGGTGCAAAATAATTGCAAAAACAAGAGCATTTTCCACTGTTTCTTCTAGTTGGGACACTTCTGAAGAGAATTATCCTTTAGTAACTTGAGAAAAATGTTTTCTTTGAATTTGTTTTTCTTGATCCTAATTGCTTCAAAAAAAGAGAATGGGAACGCGTGATACAGCCAAGCAGATGGCGATGGTTATGATGGTGGCCACAGACAAACCAATTTGACTTTTCACTTCCAATACAAACTCACCTGGAATGAACGGGCCTAGAACATGCTTTTCCTTAACTGCTGCCGTCATTTTGCTCCAAATGATATCTCATAATGATACTGGGTCTTGCCCAGTTCTGTCCATTTCTCACTTTTTCTGCTCAACTTGATCACCACATCAGAAAGATGCACTGGGAGGCAGAGGTTAACTATGGCTCTACTCTTATCCTTTAACAGAGATCACTACCTCTACTTCTTTCCAAAGGATTTAAACAGGCTCAGTTTCTTTTCTGAAGTACAGCAAGAATTTACTGGAAATCTTTGGGTTTTGAGGCAGCTTTTGAAATATATCATTCCTTGGTTCTCCACATTCACATTTTTAGAGTTATCTTTCTATGACTCTTGAAATTTCATCTTATAATGACATGCAGAACCCCTGTTTAGCAAGGGCTTCAGTCATTGGAGGGGGTGTCTTTGAATCCATATTCTCACCAAGCATCATCTAAAGCTAAAATTATTGTTCTCCACATATATGTGCTACTATTTTTCAAATGTATATTATGAACAATAAAACACACACTCATTTAAAAATTATTGAATTCATGGTAATTTGTTGTCACATTAAGTTTTTCCCACTAACAGATGCAAAAAGAACTAGTGCAATCAAGTGAGGATCCACTCAACTATGTCATATTAGAAAGGAATTCTCATCCTCACAGAGGTTGGGAATCTCTAAAGTTAGGAAAATAAAAAGATGTGAGAAATTGTTTTGGAATCTGAAAAACAATATGCCAGTATAAAAGATTCATATATTTAGTGGCTTCCCTGGTCAATAAAAAAATTCATAGTTCATAAAACATAGCTTGGGATTCGTAGGATAACTCTGAGCAGGATTAGGTTAGCAGCTGCACTGTAGGAAGTCCTTCTAAGGGCATGAGTCATGATAAGAGATATTTAATTCCCAGTCATTGATCTCCTCAATAAACTGAGCCCTGCTTTTTTCTTTTCAGAGTCTCTATGTCTCCTGCCATGAATAACAATAATTATTATCATTATTTACAAAGGCTATGATGTCCTGAGAAGAGGCACTTCATTACAGCTTTTCTTATGAAACCAGTTTGTATAAGAGATGAGGAGGAAGCTCCACGGTGCATCTTCATCTTTTTGTGTGTGTGGATGATAATAAGACACACAGAGGAATCTCCTTTTTGTGTTATTTTATAGAGATAATTGGGGTATAAAAAAAGGACCAGAAGAAAAGGAGTTTCAATCCATCCCTTTCTCTCCCATGGAAAGAGTTGACTTTTTCTCTTTTTCCCAGCTGGGACAGTTGGTTTAATGCTGTTCTATATTTGGTAATGCTAGTCTCCCTTGGGACTATTAATAAAATCCCCCTTTCCTGGGCTCCATTTACCCTTTTCTATTTCCATCAGAAAGGCAGAGGAGAATTCATAGGGCTTAGAGAGAGAGATCAATACAATTTTTCTTAGGATAAACCCTCATTTTTCAGAAAGCAGATTTTTCTTCCTAGGTAAAAGATCAGCCTGGCTTAACAGTTGGGGGAAACTCTGAGCTTGGGTCACATAAATAACATTCCCCATTGCCTCCCACTTGAAATATATGTATACTCCGAGGGCTTCTGGAAAGAAACTACCATCCACTCTGGACAGACTCTCCAGTCTCACTATAAGCCAAATTTTTATGGTTTGTTTTTCTCAATCTTTATTTTAGGCCCTTGTTATTGATCATACCATTTCTCTGTATGCTTCTTAGGTCAGAGTTTTCTCCAGGCCAAGAGAAATCAGACCATAAGGGGATCATTTAAATTCACCATTATCTGACCAGTCCAAATTCACTTTTCTTAATAGGTTGTTTTCCCAACTTCGGCATCCTCCGGTACCAGCACAGCATGAGGCTATGTTCCAGTAGTCTCAATAAGTGGACCCCAATCCTATAAGTGGACCAATAGTTCAGTATTTCTATCAGCTCCACAGATGAAATCCTTATGTTTTCCAGGCCAAGTTTAAACCATCCTGCATAAGGAAGAATTTTCCCTTCATTCAAAACTGTAATTCTCTTATATGTGCAACAAGATATGGACAACAATTGTATTTTTTTAAATAAATATTTTTAACAACAACAACAAAAACCCTGTAATTCTCTTTTGCTGCCATAAATCTCAGTCCTTTTCCTTTACTTAGGCTCTTCATGTTCACCATATCAGACACTTGAAGTTTCCATTCCATACCAATATGCAGGGTAATAAGTAGTGAACCAATAGATTGGCCATATTATCCTGTCTGGCATTTCTTCGTGTTAATTCAAGACATCTGGTGGAGCCCAGACTGCACAGATTATTGCTTCAGGGGCATTCTATTTTTTAATTTTATATTATGGAAAATTTTTTTTACAAAGATAGAACAGCATAACTCCCATAACTCAGCTTCCACAGTTATCAGCCCGTAGCTCATCTTGGTTCATTTATACTTTCTATAGCATTTTCATCTGCATGTATTTCTCTAAGTCGAAATCTTCCAAGTACTACCATGGTTCAAAATAGGGAGAAGGATAGGAAAAGGAATCTCCTATCCTGCCACTGAGACATCTAGAGTCAGTAATTAGAGTAAATCTTGGGGAACATCATATGGATATGACTGCCTTTGGGGGAGAAAATCAAGAATACAAATGAGCAAAAAGAGAAAATTCATTCAAATACATATTTGAGTTTATTTCTGTTTTAGCTGTGGCTGGTTAGCAAAAGCAACAGAAATTGATGGTTCGATTGGATTGAGGACATTTTTACCATCCATTGGATTTAGTTCCATTAAGTAGTACCAAAGTGCCAAAGTCTGTCAATTTTCCCACTTTGAACTGTTCACCTAGTTGTTTTGCAGGATAATTCTTAGAGTTACCATGTTCACCTACCTTCTTGATTCTGAAATAAACTGGTATTGCATCCATCAGTGCAATTGAGAACATGAATATTTTCTAAAGTCTATACTACAGAGACCAAGGTAACAAGATGAGAAAACAAAACAAAATTCTCTGCCTCCATAATGATCCTGGAGGAGGTTCCTGCAATGCCAGGCTTTCTGGGAACAGTGGCTTGAGCTGTTCCTTAGCAGCTTTCACTTAGAGACCACGGAACTGAGAACGAGTACGGCTTATTCCCAGTGTGAGTCCTCATTTAAATGCTAAGTGCTGAAGTGCTTTTTTGTAGCTCAGCGTTTCTCAGCAGAGTTTGCTACGATACATAGAGAAGGAAGGAAATGAGAGCAAGGAAAGACAGCCTATCCCTCTATAAAATATCCTGGAATACAAATGACATTTCAGTTTCAGGGGAAAAGATTATCCCTCGAAAAATTGTGATTTGCTTGGGAAGGAATCTGCTTGAGATTGTTTTGCAGAGACCCATGGTACACAGTTGTCCTATGGACCATTATATGGTCTTTGCCAATAATTATTTGGCAAGGACTGGATTTGAGGTAACATGAGATTTTAATATAAATTTTAACATAATGACTACTACTAAAACTAATGCATCTGTTTAACCTTTTTTTCCAGCCAACTTGTTTACAAGCCTTATTTTTTCATATTTTAGGGTACTGCATTATAGTATAGAAAATTCACATTTATAAAAAAATTTTGAGAATTATTTATAGAGCTGAATTCCCTTTGAAGAAAGAGATGGTATTTAAATCAGTGAAATAGATAGGCAGATAGGACCAAAAGCTACATATTCCTTAATTTTTCCTTTTATACTCTTCTTGAAAAAACCTTCACCTGGTTCCAAACTTCACTGCAATCATTTCTTTCTCTCTTTCCTTTCAATGCCACACTCCTTCAATGAGTCTACACTAGCAGCTTTCATTTCATAACTCGCTGTAATCTGGCTTCTGTTCCATTGCTCTTCTGAAATAGATCTCTCCACTGACATCAACTTTGCTCCCTCTTGACAAATTTTTAAGTGGGAGGAAACTTATCTTTGAAATTCTGAATACTTCTCTTCCCTTTAAGACTTCAGATATCTTGTGCCTTCTAGTTCGTAATCCCTTCCCCTAGCTAAACAGGAAGGAGCCTGATTTCAATTATTTATATTTTATAATGCGTAAGAATTAGTCACGCTGTTCACCCTTGAAGAAAACATTGCAGTTTAAACTTAACTCTCTCTAATTGTACGGTGAATTGTTCCTAGCTTAAATATTCTCGGGTGTTGTCAGAAAAGGGTAACGAAGAACATTTTTTGACCAATGAGATATTATTTCACAGTCATTAGTAAGACCTATCTTCTATGTAATTGTGTTGTGTGTATGCATGTCTAAGTGTGTGTGCTGGTGCGTGTGTGTTCTGTGGGTCAGATGTTGTGGACAGCAGAGTGAATCACTAGGAAACTTGCTCAGAAAGAGCTGTCTTTGGGCTCTCTCCAGCCCAGGGCATCTTGGGAGTTCTATGAGGTGAAACGCTGGCTGTCAGACATTCATTCTAAGAGAAAGTTGCTTCACTGGAGCACCTTCTAGCTACAGCTCCAGGCAACTCCCCTACTGTGGGCCCTCCCCTTATCCTTTTACCCTTTTCCCCCTGTACTCCGTGTGTGCCAAATCACCAGATGGATATCTGCACCTACATTCATTTGCTGCCACTCTTCTTTTCCCCTGAGCCTCACCCCAAGTTATAGTAATCAGATGGTCTCCCCTATAGTGGGCCAACTAGAGCTTCATGACTCAGAGATTTTTATGAACCTCGAGAGATGAAACTAAATGGTAGGGAGAAGCCAAACCAGTTATTCAAAGGCTTGTGGGGAAAGTGAAGGGAGGCAGAACAAAGACAGGCATTAGAAGGCATTGACATGAAAGTCCTGGGCGTTGAGAGGAAAACACCAAATTTTGGACATGCCTATTCAGAAGCTTTGCTTTTTAAAAATATGTGTGGGAAAGGGGAAAAGGGAATCCCAACTTGAATCTGAGCTACATCAACCACTGGGACTCAAATGTATGGGGCACACTTGGCAGACGAGTGAGGCTTGCCTGCAAGACACTTGCTGCCCGAGACAGTTCTTTCCTGGGAAGGAACTCTCATACTGAGGGGAGAAGGAGCCTGGCACACAAACTTGGCCTAGTAACAAGGTCCTGGTCATGCAAAGGGAGAGTAAGTCTGAAGATAGCACGGTGCTTGGTGCTCCTGGTCCCATCTGCGCCACAGGCTACACAGAATCAGGCACGTGTTCTCACCACGGCTGCGAAACTGCTAGCTATACAGTGTGATGTGCTACAGACCGCCTCATGGTGCTATGCTAACTTGGAGAACGCCCCCAAATAGGGAGAAATGCTTGAAACTAATTGGACAGTGGCTTAAGCCGCTAGTCCACAATTAGACACAGCTGCCAGAGAATGGGGACTTGAAATTTTCTGTGAACTTCCTAAAGTGGTAAAATAAAGTAACTTTCATCACATGGTATCAGGTGAAGAGGGGCTTTGAACATTACAGTGTATGACTCTATAGATAATAAATGTTAGGTAAGAAAAGACAAACAAACAAACAAAAGAAACTTGGACACTTTCCAAGGGCTAAGAGAGAAGCTGTGGCATTTGTATTTGGGTTGATCCAAAGTCCTCCCCCTCCTGTCCCAGCTCCCTGGGAAAAATTTTTGCTGGTGATCAGGCTGACTATGGAATAGGCAATTCAGGAGGCAATATAGCCCATGAGAGAAGCTGTATAATGGGGAAAGCTATGGGGGTTTGAGGAGCTGTAGTGCCCTAGATCAAAGAATTTTGAATTGTGGTTAGATTATGGCCAGGTTATAACCACTGAGGTGTTGTAGGTCCCTAGAACAGAGGAGCAATGGAAAATGATAGAAAGTCCACAGGGCTCTACTTTAGCAGTTACCTATAGCCTCAAAACTACTAAAGCATCTATATCTGTGGACAGTCATTTAACAAGAGTTGATAAGATATATATTAGTGAAGAGAATAGCAAGGACTTAGACACACTTAAAAGGAAGGAGAAAGAACTTGTAAATGTTCATATTAGAGGAGCTGTGGCAGAAGGTGTGAAGATAGGACAAAAGGACACAATTTGAGAAACCAGCCTAGATGAGAGCAAATGACAGCAGAAGCTACTTACAGTAAAACATTATTGTGAGAGCTCAGAATGAATAATGGGGAGAGAGAAAGACATCTGATTGGTCTCCCAAATTCTTATTGTTGGTAAATTAACTTGGGAGAAGGATGAGATGGCATTAGAAGCTAGTAGGAAAAAGTATAGATCAAAGAATGAGTTCAAGACCCACTCAGGGTTGATGACAAGAGTGTGGAGGTGGTCTAAGAATATAAAATAATAGCTACAGCATTAAAGACCTCTGTGAGTGGAAGTAGTTAGTATATTTCCTAGAGGACAGATGGCCACTAGACAAAGACTCAGAATCCTTGCAGGCATATTTCACCCCCCAAAATGTCTTATTCCTGGCATGAGGAAGGTAGGCATAAACAAGTCAACTGTAACCGCCAGTAAAACACTATAATACCAAGAAAAACTGCAGAGAGGAAATAGATCCATGATTTTAATGCTCAGTGCAGTCAGAGACCCAGACCTTCAAGGCAACGACCAGTGAGAGCTTTGAGAGCTACCAGAACCAGGAGGTTCTCCATCCAGATACACAGGAAGGGAATGTCCACCAATTCATTACTATTGCAGTTGGAGCAGCAATTTTCCAGAAGATTGAAGCAACTGAGTCTCCCAGGCCCTCAAATTATTACTTGGGTATTAGATGCTTGTAGGCACTTCCTTGTTCTCCCTCTGGATCAGTGCTTCTCTGAGTGGCCTCTGAGGATCATGCAATACAACCATCTCAGGAGTGCGCATATGCAGATTCCTACCACCCATTCCCCACATCACCACTGCTCAACAAGAGTCTGGAGCAAGGGCCCAGGAATCTTCATGTTTAATAAACTTCCCAGAGGATTCTCATGCACTCTACAAGATAATACATTTGGATTAATTTTCAAATGCTTATACTGAAGTCCATTCTCCAAATCTCCAGCACTCCAGATTATGTATGTATGTATGTAACATTCTATTTTTATATAATTATAGATTTGCAGGAAGTTGCAAAGAAATGTATAGGGAAGTCCCATGTACCCTTTCCCCAGCCTCCCCCAGTGTTAACATCTTACAACCATAGTACAATATCTATAAAGCTTATTCAGACTTCACCAGCTTTACATATGCTACAGTTTGCACTCCACTGTCCTAGACTGATGGAACACCTCTAAAAGAACACCAAAGCGAGATGGACACCAGGAGACAGGAGGTAGGGAAAAAAATCCAGTCTTGTCCGGGCCAGACACTAAGGCCACCTGACAGTTAAAGGGGATTGGTGGAGCGTGGTTGTTGCTCACGCCCTCCACTACGGGGACTCACAGGAAGGCCAGGGGCAGATCTGGGGAGATGCCCTCACCAAGGTCACCCTCTTCAGGCATCTGGGGAGAGGGGCAGGGCTAGAGCTTCAGTGAGAGTTTTATTGAGGAATTATCCTGCTTCTCTGGCCAGACGCTAATCCTCATGTATTTGCTTTTGAGCCAATGGAAACTGTCAGCTCCCAAGGTAATGAAGAGTCTTCCCTAAAATCAGAAAGTGCACTGGCACTCATTCTTCAGAGAGTCGTTATGGGGGTGGAAGAGGTCCAGGGTGGGTGAATCCATAATGGCCAATATGCCAAGACCAAGTACACTGCTCTTAGGTGGGCAAAGGCACTTTTAGCATGAGGTCCCTGAAAGCTGAGCCCAGGAAAGGTATCAATAGAGCACTAAAGAGACTCTAGTTAATACTTTTTTAATCACCCATTTCTTTGCAAGGATGGCACCCTTTGAAAGGACCACCTTTTGAAAGGGCTCCAGGCTGGGCCCACCACTTGGATTCAGCATATATGGGTAGGTCAGGAGAATTGGTAATGCTGCAGACCCTAGAAATTTATCCAAATTAGTGACTATGAAGTCTTCCCAGGAAAGCATTCACTCTAAAGGAAGGGAATTGAGAAGATCCAGCAATGAAGCTTGTTACTTGAATTTGCTAGCAAGCCTCACAGTTTCAGTCCAGAGAGGAAGTTGGATGGTGACTGGGGGGGGGGCAGTTATCAGCAAAAACTGAAAGAATTTAGTTTACTAAAACCCTATATGACCTTGTACACAAATGGCAGTTTTGATGCCCAAGTGGAAAAGTAAAACTCTAAAAGGGGTTAAATGACATCTTCCCCTACATTTAAAAAAAATTAAAAGACTTTTTTAAGAGAAGTTTCAGGTTTACAGAAAACTTGAGCAGAAAGAGTTCTCATATACCCCCATTTTCCTCCTGCACAGTTTCCCCCATCATTAACATCTTGCATTAGGTGGCACATTTGTTTGTCCCTACTTTTTAATGCATTGAACCCAGTGTGAGCAGCAACAATTCCCCAAAAACGTGCCCAGGGGATGTGATGGCACCCAGATAAAGCAGAGCCTATGTGTGGCAGATACAGGTGCCTGGTGGACGCAGAAGTAGAAGAGAGGGCTGGAGCAATGTAAGAATAGAAAAGCAGCAGAGACAACGTGATAGTTAACTGAGCCCATTTATGAATGTGTACAAAATATCACTGAGACCTCCAAGAAATACTTATCAAGAACTTTTCAGGGATAAGGAGTCCTGGATTCACATATGGGAATAAAAGCAAGAGAAATATGGGTCGCAGAAAAGCAAAGCAGTGAAAGAGTGCATGCTCCAGAATCAAACTGACTAGATTCCAATCCTGGCTTTACTACTTGATTAGCTGTGTGATGCTGGCTAACCACTCTATGTTTCGGTCTCTGTGTCTGCAAAATGGAAGACATAGAACCGTGACAATTACATGAGCTTAAAACATGTAAGCATTTAAAATAGAATTTTGTGTGCACAGAATAAACGCTCAATAAATAGTCCAGTACCACCCCATAGGTTGTTAAGAAAATTGAATATGATGATATAGGTAAAAGAGTCAGAAGAGTTCCTGACACACTCAACAAATGTTAGCTATTATTGTGTGATAAAAATTAAATTGTATATGGTGTCAGTATATGGACTGGAAGTCTAACGAAAGGGAAGAAACAATTACAAAATTTTTATTTGGCAGTATAAAAGCAAAGCTAAGTACTGTTATTTATGTAGATTGCTTACCACTTATGCCTAATTACTATGAAGCACAATAACAATTATACATAGCATGAAGTGTGTCAGATTTACTTTGCTAAAAGTTTTGATTATGACACCAACCTCTGTGTACATATGGTCCATGGTCATTGTCTGTTGCTCTTGTAGTATGATCATCTGCAAATAGAGCATGGTCAACTGCTCACAACCTTAGAAAATTAGTGGGAGCACCACAGACTTCCTTCTCATACCCCCCCAAATCTTTTTTCAGTTATTATCCTCAAATATTCTGCTGCATCTGATGATCCTTCCATCCTTTTTTCAAAACTCTTTAATTCAATGCTTTTTTATAGAGCATTTACTATGTTCAAGGTACAATATTAGGAGCTGGAGGGGATACAAAGATAACTAAGGCAGCCCCTACTTGTAGTCGAGTATAAGGGAATAAAGAAACACCTTACCATAAGGTAGAAAAAAGTGGCTATGAGGCTTCAAGAAGTACTGGTTGTGGCTTTTGAACTAGATAATTATTTAAGAAGAAGTACGATTTTTACATAATAGCTTTATTGAGACATAATTCACATACTATAACATTCACATTTTTAAAGTATACAAATCAATGGTTTTCAGTATATTCACAAACTTGTGCAACCCTCACCATAATCAATTTTAGAAAAGAAACCCCACATCCATTAGCAGTCACTTCCCATTCCCCCTTTCCTCAGCCCCTGGCAACTGCTAATCTACTTTCAGTTTGTATGGAATTGCCTATTCTGGACATTTTATATAAACAGAATCACATAACTTATGGCCTTTTGTTTCTGGCTTCTTTCACTTAGAATGATGTTTTCAAGGTTCATCCGTGTTGTAACATGTATCAGTACTTCATTCTTTTTATGGCCAAATTATATTCCATTGTACAGATATACCACATTTTATATATCCATTTATCAGTTGCTAGACATTTGGGTTGTTTATACTTTTTTGGCTATTCTGAATAATGCTGCTATATACATTCATGTACAAGTTTTTGTTGGACACATGTTTTTAATTCTCTTGAGTATATACCTAGGAGTGGAATTGCTGGGTCATATGGTAACTCCATGTTTAACCTTTTGAGGAATTGCCAGACTATTCTCCAAAGTAGTTGCACCATTTTACAATCCCACCAGAAATGTATGAAGGTTCTGATTTCTCCACATCCTTGCCAACACTTATTGTCTGTCTTTACTTTAACTGAGTGGGTGTGAATTCTTGTTGTGTTTCCCTGATGACTAATGATGTCGTGCATGTTATCATGGATTTATTGCCATTTGTATATCTTCTTTGGAGAAATACCTATTCAGATACTTTGCCCTTATTTATTCATTTATTTTTTGGTGAGGACGATTAGCCCTGAGCTAACATCTGTTGCCAATCCTCCTCTTTTTCCTAAGGAAGATTGGCCCTGGGCTGACGTCCATGCCCATTTTCCTCCACTTTATATGTGGGATGCCTGCCACAGCATGGCTTGATAAGCAATGTGTAGGTCCGCATCCAGGATTCGAACCTGTGAATCCCAGGCCACTGAAGTGGAGTGCATGAACTTAACCACTATCCCACTGGTCTGGCCTCCTTTGTCCATTTTTTAATTGTGTTATTTACCTTTTTACTGTTTAGTTGTAAGTACTCTTTATATATTCTGGAGACAAGTGTTTAATCAGATATATGATTTGCAAATATTTTCTCCCATTCTGTGTGTTGTGTTTTTACTTTCTTAATGGTGCCTTTTGAAGCACAAAAGTTTTTGATTTTGTTGAAGTCCAATTTATCGATGTTTTCCTTAGTCACTTGTGCTTTTGGTATCATATCTACAAAAACCAATGCCTGACCCCAGGTCATGAAAACTTATACCTATATAATTTTTCTAAGAGTTTTACAGTTTTAGCTCGTACATTTAGGTCTATGATTAATTTTTTTTTTTTTTTGTGAGGAAGACCAGCCCTGAGCTAACATCCGTCCAATCCTCCTCTTTTTTGCTGAGGAAGACTGGCCCTGGGCTAATATCCGTGCCCATCTTCCTCTACTTTATATGGGACGCCACCACGGCGTGGCTGACAGGCAGTGCATCAGCGGGCGCCCGGGATCCGAACCTGCGAACCCCGGGCTGCCAAGCGCAGACTAAACCGCTGCGCCACCGGGCGGGCCCGGTCTATGATTAATTTTGAGTTAATTTTTGTATATGGTGTGAGGTGTGGGTCCAACTTCATTCTTTTGCATGTGACTATCCAGTTGTTCCAGCACCACTGACTGAAAATACTAAGAATACGCAAGATTTAACACTACAGCATGAGCAAAGACATATAGGCATGAATGTATGGATGCCCAAGAATAGCAACTGGTTCAGCTTGACTAGAGGATTGGACAAGTAGGTATATTTCATGGGAAGTGAGGTTGGAAAGGTATGTAGGGTCAGATTATGGAGTGCCTTGGGTAGCAAGAGTTGGAGAACTAGGAAAGATTCTTGAGCAGAATGATATCAGAATCAGGTTTTCAGAAGATTGATCTAGCTGCAGACTATACACTGATTTGGAGTGGGGTAAAAACTATAAGTAGAGAGGTCAGTTAGTGGAGCGTCTACAGTGGTCTAGGTTGGAGACCACAACTAAGGCTATGACAGTGAGAGAGAAAAGAGAGAACTGGTATGTGGAAAATATAATAGAGGTGAAATACACACAGATCTTAATAACCAATCAGATGGTGAGGCTGGATTGGAAGAGATTTGGGCAAACAGTGATTCTATTAGCAAAAAATAGTAAAGTCAGAAGCGGCTAGTTTGGCAGGGAAGAAGTTGCTTTCAGACATTCTGTCTTTACAGTTTGAAACATGCCCAGTAGAGAAGTCTAGCATTCATTTGGAAATACAGCTCTGGATCTCAAGATGGAAGTCAGGGCTGGAGGTAAAGATCTGGGAGACACTGCATAATCATGATAATTAAGACCAGGGGCATGAATGAGTGATTCTCTCCTGCTCCCCTATCTCTCTCTAGATAGTGGCTCCTTCTGAGTTTCCTCAAATGATACTTCTTCCTGCTCCCACCCCTAAATGTGAGTTCCTTCATTCTTTCATTCAACAAATATTCATTAAGTGCTTACTATCCCCAGGCACTGTTCAAGGCACTGGTAATACCTGGTGAACAAACAAAACAAAACAAAAATCTGCCTTTAATGAACCTTACAGTCTAGTGCAAAGAGGGAAACAGTAAACAAATAAAGATGTAAAACATAGTGTTTAGATAATAAAGTGCCATGGAGAAAAATGAAGCAGAGAAAGGGGATGGGGGGAGTTGCAATTTAAAATAGGACGATCATGGAAAACCTCAAAGAGAATGACTCATTTAATTAAAAGGCTCGACGCAGGTGAAGGAGCAAGCTATGTGGATATCTGAGTAAAAAGCATTCCAGGCAGGGAGGCCCACAAGCACAATGGCCCAGAGGCCGGAGAGTGCCTGACCGTGTTGGAGATACAACAAGGAGACCACGTGGCTGGAGCAGAGTAAGCGAGGGGAGAGCAGTAGGAGATCAGGCCACAGGCATAACTGGGAGCCAGACTGTGCAGGATCTTATAAACCGTAAGAATTTGGCTTCCACTCTATGTGAGATAGGAAATCACAAGAGGATTTTGAGCAGAGAATGGCAACATTTGATTTATATTTTAAAGGGATCAGTCTTTAAAGGGACAAATCATTTCAAGACTAGAATGTGGGAGAATGAGGGTGGAAGCAAGGAGAGCAGTTAGCTTTAACAATAATCCAGGCAAGAGACAATGACAGCTTGGACCAGGGAGATAGCAGTGAGGGTGTTGAGAACTGGTTCGAGATTGGATATATTTTGAGCTGAAGCCGGATTTGATGACAGATTGAATACAAGATGTGAAAGAAAGAAAGGAGTCAAAGATGACTCCAAGATTTTCGTCTGACAACTAGAAGGAGGAACTGTCTACAGAAGGAACAAATTTGGGACAGTGGCAGCGGAGACCAGGAGTTCAGTTTTGGATGTATTAAGTTTGAGATGACTATTAAACATTGAAGTGGACATGTCAAGGATATAGTTGGATATATTCTTGTCTGGAGTTCAAGAAAAGATCTGAGAATAGTTGGGAGGGTTCAGGAAGGCATAAACCCTTTGAATGATGCCCAATCTGGGTAGTATCATCCCCAACTGTACATACGGGGAATCGGAAGCTTATACCTGCGTCTAGGAGTATGATGATTGTACCATGTTCTATAGAGCTGCTGCCATCTGCGAAACAAATTTTATATCTTCCACTGTTAGCATCTTTCCTTCAGTCATAATACTGTCCCTAGGTGGTACCCATACAAACATTTAAATTCCTTCCTCTTTGGCTCTCTTCCCAGCTTCTAACATCACACACTCACTATACTTTCTGGAATCCATATTATATTTTACCCCCCAAAAGGAAATCTTGCCATTGTCTCATTAATCAAAAACTAGATCCTCCTCCTTTGGTGCTCACCACAAGGACATACAGTCTTTTCTTAATACTGGATATTTTGGATATGAGTAATCCAGCCATAATGGTTCAAATATGTCTGCGAATAACTCGAGGGGTTAACACAAGTCAATTTGTGGGAATCTTGTCCAAATAAGGCCTACAGTCATGTCCCATGGTAGGTGTTCAATTAAATCTGATTGATTAATCAATGGGCTAGACCAACATATCATACACATCTTTACAAACTGTAGGATCTTCGAGGAAAGAAGAATCACTAGTATCTCTGTCCATCACTCCCTGTGACTCTAACTCAGTATCCTCTCACAGGAAGTCTCTTCACCCAGGCTCCTGGCAAAGATTTCTCCTTTGTCTGCCCCTTGATTTTTCTTTTGTTGCTTTGCTTTATTTCCTGATATTCCCTGGCTTGTGAATGGGAACAAGCCTCTGTCTGGCCTGGTGACATCCAAAATTCTTTGAAAGTTATTTCTAACATAAAGATTGCCTTTCTGAGCCAGAGCAAGCTCAGGCTTTTTTCTCTTAGGCAAAGGGCCTGGCTGACTCCTCTGACACCAGTCTTTAAATATCAGAAATTTATCCCCAAACCCATAATGGCTTTGGCAATTCTGAATTCATTTAAGTCATTTTGAATTTATTTTTGTGCTTTTTTGGTACTACTGCCCCCAAGAGAGCTGTGCGTTTTGGTTGACTTAATTTTGCCTGCCACGCTTTAAAAAGTAGGCCTTAGTTTTGCTAGACTCTGTAGTCTTTTGTGATTTTCTAAAATTCTATTTCATTTCTTTTGAATCTTTTTCATCTTCTCTCATATGGCAGAATCCCAGTTTATTAACATGGTTTTTCAAAACCTACTCACATTTTAGGTGTTGTGTGTGTTTTGTATGAAGAGAGTCAACCAAGCTTTTGGCCTCTGACCGGAGACTGAACTTTCTCAGTCTATTTCATTTCCAACCTGCTTTCTGATGATGGCCAGCATCTTATCGGTCTTTAGAATTTCAGGGTACACGAACTTTCGTGGAACAATACATAATGATTCCCATTTTATTTTCTTCCATTATAATGAAAAAAGAAAGATAATAGGCAATATATTGGGATTAATTTTCAAATGCTATACTGAAGTCCATTCACCAAATCTCTGGCATTCCAGATTATGTATGTATGTAACATTTTATTTTTATATAATTATAAATTTGCAGAAGGTTACAAAGAAATGTTCAGGGAAGTCTCATGCACTCTTTGTCCATCCTCCCCCAGTGTTAACATCTTACAACTTAGTACAATATCCATGAGACTTATTCAGACTTCACCAGTTCTACATACACTCATTTGTGTGTGTCTATGTATGTGGATAGCTCAATGCAATTTTGCCACATATATAGCTTTGCATAAACACATCACAATCAAGCACTTAACTCTACCATCAAAGACTTTCCAGTGTTACCTCTTTAGAGCTACACCCATCCCCCATCTCTAACCCCTGGCAACCACAAATCTATTCTCCAACTCCATAATTACATATTTCACAATTGTTACAGAAATGAAATCATTGTGAGATTGACTTTGATCACTAAGTATAATTTCCTTGAGCTTCATCCAAGTTGTTGTATCAATAGTTCATTCCTTTTTATTGCGGAGTGGTACTCCATGGTATGCATGCACCACAGTCTTTTTAACCACTCACCCTTTGAAGGACATTTGGGTAGTTTCCAATTTGGGGGTATTATGAATCAAGTTGCTACGAGTATCTGAGCACAAGTTCCTGAGTAAAAATCAGTTTTCATTTCTCCAGGATAAATGCCCAAGAGTGGAACTGCTAAGTCATATGGCAAGTCCATTTTCAGTTTTGAAAGGAACAGCCAAACTATTTCCCAGAGTCAGAGTATTTATTTTTGGAATTTAATTATGACTCAGTCCCTGGAAAGATATCCCGCTGTTTACCTCTTTCTGATTAGAGACCTATCCTTCTCAGAGTCCCATGGAGTCAGACGGACCTGGATTCAAATCCTGCTTCAATCACTTATTAGCTGGGTGAGCTTGTATAATATACATAACTTTTTTGAGTCTCAGATTCCCTATTTTAAAAATAGGGATAATAACGCCCAAGATAGTAAGGATTTAACAAGATCAACATGTAAAATACTGAGAGCAGAGCATCTGGTACACAGTAGTGAGTTAATGCTAGCTCTCTTCCCATCCATGGCAAAATAATGATGAAGCATTACTCCCAACATTGTTGGTATTTGAAGTTTTAAAAATCCAAAGCAAGCATACTACTAGCTCCTTTTGTACATACTTTTTTACTAAATAAATTATCTTTTTTTTTTTTTTTTGTGGGGAAGACCAGCCCTGAGCTAACATCCGTTGCCAATCCTCCCCTTTTTGCTGAGGAAGACTGGCACTGGGCTAACATCCGTGCTCATCTTCCTCCACTTTATATGGGACGCCGCCACGGCATGGCTGACAGGCAGTTCGTCGGCGGGCGCCCGGGATCCGAACTCGCGAACCCCGGGCTGCCAAGTGCGAACTAAACCGCTGCGCCACTGGGCGGCCCCTAAATAAATTATCTTTAATAGATTCCTTATGCATAATTTTTTTGGCAAAACCATTTTTCCTTTCTTCCTATCAACTGTATTTGCTGAAGTAATCCTTACAACTCTTGGCAGCAGAAATGAGTTGGTGTGTGTCCATCATGCTCTGTGGTTTTTCTCTCTTCTAGGTCAGTGAATAATTTCCTGATGACTGGTCCAAAGGTAAGAAAAACATTTCTTTGATTTGTTTGGATGTTGCTAATCTTAGTTTCTTGACTGAAGACTACATGTTGAATTCTTTTCATTATATCCACATATTTTATTATGCTGTATATATTACAGACAGAAAAACTGGGACACAGAGAGAATTAGGGACACACCCCAAACCACACAGCAAACTAGTGTCAGAGCCAAGACAAGAACTCAGGAGTATTGATTCTGAATTTATGGACAGAATTTCCAGAGTCAGAAAAGTCAACAGCCTTTCACAGTCACACACACTTCTCACAGCAGTGGTGGGATGCAGTTTTCCATCTTTAAAATGCTGGCATTGTACTGCATGACTTCCAAGAACATTTCCAGCTCCAAAATGTCCTTTTCTAAGATAGTAATGGGATGAGAACAGCTGAAAATTCATGAATTATGTAATTTGGGCTCACTTTGGAGAAGCACAATAGTATAGTGAATAAAGGCTAGTGAGGTCTAGCGTCTGGTAAAACTGAATTTCATTCCTATTTCTACCATTTGCTAGCTGTGTGACCTTGGGCAAATTGCATTACTTCAACTCAGATTCCTAATCTATAAAATGGTACCTATTTCACAAGGTTATTTGTGATATTAAATGAGACAGCATATTTAAAGTGATTACTCTGTCATTATTTTCGAGGGATGGGAGAGTGGGCAGGAAGAGAGGTGCTTGGCCACTTTAGGGCAAATGCCTCCTAAGTTCAGCTGCTGTCAATCTGAATTTTGACCCGTGTCCCTGCAGGCTTACCTGATCTACTCCAGCAGCGTGGCAGCTGGTGCCCAGAGTGGTATTGAAGAATGCAAATACCAGTTTGCCTGGGATCGCTGGAACTGCCCTGAGAGAGCCCTGCAGCTATCCAGCCATGGCGGCCTCCGCAGTGGTAAGGAAAGCCTCGGCCACAGCTCCCTGGACCCCCTGGCCACAGGTTAGAGCCCCACTCTCCAGGGATGGCCCCCTGCCTCCTCTACACCCTTATTCCTCACCTGGTGTCTATTCTCAGGTCACCTCCCTCTCTGGGATCTTCTCTGTTCCTTCTCCATCTCCTCTTTCCTACCTAGAGAGCTTTTTTCTTTCTTTCCCAACACTTTCACTGTTCAGTGAATGGATCTTACCTCACCCCCAATCCTATACCATCCTTGGTCTCCCAGCTGGCTAAAGGATTCCTTATAAATAACATCAGGAGGAAGGCAGGGGTCATAATTCTTCGTGCCTCTTAGCCTCTTCCTTCAGCAGGCTCATGAGAGATGTACAGGGCAAGTGGGAACTGACTTGGAGACCAGATTCCCATGGAGAAGATAAAGAGTGGCCATGCCAGAAATGAAAGAGCTACCAACCAGAGGTTCTCTTCAGGATGACTTGGCACATGTCTCTTAGACTTCAATGTTCCAGGAGGAAGTGGGGATGGGTTCTTTACAACCTGGCCTTCAGATTCATCTCTTCCCCTGTTTCTTCCTTAGGCTCTTTCCCACCTAAATCCTTTACAACCATGTATGTCAACAATAATCTAGCCACCTAGTCATAAAATGTGTGACCTGAATAGATGGGAGAGGAGAAGAGTAGGGCTGAGACCAGGGCTGGAGCAGACCCTGGAGGAGAGTAAAGTACATTATAAAGGTGGGGAAATAGGATGGAGCTGGGAAAGGAAGGCATAATGATTGTATTAAACAAGGTAGCACGACTGGTATTTCTTTGGGCTACAATCCCTCCTCTAACTCACCCAAATCTTGGTTCCTGCCAGCTAATCGGGAGACAGCATTTGTACATGCCATCAGTTCTGCTGGTGTCATGTACACTCTGACCAGAAACTGCAGCCTTGGGGATTTTGACAACTGTGGCTGTGACGACTCCCGCAACGGTCAACTGGGTGAGTAGTGATGTTGGGGGTGGGTAGGGCAGGCCAGTCAAGTTCCCTTAGAGAATAAAAAGCTTGGCGGGTAGCTTGGTGGAGTGAACAAGAGTTGTATTCTTCTAAATTTGAGGAAAATCAAGGTGAAATAGTTTAAGCCTAAATGCTACAGTGACAAACCAGACTAAATGTAGCTTGGGGCCCTCCTTCTCCGATTGAGTCGTTTCCTTAATTTAAACACAATAATGATAAAGGTATGCCACTCTGAGGATCCAATCCTGTTCCTCTCTCAGACATGGGGACATATACCCTTCCATGTTGCTTATCCCTGTCTCCTTTCCACTCTTTACCTCCACTGTTCTCTTGAATCCTTTCTGCCCTCCAGCTCAACTTCCAACTTTGTTGTTCCGTATTATTTCAATTACACCTTTCTCTCCTCAATGCTCGCACTTTCCTCACCATTTTCGTGCCATTTCGTCCCTTCCGGACATCAACCGCAGGCCGGGCACGTGCAGACTCTGCCCAAAGGCCAGAAACACTGTGTGTAGAGTGGCGCGCCGGCGCCTTGTGGAGAATCCACTCTGCGACTACTTACATCATGGAGTCTTGAGCAGAAGGTTGGCTGAGGCTGGAAGTGGGAGCACAAAAGCGGCAAAAACAAACCTAGGCTGAAACTAATTTGGAGACAAGGCACTCGCCCAGTCTTAATGCTGCCCTATCCCAGATCCCCTCAAACCCAATTAGAAACAGCAGCCCTGGAGGCTCCGCGCCCACCTGCTCAGCGACCTTTGCTCCCCCTGCACTTTTCCAGGGGGCCAAGGCTGGCTGTGGGGAGGCTGCAGTGACAACGTGGGCTTCGGAGAGGCAATATCCAAGCAGTTTGTGGATGCCCTGGAGACAGGACAGGATGCCCGGGCAGCCATGAACCTGCACAACAACGAAGCTGGCCGCAAGGTGAGCCCTGCAGCCCCTGGGGTTAGGCAGCTGGCTCAATTCACTACCAGCCCTAGGTGCGGACAACTCTTCAGTTCATTTAACAGATTGGAAAAACGAGGTACCAAGCGGGCTGGCCACGTAGACTAGCTAGATGCTTCACAACCCTACCCCCCCCACCCCCAGGCCCCCTGCCCCAGGGCAGAGATTCCCCTACGCGCTTAATCCCTGGCCCGCTCACTCCTAGCTTTTTCCCCAGGCGGTGAAGGGCACCATGAAACGCACTTGTAAGTGCCACGGCGTGTCTGGCAGTTGCACCACGCAGACCTGCTGGCTGCAGCTGCCTGAGTTCCGCGAGGTGGGCGCGCACCTGAAGGAGAAGTACCACGCAGCTCTCAAGGTGGACCTGCTGCAGGGTGCTGGCAACAGCGCGGCCGGCCGCGGCGCCATCGCCGACACTTTCCGTTCCATCTCCACCCGGGAGCTGGTGCACTTGGAGGACTCCCCAGACTACTGCCTAGAGAACAAAACGCTAGGACTGTTGGGCACCGAAGGCCGAGAGTGCCTGCGGCGCGGGCGGGCCCTGGGCCGCTGGGAGCGCCGCAGCTGCCGCCGGCTCTGCGGGGACTGCGGGCTGGCAGTGGAGGAGCGTCGCGCCGAGACCGTGTCCAGCTGCAACTGCAAGTTCCACTGGTGCTGCGCTGTCCGCTGCGAGCAGTGCCGCCGGCGGGTCACCAAGTACTTCTGTAGCCGCGCGGAGCGGCCGCGGGGGGGCGCGGCGCACAAACCCGGGAGAAAACCCTAAGGGCCTCCTCTCCCCTCTCCTTTCCCCATTTGTTCTTGGCCTCCTTTAGAGACCCCAGTAATAGAGGAACCTAGGGAATGGGGACCCCGCAGTCCCAAGCCCAGGGATCCTGAGAGGGAGAGACGCTGCAGTCTCTCCGGAGCTTGCCACTTGCCAACCTCTTTCCCCAATTCCTCTGTGCTCTCCTCAAGCTCAGTCTGAATCGCCCTCACAGCCCACACTTAGGTCTGAGAACTCTCTGTTCTGAGATTTTGAGCTATTGATCTTCCTTGGGCTAGGTGAGGAATAGGCGTTTCTCCTCCCCTTCCTAGCTGCCCTAACGCCTGACCTTGCCTATGGAGCCTTAGGAACTGGAAGAATGCGTCTCAGATATGCAGGGCCTGGGGAAAGCCATGGCTTCTCTCTTTTGCCCATTTTCCTGCCCCTCCCCCCTTCCTGCTGCCAGGTCTCTACACAGCTGCATCTTCCTTCAGCAGAGCCCCTCCTGTGCTTTTGATTTCCTGCTAACTGTTGGCATGGACTCCCCAGGAATCTCGAATGCTTTCTCTCCCCTTCTCTTTTCCCTCTTTCCCTGAAGAGAAACTGTGAGAAAACTGACCCAGGAAAAAGCATGTCTTTGGGGGCTGGTTCCTAGAGGCAGGGGTTGAAGATGGAGGAAGTGGGAACCCTAGAGTGCTGACTTGCTGAAAACCCAGGGTGCTACTCATCCTTGTGATACCACGTCTCTAACAGACTTTACCAGTGGGGCCATGACCTTCCTAAACAATCACCCAAGGTGCTCCAGACACATATCCACAATGTCAGGAACTATGTAAGGGCAGATTACCAGTCATTTCCTATTCTTTAAAGTAAACTTCTCCCTGCTCCTATTTCCTCCTAGGAACTAACTTTACCTCTTCTCCTTTCCCAAAGGATCCTTGTTCCTCTAAGTCAAGACTGAGCTAAATAAAGCCAATTTCCCATTCAGACCCTGGTTTGTGCCTCAAGGCAGGTCATAAGGAAAGAGAAGCTGGAACCCTCCCTTTTCACTAACCTCGTTCTCAAACAGGCAGGATTCAGGGCATTGGATACCTGCCTTCAATAAGCAAACTTCCTACAATCAAGGAAGTTGCTAATAGGAAGTTCAGCACCTTGAACTTTAATTTATTGCAGTCACTGCGATATGTGCCTCCCCCACCCTGCCAGGTATTGAACTTATTCTTGGGGATATAGGGGAGGGCGGACAGATGATATAACCTCTAGGCCCTCTCCTTCCTCCCACCTTGACAGGATACCATTGTCCCTACAGCCTCACTTCTCCGATGGCCTAAGTAGTTATCCTGACCTGACTGAGGCTATCTGCCAAGGATTAGCAAATCATCCACATAAATCTTCCACTCATATGTTCACTCAGTAGCTAAGAGCCTGTGCTTGTGGTGCTTGAGTCTTCTGGTCCTCTTCTCAGAGAGAAGCAGTGGGCCAGGGACTTGTTGAAATAGGGCTCTGGGAAGGGAAGAGCCAATCCCTGACAGACCCTCTGCAGCCTAAGAATTTCCTAGGCAGTTTCCTTCCCCTAGGCCAGTCCTGGGTCCAGGCAGCTCTTCTGGAGAAGAACTGGTCAAATGCTAGACAACCTCATCTCACCTCTCCCAGAGCAGGAGAGAGCACAGAGGAGGTGTGGCTCCAAGTAGGTAACAGGGGCTGAGGCTCTAGGGGCCAACCTGTGAGAGTGGAAGGGCTCCCATATTCCAAACTGAGACAGTGGCCAGGTCAGACCCCCAACCACTGACCTCATACCTACACATCTTCTGGTCCTACCATTGCTTACTGAGAAGATCCCCTTCCTTCCTTACATGGAACACACTTCTCCTCAGGGTCTCCTAGTGCTTCATTTCCAGCTCTATCAGCAAAAGGCCTTTTGCTCCTTCCCTCAGCTTTGATCTGGACCTCTTGAATCTCCCAACTTGCCCTTCTTCCCTAATCAAGCAGCAGCATGTATTAACCCGGCTGTCCCAGTTGCCAGAATTACTTGATAGTGTACAGTAAGAAAACTGGGCAAGGCAGCTAGAAAATATAAAAGTTTACAATGTTGTAAAGGAAAGCTGCACTCTCCAGGAGGTCTCTCAGCATAAAAGTTGGAGAACTATTGTGCTTTGTATTTGATAACTCCAGATCAGTACTCGACACATGTCATGCTGCCAGAAAGTTCTTTATAGGTTGTTGTTTTGTATTCCCAAATGGATATGATTGATACCAGATTCGAGTTCTATAAAGAAAACATTACTG
Source organism: Tapirus indicus (assembly GCA_031878705.1). Taxonomy (NCBI): domain Eukaryota; kingdom Metazoa; phylum Chordata; class Mammalia; order Perissodactyla; family Tapiridae; genus Tapirus; species Tapirus indicus. The sequence continues at coordinate 28,991,313 of CM062921.1, read as the reverse complement.
AGCTATCTTAGATCTGTATTGCTTTTTTTCCCCTCTTGCATTATCCATTCATTCATTCAACAAACACTGGAGTGGAAACAGACTGGTGAACAACACACCAACCTCCTAGGTTCTTTCTTATACTCAGTCTCCAGTGCTGTGGTCCCCTTTACAAGTATGGAAAGCTCCAGAATGGCTGCTTGGGAAGACACCTTCGAGATCAGCTAGTCAAACCTTTTGTTTTACAGATTTAAACCGATGCTGAGAAAGATGTCTGGCTTGTTCCACCAACTAGTAAGTTACTGTGGGGTGAGTACTGGAACCCAGGCCCCTTCCCTCCTCTTATGTGCTCTTTAGGAGCCCGTTTGTCTCAACCAGAGGACAGAAGCAGAGGGAGGTCCTAAGAAGTGACAAGGACACTGGTTGGGGGGCGCAAAACACTGTCTCCTTCCTGTCCCTGGCCTGTGAGCCTATACACAGGCAGGGCTTTATTTTCTTGAAAAGAATCCCAGCCTCAACTGGCCTTAGCAGCAGGTTAGAGCAAAGACAGAGACAGGGTCGTGCTCAGCGCTGGTGGTGCTGGTGGTGGTGGGAGGGGAGGGCAGGCCAGGGCACTCGACTATTGTGGGTCTGGATTGGATGCTTCCACTCATTCATTTCCTTTTAATTAACCTGCATTCCTGGAGGAGAAATATTTATGTTGGCTCCCATAGAGGCAATCCGCAGACTGGAAAGAAGGGGGAAGAAAGCCTGCCTTAGCAAAACAATATCTCTAAAGAGCTCAAGAAGAGAAAATAAGAGAACAAAATGCCATTAAAATAGCCTTCTACCCCCACTGGAGTCAATGAAAACTTCATTTCACATGCTAATCCCTCACTCCGCCCCCTTCTCTTCTCACAACACCTTTTCGGAAAGTGTTTGGGAAAAGTCTTCGCAGTCAGTACACAGCTCCCTGCAGCTCAGACTTCTCCTTGTGTTAGTTCAGGGCCCCAAGTGGGGCTCTCGCTCCAGCAGCGGCTTTTTTCTCCCCCACTTTAATTTAAACAAAGACTCCTGAGTTCATCAACCTCCCACTGAAATTCACAGCTGCTGAACAAACTAATCCCCTCTCCCGGCCTTTCTTCCCTTCAATGGGCTCTTGGCTTCAAAGACACTTTGGGAAAGGACTTTGCTGGGGCTCACACTGCTTCATCAATAGAAGTTAGTGCAAGTATTATCTGAAGAGCAAGTGGCTTTACAAACAAATACTGCCTAACAATCCCTTCCTCCCAAACACACACATCTAGCCTGCGGACATGATGGGATCTACAACAGGATTAGAGATAGTAGCTCCTGGCTTCACACACAGTCTCTTTGTGCAGCCCAGCTAGGCCCTTAAGTGGTATGGGGAAATCCCTGGAGCTGAACGTCAGGCATGGATGGAGACAGACAGACAGACAGAAACACACACACACTTACACACCAGAGTGGCCACAAATGTTGCGAAGAGAGAGCCTTGCAGTCTAATTCAGTGACACCCTCCTTTCTTCTACTCTCTTGACTCCTCATCTGTCCCTAAGCCTCTCCTCTGCCTTATTACGGTGCAGGGAGCAAGAACAGAGAGGACTAGGAAGAGAGGTGAGGGCAAAATAGGACCCAGAGGAGATAATAACTGGGAGATGACCAAGGAAACCAAATCAAAGCAACTTTATTGCACATTAAGTCCATCCGTGCTTCAAATGCAGCATCCAACCATGAAGGTGCAGCCAGAGAAGGCAGCCCTGAGACATGTTGGAGCTGAAGGGGGAGAAGGGCCTCCAACCCTTGAGGAACAGTGCTAGGAGAAAGTCTTTCCTTAATATGGCTCCTAGTACAGAATTGGGCTTATAATCACAGAATGAATGGCCTGGGGCCTGGGGTCAGGGCTCAAACAGGTTGAATCAGGGGCCGTTCCCCATAGGGAGTGGTCCCTCTGCTCCTATCTCATAGCCTAAGACAGCTCCCAGCAAAAGGCACTGCACCCCTGCCACCTTCCACCTAACCTAGCCCACCCTTAATAACGCCACCAGATGAGAAGTTCCCTTTAAAAAGGGCCAAAGTTCCTTCTCCTGATTCTGCTCAGCACCCATCCCTCATGTCCATGACTTGTTCAAAGGGTGAACAATAGTCAAATCTACCCCAGCCTCCGTGGCTCAGAGAAAATATGGACCTGGAAATATGAAGTCAGAGGCAAGGAGAAGGTAAGGTCAGGCTCATAACCCACAGAAGAGGAAAAACAAAAGACCCAGAAGATGGGTAGAGCAGAGGTAGACTTGGAAGTAATGATCCTGCCACCCTCTCAGAAGCCACTTAAACAGAATATCCCTGGAGGACAAGATACCCTGCCACAGGTCCTGTCAGATTGCAGTATTAGGGCAAGTGAAGAACCGGCTCTATGCTCTGCCTCCGAGGCGGAGAGAGCCTTGGGCAGATCCTAGAAGGCCAGGCATACAGGGGTACAAAGCAGGCACTCCAATGGTTTGGAGCCAAGCCTACAGCATCACATACCTGGCAGCAAGGGAAGAGGGTTGGGAAAAACAAACAGAATCTGTTCCAAAATTCCCCTTTTCGGCAAGTAGGAGTTAAGTAACAGCAGAAGTGGCCTCCTGGCAGGAGAGCCTGCCTGGTTTAGATGTGCAGCTTAAGAGCAATGGTGAGGACAGCCTTCAGGACAGGCATGAAGCTGGAGACCTCACTGAAGCTGCTGTAGCCCACCACCTGGGCATGCACTGCAAGGCCCTGCTCAAAGCTTCCTGCGTCCACACATCGGGCAACCTCATGGAGTCCAGCCAGGACATGAGGTGAGAGCTGTAAAGGGATTGACCCCGAGGTTAGTAAGCCCAACCCAGCCCCTACACTGGCAGCATGGAAGGGATAAGAGAACTTTAAGTTCTGGAACCCAGTCCACACAAGATGTATGTATCTGGTGGGGAACCCAGGTCAGTGAGACCTAGGGTAGGGGACACTGGGCTCCCATTGGCCATGGGTGATGTGGAAGGGCAGAAGGCAGAGGATCACCACTAAGTGTACTTACTGTTCCCTCGCGGAGCTTCTCATATAGACATTCTAGACGTTGGGCTGCCTCATCCAGCTTCCGTTTTGTCTTCTGCAGGGAGGGAAATGGATTCTGACTCCAGCCCCTAAGCCTAACACTACACAGACTATAAAGAATCACAGTATATTAGAACTAGAATGGCTTAATGCTACTTCTTTCATTTCACAGAGGACTGGAGGCCCAAAGAGGGTAAGTGACTTGCTCAAGCTCACACAGCCACTGAATGAATGACAGGTTTCCTTACTCCTAGTTTCACCCTTCTTCCAGTCCTCCCTGCTGCCTTTCCAAGAGTTAAGTCTTGATGCTGTTGGGTCCAGCCACCAAGAAGCTGGACTTCAGACCAGACAAGCCCTCCCCCCACTCCGCATGGACATCAAATAAGTATAAGATATAGACAGCATGTCGAGGGACAGTGAGAAAAGAGTCACACAAGGAACTTGGCTACAGCTAAGGGGTCTGGAACCAGCTAGGGTGTAAGGGGGGCATTGTGGGGAGGGTTCAGACTTACTAAGTCAGTGGCAGACATGGAACAGCGTTGTAGAAGCACCTCAAAGCTGGTCTTCAAGGACTGATGCTCTGGGGGCAGCTCCTTCCTTTCTATCTTCTCGGGTGGCTGTTGCTGAAGAATGAGCAGGGAGACAGGAGAGACAGGTAAGTTGACTTCCCTAAGGACGAGTCCTCAGCGTCACACTGCTCCCATTAGAGTAGAGCAGAGTAGGGGAGAGCGGCCCTCTCCCTTCTCTGTAGCAGGGACACTTGGTATCTGTCCCACGCCCCCCCCCCTTTAGCTCAGAGTTAGCCTCCACCCTGAGGAATGAGGCCCATCACCATGCTCCCTGCTTCTCCACACCCAAGGAGGGCCAGAAGGTTTCCAAGGGAGGGGAACACATTGTTCCTGTCACCTGCAGGCTGAGTTCTCCCGGTGCTCCAGGGGGAGCATGGCCCACACTGGGAAGAGGGGGCTGGGAGGAAAGGACCCCTCGTGGCGCAGGGGCAAGGCACATAACTGGAGCCGTAATTGCTGCTGGGGGCATAAATGTCTCTGGCAACTAAAGAGAGAGAAAGAAAGGCACATGAGTCTAAGCTGAGAGACTCCTTAGGCCCTCGTTTGAGGGAGTGACTGAAATTATGAGTGAACAAGGGGACAGAATAGTGAGTGGGGAACTGTGAAGTGGGAAGACTGGTGTATGTATGTAAGAAGGAAAGAGGAGGGGGCCTGGGGGAGAAGAATGAGTGGGTAAAGAGAGAGTACAGAGCGTAGCCTGAGAATGGGAAGGACTGGGTTGTATTCTGTAAGGAACTAGAATGTGAGCCATTGGTGAATGTATGAGGGGATGGGTGGGGAGAGATGCACTGGCCTTTTTCCTCTGGAGGTGTCCCCTGGGAGCTGGAGCATTTTTCAAGCAATCTTGAGGTCCTATATAGTACAAAGAGAAAGGTGTTGGGGCATGGTCAGGAACATTGGAAATTTTTGGTCTGAAGGTCAGCAAAATTATTTTAGTTGGAGTCTACCACACCTCCCTCTATAGATCAGCTATTCTCTCAGTAGACATTCTCCTGCCCAAGGGGCCCCAGTTCATTGGCTTAAGGAAGAGACTCCCAAGGTGGTAATGCAGAGGGGTTGGGGGAGGGGGTGGAGAGAGAGGCCATGACCTAGATAAGGGAAGCCATGGGAGGAAGACTGACCTGGATGAGGAGTCAAAATGCCAGTGGTTGGGAGGGCACTAGAGCATGGAGCACCTGGCCCTCCTGGCAGGTGTGGCACAGGGAAGCTGACAGGAGGGGCTGGGGGCTGGAAGCTCATAGGGCTGAGACCTGGTGGTCTCACAGGAAGCAGAGGGAGCAGTTGAGGAGTCTCAGGCAGGGAGGCAGAGCCAGGCTGCATGATGTCTGGGGGTGCGATAGGTGGAGAGGGACTGAGAAGAGGCCATGTTCCAGGGAATCCCGTGGGGTTAAGAGCTTGTGCCCTTTGCCCTCTTAACAGCTGCACCTGAGAGAAAGCTGAAGTGGAACAGAAACAGGTCATTTGCCACCAAACTTCAATTTGGGAGAGACTCAGAGCACATCAGGGAAGAACAGGGCAGCAGTAAAAATACCCCTGATAATAATAAATGATTAATACATGTGTATGGAGGTCTATCATTTACAAAGTACTTTTTTTTTTAATAGACATTTGCTTTTTTTTTTTTGAGGAAGATTGGCCCTGCACTAACTTCTGTTGCCAATCTTTTTCTTTTTTTCTCCCCAAAGCCCCAGTACATAGTTGTATATCATAGTTGTAGAGTTGAAGCTCTTTGTGGGATGCTGCCTCAGCATGGCCTGATGAGCGGTGAGTAGGTCCACACCAAGGATCCAAACCAGCGAACCCCAGGCCACCAAAGGGAAACGCACAAACTTAATCACTACACTACCAGGTCGGCCCCTACAAAGTACTTTTAACTATATTTCCTTATCAGACCCTCAAAACAATCCTGTTGAAATGACCAGCATAACAACTACTCTCATTTTTCAAAAGAAACAGAGTGGCTAAGTATATTCCCCACAAGTACAAAGCCAGTAAGTGATAGTACTGGGAATTCAGACTTCAAATTCTGAGCTCCTCTCCCTAAATAGACACACTGCCTCCCAAATCCATGCTGGCCACGCCAATTGTTTTCCTCTGTGATATTCCCAGACAGATCTTCACTCAGTCACTCACCAGGCCTTACCCCAGGACCCAGGGGCAAAGGCTGGGGTGCCTGGGGCCCAGGTACCTTGTAGTCACTTATATTTTGCATTCTGGAGCCCTGATAAGGGCTAGGATGGGACGGTGTCAAGGGCATCACTAGTGATGACTGAGGTGTGAAAATCCTTGGCCTTGGAGATGGAGTTTGAACCTGTGAGGAGAAAAAAGTGTCAGCTCTTGGAAAGGAAAAAAAAGGTAAATAACTGAAAATAGAAAAATAATAGAGAAAATGAAACAAAAAGCTAGTTCTTCAAAAAAAATCAACAAAATTGATAAATCTCTGTAAAGATTGACAAAGGTAAAGAGAAAAGACACAAGTCATCAAGATCAAGGATAAAATGGAATATTACAAGAGACCCTGCAGCCATTAAAAGGATAATAAAGAAATACTACAAATAACTTTACATTCATAAATTTGACAACTGAGAAGAAATGGACCAATTTCTCAAGAACCACAAACTACCAAAACTCAGCCAAAATTAGATAACCTGATTAGTCCTATAACTATTAAAGGAATTAAATTTGTAATTAAAAAGCCCCCCCCCACCCAAAATAAATCTCTAGGCCCAGAGAGTTTCACTGGAGAATTTTACCAACATTCAAAGAATTGTGGGGTTTTTTTACTGAGGAAGATTCACCCTGAGCTAACATCTGTTGCCAATCTTCCTCTTTTTTTTACGCGAGCTGCCATCACAGCATGGCTACTGACAGACCAGTGGTGTAGGTCCATGCCCAGGAACTGAATCCGGGCTGCTGAAGTGGAGCACACCGAACTTAACCACTAGGCCACCACTGGCCACTCAACATTCAAAGAATTAACACAAAGTTTAGACAATCTCTTTCAGAAAATAGAAGAAGTAACATTTCCCAATTTACTTTATGAGGGCAGTACTACTCTGACACAAGCACCAGACAAAGACAGTACAAAATAAAACTACAGACCAATATTTCTCATGAACTTAGACACAAAAATCCTCAGCAAAATTTCAGCAAATCAAATCCAATAATGTATATAAAAAATAATATACCACAACCAAGTGGGATTTATACCAGGTCATGAAAGATTGGTTCCATATATTTAAAAATCAATCAGTGTAATCCACCATATCAACAGGCTAAAGAAGAAAAGTCATTTGATCATATAAAATGATGGAGAAAAAAACATTTGACAAAATTCAACACTGATTCATGATTCAGTACACTAGGAATAGAGGAAAAAACTTCCTCAGCCTCATAAAGAGCATCTACAAAAAACCTAGAGCTAATATCATACTTAATGGTAAAAGACTGAACATTTTCCCTCCTAAGATCAGAAACAAGGGAAGAGTGTTGACTCTCACCATTCCTATTTTAGTACTACAATAAGGCAAGAGAAAGAAATTAAAGACATACAGATTGGAAAAAGGAAATAAAACTGTCTCCATTTGCAGACAATATGACTGTCTACACAGAAAATTCCAAGGAATCCATAAAAAACTCCTAGAACTAATAAATGAGTTCAGGAAACTAATTTCCGAATACTGAAAAGTCACAGGATACCAATTTAACACACAAAAATCAATTGAATTTCTATACCCTGATAATGAACAAGTGGAAACCAAAATTAAAAATGCAATACTATTTGATTTCAAATAACTTGAGAAAATTAAATACTTAGGTTTGAATTGAACAAAACATATCAGGATCCGGATGATTAAAATTATAATATGAAAATGAAAATCCACAGAAGGAAAACTCTATAAATTAGGCCTTATAAAATTGAAATTTTTTGCTCTGTGAAGGACCCTGTTAAAAAGCTGAAAAGCCAAATTCTGACATAGTTATACACACACACACACAGGAGTACATGTAAAACTGGTGAAATCTGAATCTATGTATTATACCAATGTCAATTTCTTGGTTTTGATATTGTACTGTGGTTGTGTGGGACACTGGCATGGGGTGGGATGTGTGAGACTTCCCAGTACATTTCTTTGCATCTTCCTGTGAATCTATAATTATTTCAAAATAGGAAAGAGAGAGGGAGGGGGGAGAAAGAGAGTAGGGAAGAAGAAGGAAGAGGAGGGAGGGGAAAGGTGGGAGAGGGAAGAAAGAGAATTAGGGTGGGAATAAAAGGTGGGACAGGCTGAATCATCAGAGCTTCTTCCTGATACCTCTATCTACAATCTTCCTGGATTTTGTTCCCTAGCCCCTCTAGTAGGCTCTCGGTGTCATAAGTTAACAGCACCCTGTTCATCTGGGCACTATTGCCAGGAACCTGGGGGTTTGTCCCCCTACTTCACACACTCATCTGAACCATCACCAATTTCTGTCAATTCTACCTACTAAATATTTCAAATCCAACCTCACTCTCCAGCTTTAAGTCATTCATGTCCTCATCATCTCTTGCTATAGCATCCTAACTGCATCCAGCCTTGTCCTTCCTAGACACATAGCTAGTCCTGCTGCTGCATAATAGCTCCTGACCACCTTCAGGGTCAAGTCTAAGCTCTTGAGCACAGAATTCCAGGTCCTTCCTGATCTAACCCCTGCCTGTTTCCCAGCTTCATCTAACCTCACTCCACTGCCACAAACACCTGTCCTGCAGCCCAATTAAAATATCAGTTCCTCCAATGAACTTTGCTTACTCTCCCTTCATTGCCTTTGTACACGCCATTCCCTCTGCCTGAAATAGCCTTCACCTACCTTTTCCTTTGCCTACATAACTTTTAATCTTCAAGACTCAGATCAAACATCATACTCATTCTGAAACATTCCCTAAACTTCCCCTGTCCCCCTGAGTAAAGTGCTTTCTTCTGTGTGATCCCATGGCACCTTATCATACCCCAATCATGCCATTTATGAATTTTACTGTAGTTATTTTTTACATATCTATCTTTCCACCAGACTGTGAGCTAATTAAGGGCAAGGATCATGGTTTGTGCACCTTTCTGTTCTAAGAGCCTAGCAGTTGTTCAATAAATAGTTATTAGAAAAATAACTGAACCTACACTTTATTAAGGCAGGAATTTTCATCATTTTTGTTCACTGATATGTTCCAAGTGCCTAGAACCATGCCTGGTAGACACTTGAGAGATATTTTTGAGTAAATGAACAAATGAATGAACAAACAAAGTCTGACCTGGTGAGAAGGCTGGAATCCAGATCTGTAAGATGATGTCTCTAAAGAGCGGGGGATAGCTCCCACAACAACCCGGGGGAAGGGGAAAGGAGGAGACTGTTGGCCCAGGACACCAGAACTCTCAGCATGAAAAAGCCGATCTCTCAGCTGCTGAATTGGTAGCTATAAAAGTTATAATAATGAAGGACTGTGTTAAGTAAAATTAAAACAAGCAAACATCCTCTCTTACAAGCCTGGCCCCATATAGCATTCAAACTTCAGCTGAGCCTCTACACTCTAGCCACCTTAGATGACTCAAAGGTCCCTAATCCCTGCCAAGCTTCCCTTCTTGCTGTTCTGCCTAGAATGCCCTACATCTGCTGGTAAGCTACTTCTCTTTGAAGGTCCAGCTCAGCTGTGTTAACCACTGCAAAGCCTTCCTTGACTTCTGCAGGCAAAAACAGCCCCTTCCCTGGAGTCCCACAGCAATTAGTATAAGCCTCTGTTATGGCACTGTAAGTTATTGACATCTGATTTTCCCCCAAGAGATTGTGAGCTTCCTGCGGGACTAGATCTTACTTATCCTGGGAGCTTCAGCATTTAGCACAGTGCCTGGAACATCTAACACTCAGCCAGTGTTAGATGATTGAATGAAAGTTTGCTCTCTCCACATGGCCCCACTCACCTGAGCACAGTAACTAGGTAGGTAGCTCATGGCAGCGGCCAGGCTGCCCTGGGCTGCCAGGAAGGTGGCATACTGAGTGACCCTGTAGGTTGTGGCAGGGCCTGGGCTCACCCCATTAGGACCCCGTAGTAGTTCCAAGCTCCTGTTAAGGACTACCACCTTCTCCATCAAGTCCTATAGGAACAAAGATGAGGGCAGTCAGCCCTCTTCAAAGCACATCCTGCTCTCTAAGCCCTGGCAGCTCACCCAAGGACTTTCTACTGTGGGTATGAGGGCACCTGACCATAGCCAGGTGAAGGCAGCAGATGATTTATACAAGAGACATGACAGTTAGAGAAAGGCCACTTGGCCTCACCTCCAAGCTGTTAGCATTGGGCTTGACTGGGCCCACCTGGGTCTTAGACTCTTGGACATCTCTGCCTCTTTTTTTGTTTTCTTTACCCTTTCTGCTAGCACATCATCAATTTCAGACTCTGTTATACTATTATTTCATGTGTGACTTTATCTCCCCATGAGTCTGTGACCCCTACCTTCTCTGGTCACCTGCAGAGTGAGTGTCTGGTACAATTTAGACCCACCAAACTTTTCATAGCAGCTAATAGAAGGCCCAGGCTCACAATTACTCAAAATAGAATAAATTTGTATACCAAACCTGAGGCAGGAAAAAATTATGGAGGTCAATACCCAAGACGCTGCTGCTCAGTCTCTCCCAGCTAAGAAGGAAGTACTGATAGCTTATCCTTGGAAGAAGGTCCCAGACATTAAGGGTCATTCTCACTTCCCTAATACCCTGATTCCAGCCTGGGTACCCAGAAGACTCACCTCTGATGTCCCTGCACATCCCCACCGCTAGCCTCTCCTAAGGGTATGAAGAGAAGAGGGCCCTGCAGAGAAGGGGTACCTGCAGAGCCATGGGGGATGAAGCCTGGTGGCATTTTTCCCAGCACTCCACCAGCCGCTCCACGCTCCCTGAGCACACATAACAGAGACTGGCTTCGGAGGTTAGTGCCCTGCCGCCCTCCTGCTCCATGCGAGTACCCAGCATGTCTGCAGAGAGATGGAAACTTCTTGAATGGCATAGTCCCCCTGTGCTCCTCTTCCTTTTCCCGTCTGGAAATAGGTGGAGGACCATGGGCTATGGGACAAGTAACCACAGTGGCTTTGGACAACTGAGGCTAACTGTGCTCTACAGAGAAGGGCAAAGCTCTTGCATCGATGTGACAAGAAAAACAGGACAACAAATGATCCCTACTGAAAGTAGGGGCACGCACTATAGTCCTTGCCTCCCAGCTGAACCAGACCTTGGCCCTGACAACATGGCCTGGTCTCCCAGAGCTCAGGCTGCTCCTCTGCCTCTTCCCTCAGTGTGTCCATTAACTCCATGCTGGAGTCACACCACTCCATCCTGAAGCCTAGGGCTACTTACCACAAAGCTCAGGGAATTTCTCTGGCCCTGAGTATGTCAGTAGCAAGGCCAGTGCCTCTCTCCAGTTCTGGAGGCTACAGGCACACACCATATCCTTCCAATTCTTCCACACAACACAGGCTAGAAGCTGTAATGGGCAGAGAGGGAAGGAGGCCATCAGCCATCCATTCAGCACAGGCAGCAAGAGTCACACATAGGGATATGCTAAAAAAAAGCAACTCATGAGCAGGCTTCCTGTTAGACCACTGACTAGGGGCTAAGGGTGAGGTAGGGTTGGTTAGAGGGGAAAGAGGGACAGGCAGATCCTCTAAACACTAGTCCCAAGGTGTGGGCATCCACCTGAAAAGGTCCAAGTAATGCCCTCCCCTCCCCTCCTCTCCTGCATGGTGGGCAGTTACCGTGGAGATTCTGGTTTTCTTCCTGGCCAAGTAGCGCTCCTGTGTTTGCTTCAGCAGATCTGTACCCCCAGCCTGGGCCAGGATGATGGCATCAGCAAAGCGCTCTTCCTTCAGACACAGCTCCACAGCAGGGCCCAGTTCTCCAAGCAGGAGAGCCTGGCTCAGGAGTCCGTCAGTGTCTGCAGGCAGAGGCATCCCCTCCACGTTAGCATGCCCTCAGTCCCTAGCTTCCTGTGCCCTGCAGGGTCCAGAGCACACCTCCTATGTCTCTGTAGCACTCAGCTTCCCTTGCCCCAAACAAAACTCCCAAGTTTCACTCCTCGACAACAAAATGTAGTGGGGTCCATAGGAAGGACCCATCCAAGAAAATCTACAGCCAGAGAGAGCTCTAACCAGTAACAGAATCACCCAGCATTTGTGATGATGGGAGGGAGGCAGGAGGCAGGGGACAAGAAGAAAATGTCCTCAAGTCCGAGAACTCTGAGTCCACCTACTCCCATGCAGAGGGTTTCTCTCCCTCAGGGTCAGGGTACCTTCTGTGATGGGGATCTCCAATGGAGTCATGTTCTGAGGGACCAGCTCATCAAAGAAGGTTGATGAGGCAGAGGCTTCCTCTGTGCTGTGTTTGGAGGCCTGTACAAGGAAGGACAGAGGTGGCTACTTAGGAAATGAACCCTGAAGACAGACAGAGAGCTGGCTTAGAAGCTCTCTCTGGGAGCTCTACTATTTGGCCCTTAATGGGTAAAGTTAAAAGAATAACCAGGTTAAGATTTGGGAAGGGCTCTAGTTTATGATTAAAACTTCAGCCCAAAAGCTTATGGACTCTGTGTCTCTTTGTGTTTCCAAGAGAGTGAGGAATCTGAAGACTTCTACAGAAGCTGAGCACTTCATGAGAGCAAATCAAAGGGCCAGGAAGAGGAAGATGCCCTAAAGGTAGGTCTCCTGTGCTACCTTAGGCCCAGCTAGCTGGGTTCCTACCACACCTGGCTGCAGAAGGCTTGTTGTCTGTTACTGTTGGGGTCATCTTCCTTGGGCTGAGGGCTCTCACCCAGCCCCACATCCCTCTTCAACCACATGGCCACCTGCAGGGAGAGACATATGAGTACCACTCTTCCCAGTACAAGGTCAAACAAGCATTATGCTTTCTTCCCATCTCCATACCCCAAAAACTGGACTCTCTAAGATCCTTGAGCTATTTTCCTGGGAAAAAGCCTAACTCCAGGAGATAAAATGTTTATATATGCACCAATGAAGCCCAGGAAGAGGTATTCTGAGATGGTTTCCACTAGCAGGATTCTCTTTTTCTCTGCATCAAATACATGTTTCTGATGTGAAAACAGCTTACCTTCTTTTGAAGCTCATCTTTACTGTATCCCAATAGCTTTAGGAATTTCATTCTGGAGTCTTGCTCTAAGGTCACCTAAGGAACCACAGAACACAGAAGTCTCCATTAAATGAATGTGAATGATTCTTTCCTGCACCAGCTGGTCATTTGTGCCAGTGTACCCTCAAATATAGTTCTTTGAACTACCAGAAGTGCCTACTGAGACCAACACTCTCTCTCCCCTTTTCTCCCCAGATTTGATTCCTGCTGGGCTGTGAGCATAGTGTTAAAAAAACCCATTCCCCTTCTGCATGAGAATTGGACCTTCAGTTGACTTCCTAGATCTGTTACCCTGATAAAAGTAAAATGTCAGCTGTTTCTAGGCAACATTACTTGTGACTGGTAAATTGCATGTAGACTGGAACTATATAAACTATAAATAATCGATGTGGACACCACGCTCTAGGCTTCCCTGATTGCAAGGACTCTTGTAACTGAACAGATCCTTTGCAGGGACTCTAGAAGCTATGCTTTTGGCTTTGGTACAAGACATATTGACTCTTATGGGTATAAGGCTTCTCGGCCAGGGCAACTTACACACTTGCCTGATGTACATCTCATCTCCTTGCACCTGAGCTGTCTTCTGGAAAACTGAAGGCGAGAACTCTGAACTGCTGCATGGCCTGCTGCAAGGACTCCCACAGAAGATAACCACCTGATGCTGCCCTGCTGACAAGCTATGGTTCCCATCCCATATCCTTCTGAGGAGACTGATGCCAAGTGAGCCTACAGTAGTCTTGTGAGTCTAAATGTTTAGTTGAGAAGACTCCTGGTGGAAGCTGCATGGATACAGTAAACAAAGTCAGCCTACCCATTCAGTGTTTCAGATCCTGAGGGCTGAGACTTCCTGAAGCCCTAACCTAACCTGGGTTAGCTGGCCTGGGCCCTTCATTTATCCTACACTGAACTATGAATTCTGACTACCATCTTTCTCATAGTCTCTCAGGGCCCCCTCCTTCTTCCATGCTCTTCCCTTGGAAATGCTGACCCACATTCAGCTTCAGGACCATCAAGATGGACAGCTCTTGGGTAGCTTTTCAACCAGACTCCCCTCTGTCCTATGGGCACCACTGCCTCCTTTGTTCAGCAGAGTAAAGGCTGAACTCCTGATCACTCCTTCTATTCTCTTTCCCACCCCACTATTCCTGGAACTATTACCTGTATCCTGCTTGTAACAAAAGCATCATTTGTTACTCTTCCTACATCTTTTTCCAGCTTCACTCTATAGTTGATCTTTCTCAAGTCCTTTTCTTTTCCAGATTCCTGGTGTCTACCTTCATAAAGTCCTACTATGTCTGAAGCACGGAGCCCCAAGTCCTTCTTAGACCCCCAGGGACAAGCTTTGTTCTTCTTTTTTCATTCTTCTCTAGAATCCCAAAGATTTGAATAATCCACTCACTGCCTATCTAGTCAGTTGTTTCTCTTTCTTCCTTCACCCCTCTCCTCTCATTTGAGCATTTCTTTTGACAGGTATAGTACTCCTCCTGGTGTCATAAGCAACTGGAAATTAAATTAACACTGGAACTGAAGCCATGCCTCCAGAGTAGAGTGGGACCTGAGCACTGAGTCCCACCACAATGACTTGCCTTGTGTGACCTGAAACAAACTCAAAGCTTTTCATGACAATGTACCCTTCCACCCAATCTTCTTCCCTTCTTCTCCCTTCCTATCACCTTATCTGTCCTTTGGCATGGCACTGTGAAAGCCTCCCCTTTGGCTCTGATAAGGTATCCAGGACATCACCAAGAGTAGCAACAAAGGCCAATGTCCCTTGTACTCCTCAGCTTCCCTAGTCACAAATGGTCTCTGAGCCTCTGGTAAAGGGTGAAGATTTTGTGTCCACCGGATGGGTGTCATGTAGGAAAAAACCTAATAGGGGTTAGGGCCTCTGTAATCTGGGTCACAGTGTAGTTGCGCATCTCCCGGAGTTGACAGAGGTTGGAATACCTGGCTTTGGGGAAACACTTCTGAGCAACCAGCTTTCAGGCTACCTACCTTCAGGAACTGCCAGAGCATCTTTTCGCTTTGCAGTGACACTTGCTGGATCTTGTTCTGACAATAATTCAGGAGATTTCCTGATCCCAGGGCCTCCTGCAGCTCAGCTGACCGCATCAGGAATTCAGATTCTGTGGTGACTTGACTGACGAAGACAGGGCGGAGGCAAGGCTGTGGCACCTGATGGGCAGGTGTGCTGGGGAGGCCAAAAGTAACCAGCTTCCCCCCAAACTGGTGAGGAAAAACAAGATGGGTAAGGGTCATATTTACCTTCGAGTTAAAAATGAACACGAAGTCAGGATCACAGGAAAGGCTATCTATTGGTTGACCTTAGGATAGGAAATCAATAATAAGAGACCTTCTTGGTGAGGAATAGCATCAAGAACTGAGTATGCAATATGCCCCAATACTAAAACCACCTCTGCATTTCTAGCACCATCAGCTTAAAATTTCAGCACATGGTACTCTCTTCTCCTCACCTGTCCTGGTGCCACCATTCTCCCAGTCACCTGGACTAAACACCTTGGCATTATCACAGTCTCTATAGCCAAGCAACAACAAAGTTTTATTTATTCAGTGTCTCTCATGCAGGTCCCCTCTATCCCATTCACAGTGCTAGTACACCTAGATTACTGGAATAGGTTGCTAGCCTCTGGGTTTTTCCTCCTCCAATCCAAGCCTTAGACTACCACCCTATACCTGCTGCTACTCAGAAGCTTGTAATGGTTTCACAAGGCCACAGGAGAGAGCTTAAGCCCCTCTGCCTGTAGTACACAAAATCCCCCAAAATCAGAGCCAGAGCTGCCTCTCCAGCATTTCTCTCCCTGCTCATTTATGTGATCGCTCTACATCCCCAAAGTGCCCAGTTCATTCCTGTGTCTGTGCCTTCATGCACCACAACACCCTCACCTGAGCATCCTTCTCACCAAATTAGGTACTTTATATAAAGCATCTGGCACAAAAGCAGACTTGAGTCAAGTTCCTTTACTCCAGCAGTTCTCCACCTTGGCTGCACACTAAAATCACCTGGGGAGCTATCCCAAGCCACCAGGCTGTACCCTAGATGATAAAATCAGAATATCTGGGGATGGGACCTGGCATCAGTATTTTTTAAAGTTCTTCAGGTTACTCCAGTGGCAGCATGGTTGACAACCACTGCTTTATTCCCCAACCGTTCACTACTTCCCTTCCTAAGACCCCCTCCTTAATGAACTTTCCCAGTCAGATTTCTTCTCTTGACTCCTACAGGACAAAATCTACAAACAGATTAGTGCTAAAGAAAACCATCTTAACTTTTGATTTGTATAGTACTTGATAGTTTTACAAAGTGCTTACATATATTCTTATTTGAGGTTCATGTCAACTCACTAACATAAGCTGAGCAGGTATTACTATGCCCATTTTACAGATAAGAACACTGAAGTCCTAAGGTGACTTGCCCAAGGTTACCTAGCTAATAAGTGACAGAATTATAATAAGAATTCAGGCCTCTTGACCTCAGAATTCTTCACCTCACTGCCTCTTTAAGTGTGTTGGTCTTATCTCCCTAATAAAACTGTTGGCTCTGAAAATAAGAACCTCTACTTTTGTACATCCATTTTTAATTCAAACCTAATATTTAAAGCATTGAGCTAGGTGCTCTAGGGCCTTGCTACTCCTCAGACCAAGAGCCAGGGCATCACCTGGGAACTTGTTGGACAATCAGAATCTTGGGCCCTACCCAAGACTGAACGAACCAGAATCTGAATTTTAATAAGACCCCAAGTGATTTGTTTGCACATTCAAGTTTGAGAAGCACCACTTTAGGTATAAAAATGAACAAGATGTCCCTATCCTCAAGGAGTCTATTACTTACTAGGGTCTCCAGACATGTATATAATTTTAGTAGCGCTAGAATGTATCATTACAGGACTGTGACTCTATGAGATTACAGAAGTGAGGTTACATTTGACTAGGGTTAAAGACAGACATCATGGAGGGTGTGGTATTTAACTGAGGGACATTGAAAGGTTGCAGTAGGATTCAGTGACCCAGGAGAGAAGCTGAAGGGTAGGACACAGGCAGAGGCAGCAGAGTTGAAGAATTATTTGTGGAACAGAAAGGAGTCATATGTAACTGGAGCATAGGGAACACATGAGCATAAAAACTGGAAAGGTAAATGGGCCCCTGTAGACACTTGGCCTTGAGTCTATAAGGCAATGGGGGTCAAGGTTTTGAGCAGAGGAGTGACAAGACGAAATCTGCATTTTTTTCTTTCCTGCTTTGTAGTCTTTCTTTCTTCTTCTTTTTTGTTTTTTGCTGAGGAAGATTTGCCCTGAGCTAACATCTGTGCAAATCTTCCTCTATTTTGTATGTGGGTCGCATCCACAGCATGGCCACCAATAAGTGGTGTAGGTCCATGCCTGGGAACCGAACCCACACTGATGAAGTGGAACACACCAAACTTAACCACTAGGCCATGGGGGCTGGCCCCCTCCTGCTTTGTATTCTAATCCTTCCATGTCTGGAATCGCTACCAGCCCAGACATGCAAGGGTTAAAGAAAAATCCGGTGGAATCTCAGGCAGTCCTCCATAACCATGTAGTCTAAAGCAATCAATTCCTTTTAGACAGACTAGCTAGCACAGCAAGCAGGGTGAAGGGGTAGAGAGAGAAGCTATCATAACTCTCCGCTTGAATGGTAAAGTGGGACCTGATCTGAGACACAGGCAGTGGGAATAAATCTCCTACAGAACGTAGCTCCATGCTGGGCACACAGTAGGCTTGACAAACACATATACACATATACAACTGCACCCATACACACACTACACTTACAGCAAATGAAACGCCTGCTGGCCTTCTCATCCATTTGGGGGGTTTTTTCAAGGGAGGTATCAATGATGCTTGGGCCACTTGCTCTGGCACCTGCAAAGGTGGGAGAGGCTGGCCTTTGCTGAAGGAAGAAGCAATCTGGGAGTACAAGGACACCTGCATCACCAGCCTGAAGTGATGGCTTAGCCAGTAACTCCACCTACAAACTCCATTTTGGGAGGAATCCTTGAGATACCCAATTTGGCCCACAAAGGCTGGACTCCCATATTCCAGGGGACAGGGATGGGACCGGTAGTGAGGGTAGGACTCTTGGAAAGCCTCCTGTATCCAAGGTCTACAATAGAGGGTGACACAAAATGGATCTATAGAAGAGAGGGAGGCAAGACAGTTCATACTTCAAAAATAATGGTCCCAGCATGGAGGTCCAGCGTCCCTGAAATACCACAGGGAACATCCAAGAACGAAATTTACGACAACATGGATGGACCTTGATGGTATTATGCTAAGTGAAATAAGTCAGATGGAGAAAGACAAATATCATATAATTTCACTCATGGGGAAGATAAACAAACAAACAGATACAGAGAACAGATTGGTAGTTACTAGAGGGGAAGGGGAACGGGGCGAGGGCAAAATGGGTAAAGGGGGTCATTTGTACAGTGACAGATGGAAACTAGACTTTTGGTGGTGAACACAATATAGTAATACAGAAGTCAAATTATAATGTACACCTGGTATCTATATAATGTTAAAAACCAATGTTACCTCAATTAAAAAAATGTAAATGAAAACAAGGGAGAAAAAGAGCCCAGGTGAAGGCTTCCTTCATATTGTGGCAGAAACTGACATCCTCCCAGGAAGAAGGGCTGTCCTCTCAAACCCAGGGCCTTGGTCTCCCAGTCTCCAATAGTCCCCACCTTTTCCAGGCCATACAGTCCTCTCTCCCTCCAAATAGAGACAGCCCCTTCCCTCCAGCATTCTCCATCTAGCCCTTCAAACCTTGTCAGCCTGTCTCATCTGCTGGACTTCCCAGCTCCTACCCATCACAGAGTACAAACTGATCCAGCCATCGAAGGAGGCAGCAGAGAACACTGGAGGGTCTCGAGGGCACCATTGCACATCAAAGCACCAGCTGCTCTGTGTGGGTAGCTTATATACCACCTAACATGAGGGAACACAACCATTAGGGAAACTCTGACTTAGGTAAGGTAACCCAGAACACGGAGCTGCAGCAGGGATTCCTCTACCATCTCATCTCCCATCCCATCGGGCCCATAAAAGGGCCAGCCTACCTCACTGCTCTCCAGGTTCCAGCATAAGATCTGGTTGTCTTTGGCACTACTGAGCAGCAGCTCAGCATCAGCCTGGCTCCATGACACTGACAAGATCCCCCTAAAAGAGAAAGGAAAGAGGAACTAACATTTGATGAATGCCTATATAAGGGTGCCTTATATATCCTGGATAAATCTCATCCCCATAAAATAAGTGTTCTGATTTCATTTTACAAACGAGGCTTTGAGAAATTAAGTAACTTCTAGCAATCACACAGCCAGCACCCAAGAAAATCCCAGAGCCTGTGCACTACATACACACTGTACCACTCTGCCTCTCATGGGTCACTGCAGGATGGCCTGCTTCTTTTCCCTGATTGTACAGTAGGGACTATCAATCAGTATGTATCAGGCAAACACATACCCCTTTAGGTGTGTGGAGGGTAGTGAGGACCTAACTCTTACAAGTTTGCAAGGAGGTATAAAGGCAACATGGCCCTTTAGTTAGAAAGAACGACTGGGGGGTTGCTTTCCCTGCTGTGGGCCCAAGAGCTACAGCTTCAGAGGCAAGCCTGTTCACAGGATAGACAGGAGCCAAGGTTCTTTTATTAAGAAGTCTTGGAGGAAGCAACTTCATCACCTACAGAAAGCATTATCCTCAGATCAGAGCGTGGGGACTCTCCCAGGGAGACTAAATACTGGCTCCAATATTTCTCATGACCCCATCCTCACTCCCATCTCTGGAAGTTAGATGGAATCTCAGGCTCTTCTCCATAACCTCTGGGTCTAAAGGACTCCACTTGGTTGGGGTTGGAGGTAGGACTGGGTGACTGTGTGTTCACTTAGATGGCTTTGAAGCTGGGAGGGATGTTTGGTAGCTAATGTGAGGCATCATTGCCTCCTACCCAGGTCAGTTATGTGCCCCCTCCCCTCACCCTCCACCAAGGATGTGGATGGAGTTTGAGATGCTACCTGCTGTGGCTCTCCAGCACCTTCAGGGGCAAGGAGGCAAAACGCAAGTCCCATAGCTGAATCACTGGGAGATGATCATCTTCTGAGCATAGCACCAACTGGGTGGCTATGTCTGGGTGCCAGGCCAGTCCTGAGCAGTGCATCTGTGAACAAAGCAGACCCCAATGAGTGATGTAACCTGACTCTTTTGGTTATGAACCTTTTCTGGCCAATTGTAATGAGACCACGCTGAAGGTAGATTTTTGGTTTCTTCTATGTGACTGGGAACATCACAGCCATCAAGGAGTAACTGATGACCATGAATAAGTAAGGAGCGTTAGGAAGCCTCCAGATCAGCTCTGTTAAGCTTCCCTTAGCTTTTACTCTCAATAGGAAAACTGCTAAGGGGCTGAATCCACATGGGCAACAGCTAAAAGCAGAACCCTGGGCAGTGGAAGAGCAGTTCCAGTGGCTACATGAGACAGAAGCCAGAGTCCAAGCCTCTATACTACCTCCACAACTCACCCTGTTGCTGCGATCACTAACTCTGATGACAGGTTCATTCTTCCTGAGATCCCACACGACTGCCTTGCCGCTGGGGTGAGCAGAAGACAGAATGTGTTGAACTTGCCAGTTCCAAGAGAGTGCCTTGATGTCTTCTAGGGGCTGCTGAGGCAGGAGGGGTTGGGGGTGGGTGGAGGACAACTTGTCACCCCCTGAACCAAGAGACATCTGCTGTTCCACGGCTCCCAACCACCCAGCAAAAGCCCAAGAGTAAACATGGGGCTACCCAAACCAAGACAGTCTCAGGGAGCTGGGCGTTAAACTTTCCAAAGAGGATCCTTTAGGGTATTGGTATACAACCTGAGAGAACAGCAGGCACACTTGGGTTTTACTCCTATCCCAAGGTGCTCCCGAGAGGATAGAGTCAAGATTTAAAAACAGCCCTCTTGAGGCTGCCCGGTGGCGCAGCGGTTTGGTTCGTGCTTGGCAGCCCGGGGTTCGTGGGTTCGGATCCCGGGCACCTGCCAATGCACTGCCTGTCAGCCATGCCGTGGCGGCGTCCCATATAAAGTAGAGGAAGATGGGCACAGATGTTAGCCCAGGGCCAGTCTTCCTCAGCAAAAAGAGGAGGCTTGGCAACAGATGTTAGCTCAGGGCTGGTCTTCCTCACAAAATAAATAAATAAATAAATAAATAAAATAAAAACAGCCCTCTTGTCTAAGAGAGAAGGAGGAAGGGGAGGGAGGGAGGGAAACATAGACACCCAGGACCCCCAGAGAGAGTAAGGCATAAAGAAAAGCCATTGCTACTTTTAGGGCACAAGGTCCTATCAAATTCATACTTACCTCACGATACTGTAAGCATAATATAGAGAAAAGCCAGGAAGCAAAAAGTTCAGCCCAGTTACAGACTGACAGACAGCTACACTCAGAGACAGAGATACCCCAGACCCCCAATTGCATGGGAGAACCAGACACAGAGACAAGGCTGACGCTCCCCACAGAAAGGACAAGGGTATATCTGGGTGTCCTCCTCTAGCCCCTCTCCGCTGAGCCCAGAGCCCTACCGGAGCCCACCTACGCTCTACTATGATAAAGAGTACTCTCGTTCCTCCTCTCAATGTCTTTTACTCCCCTTCTTCATTTTCCTTCCAGAAACCCCTAGGGCAGTTAATGACCACAAAACACCAACCCCCCTTACCCTTCCCTCCATTCCTGCTATTATCTGGCTGGTAGCATGCTAGTCTGTGGAGCTTTATTGCCCTCCAGTGGTAAAGGCTGAAATCTCCTGTGTTCTGGCTGTCTCCAGAATTCAAGACTTTCCCTGGGAAAATCAGGTGCACCCTCTAAGCAGCAGCCCCGGGAGGCTCCTCACCTGTGACTTGGATCCTGGTGTCATTGGCACACTCAGGTTATTCAAGTCCCAAATGAAGATTTCAGAATCACTGGCCCCTGAGGCCAGGAGGTTGCCCTGTATGAAGAATAGGCCTTTGGAGACACCATCCCAGGAAGAGATGAGAGCAGGAAAAATACTCACATTTGGGACTTCTAAAGCCTCCCCCATAATAGCCTGGGGAAGGTTCAGAGTTATAGACTGAAGGTCACAAGTGAACGCTTCCATTCAGATCTGTTGCTCCATGGCATGGCCATGTCTGACCAACTGAAATGTAGTACCTGGAAAGGATTAAAGTCGAGGGCTCTGACAGCCCCCGTGTGCTTCTGTCTCTGGGCAATCACAGGCTCCTTCCCCGAAGACAGGATGTGGGTCACATTGTATAGAGTAAGCACGCCATTGTCCCCGCCGCCTGCAATAACCCCGGAGCCTTCCAGAAGCCCATTGCCAAAGCTCCCCCAGATCAGCTTGTGAAACCTACAAAGAGGAGGAACTGGCATCAGCACCAATTCAGGTCCATGGCAGTAAGCAGAGGGTGGGCATCCTTGTCAGCCTCTGTCATTATGCAAGCATCCCCACCCCTAGCCGGGGCCTGCCTGTCTCCCTCATTTCCCAGACACAGAACAGAGGTCTGCTCTGCCCGGTCTTGCCCCTTCTCTGAATAAATATTCCATCTATGTTACACTAGAAGCCAGGAGGCCACTGCCTTGGAGTTGTGTGGGGGATTTTTTTTCTTTTTTGGTGAGGAAGATTAGCCAAGCTAACATCCACGCCCATCTTCCTCTACTTTATATGGGATGCCTGCCACAGCATGACTCAATAAGCTGTGTGTAGGTCCACACCCAGGATCCGAACCTGCGACCCCAGGCTGCTGAAGCAGAGCGCATGAACTTAACCACTATGCCACCAGGCCAGCCCCAGATGCTTTTTTTTTAAGTTAATATTATTGGGGTTATCTAGGCTCAGTGATAAATACGTCAAATAAATTACTTCACTTAATCCTCACAACTCAAATAACAAATAACACTTATTGAATACTTGCTATACATCAGGCACTGCTTTAAGAGCTTACATGTATTAGCTGATTTAATATTCAACAACCCCATGAAGTACTAACTCCATTTTCAATTGAGGAAACTGAGGCACAGAAAAGTTATGAAACTTCTGTAGGAAGTGGTAGAGTCAAGGTTCAAAGCCAGGCCCATCTTATCTCAGAGCCAGACCTTCTAATCATCATAAAATATTGTCTTCTGTTTAGAGGAAGATCCAAACTCTTCTGTACCTGACTCAAAACAGGTTCCCAAGACCAACAGTTGCTATCCCCTCTTCCCTCTCAAGCTGGAAGTGAGAAAAGACTCCAGGACCTCTCCACCCCACGCCTCTCCCACGTAGCTGGCCTACTGGAGCTGGTACGTGGCTGCAACAGGCCAGCCCTAGAGGGATGAAGAATAAACACACCACTTGGGAAATACTTTTCTGGCTTTCTGAGGATGCTTCTAACAAGATATTGCCAGTGTCTTGCACAAAAGAAAAAGGTGGACCACGGACTCTGTGCAGACAAGTAAGGGTCCTCTGCAAAGCCCCTAGGGAAGGCATATGAAATCTCCAAAGCCTCATAGATGGCCTGTCCTGCATTTCACAGTTGCTAGCCAAGAATATTTCCACAGCCCTTCAGAGAAGAGAGATTTCACATCGAATGATTTCATAAGATCCCCAACTGAAATGAAATGTGCCCACACCCTGGGAAGAGTCAGCAGAGAAACTGAGTGGGGTGACTGGACAGGAACCTGTTTGGCCAGTCATTAGAGCAGAGCCAACTTTTCAGCAGTGAAGAGCTAAGCACTAGTTCAGACTAGGTCAGCATCTGAACAAAACAGCAAAGCTGACACAAATGGTGGCTCTAAAGCCACTGTCAGAAAGGTTATGTTTTCTAAGGTTGCACTGATCTTAACGTGTTCAGAAGAATGTGTTCCATACTAGCTCAAGAGGCTACCATGTCCACCAAGGGCTAGAGCTGAGTGCGGGCAGACGGCAAGTCAACAGAGTAGCTAGAGAAGCCTGTAGTAGGTCACAGAGGAACCAGAGGACGGTATGGCCAGTGAAAACCTCACATGGGAATGGTAGAGGCTGCAATGACCTCAGTGTGGTCAGAACACATGACACCCAGACCAGAGTAAAAGGTACCTGAGACCTCAAGGGGGTGTCACCAAAGGGTTGGAGAAGAGGACTCAGTTACTTTAGAGTGACTGAAATGCAGAACATAGGATGTGACAAAATGATTTTCTTTCAGTAAGCATGTATAATGTACATTCCTATTGTTAACTACTTCATTAGTGAGGGTGAAGCTGGAGCCCAAATAGGACATGATAGAGAACACCTGGGACAGTGGGAGCACCTGGGATGAGTTAAGCAAGGAAGGGGACTCGATTATTTAGTAGGCTCAAGGGGTGTCAATCATCTCTGCTCTGCAAATGGACAGGGAACAAGAGATAGCCATGTGTGTGTGTGTGTGTGTGTGTGTGTGTGTGTGTGAAAGAGAGAGAGACAGAGAGTAGAAAGAGTACACAAGCATGTGAACAAATGACAAACTGTTAACAACTGATGAATCTAAGTGAAGGTATATGATTGTTCACTGTAACATTCTGCAACTTTTCTATGGTTGAATATTTTTAAAATAAAAAGTTAAAAAACAAAAAAGATGGCCTCTGGCCTGAAAATAGGAACAAGAGATTTAAGGAGAAGGTATAGGGAGAAGAGTTTGTATAGGAAGGTGGGAACTTTCAAAATATGAGAATACAGGCGGAATTCTCTGCTAAAGAGGTTCCCACGATAATGATGGCAATGATGGAGACCACATGGCATCACAGAATGATGGCTGGCACCTAAAGAAAATACTGGTTCTTTGATTCTTACCCAGACCTTGTGAAGCAGAATTTCCAGAGATAGGCTCTCAGAGTCTACATTTTTAACAAGAGCCCCCAAGTGATTCTAACAAGCAGCCAGAGTTGAAAACCACTGTACTACAGATACATCAGACTGCAGACCAGCCTAGAACAACAGGGGAAGAAGCTGAATTTCATAAAGATAGAACCAGCCCTAACAACCAGTTCATGGTTTTTAGCAAAAAAAAAAAAAAAAAAAAGAAAAAGGACAAGACTGAAGAGAAGAAACTGGGGCCTCTGAGATCAGAAGGTAGCACCAGCTAAGCTCATCTGAGGCCAAGCTTCAGCTACCTTATGATTAGGAATATGTGCTGTATAAATTCTTGCTTCCATGACTTATGTACTTCTTTGTTTTGGATTTTGCTTTTGCTTAGTTAAGTTTCCTTTTGAAAAATCCCAACCTCATGTTAGTGAACTAAAGTGAAAAATAGTGTGTCCACATCCAGGCCAAATGAGCTGAGGAAATCCAAGTTTCCTAAAAGTCAAACAGAGCGGTGAAGGCAGTGCTCCAAGCTGGGGAATGAAGGCAGTGAAGAGCAGCAACAGCTGTCTGAAAGAACTACTTCTCCGAATGCCTAGTACACCAGGCTATTATGTGCCTACTATGCATCCCGAGTTTACAGTGGAGAAAACAGGGTCAGAGAAGTTAAATAACATGCTCAAGAGGACAGTAGATGGCAGAGCTGGGATTTGAACCCAGGTCTGTTCAATAACAAAGGCCATCTCTCTCTACTCTGTGATCTTGATATCTCTAGAGAGCAGGCAAGTCTTGGAAAGACAAAAACTGAGAGAAGTACACAAAGTGATCTTTTTCTGCTTGGTGTTGTCCCTTACACAGGCACTCAAAGAGAGGTCACAGTGCTCCCCAAGTAGCTAGAACTGAGATAAAGGTACTGAAAGATAGATCACCTACTTTCTCCAGGTTAGTAGAAGATAGTTCATACAGAGGTTATGGAGGCCACTCAGAGATCTAGAACCTCAGTGTGGACAGAAGATGGAGTGTAGCAAATCACACATCGACCCCTGACATCAATTCAGTCACAGCAGCTATGTCCTCAGTTCAAAAGTCAATACATAAACAATGTATTACTCTCCCAGAAACCTTTCTTCTTGAGCGAGATTCATCTAACAAACCAAACATTGCTTGCTTCAGTGCACATGCTAATCCATATTGATTCTGATTGCATCCAGTGGCATTTATCCATGCACTCTCTCCAATTTATAGCTTGAGGCTGTCTCTTATCCACACCCATACCAGTGTTTCAGAACATTTCTCTTTTAGTCGGGTATTTCTAAAGAGATATTTCTCTGCTGCATCATGGATTGATGATAAGTGGATCTTCAGGATTCAAATGTGGTTGAGGCATGGGTCTGGTGAAAACGGCAAGCAAAGGAAGGGGGAAGATTTTGAAAAGTATACGTTTAGTTAATAATGAAGAGACACAGGGAGGGGTGAATAAAAAGGAAAAAAGAAGAAGACTACACTAGAAAAAGAAAGGGAATGAGAAACTGAACATAAGACCTGAATTTGGAGTGCAGTAGGTTCTTAGAAGTCATCTTGTACAACCTCTTCTTTATACATACGTGAGGAAACATAAGACCACCGATGGAACTCAATTTGCTCAAAGTCACATAGCTTTAGCCAAGGCTGCAACCCAATACAACTGTGCTTTCCACTAAACCATGCAGAAGATGACAAAAAGAAAAGAAAAGAAAGAGGAAAGCATAAAACAAAGAATGGGTAGCCCTCTGTCAGCCCTGATTATCTTGGTCAATAGTTTCTGATGCTGACTTTTGAGTAAGTGACCTAACCCAGGCTGAAACAGAAAGAACCGGGTATCTGAGGCCCCGGGGTGTCTAAGATGATTTCTTCAGGAAGGCCCCAACATGACTGTGTCACAGGTAATCCCTTAGGTCTTTGGGAAGGAGAATCAATCTTTGGACACAATTATAGAGGTGGAAAAAGATGGCAGGGATGAAATACTATCAATAGTGTTAACTGTACTATTTATTTTGGTTATAGCCCCCAAATCCCTGCAGGGTGGAGCAGGGTATGAGGTGAAGTTCATGACTCCTGAATTCAGTATCAACATTTCAAAAAGGATCCCTTCAACCTAGGGATGCAAAAAAACCCACATCATCACCCCGGAAAAGTTCTTAAAACACTAAGACTAACAGAAGACTAACCATAACCAACTGAAGTGGTGGATATGAATGCTCAGTTTGCTACCCCATAAGTTTCTAATATCACTCATTCATTCAACAAATATTTATTAAGCACCTAATGCCAGGCCCTGTTTTAGGTGCTAGAGATATAGCAGTGAATAAAAGAGACAAAAATCTCTGCCCACAAGGATCTTAGGATTCTGTTTCAAGATTTCTTAAGCAACTACATTGCCTCTTTCTTAGAACTCTTAGCCCTAAGGAGCTACTACTGTGCTGAAGCTGCTGCTTGGCTGGTCAAGATAAGAGCCCTTGGTCACTTTTCTCATCTCCAGGAGTATAAACATTATTGAATTGGCTCACCCCTTTCGGGGTCCTTTCTGAAATGCTTGCTTAAAGGCTAAGAATATCCCACCATTATTGGTAAACCCTCCAGTGCCTGCTCTTCAAAAGGTACAGGTACTGGAAATAGAAAGAGATGTAAAAAACTGCAAAATAAGGGATACTGTCATAAAGTGATATAGAAGCTCAAGAAAGGGAGAACAATAACTAACCTTTCATTATTAAGTTAAACCAGGAAAAGAAAAAGGAGGATACTTCTGTCTAAACATCTTAACTAGTCTCTCAGATGGACCAAAAAATGCACAAGAGGATGGAAAGTTGCATTCTAGACCAGTAATCTCTAAAATGAGATGGGCAAGATAATTCTCTGGGCTGTAAAAAAAAAGATTTATCTTTTTAATCAAAAACATGACAGAAATTGCACTTTGTTAATAGTACAGTAATACATGTATATTATTTATATTCAATATATAATGAGTATAGTGAATATTCATTTTTCCTGATGGTCCAAATTTGAAGACCATTGCTTCAGACTGTAAGCCTTATCTTTAAAAAACCTACAAAAGAGCAGTTGAATAATGGAGAGAAGGTAGGCTTTGGAGTCAGACAGGTCTAGACTTAAACCCTAACTTCTCAGAGTTTTGGTTCCCTCCTATGTAAAATGGGAACAATGGTATGTGTTGCTTAGGCTCATTCTGAGGAATAAATAAAATATACAGAGCCCCTCGTATAGTGGCTGGCATGTATACATGGCTCATTAAATGCTAGTACCCAGTCCTGTAAGCCTGCCAGAGCCATGAAATCCATGAGTATCCAGTCAGTGCCTAACAGCAATGAGGAAAGAATCATTCGTTTTCCTCCTACTGGCAGAAAAGGGAGATGTTGTGCAAGGTTGTTTCCTCACAAGAGCCAAGGGAGGAAAGAGCCAACATCTCTAGGTTCAGAGAGAGATCAGGTACCTATGGGTCCAAGTTTCTATCACATGATTCTGCCTGACACTGCTGCTGCTGCTGCTGACCAGAAAGGTGGGGTGGGTGTTTTTAAAATCCTTTTGCAAAATAAACCCAGAGATAACTTTTCTCCAACTTGATGAAGGTCTTTCTCCTCTCACTTGTCTCCTCATGAGCCCCGAGAAGCACACGCTACTCCCAGGATTCCCCATCAGGGTCTATGTCAGGATCTGCCCTGCATACCCATCAACAGTTCAGACATAGTACCTGCTTGAGGCAGAAAGGACTCCCTTGCGTTTCAAGTCCAAAGAGGGGTCCCTGAAATCAACCTCAAAGATTTCCAATGTGCCATTTGTGCTAAAAGAGGCATCTAGCTGCTGGGCAGATGATCCTAGGCACAAGAAAAGTCAGGAAGAGGCAGCATATGAGCAACAATATAAGCATGGATTTGGAGTATAAATGGTTAGGGAGGGGAGAAGAGGAAGAACAGGAGAGGACTAGGTATACTGTTTTTCAAATGGTTAACTCCAAAGAAAGCATGAAGTGCCTAGCCTTGAGCCATAGTTCAAGACTGCCCCAGGTACCAAAAACACTTAATATCTGTTTGCTTATGCCAACCCCACCTTTCCACAATTCTACAGCTTTCTCTGAAGCTCAATAAAGAATTCTGGATAGTATTAAGTTTCCCCTGGACCTATGTACTTCCAGGGGATCCCAGTCCACACGTGGATCCTATCACCATACCTGTGGCCAGATACACAGGGTACTGGCTGGCTGGGCTCCACACTTGGACAGCTGGCCGCTCAAGTTCCTTCAGCTTCATGGTCTGTCCTGTAGGTGGCAGAAAACTGACATGGCCCTCAGCCCACTGAAAATAGAAACCAGCAAGCTTAAGGGCCAGATCCAGGGAGCATCTGTCGACAGGAGATCTTGTTTCTCTCCCTCCATCATGGGATGGGGTATTTCAGGGCAACACAGGGTGACAAATACATGACCATCTGCATATCTGTAAGGACAGTTCACTTACTCAATTACTGAAATCTAATGCTTTAAACTTTAAAAGATATTCAACTACACTGGTCGCCACAGGCCCAATGGTGATGATAACCACCAAACCAGACAATCTCTCAGTGACCTTATCAATTCCCTTGGCTTTAAATATCATCCATATCCTGAAGACTCCCAAATTTATATCACCAACACAAATCTCTCCTCTGAGCTCCAAGTTCTTATATATAACTGCTAATCAAATATTTTCACCTGGCTATAGTAAAGATACCTAAAAGTTAGTCTGTCTAAAATGCAATTCTCTATTCCACCATCTCCTCCCCCCATATCTGTTCTTCTTCCAGTTTTCTTCATCTCAGTAAACAGCACCACTATCTACCCAACTGCTCAACCCAGAAACCTGAAAATCACCCTGGATCCTTGCTGGATCCTTCCTTCTCCCTTATTCCCTTCTAATCCATCATTAAGTCTTCCAGATTTTACCTCCAAAATATATATTAATCTGTCTACTTTTCTCCATTTCCACCATCACCACTCTATTTGAACATACCATCATCTCTTACCTGGATTACTGCAATTATCTTCCTTGGTCATCTCCCTGCTACTCATACCATCACCCAACTCATTCTCTACATAGCAGCAGGAGGGAGTTTTTAAAATCAAAAATAGGATTTTAGCATTCCATGCTTAAAATCTTTCAATGGCTTCTATCACACTCAGAATAAAATCCAAACCCCTTATTATGGCCCTGCTCAAAGGCTCCAGCCTACTGCTTCAAACTCATCTCTCGCTACATCCCCCTTATTCATTGTGCCCCAACAGCATTAGCCTTTTTTAATTTCCTGACTTTTTCCCACCTTAGAGCTTTTGTAAATTCTGTTTCTTACACTTTGAATGCTCTTCCTTTCATTCTCTGCATGACTAGCTCCTTATCACATCTTTCTGAGCTCAGCTTCTCGCCTCCTCAGAGAAGGGAGCCACCCAATCAAAAATAGCCTCCATTTTTTTCTTCTTAGCAATTATATATTCATTTACACTTACACTGTTGGTCTCTTCCACTAATAAGTAAACTCCATTAAGAGCTAGAACTGTGTCTGCTTTGTTCACTGTGTTATAACTAGTGCCAGAACAATGTCTGGCACATAATAAGTGCTTGACAGTATTTATTAAATGAATGCAGACATCCAGTTTTACTCTGTGGATTCCAATCCAATTCTAATGCATATTCAAGATGCCATCCCAACAGGTTAGCAAAGCAGAAGAAAAATTAAAAAAAAAAAAATTTAAAACACTGAACTTGAGGGAGGAAACTTGGGACTCTCCAGGACCTGCTTGAGCAAGCCACAGTCAGGATAGTCTCAACCTACAAAAACAGGAGGTAGTAGTACTTAATCTCTAATGTACTTTCCAGTTTAAAGAAAGTTTAAGGCTGCCAATTCAGCCAAGATTTCCAAGGCGCCTCTAAACACTTGAAGCTACATCAGGTATCTTCTGACAGGCTGCAATATCATACTAGACTGTCACCAATGCCACCTGCTGGTCAAAGCCATGTTCATGTGTCTGGGGGAAAGATCCCTTAATAACAGAAGCAGGAGCTGTGATTAGCACATTTGATGTGCACTTCTCATTTAGTTCTCACAACGGTTCTATACAGTAAGTACTATTATTATCCCCATTTTACATCCCAGCTAGGCCAAGATGTGAACCCCAGTCCGCCTCCATAACCCAGTGCTTTTTTTGGGGGGGGGGGGACGATTGGCCCTGCGCTAACATCTGTTGCCAATCTTCCTCTTTTTCTTTTTTTCTCCCCAAAGCCCCAGTACATAGTTGTGTATCATAGTTGTAGAGTTGTAGCTCTTCTATATGGGACATGCCTCAGCACGGCTTGATAAGCGGTGAATAGGACCGCACCCAGGATCCGAACTAGTGAAGCCCAGGCCGCTGAAGCAGAACTCCTAAACTTAACCATTATGCCACCTGGCCGACCCCATGGAGCCCAGTGCTTTTTAACCATCACAGTAGTCTAAACCAAACTAAACTCCATAAAGTGTTTAAACCTCTGACAATCTAGAAATTGGGAAGATAGGCTTTTAATCTACTTTGTTAAGCGACATCTGTTCACAAAAAGGCCCCCGCTGGGGTCAGAATGGCGGGGGGCGGGGGGCTTTGACGGTGGGAGAGCTACAACCATTCAACCAAGAGCTAAACAGGCTCTTGCAAGGATGGAGGCACCCAGCTACCCTTGGCAGTCCAGTCCCTACGGAGGGCGGTGAGCACAGGAGCACAGCTTCTCTTCGGCCTTCCCGAAGCGCGGCGCGCCGCGGTCAGTAATGACAGACTTTCCCGCCCCCGCGGGTGACAGAGACTCGGTGTGGTCCCCGCGCCAGGCCAGCTCAGGGCCCAGGGCAGATGGGACGGCGCGAGGGCAGCGCTGAGAAGAGAACCTTGTCGGGCGAGGGGCTCGGGCGCGGCAGGGAGAGTGGAGCCGGGTCCAATCCAAAGCCGGGCGGAGTGGGGACCCCTGGGGGGTACACCGGACGGAGCTCGGGGGCGGGGCAGAAGCGGGCCGGGGTCTCCGCAGAGGGCGCGCTTCCCCCGGCGCTCTCGGTCCCCAGCACGGTCTCGGCTCTCAGGGTCCCCACTCAGTCCGGGAAAACCAACCTGCACGGAGAGCCCAGATCAGGGGTCAAATGCAGCGGAGCCAGAGCCGGCCCTCCCGGAATGGCTTTTGGGCTCAGCTGGAGGCAGTGGACGGCGGCTGCGGAGGGCCAAAAGTAGTCCCGGCCGGCAGGGCACCCTCGCCCACACGCGCTGCGAAGAGCTATGGGGAGGACTCAGCCGACCCACCGAGAGGATATAATAGGATTATACGGAGTTTTTAATCCGGCCTCCCTCACCTGTCCTGTGATTGCGCAGTTATGGTGCAGTGGGTCGGATCCTGCGACCAGTGAGTTCCGGTCTATTCAATCTGAGCCAGGCCCCAGGGGTAGCCTCTGAAAAGGGAAAATACTAACGCATCATCTACTCATTGGAGAAGACCTGGCCCTAGCACCAGGAGAAATCAGTGGAATCCTACTCGAAAAGGCAAAAAGCAATCGAGGCCATAAATAGCCGTGAGTGATGCACTGCAGCCCAGCAACAACTGGTGCCCCAAAACTGTTGGCTGAACTAATAAAGGGCTATAGGTGTGTGGAGGGTGAGGTACTGTAGACCAGCGATTTCCTGGAAGGTTTCAGGGACATGAGACTGGTGTTATATCTTGGAGCTGCAAGATAGGTGATGTTCCAGCAAGGAAGAGGGGGTTCAACTGGCTAATAGCCACTCTGACATTTCCCATGCCATGAAGAGGCTATGGTTGGGGGAGTGGCCTGGATACAGATTGGGGAATACCAATTCAACTCTGCAGATAATTGGGAGTTACTGAAAATTATGGGTAGGAATGCAATAAGATTTTGAAACTAGCAACATGGGTTCCCTTGGAGAGAGAACAGAGCTGGAGGCAGGACTCAAATTAGGAGACTAATAGAACAATCAGGTACCAGGTGATGAAAGCCTGGATTAATATAGTGGCAATGATAACAACGGAAATCTGGACAGGCTCTTCTGACTGATAAAGGTAAGGACTTGGGAGGGGAGGTGAAAAGATCATTATATTTTTTTATGTTGAGGAAGTTAATAGCATTTCTAAATAAGTGTTCTGTAGGCAGCTGAAGATCTTAGACCTAAGTTATTTGATTCAAAACTTTCATTTAACACATGAATTCTACGGTATTCCCACCTGTTACATGTCCCAAGATGGTGAGCCAGTTATGATGGGGCCCCCCAAGTCATCGTGACACAACTCTAGATTTCCTTTTCACGTGGACTTGGGAGTTTGGAAGTCAGGACAGAAGACAATTTAGGGCATTGTCTGTGCCTCTCCACTCTTTGGACATACTAAGTATTCACTAAATATTTCTTGAACTTCTTAACATCCACAACAGTGGATGAGACCTGAGGGGAAGTAAACAGCATTGAATACTGAACCTCAGGCAACACTTCAAATCAGGTAATGAGGCAGAAGTGTCACTGATGGTGTGCTCCAGAAGACATTTGAACCAAAGGCATAAGGTCACAGTTTCAAGCAGGACATGATTTAAGAAAATAAAAAGTGCATTCTCTCAACTCACACATCTCTTAGCAGTTCTTTTCACCTTGTTTTGTAACTGCTAGTTTCCTCTTCTGGGTAACTACTAGAAGCCAATTATTTTGTCTTGTTCAATTTTATATTCCCAGGGCCTATCAGTGTCTAATACATATTAGGCACACAGATATTTGTTAAATAAATTATCAAATGCTATAGAGGACAGAGAATGAAGACAGTGGAGACCTCTAAGGAGCGGCATTTTAGTAGAGGTACCCACTCCTCTTAAAAGTCTCTTTCACTACCTGGACAACCACTAAAGGACCCATATCTAACTTGAATGGAATTGCTTCTATAAGTCAGGTTGAATATATGCTTTTTTATGTGATACGTCTTCAGGCAATGACTGTAACTTAAGAAAATGTCCCCAAAGGGATGAAAAGAAAATGAGTTGGTTCACTTAAAAACAGATACACTGAAATAGACCCTCAAAAACATGATTTTCTGCTTTTTAAGGCTATTATAGGCACGTAGATAAATCATTAGGGTAACAAAAGCCATACATAAATTCAGAATAACTCACTGAACTGTCCTCTAATTCATAAATATAGGTAATGTCAACTTATAAGAAGCTAGGATTTAGAAGTTGCTTTGGAATAAGGAATACCTAACATTAGCAGTCATAGCCCTAGGCCAGTCCAGAAACACCTATTTATCCTATAATATACTTGAAACATGTTAGAGTACAATTTTGTTTTTAAACTAACCACTATAAAATATTTTTTATGGTAAATAAATCTTGTTCCAACTTGGGAAGTCAGGAACATATCTTCCTTCTTCTTCAACCTTGTAAATGGGAAAAGGAGCTACTCTTACCACCTGCTGCACAACTGGAATCCTCAACTACTTTCACAGTCCCAGCAAAATTAACATCTTCTTGTGCTTAACTCCCTCCACCCTCCCATCCTTTCAGTCTCAGAGTGGGGAGAGGGTGGGGACAGACAGCAGGCAGAAAGGAGAAGGATGAGGTTCCTCACAGCACTGACTATTTCTGGGGAAGTGAGGCACAGATTCCACAGCACTAAGTTTTATTAAGGATTGCATTACAGTTAAATCTCTAGAGATGAGGGAGTCAGGGGGCACAAAGCCCACGAAGCCTCCTCAGATCTCATAGTGAACCACCGGCTCAGGCTCTTTGGTGGGATCGCCGCCTCGTTCCAGGTACAGATTGTTATAAGGATACTGCTTTGGTCCCTAAGGAAAAAACATAGGTTAGCAAGAACAGCATACATCCAGCCAATACCTGGCTACACCCCACTCTGAGTTAACAATCACACATAGTAAATGGGTATGTGGCAGCCTCTGGTCAGACCCAGCTGGGCTAGAACGGCACAAACAGCACTCCTCTTCCCTGCTCAGCGCAAGGCAGAGAGAAAGCCTAGATTGTAAGAGAAGGGTGCCTACACTGTGTGTGTGTGTGTGTGTGTGTGTGTGAGAGAGAGAGAGAGAGAGAGAGAGCACTTTCTAAATGAGACGATGCATCCATCCATCCACCTCTCTCTCGAGGTTGAGACAGACTCAATCTCCTTTAAGTCACTCAGCCTCTAATGGTTCCACTACTAAAGTGGCCTAGCAAATGAGGCGTGCAGGAGCAGCGGTGGAAGAAAGCACAGAGGAGACACGGCTGGGATGTGCTTTAGGGGCTGCTGGCTTTACCAACAAACAGCTGTCAGAGAACACAGCTCAAGGGGAGGAGAAAAGGGTGATGTGCTTACAGAACTGAAAAATGGAAGACCCACAGTTTCTTGCTCTCCTGAAGTGAAGTTAGTGCTCACACCAACCCTGTGTGCACTGTCCAGCCTCGGGCTCCTGGGGCTTGGTAGGAAGGCTCGTGTCACTGCACACAGCCATACTAGCTACCATCGGGACATTGATTATCTCTGCAGAGGTAGTACTGAGCAGCCAACTGCAAACCCGGCAGCCTCCTTTCTTTCAGTTCCTTTCCTTATGATCTATCCTGTAGACTACTCCCAGATTAATCTTCCTAAAAACCTAGCCTTCATTATGTCATTCTGCTGTTCAAAAGCCCAACATGGTTCCCTGCTGCCCAGAGGCAGACCAAGTCACCACTGTATCCCCAATCCCCAGCACGGTCTGCACTTGGTACGTAGCAGGGGCTTCATAAATATTTGTTGAATTAATGCATTACTACACCATCAAGTCCAAATCCCTCAGCCATGCAACAGAAGCTGCCCAACCTACCTGATCAACTCACCTCACAATATTTTTTAACACAGCAATTTCCACACCTGATTTCCCAGGACGTTAGAATTAACTGAGAACTTGTTAAATATAGCTTCTAAAACCCCACTGTGGAGCTACTGAATTAGGCTCTCCAGGAAGTGGAACCCAGGAATCTGAATTTATAGCTCTCCAGGTAACCAATGCATCTGGTTATCTAGGAACTATTTTATATGCCTATTCCACTCCAGCTAACTCACTCTCCTTTTCCTTCCTTCGTTCTGTTTTCTCTTGCCCCAAATATTTTCTCCAACTTCTCCCCCCAATCCAAAACCTATGTATTTTTTTTTAGCATCTAGCATAACCCTTGTCCTTAATAGCACCTCATACCCCTTAGCATATACATTCACTACACACACACATATATATATGTAAACTGTGCCAAATTCCCATATCTGTTCAAATGTTGATCATGTCATTTATCTAAATTTTCTTCTTATTCAAATTAAACTTCCTTAAAAGCTAGACAGTATATTTTCTATGTTCTTTACATTCTCCAAAACATAACTGTCTATGCTTGTAGTAAACACTTAATTGCTTCCAGTACCCTATAGGAAGTAAGTGCCCTTCACACCTCCAACAGAGGATAAAGTTTCAGCTCTAGATTCCTTGATTCTACCTTGAAAGATCCCTTGCTGAAATATAATTGGTAAGTAGAGTCCCCAAATGGCAACTCTAGAGACTAGCTGGCTTCCATATTCTCATTCCTCACCTAGTCCTGAAGTGTTTCTTCTCATTCAGACTGATCCAAGATGTAGGCATGGAGCAGTGCTCTGGTACTTGTGCCAGGCCAATGGGTAAGGCCCTCTACAAGCCTTACCAGGAAGCCAAGCTTGGTATTGGCTGGATCCCTATTCCAGAGATTTCATTCCCTCAGGAAATGGAGCTAAGTAAATGTGCCTATGAGAGCGCTTCTCAGATACTCACCACGGGCTGGTAGGTGGGGTAAGTCTCCCCAACCCAAAACATGAACATCATGAAGGCCACGAAGCCGAAGAGATGCTTACACATGAGATTCCAAGAAACAGGCGTGGGGGACGTGTCCACACGGTTCCTGATATACATATCTAGGTCCCAGTGCATCTGAGGCAGAAAGGCAGGTAACTGTTAAATACTGCTCTTCCTGAAAAGGCAGGCATCAAGAGTGATCAGAGCCTGATACAAAGGCATTGACAAAGGCATTCGACTGCCCCGGGCAATATTCCGAGAGCCTTGTCTGAGATACTCTGGCCCACAGGACTGGATGCTGGATTATGTCTATGTTCTGCTGATCAGAGACAGCTCAATCATGGAAGTTCACAACTTTCACAATGCAGAGCTTTGATTATTCCCATAAGTCCCATTCCACATGCCACACATGGAACCTCAGAGCTCAGATCACTGGACCCTGCTTCCTTGGGCAGAAAACCTTAGAATTACTTAGAGAAGAATCATTTCAGCTAAAGAAAGAATCCTCAGGAAGACATTGGGGAGAAGGAAGGAAAGTCAAATAGGTATGGTTCTCTCACCGGTTCACCCCAGTTCAACCTCAGGTCTGGGTGGTCCCAGTCATACCATGGATCCCTCTCCTGCTGTGAGCGGTCAGGGAGCTTCGGGTAGTCGCCATACCTGAGAGACAGCAAAAACTTCTGGAAGAGGCTCTGAGCAGCCTCACTCAGACAATTGAGAGTCTCCTCATCTCAGAGATGAGAAACCAAGTGACAGAGATAACTGCCTCACCTAAGGACAGAGGAACTGACTTTCAAATCAAGGTCTCAAGTTCTGGTCACTCAGCACAGAAGTAACCACAGAAGTCCAAATTGTAATTAAAAGTTCATGTCACTGAAACTCTGAAACATAACGTATAAGCTTTCCTTACCTTCTTTCAACAAAAAGAAGATAAGTCCCACAATGGTACAACGTTAGAGCTGGAAGGGAATTTAGCCATCAATCACTCTGATCCCCTCATTAGACAGAAAATGAAACTGAAGTTTAGGGTCTGAACCCAAGGTCACCCAGCTGATTGGAATAAAAACAAGGGTACAGATCAGAAAAGTATTCTTTTCATAGCAACTGTGTTCCTCAACCACCAAGTTGGCATACATCTCCATGTCTCAAACACTCAATTGGGACTTCTTGCTAAACTGGGTTTTCGCCAACAAATCCAGGTTCAATTTATAAAGACTGCCACCAAGGCTACTCTTGTCCACAACACAATAAAACACAAGAAATGATGACAACTAGACGTGTCACAGCAAACGATTGGTAAACAAGAATAGGAGCTGCTGAAACCACGACTGGAAAGAGTGATACTAGAACAGAAAATGAGGGTGATGATAATCATTTCATATAATTAACCATAGCGATTTTATGTGGCTATGAGGGGGTGGGGATAACAACAATTGGAGTAAGGACGTTGGTTGTTTAATCTACTTAACAGTTGCTACGATTTCCACAGCCTTAACAGCAAAGATATCTTTTGAAAAGAAAGATATACACACTATAGAGTACTCTATCTACAAATTAGGTTCTCATGACAGGAGTCCAGCTCCAGCCTGGTCACGTGCCTGAATGACGGCACCTGAGCCCAGCAGATGCTCCATCTAAATGAAATCTCGCGCTCCGGATGGAGCCAAGGAAGGTTCCTGCTATTCAGGGGTCCTCCAGGGAGCTATTAAAACCTGGGCTTCCTCATTTGAGGAAAACAGCCTGAGCCAAGGAGAAAATTGAAATCCTCTCGGCAGCAGCTGCTCACCAATCCCCTCCCACCTCCCTCCACCGAGAAAAGCACCCACACCATTGACTCTGAGGGGTCACAGTCGAGCCACCCAACCCAGCCGGCCTTCTCCCATCACTATCGAGGTGCGAATAGACCGTCTCTATCTCACCCCATGCCATCATCTGGGTACGGCTCGTAGTCTTCCACCCGCATATTATACTTCTTGGCGGCGGCGGCCCGTTCTTCTGGAGTCTTGGGATAAGGCCCCGGGAGCATGTCCTTGGTAATGTGGGAGGCTGGAGGGCAGACGAGGGCAGGTCATAAGCGACCCCATTCCTCCTGCCTCCCCGACGGCTTCAAGCTGCAGTGGCTGCGGAGGCCGGAGCCCGAGACTTCGCAGGACCAGCGAGACCCTCCACCACCTTTTCTGGACATACCAACTCCACCTCCGCCCCCTGCCTGGACACGGCCTCCGCGGTATCCACGATATCCATCCTCCCCCCGACACGCAAAACCTCAGGCATCCCCATCCCTCGCCCGTTCTCGCAGACCTGTCCGTGCACCCAGCGGTATCACGTTCCGAGCTGTCCTTTGCAGCCATCGGACTCCCAGCACCCCGGTCCTGGCCGCCGCCATCTTCACCTTCTTCCCGTTTCACCCTGCACATGCGCAAAGGCCTTGTCGCGGCGGCTGAGCCGGGTCAAACGCGACGGGGTAAGCCGGTAGTGAAGACGAGTCCTAAGGCTTCAGAAAGGACGGGGCTTGGACGGTGTGGGGAAGCCAAAGGAAAGACGAGCGGAGGGATAGAGGCAGAGAGGGAAAGCGGGAAGGAAAGAAAACCAAGCAAGTCACTGCTTTGATATTTCAGATTGTCGTGTCCCTTTTCTCCCTCAGCTGACTTAGACGCATGCAGGGATAATGGGACTCAGAACGTGAGCATCTCAGGACAGCTGGCCCTCCTTCTCCAGGAGCAGGCGAAGTGAAACGAGCCTGTCTTAATCTTTTCTCTAACTGCTTTCCTTTTTCCTCTCCTTCACTGGCACTTCCTCCTTCCATCACCAAACGTGATTATTCTTCAAATTCAGCCCTTGGTCTTGCTTGTTCTCGTTCTTTTCTCCAAATTGGTTGATGTCCTTCGTTTAGATGCAGGGTGCAACACACAAATCAGCCCGAATCGGGTCCTCAGTTTCAGTAAGTGTTTACATCTGAATGTCCCAGTCACCTCAACCTAACAAATGTAAAACCAATCCTAGCACCAGAGGCAGCTCTCGGCAGATCGTCTAAAGCCTCAGATTTGCTAGGACTTGGAAAAATAGATTTCAAGCAGGACCACAATTAATAAACACTAGCTTAACAGGACAATGGGGGATATTGTTATGTTTGCATATGAATATGTTTTCACTTTATTTACACAAGTGGGATATGCATAATTTACGCAGTATAAATATGCACATATTTCCAGCAACTTTTAGGGTGATCACTGTTTTGGAGCAGAATACATTATTATAGACTTTCTCGAATATATATCAGAGCAATAAAAACTGATATGTACTATTCGGTATATAAATTTTGAGGAGGCCTACTTCACAGAAACTTGCCTTCTTGTAAATGAGCATCACTAGTTGATGTTCGGAATAATTGGACAATATCTGCATTCAGTCACTAGCAAGCGCTGATCTAATTTGGGTCAGAAACAGTAGGTC
This sequence comes from Tapirus indicus, assembly GCA_031878705.1. Lineage (NCBI taxonomy): Eukaryota > Metazoa > Chordata > Mammalia > Perissodactyla > Tapiridae > Tapirus > Tapirus indicus. The sequence continues at coordinate 28,951,387 of CM062921.1, read as the reverse complement.
TAATTAATTAATTAATTAATTAATATAAAGATATAATTCACATACCATAAAATTCACCCTTTTAAAGTGTACAATAGAGGCCAGCTGGTGGCGCAGCGGTTTAGGTCACACTTTGGCAGCCCAGGGTTCTCGGGTTTGGACCCCCGGGTGCTCGCCGACGCACTGCTTGTCAGCCATGTCGTGCAGGCGTCCCATATAAAGTAGAGGAAGATGGGCACGGATGTTAGCCCAGGGCCAGTCTTCCTCAGCAAAAAGAGGAGGTTTGGCAACGGAAGTTAGCTCAGGGCTGGTCTTCCTCACAAAAAAATAAATAAAAAATAATAAAGTGTACAATAAAGTGATTTTTAGTATATTCACAAAGTTGTGCAACTATCACTTTTTTTTTTTGCTTTTTTCTCCCCAAAGCCTCAGTAGATAGTTGTACGTCATAGTTGTGCATCCTTCTAGTTGCTGTATGTGTGACGCCGCCTCAGCATGGTTTGATGAGCAGTGCATACGTCCACGTCCGGGATATGGACCGGCGAATCCTGGGCCGCCAAAGCAGAGCAGGTGAACTTAGCCGCTATGCCACCGAGCCAGCCCCCTATCACCACTATCTAATTCTAAAACATTTTCATCACCCCCCCAAAGAAACCCTCTATGTAGGTATTTCCCCTAACCCCCACCACCTGGCAACCACTAATCTACTTTTTGTCTCTATGGATTTGCCTATTCTGGACATTTTATATAAATGGGATCATACAACATGTGGCCTTTTGTGTCTGACTTACGTCACTTAGCATAACGTTTTCAAAGTTTGTTCGTGTCGTATTGTGTGTCAGTTCTTCCTTCCTTTTTATGGCCAAATAATATTCCATTATATGGATATACAACATTTTGTTTATATATTCATCAGTTGATGGACATTTGGGTTGTTTCCACTTTTTGGCTATTATGAATATGCTGCTTGTGAACATTCTTATACTAGTTTTTGTGTGGATGTACACTTTCAATTCTCTTGGGTATATATCTAGTAGTAGAATTGCTGGATCATAGGGTGACTATGTTTAACTTTCTGAAGAACTGTTTTTCAAAGAAACTGCATCATTTTACATTCCCACGAGTAGTGTATAAGGGTTCCAATTTCTCCACATTATCACCAACACTTGTTATTATCTATCTTTTTTATTATAGCCATAGTAGTGGATGTGAATGGTATCTCATTGTGGTTTTGATTTGCATTACCCTGATGGCTAAAGATGTTGAGCATCTTTTCATGCACTTATTGGCCATGGTATATCTTCTTTGGAGAAATGTCTATTCAAGTCCATTGTCCATTTCTTAATTGGGTTGTCTTTTTATTGAGTCGTAAGAGTTCTTTATGTATTCTACATACAAATCCCTTATCAGATACATGATTTGTAAATATTTTCTCCTATTCTGTGGATTATCTTTTCACTTTCTTGATGGCATCCTTTGGGACCCCGTTTTTATCCTGAAAGGTGTTGGAGTTTGTCAAAAGTTTTCTCTGTGTCTATTGAGAGGATCATGTAGTGTTTTTTTTCTTTTCTTTTAAATTGAGGTATAAGTGGTATGTAACCTTATAGTAGTTTCAGGTGTACAACACAATAATTCAATATCTATATATATTGTGAAATGATCACCACAATAAGTCTAGTTAACATCCATCACCACATATAGTTAGAAAATTTCTTTTCTTGTGATAAGAGCTTTTAAGTTTAGCAACTTTCAAATATGCAATGCAAATAATACAAATATGTATTATTAACTATAGTCACCATGCTGTATATTACATGCCCATGACATTTATTTCATAACTGTATGTTATACCTTTTAATACTTTTTTTCTTCTATCAATATGGTTAATTTTCAGTTGTTGAACCAACCTTGCATTCCTGGAGTAAATCCTACTTAGTCATGGTATACAATCCTTTTTATATGGTGTAGATTTGGTTTACTAGTATTTTGTTGAGGATTTTTGCGTCTATATTTATAAGGGATTTGGTCTGTAGTTTCCTTTTCTTGTGATCTCTGTTTCATTTTGATATCAGGGTAATGCTGACTTCCTAGAATGTGTTGGGAAATGTTCCTTCCTCTTTTATTTTTTGGAAGAGTTTACGAAGGATTGATGTTAATACTTTTTTAAATGTTTGGTAGGCTTTATCAGTGAATCCATCTGGTCCTGGGCTTTTCTTTTTGGAAAGTTTTTTTATTCCTAATTTAATCTCTTTACTTATAAATCTATTCAAATTTTCTATTTCTTTGTCAATCAGTCATGCTAGTTTGTGCCTTTTTAGGAATTCGTCTATTTTATCTACGCTATATAATCTTTTGTAATACAATTGTTCATAGTATTCCCTTATACTCCTTTTTATTTTTGTAATGTCAATAGTAATATGCCTTCTTTCATTCCTGATTCTAGTAATATGAATATTCTTGGTCTAATTTATTTTTAATTCCCAAGGTTACATATTAATATATTCTTGTAAAAATTCAAACATTGTAGATAAAACTAAAGCCTTAATTGCTACCATAGCCCCAAACCCTCCACAGAGGTAACCCCATTATCAGTTTTGTGTAGCATAGTCATTATGCAGCATAATTACATAGTTAAGTCAGTGTATTAGTTTCCTATTGCTGCATAACAAATTACCATAAATTAAGCAGCCCAAAATAACACCTATTTATTATCTCAAATTTTCTGTGAGTCAGGAGTCTGGACACAGGCTAGCTGAGTCACAGCTTAGGGTTTCACCAGGCTGAAATCAAGGTATTTGTTGAGGCTGCTATCTCATCTGAGGCTCTGTGTCCTTTTCCAAACTCAGTAGTTGTTGGCAGAATTCAGTTCCTTGCAGCTGTAGGACGAAGATCCCTCCTTTCTGGCTGGCTGTCAACCAGGAGCCTTTCTCTGCTCCTAGATCCTACCCACTATTCTCTGCCACATAGCAGTTTGCTCCTTCAAGGCCAACAGGAGAGCTTCTTCAGCTTCAAATCTCTCTGACTTCTGTCTCTGACCTCTAGACCCAGATTTAAAGAGCTAGAGTGATTAGGTCAGGCCCACCCAGGAAAATCTCCTTTTGATTAACTCTGAGTGAACTGATTAAGGACCTTAATTACATTTTTGCCATATAATGTAACCTCATCGCAGGAATGATACCCTATCATATTTATAAGTCCTGCTGTTATTCAAGGGGGAGACTTATATAGGGCATGTACACCATGGGATGGAAATCTTTGGATCCATCTTAGAATTTGGCCTCCCACAGCCAACCACAAGAACTGTCTAAGTAAGCAATAGAGTAATTAATAGGGCCTTTTATAACCAACATAAATTGTTTGAAAATGTGGGATGTTCATGGTTGGCCACTAATGATAACATTGGTCTCACGGCAAAAATATCTTCAGGTAGGAAAGATAGTGACACAGGCCAAAAAACCAAATGATGCTAAAGAAAAGACAGTCTTTGATTTTAAAAGAATTCAACTTGCCATCTATCTTTCACCTAGGCCTTCAGAGCAACCTTTACCCAACATTTATCAATCAGACAATTGCTTTTCCTTCTGACTTCCTCAGGTAGGTCAAGAGTTTCCTTCTCTCCCTATCCATGAGTGTAAAGTTTAATGCCCTGCTAAACTTGCCCCCTTCTTTGCCTCTTGTGTAGGCCTGAGCACACTGCAGCAGCAGTAATATTTTGTGGATTGGTTAACCGGGTGATCACCCTTATTCAACCGGACTAAAGTGGAACTAGCCCCAGGTCTTCAGGGGCCGAGCCTAGGATGTAGAGCTGTAGGTCACCATTAGGAGGAGCTCCCACAGGCGTCGGCTCCGCGTTCTTAGCGTCTCTGGACCGCTCTCTCTAGAAGCCCATCTCTATGGTTTCCGCTCTGGTTTCCCCCCACCTCCGGAATAGGCGGAGCTTCCGGTTCCGGTGGGGCCGTCCCTAGCGGCGGAGATGGCGGCAACAGCGGCGGAGGCCGCGGCTTCGGGCTCCGGAGAACCCCAGGAAGAGGCCGAAGCCCTTGGCCCCGCCTGGGATGAGTCCCAGCTGCGCAGTTATAGCTTCCCGACCCGGCCCATCCCGCGTCTGAGTCAGAGCGACCCTCGGGCGGAGGAGCTTATCGAGAATGAGGTAGGGGGCGGGGCCGCGTCTGCCGCGGGAGGGGGAAGGGAGCAGCTTGGGAGGAGAGGTCAAAGGGAATGGTGGTAGAGCTGGGAGACTGACCGGGCTGTGAACTAGGGCCTAAGGGGCGATGGAGAGGAAGGCGAGGAGAAATGGGACTTAGGGAGTTCGTGCTGGTTAACAGGAGAAATTATTTTGAAGTTGGGAAGCAGTTGGAATCATGCGACAAGAATCCACCAGCTCCTTGGGACGACTTCATTTGTTCTTTTCATCTGATGTTTTCTCTTAGGAGCCTGTAGTGCTGACCGACACAAATCTTGTGTATCCTGCCCTGAAATGGGACCTTGAATACCTGCAAGAGAATATTGGCAACGGAGATTTCTCTGTGTACAGTGCCAGCACCCACAAATTCTTGTACTATGATGAGAAGAAGATGGCTAATTTCCAGAACTTTAAGCCGAGGTCCAACAGGGAAGAAATGAAATTTCATGAGTTTGTTGAGAAACTGCAGAATATACAGCAGCGAGGAGGGGAAGAAAGGTAAGTTCCCACATCATGGTTTTCCATTGGATCTAGGGCATCCATTTTCCTTTCCTGTGCTTGTTTGAGGATATGGAGGAGTTGGGTGAGTTCTCTAGCTTGAGGGATGAAGGAATGACTAGACTTGAATTGTGATTTTCTCATTTGGGGTTTTCATAAAGTGAGAGTCACAGTTGCCTAGCAGGATCAGGTACGTGAACAAAATGAGTGAAATTGTTTGGGTGAAAACTAGAATGAAGCTGAAGGCACATGCACTGTTCAAAGTGAGAAGTCATTACTTGATTCTTTTGTTTCCCTTTGGGAGTGCAGTCCTAGGATTGCCAGATATTCTGATTTTTCAAGAGAAGCCTGGGGCTGGCCGGGTGGTGCAGCGGTTCAGTTCGCGCTTGGCAGCCCGGGGTTTGCGGGTTCGGATCCCGGGCGCCTGCCGACGCGCTTGGCAGCCATGCTGTGGCGGCATCCCATATAAAGTAAAGGAAGATGGGCACAGATGTTAGCCCACGGCCAGTCTTCCTTAGCAAAAAGAGGAGGATTAGCGACGGATGTTAGCTCAGGGCTGGTCTTCCTCACACACAAAAAGGAAAAAAAAAAGAGAGAAGCTAGAAATCAGGGTTTTTGTTTAAAATTTTTTTGACTTTTAAATGTGGGCAGCCAATTCAAAATTTTTTAAATGCTGTGGGGGGCCAGACAGAAATGTCTGTCAAGGGATTTAACCCTGAGATTGCCAGTTTGCAGCCTTTGTCCTAAAATATTAGTCTGGCGGGGGACAGATCAGGCTGAAAAGTTGCAGACTTTTGTGATTCTGGAGTGAAGGATATTAGCATCTTCTAGCTTAGGGAAGATCAGAGTAGATAGGAGGGGGGAGAATATTGATGTTCCATCTTGTGCTAATGATAGCAAACACAAGACACATGTAGCAGTGATTCTTTCTCTCTGCTTCTATCCCTATTTATGAGGACTCTCTCTTATTTAGGTTCCAGACAGCATTGAGTCCCACATTGTAACATTGCCTTTGGGGAACTGTTTTCCCTGAGTACTTCAGGGTGAATGGCCATCTCCAGCTCACATTTGGTGCCCAAGCCTAAGCTTCCCTCTAATCTCTTGCCTCATTTCTCTCCCTGACTCCCTGTTAGCAGTATGTGGCTGAGTGAAAGGATTTGAAATATCCTTTTTTATGTCTTCCTGACACTTAGCAGTTGTCATAACGATAGGACTTTGATCAAGAAAATTTTGTAGGGGCCGCCCGGTGGCGCAGCGGTTTAGTCCGCGCTTGGCAGCCTGGGGTTCGCGAGTTCGGATCCCAGGCGCCCGCGGACGCGCACTGCCTGTCAGCCATGCCGTGGCGGCGTCCCATATAAAGTGGAGGAAGATGGGCACGGATGTTAGCTCAGGGCCAGTCTTCCTCAGCAAAAAGGGGAAGATTGGCAACAGATGTTAGCTCAGGGCTGGTCTTCCCCACAAAAAAAAAAAAAAAGAAAATTTTGTAGGATCTGAACTGTGTCCTTTATGTCTTATAAAGACTGCTTCAGCTGAGTTATCTCGTGCATTAATTTTCTTAAGTTTAACAGCATGCATACACACATGCACACACCCCCAGTGTTTAGAGAGAGAGATTGATTTAAATGGTGATGGTGGAGTGTAATTCCATTGAATGAATGTATGCACTGGAATGAGCATGAGATAAGACACATGAATCCTCTGGTTGCTCAGTCACTTTAAGTTTCTTGCTTCCCATGGTGAGAGCATTTTGCCTCACTACATATGAGCCATGAGTGTAGTCTGTATTCCATGGCTGATCACAGGAAAATTTTTTACTGTGTGCAGCTGTTGCCCTACCATCTGACTTTAGCACCAACCAACTCCACTGTATAATTGTACAGGTGGTTGTGATTCTGGGATAAATAGTATTAGGATCATCTTTGAGCTATTTTGAGCAATTACGGTTGAGGTATAACAGGAATTGTTCAGATTCGTGTTTGAGGAGTGTTCCTGACTCTTTCAAAGTTAACTTGCAAAATTTTTGTATGAACGTGTATATTCTAATCTCTGGGGAGAGTCCAAAAGTTGCATTCGAGTCTGGAGGATTCCATGTCCCCAAAAAGGTACCTAATATTTCCAGCTTATCAATATTTCTAATTAATGTTGCCTTAAATATCATGATTTTGGGCACTGAGATACCTTTGAGCCTTTTGAAGTAATGTTCTCAGGACCGAAACAGGAGTGCTTCTCTCTCTTTTCTTCAGGTTTACCCCCTTATAATTGTGGGGCTTGCTCAAGTGTGTCTGGGTTTTCATATCCCTTAAGTAACTTCTTACTTTTCCTCAGGCATTTTAGGAGCCCTGGGTCTGCAGAAAGCCTGATGAGTCTTCTTTCAGCTGTAGAAGGCTGCCACGGATAGGTGGCTGAATCAGTTAAGATAAACTAGGCTTCAAGCCAGAGCAAAGTGACTTGAAACAACAAAGGTTTATTTCCCACTCATGCTCCGTGTCCATCGTGGGTCACCTGGAGGCTCTGCTCTTACATCATCTTTTTCACTTTGGGACCCAGATTGCCCCAGCAGCTACCATCTGAAACTTTGCAGTTGCTGTGGCAGAGGGAAAGAGATGTGGTGGTAGTATGTTCTGGTTCTTAAAATTATAGTTTGGAAGCAACATGAATCACTTCTGTGGACATTTCATTGGCCAGTGCAAGTTAAATAAGCAAGCCTGGCTTCCAGGGGTTATGGAAGAATAACTCTTCTGCAGGGAGGGAACTAGCTTTAGGTGAACAGTAATATAGTCTACCACAGTGGCCACCAAGGGCCAAAGGGGATGTCTCAGACCCTGAGAGTCTCTGGAATAAGGCTGATTCATCATTCTAGGGTCTGTGGATAGGCTTCGAGGAATCTATGAAATTGTTTGAAAGGTCTATGTGTATGTGCATTTTTATGGGGAACGTTCCTTGCATTCTTAATTCATGCGGTGACCCAGAAAAGGTTAAGAATCACTTCTTTGAAATAAAAAGGTTGGTGTTGAACAGAGCTCAAAGAAAAGTAGCTAAGGATTCAGTTCTGTGAGAATCCATGTTGATTAAGATTCCCATGACTGCAGCTGTTCTCTGTGGGAGACCCTGGTGTGGGTTTGTATTTGGATTTCCAGGTGTGGGGAGGCTGTGCCACAGACTGTGTGTACATGCACTAATGGGATTTTCTTCTTGGGGAACATAGGTTGTATCTGCAGCAAACACTCAATGACACTGTGGGCAGGAAGATTGTCATGGACTTCTTGGGTTTTAACTGGAACTGGATTAATAAGCAACAGGGAAAGCGTGGCTGGGGGCAGCTGACCTCCAACCTGCTGCTCATCGGCATGGAAGGTAAGAAATGTTTCAAGAAAGCAGCATGGCTTCGAGTCATACAACCTGATTTCTAATCCTGTCTCCACCACTTATTCACTCATGACTTTGAACAAGTCTCGTAGCTTTGTTAAGCCTCAGCCTCCTCATCTGTAAAAGGAACATGATAATAATCTTATAAATAGCTCTGAAGATTGAATGAGATAACGTACGTTACGTCTTTAAGCTAGTTTCATGCATTCTGAAAAGAGAGTTTCCTTTTCCCTTCCTCAGCTGCTGTGTGAGTACCTATACTGAGATATTAGGGATCTCACTAAAATACTGCTGTTCTCTATTGGATCTATCTGTATTCAGAAGACTTTTATCCCAGTAGAAGAGGGAGACTTATTTTTCCAATATAAGTTGAATTTTATCTTTTGGATAGATAATGCATTCATGGGGTTAAATTTAAAAGGTATAAATAGATATGTAGTGGTAAATCTCTCTTCCACTCCTATTTCCCAGTCTCCTACTTTCTCTCCTTGGAGGCACTGCATGTTATTAGTTGCTTGTGTGTCCTGCTAGAGGATTTTATGCATGCACAGGCAAATATATGAATATATTCATATATTCTTTTGATTGTTCTTCTTTTGAATGAAAGGAGAAGCCTTTATTTTTCTTTTTTTTAGTTTTTGTGTGTGTGTGTGAGGAAGAGCAGCCTTGAGCTAACATCCGTTGCTAATCTTCCTCTTTTTGCTGGGGAAGACTGGCCCTGGGCTCACATCTGTGCCTATCTTCCTCTACTTTATATGGGACGCCACCACGACATGGCTGACAGGCAGTGCGTCGGCGAGCGCCTGGGGTCCAAACCCGCGAACCCTGGGCTGCCAAAGCGCGAACTAAACCACTGCACCACCAGGCCGGCCAGAAAGGAGAAGCCTTTAAACTCCGGTCAGGAGAAGGAGAGCTATTTACTGGCCAGGGTCGTTGTCTCATACTTATTTTTTATTTCTGGCACCAGTTCAGTGCCAGGCCCATAGTAGGTACTTAGTAAATGGTGAATAAATTGTGTTGAACAAGGAAGCAGAGTAATTATTCACTGTCATTCACCACTGGGCTCTGAAGTCTTTTCTCCCCCTTTGATTGTCCTTTCTTCAGATTTGGATCCTTTGCTGCCAGTATCAATAAAGGTTTCCAGCAGTGCAACTTATGAATTGACCCTTAACCTGCCCCTTTGAAACCAACTCTTGGTTAATCTGCCAGGAGCCAGTTCTGGTTTACGTGACCCTGAGTTTTTCTGTTGCCTTCCTATCCTGTGGTAGAGTGCAGGGAAGTGGATCCCTCAGGTAGAGATGAGAGAGCAAATCTCTTTTGAGAATGCACATGGACTCTCAGCACTGAAGAAGGCAGCTGTCTTGGCCCACCCAGGCTGACCTGGGGAATGTTTTCTAAACTCCATACTCTGCAGAGGGCCCTTCAGCTCTCAAGGATTGTGCAAAGGATAAACAACAGAGTCGGCTCCAGTTATAAGGAATAGATGGAGCATACACTAGGGCAGAACTCATTCAAGACGGCATTTTAAATAATTTGTCTTATTCAAAGCATACAACACTCTTCAGGAATCATATGCTTCTCTGCAGTGAGAATCAATGCCACAGTATTGCTCTAAAGAAGTATTGCAGGGGCCGCCCGGTGGCGCAGCGGTTTAGTCCGCGCTTGGCAGCCCGGGGTTCGTGAGTTCGGATCCTGGGCGCCCGTGGACGCGCTGCCTATCAGCCATGCCGTGGCGGCGTCCCATATAAAGTGGAGGGAGATGGGCACGGATGTTAGCCCAGGGCCAGTCTTCCTCAGCAAAAAGGGGAGGATTGGCAACAGATGTTAGCTCAGGGCTGGTCTTCCCCACACAAAAAAGAAGTATTGCATCCCACAGGTGTGTTGAAGTGGGAGCAAAGATTGAGAATCTTTGAGCTCCAGGAGAGCTACCCAAAGCAAGTACATATTCATGCAACTTAAAATGACTGGTTAACTCCATTGAAGAAGATCACGCATGCATTGTTGATAACAGTCATTTCAGTTGTTTCTAGCTCTTGTTTTACTGTGCTTGAATTCTGGCCATGGTCAAGAAAAGTACAAGTATATACAGTTAATTACTTTGCCAGACTTGTGAGTATTGTTTTAATGTGCTTCCCATAAGGGCATCAGTCGTCATTTAAGAAAGTCTACTTTGCTTATTGGTGGTGAATCCTTAGCCAGTGATGGTTGCTAGACTTATTACCCATTAAAAGTGTAACACTTAATTTGCTGAGTGTTGCAATTGCAGTCTCCCTGATTCTGCCTGAAGATTTGATTTGGAACCCTTAGCTGAGAGGACAGGCTGGGTTTCTCTCCAGCACTGGTGCCTCTGTTCTAGCCTGTGCAATAGAGCCACTGCTCTAAATAAGAAAATATCTTTCTTCCTACAGGAAATGTAACACCTGCTCACTATGATGAGCAACAGAACTTCTTTGCTCAGATAAAAGGCTACAAGCGATGCATTTTATTCCCTCCGGATCAGTTTGAGTGCCTCTACCCATATCCTGTTCATCACCCATGTGACAGGCAGAGCCAGGTGAGCTTGTGTGGTCTGAGGAGGGTATAGAACTCCTTTGGGATCCAAGGCTAGCATGTCTTTCCCCTTCCCTGTGGTGGTATGCCAGGTTTGGACAAACTCAAAGGATGATTTCACAGTGTAGCTCACATATTCCAGTCCCCTGTGGTGGTCCCCAGATGTTTATAAGTATAGTCATGTGCCACATAACATTTCAGTCAACGATGGACAGCATATATGACAGTAGTACCATAAGATTAGTGCCATATGGCCTAGGTGTGTAGTATGCTGTACCGTCTAGGTTTGTGTAAGTACACTCTGTGATGTTTGCACAATGACAAAATTGCCTAACAACGCATTTCTCAGAATGTATCCCTGTTAAGGGATGCGTGACTGTGTAAACAGCCCCATAGACCTAATTCTGGAGGGCTGACCTATCACTGATGCTGTTGGACTCTGGTTATCTTCTTTGATTGGATTACAAGTTCATGGAGCAAAATGTATGTCTCCATTAGATTTAATAATCGTTTTCTTTTGTTATGGATGCTACTTCTTTTTGATAAGGAGAAGGGTGAATAGAATTAAGATATGTCACTTAATGGTTTTTCTGGATCTAAGTGATGTAAATGGTTACTTTGTGGACAACTAGAGAGGTCTTTTCCTTTCTTGAGAAGAAAGCTGCCTAGTTACCTCATCTAGGAGTCTTTGCTGGTTAGAATGGGTGTTTGGGAGAAAGTTTGTGAAGGTTTGGGTGAAGGATGAGTCCTAATTCCTCATATTTACAGGCCATGAGTAGGGTTTCTGACCTGCAAGCTGTGATGATTGGCCTCTGACCTCAGGAGCACTGAGGCCTACGATTCTTTATCACTTAACATTTGAAGATAGCCTGTCGTGCGTGCGTGCGTGCATGTGTGTGTGTGTGTGTGTGTGTGTAAGACCAGCCCTCTAACTTCCGTTGCCAATCCTCCTCTTTTTCGCTGAGGAAGACTGGCCCTGGGCTAACATCTGTGGCCGTCTTCCTCTACTTTATATGGGACTCCACCACATCATGGCTGACAAGCAGTGTGTCAGCAGGCGCCCAGGGTCCGAACCCGCGAACCCCCAGCTGCCAAAGTGTGAACTAAACTGCTGTGCCACCAGGCCAGCCCGAGCATAGCCTGTCTTTAACACATCGTTCTCTAAGAGAGAGAGTGTGTGTGTATGTTTAATGTGTGTGGTGTCTTTTGCTGAATATAAATTCTAAAGACATCTGTTTATTTTAAGGCATCTTTCTTTGACTACCAAAGTAACTAGGATGTAGTAGTTACTGATAAAAATTTGGTGATTGATGTTTTTTTTCTTTCTCTTGAACCTCTCAGGTGGACTTTGACAATCCTGACTACGAGAGGTTCCCCAATTTCCAGAACGTGGTTGGTTATGAAACAGTGGTTGGCCCTGGTGATGTTCTTTACATCCCAATGTACTGGTGAGGAGGGGGCTAGGACTGGGGGCTTCTTGGGACCTTTCTTTCCCATCCCCTGGAAAGCCTTATCTGTGTCCCTTCTTCTGAGTTGTGGCAGGATTGGTTTTATGTGATCTACAGGAAGGTTGGCATAACCAGGTGTGAGCATACTGAACATGGGGGAAATGACAACCCTGTCTCTAGGACAAGATGACAGTTGCTCAAGTCCAAAGAGGTCCCGGGGACTTGAGGCTAGAGAAACTGTTCTTGGCTCTTTGGTACTTGAGACTGAACACCACTGCCTCTTGCCCCAGGGTGTGTTTCACAGGATGAGTGTAAAGATACTGACTCCATTATTTCCCTTAGCTGGACTCTTATCTAGTTTTCCGTCTCTCCCTCTAAAAAATATTGGTGGCAAACAGGAGCCTGTTTATTTTCTTGCAGGTGGCATCACATAGAGTCATTACTAAATGGGGGGATTACCATCACTGTGAACTTCTGGTATAAGGTGAATATGGGGTTTTTTTCCTAGATGGGTGGGGTGAGGTAGGTGTAATAAATTATTTGGGGGCGGGGTGGGGAAGTTGGCTATCTTTGGAAGTGATTCCCAGGTCTTTCAGGAGATGAGGAGGTATAGGGTTGAACTGGATTTTTTAGAAGGAAGGATGATGCTAGGAACAGGGGATGACACTGAAGCCTTCTGCTGAAGGCATTTCCTGAACTGCTGCTTCCTTTGCAGGGGGCCCCCACCCCTAAGAGAATTGAATATCCTCTCAAAGCCCATCAGAAAGTGGCCATAATGAGAAACATTGAGAAGATGCTTGGAGAGGCCTTGGGGAACCCACAAGAGGTATGTGGCTGCCCCAAAGTGGCACTTCTGTGGCTCAGTGGGTAGAGTGACCAGGGAGAGTCAGGATTGGTGTCACATTCTCCATAGCTCCTCTGTTTCATTATCTGATGTCCTCTCTCTTCATAGAGGTTATGGGTGTATTTAGAAAATCCTTGTTTTCTGGTGAGAGCTGGGCTTGACTGGCGGATCAATTATAATCTGTTCCATGCTAGTGGTAATGTTCCCCATGGGGCTTGTGTGCCAGCTGGGGACCCCTGAGGGGATTCTTCTGGAACAGGAAGTGAGCAGTAAAGCATCTCCTCACACTCTCCCAGCTGTGCCAAGGCTGCTCTAGGTAATGTTGAGATCTGCTTCCCACACAGGTGTGCCAGTGGGCTATTGGGTATATGAGGGAGGTTTGTATTTTAATGCTCTTGCCTCCGCCCTGTGGATAGCCTCAGCATCAGAGGACCTGTGGGATTGGGAGATGGCACCAGCCCCAATTGCAGGTGACCTTCTCAGGATATAGAGGCATTTAACATTCTTAAGGCACACTTAAGGAACATGCAAACACTCTCGGGTGTTTGGGAATTATTAGCTCCTCTGACCTGTCTGTCTGTCAGTTTAGTGATGCTTACAGATACAGGGTATTGTGAGAGGAAAGTCATACAAGATGGACGCAGAGGAGAGGCCATGCCCCAGAATACTGGGTTGACCTCCAGGAAGGGAATTGGCTAGAGGGTTTACAAGATTGAATGAAAGGCTTGTCCCTGCCCTTGGCTGGACATCAGATGTCTCCAGACACACCTCGTCCAGCTCCAGGGCCAGGGGACAGACAGTTCTGACTGGCTCCTCATGTCTCTTCACAGGTGGGGCCCTTGTTGAACACAATGATCAAGGGCCGATACAACTAGCCTGCCGGGAGTCGAGGCCTCCTGCCAGGTGACCGCTAGCCTGTCCACACCACTTCACTGATGAGGACGGGAGACTCCAAGCGCTAGTCTTGCACGCTGCACTTCGTGGACTGGACTCTTGCCATGACCCTGGAGGCAGGGGTTTAGGGCAAGGCAGGGTAGTTGGCACTCCACTCCTGTTTGGAGGGACTTCTTACCCTTGCCTCTGTGCCCTGGCGCCTTCTCTCCCTGCCCCCCTAAAGTCCTTCATTCAGTGTGTGGAGTCCCAGCTTCTGGTTGTCATCATGTCTGTGTGTGTCAGTCGGTCAACCTCGGGATGTGTGTGCATGTGCACACACGTATGTATCTGTTCCTTGCTCCCTCCCTCTGGGCCAGGGTGCCACTCTGGCTCTCAGCCCTGTCTCCTACAACCTCAGTGCCTCAGCCTGAGAGAGAGGAGATGTTCTTGGATGCGCACTACATCTGGGCTGCAGGGCCAGAGCTGTCCTGACCATTAAGTCAGTCTGCCTCCTTCCGGTTTTCACAGAGTCAAGCTCTAGGCTGGGTGGGAATGGCTGCTGGGACTCGAATGGGGAGAGAGAGGGAGGCTTGCCTTTGAGAGCCTAGATAGCTTCCTATGAGAGAATTAGACAGGGTTCCAACTTGGACCTTCAAGCTCAAGCCATATATGGAAAAGAGCCTTGGGACACAAGAACCAAGGATTGTGCTTAAGTTCCAAATTACAGACACATACAGCTTCTCTTTTTCAGCACCAGCTCTTGCTCCCTGTGCCAGGTACCAAGGGAGTCCTCCTAGCAGTGGCTTCTCTAGGTTCTAGGGGTGCAAGCCTCTGTGTGGATGTGTGTGCCTGTGTGTGTGTGTGTGCATGCATGTATGTATGTGCATATGTGTCCACACTGGCCTGTCTCTCTGCTTACCAAGTTTCTCCACTACATACATACAGTGGGACACACAGTGGGAGCCCCAGGGCAGTCCTGCCTGACCTAGCCTAAAGCTTTTAAACTCAATTTTAGCCATTGGATGTTGGTGAGGTCTCACTGCAACCTGCCTGAGGCCAACTGACTAGAGCCTCCAGGTCCTATGACCCTCCCTGCCCAGGCCACATCCTCTATGTCTGCAGAGCTTCCTGGCTGAGTAGATGAAATGGGGTCAAGCTTAGGCAGCTAACGCACCACCTGTCATCCACCTCATGGCAAGGGCAAAAATATAGCCTTGCCTCGTAAAGCCAGCGCCTCCCCGAGACCCCACTGTAATGTTCCACAAACACCCTCAAAAGTCAGGGCAACTGGTAGAGCGCAGAAGAGGAATTTCCTTTTCTGTTCATAGCTACTCATGGGAACCCCTCTCAGGGCTGCAGCTTACAGCTGGGCAGCTGTGCACTGCACAACTCGAAGGGCCATCATTCACATCTATTCAGTGGAATTGGGGCCCCTGGAAGTGGGCATTGTGGTGGCTCTGTGTCTTCTCACCTCCACTCCCATCTCCAGGCCCCTTCTCTCTGGAAGGAAAGAGGAATTGGAAGTCTCTGGGTTTGTTTTTCTTTCTTTTTTTTTTTTTTTTTTTTTTTGCCAAAGGTTTACTTCCAGTGTCTGAGCTATGGCTCTTACCCCTGAAGCTCGGTTTACAGTTTCAGTGCACTGATGGACTGAGAGGATATGTGTGTGTGTATGCGTGTGCACACCTGTGTGTGCATTTTGGGGAGGGATGTTTATTTTTAGTCGCCCATTCTGGGGTTCTCTGATGTAGTGTGGGTGTGCAAATATGGTACATTCTCAAGTGTAGTTCTTTCAAATATAGCCATTGCTGGACAGCGTGATTGCAGTGATCTCCATCCTCCGTCTCTGGGGAAAGAGGAGCACAGCAGAGAAAACAAGGCAGACGACAGAGAAACTTGACCACAGTCACACTTTGAAAGAGCAGATTATTTTCATATTCAGCAGGTCTGCTGCATTCCTGGCTCGGCCATCAGAAATGTGGGTGATGTGCCACTCAGCTAGTCCTTGCTGGGTGCTGTGCTGACACAGGCCTAATCTAAGGTGACCAAGAGGGACGGCCCTTTGCAGGATTGGTCCTGATGCTTTGGTAATAGTAACCCCTGGTATTTAGACACGTAACATGTGCCTAGTGCTTTTATCTTTGTTCCTCACTATCCTGCAAGGTAGGTATTCATTTTACAGCTGAAGAAATGGGCTCAGAGAGATTAAGTGGTTAGTGGCAATCAGGATTCAAACCTCACACTGTTTGGCTGCAAATGCCCTGCTGCTGCTTTTCCACCAGGCTATTGATTGTCCTTCCCTACCTTCTCCCTTGTACTACAGGCCGTCCTCAGGTCTCACCCCACTGGGCAATATCTGGTGCAGGCAGGCTTAGCCCAAGAGGGTGCAGAAGATACAGCTCAGGGTGAAAGCCCCTCTGGGTTCCAGCTGAAAACATCTTGGGAAAACTGCTGGGAAGCCATATTAGGAGTTAAGAGTGCTGGAAGGAGCTATGGGGGAACTGAGTTCTAGATCCCATTGCATTACTTGCGTGTCCTTGAATAGGTCCCACAATTTCTCCCAGCATGCTTCTGCGTGTATAGAATTGAAGATCTAGTTATAGGTGATCACTAAGAACCTTGATTCATGTTCTGCTGCCTCCTTTTCCCCCAAGGAAGAGATCGAGGCTCTTAACCTTCACTTACTAGCTTAGGGCTGTTGAGGCTCAAATTCTTCTTGCAACACAGGAAACATTGCTGCTCTGTTGTTTGCTCCTGTCCTCGCTGGCAGTGTGGAGGCAGACACACCAAGGGAAGAGGGGGTTTAGGCCTGTGTGGAGGTCAGTCGTGTTGCAAGCTCCCATTTTTACACCATCAGGTACAAAGGAAACTACTCTTTTGTGAAGTCAAGTATTTGTTGGGGGGTTGGAGTTTGGCGGATAGAGGAGGGGCCTGTTCTGGGCATCAGTTGAGCAGATGCCCAGGATGCCTGGGGGAGACCAGCTTCCCCTACAAATCAGAGCTCTAAATTACAAGGTTTTTACCAACGTGAACAGTTGGGGGAAGTCGTCTGCTCTCATTTGCGTAATGATTTCTGTCACTGGTGATTAGACACAGGATGAAGGAAAAGAAATTTGACAATTAGGAATGAGCGATCATTAATCTGAATCTGTTAGGAGACAGAGAAGGGAAGGATCCTTATCAATGGGCCAGCCCAGTGTGGGGAGGCCCTCCCTCTGCCCCCCAGAGACTCTTGTTCCACACACCCTTTCATTGCTCCCCCAGGCAGGCTGAGCTGGTATTTCTTAAAGGCTAGGTGGGCCCAGTCCCTGGCCTGAGGTGGATACAGAAACAGACATCTGTAGGCATGAGCCAACAGATGAGTGTCAAATGCAAGTGAAAGGGCAAAGAATAACAATAGAATCGTTTTGACATGTTTGGTGTTTGTAGAAAATGTTTTTGTAATCAACACTCCAGGTACCCAACCTGTGACACATATTTGTTACTTTCCAGCATTGCAGTGAGCAGAGAAAACCTGTTCTATATCCTCCAGGAGCTTCTGCTTAGCTGGAGAGGAAACCACACAAAACAACCAGAGGTTATGAAGCCATTTATCATGCACACTGTGAGGACAAGATTAGAGACTGTTGAGAGAGGAGGAAGATCAGAAAGCAAAGCTCTACCTCCAGGCTCCAGTCTCCTTCAAGCCCCTGGGCTCCCCAGAGAGGGCCTCTTCACCCTAGGCCTCCCAGCAATGTTGGTTTTTATTTTCCCCCACGTCAGTGCAGTTGTAGTTATGTGGAGGGCACTGAGGCCCCTGCCCAGATGTGTGAGCAGGTGATGAGATGAACAGGCTGAGTCTTAAGGTGTGGAGTGTCCCAACTTGGATCTTCCCAGGTCTCTGCATTACCTCTGTCATCCCTCTTCCATCTCTTCAAGTTTCAAGGACAATATTAATTTGCACCAGTTGGTATTCCTCACTTTTGTGGCTTGTATCTGGTGGGTTCCTTAGGTCAGAGGCTCCCTCAAGGATTGGGGGCAGGGGTGGTGGTGGACTTTGTCTCCTCTCGGAATGTGAACTTTTCATGGATGGAGCTATACTTTTCCCCTTGGTAAATTCCCACCTCTGAGCATTCTACTCTTCAAAATCTAGAGCAGAGCTTAGTAGGGCTGCAGAGAATGGCCCTCGGGGACCAGTTTTACCCATACAGAGTGGATGCTGGGATGCACCTAGAAAAGATGCACCTTTCAGCCCATGTCCTCTGTGCTTTCCCTGGCACCTCCAGTGCTTGTCCTCCAGTCCCTGCACACTTCTCTAGTGTCCTCTCAAACTGCCTGATCTACAGAAATGTTCCACCTTCCCTTTCCAGAGCTGCCCCGGTTTCTCCTGGTCAGCTTCCCCCCACCCAGTCTCCAGCAGCCCCTTCAGCATGGTCCTTTTTCTTTTTCTTAAACAGTTACCCTTTCCTCAGAAGCTCCACGGCTGCAAATGTTTGGATAGACTATCTCTAGGATCCTTCTCCCTGGGGTCATCCTCTTTGTGTTAGAGTCAACTTCTTTTTCTGACCTTTGATAGTTCTCTTTACTTACCCAGGGTTAGTCCATTTGTTCCGTGTCTGCTCTGTCTTGCCATTCCTTTGTCGATGCGTACATCCTGGTTTAGCTTTTCTAACTGGTGGCCCCTTCTGCTCATCTTCAGTCAGCTCTGTTTAATCTTCATAGGTCTTGGGATCTTCAGCCCTGCTGAGTACTTTTGGTGCATTTCTAGGGGACAAAGCCTGAGACACTGGCAGCCTTGAGGCCCAGGGGCGTATGGTCAGTGAGGCCTCCAGAGATGGGTGAGGGGAGGGTACCTAGAGAGTCATGGACAGTCGAGAGCCAGTGAGTGCGGATTGGGCAGGAGGTGCCCCAGGAATTGGGCCGGGCCTGGCAAGCCAAGGTGGAAGCCCTGAAGTTTGTGTTTCCATCTAAATGCATCTGTGTCCTTGGGGTCCAGCAGTTCAGGGATGGTGGGCATTTTGTGAATGTCGCCTAATTTCTCTCAGGTGTCTGACAATGCTCTGAGTCACCAAGTTTGCCTGACCTCTGCATTTCAGAATTTGCTGGAAGGGAAACAGCATATTGAGTTATAATACATCAGGAATGGAGGTCTTGGATGAGATAGGCCCTGGAAACTAGTGACAGGAGAGAGGGACCCAGTGGTCAGCTTATACCCAGACTGTCTCTTCACTCCTCTGGTTGTTTAGGTACAGTAGCTGATTAAAGAAGTTAAAAAACTGGGCCTTTCCTCCTTCCCCACCTAAAATCTGGTCTTAAGGTATTATTTTGGGAAGGAGCAGGTGTCCTTTCATTTCTAATGAGAAATAATCTAGCATAGTGTTTAGAAGCATGGATTTTGGAGTCAGATGTCTTTGGTTCAGGTTTCTAGCTTTGCTGCTTACCGGCTGGGTTTGACCTTGTTGCTTGACTTAACCTCTCTCAGCCTCAGTTTTCTGAACTATAATAATATGTGTGTGGGGGAAGGGGGCTGTTGGAAGTATCTACCTCAGGGATGTTGGATTAACTGAAACAATGTTTGTAAAGCTTTAGCACAGTGCCTGGCAAGTACTTAATAAAAGGCTGTGGTGGTGGTGATTATATTTATTGTGTGACGTCTCCAGAAACTTGGCTTAAGTGATTTCTAAGCAGATTTCCATCTCTCTCAAGAAAAGCATAGAGACAAGCAAGGAAGATAACCTTGGGGAAACCCATATTGAGATGGGGGCAGACAGAAATGCCTTGGTACTTAAAACCATCCTAGAGGGAGGGAAATAGAGGAGTGTCTGATGCCTTCTGCCGGTCAGCCAGACTTGACCGCTGTCCACACCAGCCTGGGGCCGGGGTGAGAAGCTGTCGGGCCGAGCTTTTCTTACGCTGTGTGAGGGGTGATATGAGCTGAATGAGTTCCTGTTACACCTGGAGGAGCTGTTGCCAACCTCAAACTCGGAGGCACCGCAGCAGTCAAATCAGGCCCCCTTGGTGTGGTTTTATTCCATGCCCTTCGGAAGAGAATTCAGAAAAATATAAGACTGGGATCCTAATAGCTACCATCTTCCGCTCCAGACCCTGTGCTAGTCCCTACCAATGTGCTCTCAGTGCAGTGGGGGCCACAGGCAGGAATTAGTGTTACAGGTGCTCAGAGTAGAAGAACCTGATGAGCTCAGGTGTTCACAGCAGGCTTCCCACAGGAAGTAACGTTGTCTCAGCTGCTATCTGGAAGATAACCAGGGGTTGGAGAGTAGTGAAAAGCATAAATTTCTCCTTTGGCTTCTCTCTCTCCCAGTCTCAAACACTCTGCTCCTCTATGTTTAAGGGTTTTGTTAATCATTCCTGGGAAACAGCCAGGTGATGGGCCCTAAAAAGAAGAAAACCCTTTGGTCAGCAACAGAAATCTTTGAAAATCATTTTGGTTGCTGGCCCAGGTTTGTCGTGGAGTGCAGATGGATTGGACTGGCTCTTTTGTAGCCCCGCTGCTGTCCTCTTCCTTAGAAGGCTGGGTTCTGGCCTCTGGAGCCACCCTATTTGGAAGACATGCTGGGTCCAGTTACCCAGACATCAGCCCAAGAGAGATTCTGCTTGCATGGAATTCTTGGCCTCTTCCACACTGAGATCCCACTGATCTTTTCAGTTCTGTCCCACCCCCAGCCACCCCTCTCCCCCTACTCTGAACAAGCCCCTCTGCAGTTCCCCTCTAGCCACTTACATCCTCTTGCCTCTGACCCTGGTCCCCAGCCCCACGGGTGAAGAAGAATGCACTCTAGCTTGTGCTAGGCTATCTCTGGACTCCAGGCCATTCTGTAGTCACCAGGTATTCAACTCTGGCTTCTAGATTTCTTTGGCTTTGAGCCTTGGAAGCCACCTCTTTGGGCCCAGAAAATTTTGCTGTATTTTATTCAGTTTCCTTAAAACCTGTTCACTTGGTCATCAAGGTCGATCCTGCCCTTCCAGGAAGCTCTGCTCCTTAACCCAAAATCTAAGCCGCACCTGGGCTAGGTTTTTATTACCTCTTGAATATATAGTGTATATTGCAATATGGGGTAGTGGTTGAGAATCAGGGCTTTGCATACCTGGTTTTGAATCCTCAATCTGTCATTCCATGTGACCTTGGGCAAATGACAAACTACCTGAAATTCAATCTCTTCATATGTATGGGGAAAATATTACCTACTTTGTCAGGGTCACATGAAATAAGGTATATAAAGAAAGGTTTAGCAGAGTGACTTCCCTAGCAAGGGCCCAGTTGTCGTTGGCTTCCAGTGGCCCCAGCCCTTCTCTCTTTCAAAGCCTTCACCTCTTCCCCATCTAGCTTTCAGACTAAGGTCCTGCTTCTAGTCTCAGGGCGAGTCTAGTGTTGGCTCATGAGCAGAGCAGAAGTATGAGCATAAATTTTCCTGCTCATGTTACCAGTCCCTACCCCTCCTCAGTGACCTCTCATTTACAAGGACCTTATCACACTGCCATCACTAGGGAATGATCTTCCAAAATTTCTTTTCTATAATATTAAAAATACCTGAAACACGCTGTCAGTGAAAATAGAAGATCTCAGACATGCTGCCACCCAAGGAGATAAGAGGCACTAAACGTGTGTGTGCGAGCTGGAGGCACAGCAGGCAGGGATGCAGGAGACAAGGAGATTGGCCCAGAGGCTGCCATGCTAGTCTAGAGGCAGCAGGACCATGGGCTTGAGAAGGTTCCCTCCAAGTTTCTGAATAGGGAGCTTTTGACTATGTTGTTTGAGCAAAACCCCATGCACTTTACAATCTATGTGGTCATTGTTCTCACAAGGGCTGTGTGATGTCTTGACAAGAACAGAGACGGTGGATGTGATTCCTGGGTTTGAATCCCTATTTGCCGCTTCCTAACTTTGTAACCTTAGGTAAGTTAAGGTCTGTAGGTCTCAGCCACTTCACCTGTGAGGGGTGGGAAATAGCACATGGCTTGCAACTTTGTCATGAGGGTGTGTGGTAATGTTTTTAAAACACCCAGTTCAATGTGGGCACTCAGGAAATGGTTCATTACAAAGACCGACTGTCTGTGGACAATGTTTAGTTAGTGCTGGGAGAGAAAGAAACTGCTGGCAGCAGGGCTTTTCTGATCTTACTCTGACTCCCGAGATGCAGTGCTCAAAGTGGAATCACAGAGGAGATGACTTGGGGTGGGGTAAGCAAAATGGAAAAGATCATAAGGTTGCAGAAGAGACTAAAAGTCCATGAAAGGCAGGGCTGGGGACAAAGATGGTTTTGCTAGGATGGGGTCTTGAGGAACAGAAGCAGACACCTAGGCTCTAGGTTACCACCTGATCCCCAGAAGAACAAAGGCAGTGGGGCAGGAAGGTGTCTGTGGAGGACACAGTATGGCTGAGTGGAAAGAACACAAGGTTCAGGGGCAGTGAACCTACGTGTGAATCTTGGATGTACTTTTCCCAGGCTGGGTGACTTTGGGCATGTTTGTCTCTCTGTGCTTCAGTCCCCTCATCTTTAATATTGGTTAATAATACTACTACCTTCCTTACAGGGTTGATGGGACAGTGTGTGTGAAAATGCTGTCTAAACCGAACACTATATGTTAGTTGTTGGGTTGTTGTTGGGGTGGGGTTTTAGGAGAGCTTTTCCAGGGTGGGTGGGTCACAGAATTACAGAAGTTCACAGAATAGAGCCTCCCACATTTCCAGCAGGAAATAATAAAGCAGCATTTCCCCCCTAAAACACTGTTCTTTCACTCTGCCAACATTTGACTAGTAAGGATTTTGATTTGATTTAAGAAGGAAAAGCAGTGTGGTGAGAAAGGACATAAGTTTTGCAGTTATGTGGACTGAGTTTGAATCTTGGTTTCGCCATTCCCAACGCTGGGTTGGTCAGATTACTTACTGTCTCTGATCTTTGATTTCCTAACAGGTCCCCTCATGTGGCTATTGGGAATGAATGAGCACCTGAAGTGAAACAACTCAGTGCCTAGTGCCTACCTAGTAAGTGCCCAATAAATGTTAGTTCCCTTTCTTTCATTTCTTTTTCCCTTAGGAAGCATCCAGTTCACCCAGCATAAAAGGGATTCAGTTGTCCATGCCTTAGTGTGAACAAGTTATATCATATTTCCCTTCTTTTCTAGGATGAGGTCATTTGCCCTCAAGAAGTGTGAATGTGAGTGGGGAAGGATCCTGGAGAAGTGGGCAGGACTCTACAGTATTGGGGATGGAGTAGGGATCCTCTGGTTATCTAGTCAGCGTGGGGGTGAGGCAAAGAAAGGGTGATGTTCAGAGGTGAAAGTTTCAAGAAAGAAGGTAGGTGCTGAGTGCTAGAGGGAAGAGCCAATTGAGAAGGGGCTGTATGGAGTGGAGGACAGGATAGTGAGCTAAGGGTGAGGAAACCAGAGTTCTGCCAGGAGAACTTAGGAATTGTGACTCCAAGTCAAAATTTTGAGAGAAGTCCTCCATTCAACCAGCTGTCATCTTAATACAGATCTTCCTTGATTTATGATGGGGTTACATCCCAATAAACCCATCGTAAGTTGAAAATCTCATAAGTTGAAAACGCATTTAATATACCCTAACCTACCAAACATCATAGCTTAGCATAGCCTGCCTAAAACGTGCTCGGAACACTTACAGTAGCCTATAGTTGGGCAAAATCATCTAACACAAAGCCTATTTTATAATAAAGTGTTGAATATCTCATGTCATTTATTGAATATTGTACCGAAAGTGAACGACAGAATGATTGTAAGTGTATCGGTTGTTTACCCTTGTGATCACATGGCTGACTGGGAGGTGTGGCTCACTGTCATTGCCCAGCATCACGAGAGAGGATCATACATACATTGCTAGCCTGGGAAAAGATCAAAATTCCAAATTTGAAATATGGTTTCTACTGAATGTGTATCACTTTTGCACCATTGTAAAGTTGAAAAGTCAGAAGCCAAACCATCATAAATCTGGACTGTCTGTACCTATAAGATTTGTGGTTCTCCCAGAAAGGAAGAATATAAAACGAAAGCAGAAATCATCAAGATGGAAAGACTTTTAAGTGTTTTCAGAGCCAAGGAAATGCACCACCCAATCAAGGTATATGGTGGGGTTCTAGACTTCTGTGAGAAAATGCAGTTAGATACTGAAGAGCATCAAACCCAGGGATAAGAGCTGGGTGACCACCTCTTTAAGTAATAGAGGCCCTGTGATAGGGCTTTCAGAGGCCACAAGTAGGACTTTCTGAGTCCCTTCTTAGAATCCAATCAGTGGCCCAACCAATGTTTCTGGTTATTTTATAACCTCGGCCATCTGAGAAGGCAACCTCCAAAATATATGGGGTAGCATCAATTGTTTCCTTGATAGGTAAGCATCTTTTCACACTTGATGACTTAAAATGAAGGACAGACATGTTCAAGAATATCAAACCCACAGCATTGCTTTGTTGGCTTTAAGGAATCTATGCAGATTGTATTTTAAATCCTTGACATATGGAAGAGAATTTGCCTGTTAGATTAACAGGTTTACCTTGTAATACCAACTAAAGAGTGTTGAGTGATTTATTTAGACTTGAATTTTAAGTTGAAATCTTGCTAAGTTTCTATATAGTTTTGGAACATTTAAAATAGCTTAAGATTTGCTGTATTTATAAACTTAATTTATCGGAGATATAATACTTAGGTATTTGGGAAAGTGTGTTTTAGTCAGATAAATGAAGTACTTAAGGAAATCAAATATATTAACTCTACATTAAACCTAACTTCTTTATTTAATAAACAAAATAATAAGATTTGTAAGCTGAATTTAAAAGCTTAGATGAGAACTAGGATTTTGAATTTGTTACTTTGAAAATTGAATGTAACTTTTAAAACCAAAGGAATTTCTGGATAATCATTTCTGTACACAAAAGTAACCCTCATGGATATCAGAAAACTCCCAGGAGAGGTTCTATCTAAATGTGGTGTTACCACAAACCCAAGTCACTTAGCCTCTCCAAGTACCAGGTACTGGCAGCAGTTAAGATGGCCGCCACAGGTCAAATCAGAGCTACAGGCATGTTTTGGGGTTTTTTAAATTAGTTGGCAACATTTAAGATAAACTTGCACCTAAAAAGCCAGATTTGGGGCTTCTATGGAAAATCAGAAGATCTGGCAACAATAAAATCACATTTTCCATATGCTAACAGTTGGCTAGAGCTGAGTGGCTACCACTCCTTTGGTCATGTTCCTTCCAGTTTGCTGTAATCTTCACTCCTCATGTTGGTACCTTCCACCTGGTTTGTCTCTCTCACTTCTGTGACCTGTCTGGCCCACATAGATTTTTGAGTGTGTGACCCCTGAACTAGAGGTTGGTTCTCTGAGATTCCTATCAGCTGATGGGATAAGGGCTCAGGAAAAGAGCAGGCCTCGCCCTCCTCTCTATTCTCATCGTCCCCACTCCAGCTGGGCTATCTTTTCCCATCCGACCCGGCCCCAGGACAGGTTTCAGCCCCTACAGGAAGTATGTAAGAAGTTCCCAGGCTTGGATTTCTCCATGTTTGCTGCTCTTGACTATGACCAGACCGGTTCCAGGTCTTCTCTTGCCCACTTTGCCTGGGCTCTAACCTCCTGTCTGGGTTCCTGTGAACTTCCTGATCACCTTCGTAATTTGACCACCGCCTCTCTTTGGTGTGTGAGGGGTCTCAGGCTCTCTGTTTTATGAGGCTCCGATACCTGATTATACCTGATCTTTCTGGCTTGGTTGTGAATCTTCTGACTCAGACTCCCAAACCCAGACCCCCATCTCCACCATCCCTGCTCACTGTCTGGGCAATGTGGTTACTCAGCAGAGGGCTAGAAGCCAGATTGCTGAAGGTTCAGGAGACATGGGAGGTGAGGTTGGAAGAGTTTGGATTTTCAAGAGAAGGACAGAGGCAGAAGCCAACCACAGTTTCTGGAGGCAGCTAGTAGAAGGCTTTTTAGGTGAGGGAGGCCACCACATATTTGGAGGCAGAGGAGAAGACAGTAGGAGAGAGAATTTAAGTGTGGGAATAAGGTCTCAGAGGAGGCACAGGGTGATGGGATAGGAAGTAGCAATATTTGGTTACACTCAGGGAGATCCAGAAGCTCAGAAACATCTTAACACTTCAAGCAGTATAGGAAGGGGCACTGTCTATGATCCCCTAAAGTTATGGTTAAATAAATGATGCTAGTGGTTTGGAAAGTAGAAAGAGGGCATGGCCAAGATGTTGGGGCCACAGCCTGGGGCAGGAGGAATTTCCAGCAATGCAGCTGACACCCTCTCACAATATCTGTAGACGTAGCAGAAACATCTGAACCAGATGGTCATGAGGCTTGGTCAAAAGCCAGACCCAGTGAGGGTTGATTAATGGATCCATGTCAGCCTAGACTAGAGGGAAGTCTCCAGCAGTATGCCTTAAGGCCCAGTCTGGGCCTGTGTCCTGTCTGACATTTTTATTGACAACTGACCAAGGCAGCAGGCTCATCAAGTTTGCAGGTGATAGAGCCAGGAGGGGCAGCTAATACTTTGCATGAAAGAGTCAGAATTCAAAACGATTTCAACAGGCTGGAACACTGGGCTGGAACCAACAAGATTAAATTTAACAGGGATAAATGTAGAGTCCTGCACTTAGGTTAAAACAAAATCAATGACATAAGTACTGGGTGGGGGGTGGGCCCAGCTTGACAGCAGTTCATGAAGAAAAGACCTGGGGGGTTTAGTTGACTGCAAGCTCAATATGAGTCAACCATGTGATGTGACTGCTAAAGCTCTAATACAATCATGAATTGCATTAACCGAAAAGGAGCAGCCAGATCACAGAAGGCACTCACCCCACTGCTTTCTGAGATTGTCAAACCGCCTCTGGAATACGGGGTCCAATTCTGAGGTCCTTTTTTAAAGGAGGTCAATAACAAATGAGAAAATATTTTGGACAAGCAGCCAGCATGGCAATGAGCCTGAATACGGCCAGAAACTTGCCAGAAATTCTATGGTGCTGAGGTTCTGGAATGAAGGGCAGGGGTGTATAACTTGACCCCAGGTAAAGACAGTTGTATTTGGAGCCCTTTCCTGGGATTTGGGTGAAAATATGGAGGTCTACTTTTCCTCAGTTCCTATGGGTACCCAGAGGCATTGGCCTGTAAATCTCATCCCAGGGCTTCCTAAAGTCTTGGAATTATGGGTTACTTAGAAAGGATCTAGAATGGGGGTCAGTGTGGGAGTGGGTAGAAAACGGGGCAGTGAAGTGGGAAGGAACCTGCAAATTTGGACCTCAAGCACCACCTTTCCAGCGCTCTCCCCCGGGACGTGCAGTTCGCACTTTGGTCACAGCGTGGCGCCATCGCTCCACGTGGGGATCCTGAGCCCATGGCGGGAACGGAGGGGGCAGCAAGGCCGCAGCTGCGCTTCCCGCACTCCCCACTGCGGGGAGCCCGCGGGGCCCCTCCGCTTAGGCACAGCGGGCCCGGGACTCGTGTGCGGCAAGAAGCTCGCCCACGGCACAAACACACGTGGAATCCAGATGTGGCTTTTGTTAGGGCCGCGCATTACGGCCTGAGGTACTCTGCATGTGGCCTCTTATCTGTCTTCGCAAAGCCCACGATGCAAAGGGCTGTTCCTATGGCGGGAGAATTCTGGGCACCAAGAGCTCCACCTCCATCTCTATGGGGTCATGGAGGAGCCCGAATTCTCTGTCACTGACTGGCTGTATGACTGTCACCAACTTACCTAAGCTCTGTATGTCTTGGGTTACTTAACTGTTGGAAGTGGAATAACACTGCCAAGTTCATGGAGTTGTTAGGACTGAATGAGTCAGGCGTCTAGAACAATGATTCTGAACTTTTAAAGGAATCGCCAGAGGAGCTTGTTGAAAATGAAGGTTTCTGGCCCCACCACCAGTCATTTAGTAGTTCTGGATGGAGCCCAGGAATGTTTTTTAACCAGCTCCCCAGGGGATTCTAATGTCCATGGTCCTCTGACCACATTTTGAGAAACTGACCTAGGACATGCAAGGCTACCTAGTGCACATTAGTTCTCTTCCTTGGAGCCCCCAGAAGGAATAGTGTGGTGATCGTGGGGCTGGACTGACAAGTGTCCACAGGCTTGCTCTCCAGATGACTGTGGCCATGATGGTGGGAGGAGGTGGGTGGGTCTGGAGATGGGGACACAATATTTAAGCTCAAAATGGATGTTTGAGACCTAGGGGGATTGGATGTACTGAAGGTCATAGAAGATTTGGGGTGCTCCCCAGGAACAGGGAGCGCTTAGCGGCAGGGCAATGGGGGTGTGTTGGTGTACTGGAGTGTTGTGTGTAATGTGTTGTTGAAGGGAACGAGGTCAGAGTGTACTGAGAGGGAAAGGATGGGGTGGAATACTTTGGCATTTTCTTGGGGGGTTAGAGATGGAGGTTTGTTATATCATGATGCGGCCAAGAAGACGGGATGATGGCGACTGCGATGCTCAATGAAGCCCCGTGGGGGCAGCCATGCTTTGTGATTTGTGGTGAGGCCATGAGCCTAGGCTTCTGACTATTATTTTTTGGGGAGTAAGAAGGAAAGGGGATGCTCCTTAAGACCTTCTGGGGGAACTTTCCTGCCCCCAGGGTGGATATAGGTGAAGTGTGTGTCTGTGTGTATGGGGAGGGGAAGGTTAGCTTGTGCAATGAGATTTTCAAAAGGCCCTTCCTCGATTTCCTGACTGACTTGAGGAGAGGGAGTCAGTCCCCAGGATACCCTCCTCTGCTCTACCTCCACACACAGAATATCCTGTGACCCTCCTGGTTTCTTTTGTGGCTCAACTCCCAAAAAGGGGCACTCCTGTCAGCAACTCATGACATGTGGATGTCTACTAACAGAAAACACCTTCCAGAAACTCTGAAGACCTTCCCACAGGAACATTCTAGAGAGAATCCTCAAATTCCAAATCCTTGAACACTGGAGCTGGAAGAAAACTTAGATACCATCTGATATAGTCTCCTCCAGCTTGATCCTGGGGAACAGACACCTAGTGTGGACACCCTGCCTTCTAAGCCTCTGGGGATCCCAGAGCCTAGTGTGGGAGATGAGGTTTCACACATTCCCTAGAGAAAAGGGAGACACAGTAGAGCCAGGTAGTGGGTTGTGGTTTCTGCAGTAAACACCTAGGAGATCAGAGCTGGGTGAGCACCTACAAGAGAGGACTCCCTAGATCAGGGCAGCTAGAGCTGCATCTTAAAATGGGTAGGATTTATTTTTTAGGTTTTTTTTCTAACTATGATTTTATGAAAAATGAAAAAAAAAATATTGAGATGAGAGGGTGGAGCATGTTGATCTGTCTACAGGGGAGCAAAGCTACAGAGGCTTGAATCCATCTGAGGTTTGGAGAGCGGTAAAGAAACCAGCTTGGTTAGAGGGCTGAGACTGCTGTTGGGGCAGAGTGAGAGAGAAGGGCAGAGAGATCTGCTACAGCAGGAGGTGTGAGGCTGCAACCCAGAGGAAAGAAACTCAGGGCTGGGCTCAGTGGGGATTGAGGCTGGAGAAGCAGAAGAGAGCACCCCAGGAGACAGGGAGAGAGAAGAAGAGGGTTACAGGGCTGGGCGTGAACATGCCAGAGAGGCATTTCCCAGGTAAGCAGGAGTGGAACCAAGAGAGTGGAGTCGTTGAGATGGAGGGAGACACAGGAGAGGTGGTCACAGGCTGGAACTCTGAAGAGTTTGGGGTAGGAGGTAGGGGTGAGGACCCAGTGAAGGTCACTAGAGTTGGTGATTAAGAGGTCAGCGGAATGGTAGGGGTTAAAGAGTGAGTTAATGGAGAAGAAATAGGGGCAGCAGGTGTAGACAACTGTAAGTTATCCTTTGAGAAATACTCAGAGGACTGGAGACAGGCCTGTATTTTGAAAAATAAACTGCAGCAATGCTTTGTTAGCCAGGGAGAGAGGAGCAAATTTGCTGACAGAGGATGGAGGAGAAGGAGCCATCAGAGAGGAAGAGATTGAATCTACTAGAACAGGCACTTGGAAGAGCCAAGTTCTAGAAGAGAAAGGAAGGACAGGGAGTCAGAGCCTGGAAGAGGTCACAGCCTCTGAGAGATGGGAAGAAAGGGGTGAAGTCGTGGGGCTCCAGCTGGACCCGGGCTTTGATCTCCTAAAAGCAGGAGTCAAGGTTAGGTCAGCTCCCTCAAGTAAGGGTGGCCAGGGTGGGGCTGGGCTGGCAGAGGAAGGGGTGGAAGCAAAGGAGCAGTCTGGGCATCTGATGTATTGCCCAGTGGGGCCGGGATGCAGTGGACCTGGGCTGGGGTTTGCCTTGGGCCAGGTCTGATGCTCTGCTTCTGGGAGCAGGATGGAGCGAGAAAGTCACGGTGCGACCAGATTACAACAGTCTCAGGAGCCTGGAGGCCAGGACGCCATGACGGCAGTGAGGGGCCTCACTGAGGGAAGGGAGGGACAGCTGCCTGAGCCTGGCCCAGGAGGGCTTGATGGAACAGCGTGGGCAGCCATGCAGCATGGGAGTCAAGAGCCTGAGTTTAAATGTGAGGCATTGTCATTGTTACTCTTTTTACGTATCTGAGGTGGGTTCTGAGTAGAGAGGAGAACATAAGGAGATGCGGAAAGAGAGCATTGCTTTGTGCCAAACGCTGTTCTATATTAACTAATTTAATCCTCAGGAGACCCTTCCCATGAATTAGGCACTATTATTATTATTATTACCATTTTACAAATGAGGAAATTGAGGTTCAGAGAGGGGAAGTAACTTGGCCATGATCACACAGGTAGTTGGTGGCAGAGTTGGTATTTTCTGACTCCAAAGTCTGTGTTTTCTGCTATGCCTTTTTATCAGCTACTTACTAGGTATGTGACCTTGGGCAAGTTACTTAATTCCTCCCTCACTTTCCTCATCTGAAAAGTGGGGATAATAGTAATACTATCTCATAGATTGTTGGAGGATTAAATGAATTAATACACATATAGGACTTAAAACAGTGTCTGGTACGTACAGAGTGCTACTTAAGGGGACACTGTTATTACTATCATCGTTATTATTATCCGTACTCCTCACAGCCTCCAGGCAGAAGCGAAGGACTTTGAGGGAAGTGAAAGAAGGTGCTGGAGCATGTTGGTAATTTAGAGAGGCTCAGGGAGTGGAGGAAAGGTGAGTTTCCAATCAGTGGTTCTCAACCAGGGACATTTTTGCTGTCATTGAGGCCTGGAAGAGCCACTGGTTTTTGGTGGCCAGGATTCAGGAGTGTTAACAGTGATCAGCCATGTCCCAATTGAGAATGTGCAGGAGAAACTCAGCTGGAAAGGATGCTTGGGATTTGCCGCCTCAGGAGAGTAGCAGTTCCAGAGATTGGAGCAGCTTAAGCAAGTGTCGGGCATTTGGATTGAACTTGGAGGTCTGTGCGGGGCTGGGAAGAACCAGACCCTGTTGGAGGCAAGACTTCCTGGAGGGGAGGGTGGGGGTAGGGCTGCAAAGGTGGGCTGGGACCAAACTCCAGAAGGCCAGACTGAGGGGTGTGGACACTGAGCAGGAGAAATGGGGAGCTGGGGGTTCTGGACGAGGGGCATGACATATTCAGGAAGAGGGCTCATGCAGCCAGGGAAGAGGTTGGGTGAGGGGAGAATCTGGGGCCCATTAGGGGAGTGGGGCCAAACCTTGGCAGTAAAGGCACGTGAGCAGGGCTGGGTTTGGGGTTAGAGTGTGCAGTTAAGTGGCAACACTGAGGGACACTGGGAGGAAAACTCCTCGTGCGAAGATGCATGAATGAGAGTGGGCTGGACTGGGTCTAGCAGGCACCTAGCCTGAGAGGGAATTCTGGGAGAGGTGGGCTGCTTTGGGACCCAAGGAGGTCACAGTGAACTGAAGATGGTGATGGGGAGTCTGGGAGGAGATGTCTGGTGAGGTGCTGGAGATGCCAGTTGGAAGTCAGGACTGAAGGACCGATTTGGGAGTCATTAATCCATATCTATTGAGTACCGATGACACTCAATACACATATAAAATAGGGCCCCTTTGGGGGTCATTCCTATGGGGTTGCTAGTTGAATTTAAAGTCCTGCTTGTAGATAAGCTGGTCATGGAAGAGAGTGTGGAGGAGGAAGCACTGAAAACCTTCATACTGGGCCTGGGCCCCTTCTGCAGATAAGAGAGGAGGAGAGTTGCTGGGAGGAATCAGTCAGAGGGCGGAGAACTAGAAAAGCGTGGGGCGCTTCTGGGAGGGCATCACCAGCGCAGGTGCTGCAGAGAAGAGGCCTGGGGGCTGGCTGCTTCCAGAGCAAGTGACTTCAGGACAGCAGCAGGGTGGAGGCTGGAGACGAGCAATGGGGCCGCTGAGGGAAGGAGGCACTGGGTGAAGACAGCTGGTGGGCTGGAGGAGCTTGGGAATTCAAGGAGAGAGGGACGGAGCTGTGGCTCCCAAGGCAGGTTGAAGAGGGTGTATGTGAGAGAGAGGAAACACTGAGGCTGAGAGAGGGGGAGGAACAGGGGTGGAGCTTCTTCTCTGAGTTAGAGGGTTGCCAAGGAACCACCCCCACCTTAGGTACAAAGTGGATTTCTCCAGGCTTGATTCTCTGGCCTTTCTCTACCCCCCACCCCTCACTTATGCCCCAGCTGAGGCTATTTCCTCTGCCCTGGCCTCGAGGAACACAGAGACGAGGATAGCCTGTGTCCTGTGACTGTCCTGACTTATCTGGCTTTCCTACCCTGCCCTCCGGACTCAGAGATTCCAGACTCCTGTGCCCTCTGCCTTCCCTTCCCCGGGACAAAGTTCACCTCCCCTAAGGTGACATGACTGTAGAGTTCTTTCCTGCTTGCCATCCTCAGTGTGTGTGGGCTTTACAGAAAGCTTGTGGGCCACCCTGCGCCCTTTTCCCCTCCCCCCACCATCTTCTGCAACTCCTGTTACTCCTATTCAAGCCAGACTTGCCTTTTTTTGGCCGTTGCTTTGATCACAGTCCCTTCTGGGAAGTGGTGCCCTGATCCCTCCCCCACCAGCTCCCTGGCCCCTTTGAGTCTGTCACCAGAGTTAGGAATCAGCAGAGGATGTTGAAAACTCCTCTCCTCTAGGAATCCTCCTCCAAGTGGGCTCATTCAATTCTTATTGCTCCTTTCCTCTGTCAATTCTGCAGATGGGGGGTCCGCTCAGATAAGCTTGCAGATAAAAAGCAGCATGTGTCTGGTATCTTACTGTTTTGGAACCATGTTGCTTCTGTTGCATTGTAATATTCTGGAAGGGAACAAGAGGTCACCTAGTCTAGGGGTTTCAAAAAATGTTTTAAACTTTAGAACTTTCTATTCAATTTTGAAAAGATACACACACATAAAAACAGAGGTGCTATGGCTGAAGCTTGCTCACCCTTGCTCCAACCCTTGCCCATAGCAGCCTTAGATGCTCTTGAGAACCCTGAGAGCTCCACAGAGCACGTTTTGAAAGTCTGATGCCTTCGTCAACAGGTGAGAAAACTGAGGCCCAGAGAGATGAAAGGACTTGGCCAAGATCACACAGCAAGAGCAGAAACTCAGGATTTCCCCAAATTCCTCCCAGTTCTAGCATTCTAGGACTTATTAACTTCTAGCTGAGCTGTCCCTCTAGCGTTCTTTTGTGACTTTGTGTTTGGCATTCATTTACTTGGCAGATGTTTATTGAGCACCTACTATGTGCTGGGTACACAGTAGGCCCTCAGGACTATTAGGTACCAGTCCTGGGAGTCAGTGGAAGCAAAAGCAGACCCTGTCTGCCCTCATGGAGCTTTCAGTCTAGTGGTGAGGGCAGAAAAATTACCTCTGTGAGAAGATGATCAATGGTGTGACAAGGAGGGCTTGTAGGTGGGGTAGCAGTCCATCTGGACTGCTAGAACAAAAACACAATACACTTAGGTCTTACAAACAACAGAGGTTAATTTCTCACAATTCTAAAGGCTGGGAAGTCCAAGATCAAGGCACCAGCTGATTCAGTGTCTGGTGAGGGCCCACTTCCCGGTTCATAGACGACCATCTCCTCACTGTGTCGTCACATGGCAGAAGAGGTGAGGGAGCTCTCTGGACTTCCTTTTTTAGGGGCACTAATCCCATTCTAATCACCTCCCAGAGGCCCCACCTCCAAATACCATCACCTTGGGGATTAGGTTTCAATAAATGGATTTTGGGGGGACACAAACATTCAGTCCCTATCATGGGGATTCAACCTAGTTAGCAAGTGGACCTGTAGCCAAGAGCTAAAGGTAAACTAGGAGAATAGAGGAGAGAAGAGTGTTCCAGGTGGAAGGAGCAGCATGTGCAAAGCCCTGTGGCCTGACGGAGTGGAGTGGGACCAGAGAAGGCCAGTGTGGCTGGAGCGCAGGAAGCAGGCAGCCATGCTGGACAGGGCTGCACAGGCTGATACAGAGTGCTAGAGCTTTATTCTAGGATTAGATTTGCGTTTTGGAAAGATGTCTCCAGCTGTAAAAGGTAACTGAATGCCCCGTCCCCAACCCCATCCCGGCTGGGATCCTTTCATCCCATCTCCTTCTTCTGCCTGTTTTTCTGACTTCAGTTACATGCTGCTTGGGGTGTTCTTAGCAGGGCTTGCTTCCACTTCTTGTGGGATATGCATCCTGGCTCTAAGGTGTATGTGTGTGTTGTAGTGTGTGACTGTGTTGCTACTACTTCATTCATTCATTTAATAAATATTAAGTTATTAAGTGCCACTATGAGCCAGGTACTGTTCCATTATTGTTATGGGCATCCGACATGATGGGTGGTAGTATGTCCTGGTGTGTGGTGTTGGTGCATTGTGTCATCATGTGTGAGTGCTTGTGTGTGGATGTGTTGACCATGTGCTCTAAATGATGACCACTGTGGGTAACTGTGTTATCCCATGGCTCTCGGTGTAAGTCTCTTCTAAGTCTCATGGTGTGTGACTGTCATTGTGGTGTTGTGTATAACTTGATGTAACAACAGCAGTGGGGGTGGCTGAGGTGGTGAGTGGTTGTGTGTGTTGCTGTGCAATGTGAATGTAGACCCGTCAGTGTGTGGCATGCGTGCCCCAGCCAGGTGAGGCGCGGGTGGTGTGATGTGTCTGTGTGTCTGTGGGGGGTATAGGAGACCCCTGTCTCCTGCCGTAAATCCAGAGGAGAACAAGCTTCCCGGGCACTGTTGGAGGCGCTCTCCATGGCCCCTGGGATGATTGATGCAGGGAGTGGAGCCTCCGCCTGGCGCGCCCTGGGATATTGGGGAGCTCGAGCCTCCCCTGCTGGCGGGCACTGGAGGGGAGAGGGGAGATGGGGGCGACTGGGCGGATTGGGACTGGCCAGACGGGGCCAAATTAATAAAGAGGACCTGGGGGAGGGAAGGCCAGGGTGGGCAGCTGTGGCAGGCGGCGGCTGAGATGAAAGTGGCCCGACTGGCGGGCAGGCAGGTGGCCTCTCCCCTGCCCTGTCAGCACTTTTTAATGTCCCCTTGGTTAGAATGTGTGGGAGGAGTGAGGCCGAGGGAAGCTGGAGCTCACCTTTCCCAGGCCCTGGAGTGGGGGGAGCGGGCAGCCCTGAGGCCGAGTTTCTTTCCGTGAGGTGGGTAGGGTGGGAGGAATGCGGCTCAGAGGTGTGGCGAGAGGAAGAGCCTGGCTCCTGCCCCCTCTCTGTCCACTAAAAAGCGACCTTGGCTCAGTCTGTTCGGGGGAGGCAGGGTTAGGAAGCCACTGGAGAAACAGAAAACCAGAAAGGGCGGTAGAAGGGGATGACTGTATGTGAGGTGTGCGTGCCACACGCGGGTGACTGTTGGGGGTGTGGATTTGAGCCTACGTAAATCAGTGCGCGTGAGGCTGAGTGCGTGAGAATGTGTGAGCAAGACCGCACGTGTTTGTGTTTGTTCAGCTCTCTGCGTGTGGGAATTTAAATTTTAAATCAGGCGGCTGGCGTCCTGGCTTGGCCTGTTGCTGGTGTGTGGCTTTGGGCGGGTGATTTAACCTCCCTGAGCTCCGAGGCTTCATCTCTAGAGTAGAGACGAGGGCATCTGTTTCACAGGATGACTGTGGGGTAAACAGACTGAAATAAACGTCCACCTGCAAATCTCTCTGTAAACGTGCGGTATCACTGTTAATAATTGCGTGTGGGGCGTGTTGGGTGACTGTGTGTGATGGTGTGGGTGTGTCTGGAGCCTGAATGTCTTTGTGTAGCAGTCATAGTGGGGTCTGGGTGAGAGAACAAGTGTGACAGTAAGTGTGAATTCTATTCGTGATGAGTTTGTTGTGCCAGTGAGTATACAGGTGTTAGATGTGTATTTGGCAGTTGTAGTAAATATGTGAAAATACTGTGTGGATCCAAGAGTGCTGAGTGTGAGTGTCTTTATGTGACTGTGAATGTGTGTGTCTGTCTTTGGGTGTCCATATCACTGTGTGTATCTGTATGCAAGAGATTATTTTGTGTCTCGAGGTATATCTGAGTTGCCCTGACACCTGAGATGGACTTGTGCATCTTGGAGTGTGTGCTGCCTCTGGGGGGGCTGTGTGGGGTTGGGTTTAGTGTGTCTCTGTGCCCTGTGTGTGTCTCTGGGTGTGTGGCCCAATGCAAGTGTGGTTGAATGTGCCTTTGTCTTGGTCATGTGAGAGTGATGGCGGTATGTGGTGGTTTGGTGCGGCTGTGTGTGACTGTGTGTGTGTGTGTGTGCATGTGAGTGTGTGTTTGGTGAGCGGCTCTGCTGCCTTAAGCACCTTTCGAATACATTGGCCACAGCTCATTGAATCCTTTAACAATCTGACTCTGCTCTTCCTTCCCCGTTTTTTCTAATTCAGTTCCTCTTATTACAAAAATAAAAAATAAAGCGCTGCCCCTTTCCAATGGCTGGCCCTGCGGAGCCCCCGCCTCGGGACCAGCCTCGTTTCACTCCATTTCGGAGAAAACGGGATGTCGGTAATTTTAAAAAATATTTTCTACTTTATTTGGGATTTAATGTTCTTACAGAATCCTGCTGCCTCCCTCTATCCCCCACCCACCCCCAGCCCCACATGCAAGAGGCGTAATGGCCCGTTCAGCATATTAGGGGAGCCAGGCGCCTGTGTGTGTGTGAGTGTGTGTGCACACACACATACTTGGATAAAAACACACAGAGACCCACAGCAGACACACACAGGAATACACAGCAGCTCAAACATGTACTCAGACATGAACTCAAACACTCTATCCTAATACTCCAACACCACACAAAGACAGAGACCCATCCCCAGACAGTCTCATTCTGCAGGGAAACGCCGAGGAAGGAGCACTGTTGGGGGAGACCCTGCAGAGACATGAAGGGAACCAGACAGGCAGAAAGGAGAGGAAGAAGAGGGACATGTTCCCAGGGAGAGATAGATTGGAAGCAACTTCTGTGCCATACAGGAATGTGAGTAGAGTAGTTCAAGGGAATGAGAGGGGTTGATCATCCCTGGGCCAGGTGTTCCCCTTCTGTACAAGGGCACACTGCAAAGTCAAGAAGTCATTACTCAAGGTCATGCAGGGAGTTAAGACTAGATGTGGGAATGGAAATAAGAATCCTGGGCCATTTTTCCGTGCTCTGCTACTGGGGATCCCAGGGCAGTAAACTGTATGTGTGTGTGCATGTGTGTTTGTATGTAAGATGTGCTTTTGAACAGCACTGACTTAAATGCCATACACATATTAGGTTCAACAAATGTTTGCAGATGCTGGCAGGGCCTGAGTGTGGCTGTGTATGTCTGTAAATGTATATTTAAGGACCTTTGTGTGCACGCACATGGGAGCACCCATCGTGGTGTATGAGCCTGTGTAAGTGTGGCTATGTGTGCACATGTCTGTGCACAGGCTGTAAGCCCCATAGGGACAGAATCATGTATCCCCATCACCTAAAAACAGGCTTAGCTCATGGTAGGTACTGAGTAAATATTTGTTCAAAAGCAAATGAATGAATGAAATCACTCTGGGAGCTCAGGTGGCTTAGGGAGGGCCTGACCTCCACTGGCAGAGACCACGAGCAGCTCAGCCTCTGGGCAGGACCTGGGAAGAGAGGAGATGGTACACCATGGTGGGGGGCGGGGTGGGAACTCTGGCGATGTGTCCCTGCTGCCATCTCTCTTGCTAGGAGATGTGGGCCTTGTGGTCTGTTTTGTCCAGAGTGATGAGTTTCAAGAGTTATTTCAGACTATTCTGGGGTGGGGGGAGGAAAGAAGATACCCATTTGTTAAATATAGGACAGGTGAAGGGGAGAAGGGCAGTAGTGGACAGAAACTCAAGATGGATGGAAGGACAGAGATAGATAGACATACTGACTAAACACTGATTAATAGATTTATTTATAGACAAACCAAAAGACAAATAGAGACACAGATAAATAGATGTACACATAGACACAGTGACTGACATGAATAGGCAGGCAGGCAGACAATCTCCAGGAATGACTGACAGAGCAACAGACAGGCAGACCAATCGATTGACAGATGGACAACTGATTGCACAGAGAAGATGGATGTATAGCTCAGCATACAGAATGGGACTACATTCCAACAGCCATGTCCCACATTCCATCCTCCTCCCTTCCTAATGGAACCCACTTTTTTGTTCAATGTTTGAAGACCAAGTGCTTTGGGGGGGGTTGAACCCCTCCCTTGCCCCAGAGGTAAATATTAGTTAGTCCAGGGAAATCATGGTAATTCCATTCCCCTTGCTGGGGATTGATTTAGGAATGGATATGTGATACAATTCTGACCATTGAAATGTGGGAGGAAGTCTGTTAAAGAGTCTTTGGGGAAAACTTACCTCACACTTACAAAAGGACCTATGGAAGAGATGTGCCCCCCCTTTCCTTCTGGATTTTGGACTTTGCTATGTGAAGATGTAATGTGCTGAGCTGCTGCAGCCTTTTTGAAACCCTGAGGTTCCTCCTGAGTCAAAAGCTGACATGCCAAGGATAGCAGAGGAGAGATGTGAAAAGAATCTGGGTGTTGGATGATGCTACTCAGCCACATTAACCAATCTGGGAATCTCCCTGCCCCCGAACTTCTTGTTACATGAGATAATATTTTTCTTATCATCTAAGCCACTTTTGGTAGAGTCATCTGTAACTTGCAGCCAAAAGCATGCTAACTGCTATTCAAATCAACTGACAAATTGGTAGACAAATAATGGAGAATTGGAGATGCACATGAGTGGAGAGACCAACCAATAGACAGAAAGACATACAGATAGAAAGATGACCATAAACCAAAAGTTAGACAATAAACAAATTCTTCAACTGACAAAGAGATAGGCTGATGGTTTGTAGATGGATACTAGGTAAGCAGACAGATGGGCAGAGGTGGATTAGACAAATGGAAATATGGACTGGACCATGGGAGGAATAAATGGAAGTTCTGGCAGGTGAAGACATATGCAGGCAAATAGGCCCCTGACACCTTCTCCAGAAAACCTTCCCTGACCCCAATCTGATTGGGATTCTCCTTCTCAGTGTTCCCGTGGCCTCCTGTACACAATGCCGTTTCAGCCCTCACCCACCGTGTGGGGAAAGTTGGTTTCCTTGTAACTCTTCTTCATGGTAAGTTCCAGGTCACAAGTTCCTTGAGGATAGGAATCACCTCTTACTAACCACCTTTACTATCCCCAGACTACCACAGAGCTGAGCACACAGTAGGTGCTCAATAAATATTTATTGAATGAATGAATAGCTATAGATGGGTGATAGAGGGAAGGGAGGATGAAAGGAAGGGAGGGAGGGAGGAAGAAAGGAAGGAAGAGAGGGAGGGAGGAAGGGAGTGATGGAGGGAAGAAAAGTAGGAAGATGGACAAAAAGTTGTACAAATAGCTAAATGGAGATGGACAGAATGGAATTTGGCAGGCGGGTTGACAGACCATCAGAGAGGCAGATAGATAGTATGTTCATGTATGTACCAACTCCAGACAGATGAACAGAGAAACAGAATGATCAGTAAAGAGACAAATGGAGGTGTGTGTGTGAGGGAGAGAGAGATTGAGAGAATGAGTATGGATAAACAGATCACTAACAGGCAGGCAGGAATAATATGGATGGATGGATGGTCAGCCAGGTGGTTAGATAGATCAAAAACAGGTAGAAAAACAAATAAGTGGTCAGGTGGACAAAGACAGACAGTTAGTCAAACCTAGGACATGTAGATATCCGGCTAGTTAAACAAAATAAAAAGCAAAAAGAGAGAAATGGGTACATGAATGGATGGATGGAGAGATGGACAGAAAGATAAACAGATAAATTGGGGAGCAGACAGTTGGAAAGACAACCAGACTCAGTGACCCCGATGTTTATGTTTATCAACTGTTAGATACTTGTTTCTATTAATTATGTAATTTCCTTGCTTGGGAAAAATTCTGTCTCTTTCCACCCACTCCCTCCCTCCCTATCTCCCTCTCCCCCCCACACTCTATCCTACCCCCTCTCTCTCTCTGTCTCTCCCTCTCTCCCACTTTTCCTCTCTCCTTCTCCTTCTCCCAAGTCCTCCCTCCCTGCCTTCTCCCCACCTCTTCACCTGCTTCTGTCTTTAAGAGTCCCCATACCCATGGCTCACCCTCTGCCCCCCATAATAAGGCACCTCATTTGTGTGACAGAGGCTGCCTCAAGCAGGGCCTGGATCTGAGACAGTGAAGGCACATGGGAAGGCAGAAAACCTCCTCTCACCTCACCTCTACCCTCAGCAACCCCAGGCAGGCTTTCTCTAAAACCCAGCAACTCAGTCCTGGCCTAGGGTTCCTTTTGGACCAACCCTCTCTTCATCCTCCCTGCCAGAGATTCCAAAACCCTGGGGTTAGGACTTTGAAGTCCTCCTCTGAGACCTGTTCATTTTCCAGGCTCCGGGGACTTGCATTTTTGGTAAGGGGCACGGAAACAGTGGCAGATATAGATGGCAGCAAGGGAGGGGGATCCACCAAGCTCCTCAACTCAAAACCTTGGTTCTCTCCATATTTTATGCCCATCTCAGTTATTGGCCACTTTCTGAGTCTCCTCTGAGTCTTTCAATTCAATAAATAATTCTTGAGCTCCGATGGTGTACGAGGTACTGCCTGGTGCTGTGGGAGACAGATGGGGAAGAAGACGAGTCCCTCTCCTGGAGGCATCTTCTCTAACAAACTAACAATTTTGTGAGTCGTTTTACATATCACAAATATTCTACCCTGTTAGTGGGTAGAATTATCCTCATTTTGAAAATAGGGAAGTGGAGACTCAGTTCAAGTAACTTGACCAAATATACACTTGAGTAAGAGAAGGAGCCAGATTCCACCCAGGTCTATCTGACTCCAAATCCTGGGCTCTCTCCTGTAGACTGTGCTGCTGCCTACTGGGTATAACATTATCAGTGTCTGTCTGTCCACCCCTGGTATGGATAATGCACTAACGTGTATGAAAACAATTTGGAAACTGGACAGCACTTCTGCAAATATAAGGCACCACATTGGTATCATCATTATTGATCACCCAGTATCTTAAAATCCCTTCCTTGGCATCTGTTATGTTCCTTCCCTAACCTCAGGCCACTTCTTCCTTGCTTCTGTCACCTGCTCCTCCTTTTCTTCCTGTCTCCTGAGGATAGGTTTTCTCTAAGTCCCCACTTATTGCCTTCTGTTCTTTCCTCTCTAAATCCCCTCATCCTACAACTTCAGCTATGACTTCCAAGCAGGTGGCTCTCAAATCTATGCTGTTGGCCCTCCCTATCCACGAATTCCTCATCTGCAGACTCAACCAACTGCCAATGGAAAAGCCTACAATAATTGCGTCTGTACTGAACATGTGCGGACTTTTTTTCTTGTTATTATTCCCTAAACAGTATACCATAACAACTATTTACATAGCATTTACATTGTGTTAGGTATTATAAGTAATCTAGAGATGATTTAAAGTATATGGGAGGATGAGCATAGGTTATATGCAAAAACTACGCCATTTTGTATAAGGGACTTGAGCATCCGCAGGTTCTGGTATCCGCAGGGGTCCTGGAGCCAATCCCCCTCGATACCGAGGGACAACTGTACTACAGTCTAGAGCCTTATTTCAACCATCTGCTGGGAGTTTATCACCTAAATCAGTGGTCTCCGACTTTGCTCTGTATCAGGATCACCTGGAGTGTGTGTTAAAACACAGATTGCTGGACCCCACTCCCACAGTTTCTGATTCAGCAGGCCTGGGGTGGGGCCAAAGAATATTATTTTACAGCATTATACAAGGTATAACTGACATACAATAAACTTCACATATTTAAAGTGAACAATTTGACAAGTTTTGACATAGCAGCACACTCATGAAACCAACACCACAATCAAGATAGTGAACATATTCATACCCCCAAAGTCTGCTTGTTTCCCTTTATGATCCCTCTTTCCCTCCCCTCAACCTGCACCCTCATCCTCAGGCAAACTTTAACCTGCTTGTGTCACTATAGATTAGTTTACATTTTGTAGAATTTTATGTAAGTGGAATCATATAATATGTACTCTTTATTGTTTCTGGCTTATTTCACACAGCATCATTATTTTGGGATTCATCCATGTTGTTGCATGTATCAATAGCTCATTGCTTTTCATTACTGAGTAGTAGTCCATCGTATGACCACACAGCAGTTTGTCTCTCCTTTTGCTAGTTGATGGACATTTGGGTTGTTTCCAGTTTGGGGCTATGACAAATAAAGCTGCCAAGAACATTTGTGTAAGAATCTTGGTGCTTTTATTTCTCTTAGAAGTGGAATGGCGGGGTCATATGGTAAGTGTATGTTTAACTTTATAAGGAACTGTCAGACTGTTTTCCAAATTGGTTGTACTGTTATACACATCCACCAGCAGTGTATGAGAATTCCAATTGTTCTACATCCTTGCCAATATCTGGTATGATCGGCCTTTTTAACCTTAGCCATTCCAGTGGGGATGTAGTGGTATCTCCTTGTGGGTTTAATTTGCATTTTCTTAATAACTAATGATGTTGAGCAGCTTTTCAGGTGCTTATTTGCCATCCATATATCATCTTGGGTTAAATGTCTGTTCAAACCTTTGGTTATTTTAAAAACTGGATTGTTGTCTTCTTAAAAACTGGATTGTTGAGCTGTAAGTGTTCACTATATATTCTAGAACGTATGTGCTTTGCTGGATATATGTTTTACAAATAATTTTTCCTGGTCTATGGCTTACTTCTTCATTTATTAAAGCAATATCTTTTGAAAAGCTAATATTTTTAATTTGATAAAGTCCAATTTATTGATTTTTTTAAATTGTTTGCACTTTTTTGGTCACATTTAAGAAATCTTTGCCAAACCCAAGGTCACTAAGATTTTCTCCTATGTTTTCTTATACAAGTTTTATGGTTTAGCTGTTATGTTAGGTCTAGGACCCTCTTCAAGTTAATTAAGGGTCAAGGATATATATACATATATATATGTATATATATTGCATGTGGCTTGTTCCTGTATCCACTTGTTCCTGTATCATTTGTTGAAAAGATTATCCTTTCCCCCATTGAATTGCCTTGGCACTTTTGTCAAAAATCAACTGACCATTTATGTGTGGGTTTGTTTCTGGACTCTCTATTCTACTCCATTGTTCTGGTTTTCTATCTTGATACCAGAACCACACTGTATTACTATATCTTTATAAGTCTTGAAATCGGTTAGTGTAAACCTTCCAACTTTATTTTTTTTCAAAGTTGTTTTGGCTATTCTAGGACCTATATATTTCCATACACATTTTAGAATCCATTTGTCAATGTCTACAAATAAAAAGCCTGCTGGGATTTTGAGATTGCAGAATCTATAGATCAATTTCGGGAGTATTGACATCTTAACAATATTGAGTCTTCCAATGCATGAACATAATATTTCTCCATTTATTTTGGTCTTCTTTAATTTCTCTCAGCAATGTTTTATAGTTTTCAGAGTACAGGTCTTACACATCTTAGGTCAAATTAATCCCTAAATATTGAATTTTTTTGATGCTATTGTAAATGGTATGTTTTTTTTAATTTCTACTTCCTATTGTTTATTGCTAGTATATAGAAATACAATACAGTCATGCACCACATAAAAACATTTCAGCCAAGGACAGACTGAATATACAATGGTGGTCCTGTAAGATTAGTACTGTATAGCCTAGGTGTTTAATAGGCTATACCACCTAGGTTTGTGTAAGTACACTCTATGTGATGTTATGTATATATAATGTAATACCTAGGGAAACCACAAAAAAACCCCACTAAAATAGTATCAAAGAGATACACTCAAAAACCTCATAGAAAAATAAAAGCAGAATTCTAAAAAATGTTCATGTAACCTACAGAAAGGCAGGGAAAATAAAAGAGAAATGAAAACCAGAGAAAATGAAAAACAGAAAGCCAGAGAAATGAAAAACAGAAAACAAAAAATAGAAGGGCAGACTTAGGCTGTAACATATCAATAATTACATTACATGTAAATGGTATAAATACACAAATTAAAAGACAGATTGGCAGAATTGATTAAAAATCATGGCTCAGCTATATGCAAGAAATATACAAGAAACTCACTTCAAATGTAAA
Organism: Tapirus indicus; assembly: GCA_031878705.1. NCBI lineage: Eukaryota > Metazoa > Chordata > Mammalia > Perissodactyla > Tapiridae > Tapirus > Tapirus indicus. The sequence continues at coordinate 28,907,198 of CM062921.1, read as the reverse complement.
ATATAACCTACATATATAGGCAGGTTGAAAGCAAAAGGATGGAGAAAGATATATCATGAAAATCTTAATGAAAAGAAAGCAGGAGTCCATATGTATATCAGTCCATAGGCCATATTAATATCAGATAAAGTAGACTTCAGAGCAAAGAAAATTGCCAGAGACAGAGAGGGATATGATATAATGATGAAAGGGTCAATTCACCAAGAAGACATACAGTCCTAACTGTGTACACACCAAGAAACAGTGCTGCAAAATATGTGGTACAAAAAATAATAGAACTGAAAAGAGAAACAAATAACTATAGTTGAAGACTTCAACATCCCCTCTCAATAACTGATAGAACAACCAGAAACATCAGAACTCAACACCATCAACCAACAGGATCTAACTGACATTTATAGAACACTCTATCCAAAAACAGTAGAATACACATTATTTTCAAGTATACATGGGACATACACTAAGATAGACCATATCCTGGGCCATAAAAGAAACCTCAACAAATTTAAAAGAATTAAAATCATACATAATGTGTTCACTGACCACAACTGGAATTCTTTTAATGGAATCAGTAATATAAAGATAACAGAAAACTCTTCAAACACTCGAAAACAAAACACACTTGTAAATAATCCACGGGTCAAAGAGGAAGTCTCAAGGGAAATAAAAAATACATTGAACCAAATGAAAATGAAATTACAACATATCAAAATTGGGGGTCCACAGCTAAAGCAGTATTGAGAGGAAACTTTATAGCACTAAAGTCATGCATTAGAAAAGAGGAAAAGTCTCAAATCAATACAAGCTCCCACCTCAACAATCTAGAAAAAGAAGAGCAAAATAAACACAAAGGAAGAAGAAATAATAAAGACAAGAGCAGAAATCAGTGAAATTGAAAACGGAAAAATAGAGAAAATCAGTGAAACAAAGAGCTGGGTTTTTTTAAAAGATCAATAAAACTGACATGCCTTTAGTAAGACTGACAAAGAAAAATGGAGAGAAGACACAAATTACCAGTGTCAAGAGGATATCATTACAGACTCTGCAGACATTGACTAGATAAGAGAATACTATGAACAACTCTACATGCATGCATTTGACAATTTAGATGAAATGAAAAAATTCTTAAAAAACAAATTACCACAACTCACCCAATATGAAACAGATCATTTTAATAGCCTTATTAACTATGAAATTGAATTGATAATTTTAAAACTCCCAAAAAGGAAATTGCCAGGCCCGACAGTTTTACTGAGGAATTCCACCAAATGTTTAAGGAATAATAAACAGCAGTGCTATAAAATCTCTTCCAGGAGATAGAAGATGAGGGAACACTTCCCAATTAATTTTATGAAGCTAATATTACCTGGATATCACCAGACAAAGACAGTACACACACATAAAAACCACAGACCAACATCCCTCTTGAATGTAGATGCAAAAGTCCTCAACAAAATACTAGCAAAATAAAAATCCAGCAATACATAAAAAGAATTGTATACCACAACCAACTGGAGTTTATTCCAGGCATGAAAGGCTGGTTCAATATTAAAAAATCAATCAATGTATTCTACCCTATTGACAGGCTAAAGAACAATCCCATGGTTATATTAGTTGATGCAGAAAAAGCATTTGCCAAAATTCATCACCCATTTATCATAAAAACTCTCTGAAAAATAGGAATAGAGGGGAACTTCCTCAATTTGATAAAGAGCATCCACAAAAATCCTACAGCTAACATAGTACTTAATGGTGAAAGACTGAATGTTTTCCCTCTAAGACTGGAAACAAAGAAAGGATGTCCACTCTCACCACTCTTTTTCAACATAGTGCTTGAAGTTCCAGCCAGGGCGATAAGACAAGAAAAGGAAATAAAAGGCATACAGATCAGAAAGGAAGACATTACTGTCTACTTAGGAAACCCCAAGGAACCTACAAACAAGCAAACAAAAACCTCCTAGAACTGAGTGAGTTCAGCAAAGTTGCAAGATATAAGATAAATATAGACAATCAATTGTATTTCTGTATACTAGCAATGAACATATGGACACTGAAATTTAAAATAAAATACACTTATAATCTGTCAAAAATAAAATGAAATACTCAAGTGTAATTCTAACAAAACATGTGCAAGACTTGTATGTTGAAAACTATACAATGAAAGAAATCAAAGAAGATGTTTTAAAAAATGGAGAGACATACTATTTTGGAAGACAATATAGTAAATTGAAAGACTTAATATAGTAAAGACGTCGATTCTCCTCAAATTGATATACAGGTTTAACGTAATTCTTATGAAATCCCAGCAAGATTTTTTTTTGAGTAAATATAGATGAGATTATTGTAAAATTTGTATGTAAAGGCAAAGGAACTAGAAAAGCTAAAACAATTTTGAAGAAGAGGAATAAAGTGGGAGGAATCAATCTATACGATTTCAGGACTTATTATATAGCTACAGTAGCCAAGACTGTGTGGTATTAGTAGAAGTATAGATACATAAACCAATGGAACAGAACAGAGAATCCAGAAATAGACCACACAGTTATGCCCAGCTGATTTTTGACAAAGGTGCAAAAGCAATTCAGTGGAGGAAAGATAGTCTTTTCAACAAATGGTGCTAGAGCAAATGGATATCCATAGGTTAAAAAAAAAAAAAAAAGAACCTTGACCTAAATGTCACAGCTTATACAAAGATTAACTCAAAATGAATCGCAGATTCAAATGTAAAATATGAAACTATAAAGCATTTAGAAAAGAACATAGGAGAAAATTGTCAGGATCTAGGACTAGGCAAAGAATTCTGAGACTTGACACCAAAAGTATGATCCATACAAGGAAAGATTGATAAATTGGACTTTATCAAAATTTAAGACTTTAGCTCTGTGAAACACCCTGTTAAGAGGATGAAAAGACAAATTACAGACTGGGATAAAATATTTGCAAATGACATCTCCAACAAATGTTAGTATCTGGAATATAAGGAACTCTTAAAACTCAATGTTAAAAAAACCAAGAAATCCAATTAGAAAATGGGCTAAAGACATGAAGAAAAACATTTCACCAAAGAAGGTGTACATATGTGCTATGTATACACGTATAGTAACTAATCACATGAAAAGATATTCAGGGTAATGAAAAAACAAAAACAAAACTACAATGAGAGATCATTATACACCTGTCAAAATGGCTTAAAAGAAAAAAATAGTGACAATACCAAATGCTGACAAGCATGCAGAGAAACAATCACTCGTACATGCTGGTGAGAATGTAAAATGGTAGAGTCACTCTGAAAAATAGTTTGGCAATTTCATTTAAAAAATTAAACATGCACTTATCATAGAACCCAGCAATTGTACTCCTAGGCAAACCTGTACACAATTCTTCATAGTAGCTGTATTCATCATAACCAGAAACTGGAAAGAATCTAGATGTCCTTCGGTGTGTGAGTGTTCTTCAATGGGGAAATAAACTGTGGTACATCCCCACCACAGAATATGACTCAGCAGTAAAAAAGGAGTGAACCATTAAAATACGTCACAACCTGGATGACTCTCCAGAGAATTATGCTGTTTAAAAAAAAAGTCAATCTCAAAAGGTTACATACTGTTTGATTCCATTTATATAATATTCTTGAAATGACAAAAGTATAAAAATAGAGAACAGATTTATGGTTGTCGGAGGTTAGGGAGGGAATGAGGGCTGGAGGGAAGTGGGCGTGGCTATAAAAGGACAACGTGAGAGGTCTTTGTGGTGATGGAAACGTTCTGTACCATGACTGTATCAGTGTTAATATCTGATTTGTGATATTGTTCTATAGTTTCGTAAGATGTTACCATTGGGTGAAACTGAGTAAAGTGTGTTGTATTATTTCTTACAACTGCATGTGAATTATCTCAAATAAAAAGTTTAATTTTAGGGGGCTGGCCCAGTGGCATAGCAGTTAAGTTCGCGCTTTGCGCACTCTGCTTCGGTGGCCCAGTGTTCGCAGGTTCAGATCCCAGGCGCGGACATACACACCGCTTATCAAGCCATGCTGGGGCAGCCATCCCACATATAAAGTAGAGGAAGATGGCACATTGTTAGCCCAGGGCCAGTCTTCCTCAGCAAGAAGAGGAGGATTGGCAATGGATGTTAGTTCAGAGCTAATCTTCCTCACCAAGAAAAAAAAGTTTTAATTTAAGTTTAAAAAATGATCAAGGATGGCGCAGCGGTTTAGTCCGCGCTTGGCAGCCCGGGGTTCGCGAGTTCGGATCCCGGGCGCCCGCGGACGCGCACTGCCTGTCAGCCACGCCGTGGCGGCGTCCCATATAAAGTGGAGGAAGATGGGCACGGATGTTAGCCCAGGGCCAGTCTTCCTCAGCAAAAAGGGGAAGATTGGCAACAGATGTTAGCTCAGGGCTGGTCTTCCCCACAAAAAAAAAAAAAAAAAAAAAAAAAAAAAAAAATGATCAAGGAAAATGAGCACTGCTTTGCATGAGCCCTTCATAGACCTCACCCTGGGAGATGGGCACAGCTGAATAAATATACAGAATTACAGAAGGTCTAAATAAATGCATGTATGATACGTACCAAGGCATTCTATGATCCTTGGAGCTCCTCCTTAATGCCAGGGAGGGCAGCCATGTCCCCTCTAACACTCTTTGGGATTTTGTCAATGCTGGGACCTGAAATTAAGGGAACCATAGGGCAAAGATGGAGGGCAAGTTTCGGGTTTTTATGTTAGAGGAAGATCTGAAAGAAGTTGAAGGACAGATGTGAGGGAGGACAGAGCCAGTTCAGGAGTCACCTCCTCCAGGAATCCTCTGCACAGTTGCCTAAGTTAGACATACCCTCCCCTCTGCTTTATTAACCCACATTCTAATCTACTGTGATCAATAACTTAACGTTTCTGTCTCCCCCTCTGGACCGCACATTTCTAGAGAGCTGGGATCACCTCTCAGTTTGCCCCTGCATACTTTAAATGTTTTATCTTTAGATTAAAACAAATAAAAGAATAGTTGCTCCCCAGTTTTTAGATGTAGGGCCAAGACCTATCTTTGTGCACGGGTGTGCTGATTGGCCTCCCACCGTCATCCTTCTTGCATGAGCCACACCCAGAATGCATTGACTGCCATTTTCAGTTTTGATTTCTTTAACATGGATTGGAAACTGAAAAGTATTTGAGAAACAATTTGAGTGCAGAATCCTAGACTTTTTATGATTTTTTTCCCTTCTTTTCCAGTTGTCTCACCAGTACATAATTTGCTAACAAAGTTTTTTAGCAACTTGCTGTTATGGAATCTTTCCAAACAGCAACATTAGTTTTGCACTTATATTTTATTGGTTTATGTAACATTTAGTTAAATTGTATAATAAGAATAATATGCACAGCTGGAATAAACAGGCTGAGTTAAAAACAAATGACTCTCGGTAAGCATGCAACAACCAAATGGGGGGAGCACAAGTGCACGGTGTCCTCGCCGTGAACACGTGATGAGCCATGAGTGTAAGTCAGTTGTTTTACAAAGGAATTGATGGTGCCACTTAAGCCAGTGAGTAGGTAAGTGCAGGTTGTTGAAAGTTCTATTTTAATAACATCAGTAATAATAACCAACGTTTATGAGTACTTACTTCGTGCCAGGCACCATGCTAAATGCTTCTATACATATCTCAGTTAATCGTTACCTCAAGGAAGTATTATCATCCCCATTTTATAGATAAGGAAACTGAAGCTGAATGAAGTTCAGTAACTCTCCCAAGGTTTCAAAGCTATTAGGTGGTAGAGCTGAGTTTCTGTCCAGTTCCAAATCTGTGCTTTTATGCACTACACTGTCTTATTTCTGTATTTGTCTTATGATGCACAAATGAATGCAGGCAAGTATGCAGAGGACAGGGAAAGGCTAGAAGTTGGGAAACATTTCTCTGCAGTTGGGAAAGTGTCCCTTGAAGATCCTTGGCTCGTTCTTGGCAGTTTCCTGAGATGAGAGGTTCCTAAGGAGAGGGTTGGATGTTCTTAGAGGGGTTGGGGTGAGAGGAGGCTCACTGAGAGTGATGGAGGAAGCCTACACTTGGTGCTGGAACATGTCAGTTCCGTCTCCTGTATCTATTCCTGACTTCTGACCGCCATCACCATTGGCCTACCTTTAGTTCAATCCTGGTTTCTTTTATTTCAGTTGAATCTGGCTGGAATTTTTAAATCTGAATTACAAAATAAAAGGAAAAATAACAAAGCTACACTCTCAATGCCTGGCCTCGTGACCCCACTGTATTAGCAAATGAATCACAGGCCAACTTAGCTGCCAAAGTTTATGGACTAAACACCTCTCCATTTCAAGTTCTCACTTCAGCCTGGGTGGATCAAGCATGACGGATTCAGACTAGCACTGTAGCTGGACCTGGGGGGCATCAATTCATCCCCAGACCTCCTTCTTAGCTGTCCTCTCTGAGTATTTGTCCTCTGGCCTCTGAGCCCTCGGGGTCCTGGTCTCCTGGTGAGGAAGAACAGTCAAAGCCTGGCTCATCCTATGTTGGATTTCAGTCCCTCTCCCTTTTTCCCCCCATCCATCCCCATTTCTCATGCTTCTTGGTAACTCTTACCCTTAGAAGAAGAGGCCCTGCTCTCACCCTCAGGCCCATTTCTCTCTGTCCTCTTAAATCATGTTAACCTGAAACACACCTACTGGCTGAGGTTGAAGCTAGCTTTCTTCCTCACTCAGGTTCCTAGCTGAAATTTGGGTCTGGTCTCTCCTCTGCCTTGTGCCTTAGAGATGGCACCGTGCTCCTGGTGCCTCAGTGTCTCCTGTTGGATCCCTTCCATGGCCTAGAGCGGATTCCTCTACCTCCTGTAAGTGGTTCCTCCTGCCTGGAGTGCCCCTCCCTCCTTTCTCACCTGACTACATTTTAATTATCCTCTTGAACACAGCTCAGATGTCATCTCCTCCAGGAAGCTTCCCCAGTTCCACATCTGCTTGTTGGGTGCCTTTTCTTTGCGTTGAGTGCCTTCTGAGCCCTTAAAACACTATACGGAAATTGACTCTTTGCTTGTGTGTCTCCCTCTCTGGGCTCTGAGCCCTGAGAAACTATATCTTGTTCACTGGTGTGTCCCTAGCACCTAACAGTGTTTGTCATACAGTAGACTGTTGTTTACTTAATGTATTAATCAATTATGGATTAAACCCTTCAGGTTTAAAAATCTAACCTGCTACCCATCAACTTTCATCTGATGTATAAGAATGGTTCTGTCTCCCTGGTCATGTGTGGAGCAGAATGACTCTCATCCCCTGACCCTAGTGAATGAGCAAGTGCAAGTCACCCAGCCACCCTCCTCCTCAATAGACTCATTCTTCATGGGTTCCCAGAAACCTTCTGGCTGCCTATTTATATAGATTTTCCAATATCAAAATACTCTGTACACCATCAACAAAATGAAAAGACAACCTAACAATTGGGAGAAGATGTTTGCAAATCATATATCTGATAAGGGCTTATTAACCAAAATATGTAAAGAACTCAGGCAACTCAACAACAAAAGAACAAACAACCCAATTTAAAAAATGGGCAAAGGATCTGAACATTTTTCCAAAGAAGACATACAGATGGCCAACAGGCACATGAAAAGATGTTCAACATCACCAATTATTAGGGAAATGCAAATCAAAATTACAATAACATATCACCTCACCCCTGTCAGAATGGCTATTATCAAAAAGACAAGAAATAACAAGTGTTGGAGAAGATGTGTAGAAAAGGGAACCCTCTTTACACTGCTGGTGCGAATGTAAACGGGTGCAGCCACTATGGAAAACAGTACAAAAGTTCCTCAAAAAATTAAAAATAGAACTACCATATGATCCAGCTTTTCCACTTCTGGGTATTTATCCAAACAACACAAAAACACTATTTTGAAAAGATATTTGCACCCTTATGTTCATTGCAGCATTATTCACAATAGCCAAGACTTGGAAACAACCTAAGTGCCCATTAATGATGAATGGATCAAGAAGGTGTGGTATATATACACAATGGAATACTACTCAGCCATAAAAAAAGATGAAATCGTGCCATTCACGACAACATGGAGATTAGATTGGTGGTTACCAGAGGGGACTGGGGAAGGGGGAGGGCAAGAGGAGTAAAAGGGCACATGTGTATGGTGACAGATGATAATTAGTCTTTGGGTGGTGAACATGATATAGTCTATACAGAAATCTAAATATAATGATGTATACCTGAAATTTATATAATTTTATAAACCAATGTTACCTCAATAAAAAATAAAGTGAGTCTCTTTTTTTTTTGCGAGGAAGACCAGCCCTGAGCTAACATCCGTTGCTAATCCTCCTCTTTTTGCTGAGGAAGACTGGCCCTGGGCTAACATCTGTGTCCATCTTCCTCCACTTTATATGGGATGCCGCCACAGCATGGCTGACAAGCAGTGCGTCGGCAGGCGCCCGGGATCCGAACCGGCGAACCCCGGGCTGCCAAGCGCGGACGAAACCGCTACGCCACCGGGTGGCCCCAAAGTGAGTCTCTTATAGACAAAAAAAATACTCAGTATGGGTGATGTATTAGTCAGGATAAACTAGGTTATGCAGCTGTAACAGTCCCCAGTCTCAGTAGTTTAGGGCAACGAAGGTTTATTTCTCACTCACACAATGTGTGCATTATGGTTGAGCTAGGGGCTCTGCTTTGTAGTGACATCTCTCAGGGACCCAGCACTAAGAAGTCCCATGGTTAAAAAAAAAGTTAAAATCCTGTTTCCCAAATTATTTGACTATTGAACCCTTTTTCTTATGTAACACCTATTTATATCTTATGGATCTCATGCTCAGAAATGCCAGTCTAAAGGTGGTTGTAGCATAACAAACCTTTGTTGCACATCTAATAGGTGACAAAATGTGAGTAAAGCAGTCTCTGCTCACATTTACTGATTTTTAAAACGTGATCAACAAATATCTGTGAAGCCCTTACTTTGTGCCAAGTGCTCTGCCAGGTGCTGGGGATATAGGACTTGTTGAAACATATATGGGCCTTGCTCTCATCAAGCTTCCCTTCCAATGAGGAAGACACATATTAAATCACAAACAGCTACCCTCACTATGCACGCAAAGTAAATATATTCCAAAGTGCTAAGAAGAAAGGCACAGGGCATGCTATGAGAGTGTGTAATAGAGTGACCTTACCTAGTCATGTAAGACTGCCCCAAGGAAATTAATCTGCCATTTACAAGATGAGTTAGTTAGGCAAAGTGGGGGTGGGGAGTAGAGGTTGTAGGTAGAGGTGGGAAATGTACCAGGCAGAGAAAACAGCATGTGCAAAGGCCATGAGGTAGGAACAGAGGAGCAAACAAAGTTGAAACACATTGAGAAAGGGGCAGTGAACAAAAGGCCATATCATGCAGGCCTCACAGGTCAAATTGGAATTTCGAGTTTTATTCTAAGAGCAGTGGGAACCAATGAAGGGGCTCCCAATCCAACAGGAAAAATGGAGACACCCTCAGCTAATTAATTACTTGGCTTTTTTATAAGAAGATATTTCGTTGGCATGGAACTTTATGCTTTACAAAATACTTTCACACCATTATCTTATGTCTTCCTTGCAGCAGCCTCTGAGGGAGATAGTCCAAGTATTGGTATAGATGGGGAATCAGAGGCTCAGAGAGGTAAGTGACTTGCCCAAGGACACGCAGTGACCTGCTGGAGAGCAGGTGTCCACATCCTGATCATTTCACTTCTTAGACCAGTCATGCAGACAGAGCTCCGGCTCTGCGTGAGTCAGTCCTAAGGGCAGAGAGGCCCCTTTATGGAAGGACTGTGTGGAATAGTGGTTAAGTGCTCAGGCCAAGAGTCTGCTAAACTGGGATTCAAATCCCAGCCAGCATTTGCTTACTACCTGGTGACCCCTAGCAAGTTACTTAACCTCTCTGACTCTCACACTCCTTATTTGTAAAATGAGGATAATCATACTAATCTCATAGGGTTGCTGTAAAGATTAAATGAGGTAGTGCATGTGAAAATGTCTGACACAGAGTAGGAGCTCAACACAAACCAGATTGAATTTTTAGAGAGAGAACTGGCTTTTTCTTCTATTTTGAAACCTTGGGATATGTGGAAAGTGGAAGTTAAATGAGGCTAAAATCCCTTCATACCAGGGTTCATTGTATATGAAATGGGTTGAATCCTTGTGTGATTTGCAGACATTCAAGATGGTACAGAGGAGGAACAAGTGCTGGGGCCCTTCTTGATAACAATGCTGATGCTCAAAGTGAAGTCTTTACAACTGACACTTCTACCTTCTAGACTGTACAGGGGAGTTCTGCAGATGATAATTTCCCTGGGAGCTGAGTGCAGGGGAATACTTGCCCAGGTGTCCTCCCAGGTGGATATTATATGGTGGCCTTGAGAGCCACATTGAAGGAGCTCTCTAGGGGTCAAGACCCTGGAGAAGCAGCATTTAAGGGTCTCAAAGCCCTGCTAAGCATCAGCTGAAAGGCCTGCCAGGAGAGTTGATGGGGCATTAGGGTGAAGTACAGGGGCCTGGAGCACAGGGAATATCTGTGATTCACAGAACTCACTGGGTATCCTTGACCACTTGTGGGGCCTTCAATCCAGGACACTGTGGATTGTTGTGGGACCCTCTGTCTGCCCCAGAGCATGTCATACTCTAAGAACTTCATATGGGAAAGATAGGCCTTGAGTTTTCCTGGCTTTGCAAGTGATATTTACTCTTGAAGATGGACCTGTTAGAAATAGGTGGTAGGCTGAATGGGGTCTCAGGGAAAAGCAAACTGTTGTCTAATTAGTGATTCATTTGTACCCTGAGTTGCAGCCCCAAATACATTTTTCATGATGACCCACATGTTTATACACATACATATACACACACCTGAAACAAAAATTTCAGTAAGCAGTACCTAAACTTACATATGTGATGCACCTTGGTATTTTATTTTCTGTTTTATTCTATTTCATTAAATTGATTTCATGGCCCATTAATGGATCGCAACCTGCACTTTGAGAAACATTGGTCTAGTAGATGAAGACTTGTGCTTGAAGGAGATTGAGGAAGATGTTGTTCATGAATAATGAAATTCCGATGAGCAATGCCAAAGGCTGAACAGACTGACTGAATACTTTAAATGCTCATAGCAGATCCAGAATCTGGTTTTCTGTCACCCCTGAACATTGAGGTTGAAGATAGTGAAAACAATAGCATTAAGAAAAATAGCATTTACTGAGGACTTACTCAGTGCAAAGAACTGGGTTAGGTACTTGAGTGGCATAAAAATCTGAATAGGAAATACTCTCTGTCCTTAAAAGAGTTCATAATTTATTGGAAGAGAGGGACCAGATCATAATACAAAATTCAAAAATATAAGGGGATTTCAGGTCAATGTGGCAGACTGAGCTGATGTAAGATGATGTCCCCCACTAGAAATATAAACTTTATAATATATATATGATAAATTTAAAAATGTATAAAATATGATAGTTGAAGAGTATATAACCACATTCTAAAGCAATAAATGGAAATCCCTAAGTGCCAGGAATGAAAACTCAGAGCCAATGTAACCAGGGGGAGTTCACAGAGATCTTAGAGCCAGTAATATGTCATAAGAGCTAGAGTTTAACAGTGATGAAGACTGAGGACTGAGCCTCAGGCCTCTGCCTATTGGGGAGCTGAAACTGAGCTCCCTTCATTAAGTTAGGAGTCATGATGGGTTACTTATCCATGTAACAGGAACCAAAAAACTTCATTCACTGATGAGGATTCAGTAGAGAAGCTTGTCATCTTTCTGGGGCTGAGTGGGGAATAAGAACCATCGTGAGAAATTAGAACCCCAAGCCTGTGCCAAACATGGATGTGTGATGTGAATTTGCATTACTCACAAGGTGTGGGAAACTCAATTCAAGAAAGTAAATTAACTGGTCGAGAAATGGTGAAACCTGTAGAGTCCCAGCAGATGCAAAACTGATCAACATGATGCCTCTTCTGTGGCCAAGGGCATGTAAGCACCTCATAGAAACCAAGTCCTGCTAGAGATGAGTTCACAATCAAAAACTGCAAACCACAAGAAATGAACCACTACGAGAAAGAGAGTCAGCAAAGACAATACATTGGAGAATTCAAGTAACTGTATGGGTAATGAAACAATATGGAATACACTTTAAAATAAATATATTTTAAATGTTCTAAAAAATAAATGAAAGAATAAAATCCAAAAGGCAAGAATAAGACACAATGGGGAAAAAAAGAAGAGTTGAAAAATAACCAAATAGAATTTCTAGAAATAAAATATTTAAATAAAAACAACTCAGTGGAAAGGTTAAACAGTTGACAACACTGCTGAAGAGAGAATTAGTGAATTGGAAGATATATTGAAAAGTACCCAAAATGCAGCTCACAGAATTAAAATCATGGAAGATATGAAGGAGAAGTTAACAGATGTGAGGAATAAAATGAGAAGGTCCAATAGAGATATTAGAAATTCCAGAAGAGAACAGAGAGAAAAAGGAGAGAAGCAATATATAAAGATACAATGGTGGAGAATTTACAAGTATTGAATGCAGAAATGAATTCTCAGTAAGAAGGAACACAACTGGATTTCTGAGCAGAATAAATAAAAATAGGTTTACATCTAAATACATTGTAGTGATATTGCAGAACATCAAAGACAAAAGTCCTAAAAGCTACCAGCATAATGACAATCAGACAGGCAGCAAGCTTCTCATTAGAAGTGACTGAAACTAGAAGATAAAGAATTACAGCCTCAAAATGCTGAAGAAAAATAACTGTCCACTTAGAATACTATAACCCAGATAATTATCATTCAATACAGAAAGGGTGAAATAAAGACAATTTCAGATACAAATGAAAGAGAGTTTACTATTCACAGATTCTTGCTAAAGGAATTTCTAAAAGACTTCAGTGAAAAGAAAATTGAACCCAAAAGGAATAATTGGCTACTAGAAGCAATAGTGAGCAAAGAAATTGGTAAACATGTAGGTAAATCTAAGTAATAATAATAATTACCATTTTGAAAGAGTATAAAAATATGGTGGAACTAAAATACTAATCAATAAATAACATAAAAAATGGAAGAGGTTGGTTCACATTTTAAGATCCTTCTATTGTTTAAGAGGAGAATAGAAATATAGATTAACTTTAGTCTTTGTTAAGTAAAACATGCATGTTAAAAAAAATTGAGTAACTCTATTTCTCTAGAAATAGAATATTTAACTTCCAAACCCGTAGAAAAGAAAATAAAGAACAGAGAGAATAAAGAAAACTTTATCATTGCTATAGAAGGCATGATAGAGGGAAAGCAGAGGAAAAGCATGGAAAATAGAAAACACAAAGATGATGGAAGTAAGTACAAATGCATGAATCACAATCAAGGCAGACAGATCACATTTGCCCATTAAAATAGACTTTCAATTTGGATGTTTAAAAAATCCAGACATAGGCTGTTCACAAAAGATTTGCCTAAAACATAAAGTCACAGAAAGATTGAAAATGAAGATATGGAACAAGAATGCTAGGCAAATATTAACCAAAAGGAAGCTGGGCTGGCAATATTGATATCAGACAAGAATTTAAGAGCAAAAGCTTTAATAGGAATAAAACGGGACATTGCTTACTGATAGAAGGAACAGTCCAACAAGAAGATATGCTTATCAGTGTGCTGGAGAGGTCCTGCCTGAGCAGCTTGAGTCCAGCCTGGGCAGGCTCCTCGGTCGTGGCCAGGGAGCTGAGGGACAGCTTCTGGCTCTGACTGCGTTTACTTTGGCTTGCACCCGCCTGGGTCAGGGAGGGTACACTAAGACAGGGCACTGTTAAGAAAAGACATGCTATTTTTCTCAGGAACAGTTTATAACTGTTGCATGGTCTAGGTACATGTTTATTGTAAACTTTTACTATTTGGATTTTGCAAAGTCTAAGGTGAGAAGAAACCACTGACCAGAATTCTCCAAAAGTGGGCAGGGGTAACAGCACAGGCTGGGAAAGAACTGAATCCTCCACGGGACTCAAAAATACCAAACACCACTGACGTGCCCTTGGTGTTTCTCTCAGACTCACTTCTCTGGTGGGAGGGACCTGACGAGCTCTAGAATTTGAGGCCAAAGTGGAGGGTTTGGTATATGCCCTTTAATGGATCAGGCAGCAGGAAGCTGGGTGAGGCTTACCACCTGGAGATCCAGAGTCGTATCCCTCCTTCTGAAGCTGGATCAGCATCTGGTGTTCCAGCCTCAACCTGACCAGACGTCTACAGACACTCAGAACTGTACCTTCTGGATATTCCTCCCCTTGTATTTCATGTCTCTCCAGACCAGTTAGAGTGTGACTGGCCCATGGGATTTGGAAAAGTGGTCTTATTGGCTCCATCTTTCAACTCTGGCCAGCACAGCCTAGAGCCAAGGCCTTGCTCTTTACGATGGAGTTGTTTTTCTCAAGAGTTTTTATCTGCACATCTTTGGAGAGTGTGTGAGTTTATTTCTGTGACATGAACCTATTGGAGTGTCTGCCCAGCATCTTTGGGAACTACTCTCCCCACTCACAGGGGTAGACTCCTAGGAGCCACATTTGGCCACAGTTGAATGATGACAGGTCAGATACCTCATGCAAAGTGAGCCAATCAGATTCCGCCCTTGGGAGCTGGGAATTTGAACTGATGGGGCTGGAGACTGGGATGCTTACAAGCAGAGTCACATTAATGGCAGCACAAAGGCGAGGCCAATGGGCTTCAGCTTCTATGGACGCAGTGCTATCCTTCCCTAGCCTGGATGTGTGAGATACGGCTTGATATTCTCAGTAAACATCTTTTTGACCTTAAGCTAGCTCAGGTTTCTTTCTGCAATTTGCAGTCTTTTTTTTTTCATTTGCAGCCTTATTAACATAGCTTAGTTAAAGAAGGTATCTCCTCTTCAGTAGGAAGGGTCTTCCAGCAACTCACACAACTGCCGATTCAGAAGCTCTGGTTCATTGTGGCCTAAGGGCTCCAAGATGGTGGCAGGTCAGCCCACTCCAGAACAGGTGCGGAATCTGCCTGTCATCCACTGAGTAGGACTGTCTTGTCTCATCCCAGGAGCGGTAGCTGGAAGGCTTGGACCTGGGTTTTCCCTGCACAGCAGGCAGCCTAGCCTTCTACTACACCAGGGGCAGTAGGTGCACCAAAGTGTCCCGTTAACAGCGTTGGGCCAAGCAACCAGTAAACTACTCCAGGATTAAAAATGTGTTGAAAGAACAAGCAGGGAATCAGGGCAAGAAGTCATAATGAGTTATTGTGCATTCTGGAGCTGCATCCTGAGAGTAAGGCTCTCTGAAGACACTGGCTCTACTTGATCCTGTGGAGTGGTGTTTCTTGTAGACTTTTGGTGTACATGATCCTGCATTCTACCTGTATTCTCTGTGTACCGTGGGTTTGTATGTTCCTGTGGGTGGTAGACTCAGAGATCATGGATATATCTCAGCCTGCAGATAGTTTTGTGTGTGTGTGTGTGAGGAAGATTAGCCCTGAGCTAACATCTGCTGCCAATCCCCCTCTTTTTGCTGAGGACGATTGACCCTGAGCTAACATCTGTGCCCATCCTCCTCCACTCTCTGTGGGATGCCTGCTGCAGCATGGCTTGATAAGTGGTGTGTAGGTCTGCACCTGGGATCCAAACCTGCAAACCCCGGGCCGCCGCAGCGCAGTACATGAACTTAACCACTATACCACTGGGCTGGCCCCTGCAGGTAGTTTTTGAGGAAACCATGGCTGTGTCTGGTTATATAGGGTGGGGTCCCTTATAGACCATAGAGATACCTGGTCCTGTGGAAAGCTGTCCCTGGGGCCACAGGTATACCTGGGCTGCTGGTTGGTGGCACTGCTCCTGTGGGCACTATATCTCCAGAGACAACAGTCATACCTGGTCCTGACGGCACAGCTTCCTCATTCTTATCAGGACTTCCTACATGGGAACAGCCTCCCTTATTAAAAATAAATGCCACTACAGAAGAGTGTCAACTAATAAGGGTAGAAGGAATTATAGAATTAGAAAATTCACCATTTTGTAACCACTGCAGTCATAATTGATTCAGGCAAGATCATCAATGGATGCTAAAACCACTGGATAAAATATGCTTATAGGGGCCAGCCCGGTGGCGCAGGGGTTTAGTTCGCGCTTGGCAGCCCGGGCTTCGCCGGTTCGGATCCTGGCCGCCTGCCAACGCACTGCTTGTCAGCCATGCTGTGGCGGCGTCCCATATGAAGTGGAGGAAGATGAGCACGGATGTTAGCCCAGGGCCAGTCTTCTTCAGCAAAAAGAGGAGGATTGGCAACGGATGTTAGCTCAGGGCTGGTCTTCCTCACACACACACACAAAAAGATGCTTAGAGAACAGGATATTCAGAGTCTCAAATCCTGTATCCGCTCCCCCTCCACACCCCCCAGGTAATGTGTTAATCATAAAGGGCAAAGAGTACCTTTACAATGGAGAAATTTCAATGATGCCACCTTAAAAATGATCAAAGTTATCACCACCAATAACGGGAGAAACATCACCTGTGTGGTATTCCTGCCTAACATATTTAGCCTGAATTTAATCATGAGGAAACAGACAAATCCAAACTAGGGAACATTCTGCTGCCTGGACTTTACAAAACTACCAAATTCATGAAAGAAATTTGGAGAACTAGTCCAGAATAAAGGAGATTAAAAAGACAAAATAACTAAATGCAATGGAAGATTTTGGATTGGGGGTGGGGTTATAAAGGACATTATTGGGACAATCAAGGGGTTTGAATAGGGACTCATATATTAGACAAATATTAAATTTCCTGAAAGTGGTCATTGTACTATTCAGTACAGATGAATGTCCTTGTTCTTAAGAGAGAAATGCTGAAGTATTTAGGGGTGAAGTGTCATTTATGTCAGCAGCTAAGATACAAGTGTTTCAGAAAGAAAAAGGGAGAGATGAACCAAATGTGGGGAATAGTTACAAATTGTTCATCTGTGTCAGGATGTATGAGTATTCATTGCAATGATGAGCTTTTCTGTAGCTTTAAATTTTTTCAAAATAAAAAGCTGGAGAAAAGAACAATTTTAAAGCAAATACAACAACCCCTAATGAAATAATGAATCTAGTCAATGATAGTAAATGGCTGTTAAAACCATTAAGTGAAAAGCTGATGGAGGGAAAAAAGCTGAAGGGGAACTTTATAATGGATAGATCTGGCTGACAGCTGCTGAACCCATTGATTAATCTTAATACTATAAAAAGAAAAATGATGAGAAATTATGTGATCCTGATACGATGCAATAGGAAGTTCACACCACCTGTAGAATATTCTTGCCAAAAAAAATCAAACCTGAAGCCAAGTAACTCTAGAATCTACCAATTTAAAGGGACAGAGAAACATGTTAAATGATACCACAGGAGTGCTATCAGCAAAATCCGTAGGACAAATGACCCATCGTTTCTTCTTTAAATAACTTGCAAGAAAAAAAGGAAAGAAAGTATAATTAATGGAATAAAAGAAACTTAAGAGTCATATCAACAACAGACAGTGTGTGAACCTGGATTAGAAACCAATTCAGGGAAATTTGAATACTGAATGGATATTTGATGAGAGTAAGGAATTATAGTTAATTTTTACTTAGGTGAGATAATGGTATTGTGGTTTTGTTAAAAGAGTCCTTAACTTTTAGAAATGCATATTGAAATATTTATGGGTGAACTGATTTGATGTCTGTGATTTGCTTCCATATAATCCTGGGGGAGGGGTATAGATGAAACAAGATTGGCTATGTGTTGATGGTTGTTGAAACCAGGTGATAGGTAGATGGATTTTTTTAAAATATACTTGAAATTCTCCAGAACAAAGTTGTAACAAATAAACAAGCCCAAGCCACTCCAATATTTTCCCAGTGTATACTCTGAAAGGAGGCTCCTCAGTTCTAGAAAGAATAGCTGTCCCCACACCAGCAGGGCACCGGTGACGTGCACAGGGTACAGGACAGAACTCCAAGGGGAGGGTGAAAGGCCTCCCAGGGCCATCATGGGGGTCCTAGTCCTCTTTCAAGTGGAGCGCTTCCTACTCTGGGAGGCTCCGTCTTGTGTTTTTTAAACCAGACTCTTCCCTGGTAGGAGAAGCAAAATATGATATCTGGGTAGCTGCCTGCCCCAACCTAGGTTAAGAAATGGGGTTTGCAGAGACTAGTGGGCTGGACCCAGGGCAGAGGGAGGAGGTGAAATTAGATCTCTTTTGTGAGGCTTTGTTGAGGTTGACGTCCCAGATCAGAGGTTAAGGATGGGGCTGGAGCGATGGGCGCTTCACTAAGGTGGGTGTGCTCTGCTGAGACCTAACGGGCCTCCAGAGCAGACTATCCCGGCCCTCATGCCTCATCCTTGGTACTTCAGTTCTCCTCTGGAATGGTGACAGAGGTCCTGATCCATCTCTCCCCACTCTCATCCTCAGGCAGCCCCATCCCAGACCCTTTCTTCTTTCCCTTCCATCTGACTCTCGGGCCCACTTTCGTTCCCTCCCTTCTCAAGGCCCCTCCTCACCTCCATTCCCGATTCCCTGTCCTCCGCTCTACCAGACACCCCAGTTCAGGGTCCAAGAGAAGGACAGCTTTTATGTGGCTTGTAAAATTCTATTATATCTGTATTCAAAACCTAGCAGCTGAGAAACACTGGTAATAAGCGTGTTATTAAGCGTGTAAATACACTTCCACTCCAGGGCCTCCAAGGGGCAGGGGCTGGATTCTCAACCGGGGTGTCTCCCCTGCATGCAAGTCCCTTCCCACCTGGGCTCCACCCCAGACTCGGACCTTGTGCCGAGGCCCAGGCCTCCTCCAGTCTCCAACTACCGTCATCCTGCAAAACCCAGACTTGGAGAAGAGGGCGGGGGAGAGGGCCGAAGAAAAAAAACATTAGGAAAAAAACTCCCACCCAGAGAGCATTCTTTCTGCAGCACTCAGGAAAAAGGATGTCTCACAGGGGACGGGAAGGCGAAATTTTTTCACATCCAAATGGATTGCAATTTCCCTCCATTTAGCACCTGAAGGTAATTAGCTCGAAGAGACTGCCGAGTGCGAAACACGTTCACGGAACATTAACTCTCACACATTCTCCAGTTGCAGGGAATTAATAGGAAAGATTAAAGTTTAAAGAGAGCAAAATGCCATTACCTCGCCAGCCACCTCTCTCCGCGGCAGTATCCAGCCCCCGAAAACCTTCGGCCAGTGCTTGGGCCGGGGCTCAGGTCTCAGCCTCCAGCCTGGCTGGCTGGGGCATCTGGGTGTGCCTCCTGAAGAGTGCTAGTGTGTGCTGGTGTGCACACATGTGCACAGAATAGGGCAGCTCTGACCCTTCACAAGGCCCATGCAGCCCTCCTCCCATCACTGTGAAGTTTGGGGTGGACAGGGACAGGTGTGTTGTCTTACAAGCTGACACCTGGCATGGGAGTGTGTTGAGGCCCTGGGTGTGTGTGTGCTGGGAAGGGTCATTAGCATGGGTGTGCCCTGTGATTTGGCGTACCTGTGATTTTGGTGTCGTGGGTGAGATCTGCCATCTCGGCAGAGAGATGGAGGGTGTCCCTCCCACCTTGGGTGTATATAGAGGCACTTCGGTGAGGTGATGGAGGGAGTTGCCTCCACTCTTGTGAGGCAGGCAGGACCCACAAACATATGTGTGCACACACACACGGTCTCCCACTGTCACACACAGATGGCCTTTGTCACTCTGCTTTTTTCAAAGTTTATGTAGGTTTCAAATTCTAAAGGTTTCTGTGTTGCTTCAATATTTTAGGAAAAGATGAAAGACAGCAAGAGGGAGACAGAGAGAGAGAGAGAGAGTAGGGGAGAGAGAGAGTGAGGGAGAGAGAGAGGGGCAGAGGCAGGCAGGAGAGAGAGAGCGCGAGATGAAATTGAGACATGGAAGAATTTATTGCCCAGAAAATTCCATTCTGCTATCTGATTCAAAAAGTCCAGTCCCCCCAGCTTCGGAAAATCTATTTTCCACATTTTAATACCCTGCAGAACAGTCCTCATAACTCATCCGAGTGTGTTAAGCACAGTTTTATTAGATCTGAAACAAATTTTGGTGGGGAGATACTATAGGTCATTAACCATGGAGTAATTTTATCCTTGTTTCCCTAATGATGCCATAATGGCGAGCGAATTTCTTAACTAAAGACCAAAGAACATTTTGAAGGTCAGTTTCATCTGTGAGCTCCTTCAAGCGCTTCTCAGAGAAGATTGGAAAACTCGCCGATTTTTTGAAGAGTCATTAATAATGTGAAAGCTGAAAGCACCCTCCATTTGCGTTCCTGCTTTTTACCTTTTAATTTTATATCGTCCCCGCTCAGAGCCCCGCTCCCACTCCTTCACCCTCCTCTGGACCTCCCGCCCGCCTGCCCACCCCACGCAGGGAACAAGGCTGCCCAGTACCAGGTACCAGGCTGGCTGGAGGGGGCAGACGGGGGGCTGCCTCGGGGGAGGCAGAAGAGCTGGAGAGGCCAGAGACACCCCTGTGGCCAGGGCATCCCACAGAGATGGGGGCCTGTGCTATATTCCCAGAGTGCAGTGCGCTACGTGAAGGTATTGTTATAGGCACGGTGTGTGTGTGTGTATGCGCGTGTGCATGTGTGCAAACGTGAGGTGTAGGGGACTGAGGTCTCTGGATTGCATGCTGGCTGTGCACACACATGCTGTGCCAATGGGGACTTAGTCTCTATAGGTGGGTGCCCCCTGTTGGAAGTAGTCTGGAAAAGGGGACTGAAAACCAACACTGGGTCCCGTGGCCTGGGCAGTGTGTCATTTGGGGGACTTGTGGTCTGTTGGCAGAGGAGGTCTCCCAACAGAGATGGACACCGTGTGGAGTGCATGAAACAGTTTATAGCGTGTTGTGAGCCCAGACTGCATGTGTGTGTGCACGAGCGTGTATGTCCTGGGGGTGGTGAGGTCATCAAAGCAAGAGCTCCAAGGCCCCGCCCCACTAGTAAATATCTAGACACTGGGGACAGTCCTCAACACTGCCCAGTCCTCACTCCTTGGTCCACTGACCCCCTTGTTTCCCAGGCCTGGAGCCTCTCATTTACCCACTTTACTCACCTCCTGATCCCCAATCCCTGGCTCTTTGGACCCCCCTAGTTCCACGCCTCCCCCAGAACCCCCATCCCCCTACCTCCCCACCCATCTGAGGGCTCTCATCACGGGGTGCCCAGCCAGGAGCCAAGGTGGGACAGCACTTCTGTATGTATGCAGGTTTGGGGAGGAGAGGGCGGTGTGGTGACAACTCTGTGCTCCCAGATGTGGTGGCAGCGATAATTCCAATTTTATGCCTTTGTTATGGCTTTAATCACTTTCTTTATGCGTTTTGTTCCAGCGATCAGGGAGAGACACCTGATAGGCAAAGAGGATGCCAGGGGAACCATTTTTATTTGGAATGTGGTGAGAAGTCTAATTAGAATCTGAATTCTGCTGAGCCTTGAAATGGCCAGCACTTTATCCTGATCGCCTTAGATATTGTTTCGAGTCAATCATCTGTCATGGTGCAGCAGGAGAGCCTCTCACTTCACACCACGCTCCCTCTGGCTGCAGGCCTGGCTGGGGCACACTGGGGGAGGGGGTTCGGGGACCCCACTCTCATAGGGCTGTGTGCCTCCTCCCCAGGGGGGCCTCCTGTTTCATATGGCTCACCCTACCCTGGTGAGGTCTGTCTTTGCTGGGATGCTGACTTTGAGCTCACGAGGGTTGGGGGTGCTGCAGGAAGAGGGTGCTGAGGGGCCTGTATTAGAATTAGGAAATACTGGGATGAGGCCAAGCTAGTCTGGGGCACCTCCTAAGTGCTCCCAGCATGCTGACCACCCCACCACCCCTCCATCAATGGCCTGCAGAGACTCTCATCTCTTCACTATCCCCTGGACATGTTGTATCTCTCCCACCTGCTAATCATACCTCTAACTCACTACTCCTGTTGCCAACCCCTCCCTGACCCAGTGTTTGCCACATCTTCAGTACCATTTCTCTGATTTTCCTCATCCAGTCCCTCTGCTGGAATGCTGCTCCTGTTTGTTTTTCCTGTTTAGGGCTTCTACCATCTGTCAAGTCCCCAGACTGATTCCACCTCCTCCAGAAAGCCTCCCTGACTACCTGAACCCACAGTGAGTGAGCTCCCTGAGAGGTGGACAATTACGGCATGGGCCCCCATCCTCCAATGGCCATGCTAACTGCAGACACTCATCCAACCAGATCTCTGGTCCATTTATCTTTCTCCTGCCTTTAAATGGTTTCCAATTGTCCTCTCTCTTTCTCTTCAACTGTTTTTGTGTTTGTGTGTGCTAAATCCACTCAAACCCCCTTTGAGCATGGCAAAATAGAAACAAATAAAGTAGAAATAAATATTACTCTTAATGACCTTTTCATCTCCCCAACCGCACCACGAGCTCCCCAAAGTCTGACCATTTCCTCCCTGTCTCCTGCCTTTTCCACTGAGCACACAGGACCAGGCGCACAGCGGGGAGCTGTGCCATCACTTCGAAAAGTCACAGGTTCACTGGAGCTCTGCCTCCTGCTTCCCCTTTCCTCCCCCAACACATACCCACCGTTGTAGATGTGGGCATTGTTGGGGGACAATTAGTATCCAAAGGAAGTGCTGTTTCGGGCAGGGAGGAGGAGAACGTGCTCCATGAATACCGTCTCCATGGGAGATGGCCTAGATGGTCAATGACTCCTTGGAGGGCCAGGGATCCACATAGGGTCAATGTGAGTCCTTTTTAGATGGTTGGGGTACTCAATGCCCCTCTAGCCAGTTAGTGTGCCCCATATAACAGACTGTCCTCACTGATGGTCAGTGTTGCCATGAGCCTCCTGGATGGTCACCGCCTTCTAGAGATTGTCTGTGTAGTGGGGGCGCCTTATGGACAGTCCTAGGGGCAGTGTGGCCAGGCTCCCCTATGGAGGGATACAGCATCAGAGGGTCCCCAGAAAGGTGATCAGGATGAAGTGCCCCCTTCTCAGTCTGCTCATTTCCCCATCTTCATCTGGACCCCACTTAGAATGCAACCTCAACTCGTTTTATTCCTGGATGGTCTCTTTCCCTGCTTGCACCTCCATTCTTCCTGGTCCCTGAGCTCTGGGTGAGGAGTGATGACACTAACTATGATCTAGCAAGACATGGGGCTTGAGGCCAGGAGCTGGGGATGGTTCCCTGGAGTGTGCTGTGGGGACTCTAGTCCTTTCTCCCTCCCAGCAGCCCTCACCCAGAAGGCATGACTGTATTGGTACTACACTCTGATGGATGGAGAGTGAAAAGATGCAGGGAGATGGGGGGGGGCTCTGGAATTGGGCATCCTTATTTATAAAGGAAGGCAGGATAGTGGAGCAAGCTTCCTAGTAGGAAATTGCAATCTGTCATTAACATCTAGGTATAAATTAATATATCAGATGGTGTGTGTGTGTGTAGGATGGAGGGTCAGTAGGAAGGGGCTCAGGCCCCATCAGGAAGAAGCAGGACCCTGGCACACTCGGCTTGCCCACGCAGAGGGATGGCAGTGTGAGAGTGGTTCATTGTCCAGCTGCTGTCTCCCCATCACACAAGCCGGGGAGATCAAGCTCCGGCCCAGGGAGCACATGTGCTGGGTGGGGTGCTGGGTGGGAGGACAGAGCTACCAAAGCTGGTAAGGGCCTGGCCTTTTCCATCTCAGACACCCTCGAGGCACTGTCCTCTCTCTACATCCAGAGCTTGGCTGCACCGGGGGTAGATGAAAAGGAGGAGAAACTGTTGGATAAAAAGAAATTTGAAAAAAAAAGTAAGTGAAATATTCAAACTGGAAAGTGATATTATAGAAACTGCAGCCCACGGCTCAGTGCATTCAAATTTATTCAAACTCCGGTGCCTGACAGTGATGGATGCGGCAGCTTTTCCCACAATATGGAGAAGGCGCAGGGGCATTTAGGACTGCAGGTCCCCTCCGGGAGGGTGGGGGCCCACACCACCTCCCGTGCTTTGCTCCTCCTAAATGGGAAGCGAGGTTCTGGGTCCTTCTCCCTCTGCTTTCCCATACCCCACAGTCCTGGGTATCCTGGGGGACCTGGGCGTCAACTGCTCAAGTGCTTGGGGCATGGCCCAGGACAGAGGAGGCAGACTGTGGAGTAGTGTAATCTCCAATACCAAGGATGAGGATGTCCAAGCCTGTCCAGGGGATGACTGGCAAGGGTGTCACCTACATTAGAGAGAGGAGCACGGTGGTGTGGTTTGCAGCCAAATAAATAGTATGAACCCAACAAGCCCCCAAGTTTGCTGAAATCTGAGGGTCTCTGGGATCCCAAGTCAGGAAGCAGTCAGTCTCATTGATTCCCACTTTCCACCCCAGGCCTGGTTGGCAGCTGCTCCACCCAGGAGTGGGACGAAAGAGACCCTTGGGGAAACCTCAAGTCTGGAGGCTTCGTCTGAGCAGTGGGTAGGCAACAGAGTATCCCCTGCTCCCAGGAACACCTTCCAGCCTCCACTCCACCAATGCTTCTCCCCACAAGGTTGCCCATGGCCTCCTGTCCAACCTCCTGACCAACAGACCCCACATCTGGTTCCCAGGCCCCATCCCATGGCAACCCTTGGAATACTGGTCACTCTGGAAAACTCACTCATCTCTTGGCTCCCTTGCCCTTTGCACTTTCCTGCTTCACCTGCATCTCTAACACTCTTTCTCCATCTCTCATTTCCTACACACTCCCCCAGATATGGTTACAGTGCAAAACTCAAACTTCAGCTCTCCACCATTCTCTGCTACAGTCTCTCAGGAGATCGCATCGTCTTGGGCACTTTCAGCTAACACCTCCCTGCAGGTGATGGAAACACTGATCTCTAATTCCAAGCTTTTTTTGAGATCCAAGCCCACAGTCCAGGAAGTGCAAGGCCTAGTATGTTGAAAAGCAAGTTCATATGACTGCCTAAAGCCAGCAACAGCTTGTGACTCCCTACTTTGTTAGCAGCCTGCTCACCCACCCATTTACTCACAGAAACCTTCGAGCCTCTAGCTCTCCCCCCACCCTGACCTCTACCTTCAATCAGCTTACAAATTCAGAGGTACTTCCTGATGTCTTTTTGCACCCACCTTTGCCTCATCATCACTGCTGGCCCCAGGAAGACCCTATCACAGCTCTCCTGGATCTCTTCAACTCCACCAATAAACCATTATTGAGTGCCTTATGCACCAGTAACCGGGTGAAGCATCTTCCTCTGAGCGGGGATCTCTGCCTTTAAGTTCTACGTCTCCAGTTGTTCTACACACTGCTGCCAGATTAATTTTCCTAAAGCACAGCTCTGATCGTGTCACTCCTCTGCTCAAAAACCCTCAATGGCTCCCCATTGCCTACTAAATAAAGTACAAACTCCTTACTCTGATGTTCATGGCCCTTTGTGATCTGGCCCCTACTACCCCTCTCTCCAAGCCTTCCCATTACTCTCTTTCACGCCAAGATTTCCCAGCCCAATTGGACTCGGAGTGGTTCCCTTGCACACTCCCCATCTAGCGATTTCCCACCTCTGTGCACTGGTTCATGTTCTCCCTCTGTCTGTGGTGCTCTCCCTCTGGAATGGCATCACCTTCCAGCAGCCCCACTCATCTCTGCCCATCAATATTCTCATCCTGAGCAAGACCTGATTCAAGGAAAGCCAGCTTCTGAATATTTCCTGTAAAATGCTTAGCAAGGTGCCTGCTGCTAGCTGTTATTATTGTTGTAATTATTATTATTATTCCCCCATCATTCTTCCTGTGAACCTTCTAGAACTCTCCACAGCTTTCCTGACTCTTCCCATAGCTCTCTTGATACTGTTATTACTAGTATGTTTGCCCTACACTGTCCTGGACTATAAACTTGAAAGCCAGGACTAAGTAATACTCATTTGTGTCCCCCTCAGCCCCTAGCCCAGGAGACTCAGTAAACACTTGTTGAATAAATGAATGAATGAGTGAATGAATGAACCAATACAGTAAAACTAGCTAGGACATTGCTGTGTGACAGACTGGGCTCTTCTGAGCCTCACAGTGACCACCTAAGAGTTCCCTGTCATTACTCCCAACCTTCCTGACATGTGTCCAGGTGAGCTGGGACACACGTGTGCAGGCTGTATGACAGGTGTGTCATTCCTCCAGAGCGAGAGGGGAGTGTGGCAGAGTTCAGCCTTCCCAACTCATCAATCAAAGGACACTTACCAACAGCTCCTGAGAACCGGCTCTGGGCTCTGCTGTGTTGGGGGGACGAGTCGGGGATGAGAGCAGCTCTCTGGGGGGTCACAGTCTACTTGCTCCCTCACTCCTCTTGTGACTCTCAGACCACGAGAACTCAAAGAGCTCCATCAGTGACTGGATAGGGATGGCACACTGACGTGTGGAGCAAGCCCTTTCCTCCAACCTGCCCTGAAACGCTACTTAACCCAGAAATGGCTTTTGCCCTTTTGGTGTAGCTCTTACTACCCTATCCAGACTGGAGTTCCCCTGGGAGGTCTGTTGACCTCTGCAGAATTTTCCACTACAGAGCCCAGAACCTCACAGATTAAAGCTGTTGAATGGATGGGTGGATGGATGCCGAGAATAGTTGATGAAATAAACGAGTAAATGAGCAACTAACTACACGCGTGGATGAACAAAGTGCTGGGCAGATTGGCACCAGTCACACTAGTCAGCACTTACTGAGCATCTACTAGCTATGAGGCACTGTGCAAAGTCCTTTACTGCATTGACTCATTTACTCTTCTCTTCGGCTGGCGTAGGAGTAGGGACGCTTAGGATCCCATTGAGGAAGAGGAAGCTGCAGCTCAGGGGAGTGAAATTACTTGTGTGAGAGCCCCCACCTTCTCAGGGACAGAACCCTGATTCCCTTCCCTAAACTCTTTGCTGTCCTTGAGTGACCTCCTGGCCAGAGTCATCTCCCTTCCAATACAACCAGCCCTTTTGGGATTGGGGGGGTAGATTAAGCAGAGCCCTGGGTAGGAGGTTCACAGATGGGTGGGGAGAATTGTAAGGTCCCTGTCCCTTCACATGCACTGATGGGGGACCTCTGCGCTCTCGGTTTTCACTCCCTTAGTTTTGGCTTCCCCTGGGGACAAGCAGTAGTTCAGAAGAGGCACAGCTGAGGAGCCTCTGTTTCCCAGAGGGCTTCACAGCGGCCCCCTTCACGCCTCCTCCATTTGAGAAGGGAGTGACAGCCTCTCCTGAAGGGTCCTTGGCGCTGGGGGGCGCCCCCTCCCGCGGCCCCATCCCCCCTCCCGGCGCGTCCCTCCCCTCCCGGCCAGATACAAACAAGCGCGCTAAACTCCGGGAGATTTACAGCGGGCGGCTGGGCGGCGCGGGCCCCCGGCCGCCGGTGAGATATCTCCAAACAGCGCACTAACCACTTTCCATTTTATACCTCACCAGCTTTATAGCATCTTAAGGATTTCTGTGCACGGCTGGCTTCCTGCCCAGGGAAAAAACCTAGCCTTGTAAATAAATACTAAATATATATGAACAGAGACGACAGCGAGAGACGCGGAGGAGGGGGAAGGAGTGGGGGTGCTGCAGGGTGGGGGTGGGGGTAGCAGCCCAGGACCAACGACTGATGGGCGGGGGCAGAGATATATCGGGGCGTCCGAGACAAAGGCGACAGGGAGAAAGCAGTTGACAGCCAGAGTGAGGGAAACTGAGACAGCGTCAGAGATGGAGGCAGAGAGAAACAGAGGTGGAGGCTGGATGGAAGTGTTCCACACAGAACCTGTCGCATGTGTGTGTGTGTGTGTGTGTGTGTGTGTGTGTGTGTGTGTGTGTGTGTGTGTAGGTAGGACTCCCTTAAAGCTTGGGGAGAACGAGAAGCCTCTTCTAACCCTACCTCCCCTCCTCCCCACAATTTCTGAGGGGACCGGGACCCAGGGATGGGCTACCCTGCTGTGCATGTGTGTATGCACAATGATTTGTATGTGAGGTGTGTGTGCCAGGGGAGTCCTGCAGTGTTGGTGGGCGTGCGGGCAGGATGTCTGTGGTGTGGTCAGGGTGTGTGTATGGGTTAGGATATCTTGGGAGGTGAGGCAGCAGGTGAGTTCCGAGAACATGTGCAGCTTTGGAATTGAGCTGTGGAGGGCTGAGCAAGGCATGTGTGATCAGACATGTGTTCGGGTGTCTTGGGGTGGGTGGGGGCACGGGGCGAGATGAGTAGTGGGCTCACGTAAGCCAGGATGGGCCTTCAAAGGATATGTGTTGGATCTGAAAGCAAGTGTCCCTTTGGGTGTTAGCGCCTGTCCGGGGCGGGGGTTTGAGGTGCTACCAGGTGGTCATGCCACCTCCTCCCCATCCCCCCTCCTTCAGTCTTTCTAGAGGCTCCAGGGCCTACTCTGCAGTGGCCACTGGGATCCCCTGTGCTGACTAAAGCCCCCATCCTGCCCCAGCCACCAGCTCTGAGGTCTCTGGACAGGAGCCAGAGTCGAATTGGGGGGCAGGAGGGACCATCCTCTCCCAGCCATCCCTTCTCGGTCCCCCCTTGTCTTCGATATTAAGTATTCAAACCTCATTTACATCCTTATTTTTCAATTTGCTGCCACAGTAGTTTAATTTATTCGATATAATTTCTTTTTCTGAGGGGACATTAATCATTGCCCTGTGCTTTTGGGCGCCTGTGGGATCTCTGTGTGTATGTGTGTGTGCATATGCATCTGTGTGTGTGTGGGGGGGTGCTATGTGTATCTGTGAGTGCGTGTCTGCGTCCGTGTGTATCTGTGCCTGTGCATACTTGTATCTGTGTGTAAGTGAGATGCAAGTTTGTCTGGTGTGTGTGTTTGTGTGAGTGTGGGTCTTTGTGAGAGGGTTTTATGAGTATGAGAGAGTTGGGGTGTGAGTAGGTGTGGGAGGGTGGTGCGAGTATGCTAAATTGATTAGGTTCTCTTCTTCAGAATCCCTTTCCAGGATGTCAACAAGGAGGGGAAGTGGGCAGAATAATCAGGAGATCAGGTCACACCAGCTCTGAGCTTCCATGAGCTGAACAGCTAGGGTCAAGGACTCCCTCCCACCCTGGGGCACCCTCAAGGTGGGGTCCTTCTATTACCCCCTGCCAGTTTTCCTTTCCTGAGAGTGAGCCCTGGGCAGTTGTAACTGGAAATGTTCTAGAACCCGTGGTCTCTCAAGAAAGAGAGAGATGGAGAGAGGCAGAAACAGACACAGAGATAGTGAAAGACAGAACAGAGCAAGGCAGGCCATTCAAGGAAGGAAGAAAGAAAGAGGAGGAAAGAGACCTGGAGAACGATGGAGAGAGGAGCGGGAGAGAGGGAGAAGCGAGCAAGCCAGCAGCGTCTCAGCCCATAAAGTCCCTGGAATGGGAGGAAGGGGTGAGAGAGACTCATATCAGCTCAGGCCCAGTCATGGCTCAGTGCAGAGAGATGGGGCGGGGGGGCAAAGGGTTAGGGCTGATTTTCTTCCAGGAGCCAAGATGAGTGAAGTGACTTGGGGGAGGCTTGTTTGGAGAGAAGAAGCAAGAGGAAGGGGTAAGGGGGAGGGATGACTAGAGAAGACCCCTCCAGGGGATATAATTCAGGGGAATGACTCCAAGGAAAATTTCTGGGGATGTTCACGGGATCAGAGGGAGGAAGCTCTCTAGAACTAGCTCCCCTCCCCACTCTCAGTGCATCTGGGCAAATCCACACCTTCCAGAGACCCCCTTTTTGTCCCTGGCCTCAGGAGCCCTCAGTTTTCCTTCTCTGGCACATTCTTAGAGTCTCCCTTCTCCCCATTGGTGGGTCTTGAGGGAAATGAGCTAGGAATTGATGGGAAGGCCCGCTAGTCACTGTGCTGGGATTATACCTGTGACATCTCACTTGTCTTCACAGCAACTCCTTGAGGTGAGAATCAGTCTCCCCACTTCAGAGAGGAGGAAAGGACAGGTCAGGGCTTGCCCAAAGTTGTGGGAAAGAACAGAGCCAGGATTTAAGTCACATCTGCCTGAGGCCACGTGCTGAGATTTCACCACTCCCTTCTGCTGCCTCTTAGGATCCTGTCCACCCAATCCCTCTTGTCCTTGCCACCATACAGGTACAGTAAACACTCACACACGAAACAAGATCTGGGAGCCAAGGCCAAAGTGGGGAGGCCTTTGGGGGCAGCAGTCAAGAGGCTGGGGGTGACCCACTACAGCTGTTCTCTTAGCTGTGCCCCACTGTGGGGACTTGGAGTGCCCTACCCAGGACCTAAGTGCCCCGGGGCTTCTTTGGACCCTGTCTTCCCTCTGGCCCAGGGCTCAGACATTGGGTTAAGGACCCCTTCTGGAAGCGGAGGCCAAACCGACTCAGGCTCAGGGACAGGCTGGCTCTGCCCTGGGGCCTGGTTTCTACTCCCAGGACCTGGATCACTTTCAAACAAATGTGACTTGCCCATCTTAGCCTCGTCCAAACAGTGGCCTGAGGCCCAGGGTTTAGGGGGAAGAGCTTCTTTCTTTGAAATTCTGAAAAATAGTCAGAAATTGGAAGTCATGGGACCTGACCATTCAGTTGCCCACCTCAGCATCTGAGCCTCCAAACACCTGATTACCTTGAGGTCTACAGATTTAAATATTCTACTACCAATACCTGTGAATCTGAATGTCCCCCACATCCCGGCATTTGAGTGCATAGGTCACCGAGCACCTAGGGGTTGAGTGTCTACGGTTGGAAATCTGAGATGGAAGGAGGGTGGGGAAGGGAGTCTGCACCATTCCAGCATCAGCGAGGAGGACCCTCTGTCTTCCTTCTCCCTCCTGATTCCCTCCAGTTCTCCTGACTTACAGGCTGCTCTGCACTCCTCACTCTCCAGGGATTTGGCTCTGTCTTCATACCCAGGCCCCCAGCACAGGCATGCCACACAGAAACCATCGCCCACTCAGGTCAGTGATAACTGGGTGATGGCTACAGGGGGGTCTCTGGATATGTGGGGAGGGGGCAAGGGGACAGGCCTGGGGCCGAGGAGAAGGTAGCGTGTTCATTTGAATAATGGGCAAAATCAAATTAATTCTACATTAAATAGTTGTGAATAAAGGGTTGAAGTCAGCAGTTTCAAACTTGTTTTCCTTAATTACTTTCCGTGTTTAATGTCATTAAGAAGATTAAAAATTCATTAACAAGAGTACTAAAGTGGCAAATCAGGAAAGCGATCACTCCAGGTTAGAAACTCCGCTGAGGCCGCACAGCACATCTTCTGCAGGGGGGCGTGGGTGGGGTGGGGGCCCGAGAGGACTGGGCATGGACACATGCTCACCCACTGACACACAGCAACAATGGAGACACACATCCATAATGACGATGGGCACCCTCATATCCACACACATTCAGACATTTTCTGTTCATCCACACCCAGGACTTCTGTGATTACGGGGAGATGGGGTATTAGGGTCTGCAGCTAATCCAGCCCCCAACTTCATAAACCTGTCTCCTAAGAGGGAGACTTAAAAATTAAACTTTGGTGACAGGCAATAAATGGCCACAGGAATCAGTGTCAGCCCGGTGGTCTCTGAGTTCGCTCTCTTGTCTGCTGGTCATCTCTCTGTCTCTCCCTGTCTCCCTTCCCCTCTCCTCCCACACTAAAGGGCTCTCTCAGGGCAAACACGATCAGTTTCCTGGGAGGAGCTGCTGTCTTTGAGGCTTAATTATCCTGGAAAAGGATCCGTTTTGTCTCCTTAGCTTGTGGGGGGGCAGTTGGTTTGGCTGAAGTGTGGGGAGGGTCATGTTTCCTCTGGGGAGAGGGAGCAGGGAGACAAAGGGTAACCTAGTCAGAGAGTAAGGCAGAACCAGCTTGGGAAATGGGACCCAAGTGTCCTGGTGGTCAGACCAGATCCTGACCCCAGCCCCCCATCTCTAACACCTCATCCTCTCACCTTCTCACCCCACCTTTTCCCCCCACATCGTTGGCTGACCTTCTTCCTCCCAAATTCCAGACTTTACCCCTCTTCACCATTAAAGAACCTTCCCTGAGTCAGGAAGTTCTCTGTGGCTCTCACAATCTCTCTGACTGCATTTCTATCTTATTCTCTAGGCCCCAAACTCAGGAACAGGTCCCAGCTGGGGTCCAAGTCACCTTGGGTGCATCTGTGCCTTTGTGGCTATGGTACATGTCTGGGTGACTGTGCTGGTGATTGTGTGTGTGAGTGTGTGTATCTGAGTGTTTGTCTGTGTCTGGCTGTGTGAGAAGAACCCTAATCTCAGCTGCGGATCACTATGCTAATCATAAAAAAAATGCAGCTAGATGAGCCTGCGAGACTCCATTAGAACGAGTCCTCGAATTTTACAGATGGGAAAACCAAACTCTAAGGAAATAAAGTTCCACTCCTAAGAATAAACTCAAGAGAAATGAAAACACAGGTCCACACAAAAACTTGTACAAGAATATTCATAGCAGTGTTATTCATAATGACCAAAAAGTGGAAACAACCCACATGTCCATAAACTGACAAATGCATACATAAAATGTGGTATATCCATACAACAGAATATTATTTGGCCATAAAAAGGGATGAAGTACTGACTCCTGCTACAACACGAATGAAGATTGAAAACATTAAGTGAAAGAAGCCAGTCACAAAAAATGATGCATTGTACGATTCCCTTTATATGAAGTGTCCAGAATAAGCAAATATACAGAGAAATAAAATAGATTAGAGGTATCTTAGGGTTGGGGTGGGGGAGGGGGTGTTGGGAGAAAAGAAGAGTGACTGCTAATGGGTATAGGGTTTTGGGGGCATGATTCAAATGTTCTAAAACATCTTATGGTGATGGTTGCACAGTCTTTGGGGTTTTTTTTTTCTTTTTTTGGTGAGGAAGA
Source organism: Tapirus indicus (assembly GCA_031878705.1). NCBI lineage: Eukaryota > Metazoa > Chordata > Mammalia > Perissodactyla > Tapiridae > Tapirus > Tapirus indicus. The sequence continues at coordinate 28,874,426 of CM062921.1, read as the reverse complement.
TTGGCCAATCTTCCTCTATTTTGTAAGCGGGACCCCACCACAGCATGGCTTGATGAGTGGTGTGTAGGTCCACGCCTGGGATCCAAACCCGTGAACCCCAGGCCACTGAAGTGGAGTGCTGGAACCCAACCACTACACCACCAGGCCAACCCCAGCACAACCTGTAGAATATACTGAAAACCACTGACTTGCACACTTTAAATAGATGAACTGTATGGTATGTGAATTATATCTCAATAAAGCTGTTATCAAAAAATGTGATGTGACTTGCTCAAGGTCTCCCAGCAAGTGAGAGGTGGCACTGGTACTAGAACTTGGTCCCTTGACTCTAAGCTCAGTGCTCCTTCCACAAGCCCTACAATGCCTCAAAAATCTTGCTGTGGAGACTTGAAGGCCAAGTCCTATAAGTATGGGGATGTCCATATTAACATCCTGGCTTTTCTGTAGAGTTGTCAAGTGTCTGTGATAGTGTGTCTTGTCGTGTGTGTGTATGTACAGATTTGTGGTCTCGCAATTCTGTGTGTCTTGGCAAGTGTGGCTCTACACATCTGTATCTAGGCCCCTGGATCTCTCTATTGTGAGTGTTGTCCGTGCCCATGCACCTCTGCTCTCTGGCTGGATCTCTGTGTGTTTGTCTGCATTTGTAAGTATATCTGGGCATGCCCATGCCTTTGAATGTCAGTGCATATGTCTGGGTCCATGAGGCCATGGGACGTCATGGACATCCATGTTCATATGTAGCAGTGTTTCTGCTTATGTAATGTGTCTCACTGTGTACCCATGGGTTTCTTAATGTGTCAGTTTATAAGTCTGGGTTCATGTGCCTTCACCTCTGAGTCTCTGCACATGTCAGTCTGTATGTTGGTATTCTGGTGTCCACATAGGTCCGTCTGTGGGAGCTTGCATCTATGTAGCAGGGGTCCTTGGGCTTGTCCATCTGAGTCTGTGTATCTGAACCCCTCCTCCAGGCACCAGCCCCAGAAGGCGCCTGCCGCCCCACCCCCCCTTCTGACAGCCATGGAGAGAGCGTCACAGTAAATTCATGGCCGCCCGGCTGGGAAACAGGCGGCTGCAATGGAAAGGAAGCATGGATTTGCATATTGAATTAAAATTAAGAGCTAATTATGCAAATAAATTATGACATTTGGCAGGAGAATTTGCTTCAAGATCATTTATTACGTTCTTTTTATAACAGTGTGAGCATTTAACGGTCAAAGACAATATTTTAAGGGGAAATTAACGCAAGATTATTAACCTAAAAACAATTCCATGTTAATGAGATGGTGAGCTGGTCCCCCCCACACACCTGGGCAGGTCTACGCCTAGACCAGGAAGGCCTTTTTCTCCTCCTCTCCTTCCTTCCCCCAGTCTGCAGGGGGGCAGACTGGGAGGGGGCCTGGGAAGGGAGAGGGAGCCTTGGGGTTTGTATGGTCTCCGATAGAGAGGTCTGCTGAGCCGAAGCTCCCACCTGAAATCGGAGCCCTGGCTGGGTCTAGGAGGCCACACAGAGGATGACCTCAGCCCCACTCCCAGAGGCCTCTATTCTGATGATGAAAAACATAATCCTGGCCTTGGGAGCCCCAGCTTTACGGAGGAAGACAGACTCCCACTCTAGACATGACTGTAAATACCAGTTGGGATGGGACCTGGAAAGTACGGTTTAAACAGCCTGGCTGTGCCCCACCTCTGACAGCTTCCATCCCTCCTTCTCCCAGGTTGTAGAACCCCAGATTTCCGGGTGTCCCCCAGGCCCTGTCCTCCAGAGCTCTGAGCCCTCACCCTTCTGGGTCCCATTGTCTCTCAATTTTCCCTATGACCTTAATCTGTCAGCCTAGTTTTCCTTTTTGAGGGGTGGCAAGGAAATGAGGGGCTCTAATCTGGGTTTCCCTGGGATCCCTCAACCCATCCTACATCAAGTGAGGAGTGAGTCCCAAAGGAAGTGGTGAGTGATGTCGTCTATGGCCCACTTTTCTCCCTTTCTATGTGTGTGGGGGGTGGGTGGGGCATCTGCTCTGTCTGACCCTTGTGCTAGCCCCATGGTTTTGACTCTTTCAGGGCTGACCTTTGTCTGCAGTGTGGGCCCATGAAAGAGACCCCAAGGACTCCCCATGGGCTACTCTGCTGGGTGAAAGCCTTGGTTTTCCAGAAGGCCCCTGCTCTGATACAAACATGCTCCCTGGGAGGTGAGATGCTGTTACTTGTCATCGCTCGATGCTAGTATTTGGTTCCTTCTGGGGTAGACATAGGGATGGGCAGCTGTTCTTCATGCTAGGTTATACCTCAGACCCACTATTTCATCTGAGTTGGTCAAAACTCCTGGGAGGCCAGGGCCAGGTATCACTGGGGCAGAGCAGGGTGGCAGAAAAGACTATGGATTTGGACTTAGGGGACTTTTAGACTCAGGAGTCCTGAGGTCACATCCCCTCTGCCATTTCCTGGCAAGTCACCTCCCCCCTGTGCTGGGGGTCTGCCCTCCAGATCCATTCCCACCCTTCTCCACCCTGCTCTGTGCCCAGGAATCTGGCCTGCAGGGTCTGCACCAACTGGCCCCTTGGGTTTGACTAAAAGGGGCCCCAGCAAGAGAGGAGAGGAGGTCGGGGTATGTATTTCCTTGGCTCCCTCCCATCCAGTTTGCTGCAGATGGGCTGCATCTCCCCACCGAAGGCTGCAGCTCTCTGCCTTTCTACGCAAGCTCTCTCCTGGTTCTGGCCACTTGTCTCCATCCATCTTTGTCCCTTTTAGACCCAGGTTGGTCATGGCTTCCTGTTGTTGCTAGCCCCAGGATTCTGCACCATCACTTGTACTTTTCCTAATCCTTACCCATACCTTTGTAAATGGTTGTTTTATTAAACTCTCCTCAGATGACCCAATAGAATATGTCATATGTTTCCTCTCAAAACTCTGGCTGGCACATGCCCAAAGCACCTCAATTTCCTCATCTGTAAAATAGAGGTAATATACAGCTGACAAGTTATTAGTACAGGTCCAGTGAGATCGTGTGTGGCAAGGTGCTTTGTAATTTATAGATCCAAATCCAAATGCTTGTTTCCAGGTAGAAACTAGACCAGAAATTAGGCAGATATTGAAACCATCTCTGCTGTGAAGATTCTGTGTGACCTTAGATAAGTCACTTCCCCTCTCTGGGCCTGGTTTCTCACTGATAGCACGCAAGGGCTGACCTCCTAACTTCAAGGTCCAGTTGTAGAAAGTGGTGATTCTATGTTCATTTTGCTGTTGAGGAAAGAGAGCTCAAGTGATTTGTCCAAGGTCACACAGCAGATTCATGGCCACCTGCCCAAGAATCTATCTGGGGCGTAGGAGCCTGTGTGGGGCCCCACTGTGGGACCTTGGAGACCTGGTGGAGCAGACAGGCCTGGCCAGAGGTGCCTGGGGCAGGGGATCTGCCCCCAAGTCCGAGTGGCTCACTGGCCTCCCAGGGCCGGGTAGACCATCCCCTGGGGAGAGAGGGTGGGATTATTAATAACAATGCTAATAAGAGAGAAAACAAAGCCGGCAGGGCCTGAGCATTTTTTAAATAAAGAAATTTCTCTCATCTTGTGGTTAATTTAAAAGGTTTATTTCTTGAAATGAATCCTCTTCATCAAACCCCCGATCCTTGAAGATCGGAGGCGACTGCGAGCGCCGGTAATGAATTGATTTGTAACGTGAGCGACACGGCGCCCTCCCGCCTGTGCCCACTGCGGGTCCTTAATCTGCGGTGTTTAAGGGGAAATGAGCTTCTCCATCTCTCATCCTGAAGCCCAGCACCAGGCACTGGAGCCTGCAGGCAAGGCCCAGGCCCAGGCCCAGTGGATGCCCCCATCTGGAAGGGTCTATCTAGCAGGCCACTCCCTCCTGGCTCCCAGCACACCTCTCCCATCCTTTAAGGGGGACGTCAGAAGAGCCCCTCACACCAGTACAACCCACCACCAATCTGAGCCACCCATAGGCACACAGACCCACGACCATCTGAGCAGACACACCCACATACCCACACACATCATTACACTGGCCTGTCATCAGACCACACTTAGCCACACAATCCTGCAAAGTCACATAAACAGTCTCCCTTCAAGCATAACATGTGTAGTCATGCAAATCCCCTATACTTATTAACTGGAGGCACCCACTCAGAGAATGTGTCCAGGCTCAGGCATCTAGTCACACAGGAGCTCATACCTGGACCTGAGACCCACAGTTCTACAGCCCTGACAATTAATTTGTGAATCTTTGGCCCTGTGGGGGTAGTGGCACGGCATGGAAGAAACAGCATGGGCTTTAAGCTACAAGCTGGGTTTGAATCTAAGTGCCATCATTTCCAGTATGACCTGTCTCAGTCTCAATTTCCTCGTCTGTAGAATTGGGGCCGCAACATCTCCGTCACAGGGTTCTCATGAGGACTACGTTAGACAGTATCCCTAGAGCTCCTTTTAAACTGTCGGCTTCGTGAAGGCAAAGACCTTCGTGAATGAGGTCGTGTACACTGGGTACTTAGTAGAGCGTTGGCATAGAGTAGGTGCTTAATAAATGCTAGATGATATGATAATTGGCATCTACCACTGTATCCTCAACACCTACTATTGTGCTTGATATACAGTTTAAAGTACATTTATGTTAAATTATGCCTAGCACATAGTCATTATTAATAGAATGGCAGTCATGAAAATGAGAGAGGCAGAGAAATCATGATCACTTGGTGAGGGTTTGCCATGTGCCATGCACTGTGCTAAGAAGATACAGTGGGTTATTTCATTGGATCCTCTCAAGCAAGCCTGTGAGAGTGTTCTAATGTAGACCCATTTTGCAAATGAAGAAACTGGGCACAGAGAGGTTAAGTGGCTTGCCCAAGATCACACAGCTGGTAAGTGGGAGAGAAGGGATTTGAACTCAGGTAGTCTGACTCCAGAGCCTGCTTAGGTTGCCAGTAATGCTGAAAAACATTCACGAACAGGCTTGCTCTTCAGGAGGACCCATGTATCCTTGGGGCAGAGCCAGTTACACCTTAAGGCTGCCTCCTTGAAAATCACCTTGAAGGTCCCAATATTCCTGTCCAAGTCAAAGGCCAAAGGCTTGAAGACGTCTCTGGTGGCAGGTCTGGGCCAGGTGAACGGGCAGTGCTAGCTCTGGGTGGCTCTCAGGCCTGTCACCTGCCCCAGGGAACGCAAAGTCTCTAAACCTAGCTGAGGCCTTTCTGTGCTTCCAGCTTCACCACTTCATCAGCTTCTAACTGACCTTTGGTGCCAATCTGGACTTCTCTATTTTGAAATAGTTTTAAAGTGGATGAACCCAAACCCAAAATGCCCCTGGGCACATGCACCTGGCAAAATACTACCTCCTACCTTCCCTCTTCCTGCTTTGGCCACTGTCATTTTTGCTGCCACCACTTGAAGGCCAGGAGACCTCCTTGTCCTCGTGGTCCCCTTCTTGCTGGAGAGCGGGTCAGCTGAGATGGTGGCTTGGTCATAGGCTGGATCCAGAATGGAGGAGCCACACTCAGCCCAAATTCTCCACATGGCCTCAAGGCCAGTCTTCGTCTGGGTCCAACTTTCCTGGGCTTCTGACGGGTTTATCTCCTCTTCCTTGTGGCCACAGTCCCCTCCCTATCCCAGTCCTAGGGACAGTGAGGGCTCATGGACCTTCCTGAATGGCCCTCCAGGTCTCAGTTCAGCCAAAGAGTCCCAAGGCAGCCCCCGAGAAGTGAGACACCCCATATCCAACCTGATAACACTCTGGGGGCACCCGTGGGCCTCTGCCCACACCCTGCACAGCTGGGTCTTTCCTCACTTAGAGGTACAGTGCTGAGCGGGCACAGGATGGGAACAAGGGGCACATGCTCTTCTCCTGCAACTTCCTGGAAGAAAATCATTTTTTATAACTGCTGGAACCCTGATTGAGCTGTCAAAAGTACATGAAACCAGCTACATGAATGGTAAACTATCCATCAGTCACAGGCCTATTTGTTCTGAGACAGTATAAACATCACACATTTTTCTTCAAGATAGAAAATAATACTTACCCCATCACATCCAGGTGGTTTGGCCCCCACCCCACAAAGAAACTTATTAGTCACACTGCTATGTTCCCTTTTTGTGTCCCAAATCTTTTTATTCGTTTTCCCACCAATCCCACTTTCCTTGAAGCATCAACTCAGTTCTGCCTTTCAGCTTTCTCTCCATCTGTTTAAAACAGAATTTAGAACCCTCTCCCTGCAGAGTTAATAAGTGCTAAGGAGAAACATGAAGGAAATCACTCTGGAAGATACAAACTAGTTTGGATCCCAGTGTACAGATTCTGGCCCTCTGAACGAACATGGACACAGACAGGTATATGGTCAGCTCCTGATTTGCCTTCTGAGGAATGTGATGAGGCCCCTCTGTGCCCACCTGGTGCCTGCACATTGCTCTGGGGTGATGGGAATGAGGAAGAGGATGCATCCACCCTTTTGGGTAAGACCTCTCCGCTGCACACCTGGACAGGGCTTTATCTAGATTCAAGGGAATACATGACAGGAGCTGGGATCTTTTTTGAGTCAGCTGAAAGACTGACTTTCTTTCTTACCTCTCCTCCAGTCCCCTACAGCTTGGTTTCCACAAAACTTGACCCAGGGTAATGATCCCAGCTGCCAATGATAGATAGGTAGGATGGATGGATGGATAGATGGATGGATGAATAAATAGGTGGACAGAGAGAGAAATGGATGGATTGATTGATAGATGTAGATAGATAGATAGATAGATAGATAGATAGATAGATAGATAGATACTCATATGCATATACACCCTGACGTACATAACCCACACTGATCGTAAGGACACATTCAGTACAGCATAGGAATTAAGAGTAAAGGCTCTGAAGGCATCCATTTAAACTTTCCTGTTCCACTCATCTCTAGATGTGTGACCTTGGATAAGTTAGTTGACCTCACTCAGCATTCCTCGACAGGAAAGTGAGAATAATAACAGGTTCCACCTTGTGGGGCTGTGAGAATTCAATGACAGTCTTGGTTAGCACAGTGCCTGGCATGGAGTAATTGTCCAATAACTGATTACTATTTTTATTAACATTACATTACACATACTTTGCACGCACTTGTAATCACTAATGAAAAACAGAACCCTTTCTAAACTTAGAAAATGCACACACGTACGAAAGCGTGCGTGTACTGACAGAAGTAGAGGCTAGTATGGAGAGGTGGCATAGAGTGGTGGTGAGGAGTACACTCAGGAGCCAGAAAGTTCAAAACCAAGCTGTGCCATTTACTTGCCGTGTGATTTGGAACAAGTTACTTAACCTCAGTTTTCCCATCTATAGAATGGGATAATAATAATAGTTTCTCCTTTATAGGATTACTGTGAAGGTTAAATGAGTTAATCTTTATAAAGCACTTAAAACACTGTGTGGCACATAGTAACTCTGTGTGTTTGATAAGCACACATAAATCTCACAACCTGGTAAGCTAATACCTGCCTGGCTCCTAGAGCTTGCGAAGCACTTTCACATGTATAATCTTACTAGATCTTCTCAAGAAACTCTGAATCAGGATTATTATCATCCCCATCTACAGATGAGAAAACTGAGGCTAAAAGAGATCAATGATTTGTACAAAGCCTGGCAGCAAGTGAGCAACTGAGTGGTAGATAATCCAAGTCTCTTGGCTTTAAGTTCCATGTTCTTTGCACTAAGCAACATATACCCTGAGAGTGTGTGTAGGTGTGTTTACCAAGGAGGCTTTCTCTGCCTTTCTATCAGGCTCCTCACCCCTCCCATCTCCCCCTCGAGTCCCCACCCCTAGGGAATGGTCCAAACCAGCAGTTCTCAAAGTGTGATCCTGGACCTACAGCATCAATATCATCTGGGTACCTGTGGGAAATGCAAATTCTCGGGCCCCCTTCAACAACTGAATCAGAAACTGTGGGGGTGGGGGGGCTCAGCAATAAGTGCTGTGGAAGTTCAGAAGAACAGGGTGGGCTGGGGGAAGCTTCTGGAAGAAGAGAGGATCAACCTGGGCCTTGAATGATGGGTAGAGGAGAAAACTATGAAGAAGTCACGATGAACACCATCTGGTAAGAGAAGGTGAGGAGCGTGGCTTGTTGAAATGAGGGTTTCGGATTGAGAGTGTGGTGGGAACTGAGGCAGAAGCCATTTGGTGTGTCTTTTGGTCTCTCCTGGACACCATACCCTGTTAAGCGATCTGTCCTTGAATATCTGGAAAGAGGCTTTGTGGGAATTTACCCTCCATAGACAAACCCCAATGGACCCTCTTCTGCAGGGTCAGAGCGTTGCTGGAGTGGGGGATGCACTCCTCACACGACATTTCCTAGATTTGCCCCCAGCGTGGCGGCCCCCAGCCCTGAATGACTGCAGGGGACCCCAGCCTCATTCTCATCAGGCCCAGAATCATACAGTAAGGGGGTGTTTTGCAAGGGGGATGAGGGGCAGCTGTGGCCTTCTCCTCCCCACTTCTCCTCTGGGGCCTGAGCCAGGGCCAGCAGAGTCACCAGTGCGGTCGGAGGCCGCCCTGCCCGGCATGGCGCTCCCTCCGCATACAGCCCATGTGTGCACATGAGGCTGAGACTTGGGGCTGGGAAGAGTCCAGGGTGAGCCGGCCAGGGACTCCAAGGCTGAAGAAGAGCGAGCCGAATCCCAGCCCCCTTCCCAGCCCCTGTGTCCTGCCTGGGGCTGCCACTAGGAGGCTAATGAAAAGGGAAGAGGCAGGCCGGGGCTGGGGCCAGCAGGAGACAGCAAGGGGACAATATGAGGCAGGAGGGGGGTGGCCCTCAGGCAGGGACAGACAATGTCCCCATATGGGAAGCAGACGGAGCCGCCCCGCCCCCCTTGGTCCTGGGGCCTCTGTGGCAGCGGGCAGCGCTCTCAGCTACACGTTGGAGCCCCGGTACTTTGAGCCTGGAAGATGAGCCCTTTGAGCAGTGACAGGAAAAGGAACAGACGGAGGGGAGCTCTCAGTCCAGCAAGTGCCCCGTGGAGGACTCTGCAGGGGACAATGCGCCAGGAGTACACCCACAGCACTCACGTGTACACACACACGGTAACCACTTTCTGGTTTTTCTAAATATTTTTAAATTATACCATAATAAATACCCAAAGTAAAAGAGTAAACAGTACAGAAGTATGCAGAGTAAAATGTGAGGATTCCCCTGTAGCCAGCAACCCCCCAATTTCCTTTTTCAGAGGCCATTATTTTGAATACTTGCCTGCAAGCAAAGGCTACTTTCCACTGTGAGTCCTCGGTGGGTCTGTCGCCAGTCACCTTCTCATCAGTGTCAGGCTTTCCTTGGAGCAGAGCCCCGTGGACTGTGCTGGGACAAGACTCACCCAGCCCTCCCCTGCCCGTGATCCCAGGTTGCAAATCATCTGGAATGGTTCTGTTTCTCCCCAACCTTACCATCTCTCAAGAATTTTAAAAATCTTCTGGCTTTATTAAGGCCAAGCCCCATTTTAGTTTTATAAGTTTCTCCCTGACTTTAAAATTTTGTTCAGCTTGTTTGTTTTTGCTCATAAATTATTTTTGCTAGTAATCAGAAGGTATGAGTGAAATTTTTAGAATTTCACAGTGATATGAGAGCTGGAGCCGTTGGAGGACCAGGCCACAGCCAGCCCATCCCCTCAGAAGACGTGAAAATCTGAAAATCCAGCAGAGGTTCTGCTCCCCTTGGGTCAGCCCCAAGGGACACCCTCTCTGGGACTCAGGATTACACTAGTCTCTTCCCTGGGGAAGGCAACTAGCAATTCTTGGGCCCCTACCATATGTCAGACCCTTTATATGTTGTGTCAATCAAGACTCACTTGGTTGCAAGTGATAGGAATCCCAATTTGAACCAGTTTAGGCAAAGAGGGGTATCTACTGGAAGGGATGTGGACATCTCAGGATATCAAAGCAAGGTTCAAATACTCAAAGAGCAGGAAGGGCAGAGTTGGTATAGAGCTTCAGGAACATTCAGAACAGGACCTGATGGACACCAGGATGCTCTCTCTCTCTGGGGTTTCACCTGCAGCTCCCACCACCAAGGAAGAATCAACTTTCCTCTCAGTTCCAGTGTAAAGGACCACAGAGAAGGACCCCGATTGGTCCCCACCAGTCAGGTGTTTAGTCTAGGAACAGGTGACTCTGGCCAGAGATAGGGTCAGGAGTCTCTCTCTGAGACTCCATGTTGGTTTCCAAAAGAAGAGACCACCGTTCCCAGTGGGATTTGGCCAACAATCCTAGATATGTACTGCAATATGTCAGTTCTTCTAATCTTCACAAGTCTGTAAAGTAAGAATTATTATCATCCTCATTTTACAGGTGAGTAAACCCAGACTCAGGACAAACTAATTAGCCTAGAGCCTGGGTCCAAAGCCAGGTCTGTTTGACTCCAAAGCCTATGCCCTTGATGTGTGTAATGCTGATTTCCTCAAGGGAAGGAAAAGCAAGTCAATGCAAAATATCTTTCTAGTAGGGCAGTTGCGTGCCAGGCACTACGCTAAGCTGTGTAGGGCAGTCAGAATGGGCCAGACAGGGGGTTACATACAGTGAGAAAGGAAAGGGCTCACTTCGCATGGGATGATCAGTAAGGGAGCTGGCATTTGACCTGCTCCTTAGAGGGTGAATGATAATTCAGCAGGTAAAGATATTGGGGTTCGGGGAGGTATTTTCAGCCAAAGGGACCAGCATGAGCAAAGAGACAGGCCAAAGCATGAGGTGTATTTGAGGAGCAGCAAATAGACCAGTTTGGTCAGAGCTTGGGATATAAACAGGAAAGGAAGCAGGAATGAAGGTAGAATGACAGACTTGTGGCCAGTCTTGACTGGAGACAAAATTGCCTAGAGGTTAAAGGTACAGGCTATGGGACCTCAGCCCAAGTGGTATGATCCTGGCAACTGATTTGGCTCTCTGTATCTCAGTTTCCTCATTTGTAGGATAGGAGGAAATAAAAATAGCTACTTAGGATTGTGGTGAAAATTGAATGAAATAATATAAGAAAATAATGCTTTGAAGTGTTAACTATTATCACAAGGTGAGTTAGATTTTAATACATCTTGGGAGCCGTGGGAGATTTTCAAGTAGGGTTGTGATATTGTATTAGTTTCCTGGGGCTGCCGTAACACAGTACCACAAACTGAGTGGCTTAAAACAACAGAAATTTATTCTCTCACAGGTCTGGAGGCTCGAAGTTCAAAATCAAGGTGTCAGCAGGGCCACACTTGCTCCAAAGCCTCTAGGGGAGGATCCTTCCTTACCTCTTCCAGCATCTGGTATCCCCGGGTGTTTCTTGGCTTGTGGCAACATAACTCAGATCCTCCCTCCATGTTCACACGGCCATGTTTGTGTCTGTGTCTTCACATGGCCTTCTCCTCTTCTTATAAGGACCCCAGTCATATTGGATTAAGGGCCCACTGTACTCCAGTATGACCTCATCTTAATTACATCTGCAAAGACCCTACTTTCAAATAAGGTCGCATTCATAGGTACCAGGGGTTAGGACTTATTTGGACAAATTTGGGGGAGCACAATTCAACCCATAACAGACATGGTCTGAGCTGTGCTTTGGGGAGATTGATTTAGTAGGGGTCAGTGGGACAAACTGCATCCTAAAGAGACAGGTGGCGAGGACACTGCACCGGAAGCAAGAAATGAGGGGATCTGATTTGGGCCAGCGGCAGTGCGGAGGAAGATTTCACAAGACATGACAATTGCTGGGATGGGGAGGGATGAGGAAGTGGGGAGAAGAGAGTATACAGGTGATTCACAAGTTTTATAGTGGAAGGATGAAGGAATGAGGAGGGGGGTCAGGAGGAAGGGGGCCCATTAGACTCTAAGCTCTTGGGGGGCAGAGACTGCGTCCTTCTCGTGGTGTCCTCAGTGCCCGGCACAGCATCTGGACATCGTAAGTGCTTGAGAAATGTTTGCCAAAGAAACAAATGCGTTCAGTCTTGCACATGGTGAATTTGACACACCAGTTGAAACGGACAGGTGGAAATTCAAGCCTGTCATTTGGCAGATAGAGTTTGGGGTTAGGAATCTCAATTGGGTGTTCGTTTCCAGAGAGATTACAGGTCAGGTTGGAACTGATAGAGCTTATGAAAATGCGGAGAGGGGAGAGAAGAGGTTTGAGGGCAGAATTGTGGGGCACCGTTACATTTAGGGGCTGGAAGAAGGCAGAAGAGCTGGTAGGAGGCCAGAAAAGGAACTTCAGAGATGGAGGAGGGGAAGCGGGAAGGTGCAGTGTCATGGAAATCAAGAAAGGAGACTGTTTCAAGGAGGAGGGGTGGAGCTGCTGCCAAATGCCTCAGAGGTCAAAGAGAAGAAACACTGAGAGGAGCCTGTGGATTTGCTAATTAGGAGAGCAGCAGCAGTGTCCCCACCTGGTTAGGGCAGGAGGAGGTGAGGGAGCCTACTCAGGATGAAAAACCGAGGAAGAGAAGTATGTGTACAGACGCCTGTGTGCACGTGTGCATGTGCACACACACTCTTCACATCTGTGCAGACTGGTCCATCTAGGAGAGACAGAGCAAAACCAAAACCAAACACATGGTGGGGGGGCGCGCCTATCAGGATTCAGGGTTTGCAAATGGGGAGGTGACTAGACATGGGGGTAGAAAAGAGACAGCTCAGGAAAAGGGAGAGTAATTTTTAGTGCCAGGTGAATCTCCTTGGAAGGTGGAGGCGGGGGAAGGGGGGAAGGGGGAGGGCAGTGATGCCCCAGGCAGATGAGAAAATAAAGCGCAGCCCAGCCCTCAGACCCCAGAGGCCCCCTGTCTGGGTTTCCGTTGTACCTGCCCCTTGGTGGGGGGAGGGGGACAGGGCCTTGTCCTCAGTCCTTTAGTCCATATAGAGTCCCCACTGCCGTCAATCTTGTTCATCACTGTATCCCCAAGGCCTGAGTCAGTGTCCGGCACATGTCAGGTGCCCAGGAAACACTTGTGATTGTGACACCATCACCACCACCAGCTAAGATCAGCTAAGCACTGACTCTGTGCCAGGCAGCTTACATTTACTATCTCATTTAATATTCACAACAGCGCCACAGGTCAGTACAATTATTATCCCCACTTAACAGATGAAGAAACAGCAGTTCTGAATGATTTAGTGAGTTTCCAAAGGACTCAGCGAGGAAATGGTAGAAGCAGGATTTGAACCTTAGAATTCTCATCCTTGACCATTATGATTATTATACTGCAGGAAGGTATGAGTTGGGGTGCGGGGGTAACCTGTGTCTGTGTTCTGTGCCATTCTGTGTGTGTTTGTGGGTGTCCACGGGTGCGTGCATTTGTAGGTCCTTGTGCGTGTGTCTGTTTCTGTGTGAAGGGTGCGCCTGTATTCAGTTGTGTGGTCTTGTGTGTTTGCGTACAGACGCTATTCCACATCCCGCCCCAGGTTGGAGCACCCCGGTTTGTCTCTGCTTGAGGCAGTGATGGTTGAGTTTGGCTCTCAGGTGTGTTCAGAGCTCAGTCCTGAGACTGCCTCCCCCTCAGAGGGCCCATGGGGGGGTCCCTGCCCCCCATGGTTCTGCCCATAATTCTCCTTCCTTGTTTAAAGAGGCCAGTGGGTTTAATGATTAGTTACCACCTTGTCGATATTCTCACGGAGAGGATGGATGGCAAGGTGCTGCCCCCGCCCCTGACACACACACATTCTGTGGCAGATTAAGGATGAGGGAAGGGACCCTTCAGCAAGGGATTTGAGGGAGGGCTCCAGAGAAGCTCTGCAGGAATCTTGGCAGGGCCTTTTCGGTGATTCTCCAGTCATGCCCCAAAAGGTGGTGGCCTGCAGGCAAAACGAGCCCCCTCCTTCCCCTCTCCCCGCTGTCCTCTCCTCTGCAGCTCCTCCAGGTTCTGGGAGGCAGTGGGAAGATGCCCTGGTGAGGGGAGCCCTTCCTGAGGTGGGATAGCACTCCTGTCCAAGTTCTCATTGTCATGTCCTTGCAAGTGCGTATGTCTGTATGTTTCTGTGTCTTCATGAGTTTCCATTTTCATGTGCTTTGGTGACTGGCCACCCATGTATGCAAATGTGTAACACAGTCCATAAATGTATTTGGGTCCTTCTATCCCTCCATGTTCATATGTGACCGCATATGCCCACAACTATGTGTGTACCCACAAGTATCCACGGAGGGTACATCTTGTCTGTGTGTATGAGTGTGCATATACACATGTGTGTATGTGTATGGGGGGGTCTGAGTTCTGTTATGTGTACTTCTGTGTCCTTGCCCTCCATGGTTGTCAAGGATGGCTCTCTTCCCATCCTACTGTCAGTCCTGAACCCCCTTCCTCATGTCCTGGGAAGGAGCTGGTTGTCTCTTGCTGAAGGAGGGCTGAGTGAAGCTTCCATCCTCCCCCTTCTCTGTGAGCCTCAAAGGCAGGTCATGGTGACTCAGGTATCAAGTTATGGGTCCTTGACCCCATCTCCAGTCTTTGCTCACTAGGACACTCCCTGCTGGGCCCCTGAGTCCTCACGGTCTCTGGGTCTCCTTATTGCCCAGAGGGTGTGTCCACACTACCCTCGGTGGGTCCTCACTGCCCTGTGCCCAGAGCCTTGGGAACATAGTTCATTCAAGTTCTGCCACCCAACCTCTGCTCAGTCTCCCCAGTCCCACTCAGATCAGAAGACACCCCACATCCATTTAGTGACTCATCCTATGACAGAAATGTCTTTGTGGGAAAATTCGAAAGCACCCACACACTTCATAGCTTCTGATCCCTAACCACTCTAACCATTAGCCCCACAACTCTTGACCCTCCCTCCTTTGACTTACAGCATCTGCTTCTCAACCTAACTTCACTGGATCAGCCCTGGAAGAAAGGAGAAGAAAAGGGGGACTGTGCAGCCAATTGTTCCCTTATGTCAGGATTCAGAACTTGGGGAGGGGAGACTGGGGGCCTGGGGCAGCTGAGGGGGGGAACAGGAAGGAGTAGGCAGAGAGGGGCTGAGCCTGGAAGAAAAGAAATGCTCGGACTCAGGTCCATCCTCCCGCAATCCCCCTGCCCCTGCCACACACACACTCACACACACACTCACACACACTCACCCTGTTGGAAGGTGACATTTGCTATTAACCTTATATTGGGCCATTTTGTAAATCAATGTCACTTACATTTAATAACAAGTGTAATCAAAGGAATTATGCAAATTTAATTTGATGCTTCTTGAATTATGCAAATCCTCGGTGCACATAATGTTCTCTGACATGTGCCCGTTGGAGAGAGAAAGAGCAGGGGAGAAAGTGAGGAGGGGCCGGAGTAGGGAGGCTAGGACTGGGACTGAGGGAGGGAGGAGGGTGGGGGTGGGCTGGGGCTTGGGGCTTGGGGAGAGGAAGGCAGAGTGGTGGAAGGCAGAGAGCAGCTGCAGCCCAGGTGCTCTCCATCATGGGTGGGAAGGGGCAGCAGGTCTGGTACCTCCACCTTCTCCCTGTTCCCCTCTCTGGCCCCAGACTTTTACTCCCTCTGCCCTGCCCACACTCACCATGACCTTGCTGGTCACTTGTCCTCAATGTCTCCTTCTGTGAAATGGGAGCGGCCAAAAAATGCTGACCTCTCATGGGGCCAAGACTCCTGATACAGCTTGGTCCTCTGAGAGGTCTTCTCAGTCCCTGAGTCCCTGATTACACTTGCCCCATGGCAAGGTGACCTGCTGTGGCACTAGCAATATGATTGTCTTTTTTGTTCTTAATGGTCTTGAGGTCCTGGCAGAAAGAATTGTACCATCCTCTATGTGACAACAAAAACCTGCTGACCCACTTCCAGGCATATATAGTGACAACCTTAATGTGATGATGAAACACTCATGTTGACACATGCATTTATATCCCAAATGACATGGCCACACACATACTATTAAAACAGTATAAACATACCAGTGACAATCAAACAGGGACCCGTTTACTCCCAGGGACCCACATAAAAGCTACATAGATACAAACACTCAGGTGCACACTCCAACACATGAACATTTAAAATGTCACCTGAACACAACTGAGCCTAAGGTACAGTGACTGCTAGTGGTATACACACCCCAACGCATGCTATGCTCATGGCCAAACTAACACTAACATGTGAACGTACAAGGTACATTCCCTGATGCTGACATACCCTCACTAACTCCTGAAGCAAACTCAGTGGTCCAGGAATCTTCTAGCTGGAACAGTGCCCCTCTTTACTGGTCAGGAGCCGTCCAGTGTTTATTTGGCCCTGCCCTCAGTGTTGTCCTGAGCAAGGCACAGATCATGACACCCTGAACAGAAGGACTCTGCAGTGAGATGGGCCAAAGTAAGGGAGAAAGACCACCCAAGCCGTGAAACTGTTCCCCAAACTCTGGATGCTGGTTAGAGCCATGAAGGGACACCTCAGGTGGCTGTATCAAGGTCCCAGGTATGGACCAGCTTCCCCCAAACCCTCACCTCCTCCACAGTCCCCACATACCACTAAGGCCATCACAGACTGGCCCAGGGCCCTGCCTGTGTGAATGGGGCAGAACAATGGTGGGTCCCTCTTCCCTGAGCGGTGGGGGTAGTAGAGAAGAGGTCCGTTGCTTCCCTTAGATGTCGGCATGAATCCTCAAGACTTCTCATGAAGAGCACGGGACAAGCACACTTATTTTCCTTTCCCATGTAAGTTCTGTCTTGGGTTTACAGAAGATGTCTTCATTCTCTCTACTCCTTTTTCAGCCCTGCTCTCATGCTTGGGGTCTAGAGGCCTGTTTCTCAGTACTATTAATTGGGTAGAGTGACCAGGGGTTGAGTGGGGCTGGGGGCTCCGGGCTCAGAGTGTATCTAACAATGAAGGTGTAGATGGCAGTGTACTTGTGCATAAGTGTTACGATGTATCTGTTATGAGTGTCATTATGTCTCAGAGTGTTTCTCCTTGTCATTCACATGTCATTGGGTCATTTGCATGTCCATGGGTTAGAGCATATGTTTGTGTTTGCTGTTTCAGTTTATCATTTCTGTATCAATGCACCAGAGTATTTTGTTTCAACCTTGTCTTCATGCGTGTCAGAGTCTGTGAACATGTCTCACCCGCTCCTGTGAGTCAGCATGTTTCAGTTTTTACAGAATGTGTGTCCCTATACTTTATTTCATACAATATGTGAATAAGTGAATACTTGATATGTCATAATATGAATATCATCACACTGGAATTTTTACAATGTGTTCTGTGTGTGTTACCATCACACTGGAACTATCATGATGTCTGAGTTGATATAATGTGTGTCTAAATCTATCTCACCATGTTTGAATGGCCCCAATGTGTCTCTCCATGCTTGAGTCGTCATCACATGTTCCTGTGAGCAAGCATGTTTTGGCAGAGTGTGGGTCATTATGCTTAAATTGTCACCATGACTGTATCATTGCATTTGCATTGTCACAATGTAAGGCTGTATGTGTTGCCAGGTTTGAGTTATCAGGGGGTATCATTGTATGTAATCAGTTTTGAGTTGACACAATGTGTGTAATTGTGTCACCTTTCTTTCAATTGTCCCCAAATTGTGAGAATATCACCAGGTTTGAATGTTCACAATGTGTCTCTGTGTATGACTCCAAGTTTGAGTTGTCACGGGTTATCTGTGTGACAATGTATTTGCATTTTAACAACATAGTGTGTATCTGTTTGAGTTGGCACAATGGATATGCCATTGTGTTTGAGCATCGTGTTATCCAATGTTGATGTTGTTACAATGTGTGTCTGTGTGAATCATTGTATTTCAGTTGTCACTGTGTATGCTTGTATGTCATCATGTATGAGTTATGCATCTGTATTCATGTTACAGTGTTAAAATACATGTCTGTGAATATCATGTTTAAGTTGTCACGACATGTGTTACCATGTTTGAGGTGTTACATAGGCTGTTTGCCACAATTGTTGAGTGTATTAACATGTCTGAGTTGTCAACATGTATGTGCGTTGCCATGTGGAGGCATCTTAGTGTTTTACCCTGTGAGTTTGCACACTTGTGTCTGCGTGTATCTGAACACGTTTGAGGTATTACAGTACCTGTGCATCACCATGTTTCAGGTGTCTCTTAAAATGTGTGTGACAACCTGCTTCTCAGCATGAGTTCAAAAGTGAAAGACTAGGATTACGAGGGAAAGAGGGGAGCTGGAGTAGGGAGGAGGCTGGGCCACAATCAAGACAGGGTGGGATGGGGGCTAAGGGGATTAGGGACAGAGTGAGCTCTAATTGGCCCATGGTGAATTATTCACATGTATAATCCTCGCAGAATTTCAGCGCGGGCAGTGCCAGTAAATGCTGTGCATGTTTAAAAGTCATTTCCATAAGTAAGTGCAATTTCTCTACTGTTTGCCCCTGTTTAATGAAGTGAAATCTTGTTTGCATTCCTCCCAATTTCCCAAGGAAAGGCGCCCAACCGTTCACACCAAAATTACACCGCCCAAATTAAAACTCGGGCTCCAAGGGAGGTGAGGGGACGGCGGCACTGGGCCCTTGTGGGAGGGCCTGTGGAGGGGTGGGGGCCAGCAGGAGCCGGGCCTGGGTTTTTCAGCTCATTGCTTCCCTGTGGTTCTTGCAATTTCAAGTGCTCCCCCTGCCATGTTCCCCACCCCCACATGCCCCCTCATGTTCTTGCTCCCCTTTGCCTCCCCCTTCTTTAAATGAATCTCTGAGGTACAGGAACTGGGCACAATATATTTGTTCACGTGTATGTAAATGCACCCCTATATGCCTTTATATACATGGTACAGGAACTGGGCACGATATATGTGTTCATGTGTATGTAAATGCACCCCTATATGCCTTTATATACATGGTACAGGAACTGGGCACGATATATGTGTTCATGTGTATGTAAATGCACCCCTATATGCCTTTACATACATGGTTGTGTGTATACTTGTGAAATTGTGATACACAGTCATACACTGTGACAACTGAAACACAATTAGTCACACAAACACTCACTGTAAGAACACAAACACAAATGGGTTTGTGTCTATGTTTTCATATGCATCCCTGCCTATGTGTGTATGTGGATTTGTGTATGCATCTACCTTTATGTATTGGGTGTATTGTGTATGTCTAAGATGGATGGTTACGCAGACAATATGGATAAAGAGAGAGAGGAGGGGGGAGATGGTGAGTATTTGCGTAGTTTCTCTATTGCCCAGAGTGGAGGACTTAGCTCTATTGCCAGGACCTACTCCTTTCTGAGAGGTGCATGGTAAACCCCTCGCCCACCCAACAGCTAATAGCACTGGGACCCCAGGATCAGAGGAATCACCTCCTTCCACCCTGTACCCAACGGTGCCCCCTGGCCCTGTGGGGACCAGCAGATGATGGACCTTCCAGCTCCCCGTGGGGCGCTTGAACAAAGGTACTCCTGAATGGGCTAGCAGGAGACCCCTCAAGGCTCCACTGCCTCAAAGCTCCACCCCCTCCTAGTGCCAAATGGCACCTACATGAGGGTCACTTAGGTGTGGAGTCTAAAACAGAATTTTAGATTCCCCTTATTTGGATTAGCTGGAATAGTGCTGGGAATGGAGTGAGGTGGGGTTGAGGAGAGGGCAGGAAATGATGGTCCCACCCACCAAGGCCTCCCAGTGACCCTTGGAATCCCCACTAAGGGCTCCTTAGGTTTTAGAATTCTGAGAGCCCAGGCTCCAGAGGTGAAAGAGTGAGTGGTATCATGTCCCTGTGTGAGGTTGTGTGTCTTTTGTCTTTGTGGGTTTGACCACCTCTGCCAGTCTAAGCCTCTTCTGCTGTTCACCTTCTTCTAGTTTACCACTCAGCCTGGATAGGATAGAACAAATAAATCACATAATTACAATGACACCATCACTGTCACATCCACAGACATTGAGACCACCACCCTCTCCTCAACACATCACTGCAGGACACTGATGGAATCGCTGGAAGAGGTTCGGGTTGTTTGCTGAAGGTCTGGTAGAGAAAAATCATTCAGAGGTGAAATCCTGAAGGAAAGGAATTCAGGAGAGATGAGAGAGGGATCAATCGATTAAGAGTCTGGGGCTCTCCTTAGAGAGGGCTTCTTCTCTCATACCTCTTTGATGTCCTTGGGGAGGTAGGACATTTAGGCACAGGGGCAAAGTGTCATCTGGTCATGACCTGCCTACCTTCTCTTTTCCCTTTATCCATTCTGCTGGCAATGTAATCAGCCCAAAGCATGGCTCTGACTTCTGCTTCCACAGCTCTGAAACTATCCAAGGCTCCCCACTACCCAAAGAAAAAAGTCCATATTCCTTCTGTTATCAGGCAAACAAGCCCTTCACAATAGGACACTCCTTTCCTCTTCAATCTGCTTTTCTAGCCTTGGCTCTCAGTGATGCACCCTACCCCTCAATGCACCTCCTATGCCCTATCTAAGCAAGAAGGGAAACTAGACACTTCCCCCAAGCTCTTCCTTCTGTCTTAAGTGCCACCATTAGCTTTACCCCCATCCCACTTACTGCCTGCTGGGGTCCTAAGGATCATCAAGGCCAGGTTTGATGCCACTTTCTCCAAGAAGACTTTCATGCTGGCCCCCACCATGGCTACCATCAGTAGCACCAGTGATTCCTGGAGCATGGTTTCTCTGCCTCTGTGATATGAATTTCTTGTCCCTTCTCCTTGCCTGCTGGGGACCAGACCTGCTGGGCTCCAGTCTCTTTGGGCACTAGGCTTTGAACACTCCTGAGCAAGGGTCAGGAGCAGCTCACAAAGGCTTTGTGAATGAGCTGATGGTTGACTGCAGAGCATGTGCGGAGAGTTAGGGTAGGTTAGGGTGCATGTATCAGAAGGTAGAGCTCATGTTTGGAGCTCCTCCCCTAACCCAACCCAGCAGAATTAAACCCTAGCCCCAGTTCTCCATGGCCCCCATCTCTATCCTGTTTCTCTCTCTGTGGCAGCAGGAACTGTCCACTCCATGCCCTTGGCAGGAAAGGCTAGGGGCTTTCTGACAGCTGAGAGGTCCTCATCCCCATTGGGGAGACTCTGGATGGAACTGACTCTCCTCCATGCTGCCCTGGGGGGCCCTCATCCTGCCCCCAGGGAACTCTGTCAGTGTTATCCAGGCTGCTACTTTCATTAGTGAGGTCCTTCCCTCTTAATGGAGGAAGACTCTGCAGTTAATGTGCTGACAGCCCCACTTCTCCTTTCCTGGGCCTGCCATCCATATTAGCTACACCATTCCTCCCACCAGGGGTTCCCCAAGCCCATCGCCAGACCACTATGTCCCCTTAGCCCCCAAGACTGTCTCACTGATTTCCCCCATTAACCACTCCTGATCTTTCTGTAACACCCCCCCCCCATTTAACCCATCATTTCCCTCCCTGACTCTGTGAAGAGCCAACACCAAATCTCCATTAACCCTTCTTGCCCTCTCTTTCCTCTAATTCTCTCACAGAACCCCCTGCTCCTCCACCTCTTCCCCCATCCCCACAGCCATCCCCTGGCCAGTCCAGGACACCCTGCAGTCAAAACCCACAGGAAGAGGGCTCCAGCTGCATTTCTAGATAAGCCCTCAGGCCCCACCACCTTTCCAAGTAGAGCCAGACATCCCAGCTAGGTGTCTGGGGCAGGGGTTGGGGGTTGGGGTGGGTTCCAGACAGGAAGGAGGCATGGACTTCAATCTGGAAGGTTTCTGTGGGCCCTTCCCCCTCCCCTTAGCAAGTCTGGGAACTCGGCCCGAGCCTGGTCCTCGCTCCCCCGCCCTCGCCTCTCCGCGCTTTCATCAGAATTCAATTTCCGCCCGTAAGTGACTCCGCGGGCCCCTGATCCTTCCCTTGATGAATGAGCCGCCCGGCCCGGCCCCGTCCGTCACCGTCACCCTCGCCTCTGCCCCGGCCGCTGCCGCTCCCAGCCTCGGCCTCTCCACCCAACGCCGGCCCCG